>OX392545.1:32068476-36868476 GCA_947623455.1 Mimachlamys varia
TTTGTTTTTGGCTTTGTCATGGGTTTTTTCCATTCAGTACATTCTCAGAAATAGCAATAACAAAGTTCAACTGTCAAAATCTAAGATGGCTGCCTGTCGGCCATGTTGTTTTCGGATTGGTCCAAAAATGCAATATGCATAACTAGGCACCAAGGGGAACCTACACATGAAATTTGAGAAAGATCCATTCAGTACATTCTCAGAAATAGGGATAACAAAGTTCAAATGTCAAAATCCAAGATGGCTGCCTGTCGGCCATCTTGAATTCAGATCGGTCCCAAAATGGAATATACACAACTAGGGACCAAGGTGAACCAACACATGAAATTTGAGAAAGATACCTTCAGTACTTTCTTAGAAATAGCGATAACAAACTTCAATTGTCAAAATCCAAGATGGCTGCCTGTCGGCCATGTTGTTTTTGGATTGGTCCCAAAATGCAATATGCATAACTACACACCAAGGGGAACCTACACATGAAATTTGAGAAAGATCCATTCAGTACATTCTCAGAAATAGCGATAACAAAGTTCAACTGTCAAAATCCAAGATGGCTGCCTGTCGGCCATGTTGTTTTCGGATTGGTCCCAAAATGCAATATGCATAACTAAGCACCAAGGGGAACCTACACATGAAATTTGAGAAAGATCCATTCAGTACATTCTCAGAAATAGGGATAACAAAGTTCAAATGTCAAAATCCAAGATGGCTGCCTGTCGGCCATCTTGAATTCAGATCGGTCCCAAAATGGAATATGCACAACTAGGGACCAAGGTGAACCAACACATGAAATTTGAGAAAGATCCATTCAGTACATTCTCAGAAATAGGGATAACAAAGTTCAAATGTCAAAATCCAAGATGGCTGCCTGTCCGCCATCTTGAATTCAGATCGGTCCCAAAATGGAATATGCACAACTAGGGACCAAGGTGAACCAACACATGAAATTTGAGAAAGATTCCTTCGGTACTTTATGAGAAATAGCGATAACAAGAATTGATTACGGACGGACTAACGGACGGACGGACGGACCAACATTTGGGGATAAGGAGTTAATGGCGTTAAGAGTTAATTAACTCATAATTAGAGACGACAATTAAAAAAATTCTTACATTTGGGGATTATGAGTTTAGCCGTCCATATGTTTAGGGGTTTATTCATATAGCTGTATTAATAGATATTGGACTGCTCAATAAATAAAACATTGAAATACTGTAGATATGGAAATCAACAAAACCAAGTTTTGCATCATCACAATGTCGAGCATACTATCCAAGTAACTGATTTTGGGGTAACAGGTGTCGGCCAAATACTGTAATGAAAAGGTTGGGGCGCCCTTATTAGGTCAAATACAGTATTTATTATTTACTAGTTTATTACTCATGGTATCTTATTAAATGCGAAAAGTTAACTTTAATCAACATGCCGCAAAACAAAACGGAATATGCTTAAGAAACCAGAGTATGCAGTTTCATACACGTGAATAGTCTGGTAGACAAGACTGACGAACCCTCCACCACGATTTAGGATCATCATCAACCCAATGATAATTACAATCGTTAAATGTTACGATCAAAACCAGTTACAAGCTACTCATGTGCTAAAATAATATAATAATGGACTACTAGGTAACTCTTTATACTTGGACAAAATTCCCCATTATTTCATGGACTACTAAATAACTCTTTATACTTGGACAAAATTACCCCATTATTTCTTGGACTACTAAATAACTCTTTATACTTGGACAAAATTACCCCATTATTTCATGGACTACTAGATAACTCTTTAAACTTGGACAAAATTACCCCATTATTTCATGGACTACTAAATAACTCTTTATACTTGGACAAAATTACCCCATTATTTCATGGACTACTAAATAACTCTTTAAACTTGGACAAAATTAACCCATTATTTCATGGACTACTAGATAACTCTTTAAACTTGGACAAAATTACCCCATTATTTCATGGACTACTAAATAACTCTTTATACTTGGACAAACTTACCCCATTATTTCATGGACTACTAAATAACTCTTTATACTTGGACAAAATTACCCCATTATTTCATGGACTACTAACTCTTTTACTTGCACAAACTTAAACAAGCATTTTTTTTACCTTGTTTGCCATGATCTTTTATCATATGGTGATTTAAGTTTAAAAATCCCCCGCACCCCTACTTCAACATATGAAAATTTCGGCAGAACTGGCGTCTATAATTAAAGGCGGCAATTCATCTTCAAGTCTTTTCTCGTTTTAATTTCTGGTATACATATGTAGAAGCATGTCCTATTGGTAACCATTGATCGTCGGAAAGCAGGACAGGTGCCATATGTCTAGCAGATGCTCACTATTCCGCATTGTCTGATGTTATCTTCAGGCCAAGGGTTTAATGTGGGTTCATGTCTTTCATTGTTTGCTATTTTGTAATTATCCTGTCATATGATTTAGTTGCATGTGTTGACGTTGTAATGGACAAGTTTTCACTTCTTTCCTTGTTCCTGTATTTAGGCTTACGGCTATTCCAGAAATAAATGTGGGGGTAAACCGAATTTCAATTGGATGCATGCTTGTTCTCTTAAATTTGTCAGTGCAACAATAACTTGTTTTGTAAAAAAAAAGAACATTTTTGTTTCAACATTTTGTAGATTTACTTTTATATCATGCATGGTGGGCATTTCATTAACAATGATTTGATTAAAAAAATGACCCCCTTCCCCTTACATTTAGTTCTGGAATAGCCCTTAAGACAGCAAGGAGAAATAGGTATTAATAGGAAATTAAAACTATAAACAATTACTAAAACAACAATTCACAAAAGAACAGTTTTCATTTATTAGAAATCCAAATCTCCTTCAAAGTTCTCCTTCAAAGTGCATTTACACATTTTACAGTATTTGTAATTTTATCCTTTCTTCATAGTAGAATAATGATGAAGAACTTACTGTCTGAAAAAATAATGTCAAAGATTTTTTTAGATTTCATACATCTGGTCGGGCATCAAGATGAAAACGACTTTGATCAGCTAATTGAAAATCAGTACTACTTGCCAACAAGTACATAATAATGTGACCAGGTAATATTTTTACAATCGATTATTGTTGTATATTTTGAGACAAATACAAAAAAATGGATATGAAAATGTTGACAACGCCTATGGAAAAGTAACCCCATAGTCTTGCTTTCGCTACAGGCAACGAACAAGTCTTTCTTGAACATTCTTCACGTCCTTTCGCATTGAACATTTCACAATATATTGTATACTGAAACATGAATCAAATCTTTAAAACAGAACATCAAATCCATAAACCACTATTTGATTGGTTCATGGAATGGGAAAATTCATAATCAATCTGAAAATTGTTAAAATCTTCAAAACTCTACACAGCAAGATATCACCTAGAAAACTGACATCTGTCAGAAATATCCTAAATTGGAAGAGAGGCTCTGGCAGCCATTTTGGATTTCCTATAAAAATATTAAACCCTGATTGCACATCTACATACAATGTACCAATGGTTTTCCAGATCTCTGTAAAGGAATTGTTGTCCGACTGACTGATGAACACGATGATTACTATAGGGCTTCCACATCAAATATGGGGTCTAATAAGAGTACTGCTACAGCAAAATATTGTATGCTGAAGGCACAGATGTAAAGTCACTTTGGTGTTTGGTAATCACAGGTGCAAGGAGTCATGCCATGGAGAATTTTTAATATCAAAAATAAAATACAAACAGTGATAATAATAGGGAGCAGGCATAACTGCTTGCGAACAGATCATAGTTCTTGTCAGATCCAGATGAAATGGCAGATATTTGCACTCCTCAATAGATATGCTTCTATCGAAGTCTAAAAAATCTCATTTAATAAACATCTATAACATACCCTTTATAATCCATTATGATCTGGAATAAGTGTTTACAATGGTGACAACTGTGGCCTATACTGCAATTGACCAATCAAAATGCTACTTTCATGGAATGGCTATTGCAGTTCGATGTCAAGATTTCGGCAGCGTCATTTTGATTGGCTGAGAATTGCGTCACCAGAAAAAAATAGAATACACATGTTCTTTCAGATCATAAACTGTGAGATCTATTTGAGCCGATTTTAATCAGATTGCAAGTGTCAGGCAAGTTTATGGCAAAACGATGAATTTATCAGCGGCAAAGAATTTGCCAGTGAATTTAAATCATTTGTGCAGTCTACAACACAAGAAATTTTCAAAACATTCCAGCGTGAAAACAAAGAGGCAATACGCCTCAAGAACAAACTTTTTTCAAACTGTTGTTGGCTTTTTTTTTAATGTTTTCCCACCCCCTCTTCCACAAATTTCCACCATTTTGCTTAGAGAGCAGCACTGCCCTCTCACATTCTGATCTTGAAGGACATGTCTTGGACTTTCGAGCTTCCTTATTGAAGTATTGATCGAGATAGGATTTTAGCTCCTTTACTTCCTCTTCACTCCATCGCAGCCTAATGCCTGGTGAAAAAATAAAGAAAACTGTAACGGATGTAATGTTGGGTATCGCCAGGAAAAAAAGTATCGCGATATGTATTGCAAATTTTGAAAAATATCATGACGCATCGCAATACGTATCATCAATAAGTTTTCAGCCTGAACATGTTCATTGATGGTAAAATTTTACTTTATTTGGATGGTGAAATGGTGATAAAAGGCAAACATGTTAGTTTATTGAACCTAAGTAGTATATTGAACTTTTTCAAATATAATGTTTATCCTTACAATAGTCATATTTATCAGTTTTAAACAGGAAATTTTAGCCAAAAATACTAAAAACCACTATCGCGGTATGTTGACTTTCAAAAGTGTATCATGATTGTATCATCGGTGACCTCAATATCACGATATGCGATGCATTGAGAATATCACCCCAATACTAAACGATACCATTACAAAGTCTCCTAGCACCACTTGCTTGACTGACTAAACTTACATAATAATAAATATGTAACAAACAATGGACAGGCACTTTGTGGGTAACTTAACAAAATCTTTGCTGAGAAGTGCAAGTCAATTATCACATTTCTGCTATTTAGTCCGATTTGCAGACTAAATAATATACACAAATCTTGTGGACGTTCGATCTTGCTCAAGGTTTTAAAAAATATGCTCAACCACTGTGGGAAGTTTAATCAAAAGATGTCGAGAGAACGCCAAGTTCTTTCAATATTGATACAGACCTGTGGTTTTCTTTCTTTTTGGTTCATCCAAGAAATCTTCTGGAGCCAAACTCAGATCATCTGAATTAAAAAAGAAGGTAGGGACCGTTATATCTAGAACACTGACCAGTCAGCAACGGCCCCCATCATGTATCTGACCCTAATAGTGACCTTTGACCTTGACATTTGGATGATTGCCAATTCAGATACAGAATATGACATTGACCTTTAAATTGATGACCTTGACCCAATGACCTTGGTCAGTCGACTTCTTGTTTGATTCCGATCCACCTTGCCTTGCAATGTCACAACAAATGTTTAGCAGTTAAGATACAAAATATTGACCTTTGACCCTGACCTGATGACCTTGGCCTCCATTGAATTATTTGGTTTTGATCCACATTGCATTATACTGTCATAAGAAAATGTTTGCTGTGTAAAGATACAAAATATTGACATTTGACCATGACCTGCGACTTTCACCCAATTGTGACCTTGACCCACTATAGGGCACCCATATCTCCGATACGGGGCCCTACTTAATACAAATTCAAACATTAAATCCAATATTGATGTATTCAATTATGAAACATTTTGCATGATAAAATTCTTTTTCATCTTGTATTTTTCCCTTCGGAACTTTTCTCCCTCACTTCACAGGGAAATCACCGTTCTCCCTGTGTAAGATGAGCTACACACGCTAAAAAATGACAACGTCACAGGGACAATGAGTGATATCACATGGGACAATCAAAATGATGTCACAATGGACTACTGGAATTGCAGTCATGTTTCCTGTTGATTCATGCATTTTATTCCCCTTTTGTGAATTTCTTGTCCAATGTAATTTATAACTCTGCATATTCACGTCTGCTATTTTTTTTTTATTACTTTTTGAATAAATGTGTGAATTATATTTTACTATCAACACTGCATGCATTTGTTTGTTCAGTGTTTTTTTATTATAAATTCTTTCAATGATACTTTTATGGTATGGAAGATGAGTGTATGAGAGAGGGCTGTATGTAAAATTAGTACACGGTGCTAAATATGTTGCCCTCTGTAAATTAAGGGCTATTCCAGCAAAACATCTACTCCACCCCCGGACTCCAGGTTTTGTGTAGGGGTACCACCCATAGATAATTAATTTATATAGCAGTAATAGACTGGAAATCCAACCACGGATAGAAGTGATATATTTTTGATTCCTGGGGTCAGGTAGATTTATTTACTGGAATAGCTCCATTAAAAGTTATTTTTAATATTATGATTATTATATTAGTGCATAACTTCTGTATCTTTAAATTTATTAATAAAAAATTCTACAGCTCAGTTCAAAAACAGTGCTTTACTGAAATTTACAAGACAAATGTAGTTGTACTAAAAAATTATGACGACATTTTTTGCCTCAAATAACAATCTTCTAAATTCCTCTAAAACGCAATATTATAGAGATTACTTTTTAGTGCACAGTATAGGGGAAACACTGAAAAGTCAACACGTCCACACTTATATTCCTCCAAAAAACACATTTTACAACTTTTTTATTTTTTATTTTAGTTTTTATTCCTGTGAATATGACTATAACACAGCCTACTAAAAAAATAAGAATGGTTCATGTTACATTGTCTAGGGTGTAATTTTACTGTGATTAGTCCATTAAGATTTCCTAAATTACAATTATTTTTTTTCAAGTAAACAAGATCAAGATGGACTCTCAGCAAATATTCAATGTGTTTTGTAGAACGTTCTATACAACTCACCAACATCTGTATGTTCCAAACTTGCCTCCCCTTGATGTTCCCCTTCTGAGCCTGAGGCTTCACCAATATCCTCAATGATATCTGAATTGAAACAAGAAGCATGAACACACTAGAAATATGTCAAATTGACATGAAAACCACCCCTGTGTGTTCTTTATTGATATACATAAAAGTAATACTATTTCAATGAAACCTCATGATCAGCATATATAGTCCATGTAACACAGTAAAATAAAAAAAATTAAATAAAACTTGTACAGTACAGTAACGTACGTTAGACATGTAAATTAAAAACAAAATTGAGATTTGTCTTTCTCCATATTCGCATATAGTGGGCATGTACGTTTTGGGAATACAGTTTACAAAAATTAAAATTAAAATTAAAAAAAAATTGTTTTGATTTCTTTTTTTGTCGTGACAAATGTCATGCTGGAAAGTCAAAATCAACCAGGTAGACCTAGTTCAGGTGAGTTAATAAACACGTTAAATGAAAATGATTACCAAGCGCACTAAGCTTAATTGGTAATTACAGATGATTGACAGTTTCACTTCGAATCTGCGATTACAGCATATAAATCTCACCTATATATACTGTAAAGCCTATTCAGTGTCACTACGGCAGTCAGTGTATCCTTTTGTGTTTCTGTTAATTAGCTGTTACTATAATCCAGTCCTGTCCCTAATCAGCTGGGACCTAATCTATGCCGTGAGTGTAAATTCCAAAATATATTTATGTTAAAATCCAAGCATGCCGTTAGCTTATTTCAGAATGTCGATGCGATAATGTCACCATCACTTAGTGTTGACGTAAAACAGTCAGGCCTGTTTGCGGTAGCACATGTAGGCCTACTTCCGCTAAGCTAATATATATATACACACCTTCTTCTACATACACACCTTCTTCTGATATACATAACTTATCGATAAATTTGCCTTTAGTTACATATATACTGTTACCGGTATATTTATAGTTTTGTACGGGCGCTATACTGAGACACATACAGTCGATAACTATTCACTCAGGTACTCAGTGATAGATACTATTTTTTTTATTTTTGAGCAGCAGGGTCATGATTTAGCACGCTAGTCGAATTCAATAAGCCACCCTATGGGGTTTCCCATAGGGGTGGCTTAAAAATTATACAAATTTTTGCCCACAGAATTACTGCATTTACGGAGAAATTAATCGAACGTTTTCATGACGCAATGTCTAATGTGCGGCGTGGATCCGGAATGTGGCACACATTTTCCTATTTTTCTTCTTTTTCTTTTTAATTTGTCAGACACACTTACAATATTTTATCTCAATGTTTTCTCAACAAAAATTAAATTGCACGCGGGCCTGAGTACCAAGTAATATTTTATTTTGTTTGCCTAAACATGTTAAGATTAATTAGAAACTTTCATAGCACTTTGGACACTTGCATTGATGCACATGGAAATTCTTTATCTATACAAGAATGCACGATTCGGATACGTGTACCGTGTTTGAAAGCTGTTATACCAAATATCGTACCGAAAGCAAAATACTGCGGTTCAACTTACCATTTGTATATATAGATTAATTTCATTATATTTTATTATTATATATAAACATTGAAGTTTCAAAGGTTTTATCAAGACCTGCGAGAACACAGCCAGGGATATGGGATACATATATTCCTTGTGCCAATACACCTACCCTCAAACTGGACTTCTGACAGCGTTTTATTGGCATATTTTCCTACAAGATTGTGTTCCGTCATTAAGAGAATTTTGGCGATGTCGATCCGTTCCACAAGCCCTGATGTCTGGCGGTAGAACTCCTCATGGACTGCCTGTGTATGTCCCAGATGGTTGCAAAGGTTTGTTAGCTGCTGCTGGTCCAAGCTTAATACCTGAAAAGACAATGCTTCACACATTAACCACAACGCCACATCTGGACATATATTTATTCAAGAGCTAGTGGGTTTTGTCATACTCTCTTTGGAGAAACCGATGTGAATCCGATACCCGCTGTACAAGTTTTGTAAACGCGGAAGATTTCTCTCTCGATAGTTCTACAAGAGTGAACACATTTTATACCGATTATAAGTACTTTTTCTTGCTTTTTTCCTCGAAAAACATCAAGACTCAAAATAGATGGACTGTACTATAGTTTACACCATTATGCAAAGGTTGAAAAAACCTTGAGAATTTCCCTTTCAATAATCATTTTTCAGGGAGTTGTTTTTAAAGTGGTTGAGTATAGTTCACACAAATTGATACTGGTTTAAACAAAATACCTGAGCGATCGTTGCCGTGTGTTTCCTTAGATTTGTTGCCAAAATTCTGCCTGGTTGCTGAAGTGTTACTCTTCCTTTTACATCCATGAGAGAGTCACCAGCACGGACTACCGAGTTTCCTGCCAGCAAATGTATATATATGTATATGAAGGTAATGAACATAATTATTTAAATAGCATCAGAAATAATCGGGTTGATTATGGTTTCATCAAAGTGAATAAAATCTCTAAAATATGTATTTTGGCATGTGTTTATACTTTATATTTGAAAGGAAATGCTATATGTATTTCAATTTGACCCCTGAACTCAAGTCTACTTATAAAGCCCTGGAATCTACAGGAAAAATTATGTACACACCCAGTTGGTAATGACTTTCACAACGTATGTTGAGCAGCATACAGTATTTCAGTACATTTTCAACTTCTTCAATGGAGAACATCTGCAATCCTCTCTTAAGTACCATTTCCATCAACTCACTGTCATAGCAATCTTCCACAATTAATAAACACTGACAAGTATTATAAAGGGTGTGAGAAAGTACTAGTCTGAATTCCCAATCAGACTTAAACAAAAGTTTAAACATGACAATCACAAAACCCAATAGCAGATAATTATAAGATGTTTTTTCAATTTTATAATATTACTGCTAACTTCATTCCTGATCCATTATCCCTCTGTCCCATCTGTTGAAAAGCCTACTCCATTTAAAAACTGTAATGTAGATCACTACAACAATTATGATGAAAACCACAAGAATGAAACCCAGCAATATTTCCAATGCCACCATGTGCTTCCACAATTCCTCCATCTTTAGGAACTTCCTGTGTGTTGCATTCTGGGGTTAATAAACTGTCCAAAATTTACGTGTTAAGATTCAGTCCAAAACTAGCTAATTAGCTATTAAATATAAGTTAACTGGTAAACTATACTTCACACCAAGAATTAAATTTTTTTTAAATCACAGATTTTCCTACAAATTTTTTCTAGTGTCAAGGGTCCATGGAAACAGGATCTTTTTAAGTGGTAAAGTGCAAAAAGGGGAAAATAGTGGAAATTAAATTAGCTAAACAAAACAACACAAGCACACATTTAAAGTTGTGTTGATTTGTTCAATTTCACTGTTGATGATCGCTTTCTCAAACATATCAATTTGTCAGGGCTTAAAAAAGGTTTTTTCAGTATAAGTCTGAAGGGTTGTGTGCATGCCTATATCTGATATCCTCAATATTTGCAGTGACTTTCCTGTCTTGATGTAAACGGTACCGAATATCAGTAGTGTTCCCAATCGGAAATGGTCTATTTTCCCCCAAAAGTGAACATTTTTGCCAACAGGGGAATTTTATGACCAGAAAGAGGGGAATTTTAGCCAAATTTTCAGAGGGGAATGGGGCCGATAAATTCTATTGTAGGAAAATCACAATCCAAGTCAATGTCTGGACAACCGACAAAATAAATGCAAATGCGAAGAAATCTATCATGAACCCTTTTAAAGGTGAAACAGAAGGTACAGGGGGGTTTCAAAATATCTCACATTTTGAGATATATTTTATAACAAATATTCAACCAATTTAAATAGTGTTCACACTTTTTTATCTACCCATCTAGCAGTTTCGACAATTTGGAGGCCTAGGTTTAGCAAAATTGTAATTTTGACGTTCCATTGCACTTAAAGAGTTGATGTAATTTGATGAACGCCCTATATTTGGAAGGCTAAATAGTCCTAAAGCACAATATATGATCATGAGAGTCTAAAGTCCAAGGGCCCAGTAGTCTAAAATCCTATAAATAATCTAAAAGTCAGCTGATGGTCCGAAAATATGTTTTTCGTTTTCGTCGCCCCAATTCCCTGGGCACCCTCATTAAGCATTATACAATAGAGTACAAGATTTATTTACCAGTATTTGCAAACATAAAATGGTTGCTCCTTTTAATCCCTGCCTTTTCTCTGTTGTTGCTGTTGGAAAGAAAGTCCAGCATTCTTTTTGCTTCCTCCGGAACCAGGACGGGTACTCCTCTGCCAGTCTGAAAAGATAAAAGCACGAAAGTAAAAATAATGTAAACTCTATGCAACAAGAAAATTGCAAATGCAGATGGCCAATTTCATCAAATTATATAAAATATAAAATTATATATATGACCCAAAAAAATTATTAACTTGTTTTAGGCGTCGCATCGAGGATTTTATCGTTAACCCCCCCTCGAGGCATGTAAACCGACAGAATCGCTACAAATGTACAATAGTTAACGTAGGGGACAATAGGACCAAAAGATTGAGTTTTCCCGAGAAGCTCCTACAGAATAAAATCGCTGCGGCCATCGATCAGAGCAAAGTGGTTGACTTTGATCAAGTCATGATAAGTATGGAGGTTGGGAAGACCGTCAGAGCGTTCGGCCGTTATATCCGATATGACGTTATTGATGGCACTTGCACTGAAACGAAACATCGAGACCGTGTTCATGAAGAAATGGATGATGGGGGAATTCGTAAACATGCTATAAACAAAATACATTCGATGTGCTTCTCGCGGAAACTTGTTACCGGAGCCCTGATGAACGCACCTCAGTTGCTAACAATAAATGTCTTTTGTTCAGCAAGGTGTTAGCAATGTTAGACGAGGCTCAACTTGGCTTCACCCCTCAAGGTAGTAATTCATTAAAATTATTAAAAAAAAAAAAGGGGGGGGGGGGGGGGGGGGGGGGAGTCTACCCTCCCTGATGATCATCTATTTTCAGAAAAAGTGGCCTGAGAACCAGTGGCCTAAAATGTCAAAGTTAATCTGTTAAAGGGGCATAATTATAGTCACGAAGAAGATCGATAGATTTTCTTGAAAAATAAACAATATGCACTTTTTGGATTTGTTACATCCATAGACCTTACATTACCTCCGACATTCAAGTTAAAGGAAGTCACGACACACAACCTGGAACGTTTATTAACTATACCTATGCAATATTGTAGACACTTTACATTTTTAGCAATGAGCATTGTCAAAATTACTAAAAATCAATTAACCTGGGGAGCCAAGTTGTAAACTTTACTGAACATTGAAGATGAAGCTTAGCTTATTCCCATTATTATATACTTACTTGTGCTTATCGATACAGTATGCAATGTTATTTTACCAAAACATTACTTCCAAATTTCAACAAAATGCCACTTCTAAGGTTTTTGTCATATCTCATAGGACAACCTGCTTTAAAGCAATGACCCTAATTATAAATATAAAACGTTATTACTGTTAAAATACCTTTCCACGAATTTCAACCAAATCCTGGGACTCCAGAAGCTTCTTTTCAAAAGAAGTTAATCCTTGGCGCAATTCCAGTTCCACACTGTCCAGGGGTGCTCTTTTGAGGTATGCATCGACACTGTTTCAATAGCAAAATTACAAAATTATTTGTTGAAATTGTCGAGACAGTATTCTCGGTGAAGATGTTATTAGTTTTGTCATTATGCATCACCTGTATCAAAACTACTGTTAAAGATACATGTACAGTATCTAGAAAACTAACTTTATGTATTGGACCTAAATAAGAGTGCTTACACTATTAATAAGGGTGCCCCACAAAAAAAATAAAACGTGCATATTAATATTACAATTCATATTCACAAGTTTGTACCTTATAATTACATGTAGTTGAATGAAATTTCGGCAATTAATTTTCCTGAGAAATACATGTGGAAAGCAAACTTACAACTACCTGGAGTCAACGTTAACGCTCTACCAAAATGAGCTTCAGACTTCCAAAGCCAAAGGTCAAAAATATGTATGACACTGAGAACAAATGGACATTTACCTCATACTTTCCAACTCTCCTGGTCTTCGTCGGTTGTACAACAGAAGGCGACTTTCTGTCAGCACTACTACCTCTTTGAAGAGTGTGGGATTTGGCAGAGTCGACGTCAGATCAATGTCTTTCACTTTGCCAACCAAGTAGGCAGCCAACTTGGCGATGTCTTCAGGCACAGGTAGCGCTTTGGGTTTGTTGAAGTGTCGCTCCTGTAATAAGTCCCGAGCCTGCTTGGTTACCTTCGTAGTCCACTCTATCTGTAGTAATCTAGCAAAGTCGGTTGCCTCTGCCTTCATCGTGGCGTTGTTTCCTTTTATTGCAAATCCTAGTTTTGCAGATACTAGTCTACCTAAATCATATCCCAGTTTGATAGCAGTCGAAGGGTTTTTTAGGTCCTCATCCTCTGTTAAGTGACATGCTTCCAATGCGCAATGAACTACATCGTCAAAATTTGCTGGTGCTAACATGTCAGACATGGTCCCACCATTCATTCCAACCTTTTCCCTAAGCAGGATCAGCAGCCTTGCCGCGAGTCGCATCCGGAAACTTGTAAAATTTTTCCTTCGAAGCTTGTTTCTGATATTCTTGGTGAACCACACCTCTCCCAATGCTATAATCAACGAATCCCCTTGGGCAATGTCCGTTATGTTGTCTCGCTGCATGGATGGAAATACTTCCTTCAGTAATTTTCCAGATGCTTTTCCGTTAATTTGTCCCTTTAAGATTTTCGATTGTAGGATTGCAGATCCCTTGGTAACATCATGTTCTGAGATGTCCATTGCAGCTGACTGTTTTGCTGTTCCACCATTTCCTTGTTGACACACACAATTAGTTCTGTGTTTGGTTATGTGGTCCAATATTATCCATTCTTTACACATCGTACAAGGGCCGTATTTCGAAACATCGAACACATTTGATTCACGTCTTCTTGATAATATTATCTGACCTTTTCTGTTCTTGTAGACATTTGAATTGTGCCTATCGTTTCCTTCATTTCTAAGCATAGTTTGCATGCGATGTAGTTTTCCTTTTTTTTCTTTTTTCTCGTCGATGGCCTTGACGGTTTTATTAAGTTCAGATATTTTCTCATCATCATTGTTGATTTCCTTCTCCAATTCTTCTCGTCTCCTAATGTTCTTCTCAATGGCATCAATTTCCCTTTTTAGTTCTTCTATCTTGACTACGTCCTCCTCACTTTTATGTGCAAATGCGAAATGTGTTTGAATGTTCGTTTTCATTTGTGAACAATACACGCAGCAATGCTTTCTATCGTATGTTCTCTTGTGCTTGGAGTTCTTGTTTACCGCTTTGCAAAGTTTTTTTGTTCTTATTTTGGGAAAACTAATATCGCATATCCACATGTCATCCTCATCCTCATCCTCATCATATGAATCAACTGGAGGCTCAACACTTTCAACACGATCACCAACATGACTTGCGCGTGCAGGCTCAACACTATCAACACGATCACCAACATGACTTGCGCGTGCAGGTTCAACACTATCAACACGATCACCAACATGACTTGCGCGTGCAGGCTCAACACTATCACCAACATGACTTGCGCGTGCAGGCTCAACACTATCAACACGATCACCAACATGACTTGCGCGTGCAGGCTCAACACTATCACCAACATGACTTGCGCGTGCAGGCTCAACACTATCACCAACATGACTTGCGCGTGCAGGCTCAACACTATCAACACGATCACCAACATGACTTGCGCGTGCAGGCTCAACACTTTCAACATGTTCATATACATCCGACATGTGGTCGTCATCATCATCACTAGATTCACTACTATCTATATATTTTGGAACATATTCATCCCACATGATGTCGTCATCATCATCATCACTAGATTCACTACTATCTATATTTGAAACAAATTCATCATCATCAGCGCTTTCACTTCCAGGCTCAACACTATCAACATGACTCGTTGGCTCTTCACTATCAACAACATGACTTGTTGGCTCTTCACTATCAACAACATGACTTGTTCGCTCTACACTATCAACAACATGACTTGTTCGCTCTTCACTATCAACAACATGACTTGTTGGCTCTTCACTATCAATAACATGACTTGTTGGCTCTACACTATCAACAACATGACTTGTTGGCTCTACACTATCAACAACATGACTTGTTGGCTCTACACTATCAACAACATGACTTGTTCGCTCTTCACTATCAACATGACTTGTTCGCTCTTCACTATCAACAACATGACTTGTTGGCTCTACACTATCAACAACATGACTTGTTGGCTCTACACTATCAACAACATGACTTGTTGGCTCTACACTATCAACAACATGACTTGTTCGCTCTTCACTATCAACATGACTTGTTCGCTCTTCACTATCAACAACATGACTTGTTGGCTCTACACTATCAACAACATGACTTGTTGGCTCTACACTATCAACAACATGACTTGTTGGCTCTACACTATCAACAACAGGACTTGTTGGCTCTACACTATCAACAACATGACTTGTTCGATCTACACTATCAACAACATGACTTGTTGGCTCTACACTATCAACAACATGACTTGTTCGCTCTACACTATCAACATGACTTGTTGGCTCTTCACTATCAACAACATGACTTGTTGGCTCTACACTATCAACAACATGACTTGTTGGCTCTACACTATCAACAACATGACTTGTTCGCTCTTCACTATCAACATGACTTGTTGGCTCTACACTATCAACATGACTTGCAGATTCAACGCTATCAACAACATGACTTGCTATCTTGATGTCCTTTTGAAATTTCTTCACCAACAAAGGTTGCTTCTTTTTCTTTAGCTTATCTGAAATATAATTATACATGTATATATTAAACTTTAAAAACAATTGAGCGAGAAAAATTCCCAATTTCAAAATTACATAAAAAGAAGACAAAAAATTCCAACTCAATGTCTGAAGTGTGGTGCGGAATGCAGCAAAAAATTTCCAGATTTGAAAAATTTGTTGGGGGCATTACCGCATAAATCCTTGTGTACACGTTGAATTTTCATTAATTGGTATTGGCTGACAGGGTGGTATCGATGCTGACTATAAACCTTTGACAGTCTTCAATTTATAGCACGCTGTGTATATACACATGTATGACATGTGTCGCTAGAGAGCCAGCTTACCTGTCCTATGTATGAAATTACAATGTACTTGAAATATTTAGCAGCCAATGAAAAATCATTGATAACTAATCTATTGAGAGCTCAAATCACTGATAACTATTCTCAGCAAAATTACACAGCTTTGCATACAGATAATCTTTTCAAGTTTGTAAATTGAGCCCCCCCCCATTGAAATCATTTACAAGTGTGTTATAAGGACGTTCAAGCCACTGCCTGCAGTCACTTCTATTTAAAACATTGTCAGAGACTTTCAAAAACATTAAATGACAAAAAGTTGTTTTAAAATTATTTTTGCCAACATGAAGATAATACAAGATAGATTTTCAAGTATATAATTTTTAAAATGTGTTTTGTAAACCGTCATCAGAGTATATATCATTAGTAGCGTATACAAATATGACGAATATGATGGGTGGTACTAAATTACATCCAGTTATTTTTCTACAGATCTATGTTGACAAATTTTCTCTTTACAAATTTGGTTAAATCCGACGAATTGTTAAAAATTCTCTAATTTGCCTGGTAATTAGGTGTATATCTAAAAATATTTCGCTGAATTAACATACAGTAATAATGTTACAACTTACTAAATATAAACATGTAAAAGGATTGTTGGTGGCTTGAACGTCCTTAAGAAAACAAACAAAACGTAAATAAAAAAGCAAAGGAAATGGGAATAAATGGTCATATATAAAAGCAATCTAGTATCATAAATTACCATTAAAATAGTCTGCATAGACAAATAAGTAAAAATTTAGATCAAACAATATATAAGTTATAACGTCCTTTAATTTTTCATTTTATGTTCAGACCTCCAGATAAAGTTTTAATACAGGTTTCCTGCACTTTTTCCTTACAAAATTTTAAGACTTTTTATAGGATTTGTGAAGTTTTTTTCTTATTATTTCGTTTTAAAATGTTTTTCTATGCCAATAAAAATCAATTGTTCAAATATAAAATGCTGATGTAAGCTTATAATTATATTTTAAGAAAATATTGACCGAAACCACTAAATCTGGATCCTCCATTTTGCATATTTCACTTGGCCGAAGCTACACCACCGGAAGTGATGCAATTTTAGCAATCTACCTTTGAAGCATGGGTTAATTTATTTTTGTTTATACCGCTAATCATCAATGATTACATGGCTATATTTACTTCCAAAATAGCTGAAATAAAGACCATCAACTAACCTACTTTGTATATATATATAATAAAATCATGTAAAATCACGCTTCAGTTTTCGCGGCATAGTTAATCTCTTTGTCGCGTAGCTGGACGCACACAGTGTATCTCTACTAAGCAGAAGCGTTGTTCTCCGAGCTATTTTCATTATAAATATGGTTAAATATGTTGTTAACATAACTTCTGCCTTCGGCTTACACTAGCCGAAGGGTATTAATGTTTTTAAATCATTTTGTTTCATGTTAATTATAATCTTGTCTCTGTACTATGTAACCGTATTTTTTGTGTTATCTGTGTCTTGACAAAGGAGCGGGTCGCTCCGAAAATTTGACAACTTTATATTGTCTACACTGTAGAAATTACTTGATTGACCCATATAATAAAATCATGTAGATACACTGTAGATAGATATATATATATTTATTTTCTGTAATTATGCTACAAATCAGTGTTCTCCCCAGGATTTTGTTACCAGGTAATAACTGACAAAAGAGAACTAACAACAAATTAACTGAGGTAACAATTTTCTTTTAGGTTTATTTTTCTACATCATGGGCCGCAAAATGTGTATTTTCTGTAGATCTAGAATGGCCCATTTATTTAGGCACAGTACCAATACCGTAATAAATCAACAAAAAGTAAATAAATTTAACAAAGAACACGAGGTCCAGAGGGCCTGTATCGCTCACCTGTAATCAGAGTTGAGGCTAATCTTAATGAGTGTGTTCTTCAGATAAATGTTACGCAAAATAGAATTTATGAAAGATTTGACCTCCATAAAAGTATGTGAAGGTATGAGGAAACATAGCACTCCTTCCCAGGTATGCACTGACCACATCAGGACCCTGGGGCTTATGGAACCTGAGAATAAGATTCTTAAAGCTTTTTACCCAAATTAGCCAATATAAACCTTGGACTCCGTCTAGTGTTCAAAGTTGACCTTTGACCTAAACACAATATATGAGAAAAAGATATGCATTGGTGATCTACATAACATACCCAAGTATCATCGTTCTAGATCAAACGACTGTTCAGATAGTGAAGTGTACATTTTTTAACATATTGGACCCCTGTAACCTTGAAAGTAGGTCAAGGTCATTTATATGAGGAAACGTAATTATAGCACCCCTTCCCAGGTACCTACTGGGCAAATATCAGGACCCTGGGTATTATGGTTTTCTAGAAGAAGTTGTTCCAAGGCGAAAAGTTGACGGACGACGCATCGACGGACGCTGCACCATAACATGATAAGCGCACAGGCACTTCGTGCCAGTTGAGCTAAAACCAACTGCAATAACAGATATATATACTTAAGCTTGATGATATTAGAGCAGAATTTATATCAAATTCTGTTATTCTTGACAAAGGTCTTCTAACTCTGTAAAGAATTAAAAATACATTGCAACAAAATAAACATGTCTGACTTTTTTTGTCTGCATAATTTCCATGGTATACAGTTTTTTCGTATATTAATCATCATATCGATGGATGCATAGTTATAGTAATCGTTAGAAAAAGGCTTTGTTCCAATATTGACAACTTTCAAATTCGTGAATATTACAAATGGACCAAAAAATAATTATATACCCCAAATAAAGACTAAACAATATTCGTGGTGAGATATAATGGAAAATGTATCTTAAATTCGACCCAAGGGGAGGAAACGTACCATATTTCTAAACATGGCCTAACCACTAGTACATTATTACGGTTAAACTATATATCTGTTGTGGCAAATCCAATACCATACAAGCCAACCTTTCAGCTTTCAAAATTGTTAAGTGTGTTGTTCTGACTGGTTTGATTTATGCAGTAAAATTAATTATATTTTGGTCATTTTGATTGAAGATCAAGACAGGGCTCGACAATAACGCTTGTCCAACTTGTCCGTACCAGAACAAAATCAACTCAGACAAGTACATCTCTTGTATCACTTGTTCGATAGGACAAGAGTATTTTGTCAGGCAAAGTAACTTGATCATTTGTGTACATGTAAATCAATTAAATCATTCCTAAACCCATAACAAATGTGTGCTATTTGTTCTTGAAAGAAATATAATTTAGTCTGTTTCAATTTTGTGTTGAGTGTGTAGGTAGTTCTGGTTTGTTAGGAACACATGGATTTGACAAAATTTGTTGGGCTTCACGTCGGAAGGGCAAATTCAAAAGCGAAAGATTGACAAGTAAATAGCAGGCTGCCAGTCATTATGAACAGAAACATGTCTAAACATGTCTGACTGTCAGAATTTACGGGGCTGGCATACGATGAAACTGTCGGTATGTCTTGCACAATACTTACCGAGATTACGACATGCCGGCATACACTGACTGACAAATGTTTGATTGATGAGTGGCAGAACAAGCTACAGACTTTTTGTGTAATTTGGATTTTTTTAACATAAATATATAGTCTTAAAATACAGTACATATTTTCTAGTCACTTGTTATACTTTATAACATTATTTTGTAATGGTATTGATTTGTGAAAATTTGGACAAGTGGATTTGCTTTTCGGACAAGTGGTTTTTAAAATCACTTGTCAGAGTTTTTTTTGTAGAGCCCTGCAAGACCTTTTATTTATTTTGTGTTTCACTGTATTTCAAACTATCAATTAGTCAAAAATTTTAATTTTCCCAAATGAAATTTGTAATGGTTGGCATGTGCATTGTATGCAATACGTATACAAGCGAAGACAATGTAGAATTGTCTAATTTTGTGAAGAGGCTCGAGGAATGGCAATAGTGCTCCCCTAGGCTTTGTCCACACAAGATAAAAAATTGTTCAAGTTGGAACTACTCGCATGTACAGCAATTGACATACCTGCTATCTTCATCCCAAAAGGCGACAGTGACCTTTCCATTACCGTCGATAGCACAGACATAACTAGGCCA
Organism: Mimachlamys varia; assembly: GCA_947623455.1. Classification (NCBI taxonomy): domain Eukaryota; kingdom Metazoa; phylum Mollusca; class Bivalvia; order Pectinida; family Pectinidae; genus Mimachlamys; species Mimachlamys varia. The sequence goes on from OX392545.1 coordinate 32,088,727, forward strand.
CCACACCCCCATTTCCATTGAACAGAGGACAGCATCACCTACAGATGTGAAACATTAAACTGATTAGAAAAATATGTCATAAAGCTTTAAGAAAGTAATAAATTAATCACAGGGCTTTATCACCCATCTATTTAGGTCCGTTAAACGGACCCATTCCCAATGCATTTTAGGCTCAATTTTTCCCAAAATGGACTTTAAAATTCCCAATCAGCCAAAAAAAAAAAAAAAAAAAATTTTTTTTTTTTTTTTTTTTTTAATTGTTCAGCATCATAATCAATCAATGACTGCAGTGTAGTGGCCAAAATGAAATTATAACCTAAGGAGATATTATTAAACGATAAAAGCATACAAGCAATGATACAATACTAGTCAATAGTGTTAGTCCGAAATTTCCCCAAAAAACTTATGTCGATCAATTTTTCCCAATTTGACCCCAGGGTCCGTTTCCCAAAACCCCCTGATAAAGCCCTGAATCAAGACATGTGTTCTAAGTTCTAACATTGTCAAAAGGGCTACTGTATTTCATTTTTAGCCCTAATAAATAATGCCTTTATTAAATTTCAAAATATATGGAATATACCACTAGGCCAAAAAAGGAAAATAAAACCTACATACAATGTATGTATGTGCCTCTATAGTTTCCACGAGAAAAATGACTCAATAGGCTACTTATAAACTTTGTATGGTCAAAGTCGACTTAATAAATTGCAGAATTCTTTGAAAATTGTTTACCTTCTTTAAACGTTGGCTTTCTTCCTTTAGTTTCACCTGAAAATAAGTATATGTTCTGTAGTCATATGAAGAATATTGGAATTAAGAATATCACATGTATGTATACCTGTGTAATCTTACAATGGTGATACATCAATTTTCAGTGTGTTTTCTAGATCTGTCAACACAGATCGCACATGTATACATGTGCAACATCAACTTTTGAGTCCATATTTTGTGAGTTAATAAAATGTCCCAATATTCATGTGGTAACATTAATATTCAGTCCAAAACTAGTGAGTTCAGTGGTAAAATATACGTCACACAAAGAATTTGATTTTTTGAAACATTTATTTTGAGTCCATATTTTTTGAGTTAATAAACTGTCCAATATTTATGTGTTAATATAAAGTCCAAAACTAGTGAGTTCAGTAGTAAAATATACTCCACACTAAGAATTTGATTTTTTTACATTTATTTTGAGTCCATATTTTGTGAGTTAATAAACTGTCCAATAATTATGTGTTAACATTAATATTCAGTCCAAAACTACTGAGTTAATTAAGTGGTACTTCACATCAAGAATTTGATTTTTTTAACATTTATTTTGAGTCCATATTTTGTGAGTTAATAAACTGTCCAATAATTATGTGTTAATATATATAAAGTCCAAAACTAGTGAGTTCAGTAGTAAAATATACTCCACACTAAGAATTTGATTTTTTAACATTTGAGTCCATATTTTGTGAGTTAATAAACTGTCCAATAATTATGTGTTGACATCAAAACTAGTCAGTTGAGTGGTGAAATATACTCCACACTAAGAATTTGATTTTTTTACATTTATTTTCAGTCCATATTTTGTGAGTTAATAAACTGTCCAATAATTATGTGTTAACATTCAGTCCAAAACTAGTGAGTTAATAAATTTTGAGACCATATTTTGCAAGTTGATAACTGTCCAATATTTATGTGTTAACATTCAGTCCAAAACTACTGAGTTAATTAAGTGGTACTTCACATCAAGAATTAAGATTTTAACATTTATTTTGAGTCCATATTTTGAGAGTTAATAAACTGTCCAATAATTATGTGTTAATATCAAGTCCAAAACTAGTGAGTTTTTTTTTTTTTCACTCAAACATTTTTTTTATTGCCCCCAGACATTTTGGGCCAGCTTAGGGTTGGAGAGCCCTAAACAGGCCCGTACAACATGTGGTAGTTCATATATACTATATATATATGTATTACATAAAATATATACTGTGATTTACAGGATGAGTAGTGGGGTGCTCTTTTTTTTTTTTCCCCTCATCATTCACACACACTTGCATTTAATTTACTGTTCCAACCACAGAAAAGAAAAATGGAATATATAGATAAGATACTATTGAGATTAAATTATAAGTGATCTCAGATGAGCCCAGTTTTTATCAAACTTTTGGACAGTCATATTTTTTTTATGTATATATTCTTCAGTTTTGTAGTGCATTTCTAATTCTTTTTTAAAGTATGTTATAGAGGGTAAAGTACCTTTTAACTTTTGTTTATAAATGTGAAATTTTGCTAAAGTTAAGATAAGGTTGATGTTTTTAATTTCCTGGCCTAATTTACCGAGTATAACGTCTATGCTGCTTAAATTTATTGATTTTTCAGTTTTTTCTTCAATCAATCTACTTAATTCTCGCCAAAAGTTTGTAGTATGTTGACATTCCCAAAAAAGATGTATAATAGATTCTGTATATCTTTCACAGAAGGTGCAGACCGGAGAGTCGCGGATATTGATCATGCATAGATATTTGTTTGTGGATATAATTCTATGAGTAATTCGAAATTGGAACCATCTAAGTTTTGAGTCTAATGTTGTTTTAAATATAAGAGAGTTTATTTTTTCCCACCATACCTGGTTTTGTTGCATGTCAAGGTCTAGGGACCATTTATCTATGTATTTTATGTTAACTTTTAAATGTTTTACCATTAAATTGTATATAGAAAATCCTCGTTGTTTGTTGGTCATTATATGGTATATGTACAATGGACAATGTGGAAGTATGATTGTTGAATTATAGTTTCTTAGAAATGGCCAGTTTGATAAAATTGCATTTCTAATACCATAAAATTGAGTCAAGATTGGTGAAAATGAAAATTTTTGGCAAAAATCTTCATAGCTCGTAATCAATTCTCCACGATCGTTATATAGATCATACATGAAGTTTATTCCCTGTTTAGACCATTGCTTAAAATTCACTGATTTGTTGCCAATCTTAATATTGGGGTTAAACCATAAAGGGCTATACAAAAAACTTTCTTCGTTTGAAGGAAGAATATAGAAGGATTGGGCTATATCTAAAACATCTTTCCAGAAGGCATTTTTAATGGACTTAGATTTTGCTTTTAAAAAGTCTGACCCATATATAATTAGTGCATTTTTTGGTTCATGTAGGATTTCTTCAAAAATGAAAGTCCATGAAGATTCACTTTTTAGTAAACGCTGTATCCAGGACATTTTCATGGATTTAATAAAAATATCAATCTGTACCATTTTAAGACCACCGTCGCAGTACGCCTTGACAATTTGGTTCCTTGAGACTCTGTCGTTTTTATTACCCCATATGAATTTAAAAAAGAGTTGTTCTATTTTTTTTATAAATTCTGTATTGGGTTTCGGTATATTAATAAATAAGTGAGTTAATCTGGAAAGTAGAATAGTTTTTACAACAGTAATTTTACCTAAGGGACTAAGTATTCTTTTTGTCCAAGTATGTATTAAGGTTTTTATTTCTTTTATTTTGTCGTTAAAGTTTAAATCGGTTATTTTAGCCAGGTTGGTACTGAATTTAATTCCTAGAAAAATAAAAGGTTCCTTCGACCAGCTGAGGTTCAGGTCTGCACAGATTCTATCCTCACTGTTTTTTCTACTGCCAATCCATATACATTTGGTTTTTTGAATATTCGGTTTTAGGCCAGAGTATTTAGCATATTGATCAAGAAGATCTAGTGTTTTTTTAAGACCTTTACCCGTTCCATTTAGTGTCAGGCCAGTGTCATCTGCATATTGTGATAATTTAAATTCTTTATTTCCAATTTTTATGCCCTCTATGTCCTTTTCATTCCTGATCATTATACCTAGAATTTCGACACACATAATAAAAAGATATGGGGAGACTGGGTCCCCCTGTCTGCAACCTCTCCCTATATTAAAAAATTCAGAGAAGAAACCATGTTGTGTGACGCATAAGGAGGCGAGTTCAGTGGTAAAATATACTCCACACTAAGAATTTGTTTTTTTTTACATTTATTTTGAGTCCATATTTTGTGAGTTAATAAACTGTCCAATAATTATGTGCTAATATCAAGTCAAAAACTAATGAGTTAATTTACAACTGGGAAAATATACTTCACACCAAGAATTTGCTTTGGTTAATTACTTATACATTAATTTTTAGTCCATATTTTGTGAGTTAATAAACTGTCCAATATTTATGTGTTAACATATTAAGTCCAAGTGGTGAAATATACAACTTCACATTACTTTATTTTGGCTTTACCAGTCAGGGGAAGAGGCATATATTTATATATATTGTGATTGTGTGTACGATAAATTATTGTATCTGATTTGTAATAGTTTGTCATAGTTTATGAAGATTGACCTTCAATTAAAATATGGTATTTATATACAACATTTTCATCATCCAACTTGGATTGGCAATGCAAATACAATCCCAAGTGGATATTGTGTATTGGCCATGGGTTATACATTTATGAAAACCTGATTAAATGTATTTAAAAAGACTGACCGGTAGTGAATATTTCCATTATTTTGTGAGGTAAAAATAAAAATCTGTTACTTTAGTACCAGTAATTAACATACCTGTAGAAGAACAATCCAATTTTCTCTTCTTTTCATCATCAGGTACATGTACAGGCTCTAAAATTAAAATCATGCATTTTTTGCATTTTTTTTTTGTAATCATCATACTTATAAGCTTATTATCCTATCAGGGTTTTTGCCAGGTATTTTGGGAATGGGACCTTGTTCTGAAATTGGGAAAATACCATCGGTGTTTTGATGCATTTTTGTACAAAGGATCATTTTTACGACTAAAACAACCATATTTTGCAATAATTGTTTATTTGAAGTGTTAGATTTAGCATTGTAATCTGAATAAATAAATTAAATAATGAAAACAAAAACAAACAAAAAACGAAAAAAAAACTTTTTTTTTTTAATTGGGAATTTTTGGAAAAGTCAATTGGGAAAATACTGCTCTATTTTCAATGGGGAGTTGGTCCGTCTACCGGACCCGAATAATGCCTGGCAAAAACCCTGCCTATAAAGGCCTGGATCAATAAAATGAAAGGACAAAGGCCCTCTTGGTTAAATAAACTATTTCACAAAATCTGACCACAACATTGCATACCTGTCATGATCAAGACACCCGCTTTGGCGGGTTACTCCCGTTTATTTATGATTTCTGAGGATTTCCAGAGGATTTGTTTACATATAAAAGATACAATAACAGGTATTTTCATAATATTTGCTGAATATTTAAAAAGTATTCTGTATTAGCATGTTTATTTTATAATGCTATACAAAATAGGATTAATTTTCCCCGCGAAATGTCGTCCACGCGTTGTCTCCTATTTGAGAATGTTCATCAAACTGGAGATCTCCAGTTTGCTCAATAGGCAGTGTTCCCACCCATTTTTCAATATGGGGGTTTTTGTACCCCCATGATTTGGAAAATGGGGGTACAGCTTAATTTTTGGGGGTACAAGCAAAATATTTTAGGAGTACCATATTTGGCAATGTTTATTTTATATTTATATACGCCTGTGATAATAAAATGGAATATTAACAGTCCGAGTTCTTTTTTCATGTGTATAATTATATTAGAAGTTGTGTTTATTTTCAGAAAAAGAGCACACATACATTATAACATCAACCTAATTGTTAATAAAATGTCATTTAACCTCAGTACTTGTGTTGCTATTAGCAGTAGTCACTAGTATAGATGAACACTTAATGTCAGGGTCTATTTTTAAGTGAACACTTTAGAGTGTCATAACCACCAGTGATTTTTTCATATTTTCCTCCGAAGTGCCCATACTTTTTTTCATAGGGAATTTTACAACAATGAACCTGCATGCCATAAATGTTAATAAATAATGGACATTTTCATTGATTCCAACTTCAGTATTGTGTTTGTGTGATACCCTGGTAAATTAATTAAATACACAAATAAATTCAAGGTAATATAAACTGTTTTAATATTGGTCAGTAATATTGATATGTTTTTCATTTTGTTTAGCGATCAAATGTTCTTTTATGCTCTGACATCGTAACAAATAATTTATAGTACCTTCTATAAATGGAGAGGACGAATCTTTCTTGTTATGACTTTCTACAGTCAGATGTAACCGTAACTTTCAACTCAAGTCATTCTCGGTCGTGTCGCCGTCTCCGACCCAATTTAATTCTTCTAGCCATTTTGTTTGAAATAGTTTTATCTTTTTTGATTCGAAGAGGGGACAGATTGATTACGTTCCTCACTATCTGTTCACTGTCAGGTGCCGATCGTTTTCTCAGTTTATATGGCTGGGGGATTAAAAAATCCTTGCAGTGTAGTTTGTTTTGCCATGCTTCGGTTCAGTTCGTCGAGATCATTAAAGCGCTTAACCCTACAGACTGGATATTCAAACGTTTAAACGACACCGATCTACCAAGAAACGTGATGGAAAAACCCCACAAGTTTCAGTTTCGATTTCTGACTCGGTCTGGTCATGTCAAGTCCGAATGACGGAATCGTTATAGGGCTATGTTAGAGCAATATTTATTGCGATATGCTCATTTTTTTGTGCGTGCAGGGCACGTAAGAAGGTAAAAATATGTACGTGATTTTTGTAGAATAAGCGCGAATCACGCGCGTTTCTGCGTGAATGGGAACACTGATAGGGACCCTTGACAGGTATGCATTGATGTATTTTAAATAGCACTGCAGATAGACTACCGGTAGACTCCGGTAGTGTTCCTTTTTTTCATGGGGAGCTATCAGCCAGACATATTTTTTTGGTCCAATGGTTTTGGTACGAGTTTATGGTATACATGTCAAAATATAAACAATGTCGAAATGGCGTTGCATTTGCATCAACACCTGTCGCTGTGCCTTGCAAGAACGTCAGAAAAACTGGTGCCAATTATGTTATTTTTAATTTCCTTTTTTGCTGTGTTGTTCATTGTTTTTAGTGAAAATAACACCCAGTTAAATAAGTAAAATAACTGACAATTGACCAATGAAAACGAAATTGAAGACATTGGACATGACACAAGTAGACAATCAGAAAGTACAATCAAAACAAGTTCGGAAGTGTTGTATTATGACGTCATAACTCGTGTGGCAGAATACTAGCTGCCACACTCATGAAATTGGTACTGAAATCATTAAATATCCTATAGGCCTCAGGCTCTATTGAACTACTGAGACATGCATGACGTCCTGGATACGTGATAAGAAGCTTAATTATAAGCTTATAATTGAGTTACACATTTTAGTAAGCATTATGATTCAAATCATTTATATACCTACCCTTTTTTCTTTTTAGGCTCTGTTTTTTCTTTGACTTTGATGGCGGCATGACACCTGAAAGAATTCATTTCAATTCAATTGCTGAACAATATGCATACAATGATGATAAAGTTTGATACCAGTGGCAAAAAAACAATAAAGAAAGCAAAAAATCTAAATAAACAGTCGAATCTGCTCGAGCGACCACTCCTACTAAGCGATCCTCTCCTCTAAACGACCATTTTAATTCCTCCCATGTGATTAGCAAAACATTCTACAAACAAAATGACGGAAAGCATGGTTGTTTACGGCTGCCGCCATATTGGATTAGACAAGCTACTAAGTTGTGGTGTGTTACCGCGAAATAGACGAATCGTTTAACATTAATATGATGTATTATCATAGGATTATTAAATTTATAACGCGACCGGTTGTTTTGGTCCCGAAATAGATGTATAACGACCGTTTTGAGATCAAAATTCATCCCAAAATCAACGACCCGTTTTCTGCAATCTAAATTGATCCCAAAATCCATGTATAACAATTGCAAACGTTCTTTGAGACCGAAACTTTGGAAAGTGGTACCAAAATCGATGTTTAACGGCCATTCTCTGGGATGAAAAGTATCCTGATATCGATATGATGGTAACCAGGTAACTGTTAGTGATAATGAAACCAAAAGTCCATTGGCACAGCGGGCGAACTTGGTAACGTAGCAGTTTAAAGTGAAGACTGAATTTACTGAAATCAGTATAGACAGTTAATAACTTTTAAATGCTTAAATAGTATTATTAAAAACGTTACGCTCAGAAATACAATTGTTTTGTTTTAAACACATGTGAAAGATAAATTAACCAAAATTAGCATTTTCCGATTATAATTGATAATCGTTCATGAAAGGTCTTCCGATAATCGATTATGATTTCTCTTCTATGATTTCTCTTCGGATTCCCAACACTAGTACTAGTAAAACCAAATCCAAATTCCAGAAAATATCTAAAATTGAACTTTATCTTGCGTTTGTTGTGTAACCTACATAATGTATCTTTCGGGTTTTGTCTTATTTTCGGTGGGTAGATAGGAATTCTGGAAAGGGAATACAAACTATTTTATTTTAGGCCCGATTGTCTGTCAGACTTACCTTTCTATTGCAGTCCATAAGCAGTTGTGTCAAAATGAGAAACAATACAAAATAAAAGACAAGCAGTATATTCAGATTGGGAAAAGAAAACCAAATAATTAAACCCACAAATAAACAGCTCTAAAACATCAAAATCTGAGTCTGAACAAAATGAACAAGCTTCTGAAAATTCTATATCGGACAAGAAACCAAGAAAACCAAAAGGAAAATCATTCAAAATCTGGTCCATGCTGATTACTAAACTAAAGAAAAACAAAATAAATTGGTGCAAAACAAAACAAAATGATTACGAATCCGCCAATATGCCTGTGAACAAAAACAAAGTGACCTCATTGAAACATTGGGAACGAATTGAACACTTTAAAAATAAAAAAAAGACCAGAACACTGGATCAGGATAGCTATGCCAAATCCTGCAACTTGTTTCAACTATTGAACCTGTTTTTAACGAACTTATATGGGAGCCACGCCTGCAAGTTAATGCTGTTCGACGGTCCTGTGCATTATCGCCGTAAATGTATTCTAAAGTGAAAGTGAGTGATCGAAAGCTACACAGTAACACGTCACTGGATTTCGACATTTCAACGTAAACTTTTGTCGGGCGTATCTCACAAAAATATTCATCAAAACATAAACATTTGTAGAATGTATTGTCATCAGTTCAACTAGTGTTTTACGCAGCAGAAATCGGTTCTTCTCGAGTTTACAAATATCACGTGTTGAGCAGCATGGCTTCGTCGTTCACCGGTTCACTTCCGGTTGTTTCACACCGAATAAAAAGATCGAAATTCCCATAGATATAGTCATTACAATAAATCATCAAATTAGAATTCATTTCGACTTTCCCGAATTAAATTATTTCTCCATGTACACTGAATAAGAAAGCGATGATAGGATATTGATACACCCCCACCCCACCCCGCTCTGAATCGGGTGAGAATTCTGTTAAACATTAAAGCGTTCAACACGTCATTTGAATTCGCTGGTAAATTACAATAATTGCATTCAAATCCCACATCAGAATGATTAAACTATCTTTACATACCTTGCTAGTGTGCGCCGCGCCACCGTGTCAACCTGATGAAATCTGCTACGAGTCCACGTGAGTGAAAAAATAAACAAGACTGCGCAAACGCAGCTTAATTACGGCGCGAAAACACCAACGCGTTTGTTATTACGGTAAGGGAAGCAACTCTTATTGAGAGTCCAGTTCCAGGACAAACTCGTTTTCTTAGAAATTATGAGTTAACATTTATTTCAAGCAATGAACTCATAAGTAATGCTATGGCAAAGTTTTATAACAGAATTAGGAGCTAACCACCTAATTCTAATTAACTCTTAAGTATTGGCCAAACCACACTGTTAACTCCTAACTACTAAATGCTAGCACGGACGGACGGACCACGGACGCAGGGCGATTTGAATAGCCCACCATCTGATGATGGTGGGCTAAAAACAAACTTACTTGTGTGTTTAATCATGTCCTTATATTATCATGTCGGACACTAGAGCCTGTGGTTTATTCAAACACAAATACAATGTATACAAGAAAATTATTGACGCAAGCGTCAAACTGGGCCGGAAAGCTGTTAAAATCTCTTATACAGGAAATATTTAAAGAAAGCACAGTACAATGAAATAAAAGTTCGCCTTGTTTCATCATAATTGTGAAGAACCGAGGGTGGCAGGTTGGAACCTGACCTGGGACAGTTTGTATTTCGCATTTAAATTGAGTCAACAGGCTGTCCTATACTACTTTTGGATGTGTTTAAGAAAGGAATATTACCCCTAGATTGGTATATCTGGGAACGGATTTCCGCAGGATGTTCAGGGGAGATTGATCTTCAAAATGTTCCAGACTGCACACGTAGTGGGGGTTAACCAAACTGTTTATTATCAAATAAATATATGTCGCAAAGAAAATAAACATTGATTGAACGTTTAACAAATTTATCTCATAACAGTACATAACAAATTTATCTCATAACAGTACAAAACAATCAAACAAACATTGCATTTAGATCTGGCAGAACTTGAAAGACATAATAATTTGCTAAAAGTAAACAAAATGGTTTGTTTATTTGGCAGTATGCAACACTCATGACAGGTACAAAATATTAAAACTTTGCGATAAACGAGTATGTAGAATGTTATCTTCACTTCACATACAATAGATACCAATACTATTAGATTATATTGCAACAGGTTGGAACATATATAATTTCAGATATTGAGTGCATTGTTTTCAGACTTCAAATACTATTGAACATTAAACACTGTATCTGTTTTGAATAGAGAGGTTTAGCAACAATACGTGTACGTGGTACGTGTACGTGTACGGGTAGTGGGGGAATCCCCTAGTTTTTCTGTGCATGACGTCATCAGTTTAAGCGATCGAGGATCTGCTACACGTACGCCGAACTTGTAAAGCGGGAGCTACACGTAAGTACCAACGTGTAGACATTTTGATGTATTTAATGTTTTTTCCTCTGAGAAATGCATTAATCAAACTATTTTTGAATATGACGATCAATGATTTATTAATAAAGACATTTCATATGAATGATATTTATATGCAAAAAGTTCGTCTGAAAATGTTAAGTCGCTGAGGTTAGCTCAGTCTCTGAAACAAAGTATCCGACATCCAGCAAATACTTATCTGCCATTTGATGTGAATGTAAATTTACTATTTTATAATGATGGCGCTTTTTGAATGATCAGTGGACATTTCATCTGTTAACAGGCATACCATTGAATAAAATGTGCGTCAATGATATCATGAGTTCAGAACAAATTACACCCTTCCCCCCTCCCCCCCTCGCTCTGTGACCCCTCCCTTCTAGGCCTATATACTCTTTCTTCGACAAAGAAAGTGCATATAGACATTTAGGAAAACAAGAAGTGTATGAATGTACATATCAAATACATCGTTTCGTTTTAAGTTCAACATACATGTCACGCCCAACCTCCGAAATTTTGTCTACATCACGTACGTTTCCATAATGTTCTATTTTGTTGTAATTTTAACTTTAACTATTTAGGTCAGGTGTGACGTAGAAAGTACAAAGTAGATCTATACATTTTTCAACATTGTCCCGTTATAAACAGACCGATGGCGATGTGTATTAAGTCTTTTATACTAGATGAACCCCATTTGGTAGAGCGCAATAGTACATAGATCTCTATAGCTATATATGCACGTAGTCAGTAGTCCCCCCCCCCCCCTTCCCCTACTTCTCGTTATATTCTCGGTTCTGTTTTATTCTCATATTAAATGTTTACCTAACGTATACTCTTTTCACAGATTATGTCAGAAAGAAAAAAACAATTTCGCTTCTCCGAGAAAGATGATCTTGTGCTGATGAGCGAGATCATTAGTAAAAATCCTTTTGGAAATCGTACTAAGTGGACGGAAGTTGCATGTGTCATGCCCGAAAACTGTGATGTCCGGAGAGCGAGGGAAAGGGCTACCCTTTTGATGAACCAGCACCGGGCTTATAATTCCTCGTCACAAAGAAAGTAAGTTTACGTTGATTTGATTCTAATTCATCTCACTAACAGTCCAAACTGCAGTTGTGGTTATTGGTTTATCAGTTTTCTTTATACAATGTATACATGCAAAAAACTATGTAACTGTAGAGTTATCTTATTTGATCAGTTACGAAAATTGAAAAGTTAAAAGTATTAACTATTATGGTAGCGAATTGTATGCCGGTGGTAAAACTTTTAGTATTTTCAGACACGTGTGTCATAACATCAAGTCAAGTAAAAGATTTTAGATTAAAACATGAATAAATAGTTGTTACTGTCTAAGTTTATTTTAATTTTGTATTTATCATCTTGTATTGAGGGAGAGTTGGTTTCACAACTTGAAATATATGTGGCCCAATTTCCTTGTTCTTTTAAAAACAATAAGCTATCAATAAACTTTGCGTAAAGTGAAAAAAAAAAGAGTACGTTGATTTCATACGAAAGAATACGTGTCAAGTTATAAAAAAATGTTGCAGGTCTGGTGTTGATGAATCGTATACAGAAAAAGAACAACTTCTTGATGACATGTTGGAGTTAAGCGAAGAGCAGGAACGATTGAGAAAGAAAGAAAAGGACAAAACGGAAAGCGAAGAAAAAACTGGACAGGATATCAGAAAAGGGGCAATGGAAAGCCTCAGTAAAAGTAAGTAAGTGTTATACATTTATGTCGCTTTTTTAATTGTCTCTGAACATAGACCAACCAAAGAGAAAATGACCTAATGTACACTAAATCAGAAGAAACTGACTTATACAGAACTCAATTTGATATATTTACACGACATCACATTTCCTCTTAGCAAATGGAACTATTACCAACTGGGATCACGAATCAATTTACATTATATATATATGTATTTTAAAGTTGATGTATATATATATATATGCATTTCTATAAAATATAAGCTAACATCTTTTATTAAATTGGTCTCTATTACAAGTGTACAATGTGTGTCATTATAAGTAATTTGTAACCATTTTTTCGGCTGGTGGGTAGGGAGCGGGGGGGAGGGACTGGTTATGTTCACAATCGTGTTTAAAGGGAGTGTTTAGTGTTCACGATGCTTCACACAGGAGAAAACAAAGAATTACATGTTATTTCTCTTCCCAGGTGACGAGGAGAGTGTGTCGACCAAAAGGCCTCGTAAAAATAACAACGAAGGTATTGTCGACTACCTGAAAGAAAAAAACGAATCTGAAAGGATTCTTAGGAAACAGGAACTAGATATACGTAAAGAAGAAATAAAGCTGCAGAGGGAACGGTTTGAGTTGGAAAAGGAAGAAAGGCGTCAACAAACCGCCATGATGGGAGAGCTGATGAAAGCATTGATAAATAAAACCAATATGTAAAGTAATATTGTTTAAGTACTATGTTTATTGAAGTGGTGCAAACTATTTTCAACACATAGATTATATTGGATATGGTCTACATGGACTGCTATGAATTGAGAGTAACATCTAGATTGAACACTTTAAGTTCATATTAACAAACAGCTATAGTATGCCAATACAGCGTTCGATTCTCTCTTCCCGAACTTATCCAGAAATGTACTCCGGAAGTGTTGGCGGTTCAATTCCAAAGAACGAACTTGTTTCGCTACCATACATGCATGTATGACAATTAGCAAGGAGTGTTCCTACCAAATAGTACTTCCCTACAGGTTGTAAATATAGTTTGTGATTTTTCTTAGAATCAAGAAACGCAAATAGCGCCAAAATCTTCCCAAAACTCCACTCTAAACATATGCGAACGGCAGACATTTTTTTGTTGAATTTTGCCTGGTTAGCGGAAATGACTCCTCCTCTGTATGGTGTTATGATGTAGGGTGTGAGAGGGTATGCAGGGTCACCATATAGCGAGTATACATCGCCGGTTGGTAATGTCATATGTTGTCGCATTTGTCCCTCAGATGACTCTCCCTGAAAAGTCCAGCATCATGTCTCCTACCTTCCATTGGACCGTACATATCGGCAACAATTCCATTCGGTACTACAACGCTTGAAATTTTAGCGCATGTACTCTCTTATGTCCATAGTAAACTAATCGTTAGTTGTGTGAAGGTCTGCATATAGGCCTTACAGTTCCATCTGTAAATCCCCAACAGTTTGGAACAGGTCCATCACGTGCTCTGACGGCATAGGAAAATTCATCAAGTTGTTGATATGACAGCCAAGACCTGTTTAACTCGCGCAGTAAATGGCTATGATTTTCATGCAGAAAATCAAGAAGTTCGTTGATGATAAACGACATCGCTGTAAGAGACCTTCCGAATAAATGGTACAAGTCACCAAGACGGTTTGGGTAAGTCAAACGTCTTAGGAGTATACACAGTCCTTCAAGACCAGAGCATACCGTTCGATTTTGGCATTCGATTTTCGGTGGTATCCGAAGGGTAGTGCATAAAAAAGGAATATCGTCCTTTTCAAAACAAAATAAAAGTTTACACTGTTCATTAGACAAGTTTTCAAAATCAAACAATGGCTTATCTTTTTCTGAAGGTACACAATCTAAATCTCCCAAAATTGCCAGAAGGAAAAAATCTTCATCTTCTTCAATTGCTGCGAGCAGACGATATGTCGACATGTTTCTTGAGAAAATGTACTGTTGAAACAAGCTTTTTGATTGGATTATATTAACCAATAACCATTTATCCACTACACGTACACGTACACGTTAATGCTACTTAACGTCTTTAAATTTCAACGTGTACGTGTACGTGTAGCTTACACGTACACGTATTATTGCTAAACCTCTCTAATGTCTTGATTATGAACGATTTATAAACCAACATCTAACAACTACAAAAATGTTATGCACTTTGTTTATGTAACAGTATATAAAGATCAAGACCGGGACTAGGTATCAACTTGCAAATGTAGTAAAACAATGATTGTATAGCAAATGGATGAGGTACTTTGAGTATTTACATAAGGAATAATAGTGTCGGTATTGATATACATCAACAATTAGGAGCCCCAATAAATATACCCATCTACATAATGAAGTGTGATTTACACCTGACTGTTACTTACCAAAATGAATTCCATGTCACTATGCTATTGTGTAAACATAAGGTAAATCTATTAAGGGGTTCAAGGGATATGTGTCACACTTAGGGCGTAAGGAAAGATTTTTCACAACCTGTTCACTGTTGTTGCACAGATGGACAGACAGACTGATGTATGGACAAAGAGTTAACTAATATAATATATGGCGAGTGAATTAAAATGCGATAAAAATGGATGGAATCTACACATTGAAACAATAGAAAAGCGGAGAATGGTTAACTGGAAGAATTTTGCATGTTCTTGGGGAATTTACACAGAACATGTTTATGAAAATACAACTATTAATGTATTTTGATAAATAAAGTTTGCACATGTAAATAATGCGATTTAGGTCAAAATATCATGAAAAGCGTTAAGATTTACAACTAACAGCTTGTAAAATATTTCGAACATAAAGTTTGGACGGAAATAAAACCGCACTGTTGTGAAACAAATAGGACCAAATAAATATATAGATGTGTTGCTGCTGAATGGCAGAAAAAGTAAATGTTAGGTAAATATATCCTGATTATTTTAATTTATTTATATACAGTTGTTTTCGCTACTGACAGTTTGTGGTTAAGAGAAGTATCTGATATTTGAAGTATATTTAGCACTAAAATCTTTTCATCGCAATGTTTGTTTTAATCTGGATCTGAGTAGAAGGTAAAGTAAAAAAAAAGTCTTTATCTGGCCTGGCACAAACTAAAACAATATATAACAATAATTTAAGTCTATGAATGTTAAAGAAAAACAGCAAGAGAAAGCGATATACACACTCACGTTATTTAGTTGTAGCAGCTGTACTGGGCAGTACTCGTTACAGGACATAAAGTTATACATGTGTAAGCTTAGCTGTCTGGCACGCTATATATACATATATAGGTCACTAAACTCGGAGCTTGGTATGTTTCGTGTATACATAGGACGGTCCCACATGCTGACGCTCCGATTAACAGTGCAATCAGTACATAATTTCACATCAATATAAAATATCAGCTGCATTAATTTAAAGAATTAAAAACTTAGCTACCCAGCAGTAAATACACTTTCAGCTCCGCAGCAACGCAGTATCAAAATGTAAACCTATATCATAGAATGGCCCGGCTCCTGTCGGCCCATAATAAATAGACGAAGGCAAAAGGAGTGTCATATTTGTTTAACCCAGGTAAATAAAAATGACATATATTGACGATTAAGTTGCCCGCTAAAGTGAACTAAAAACAATCTTGAAATAATTATCTAAAGATTATATTGAGTAAGTATATAATGAAATATGTATCGGGTATTGATGATCTACTTACATATATACAGAGCAGTCTTCAGATCATGTAACTGTTTAGAATGTCCACGGTGGTAACATATCCCCAACAGACATGGTTATGTTCAGGTCGTTTAATGGATGTGTCTTTTCCATAACTCCATTTACATATACGGGTAACAATGAAGCTACAACTTCGAGTAAGAGAGTTTCAGGTCTGTATTCATGGAGTTGTTTCAGTCAGTTCTACTTCTGTTCTCTCTCACCGGAATGTATATTAACTCGGTTTCACGTCCGGCATCGACACGTCTGAGTATAAAACACCATGTTGTCTGACACCTCAGGTGTACTTGTAAAGATAACGTAACACACACACATATGTGCCAGGGCTTTGTATTTAAATATTGACAAGGAAGTAAGACATATTTTCACAACATAGCGTGTCACCACCGATACTGTTGGATAAATGCGTGTAACTCCATTGTTTCGTTTACCTGTTTGAATGTCTTTCATATTCTATTATCAGCTTTAAACTACTGCCTTAAATATAGGACGGCTGGATGCTTATTTCTTTTGATTTATTCTGAAAGTGTCACGTCCTTACATGGTCTTACAAGCTTCAATGGACGAGAAAAATAGAGTAGAAGGGATAAAGTATGTAGGAGGAAAGATAAGGGGAATGATGCACTTGGTTTTCCATGTTACAGACAGCTTAGGCATTTCACGATGTGTTGTCTACATTTCAGTAATGTTTGCATGCGTGCTTTACCACAAAACTGAAACTCAATATCGGCTTTTATTGTCTGGTAGCTGTGGTTATAGTATATAAATACTTTATACTTGTGTATCTGTACTATCGTATATCCAATTCATTATGCAGCATAAAAAGAACTATATCATTCAACGTGTATTTATTCAACTACATAGGCTTTTTGAAAGCAAACAAAAGCTGTTAACAAAAGCAGGGTTGGTGATCGACCTGCACAAGGCCTCGCTTTTTAACTACGGTAGTGTAACTAAACGTCCCGCCCTAGGTAGAGTGTTATAATGACAGGGCATGAGGAGGCACTGTCGGAAAGGCAACAGAGAAACAAACAATGAAAACATGCCGAATCACAAGCGCTGAAATGAGAGAGATGTTCTTTTGTTTAATGACTTATTAACAGCTATGGTCGTTTAAGAACGGGTCTAAAATTAACTCGACTTAAAGAAATATTTGTAAGTTTGTACCGCTGCCATATTCTGCAATCGTAGATGGAACTGATAACTACTTGTCTATCAAAACGATAAATAGAGAATATTACGTAGTCATTTCCATATCAGGCCTTGTATAAACCCTCGACCCGATATCAACCCTTGGGTCTTCGGCCCTCGGGCAAGTATTGGGGTTTCTGGTTAATACAAGGCCTGATATGTCATATTCTATTTGTTATATACTTTGATTTTTGTAACGGTTCATGATGATCTGTTTTTGTTGATGTCTTTTTTTGTTCCTTTTTTTCATCGTCTGGACGTTGATTAAGATAATAAGTCATACCACTGACCCTTGATTCGGAACTATTTACAAATGTACCTGTTCATCTACATCGGCGTCTTCGTTTATGTCCCCTTTTCTTCTATTAATTCATCAAGCTCTAGTATAATTAATATGACAGACTCCATAACTTTCTCGCCAAATTCAACGTCAACATCTGTCATCCTATCCATTTTCCATTGGTGTAACGTCATGAACGCCATATGACGTCACGGCAATTTCGTAAGCGGGCTGATACAGTGTATTCGGCCCGCTCAGCAAGCGGACTGATACAGTGTATTTGGCCCGCTTAGCGAAGAATTGCCCATATTTGCCCGGTGAGATGATATGTATTAACAACATGCGTATTTATCAAGTATATAATTCCCTGTATTATATAGTAAGTATATAAGTACAGATATAACTAATGTAAGTGAGCTTTGGTTTTATTATTTTACTTCCTATTGACAGCTAAGGTCATTTAAGGACGACCTTCTGATGCATGTGATGTTAGTGTATAGCGTGCATACCATTTTTGAGATATGTCTCGGCCAGGGAACAGGGCCGAACGCTCAACAAAAGGTCAGACGAGAGGCAGTGTCACGGATGACGTAACACACACATGCTGCACCTTTTAAATTTAGTATTAGATGCAGTATGTCGAAAAATGCGTTAAACTGCACCATACAGCTGTTTCGTCCTCCTAGGACCCTTCAGTGATGCTAGAGGCCAAAAGGTTGGAATCCAAAATGTCTAAACTAATGTAGCAGCAGAAGGGTCAGGTGCGTAAAAGCCCTTTAAATATGAATTTAAAAGTAAAATTAAACTAATTTTGTATAATTTCAAATCGTGTACTACGAACATGTTTATATTATGTACCGTGCCACTACTCAAATAAGATTAACCGTAGCTGTCGAGGCTCCATTAGATACATTAGGAATGAACTAATTAAGAAAAGAATGCAATTCGGGCATCAGGTATAATTCTTCCATCCTACCGGTAGGTCATTTTGAGCGATGAAATACATGGTTATTTACAGTCCTGTAGTAATTAAAATGTATTTTCGCCACGCTTACATTATCCTTTTTTGTGCTCACTTCGATTGTTTAGCTTGATACAAAGCGGGAACAGAGGTAGCAGTAAATAATTAGATATTGATATTGCTATAATGTCTTCAAACGTTATACCAGTAGAAACATAAAGCAGCTGTTGCCTCTAAACCATTTTTCTCTGACTGTGGGACCAATGTTCTTTGACTGTGGAATTCTTGTTCTGTGACTGTAGAACCATTGTTCTGTCGCCTCTGAACAATTGCTAGCTGACTGTGAAACCATTGTTATATGACTGAAGAACCATTGTTCTGCCGCCTCTGAACAATTGTTCTGCAACTGTGGAACCATTCTTTTGTCGCCCCCAAACCATTGCTCTATGACTGTAGAACCATTGTTCTTTGACCTCCGAACCATTGTTCTGTGGTCTCTGAACCATTGCTCTATGACTGTAGAACCATTGTTCTTTGACCTCCGAACCATTGTTCTGTGGTCTCTGAACCATTGCTCTATGACTGTAGAACCATTGTTCTTTGACCTCCGAACCATTGTTCTGTGACTGTAGAATTCGTGTTCTGTGACTGTAGAACCATTATTCTATGGCCTCTGGATCATTGTTCTGTGACCGTCAGCACCACTGTTCTGTGATCGTTGACCCACTGTTCTGTAACTGTTAGCCATTATTCTGTGACTGTAGAACTATTGTCTTTGTACTTTAGAACCATTGTTCTGTGACTGTTGAACCACTGTTCGGGGACTGTTGAACCATTGTTCTGTGACTGTGGAACCATTGTTCTGTGGCCTCTGAACCATTGTTCTGTGACCTCTGAACCATTGTTTTAGGACTGTGGTACCATTGTTCTGTGACTATGGAACCATTGTTCTGTGACTGTGGAACCGCTGTTCTGTGACTGTGGAACCATTGGTCTGTGACTGTGGAACCATTGTTCTTCGACTGTGGAACCATTGTTCTATGACTGTTGAACCACTGTTCTGTGATCGTTGAACCACTGTTCTGTAACTGTGGAACCATTATTCTGTGACTGTAGAACTATTGTCTTTGTACTTTAGAACCATTGTTCTGTGCCTGCAGAACCACTGTTCTATGACAGTTCTGTCGCCTCGAGACCAATGTTCTGTGACTATGGAACGATTATTCTGTGACTGTATAACCAGTGTTGTGTAGCTTCTGAAACATTATTCGAAAACTGTAGAACCATTGTTCTGTGACTCTTTTGAGCACTTGTTCTGTGGCCTCTGGATCATTGTTCTGTGATTGTAGAACCACTGTTCCGTGACTGTGGAACCATTGTTCTGTGACTGTAGAAATATTGTCCCGTCGCCTCGAGGACAATGTTCTGTGACTGTTGAACCACTGTTCTGTGATCGTTGAACCACTGTTCTGGGACTGTTGAACCATTGTTCTGTGACTGTTGAACCATTGTTCTTAAACTGTGGAACCATTGTTCTTTGGCCTCTGGATCTTTGTTTTGTGACTGGAACCATTGTTCTGTCGCTTCGAAACCAATGATCTGTGACTGTAGAAACATTATTCCGTGACTGGAACCATTGTCCTGTGACTGTGGAACAATTGTTCTGCGACTGTAGAAACATTATTCCGTGACTGTGGAACCATTGTCCTGTGACTGTGGAACCATTGTTCCGTGACCTCTGAATCATTGTTCTGTGACCTCTGAACCATTGTCCTGTGACTGTAGAACCATTGTTCCGTGACTTCTGAATCATTGTTCTGTGACTGTTGAACCATTGTCCTGTGACTGTGGAACCATTGTTCTGTGACCTCTGAATCATTGTTCTGTGACTGTATAACCATTGTTCCGTGACTTCTGAATCATTGTCCTGTGACTGTGGAACCATTGTTTTGTCGCCTCGAGACCAATGTTCTGTAACTGTAGAATCATTGTTCTAAGGACTCTGAACTATTGTTTTGTTGACTCTTAACCATTGTTTCGTGGACTCTGTGTTATTGTTTTGTGGACCAGAATTACTGTTTTGTTGACTAAGAACCAGGCTTGACCATTGGACTATATATCTGGAATACACTTAATTCTTTAAAAGAATTTTGTCTCCAGTGACTCAGAAAAAACAGATTTTCATGTGTTTTTTTTAAGTAAGGTATCTTTCAGTGTAATCGTATTTAACACCTTGATTATGTATTATACAAACTATGAGTTTGAAAGAATGGCAGATTTATTTCGGGCATCAGGTATAATTCTTCCATCTTACCTGCAGGTCAAATTGAACGATAAAATACATGGTTATGCACAGTTTTTAATTTTTTCTTATAGAGGGTGTCATTGAATGACTGATGGTACTGTACTTTGTTTCTGAATTTCTGTTCTATGTTAAATGCAACTTCGATTAAAAAGAAACTAACATTATATACTTTTTTGTGACATACTTTATTTCACCAGTAATTGGAAAAAAAAATATGGGATCTTAATTACATAAAACGTGAGTAGACACTGTTTTTATGAACTGTCAATCACTGAAGTAGGTTTTTTCAAGCCGATTTCATTCCCCTTAAATCGAGGGCGGAATCTGCATCAAAGAATTAGTGCTTCGGAAATAAGACGTCGCAGTCGGCAAAATCATATCCGATAATAAAAAGCGGTCACACAAAAATACGCCATAGGATATTTTCGGCGCCATAGATAAATGTACGTAATATATCTTCAAAACATCCTTTTATTCCTTGATTGGTGCATATTACACCATCTGGTGAAGTTTCATTGAAACAAATATGTACTTTGTACCAAAAAACGATTTTATATCGGAGGCTCTCAGACACTAAATTACGCCATAGGAAGCTAGTCAAGCAAGCGTTAAACATCACTGTTTTATGCAACAAATAACTAATTTTTTACAGTTATATATGTCATTTGAAAGTTATGGTTAAGTTTTAATGTTAAAATAATATGTACTTTGTAAGAAAATCGGTAAAATTACCGTGACGAGAAAGTCCGAATCAAGGGGCGTAACTCTAATTATACGCCATACAGATGTAAACTCGGTCTCTATATACTATTTTGAAATCCTATAGCGTATTTTCTCCTGTTCCCATTAATTCACTCAAGCATTATATTTAATACTAACAAATAAACATAGATCTACATAAAAAGCACAACAAAATTTATTTATTGATACCATTTTATTAATACCTATGTTACTATTTTATCCATAAAGTAATATTCACAAGCAGTAATATTGACATGAACAATACGCCATACAGATATCACTCCTGAAAGGGAAAATTTCATTCAAAGTTTAAAAATGGAATAAAAAAATATTAAAAGTTTAACTGATAAGGGAAAAAAAATAAAAAAAAGATAAGGGAAAAAAAATTATTTATGTATAATTTTACTAATAATGAGTTTATTCATCATTATACACATTTAATTAAATTACCATATTTATAAACAAGAGGCCCAATGGGCCTGCATCGCTCACCTGGTATCAATCTCTGACTTATATTATAGTGTAACCCTAATGTCCCCTAAAATCTTTAACTGTAAGACATTTAGAAGAACATGTTAAGATTTAAACATATTTTAACCCTGTGACCTTATAAGACATCGTTTTCATTTTCAAATTTTTGTTTGGCTTCATCCCAGGACACTACCAGCCAAATATCATGTCTCTAGGTACTTGGGTTTATCAGAAGAAGTCGCTCAATGCTTTTAACCGATTTTACCACTGTGACCTTTTATATGGGTCAGGCTCATTTTCCTTCCCAAAGTTTGTCAAGCTTCATACAAGGAATCTTCCAGCCAAATATCATGCTTCTAGGGCTTTTGGTATTTCAGAAGAAGTTGTTCGAAGGTTTTAACAGATTTGACCCCTGTGACCTTGAATATAAGTCAAGGTCATTTCTTTTCGCAAACTTTGTCGGGCTTTATCCAAGAAACATTTCAGCTAAATATCATGCTTCTAGGGCTTTTGGTATTTCAGAAGAAGTCGTTTAAAGGTTTTAACAGATTTGACCCCTGTGACCTTGAATATAGGTCAAGGTCATTTCTTTTCGCAAACTTTGTCGGGCTTTATCAAAGGATCCTTTCAGCCACATATCATGCTTCCAGGGCTTTTGGTATTTCAGAAGAAGTCGTTTAAAGGTTTTCATAGATTTGACCCCTGTGACCTTGAATATAGGTCAAGGTCATTTCTTTTCGCAAGCTTTGTCGGGCTTCATCCAAGAAACATTTCAGCCAAATATCAAGCTTCCAGGGCTTTTGGTATTTCAGAAGAAGTCGTTTAAAGGTTTTAACAAATTTGACTCCTGCGACCTTGAATATAAGTCAAGGTCATTTCTTTTCACAAACTTTGTCGGGCTTCATCCAAGAAACATTTCAGTCAAATGTCATGCTTCTAGGGCTTTTGGTATTTCAGAAGAAGTCATTTAAAGGTTTTAACAGATTTGACCCCTGTGACCTTGAATATAGGTCAAGGTCATTTCTTTTCGCAAACTTTGTTGGGCTTCATCCAAGGAACATTTCAGCTAAATACCATGCTTCTAGGGCTTTCGGTATTTCAGAAGAAGTCGTTTAAAGGTTAAAATAGATTTAACCACACTGTGACCTTGAATATTGGTCAAGGTCATTTTTTTTCGCAAACTTTATTTGGCTTCATCTAAGGAAGCTACTGGTCAAATATGAAGTCTCTATGCCAGACGGTATTTTAGAAGAAGTTGTTTGAAGGTTTCAACATTTTTGACCCCTGTGACCTTGAAATTAGGTCAAAGTGATTTTTTTTCGCAAACTTTGTTCAGCTCCTTCCAAGAAATCTACCAGCCAAATTTCATGTCACGGGGCCTTTCAGTATTTTAGAAGAAGTCATTTAAAGGAAAAAGTTGACGGACGGACGGACGGACGACGGACGCTGCACCATCACATAAGCTCACTTGGCCCTTCGGCCCAGGTGAGCTAATAAATGGAACAGCCAGTATCAGCCGGCCATTTCCAACGTTATGATTAGGACGTCACAATCGTAATGACGTCATAATGACCACTCCAGGGTTATGCTCTCATAACACGGAACTGGCCGTGGTAGTGTTATTTAGTAGCAATGCAGAGCACATGTAAATATTAATGGTTTTCGTCGTTGAGGAAGGGATATATATTATATTGTAGGAGATAATTATAGTAATGCATTATAAAAAGATGAATGCCTAGTAGATAGCATATTGAGAAAATTTGAAAACTAGATAATATACAGACACATATTTGCATTAAGGGTTTTTATGGATTTGAATGGTAGCTAGGGGCCTTGCATGGATGAAGCTGGTCATGTTGCTTAAAACTGAGACATGAATACTTTCCTTCAAACATTGATAAATAGCAATAAGTCAATATAAGATTTATATAAATCTTGACTCTATTTATTCATTGTCATCATTCATCATACAAACTCCTTTGGTCCTCAACAGCCAAAATAAAGAAAAAAATTCAGACAGGACTTAAAAAACAAACTACCTATAAATTTTAATGAAAATACTTATTGAAGTTTATTACTAGTCTGAAGTATCGACTACTGCTGGTATCAAGATGTGTTTTAATTTTACTGTAGAGTTAAGTTAAAATTAAATTTAGTTGAGAGCAAAGCAATTCAATTGAATGGTATGTTTTTGGCAGTGCAAGCCTATACACTATATTTTACAGGTACAGCCAAAACCATAAGGCATTCCAGTTTCCTTATTGCTAAAAAGATCAATACTTTGATATCAAAACAAACTACAAGAGTAAGATCTAATGTACCTGTGTGTAAATTGAACATATCTGATCTGAGTGATCCCAACTGCATGCTTATGCATACTTTCTTCAATTTCCACATTTTCCTTATCTGATGAGCTACAAGATGTTTTGAATTTTTGAATCAATTTGCATAATGTATTTTTTTTCATTATTACTTCATTGAAAAAATTGTTTGGTGGGGTGGGGGAAAATAATGGAGGGGAAGATGAAAGGGAGAAGAAGGCAAACATACAGTACTGTATATATGGACAAGTGCCCACACACAACATGCACACTCATAGGGTTTTGGCTCGCAAAATCCTGCATTTTGACTCCTTAAATTGCCAGAGGACTCCTAAAATTAATAAGGTTTTACTCTATATTATGTGTAATGGTATATCAAATTTGAGGTTCCCATAGAAAAACCCATAATAAGTGACTTGCATGTAACAAGAACTGGAATATAGACAAGACTGTGTGACATACAGCATTCATTTGATATTGAAAATAAGTAAATATTATGTCTAAAACTGCCAGGCACTGAAAAAATGCTGTCTGTAACTCATGTCAGTTAGTGCGAGTAACGGACACAAGCTTAATTCTTTATTCTAATTAAACTTTATATTATATCACAAATGAAATCTTTCATTTATTAGAAGCTGGTGCAAGTACTGCTGTAGTTAATATGGTTTGCTGTATTTTTTTCCCATATAATACCATTCAAATTTTTTTTTCTGTGCTGTCAATGGTTAAAATACTTTAGATAAAAATATATGAGTTTCATGACTGGCAAGTGCATGTATTATGTCTGCTAGTCATGGAACTAATATCTTTATATGTAAAATGCTGTCTGTACATGTATTGGAACCATTGTAGCTTATTACTTTAGTCAAAATCTCAAATAGCATTTTGCATAAATATAATGCTGCATCAACTCATCACTAAATCAAAAAGTATCCCAAATTAAAATATAGGTACTAGCCTACACAGAATCCAGGCACCATAGTTGCTTCTTGTTAATCTGTTGACGAGTGTCAAATATAGTAACACCGACACTGTGTGATAATTATAAACTATTACAAGCGTATATATATATCATGACAGTTAGAGGACAAAAATAAAGTTATCAATGTTTTTTTTTTATTTTCCGCTATGATAATTTAATCAAAATCTATTTTCTAATACAGGCAATGACAAGATGATGAAACTTGAGATTTAAATTTCCTGAGTTGTTGATTATACTTTACCAAATGGAGTTGAATATTTTCTATTCTTAAGTTTTAAAATGTTTTTAGTTAATACTGTTTAGTTTCTAAAGATGAAATATGGAGGTCCATTAAGTTCAGGGCTGATGAAATGTATTAACTAAACTAAATATCATAATTTCTTGTATCCATGTATACACCCTGTATGTCTGTATTTTTTACATCTCTACTGAATTTTACAAATTTGATTGATTTAAATTTTAAATTTTAAATTAATTAACATTAATTCTGAATTAGTGCATTCCAAGCAATACTATACATTGCAATATGTTTAAATGTGACATTTCTTACAAATTAGTTAAATTTACACTTCGCAATTATGATAATGACTTACTTTTAACGTTTGTAAAAAACATCATTTGATGACTGCATGCTTTAGCTACCAATATTCAGAATCAAATATGATAGGGTATACATACATAAACTGTACTATAAATATCACATGTAGCCTATTTGAAAGTCTTGGCAATATCTTTTAACAGCAGTGTAATTGATGCAGACTGAAAGCCTCTATAATCCATATCATAAGCGAGAAGTTTAATAACTCTACTGACATCAGATCAAACACGTGAATAACCATAAACAAAACTGATACACGTGTATCATTATGTTGTTTACAGTACATCAAAATTTCAAACAACTCTGTGTTTATCAACAGAACCCGATCAGTAAAGCCGTCTGAATAACGTACGCTTCAACATTATATATATCAGGTAAATACAGTAAAAAAACGCACATCTCAAACTCGTTAACGCGGATGATTTACTCAAAATGCGTCCTTTCAAACAGAATTGTGACATCCACATGTTCCACACATGGAGGCAGCCATCTTTGTTTACAAAAAGCATGATCTCGAAATGTAGGTCCTGATATGGTAATGAGATAACAATATGGCGGCAACCTAGTTACTCCCGAGGTATTTTCTCGTTTACGGTTGCCGACGGTTCCCGATTGGAATGCAACGAGACCAGGTACTATGTATTACTACGCGTTTATTTGTGGCTGATTTAAACAAAAATATAAGTATATTGATACATTGAAACACGCTATTTACGATAAAAATAAACTTAAACTGGATGTATTTGTGTATTTTATATGGTTTATGTATCATGTAAAAAAATTGAACTCACAATTTTGTTCGTATTTTTAAGCGGAGCTGTTTCCGGTTTGAAGGTTGTTTGGTCATTGGATGGGGGCATTAAGCGGAAGCGAACACTTATCTTGAAACGGCGACGTCGACAAATCCATGGGATATTGGTGAGTAAAATGATCTAATTACCATTCTTAGACACATAAAACACATGTACCTTAAAGTGCTTTTTGTTTGAAAAGGCGATCACATCTAGTATGTCTGAAAAACGATGTATTACTCTCCCCTTGACAACTGTCACTGGCAGAAATGTACACAAAGTAAACGACTTTACAAACTTTTTATTTGCAATGTTTTTTTACATAAGACATATGATTTGAAACCATTGATAATTGTTTTATGATAATAACATGCCAATAAAATTTTTATGTAAAGAAATATTAGACTTTGTGAGTTGTTTTGTTACGACTTCATGCGTCACATTCTATGGCAGCCATGTCATGCAGGACGGATTGAGCATATATGCTTTGTCGAATGTCAACTATATACTTATGTGAAACGATTTGTTTTTTAAAGGATTGATGTTTATGTAAGTCAATTGTACATTCTAACACGATACGTTTGTAATACACGTTTTGATTCCGTTAAATTGATAAAAGCTGTACATATGACAGATTGGTTGCTAGGGGTGTTGCTAGGCAACCTATGACTAAAAAATTTTAAAACCATGTTTTTTATAAATGTCATATGCTGTGGTAAATATGGTATGAAAATTAAAAAATTCGGGCTTGGGGCCAAAAATGGCCCTTAATGCACCCAGCCCTTTAGTACTCAGGATATAAGTGTTTGAAAAAACAGTAATAGTAAGGTACAAAACAACTATTGGTATTAAAAGTACATGTCTTTATCAAATATTTTGAAAAGCCTTCTCAATCCATTCAAAAGCCTACCTTTTTTACCTCCCAAACTGGCAATTTCACTATAAAAATTGCCCCCCTCTCCTATGTCACATTATTGCCCCCCCCCCCCCTCCCCTAAGGTTGGCTTTAACACGGTGATAACATACCTATGTACAATTAATGTCTATATTATTCGACTTCCCGTTGTCAACCTTGTACAGATCGCACGGCGGCCAACATATCCCTACTCCCTGTCTAGTTACGGAGTATACCAAACCCTGGGTCTACCTATAGCTACTACACATGTATCTGCCTGACCCTTACTATCTAGTATCATCATCAGAGTCAAACACAAACATTTGTGTTTCATTACACGATCTACCAGTACTGTACAGTATAAAGGATCAGATATAACCATACTAATTATAATCATCAATATCAGTCCTATGAACAGCATGACTATAGTTAGTTGGATTAGCGTAGTATGTTGGTGTTCTACTGTAGCTAGATCTGTGCCCTCGTGTGAACCCCTATCCAATAACAAGACATCCTTCAAACCCTCGTATCCCTCAGAGTTTTGACTATTGTCTATCTTAATTTCAATTAAGGATACCTTTGTAATAATACATCTAAATCAACATAATGAAGTTATTTGTATAAACATGTCCTGATACATGTAGTGTGAGATATTGGATATTGTATGGAACTGGATATTCCGTCATTGATATTATTCTAAGTCCGGCATTTGTTATTGAAGGAAATTTCTTCCAACGTTTTTGGAAACTGTAATTTTAATGAATAGGGACTTACATGTACATGTATGACAGAGGGACTTCACCAAATAAAATAGCACTGACCTCAACTGCTTATAGGAATATCAAACCAAATATAACAGTATGATCGCGATAGGATCATCAACAAAATATATTCACAATAAGGAATTTTTCACATTTTACAGATCAAACGTCTACGAGTATGCTACACCTTTAACAGATTTCAAGGATGATGTATGCTTTCAAGGATAATATTTGAAACAATGTCTAAGGACACGAAAAAAGTAAGTATGGATTACTCCCGACGTTTGATAGACATATAAATCTGCATGTATAAAGTTTACAAAAAGGTTTACTATTTTCTTTAGCAATTTAGTCACACGTGATCACATGTAAAAAGTCATATTGGCCTTATACTGATTTAGCACTGAATTCAACACTTACACCGCAGGTAAACTGCTGAATATTGTGAAAAGTTAACCTTGGGTTGATAAAATCATGTATCCATCTATCTGTGAATATGTTAATACTGATAAGAAATAAAAAGAATGGTAACAACTTAAAACACAACCTGTTTCAGAGTTTCCATAGGCTATCCAAAGGTCCAAGATCTTTTTCATATGTACTCATAGTCTATGTTTTATGTCATGTATAGTAACTATAACGAACGACAGATGCCAAATATATATTTTTAAATAAACAGTTAGCTACTGTCAAGATAGCATGTATACGTGTGTGTGTGATATTACCTAAAACAAATAGTACAAGTATGTATAGTACAAAAATGCAGAGCCATGCCTTATAATCGGTAAAGGACGCGGTTTTATCGTTTCAGAAACATTGTCCAGTGGATTGAAGTTTAAAGAGTAACTGTAGTGCAAATACAAACTGAAATAATAAGACTCGTTGTGTCGGCATTAATACATTGTCGAAAACTGCATCGAAATCGGCCGACTGGTTACAAAGTTACGACAGGTTGAAGTTTCACTGTTTGGTTTTTTACCTGTTTTGCCACAAGCTAATTAAGGGCACCGCAAACCGCTAAAAGTTGTACACACGTATTGGTGACGTCACAACGGGAACACAAGAAATTGGGTCCTATGTCTCTCTATATATTAGTAATATGTCTGTATCACAGTTTTTTTCATATTTTATTTCAATTATTCATATTTTGCTATATTATCTATATATTTAGATGACTACTCTCCTGGCCACAAGTGCCTGTGATTAAAACCAATTAAGTAATCTTCCCATCTTATTTTCAAAAGATGTTCCATGTTCATTTTTTGTCAGTAAAACACAGGGGTTTTCAAAGACCTAATCTTAATTTTTCTCAAACAAAATTCGAAATACATTGTTCTTGATTTCTATTCGTTGTGTGTGCCTGACAGGTAACATAAGGATTTCGCTCATATTCCATTTATTTTACAATATTCACGATTTGAAAGGTTTTTTGTTATACTGCATAGACATAAATAAATTATCAATGGATAGAAAGCTGTTAACTTTTATACACACCTATAATTTCTCGAACATATATAAGGATAAAAGAAGTCAAAACAGATTATACAGGTCGAAAGCATTGATAAAAGTTATATATTTTTATTTTTTTAGTCTGTGGTCTAAAGCAACACAAATATCCTTTTCCTGATCTGTTTGTTTGAGGTTGTTTCTAGGTAGTTTTGTATTTATACAGCCGACCGACATGTATTAAACTTTTTCAGCGTGCATTTTAAAAGGTGTTACGATCAGTTCCGGCTGATATGTGCCTGCAATCAACGTGACCATCAGTGAATACACACGCCGTTTTAGCGGTGTTATATGAAATAAAATATGAGAAAATTAATAATTAATCATATCAAGTGCATGTTTTGAAGTCTTAAAGTTTTCCACAAAATAATAACCTGTTAATCATGTTAGCGAGTCCGGCGGTAATTGATTTATGGTCGAGTGATCATGACCACGTGTGCCACACACCTGTGGAACTCCTGACCCCGGCCCCCTCACCACTTATTAAGGCCCCCTGGGGCATACAACACCTTGGAATTATCAGTAGGGTCATTAATAAACTCCATACAACCTTGATATATATAATAAGTGTCATATTCTTGAATATAAGACTCTATACAAATAACAAGTCGTGATACGATTCATATAATTTTAATATAATGACTACTCAAGTCTATCAGTGCGGTCACCGTTGCGACGTCACTTCCGGTTGTATGGCAAAATCGGGGATTATCTGATTTGCGTTCAGGTGTGAAATTTAGAAAAATGGTCAATACTTCGTAATTTTTACAAAAAAAAACATTTTCATGAGAAATATCTCACTTATTACATACCAATCTTTCCATACACGAAAGATGGTTCAGCACTCCAGTTACTCTTTAAGCAATCGTTATTGGTAGGAATACATACATGATCGTTAAATTACTTTTCTGATTATCTTTGTTCAGTATTGTTATTGAAATTGATATCAACAAAAGTTTGTGAAATTATGGTTTTCTCATAACTGATATATTATTTCTACATTACAACCATTTCAAGATAAAGCAAAATAACGAACATATGTATTGATTTGAAAACTCATTTTATCTTATTTGAATCACAGATAGGTCGAGCCAGTAGAAAACGGTCCTGCGTTCCACAAAAGACGTACCTGTATGACCCAGAGGTAAGTATCTTACCAAAATAGAAACCATATTTATTGTTCCGAGTAAATACATACTCATTTGTTTCACAGCCACAATAATTTAAGCATTCAAAATGATTAATATATGTTTGCCTCGTAATTGCAACTTGGGAACCGAACTACTGTATCATGTTACAAAGAAATCTTCATTTTTACCGTCAAAATGCATTAATGCAATTAAATAGTCAACTACACCAACAACGTAAAAAGTATTTTCAATGTTTTTTCGTGATACAGTCAAACCAAGTTATTTTGAACTGGTGTAACTCGAAGACGCTGTAAAATTCGAAGTTTTCTGTCAGTCCCAGAACAAATCTTATTCGGTTAAGTCGAAATTTTATCCCACCGTAATTGAAATTTTAAATTATAACGAGGATCGAATGTAAATAATAAGCATTCTCATTACAGTTTGAAATGAATTCATCGGAGTTTCTCATACATCTTCCTAACGTTAACCTAACCCTAATAAACATCCTCAGTCATATTTCATACACCAAGAGACCGTCTTTAAATTTTCAAATTTAATATTCTCGGTGTATCATGTATCTTGATGCAATTATATTATCATGTTCCTTAAATAAGTCGTACTAAGGGACCAAACGTTTTAGCTGTTGTGATTAAGGTTGATAATTTCTGATAAAAATGTCAAAGTCCTTTAACTAGACTTGTACTATTTCATTAAGTATCATACATTCTTCCATTGTAATTAAACTGTATTATTCACGACACAACATTTCTATTGATATTTTAGCCTACAATCATCAGATTGTGGGCTATTCAAATAGCCCTGCCTCCTTGGTCCGTCGTCTGTCATTCCTTAAGCAATTCTTGTTATCGCTATTTCTTGAGAAACACCGAATGGATCATTCTAAAATATCATGTGAAGATTCCCCGTGGTGCCAAGTTGTGTATAGTCCATTTTCGGACAGATCTGATAAACAATATGGATTTGTGAGTAATAGTTTGTTATCGCTATTTCTTGAGAAGTACTGGATGGATCATTCTAAAATACCATGTGAAGATTCCCTGTGGTGCCAAGTTGTGTATAGTCCATTTGTGGACAGATCCGGTAAACAATATGGCCGCCAGGCGGCCATCTTGGGTTTGTGAGTAATAGTTTGTTATCGCTATTTCTTGAGTAGTACTGGATGGATCATTCTCAAATTACATGTGTAGGGTATCCTTGGTTACTTGTTGTGCATTGTCCATTTTGGACAGATCCGGTAAACAATATGGCTGCCGGGCCGCCATCTTGAATTTGTAAGTAATAAATTGTTCCTGTATCACTATTTCTGGATTGATCATTCTGAAATGCACATGCTTTTTCGTATTTTGACGAAATGACTTGGTGCAGATGACAGAGTCATAAGAAAATTCTGCTGGAGTGCAGGCAACAAAGGTCGTCAGAACGCAGCAGAAAAAAGTTACGAAACGGCTCAAAGATCAAGATGTGATTTTAAATAGATTGTTAAAAAGAAACCATATTCACTAACTCACCTGGTTACCATGGTGGCCGTCATTTGTTAACAATTTATTAAACGACTTCATCTCCATAACAACTTATCAAAATTCAACATAATTTGGCAGGAAACATCCCTAAGCGACGGTATCAACCATGCATCGCTTATAGCATCCAAGTGTAGCGCGAGTTCAAATTTGTAATCCTGGTTTGACTGATCCCCCAGATGGCTGAGGTGCGGGACCAAAAGAGATCAATTTGACCATATACCTGTGATAAATAACGTCTTCTCTAGAACTTTGCACTGGTATCAATTATAATTTGTTGGAAACATTCATTGGAGGTAGGGATTCAAAATTGATTCCCCCAGGGGGCTGAGGGGCGGGGCAAAATGGATTATCAGTTTTAACAACTTCTCTGGACATAAGAGATAGATATCAGTAATTTTAGATTTAAATTTAAAGCATTCCTATGTGGTGCAGATTCAAAATCTTACAAATGGACGAACCTCATAATCCCGAACACAGCCCCGTCTCTCCCAGGCTAAGGGCGGGTACATAATACTTTTTAGCTTTTATTTGGTTGAGATCTCAACCACAAACTATATATACAATCCTGGGCATAAAGAAACAATCACAATTATGATTTTAGATTTGATCCCAGTGTCTGCAACACCCTTGCCTGAGTCATAACTTTTAAACGGTTGAGATACCAAACCTAAATATATATTAACAATTGCTAGACATAAAGATTCAAACACAATCGTGATATTAGCTTTGATATTGGGGTCTTGCACATCCATAGTTTCTCATTTGAACTCGAAAAGAGATGAGATAACTACCAATTAACCAAATTTTGAATTTATACTGATATATTGCTTCATCGATTGGTCTTTGGGTCTGTCCCTTGGGGTCACGTAATATTGGTGTTGCATTATTGAGTTTTGCAATGTCATTTTTATATATTCTATCAAAATTTATTACAATATAAAAGTTAACTATACAAAGCAAAAGCACTGTGGTCAAGTGGTAGAAAGCCAGGCTATGGTTGCGAGTTCGAGTCCGGACACGGCACTAGTGTTGTGTCCTTGAGCAACATATTTCCCCTTATTCCAGTGTACGCAGCTGTATATGAGTATGTGATTGGGCAGTGCTAGAAATTGTAGAATGCTAGCTGTGAGCGCCAAAAAGGCAGCCGGGTTTGTAGTTGAGAACGATATTGGCTGGTTGTGCTAAGGCCCTTTATCCTTTAATAATTTGTGAACCACTTTGAGACGATCTATGTGTATGTTGTGATGAGCGGTATATTAGAACATCAAATTATTGTTTAAACTGATTTAAAAAAAGAATAAGAGAATACTAAAGCGTCAACAAAACCATAATTCAAACTCATAATAGATTAAACTAGAGGCAAAATATGAACAAAGGAAAGATTTACATGAAGACACCCGTAAAAGTAGAAAATATAAGACCAGATGTTCAAGAAGAGTAATTTAAGCGTCTTCTGCTTCACCGTCGACACCCGCCATGTAAATATAGGTCAGACCCAAATACATGTCATTGCCTCAAAGTGAGAACTGAGGCATAATCCTCAATCACAACAAACAGACATACTAATTAGCATACAAATATTGTATTAAAAAAGTCAATCTTCATATCATGCAAGGATGTAGACATTTACCAATGAGACCGATATGGCGTCCATAAAACTTGTCCATATAAAGTACTTCCGAAGGAAACAGGTTTGTTCCAGATAGATCATAAGCATTCAGGTTATCAGACACTTGGTGCTTCATTACCCTGTTAATCTCTCTTTAGTTTATATTTCCAAGTTGAAAACACTCAAAGAATTATATGCATTATTATTTAAGCAATTTTGATTTTATATTTTGTAATATAATAAGTTGTGGTCAGAATTCAAACTTTGCTCGTTGTTGTAAATTTAGTTCTTATTGTTAAAAATGCAGAATTTCGTAAACAGATCCTGAACGACATAATTGAAGTCCATTGTAATGGAGCTATATTATTCACTATTATAATATAATTAATGGTTCTTTTTAACACAGAAAACCCCATCTAGTACAAAACCGAAGGACCTTGGAGAATTTCAGAGATTTGGGTATGAATATAATCCAAAAGTAAGTATGAACTGTCTTATGTAAATTAACTGTTACCTGACACACTATTCGATCGTTATTTTAATGGGCCCCTTCAAATCGCAGAATAAAGCCCCGCTAAAATTTCCCGTTAACCAGTATTTTGACGAAATGACTTGGTGCAGATGACAGCGTCATAAGAAAATTCTACTGGAGTGCAGGCAAAAAAGGTTGTCAGAACGCAGCAGAAAGAAGTGTACGGAACAGCTCAAAGATCAAGATGTGATTTTAAATAGATTGTTAAAAAGAAACCATATTCACTAACTCACCTAGTTACCATGGCGGCCGTCATCCGTTAACAATTTATTAAACGACTTCATCTCCATAACAACTTATCAAAATTCAACATAATTTGGCAGGAAACGTCCCTAAGCGACGGTATCAACCATACATCGCTTATAGCATCCAAGTGTAGCGCAATTTAAATTTGTAATCCTGGTTTGACTGATCCCCCAGATGGCTGAGGTGCGGGACCAAAAGAGATCAATTTGACCATATACCTGTGATAAATAACGTCTT
Organism: Mimachlamys varia; assembly: GCA_947623455.1. Taxonomy (NCBI): domain Eukaryota; kingdom Metazoa; phylum Mollusca; class Bivalvia; order Pectinida; family Pectinidae; genus Mimachlamys; species Mimachlamys varia. The sequence continues at coordinate 32,124,142 of OX392545.1, forward strand.
CTCTAGAACTTTGCACTGGTATCAATTATAATTTGTCGGAAACATTCATTGGAGGTAGGGATTCAAAATTGATTCCCCCAGGGGGCTGAGGGGTGGGGCAAAATGGATTATCAGTTTTAACAACTTCTCTGGACATAAGAGATAGATATCAGTAATTTTAGATTTAAATTTAAAGCATTCCTATGTGGTGCAGATTCAAAATCTTACAAATGGACGAACCTCATAATCCCGAACACAGGCCCGTCTCTCCCAGGCTAAGGGCGGGTACATAATAGTTTTTAGCTTTTATTTGGTTGAGATCTCAACCACAAACTATATATACAATCCTGGGCATAAAGAAACAATCACAATTATGATTTTAGATTTGATCCCAGTGTCTGCAACACCCTTGCCTGAGTCATAACTTTTAAATGGTTGAGATACCAAACCTAAATATATATTAACAATTGCTAGACATAAAGATTCAAACAGAATCGGTATATTAGCTTTGATATTGGGGTCTTGCACATCCATAGTTTCTCATTTGAACTCGAAAAGAGATGAGATAACTACCAATTAACCAAATTTTGAATTTATACTGATATATTGCTTCATCGATTGGTCTTTGGGTCTGTCCCTTGGGGTCACGTAATATTGGTGTTGCATTATTGAGTTTTGCAATGTCATTTTTATATATTCTATCAAAATTTATTACAATATAAAAGTTAACTATACAAAGCAAAAGCACTGTGGTCAAGTGGTAGAAAGCCAGGCTATGGTTGCGAGTTCGAGTCCCGGACACGGCACTAGTGTTGTGTCCTTGAGCAACATATTTCCCCTTATTCCAGTGTACGCAGCTGTATATGAGTATGTGGTTGGGCAGTGCTAGAAATTGTAGAATGCTAGCTGTGAGCGCCAAAAAGGCAGCCGGGTTTGTAGTTGAGAACGATATTGGCTGGTTGTGCTAAGGCCCTTTATCCTTTAATAATTTGTGAACCACTTTGAGACGATCTATGTGTATGTTGTGATGAGCGGTATATTAGAACATCAAATTATTGCTAAACTGATTTAAAAAAAGAATAAGAGAATACTAAAGCTTCAACAAAACCATAATTCAAACTCATAATAGATTAAACTAGAGGCAAAATATGAACAAAGGAAAGATTTACATGAAGACACCCGTAAAAGTAGAAAATATAAGACCAGATGTTCAAGAAGAGTAATTTAAGCGTCTTCTGCTTCACCGTCGACACCCGCCATGTAAATATAGGTCAGACCCAAATACATGTCATTGCCTCAAAGTGAGAACTGAGGCATAATCCTCAATCACAACAAACAGACATACTAATTAGCATACAAATATTGTATTAAAAAGTCCATCTTCATATCATGCAAGGATGTAGACATTTACCAATGAGACCGATATGGTGTCCATAAAACTTGTCCATATAAAGTACTTCCGAAGGAAACAGGTTTGTTCCAGATAGATCATAAGCATTCAGGTTATCAGACACTTGGTGCTTCATTACCCTGTTAATCTCTCTTTAGTTTATATTTTCAAGTTGAAAACACTCAAAGAATTATATGCATTATTATTTAAGCAATTTTGATTTTATATTTTGTAATATAATAAGTTGTGGTCAGAATTCAAACTTTGCTCGTTGTTGTAAATTTAGTTCTTATTGTTAAAAATGCAGAATTTCGTAAACAGATCCTGAACGACATAATTGAAGTCCATTGTAATGGAGCTATATTATTCACTATTATAATATAATTAATGGTTCTTTTTAACACAGAAAACCCCATCTAGTACAAAACCGAAGGACCTTGGAGAATTTCAGAGATTTGGGTATGAATATAATCCAAAAGTAAGTATGAACTGTCTTATGTAAATTAACTGTTACCTGACACACTATTCGATCGTTATTTTAATGGGCCCCTTCAAATCGCAGAATTAAAGCCCCGCTAAAATTTCCCGTTAACCAGTATTTTGACGAAATGACTTGGTGCAGATGACAGCGTCATAAGAAAATTCTACTGGAGTGCAGGCAAAAAAGGTTGTCAGAACGCAGCAGAAAGAAGTGTACGGAACAGCTCAAAGATCAAGATGTGATTTTAAATAGATTGTTAAAAAGAAACCATATTCACTAACTCACCTAGTTACCATGGCGGCCGTCATCCGTTAACAATTTATTAAACGACTTCATCTCCATAACAACTTATCAAAATTCAACATAATTTGGCAGGAAACGTCCCTAAGCGACGGTATCAACCATACATCGCTTATAGCATCCAAGTGTAGCGCAATTTAAATTTGTAATCCTGGTTTGACTGATCCCCCAGATGGCTGAGGTGCGGGACCAAAAGAGATCAATTTGACCATATACCTGTGATAAATAACGTCTTCTCTAGAACTTTGCACTGGTATCAATTATAATTTGTCGGAAACATTCATTGGAGGTAGGGATTCAAAATTGATTCCCCCAGGGGGCTGAGGGGCGGGGCAAAATGGATTATCAGTTTAACAACTTCTCTGGACATAAGAGATAGATATCAGTAATTTTAGATTTAAATTTAAAGCATTCCTATGTGGTGCAGATTCAAAATCTTACAAATGGACGAACCTCATAATCCCGAACACAGCCCCGTCTCTCCCAGGCTAAGGGCGGGTACATAATACTTTTTAGCTTTTATTTGGTTGAGATCTCAACCACAAACTATATATACAATCCTGGGCATAAAGAAACAATCACAATTATGATTTTAGATTTGATCCCAGTGTCTGCAACACCCTTGCCTGAGTCATAACTTTTAAACGGTTGAGATACCAAACCTAAATATATATTAACAATTGCTAGACATAAAGATTCAAACACAATCGGTATATTAGCTTTGATATTGGGGTCTTGCACATCCATAGTTTCTCATTTGAACTCGAAAAGAGATGAGATAACTACCAATTAACCAAATTTTGAATTTATACTGATATATTGCTTCATCGATTGGTCTTTGGGTCTGTCCCTTGGGGTCACGTAATATTGGTGTTGCATTATTGAGTTTTGCAATGTCATTTTTATATATTCTATCAAAATTTATTACAATATAAAAGTTAACTATACAAAGCAAAAGCACTGTGGTCAAGTGGTAGAAAGCCAGGCTATGGTTGCGAGTTCGAGTCCGGACACGGCACTAGTGTTGTGTCCTTGAGCAACATATTTCCCCTTATTCCAGTGTACGCAGCTGTATATGAGTATGTGGTTGGGCAGTGCTAGAAATTGTAGAATGCTAGCTGTGAGCGCCAAAAAGGCAGCCGGGTTTGTAGTTGAGAACGATATTGGCTGGTTGTGCTAAGGCCCTTTATCCTTTAATAATTTGTGAACCACTTTGAGACGATCTATGTGTATGTTGTGATGAGCGGTATATTAGAACATCCAATTATTGTTTAAACTGATTTAAAAAAAGAATAAGAGAATACTAAAGCGTCAACAAAACCATAATTCAAACTCATAATAGATTAAACTAGAGGCAAAATATGAACAAAGGAAAGATTTACATGAAGACACCCGTAAAAGTAGAAAATATAAGACCAGATGTTCAAGAAGAGTAATTTAAGCGTCTTCTGCTTCACCGTCGACACCCGCCATGTAAATATAGGTCAGACCCAAATACATGTCATTGCCACAAAGTGAGAACTGAGGCATAATCCTCAATCACAACAAACAGACATACTAATTAGCATACAAATATTGTATTAAAAAAGTCAATCTTCATATCATGCAAGGATGTAGACATTTACCAATGAGACCGATATGGCGTCCATAAAACTTGTCCATATAAAGTACTTCCGAAGGAAACAGGTTTGTTCCAGATAGATCATAAGCATTCAGGTTATCAGACACTTGGTGCTTCATTACCCTGTTAATCTCTCTTTAGTTTATATTTCCAAGTTGAAAACACTCAAAGAATTATATGCATTATTATTTAAGCAATTTTGATTTTATATTTTGTAATATAATAAGTTGTGGTCAGAATTCAAACTTTGCTCGTTGTTGTAAATTTAGTTCTTATTGTTAGAAATGCAGAATTTCGTAAACAGATCCTGAACGACATAATTGAAGTCCATTGTAATGGAGCTATATTATTCACTATTATAATATAATTAATGTTTCTTTTTAACACAGAAAACCCCATCTAGTACAAAACCGAAGGACCTTGGAGAATTTCAGAGATTTGGGTATGAATATAATCCAAAAGTAAGTATGAACTGTCTTATGTAAATTAACTGTTACCTGACACACTATTCGATCGTTATTTTAATGGGCCCCTTCAAATCGCAGAATTAAAGCCCCGCTAAAATTTCCCGTTAACCAGTATTTTGACGAAATGACTTGGTGCAGATGACAGCGTCATAAGAAAATTCTACTGGAGTGCAGGCAAAAAAGGTTGTCAGAACGCAGCAGAAAGAAGTGTACGGAACAGCTCAAAGATCAAGATGTGATTTTAAATAGATTGTTAAAAAGAAACCATATTCACTAACTCACCTACATGTAGTTACCATGGCGGCCGTCATCCGTTAACAATTTATTAAACGACTTCATCTCCATAACAACTTATCAAAATTCAACATAATTTGGCAGGAAACGTCCCTAAGCGACGGTATCAACCATACATCGCTTATAGCATCCAAGTGTAGCGCAATTTAAATTTGTAATCCTGGTTTGACTGATCCCCCAGATGGCTGAGGTGCGGGACCAAAAGAGATCAATTTGACCATATACCTGTGATAAATAACGTCTTCTCTAGAACTTTGCACTGGTATCAATTATAATTTTTCGGAAACATTCATTGGAGGTAGGGATTCAAAATTGATTCCCCCAGGGGGCTGAGGGGCGGGGCAAAATGGATTATCAGTTTTAACAACTTCTCTGGACATAAGAGATAGATATCAGTAATTTTAGATTTAAATTTAAAGCATTCCTATGTGGTGCAGATTCAAAATCTTACAAATGGACGAACCTCATAATCCCGAACACAGCCCCGTCTCTCCCAGGCTAAGGGCGGGTACATAATACTTTTTAGCTTTTATTTGGTTGAGATCTCAACCACAAACTATATATACAATCCTGGGCATAAAGAAACAATCACAATTATGATTTTAGATTTGATCCCAGTGTCTGCAACACCCTTGCCTGAGTCATAACTTTTAAACGGTTGAGATACCAAACCTAAATATATATTAACAATTGCTAGACATAAAGAGTCAAACACAATCGGTATATTAGCTTTGATATTGGGGTCTTGCACATCCATAGTTTCTCATTTGAACTCGAAAAGAGATGAGATAACTACCAATTAACCAAATTTTGAATTTATACTGATATATTGCTTCATCGATTGGTCTTTGGGTCTGTCCCTTGGGGTCACGTAATATTGGTGTTGCATTATTGAGTTTTGCAATGTCATTTTTATATATTCTATCAAAATTTATTACAATATAAAAGTTAACTATACAAAGCAAAAGCACTGTGGTCAAGTGGTAGAAAGCCAGGCTATGGTTGCGAGTTCGAGTCCCGGACACGGCACTAGTGTTGTGTCCTTGAGCAACATATTTCCCCTTATTCCAGTGTACGCAGCTGTATATGAGTACGTGGTTGGGCAGTGCTAGAAATTGTAGAATGCTAGCTGTGAGCGCCGAAAAGGCAGCCGGGTTTGTAGTTGAGAACGATATTGGCTGGTTGTGCTAAGGCCCTTTATCCTTTAATAATTTGTGAACCACTTTGAGACGATCTATGTGTATGTTGTGATGAGCGGTATATTAGAACATCAAATTATTGTTTAAACTGATTTAAAAAAAGAATAAGAGAATACCAAAGCTTCAACAAAACCATAATTCGAACTCATAATAGATTAAACTAGAGGCAAAATATGAACAAAGGAAAGATTTACATGAAGACACCCGTAAAAGTAGAAAATATAAGACCAGATGTTCAAGAAGAGTAATTTAAGCGTCTTCTGCTTCACCGTCGACACCCGCCATGTAAATATAGGTCAGACCCAAATACATGTCATTGCCTCAAAGTGAGAACTGAGGCATAATCCTCAATCACAACAAACAGACATACTAATTAGCATACAAATATTGTATTAAAAAAAGTCCATCTTCATATGGCGTCCATAAAACTTGTCCATATAAAGTACTTCCGAAGGAAACAGGTTTGTTCCAGATAGATCATAAGCATTAAGGTTATCAGACACTTGGTGCTTCATTACCCTGTTAATCTCTCTTTAGTTTATATTTCCAAGTTGAAAACACTCAAAGAATTATATGCATTATTATTTAAGCAATTTTGATTTTATATTTTGTGATATAATAAGTTGTGGTCAGAATTCAAACTTTGCTCGATGTTGTAAATCCAGTTCTTATTGTTAAAAATGCAGAATTTCGTAAACAGATCCTGAACGACATAATTGAAGTCCATTGTAATGGAGCTATATTATTCACTATTATAATATAATTAATGTTTCTTTTTAACACAGGAAACCCCATCTAGTACAAAACCAAAGGACCTTGGAGAATTTCAGAGATTTGGGTATGAATATAATCCAAAAGTAAGTATGAACTGTCTTATGTAAATTAACTGTTACCTGACACACTATTCGATCGTTATTTTAATGGGCCCCTTCAAATCGCAGAATTAAAGCCCCGCTAAAATTTCCCGTTAACCAGTATTTTGACGAAATGACAGCGTCATAAGAAAATTCTACTGGAGTGCAGGCAAAAAAGGTTGTCAGAACGCAGCAGAAAGAAGTGTACGGAACAGCTCAAAGATCAAGATGTGATTTTAAATAGATTGTTAAAAAGAAACCATATTCACTAACTCACCTACATGTAGTTACCATGGCGGCCGTCATCCGTTAACAATTTATTAAACGACTTCATCTCCATAACAACTTATCAAAATTCAACATAATTTGGCAGGAAACGTCCCTAAGCGACGGTATCAACCATACATCGCTTATAGCATCCAAGTGTAGCGCAATTTAAATTTGTAATCCTGGTTTGACTGATCCCCCAGATGGCTGAGGTGCGGGACCAAAAGAGATCAATTTGACCATATACCTGTGATAAATAACGTCTTCTCTAGAACTTTGCACTGGTATCAATTATAATTTTTCGGAAACATTCATTGGAGGTAGGGATTCAAAATTGATTCCCCCAGGGGGCTGAGGGGCGGGGCAAAATGGATTATCAGTTTTAACAACTTCTCTGGACATAAGAGATAGATATCAGTAATTTTAGATTTAAATTTAAAGCATTCCTATGTGGTGCAGATTCAAAATCTTACAAATGGACGAACCTCATAATCCCGAACACAGCCCCGTCTCTCCCAGGCTAAGGGCGGGTACATAATACTTTTTAGCTTTTATTTGGTTGAGATCTCAACCACAAACTATATATACAATCCTGGGCATAAAGAAACAATCACAATTATGATTTTAGATTTGATCCCAGTGTCTGCAACACCCTTGCCTGAGTCATAACTTTTATACGGTTGAGATACCAAACCTAAATATATATTAACAATTGCTAGACATAAAGATTCAAACAGAATCGGTATATTAGCTTTGATATTGGGGTCTTGCACATCCATAGTTTCTCATTTGAACTCGAAAAGAGATGAGATAACTACCAATTAACCAAATTTTGAATTTATACTGATATATTGCTTCATCGATTGGTCTTTGGGTCTGTCCCTTGGGGTCACGTAATATTGGTGTTGCATTATTGAGTTTTGCAATGTCATTTTTATATATTCTATCAAAATTTATTACAATATAAAAGTTAACTATACAAAGCAAAAGCACTGTGGTCAAGTGGTAGAAAGCCAGGCTATGGTTGCGAGTTCGAGTCCCGGACACGGCACTAGTGTTGTGTCCTTGAGCAACATATTTCCCCTTATTCCAGTGTACGCAGCTGTATATGAGTACGTGGTTGGACAGTGCTAGAAATTGTAGAATGCTAGCTGTGAGCGCCGAAAAGGCAGCCGGGTTTGTAGTTGAGAACGATATTGGCTGGTTGTGCTAAGGCCCTTTATCCTTTAATAATTTGTGAACCACTTTGAGACGATCTATGTGTATGTTGTGATGAGCGGTATATTAGAACATCAAATTATTGTTTAAACTGATTTAAAAAAAGAATAAGAGAATACTAAAGCGTCAACAAAACCATAATTCAAACTCATAATAGATTAAACTAGAGGCAAAATATGAACAAAGGAAAGATTTACATGAAGACACCCGTAAAAGTAGAAAATATCAGACCAGATGTTCAAGAAGAGTAGTTTAAGCATCTTCTGCTTCACCGTCGACACCCGCCATGTAAGTATAGGTCAGACCCAAATACATGTCATTGCCTCAAAGTGAGAACTGAGGCATAATCCTCAATCACAACAAACAGACATACTAATTAGCATACAAATATTGTATTAAAAAAGTCCATCTTCATATCATGCAAGGATGTAGACATTTACCAATGAGACCGATATGGCGTCCATAAAACTTGTCCATATAAAGTACTTCCGAAGGAAACAGGTTTGTTCCAGATAGATCATAAGCATTAAGGTTATCAGACACTTGGTGCTTCATTACCCTGTTAATCTCTCTTTAGTTTATATTTCCAAGTTGAAAACACTCAAAGAATTATATGCATTATTATTTAAGCAATTTTGATTTTATATTTTGTAATATAATAAGTTGTAGTCAGAATTCAAACTTAGCTCGTTGTTGTAAATCCAGTTCTTATTGTTAAGAATGCAGAATTTTGTAAACTGATCCTGAATGACCTAATTGAAGTCCATTGTAATTGTGCTATATTATTCACTATTATAATATAATTGATGTTTCTTTTTAACACAGAAAACCCCATCTAGTACAAAACCGAAGGACCTTGGAGAATTTCGGAGATTTGGGTATGGATATAATCCAAAAGTAAGTATGAACTGTCTTATGTAAATTAACTGTTACCTGACACTATTCGATCACAACCACATTGTCTTCAAGTAATACTGCCTTAATTGTCCTTTTTAATCAGTTCTGTGTTACAGGTTAAGGTTCAAACATGCTACTGCTATCTTAAAAAAATAAACACGTAGAATTTCTATCATACATGTTTATTTCGCCCAATATTTTGCCCTGTCAATTTTAATTAGTGTGTCATTACACTTTAGATAAGTAAATGTTATTCCGTACCCATCAGGTGTTACATGTAAAATCCATCCACTGGTCGCTGGTAAACATGTTGCTGTCTCGTATTTTCTCTTCAATTTTAGCCGCAGTTTTTAGAGAAAAATAGAGAGTTTAAAAGATTACGTAACATGAATTATGCTGCACATTATATATTAAGTAATGCCGAGAAAATGAATTGAGAGAAATCTATCTACTTATAGTCTACTTTGTACAAATGAGATAAACCATTTTTATTATTTAGTGTATATGATTTATTAGCTCACCTGGCCCGAAGGGCCAAGTGAGCTTTTGTGATGGTCCGTCCGTCCTGCGTCCGTCAACTTTTTCCTTTAAACAACTTCTTCTAAAATACTGAAAGGCCTAGTGACATGAAATTTGGCTGGCAGCTTTCTTGGAAGGAGCTGAACAAAGTTTGCGAAAAAAAATCACTTTGACCTAATTTCAAGGTCACAGGGGTCAAAAATGTCGAAATCTTCAAACAACTTCTTCTAAAATACCGTAAGGCATAGAGACCTCATATTTGACCGGTACCTTCCTTGGATGAAGCCGAATAAAGTTTGCGAAAAGAAATGACCTTGATCCATATTCAAGTTCACAGTGAGGTTAAATCTATTTTAACCTTTAAACTACTTCTTCTAATAAACCAAAATCCCTAAAAGTATGATATTTGGCTGAAAAGTTCCTTGGATGAAGCCCAACAAAGTTTGCGAAAAGAAATGACATTGACCTATATTCAAGATCACAAGGGTCAAAACTGTTAAAACCTTCAAATGACTTCTTCTGAAATACCAAAAGACCTAGAAACATGGTAGTTGGCTGAAAGGTTTCTTAGATGAGCTCAACAAAGTTTGGGAAAAGAAATGACCTTGACTTATATTCAAGGTCACAGGGGTCAAATCTGTTAAAACCTTTAAAAGACTTCTTCTGAAATACCAAAAGCCCTAGAGACATGATATTTGGCTGAAAGTTCCCTTGGATGAAGCCGAACAAATGTTGCGAAAAGAAATGACCTTGATCTTTATTCAAGGTCACAGGGGTCAAATCTGTTTAAACATTTAAACAACTTCTTTTGAAATACCAAAAGCCCTAGAAGCATGATATTTAGCCGACAGGTTCCTTGGATGAAACCGAACATAGTTTGCAAAAAGAAATGACATTGACCCATATTCAAGGTCATAAGGGTTAAATCTGTTTAAACTTTCAAATGCCTTCTTCTGAAATACCAAAAGCCCTAGAAGCATGATAATTGGGTGAAAGGTTCCTTGGATGAAGCCCGACAAAGTTTGGGAAAAGAAATGACCTTGACTTACATTCAAGGTCACAAGGGTCAAATATGTTAAAACCTTTAAACGACTTCTTCTGAAGTACCAAGAGCCCTAGAAGCATGATATTTGGCTGAAAGGTTCCTTGTATGAAGCTTGACAAACTTTGGGAAGGAAAATGAGCTTGACCCGTATTAAAGGTCACAGTGGTCAAATCAGTTGACAGTTTTGAGCGACTTCTTCTGATAAACCCAAATGCCTAGAGACATGACATTTGGCTGGTAGTGTCCTGGGATGAAGCCAAACAAAATTTGAAAATGAAAATGTTGTTGTTTTATAAGGTCACAGGGGTAAAATATGTTTAATCTTAACATGTTCTTCTAAATGTCTTACAGTAAAAGATATTAGGGAACTTTAGGGTTACACTATAATATAAGTCAGAGATTGATACCTGGTGAGCGATGCAGGCCATTGGGCCTCTTGTACCAATTGTGCTCAGTATGACAATCATGCTGTAACACACATATAACGTCCCATGAACCAATGTTGATATGTCTGTTAAACTGTGGTGTTCATTGAATTACATAAGTGTTCTGCAAAGAATCAAATTACCACAGTGTACATGTTCCTGTAATTTCATATATCATATTTGCCAAAATAAAGTATGCCTTTACTTTAGGAACCAGGCTTTGAATTGCAAAATGCGGCAATGAAAGGACATCTCCACAAGGTGAAATCATTGTTGGACACTGGAAAGAATGAAATGATGGTGAGTTTTCGAAGTTGAAATCCGCTTAACTGCTATGCACACACAGTTAATCATATCATTGAATACACATGAAGATATTAAAGCATGTTGGGATTTTTACAAAATGTATCTTATTGAACGCCTTTCTTAATTGGCCCGTCTGACTTAATTGACACATTCCATTATTTTTCTCCATTTAAAGAACGATTTTCTTTCTTGTATCTATATTACTTTATTACATGAGCTAGTTCATTTCATATTGTCACATAGTCCATGTTACACACTCATCAATTATTAGCTCACCTGGTCCGAAGGACCAGGTTGATTTTATTCCATACCGTGGCGTCCGTCGTCCGTCAACAATTTCTTTAAACGACTTCTCCTCCATAACCACTGATAGAAAATAAACCTAATTTGGCAGGAAGCATCCTTGGGTGCCCAGGATTCAAAATTGTACTAATGGTGGGACTGACCCCCTAGGGGGCTGAGGGGCGAGGCCAAACAGGGTTATTTAGCTATATTGGTTTAAGCGACTTCTTCTCCATAACCACTGATTGGAAATCAGCCTTATTTGGCAGGAACCATCCCTAGGTGCTCAGGATTCAAAATTGTACTCATGGTGGGACTGACCCCCTAGGGGGCTGAGGGGTGGGGCCATAAAACATTATTTACCTATATTGATATTAGCGACTTCTTCTTCGTAACCACTGATTGATAATCAACCTTATTTGGCAGGAAGCATGTTAAGGTGCCCAGGATTCAAAACTGTACTAATGGTGGGACTGACCCCCTAGGGGGCTGAGGGGCGGGGCCAAAAAGGGTTATTTAGCTGTATTGGTTTAATCGACTTCTTCTCCATAACCATTGATTGGAAATCAGCCTTATTTGGGAGGAAACATCCCTAGATGCTCAGGATTCAAAATTGTACCAATGGTGGGACTGACCCCCTAGGGGCTTAGGGGCGGGGACAAAAAGGGTTATTTAGCTATATTGGTTTAAGCAACTTCTTCTCCATAATGAACCACTGATTGGAAATCAACCTTATTTGGGAGGAAGCATCCCTAGGTGGTCTGGATTCCAAATTGTACTCATGGTGGGACTGACCCCCTAGGGGGCTTAGGGTCGGGGCCAAAAAGGATTATTCAACTATATAGGTTTAAGCGACTTCTCCATAACCACTGATTTGCAATCAATCTTATTTGGCAGGAACCATCCCTAGATGCTCAGGATTCAAAATGGTACTCAAAGTGGGACTGACCCCTAGGGAGCTGAAGGGCGGGGTCAAAAAGGGTTATTTAGCTATATTGGTTTAATCGCCTTCTTCTCCATAACCATTGATTGGAAATCAGCCTTATTTGGCAGGAAGCATCCCTAGGTGGTCAAGATTCAAAATTGTACTCATGGTGGGACTGACCCCCTAGGGGGCTTAGGGGCAGGGCAAAAAAGGGTTTTTTTAGCTATATTGGTTTAAGCGACTTCTTCTCCATAACCACTGATTGGAAATCAACCTTATTTGGCAGGACGAATCCCTAGGTGGTCAAGATTCAAAATTGTACTCATGGTGGGACTGACCCCCTAGGGGGCTTAAGGGCAGGGCCAAAAAGGGTTATTTAGCTATATTGGTTTAAGCGACTTCTTCTCCATAACCACTGATTGGAAATCAACCTTATTTGGCAGGAAGCATCTGTAGGTGCTCAAGATTCAAAATTGTACTCATGGTGGGACTGACCCCCTAGGGGGCTGAGGGGGGGGGGGAGGGGGGGCTAAAAAGAAAATATTTTATCATGATTACCTAGATACCAATGTATCCAGGTGAGCGATACAGGCTCTCTGAGCCTCTTGTATTTCAGTGGTAACATCCCTAGATGGCTGGGATTCAAATTTATACAAATGATGGGGCTGACCCCTCAGGGGCCTGAGGGGCGGGGCCAAAAGTGTCTATTTGGCTATATTGATGCTGTACTGAACGCATTTCATGGATTAATGCCCTATTTGCCAAAAAACCTAGCATTTTTAGAATTACAACAAAAGCAATGTACATATACCCATCAAAAATGCTTATGATATATTGACATAACAAGAAGGGCCACACATACACTTATAAGTCATTCTTGTTTCATATCACATGAAACCAAGTGAGCGATACAGGCCCTCTGGGCCTCTTGTTTATTAGAATACGTCGTCGTTTGGTCAAACTTTTCATTGCGATATTGTCACACACGTGTTAATCATTGACATTGCAGAGTGAATTGGTTCCAAAGAAAATGCGATTTTCACCAGGACACGCTCTTTTGAAGCCAAAGACTTGCGAGGAAGTTGACATGGTCCCGTTACCACAAGAGGCACTGAAGGATAAAGGAGGTACAGTTGTCAGATCAAGTTTCAAGATTTGTCTTTCATATTATATCATGTGCATTTTTTCAAAAAAGTTAAAAATTTTGAAAAAGCAGATAAGAAAATACTGTTGGCACTGTTTCTTCCGTTAGTCTTTTTGTATTTTGTTGCATCGTGTTGTCTGTCCATACGTAAACTTTTATATCTCTGGATATCCCCTCCCACAGTTTTCAAACAATCTTTTTGTAAAGTTGTTCACTATCACAAAAAGTTGTTTCCCTGAACAACTATACTTTGGATGAAAAATAATTGTTCCTTACATATTCCACAATCTAAATTTTGCCCAGAGATCTCCTCTCACAGCTTTCAACCGATCTCTTTTAAACTGTACTTTTATCTACCATGAAATGATTTTTATGTTTTCCTGAAAATCATTCTATTCGACAATATTTGGAACATACATTTTCTTACTTTGGAGGTTTAACTATAAAACAAACTTCTTACTTTTAACATTGCTTTTAAACAGAAGATTTTTTATTTCCCTTCTTTGAATTGTGATAAAATCAAGTCTTTCAAATTGCAGGCGCCGTACGGCACTCTTAGTTTTTAACTGCTTTACTTTTTCATATTGCTGATTTACCAAGAAGTGATTCATATGTAATAATAACGCTAGATACTGTAGTATAAAGTTGAAAATATATTTCGAGAAACGCCAATGTTTAAAACAGTTCACAAACAAATGCCGTTTTAGAGTATATAACCTTAATAACGCCATATATTCATTCTTGTCCTAAACCCGATTGGTCATATTGCTGATTACAAGTTAAACTCGAGAAATAATCGCATTTCTAAAAATATCGTGAATGTACAGGTAATGCTCAATTTGACTATATATATCATCAGAGGTACTGGTGCCGGTGCACACCATTAAGTAGTTATCTAAGTTATCTGATTAGTGCAGCTTATATCTAGCCCTGTATTCAGAAAAGATTCCTTTTGTTTATTTATTCAGAAAAGATCCCTTTTCTTTCATCTTATGTAATGCTAACTTAACATTGATGATTATTACATACAACAGTTACAGATTTCACCAAATTTATGGAAGCTGTTCGATTCGGAAGTGCTGCCGATATAAATGAATTCGAAGTATTTTTTCGGAACAGAAAATATGAAAACTTTCCAGTGGACCCGTTGCTTATAGTAGCAACTTTTGGTTCATCAGAGACAGTGGAATATTTAGATAAGTGGAGTTCATTCACATTTGACTGGAATCGTCCCCTTGAAATCCAAGCTGGGGTGTTCAACTGCATATTGGACAAAATTAAAGATGGAAAAGCGACACCTTTGTATGTAGCAACATTTTTTGAGAACTTAGTGACCACGAAGTCTCTGATAAAGTATTCCGACGAAAAGGACATTGTAGCCTGTATGAACAACCTTCCACTTAGCAACCACATGGAACAAATTTACATGGCTGAGCTTGGAGAACGGCTGAAAATTGAATATTACCATTTGAAACCTGCAGTAGTACCTGGTCATCAGAAGAAGGCTAACGGTACAAGCACCAGGGTTTTTATTATCTATTCCCCGGAGGTGATTAGCGCGACTAACCAAATAAAGGAAGGGATAGGAATGGTGATGTTGAGAAATCCCTACAAGGTTGATAGCGAAGCCATGACTGTCTCTGACAACAAAGATGCACATTGTGAAATTTCCAAGCAAGATATGGACAAGGCAAAGCTTGCTATCGAACTTAACAGCAAACAACTTTGGTGTGAACATAGCAATCTTAATATTATCAGTGTTTGCTCTGTGCAGTCTAAACGCAAGGCAGCAGAACTGAAGAAAGGTCTTTGTGTTGTGCTTTACTGCAGCACAAAAGGAGTTGTACCTGTAGGAGAGGCAGAGTTTCCGAGACAATTGACATGGGACAACAACAAATCCATTGCAATTGATGTCCGAGAAGGTTATTTTGAATATGGTGGATACAAGACCAGACCAAGCATGTTTCCTCATAAAAAGCTTAAAATGGGGTGTAACATAGGTGTTATAACTCCGCATGCTTCAAATTGTGGGGGAACACTTGGCCCATTTGTGGAGTACAACGGCGCCATGAGTTTTCTGACATGCGCTCATGTGCTGTTTGATGTTGCTCAACAACATAAAGTTGACTTCATCGATAACGAAGTCAATCGTCGTTGCGTTGCACAACCTGCACCAGGCGCTTCCTTCCCCACTGGTGCCCCATGTGGATTTGTACAAAGAGCGATATTTGACCCCAACAGGTGTCCCAGCATTGATGTTGCCGTTGTGACCATATCTGACGCAACACGGAAACCAACTAAAGGGAGATTCGCTAATGATCACAGTTACAGATATAAAGACGAAGGTAAGTACTATTAAATGCAAAATTGTGTAGACAAATTTCAGTTCAAATAGGAAGGAAGCTTTTGTTACATGCTTTCCAATTCAGATGGTCTTTTTTTTTTACTTCAAAAATGTCAATATTTTATATCAAAGATGTTGCTTTGGGTCTTTCCTGAGTTTCTATCTCACAACAATGTAACCGAACACTTTTGATACAGACAATTGTTTCAATAGAATGAAACTAATATATGACGAATATTGCACAATGAAAAAGAGTCTTGGACTAAACTAGGATCTCATTTTCTTCCATCTTTACGATACAGATCTTATTTTTATGTAAATGCATCTGCATTAACAATTTTGAATTAACTTAAATCACAAAAAAAATATCAAGAGGGATTATAACATGCATTGGCAAAAACTGAGGAAATAAACATCAATAATTAGTTAAGAAGATATATCCAAAACAAAACATATACGGGAATCATAGTTTACTATTCAAAACAAGCCCAACTGTTTTCAAAGATTGGGCAATGAGTCGGATACAGAAATAGAAGACAACCTGATTTTCTCCTATATTAACATTGAACCAATGTTTTAATATAAAAACCAAAAGCATACTATATAAAAATAAACTAGAAATTGTTGGCTAACAATTTGATGGGCTTTTCACCTATAATCTATATCATTTCTGTTGGATTTTGAATCAACTTTAAAATTGCAAACTTTTGTCGAGACTATCTCAGGATGATTTTAGACAAGTTTGAGCTGAATCCCACGGTTGGAGTTTGAGAAGAAGTTTCAAATGTGAAACGTATTTTTAATAAAGAGAATATATAGGAAAAAGTTCAAAATGGCGCAAGACCTTAACCGGAAGTGCTATCAAGACACCGATAATATCAATATCATCGGAATTACATACTCTATTGATCTGTAGTTTTCAAAAATAATGAAAAATGAAAAAGTTCTAAAAATGAATTAACTTTGACCTCTGCTCCGCTTTTTTACGAGACATATTTTGTAATAACTTGTAGAAGAAGAAACTTTTCCTTAGATGTAATCTACAATAATATACCTTTGAAACATCTGGATATTAAACGGTTATTGAGATAAAGGCATTTTTAGCTAACCTGGCCCGAAACACTAATGAGCATACTCAAAAACGTCTATCTTCATATCACTTAAAGATACAGAATATTTCTCAATGAGACAAAGATGGCGACCATAAAACTTGCCCATTGTTCTCATCAACATGCAACTCTCGAATCCTTGTGTTGTTAGTTTGTTTTACAGCACGAAAATCCCGATATTTAGAGCACGCCCTAGGATATCGAATCAACTGCGACATGTTAACACCATAGGTTGGAGAAGCAGGGATTTTACTATCAAGAAATGGAAAGTTCACGATCGGAAAATTGAAATAATCACGTTTATCGTATAGCTTATTAGTAAGCTGTCCATGTTGGTCGTAGTTTAAGTAGAGATCGAGGTAAGCAGCTGATGTAGAAGAGTCTGTTGTGTCCTTAATTTCAAGTTCAGAAGGGTATATACGATAGGCGTGGTCAGCAAACTTCTTGTTGTTTATAGACAACACATCGTCGATATATCTGAAAATATTTACATTTTCACTTCGATCCGCCTCAATGAAACAAGTAAACTCTGGTTGCTTCATTTCCCGATGAAGCAAGTGTGGCACGCGCTTTTTCGTTCCTGGCGAAGTAATTCATTTGTTTACAACAGTGTATCGTCCTTGACGCACGTACTACACACGTAAAACAGCTGTTTTACATGTTTGTTTTACATGTACATGCCAATGAGTTATGCCAGTATCATATCACACATAGCTTTAATAATACTTGATCTGACAAAATTCTGACATTTCCGAAAGCATTAATTCTATGTATGTTGGTCCTAAATTCATCATTGATCCCCTCGATGATCTTGCGTTTAATGCAAACGGGAGTATCTGCCCGTTGGCAGATTTCGCGTTTTTCATGTCCAATACTAAATACAATGTTTGAGATTGGTCACAGAAATCCGTCCTCTTGTAAGAAGTTACATATGTTATATTCTATTATTCGACAAATGTAACATATTCACGAAACTGATAAGCTACCTAGACTAGATCTACGTTAGGGCCTAACCTAGCTTGCTCATAGGGGCCCGAGAATTTGCTACACTTACAACGTAGTTTTTGGACCTAAACCACAGTGTCTAGACTAAGTTTATACATCCGAGGATTTTAGATTAGGGTGGCATTTTTATCGGAAACTGATCTTAACCACCAAAAGTGTAAACATACTCTAAAAACCTTAATTTATGCCCAAAAGCAGATGTAACGAATTATCAGGCACCTGTGATCTTGTCAATACATAACTGTACCATGTGCTTACCTTTAAAGCTTGTATTTTTCGGTTAATGTCCCAAATTATAAATCGTCAAATCACTAATCCAGTTGATTACATGTCACCATTATCATTCATCATACCTTCATCAATAAGCTATTCATGTCTAAATCCACTGACTGTTATGTGACGTTTTCAATATGTTTAGGCCTAGGCCTAACCGAAATCTGACTTCCGACAACTTTATTCGACTCTCTTCAACTGTGACCAAATCACTACATTGTTTATTTACTGCTGCGCAATGCAAACTGCTCTAAAAATACTTTAGTAATTCATTTTATACTGGAAAGGTATTTCAATCAATTCTTAATGAAAATAAAAGTTTGAGAGGTATGATTACAGCACATACAAAAATAAAAAAAATAAAAATCTTGTCTCTGGACTACATTTTTTCTGTTGCCTAGTGATGAATGAAACTAGCTATCAGCTGTTCCGCATATGTACATACATGCCGATAAGTATGCAACAATGTCACTAAGGTAAAGCACCGTGTGACACCGGCAGCATGCGAATGGTGGGAAATTTAAAATAGTTAGCGTAAATATAAGGTTTGAATGTCTATTTTGTTGTTTGCACCGGCTGATTAAGTCAAGTGAACCTTGTGCAAATGGTACATGAACTGCTTCGCAGTTTACTTCATTTGCGCGAGGTTCACTTGACTTCATCAGCCGATGCAAACAACAAAATAGACATTCAATCCTTAAGTGAAATTAAAAGATTTGTCAAGGTGTTACCAGTCCTTATTAGCTCTTCAAAGTCAGCTAAGAGTGGGGCACAGTTTGTTCCCATGGGAATTCCAACAGCCTGCTGGAAAATCTTTCCTTTCCTTCAAACTCAACAAAAATATTGTCGACTAGGAATTCAATAATCCTTAATATATCTTCTTCAGTATATTTCCTCTTAGCTTTTGTCGTGTTTTTCACAAAGTATGTTCCAATATAGCTCACTATCATATATCTGCATCATCGTCCGCCTTTCTTTGAAAAGAAAGCTCTCATAACAAGAGATCGAAGACGTTCCTTCAATTTTGTATGATATGAGGTATGGTAGTGAACAGGGTTGAAAAATCAAATGTTTTGACCGAAAGACATTTTTAGGAGGGAGTGTTCAAGATTGGTCAAATAGGTAAAGACATACAATTAATATAATCCATTCAGAAGTGGAATAAATATGTCGCATTCCGATCGTAAACTTTCCATTTCTTGAAAGTAACATCCCTGCTTCTCCAACCAATGGTGTCAATCTGATTAAAATACAGATCTGCACTATTACTATCGTGTGTAGGATCTGACAGCGACCAGTAGAAGGTCATGTGCAGATGACCAGAGCAAAGTAGCGAGAAACCCGAACGACCGTATACAAAAATGGCGGCGTCCAGTTCAGCAGTCTGTACGCCAAGGCGTAGACATTATCTTTTTAGACATATCTGTTTGATTGTAAAGAAATTATCACAAAATATACTAATCAAATTGTTATATAACGCCCTAAATGATTTTCTCATGTTCGCTTTGATCCGCCGCCATTTTTGTTCGTCTACCAAACACCGTTTACAAGGTGCATTTTGATTTGCTGTTCATTTCCTAGATATGGAATTAATAAAGGTCTTCTACTGGTCGCTGTCAGATCCTACACAGGATCGTAATAGTGAGGATCTGTATTTTAATCAGATTGCTATGGTGTTTACATGTCGCAGTTGATTCGATATTCTAGGGCTTGCTCTAAATATCGGGATTTTCGTGATCGATGTCGACTGCTGACAAACAAACTAACGACACATGGATTCGAAAGATGCAGGTTGAACAGAACTATGGGCAAGTTTTATGGTTGCCATCTTTGTCTCATTGAGAAATATTCTGTATCTTTAAGTGATATGAAGATGGATGTTTTTGAGTATGCTCATTAGTGTGTTTATTGTTGTGATTGACAATGATACTCGGTTCTCATTTTGAGAACTTGATGTTTACTTGGATGTGACAAAGATTGACATGGCGGGTGTCGTCGATGAAGCAGAAGACGCTTACTCTTCCGGAACACCTGGTCTTAGTCTCTTGAACTTTTGCAAGGGCCTCCATGTAAATCTTTCCTTTGTTCAAATTTTGCCCCTAGTTTAATCGATTTCTGAGTTTGGATTATGATTTTGTTAACGATTTGGCATTCTCTTATTTATTTTCACACAAGATTAGGAATCTATTTGCAGTTAATTAAACAAAAATGTGTACCATTTGCATCCAAAGTGAACCAGCAAACGTGTACGGGTCTATAGTTTAGTAACAAATGTTAACCGCCTATCCACAATGATTTACTCTTTTAGTAATCGTACCTAAACGATGAGACTATTCCATATTGTGTATGCGTTCGAACAGTCATAATGTAAAGCTATTTAAACGAAATATATTGCTCGGTTTAATATCACAACTGCTTTCATTTTTTTCAGGATTCGATGAGTTACCAGAGTACAACAGTGGCTCTACTAAATGTGACATACAACATTTTGGTGGAAGCAACATGGTTGTAAAATTCGGAAGTGAAACCCATCTGACAAAAGGCAGCTTGAAGGTACACGGTTCACAGGTGCGGCCCCTGTCAACCGTCTTAGGAGTTCCCTTAAGTCAAGACATAATCCACGTATCGGGCCAATATGAAGTGGAAGGACGCAAATCAGTATATCACATTTTCCAACCAGGTGACTCAGGATCAGCAGTTTTTATGTTAGATCGAAAATCTTTACACTGCATTGGTATGGCGATCGGCCACACGTCTTACGGAAATGCAGTTGTGACGCCTATCGGGGCACTGATTAACGCTCTTGGTACGCAGCATTGCAGACTAGCAACATTTGAAGGTTGAAGGCCTCAGCGAACTGCAGGAACTAGCAAGAAAAGATACAGGAAAATGGATGTGACCCATCTCAGATTGAAATCAATGACAAAAAAGTGAGAGGCATTCCACCTGATAAATACGAATTGCTAACATGAAAGTATTTTGGTACGGAGTTAAGAAAATCTGAATCAAAATCAACAAGTCCTGATTGGATTTTGACCAAATTTAGTCAGAAACATCCTTTGGGGAAGGGGAACAGATTTTGCATAAATGGTGACTCGGACCCCAAAGGGGCCAGAGGGGCGGGGCCAAATATGGAAAATAGAGGTAATTCCTTTAAATATCTTCTTGTCAAAAAGTCCTAATTGGATTTTGGCCAAATTTAGTCAGAAACATTGTTGGGGAAAGGGGAACAGATTTTGCATAAATGGTGACTCTGACCCTAAAGGGGCCAGAGGGGCGGGGCCCAATAGGGGAAATAGAAGTAATTCTTTAAATCTCTTCTTGTCAACAAGTCCTGATTGGATTTTGACCAAATTTAGTCAGAAACATCCTTTGGGGAAGGGGAACAGATTTTGCATAAATGGTGACTCGGACCCCAAAGGGGCCAGAGGGACGGGGCCCAATATGGAAAATAGAGGTAATTCCTTTAAATCTCTTCTTGTCAAAAAGTCCTGATTGGATTTTAACCAAATATGGTCAGAAACATTCTATGGTGAAGAGAAACAGATTTTGCATAAATGGTGACTCGGACCCCAAAGGGGCCAGAGGGGCGGGGCCAAATATGGAAAATAGAGGTAATTCCTTTAAATATCTTCTTGTCAAAAAGTCCTGATTGGATTTTGGCCAAATTTAGTCAGAAACATCGTTACGGGAAGGGGAACAGATTTTGCATAAATGGTGACTCTGACACCTAAGGGCCAAGAGGGGCGGGGCCCAATAGGGGAAATAGAGGTAATTCCTTTAAATCTCTTCTCGTCAAAAAGTCCTGATTGGATTTTGGCCAAATTTAGTCAGAAACATCGTTGAGGGAATGGGAACAGATTTTGCATAAATGGTGACTCTGACACCCAAAGGGCCAGAGGGGCGGGGCCCAATATGGAAAATAGAGGTAATTCCTTTAAATCTCTTCTTGTCAAAAAGTCCTGATTGGATTTTGACCAAATATGGTCATAAACATTCTTTGGTGAAGAGAAACAGATTTTGCATAAATGGTGACTCTGACCCTATAGGGGCCAGATGGGCGTGGCCCAATAGGGGAAATAGAGGTAATTCCTTTAAATTTCTTCTAGTCTTAAAGTTATGAATGGATTTTGTCCAAATTTGGTCAGAAACATCGTTGGGGGGAAAGGGAACAGATTTTGCATAAATGATGACACTGACACCCAAGGGGCCAAAAGGGCAGGGCCCAATAGGGAAAATAGATGTAATTCCTTTAAATCTCTTCTTGTCAAAAAGTCCTGATTGGATTTTGACCAAATTTAGTCAGAAGCATCGTTTGGGGAAGGGGAACAGATTTTACATAAATAGTGACTCTGACCCCTAAGGGCCCAGAGGGACGGGGCCCAATAGGGGAAATAGAGGTAATTCCTTTAAATCTCTTCTTGTCATAAAGTTATGAATGGATTTGGCCCAAATTCGGTCAGAAACATCCTTAGTGGAAGGGGAACAGATTTTGTATAAATGGTGACTCTGACCCCTAAGGGGCCAGAGGGGCGTGGCCCAATAAGGGAAATAGAGGTAATTCCTTTAAATCTCTTCTTGTCATAAAGTTTGAATAGATTTTGTCCAAATTTGGTCAGAAACATCGTTAAGGGAAGGGGAACAGATTTTGCATAAATGGTGACACTGACATCCAAGGGGCCAGAGGGGCGGGGCCAAATAGGGAAAATAGAGGTAATTCCTTTAAATCTCTTCTTGTCAAAAAGTCCTGATTGGATTTTGACCAAATAAGGTCAGAAACATCTTTTGGGGAGGAGGAACAGATTTTGCATAAATGGTGACTCTGAACCCTAAGGGCCCAGAGGCACGGGGCCAATTAGGGGAAATACAGGTAATTCTTTTAAAATCTCTTCTTGTCATAAAGTCAGGAATGGATTTGGCCCAAATTTGGTGAGAAACATTCTTGGGGAAGGGGAACAAATTTTGTATAAATGGTGACTCTGACCCCTAAGGGGCCAGAGGGGCGTGGCCCAATAAGGGAAATAGAGGTAATTCCTTTAAATCTCTTCTTGTCATAAAGTTTGAATAGATTTTGTCCAAATTTGGTCAGAAACATCGTTAAGGGAAGGGGAACAGATTTTGCATAAATGGTGACACTGACATCCAAGGGGCCAGAGGGGCGGGGCCAAATAGGGAAAATAGAGGTAATTCCTTTAAATCTCTTCTTGTCAAAAAGTCCTGATTGGATTTTGACCAAATAAGGTCAGAAACATCTTTTGGGGAGGAGGAACAGATTTTGCATAAATGGTGACTCTGAACCCTAAGGGCCCAGAGGCACGGGGCCAATTAGGGGAAATACAGGTAATTCTTTTAAAATCTCTTCTTGTCATAAAGTCAGGAATGGATTTGGCCCAAATTTGGTGAGAAACATTCTTGGGGAAGGGGAACAAATTTTGCATAAATGGTGACTCTGACCCCTAAGGGGCTAGAGGGGCGTGGCCCATTAAGGGAAATAGAGGTAATTCCTTTAAATCTCTTCTTGTCATAAAGTTATGAATAGATTTTGTCCAAATTTGGTCAGAAACATCGTTGGGGGAAGAGGAACATATTTTGCAAAAATGGTGACTCTGACCCCTAAGGGGCTATTTTGGCACTTAAGGGTTACAAGTCAGAGATTAATTCCAGGTGAGCAATGCAGGCCCATTGGGCCTCTTGTTTGAGTACATTAGGAAAACTAAGCATTTTATTTTAACACAAATCGGTTCATATTCTCTGATTTCATCGTTTGCTATGACTAAATGAAATCACTGAACTGAATAAGTTGTGACCAGGAAAACTCAAGTTCAGAGAGATGCTATGAATTACAGCAAGAGTGAAGTTATCCACAGCTCTTGTAGACATTCCATCAGCTTTGTCAGAAAGAAGGATACTTGATACCTGTGTATACTCTTCTGAAGGGAAATGTTTGCGGATAATTGACACAGCCCCCACCCCCCCGACAAGGCGTTTCCATGTACATCTTATACATGTTCTGTAGTTCACAAGTACAATGGATTTACAAATTGTAATAGACTTCTACTATTCTATTACAGAAATCAGATTATTGGTTCTGCTGCTTTGAAATACATGTATTGCTC
Organism: Mimachlamys varia; assembly: GCA_947623455.1. Lineage (NCBI taxonomy): Eukaryota > Metazoa > Mollusca > Bivalvia > Pectinida > Pectinidae > Mimachlamys > Mimachlamys varia. The sequence goes on from OX392545.1 coordinate 32,148,602, forward strand.
TTAAACTTATTTTGAAATTTTAAGAATGGACATACAAATTTTAAGAACTGGCCCCAGGATCATGAAACAAGTCTAAATGTTTTAAGTTTAGACTTAGCCAATCCCGATTAACGTTACAAAATGTAACGTCATACGCGATTGTCTAAGCACAAACTAAGTCTAAGACTGTTTCATGATCTCGGGGCCTGAAATTGCTGAAAATGTGTAACTCCTGCAAATATCATCGTAGTCTCCATCTTTTTGGCTATTATACAAGAATGTCTCTAAAATATGGATATTTTTTTGACAGGCTTCATGGCTGTTTATCCAAAACGTCTATATCCTGACATATGTTCTTTTATTCTGTGTTTGAATCAGGGGACATACACAACAGGAACACCTTTTAGTAAATGAAAATAAAAATCTTTTTAAATCAGCACTCTTAAGTTATTGGTAAATTCAAGAAAAGTATACAGTACATATGCTGTGCATAAAGGCTGTCAATAATATAAGTGATATTTTTCAGGTGCTTAGATAAAATCATTTTGATGTTTAAATATTTTTCATCATCACTGGTTGGTACTATAAGGAAAATAATAAATCTGTGTTATCCACATGATGTAAGATACGGGGTGATGAAATTCGGAAAACAAATTCGCTTTAAAATGAACATCTTTTTCCTGTGTCAATATTAATATATCGGAATACGTATCGGAATACATTCTTTTTGTATCGCAATATCGCCATATAATCTTGGCGTGCCTTGCACCCCTAGGTTGGGAGACTTGTAAATCTGAAACACATTGTGTTGGCCCCCACAGAGTTAATATGTCGATCAAAGTGTTTGTGAAGATCTAGATTTGTAAAATTGTAGGTGTATAAGAATAAAATATATTGTTGTAGTATTCATATGTAATATAGGGTAAGTTTTATGTGTTTTTTTTTTTATTTGAAGAAAATTTAAATGTCATCTACACAGTGGTCACTTGTGTGATCTAAGTATTTAACAAAGGCAAATATACTGAATTACCTAATAAACTGTGGTAAAAGTGGATTTTGTCATCTGCGGTTTGAACAGTTACGTTCAATTCCGTAAGGAATTTGTAGTGTTATGTGACTCTGTAGTGGGTTTGGCTCTTTCCAGGTGTGTGTACCTTTAGTCGCAAAATAGTAGTACTCTGGGATGGTACAGCCTTGGGGTTACGGGGGATATTCTGTCTGGTTTGACGAATGTCTGCCCGGGTATTTTCAGTTTATCTGTTATGACGGCCATCTTGCCGGGTGAGCCGGGGACAGTTTGTGTAATGCGCTGTCATTGGTCGAGACTGCGGTGGTGGAGCCAGTCATCGAGTCTCTTAGATTACGGATGTTATTCCGGGTATTTACACTAAGGGTCAAGGTCAGGGCTATTTAAGCCGTAGACGGGAGAGAAACCTCGCCACTTCCCTACTGGGATTTGGTCATTACCAACGCTTTGAAAACAAAGTGACTTAGCTTAGTGATACGGCTACGTTCTGAGTCCGGAGCGGCTATGCATGGTTAGTTTTATTAGTTAGCTGACACTCTGAGAACAGAGTGGCTTATAATGCATGCGTAAGTTAGGTCTATTAGATAGCTGACACTCTGAAAACAGAGTGGCTTTATTGCATGTTTTCATCTAGTAGATAGGCCTAGCTGGCACTCTGAAAACAGAGCGGCTTATATGCATGTGTACGTGTTCTGAGAACAGAACTGCTTAGCATAGGAACATGTTCTGAAACCAGAACAACTTAGCGTAGGAATTAACGTTAAGTTATAGTCACTGTGCATGTGTAGACTAGTGTTTACTAGGTGTTGTTTCTAGAGGGAGGGTGGAAGTCTAGCCCGTCTCGTAGGCTGGTAGTTATAATTATGGACCAGGTGGGATATATACTCCATAGTTTCGTAGTACTTGTCAAGTTGGTCATATTTACAAGGCATTGAGGTGTGTATTGAGAGTTAACATGGAGCTTCTCCAGGGATTGTCTCATGCATGTACCTGTGGGTAGCTTGTCACAGTCTGGGTAGCCTATTATTTGGATAAGTCTGATTTCCTGGTGTACGTTTTGTTACCATTTCTATACTTGTTACATTCTATTTTACTTCAGGCTTTACATCTGTTTTAACTGGAACTTGGTTGTTTTGTTATGTTATTTATGTAAATGAAACCAAACTCGTCTTAATTCATAATAAACTTGTAGAACTTTTACTGTGGTGTTGTTGTGGGTCTTTCCTAACACTTCGACTAATCTAAGGGAAAAGAACCGGAAGGTGGGTTTAGAAGGTGACTGTTGGCCACTGCTTTTATGTCACGGTCCGGTACATTTTGTACCACATTTAAAATTACACAACGCGAAGTCAATTGTGGTGGCAAACTCTCATCTCCTGACCCCTCCTACTACAAAACAAAGACTATTATGATTGTTGAAATTCAGAAATATAACTAAGAGGGTTTTTTTTACCATAATAAAAGTTTAAAGTATTAAAAGATGTATATGTTGCCTGTTTTTTGGGGGTTTTTTTTCTTCAGAACTAAATACTAAAGATAATGGGGTTATGTGTAAAAGCACACATGGCCAGGAAAATAGCCATCTATATAGATAACATAGCGAAATATGAATATTTAAAAATAAATATAGAAACAAAAGTTTCAAATTTTCTTTTCGTGTAATTTATTTTCTAAAATCCTTATGAAAATCACAGGCATTAGCACCGTCTGTCAAACACCTATAAATCATGTTAACATTATACATGTAGGTGTTTGACAGACGAGACTAGTGCCTGTGGATGGTTATTCTCCTGCCCACATATCATGTGCCTGTGGTTAAATATGAACTGATTACATTTTTCTGTATAAAATAAATAGAACTGCAGTAGATAGGCCCATATAGCTGTCCAATACATAGATTGAAAGTTAACATGCATGTAACTTCCTACCATATTTGCCAGTATTTATGTTCTGTTGTCTGCCTTGTAATTGTGTTGACCTGTGAGGTCATGGTCGATAGGATAAGTCGTTGTGCTGCGAGCTCCAAATTGCTTTCCTGTGTACCACTCCTATGTAGAAAAGCCATGAACTCTTCTGATGTTTCCTTATGAGATTGATAAACAGTTAAAAGATTCTGACACAATGTGTGAACATTTTCTGTTTCGTCCTTTTCCTTCTGTGAGTTTATTTCACAAATAAATCTATGAATATCTTTCTTTGTTTTTGACAGTTTGTTTGTATACTTTTGAACTGTATTCTCGTATTGTTCCATTGCCTTTTGTGTCATGGTCCTAATTCTTCCTCCTTGCAACAACTCGGTCTCCTGCAGGTCCATAGTTGCAGCTTTTCTACTGTACTGTGTTAACAGTGAAATCTAACAAACTCCTTGAATGTGTTCTTGTCCTTTATTAACTAGCACAAACCTCCCAGGAGAGGGTAGAAAACTGAAAACAAAGTGATAGTACAATTAAGTACAAATCTAAATACAATTTGACCTATTGACATTTCACAAACTTCATATTATTACTTCTATTTCTTTCAGCCCTTTGATTTTTATGACAATATGACATAAAATATAGAAATGCACAAGATATGCTTTAACTGACAATACAGTTGACTGAAGACCTAATATTACACAACATGTGCCTAGAATGCCTATAAATGCCTATTAATGTTTCATACCTTAAAATATCAATATAACAAAAATGAGCGTGAAAAAATACCAGAGCTTGTATCGACACACTATGAAAATACACGTATTACATCTGATGTATGTGTGATGCAACTAAAATGTACCCTAACCTCTAGGGATTAATATAAACAATACCATGTGTTGATAACACACACTAGGACGATTCGTCCCCTATCTTATACATTGGGCGAATTGACCAAATAGTCATTATTGAACTAAGGAAACTTTATAAATGAATTGCATGACTGATGCAAATAGTTTCCATACTAAAATACAACAAGATCATTAGTTAACTATGAGAAATGAACGTGTACACATGGTGTAGCGGCATATCAACCATCTATGAAAACCGCAACGATGAAAACACGTGGTTTACGACACGATGCCGTTTATGTTTAAATGCATACAAAATATGAGTAATCGAATAACAAAATGACCTACTATGGCATCAATATACATATTAACACACAATACAAGGGTGGGAAGTAAACTTACGCTGTAGGGGGACCTGATTTTTCTATTTTTTCCTTGCACTGAGTTAGGTACAGCTTGCTTGCCTTCGCCATGTTTTTCTACTACAGGGAATTATGGGTAACGAAAGCGAAAGTAGGAGTACCACTATACAGTTAAAGGGCAGTAACTCTTACTACATGTAAGGCACACTTTCACTCACAAAACTAAATGGTGAAGTATAATAGTGTAACACGACATTCCCCGTCTGATTTTGGTGTATCAAAATCACTACACATTATTATAAAGTTCAATCACACTTTCAAACTTGAATAAAGATAAATGTATCACCTTCAATAGTTTTATAATAGAGAAGTTTATCAACAATACTGTGTTCTTTTCCTTATCTTCTAACAGTTCACATCCAGAACTACTAAATGTTACCAAGTCTTTAACACAAATATATCAACTGCGTAATAGGGCGTGTGTAAGTAGCTGATCTACCATTCCTATTAACACGCACTGAAGCTTTCCGTACAAGTTCATCAGAGCTAGGAAAGACTTCCTCGACGATTCCAACTGGCCATTCATTGCGACAAAGTTCTGAGTCCTTCATCAAGATGACATCTCCAGTTTCCAAGTTTCGTCGCACCTGTTGCCATTTTCGTCGTTGCTGCAAGTTTTGCAGATATTGTTCACTCCACTTTTTCCAGAATTGGTCGGCTAACACACAAACATGCCGCCATTGTGATCGGTACATGTCCTTCATACTGAAATCCCTCAATGGTTGTACATCTGCATTTAGCTTCTGAGTAAGAAGAGCGCTTGGCGATAGGACTGTAGGTGCATCGGGGTCGTTAGATACCGAAGTGATAGGCCTACTGTTTACTATAGCACATACTTCAGTCATTAATGTGCACAACACTTCGTGAGTGAGTTGTCTCCCTTTTGTATCACTCATATGCAACATAGAATCCAGAATCCGTCTAGCAACACCTATCATGCGCTCCCACGCACCTCCCATATGCGACGCATGGGGCGGATTGAATTTCCACACAGTTCCGTGCTTGAGAAGGGTCTGTTCGATGCTCTGATCTTCCACGTTGATCACATCAATACCAAGATCGTCGGTAGCTCCTACAAAGTTCGTTCCCCTGTCCGATCTGAACTCTTTGACAGGTCCTCTGAGTGCTATGAATCGTCGGAGAGCGTTAATAAAAGACGATGAAGATAGCTCTTCCACTACCTCAATGTGGATAGCACGAGAAACCATACAGGCAAACATAATGGCCCAGCGCTTTGAACTTGCTGCTCCTCCTCGTGTACGACGGGTAACAATCGACCATGGGCCGAATGTGTCTACTCCTACATAAGTAAATGGGGGGCTCGGTGTCAAACGATCTGCTGGAAGGTCAGACATTTTCTGGTACTCTACTTTGCCACGTAACTTGCGGCACTTAACACAACGGCTTATGGTTGAGTTAATCAGTCTTTTACCACCAGTTACCCAGAAGCCTGCTGAACGAAGGGCACCTTCTGTTATTTGTCTTCCCTGATGGTGCACAAGATCATGGTAATGTCTTACTAATAATGTGGCAATGTGATGTTTGCCAGGGATTATTATGGGGGTTTTCTCTCCAGTTTCTAGTTTTGAGTTCTTGAGCCGACCGCTTACTCTCAACAACCCATCTGGGTCCAGAAGGGGACAAAGGTCTAGCAAACTACTGTTTCTTGGAAGTGGTTTGCTTTCTAGTAAACACTGTATCTCTCTTGAATACACTTCCTGTTGAACCTCCTTAAGTACTAATAGTGTGGTGTCCTTTTGAAAGTCAACACTATTTCTTTCATCACTATCACACTGGTGATATGACGCTGCTAACCGTTTGAGTCTGGAAATTGTTGATATCAACCTTGACCACAAAGAGAACCTTGTAAAACGGTCATTACCAAGTCTTTTGGCTACCGTCGTCTTTAAGATGTTGACTTGAGGTCGTATTTCTTTATCTTGGTCTGGTTCTACCAAGTCGAATGACTTCCTGTCTGACTCTTTGTGAGAGTCTAGAAATGCTACTGGTCCTTTCAACCATAAACACTCCTGGAGATCTACAGCTTTCACTGGTCTTGTCGCAAGATCAGCAGGATTAACGTTGGTAGGTACGTAACTCCACTGCAACTTTGAGGATAACCGCAAGATCTTGTCCACTCGGTTGCTTACGTATACATGGAAACGACGCGTGTCATTGTTAATATAACCAAGGACAACCTGGCTATCAGTGTAGAAATATGTCGCGTCCAATGTAACACCTATGTGCTTGGTGATAAAGCTTGACAGTTCAGTTGCAAGAACAGCTGCGCAAAGTTCAAGCCTGGGAATCGTGTGCCCATGACTTGGGGCGACCTTTGACTTGCCGAGGACAAATCCTAGTTGAGAAGTTTCACTGGTGTCGAATATTTTGATATATGCTACTGCACCAACAGCTTCACGCGACGCGTCTGAAAACACATGTAGTTCACGTCGCACACTTTCTTCCAGAGATAAGTTCGAGAAAGTGCGGGGTATTTCCACAGTCTCTAGATCTTTGAGCGATTTTTTCCAATCGTCCCAGCCCTTTCTCACATTGTCAGACAACGGTTCATCCCAACCAATGGTTGTGTTCTGTACTGCTTCTCTCATAAATAATCGTCCACTTAATATGACCGGGGCTACGAATCCAAGAGGGTCAAATATACCATTGACTGTCGACAGTAACCCTCTCTTGGTGTAAGGTTTATCTTCCTCTGAAACCTGATAAGTAAAGATATCTCTTATGATATCCCAACTAAGGCCCAAACTCCTCTGTACGCTAGGAGTTCCTGAACTAAAATCCATCTCTGCAATATCTTTAGCTAGGTCAATTGATGGGAAGCTCTCCACTACATTGACGTTGTTTGAGGCAATCTTATGAAGACGGATATGACCTCCTTGTTTCAGTCTTTCCTGGGTTCTCTTTATGAGATCCACAACATCATGTTCACTTGGCCGCGAGACAAGTGCATCATCCACGTAAAAGTTTTGTTTCACATATTCGCAGACGTCATCACACAGACTTGTGTTCCCTGCATGATTGCATACAGATTTGCGTAGGCCGTATGTTGCCACAGCTGGTGAAGGAGAGTTTCCGAATACATGTACACGCATCCTATATTCGGTGAGTTCCTTAGATGGATCGTTGTCTTTAAACCAAACGAAACGAAGCATGTTTCTATGTTCCTTATGCACTTCGAAATTGAAGAACATCTGCTCCACATCCGCTGTTGCCGCAACCTTTTCTCTGCGGAATTTTAACAACACTCCAACCAAATTGTTTGTCAGGTCAGGTCCTGTTAACAAGACATCATTTAAGCAGACACCACTGTACTTTGCCGAGGAGTCAAATACTACACGAATTTTTGACGGTTTCTTTGGGTGATACACACCGAAGATGGGCAAGTACCATCTTTCCTCACCTTCCTCCATGGGAGGGGCCTCCTCTGCATGATTACTGTCAAAGATTTTCTGCATGAACTCGACAAAGTGTCTTTGTTTAACTGAATCACCTCTCAACCCTTTAGCAAGGTTCTCAGCCCGATGTCTGGCCTGTTGGTAGTTGTTTGGTAATCTCTGTCGATTCTGGCGAAAAGGTAGTGGAGCACTCCATTTCCCATCTGGTGATTTAGTGAACTCCTTATCCATTATCCCGAAAAACTCATTATCCTCACGAGATAGACCTTGTTCCTCATCCTCTGGAGTTCTTTGAAATATATCCAGACCTATCCTTTGGTCAGTATTTCTGTCCTTTATCTGAAAGCTATTCGGGCACGGTTTTAGGAGCGACTCCCGACTGTCGTGCAGAACATAAGTCTTGTTCACTGTTACGTTGTCTGGTTTGTGAACCTTACCGAGACAAGCTTCCCCTATGATGGTCCAACCCAATCGTAGTCTTTGTGCGTAGGGCTCGTTACCTTGTCCTAACCTTTGGTCGAGAACATGGTGAGCGGAGATAACATCTCTTCCTATGAGCAATACTACCTGTGCATCCGCATCATAGTTCGGTATGAACTGCTCGATGTCTTTCAGATGTCTGTAACTGCGAGCAACTGCTGGTGTTGGAATTTCTTGTTTCACGTTAGGGATATCATTGCATTCGATGATTGAAGGACACCTTATGCTGTACGAGCCATCGATAGCTTCCATTATGTATCCTGTTGCCCGCCGTCCTATCTTGGTGAAGTTCCCAGCACAGGATGATACAATATACTCGGTTTCCTTCGACATTTCCTTGAAGTGGTTGAAGAGCTCTGACCTTGCAAGTGTTCTGTTACTCTGATCATCTATTATTGCATAGACTTTCAGAGCCTCCTCTTGCCGTCCTTCAGGGTAAATGTGAATGAGGACAGTTTTCGCACATGACTTTCCAAGACTGTTATCACCTTCTGTTATTTCACCACAAACCTGCGTACAGCTAGTTTGGACCTTGGTCTTGATTTCTTGTTCCCCGCCATGCTTTCTTGGAATGTGAAAGACTGTACAATGGGATGTACTACTGCACTCTCCGCACTTAATGTCTTCCTTGCAATCTTTCGCAAGATGTTTCGCTTTGCAGCACTTAAAACATATTCCATACTTTTGAATGATGTCCTTCTTGTCTGAAACAGGACTCTTCTGAAAGGTACGACAATCACGAAGCACATGCTTAGCTGATTCACCATATATGGGACATGACAGGTCAGTATCAATCTTTGAGTTTACTACCTCTGTTTTCTTCGCAGTGACCGTCTTGCTGAGGGATTTTTTGGTTGAGGCTGTAGTATAATTGTTAGTCTGAGGACCGTCACTAGTACTGCTGAACTTAAAACTGGGGTCATTCGAACGCATGGCCATGTTTTTGATAAAGTTTACAAATATTGTGAAGGGCGGATACAACACACAGTTATTTTGCTTGTGTCGGAGAGCCACATCCGTCCACTTTCCCTGCATGAACGTAGGCAGTTTGTTTACTACTGTGTTAACTCCAGTTGAGGAATCATAGTAGGCGAGGGATAGAGAATATTTGCCATCCAACTTCAATGACTCTATCTCCGTAAGAAGATCCGATAGTTCATATAATTTTGAGGAATCCTTCACAGACAGTTTTGGAAACTGTTCTAATCTGTCCTGAAAGGATTTGACAACAAATTCTGGTGCTCCATATCTGCTATCAAGTCTATCCCAAATCTTGCTTATCGCTTCCTCCTCATCATGGTAATGAGCGGCTCTCAAACTAGTTGCCTGTTTGGAAGATTCGGGTCCTAGCCATCTACAGATGAGGTCTAATTCCTCTGTGGCGGATACGTCCAGTTCTTTAGTGATGTTTTGGAAACTTTTCTTCCATACACAGTAACGTTCAGGTCTGTCTGTAAACTGTGTGAATCGGGATAACAAAAGGTCTTTTTTCATTATGTATTTGGTAAGGTCTGTTATACCTAGGCCTGGTGTGTTGGGTACTGACACAGATTCATCGTGGGGTCTAAACACTGGAGCTTCTGGTCGAAGATGTGAAGGGTTAGCCTTGAGGCCTTCCTCACTTACACTAGGAACACACTTAAAAGTTCTTTGTGACTTGAGGAGTACACAGAAGTTGAGGACTTTCTTGAGGAAAGCGAGGAATGTCACTGCCGCAAGACACAAAATTCATTGTTCTTTGCATGATAGTATGCTCAAGTTCTGGATCATCAACCCTATGTTCCGTGTCAATGTTGTTCTCAAGGACCTCATTAACAGCGTTCAGCTCTGCCTCAGCTTCTAAAAGATCTCGTTTGGATTCCAAAAATTGTAGGTTTACTTCCATCTCGGCTTGGTGTTTTCTGTGAAGTGCTTCCTGTTCAGCTTTCATTTTGATGATTTCCGCTTCCTGTGCAACAAATTGCATTCTAACTTTTGCCGCCTCATGTTTAGCCTTTTGTCTCATTATAATAGAGCTAACGTTGGACTTTGTAGAACTTGTGGTACCCGTGTGACTGCTGCTACGACATGAATCCTGCACTTTTTCTGACCTAGTTTCTGTAAATTCTGTTGTCTGCCTTGTAATTGTGTTGACCTGTGAGGTCATGGTCGATAGGATAAGTCGTTGTGCTGCGAGCTCCAAATTGCTTTCCTGTGTACCACTCCTATGTAGAAAAGCCATGAACTCTTCTGATGTTTCCTTATGAGATTGATAAACAGTTAAAAGATTCTGACACAATGTGTGAACATTTTCTGTTTCGTCCTTTTCCTTCTGTGAGTTTATTTCACAAATAAATCTATGAATATCTTTCTTTGTTTTTGACAGTTTGTTTGTATACTTTTGAACTGTATTCTCGTATTGTTCCATTGCCTTTTGTGTCATGGTCCTAATTCTTCCTCCTTGCAACAACTCGGTCTCCTGCAGGTCCATAGTTGCAGCTTTTCTACTGTACTGTGTTAACAGTGAAATCTAACAAACTCCTTGAATGTGTTCTTGTCCTTTATTAACTAGCACAAACCTCCCAGGAGAGGGTAGAAAACTGAAAACAAAGTGATAGTACAATTAAGGACAAATCTAAATACAATTTGACCTATTGACATTTCACAAACTTCATATTATTACTTCTATTTCTTTCAGCCCTTTGATTTTTATGACAATATGACATAAAATATAGAAATGCACAAGATATGCTTTAACTGACAATACAGTTGACTGAAGACCTAATATTACACAACATGTGCCTAGAATGCCTATAAATGCCTATTAATGTTTCATACCTTAAAATATCAATATAACAAAAATGAGCGTGAAAAAATACCAGAGCTTGTATCGACACACTATGAAAATACACGTATTACATCTGATGTATGTGTGATGCAACTAAAATGTACCCTAACCTCTAGGGATTAATATAAACAATACCATGTGTTGATAACACACACTAGGACGATTCGTCCCCTATCTTATACATTGGGCGAATTGACCAAATAGTCATTATTGAACTAAGGAAACTTTATAAATGAATTGCATGACTGATGCAAATAGTTTCCATACTAAAATACAACAAGATCATTAGTTAACTATGAGAAATGAACGTGTACACATGGTGTAGCGGCATATCAACCATCTATGAAAACCGCAACGATGAAAACACGTGGTTTACGACACGATGCCGTTTATGTTTAAATGCATACAAAATATGAGTAATCGAATAACAAAATGACCTACTATGGCATCAATATACATATTAACACACAATACAAGGGTGGGAAGTAAACTTACGCTGTAGGGGGACCTGATTTTTCTATTTTTTCCTTGCACTGAGTTAGGTACAGCTTGCTTGCCTTCGCCATGTTTTTCTACTACAGGGAATTATGGGTAACGAAAGCGAAAGTAGGAGTACCACTATACAGTTAAAGGGCAGTAACTCTTACTACATGTAAGGCACACTTTCACTCACAAAACTAAATGGTGAAGTATAATAGTGTAACACGACACTGCCGGTTTTCCTGACCTTGTTAGCCGTCATTGACATCCAACTTAGACGCTTCAGATTTGCTGATCACCTCATATTCTAATCGTTCTGGTTCCAGCATGCATAGCTGAATGTTCAATGTGAAGGAAACTTTTAAAATCTCCTCGTTGTCACTAAATTCCACAGAAAACATCGTTCCGGTTCTAGCTAGTTTGGCGTGCTTGGCTCTCGATCGTCTCAAATGACGTCACAGTTTTTTCCGTTCAAGAACGATAATTCATGTTAACTTGTATTTGAGATTGTTGATGTCGGTTACAATATTTGCAAATTTTCGTTGTTTCTGTGTTTTCAAAATAATTTTTATTTTACACAAGGGATATTTGATACATAATGCACCGAAAAATATAAAAAAAAAATCTTGAGAAAGTGAAATTGGGGTTTTATCACCTTTAAAACCCCATATGCTTAGCATGCATATATGTTTATATAATAATACTATTCTGCGTCCATAACTTTTATAAAAAAAAACTTAAGAGTGTCTGTTATAAATTAATTAAGACTCTGCTTACTGTAACATTTTGTAATCCATATGATATAGAAGTTGGGTGCACAATGGTAAAACGTTTTCAAAATACCTTGATTTCGTTAAAGTATGTACATCTTGCAGAATTAAGTGAATCAAAGTCATTGGTCACAATCCCCGTCACATTTGCACAATGCAGTACAACTTAGATTGTTTTTGACACATTTGCAATGTCCTTTACAGCCTTTGTCTGGGTTGCAAGAACATCGAATCAACAGTTGGCAGGACTTGGCTGCTTCCGGTAGTGTTGTCCACAGAGGTTCCCATATATGGTCTCGATTTCTTCTCCAACCCCATTCACTAGGACATGGGAGAAAAGGTGTTGCTATTAATGCCTGCTCCCATATGTACCCCGCTTGGAATATCACCCTCTTTGAATGCTGCATCAGGGCTGCAAATGTTGGGGGTAAAACTTCCATTGTCCTTGCTTTCTTGGTGAATAGTTCCTTGCGGGCTTCATTTACACCATGGCAGTTGCTGGTCCGATCATACATCAGGACAACATACCGCTCAAGAACTTGTATGTTCTCAGCTAACATTTGTTCACTTGGTGTTTCACTGACATCCAGGAATGCTGTTGTTGCCTCCTGAAACACTTCCCATATGTCCCAGGCTGTTTTCTTTCCGCAACCAAAAAGAAATGATGTTTGGTCACAACCAGTGAAAGCATGAAGAACCGGTAATGCAGCAGATTTCTCTGGGCCCAAGGAGGATGCTATCTCATGAACTGGAATGTAGCGATAGTGTTTGCCAACCCCAAAAGCTACCCAGAACTGTGTTATTTCAGGCATCTTATGGCACATAGCAACAGCGATTACCACAACGTCGGTGTCAACAGTTCTCATTAGGATTCGAGTATGTCCTGCGTTGACACAATCTGCTGCATGGAGCATTAGACGAGTGTCAGCTTCCTCGTGTGAACATGGAGAAAGCCTTGGCAAATCTTGCTCAGGTGAGGAAAGTACACCTTCATTACATGTGGAGATGATCACTTTTTCACCGCAATCTATTTGTACCGACTGCTGGGAGAGGTATCCAAATAGCTCTGTCTTGTTGTCATCAATTCGTAGGAATGCATCCCAACTACTTGGCAGCTTTGCAGAGGCTTCAACACAGCGTCTCACTCCTTTTCCTCTTTTACTTCTTGTGATTGCTTTCAAACTGTCACTTTTGTACCTATCCCTCACAATGTCAATCCTTGAAACATCCTCCAATTGTACTCTGATGTACTTCAGGAACACATCATGGGAATATTCTTGAAAAGTTGTTGCTACTCCTGGTTTTAGAATGTTAACAATAGCAGCTCCATCAAACAGTTTGGCATCAACACTTGGCATACTCTCTTCTGATTTGCCATACGTTTCGAGACATGTGAGCAATGTTGATTTGGTTCCCGATCTCATTGTACCAAATTGGGATAAGGAAGGAGGATATGCTTGGTTTTCATGACGGAAGAACTCGTCGAGGTCGCATCCACGTACTTGACAGGAAATGTAAAGTTGCGAGAAAAGCGAACAACTTTTCTTGAGAGAATTTATTTGCAGTTTTTCCTTATGCATATCTCGTGGCGGCGGACATCTCAATAATGGCAACTTGTTTCTTTTCAGACATGCAAAGACGGACTCAGATTTTTTTTTCAACCTTTTCTCTACAAAGTCATCAAACTGTTCCCGTCCAATCCTTTCTATATTACGCACTGTTGTTGCAACTCCTTCATCTGCAATGTTTCTGCTATTCAAAATTACCAAGTCTGAGCTTTCTTCCATAAATGGGTTCCCCATTCTGCTCATAACATCGACGAGTGCTGCTACTTCGTTCTGAAATCTAACCTGGGCACATCTAGTCTGTTCATGATGGTTATGCGACTCTTCGTTTCTCGAGGGCTGCATTGACTCTTGTGACGTCTCAAAGTCTTGAAGTATTCGGGCTATTTCGGGTCCTGACACCATCCAGCGCAGCAATTCTGATGTGTTTTCTGTGAGTCCAACAGCACCACCATCACTTTTCACACACTTGTTATTCTGTTCATGAGCCTGATTGGTATTGAAGAGAAGACATTTCGAGTCTTTCGGACAACGAACTTGCCTCTCTGGAATTCTGTTTCAATTGCTGGATGCTTCAATAGCAAAGACATCATATCACGAATATGGACTGGAAGCCATCGTGCATAATTTGTATGATCCAAAGCAAAAAACCATGGGATAATTTTCACCAAGATATCTTTGTACAACTGGAAGTTCCCTGTGCGTAAGGATTGTACAAATACAAGAATATTCAACTCAAATGCCAGTGTTATATCCCAGTATTGAAATGTTGGACTTTCAACACTTCGTTTTGCTCGCCAATTCTCAAAGCGCAACTGTTCCTCGCCATGTCTTTCCTGGTACTCGCTGAATGCCTTATGCATCAGGATATGAAGACTGCTTGCTGTAATCTGGTGAGCATGTCGTGTTCTTGATATGTGTGTCGCTTTTAGGAAAGAGTCTGCTTTACCAGGGGATGCTATTCCAGCTTCGGCCATTGCCTCCGTCCATCCACTATCCTCTAACCAGTCTCCAATAGACTTTAAAGCTGCCATTTCAATATGTAGGCCTCCAAACATGACTACAGTTTTTTCCTTCCCGTGTGTAACTGGATAGTTCCACTGAATTTTCTTTGCCAGGGTGAATAACGGCTGGTCAAAAGCTATAACCGGAGTTTGTCCTGGGTTCAGAAATTCTACATTTCTTTGTACGATACTCATTGCATGCTTGATCATAGCAGGTGATTTGGATGTCTCTTGAAAGAGCGGCAACAATGCAGAAATATCAACATTTTCCGCGTTATAAGATGATGTCTCGGTTGCGTTTGCGTGGAATGCAGCCCAAGAGAGGTACTTGTTCTGCTCGAAATCACTGTCCTCTTCGCTCATGATAACGTCATTCTCTGCGTTCATGATGACGTCCTTCACATGGCTAAGCCAACTGAAATTATACAAGAAAAAATACAGACATGTTTGCATGTTTGCAAAACATGTATGATTTCCTCTACAACTAAAATATATCTATGGCGAGAGATTTCGCTTTTAATGTACTTTATTATCACAATCCACAGTACTTTTTTATACATGTTCCAAGATTCCTAGCACAGTTTATTTGAATAAAAAAAGGTGCCGTTATTTGTTATAAAATGACTTACAATGTATTTTATACTTGTACTTACCTATACTGGCCTTGGATGACAATAGAAGTTGAGTCGCCGGTGGGTATTACTGGACCCGGAGACTCTGGTATCGCAGGCTCAGATTCTTTAAGTATGACTTGAGGAACACTGCTGTAAGTATCTGGAAGGGGTTGTATAGTTTTTCTGTGCTGTGTTTCTGAAATCACTACAACATCTCTTTGGTGTCCCTCAAAATCTGGTGACAGATGCTGAAACAGAGAAATGCCAGTTCCATGTAGGGAGCCATGAGCAGTAGTAGAGCTGGGGTTGTGGTCAATGTTGTCAACTGCTCCAGTAGTGAAAAGATCTTTACGAAGCTTGGGAGGGCAGACAACATGTTCTTCCTCAAATCTTTTACACACAGCATTCCCTATGTCCGTTGATAAAGCCAGGACTCTATCATATGACACTGAAATGCCCATCTTGAACAACATATCAATTATTCTCCTTTTGCGTGTTTCTGCATGCAGTTTCATTCCGAGGTACAGTGGTAATGGGGGTTCTCTTAATATTGAGTGGAAGATCGCAGTCGACCCAGCACGACGACGAATTGAGAAGTTGAATAGCAAAAGTTGCGCAAGGGTCAGTGAAGCTTGTGGTATGCTACTAGCCTGGTCTTTGATGTTAGGACCTTCAAGTATCATTGAAACTAATGTTAAGAGGGACTGCGGCACTGACTTGTCCTGACATTGCTCTTCAAACTCCCCTTTGAATACTCCTCTCTCCAATTCTTTCATGTCTCTTCGAACGATGTTCGCTGCTTTTGCTAGAATCATTGCTTCCTCATCAAAGTTATTCCAACATGCTGCGCGGAGTACATCTCCAATATCTTTGTTGAATATTAGCAACACTTCTCGGCCCTGCTTGTGAGCTTGCATGGTGGGAAAATGTTCGAGGATCCTATTCTTTAGATCAGTAGAATGTACACGCCTTGTCATATCACATCCAAGACGCTCCAGACGCGAAGTGTACATAGAGGTAAGATACGATAACTTGAACACTGGGGCAATGTCGTTGCTGTCATTTGTTGCTTCTTCTATGAAAGTAACGAGTTCTGCTAAGGCAATGCCATGTAGTCTGTTTGCTGTAACATCCGTTTTAATACCTCTGTATGCTTTGTCAGCTCTCCTGTAGAAGGCAGCTAAACAGCTTAAGTGGTATGTTGCATCATTTGCCATCAAATCTCCAGAACTAAGTTTCCCTAAAATCATTGTGTCTTGTAATAGATAAGCTGCCTGCCGAATGCGCTGATCAACATTAAATGTTTCTACTCGATGCAAAGTACCAGTTGATTCATCACAGAAAAAGCATCCATTATCATTTTTTTCTGTTGATTTTGGGGTCTCTGATTTATTCAACCTTGTCACTTTCTTGGGGGTACTTTCCTGTTTGGTGTCATCACTGTTTCTTCTTTTTAGTATTCTCTGTAGTTTGGTACTGTTAAACCTGTCCCTGCAATTTTTGTGATATTTGGCACAATGGAAATTGAAATTGTTTTCCAGTCCATGTCCCTCTGCAAGCTTGACATAATTTACATTTTCTGGCAAACAGTCAAGTTTGTGAAATGCTTCTAAATGTTCAGCCAGTGTCTTGTATATTGAACTTATTTCAACGTCTCTTTTGTTTATTTTAATTGGACATCGAAGTGGGTCACTTGTGGTTTGTTGACACAAGCAACATTTCCCCCAGTCAATATCTTCATTGGTTAGCGAATCAGGTTCCGTGTTCTGTTGTGGGTAGACAGAACCTACCACCAAGAATTTTTTTCGCAGCATTTTGTGATGTTTCTTTCATTGAAGGTTTTGCTTCAGGACATTATTCACCTTCACGTATTTGCATTCCTAAAAGAAAATTGAAAACATATGAATAGATAACAGTTATGCACCATTTTGCTGTGTTTTGATTTTTTTTTAACCGGAACAATTAAACGAGGGTATGAATTTCATGACACCGAACCAAAGATAAAAAGTTTTTGTTGCGGTAAATTCAAGTGTTTCATCCTTTGTAAATGAATGTATTACATTATATATGGGGAAATACCATAAATATATTACCTATATATGGGTATTATTATAATCAATGACTTGAAATTGCTACTATTCATTCAAAACAGGATGTTTGATTCTTGGAGGTCTTTTTCTGCATGATGTTATGATTGTGATATGAAGGTCAAACTACCGAGATATCTTTATATAACTGGATGAATTATCATTTTGTTTGCATAATTTTGTACAACAAATTATTTATCCAGGCATGTAACACTTTTTACTTACTTTAATTTGGTTTGACATGATGAAGGCACTCCGGTCAACCAGCCATTGTTTTCATTACGGTGCAGCATGAAAAATGTGCCAGGATATTTTAGTCCTACGGCGTTTGGGCATTTAATTCTATTATTGTCACTTTTTCCTAGTTTTTTTCTTTTTTTCTTCTTTTTTTCGTATTATATTCAATAAATACATCTTATATGATGTCTTTGAAGCCATATATGATGATTAAGATATACATTTTGCAAATTCTGTACAATACATGGTTTTGACTAAAGTTAAAAATACTCGGTATTATGTTGTACGGCTGCTCATTATGAATAAAATAGCGGTAGAACATCCATTTTATTATATGCTCATATTTTTTTAACTTTAAAAACTAATACAGGAAAAAAAATGATGAAATGCAATATGCTATAATGATTATTCCCATTGATTCTCATTGATGGCGGCCATCTTGGATTTGGCGGCCATCTTGGAAAAAAAATGCTTGGCCCCGTTCCCAAAATTGATCAGTGAATCATATACTACAATCATGCCAAGTTTCATGCTTTTACTAACAAGAGGCCCAAGGGCCTTATCTGACTACCAATTGTGATACCATTATGGAATTAGTTTAAACAATATTTTATTTCCATCAGTGTACATGTATATTACATATATAGAAATTATACAAATAGTGAGGATTGGAAAACAAGCTAATAGCTTATATAAATTCCTCTCCTCTAGGAATTAGTAATACAATCATGTAACAATATGCCACACAAATGTGGTTTTCAAGATGGTGATGATCATGGATTTTTTCGGAACCGTGCGAAAAATAACATTTGGTCAGAATCATTTTACGCAAGTTTCAGATCATGGAAAGTGTTAGATGTGGATGCAAAATGGGGGCTGTTGCAGCCATCTTGGATCTCTGACGGACTGGAGAAATAACAACATTTGGTTGGGACTATCTGGGGATCATTTTTATATGAAAAGTTTTAAATGTGTATTCAAAATGGGGGCTGTGGCAGCCATCTTGGATGTCTGACGGACCCGATAAATAACATTTGGTTGGGACTATCTGAGGATAATTTTTGCAAGGTTCAGCTCAATGTCACTGGTAGAACTTGAGAAGTTCAAAATGACATATGTGGCGGCCATCTTAGATTTGTGACAATGGGCGAGTTCGATTGCCGACTATAGTTACTGTAGTCTACTAGAGTTCAACCGAACACACTTTAGTTATAATGTACTGCGCATGTGTACAGAAAGAAGGAGTTTTAATGCGCATGTCTATGTCGACTAGACCCTCACTATCGATTCATTTAAGCTGGACTATAGTAACTAGACTTTGGTTGCGCATGCGTCACCATTTGTAAACATGACTGTGATTGGTTGCGGTTTATACGCATATATAAATACATTAAATGTAACAGCGGAACAATTAACTATAGTCGGCGATCGAACTTGCCCAATGACAACATTTGGTTGGGACCATCTCAGGATCATTTCAGCCAATTTTCAGCTTAATCCCAGTGGTAGAACTTGATAAGAAGTTGGAAACGTGTTTTTCAAGATTGCGGCTCTGGCAGCCATCTTGGATTTCGGACCGACCCAAAAAGTAACAATACTTGATCAGGACCATCTCAGGATCATGTCAGCCAAGTTTCAGCTTAATCACACAGGTAGAACTTGAGAAGAAGTTTGAAATGTGTTTTTCAAGATGGCGGCTCTGAAGGCCATCTTGGATTTCCGACCAACCTGAAAAATAACAACACTTGGTCAGGACAATCTCAGAATCACTTCAGCCAAGATTTAGCTTAATCTCACAGGTAGAACTTGAGAAGAAGTTGGAAATGTGTTTTGTAAGATGGCGGCCATCTTGGATTTCGAACCGACCGAAAAGTAACAACTCATAGTCAGGACCATCTCAGGATAATTTCAGCCAAGTTTCAGCTTAATCCCACAGGTGAAACTTGAGAGAAATTTTGAAATGTGTTTTTCAAGATGGCGGCTCTGGCGGCCATCTTGGATTTTGGACCAACCCAAAAAATAACAACACTTGGTCAGGACCATCTCAGGATCATTTCAGTCAAGTTTCATCTTAATCCCACTGGTAGAACTTGAGAAGAAGTTGAAAATGTGTTTTTCAAGATGGCGGCTCTTGCGGCCATCTTGGATTTCGGACCGACCCGAAAAATAACAACACTTGGTCAGGATTATCTCAGGATCATTTCAGCCAAGTTTCAGCTTAATCCCAGTGGTAGAACTTAAGAAGAAGTTTAAAATAGGTGTTGTTCAGGAAAACAGTGATTGCGCAATCATGTCACAAAATGGCCGCCATGGCACAAATGTCGAGAGTTTTTCGGACCCGAAAAATAACCACATTTTATGGGCTGCCCTTCCTGAACATCCCTACCAATTTTCAGCTCACAGGTACCAGTGGAACTGTAGAAGAAGTTTAATATGTGTTTTTCAAGATGTCGGCTATGGCGGCCATCTTGGATTTCGGACCGACCCGAAAAATAACAACACTTGGTCAGGACCATCTCAGGATCATTTCAGCTAAGTTTCAGCTTATTCCCATTGGTAGAACTTGAGAAGAAGTTTGAAATGTGAAAAGTTTACGGACGGCGCACGGCGGACGGCGGACGACGACGGACGAAGCACGGTAACTATAGGTCATCTTGACACATTCACCATTCTGCCGGACTATACTGCAAGTCCTATTTTGTAACCGCCACATTATACAGCCTCGTCCTATAACCATCCCACTATACAGTCTCGTCCAGTACAAATACCACTATACCGTCTCGTCCTATAACCATCCCACTATACAGTCTCGTCCAGTACAAATACCACTATACCGTCTCGTCCTATAACCATCCCACTATACAGTCTCGTCCAGTACAAATACCACTATACCGTCTCGTCCAGTACAAATACCACTATACAGTCCCGTCCAGTACAAATACCACTATACAGTCCCGTCCTGCACAAATACCACTATACAGTCCCGTCCAGTACAAATACCACTATACAGTCCCGTCCAGTACAAATACCACTATACAGTCCCGTCCTGCACAAATACCACTATACAGTCCCGTCCAGTACAAATACCACTATACAGTCCCGTCCTGCACAAATACCACTATACAGTCCCGTCCTGCACAAATACCACTATACAGTCCCGTCCAGTACAAATACCACTATACAGTCCCGTCCTGCACAAATACCACTTTACATTCCCGTCCTGCACAAATACCACTATACAGTCCCGTCCTGCACAAATACCACTATACAGTCCCGTCCTGCACAAATACCACTTTACATTCCCGTCCAGTACAAATACCACTATACAGTCCCGTCCTGCACAAATACCACTATACAGTCTCGTCCAGTACAAATACCACTATACAGTCCCGTCCTGCACAAATACCACTATATAGTCCCGTCCAGTACAAATACCACTATACAGTCCCGTCCTGCACAAATACCACTATACAGTCTCGTCCAGTACAAATACCACTATACAGTCCCGTCCTGCACAAATACCACTATACACTCCCGTCCTGCACAAATACCACTATACAGTCCCGTCCTGCACAAATACCACTTTACAGTCCCGTCCAGTACAAATACCACTATACAGTCCCGTCCTGTACAAATACCACTATACAGTCCCGTCCAGTACAAATACCACTATACAGTCCCGTCCTGCACAAATACCACTATACAGTCCCGTCCAGTACAAATACCACTATACAGTCCCGTCCTGCACAAATACCACTATACAGTCCCGTCCAGTACAAATACCACTATACAGTCCCGTCCTGCACAAATACCACTATACAGTCCCGTCCTGCACAAATACCACTATACAGTCCCGTCATGTATTTGTCATTTCCATGGGAACAAACTGTGCCCCACTCTTAGCTGACTTGTTTTTGTTTTCAATTTGTGGAAGAGCTAATCAGGACTGGTAACACAAACCTTGCCAAATCTTTTAATTTCACTTTCAGATATATCGACGATGTGTTGTCCATAAACAACAAGAAGTTTCCTGACCACGTTGATCGTATATACCCTTCTGAATTTGAATAAAGGACACAACAGACTCTTCTACAGCAGCTGCTTACCTCGATCTCTACTTAAACTACGACCAACATGGACAGCTTACTACTAAGCTATACGATAAATTTGATGATTTCAATTTTCCGATCGTGAACTTTCCATTTCTTGATAGTAACATCCCTGCCTCTCCAACCTATGGTGGTTACATGTCGCAGTTGATCGATATTCGAGGTCTTTCATGATCGATATCGACTGCTGACAAACAAACTAACAACACAAGGATTCGAGAGATGCAGGTTGATCAGAACTATGGTCAAGTTTTATGCTATATAGTTCCGTCCTGTATCGGTCACACTATACAGTCCCATTCCGTAACCACCACACTATATACAGTCCCGTCCTGTTACGTTCACACGTTAAAAGTACCTGTCCTGAAACCATCACACTATACAGTCTTGTCCTGCAACCGTAACACTAAACAGTCCCGTCCTTCAACCTTCACACTATACAATCCCGTCCTGCAACCGTAACACTAAACAGTCCCGTCCTTCAACCTTCACACTATACAATCCCGTCCTGCAACCGTAACACTAAACAGTCCCGTCCTTCAACCTTCACACTATACAATCCCGTCCTGCAACCGTAACACTAAACAGTCCCGTCCTTCAACCTTCACACTATACAATCCCGTCCTGCAACCGTAACACTAAACAGTCCCGTCCTTCAACCTTCACACTATACAATCCCGTCCTGCAACCGTAACACTAAACAGTCCCGTCCTTCAACCTTCACACTATACATTCCCGTCCTACAACCGTAACACTAGACAGTTCCGTCCTGTAGCCTTCACACTATACAGTCCCGTCCTGTAACCTTCACACTAGACAGTCCCGTCCTACAATCTTCATACTAGACAGTCCCGTCCTACAACCTTCACACTAGACAGCCCCGTCATTTAACATTCACACTTTACAGTCCCGTCCTGTAACCTTCGCACTATACAGTCCCGTCCTGTAACCTTCACACTATACAGTTCCGTCCTGTAACCTTCACACTATACAGTCCCGTCCTGTAACCTTCACACTATACAGTTCCGTCCTGTAACCTTCACACTATACAGTCCCGTCCTGTAACCTTCGCACTATACAGTCCCGTCCTGAAACCTTCACACTATACAGTTCCGTCCTGTAACCTTCACACTATACAGTTCCGTCCTGTAACCTTCACACTATACAGTCCCGTCCTGTAACCTTCACACTATACAGTTCCGTCCTGTAACCTTCACACTACACAGTTCCGTCCTGTAACCTTCACACTATACAGTTCCGTCCTGTAACCTTCACACTATACAGTTCCGTCCTGTAACCTTCACACTATACAGTTCCGTCCTGTAACCTTCACACTAGACAGTCCTGTCCTGTAACCTTCACATTAGACAGTCCTGTCCTGTAACCTTCACACTATACAGTCCCGTCCTGTAACCTTCACACTATACAGGCCCGTCCTGTAACCTTCACACTATACAGTCCTGTCATTTAACCTTCACACTATACAGTCCCCTCCTACAACCTTCACACTATACAGTCCCGTCCTGTAACATTAACACTGGGCAGTCCCGTCCTGTAACCTTCACATTAGACAGTTTCGTCCTTAAGCCTTTGCAGTATATGCCCAGGATGTTTCATATATATATTACCCAAAGAAAATAAGCGTGGACATGTGGTGATGGTAAACTTGAATCAGCTTGTCGGTGTGTTTGTAAACATCTATATAATCGCTTATTGCTCCGCCAATATAGTTTGGATAACATTTATCTATTATGGCCCTGTTGAGAGGGCACTATTGCCTCATAGTATTGTCGAGGGATGGAGTAGTGCCATAGCCGAAGGCGAGGGCACTATCTCATCACGAGACAATATCATGAGGCAACAGTGCCCTCTTAACAGGGCCATAATTGGTTTAGTACATCACTCATCCATTTAAATACACACGTATACACCAAAACTCGTTTTATTGTGCCATACCATGGCCAGCTTTTGGTCGTTTCCAGAGTCTGCCATTTTCTAGCAGAACAGTATCACGACGTAATAGTGACGTAACTTGATAGTGACGTCATAATCGATTCACGTTGAACATCGCGCCAAACTTGATAGCACCCGGGTGAGCGGGCACTGTCGCTTCTTAGTACCCATGTGTGTAGCCAATGGGAAGTCAGTATTCAGTCACGTGATGTACTAATGTAATATATCGTTCTTTACATTACATATACAAAATAACATATTACAGACTCGCCAGTAGTTAATTCGAAGTACATGTACTATTAAAAAATAAGTAAGGTACATTAAATGCCACTTACAAGTAGTAGAATGTAGAAATAATATGGAAGGCTGCACGGATTCTAGAACATATCAGTCGACTTGTAGTATGGAGGCATGACTCACGTCCCGTTGAAAATAAAAAAAAAATGATATGTATTGATTGATGAAACACATGCTGTCCATGTTGTTGCGCGTCAAAGGCGGTGAATGCGTGTTTGTGCAATGAAGTATAAGAGACACTAATATGAACAGACTGAAATGCAACAAATGAAAACTACAACATCCGTTTGACCCCTTAATACCTCATATAAGCTGGAACGAAACAACATCAAAGGTGTTAAGTGGTGCATAACCAGTCAACAATCTAAAGTAGTTATTCAATATAAACATAACAATATCTGATGCCTTATGAGTCAACAATCTAAAGTAGTTATTCAATATAAACAAAACAATATCTGATGCCTAACCAGTAAACAATTTAGAGTAGTTATTCAATATAAACATAACAATATCTGATGCCTTATGAGTCAACAATCTAAAGTAGTCGAGAGATGCAGATTGATCAGTACTATGGCCAAGTTTTATGGTCGCCATATTTGTCTCATTGAGAAATATTCTGTATCTTTAAGTGATATGAAGATGGACGTTTTTGAGTATGCTCATTAGTGTGATTACTTGTTGTGATTGACAATGATACTCGGTTCTCATTTTAAGAACTTGATGTTTACTTGGATGTCACAAAGATTGACATGGCGGGTGTCGTCGATGAAGCAGAAGACGCTTACTCTTCCGGAACACCTGGTCTAAGTATCTTGTACTTTTGCAAGGGCCTCCATGTAAATATTTCTTTTGTTCAAATTTTGCCCCTTGTTTAATCGATTTTGAGTTTGGATTATGATTATGGTGACGCTCCGGTTTTCTCTTATTTTATTCAATATAAACATAACAATATCTGATGCCTAACGAGTCAACAATCTAAAGTAGTTATTCAATATAAACATAACAATGAGATTGACCAGAATTTGTTGAAGGGTTTGGTCGAAGAAGTGTATCGTTAGGTTAATCAACGGCTGAAGACATAGTAACCTGTTAATGCAGTACGCCAATCTTTATTAGTTTACATGCGACTTTTCCATCGATGATTTGTTTGGAACTTTTGTGAAAGATGTTGATTAAAGCGGCCGACCGTTGTTAATTTAGGAACGGGTATGATCAATTATGTATGACATTAGAAATATTGATAAAATTAACAGATGACCTGCTGTAAATGTTTTTTTTGGTAATTGCAGCAATTTGGCCGTACAGGACAATTAATTAGCAAACAATAATTATTGTAGAAAGACAAATAAAACAAGAGGCTTATTTGCCTCCTTAGCAGCCACACTGCTATAACAAAAGGAATGCACGGGATAAGTCAAGTGCAATTCGTTCAACTAAAAATCAACTAGTTTTAAATTTCATTCACCTGCTGTCGACATGTCAACATCAAAGGACAGCTGGCATCATAAATCTTTGTTGAAAATGACGACCATATTGGATTTCAGACAGGTATTAACAAGTACAACACCCGACAAGTATATATTGGGATCGTTGCAGGCAAGTTTCCGCTCAATCGTTTACGATGTTTGAAATGAGTGTTTTCGGTTATATTAGATTAGTGACTGGCTCGGGCTTCTCGGGAAAATTTTAGCCAACTTTCAACCATGATCGCACCGATTAAACCTTAGAGGAAAAATGAAATGTTAAAGCTTTTCGCATGGTGCATGATGATGGGCCCCCCACGATGGCTTTATGTATCCTGACCTATAGGTATGTATGACCGAAAAACCAGTCAGCGTAATCATAATTTAGCGGCAAGTTTTAATTTTGAAGTCATTACGCATACAGCTTCAGATGTTCAAGCGAAATTTACGACATTTTATGTGTTGTATGGGCTGGACTTAACCGATAATTGGCTAAACCTGTCCGGGCCAAAACTAATATTTCAATGATTTCTTATTGTTCAACAATAACAAATTCAAATGTTGTTACAATCACTGTTACATTCAACAGTTTCTGATTTCCGTTGTTGATTTCGACATGAATGCTTCGAGATTTTTATGAGTGGTGATGCAAAAGAGTTATATAAAGACTGGTGACTTTAAAAAACTGCTTACAATTTCCTTAATATCCCCCGACTGAATTCTGAACAGAACCTGGTTGATTACAAATAGGATGATTAGGACGTTTACGCATTTTTTGTGCCTGTTATTAAGTAAGAAATTAATAAAATCATAAGGCACGACAAAAAAATAAGTGAAACGGACATCAGCTGAAAGATTCCCCGGTTACTTTTCATCTTTCCGGAATTAACAGATCAAGGACGGGTATGACGCGTTTTTGTGACGAATTTTAGGTTTCCCTATTTCCGGGCGAAAACAATCAAAGGCAAAGTGTAGCAAGGGGACCCAACTCAGTTTACGCTCTTTAAACATATTAAATGAGAATACCAAAGCGTCATACAAAAAAACAATCCGAACTCACAATCGAGGCCAAATATAAACAAAGAAAATATTTTACAAAAAAAAAAAGTACCAAGGGAATCAGCTGCCCCATCAACGACACTTGCTACAAAAGTATTAAATCTAGGTCATATCCATCCAAGTAAACGTCTAGTAATCAAAGTGGGAACCGAGTCATCATTCCCAGCCCCACAAGTAAGCCAACTGCACAATGAGCATATTCAATAAGTTCATATAATACAAGAATCAGTTCTTTCACAATGAGCTCAATATGGCGACAACTTGTTCATAGGCCTCATTAACATGCACCTCTCGGAGCCTGTGTCGTAAGCTTGATTGTCAGCAACCAAAATCTATCATGAGACTTCTATATTCAGAACAAGTCATACGGTAATGAATCAACTGCGACATGTAACCACCATAGGCCGGAAAAGAAATTTCTCGGTGATCGGTAAATCAAAATTATATAAGTATTATATAAGTTTATATATAACTTGATATGAAGTTGTTTATGCTGGTCATAGTTTAAGTAAATATATAGGTATATGTAAACAAATGCTGCGTAATTTGCCCTTTATCTCAAGGTCATAACGGTATATACGACCGATATATCTGAAAGCGAAATAAAAATATTTACTGAGATATTTTGATACCTGCCCTATTATTAAGCTCTTCCACAAAATTATCCTGGTGTGAAAACAAAAACAAGATAGCTAAGAGTGGGGCTAACTAGAAATGTCTGAGACATTAATGACCCCGCTCTTAATTAGTTCTGCAGAATTTTATGAAATTCGAATAATATTTGTCCATCAGAGGCCATGAAATGTCTTCCGGAATAGAAATTAAGCTGAGTATTTAATGCATAGCCATCTATAGTGTTCATTTCCATTAACATACAGTGGAACTTGCTTATTATGAGACGATTTTGCAAGAGAAAAGTATCATATTAATCAATATATATTACCGCGCTGTGTCAAAGTATTACAATCGCTTGGCACTCTCTGTTCAACTCAATAAACGAATGGCATGCATTGTGAATAAAGCCGTCGTCTTCATTTGTTTACGACAATAAAGTGCAATCTGAATCGATTTCCGGCACATCAAGCTCTTCGGATGTAGACTATTTGTGCCTATTCTAACACTTTTTGGAGGCGTGAATAAATCACCTCGGGTGGAAAAAATCACATCGGGCGATGGTATCAGAATGTGGTATTAGGTATTACCTAAAAAAACTAGTTACGACAGAACATATTATAAGCTGGGTCATACTTATATAAGAACCGATTCAGAATGTACATGTATACAAAAGGTTGGTAATCTGGACGAAATACCGGGATATGACCACGGAGTTCCGCTAGTTTCGAACCATGCTTCCATTTTGGTTTTCACCAATTGTGTGTTACGTCATTTAATGTATACTGCCATTGCCTTTTATTGCCAGATAATATTTACAATCTAAATTCCACTCAAAATCAGACAATATTTAAATTTCGGCCGATCCGAAGCCTTTATTTTGCGGCCATCATGAATCGAAATCCCATATTTGTTTCTGTTTATAATGAGTGCCGTTAATTTATCATCCCTCCCACAAAGTTTCATTATAATCTGTAACGTAGAAGACAATTTATTACAGGATATATATTTTAAGCCAATCCGAACCAGTAGCGACCATCTTGGATGCTTGATCATGAAATAAAGTGCAAATTGCACAAAAAGATTATTTATCATGCTTATTATGTATTCGAAGTTTGATGACAATCGCATCGGTAGTTATTTATATTAGCTGGTTACATTACCATGGGGTGGGACAGGACGCTACGGGACAGGGCATCGGTTAACACTATTTGCCCCCCCCCCCCCCCCCCCTAAAAAAAGAGAATATCGAACTGTCAACAAAACCATATTCCAATATATGTTTTTTCAAACTCAATAATTAGCTCACAACCATACACTTGTGTCGTTGTCGACCTTTCTTGAAAATGAAAGCTCTCATGATGACCGATCGAAAATGTTGTCTGCAGGATAAAAATGTCATCTTATACTTTTTCAAAGGTTAACAATTTTAAGTTAGGATACTGATTTTGTCGTCGCATCGGTACTCTCTTATTTTTATACCAATCCGGAAATGATTCGACTTGAAAAACAAATAATCAGAGAATACCAAAGCTTCAACATAATCCGAACTCAAAATCGATTAAACTAGAGGCAAAATAGGAACAAAAGGAAGATTAACACGAATAATCTCGTAAAAGCACATGAGAATAAGACCAGGTGTTCCGGAAGAGTATTCTGCTTCATCGACGACACCCGCCATGTAAATTTTTGTCACATTCAAGTAAAAATCAAGTTCCCAAAACGAGAACTGAGTATCATTGTAAATCACAACAATGAGCATAATCAAAAACGTTCATCTTCATATCACTTAAAGATACAGAATATTTCTCAATGAGACAAAGATGGCGACCATAAAACTTGCCCATAGTTCTGATCAACCTGCATTTCTCGAATCCTTGTGTTGTTAGTTGGAAATAGAATGCAGTTAGAAAACGAGTGTTATATACGAATCGCTCAGAATGATTAATGTATTCGGACATCAATGACCCGCCATGCAATCACCTACTAAATGTGGTTAATTGGGTAGATTATCAATAAAGTTTCATTACCAACGGCTTTTCAAACAACATAGATTTGAGACTTCTGTCACATGATAAGTCATCAAACATCGATGCAATCCATTGGTGTGATTCAAATAAGCAAGGACAATTTGTCTTGAGGAGAAACCTTCAATAGTGGTAAATCCCACAAAACTATGGACGAGAAAAATACCGGCAACCTTTTTAATCAGATAGTTCTTTTGTATTAATCTGCAATAGTAGTGGGCATATCGATAACCACAACGTCCTGTTCACGAACGAATTACATACATGCAAACTGTTACATAATGTATCTGGATTATTATCTGAGGATATATGCTTTGATCAATATAAATATATTAAACATCAGTCGGGGAAGGAACATTAATGCTTAATACTTCTGTTGGAACATTGTCGTGATCATGTCGGTACTGTCGCAAAAGACATTTGTATTTGTGGGTGGCTTGTTCGTGCTAGGAACTGTGTTATATGTCCTATTGAATAAAACAACAGATAAAAACAATCAACAAAAGGATGGTTTCAAATTCCCAGGATCCATTAAACATGATATGCAAGTCACAAATCACGATATTTTACCGTCAGATTGCCGTACGAGGAATTTAACATTTATAACTAAAACACCTCATTTCACCATGGTTGCTTTGCTGAGTTATCCAGGATCTGGGAATACCTGGACTCGTCATCTATTACAACAACTTACAGGTGAGAGTTTATGAAAGATTAAATATCATTAAGAATTATTTGCGATGCCAATTTAAATCTACCTTTTTTTATCTTGTTCTAACATAGAAGATAAATTGCCGAAAAATAAGACAAAGGCTATAAATTTAAATGGGACATTGAGAAACAAGATCTAGATTATGATTTTAAAATCAGTTTTCAATTAATTTCTTGAAATATGACTTTCAATCTATTTTCTCATACGAATCAAAATATCGATCTGTTAATTATGCTGAATTGATTATATTTTATGTACCAATCGAACGATCTACTTATTTCTGAAGCATGTTATTTGAATTAAGGACAATCAAATAAATAAAAACATCTTAAATGTATTCATGTACGAGACAACTTATTGCTAATACTAATTTTTGGATGAAGAGTTTACAAACGTGTCCAAGTTTTGATGGCGAGAACTCCATCCATACAAAAAATGGATTTTTTTCACCGCATTTGTTTTCCAATTAACTAATGACTTTGTAAGTAAAGCCATCTAAATTGCATGTAAATACTGAACTTTATTACATGTTTACCAGTGAAATATCGAAAAATGTTCATTCTTATATAAAAGTGATATTTTTTACTAGTGAGAAAGATGATATTTTTCATTTGTGAAAAATTTCACTTTAATTTAGACCTCCAAATTAACGCTACCGGTCAACTTCGAAGCTTCAAAAATGTTTGAGTGAAAATAAAATCTCTGATACACATTTATGAATTACAAATTACACAAAGTTTGAATGGATTTTATCGGTATTATTAGTAGTTCTTTTATTCAAAATGACAACCGAAGCCAATATCGTCGTATTAAAAATGAAAATTACCCAATTTTAAAACAATTGTACTGTATTTTGGTTAGTTGGTTGAGTTATTGAAGGACGGTCTCCCGGTGTATGCGATGTGGGTATATGGGTTGAGAGCATGTGTAGGGAGGCCACGGTATTTTTGTGTTTGTCTTCTTGCGTTAGTCCTGATCTTTTGCCGATGGCCCAAACAGAACCCACCCGGTCACTTTATACTGACAACGGGCGAACCAGTTGTTCCACTTCCATAATGCTGAGCGCCAAGCAGGGAGTAATAACTACCATTATTAGAGACTCTACTATGGCTTGGTATTATGCTCATCAACCAAAAACAAAAGAAAACAAATTTGACAAAGACCAATCGTGAAAGCGATAGTTCGCATCACTCATGTTAACATTCGACGAGTATATCTAACATTGCGTGATATGAGAAATACATACTGGTTTGAAACTAAATATATCTCACGCGGTCTGCTTATCTTTGTCTGATTGTCATGTAATGTTGTGTCTGCATTTTTGTCTGTTTTGTCTTTACAGGATTTTACACGGGCAGTGTATACATAAATAAATTACTGCAACGCAACGGGTTCCCAGGCGAACAAATTTCTACCAGACACAGAACCAAAGGTTGCCTGGTCTACAAAAGTCACAGACAGAATAATACGGACCTGTTCGACAAGGCAATCATTCTCATCAGAAACCCATTTAATGCACTAAAAGCATATTATAATTATAGATATGGGGTCAAATCGGTTAATAGTACGAATAGTTTTTTTCGTGTCGTTGACAAATCGAACTTCGATTCATCACGTAAGTTACCATTGCTTTATTTTACTCCTCTTTTCTTATAAAATATTCAACACTTAAATATTCTAATAGTTTTAAGTATTTGGAATTTTAAGTTTGGCAGTAAAAGAGATACTAATTTTAATCTATTTGTTTGTATTTGTAAACAGATACTAAGTAAGCGCTACTGTATTTCCCTTCAATCTGATTAAAATGCAAATTCTTACTCTCACTCCTTGACATAAGGAATCTTGACGCAGCAGAATGAAGTTAACAAACGATGCGCAGATCAAGATATGATTTTCAAGAATGCCCTGTGTATTTTCTACTCTCAGACCATTGCATAAACGTGCTGACTGACATATATGTTATGTAACTGACTTTTGATTGGTTGAGAAGTTGCTTTTCTACATCAGTTGCTTACCTCGATCTCTACTTAAACTACGACCAACATGGACAGCTTACTACTAAGCTATACGATAAACGTGATTATTTCAATTTTCCGATCGTAAACTTTCCATTTATTGATAGTAACATCCCTGTTTCTCCAACCTACGGTGTTAACATGTCACAGTTGATTCGATATTCTAGAGCTTGCTCTAGGGATCATGATTTTCGTGATCGATATCGACGGCTGACAAACAAAGATTCGAGAGATGCAGGTTGATCAGAACTATGGGCAAGATTTATGATCGCCATTTTTGTCTCATTGAGAAATAATCTGTATCTTGGTGATATGAAGATGGACGTTTTTAAGTATGCTCATTAGTGTGCTTACTTGTTGTGAGTGACAATGATACTCAGTTCTCGTTTTGAGAACTTATGTTTACTTTGATGTGACAAAGATTTACATGACCATGAAGCAGAAGACGCTTACTCTTCCGGAACCCCTAGTCTTGTTCGCTTGTGCCTTTACGAGAGTCTCCGTTTAAAACTTTCTTTTGTTCCTATTTTGCCTCTAGTTTAATAGATTTTGAGTTCAGATTATGGTTTTGTAGAATTCCATTTTTGTCTGACGTTTAACGTACAGTGTATCCCAGTTGTTACCCGAAGACAGTCTATATACACTATATCTGTTCATAGGATGTGGGCTCTAAAAATGTGGTAGAAATATTTCAATTTCCGCTCTACAATACTCATATTAATAACATCCCCTTTTCCTTTCCAGGCTGGCTGAAGTTTACCATGGCCGAGAGTAAAAAGTGGCAATATAGCTACACATCATGGCTTAAGACATTCGAAAACCGTTTTTTACTCATTAAATATTCAGATTTGAAACGCGACCTCACTAGAGCCATGAAGAGGATCAGTAGATTTCTCCACGTTAGACCTTCCAAAAGGGATTATAGATGTACCTCTATGAATCAAGAAGGGAACTTTCACCGACAGCAGAAATACGATTTAGAGTTATCTGACATTTATAACGACAAACAGGTGGAAATGATTAATGATGCCATTCGAAATGTTATGAAGGTGGCGGAGAGCAAATACAACTTAATGAACTTTCTTTACGTTAAGTAGTAAACAAAACATACTTTCTTCTCTTCAATGAAATTAACTGATTTCCGTGGGTTATGTTTGAAACTCGCGACATCGAGGTATTTATTCATGGTATAACAAATACATTTTAGCGATTGAACTCTTGGTTTTCCCTTCAATTTTTTAACAGATCAACGATGGCGGATAAGGTCTTCACATAAAATTATCTGCTTACGTAGCCGATGAACAAATATAAATATACAAATATGACTAATATTACCACTATCGTCAAATAAAAGACATTTAGTGTTTTTTGATATAATGAACGTATTGATATTGTTAAAGTTTCATAATAATTTGTTAACATCATCAGCTTTAAAATATTTTGGTTAAGACATTCAACGTTAGTTAACATTCTGACACCCGAAAACCTAGTGGGCACTATTTCTTCCTCTGAAAATATGGCTTCCAAAATAAATATCTGTAGCTAGAATTAAAAGGATCAATGCTAATTGTAGTAGAACAAGTTCCTTTTCTGTGTTGTAATGAACGTTACATTTTAAAATGTGTCTGGAGACATTTATTTACAATACTTTTTTGTTACATTCGGAGTTTGTCGACGAAACAGAAAATGTTAACTCTTCAGGACACCTGGTCGTATTTGTAAGGTATTTATAAAAATCTGTTTATTGTTTTGACCAATCCTACCCAATGATTTGAACATTTTAAGAAATCGAACGTCCAAACACGAAACAAGGGATCACAGAGGAATCATTACCCCATCATCAATGATAATGTTTTTTCTTCTTTTCCGTTCCTTTTATTTCTTGCATCCATGTATTTAATCAGATACTTTATATACAATTTGAGAATTCTACTTTACATGCAATTTGAGAACTCTTCTTAAAATAATTAAGTTGAAAAATGATCGCCTTTAACAGTTTTGTTTCTGAACGGTCAACAATCAAAACAGCACAATAAAGGACCATTTGTTGGCCATTTTTTTCATATCAGTCCAAAACATACAATACACAAATAAGGAGTTGTTGATAACTTTCCGGTATTTAACAAGCGACATCGGAAACATATGGTGCAGGGCGTCTATAATGGGGAGCACGCATCAAGCACTAATAATGTTTTTCTCAAAGATGTTTTTGAAAATACAATTTCCCGTGATGTATGTTTCTTTTGTTATAAATAATGGACTTCATAACCTTCCCTTTTATATCAAAAGTCGTTTAGGGTAATTTGGATTACCATTGAGGTCTACTTACAACAGCTGTATGGATTACTGAATCATATCGGTGAAATCAAGCGTATAAAGTATTTAACCATCATTCCTTTGTGTTGCCTTTGTTATATAAATTCTCAGGTTTAATCCGTCTCTTTGCTGGATATCCATAATATTCCCAAATGGTTTACCAATTTGATTTTAATACAGAAAGTATTTCTTAAATAAGAAAGGTGTTTCGTTATAAACGAACGTTTAAAATTAAAAAGCTTTTTAGTACAGCTGTTGCAAATATCATATAAGACACCTTAAGTAAACGACGTGGAAGTGCTCTGCCCGAGAGTATATACACGCTCTTGTTAAATTTTACTTGAGTATTAAACATCATTCTGCTAGAACCATGACATGGAACAGAATGTTGTTTAATTATTATAATTGAATTATCCCATTGGCTTTGATAATAAATTTATTTAACTTATATTTTATATTTGTTTTGAAAATTAGAGGTTAATTTCTGATTAATGGAACAGCTAGTTATAACAGCAAGCTATCAAACGTTATCAGTATGATGTCACAATCGTAATGACGTCATAATAACTACTCCATATGTATGGTCTCATAACATGGTGTTATAGAGAGAAATTGTAAATACTATCATTTATTATGTTTCTTAAGGTAAGTGGTTGCTATTGGTACATGGATTTGTGTGTGCATGGATGTTTTATATGGGTGCATACATGTGTGTGTCAAGTGTTTGTGAACATGTGAGTGTGTGTATTTTTTATGTTTTTTTTTTGTGTTACCGTGTGCCCTACTGGGTGCACCTGATGGTGTTTTTGTATGTTTGTGTGTATATATGGATACATGCAACATGTGTAGTAAGTGTGCATTTGTAAATGCATGTGTATGTATGTGGGTTTTGTGCATGCACAGAGTCTGGATGTATGTATCCACTTACGTGTTGGTGCATGAATACATGCACACATGCTTGTTTTGTATGTGTATGTAGGCATGTAGTATAAGTGGTTTTTTTTCTCATGTTAAGTGCTTATGTTATTGGTATATCACTTTATGTGAACACGTCTTTGGTTTGGTGCAAAACGTTTTGTTATTGTCTTGTGATATGTTGTGATTTCAAGAAATGTGAAAAAAAACCAAAAAAAAGTGGTTTATATAGCAAAAATATCAGAGCAGGAACTAAATCGACATTGCAAATCTGATGAAGTCACAGCCCGGTGTTATGATTATTATTTGCAGTACATTATGCAACAAGAAACCCAGAGGGCCTGTATCGCTCACCTGGATACATTGGTTCCTAGGTAATCATGGTAAAATATTTTCCAAAAAGATCCCAGGGACAGGGAAAAACCTAAAGACCAATCCTTGAGGCATATCTGTAAAAAATAAAGTTTGGTTAATGAGTGTGTTCCTCAACTGTTTCTAAATTCAACTGATAAACTGGTTCCCGGAGGGCTGTGACCTGACTCCGACATCAATGCAAATTTCATGATAGCATCCGTCTCTTTTTGCTCAGCAGTTGTATAGTATTTAGTAAGGAAGTCCACAAGGGCATGGTAGATCCTTGGATCAAATCTATATCAGGATTATGATAATTTCTTGATGCCTAGCAAATGCATATAAAGTTTTGGATAGGGGAACTCAACCGTTTAAAAGTTATGATTCAGAAATTGATTCTGCAAGGGCAGGCCCCCACCTCAGGACCAATCATACTATGATTGTGTTAGTCTCTTTATGCCAAGCAATTGTACATGTATATATTGTCATATGGATTACAACCAAACCCAAGTTTAAAAAAAAACAGCTTTTTAAAAAGACTTTTCCTGTATTTTCCTATGGAGCCTCACCCCGCCTGCCCCATTGGTTTTTAGAGTCACCATTTATACATAATCTGTTTCCCTCCCACAAAGGATGTTTCTGACCAAATTTGGTTCAAACTCGTTCAGTACTTTATGACAAGTAGGGATTTAAAAGGCTTTTCCTTTATTTCCCCTATTGAGCCCCGGCCCCAGTCACTATTTATACCAAATCTGTTTCCCTACTCCAAAGGATGGTTCTGACCACATTTGGTTCAAATCTATTCCATACTTTATGACTAGTAGATTGAAAATGCTTTCCCTTTATTTCCCTATTGAACCCAACCCCTCAATGCCCCAGATGGTTGAGACCAACCGTTTATACTAGACTGAATCCCCTTAACTCAAGGTTACTTCAGACCAAATTTGGACAATCTTTTCTCATTTCTAAAGAGGAAGGATCTTTTTAAAAAAAAATCAGAGAATACCAAAGCGTCAACAAAACCATAATACGAACTCAAAATCGATTAAACTACAGGCAAAATAGGAACAAAAGAAAAATTTACACGTAAGACTCTCGTAAAGCAGAAGAGAAGTACTGATTGTAATTGGGTACCTTGACAGAAGTCCCCCAAACAACCCCGCAGTCGTTCATGATGTTTGTAGTCGAATTTTGCCATATAAGTCGCCTCACTAGGGCGGCCATTGTCAAATTTTCATCAAAATATGGCAAAATTTAAATTGCGGCATTTTGTTGTGTCATCAATCTGATTAAAATCATATCTTGATCTCCGCGCCGTTACGTAAACTTCTCTCTGCTGCGTTAAGATCTGAGATAATCCAATAGAGGGTCATGTCCCGATGACCTTTCGCATTAGCCAATCAAATTACTACTGGCAGAATCTTGACAGTGAAATTTTGAGGCGACAAAGCTTGCATAAACACATTTTGCCGTTTAGTAATTTCTTCACCAAAAAGTTCGTGCGGAATAATGTTACGAAATGGTTGCTGCAAGATGACAGGCCGTTGGAAAAATATTTTGGTGTTAAGTGAAGAGGCGACAAAGGTTATCTGGATGCGACCTCTTATTGGATGTTGTCAGATCCTTGTAAAACGGAGTGAGAACAAGGATCTGTATTTTAATCAGATTGTTGGAAAATTATTTTAGTGTTAAGTAAAGAGGCGACAAAGGTCATCTGGACGTGACTTCTTATTGGATTGTGACAAATAGCGTTGTAAACAATAATGTTTACGGAGCTCGCGCAGTGGGACCATGTCATTAATTAAAATAAAGATAAACTCAGCTTGAATATCTTTCTAAAAGCTGTATTCAGTTATCATCTACATGTATATAAGACAGAATATACATAGCTATAAGCTAACAATAAAACAGTGCCAAAAACACGTCTGCACCGTTCAACATCTAAGCTCTGTCTCACCAAAATCAAAGGAACACACGTTACCAAGAAAACCTCTCATACCTATGGCCACTTGACTCACACACTCAAACACACGTTACAAAGCATTACGATAAGGACAACTCGCCAACTACAGGTAAAGTCATCTCGACCCGGGCACGCTATAAATGGAACAGGCACAGGGGCTAGGCACGGACCTATGTCACTATGAAATGATTGTCAGATATTTTTTTTACCTTTCTCGAATATAGCCCCTCCCACTACTATAGATCTGTGACAAGGGAAAGAATTAGCCTCAACGAGAAAATCGACCTATTTTCACTCTAAGCTTGTTTTCGTCACTGAATGAAGTCCAATTTTTTACATGCATGCCTCATTTTAAAGGTGAAACTTTAATCTTTCAGCCGATACCAAATATATCCCGCTACACGCATGTAAAAGCTCACTAGGCTGTCTAGAATCCGAGGTTTTGCATGAAAATCGTTAGGTGGGCACTTCCATGTCCATGGCTTCATACCTCGTCTCGCTATTGGGCACAGCTTTATTTACGCGGCGATTAATGGAAACGGCTTTGTGGCTCTGTCACAAATGTTAAAGCACGTTATCCTACCTTGCAGTGGGGTGTTTATCGCTATTGTAATCCATGTCATCCGAGGTTAAAGTCACGGTTCGTCGAAGATGTGAACTTCAGCCGCCATTTTTCAAGTTTTATATAGTTATGCTACGCCTTCACTGATTGGTCAATCATATTTTCGGAACCTATCTAGACTGTCTCACTACTCATGTAGATCGACAACATGTAAATAAAACTCCGAACAGTTACAATGCAAGCAGCTAAACATGTTGACGAAGGAGCAGCAAGATGCTCTTAGCTTGGCAAAAAAAGGACATAATTGTTTTATTGGTGGGCAAGCAGGTACTGGGAAATCTTTTCTTGTGACCAAGCTATTCGACGAGCTATCTTTACAGGGTAAGAAAGTGTCTGTAACATGTACGACAGGTCTCGCGTGTACTCACTATCCAGCTAGGTGCAAGGCATCAACCCTTCACAGATGGTCAGGCATACAGGATGGACGGTATGATACCCTTGAAATCGCGGAGTTGATCAGGCACAATGTAAAATTTAAACATGTGTACGAGACAATCTTATCAACCGACGTACTTATAGTGGACGAGGTTTCTATGCTGAGCCGAAAAATATTCGAACAATTAGAAGAAATCTGTTCTTTGAAAAACAACAAATTAATCTTCGGGGGCATACAATTGATATTTACAGGTGATTTTTATCAGTGCCTCCTGTCAAAAACTCAATGTATGGTGATGATGGCAAATTTTGTTTTCAAAGTGCTCTATTTTCACAAGTGTTTCACAAAATTATATTAAACAATGTACAAAGACAGGCAGATTCAGAACTGGTTGACGTTATAAATGATGTTTCAAGGGGCAACATATCAGAAGATACAGTACAATATGTCACAAGCCTCAGTCGACCACTGCAACAAGAAGATAATGAATGTGGCGTTAAGCTTTTTTCAACCAACTTTTTGGTGGACAATCACAACAGGAAATGTCTAATGGACTGGCCAGGAGAAATGTTCCAATACAAGTGTAATGAAAAGGGGGACCAGAAACATCTCTCCAGAATTCTTGCTCCATCAACTCTGTGGTTAAAAAGAAACTGCCCAGTAATACTTCTACGAAACTTGTCAGACAAGTTAGTGAATGGTTTGATTGGAGTGTGATCCATCAGGACCAGTTGTTAGGTTTCCATCAGTGGACATTACAACAACAATAGAGAAGGTAGCATTTTCTGGTAAGTTACATTTGTAAATACTTTAAGATGAAATTGCATTGTTGAAAGGTCTGTAAACTAAACTTAAGATATAATGAGTCTTAAATGACATTTTATGAAACAAGTGTCAAAGGTTTTAATAAAAACACTCACAAAATGAACACTAAAGAGAGAAGTTTATTAAAATCTTGTATGAATGAAATTAAAAGAAATTTAAGACACTTCTTATCGCATATTCATTTGACAGGAAATGAAGCAGGATGCAACTTCATATACAATGAGCATGATGAGTCAGACATACTTGTGTTGAAGTCAATGACATAACAGTATTGTAATTATAATTAAAGGAAACTTTTTAGCTATCACAATTGCACTAGGTCATATATACATGTAACTACTTACATTTGAACACTTCTATTTTGTATATGACATGATGCATGCACATGAAATATAAAAAAAATATTATGGATGCTTTCATGAAGTAAATAATTAATATGATGAAAATAATTGTTATTTATAATCATGCAATACACATTTATAAAAATGTACAGTTGTACATTTAAAAGTTTTACCTAATAACTTAAATTTTTATTTGTATAAATTATTAAGGTCAATAATCATTATGATGTTATACTGTACATGTCTACATGTATGTACAGTTGTATATTCCATTTATGTTGTAATCTGACAGAAGTAGATTGAATTGAAAAAAATGCTATGAAAAAAAATAAAAGAAATGAGTACTTCCATTGCTTTGTATGTATGCAGAGTATTCGCCGGACCTTAAGCGGAACATTGCAGAGAGGACACAGGTTCCATTAAAGCCAGCATTTGCCTTGACAATTCACAAAGCCCAAGGGATGACTTTACCCAGGTTTGATGACAGTTATTTTTATATAAAACTTAGTGAACAGTTCATAAATTTTATGCATACAGTATACATGTACATGTATATACCAGATCTTATTCAACACTATTCAAGGATCTCTAGCATATTTTTCTACATGCTGTTTATTCTTCCCAAAGCAATTTTCTGGCAACAATATTATGATAACAGTTTCACAGTTTATTTTATATGCAGATTAGCAAGATCTTG
This sequence comes from Mimachlamys varia, assembly GCA_947623455.1. NCBI lineage: Eukaryota > Metazoa > Mollusca > Bivalvia > Pectinida > Pectinidae > Mimachlamys > Mimachlamys varia. The sequence goes on from OX392545.1 coordinate 32,188,927, forward strand.
GGGACATTAGTACAAGTACAGTGCACTCCTCTTTGTATCATGTTTGCAAGTGTCAGACAAAAACATGATATTAACAGGAATGTGACATAAAGAGATCTAAACATGATTTTCTTCACTTAAACTAGTGAATTTCCATTTTCCAAAACTAAATGTAAACTTTTCAATATATATAATAGGATTTCTCAATTTTTATATAACATTATTTCATAAAAAATGGGTGTTTTTTATTTTCTATGAAATTTTTATTAATTTTCTGTGCAAGTTGTATCTGAAATCAATGGAAATGACATCATGTTCTGTTTAAAGCATAATATTAAGAGGAATTCACCTCAAAATACATGATATTAACCAAATAAAATTACATAGATGAAATTGAAGGAAAATTGTGTTTGGAGAAACATGATATTAAGAGGAATATGATATTAACAGGAGTTATATTAAGTTCAATTCCTTGTATATTGCAACTGCAAGATTTTGATTATTGGAAGATCTTTGTTCATTACAGTATACATTGAACATACATTGTATTTTTTTTTCAGGGTGGAGATTGATTGTCGACAAATATTTCTGCCTGGCCAGCTGGGAGTAGGCATTGGAAGGGTGACATCTAAAGATGGACTCCGAGTGATAAACTTCTCCAGAAATTCCTGTCCTCCCCAGCCATGCATTATTGATGAGTTCATCAAAAGTGAACCAAAGCAGGAAGAACCAGGCTTACTTTGTTGTCTCAGAGAAAGGTAAACATGTCAATAATTAAAAAACACCACCAAAACCCTCTTACTATGGTTGAATTAGGTTGGAGAGGGGTATTACTTATTAATGGATATAATTTTGCTCTTCTCTATTTAATTAAAGGGACATAACACCAAGTATCACGAAATTAACTTCATGTGGTATATGTAGCATACAATCTCACTCATAGGACAAGGGCAATATACCTGGGGGTAACAAGGGTAAAGGTCAGTGACACATTAATAAATTTCAACATGGAAACACCCACATAGAGTTCTCATTGTCTTTGATCACACTTCTAGACAGTATATTGCTTTTGCAGAACTGTGCAGTGTTAATATTACACATGTAAGCAGTATTGTGTATAATTTAAACAAAGAATATAAATGGGATTTATCATAACCTTAGAAAATTAGACTAATCAAACACTAGTGTTGTACACTTTCAGAAATTATCTGGTGTCAAAACTAATCAAGTTAAATTTCAATTTACAATAATTCTTGTATTTTAACTCAGGCATACACATGTATTGAGCATTGTCATACTCTCTACATTACTTAAAGAAGCTGTCTTTATCTTATTCAAACCCTGGTCATGAAACAGTCTAATAGCGAATTAGTTTTATGTTGGGCTGTGATTCATCACTTAGGCTTTTCTTTTTTTTCTTTCTCAGGGGACACTGGTTTTCAAATATATATGGCTGTGCACAAGCTGCTGGATTACACTTTGCAGCATTTGCTTTTTTAGATATTACAGACTGTCCAAGGATAATGCTATTGAGAGATTTCCTGTACTGGACAGCATTAGGGTTAGAATTTGCACCATTGTATGTGGATCGTTGCTGATTGAACTCATTTTCTATAACGTCAGAGTTGATTAGTGCAGGAGTAATAAAAACATGTTTGTCTTTGACGTTATGAAGGAGTTTAGCACACAACTCAACAAATCCAATAATACATGAAGAAATGTCTTCTAAGCACTGGTATGACATAAGACTTTGTTCCTTTTCTTTGTTAGATAATGACACATTCTCTTTCACTTCCTTTTTCCATTCAACAAACCAACTTAGTACTTCTTGTAACTGTTGTAACCTTATGTCATTTACACCAGTAACAGGTCTTGTGTCCCGGAATATGGTTATCATTCGAGATGTTTTTTGTATAAGCTGAATTGCTCCATTAAGAACAGCACCTTTAGCCCCTAGAGCACTTTGATACATCTGAAACAAGTGTAACATATCCTCATTTAGCACCTCTTCTGCTAAATGATTCCTCATTTTTATCTGTTGTGATGGGAAAATGTGTTCATTTGTCAAATGTCTATGAATTTGGAGAGCATTCTGTCTATCCCAGTGGTAACAATCAATCCACATTTGCCATTGAATAATTTCATTGTTAGGTAGGGTCAAGTTTCGTGTGCAACCCTTTTGCAATCCACTTTTTAGTATGTTATTTCTAACTTTTTTGATGCAGTGAGAATAATCCATCATGAAAATAACACTTTCATTCAAGTCACATGGGTTTTTAACATTCATACTGGTACTGGAAGTACTGCCTTGTCCCAAGTTTATGTGTAAGAAAGATCGGTTACTTTGAGCGCCATCCATACATGTAAAAGCAACATTGAAACCATACATCTGCAGATTGTCTACAGACTCCCAAAATAATGTGTGCAATTCTGTTGCCTGTACTTGATTGGAAAGAAAATGGGCAAATGGGAATCGAAAGCCGGTCAGTCCTAAGAATACAAACTGCAGTACATGGTTACCAAGTTGTTTTTCATTCCTTCCAGTTGTAAGTGTCTTGCACATATTTCCTTCACCCCCAAGGTCAGCAAAACCAACTAACTCTACTGCATCACCATTTTTAAGAATTTGTAAGTCCTCCTGTATGGCCATCTCATCTATAATAACTCCACCTACCCACCCTTCTTGGGGAATTTGAAGTCTCATGGCTTCCTTAAACATCCATTGAAATATATCTTTTTGAAAGCCTACCATTTGATGGACAGAATTTTTGTACAGGACAAGTAGAGAGGGAGAGGGAAGTATCAGAAGGTTACTGGAACGTAATGATGAATACCCCTGGGGTGAACGGTTGTACAGTTGTAAACAAACAGAAATAACAATCTCGCTCCATCTCCTTCCCCTTGGATGTTTTTCAGCATTGTTTGCTTGATTGAGAAGGAGCTCCAACATCTCATTTGAAGCACTGGGTATCAACTTTTTGAATTCTTCCTTTGACACCTTATGATCATTTGTACCTTGTGGATGGTCAGTTGTGGATTCAATCTTTTTGTCACTTCTGTTAGTATGACCAAAAGTCATCTTGTTACAGGTTCTACATGCATCAGATGATGACAGGAATTGCAAAACTCGAGAGCACATTAATGATCTAAGTTTTCTTGTTGTAACATTTTGTTTATCGGTCCATTTCTCAAGTGTATGGTACCTACTACACACAACAGATTGTTTTACAGATATGGCTTGACACACCTTGATCATCTCGACATTTTTGCATATAAAATTTACATTCTCTTTATCACATTTGAAGGTGTCGGTTATCCTCAAAGATTCAATGTCAATACATTTATTGGCTATTTCCACTTTCCAACGACCATTTTTCAGAAAGGTTACTTTCTTTATAACATCATGTCCATTTGAACTGTGTTGCGTTTTTATGTGACACACTAATTCATTGTCTGTCATTTCATCAACAGTGAACGTGCTTGGTAACATGTCTTTCAGTATGTTGATATCTATTGGTAATATTTTAGTTACTTTCAAGTCTGGATCCAACGGTTTTAATTGAATTCCATTAAAAAATTGTACTTTTTTCTCATTCACGTAACGTCTCTTTGGTTTTACATCAGGATAAACAGAAAACACATATTTGGAAAATGTATGTCTTTCACAATTTTCTTTATCTTCATCAGCATCATCATCATCAAATAATTCCAACCGGAACTGTTGATATAGTCTATCAGTCTCAATTTCTGCTCCACTTGAAGCTTGAGTTCTTGTTAGTAACCTGTCAAAATATGAAATATTTAATGAAAAACTTTAGGAATAGACAGATAGACAGACACTGACAGAAAGACAATATGCACCTCCATCTTCAAAAGCAGTTTTCACTTTCCTGACCTGACAGTCTTTACATTTTCACTGCAAATTTATGAATATGTATGAATTTTGTGTATATGAGATTTTAGTCCCCGATACAAGATTTTAAAAATATAATAACAAAAACAGATATATGTTTTCAGTCTTTTGGATTTTGAGGTGTAGTTGTTAATTGAATTCCATTAAAAAATTGTACTTTTGCAGTAAATGTTGGGATATTGTGTATTTCTTTTTTAAGATCACTCCTTTATAAATCTTGTAAACATATTTAAAACATAAAATTATCTACATGCCTTCCCTAACCTTCTGACTAGTTAGTAGAAACATATATTTTTTTGTGGGTGAGGGGAGAGTATGATTTTATCTGGTTTGGATGGATCATGTTAACTATCATTCATTTCATTATATTTTATAGGTTTCCTAAGCAAGCAGAAGCAGATGCATATACATTTACACCTGGTGACATTGAGGCACTTAACAGTCTGTGGTCGGAAGCTGACAATACTACTTCACAGGAAGAATGTCATATTGATGATGATGAAGATGACTTTGATGAGGAGTTTGATGAGATCATTGCCAGTCATACAGAAGATGACTTAAGTGATAATATCCCTGAACTTCCACAGGGATTTAGTGCGAGTGAAGTCCTGAACAGCTTGATAATTGAGCAAGTTTTCACTCCAGTACAGGCAGAAACAAATGATGCAATTAAACTTCTGTTGAGGAAAGAGTATACATCAAAGGTGAACATGTTTTGTAACAAAGAATTTTGTGCATTAAGGGAGCTTATGGAAGTATTGGACCTGAGCGATTCCGGACCAAAACCTGTGAAGGCCAACAAGTTGTCTGAATTTTATACAAAATGTCATGAACACCAAACATCTACAGAAATGAGATGCAACTCCATGCTTTTGTTCATCGACTTACCAAGCCCTGTTTCCTCGCAGGTTTCGGGTCACATATGCTACAATTTGCATGAAAATATCTTCTCCAAGAAAAAGAAAAGCTATTTACAGTTCTTGGGAGAGAAACAAGCCAAAGACACATAACTTCAAGCAGCAGAGGAAAAGTCCGGTATGTCGCTGGATACTGTGTGGCCAAAGTAAGGTACAAGTGCATCAAAGCGCAGTATTCAAACTGCTACAAGACTTCAACTGAGGCCCAGTCAAAGTATGAAGAAGCTTGTGGTATCATCAAAGTGCTGGATCAGATGAGACAGAATGAACAGTCTTTGGAGGAAACATCACTCTACCCAGACACTCTTTTGGAAACTGCTCAAAAACAGAATGTTTCTAGGGGCCTGTTGAATGTAAGTGACGACATGTATACGTTTTTCATAAAAGTGTGAAAAATGCCTAGAACTGCTTGTTGAAAAAAACATCAATATACATGGTGATCAACTTTACGAGTACTGCTCTTCTGTTTTGTGCGACTCTAAAGAGCTATATGAAGCATTCATCAAAACGGTATCGGCTACACAAATGCAGGACCTGTCATCAGAATTATCTGTCAGCAGTTTGCTTGAGGATATGGTGAGCATTGTGGCAGTCACACAACAGGTCTACAAAGAACTTATTACCAAATTCCTCCTTGTAATGTTGAACCAGTTCAGGAAAGACTTCTTACAGGCTCTTTCTGTGGAAAAGCGGATGGCACACAGGAAGCAAATCCAAGTGAGAACAAAGAAATTGCAAACCTCACCGAAAATCGATTTCGAGTTTGTTTCGAAAGACCGATCAGAAGGAAAATCAGTGTCACATAGTCTACTGAAGGGTATGATATTAAAAGACAAGAACTTTCTGACATGCATGACCAAGAAGCAGCTGACCCTTCTGTCCAAAGCCTACAATGCAGGATGTTTGTCAAAAGACACTAAGGCCACCCTAATCAAGAAACTGAATTCAGTCATTGTGGAAGAAAATTCAGTACCAAACACTGAATGTTTAGTATCTGAGGGTGTCGACACTGGTCTCCAGGAAAGGAGTACAGAAACTGGTCCTTTCAGTCGTGAACCGGAACCTGGACCTAGTAATGAGTCTGAGCCTGGAGCTCGTTATGAGCCTGAACCAGGACCTAGTTATGAGTCTGAACCTGGACCTAGTCGTAAACGTCGACATACCGGTAGTCATAAACCTCAACCTAGTCGTGAACCGGGATCTGAACCTAGTTGTGAACCTCGACCTATTCGTAAACGTCGACCTAGTCTTGAACCAGTATCTGAACCTAGTTGTGAACCGGTATCTGAACCTAGTTGTGAACTGGTATCTGAACCTAGTTGTGAACCTCGACCTATTCGTAAACGTCGACCTAGTCATGAACCAGGATCTGGACCTAGTTATGAACCTGGACCAAGTCAAGAAACTGGACAAAACATTTCTGACAGCCATGTTACTTATGGAGATGAACCTGAACTTAATGCAACTGAACAAGATTCATGCAAGATTTGCATGAGTGAATGTTTTGGTGACTGTATCTGTTGTGAGGGATGTGACCTTTGGCTCCATCGAAAGTGTGCTGGACTTGCAAATGTGCTTAAATGGAAAAAATTTAAGAAAAAAAATGTGAAATTCTTCTGCAAAGACTGTCAGTGAAGTATGTTTTTGCAACTTACGTTGAGGCTGATTGTATAACGACTTAAGAAATAATTTTTAAATCATTTGGCATGATCTTAAACAGTGATATTTATTCATGGTAGGATTATCACATAATGTGTTAATCCATGTAAAAACATGAATGTGATGACCTATTAGGGAAAAGATTGCATCAATTTATTTCACGAGAACACTTTGTAGTCACTAGGGTGCCCTGTAGTAATCACCATGTTCTTCCATCTGTCTGTCAATGCCATAAGGTCAAATGTCAAGGCCAGAATGATTGAAACCTTTTAAATTTCTATTTCAAAATGTATGTCTTTTATCAGCTATGTATTTTATTAGGATATTATGAAGCAGCGATGGCCACAATAAAAAAAGTAACACAGGCTGAAGTTTAAAGGTCATGGTCAGATTTAATTTAATTTACATCTTTTAACTGGTTCATAACATTTCAACTGACCAAAACTCAAGAATATTAACTTCTTGTGATCAATCTAGTCTTTTTGTAATTGTACAAATGTACATTGTGATACCCTTTGATATGCGCATGGGAAATAGGGATTTAAAATTATTTGGAAGTTAAGGTACTGTTCTAAGTTAGTAAATCTAAGTATTTAAAGCTGATATTTCTGTCATTGTTTTATTTTCAAAGAATGATACAAGATTTTCCCAATATTGATTTGATTTTCTGAGAATCTAAGAAAACCAATATAACCCTTTTTTAAATTAAAGAGTCAATGATGATGATGATGATGATGATGATTGTCTTTAGATAATTGTGATGAAGATTGTTAATGATTATGATGATTGCTAAAAAGGACCCCCACTTATTTTCAGAATTCCCATTTAAAGTATGCAGAAGGACCAATTAATTTAGGAAAGGACCCCATTTATAAAATACCCAGTGCAACCCTGTTAATGTATATATATACATTGTATATGTTGATGAAAACAACGATTATGATTATGGTAATGATGCTTGTATGATGATGATGAATGTCTATGGATGAAGAATATTGTTGGAGTGATGATGATGATGATGATGATGATTGCTTATGGAACATGTTGATGATGAATATTAATGTATATACATGTACATGTATATTTGTTGATGAAAACAATGATTATGATTATGGTAATGATGCTTGAATGATGATGATGAATGTCTATGGATGATAATATAAAGATTGTTAATGATGATTGCATATTGATGATGAATATTAATGGGTTTATATATATGAAGATGTTGATGAAGACTGATTATTGTGATGAAGCTTGGATGATAATGATGATGAATGATTATGTCTTTAGATGAATATTGTTAGAGTGATGATGATGATGATGATTGATGATGATGATTGTCTTTAGATGATGACGATCAATAACTGTCAAGATTGATAATGATGATTATCATGATGCTTGTATTCATGATGATGATGGATGTCTATGGATGCATATTGTCGGATTGGTAATTGTTGGAGTGAAAATGATGATGATCAGATGATGATTTTTTGTTACATTGTATATGCATGTTATAACGTGATGAAAAATGAAAGAAATGAAAACAATTATCGGCATTTATATTTTGTAGTTACTAACATACCACCATTCAAAAATATAAATAAAAGAAATTTAATATAATCCAAATTTTCTGAAATTTTGGTTGTTACAGTTTTCCCATATTTTGGTTACAGGCCTATTCAAAACCAAACGAAACAGTTGTGTTAGTAGGCCTACAGTTTTCAAGTTATTTTTCTTGTCTTGCATTGTTATAATTGATAATGGGAAATCATTTTTTCATGAAAAACGGAATGATTCTAACATTAATTATAGAGATATATCAGTAAAATCTTACCATGTTACGATGTGCATTTTGATAATTATGATCAGCAAAATTTTTTTGGCGACAGACATGTACATCACGCTTGAAAATTCCGCCAAATGTAACTGTTCGGAGTTTTATTTACATGTTGTCGATCTACATGAGTAGTGAGACAGTCTAGATAGGTTCCGAAAATATGATTGACCAATCAGTGAAGGCGTAGCATAACTATATAAAACTTGAAAAATGGCGGCTGAAGTTCACATCTTCGACGAACCGTGACTTTAACCTCGGATGACATGGATTACAATAGCGATAAACACCCCACTGCAAGGTAGGATAACGTGCTTTAACATTTGTGACAGAGCCACAAAGCCGTTTTCATTAATCGCCGCGTAAATAAAGCTGTGCCCAATAGCGAGACGAGGTATGAAGCCATGGACATGGAAGTGCCCACCTAACGATTTTCATGCAAAACCTCGGATTCTAGACAGCCTAGTGAGCTTTTACATGCGTGTAGCGGGATATATTTGGTATCGGCTGAAAGATAAAAGTTTCACCTTTAAAATGAGGCATGCATGTAAAAAATTGGACTTCATTCAGTGACGAAAACAAGCTTAGAGTGAAAATAGGTCGATTTTCTCGTTGAGGCTAGTTCTTTCCCTTGTCACAGATATATAGTAGTGGGAGGGGCTATATTCGAGAAAGGTAAAAAAAATATCTGACAATCATTTTAATAGTGACCTAGGTCCGTGCCTAGCCCCTGTGGGAACAGGTACCCGAACTGGTTGTACAGGTGAGGTTGCTAAATATAGATCACCCCACCTGGACAGCAGTACACGTGTACATGTAGCCAACACAAAGTAATGAAGCATAGCTTCGTGACACTGCCCCCTGCCGAGACAGAATTTTGTCCTCAAAATTTACTCTGTAAAGAGAAACAGCAACTGAAAGCATCACAGATAACACAAATTGCACTATACTTACATGATATAAAATTATTTAAAATAAACTCAATCACAAAGTCAAAAGTTCATCAAAGAAGTCCTGCAAAAGAGAATAATGTTACCATACACTTTGTCCGCTCCAGTTCATTTCACATCCGAAGTTCTCCATCCAGAAAAAAACAACACATACCAGCACTGAAGTCCATCTTGCCATCCTTGTGAATACTCCCATCCGTTGTTTCCGTTTCCACCAAATGTCCAATCCATCCAAGTCCAGGCAGAAAAACGACGAAACCGATCCAAAGTGATGGAAATACTTCCAGGAAATCTCGATGAATACACATGGTCCACGGTAGTGGATCCATCATCCGTGTGAAACACGGGGACATCAATTGTCCATGACTCACGGTAGTGAAGTCATCCTCCACGAGATTCGTGGGAACATCTGTCTTCCATGGTCCTCGGTAGTGGCACCATCTTCCACGAGGTCACGTGGGAACATCATTCTCCATGGTCCACGGTAGTGGCGCCATCTTCCACGAGGTCACGTGGAAACTTCAACTTTTCATCTCGTAGTCTCGATGCCAGGTAGGCTTTACAATGCGCCTACCATGTTTACTGACAATGTTTTGGCTGAGAGAGACAGGGGATGAAGCTGAACCAGATGAGCCAACAACATCATCCTCAAAATGTACAGTGTTAGAACTCTCTGATTCTGCCAGGTGTTCCTCCTCATCTGCGTATTACAGTTTTTAGTCAGATTGTTGTGTCATGAACTTGGATTTGAAGTAGTGATGGTGCTGCCATAAGACAAGTACAACTTTCATTGAGTTTAAGTGACATTGGAAATATATAGGGTGATAGTGAGGAACCCTAACGTACACCATAATATTGCAAACTAAGAAATTGTGTAGACCATGTTTGTCGTCCGATCAAAAAAACGAGAGCACCACTATATTTGTGATTTCAGATAGATCTAGAACCTAAAACATAATTTTCCTAAAAATCCAACATTAACATTTTTTTTAATTACCAATCAGAAGCCGTTCCGTTGGCTGTCATTTTGACGTCGATGGCACATATAAGAGCACTATCTTGGCGTGTGTCTTACAGTTATTTAGTACACTAATTTGTATTTAAAGGCGAAAAGGCATTAACCAATCAAAAGCCAGAAAATAGCAGCAATTTTGACGTCACGAGATGGATGGAAGAAGGATACAAAGAATAATAATAAGAAACCGAGTAAAACCAATAAGTCCCCCACTTCGTTTGGGGGGTCTTAATAAGACCAGATGTTCCGGAAGAGTAAGCGTCTTCTGCTTCATCGACGACACCCGCCATGTAAATATTTGTCACATCCAATCTGATTAAAATCATATCTTGATCTCCGCGCCGTTACGTAAACTTCTCTCTGCTGCGTTAAGATCTGAGATAATCCAATAGAGGGTTATGTCCCGATGACCTTTCGCATTAGCCAATCAAATTACTACTGGCATAATCTTGACAGTGAGATTTTGAAGCGACAAAGCTTGCATAAACACATTTTGCCGTTTAGTAATTTCTTCTCCAAAAAGTTCGTGCGGAATAATGTTACGAAATGGCTTGCTGCAAGATGACAGCTCCGTTGAAAAAATATTTTGGTGTTACGTGAAGAGGCGACAAAGGTTATCTGGACGTGACCTCTTATTGGATGTTGTCAGATCCTTGTAAAACGGAGTGAGAACAAGGATCTGTATTTTAATCAGATTGTTGGAAAATTATTTTAGTGTTAAGTAAAGAGGCGACAAAGGTCATCTGGACGTGACTTCTTATTGGATTGTGACAAATAGCGTTGTCAACAATAATGTTTACGGAGCTCGCGCAGTGGAACCATATCATTAATTAAAATAAAGATAAACTCAGCTTGAATATATTTCTAAAAGCTGTATTCAGTTATCATCTACATGTATATAAGACAGAACATACATAGCTATAAGCTAACAATAAAACAGAGTGCCAAAAACACGTCTGCACCGTTCAACATCTAAGCTCTGTCTCACCAAAATCAAAGGAACACACCTTACCAAGAAAACCTCTCATACCTATGGCCACTTGACTCACACACTCAAACACACGTTACAAAGCATTACGATAAGGACAACTCGCCAACTACAGGTAAAGTCATCTCGACCCGGGCACGCTATAAATGCAACAGGTACCCGGACTGGTTGTACAGGTGAGGTGGCTAAATATAGATCACCCCACCTGGACAGCAGTACACGTGTACATGTAGCCAACACAAAGTAATGAAGCATAGCTTCGTGACACTGCCCCCTGCTGAGACAGAATTTTGTCCTCAAAATTTACTCTGTAAAGAGAAACAGCAACTGAAAGCATCACAGATAACACAAATTGCACTATACTTACATGATATAAAATTATTTAAAATAAACTCAATCACAAAGTCAAAAGTTCATCAAAGAAGTCCTGCAAAAGAGAATAATGTTACCACACACTTTGTCCGCTCCAGTTCATTTCACATCCGAAGTTCTCCATCCAGAAAAAAACAACACATACCAGCACTGAAGTCCATCGTGCCATCCTTGTGAATACTCTCATCCGTTGTTTCCGTTTCCACCAACTGTCCAATCCATCCAAGTCCAGGAGGGAAAATGACGAAACCGATCCAAAGTGATGGAAATCCTTCCAGGAAATCTCGATGAATACACATGGTCCACGGTAGTAGATCCATCATCCGTGTGAAACACGGGGACATCAATTGTCCATGACTCACGGTAGTGAAGTCATCCTCCACGAGATTCGTGGGAACATCTGTCTTCCATGGTCCACGGTAGTGGCACCATCTTCCACGAGGTCACGTGGGAACATCATTCTCCATGATCCACGGTAGTGGCGCCATCTTCCACGAGGTCACGTGGAAACTTCAACTTTTCATCTCGTAGTCTCGATGCCAGGTAGGCTTTACAATGCGCCTACCGTGTTTACTGACAATGTTTTGGCTGAGAGAGACAGGGGATGAAGCTGAACTAGATGAGCCAACAACATCATCCTCAAAATGTACAGTGTTAGAACTCTTTGATTCTGCCAGGTGTTCCTCCTCATCTGCGTATTACATTTTTTAGTCAGATTATTGTGTCATGAACTTGGATTTGAAGTAGTGATGGTGCTGCCATAAGACAAGTAAGTACAAATTTCATTGAGTTTAAGTGACATTGGAAATATATAGGGTGATAGTGAGGAACCCTAACGTACACCATAATATTGCAAACTAAGAAATTGTGTAGACCATGTTTGTCGTCCGATCAAAAAAACGAGAGCACCACTATATTTGTGATTTCAGATAGATCTAGAACCTAAAAAATAATTTTCCTAAAAATCCAACATTAACATTTTTTTTAATTACCAATCAGAAGCCTTTCCGTTGGCTGTCATTTTGACGTCGATGGCACATATAAGAGCACTATCTTGGCGTGTGTCCTACAGTTATTTAGTACACCAATTTTTATTTAAAGGCGAAAAGGCATTAACCAATCAAAAACCAGAAAAAAGCAGCAATTTTGACGTCACGAGATGGATGGAAGAAGGATACAAAGAATAATAATAAGAAACCGAGTAAAACCAATAAGTCCCCCACTTCGTTTGGGGGGTCTTAATAAGACCAGATGTTCCGGAAGAGTAAGCGTCTTCTGCTTCATCGACGACACCCGCCATGTAAATATTTAAGATCCGAGATAATCCAATAGAGGGTTATGTCCCGATGACCTTTCGCATTAGCCAATCAAATTACTACTGGCAGAATCTTGACAGTGAGATTTTGAAGCGACAAAGCTTGCATAAACACATTTTGTCGTTTAGTAATTTCTTCACCAAAAAGAATAATGTTACGAAATGGCTTGCTGCAAGATGACAGGCCGTTGGAAAATATTTTGGTGTTAAGTAAAGAGGCGACAAAGGTCATCTGGACGCGACCTCTTATTGGATGTTGTCAGATCCTTGTAAAACGGAGTGAGAACAAGGGTCTGTATTTTAATCAGATTGTTGGAAAATTATTTTGGTGTTAAGTAAAGAGGCGACAAAGGTCATCTGGACGTGACTTCTTATTGGATGTTGTCAGATCCTTGTAAAATGGAATGAAAACAAGGATCTGTATTTTAATCAGATTGCCTCTTATTGGATGTTGTCAGATCCTTGTAAAACGGAGTGAGAACAAGGATCTGTATTTAATTAGATTGCTGGTTCACCCTAGTCCGTATTTTGAATCCGTACGGGCTGGCCCTGCAGGTAGGGCAAAAGAATTGTACCAGATGCCCCCATTGCATGATCGTAGAAGGCGACAAAACTTTGGATCTTATCGATTCCATCTTGATCTCATTGAGAAATATTCTGTATCTTTAAGTGATATGAAGATGGACATTTTTGAGTATGCTCATTAGTGTGTTTACTTGTTGTGATTGACAATGATAGTGAGTTCTCATTTTGAGAACTTTATGTTTACATGGATGTGACAAAGATTTATATGGCGGGTGTCGTCGATGAAGCAGAAGACGCTTGCTCTTCCGGAACACCTGGTATTATTCTCTTGTACTTTTACAAGAGTCTCCATGTAAATCTTTCCTTTGTTCATATTTTGCCCCTGGTTTAATCGATTTTGAGTTTGGATTATGATTTCGTTAACGCTTCGGTATTCTCTTATTTATTTGTCGTAACTGGTCTTTGGTTTCACCTAAATCTTTATTTTGCTAGTGCAAATTCTTATTGTTACAGTATTATTATTATAGTGTCAAATATCTCTGAAATTACAAGCTATTTCTCATTATAACAAAATTGTAGTTTTGACTCTGCTACCAGTCTTTTGTTTAATAGTAAGCGCTACCATTTGGATTTTGACCGGCATATGTATGGTACTTAAACTTTCATATTAAGAGACGACGAGCGAGTTTCGTTTCACTATTGTCTCCTTTGACAGTACATTGCACCTTGCGTTTAGTCTTTAGTTCGCCATGTGTGGAAGGCTCTAGGTTTCTCGCCCCAGGCCAAGACATACCAAAGTCTTAGCAATGGTAGTCCGCTCAATATTATGGGAGTTTATTAAGTTTAAGTAAAACTGCTTGTTCATCCGTTGTTAATATGATGTGACCAAGAGGTGTGTTCTGCTTGGGACCATCGGCAGTACACGTCAGTGAGGTAGCTCTTGACTCGGCAGAAGATCTGGGCTATCGCAAGAGGAGGCTTACATACCACAGCCTCCCAAACTATACAGGACTTCAACACCGAATGGCTGTTCTCGTCGTCGTTAGTATTCTGCAGAATGTTAGCACTTAAAATTGATAAAAGATCATAAATTTATTGCTGCCTTAATAAACATGCTGAAAACACTGAAGGGCCGTCCGTAAAATTACCCAGACTGTTATTGGTACTAAAAACTTAACAAAACTGCAGTTCGCTGAAGTAAAGCTTTAAAGTTTGTTATGGTGAACCAAAAGCATCGAATCTGATAAAGTGTCGCTACAGCATTTCCGTATGCCATGTGGCCCATTGCTATACCAAAACAGTGTAAATGTGTTCTATCTTACATAAACACTGCTGATCCTGAGTCACCCGGTTGGAAAATATGCAGATAGGGCGTAAAAGAATTGTACCTGCTGCCCCCATTGCATGTTCGTAGAAGGCGACTAAATTTGGGATTTGATCTGTTCCTTTCTTTCTAAACAACTTTCTCTTTTCGAATGTCTCAACACAACCTCACTTTTGGCCTTTGGTTAGCGTTTGCCCCTGTGAGGAAGGCTATGGGTTCTGTCCCCTTGCCGAGACATACAAGAGTCTCTGATAATGGTAGTTACTATTCCCTGCTTTACGTTCAGCATTATGGGAGTGGAACGACTGGTATGCCCATTGTCAGTACAATGTAAGGTGATGGAGTGTTCTGCTCGGGGCCGTCGGCAGTATACGTCAGTGTGGTACACTGTAGCACTTTAAATCGGCAAAATATCCGGGCTATCGCAAGAAGGCTTTCACGCACATACCGCATTCTCCCAAATACAAACGCTCTCAATACACACCAACATCCCATACACCGGGAGGCCGTCCTTAAATGACCCTGGCTGTTGACTTCCACTTCATATTGGCCTGATACTTGGACTTATTGGACTTTATCTTGACATGAGGAAATTCGGAGACAGTTGACGAGGGCCGCACCTGTGAACCGTGTACTTTCAAAATGCCTTTTGTCAGGTGGGTTTCACTTTCGAATTTTACAACCATGTTGCCTCCATCAAATTATTTTTAAGTCGCGGACAATCGTATCACAATTATACAAATCAAACCCTGATGTCGACTGCTGACAAACAAGCTAACGACACAAAGATTCGAGAGATGCAGGTTGATCAGAACTATGGGCAAATTTTATGGTCGCCATCTTTGTTTCATTGAGAAATATTCTGTATTTTTAAGTGATTTAAAGATGGGCGTTTTTGAGTATACTTATTAATGTGTTTACTTCTAGTGATTGACAATGATACTATTTTGAGAACTTGATGTTTACTTGGATGTGACAAAGATTTAAATGGCGAGTGTCGTGTATGAAGCAGAAGACGCTTACTCATCCGGAACACCTGGTCTTATTCTCTTGTGCTTTTACGAGAGTCTCCGTGTAAATCTTTGTTCCTATTTTGCCTCTTGGTTAACCGATTTTGAGTTCGGATTATGGTTTTTTCGACGCTTTGGTGTTCTGTGGTTTTATTTTTGTTTTAATAAAGGGGCTTAAGAGAATTTTTTTTAATTATTTTTTGTCTGCTTTCTTAAAATGTGTTTTTTTGTTATTTTTGAACAGTGGTTTTTTCCATATAGTCTCTTTAAAATGTAGTATCCACTGCAAATGGCACTTTCATAGTCAAACAAGACTGGCTATTAAAAGGACGAAAACATATTCAGACCAAACCAAAATTCTTAAAACGACCCATGAAAGTTTAGTTAGTTACCGAGTAATGTACAACTGCTTGTTCTATGACCATACACAACACAAAAGGAATCTGGTGTTTTATTTTCTCATTGTTTTGTATAATTATGTTAAATCTCTCCCAATGAATAGTTCATGAAATCTGGACAAACATGTTTTGAGTATTGCTAATTTGATAATAACACGGGTCAAGGAGAAGCAGGTAAGTGTTCGTGTACATGAACAGCACATTGACACTCTAAAATATATTCCATAACTATTTTGAAACGAAAAGTACTTCACCAAATGTTTTAAACCCAGATATTATGTATGATTTTGACCAAAATATAAGTAAAAGTGAGTATAACATGAGACTTGCCTCCCTTACTATATAGTATGTAATGTTATCGTTAAGAACTTGAAGATTGAGAAGAATGCGTCAGTTTTTAACAGTCCTGTTTGTATTTTGTTTCTATATACACGTATATATAAAGGTAGATTTAAGGGCATGCTCCCGTAATTTGATGAATGTTGACATATATTGCTGGTAAAAGATAAAAATCAGGTTATTAAATATCTTTACGACCGTAGAGATATAAATTAAATTTTACCCATTACATCTTTGACGCTGCCTACTTGAGATGTTAATTGTCGTTTTATCGGTATGAACGTCCCATGGCTGTAACGAGAAAATGAAGAATATTTCGTACTCGATACAGTTATATAGGCACCGGACCTTTTATATCACTTTTACATTATCGTAGCCTCTCAAAGGGACTTTTGGAAGTGGTGACTTGTTTGCCATACCGTTATTCTTATCATCACATTATTTTCATATTTTTATGCATACATTGTTTTGGTATTTATCCTTTAAAAGACCAAGAGAATTATGCTTAATATATGCTTGATATCGTGTCTTAAATAAATTCGCTTAAAAAGAAAAGAGCATTTAACAAAGAAAATGACAATTCAACCTACACACTGCATACACCTTGAGGCCGTCCTCAGATGTTGTTAATGGGACGTAAAACAATCAAACCAAACTAGACCAAGCCTTACAATGACATATAATGGGTTTATATATAAATAATACCGAAGGAAAGATGTCATATCATGTTATATGAATTATCGATACTTTTCTTCAAAACCAACAAAAACGATACTCGATTAACCCTTAGCGTTATATTGACACGAAAACATCAAAAGTATGTATATTTATAATGAAGTGTTCTAACAGAATATTCGAATGGAGTGTAGTTTTACCTATATGGTATACTGTAAAACAAAGTACATCATGTAAGTGGACTTAAAAACAAATCGTGGATGGATACGTTATAAATATTAAAACAAATGACTATTAAAATATTCAACATGCAATTTCGCCTGGGTCGTATTATTTTCAAACAAATATATATTTATACATATTGTATGTTACTGTTAATTTAAAACCATAGATATATTTGTGTTTTTTAATTTAAAAAAAGCACGGAAATTAAAAACATCGCAAGTGTAATTACAATAATGTATATAAAATGCGTCGTAACAATCATACAACCTGTGTAAATATATGTATTTATTACATTTATGCCTGTGAAATATAGAAAATTATCAAAATGATAAAACTTGTATTTTAACTACAGTGATGAACAGTGAAAATATAAAGTTCTGCCAGTGTTAAATGAAAAAGTGACCCGGCATAAAAAACTACCCGTATTTCAAAACTAATTAATCTATTGGAAGATATGAGAACAAATAATCAAAATGAAATATTTCTAGGAAACAATATTCCGCTTATCAATAGTATTTTCTTTTGTTGAAACTAATGTATCTTTACATTCATTCATAGACCTATTAGCCTCAAGTATATGAGAACGTGTCCGAATAGACACACTACTATACATGTATAATGATAAACTTTTGATTTTATGGAGTTGTTATTACTTCGTATAATTTTCACTTAACACCGACGTCAAAGTTGTTTACATGTAAGAAAGCATGAATCGACACGTTGCCGGTGGTGATGGGGTATAAACGACCTGGATACAATATACAATAATTTATATATTAAAGTCGCTTATTTAAAACAATAAACATTAGCACTGTAGTGCTATTATTGCGACACACAAATGGATACAAGTAATACATAATATGGATAACAACATGCAGGTAAAAGAAATTAGAAATGGTAACCAGTGTATCAGAACTGTTTAACTTAATTTAAAAGCTAGAAAGCTGGACAGTCCCAGCACATAGCGCTGGGAATTTACATTAACACTGAAGCAGCTTCGCTATTTAATGTTCCATACCTGGCCTCTGCTACATTTATATGACACCAGGCACTACCTGGACTGATATTGGATTATATATCGACAGCACTGCACCATTAACATTCTCCTGGCTGAATATAAGGGTGTATATGTAAACAACATCACGTTACTAGCTAGACGGTGTACGAGGCGAATCGGTAGTGTAATATAAGTGTGACACGACAGCTTGAAAACCGCTATGTACGGGAAGTAAAAATTTAAAATGCTGCATTATACGACGTACACAATATTCTTCATTTCTCTTTTCTTTAAAGGTAAGCACTGCTTTTTTCAACTATCTCTAAAATGTTGCATTGGTATCCGATCATCTTGTTTCGATTAATTATAATAACATTGTAACATTTGTAAATATTCGATAATTATCACATAACTGACATGTTCAGTCATGTCATAGAAATGGTATTACACATGCACGTGTAATAGCACCATTGTCTCGTCAGAAACAAATGACGTCATATGATTGTCTTGGTAGCGAAAATCGTACTGTCACAGAAGAAATTTGCCTATCTTATTGAGAGTTTTTTTTATGTGTATTTTATCCTAAATATAGGTTATGCGATAAATAGAATCTTACTCTCGTGTCAATGTTATATGGACTTTATTAAACTCGTTAAATAATTTAATATGTCACTCGCCTAAAGGCTCGTGATATATTAAATTATTTTACTCGTTTAATAAATTTCATATTACATCAACACTCGTCTAAGATCCTCTATATCAACCATCCCATATATACGTTATTGTAATAAATTGGTTTTGTTTCATTCTGTTTAGCATTCTAACGTCCTATAAACAGCCAAGTTCATTTCAGAACCTGCTACGATGTGTGTTCCACAGACATGCATGTGTTTGCTCGAGACCTGGTATGTTTGGATACTTGCCTTCTTAATTAAGACCTCCGCAGGCCTGATTACGACTGTGTAGTACATATACCACGCAGAAGACAGCCATCGCAGCATATGGCCTGGTCAAATTATACTTACAACACATTTTTTGACATGGCAAATATAGTGGTGCCCCATGAGTTTTGAATATCGGTTCCTTGTTTTAAGTAACTGAAACAGTTACGTAACTTGTATGATGTGTTATGTCAATCAGTTGACAGTTTGCTATGTCAAAGATGACGTAACACACACATGCTGCACCTATTAACTTTAGTAATAGATACAGTATACCAAAAATAATTCAACTGCATCATACAGCTGTTTCGCCCTCTCAGGATTCTTCAGTGATGCTAGAGGCCAAAAGGTGGGAATCCAAAATTTCTAACTAATGTAGAAGCAGATGGGTGAGGTACGTAAAACCCCTTTAACTTATGAATATAGAAGTAAAATTAAACTAGTTCTACACATATTTCTGTATTCTTGAATACTGATACATCCTCCATTTAAAATGTAACCTTACAACACTGAACGTACGACATACACTCATGGAACTTTATGATTAAGTAGTAGGTACATGAACGTATAATACATGCTAAAAGTCATTGCATTTTACCAAGTTATATTCCATAATTAGTTGTTTTATGTATATTTTAACGTATTAAGGACTTCAAATTATATATGTACGTTGCAATCATACCTTCCGACATTAAGTTGACATACATTTAATATACAAGTTTATCGAAATGTAATGCCCACCAGGCAAAGTAATTTATATGCGATTACTTTCAGTATCTGGTAAGAATCGCTAAATGAGAAATAAACATAACACTAGAATATCACACTTTATTTTCCATCACTGAGTCTGTATAAATATTATCTCTGATATGTTTTGTAGATTTATTTATGTATGAGTTGGACAAATTTTACCAATGGTAATATAGTACCGAATGAGATGTTTTCAGGAGTAATGTCTTTACCAGTCACTGGTAAAATAAGTGTCTGATCAGAATAGTAAAGACATATGATGGAGACCAGGAACCATTGATCGGATCATAAATTATTCTTTTGATTCTTCATTTTTACCTTGACACCCACCACTTACCGTATGGCGGGGCTTAATTTGGCGGGTCCGTATATAGATCGCCAAAATTAACCCGTTAAATTGTATCACCGCCAATTATAAAGAAGCGAAATTTTCACTTTCAGCACAGTTCTCGTTCCGACCCACTTACCTTCGGTTACTACTGTTGCTCCTATGACTCCCGAGAGTAACAAGTGATGCGTACAGTACATAGATATACAATTCTCATACAATCAATTCAATTAACAAATACAGTTCTATCTTATAAAATTCTGAGGAGTTCACAGGAGCTGCCATATCAGGCGCTAACTACTTGTCCTATACTACCTAGCTAATATATCCCTATGTGTGAGTGTGTGTGTGTATGTGTGTGTGCTGGAGATGAATTGTGTTCTGTTTTTAGTGGGGCCGTGTTTCCAACGGCATCTTTTATAGTGCCACCTCACTTGAATGCTACAACACAGATACTGCAACATCAAACCCTGATCACTGTATTGTTGGAGTTGTGCGGGCAGGAGAAAAACACTTTATCTGAATGTTCCATGCTTATGACGATTATGGAGATGAGAACCCCGGCCGCCTGCATGGAAGGTCGGAGTGTTAACCACTCGACCAATCCGCCCAAACGAGGACATTTAAGCAAATTTAATATTGCATCAATTAGATACTTAAAACTTCATATTAATGATGACGACGCGGTTTGATACCCGTCATTATTTTCATGTGGAATCGGGATATTATTTGTGAAAACATCAGTACACCTTTTAGTATCTAATTATTATCATTTATTAGGTCATCCTGACCCTTCGGGTCAGATGACCTAATAAATGATAATAATAAGATAATAATAATAGCCATCATGCTCCGTCCGTCGTCGTCCGCCGTGCGCCGTCCGTAAACTTTTTCACATTTTAAACTTCTTCTCAAGTTCCACCAGTGGGATTGCACTGAAACTTGACAGAAATGATCCTGAGATGGTCCCGACCAAGTGTTCTTATTTTTCGGGCCGGTCAGAAATCCAAGATGGCCGCCATGACCGCCATTTTGAAAACACATTTTAAACTTCTTCTCAAGTTCCACCAGTGGGATTGCACTGAAACTTGAAAGAAATCATCCTGACATCGTCTTGACCAAGTGTTCTTATTTTTCGGGCCGGTCAGAAATCCAAGATGGCCGCCATGACCGCCATTTTGAAAACACATTTTTAACTTCTTCTCAAGTTTCACCAGTGGGATTGCACTGAAACTTCACAGAAATGATCCTGAGATGGTTCCGACCAAGTGTTCTTATTTATCGGGCCAGTCAGAAATCCAAGATGGCCGCCATTTTGAAAACACATTTTAAACTTCTTCTCAAGTTCCACCAGTGGGATTGCACTGAAACTCGACAGAAATGATCCTGAGATGGGACGACCAAGTGTTCTTATTTTTCGGGCCGGTCAGAAATCCAAGATGGCCGCCATGACCACCATTTTGAAAACACATTTTAAACTTTAGTTCTCAATTTCCACTGCCATCTTGAAAAACACAGTTTAACTTTTCCCAAGTTCCATCAGTGCATCTTAGCTGAAATTTGGCTGAAATGATGCTGGAGCTGACAAAGAGTTGTTAATTTTTACTCTGTGGCAGTTGTATCACTAATAGAACATCAGCTTACAATGTGTCTATGTTCTATTAACTATTAGTCAAATATTATAACTAAATGTACTATCGTTATTAATTACACTTGCAATCTTTCAACTGTTTAAAATATATATATTATCTCAACCCTAATTGTGCATCTTGCACATTTTGAAGTTGATTAGGAAAACAAAATATGTGACAGGTCACCCTATTGGATTTTAACATTTGAAGTTGGTTATAGCTATTTCTCTAAAATGTACTGAAGAAATCCTTCTCAGATTCAACATGAAGCATCAAGTGGATTCAAATAACAAAAGCAGAGACGAGATAAATCTTTTCATTCGACAAATATAAATCATAAAATGCTGACCTAACATCCCTCAGGTTCTCTTGTCCACTACTTAAATAAGGGTACATGTAAACATTGGCTGAAGTGTTAATTAAATGCAACAACAATTTCACATAACCCTTTGTAGACATACTGTAACATAATTGCATATATTCCATTTCCAGTGATAAATTTATAGTCAGATGACCGTTAAGGCCCCTGGGCCTCTTGTATGACTGTACAGAACTATTACAAGGCGATTAAACTATGCTAATTTTCTGCCAATGATAATAGATAATAGCCTCGAGTGATATTCGTTCACATACCTGTATTTTCCGGCCGTGCGTGAATGATCAAATGTATGAACTGTGTCTCATTTAACAATTATTGTTTGTCGTTTTGTAGGCGGAGGGACTACCGAGTGTTACTCGTGTGACTATGCCATCCGACATTATGACTGTCTGCAGCTTCCTACCCTTACATGTGCACAAGGAGAGGTGTGTTACACCGAGGTTCAAAACCGAGTTCTAGAGGGCAAGCGATATTACAAAGTAATATTTTGATTTGTATTAGACATATGCTAGTGTTGGTTTTATCAAGTATAACGTTCTATTAACAGCTAAGGACATTAGGGACGACCTTCCAGTGTTTATAAACTTTCTTTTTTTACAACAATTATGAAACTTATCCAACTTATATTAATCACTCTTGTTGGCCCGGATGTTAGCGCGCGAGGGGTCTTATTGTGGGAGGAAACTGGAGTACCCGGAGAAAACCCACGTGGTCGGGCAGGTGACCCCAAACCTTTTCACGTCCGGTCGGGGAATCGAACCATGGCAGCCTTGGTGGAAGGCAATAGCGCTATCCACTGCACCACTCGGATATCTTGCCGATTAAAAGTGCTTCCTCATTGAAGTGTACTACCAAAGATCCCCAGCAGATTAATCCACCCGGTCACATTATACTGAAAACTGGCGGCTGCACTGCAATGTTTATATAATCCTCCTTGCGATAGTGCGGAACTGAAACATCCATGAAACGTAAACTTTTTCCCCTTTAAATTACATTAGTAATACAAAAAACCCATTTCATTCTACATCTAATCTTAATGAAATATAGGTCCATTGTCGGTTCGTTATGCACTGCATATAAAGGAGATACTTATGTAACGGAGCGAGGGTAAGAATTTAAGCATTTTAATCAGAATTTGCTACATGGGATTCTTATAAAGCTTATGTTGTTTGAAAGATTCATCAGTTTAAAACACGAATCGCTCTATTTACCAAGTTTTGTTTTACCTTTATTTTGGAGGTAGTTTATGGTAACTTTTGCTGATGACAATGTTTTAACAAATGCCTACGTTTTCCTACAGTGATAATTCTGATTTTGCTCTTAAGATATAACGTTTTCCTACAGTGATAATTCTGTTTTTGCTCTTAAGATATAATAAAATGCATCCACGCAGCAACGGCCGGAAATACTGTTTGTTAAATAGCAGACTAATATGACGATATCGCTTATTTTTTTAATTGCAGGGTTGTATGGAAAGAAACAGATGTTATGGTGCAATGAGTTTAAATGAAGAGGTGTTCTGCGACACTGTCTTAAATTATTGTACGTATTGTTGTGAAGGCGATATCTGCAATGCATACAATACTGCCGCTGGAGGGCGCCTAATGAAAACTTCCGCTTGGTATATCTGCACATTCATGCTGTTTCTAAGATTGCGTTGAATTTATAAATTAGTATTTAGTGTCAAAACATGTAATGTAAATGTATAGAATTTATCAAGCAACAACTTTAGGACACAATTCGTCAGAAAAAAAGTTGTTATCAAAATGTTGCCGTTGTGAATACGAAAACGAGCGGAAGCATTTGTGTAGACGTCGTACTTATCTAAATATGTGAACAAAAACATGTTTCATTTTGTTATTTTTAACGAAAACGTTTCTTTTTATCTTTGAAAATGAAACAACTTTCATAAGAAAAAGAAGGATGTCTTTTTCATTCACTTTTCTTAAGGAAAGTTGAAGGCACTAAACAATGGCTGTCGTCGAATAGTTATCACTCAAAAGCATGAATGGTTCCATATATGAATCCAATATTAATTGACCAAGTTACGTAAACACTAATTACACGCACAAGTTTGCCTGACAGGGAGAGATGTAAATAAAGTAAGGTAAAATAGCAACGTAGCGGCCAGATATTTTGAAAACGTCAATAGGGTAAACCTAAAGGATTTTACCCGTTTCCTTATCCTATTGAAATAAAATCTTTGTGAAATGAAGTTACGGGTAACCTCTGATATTTCACCATATTAATTGAAATAACATCAGCCTGTACCAGCTGAGCAATCGTTTTGCATACAGGAACGGTTTGTTTTCCAAGGATCGAACGAGATTCAGTAAAGGACGCGCACAACTATTAAAAACAATATTTCAAGAGCCTTAAACCTTTAATATGTTGAAATAAAGTTACTATAACGAGTAAAATGGTGATGTTTGTTTGAAATTGAATCATAAATTATGAAGAAAACCAAAGTTATTGCACCTGATGTACATTTGCTGTTTCGAGTTATCACCAGAAGTTTCTTGTTTCTTTTGCATATGATTAACGTCTAGCATCTCATTTAAGCAAACAATTAGCAATTTCATATTTTTCACACAGATCAAATATGCATATCACTCAACTGCTTTTGAAAAGAAATCTTGTTTTCCCAATTTCTGTTAATTTTAAGTCTCTGGATTAGTTAATGGCTTATTTTAAGTAAATGATATTCAATTTTAACAATTTAACACATATAGAATTCACCCAAAACTCCAACATTCTACAGAAAACACGAGTCATAAAAGGTTATCAGATATCCATCTTAACTATTTATCTATCAGTTACATAATCGTACATATAGCACTTCCAGCTCCCTGTGGTACATCCACTTTACAGGGAGAATATTGGGGGTAGGGGAGATATAATGCCATAAACAGCTTGTTGTAAGAGTAAACAAAGAACACAAACACATTAAATCATTAAATAATATGTTCAACAATGTATACATTGTGACAGGAATAAAGAACCATATACATTTTACTGAAATTACTTGTATATTTCCTGCTCCCCGAATAGCATGATCTTAAAATACAACTAGATTTTGGATAAACAGCTTTTGTTTCCTTTTGTCTCCCGTGATATTGCCTCATGCTCACTTTCGGCCTTTAGTTGAGCGATTGCCCTTGCGTTATTTGGTTTAGTTTCCTGGTCGAGTAAAACAAAAGTTAGTTGCCATTCAACAGTAAAGGGTAACGACAAATATTCAGCCGTTGAAGGTATACTGTGACCAGGTGGGATACTGTGCTGCGTAACTTAGACAAAGTGTTTCAATGAGATAGCACTATGGAGTCGGCATGAAATTCTGCGCCAGCACAAGAGGAGAACTACACAAACATAGCTCACCTCGAACATAAATGGAGGTTCGTCCTTAAAACACCTTAGCTATTAATAGGAACTTGAACGTCAGTATTCAGTATGGTGAAAATGAATCAAACTCGTGTGAATTCATATTCCAAAACAATTTCTTTTTTTTAATTGTTTGCGAAATAGTCAATATTGTGAACATGCATATCCATGGTTCATACAGAAGATGAAAAGTGCTTGAATTTGGTGTTCGTGCTGGAATTTGCTCACAGATGCTTGAAAAGTGCCGGAATTCATACTGACTAGCTATGAAGATGCATTTTTTACAGAATTATGATTATATTGAAACATTTTGAATAAACATCGAGAAAGGTTTAGTAAAAGATTAAAGTTGTTGATTATACCCATTTTCTTTGCAAGTTTCGATAAGAAAATACACCTTAAAAATTGAGAAAAATTGCTGGAAAAGTGCTTGCATTTTGTATGAAAAATCTGTATAAACCATGATATCTGTATAGTTGTTCATTGTTGTCAATTCAAAAACGAACTGTAATTCAGCTTTGCTGTTATATGAAATGAAAAGAACGGTAAATGTAGTATGTATACACCTAGATCGTCAGATAAGGCACAAGGACCCTACTGTCGTCAGATTGTGTTAGCCGACATTGTCCTGGCCTGGAGCGGAACCGTCATGGCGTCCCCTTCTGATTCTGTAGACAACCTTGCGGCGGTGTTGCACGGCAAGCTCGACATTCGCCTGGTATTATGTTTGTATTGTGATCTTGACTGTATATTATACTCATGAATGCGTGTATTGCCTTGTTCATGAGTGTGTATTGCCGTGTTCATTACTCCATATTCGTGTTCTGTACACTGTCCTCAAGCTCATTACCAATTATTTCCCAATGAACTGTTATAGTGAATAATTAGTACACCTGCAAGCATGGTGCCACATAAACCTATATACCAATATCCTATAATCGTAATAAAATATCCTAACAATTTACAGTGTATATTATATGTGCCAAATCGCTGCAATGTATAGGTGTTTAAATTAAATAAACAATGCTGATAAAAACATACACCAGGTGTGTCAACATCATTCTATATAAACACTCGAATTTTTCAAATTCGCAAAGCCTGATTTAAGTTAAAACAATTCTGACCATACCCCAAGTTGTACGAATTTCATTCTTGGCTGATATACACAAACACTTACTATATCCTTTCAAAGACACGTGCATGCTGATTGCACATCAACATCACACATGTACCGGACTGCCGTCCTTAAATGACCCTGACCAGGACGTCAAACCTGATAAACACAAACTAAACCTATTTATATCGCTAATCTATACTGTTTATGTATTATGTACTACACATTACAGAACCAGCTGAAGTTTCCTCAATCAGATAATTAAACTGAAGTTCCATTCGAGGACGTTTTAGAAATCGTGTTTGTTATACGTATAGTCACGGGCGTTGTTTTCTACATGTTAGAGATTTTTTCGTATAAGTGACGAACGAACACATCAAGTGTAAGCTGGTCTGTCCTCGCCGTCACTACCATTGAAGGTCAAACTGTATACATACACTTAACATAGATAACACAGTATCTCACGCCACCAAACGACCCATATCTGCGAGTGTAAAATCACACAAGACACATGTAGCTAGGCTGGCTACCAGCCCCTAAAGACCCATATCTGCGAGTGTAGAAACACACGACACAAATGTAACTACACTGGCTAAAGCCCCTAAAGACCCATATCTGCGTGTAGAAACACGACACACATGTAGCTAGACTGGCTACCAGCCCCTAAAGACCCATATCTGCGAGTGTAGAAACACGACACACATGTAGCTAGACTGGCTACCAGCCCCTAAAGACCCATATCTGCGAGTGTAGAAACACGACACACATGTAGCTAGACTGGCTACCAGCCCCTAAAGACCCATATCTGCGAGTGTAGAAACACGACACACATGTAGCTAGACTGGCTACCAGCCCTTAGGTTATCTCGTGAATTTTACTACTAGCTTATGTCCCCCTAATTCAGAACTCCAGCATCAGACTTTCAAGTGTTAAAAAATATTAGATTTGCTAGTTATGCTTCTCGTAATAATTCAATATTTGTATATTATTCTAGAGACGGTGGCCAGTCTTAAATGTAGTATGTAGATTGAAAACTAAATGCTTTATTACTCAGCCAGACTGTGACCTCAATCATTTAAGATCTACTGGATAATAAACTAGAGAATACCGAAGCGTTAACAAAATCATAATCCGAACTCAAAATCGATTTACCCAGGGGCAAAATATAAACAAAAGTAGGATTGACATGGAGACCGTTGTAAAAGTACAAGATAATTAGACCAGGTTTTCCGGAAGAGTAAGCGTCTTGTGCTTCATCGACGATACCCGCCATGTAAATCTTTGTCACATGCAAGTAAGCACCAATCCTCAAAATGAGAACCGAGGCATCATTGTCAATCACAACAAGTAAACACACTAATGAGCAAACTCAACAACGTCCATCTTCATTACACTTAAATATACATAATATTTCCCATTGAGACAAAGATAACAGGACAATATTGCAGATAAACAGACAACCATATGGTTTACATTGTAAACAAAATATGGCCTACTAAATGCAAATAATATACCAGTGTTTCTATAACGAAATACATGTTTGTTCAATATGTTGAACTTGATGTCAACTTAAGAATACTGAATATCTCGAAATATGTAGAAAAATAACTTTGTATGAAAAAGACCTTTGCGTGGCTCTTAATGCAAACGTTTATTGGAGCACTTTAATGGACAAAGACAAGGACACGTATGGCAAGCTGTGCGAGTTTCTACTTACTGATATCTCTGCTTAAAATATATATATTTTTGTTTGTGTCAAATATCTGAATGCATTTAAGATAAAGATATCTGTGTTGCTTGTATGCTTAAATATATCTTTATTCAAAACAGGATATCTGTATTTGAATTGCACTATCTAAATTTCAAATACATGTTATAGCAAAACTTACACGGGTGGCTTTTGAGTTTCCCGAATGTCATTTGAATTTGTGTTTTGATTGGTCAAATCAGGAAAAGTTATATTTCTCACTTAAGTCATGAGAAAAATATTACTATTATAGAATGAATGTTTTTCGATATTTCACCGGTAGAAATGTGATAAATAAAATATTCAATGGTTTGCCTTTTAATATCAGATTTATTTCACGAGTATGGCAGATGCTACCGCATTCGTGAAAATATAAAAAAAAAGTCTACCATACAAGTGAAATATATTTGATATTAAACGGCAAACCATTGAATTTTCTTTTTATTACATTTCAAAAGAGGTCTTAAGATACTTTCATTATTTTGTTTTTTTTTCTTTACTTGCCTACTGGAAAGTAGCTAGGCCTAATCCGTCGAAATCGCAACCGATCGGGTCCTGTACACAGCTGATCGGAAAAGTTGAACCTTTTTATTTAATTTATTACATATTAAATCCTGAAGCAGTTTCTCATCAATATTTACTATTGATGTCATTTCTTTCCCCAATAGACAAGTTCTAGCAGACAACAACAATGCCGAGCTCCAATTCTCATACAAAAATTTCGGTGTAACGAATTACAGAAATATCGATTGGGGTCATTTTTCTACAGATGGCCGTTTTAGATTTCTACTGTGAAATAACGACCGCGGACAACTTTTGCAACGTAGAATGATGAACCCGGGTAGTTTTTTTATTGGCGGGTCACTTTTTCATGTTACACTAAAAAAAACCTTATATTTTCACTTCAACATCTTATATTTTCACAGCAAAATCTTATATTTTCATTGCTCATCACTGCAAGTTTTATCAGTGATATTTTTTTATGTTTAACTGGGAAAATGTATTAAAGATATATCTGAAAGGCAATGTACCAAATTGGCAACAACTCTAAGGCCTGCCATAAAGCCAATTGCGTTGTGTTAGGGATAAATACGCAAAGTCGAGATCAATCTGATTAAAATTACAGATCCTTGTTCTCACTCCGTTTTACAAGGATCTGACAACATCCAATAAGAGGTCACGTCCAGATGACCTTTGTCGCCCTAAAATAATTTTCCAACGACCTGTCATCATGCAGCAAGCCATTTCGTCACATTATTCCACATGAACTTTTTGGTGAAGAAATGACTAAACGGAAAAATACGTTTATGCAAGCTTTGTCGCCTCAAAATTTCACTGTCAAGATTCTGCCAGTAGTAATTTGATTGGCTAATGCGAAAGGTCATCGGGACATGACCCCCTATGGGATTATCTCAGATCTTAACACAGCAGAGAGAAATTTACGGAACGGCGCGGAGATCAAGATATGATTTTAATCAGATTGAGTCGAGATCTCATGTTTGAAAATACCTGATCTTATATAGTCTCCACTTCACTTTATGGTCACATTCGTCTGTTCCTTATAGCTTTAAAATGCTGATATATGTTTTATCTTTTTTCTTATTTTAGGAGAAACTTGCAGTACCAGACCTAGAGGATAATGGTTCGTTTCCTTTATAAATTTTCAAAAATATATTTTAGTCTATGAAGGAGGTCGATCAAATCACAAAACTTTTAGCTCGTTCGATAGCATGGGAAAGGAAATCATTTCTTCAGACTAACATGCATACACATTCAAATATTCATTCGGAATAATTTTATCCTTTACTATGATGTCTGTCATATCAAAAGTCTTTCTCTTTTTACATAACTTCACGTCAATATTTAATAGTTAAAAAATTGATATTAGATCATATGTCCATTGATATACATTCCATCAACAATGCATATATTATTACAGAGGTGTTACTGGCTATGGGATCTGTGGGAATATGTGGGTCAGATCTCAAGTACTGGATCGAGGGGAAGTGTGGCATCTTCACCCTAGGGCAGCCAATGGTGATGGGGCACGAAGGAAGCGGTACAGTTGCCAGAGTCGGGCCCGGGGTAGAATCGCTAAAAATAGGCAAGTTATATCTTAAATCATTCTCGTTGGTGATGCTTTCAAGAATTTTTCAAGATTGATTCAAATTTTTAAAAATAAACCTGAAATGTTTATCTAGATAAATCTAAGACGTTGAATGGCACATAATACAGTAATGGTTATAGTGTTTGTTGTCTAGGTGACCGAGTAGCAGTGGAACCAGGGGTCCCTTGTCGACGGTGTGCCCTCTGTAAGAAGGGTAGGTACAACTTGTGTAAAGAAATATTCTTCTGTGCCACGCCCCCTGACGACGGGAATTTGTGTATGTACTACAAACATCCGGCTGATTTCTGCTTCAAGTAAGTTTTGTTCTATTGGTTATGTCTTGTATTGGATAAGTTTTCTGGAAGGAATACTTTCTATTAACTATTAAACTATATCCGTTTTCTAAATAAGATCAAAAATCGTATCCTCCGGTGGAAACAGATACCACCCAGGAAAAGTACTAGGGGGTTATTGGTCCTACATCTTTCTCCATGTGTTGTACATCAATGTGTTAGGATTGATTGATATAGGTCTTAGAACGATCCTCTGGACAATGTCTTGAATTTGAATCAACTATGTATAAACGAAACATTAATTCGAACTCAAAATCTATTAAACCAGAAGCAACATATGAACAAAGGAAATATTTACATGGAAACCCTCGTAAAAGTACAAGAGAATAAGACCAGGTGTTCCGGAGGAAGAGTAAGTGTATTCTGCTTCATCGATGACATCCGACATGTAAATCTTGGTAACATCTGTAGCCGGGCTGGAAATAAGACCAGTCTGTGTTCAGACTATGGTAATTGGTTTATTCAAATATACGCCTACAAGTACAATAATTTCACATGAGCACGCGACCATATTATAACTGGACATATATGAACGCGATGAATATGGATATACAGAATTTGTACAAATACAGACACACGTAGACAATTCACATTTAAAAAAGGGCGCATGCGTCGAATGGTATGGACGCCTTCTTCTGAGCTCCCACATCTTGGTGTTTGTATGTGAGTT
This sequence comes from Mimachlamys varia, assembly GCA_947623455.1. Taxonomy (NCBI): domain Eukaryota; kingdom Metazoa; phylum Mollusca; class Bivalvia; order Pectinida; family Pectinidae; genus Mimachlamys; species Mimachlamys varia. The sequence continues at coordinate 32,220,763 of OX392545.1, forward strand.
TTTGACTACTCCTGAACTTTTTAACATAGCTATTTTAACAGTGAAGTGCTTTTATCAACCATACGGAGATATTTGAGCCCAATTCCTACGCTAATATTGGGTTTCGAAGTGGCATTATGTTCGAGCTGGGCATATCCAACACAGGGGCGCGGGAAGAAACAATGGCACATACGGCGGGCTTCACGGACGTACAGAGTTTGTCAGGACGGCCGACGATACAGGCCTCGCCGTTCAGCCCAGAGATTGGTGTTATCGAGGACCCATTATCGCAGTTGGACGCCTCCAGGTACGTGAAAACCGTCATGGCACCCCCCATTATGATGTGTGTTCCCAATGGTGGGCCTCCCACTCCAGTGGGCTCGAATTTGAATTCGAACGTGGACAAAATTGAAATGTATACACCGAACTCTTATGACAATGAATTTTCTGAAAATGTGTTCTGTAACTTTAATCCCAATGAGCCCAAGGTCATAGTACATACCCCCCCAACACAGTCAAACGGACTTGAGACTACACCCCTTTTATCTCAGCATGTGACCCCCGGCACGGGCTCCCAACCCGGTCATACCGAGTCCGACACAGGTCCCAACACCCACAGGAAACGTAGGCACTCGGACGATCAGTTAAGCCAAAGTAAACAGACTAAGAAACTCAGGACCCTCAAAGTGCCTAAAGCTCCAAAAAAATCGTCGAAAAAAAAGGCTAGCCCTCATAAAACGGACAATCCGAGAAAAGAACAAAATCCATGTATGTGTGATAGTTTTGGGGGATTCCAAGAGGCACTCGAACGCCTATCACAGCAAATCACTATTATGAATACTGGCCTCGTTAACAGGATAGATAAAATCGAAGAAGGTATGGAAGAACGCGTCACCGAAAAAGTTATGTCAAAGGTCACCGCAACATTAGCAGATGTCGTATACCAACAAGTTGACGCGAAAGTAAATACGGACATTACCGCATTGAAATCAGATTTTTGTGCCGATTTGGATGAAATGGAAGCTGGCCTAATTGAGCAATTAAAAAACATGAAAAAACAAATTACTGAAAATGAAAGTAAAATGCGCCGCGAAACGGAAACCCATTCCCAACACAAATTTGTGATCAAAAACTTAGAGGAAAGTAGTCACGAGAAAAAGGGTCAGTCCAGCATAGACGAATCAACTAAGCAAAACGTGTACGCTTTATTAAGAGACGGATTAAAAATGAAAGGTACAAAAATTGTGTCTGCACATCGCCATACTCCGACAGGTAACAGACCAGGTATTATTGTGGCGTCAGTCAGTGATCCTGAAACAAAACAAAACATTTTCAAAACAAAGAAATCATTAAGATCAAGCAATCAAACGAAGTATCGCAATGTGTATATTGAAGCTGTAAAAACAAAGGCCGAACTGGACACTGAAAGGACAATAAACACAGTTCTGAAAGAAATAGGACGCGGTGACCGCTACAGAGCTACAGGTAACAAACTTGTGTTCCGGCAACACACGTATAGGGACGCGGTCAGTGGTGCGGAAAGGAATTCCAATACTCGTGCGCACGAGCACCCCTACAGGACAACAGACAGGTACACGAACGGTAGAGCACGTGAGTACACTAGCAGGACACAGGGGCTCGACAATTACAGAGACATGAACGGAAACTCCTCGCGTTCGTATGACCGTAGAAACACCTCGCGACCACAGGAACACCGTCGTAGTACGAGGGACGCATCTAGGGAACGTCATTCACACCGTCGCCGTGATTTCGACGATCCTAAGGAACGTCGTGATTACGGCCGTGTTCGCGACGAACCGCGCCAACACTCAACAAACCGATACCCTCCGAGGGGGAGATTTGACCGGGGAGACAGATTTGCGTCAAAAAACACACAACTAAGGGATTAGGAACGCGGAGAATGCCGTCCTCATCAACTAAATATCGGTTTCTGGAATTTAGGAGGCTTATCCTGTCTAATGAAGAAAACCTAAATCTTAAACTTAAAATTGTCGGATCTCTAAACTACGATATCTTCGCAATCTGTGAAACTTTTTTGCGTGATAAAGCGGCGCCATTCCTAGAAGGATTCATATGGATTGGTAACAATCGCAAACGCTTAAACAAAAATGCTAAGCGAGGCAGCGGCGGTGTCGGTTTCTTCATAAAGAATGACCTTTTAAAAAATCATGAAGTACAGATCATAGACGACAAAACTGACGATATTTTATGGATCAAAATAAGTAATAATAAAGACAGAGACATATATGTTTGTGTTTGTTACCTCCCCCCAGGAAATACGACACGGTTTGTCGACAGTGAGGTATTCTTTAATAGTCTTATGGAATCCGTATATACTTACCAAAATTTTGGAAATATCTGTATAGCGGGAGACTTCAATGCCAGGATCGGGGACGCGGCGGATTTCATCGAAGGTGTAGACCATATTTCACCGCGGGTTCCCATTGACGATGGTGACAACAAACATGGAATGCAGTTGCTGGACTTTTTAATAGATACGAACTTATGCGTGTTGAATGGTCGTTTGGGTACTGATAATTTTACGCACATTTCTCATCGCGGTCGCTCCGTCGTTGACTACGTCATAGTCCCACACGAACAATTATCTCTTTACAGTGATTTTAAGGTAAAGACGATATCGGACACTATAGATGAACTGGGTCTGCGTGGACATGATAGTGTCCCAGACCACTCAGTACTACACTGGACACTGCAGACGAAAGTGAACATAACTGAAAAGGAAAATGTCATTCAAAACAGTACCAGGAAAAAGCGTTATATCCTATCTTCGCTCCCCCCCGACTTTCTCAACGGCGAAGTATATCGTGAGGACATTACAGCAACATTACTGAAAATAGAACATGACATTAATCAACTTAGTGATGTAAATAAGGCTTATACTGACTTCAGTGAATTTATCATATCTCAAATGGACAAACATATGGAAAGTAAAGTAACAAAAATTATACCACAGAAACACAAGAAATCATTATACAAACCTTATTGGAATCAGGATTTGGAACTCCAGTGTAATTTAGCGCGGGAAAAGGAACGCGAATGGTTAAAGTGTAAGGGACACGCGACTACGAGAAGGAGGCTTAAGACCAACTTTTTACATGAACGTAAAAAATTCGACAAACTGAACCGAAAATCAAAACGTCGCTACCAACTTAAGGAGCAATCAAAATTACACGACCTACATTCTGAGAATATATCGCGGGAGTTGTGGAGAGAAATTGGTAAATATGGTATGGCAAATGACCACTCATCTCGCATACCAATGACGGTGACCGACTCCGACGGCAATAGTGTATCAAACGTGGACAGTGTTCTGAAGCACTGGCAGTCATCATACAAAACATTATACAATGGTACTGCTACTACGGAGACGTTTGATGATGCCCATCTGGAAACAATAAAGGGATGTTTAAGGGATGGTGCCGCCGGGCCGGGTCGTCCCTTAGATACTACCATATTAAACGCCGTAATTACACGTGAGGAGGTGAAAACCGCTTTATACAGGGCAAAACTGGGAAAATCAACCGGCTTCGACAATATTCCAGCGGATGTACTTCGTAACGATGTTAGCGTTAACGCTCTCCTTAAAATATTTACACATTGTTTCGTTAATGGAGAGATACCACGTGACTGGTCATCAGGAATAATACAGCCAATTCCGAAATCGGACACCAAAGATCCCACAGATCCTCTTAGTTACCGCGGAATTTCATTACTATCTATTCCTTGTAAAATCTACACAGACATTCTCGGCCAAAGATTAAACAAATGGCTAGAATTACACGATGTACTGGCAGACGAACAGAATGGTTTTCGTCGGAAAAGAAGTTGCCTGGATCACATTTATTCTCTTCATAATATCGTCAATAATAGGAAATTGAAAAAACTTTCGACTTTTGTATGCTTTGTTGTTTTACGGAAGGCGTTTGACACCGTTAACCGCGAGTGCTTGTGGTATAAATTATACGCAATCGGTATCGACGGAGCTTTCATGGACGCCGTCAAATCGTTATACAGTGACGTCAGATGTGCAGTACGTCTAAATAATTACGTCACCGACTGGTTCAACGTCTCACAAGGAGTAAAACAAGGCTGTAATATCTCGCCTGCTCTATTTTCTATCTATGTGAACGACCTGGCGAGTGACATTAAGGCTTTACAATGTGGAGTAAAATTCGACAACAACATGATTTCGCTTCTAATGTACGCGGATGACATCGCGCTACTAGCTTCTGACGAACTTTCGCTGCAACGGATGCTTCAATGTCTACGTAATTGGTGTAATAAATGGCGACTCTTGATTAACAAGGATAAAACAAAAGTGATCCATTTTAGAAACCCCTCAAGTCTTCGATCTACTTTCGTTTTCAAGTGTGGAGATTTGGATATTGGATATGTTGATCGTTATCGATACTTGGGATTTTGGTTTACAGAATATCTGGATCTGACGGTATCAGTGCGTGAGTTAGCTAAATCAGCAAATAGAGCCTTAAGTGCAGTTATAACTAAATCGAAATTCGCGGGAGGGATGTCGCTGGCAGTTTTCAAACAACTATACACGTCTCTAGTGGAACCTGTCCTTTTCTATGGTGGAGCGCTATGGGGACATAACAAATACCGTTTCGTTCAAACAGTGCAAAACCGCGCGTGCAGATACTTCCTCGGAACGGGAAAAAACGGGTCCAATATCGCCGCACGAGGCGATCTTGGATGGAACTCTTGCGAATTCAACCAGAAAGTAGAAGTTTGTAGACTGTGGATTTATTTAAAATCCGTAGAGGAAAATAGACTATTGAAAAAAGTTCATAATTGGTCACTCTCTATCAAAGGCAGTTGGGATAGCAGAGCTGTGCACCTACTAAGAGACAATAACCTAGATCAACTGATCGGCAATCCTTTAATATCTACCAAAGAATGTATCAAGTTAATTAAGTATCATTTTATAAGTGTCGATAATTTAAAATGGTTTAACGAGTTACACAATGACAAAAAATGTAACAATGGCAATAAGCTGAGAACGTATAGGTCGTATAAAACCAGTAATCATACCGAAACATATGCCTCTAGTATTATGGATTTCAGATATAGACAGGTTATAGCTAAATTCCGTAGCGGCAATTTAAAGTTGAATATTGAGACGGGTCGGTATTCTCGTTCCATAATAGCTTTAGAAAATAGGGTTTGTACATTATGTGATCTAAATTGTATAGAAGACGAATGTCATTTCTTACTTGTATGCGATTTTTATTCAGATATCAGAGCTCATCTTTTTACCATAGCTGAACAGATTTGTCCATATTTTAACTTTTTAAATAATGTACAGAAGCTCAATATTTTAATGAATGAATCCAATTTGCAATATATGTTAGCAAGCACAGTTCACAAGATGTATCGCAGAAGAATGTGTTTTTAAACACCACTTTCTTAACAACAGTGAAATAGTTTCCATATCTAGCTGTACAGGTACTACAATATTTAGTGTCTCGTAAGCCTTAATAGGCTGGTTGTCAATCTTAATAAAATGTTGTATATTTTATAATATGCTTATATTATGTAATTTTATATGTAAAATTGACATGTGACACTTTTAATAAAATATATTGTATTGTATTGTATATTGTATTTAAAAAAGTCTTACCAGGGATGGTGATTCTACATGAAATGTAGGTATGGTTAGATGGTGATCTGTCTCCAGTCCTGCCCAGAATGATATTGGGGAATGGATGTGCAGGGTATTTCTCAGATGTTTAAGGTGCGCACACATCCATACTCACTACATCTTTCAATCAGATCAGCTCCCACACATACTTAAATACCGATGGTTGACGCAGTATGATAGCGCGATAACTTACCTGTTGAAATCAGTCATCCCTGACTGGTAAATACCCCGAGTAGGTACTCACTGGTATTATGAATATACTTAATATATACCATGGACTACATATTCCCCCTCCCTGATTAGATGGCTCCTGGCATCTCAACTAACCCCACATACATTGAAGATATAATACTATACAAAAATAAACGAGGCACTATAGTTGACCCGTAATTGTTCTAGAATCAATTACTGAAGACTTAAGGCAAAAACTTATCATTATGTTGAGGTTTTACCCCTAAGCCTTAAAATAGCCAGAGCGCTATTACCATGGATTTACAATACTGAACTCATCTTCACGTATAATACAGGGATGATGAGCAATGGACATTTACTTGAGGAACCAATTTCTGCACCTTTCATGTATAGGTGCATGCTATTTATGATCACTAGTCATGCGTTTGGGCCAGTCCCTACCAGCACTATAGTAATCTAAATACGCAATATGAATATAATATAAGAAATGGTCCTACTAGTAAAATCGTACAAAAATTAATAAAATGCTGATGAAACAATAACAATAATCCACCCAAAAACAAGCAATTTGTTTAAAATATCACACCCATCAGCACTACTCTGGAGGTTGGGCCAGTCCCTACCATCCAGAGCTATAAGCCTTGTAGGTTTAATGTAATAACTGGAGTAAAATAATAATGAAACTCGTAAAAATGGTAGAAATATAATGTACTAGTATCAAAGAAACCTGTTAAAACGCGGATCTGACCATATACTGTTTACTTCAGATATATAAATAGGTTTCGAGAGGAACACTGCAGGGGAAACACCCACTGAGACTTTGTTGATATACGGATAGACGTTTTTTTTAGTTTGCTTATGAGTGTGCTAAAGATCAATCCTCAAATTGAGAAACGAGTCGTCATTGTCAACCACAACAAGGAAGCACATTAATAAGCAAGCTAAAACAACGTCTATCTGTATAGCACGCAAAGATACAGATAATTTCTCGATGAGATCAAGATGGCGACCATAAAACTTGCCCATAGTCTCCATCAACCTGCATCTCTCGAATATCTGCCGTAAGTTTGTTCGTTAGCAGCTGGCATCTATCACGATAATCCCGATAACCAGAGCAAGACCTAGAATAACGAATCAACTGCGACATGAAAACACCACAGGATGGGTAAGCAGGGATGTTACAAGAACGGGAAAGTTCACGGTCCACTTTAAGCGATGGGAAAGGGTGATTTTCTAATTTAGATCTCGACAAAATATTCTTCAAGTGCCATAAGACTCTCCCTGAACACAGTATACCTTTTTCTTTCCCCTCGTTACATAGTCTAATGGCTCTCTTACTTCCAGACTTCCAGACCAAGTGAGTTTGGACGAGGGTGCCCTGTTGGAGCCCCTGGCTGTGGCTATATACAGCTGTCGCCGGGGAAACGTGGCCTTAGGAACTAAAGTACTAGTATGTGGTGCAGGTAAGTCGTCGATTGATATTAATGAGACAATGAAATATTTGAAAAAATCCAAAATAGATACACTTAGTGCACAATTTACATCAGGGAAGTGCAATCATAATCTTCTAACAAACAAACAAAAATGGCAAAACACAGCAACCAGGTACATTGTACCTACCAAAATTGCATATCGAAATTTACATGAAGCTGGTAATTAAGAGAAATCAATGTTGTTATAATACGACATACTGGAGGAATCATTTTACTGAAATATGTCTCTAATATCATACTTTATAAGGCAAGGGTGTTCTTCTGGGGGCATTTGGCAATACACTTCGGTGTGATAGCAATTTAAATCGGCAAATTATCCGAACTTTTACAAGAAGGCTTACACGAACATACCGTGGCCTCCCAAATACACACGGTCTCAACACATACATGTCGGCTTCACCAGGAGACCGTCCTTAAATGACCCTGGCTGTTAATAGGGCTAAAAACAATCAACCAACCAACCAACAAAACATCACTAACGTTAATCTTATCGTTATTGTATACACGTATAGCATTATATACTTGTATCTTGTTTATACACAATACATATCTCGAACCTTACGATGCGTAGTGAAATGTGCACTCTTTTACCTTGAAAATGACTAAGCCAGCTTATCAGTTCCTTGGTTGAACCAGGAAACGGAATATCTGACCGGTATTCAAATGTGTATACTCTATATTTTTATATTAAGAAATGTAAATATCTGTTTTACAGTTTGCAAAAGGATTATAGTGCCACATGACGGAAGTAACTAAATGACATAATAAGGGCTTTTCTGATACCGTAAATAGGGATATTTTGGTTTAGGTTATATTGTGGCTTATTTGGCGCCTGACATAAAAACGCCAAAATATAACTCACCAATTCATCCCCCCGTCAGTATAAACACCTATAACTGTGACGTTTACGGGGTTCGTGTCAGCCACTTTTACTGAAGATCTCTAGTGTCTATGCAAGTAAATGATATAATTTGAGCTACTCGATACAAATATATACAAATAAAGCACATTATCTAAGTTGGACTCATTTCCTAACAATAAATCAATGTACATGTAACTGTTACCTATACTTATGAACACTCAGTGCCCCTGAGCAATGATAATTTACAACACTATGATATAACAACTTTAATATCTATAATATGTACATGAACAAAATGAGTACTCAATATGAAATAATGAGTACTCCCTAGCCAACAAATGATTATTCCCTATCTGGGATTTGCAGACGATTATCTATTTAGCTACTAATAAATATAACAGGCAATATATCTCAACTATACAACAGTATCAACTATCATTCAGGAAATGAGTACTCCTAAAACTGAGCACTCACTACCTCAGGTAAGAATCACAAAACTGAGCACTCCCTAGGCGTACCTAACAATTATCCGAGCACTCACTACAAGTTACAACAATATAACATGAACGAATTAACCGAGCACTCACTCCGATACTAGCTACAACTGAGTCTCTCAAAGCTACAACTGAGTACTCACTAGCTTCTACATATCGAGCACTCCCTGACACTTTCAATCACCGGGCAGACCCAAGGGTATAATTCGTATGTGATGTACCGATCACATTGAGTACTCGGACCGGAGAAGGGAAGCCTTGCTCAGGCACATCTACCTTCGTATAGACCACAGGCACTAGCCTCGTCTGTCAAACACCTATAATATAGACAAGGTTATGAACTCCATTGGCCCAGCGACACGACTTAATTATGGGAAACATGTGATTTTGATGAAATAACCGTTCAAGATATCTCACTGGGAGTGGTCTTTATCGACAGAGAAATAATTTCTCTTTAATTTGGTATATCTTTTACCATGTATCATGCCATAAACTTTTCTGTAGAGGTCACGAAACAGCAGAAAACTGTCAAATTTCAGTTGGTCGGACACTGTGCTGTCCACGGAAACACGCTAAATTCCTAGTGGGTATCTCCTTACTCACGGCATGTACAAAGTTCAACCTCAATACAGTGTAACTACAACAAAAAACAAACTTACTTGTGTGTTTAATCATGTCCTTATATTATCATGTCGGACACTGGAGACAAAAGTTCAAGCTAGTCAGACTGGCAGACAGAAAGCAGGCCATTTACTTCCATTACAAGCAATATTTGCTAAAATGTTCATTACTTATATTTACATTTCGATAGAACTATTGTGCTTTATTTAGTTTCTTCGAACCGATTCTGAACAGCTAATCAACAATGAAATTGATGACGTCACAATAGAGATTGATGACGTCACAATACCAACTGCTGTTATATTTTGAGGCACTGGGTGTTATAGGCGTATGGCAGCAACTGCCTCTTAGCATTGTGTGAATGGACAATTACAAAGCAAATGTAAATATATACTAATTAAGGTACTGACTTCAAAAATTATAGCAGATATGTGGATTGGTGTTTCTCTCATATCTCGCCATGTTGGATAGAGTTTGCCCATGTAAGAAAGCTATGCAAGAAAAATCTATCTTACATAGCATTTCACGCGACGTGACGTCACAATGGCTCAACAATGACGTGACGTCACGAATACGGTAAACTCTGATACCGGAAAGAGAAAACGACGGCGTGATATAATTAAAACCTTTCACAAAATGTTAACCATAAACACCAGGAAGAGGAGATTATTTTTTCTGGGCAAACTTTGTTTGCAAATATAGGGTATGCTTAAACTCGCTGTCTAATTCGTTTTCGTCAAAAAAGCTCAGGGAAAAAGTTGAAATTTCAAAATGGTAGCCTGTTTAAACATACTTTCATGGTTTTTGAGCTTATTCGGGTAGTTGATATGAGAGAAAAAGACTCTTTCATTATGTGTGTATGTAGGATAGGGATATTCCACCCTCGGGATCACAAAATGTGGTAAAACCCTCGGCAAGCCTCGGGTTTCACCACATTTTGTGACCCCTCGGGTGGAATATCCCTATCCTACATACACGCATATGAAAGAGTCTTATAATCTGTAAACTTCTGCCATGGTTATCTTTCGTCAAAGTTCAAATCAAACAAGGGATATGACCAAACTTAATATTCTGATTACCATGAATATCTGTAATACTTAGTTAATATCGATCTTTTCAAAGTATATATTCTGGCTAACATTGCAGCCATATTGTTGTACTGAAGAGTCCTAGGAGGACGAAACAGCTGAATTCATTTTTTCAGCATACTGTATCTATTACTAAATTTAAGAGGTGCAGCATATATGTGTGTTACGTCATCCTTAAAGTTTGTTTTTATCAATAAATTATACAATTACCCGTTTGTATTTATCATAAGGTCCTGTCGGAATTTTGACAATGCTGGTAGCCAAACAGATGGGGGCGTCCAAGGTCCTGATAACAGGTAACGTGGTGAAGACGCGTGTGTTCACGCTTATAAATCATACAAGGGAGAAGTGGAAATCGATCCTTACTGATGTTTACTTATACATATCTATTGCTGTACGATTAAGTTGCTCCCTTACTTTTACTGTCTGATCACATATATTGGAAGGGGGGAACTTATGTTTGACCGAAATAAAATAAGAGAATACCGAAGCGTCAACATAATCATAATCCAAACTAAAAATCGAACAAACCAGGGGCAAAATTTGAACAAAGGAAAGAACTTTCCATCGAGTAACATTTTTCTTTCGATTGGGTAACATATGCAATCAAAAAACACAAACTGAACGAAAAATTAATAAGAATAAGGAAAAGAAAGTTAATTATTGTTAATGACCAACGAGAGTAATATAATATATCAATCCAGTGCTATGTAAACTGGGAAATTAAAACCCGAGGGTAAGATTTAAAATTCATAAATCTTTTCCCGAGTGTTGCGATTTCTCTATCTACATCATACATGGGAGGAAAAGCTGTAATGTGAACTCACTGCAACACACCATCATCAATGGCAAATGTAAGGTGTGACGAAAATGGTGACGTTACGCTGGAAACACTGCATGGAGTGATGACGTAGTACTATAAAATAGTACACATTAGCTGTAGAATAGGAATGAACCTGTGAAATGTGGGAGAAATATCACGTCAATTTTAGTTTTGTTTGTGTCACAATACGAGTATTGCTGGAGTATTAAACCCATGATTTACAAGTTTAGTACAAAAGACATTCAAGAGAATAACACCTTTATTTTTGTTTGTCGCTGTAGCTGGATAGAGGGACATGTCAATTTTCAAAAGTTGGTATGAAAGCACTCAACAGATGAAGTAGTTATGATATAATTACAGCGGTAGTATAAATTACGATGGAACCGCAGTCTAACCAGGATTGTTTGAGTCGGTCCGAGAGCAAGGTCGTGTGTTTCATAGAGTGTTATGACTAGTCTGTCACATGACTGTCCTGCTGTCGGCTATATGCCTAAACGTATTGTCGCGTATGTACAATATGAGGACAATAGAAATCACAAGTGATGTGGTACATTATTGATTATAGGGGTACTTTCTGCCCCCACGTTAAAATCATCCACGTTGCACGTGTGATATTTCAAACAGACACCTTTGAAAGCACGTCATATTATAACAGACGACTCCAACAACTACGTGACGAGTTACAAAATTAATGTTTTTAACGTCTGCCAAAACAGGTAAAATCGAACAGGAAGCATGATATTAAACATATGGTCTAAGTGCTTATCTATCCAACAACACGTGGGTGTAAAAAAGTACACTGACATTCTAACCCGAATGTGCATTTCTGAGTGCAAAGAATACTCTTGTCTGGTCGGACACTCGTTCGGTGAACTTAGCATTCGTTTAACGAACTCTGTAATACCTATCGTATATGAAGAAGTTTCATGACGTTAAGCGTAACACTCTTTTGAGCTAGGGCGGTCAGTGTAAATGATTAGTTAAACTCAGTACGTCTTTTAGTTTATTTGCTTACCGCATGTAGCTTGTGATTACTAATTATTATACAATCACATTTATTATGGCAAAACAAAACACTTAACTCCAGTAACTTGGTCACTAATGATATCGAGAGTTTAAATCTGTCTAGTTAATCTTTTTAAAAAATCACACAAAAACGTCACATGAATTCTAACTTTTGCAAATCATATATATGTGTAAATAAAGGGTTTGACGCATTCTTTTTACTAATACGAATTTTATTTATTTATTGAATTGTTTGCCTGACGATAACTATATAATCACAAACAAATATTCATAAAAGTGTTGAATGTTGTGGTCACATGCTCAAAAGGACGTAAATAACAATCATCTGTGTCAGACATTGTATTAATTTTCGATCTTTTGATTTCAAAACATTATGCTGTCATTAAAAGTAGCTGCAGTTAAGATTGTTTTGATAAATATAAAACGCGTAACTTTATAATTTCTAAAGGTAAATTGTTTGTTTTACTTGAATGAAATATTTTTGTACCCTCGTTCGTTAGCATGGCTTATTAGATGATAATTGTTGATAGAGCATTGTCAAATTATACGTGCAGAGTGAACGCCCAACGAATGTAAGTAAACGAACCTCGAATCAAAGCGAGTATTAAATAAATGTGTTTTACTATCCAATTAACGGGACCCGTTCGGGTCACTTATTTATATGTGGTATCACGTTAATTTTCTATTATTTATGGGTATTGGATATTTGTGTTTACATATAAAGACATCGACGACATCCGGTTAGAAATGGTTGGTCGTATGGGTGCAGATTTCACATTGAAAGTGACATCCGATGACGCGGTGAGTCTAGCTAACCACATCGAGGTTATGATGGGAGGTCAACCGGAAGTGTCCATAGAATGCAGCGGCGCAGACCTTAGTTACGCTACAGCTATACATGTAAGTACCAATCTTTAGGGACAACTCGTCAATTCTTAATGATAATATTTCGTACAGATAGTACATGCAGGTACATGTATACCAATTTCGTCAACATTAATGATAATCTTTCGTAAAGATACTAAAGATGCTTAAACATACGCTGAAAGTACAGTTGACAAGGGTTATTCGATGTAGTAATTCCAACCTTTCTGCTCTTTACATCCGTTGAACCAATTGTAGCAAAATTAGTGACATTACGGATAGAATGATTACAACCCATCTCCACGTCTCCAGTTTTAAACAGAAGCCGAAATAAAAAAAAAATATTGATTTTCTTTAACTTGCAGTCACTTACGTATACGAGAAAGCAATGTTTGCAATGTTTTGATATTTGTTTTGTTAACAACAGTATTCTATAAATTATCTATGATAAGTATAACTTACAAGTAGATATTATAAAGTTGTGGGGGGATCAACATATTCTCAAATACGCATTTATTCGGCATTTTGGTGTATGGATAGGCTGTCGGAAATTATTCCCGAAGACTGAAAGTCCGACTCGCACTTTTGGCGGTTATTTTTTTTTTTTTTTTTACAAGCTGTAGTGTTTTAATACATTTAAGAAAAATACGTGTTGAAAAGTTTTAAATCGGATACTTGTTTAACCCGTTACGTTTCTTTGTAATTAATTTGGACACTAAAGAATGTACACATCATCGTTTACTTTATAATAGATAACTTGAACACATGTTTTGAAAAGGATGTCATTTGTTAAGTGATTGATAAATCGACGCATGCAATTAGCACTTGAGAAAACTCTTACCAAAACAGTCTGTGTATAAGATATCAAGGGGGAAACAGATTTAGAATATGTTTGGTCGATATATCGACAAATAAGCTGACATCTTATTAATGAACATGTACTAAAGAAAAAGTTGCTGTTCCACATGACTGAAATACAAGGGAATTACAGCTGATATACATGTACAAGCCCAACATGATACCATAATTATAAATTAATAAATACACCGATGTCACATTCACAAAGCTGACACAATCCATTATCATATCATGATCAATAGTTTTCTTCTTCATTTTTTTTTTCAATAGCTTTCTTAACTTTAAAAACTATAGGTAATTTTTGTGCTACAGTATTTTCAGTATTTCGATTTTCAAGATAGATCTCTGATTTATAGTATGTATTTTGGTTCTCCAAGAATTATATGTATCTCCTTATATTAAAAACATTTGTCGCTAAAAATGCATGCTCTATTGTTACATTTTGCTTTAATTTTCATTGTATGAATTCTTACGTGTTTTCAGGCAACTTGCCCAGGTGGATGTGTTGTAACGGTTGCACGGCATAAGAATAGTGGAGATATTCCACTGAACCACGCGGCTACTAAAGAAGTGGATATTAAGGGTATCTTCAGATACGCCAATTGGTACGTACCCGAAAGTTCCAGAGCATGTCTAGTTAAAGTTTCGATTACATCTTGGTATTTAAGCTTTGCTATAATCTAATTACACTGAAAGGCCAAATATTTCGTCCATGAATATTTCGTGATTCTGAAAAATCCAGTTGATAACCATGCAAAGATAAGGCTAAACCGAAGTAAACCTGAGCGGTAACTAACAAGAAACCCTTGACAGAAAATTCCAAAGAATGGAAAATACCCACGTAATATTTCATCTTGAACAAAATATATAAACATAAATTAGTAGGCTTGATTTTTTAAAAACAGTTTGCTGAAAGTTATGGATTTTGGGCCTTTGCCGAAATGGCATTTATGAATTTGTAAGATCATTAACTTCAGTTCGTAGTACAACTAGCTTGAGGCAGATGTCTTTGCCAAAAGGATCTCGTGGTACATGGGCACAATGAAAGTCACTCGTTTTTGGAAACTGTATCAGGAGCAAAGAAACATCAAATAAAACATACATATATAGTAAACTGTATATACAGTTGAACACTGCGACGATGTATCGTTCAAACGAGAAACAAGCGACGGAGACGATCTTAACGTAATGGCACTCGGGAATGGTGTTCAGATTAAAATCGAACTACTTATTTCTAGAATGTATCCATTTTGTTTTTCTCTTGCATTTTGACAGCTACCCAGCAGCGCTCGACTTCGTTACTAATAGTGGCGTGGATCTGACCCCGCTGATAACACATCACTTTAAGCTGAAGGACACTACCAGCGCATTTGAAACGGCAAGGTCACGTGACGCGCATGCAGTCAAAGTCATGATTCACTGCAATGAATAAATGTATTATAAGAGACCCGTGATTATTTTTTTACTTGTTAATATGATCTGTATCGTTACTGTGTTATACTCTCCAGGACGTATATTTTCCTCATCGACAATTTTTAACGCAAAACTGGTTATTATTAAACGGTGTATAAATATGTATATTGAACTAATATAGAAACGCAGGGTGCATATATAAATGTGCAACCAGTGCTTAATGTTTTGGTCTAAAATGATGAAATTCGGTCATACAAGTATCTAGGTAACATTCTAGCGAATCATAATCGACATTTTCGTGAACAAACTGTACGAAGCTATATATCCTGCCACTTTTTGCGTAGTCTTTAGATGCCTATATTAAGAGGAAGACCGCCATCCCATGACAGCGAAAGGCCAGCGCGTGCAATGACGTCAAAACTCGCAATACAAAAGTGTAAGGATAGTTGACAAAATGTTGAGACACAGGAATTTTGCGTGTTTTCGGAGGATATCGAGATTATTTCTGCAGGAGGATACATTTGACGTGCATTTAGGAGGTTTTTAAAATGAAAATTATCCATCTTGCCTCAAACGCTTCCACTCTTTAGCCTTTATGACCATTGAGAGGGCATTTTTATCGCACAAATGCGCGAGGGATGCATACGCGATATTGAAGAGTCGATTTCATTTTATAATTTAGGAGGGGGGGGCATCAATTACTCGTGAAGAGCATTCAAGTATGCATAATTTATTGACCTAGAAACTTAACCCTGGGTTTCGTTTTGGTTCAGAATAGATACATAATGTATATATCAAGTTATGCTATCAATATTTTTGTTGAATCTTGCATTTGAATATAATAGTGTATGGCATGCAACGATCATCATTAAGCACTTTTTTCATTCTTTGCTCGTTGTACCATGAAATCTTTGAATATGCTTGACAGTTATACACACATCTTTGCTCGGTCTAGATTGTTCCCAAGAGTAGAACATGCATTCTCCAAGTCTTCTCAACGATATCCGTGCTGAAACGGAACATACAAACACCTGGTCTTAGTCTCTTGTACTTTTGCAAGGGTCTCCATGTAAATCTTTCCTTTGTTCAAATTTTGCCCGTGGTTTAATCGATTTTGAGTTTGGATTATGATTATGTTCACGCTTCGGTATTCTCTTATTTTATTTTACCATATTTCTTTTTCTTTCTTATGGAAGATAACTAACTATACTTACATTCCGTATTGCATTTTGCCTAAATGCCGTGTGTAAACCATATTGCATTCATAAACTGTACACTACAATTTACGGTGATTAAGTGAGTGCATGAGGATATTCCGTATTGCATTTTGCCTATATGCCGTGTGTAAACCAAATCGCATTAATAAACTGTACACTACAATTCACAGTGATAAGGTTAGTGTATGAAGATATTCCGTATTGCATTTTGCCTATATGCCGTGTGTAAACCAAATTACATTAATAAACTGTGAACTTCAATTTACAGTGATATGGTGAGTGTATGAATACAGTGGTCGCATTACGTTTAACAAATTAACATCAATGCGCGATATTTGAAATTGATGACGTCAGTGATATGATTACCAGCAATTAAACGTATCATAGCTACATTTAAAACATCTTTCTGAATGTATACTTAAGCATTGAACTGTTACCAAATGGTAGTATACAGTCGATATGAACACATTCTGTCAACCACATTGTTTTCATATCGCCTGTAAACTACCATTTGTTACAGTTCAATGCTTAGATGTTTGCTATATATCTATCAATCTGATTAAAATCATATCTTGATCTCCGCGCCGTTATGTAAACTTCTCTCTGGTGCGTTAAGATCTGAGATAATCCCATAGAGGGTCATGTCCCGATGACCTTTCGCATTAGCCAATCAAATTACTACTAGCAGAATCTTGACAGTGAAATTTTGAGGCGACAAAGCTTGCATAAACACATTTTTCCGTTTAGTCATTTCGTAACCAAAAAGTTCGTGCGGAATAATGTGACGAAATAGCTTGCTGCAAGATGACAGGTCGTTGGAAAAATATTTTAGTGTTAAGTAAAGAGGCGACAAAGGTCATCTGGACGTGACCTCTTATTGGATGTCAGATCCTCGTAAAACGGAGTGAGAACAAGGATCTGTATTTTAATCAGATTGTATATCTATGTGCTATAAGATTTAACTGAGATATGTGTACATGTATAGGGATTGAACGGCGGTTTTTTAATTTCATGCCAGTATGAATGAAAAGCGTTTACATCCATATTGCATGAAGCCCGCTTTATTATTGAACAATTGTTTAATTCAATTTCTTATTAATGAACAATTGGTTAATCAACTGCGTTTGTTATTACGCCGTCATTTAAATGAAAAAGGCGGGACAGCCATAATTTAAAAAAAAAATAAAAATTTGTTGCGCCAATAATTTACCATAGTCATTTGAGCGTTTGACCCGGGGGCGTTTTCCATGTTATCCGAAGCGGAGCCGTAAGACTTGTATTGAACAAGAATTAATATATTACGTCAAAAGTACTTCACATGAATGGATGTTTTCATACTGTATTCATGATGTATTCATAGTCTAGTGTTTGTTGTTTTCAGTTGGTATATTCATATAGAGAAGAAACAATCAAAATGTAAATATATTTATATAAACGTCCTCCTTAGACATTGATCACTATCGGTTACATCATTGACGCAGGCGATATCGTCAACATTAACGTAAGCGATACCGCCGAAATTGACAAGAGCGATACCATGGTTATTGACGTGTTCGACACCAACGTCAGCACATGGAACTCTTGAAGGAATCGTTTATCTTGTTGCTCGTTCATGCTCAGTTTGACCTTTCCTCAAACATGTTGCATATTCAGCTGATCTTTCACGAACATTCACGACCATCATTACTTCTTCCTTCATAGAAGGAACGGTCCCTTGGAATTTTTGTTATAGAATAGAACGAGTGTGTATATAATGATCGAAAAACATATGTGACATTTAAAACTCATAAAATATCATTTAAATATCATACATTTTATTTCTTGATACAAATTGATTAATTGATACATACTGAAGGCACATTTCTATATACTGTGAATGGAACATAAGAGTAGAAAAAGAAAAATCTGTAAAAGAAGACCAAGCCACTGCATTTTAAATCAACAAGCTTCTGAAAGAAGACAGATTACCAGAGTCATGAAACCGAACTGATAAAATCGATTAAACTAGTGACAAATATGAAAGCTTGACACCAAACTCCTCACAAAAAAGTACAAATGAAAACGTCTAGGCCCCAGGATCATGAAACTATCTTAAGTCTGCATTAAGTTTGGACTAACCACAAATAACGTCATGAAAAGGTACGTCATACGTGATTAGCTTAGCAATAACTTTAGTCTTGTATTGTTATAAGATCCCGGGGTCAGGTGTTCCTAAAGGTTAAGCTTCTTCTGCTTCATCGACGAAACCAATTTTCAAAATCTAAGTCATTTTTCAAATAATAAAAGAAGAGAGGACAAAAGTAATGGCAACATAACAACATGACATATTTATAAATTTAAAAACGTTCACTTTCATAATATTATCATACAAAACATAACAAAATTCAAAAGTATGATTACAAACAAATCTAAGCGGACAGTAGTCTAGGAAAACAATAAAATGCCAAAAACAATATTCAAATATAAAATAGCACTTGTTTCTGTAACCAACTTAGCTTGAAATCAAAGTGGTTTGAAATTAATTTCATGACTAAATATTAGTGTATATTTCATTTTTATTAACAAAATTTTGTAAAATATGTACTAAAACATTGTACAGTAACTTTAACTACTTCACTGCCAATATTACACATGCTATTGACCGTATGTCACAAACAGTAAGATATTGTTAAATATTAAGCAATAATGAAGTAATGAAAGCTAAAGTTCAGTTTGAATTTATCGTTTTGGTAGATATTCCGAGAGTGAATGATTTGTGTGATTCATGTCTCTATTTACGTCTTGGCTTACTTGTGATCAACGCTCATTTTGATCGATAACACATTTGACCCGACGGTCAATATAAAACTTCGTCTACAGAGCCTACATCTAAATTAGAATATATATTTACAAACAACCTTGCAATATGTTAACAAAGAATATGAAATACACTTTCTCCTATTTTCCCTTGCAATGATGCTTAACGATTTTGCTAAAAAAATCATTAAATTCAGCCATATTTGTTGATCACCATACCACTTTATCTTTCAGCATAATATACCTTCAATGTCTAGAAAGTACTTTGTAAGAAATCGATTCATGAAAAATACATTGTAATAAATCGATAGAAAAAAGTTTTATTACTAACTATTATACAAATTTAAGGACTGAAGAAAAAAATGGAATGTTTTGTCATTACCACGTTTTACATTTAAGGTAATATTTCATACCATTACATAGATAAAATAGGGAAAGTGATAATATTTCAAACTCATTGACAAACATTATACATATCTTCCATATTGATTTACATATAAAAGTAGTAATGCTTTGACTTAAATTGATTGTCAAATACTGTCGAAATGAATACAGATTAAAGGTTTCCTGTACCTGTCAAAGGCTAACCGTATTTTGGTGGAAAACATATTCAAAGCTGAAATTATGACTTGTCACTGTAAATCATATTTACATATTGCCCGATGACAGGCATCAACCATTTCATTATACATCTTCGCTATTTGGTTTTGGATGTGATAAGCTATGTACATACAGTGCCATAAAAGATAGGAGATATGTTTGGATCATTTTTTGTAAAACCATATGCTGTACAAATCGCTTTTACACAACTTTCAGATTAGATCTCCCCCAATATCCCCAGACCCTTTAATGATACAGCATAATGAATAAGCTATTGAATAGTTTGTATCTGTAAATTGTCACAAACTTATATGTGGTAAAGTTGCATTGGTCAACCGACCTTTCATGTTCTCTGTACGAATTCAAACAGGCAAGTAAGCATAACCGTTGATAGTTGACAAAATGACTTAAAATGACACTTTGAATCGATTTATCATTTGTAATGAAATACCTCATAACGCTTTGTCAACAAAAGAAAAGGAATAAAAAATACAAGTTTCCCTCATAAATACCAACACATGGCCATTATTTGTCTTCTGTTCATGAAAGCAATATGACAAAGGCATACATCAGTAAAGAATAAATGAGTATTTTATATGAGAACAAACTATATTACATTTCTTGTTAACGCCCACACAACCTGTCTATATGTCTGACGCTGTGCTATATTTTCATAGCGACTTATAATATACACACTTATCATTGAAACGACCCCACCTACACACATTTTACTGGTTATAAACAAGTATTATGGTGCAGTTTAATTCATTTTTCGGCTACTGTATATATTACTAAATATAAAAGGTGCAGCATGTGTGCGTCTTACGTCATTTTCTGGATATAATGTGGTACACTCTGCCAACGAACGTCTTCGTCCTCGAGGTTCGCTGGAGCCTTGATTGTCAGTTTTCTCATTTGAGTAGTAGCATGATTCATAATATACACACTTTCGTAGTACACAATTATAAATTATACAGTAATGCAGTTTTTTCTAAATTCCTATTTAAAGGTGTTTTACGGAACTTTTCTGCTGCTTCTACAGTAGTTTAGAACATTTTGATTCTCACATTTTGGCCCCTAGCATAACTGAAGAGTCCTAAGAGGACGGAACAGCTGTATGATGCAGTTGAATTATTTTTTTGACATATTGTATCTATTAGTAATTTAAAAGGTGCAGCATATGTGTGTGTTACGTCATCTTCCTACGATCCATACCTACCAACCTAGAGCATTTGCAAGGAAAAGGAACAATGAACCTGTACTATTTACCTATTTATTTTATAATATGAGCTAGGTAAAAAGTGAAACTGTGACATGTTAGATTTATTCAAGGAGTTTAATAACCAGACTTGATCGGCTGTATCTGTAAGCATTAATGAAATTCAATTTAGGAAAAAACTGCATTCATCACAGAAGGGTCATCTCTTTGAAATAAAATATAAAAGCTTCGTTAATACACGAATAAAACAGGTTTTTTTCACATAATTGAAAGACATTGTAAAATTGATGTTTAAATGATTCAACCTAAAATTGTAAAATTATGTAGTTCAACCAGACATTGAAAAGCTAATGTTTACGTAATTCAACCAAATATTGTAAAATACAGGTTTATGTCATTCAAGCAGACATTGTAAAATTACAAAATGTAACCAGACGTTGTAAAATTGATGAACAAGTAATTCAACCAGACGTTGTAAAATTACATAATTCAACCAGACGTTGTAAAGTTACATAATTCAACCAGACGTTGTAAAATTACGAAGTCCAACCAGACATTGTAAAATTGACATTTGCTTCATTCAACCCGACATTGTAAAATTAACGTTTACGTAATTCAACCAGACATTGTGAAATTGATGTTTACGTAATTCAACGACATAATGTTAAAAAAAGTTTACGTAATTCAACCTGATATAGTCAATCTCAAATGTACACAAAATACCTGAAAACAATATGTTAAATATATACTTATAAGTCTTGTTCATTGGCATCTATGCAATGTTGGGTCTGCATACCCTTCATCAGCGATAGACAAGTTCCTTATAAAGGTACTTCTCCTGATTAAGGCCTATTTTGGAGGATCATCAAACACTCCACACACCAGGTTCGCAGGTAACGCACGATCTAGAGCGAAAATCAAATCCTAATTAAATTTAGGATCTAACAATATCTTTATGATCTAACAATAACTTTATAACAAGAGGCCTGAGACCCCTAAAAATCTCAATTACATATGATTAATAAACAAAATTCAAATAGTTATTGATTTTTTTTAGTCTTTCATCAAAATCTACATGTGAAAACAGCTATATATTAACAAGTAAATCAAAAACAAAATACACGTAAATGTTTGAGGTAAAAACTAAAGATTCGAAAAGTTTAGGAATTTTGAGGAGAGGGTTTCCTTGGTAAATTACAAAAATCACCAAACATTATTTACACCAAATGTATTCATATCTCACAATATGTTAATGTCTTTACAAATTCACGGAGGACCTTAATTGATAACTGCTTATAGAATAGACAGGTTTACAGTTTATCCACTTATGAATATCGTTGCATTCAATTGCAGGTAAAACGTGTTTCTAGTTGTATGAAATGCATTCAAGCAATTAACAATTGCAGGGCTCAGAGGTAAAATCTATTTCATGCTATGTGCTGTAAAAAATTATTATTTAATTGGCTTCATTGACAATATTTGGGCTATCCTACTGTTTTAACGTCAACGTTTCTGCTTAAAGAAAAACAAATATCATTAATTAAGGCAGCCATATTGTTTTTCCCATCTGCTCAAAATCTGGACAATGCACAACTTATGATCATTGGGAACTTGTGTATGAAAATTGAGTAGAATCCATGCAGTATTTCTCAAGAAATAGCAAGCACAATCTAAGACTGCACTATCCAAGACAGGCTATATTGTTTTTCAGATCAGCTGTAAAACTAGACAATGCACAACGTTGGACCAAGGGATATTGCATATGAAATTTGAAAAGAATCCATCCTTATTATCAAGAAATAGCGACTGCAAAATCAAAGATGGCAGCCTATCAGCCATATTATTTTTCGAATCAAGAGGACCATGCACAACTATAAACCACAGGGAACATGCATATGAAAGTTGAGTAGAATCAATCACACATTTCCCAAGAAATAATATTCACAAATGATAAATGCAAAATCCATGATGGCTGTTTATTGGCCAAATTATTTTTTTAATCACCTCAAAAACTGGACTTTGCAAAACTATGGACCATAGGGTAGGGGGTGGGGGAGTACCAGCATACCTATCAGTTTATGGGACGGGGAGTAACAGCATACTTATCTGTTTAGGGGGGGGGGGTAGTAACAGCATACCTATCTGTTTAGGGAAGGGGAGGGGGAGTACAAGCATACCTATCTGTTTAGGGAAGGGGAGGGGGAGTACCAGCATACCTATCTGTTTATGGGACGGGGAGTAACAGCATACCTATCTGTTTAGGGAAGGGGAGGGGGAGTACCAGCATACCTATCTGTTTAGGGAAGGGGAGGGGGAGTACCAGCATACCTATCTGTTTAGGGAAGGGGAGGGGGAGTACCAGCATACCTATCTGTTTAGGGAAGGGGAGGGGGAGTACCAGCATACCTATCTGTTCAGGGTAGGGGGAGGGGGAGTACCAGCATACCTATCTGTTTATGGGACAGGGGGTAACAGCATACTTATCTGTTTAGGGGAGGGGGAGTAACAGCATACTTATCTGTTTAGGGAAGGGGAGGGGGAGTACCAGCATACCTATCTGTTCAGGGTAGGGGGAGGGGGAGTAACAGCATACCTATCTGTTTAGGGGGGGTAATAACAGCATACCTATCTGTTAAGGGTAGAGGGAGAGGGAGTAACAGCATACCTATCTGTTTAGGGGAGGGGGAGTAACAGCATACCTATCTGTTTAGGGGGGGTTATAACAGCATACCTATCTGTTAAGGGTAGAGGGAGAGGGAGTAACAGCATACCTATCTGTTTAGGGGAGGGGGAGTACCAGCCTACCTATCTGTTCAGGGTAGGGGGAGGGGGAGAAACAGCATACCTATCTGTTTAGGGTAGGGGAGGGGGAGTAACAGCATACCTATCTCTTCAGGGGGGAGGGGGAGTAACAGCATACCTATCTGTTTAGGGGGGAAGAGGGAGTAACAGCAAACCTATCTGTTTAGGGGGGGGGGTAGTAACAGCATACCTATCTGTTTAGGGGGGGGGGTAGTAACAGCATACCTATCTGTTTAGGGGGGGTAGTAACAGCATACCTATCTGTTTAGGGGGGGGGTAGTAACAGCATACCTATCTGTTTAGGGGGTAAGAGGGAGTAACAGCAAACCTATCTGTTAAGGGTAGGGGGATGGGGAGTAACAGCATACCTATCTGTTTAGGGGGGGAGGGGGAGTAACAGCATACCTATCTGTTCAGGGTAGGGGGATAGGGAGTAACAGCATACCTATCTGTTTAGGGGGGGAGGGGGAGTAACAGCATACCTATCTGTTCGGGGGAGGGGGAGTAACAGCATACCTATCTGTTTAGGGGGGGGGAGAGGGAGTAACAGCATAGCTATCTGTTTAGTGTAGGGGGAGAGGGAATAACAGCAAACCTATCTGTTTAGGGTAGAGGGAGAGGGAGTAACAGCATACCTATCTGTTCAGGGTAGGGGGAGGGGGAGATACAGCATACTTTTCTGTTTAGGGTGGAGGGAGTAACAGCATACCTATCTGTTCAGGGGGGGGGGAGAGGTAGTAACAGCATAGGTATCTATTTAAGGGGGGGAGAGGGAGTAACAGCAAACATATCTGTTTAGGGTAGAGGAAGAACGAGTAACAGCATACTTATCTGTTTAGTGGGGGGGGGGGGGTGGAGGGGAAGTAACAGCATACCTATCTGTTCAGGGTAGGGGGAGGAGGAGTAACAGCATACCTATCTGTTTAGGGGGGGGGGTAATAACAGCATACCTATCTGTTAGGAGGGGGGTAGTAACAGCATACCTATCTGTTAGGGGGGGGGGTAGTCACAGCATACCTATCTGTTCAGGGTACGAGGAGGGGGAGTAACAGCAAACCTATCTGTTAAGGGTAGAGGGAGAGGGAGTAACAGCATACCTATCTGTTTAGGGTAGGGAGAGAGGGAGTAACAGCATACCTATCTGTTTAGGGTAGGGAGAGAGGGAGTAACAGCATACCTATCTGTTTAGGGGGGGTAATAACAGCATACCTATCTGTTAAGGGTAGAGGGAGAGGGAGTAACAGCATACCTATCTGTTTAGGGTAGGGGGAGGAACAGCATACCTATCTGTTTAGGGGGGGTAATAACAGCATACCTATCTGTTAAGGGTAGAGGGAGAGGGAGTAACAGCATACCTATCTGTTTAGGGTAGGGGGAGGAACAGCATACCTATCTGTATAGGGTAGGGAGAGAGGGAGTAACAGCATACCTATCTGTTTAGGGGGGGGGTAATAACAGCATACCTATCTGTTAAGGGTAGAGGGAGAGGGAGTAACAGCATACCTATCTGTTTAGGGTAGGGGGAGGGGGAGTAACAGCATACCTATCTCTTCAGGGGGGAGGGGGAGTAACAGCATACCTATCTGTTTAGGGGGGGGGGGGGTAGTAACAGCATACCTATCTGTTAGGGGGGGGGGTAACAGCATACCTATCTGTTAGGGGGGGAGTAACAGCATACCTATCTGTTTGGGGGGGGGGGGGGTAGTAACAGCATACCTATCTGTTTAGGGGGGAAGAGGTAGTAACAGTAAACCTATCTGTTTAGGGGGGGGGGGGTAGTAACAGCATACCTATCTGTTTAGGGGGGGGTAGTAACAGCATACCTATCTGTTTAGGGGGGGTAGTAACAGCATACCTATCTGTTTAGGGGGGGTAGTAACAGCATACCTATCTGTTTAGGGGGTAAGAGGGAGTAACAGCAAACCTATCTGTTAAGGGTAGGGGGATGGGGAGTAACAGCATACCTATCTGTTTAGGGGGGGAGGGGGAGTAACAGCATACCTATCTGTTCAGGGTAGGGGGATGGGGAGTAACAGCATACCTATCTGTTTAGGGGGGGAGGGGGAGTAACAGCATACCTATCTGTTCGGGGGAGGGGGAGTAACAGCATACCTATCTGTTTAGGGGGGGGGAGAGGGAGTAACAGCATAGCTATCTGTTTAGTGTAGGGGGAGAGGGAATAACAGCAAACCTATCTGTTTAGGGTAGAGGGAGAGGGAGTAACAGCATACCTATCTGTTCAGGGTAGGGGGAGGGGGAGATACAGCATACTTTTCTGTTTAGGGTGGAGGGAGTAACAGCATACCTATCTGTTCAGGGGGGGGGGAGAGGTAGTAACAGCATAGGTATCTATTTAAGGGGGGGAGAGGGAATAACAGCAAACATATCTGTTTAGGGTAGAGGAAGAACGAGTAACAGCATACTTATCTGTTTAGGGGGGGGGGGGGGTGGAGGGGAAGTAACAGCATACCTATCTGTTCAGGGTAGGGGGAGGAGGAGTAACAGCATACCTATCTGTTTAGGGGGGGGGGTAACAGCATACCTATCTGTTCAGGGCAGGGGGAGGGGGGGTAACAGCATACCTATCTGTTTATGGTACGAGGAGGGGAAGTAACAGCATACCTATCTGTTTAGGGGAGAGGGAGTAACAGCATACCTATCTGTTTAGGGTACGAGGAGGGGAAGTAAAAGCATACATATCTGTTTAGGGGAGAGGGAGTAACAGCATACCTATCTGTTTAAAGGAGGGGAAGTAACAGCATACCTATCTGTTTAGGGGAGGGGGAGGGGGAGTACCAGCATACCTATCTGTTTAGGGGAGTGGGAGTAACAGCATACCTATCTGTTTAGGGGAGGGGGACAGGGAGTAACAGCATACCTATCTGTTTAGGGGAGTGGGAGTAACAGCATACCTATCTGTTTAGGGGAGGGGGAGTAACAGCATACCTATCTGTTTAGGGGAGGGGGAGTAACAGCATACCTATCTGTTCAGGGGAGAGGGAGTAACAGCATACCTATCTGTTCAGGGGAGAGGGAGTAACAGCATACCTATCTGTTCAGGGGAGTGGGAGTAACAGCATACCTATCTGTTTAGGGGAGGGGGAGTAACAGCATACCTATCTGTTCAGGGGAGAGGGAGTAACAGCATACCTATCTGTTCAGGGGAGTGGGAGTAACAGCATACCTATCTGTTTAGGGGAGGGGGAGTAACAGCATACCTATCTGTTTAGGGGAGTGGGAGTAACAGCATACCTATCTGTTCAGGGGAGTGGGAGTAACAGCATACCTATCTGTTTAGGGGAGGGGGAGTAACAGCATACCTATCTGTTTAGGGGAGAGGGAATAACAGCATACCTATCTGTTTAGGGGAGGGGGACAGGGGGTAACAGCATACCTATCTGTTTAGGGGAGTGGGAGTAACAGCATACCTATCTGTTTAGGGGAGGGGGACAGGGAGTAACAGCATACCTATCTGTTTAGGGGAGGGGGACAGGGGGTAACAGCATACCTATCTGTTTAGGGGAGTGGGAGTAACAGCATACCTATCTGTTTAGGGGAGTGGGAGTAACAGCATACCTATCTGTTTAGGGGAGTGGGACATGGAGTAACAGCATACCTATCTGTTTAGGGGAGTGGGAGTAACAGCATACCTATCTGTTTAGGGGAGGGGGACAGGGAGTAACAGTATACCTATCTGTTTAGGGGAGTGGGAGTAACAGCATACCTATCTGTTTAGGGGAGTGGGAGTAACAGCATACCTATCTGTTTAGGGGAGGGGGACAGGGAGTAACAGCATATCTATCTGTTTAGGGGAGGGGGAGTAACAGCATATCTATCTGTTTAGGGGAGGGGGACAGGGGGTAACAGCATACATATCTGTTTAGGGGAGTGGGAGTAACAGCAAACCTATCTGTTTAGGGGAGAGGGACAGGGAGTAACAGCATACCTATCTGTTTAGGGGAGGGGGGAGGGAGTAACAGCCTACCTATCTGTTCAGGGGATAGGGAGTAACAGCATACCTATCTGTTCAGGGGAGGGGGAGTAACAGCATACCTATCTGTTTAGGGGAGTGGGACAGGGAGTAACAGCATACCTATCTGTTTAGGGGAGTGGGACAGGGAGTAACAGCATACCTATCTGTTTAGGGGAGGGGGACAGGGGGTAACAGCATATCTATCTGTTTAGGGGAGTGGGAGAGGGAGTAACAGCATATCTATCTGTTTAGGGGAGTGGGAGAGGGAGTAACAGCAAACCTATCTGTTAAAGGTAGAGGGAGGGGTAGTCACAGCATACCTATCTGTTTAGGGGAGGGGGAGGGGTAGTCACAGCATACCTATCTGTTTAGGGGAGAGGGAGGGGTAGTTACAGCATACCTATCTGTTTAGGGGAGGGGGAGGGGTAGTCACAGCATACCTATCTGTTTAGGGGAGGGGGAGTAACAGCATACCTATCTGTTTAGGGTAGGAGGAGAGGGAGTAACAGCATATCTATCTGTTTAGGGGATTGGGAGAGGGAGTAACAGCATATTTATCTGTTTAGGGGAGAAGGAGGGGGAGTAACAGCATACCTATCTGTTTAGGGTAGGAGGAGAGGGAGTAACAGCCTACCTATCTGTTTAGGGGAGGGGGAGGGGGAGTAACAGCATATTTATCTGTTTAGGGTACGAGGAGGAGGAGTAACAGCTTACCTATCTGTTTAGGGGAGGGGGAGGGGGAGTAACAGCATATCTATCTGTTTAGGGGAGAAGGAGGGGGAGTAACAGCATACCTATCTGTTTAGGGTACGAGGAGGAGGAGTAACAGCTTACCTATCTGTTTAGGGGAGGGGGAGTAACAGCATATCTATCTGTTTAGGGGAGAAGGAGGGGGAGTAACAGCATATCTATCTGTTTAGGGTACGAGGAGGAGGAGTAACAGCTTACCTATCTGTTTAGGGGAGGGGGAGGGGGAGTAACAGCATATCTATCTGTTTAGGGAAGAAGGAGGGGGAGTAACAGCATACCTATCTGTTTAGGGTACGAGGAGGAGGAGTAACAGCTTACCTATCTGTTTAGGGGAGGGGGAGGGGGAGTAACAGCATATCTATCTGTTTAGGGGAGGGGGACAGGGGGTAACAGCATACATATCTGTTTAGGGGAGTGGGAGTAACAGCAAACCTATCTGTTTAGGGGAGAGGGACAGGGAGTAACAGCATACCTATCTGTTTAGGGGAGGGGGGAAGGGAGTAACAGCCTACCTATCTGTTTAGGGGATAGGGAGTAACAGCCTACCTATCTGTTTAGGGGAGGGGGAGGGGGAGTAACAGCATATTTATCTGTTTAGGGTACGAGGAGGAGGAGTAACAGCTTACCTATCTGTTTAGGGGAGGGGGAGGGGGAGTAACAGCATATCTATCTGTTTAGGGGAGAAGGAGGGGGAGTAACAGCATACCTATCTGTTTAGGGTACGAGGAGGAGGAGTAACAGCTTACCTATCTGTTTAGGGGAGGGGGAGGGGGAGTAACAGCATATCTATCTGTTTAGGGGAGAAGGAGGGGGAGTAACAGCATATCTATCTGTTTAGGATACGAGGAGGAGGAGTAACAGCTTACCTATTTGTTTAGGGGAGGGGGAGGGGGAGTAACAGCATATCTATCTGTTTAGGGGAGAAGGAGGGGGAGTAACAGCATACCTATCTGTTTAGGGTACGAGGAGGAGGAGTAACAGCTTACCTATCTGTTTAGGGGAGGGGGAGGGGGAGTAACAGCATATCTATCTGTTTAGGGGAGAAGGAGGGGGAGTAACAGCATACCTATCCGTTTAGGGGAGAAGGAGGGGGGAGTAACAGCATACCTATCTATTTAGGGGAGGGGGAGTAACAGCATATCTATCTGTTTAGGGGAGAAGGAGGGGGAGTAACAGCATACCTATCTGTTTAGGGTACGAGGAGGAGGAGTAACAGCATACCTATCTGTTTAGGGGAGAGGGAGGGGTAGTCACAGCATACCTATCTGTTTAGGGGAGAAGGAGGGGGAGTAACAGCATACCTATCCGTTTAGGGGAGAAGGAGGGGGAGTAACAGCATACCTATCTGTTTAGGGGAGGGGGAGGGGGAGTAACAGCCTACCTATCTGTTTAGGGGAGAAGGAGGGGGGAGTAACAGCATACCTTTCTGTTTAGGGTAGGGGGGGGAGAGGGAGTAACAGCATACCTATCTGTTTAGGGTAGGGGGAGGGGGAGTAACAGCATACCTATCTGTTTAGGGGAGAGGGAGGGGTAGTCACAGCATACCTATCTGTTTAGGGGAGAGGGAGGGGTAGTCACAGCATACCTATCTGTTTAAGGGAGGGGGAGTAACAGCATACCTATCTGTTTAGGGGAGAGGGAGGGGTAGTCACAGCATACCTATCTGTTTAAGGGAGGGGGAGTAACAGCATACCTATCTGTTTAGGGGAGGGGGAGGGGTAGTCACAGCATACCTATCTGTTTAGGGGAGGGGGAGGGAGTAACAGCATACCTTTCTGTTTAGGGTACGGGGGAGGGGGAGTAACAGCATACCTATCTGTTTAGGGTAGGAGGAGGGGGAGTAACAGCATACCTATCTGTTAAGGGGAGAGGGAGTAACAGCATACCTATCTGTTAAGGGGAGAGGGAGTAACAGCATACCTATTTGTTTAGGGTACAGACGAGGGGGGAGTAACAGCTTACCTATCTGTTTAGGGTACGAGGAGGGGGAGTACAAGCTTACCTATCTGTTTAGGGTAGGGGAGGTTGAGGTTTCCCATGATCTCCACGAAAGCCTCCTTTGGTTTTGTTAGACGTGGGTTGAAAGCCTTCTCCTCTGCCACTGTTGTCACAGTTTGACCTTTAAGATAAATTTTAAGAGAGTTTGAACAAAAACAACTCAGAATACAAAAGCGTCAATTAAACAATAATCCGAACTCTTTTGTTGGTTTGGTTTATTTAATTTTACGTTCTATTGACAGCCCGGACTACCCGGAGAAAAGCCTCCGACCTATGGTCAGTACCTGGCAACAGCCCCATTTGGGATTTGAACTCGCAACCCAGAGGTGGAGGGCTAGTGGTAGAATGTTGGAACACCTTAACCACTTGGCCACTGTGGCCCCCTAATCCTAACTCAAAACTTATTAAACTAGAGGCAAAATAGGAACAAAGGAAAGATTTACATGGAGAACCTTGTAAAAGTACAAGAGAATAAGAACAGGTGTTCCAAAAGAGTAAGCGTCTTCTGCTTCATTGACAACACCTGTCATGTAAATCTTGGTCACATCCAAGTAAGCATCAATCCTCATAATGAGAACCAAGTCATGATATAGGATACACCTACTCTACATAAAAAGATAAATTGATGAAGGTTTTAAACAAAATGGACTCATGCAGACCAATGCATGGGAGAATCTACTGAAGTTACATGGAATGAAAGGGTTAAAGAATGTAATTTTGTTTGAAACAAGCTTTTACATTGGTTTAAAAGTTATGTTATCAGAGCGTAACGTAAAAAACATGACGTCGCCGTTTATAATGTCGGTTTTCATTGGCTGATGCAGCAGCGTATTAATTTGTAAGAGAAAAGAGTCCGTCAATTTAAAGTGAATTTTCGCAAGGTATACATTAAATTAAACTGATCAACATGAAAAAAAATTAAGTTTATCCTTAAATAAAGCATCAAGGAAAGCTTTTATAATATTACATTCAACTTAATTACAAAACAGATTAAGTGTGCTTACAGTGATATTAAATAAGGCAGGACAGGTCCGACAATTTGTTTCAACAAAGAGCCCCTCGATTCTGACTGATCGATTTAATGGTCAATTTTACCTGTGTAGTCGTGAGCGGGATAGAGGGAGAAGTCGGGAGGAAGAGTGAAGATCTTTGTGTGTACAGACTCGTACAGCGTAGCCGCATCACCTGGAAGGGAAAATATCAAATCTACCTGGTACTTTTTTTATTATATACTTACTATAAAATACAGGAAAATTGCATACTTGATAAATTTACATGTTTATATTACGTATCAGCTATACAAGCCGGTACTGGCAATTCTTATTCTTTGCTATGCTGGCCGAATACACTGTATCAGCACCCTACCGAAATTACCATAAAACTTTCATAATATCAAAACAATCGAAAATGGATAGGAGGACAGATGTTGAAGTTGTTATAGGTGAGAAAGTTATGGAGTCTCTCATTTCGAGAATACTAGAGCTTGATGAATTAATAGAAAGAGAAAGCAACATAAAGGAAGATGCCGATATAGAGGAACAGGTAGAAAGAAAAAAGACATCAACAAAAACAGAGATCATCATGAACCATCACAAAAATCAAAGTATATAATAATTAATAGATTATTACATGGTAATTTCTACACCAGGACCATAATCGTTAGCCTCGACCTAATATTGCCAAATATATAAAGAGCTATGCACGGATGTAAAACTGTCAAAATCATATTAAGCATACCGCAAAAGGACCCGAGCAGAACAACCAACCCAGTCACATAATACAGTGGACTCCACTTAATATCACTCCTGTTAATATCACATTCCTCTTTATATCATGTTTTTCCCAAGTACCAGTTTTCTCTCTATATAATCTATGTAATTTTATTTGGTTAATATCATGCATTTTGAGGTGAATTCCTTTTAATATCATGTTCTTTTTAACCAATCACATAAAATATAAAGAAAATGATGTAATTTCCATTGATTTCATATACAAATTGTACAAAATATTGCATAGCAATTTAAATAACAAATATCCCAAAAAATGATTTTTAATTGAAATGATGTTATCCATATATTGAAACATATTTGAAACATCTTCATGTATACATTAAATAGCTTACTTTTAGTTATGGAGATTGGAAATCACCATATTTAGTGGAAAAACATGTTTCTCTTAATGTAAATATCATGTTTTTCTCTGACAAATTCAACATGATATAAAGAGGAGTGCACTGTACTGAAAATGGCTGAACCAGTCGTACCACTCCTGACTTGTAGCAGCCAGGGGACTCCAGGCCATTACAAGAGTGATTAATAAGTTGAAATAATTTGTTTCAAAAGTGTTTTAAAATAAATTATTTAAATTTTTAATATATTTTTATATTAGCGGCAATGTGTTTATATCAAACTGATTTCTGCAGACTGACCTTCCTGGAAGTCTGTACGTCCACAGCCGCGAATCAGAAGTGTATCCCCGGTAAAAGCCATCCCCTTCTCACGCCATACGTAGGTACAGCATCCTAAAACATAGAAATACACTTAAACTCACTGTATCGTAACATCTTTTCTCACTGTATTGTAACATCTTTTCTCACTGTATCATAACATCTTTTCTCACTGTATCGTAACTTCGTTTCTCACTGTATCGTAACATCGTTTCTCACTGTATCGTAACATCGTTTCTCACTATATCGTAATATCGTTTCTCACTGTATCGTAACATCGTTTCTCACTGTATCGTAACAACTTTTCTCACTGTATTGTAACATCGTTTCTCACTGTATCGTAGCATCGTTTCTCACTGTATCGTAACTTCGTTTCTCACTGTATCGTAACATCGTTTCTCACTGTATCGTAACATCGTTTCTCACTGTATCGTAACAACTTTTCTCACTGTATCGTAACATAGTTTCTCACTGTATCGTAACTTCGTTTCTCACTGTATCGTAACATTGTTTCTCACAGCATCGTAACATCGTTTCTCACTGTATCGTAACATCGTTTCTCACTGTATCGTAACATCTTTTCTCACTGTATCATAACATCGTTTCTCACTGGATCGTCACAACTTTTCTCACTGTATCGTAACATCGATTCTCACTGTATCGTAACATCGTTTCTCACTGTATCATAACAACTTTTCTCACTATATCGTAACATCATTTCTCACTGTATCATAACATCTTTTCTCACTGTATTGTATTATCGTTTCTCACTGTATTGTAACATCGTTTCTCACTGTATCGTAACATCGTTTCTCACTGTATCGTAACTTCGTTTCTCACTGTATCATAACATCGTTTCTCACTGTATCGTAACATCGTTTCTCACTGTATCGTAACATCTTTTCTCACTATATCGTAACATAGTTTCTCACTGTATCGTAACTTCGTTTCTCACTGTATCGTAACATTGTTTCTCACAGTATCGTAACATCGTTTCTCACTGTATTGTAACATCGTTTCTCACTGTATCGTAACATCTTTTCTCACTGTATTGTAACATCGTTTCTCACTTGATCGTCACAACTTTTCTCACTGTATCGTAACATCGTTTCTCACTATATCGTAACATCGTTTCTCACTGTATCGTAACAACTTTTCTCACTATATCGTAACATAGTTTCTCACTGTATCGTAACTTCGTTTCTCACTGTATTGTAACATCGTTTCTCACTGTATCGTAACATCTTTTCTCACTGTATCGTAACCTCGTTTCTCACTGTATCGTAACAACTTTTCTCACTGTATAGTAACATCTTTTCTCACTGTATCATAACATCTTTTCTCACTGTATCGTAACATAGTTTCTCACTGTATCGTAACATTGTTTCTCACTGTATCGTAACATCGTTTCTCACACTATCGTAACATTGTTTCTCACTGTATCGTAACATCGTTTCTCACTGTATCGTAACATCGTTTCTCACTGTATCGTAACGTCTGTTCTCACTGTATCGTAACATCTTTTCTCACTGTATCGTAACATCTTTTCTCACTGTATCGTAACATCTTTTCTCACTGTATCGTAACGTCTGTTCTCACTGTATCGTAACATCTTTCCTCACTGTATCGTAACATCTTTTCTCACTGTATCGTAACATCTTTTCTCACTGTATCGTTTCATCTTTCCTCACTGTATTGTAACATCGTTTCTCACTGTATCGTTACATCTTTCCTCACTGTATCGTTACATCATTTCTCACTGTATCGTTACATCTTTCCTCACTGAATCGTAACGTCTGTTCTCACTGTATCGTAACATCTGTCCTCACTGTATCGTAACATCTTTTCTCACTGTATCGTAACATCTTTTCTCACTGTATCGTTACATCTTTCCTCACTGTATTGTAACATCGTTTCTCACTGTATCGTTACATCTTTCCTCACTGTATCGTTACATCTTTTCTCACTGTATTGTAACATAGTTTCTCACTGTATTGTAACATCTTTTCTCACTGTATTGTAACATCTTTTCTCACTGTATTGTAACGTCTTTTCTCACTGTATCGTAACATCTTTCCTCACTGTATTGTAACATCTTTTCTCACTGTATCGTAACATATTTTCTCACTGTATCATAACAACTTTTCTCACTGTATCGTTACATCGTTTCTCACTGTATCGTAACATCGTTTCTACCACAATAGTTGGGTGCTATAAACTCTCAGGGTATCAAACAATCACTACATATATATGACACCACAACAGTGTATTAATTCTGGAGATGGATTAATATAAGTTGCAAAACTTGTTTCCAAATCCAATTTCAAAATTTGTGTATTTGCTCTTCACTATGTATTGAATTGAAAAAGAAATAGAATAAAGTCTATACTAACAGTGATCCAGCTTAAAATTTAGACTCATTTGCATAATAAATTGTTGTATATGTGCTATATTGTTTGTATCACACCCCAATTTTCACGGCAAATAACCTGTGCTATACTAGTAGAAGATTCTGTATGACCTAACCAAGAACATAAAGGGACTAAGTATATACCATTAGTGTGTCCGGGGGTCCTCGCCACCTCTAAGGAGAACTTCCCAAACTCCACCTTTGACCCGTCTTCAGTTTTGACATCAGCGCTGGCCCCACTAACCTCTGTGATGACACTTCTACATGAGGGGACACGTTTCTTTATTTCCCCAGTACCTGTGATGTGGTCAGCATGGACATGGGTGTTGACTGAAAAAACAGAAACAAGACCAAACCTAAGGTATCCCTATAATATCTCTTAACCAGGTACAGTTTGTAATTTATCCTACAGAAAAAAATAAAAACATCTTTTTTTTTCCATTTCAAGCAGAATCGAGTCACGATTTTTTATGATTAATTTCACCTTATCTAAAAATCGTATTCCTATAATCGTTAAAATCTTTTACAAATGAAAAACGAGAAAAGTTTTTACAACATGATTTACTTGTGACCTCTTGACCCTGTAGTTGCTCTATTAATAGAAACAGTAACCTTGATTGATGTTGACCTTGAAATGTCAACTCTTACAGGTAATTGTCTAACTTCACTAGATATGATGTATATTAATTATCTCCAATAAAAATCTGTTCAAAATGAATTTGGTAAATCATAAATGAAAAAATTGCTACAAGATTTACGTATTAGAAACAAAGAGGTGACATACATGTACGTAAAAGAGTTTGATTTATTTCCCATTATTAGAATCTGGTTAAAACAAAGAATAACATCAATGCAGGATTGAAGTAATACAATTTATCACTGGAGGCGGAAAATGGACGGCAAGACCAGAGTTTGAACCCAGGACCCCCCAAGCTCTAGACGGACGCTCAACCGAATTGAGCAATCTGGTTGCCGACAATGGACTAGGTCTAGATTCGCTTCATTTGTACATTTTATTAGCTGTGCTACTATATTTATACATTTTATTAGCTGTGTTACTATATTTATACATTTTACTTACTGTGATTTTATTTATAAATTTTATTAGCTGTGTTACAATTTATACATTTTATTAGCTGTGTTACTATTTATACATTTTATTTCCAGTGTGTTACAATTTATACATTTTACTTGCTGTGTAACTATATTTATACATTTTATTTGTTGTGTTACTATTTATACATTGTATTAGATGTGTTACAATTTATACATTTTATAAGCTGTTACTATATTTATACATTTTATTAGCTGTGTTACTACTTATACATTTTATTAGCTGTGTTACTATATTTATACTTTTTATTAGCTGCGTTACTATTTATAAATTTTATTAGCTGTGTTACAATTTATACATTTTATTAGCTGTGTTACAATTTATACATTTTATTTGCTGTGTTACTATATTTATACATTTTATTAGCTGTGTTACTACTTATACATTTTATTAGCTGTGTTACTATATTTATACATTTTACTTACTGTGATTTTATTTATAAATTTTATTAGCTGTGTTACAATTTATACATTTTATTAGCTGTGTTACTATTTATACATTTTATTTCCTGTGTTACAATTTATACATTTTACTTGCTGTGTAACTATATTCATACATTTTATTTGTTGTGTTACTATTTATACATTGTATTAGATGTGTTACAATTTATACATTTTATAAGCTGTTACTATATTTATACATTTTATTAGCTGTGTTACTACTTATACATTTTATTAGCTGTGTTACTATATTTATACTTTTTATTAGCTGCGTTACTATTTATAAATTTTATTAGCTGTGTTACAATTTATACATTTTATTAGCTGTGTTACAATTTATACATTTTATTTGCTGTGTTACTATATTTATACATTTTATTTGCTGTGTTACTATATTTATACATTTTAAAAGCTGTGTTACAATTTATACTTTTTATTAGCTGTGTTACTATTTATACATTTTATTTGCTGTGTTACAATATTTATTCATTTTATTAGCTGTGTTACTATTTATACATTTTGTTAGCTGTGTAACTATATTTGTACATTGTATTTGCTGTGTTACAATTTTTAATTTTTATAAGCTGTGTAACTATATTTGTACATTGTATTTGCTGTGTTACTATTTATACATTTTATTAGCTGTGTTAGTACATAATTATATACATTTTATTGTGTTACAATTAATACATTTTATTAGCTGTGTTTCTATATTTATACATTGTATTTGCTGTGTTACTATTTATACATTTTACTTACTGTGATTTTATTTTTTAATTTCATTTGCTGTGTTACTATTTATACATTTAATTTGCTGTGTTACAATTTTTACATTTTACTAGCTGCCAAATAAAAAGAGAAAATTGGCCAGGGCCAGAAACACACTTCGCCATTTGAATTATTTACCCCTGAAATTTCAGAATGAACTTGCTTAAACCTTTGAATTTGAAGACTTCAAATTCTCTTAATTCAGGGATGAATCATCAGTAAAACCAGGTTTTAAACTTATCTGAGTTGGAGAAAACTAAATTTTGACTGAAGTTGTAGAACAGCTAAAACAGTATTACCATTAAGTGAAGTTCACATCAGTCTAAATTGAACTCAATATTTTCATACTTGCAAATTTGAGACGAAGGCCGAGGGCGTTGACCAGGTTTAGGTCGCGCTCCACAAGCTCGTAGACAGGGTCAATAAGTACCGCTTCCTTGCTGATAGGGTCGGCCAGCAAGTAAGTGTAGGTAAACGACTTGTAGTCCAGCAACTGTTACCAAGGTAAGTGGAACATAAATCAGGAAATCATTTTGTCATACACATATGTATAATATGCTTCAACAATTATTCAAGTCTTGTAGTCCAGCAACTGTTACCAAGGTAAGTGGAACATAAATCAGGAAATCATTTTGTCATACACATATGTATAATCTGCTTCAACAATTATTCAAGTCTTGTAGTCCAGCAACTGTTACCATGGTAAGTGGAACATAAATCAGGAAATTATTTTGTCATACACATATGTATAATTAGCTTCAACAATTATTCAAGTCTTGTAGTCCAGCAACTGTCACCATGGTAAGTGGAACATAAATCAGGAAATTATTTTGTCATACACATATGTATAATTAGCTTCAACAATTATTCAAGTCTTGTAGTCCAGCAACTGTCACCATGGTAAGTGGAACATAAATCAGGAAATTATTTTGTCATACACATATGTATAATCTACTTCAACAATTATTCAAGTCTTGTAGTCCAGCAACTGTCACCATGGTAAGTGGAACATAAATCAGGAAATTATTTTGTCATACACATATGTATAATCTACTTCAACAATTATTCAAGTCTTGTAGTCCAGCAACTGTTAGACTGTACCATGGAAAGTGAGATATAAATTGTGAAATTATTTTGTTAACATGTACAATCTCCTTCAACAATTTTTCAAGTCATTCAATGTTAATTAGCATTAATAAGAACTTGCTAAAAACTATGATGTTTATCTTAATTTTTAACTTGAATTCGTTTATTTTGAAGTCTTAAATGATAAATAAGATACCGATAATGCAATTTGTTGTTGTTAAACTTTCTAGTACAACATCATTTAAATAAACATGGCCATGCAAGTCAATGCAAGGTCACATGTGGGGTGATGTCAATATATATTTACATGTGCCCTGAACTAATTTGGTCAATGTTAAAGGCCCAATATACGTAACTTCAGAAAAAAAATTTGGTATTCTGAAAAATTATGAAAAAAATCTAGTTGATTATAACCATCCGAATATAAGCCTAAAAGGAAGAAAACCTGAGCGGTAAATAACAAGAGACTCTTGACAAAAAAATCCAAAGAATTGAAAATAATTCAGGTGGGGCCCACTTCAACAACAATCTGAAGGTCCAAAAGGACAGTTCGAGATGGACGTGTTTACAAATAGCGTGTTTCAACTGCTGCTGTACTGGTAACCGCGTAAGAATTCATCTGGGATATTGCTGATATCAGTTAATCTTAACTAAATCTATAAATATGATAAGTTATTAGGCTTGATTTTCGTTTCAACTTTGCCGAAAGTTACGTATATTGGGCCTTTTAACAAATTAAGGAGACAGAATTTAGATATAAAGTGAAGTGACTTACCATTCACCTGTTTTGACCTTATCTCAGAGATGATAAACACTAACAATTTAGAGCAATACTTTTAGAATTTTCTTTCTTTCCAATCACTCACATGTACTTCAAAATTTTCACGTTTTATTTCTTTCATTGGACTGGTCAAAGCTACAGGATGAACTTAACCAAGATATGGAGGTCAAGTTATATCATGTATTGAAACTGTCTGTCAGCCACAACTAACAATCAGCTGGCTGTTTATCAACATGATGTATACCAACTGCATGACTAATATCTATATTTAGCAAAAATCTTACCTGTCGAAATATGTAATCTTTGCCTTTTCCTGTGAAGTCAGACATCTTCCGAGTTCCTATGGAAACACAATTCCAATTTCTCCTTAACAACGCAGATTTTGATAACAAATTTGACCTCTGTGACTGAGACTGGGATTCAGCACATTTCCAACATAAAGTGTTAGAAGGACTATACACAGCACAAAGTGACCGAGTCAAGAAATGAGAGATTGTGGACGAACGCAGAAATGATCCGGGGCGCAGAACTGACATGGACGTTCTAACCAAGGGTACAGCCATTATCTCAGAAACTGAAATCCAAAATTAAGGATAGTTTCAGTTCATAAAAGGACTGCGCTAAACAAAACTTTGAGATTGTAAAATAGGGTATATAAATCAGGGACCGACAAGCAGGCAACATGCGTGTATTAAGGTTGTGTATTACAATGGTCGGTGTCGGGGTGTATCGGGCTTGACGACAGCTCCAATATATATGTCCTTATATGTGATGGTGCCACCATACAGAAGGAAAGGTTACATAAGAGGATGATAAGTTAACAGGCAGAAAGGTGCACACCCATACAAATGTACAATTTAATAGATACATTGTATTTACATGCATGTACATCTGTATATGAGTTAAAGGTATTAAACACGGTACAATTACAACAGGAAACTCACATTTTTTAACTTTCAGATCAACAACATTATGTGTTTATGATACATTGTGTTTTGAAATATATTTATAAATGTCACGGAAACACAAATGATGAAAGAAGCCAATTTTTGACTTGTGCCCTGTACGGGCCTCAAACTCAGGATCTCCGGCACCAAATCACCTAGCCAGAAATACCTGCAAACTTGGTACCACTGCACCATTACTCAACATCTCCAAAAAAAGGATGTTTCAATGTCAAGGTTGTATGAGTTAAAGGTTGTATACATATATAAGGATTGAAAGTCATTTTTTAAACTTTCATTGTGCTATGAAAGGTCAGCCCTTACATCCGTATTGAATGAAGACCGCTATAGAGCAATATTGCTCAACTTCATTTATATTTTTTCCAATTAATAGTTTATTACCTGCTTTTGTATATGTGTCTTCATTTAAACGACATGGGCGGAACAGCCCAGCTTGAATTAAATTGGGGCCAATGATAGTAATTAGTCATTTGAGCGTTTGACGCAAGGGCATTCTCCATGTTATTCGAAGCGGTGCGACAAGACTCTCATTGAACAAGCTTGATCTATGACATCATAATGAAACCACGTGCTACGTCTCGAGAACTTTTGTTTTCACACTTTTATGAAAGGCATTTTTGCTGGAATTTGTTCATATAGTGGGTTGCAGCGCAAATGTAAATATAATTTTATGAACAATATTTCATGGTTTCCCACATGTTCTACCTGAAGATGTTTTTTAACCTCGTGTGAAAATGAGATTTGACCAAGAGTCGGTGGCACAAAACCTAGATTGGAACATTCTAAACTGGCAGTTAAGGAATATATTACACAACTAAATCATTTACTATATGTTATTACCTAACATTTTAGCTAATAACTTTAATATTTTAAGAGCAACACAACTGACAACTGTCTAGATTCATGGATACACACCGTACAAAGTACTTAATCGTGTTAATCAGTTTTTACCTATATCCCAGGTATGAAGTTCCAAGTGACAATAAGTATATGAGATAAAGCCTGCGATAAACGTTTTTTTTAATGCAGGTCAAAGGCCAAAATGTAGGTCAAATTGACCTACTTTTGATACGTGACACACCGACTTACCAAGATAAAACCATATCAACTAAAGTATGAAGTTCAAGGAGACTGTTGGAGATAGAGTTCTGCATACAAACTGTTTCTTTGATGAAGGTCAAAGGTCAAAATGTAGGTTAGGGTAATTAACCTTCTATTGAGACAGAACACATCGCCTCACCAAAGTGAACCCATATCACAAGTTTATTTCCAGTGACAAGTAGTGTAGGAGTCTAACCCATGCAGACAAACAATTTCTTTTATTTTAGTCAAAGGTCCAAATGTAGGTCAGTGTGACCTAATTTTGATATACCGTCTCATCAAGGTGCACCCATATCCAAGTATGAAGTTTAAGCTACAGCTAGTGTTCAAGTACAGTGTTGGAGATACGTATGTCAAGTCCCAACCAGATATATCAGGAGGACAGAAATGAAAGACAGACTGACACAACACAAACCACAGCTGCTTCCTTACTCCCTAATCCTATAAAATATCTGGTAGGCCTTTATTTCTATCAGATTTTGATATTGCCAACTGTTACACAGCACCTCTCAAAAAGTATTTCCGGTATTAAACCTCCAGGCCCTGGTTTCATCAACGTTCCTTAACTTAAGGAAACTCCTTAACTTAAAAATCTCCATAGGAAAGCATTACAGAATTTAAGGAAAGTTCCTTAGCTAAGGATTTTCTCCTTAAATTCTGTAATGCTTTCCTATGGAGAATTTTAAGTTAAGGAATTTCCTTAAGTTAAGGAACGTTGATGAAACCGGGGCCAGCATTGTTGGAGTTCCCCCTCCTCAGTGGTTTGTATCATGGATATACAATTATATACAAATTTAATCATAACTGCAGTCTTTACTTGGTCTGGAAATGTTGATGACACTAGGTGGTGTAATATCACCAGTAAATCCATTGACGAATGCTGCAATACTCAAGAGTTTAGTAAGTTTTTATATAAAAAATACCACTACCATATATTTACTTAAACTATTTACAGTTTTTCTGATGAAATCTGTTAAGAATTCTACAATTAGACCAGAAGCGCTTTGTTTTGAAAAGTCTAGAAATATCAATGGAACAGAAGATGAAAATCAATCAGTTATTATAAATGCTGTGTGTCCTTGTCAAATGTTGGAGCTTGATCCACATCTCTTCCATGTGTGTCAAATCAGACTGAC
The DNA here is from genome assembly GCA_947623455.1 of Mimachlamys varia. NCBI lineage: Eukaryota > Metazoa > Mollusca > Bivalvia > Pectinida > Pectinidae > Mimachlamys > Mimachlamys varia. The sequence continues at coordinate 32,263,776 of OX392545.1, forward strand.
TTCTGATCATATTACTTATAAAATAATATACATTCATGTTGCATGAAGCCGCTAGGGCTTCATGGTCAATATGGATGTAACTGTTTTGCTTTCATACTGTTATGAAAATTAAAAAAAAAAAAACGCTGTTCAATTTATATGTTTACATTTAACTATAAAATAGTTTTTAAATTTCATTTACTATTTCTTGAAAACTTTTGTCATTTAAACGACATTGACAGAACAGCCCTGATTTGAATCAAATTGGCGCCAAAATCTTGAGCGTTTGATGCTAGGGCATTCTCGATGTTATCTAAAGCAGAGCGGCAAGACTTAATTGTATTGAGAAAGATCAATATATTACGTCATAAGTAATTCATGTAAATGGATGTATTCCTACTGTATTCATGCTGTATTCATACTGTATTCATGCTGTATTCATGCTGTATTCATGCTGCATTCAGTCCAATGTTTGTTGTTTTCAGTTTGTATATTCCAGCATAGGTGTCAATCTCCGGTGAGGGAGATCTCCCTCTTTCCATATTTCCAATGAGGGAGAAAGTGTGTGAAATGTGACTGAAACTGCATTGCTCAATTTGTCTTTCCCTTAATATGTATCAAAATAACTTTACGAAGTATTCATTTGATCCAGATACACCTATTATGGTCATTACACATATCATGCAGTAACTAGGCTCTCATTTGACCACAAGATGTAGATTTTGAGTTATTGTGGGTTTGGACTCAAATTAGGGAGATGTCAAATTTTGGTCAAAATGAAGGAGTCTCCCTCCTAATGAAGGAGAGTTGACAGGTATGATTATTGATATTCATATAGAGTAGAAATATTAAGAATGTAAATATATGAAAATGAACACTAAAGATTTCCAAGTTTCAAATATGAAATACTGATACCGGTACCTTAATTGGAATAGGATGTCGATTTTCACCGCTTTAGAATTGAACTTATATCCCAAAGTTATAGTTGGAAGAATTCCTGATAAACACATAAAAATGGGACAAATCAACTGACTCCAAATTTTCCAGCTGAAAACCCAATGATAAACTGACTTATATTTCAAGTCCAGTTACTGTTTAAATACAGTACACATACCAAAGAGATATTAAGTCGATGGGCAACTTATTTCAATCAGTGTTGACCACTTATCAGTCAGGTTATCCAAGGTAACCTATATATAACCAATCAAAACACTGAGGTCATATTTACAAGGCGAATCAAATTATCTGTAAAAACTCAGGGTTGATACACATGCAATAATCTATCTATATACACATGAGTATACAACTATATCTTGACTTTATCTAACGCTAACAATATCGGTGTGATAACAGATGTTCAGTGTCTGAAAAAGTGACAAAATACACCATCAGCAGTAAATATTAAGGTATAGGTGATGATAGCAGCTAGTAAGACTGATCAGCTGGAGGATGGAGGGGTTTGGGGGCCGCAGGGGTCAATCATGTTTTAGTTCCTTTATACATGTATATAATTTAATTTTATCTATTAATTCCCACAATGTTAAACCTTTTTAGGTTATATCGTATAAATAAATATAAAATGTTATTTGCGAGTTAACATGCCCCAACATCTTGCCGTGCATTAATTTAAATAATCTACAAAACACACTAGAAACATGGCAGTATAATGCACGGTAAAAGGGTGGGCTATGAGACATTTCTGACTCGTGTATTTATAAATATAATAAATTTATCATGTATTTGATGTCACACCCTTCAAAGGAATGGTAAGTCTGTGTTATAGTCTGGTCCTTATATTAACATCCATGCATTGGGACAACAAGTACATTACAGAGATTGGGCCTGCTAGACACAACTTGTTAAATAACTAGGCCTTTATTTAGAGAGTCTAAGCTATTCATTTTCAGAAAATGCAAAATCATCACGTAGAGTGATCATGGTTAAAATAAAATTATTCCAAACTCACTCAATGCTATTGGATCAATAAGAAAAACTTATTAACACTAACAAATAATGCTGGACCTAGAAATATTTTGACCACAATTACGCAAATTGAGTATGTAACTATTCAATTTCCAGTTGACTCAAAAAAATATGCAGGTCATTTGCAAAGACAGCAAAATGTCGGGTCAAATGACATTAAATACATTGACTTTTTTTCCTCTTATATGGACCATAACAACTACAGGTATACAGTTTGTTCATTTGTGTATTCAAACTGGGAACAATGCATTTGAAATTGACATATATTTATTTTACTGTTTTATTTTTATGTAATTGAGATCCGGTCCGGCATTTTGTGGCGGAACTGTATGTATATTTATCATGCTTTGTAAACCAGTTCTCAGTAATGTCAAAGGTTCTATCTGTTTTTAACTCATTGTCCAGTAGTCAGTGCGCGCACTGCGTGGTAAAATCACACCTTTTTACGATTCCAATGATGGCGGTTGATTTTGAGTCTTCACTGTAAAATAGCTGTATCTGAGCTGCGATCTTGAATTGTAAGTACAGATAATGTTTTATGTAGACTATATCATCTATTATTGCAATGTAGTGATCATTAGTGTATTTCCTTATAAAGATAGGTGTTTTGTTAAATGTAACCTATTCGAGAGTACATGTCAGGTATAAACCTATCTTGTGGTAATTTGAATTTCATGGTATTAGAAATTCATGTTTATATTTTGCATATCATAGAAAAGATGTTCTGGTTGTATATTTTCACCACTATTAGTGTTTTCTAGATTCTGGTAAAAGTAAATATTTTCCTTTCTTTATTATATGTTTATAACGGTTTAATATTATTTGCAGATTAATTTGTTATTGCCATCTACGGGTGGTGCCTCTTACCATGGACTATTTTCTTAGCCCTCTTCCTTTTTTGAAGATGTAGGTTTTGTCATTTCTCTCCATTGGTAAGCCTTGTGGTAGTTTGCTAATTATGTATATTTTATACAGTTCTGTAATTGTAATTGAGTCGCAATCGATTCGGCAGTATTTGTTTTACAAGTAACACTATATCTTGCTTCATTGTGTAAAGCGTAATGCTGTCAGTTTGTTTACTTTATATTGTATGAATGCGACTGGGTTATCTAGTATTTTCTTAAAGTAGTATTTATATATAGTGAAGCATGTTTGTACTAAATTTGTTAGCCAGTTGCGTTTCACTCAGATGAGTTCACTATTTGTCTAGGAGAAGAAGCTATAGGTTTAAGATTGTGATGTTTACCATTGTTATATATTGTTGTTTTAGGGTTTTTCGCCCCCATGGAAATGAATGAATGAATGATGAACTAAGCTGTCGTGTTATGATTCTGTAGTACCGATCCCGGAGCAGAGTACCTGCTACAAGAATATGATAAAAATAAGGGATGAGTAACTGCTGTTGAAATGAAGATTCGTGTCAGAATAATATTGCTCTATTCCAAACCTGGTTAAATTTAATGTACTCTCATAGGAGTTTAAATTAAATAAACTTAGGATACAATCCCAAGATAAACTTAGTCTCCATTGAATTATCTACAATTGCATCACACTCTGAGAGCTTTCATCAGCCATCTTGAATACACAAATGAACAAACTGCATACATGTACCTGTAGTTGTTATGGAATGATCTAACCCTATATATTCATATAAGAGGAATGATCTAACCCTATATATTCAAACAATGTAAAAAAAACAATGCATTTAATTAATTTGACACAACATTTCGCTGTCCTTGCAAATGACCTGCATATTTTTTCCGTTGTTTGATTACATAAAGTAGGGTTAAATTGTTCCTCTTATTTATTGGAACAGATAATTCCTGTTGATGTAGCCCCTGACAAAGATGGCTAATGATGGTAGAAAGCTCTCAGAGTTAGATAATTCAATGGAGAATAAGTTTATCTTGAGATTGTATCCTAAGTTTATTTAATAAGGTAAATAATGTCGAGTATATTATATCATTGAAATAATAATTATAAATGAAATGTATTTTAGACTAGGTTTCAGATAACTGTGTACGTGACTTCCACAACAAAACTGGGTCACTAGGCCTATAGCGTTAGCTGTTTAACACGTACTCAAGATCTAGATGATGTCCCAATTTCAGAGGCTGAGCATGCATGAGCTGGAGAAGAATAAATAAAACTAATTTGAAAAAATGCTTACTTTCTGCGACGTATTAATAAATCCATTATCATGCAATACATTTTTGTCATTTAAGTTAGAACACACGAAGAGATGGCGAAGACAAGCCTAGGCTAGTGTATACTTACCAACTCCGTTACTCCGTGCTGTTATTAGATACCCTATAGCCGTCTGTCAAGTTTACTTTCTCTTTGAGACGTGAGCGGAAGTGCGTTCTGCGCATGGCATATATCCGCTACACAATGTCAAGGTCGTGTTGAATTCGGACAAGGAAGCACATGTACAATACACGCCGTCGTAAAAACACGCTAGAGTAGGTATGTACTGAAACGACAAACGGTTACGTGAACGAGAACACGTTCACGAAACTGCAAACGGATTTATGGCCCTCCGAGTTTCCTTATCACAGCTACCGAGTGAGACGTGCCAAATTCTATATATATCCATCCGTGTTGCGGTCTTACGTGTTTATCGACATTATATGTTATCGACGACATTGAATAACCGACGCCTTCGCGAATAGCCATCTGTTCTGAAAATTGCCCGCGTTGACTTGTCGAGGCACCACTAAATTAAAGTGCCGTATTCTTATGATTCCTGAAGTTGGTATAACCAGGGACGTATATGTGTCTCGCATACGTCCCTGGTATATAACATACAAATGTACTTGCCAACTTTTTGAAATTTCCATGGGGGAGATCAGAATTGAAAACATAAATAATATCACAGGCACTTGTGGCCAGGAGAATAACCATCTATATATATATAATATATAGAATATAGCGAAATTTGAAAAAATAAAATATATAAACTAAATTTTCCGATTTTCTTTTTATGTTATTAATCATCTAAAACCATAAGGAAAATAAGTTTCAGCTTGATACCGTACGTCAGGGACTCACATATACGTCCCTGCGTATGTCAAGCGGTTAAATTTCACATAAAATCGACTATCAGATACTGAAAAAGAGAGAAGTTTTTGGAACGTTTTGTAACGTACGTGGTCCAGGTATTTTCTGCCACTGAGTTGCATACCTTCTCTCTTTTTCACTTTAAACTTGGCAGTTATTTTCATTATGGTTTTAGATGATTAATAATTAACATAAAAAGAAAATTGGAAAATTTAGTTTATACAAATTTCGCTTTATTCTATATACTATATATATAAAGATGGTTATTCTCCTGGCCACAAGTGCCTGTGAATAATATGTATACTTGTACATTCAGAGGAAAAAAACACTTTTAAATAGCTTCTTCTGAGCTCTTCTTTCAGATGAAATCATCAGATCTTTAAAAATAGAAACAGTTAAGCAGATTCCAAAGTTAGAAAAGCAACATTTTAGGATCCAAAATCGGGAATCTCACTCCTTAATAGGGAGGGTTGGCAAGTATGGTATAATTCCCCCAATCACACGTGTAACGCAATATGTTAGCCTATGTTGAGGGCAATTAAATTACGGATTGAATCAGTGGTCAATATTTTAGCATCAAGACAATCAGCTCGTGATATTTAGATCTATGAAGGTGAACGTTCCATTCGCCCTTTGCCAAATCGCCACATTGTCCAAAATCATTTTACCACACTGTCCCAAAACTTACAATATCACCCAGGTGATATATGATATCATATACATGGGTGTCCAGTTAATATTATATAGGATATATAACATGTTCTATTAAAAAATAAATATGTGTACATGTACAGATTATACTAATATGTCATACCTTCTTGTGCTATAATCAAAAACATAGTTGACCAGAGGTGCTCAGGTAGTTGCATCATCAGATCATGTGTTATATTGCACGAGGCCGGTAACGTAATGGAACCCTCAAAATGACAATTGAAAAAAAAAGAAATCAGGCAGAAACATGTACTGTAACTATCCCAGAACCACTCTTATAATGATCATGCCAATTTAACTTATTCACCCCTGAAATTTCATAATGAACTATTCAAACCTTTGAATTCCGAGAAGAGTTCAAATGTGTCTTCAGGGGTAGATGATTTCATGCTAGACTTTTAAAGGAAAGACTGTTTTTACCTATATAGCTACCAACCATTCAAAGCTGGCATCACCAAAATTAATTCTAGCATGTGCACAATATTATCATTCATATCTATCTTCTTCATTGCAGTGTTATCAATTTACAATTATTTTTCATGAGTCTTTTTCATTTGTGTTATCAAAACAATATGGGTACCACAATATTCATTTTAACCATTTCCAGAAAGGCGATGGGTCCTTTCAAAATTCTATGAGTACAGGACTAATTGGGATGCGCACTTAGATTTATAACTGACAGTGTAACTTACTTGTTTTGTTGTAGTCATGGACAGTGAGGTTGTGAGAGATGGACGTCTTATGGAGATGGTGGATGAAAAATGGCGGGAAGACAAATTGCCGATGGAAGACATTGCAGTCCCCCAGATGGAGCTACCTGAACTAGAACCTGACAACGGCCCTAGTAACGAAACACTGCGAGAACAAGAACAAAAATGGACAGATTTGGCACTTTCACGTCTACATGAGCAGCCACCCTTATCAAACTCAAACAGCTGAAACTCTGGTCTCTAAAGTTATGACAAGGAGCAGTATTCATCAATATAAAGTATAAGATTTGAAACCATGCCTTGTTGATAATGAAACCATTTTGAAATTGTCGGTCAGATACTCACCAGTGAAACACAAAGGGTTAGTCCTGATCTCTGGACTGAAGTCTGATAGAGTTGGATTGTTTGATGTCGGGGATCAATGGACAAGAGTGTTGGACAGATGGTTCCAGTCCCACTTTATACAAAACAGTAGTTGACTTGACAAGTTAACATATGATTTAATAACTTTTATTATTGGGTTACCTCCCTTTACATCGGTGAGAGACTGGAAAGATGATATATTGGTGGTCTCAGATTATTGGATTACCTCCCTTTACATTGGTGAGAGACTGGAGAGATTCACTGTCAGGGTTCTCATTAAAAGCCGGTTGCCAGCAAAAGTAGCCTGTTATTCACCAACTTTGAACGGGCTATTTTTCAGAGTTTTGTATATGTCGACATTACAGAATGTGAAAATTCAACCAGCTATTCTTTCAAAATCAACCAATTATTGCAAAACTTAGTGAGAACACTGATTGTATGATTATATATACATTGGAGGTCTCAGAATATTGGGTTACCTCCCTTTACATCGGTGAGAGACTGGAATGATGTTCTGTATGATTATATATTGGAGGTCTCAGATTTGGATTCAGAACAAGAACACTGTTATTCCTGCAGTTTATTTTTATCTTTATCATCTCTTCATCACAGTCCAGTCCACAGCTAGGGGACAATGCATTTTTTCTTCATAACTGACATAATTCAAACAGAATGACGTAAGATAAAATCATAAATATAGCCTTAAAACATTTTGTGGTACATACAATGGTTTGTTAAAACATGAGGAGTTTGTCAGAATAAACATTTTAATATTTTTTATGTAAGTTTGTGGTATTTTCGAAAACATGAAAAACTGATGCTTTCTGAAAAGTTATCTTTTTAGCCCACCCCTGTCATCAGATGATGAGCTATTCAAATCGCCCTGCATATGTAGTCCATATATCTGTCAGTCCATCCTTAAACAATTCTTGTTATCACTATTTCTTGAGACGTACTCAATGGATCTATCTCAAATTGCATATGTAGGTTCCCCTTGGTCTGTGTGTCCTGATTTTTTGACTGATCAGGGAAAAAAGTGCTCACTGGCTAAAATCTTTTAATTAGTAACCTGCTTTTTCTTAAGAAGAACTCTCAAATTTCATGAATAGATGGAAGAGAAAAGAAGGGGAAAGATCCCAACTTTCTAAGAGCATATGAAGTTTGTCTATGGTGGACGCCAGGAATCCTTTGGGATCTTTCGTTGACGGGTCTGGAATGATGACTTCACTGCATTGTATATAACGTCATCCTGCAATTATGACATCAAAATATATAGCGCCAGCCCCCATATTCCTTGACTCCGGGCCAATATACGACTATAGTGGCCGAAGCAACTACTAGAATCGTATAGGCACTTAAATGGATAAGGTACAATGTTTTCTTATAATTCCCTACTAGTCCTGAACCACCCAACAGAATTTGACCAAATTTGGCCAGAAACATCCTTGGGTAAAGGGGATTCAATTTTCTATAATTGGTTGGTCTGAACCCCCCCCCCCCCCCCCCCCCCCCCCCGGGTCTGTAGGAATGACAGGATATTGTACAAATTTGGTCTTAAGTAACCTTGAGTAAAGGGGATTTAATGTTGTAAAAATGGTTGGTCTGACCCCCCTGGGGCCTGAGGGGCGGGGCTCAATGCGGGAAATAGACTTTTAATCCGTACTAGGCAAAAAGTTTTGAATGGTTTTGAACCATATTTGGACAGAAACATCATTTTGGGGAGGGGAACAGATTTTGTATAAATGGTAACTCTGACCCCCCCCCCTCCCTTGGGCCAGAGGGGCGGGGCCAAATAGAGGAAAAGCATTTTAAATGCCTACTAGTCATAAAGTATTGAATAGATTTGAACCAAATTCGGTCAGAAACATTTTTTAGGGGAGGGGAACATATTTTGTATAAATGATGACTCTGACCCCCCTGGGGCGGGGCAAATTAGAGGGAAAGACTTTTAAATCCCTGCTGGTCATAAAATACCGAATAGATTTGAACCAAATTTGGTCAGAAATATCCTTTAGGGGAGGGAAGCAGATTTTATATAAATGGTGTTTCTAACCCCCCTGGGGCCAGAGGCGGGGCCAAATAGGGGAAATAAAGGAAAAGACTATTTAATCCCTACCAGTCATAAAGTACTGAATAGATTTGAACCAAATTTGATCAGAAATATCCCTTAGGGGAGGGGAACAGATGTTGTATAAATGATGCTTCTGACACCCCCTTCCCCCCCCCCCCCCCTCCCAATTTTGAATCATAATTTTTAAACGGTTGAGATCCTCACCACAAAGCTATATATATATACAATTGTTGGGCATTAAGAGACGATCACAATCCTGATGTAGATTTGATCCCAGGATCTACCATGCCCTTGAAGACTTCCTAACCAAATACTATACAATTGCTAGCCATAAAGAGACCAATGTTATCATGATATTAGCATTGATGTCAGGATCTGGTCACAGCCCTTAGAGACCCAGTTTCTCAGTTGAACTTGAAAACAGCTGAGAAACTCTGGGCCTCTTGTTTGTTATTGCTATTTCTTGAGTACTCAGTAGTACTTAATGGATCTTTCTCAAATTGCATATGTAGGTTTCCCTTGGTCCCTAGATGTGCCCTTTTGATTTTGGGACTGATCGGGAAAACAAAACGGTTGAAAGGCGGCCATCTTGAATTTTGAAAGGAAAAGTTGTTATCGCTATTTCTTGAAAAGTACTTGATGGATCTAACTCAAATTTCATAAGTAGGCTCCCCGTGGTGCCTTGTTGTGTCCTTTTGGATTTGGACCTGATTGGAAAATTAAAATGGGTGAAAGGCAACATACATCTTGTATTTTATCGCTATTTCTTTAGAAGTACTTGATTGATCTTACTCAAATTTCATTTGTAGGTTCTCCTTGGTGCCTACTTGCGCCCGTTTGGTTTCGGACTGATCGGAAAAAATGAGTGGCTGATTGCCGGCCATCTTGGATTTTGACATTGAATATCTGTTATTTCTATTTTTTGAGAAGTACTTGATGGATCTTACTCAAATTTCACATTTTCCTTCCCCTTGGTCCCTAGTTGTGACCTTTTGATTTTGGGTAAGATTGGAAAAAATGGCTGAAAGGCGGCCATCTTGGATTTTGCCATTGGAAGCTTTTAATTGCTATTTCTTGAGAAGTACTTAAAGGCCCAATATACGTAACTAGGATTTTTTGGGGATTCTGAAAAATTATGAAAACAAACCAGTTGATAACCATGCAAAAATAACCCTGAAACGAAGTAAACTTTAGCGGTAACTAACAAGAAACTCTTGACAAAAAATTACAACGAATTGAAAATAATTCAGGTGTGGCCCACTTCAACAACAAGTCGAAGCTAGAAGACAGTTTAAAATGGACGCGTGTTTACAAATACCGAGTTTCAACTGTTGCTGTACTGGTAACCGCGCAAGAATTCATCTTGAATATTGCTGATAGCAGTTAATCTTAACTAAATCTATAAATATATTAAGTTATTAGGCTTGATTTTGCTTCAGGTTTGCCGAAAGTTACGTACATGTATATTGGGACTTTAATGGGTGTTACTCAAGTTTCATATGTAGGTTTCCCTCGGTTTGCCTAGTTGTGCGGTACCGGCTTTGGGTCTGATCTGAAAAATAAAATGGCTGAAAGGCGGCCATCTTGGATTTTGAGACGAAACTTTGTTATTGCTATTTCTTGAGAAGTATCTGATGTATCTTACTCAAATTTCATATGTTGATGTCTAGATTTGCCCATTTGATTTTGGGTCTGAATGGGAAAACACAATGGCTCAATGGCGGTCATCTTGGATTTTACCATTTAAAGGATGTTATCACTATTTCTTGAGAAATACTGTATGGATCTTCCTCAAATTTCATATGTAGGTTCCTCTCGTTTAAGAAATACAAGATGGATTTAAAATTATAACTAATCAGAAAAACAAAACTTCTGACAAGAGACCTCTCAACTGTTTTATTTTCAAGAGAAATTCATAAAAAAAAAATCAGAGAATACCAAAGTGTCAACAAAACCATAATCCGAATTCAAACTCGAATTAAACTAGAGGCAAAATAGGAACAAAACAAAGATTTACATGGAGACTCTCGTAAAAGCACTAGAGAATAAGACCAGGTGTTCCGGAAAAGTAAGCGTCTTTTTGCTTCACCGACGACACCGGCCATGTAAATCTTTGTCACATGCAAGTAAGCATCAAGTTCTCTAAACGAGAATTGAGTATCATTGTCAATCGCAATAAGTGAACACCACTAAAGTGCTATAATCGTATGCATGTTTGCCATTCTATCCTTTACCCTTCCATCATAAATCTATAAATCTAATTTTTAGCTCACCTGGACCGAAGGTCCGGTGAGCTTATGCCATGGCGCAGCGTCCGTCGTCCGGCGTCCGGCGTCCGGCGTCCGGTGTCCGTCGTCCGTCGTCCGTCCGTCGTCTGTCAACATTTTCTTCAAATCGCTACTAGTCAAAAAGTCCTTATTGGATTTTAACCAAATTTGGTCAGAAACATCCTTGGGCAAAGGGGAGCAGATTTTGCATAAATGGTGACTCTGACCCCCAAAGGGCCAGAGGGGCGGGGCCTAATAGGGAAAATAGAGGTAATTCTTTAAATCTCTTCTTGTCAAAAAGTCCTGATTGGATTTTGATCAAATTTAGTCAGAAACATCCTTTGGGGAAGGGGAACAGATTTTGCATAAATGGTGACTCGGACCCCAAAGGGGCCAGAGGGGCGGGGTCCAATAGGGAAAATAGAGGTAATTCCTTTAAATCTCTTCTTGTCAAAAAGTCCTAATTGGATTTTGGCCAAATTTAGTCAGAAACATCCTTGGGCGAAGGGGAACAGATTTTGCATAAATGGTGACTCTGACCCCTAAGGGCCCAGAGGAGCGGGGCCCAATATGGGAAATAGAGGTAATTCCTTTAAATCTCTTCTTGTCAAAAAGTCATGATTGGATTTTGGCCAAATTTAATCAGAAACATCGTTGAGGGAAGGGGAACAGATTTTGCATAAATGGTGACTCTGACCCCCAAAGGGCCAGAGGGGCGGGGCCCAATAGGGAAAATAGAGGTAATTCTTTAAATTTCTTCTTGTCAAAAAGTCCTGATTGGATTTTGATCAAATTTAGTCAGAAACATCCTTGGGCGAAGGGGAACAGATTTTGCATAAATGGTGACTCTGACCCCTAAGGGCCCAGAGGGGCGGGGCCCAATATGGGAAATAGAGGTAATTCCTTTAAATCTCTTCTTGTCAAAAAGTCCTGATTGGATTTTGGCCAAATTTAGTCAGAAACATTGTTGAGGGAAGGGGAACAGATTTTGCATAAATGGTGACTCTGACCCTAAAGGGGCCAGAGGGGCGGGGCCCAATAGGGAAAATAGAGGTAATTCTTTAAATTTCTTCTTGTCAAAAAGTCCTGATTGGATTTTGATCAAATTTAGTCAGAAACATCCTTGGGCGAAGGGGAACAGATTTTGCATAAATGGTGACTTGGACCCCAAAGGGGCCAGAGGGGCGGGGCCCAATAGGGGAAATAGAGGTAATTCCTTTAAATTTCTTCTTGTCTTAAAGTTATGATTGGATTTTGACCAAATTTATTCAGAAACATCGTTGAGGGAAGGGGAACAGATTTTGCATAAATGGTGGCTCTTACCCTAAAGGGGCCAGAGGGGCGGGGCCCAATAGGGGAAATAGAGGTAATTCCTTTAAATCTCTTCTTGTCATAAAGTTATGAATGGATTTGGCCCAAATTCGGTCAGAAACATCCTTAGTGGAAGGGGAACAGATTTTGCATAAATGGTGACTCCGACCCCTAAGGGGCCAGAGGGGCGGGGCCCAATAAGGGAAATAGAGGTAATTCCTTTAAATCTCTTCTTGTCAAAAAGTCCTGATTGGATTTTGACCAAATAAGGTCAGAAACATCTTTTGGGGAAGAGGAACAGATTTTGCATAAATGGTGACTCGGACCCCAAAGCTGCCAGAGGGGCGGGGCCCAATAAGGGAAATAGAGGTAATTCTTTTAAAATCTCTTCTTGTCATAAAGTTATGAATGGATTTGGCCCAAATTTGGTGAGAAACATTCTTGGGGAAAGGGGAACAAATTTTGCATAAATGGTGACTCTGACCCCTAAGGGGCTAGAGGGGCGTGGCCCATTAAGGGAAATAGAGGTAATTCCTTTAAATCTCTTCTTGTTAAAAGTTATGAATAGATTTTGTCCAAATTTGGTCAGAAACATCGTTGGGGGAAGAGGAACATATTTTGCATAAATGGTGACTCTGACCCCTAAGGGGCTATTTTGGCACTTAAGGGTTACAAGTCAGAGATTAATTCCAGGTGAGCGATGCAGGCCCATTGGGCCTCTTGTTCTTTACAACATCTTTCAAAGAACATCTAATTATACAATATGTACACTAAATATATGATTTTTTAAAAATTTTATTGTCATGCAGTTACACACAGCCTACATTACAAGTACTAATAACACAATCCATACACAAAATGTACATTCAATTCATGTTCATGTCTTATTTTTTGTCTAGCAGTTGCTCAAAGCACTAGTTCTTACCTTTTCACCAGTGAAAATAATATCGAAAATTATTTATTCTATAAAAGTGATATTTTTACTAGTGAGAAATATGATATTTTTCACTAGTGACAAATATCGAAATATCGAAAATTATTTATTCTATAAAAGTGATATTTTTACTAGTGAGAAATATGATATTTTTCACTCGTGACAAATATCATTTCTGTTTTGACCAATCAGAACGCTGCTTACAAACGACATTTGGGAAAATCAAAAGCTGCCACTCTAGACTAGATTTTGCTATCAAAATGTAAGAAACAGAATATTTAACAGTATTTTCAGTAATACCAAACTTTTTTCACTCGTGTGGCTAGTATTTGTTATTACAGAAGACACTGTTAGATATCCTCTATATGTTTGGTATTACTGAAGACACTGTTAGATATCCTCTATATATTTGGTATTACTGAAGACACTGTTAGATATCCTCTATATGTTTGGTATTACTGAAGACACTGTTAGATATCCTCTATATGTTTGGTATTACTGAAGACACTGTTACATATCCTCTATATATTTGGTATTACTGAAGACACTGTTAGATATCCTCTATATATTTGGTATTACTGAAGACACCGTAAGATATCCTCTATATATTTGGTATTACTGAAGACACCGTTAGATATCCTCTAAATATTTGGTATTACTGAAGACACCGTTAGATATCCTCTATATGTTTGGTATTACTGAAGACACCGTTAGATATCCTCTATATGTTTGGTATTACTGAAGACACCGTTAGATATCCTCTATATGTTTGGTATTACTGAAGACACCGCTAGATATCCTCTATATGTTTGGTATTACTGAAGACACCGTTAGATATCCTCTATATGTTTGGTATTACTGAAGACACCGTTAGATATCCTCTATATGTTTGGTATTACTGAAGACACCGCTAGATATCCTCTATATGTTTGGTATTACTGAAGACACCGTTAGATATCCTCTTTATGTTTGGTATTACTGAAGACACCGCTAGATATCCTCTATATGTTTGGTATTACTGAAGACACCGCTAGATATTCTCTATATGTTTGGTATTACTGAAGACACCGTTAGATATCCTCTATATGTTTGGTTTTACTGAAGACACCGCTAGATATCCTCTATATGTTTGGTATTACTGAAGACACCGTTAGATATCCTCTATATATTTGGTATTACTGAAGACACCGTTAGATATCCTCTATATATTTGGTATTACTGAAGACACCGTTAGATATCCTCTATATATTTGGTATTACTGAAGACACCGTTAGATATCCTCTATATATTTGGTATTACTGAAGACACCGTTAGATATCCTCTATATATTTGGTATTACTGAAGACACCGTTAGATATCCTCTATATATTTGGTATTACTGAAGACACCGTTAGATATCCTCTATATATTTGGTATTACTGAAGACACCGTTAGATATCCTCTATATATTTGGTATTACTGAAGACACCGTTAGATATCCTCTATATATTTGGTATTACTGAAGACACCGTTAGATATCCTCTATATATTTGGTATTACTAAAGACGCTGTTAGATATCCTCTATATATGTATACAGTCATGTACATAAAAGAGGCACTGCTTTTATAACTCATATTCACATCACATCTAGAAATAATTTTTTCATCACATCATTTTAAACTCAGGAATAGTCTATATATATTAAAAGGAGCACTAATAACGTAATATATACACAAAATGTAGGTAACTTTTTTAGACATTTTTACAGACTTTTTTTTCACACCATGCAGGTAGATAAATCACTAGGCCCTACTAATTACAAAATAAACTGCCAACTGTTATACTGGGCAACACACTTTACTGTCCGTTCACTTTTGGCAACCCTTTCAGTGGAGGTATCTATCTCCCAACCTTCTTCAGAAGCCGTGACGTGGCCATGATCAGCTCTCCTCCAGAATATCTCTTCTGTTTTGTAACCCTCATTATATAAATTATTAATACGACGAGCTCCTCACTGAGGACAATGAGGTACTTTTTTTGAACAATCAGGTAATTATTTATGAATTTATTAATTATGAAATCAACAAAACAAACATAAACCAGCGTGCTAAACAAAGAACGAACATTGATTCTCGGGCTAAACAGGTACATTATATGAAAACAACGTGTGCGGGTATGTGTGTATTTTTTAAAGTAGGCAGTTTTGATAACTCCCGAAACCACCCGGAAAAAAGTCCCGAAACCACCCCTGACTTGTTACCGAAAGGACCTGACACCGTTCGGTCCGGGCCAATAAATTGTCTTTATAGTCGAGGTATATGTAGTTATACACCAAACGTATAGAGGAGTTATGATGGTAGCTTCACACACACTGTTTACGTCTTATTCAAACCGCCCAAACGCCATCAACATAATTACAAAGGTAAGCTTATAAAACTGCTGGTTATATTTAACAATGTAATTTAGCAAGTAATTGTTTGACTGAATCTGCATGATAACATTTTGTGGGATACATAATTATTACAAATCTATCACTACACACTATTTCTATTGTATACACTGTATAACAGTATATGTCATATAGCTAATTTATTTGAATACTTTTCACATATTGAAATATATATAATCGTATCATTAAGGATGAATAGAACCCCAAATAGCTTACCTAAATATACCTAATTACGATCATAGTTTTCAGAATCTATAAACTTTATTCTTATAGAAAATGAATTTGAGAGTTTTGGTATACTTTCTCATACAATGTAAATATAAGTTATGTGATAAATTCAATCTCACACTCGTGTCAATGAAGTATGGAATTTATTAAAATCGTTAAATAATTTAACATGTCACTCGCCTAAATGCTCGTGACATATTGGATTATTGAAATCATTTAAAGGCCCAATAAACGTAACTTTCGGCAAAACGTGAAGCGAAAATCAAGCCTAATAACTTATTATATCTATAGATTTAGTTAAGATTAAACTGATATCAGCAATATTTAAGATGCATTCCTCGCGGTTACCGGTACAGCAGCAGTTGTAACACGCCATTTGTAAACACGCGTCCATTTCGAACCGTTTTCTACTTTCGGTTTGTTGTTGAAGTGGGCCCCACCTGATTTATTTTCAATTCTTGGATTTGTCTGTCAAGAGTTTCTTGTTAGTTACCGCTCAGGTTTACTTGGTTTTAGGTTTATTTTTGCATGGTAATCAACTTGATTTTTTTTCAGATTTTTTTCAGAATCACGAAAATGTCCCTGATGTTACGTATATTGGGCCTTTAATAAATTCAATATTACGTCGACACTCGTGTAAGATCCTTTTTAGAGAAACTTCAGGAAACAGGAAAGAAATATATAGAATGTACGTACTGAATAATACGCCAGATCGAACACGAACAGAGCACAGGGACATGAGAATTTGTTACAGCTTGTTTTGTACCTGTACTAGTGTGTTTAGAATAATTTTACACTTTTGGGGGTTTAAATCAATTTTCGATAGAAATGCCCCCTCAGTAGTCATAGCCTGAGGGGCATTTCTATCGAAAATTGATCTAAACCCCCAAAAGTGTAAAATTTCACCTAAACACACTAGTTTAGGCCCAAAACAAGCTGTAAATCACAGGTAAGGTGAAAAGGGCAGTTTATATGAAACAGTATATAATTGACTTCCCATTGTTCTCAAAAACAACATCTACCTATTGTTAAAAAAATTTTGGCGTTCAGAGAACACACCGCTGTAACAAATTCCCTATGAAACAGAACAGAGCCGTTAAAATGCTTCAATAATCCAGTCTATTCTTTCTGTGTTTCTGTACTGCATACACATGTACACTGTAAAAGGAACTATATATCGATTGATTACCCAGGAGAGGTCACATAGTCGGCCGAATACCTCTGTCACCACACACACAGGGAAGTTATACTAGAAGTCATTTAAACATAATGTGATCGTTTATCGTTTTACTGTCAATATAAAAACCTATACAAGCTGGACTGGTTCGAGAGACACAAAGACATTATGGTGTTTGAGGTGTAGAATTCTATTTTGTTTATCAGATCATACCGAATGCTCCACTGAATTTATGATATCAATAACTGAACACAAGAAAAGGACATTCTTTTTATTCAATACTGACTTCCATGACTATTATGTTTATGATTCATCATCGCTGATGATATGTTTACAATGAACATTCAAGAAGTGTGTTTTAGACTCTATGTTATACCTTTAAACCATCGATTACCGTGCATTAAAGGCCCAATATACCAAATTTCAAGCAAAAATGAAGCCTAATAACTTATTATATTTATAGATTTAGATAAGATTAACTGATATCGGTAAAATTCAAGATGAATTTTTATGTGGGTATCGGTACAGCAGCAGTTGAAACTCGGCATTTGCAAACATGCATTCATTTTGAACTGCAGTCCAACTTCGGTTTGTTGTTTTAGTGGTCCACATTTATATATTTTTTTAATTCTTTTCAATTATTTGTCAAGAGTTTCTTGGTAGTTACCTTTCTAGTTTAATTCGTGTGATCATTTTGGCATGATTATCAACTGGATGTTTTTTTCAGAATTTTTTCAGAATCACGAAAAATTCCCTGAAGTAAAAATGTACATTATACATGTATGGGGAATTTAAGTCACGTGCACGTTTTGGAATTTTGTAAACCCTGCTGTTAGTAGATGTGGATACACGTTTACATCACTGCTGACGTCCTATACAATATTACACGTTTACATCACTGCTGACGTCCTATACAATATTACACGTTTATGTCACTGCTGCCGTCCTGTACAATATTACACGTTTACATTACTGCTGACGTCCTATACAATATTACACGTTAACATCATTGCTGACGTCCTATACAATATTACACGTTTACATCACTGCTGACGTCCTATACAATATTACACGTTTACAACACTGCTGACGTCCTATACAATATTACACGTTTACATCACTGCTGACGTCCTATACAATACTACATGTTTACATCACTGCTGACGTCCTATACAATATTACACGTTAACATCACTGCTGACGTCCTATACAATATTACACGTTTACACGACTGCTGACATCCTATACAATATTTCACCTTTACATCACTGCTGACGTCCTATACAATATTACACGTTTACATCACTGCTGACGTCCTATACAATATTACACGTTTATGTCACTGCTGACGTCCTATACAATATTACACGTTAACATCATTGCTGACGTCCTTTACACCATTACACGTTTACATCACTGCTGACGTCCTATACAATATTACACGTTTTCATCACTGCTGACGTCCTATACAACATTACACGTTTACATCACTGCTGACGTCCTATACAATATTACACGTTTTCATCACTGCTGACGTCCTATACAATATTACACGTTTTCATCACTGCTGACGTCCTATACAATATTACACGTTTACATCACTGCTGACGTTCTATACAATATTACACGTTTACATCACTGCTGACGTCCTATACATTATTACACATGTACTGCTGACGTCCTATACAATATTACACGTTTACATCACTGCTGACGTTTTATACAATATTACACGTTAACATCACTGCTGACGTCCTATACAATATTACACGTTTACATTACTGCTGACGTCCTATACAATATTACACGTTTACATCATTGCTGACGTCCTATACAATATTACACGTTTACATTACTGCTGACGTTCTATACAATATTACACGTTAACATCACTGCTGACGTTCTATACAATATTACACGTTAACATTACTGCTGACGTCCTATACAATATTACACGTTTACATTACTGCTGACGTCCTATACAATATTACACGGTTACATCACTGCTGACGTTCTATACAATATTACACGTTTACATCACTGCTGACGTCCTATACAATATTACACGTTTACATCAGTGCTGACGTCCTATACAATATTACACATGTACATCACTGCTGACTTCCTATACAATATTACACGTTTACATCACTGCTGACGTTCTATACAATATTACACGTTTACATCACTGCTGACGTCCTATACAATATTACACGTTTACATTACTGCTGACGTCCTATACAATATTAAACGTTTACATCAGTGCTGACGTCCTATACAATATTACACATGTACATCACTGCTGACTTCCTATACAATATTACACGTTTACATCACTGCTGACGTCCTATACAATATTACACGTTTACATCACTGCTGACGTCCTATACAATATTACACGTTGGCATCAATGCTGACGTCCTATACAATATTACACGTTAACATTACTGCTGACGTCCTATACAATATTACACGTTTACATTACTGCTGACGTCCTATACAATATAACACGTTTACATCACTGCTGACGTCCTATACAATATTACACGTTTACATTACTGCTGACGTCCTATACAATATTACACGTTTACATTCCTTCCGACGTCCTATACAATATTACACGTTTACATCACTGCTGACGTCCTATACAATATTACACGTCTACATTACTGCTGACGTCCTATACAATATTACACATTTACATCACTGCTGACGTCCTATACAATATTACACGTTTACATCACTGCTGACGTCCTATACAATATTACACGTTTATGTCACTGCTGACGTCCTATACAATATTACACGTTTACATTCCTTCCGACGTCCTATACAATATTACACGTTAACATCACTGCTGAGGTCCTATACAATATTACACGGTAACATCACTGCAGCCGTCCTATACAATATTACACGTTTACATCACTGCTGACGTCCTATACAATATTACACGTTTACATCACTGCTAACGTCCTATAAAATATTACACGTTTACAACACTGCTGACGTCCTATACAATATCACACGTTGACATCACTGCTGACGTCCTATAAAATATTACACGTTTACATCACTGCTGACGTCCTATACAATATTACACGTTAACATCATTGCTGACGTCCTATACAATATTACACGTTTACAACACTGCTGACGTCCTGTACAATATAACACGTTTTTATCACTGCTGTCGTCCCATAAAATATTACACGTTTACATCACTGCTGACGTCCTATACAATATTACACGTTAACATTACTGCTGACGTCCTATACAGTATTACACGTTTACAACACTGCTAATGTCCTATACAATATTACACGTTTACATCACTGCTGACGTCCTATACAATATTACACGCTTACATTACTGCTGACATCCTATACAGTATTACACGTTTACATCACTGCTGACGTCCTATACAATATTACACGTTTACATCACTGCCGACGTCCTATACAATATTACACATTTACATTACTGCTGACGTCCTATATAATATTACACGTTTACATCACTGCTGACGTCCTATACAATATTACACGTTTACATTACTGCTGACGTCCTATACAATATTACACGTTTACATCACTGCTGACGTCCTATACAATATTACACGTTTATATCACTGCTGACGTCCTATACAATATTACACGTTTACATCACTGCTGACGTCCTATACAATATTACACGTTAACATCATTGCTGACGTCCTATACAATATTACACGTTTACAACACTGCTGACGTCCTGTACAATATTACACGTTAACATCACTGCTGACGTCCTATACAATATAACACGTTTACATCACTGCTGACGTCCTATACAATATTACACGTTTACATCACTGCTGACGTCCTATACAATATTACACGTTTGCATTACTGCTGACGTCCTATACAATATTACACGTTTACATTACTGCTGACGTCCTATACAATATTACACGTTTACATTGCTGCTGACGTCCTATAAATATTACACGTTTACATCACTGCTGGCGTCCTATACAATATTACACGTTTACATCACTGCTGGCGTCCTATACAATATTACACGTTTACATCACTGCTGACGTCCTATACAATATTACACGTTTACATTACTGCTGACGTCCTATACAATATTACACGTTTACATCACTGCTGTCGTCCTATACAATATGACACGTTTACATCACTGCTGACGTCCTATACAATATTACACGTTTACATCACTGCTGTCGTCCTATACAATATTACACGTTTACATCACTGCTGACGTCCTATACAATATTACACGTTTACATCACTGCTGACGTCCTATACAATGTTACACGTTTACATCACTGCTGGCGTCCTATACAATATTACACGTTTACATCACTGCTGACGTCCTATACAATATTACACGTTTACATCACTGCTGACGTCCTATACAATATTACACGTTTACATCACTGCTGACGTCCCATAAAATATTACACGTTTACATCACTGCTGACGTCCTATACAATATTACACGTTTACATCACTGCTGATGTCCAATACAATATTACACGTTTATGTCACTGCTGGCGTCCTATACAATATTACACGTTTATATCACTGCTGGCGTCCTATACAATATTACACGTTTACATCACTGCTGACGTCCTATACAATATTACACGTTTACATCACTGCTGACGTCCTATACAATATTACACGTTTATGTCACTGCTGCCGTCCTGTACAATATTACACGTTTACATTACTGCTGACGTCCTATACAATATTACACGTTAACATCATTGCTGACGTCCTATACAATATTACACGTTTACATCACTGCTGACGTCCTATACAATATTACACGTTTACAACACTGCTGACGTCCTATACAATATTACACGTTTACATTACTGCTGACGTCCTATACAATATTACACGTTAACATCACTGCTGACGTCCTATACAATATTACACGTTTACATTACTGCTGACGTTCTATACAATATTACACGTTTACATCACTGCTGACGTCCTATACAATATTACACGTTAACATTACTGCTGACGTCCTATACAATATTACACGTTTACATCACTGCTGACGTCCTATACAATATTACACGTTTACATTACTGCTGACGTCCTATACAATATTACACGTTTACATCACTGCTGACGTCCTATACAATATTACACGTTTACATTACTGCTGACGTCCTATAGAATATTACACGTTTACATCACTGCTGACGTCCTATACAATATTACACGTTTACATCACTGCTGACGTCCTATACAATATTACACGTTTACATTACTGCTGACGTCCTATACAATATTACACGTTTACATCACTGCTGACGTCCTGTACAATATTACACGTTTACATCACTGCTGACGTCCTATACAATATTACACGTTAACATCATTGCTGACGTCCTATACAATATTACACGTTTACATCACTGCTGACGTCCTATACAATATTACACGTTTACAACACTGCTGACGTCCTATACAATATTACACGTTTACATTACTGCTGACGTCCTATACAATATTACACGTTAACATCACTGCTGACGTCCTATACAATATTACACGTTTACATTACTGCTGACGTTCTATACAATATTACACGTTTACATCACTGCTGACGTCCTATACAATATTACACGTTAACATTACTGCTGACGTCCTATACAATATTACACGTTTACATCACTGCTGACGTCCTATACAATATTACACGTTAACATTACTGCTGACGTCCTATACAATATTACACGTTTACATCACTGCTGACGTCCTATACAATATTACACGTTAACATTACTGCTGACGTCCTATACAATATTACACGTTTACATCACTGCTGACGTCCTATACAGTATTACATGTTTATATCTCTGCTGACGTCCTATACAATATTACACGTTTACATTACTGCTGACGTCCTATACAATATTACACGTTTACATCACTGCTGACGTCCTATACAATATTACACGTTTACATCACTGCTGACGTCCTATACAATATTACACGTTTACATCACTGCTGACGTCCTATACAATATTACACGTTTACATCACTGCTGACGTTCTATACAATATTACACGTTTACATCACTGCTGACGTCCTATACAGTATTACATGTTTATATCTCTGCTGACGTCCTATACAATATTACACGTTTTGAGAAGCTAATAAACCCATCAAAGCAAATAGCATTCTAAAGACCCACAGAAGCAACGTAATAATATTGATAAAGAAATAAACTAGGTTCTGGAGACACAAGGAAAAACTGCTACACCCTGGGTAACCCAAAGAAGAAAAAAAAGACTCTTAAAGCCTTTGGACAATTTATTTCATGAAATAGCACCAAGAAAATGTTATTTACTTTATATATTGAAACAGTATTCTCTATGAAAGATTTAAGGTAGTATTCTAAGGAAATGAATCTACACTGTAGATAAACATACGAGTATTAGCCTGAAAATTATACATGTGTCAACAGAACATTTGAAGTGGTTAACAGATGGAAGAAACACATTGCTGAACAACGTATACCGGGTAAAGAAGTCCGAAGCGCTCTGACTCTCTGACCCACTTAACATTTGGACGGCTGGTGGGTGCGAGTGTCAGAATTCCACTCTAGCTAACTATTGGAAATTGTTTAAGCTGTTTCAAAATATGCAAGAGTTTCTATTACATGCAAATTAAGTATCAATGGAAAGAAAAGATTTTTTTCTACTAACCTGCACAAGTCACAGGCGTTCGTAAACTAGCTGTCGCCACCCATTTGTAAAAAAATAAACAGGTTCAAGACATCTGTTTGAAAATTGCCGCTGTCTAACGTCACGTGATCCAAGATAGGTAGTTCAAAAGGAAACTCTCGTGAGATATCTCGCGTTGCGGAATTCTGTCTTTCGCACCCACTAGTCGTCCAAATATTTTGTGGGCCAGGGAGTCGGAACACTTCGGACTACAGGTAAGGTAGCGACCACCAACTATGAGTTTGTATGACGTGATCTGGACACCAGAAGCTGCAGCCGTGGAAGCATCAGTTCGAAATAAAGGACCATTAGTTTTTGAAGACCAATAATGTTAATTTCTCCTGCAGGTACACAAGTAAGGTGTGATGCATCAAATGTTTCGAAATTGTAGAGTTTTTCGCAAATAGCGATGAATTAACGGTAGTTCACTACGCCTTCATAGTCTCTAAATATCGGAACAGGGTGCAATACATAGTTTTCCAATTACTGACCAAGATATATATGGCGGGTGTCGTCGATGAAGCAGAAGACGCTTACTCTTCCGGAACACAATGGGCTTATTGTTTTGTATTTTTATAAGAGTCTCCAAGTGAATCCTTCCTTTGTTCATATTTTGTCCCTGGTTTAGTCGATTTTGAGTTCGGATTATGGTTTTGCTGATGCTTCGGTATTCTCTGATCTTTTATTTTAAGATGAAACGGATAAGTCATGATTGTAAATCTTACTTTCATAAAGTTTTATTGCCGTAATTGGCAAAGTCTTTTGACTATCTATGTGCCTTCAGTTTCTTAATACATATATTGAAAGTGTTTTCTTTTTCTTTTGACCTCTAGAATCACTGACGAGTTCAAAAGGACGAAACAGCTTATGATGCAGTTTAATTCATTATTTCGGCATACTGTATCTATTACTAAATTTAAGAGGTGCAGCATATGTTTGTGTTACGTAATCTTTTTGATAGGGGGTGGCAGACTCTGCTGGTGGATGTTTTAGTCCCCGAGGTTTGCTGGAGCCTCCATAGCCACAGTTAATCTCATTTGAGTAGTGGCACGGTACTTTATATACACATTTTCGTAGTACATGAGTTGAAATTATACAGAACTAGTTTAATTTTACTTCTAAGTTAATAAGTTAAAAGGGTTTACGCACCTGACCCTTCTGCTTCTAGATTAGTTTAGAAATTTTGGATTCCTACCTTTTGGCCACTAGCATCACTGAAGAGTCCTAGGAGGACGAACAGCTGTATGATGCAGTTTAATTCATTTTTTCGGCATACTGTATCTATTACTAAACTTAAGAGGTGCAGCATATGTGTGTGTTACGTAATTTTCATAATGCCGCTCTCGTACTAATAGAAAGTTGAAATGCGTGCCTGATACTATCATAATTACTTGACATATAGGGACGTAACAGAGGATATCGATCTAACCCTTTTGATACATACAATTCTGATATAAAATGTATGCATAATGTATCTAATATATCTATTGCTAGGCATCGCCATTACCCCTGAACCGACAGGATTGTCCACCGTTCAGAAGCAACAGAGACTTCTTATAACTTTCACACGCATGAACGAAGATGGCGCTATACTGCTTGCGACCTTGTAAACGGACATGGAAAGGGAAGCTATTTTTAGCTGCTGTAACAGTTTCCATATTATGGTTCATCGGATTCAATAGCATGTGGATCCGAGTGGTGAAATTGAATCAAGGTAACAATGCTGCTTTGCACTGATACAGTTCCGGTAATTTGAATATACCAATGGTATATGGTTGTACTTGTTGATTATTATGTGTTCAGTACTGCATGTATCGCTATAGAATGATTAGAGATATGACAATTAGTGGTATCAACGAAGAGATATGACAATTAGTGGTATCAACGGAGAGATATGACAATTAGTGGTATCAACGGAGAGATATGACAATAAGTGGTATCAACGGAGAGATATGACAATTAGTGGTATCAACGGAGAGATAAGACAATTAGTGGCATCAACGGAGAGATATGACAATTAGTGACATCAACGGAGAGATATGACAATAAGTGGTATCACCGGGAGATATGACAATTGGTGGCATCAACGGAGAGATATGACAATAAGTGGCATCAACGGAGAGATATGACAATTAGTGGCATCAACGGAGAGATATGACAATTAGTGGTATCAACGGAGAGATATGACAATTAGTGGTATCAACGGAGAGATATGACAATTAGTGATATCAACGGAGAGATATGACAATTAGTGGTATCAACGGAGAGATATGACAATTAGTGGTATCAACGGAGAGATATGACAATTAGTGGCATCAACGGAGAGATATGACAATTAGTGGTATCAACGGAGAGATATGACAATTAGTGGTATCAACGGAGAGATAAGACAATTAGTTGCATCAACGGAGAGATATGACAATTAGTGATATCAACGGAGAGATATGACAATAAGTGGTATCACCGGGAGATATGACAATTAGTGGCATCAACGGAGAGATATGACAATAAGTGGCATCAACGGAGAGATATGACAATTAGTGGCATCAACGGAGAGATATGACAATTAGTGGTATCAACGGAGAGATATGACAATAAGTGGCATCAACGGAGAGATATGACAATTAGTGGCATCAACGAAGAGATATGACAATTAGTGGTATCACCGGGAGATATGACAATTAGTGGCATCAACGGAGAGATATGACAATTAGTGGCATCAACGGAGAGATAAGACAATTAGTGGTATCACCGGGAGATATGACAATTAGTGGCATCAACGGAGAGATATGACAATAAGTGGCATCAACGGAGAGATATGACAATTAGTGGCATCAACGGAGAGATATGACAATTAGTGGTATCAACGGAGAGATATGACAATAAGTGGCATCAACGGAGAGATATGACAATTAATGGCATCAACGAAGAGATATGACAATTAGTGGTATCACCGGGAGATATGACAATTAGTGGCATCAACGGAGAGATATGACAATTGGTGGCATCAACGGAGAAATATGACAATTAGTGGCATCAACGGAGAGATATGACAATTAGTGGTATCAACGGAGAAATATGACAATTAGTGGTATCAACGGAGAGATATGACAATTAGTGGCATCAACGGAGAGATATGACAATTAGTGGTATCAACGGAGAGATATGACAATTAGTGATATCAACGGAGAGATATGACAATTAGTGGTATCAACGGAGAGATATGACAATTAGTGGTATCAACGGAGAGATATGACAATTAGTGGCATCAACGGAGACGCCCCCCTCTTCCCTTGTTTTTTTTTGTTTGGGTTTCACGGCCCAGCGACCACTGTGGTCATTCGGGGCCAGCGATTTTTGTTATATCCGAGATGGTTGTTTAATTAAAAGACGAAAAAGACTTTAAAGTGAGACTTCTATCTTTCAAAACATAGTAAACTAGCAAAAGACATTTAAAATGTATCGAGGGAAATAAAACAAAAGTGTTTGTATAAAACCATGCAAAAGTGATTACGGTTGATTGAAATTGAAAAATCGATGAATGGTTACATGTATGGAACGTTAAAAATGAGACTCCCCTTCCCTCCACAGAATCGTGGTCGCAACACTCATTAAGGACAACAGACGTACATATTCATTAAACATGCATATAAACCTCCAATGAAAGATGAAATGAAAGATGACTGTGTTTCCTTGTGATAGACTCGCAAACGTCATTGCGAAAACTTTCTGTTCGGGGATTCGAATAGGAACAGGAATATTACTTAAAAAGAAAATCTATTTGACCGGAATGAATATGTGTACTGAAGCTTGACATGAGGTGCATGTACATGTATGACATGTGGAGGTTACGTAACTTTATATATTGAGTACAAGTTCTTGACTAAGTGACGTCAGAGGTTTCTCTTCAGCAATTTAAAAATGTTTTGTCATTAACGTTAAATTGTATACGTCAATTGATGCATGAAAACCATTATTTCTAGTGAAGTCAAATGTACTTATTCTGATTAAAACTGTTTAAAACTAAACAATACAAATATGCTTAAAAATCGTGCAACGCTTTCTGAGATGTCTTAAACGGCATTAGAACAGAAATTATATCGATCAGGTCCAATGACGAAATATGCAATGCCAATGATTTTGGAGTTGTTTTTGACTTTCCAGTATTGTCACCATTTAGGTCTACGTGTAACATGGCGCTGTATCAAATATATTTTCCGTTTTTGTGAACTTTCAATTACATATTTAAATTGAATAGTTTTACGTATGAATTTAACATTTAAAACTTTCAGGGCGTGAAGGTGTCCTAGGAAGACTGCAGAAAAAGGTATAGTGTGTATTTAATATTATTTAACAGGTACAGTATATAGTTATCAATTATGGACCTTTTGTTAGGTCAATATCGTGTTATACCAATCTGTTGGAATGAAATATGTATGCTTCAACCAGGTCGGTATTAAACCATATTGACCGAATCAAAGGTCCTTATTTTTTATATTAGATATGAAACTTGTTTGAAAAGACTGAAATTGCATTATACATTGTATCTATCTTGATAAATCATGAAATAATGACAGTGGGGTACTGTGACGTCACAATGACGGTAGTGGTTTCGTATATCGTTCCTTGTAATTCACTTGTATATTGTTATTGATATTAAATGACACTGAACAAGTTGAAAGGTCATTTTAATTGTTACGGCACCAAACAAAGATCCCCAGTTAGGGCGCATAGAATCATGGTTGTATTGTTTGTTTTGTTACTGGTCTGGGTTCTGGGTTCGAATTGTAGTTTTGTTAACGCTTCGGTGTCCTCTGATAATGCTTCGCATGATGTTGTGTTTTTATTATTGCAAAAAAAGGTAAATCAATCAACATTCTGCCTGTAATATTCATACACGATAAGTATCAGCTGCTCAAAGGAAATATGCTAAAACAAAACAACTCTTTTTAAATAACCTCCCTGTCTAAATGTACATCTAATTTGATGTTTGTGTCAAATTATGAAAAAAAACCAAACAGAAACCCACTTGTTGAAGATGATAATTACAAACGTAGTTATAACTACTTCACTGCCCTTTACAGATTTCGTTCTCAGATCTCCTGTCATACGAGACAAACGTTCCCGCAATTAAGTTACTTGGCCGTCTACAGCACGACAACGGTAAGAATTATACTTAATCCCGACTAGTTATTGTGATGTAATAATTATATTTAAAACCAATTTAGGTGGGCTTGTGTAATAAGTACGAAGAAAGTATTCGCGATTTACAGCTTCAGTAGTGTTTCCATTGGTTTAACGAGGAGGAAGCGCTGCTCTAATCAGGCATCATAGTGCTGTGCCAATGAAATGTCGATATCACCCAGCGTCACATACTGATCAGTAACATTATACTGAAGAAGGCTGAACTAATGGCTGTGTTTCCCTATTTGCTTATCATCACCTAGTGGTTAAAGCTACCATTTTGACAGACGGACTGTGGTATGTCTAAGCCTTCTGGGTGAAAGTCAGGAAACGTCAAAAGTGAGAAAATACAAAGAAAAGCAAATGTTGTTAGAAATGGTAAAGGATAAAACGATCCTTAATATCACAAAAGGTGAGAAAGTTCATCATCGGAACCCCACGTGATAATGTTCTAACGTTTGTGTACCGTGGGCTAGAACAAACGGATAATCTCATTTTCGTACTAGAAAAACAGTCGGTCATATCGCTTCGTTACTCCGTGGATACATCAGGCTGGGAATTCCCGTTTTTTAGCTTTACAATACAAACCAACATGGCGGCGGCATCGCCTTAATTCCAAGATAATTTGTGGATTGTGTTTGAACATCATACGAGACATACCGGACGTTCGGCGTCATGCCTACAGAAATGTTCCGAGGTAAAATTATCTAACCGAGTGCAACGAGAACCGACCATTCTGTTTTGTCGAAATCTCCAAATAGATTTCCATTCGTTAGAATAAGATTTTCCGTCTGTTCTTGCCCACGGGACACAAATTTAAGAGCAGTGTCACGTTGATTTCCAACGATGAAGTCAGCTTTACTTTGGTCGCATATTCATTACCCAGTAGAAGGCACAAAGCATCTCAAATTAAACTTGATACGCTACGATCTATAGCATATGTTAATAACTGGTTATGCAGTTTTAGGAATTTAATTATATTTCATAATATATATATATAGTTTAAATACACTTATAGCTGGTGTCTTTGATTATCGTAACGACAAGAAATATGCAAAATATAAGAATGGCTGCTTATCAGACGTGTTTAACAATGTGTTTTAGAAAACATAATGCAAATATTCGATTTTGGGTCTATATGAGGTAATCATTTCAATATTTTTTGCATACTTTCAAAAATGTAAGTTTATTAATAGATACACACATTATACATGAACAAACCACCACGAGCCATAGTAGTTACATTCTACATTAAAATGAAGTGACCTACGTTTTACTATTGTTTAGTGTTCCTGACCATTGGGATCCCAACAGTGTGTCGTGTACATCAGTCCTACCTACCCACCACGCTTACCTCGATCATCAACAACTCAGCCATGGCTGACCGGCACAGAATCCACATCGTTGTCGCCGTGTCTTTCTTAAATCAGACATGCGCGCTGAAAATCAGAGACATTATTAAAGAACTGTTTAATTCTTATGTGGAATCTGGACTCTTGGAAGTAATAGGGATACCAGAAGAGGCATACCCTCAAACCCACGATCTCCGAAGGACATTCAACGACGAGGAGTACCGTGTTCAATGGCGATCAAAGCAAAATGTAGATTATTCATTTTTAATGATGTATAATGCCAACAAGGCTAAGTACTATATTCATTTGGAAGATGACGTAACAACAGTTCCAGGGTATTTACGAGAAATCGAGAATTATATAAAAGCGATAGATACATATTGGGCCATGCTCGAGTTTTCTTCTCTGGGCTTTATTGGAAAGTTGTTTCGTTCTTCAGACCTACAGAAAATTGCCAATTTATTACGAAACTTTTATTCTGAACAACCTTGTGACTATTTAATGATTCACTTCATGAATTTGATGGTGCAAAACGGTCGTTTCGTAAAGATTCCAACGCTGTTCCAACATCACGGATTACATTCTTCTTTACCAAATCTTCTTCGGAACGTCTCGGACAAGTTCTACGCAATGGGTGAGAAAACTCTGAATGGAGATAATCCACCTGTAAAGATATATTCATCCTTTAAAACACACAGTGACTATCAACCAATGAACGCCTATGATAAGAACAAAAATAGCTTCTTCTGGGCATTGACGCCAAACGTTGGTGACACCCTGACGCTTGTTTTCAAAACACCCCAGTGTATCGAACGACTTGTTATTCTCAGTGGCTTCCCAGCGAAAGCAAGCGACATTATTACAGGAGGGATTGTAGAAATTGGAAATAAGCCAATAATTTTAGCAGATGATAACGTTTACTGTTCAGGGTTAAGATATTTAGGGGAGATACACCACGGTAAAATTGATGTTAATAATATAACGTCAAGTTCTGGGTGTATTCAACACGCAATGGAAACATCGTGTATTAAATTGACTCTGACTGAGAGACATACTAACTGGGTTGTGATAACAGAAATAGCGGTATTTACTTTTCATTAAGTTAACTTGAAAATATTTCTAGAATGTAAATAACAGACTATTAAAGTTGATAATAATTAAAAACGCTTAAGTATGTTGCGGGTATTATCTCCTCTATACTATTAGTTAATTTTCCATCACTGCCTTTGACACCTCTGGTGTATCAGTACTCAACGAGAAATACACACTTAGAAAATACACTAATTCCCATCTGATGATGACCGTCTCCGTCAATTCAAAGATAACAAGTAATATGCAAACCGGAATGCATCTTACAGTTTGCATTATGTTTTCAAAGTAATCCATTCGTGTGGGTTGTGTTATTAATGCCTTACTGAAAAATACTATTTCCATTGATACAACATCACCAGCTCACCATACAAAAATATGAAGTTAAGCAACGTTAAGCGATTAGTAATTTAAGTGGGTTGCAGCCTTCATAATACGGTTATTAATAATGATTCACAGAAAGTCGTTTTGGAGAGGGCAACAGTGTAGCGTGTACCTAGGTTGAATTAGGGAAAATACTTCCTTTCTAAACAGGTAGCTTTTCTAGTGATGAGGTAAATGATATACAAAGGGTGCGGCGTTCTGATGGGGGCCCGGAGCAGTATACATCAACGTGGTAGCACTTTGAAGTGGACATCGGTTCCGCACTGTCGGAAGGAGGTTTAAACTAATATACCCCAGCCTCGCAAATACCCACTTTTAAAAAAAATTCTAATATCGAGGAAAGTTACGCAAACACCTACATTTACGCGGACACGGGGCCATCTCAAAAACTTAACTGATTCAATTTTATTTATTTTTCATTTTTATCAATTTCTTTTTGTTTGTTTTATTTTGTGTTCAGGTCAGGTTGGCCGGTAGCCGTCATATTTCCTCCGTCGTAGTCGGCCGTGTGTTAACTTTTCCTTCGTATCATGATATCACGAGGTCTGTCAAAGTTGTTAAAATGAATGAACTTGGCCCAATTTCAATGTCACAGAGGTAAAATGTCTTAAAAGTTTTCAAACAGCTTCTCAGTAACTAAATGGCGCAGAGTGCTGATATTATGCATGTAGTATCCTGGGATGAAGGACTACCAAGTTTGTCCAAGTTAATGACAATGGCTTATTTTCAAGGTAAATTGGTCAGATGTCTTAAAATCTGCGATAAACATCTTCTCAATAGCCCACTCTGCTGATAATTAAATGGTAGCTGGGATGAAGGGCTACCAAGGGGAAAGTGAAGAGGGGACATGTACATGGACCATCAGGAGACATACATACCGAAGAAAGCAAAGAAAAACAAATGAGAACAAATGATTCAAATATGTCTTTGATGTTAAAAACCAAGGTCATTATAATACATTACCAAAAAGGTAAGCAAATTAGTGAATGCGTTTAATGTATCAGATTCATCTGATACTGAATGATTTGAAATACATAATGAAATTGTAACAAGAGGCCCAAGGGCCTAAGCGGTCACCTGCGTAATGTTATAGGTATGGTAGCTAAATTTCAAAGATGAAATCAACATGTAAACTAGGTGAAATAAATGTACATTTGTCATGCCATTACAAAAAAAAAAAACGGATAAAATATACCCAATAGCGTTATTTCCCTAGATAAACAATAGTACATTTTACCCCCTCTCCGAGGGGTAATGGATAGCCCATATTTTATAGATATTATCACGGAATTCGATTGCTATTTAAGTCATAGTCACATAAGCCTATATATTAGACATTCTTTGGGGATTCCGACATAAAATTTACATGCACATGTTGTATATACATTTTTATTATGTATATTGGTCAGTATTTAAAGACCATTTGCTTGAAATTCGTGCCAACTGTGTGCTATACACATATTTTCTAGCTAATCTTGTAGCAGAATAACGCGTGATTTAAACGCGGGACCTTACACAATTCACGCGTATAGCCACGTAACCAACTTTTTTGAGACGGCCCCTGTCTCTGTCGGTGTCCGTGTAGGTGTGAATATAACTGTCAGCTACAATAGAAATGTTTTATAGGGAGACATGTGTTTCGGACATGATCAATCATATGTATTTAAAAAAAATCATGGATTACATGTATTATTGTAGTTATTTAAAAAAGGAAGAATAACAATTAATTGAACGTAAAGCATTTTCAAAACCCGCTGGCCAACAATTTGGAAAAACAGGGTGTCGTTGATGAGGCATGAGACGCTTTCTCCTCCTGAACACCTGATCTAATTCTCCTGTACTTTTCCATGTATATTTTACCTTTGTTCCTATTTTACTAGAAGTTGAATCGATTTTGAGTTTTGATGATTCATAACTCAATTCATTGAACGTAAAGCATTTTCAAAACCCGGTGGCCAAACAATTCGGAAAAATAGGGTGTCGTTGATGAAGCAGAAGACGCTTTGTCTTCCGGAACACCTGATCTAATTCTCTTGTACTTTTACGAGAGTCTCCATGTATATTTTACCTTTAATTTACAAGAAGTTAAATCGATTTTGAGTTCGGTTTTTTTAACGCTTTGGTATTCTCTGACTTTTTTCAACGATATTGATATTATGTAGCGTGTCTTATTCAGTAAAAATGATTCATTGAACTATTAATGATTTTAAGATTACTACTTTTCTAAGGCAAACATTACTTTATATTTATTCCTTTCAATTTAAAGTGACATATATGTTATAAAACTGTAGGATGCAAACAAATAATAATTTTGTAGAACATGTATGGATCATGTAATTTTAACGGTTGCACCACCTGTCACTATTATAATAGTATTCTGTATTGAATGTTTACCATTATGTTTTGGAACCAAATAATCGAATCAAAATATCAAGGGTTGTAAGGTCAAGGTCACAGTTGCTATTTTTAGAAATTCATTGTCAGCACTCTTGTGGCTTCACAATGCTTCATGGATTTCATCAAACTACACATACTAATACAATATCAAAATATCATTGATGAGTTCGAGTTTTAGGGTTATCAGGTCAAGGTCAAGTTCACTGTGTCTATTTTTAGAAAATAATTGTCAGCACTCGAATGGTTTCCTTTACTAATGGGTTTTCATCAAACTAAACAATCTTATACATACAGAGTTAAAATATCTTTGACAAGTTGCAAGTTCAAATTTCAGGGTTGTCGGGTCAAGATCACTGTTTCTTTTTTAAGACGATGATTGTCAGCACTGTAGTGGCTTATTTCTTCATGGATTTTCACCAACTTCACACACATGTAGAGGATTAACATGTCTTGGACAAATTGGCATACATATACAATTGTATAGCGTATATCGGCTTATTTTATGTGTGGAATGGTTCAGAATGCAGGCAATGTGAGAAACAAAAAGAGTCCAGTGGCTCTGCTATTCTGTTGCCTCATTTTAATGCCAACTCATGAACTTGTCTTTTTAACTTGTTCACCCAGATTTCTACTTACTACACACAAACTTCGAAACTGTTTTGTGCAAGTGTATTTAAAGGCGATACTAATAGCTGATTGAACTGAAATGAAAATGTGTAAATATCGGAATATTCGAAAAGTGTATGAAACATATCTAGAGTGTTAAAATTGGTAACATTCCATTAAATGTTATGTTTTCTCAACTGATGAGATAACCGGACACAAAGATAACATGCTATCCAATCATTCCACTCCCAGTTTGAACTAATGCCGAACAGCGTTTCTTGCATTAGTGTTTAGTTTAGCTACCTTCAGCTGATCCGTTCATCATTCCAGTACACTGTTAGATTATGTTTGGTAAAGCTTTTAGAAAAGAATGAAATAAATAATTTGTTTTGCTGCCCGCTTTTATACCCATCAATTACGTCTGCGCTTACCAAAGGTTTATCATTCACTAAAAATATTACATATGAAATTTACTGTAGTGCTCTTTGTTTATGTTTTGAAAAATTGAAATATCTAACCTACATTTTTAAAAGTTATGGTTCAAGCAATCTCTTTGCCACAGCCGTCATGACTACGAAAGATGCCGCACTTTGATGATAGCTACAAAAGGAATCATCAATATTCTTTGAGGAAACTAATATATATTGATGGATATTGAAGACTTATTTCAAAAGGCGAGTGTTTTATCATTTCAATTTTATGCTATTGTTTTGAACTACCTCCCATTTATTTATCATTTATTTAGCCGATCACACGGCAGTTTCATTACATTACCCAACGCGTTTTTAATGATTTTACAAAAAAGACAAAGCAACAACTTCATATCTTACATTTGTAATTAATTGCTCCTACTTGAGATTAAGAACGGTACACCCGTTCTTACGGTACACCCGTTCTTACGTTTAGGACGCTACGTTAACAAAGCAACCGGTTGTCGTCGATGAAGCAGAAGACGCTTCCTCTTGTCTTATGTTCTAGTAATGTTTTATTGGTCTCCTCCATGTATAGGTTTCCCTTGTTTATTTTCTATCTTGATTTTGTAAGTTTGTACAATTGTAAGTTCGGATTATGATTTTGCTGACGCTTAGGTATTCGGTATATTGTTTCTTTAACAGCTTATCCAATCTTTCATTTCCGGTTATTTTGATCTCGTATTCAAACCATATTACATTACTTGGCCGTACATTTAAGATATTCTCTAAATCGTGATGATAGGCCCTGCAGGTAGAACGAAATAATCAGAACTGCTGTTAATACTACACGAATCGTGAGAGTAGATTTGATTCTGGTTAAGTGTTGATTTTTTTCTGTTACACCTCCTACAAATGTATCAGCAGCAAAGGCTATTGAACGAAATTCTAGTGTTATTTATGTTACTTTTGGAACTCACATGGTAAAGAAATAATGTTGTGAAAGTTAATAACATTTGGGACTAAATATGCAATATTTTTTAGTTGATTAAAAGCAATAATGCTATGTTTATCTCATGGATTATGACAGTCTACACTCACTTTCATTCGATAACCATTGTTCCGTAGACTAAATTGATCATCCAATATCAACAATTTAGCACGTGCCAATTTCTCTGATGTCAACAACAATACCTGTGGGCGGAGTTATGCAAATTATGTGGGTTCGAGACACAATTGTCTGTCGTCAACAACAATAGACATGGGTAGAGTTAACCTCGGCCTTTGCAAGTGTCATGCTGTTACTTTTATCGAACCGTCCACACGTTTATTTGTTTTGAAATGAAATCTATGTCCGCAAATAGGACTTTTATGGACACACTAGTTATGAACCATTCGCAGAAATATGCTGTAAATATAAGGATTAATTCGCTCTGCCTCAAAGAAACTAGTAATCTCTGGTTGCTTCAATTTCCGCATGAAGTAAGTGGGAACGCGATTTTTCTTTCCTGGGGAGCTAATAAAATGTTTACAACAGTTTTTCGTAATGCTGTGTACAATGACGTAAACAGCTGTTTTCATTGCCAAAGAGAAATCATGCCAGTAACAAATAGCGAACAGCTTTAAAAATACTTAATTTGACAAAATACGGACATTTCCGAAGGCATCAATTAACGATCTAGGCCTAAAATCCTCATAGGTCCATCGAATGATAGTGCGAATTTTGATCATCTGCCCGATGCTTCGCAGTTCACTTCATTTGCACGTGGTTCACTTGAATTCTTCAGCCCATGCAAACAACAAAATAGATATTCAATTCCTAAAACAAATCCTCATTAATTAGGTCATCATACCAACTATTGTTATGACACAGTGGATAATACGATGTATGGGAGGAACTGATGTGTGCTTATTTTTGAAAAAAAAAAAAAAATCATTTTGTTTATAAAAATCAACAAACCTTCCATACATT
Source organism: Mimachlamys varia (assembly GCA_947623455.1). Taxonomy (NCBI): domain Eukaryota; kingdom Metazoa; phylum Mollusca; class Bivalvia; order Pectinida; family Pectinidae; genus Mimachlamys; species Mimachlamys varia. Next base: position 32,301,150 of record OX392545.1, read on the forward strand.
TAGTTTAAACAGTATTTTATTCAATAGTTACTGTTTAAACTAAATGTATGCATAGAAGGTTCATTGATTTGACCAAAACCTTCCATATATTTCAATACTGAACTTAGATCTAACCGGCTCAGTTAACTTCATACTTTATACATGATTTGTCACAGGGATTGTTGTTGCTAACGGATGTAATTATTTCTGCTTTAACAACCTATCGTTTAGATAGCTATATCCTAATTTTTGCAAGCTTCATTGTCATCCAATACAAATGAAATTTTCTGATTTTTCTATTTTATATCGCTGGATACGTTGCATTTGTGGAGGAGGTCGAAATAAAGTGGGGGGATGGGCAGGGCGAGTAGATGCAAATGTATGACCTAAAGCTCAACTAGGCTAACTTATGGTGCAGGGATAAAGCCTAGACGATAAATTCCTTGTTGCGGGTCAAGGGTCAAAATGAAGGTCAAAGTGACATTTTAATGCAAACATCAGTGGCTTATAATGTATGATGTAGGTCAAAGGTCAAGGTATACGTTGAGTGACCTACGTTTTTAATACAACACAGACGATACGAGCTGGGAAAGAAGCGAAATGATGGACGGAGCGTAAAACTAAAGTACCTCATTTCTCGGTGGGATCAACTTAATGCGATCGAGAATGATGCCTCAGTTCTCACTTTGAAGACGTGATACGTACATAAATTTACGTGGTTGGTGTCGTTGCTGAAGCAGGTCCGGAACATCTGGTCTTATTTTCTGTACGTTTTAGGGGATTATCAGTGTAGATATTTCCATTGTTTATCTCTGTTCTTACTTTGATGAGACATATCCACATTGCAGTATCGTCGATAAAGAATACTTTTCCGGAACATCTGGTCTTGCAGAATTTTGCGTAAACTAGATATGACGCAGCTTTGAAAAACATCTTCGATTACTGTACACAATTGGTGCAGTTAGGCAACATTTTAACATAAAGTAAGTAATAACTAGCAAGCACGTACGACACCTATTGATTACTGCTGGTATATATAACACAGTTCCTGAACAAAGAATCATATTGTTCGTGGTCATCGTCAGGTATGGTTCCTATTGACTATCTGAAGTTGGCGACCTCGGCTGTTCTCTTGATCATATTGGCAGGTAAGACCTATGTGTTGAGAATGTTTTCATGGTAACCGGAAAGTTAATGCGGGGAAAGTTTTGTAAATACCCTCGGTCATTGATTTTCCGTGGCAAATTATTTCAATAATGCTGAAAATAATGTAATTGTTTAAGATATTTACAATTTATTGTTAGGATATATGTATAATCTGTAAAACTGAAGGATTCACATCCCAGTATCGAGTATGAGTAAGTTTTATATTCGCCATATTTGCCACAATGAGAAATATTTTTGACGTTTCAGAGTATGCTCATTAGTGTGCTTACTTGTTGTGATTGACTATGATGACTCAGTTCCCTCTTTGAAAGCTTGATGCTAACTTGGTTGTGACCACGTTTTACATTGGGGTTGGGGGTGGGGGGTCGTCGATGAAGCAAACGACACTTAATCCTCCGGAACACTTGGTCTTATTCTCCTGCACTTTTACATGGGTCTCCGTGTGGAACTTTTCTTTATCTTGCCTATTGTTTGATCAATTTTGAGTTCGGATTGTGATTTTGTTGACGCTTTGGTATTCTCTCATTATTTTATTGATACTCATGAAGCTGAGACAACGTGTAGTATATAGAAGCGACTAGGTAAGATATTAAGTATACTTCTATACTTGCTTGATCATTATAAATCATGATAAATGTGACACCCTTGGAAACAGTCGACGGGGAATAAATGGTGTTTGTGCCGGGCATTGCAACATCAGCAAAACTAGCACTAGTAAGGAAAGTCACTAACATCACATTTCATCCTACTAGTCTAACGACACGCAGGAAGTGTCACGATTATCTCAAATACTGCACTGTACATGTGAATTGATTGGTTGGAAACCAGATATATACAATAAATTCTTTCAGCGGGCCTTTCGTGATAACTGGTTATATCATTGGGAAAAAATGGCATTGGGAGGAAAATAGGATATACCATTATACAGTATACTTCTGAGGTTGGTATATCATTGATTGTGTATCATCTTAATTTAGTGTTATTCAAACAGTATTAAAGTAAGCTGATTCATGAGGAATCTATAAAACACTTTTTGAAAAGATTGTATATAATTTGGCGGGAAAAATAAGCGTCTCGATTTCTTAAGAAAATACAAAAAAAATTCCTTTCTAAAAGAAAAAAAAAAGATAAAAGGAATGCTTCAAATTCTCACGTATTTTGTCAAATGATATTTAAGATAAATATCTCGATAATATAAAAAGATAGCGATCACCATGCAAATTGTATACATGTTCCGAAAATAATAATATTGTTTTTTGAAACACATGTTATTTTAACTCCTTTAAACATTTACATTGCATCAAATGATAGTAACAAGCTTGAAATATACAATGTAGCTGTTAATAGAGGAAACTGTCATATGGGATGATAAGCTATGGCAGGACGTTTCTGAATCATAGTTTGGTCCGATCGATTTCTTCCATAATATTTTCCCCTCTAATGAATTTACGGAACTGTTATGACTTTCTGTAAGGCAATGATAGACTGCTGTTTTTGTCATCTTGTTGCCATGTTACATTTTAGAAATAAATGTCCTTATATAGCAAGTATAATAAAAAATATACGAGTCTTATAAAGGGTCCTCGAATGACCCATATATATCGTCAACGTCGCAGGATCAAGTAATATTTATTTACAGTTCCAGATAAATGATACTGATGAAGTACAATAAAAATAAAGAGGTAAACATCTAAAAACATATTTTTAATCACAGTTCACCTGCTGGGCCCTGTCGAACCATATCGTTTTCAAAGGGAACCGCAAAACGTGACAATCTGCCCCTTTATATTTTCGATTCCGTCACAAACACCATTATTTTGAAATTTTGATGGCAATCGTTAAAACTAATTTCACGGGCATATCATTTTTTACAACCAAAAGGTGTTGAGAGCTAGTCAGGATGATTCCTCTCCAGCTTGTACGACAGTACAAGATACATCGGAAGGTAGGTTATCCACGGTATTTGAATTTCTTCTTTTCTACTCCTCGCAAGGCTACGTACAAGGTTTAATTATACAATTGTCATAGCATAATGACATGCACTCAACATCTCATCGTCTGTATCATGTTTTAAGAGAGGTAATCCTACTGATAATGCTGTGACCAGGTTTAATATTAAATCTGATTAAAAACAAATCCTTGTTCTCAATCCGTTTTACAAGGATCTGACAACATCCCATAAGAGGTCACGTTCAGATGACCTTTTTCGCCTCTTTACTTAACACTAAAATAATTTCCCAATGACCTGTCATCTTGCAGCAAGTCACATTTTTCACATTATTCCACATGAACGTTTTGGTGACGAAATGACTAAACGAAAAAATAATATGCGATAATACAAGTTTTGTCGCCTAAAACAATCGCTGTCAAGAGTCTGAAGTGGTAATTTGAATGGCTAAAGCAAAAGGTCATCGGGATGTGACCCCCTGTGGGATTACCTCAGATCTTAACGCAGCAGAGAAAAGTTTACGGAACGGCGCGGAGATCAAGATATGATTTTAATCATATTGGTTTAATATTGAACCCGATACTTCGGACATGTTATGGATTCCCACCCTTTGGCTACTAGCATCAACGAATTGTCCTTGGAGGACAAAAAACTGTATGATGCATTTTTATTCATTTTTCGGCAAACTGTATCTATTACTAAATTTTAAGGTGCACAATATGTGTGTGTAACGTTATATTTAGAGAGGTATCACAAGACCCTTGATATCGCAAAGAAACACATACACCCACAAATATAACTTACCTACTCCACGCAAATACACGCGAACACATACCTTACTGATATAAAGCTTGCTCTTACATTACACTACCTGTTGCTGTAATAAGGGCTATGGAACCCACCAAACTACAAACAGGTTTGGTTTGGTTTTATAAGTGAATCTACAATGTACTTGAGGAAAAAGTAAGCATAGGCCCCGGTACAGCGTTCATCATCAAGATTTTATTTCAAACGAAAAAGGCCACGAGTAAAGATAGTTGACATGTAGCATGCTGGGATGAATGACTTTGACCGACTTTCAAGGTTTGGGTTTTCCTTTGTTTAATGTCTTATTAACAGCTAAGTCATTTATGGACGACCTCCCGGCTTCTGTTGCGTTATAAAGCTACCATGAAGGTTGAACTAGTCGTTCAAACCCAGAGGGTTCAAACCCTTTAACAATCAGCAACGTTTTCATTTATACCATACCAAAGGGCCACGGTAAATGACCTTCACTCCGTTCAAGATAACTGGGTTAAAATGTATTCAAATCTCAAATTGTTTACACAGTAAAAGTTTGCCTGTAGTTTTACTGTCGTCTGCTTTTAGGATTAATCACTCTTCTGGCCCTGGTTTCAGCAACGTTCCTTAACTAAGGAAACTCCTTAACTTAAAAATCTCCATAGGAAAGTGTTACAGAATTTAGGGAAAGTTCCTTAACTAAGGATTTCCCCCCTTAAATTATGTAATAATGTAGATTTTTAAGTTAAGGAGTTTCCTTAGGTTAAATAACGTTGATGAAAACAGGGCCTGATACGTTGTTCGATAACCAAATATATCACACTTTTGCCATAGACCTTATTCAAAAATACAAATTAAGTGTAGTTGAATATATATCTACCGATGTTTTTCACTCTATTTGGAAGTTCAAATGCAGTTTGATTGAGTGGCTTCTTATCTTGCTTTGATCTATTGCAGGTCCTTCTCCTATCGTTACACCTACCCCTACTACGTCTTCCGTCAATTATTAATTATTGATGCTGTAATACCAGGAACTACAGCGTAGAGGAGCTTGAGAACATTATACAGGGTCTTAAAGATGAGCTGTCGATCAAGTTCAACTCAACCAATAGGTAGATCCGCGCTCGCACATCGGCTGCCGACCCTCGGATGTCGTCCACGATTATTGGATACGCGGGTGGTGCCATTCCGGGACTTCTGGGAATATTTCTACTTATCGCTGATATGGACATCCTCTTTGGGATATTCAAACTAATCACAGCCTATTTGCTCAGTGATTGAAATGTCGTCTCCGATATTTTCCATATCAGGTGAAGATAAATTAGAGAACACCGAAGAGTTAACAAAATCATAATCCGAACTCAAAATCGATTAAACCAGGGACAAAATATGAACAAAGGAAAAAGTACATGAACCAAACTGAACCAATATGTATAATATGTATGTACTTACGTTATTGTAATTACCTGCACTTATTAATTATTTGTTGTTGAGACTTGACGAGTGAGAACTATGTCCTTTTTAGGAACAATATCAGCAAATATTGTTCAGTCTACACTGACATTCACTCGATAACCATTACTCAACAGACTATCATTATCACTGCATAACTGTAGTCAAACACGTGACAAATTTCTATGACGTCGACAACAATTCATGTGGGTGGAGCTATGCAAACCCTACAGTTTGAAACACAATTGTGTGACGTCACCAACAATTAACGTAGGCGGAGCTTGCAAATTTCATGCTGTTACATTTATTGAAACATTCCCACGTTTATTAGTTTTGAAATTAAATCTGTGTCCGAAGATTTGACTATAATGAACAAAATAGTTACGGACATTTCACAGAAAGATACTGTAAATATAAGGATAAACTTTCTATTTTGTTTAGGTTATCAGGGTAAACATAACCGGCTTCGCCGGTTATTGAATTTACCCGTTTTCCATTGTAGTTATCCCCCGATAACCTAAACAAAATAGAAAGTTAATCCTTAAATACATGGACGATATACATGCTTGATGCAAGATTTAGATTACCATTGTCATTGTTGAGCATATTTCATATTTACATTAAACACGTCTACTCTTTCCTTTTGTACATTGCACTGTGTTAATTTTAGATTATAAATAAATACTTATCTATTGTATCTGTTTTGAAGCCCAGAACCGTTATTTCATCACCGTACATCGTTATGGGGGTTTCTTTTTCTAGATCTATAAAATTCATTATTTAACAAGTATCTATCTACAGATATTAATGAACTGCCATGCAACTATTTTCTTTAACAGCTATGTGTGTGAACAGACTCATGATAAGGGCTGTAAGTGTATACATCTACTACGTAATGTGTGTGTACATGTAGTTTAGAATAAATATGTGGTCCCTTCATAATTATGTACATGTAAAGTGTCCAGCATAGTTTTTCATTCCAGCGCAAAGAATGATAACAAATACTTCTGTATAGCAGATAACAGATCATACTTCACAAACACATTGACAATAACGACACAATATATATCTGATGTTTCATCAGTAACCACAATTCATAACATTTCTATAATTGTATATTTAATTAGATTTATCGTAAATATTCTATCATCATAAATTACTTAATACATGTACTGCCAACTATTAGCTATACGAAATTCACAGCAGCATTTTACCATCTAAACAGCATTTTATAGAGAACACATCTAGAAACTAAGGCTGCATTCACGTAATTGGTTGAAACAGACTGATTGGCACAGAAATATTCAACGATAAATAAACACACTTGGACCAGACCAAACTCTAGACAGAGCTAAACTCCACAATTTTGGAGACTAAATAACAATATTATAAATAATATGTCTTTCTTTCACATGCCCACCAAATGATATATATTGGGGCTCAAAATCTGCATCAAGATTGACATTATTTTGGGAAAAAGTTACGTAAACAGTCAAGTTTCGGTCATTAGTCACTATTGTATTACAACTTGCTGATATACAGCCCATTTTAGTACATGAATTACATGTATTATGATAATGTACAGATATATCACACAACAGTGCAGATATACTGTATGACAATGTACAGACATGATATATCACACAACAGTACAGATATACTATATGACAATGCACCGATATACAACACAACAATGTACAGATATACAATGTAACAATATACAGATATACTATGTAACAATGTACAAATATACAATGTAACAATGTACAAATATACAATGTAACAATGTACAGATATACAATGTAACGATGTACAGATATACAATGTAACAATGTACAGATAAACAATGTAACAATACACAGATAAACAATGTACAGATATACTACAGTCTGTATGTAACAATGTACATATATACTATGTAACAAAGTACATATATACAATGTAACAATGTATAGATATCCCATATGACAATGTACAGACAAACCACATTACAATGCAAAGATATACCACATTACAAATATATGGATTTACCATACCATGATGTACTGGTATCAAGTCATTTTATAACATACCATGATATGATTTTATGTCTAATTAATCTTTTTCAACTCGGTTGTTCTCCCTTGACATTGCCTTACAATTGACTTTAAGTTGAGCCTCTGCCCGTGTGAGGAAGTTATGTTCCTTAGAGTCCTAGGAGGACGAAACAGTTGTATGATGCAGTTTAATTCATTTTTTCGGCATACTGTATCAATTACTAAATTCAAAAAGGTGCAGCATATGTGTGTGCTACGTCATCTTCAGTCTCAAATGGTATTAACTACAATGTACATTATGAGTGTGGAACGACTGGTTCAACCGTTGTCAATTTGATTCCACCAAGTTGGTTATTATGTTGGGGCAGTGAATTTCAGTGTGTTACATGTATGTATGACATGTATGCCATAACATATCACTCGAAACACTAAATCGGCAGGTATTCCCTTTCACACACAAGACTGGTATACATGTATAGTACCATTTACTACACGTAATTGGTTATACTTGGCGTCAAACAGGACGGATCTGTCAATATCATTTAAAAGTAGAGACATACGAAGCGCAATAAATGAAAAATTATCGTAAGTACAAATAAATTAAACAATATGAATGATTTTGAAATATAAATAGAGGTTACACAACGAATGGTTGTTGGATATGGAATCTATTTTACTCGAGTTAATTGTTTTTTAAAAGTTACAAAAGACGCGAGCAAGTGTCTTTTGTAACTATTGAAAAAAAATAATTAACGAGAGTGAAATAAATTCCATATCCAATAACTACGAGTCGTGTGAACTGTTTCTACCATAATACTATTAAATCACAGTGGCAGTGTTGTTTGAACCGCAGATGATATTTGCGCGAAAACACATCATCTCGTATATATTCCCGCCAAGTTGTGACGACGTCAACAATCAGCACGTTGCTTTGAACCACGTGATTTCCGGTCAAAGTTCAACTTCTTAACTAATCCGAAGGGTCATATTCCACTAGTGGTATATAACATATATTTATCCAATAGTCAGCACGTTTATACAATGGTCTGAGAGTGGAATAACACAGGATATTGTGGTAGAAATATATTTCTTAAACGGTGTTTATTTCGTGCCGGTATAAACTAAAATGGAATACATCTTACACAACATGAAATTTGTTCACCGACATATCTACATCAAATGCAAAATAAACCTTTCAATTCATTTACAGTTTATTGACGTTTTTGCTAGGTCGCCCTGCGATAATATTGATACGTAGTTCACAAACAGGAACTTCTGACTAATCGAACACCCCGTCGTGATGATATAAGGCTCAGGGCATGTAAGGATGAGAGGGTTTCAAGGTTTGATTTAGCACATAGACATAACTAATGTTCAAGGTTATGGATATCACTATTTTTATATAACCAAAAGGTCATTGACTGTGCTATTTGACATGTTGCTTAATCAAACCAGCTTTGATATGTTCGCCCTTGGTCCAATTTGAAGGTTATAACTAGATGAGCAAATTATCAGAAAGTATAAGGACGGATGTGTGGGTCATTAGTTATGTATTTTATTTCAATACTGTAGCACAATCTTCCTTCTCTTAAACAATAAGGTATCCTGCTGGACAAACCTTGCTTTGCTCTCACCTCTGGCAGGCATGGAATGAGGAGGTTCCTGAGATTGTCTATTCCGACCGGCGCAGCAAAACCAGTATACGAATGCGCAGAAATACTACAATACAAGTGGTCAAGCGTATATATCACAAAATCAAGTGTGTTTGAAATTGAAACGGAGTTATTTAAAAGTTCAGTCACTATCTATCATTGCAATTTAAGGATATACAGCCAAGAAGTTGAATAGATGGTATAGTGGAAATTGTACTATTGGAACTCTAGGCGGTCAGACCTATATCACAGACTAAGAGACTAAGAGAATAGCTGTAAACAAGGACTAAACTGGCTACCAGCCCTCAACTTTTATTAAGATTCCTTAGACTGCTTTTTACTACCCGCTTATCTACCCTTAATTTGGAACTTAGAATAAGACATCGGGGTTATCACATTTATTAGAGCTATTTTGTTTCTGAATTATCTAATATCTACAATGTATATACTATTCAAGAGACGGAGCTCAGTCTAACCAACGACATGAATAAAAAAAGAAAATAAAAATATCTGAATATCGAGATTTCCTTGATAGATGTCGGTGAGGAATATTAGAAAGTTTTATCTTGGTCCCATTGAGAAATATATTGTATCCTTGTTGGATATGAAGGTAGGTGTTTTCGAATATGCTCATTAATATGCTTATAGATGTGATTGAGAATGATGACTCGGTGCTCACATTGTAAACGTGACGTTTACATTGAGATTAACAAGATTCAAAGGCAGGTGTCGTAGATGAAAGAGAAGACGCTGACTCGTCCGAAACTCATGGCCCTATTATCATGTACTTTTTCAAGATTCTCCGTGTTAAAAGTTTGCCCGTAGTAAACGGTTTTGAGTTTGGATAATTGTTTTGTTGACGCTTCGGTTTTTTTTCGTATATTTGTACGAGTATTTGCAACAACTAATTAACACGATCTTTTCAGGGTAATGTAAGAAAATTGACATTCTTTGCCAGGTGAGTTTGATATGGTTTACTTTGATTTTATAAATTTCCCCGTACTACAACATCTATGTTCATTTTAGGACGGCCTTCAAGTGTTTGCAATGTGAATGTATGGGTATTTAGGAAGTGGTATTATTTTATTGTTAGCCTCCTCGCGAGAGTGCGGAATTTCAACTGACTTTATAGTGCTACCAACCAAAGTATACTACCCAAGAATATTCGGTCCGGTTATATCATATTGACAATAAATCAGTTTCTGCAATTTCATTCATCCATGGCAGTATTCTTCAGAAAAATGAAGAGTTACGTTAGTATTATATGATTTGCACAAGAAAACAGGAAAGCAGATTAAAAGTATACGCATAAAAGTGGTTATTTTGAGTGTACACAACAAATGAAATATTAACATGTGTGCGTATACAAGTATGTAGATGACTCAAAACTCCTGAACATTATAACCGCTATTGATTACATTACTTCGCCAATAACTATTTAATAAAATGAAAGTAACGCACTGTATGAGAAAATAATTATTAAAGGAAATGGTCCTAGCCAGAAAATATACATGTCTATAATAAAGTTTACTAGTCGGGTGAATAGAGAGATACATAAATATTAAAATTATTGTTATTCATACCAGCCAACTAGCCTACGATAAGGGAAACACTTTAACCATAGAGTAATGTACCTAGTAGTTCAATTCATGTTGCTAGGAAACAATGTGAATCGCATACACGTCTACGTCAAGATATACGAGTGTTAACCCGACAAAATGTCCATGCTTGAAAATAAGACTTAACATTTATATACTGCTCTTCAGTGAGTGGCAATTATTGATATTTCTTTGTCCTTCAATAAACCAAATCCTCACTTTTGCGTCAGAAGTTGGTTTATAATAATTGAAGTATTTTGTGGCACAGGGATTTGTATCTCCTGCCATGTCTTGTTGCATTCTTACTTGGAACAGAGTGTAACATCCGGCCATCAAACAAAGGTAGTAAGACGAGTCCAGAGTGGATAACGGATACGCTGTCCTCATTAGAAAGCATGTGCCCAGGTTTGTGCATCCTTTTTAAATTGAAATTTACGTATAAGTTTCACGAACAACAAATTGCAAAAAAATCGCATTTTTTTACCACAATAGGTGGGTGTTATTCAACTCCCAGGGTATCAAATACATGTAATCATAACAACTGTTGAATAACATTTGTTTATATCACACGAATTTTGATTTGCTGACATGGTGAACTTTGAACGGAACGGCGTCACTTTCTGATTGGTGATGACATCATCATTTTTTGGCGGTACAGTACGATCAGATATGTGTACGCCAATATTGTCTGCTCTTCCTTTATTTTCAATTCAATGATAAACTGCTGTTTTTGGGGCGTATTGTTGTACTAATTTCATTGGAAAGGTATTCAGTAAACAGAAATGTTCGTAAATATAAAAGCTGCAACGTGTCAATAATTGGCTGAAAGTGATGACATAATTATTCTTATCTTTCTTGTAAATGGCAATTTTATTTGCTTATAGATGTGTGTTATCGGATCATAACGTAAAAATGGCGTAACCATTTGTAACGTCGCTTTTGATTTGCTGATACAAAAGCGTAATGATTTATGAAAAGAAAGAGTCCCACAATAAAAGTGATTTGTTTTCTCATTGATTATGTAGAAAAACTTAAATTATAAACATTAATCTCAATCTTTAATTACCTGTAAGTGCGTAAAATATTATAAAGAACATTCTGCCTTCATAATAACAGTCGCCGTGAATGTTATCAAACATTCCACTACACAACATGAGCATACAGGAGCAAATCGTCATCACTTCAAATACTAACGACAGTATCTGCAGGCCTAACGCACCAGCACCATCTGCAAATAGTCAATCAATCAATCAATCAATCAATCAATCAATCAATCAATCAATCAATCAATCAATTTGTTTATTAAAGTGTCGTACATCATACAAACACCATAGTTACACAGTATAAAGAATATAGTTAAATAGCGGTGAACAGTTATCTAAACGGTATTCATAATATCCTAATACGTTATATAAAACCATTAGACCTATCACAGACTTCAATCTAGAGAGCAGGTGATTGGGACAGCCGCTACCTAACAAGCTCTCTGAGATTGTACTTACAAATTACATATATTATAAAAGTATGCCTTGATGATTGCAATAGTATTAGATAAAATGAATAATTTGACAGATTATAAGTATATAATTTCTAGCTAACATAGCAGGGGAATTCAGGTTTCCAAGGGTTGGCGAGCCCCCTACCAGGGAGGTCTGCTAAATTCAATTTAACGGAATATTATTTAAAAAATACTGATTTACACCTTCATCATATTTAACATATGCATAAATATAATTCATATAATATATAGTAATTGTATGTGATATTCAGCCAAATATGGCTTACAAGACACTGTTTAAAAATAAACATTTACATAGGCTGCTACGTCTTCTGTACATATTATATAAATAATTCACAAGTGAACTTTATAACTCATCGTTAGACAATAAAAAGTCAGATTTTTCTATGTCATCAAAACTACTAAAATCATTTCTTATATTATTTACGTCATTAAGTAAGCTGGTCTGATATCATTATACGCATTCGTTCAAATAAAAAGTGTAATTCCTTCTCTATACAGCTACATGTATTTACATTTGTACATATCTTACAGATAACCTGTCATTCTAGTGGAATCACAGGTTTGGCGTATCTGCCAGTTTCCACTGCTAGAGGTAGAGGGCCACATCTAAAATTAAAAAGCACTCTTCGTTTGCTCCTTTGCCTTACGAGTTTAACATACGTGTTTGGTAATAACTCCGATTTAAAAGTTCTGTATGTTCTCAGTTTGTTACCGTTTATATTAATGCAATTATCCCATATAGATTTGTACCAATCATCAGCATCTGAAATAACAGTTTTTCTTTCACTTGTCTAATTTTGGGGTTAAAACAACGTTGTAAGTGCTCTACTAGCAGATTTACAGAGTTTTTTGACAGTAAAATGCAAATCTAAATGTTCTTCAAACCAGAGTCCTAAATACTTATATTTGTTAATTATGGTGATATTTATGTTATGTCACCACATGAAAATTTATAGTCCGTTATAGAGGTGCATTAGTTCTAAAATGAACTATATTAGTTTTATCTTGGTTAACTTGGATTTTCCACTTTTTTACACCATCCAACATCCGAAAGAACTTTCATCTGGGGCAATAAGAGCAATGTCTTCAGCATAAAGAAGTATGGAGATGATACAGGATTCAATACCAGTGCCACATTTCAAATCATTTATGTCTTTCGCTAAATCATTGATATACATAGGAACAATTTTTGATGAGGCATTACAACCTTATTTAGACCTTGTTTAATATTCATGGGTGACTTTAAGACACGATTGATTCCAATTCTACACTCATAGTTAAAATATAGTGATTTTATTGCATTTAAAAAAACATCCATTTTAACCAAAATGTTCTTAGTCCAAAGAAAATTTCTGTTCACACAATCAAACGCTTTCTTCATATCAACCAAACAAACCACAGTAGATTTTGTTCTTGGTTTTTCTGTTTTTCAATACAGAGTACAGTATATACTGGTGATCTAAGCAACTCCTGATCTTTCTTAATCCGTTCTGTTCATCTACAAGTAGATCAGTTGTTTCTAGCCATATTGATAATCGTTGGTTTAAAATGTCAGCATACATTTTGCATAGGATTGATATAAGTGCAATTCCTCTATAACTAAATGGATCTAGCGGATCCTGTCCTGCCTTTAGAATAGGGTTTTAAATAATTTGAGTCCATTTATCCGGAACTTGACCCGAATCAAAACAATTAACAATAATAGTATGCAAGAGGTCACGACAAGCTGGATTCCTGAGGACATTGCTCTGTATATTGTCTATACCAGCCGCTTTGTTTAACCTAGCACGATAAACAGAATCTTCAACATCCTGACGTGATATCGGTAAATTCAGTAGACTGCTATCAATATCAAGTTTTGGTCCTAACAATTCATTAATGTCTTTTATTCCGTCAGTCACGTCTACCATGTCAGAGTTTTGAAGGTTTTTGAAGGTGTCGTACCATACCATTAAAGATTCATTAGAGTTTTTCGTAATATTGCCATTCGCATCCCTCATTGTATTTGGTATGGTGTTATGTCTGTCTTTTTGCATACCTTGCTGGCCTATCTTATTCCAGAAATCGTTAGGGGAATTATTACACATGCCAAGCAATTCGTCTTGTTTGATTTTTTTATATCGTCGTTTCTCTCGTCTTAATATTGTGTTAAAAAGCCGTTACACTTTAACCATAACCTTTTACTTTCATTACGTTTGTGAACTAAGTTGTGTAACTCGTCAGTCCAATAAGGTTTACGTCGAAGTATCGTGTTTATAGTTCCATTACTACATTTAAAGGGCTTGATAGAAACACTAGAATTTTCTTTTGTTTGGATTTTATATTATGCACTGCGGCTTTTGCACATATATCTATATCTAGAAAAGCGTTCTAAAATAGAATACCGAGAACCGCAACAGGTAACAATTACAAGTTTAAGCGACCGCGACCAGTGGCAGTTGACGAATTAATCGTCACAATGATAAAAAGGGGAAATCGCATTTTTTTAACCACAATAGGTGGGTGTTATTCAACTCCCAGGGTATCAAATACATGTAATCATAACAACTGTTGAATAACATGTGTATATATCACACGAGTTTTGATTTGCTGACATTGTGCACTTTGACCGGAACAGCGTCACTTTCTGATTGGTGATGACATCATCATTTTTGGCGGTACAGTACGATCCGATATGTGTACGCCAATATTGTCCGCTCTTCCTTTATTTACAATTCAATGATAAACTGCTGTTTTTGGGGCGTTTTGTTGTACTAATTTCATTGGAAAGGTATTCAGTAAACAGAAATGTTCGTAAATATAAAAGCTGCAACGTGTCAATAATTGGCTGAAAGTGATGACATAATTATTCTTATCTTTCTTGTAAATGGCAATTTTATTTGCTTATAGATGTGTGTTATCGGATCATAATGTAAAAATGGCGTAACCATTTGTAACGTCGCTTTTGATTTGCTGATACAAAAGCGTAATGATTTATGAAAAGAAAGAGTCCCACAATAAAAGTGATTTTTTTCTCATTGATTATGTAGAACTTAAATTATAAAGATTAATCTCAATCTTTAATTACCTGTAAGTGCGTAAAATATTATAAAGAACATTCTGCCTTCATAATAACAGTCGCCGTGAATGTTATCAAACATTCCACTACACAGCATGAGCATACAGGAGCAAATCGTCATCACTTCAAATGCTAACGACAGTACCTGCAGGCCTAACGCACCAGCACCATCTGCAAATAGTCAATCAATCAATCAATCAATCAATCAATCAATTTGTTTATTAAAGTGTCGTACATCATAGTTACATCATACAAGCACCATAGTTACACAGTATAAAGAATATAGTTAAATAGCGGTGAACAGTTATCTAAACGGTATTCATAATATCCTAATACGTTATATAAAACCATTAGACCTATCACAGACTTCAATCTAGAGAGCAGGTGATTGGGACAGCCGCTACCTAACAAGCTCTCTGAGATTGTACTTACAAATTACATATGTTATAAAAGTATATCTTTAAAAGATGATTACAATAGTATTAGATAAAATGAATAATTTGACAGATTATAAATATATAATTTCTAGCTAACATAGCAGGGGAATTCAGGTTTCCAAGGGTTGGGGAGCCCCCTACCAGCGAGGTCTGCTAAATTCATCCTATGTAGTAGCTAAATTCAATTTAACGGAATATTATTTAAAAAATACTGATTTACACCTTCATCATATTTAACATATGCATAAATTTAATTCATATAACATATAGTTATTGTATGTGATATTCAGCCAAATATGGCTTACAAGACACTGTTTAAAAATAAACATTCACATAGGCTGCTACGTCTTCTGTACATATCATATAAATAATTCACAAGTGAAATTTATAATTCATCGTTAGACAATAAAAAGTCAGATTTTTCTATGTTATCAAAACTACTAAAATCATTACTTATATTATTTACGTCATTAAATAAGCTGGTCTGATATCATTATACGCATTCGTTCAAATAAAAAGTGTAATTCCTTCTCTATACAGCTACATGTATTTACATTTGTACATATCTTACAGATAACCTGTCATTCTAGTGGAATCACAGGTTTGGCGTATCTGCCAGTTTCCACTGCTAGAGGTAGAGGGCCACATCTAAAATTAAAAAGCACTCTTCGTTTGCTCCTTTGCCTTACGAGTTTAACATACGTGTTTGGTACTAACTCCGATTTAAAAGTTCTGTATGTTCTCAGTTTGTTACCATTTATATTAATGCAATTATCCCATATAGATTTGTACCAATCATCAGCATCTGAAATAGCAGTTTTTCTTTCACTTGTCTAATTTTGTGTTTAATAGAAAACGTTGAGTTTACAATCTCATTCAATTTTTTGGCTTGCAATCATTTTTAAAATTCTTTTAATTTTTTTCATGTTTACGGACCATCTATGCACTTTTTCATCCGTCTGTTATCATTACAATATTTAATCTTTAAAAATAATCGTACCATTTCTAAGACCTGAGTAACATTGCAAGAGTGCCATCCCATATCACCTCTGAGTGCTAGATTACTTGCTCGACGGGAGGCCCCTAAAAATATCTACTTGCCTTGTGCAATATGACAGAACCTTCTCTGTATTTATTTATACCCAATAATCCACATCCATAAAATGTACCGGCTCAATTAGAGTTGTTTACAGCTTATTAGTCATTTCACCGGCATGTGAATATTTTAAATACAACGTTGTAAGTGCTCTACTAGCAGATTTACAGAGTTCTCTGACAGTAAAATGCAAATCTAAATGTTCTTCAAACCAGAGTCCTAAATACTTATATTTGTTAATTATGGTGATATTTATGTTATGTCACCACATGAAAATTTATAGTCCGTTATAGAGGTGCATTAGTTCTAAAATGAACTATATTAGTTTTATCTTGGTTAACTTGGATTTTCAACGTTTTTTACACCATCCAACATCCGATAGAACTTTCATCTGGGGCAATAAGAGAAATGTCATCAGCATAAAGAAGTATGGAGATGATACAGGATTCAATATCTATGCCACATTTCAAATCATTTATGTCTTTCGCTAAATCATTGATTTACAATTATTGATGAGGCATAACAACCTTGTTTTAGACCTTGTTTAATATTCATGGGTGACGTTAAAACACGATTGATTCTAATTCTACACTCATAGTTAAAATATAGTGATTTAATTGCATTTAAAAAAAACATCCATTTTAACCAAAATATTCTTAGCCCAAATTAGATTTCTGTTCACATAATTAAACGCTTTCTTCATATCAACAAAACATACCACAGTAG
The DNA here is from genome assembly GCA_947623455.1 of Mimachlamys varia. Classification (NCBI taxonomy): domain Eukaryota; kingdom Metazoa; phylum Mollusca; class Bivalvia; order Pectinida; family Pectinidae; genus Mimachlamys; species Mimachlamys varia. Next base: position 32,318,601 of record OX392545.1, read on the forward strand.
ATTTTTGTCTTTATTTTTCCGTTTTTCAATACAGTATATACTGGTGATCTAAGCAACTCCTTTTCTTTCTTAATCCGTTCTGTTCATCTACAAGTAGATCATTTGTTCCTAGCCATTTTGATAATCGTTGGTTTAAAATGTCAGCATACATTTTGCATGAGATCGATATAAGTGCAATTCCTCTATAACTAAGTGGATCTAGCGGATCATTTCCTGCCTTTAGAATAGGGTTTTAAATACTTTGAGTCCATTTATCCGGAACTCGACCCGAATCAAAACAATTAACAATGATAGTATGCAAGAGGCCAATACAAGCTGGGTTCCTGAGGACATTGCTCTGTATATTGTCTATACCAGCCGCTTTGTTTAACTCAGCACGATAAACAGAATCTTCAACATCCTAACGTGATATCGGTAAATTCAATAGACTGCTATCAATATCAAGTTTTGGTCCTAACATTTCATTAATGTCTTTTATTCCGTTAGTCAGTTCTACCATGTCAGAGTTTGAAGGTTTTGGAAGGTGTCGTAAAATACCATTAAAGATTCCATATTTGGTATGTTGTTATGTCTGTCTTTTTGCATACCTAGCTTGCCTATATTATTCTAGAAATCGTTATGGGAATTATTACACATGTCAAGCAATTCGTCTTGTTTGATTTTTTGATATCGTCGTTTCTGTCGTCTTAATATTGTGTTAAAAAGCCGTTACACTTTAACCATAACCTTTTACTTTCATTACGTTTTTGAACTGAGCTGTGTAACTCGTCAGTCCAATAAGGTTTACGTCGAAGTGTCGTGTTGATAGTTCCATTACTACATTTAAAGGGCTTGATAGAAACACTAGAATTTTCTTTTGTTTGGATTTTATATTATGCACTGCGGCTTTTGCACATATATCTATATCTAGAAAAGCGTTCTAAAATAGAATACCGAGAACCGCAACAGGTAACAAATACAAGTTTAACCGACCGAGACCAGTGGCAGTTGACGAATTAATCGTCTGTTGTAAGGGAACGCGACAGCCGCACATTGTTATCATGCACTTTTCGTATCCATATCAGTAAACAGTTCATCATTTAAGGCAAAGTGTGTGGATTGTACTGTGATTTTACCATCAGGGCCGAGTTGTTCAAAAGATGATTAGCTTAATCAGTGATTAGTGCAATTTTTAATTATTCTGTAACTTTAACATGAAATTATAGATTTAAATAAAACTTTGCAAATATCAAAAACCCCATATTGTCAATTTACATACAAAATTTCAAGATTGTAACTTGTTTATTGACCGAGTTATTCAAGTTTGAAAAATGTCGTTAAAAAGTGATTAAGCTAATCACCCTTTGAACAACCGGGCCCAGGTATTCAATCCTTACAACATGTATTACATATAAAGATATAGTCTGTATGTAATGGCCCTAGCACTAGTTACATACATGAGACTAACTACAACACAAACGTCATTAACTCAACAGAATGATTTATCGACATGCCATCACAACACACGCGACCATGTAATTATAGTACATTGAGTACATACCTATGTCAAGATCATGTATGAATCGCAATCCTCTTCCATTAGATTCGTCTTTGATCCAGAACGGAGTAAATACAGCTAGCATGTGTAATTGTATACTGACTAGTACGGTACAGCAGCCTATAATTATACCAAGCAATCCTCGACAACACGCCATGATCGTCTACTTTTGATATATATAATTACACCCGGAAGGTAGTTAGTATATATGTACTAAGGGACATAACACACATTTCTTCAAATATTTGTCTTGTTATTTTTATTTTTGATTTAAATTTTAAATAATTATGTTTTTCAAAGCAACTCCTGCCTCCCTATTGTATGATCGTACGATTCAACAAAAGTTTATCAAGTTGATCTAGTTTTTTCTTTTTTTCTAACTGTTATTCTGTTCATTATGTCTACCGTTGCATTGTCTCACTTTCGGCCATAACGTGAGCGTTTGCCCATACGAGGAACGTTTTTGGTTCTGGCCGAGACATACTATTGTCTGCTTGACGCTCATCATTAAGAGTGTAGAATGATTGGTTCGCCGGTTGTCAGCATAATGTGAATGGTTGGTGCGTTCTGTTTGGGGCCTTAGACAGTACATTCGGGACCTTAGACAGTACATTCGGGACCTTAGACAGTACATTCGGGACCTTAGACAGTACATTCGGGACCTTAGACAGTACATTCGGGACCTTAGACAGTACATTCGGGACCTTAGACAGTACATTCGGGACCTTAGACAGTACATTCGGGACCTTAGTACATTCGGGGCCTTAGACAGTACATTCGGGACCTTAGACAGTACATTCGGGACCTTAGACAGTACATTCGGGACCTTAGACAGTACATTCGGGACCTTAGACAGTACATTCGGGACCTTAGACAGTACATTCGGGACCTTAGACAGTACATTCGGGGCCTTGGGAAATGTAGGCCAATGTCACTTTCAGGCAAACCAACATAATTCTATATAATCACACACGTATCTTTCATTGCTAGTCCGAATGTCTCTAAAGGTGGACGGATCTACGTATTGGTAACATTTAGACTCTTACTGCAGATACCCTACGTACAGTTGAGTGTAGACTAAAGGTTACACAAAGTGCACTCCGAGTGCACTCCGTTTGGACTTGGAGTGCACTCCGTTTGGACTCCAGGTAAACTTGGAGTGCACTCCGTTTGGACTCCATATGAACTTGGAGTGCACTCCAGGTCCACTCCGAGTCTACCTGAAGTCCTATCAGGCATAAATACCTCTACATATAGGGGCCACATTCATATTACATTTTAGATTGTAGATAGTACAACATATACATGTATCATATAAATCAATCAATCAATATTTATTAATACATATTTTTGTTGCTATATATGTTTATATTAAAGTGTCGTTATTTAGTTGTTTAACAAGCAATATAGACTATGCCTGCTGTTTAATCTATGTATAATTTGTGTAATGAATTAGTTGAACTTGATATAAAAACCTTAAAATGTATACTTACATTACTGTATTTGAAACTTTGAATGACAATACCTGATACAAAATAACAGAATAACTCTCGAGGATTTACAATGCAATGAAGGATTTTTGAACAAGCACAACATATATTTGACTTGTACTCCTTTAATTTGTGGTCTTACAATATGTGAAGGCTAGATCTGTGTGTGGATTTTAAATGTCGTATAGTGATAAATTAAATTATAATAAAATACAATGTTATAAGAAAGTTATATTTTAATTAAAACATTAAACATTCAAGTATAATGTGAAGAAGATTTACTGTTTCACAATTGAAAGTTTCCAAACAACAACAACAACTTATAAACAATGAATGGCTTTTGATAATTGAGTGTTGCCTGTCCCCTCCCTATTCAATGTTTTGTCTGTATCAGGTCAGGTCAGATTATAAGACTTAGACCGACTTGCACTTGGCCATCTAATTAGATAATGACACCGGGGGGCCCCTCAGGCCTCAAACCCTCCTGGTCAAAATTTACCTGTATCAGGTCTGATACAAGGTGTGAAGATCTGGAGATAATAACCCCGGGGCCCCTGATTGTTAGTTGGGAACAGGTCATCACACCTTATACGGGTATGACCTTTATGTATAATTGCAGGTACAGGCTGCTGACAGTCTAGACCCAGGGTCCATATTACCTGTATTTTTACCTGGACAAAACCGAGTATAGTCTCTTTCAATATTTACAAGTCTAATAATAACCTGTTCATTTATTTCAAGTTAAATTTAGCCTTCAATAGAAAATTCTTTTTACTTTACAAAATGAACAGTTTTAATAAACATTGTAAAGGGAATGAATTAAATACGATGAAGCATTCCACAGGTGAGTTGTTACCTGATAATTATAGTTACTTTTCAAAAACAGGCTATACTATAGCCTTATCTATTAGTACCCATTGTTCTCACCCTGTACCTGTGTTCTGTTTACTAAAATACAAGGATATATATATAAATTTGGCTGAGTGGGACATTTTCCAAAACCTCTGACTATTGTCGCGGTGTTGCTGGTATCATGCAGTTATACAGTCGTCAGCAAAACCATAATTTATTATAATTAAGCAGAACTCTGATAATTATAGACTCCGAACCCTATATGGACTAAATTATATAACATGGGAAGACATCAGACCTTGTATCGTCTATGAACTTGAAACCTAAATACAAACACGTACATATAAAAGATAATATAATAGCCAAGACAAAAGTAATATTCTAACATACCACAAACGGTTTAATTCTGATTGATTTGGAATATCAGGTATTATTTGACTTATATGGAACATATTTTATTAGCTTTGATTGCATCATAAAAAAAATTATAACAAGTGTGACTCTTCTAATATTTAGAAATGTCAGTTGGCCACTATAATTATAACAGATATTGACACATATTAGTTTCAATTTAAAAGTCTTTAACTTTATGGTCTTGATTCTCATTGTAAATATTTACTCATACTTGGAACACGGGAGCATAAAATTACTTCATCGTGAGAGAATTATAGGTACATATATATACCTTAGGTATATATATGGTACCACAGAATTAGATTAGAGCTCTGATATCTAAGTCTGTGATGGTACTTGGAGATAATTAATTAAAGTCACATTTTATATATATATATATAAGTGAGGCTGATTTTATTCTGAATGCATGATATATGTAGCTATAAAATAACATGAATGTCAAAGCACCGACAAAACTTGAGATCTATACAGTGTAAATATGTGGTCAAAGTTATATTTCAAGATTTTTCATCATTACACGGACTGCAAACCCGGTATACCTGCAGTGCCTGTATCAGTACTTGGCTATCAAGTCACTCACCTGGAACAAATCTCAGGTGTGACAGATCAAGACCAGAGTCAGCCATGCATGGCCACTACAGATAATTGACACTTATATTGGGTAGTACACAACCATACACATACTGTAGTGTGGGTACAATCTACCATGTAAATATATTAAAAATGTATAGTTAGTGTAGTGGTTTTAAGCCTAATCATATAAGCTTAACTAATTTTAATAGGAGTTGAAGTTAAACCTTTCTTCATTACAATAAAATTTTCCTTTGGCGTAAAAAAAAAGTTAAAAAAGCTAACATACATGAAATAACATACTTTTTCCTTCATTGAAAATTAGATAAGTTTCATCAATACTTGTTTAATTACAATATTTAAATGGATAAATAAAAGCATATATATGGACACATAACATGTTACACAAAAAACCTTTTTTGACATTCAGATGCACAATGAAAAATGTTTAATTTATTTTTGTTTCTATACAAATACAGTATTATAGATATCATTTTAAATATTAAGCAATTCACTTTCATAAAAACTTGATTGGTTCAATGTGTTCACAACACAAGTGTGTTATAAAGTTATGTAATAGAGGTCCAGGTATTTATTTCTTGTACACAAAATAACAAAATTTAATGTTTATTTTAATATCTATCTTTTATCTATTGTAAACAGAACTACATGTCTTATAGTGTTTTATGTAATTTGAATGTGAACCCCAAGTAGAATTGAATTTCATGTCTTTAAAATTAGGACTCCAGGTAGACTCAGAGTGGACCAGGAGTGCACTCCATGTTCATATGGAGTCCAAACGGAGTGCACTCCAAGTTGACCTGGAGCCCAAATGGAGTGCACTCCAAGTCCAAACGGAGTGCACTCGGAGTGCACTTGGGTGTAACCTTTGGTCTACACTCAACTGTACATAGATCAAATACTTACTGAAGATGAAATCATCTTTTGTAGCAAATGAAAATGTATATTTTAATGTGGGTTTATTGGTCATTTTCATTTTATCACTACAAACGTTTATGAGTCTGAAATGTATTGCCATTATCTGACCAGCATCATAGTGAAGAGTCCTACATGGAAAACAACGTAGTATGATGCTTTGAACGATTCAGATTGCTTTGTTAACTAGATTGACAACCTTAATTTGTGTAATAAGATTTCATGTCGTGTCATAGTTGGATTGGTCCTCCCTCTCAACACGTAGACTTTTTATATATATGTGAGTTTATCAGAAACTTTGATCATCAGAACCGGGTATGCATATAGAATATACAACAAACCATTTTTAAAAATACTGCAAAATAACTTTTAATTTGTGGGCGTTTAATATAAAATACATAATTAAATATAATTACACACGAAGTCGAACTTAAAATATGATATCGTATTATATTTGATTAAACATGTATATAGATCATCTATTCTTTTATATTAAAATTATGTTTGTGAGAATTCTAGGCAGCTGTAGGTTATAAAGCCTATACAGTCGATCCTCGGTATATCGAAGCCTAGTCGAATTCTAGTTGTCCGAGTATTCGAGTTAAGTGAAGTTATGTTTCGTATGAAGTAAGACTAGGACCAACACAACACTAAGTCTTCTAATTACATTAGTTAGAGTTGATGAGGTCCGACTGTAATTCATATCTAAAGAAAGAAATTTGGCCTATCTTCGATCATGTACACATGTATGTATAGAACAAGATTTTTAAAGATTGTTTTTTTCTGATAGCTATGTAGATAAGGATGACGTAACATACACATATATGCTACACCTTTTAAATTTAGTAATAGATACAGTATACCGAAAAAATGAATTAAACTGCATCATACAGCTGTTTCGTACTCCTAGGACTCTTCAGTGATGCTTGGGCTAGGGTAATGAAATAGTTTGGGTAGAGGGTATCGTGGGGGGAGGATAAATATAATTATAAACTTTATTTATTTTACAACAATTATGAAACAAGTTATACAACTTATATTAATCACTCTTGTTGGCCCGGATATTAGCGCGCGAGGGGTCTTATTGTGGGAGGAAACCGGAGTACCCGGAGAAAACCCACGTAGTCGGGCAGGTGACCCCAAACCTTTTCACGTCCAGACGGGGAGTCGAACCCCGGCCGCCTTGGTGAAAGGCAAGTGCGCTATCCACTGCACCACCCGACCACCCTAGGAGGGAGGATAGGTGAAAGGGAAATATTTTATTTTAGACCATAACCTAATTTGCATAGAGAATTTATAGATAATTGGTGGTAATCGTCAGATTCAGTAAAGGAAGTTTGGATTGATTCTCTAGAGATAAAAAACGGTTTGTCTTGTGTAGCTATTCATAGATATTCTGTACGAAAAAAAACCTCCTTACAAATTACACTATTCATAGATAAAGTCTAATAAAATAAGAGAATACCGAAGCGTCAACATAATCATAATCCAAACTCAAAATCGATTTAACTAGGGGCAAAATTTGAACAAAGGAAAGATTTACATGGAGACCCTTGCAAAAGTACAAGAGAATAAGACCAGGTGTTCCGGAAGAGTAAGCGTCTTCTGCTTCATCGACGACACCCGCCATGTAAATCTTTGTCACATCCAAGTAAACATCAAGGTCTCAAAATGAGAACCGAGTATCATTGTCAATCACAACAAGTTAATAGTACAATAGCACACAACAAGCTAAATAGCACACCAAGCGCAATACAGATACGTGACAACAGTTGGTATGTAAGTGAAGGCGAATCCGTATGTACGTCTAGACGGACTCTGCTCATACCCAAACTTAAAGATGATTCGTCCAAACACAAACAGCGATACAAGGATTGGAATAATCTTCATTGATGCTTCTCTCAAGTATGTGCACAATACCAATTGTCCAATCAAATTACACACAAGTTGTTCAGTTGTGTTTTGTAAAATTCTGACCTTAACTTGCACGAGATGCTCCGCATGACCATGGATAGGGTCGAGTGCCTTTGTGTACAGTCTCCGCCAGGCTACATCTATAATGGCAAACAATGAAGTCGATGCAGAAAACAACTGCCATCTCAATGTATAAACGAACCTATCCATAAAGGAGAACGATGCCTGTCCTCGAAATCTTGCACAGTTTTTCTCTGTCACGTGTTCACTACTATGGCCCTGAATCGGTTCACTGTAATGGTTTGTTTTTGTCTGAGGCCCTGAAAACTGCTCATAGTACTTGTTGTCCACTGAAGCGTCAAGCATGATGGCGAGTGGAACACACATGTCCTCCCACTTCCCAGTGCTCGGTACGCTGTATCCATCGCTTTGTAACGCTGTCGTCGGTACACAACATGTTGTTGGTTTTACAGCATAACTTAGCGACTCCGGTATCGGCACATAATGAAACATGCATAACACATACGCTGCCTGTATCAATATGGCCAGAGTTATCTTCCGTATCACACTGTACCGTTCAGCGGGAGTAGATTCCATTGAGGTATATTCCATATATCCAACCCGATGAAAAGTGATTTCAAATATCTAACACCTAGGCTTCCATTTCAGCAGATGCTGTGTACGACACCGCAATTGCAGCTAAGAGAAACAACGTCGACATGGCCCACGTGTTATTGTGTAATGGAGACACAGCAGTGCATGTATGCCTCACTGCCTGGTACATGTAAACAACTGTGTGGCCTATAGCTACACATGTAGGTCATCACATCCGAGCAGCACGCTAGATTATGTGTTGTTCGACGATGACCTTCCGATAGGTTTAGATGACCTTCCGATAGGTCTAGATAGATGAGATAGGTATACAGAAGGATGATGTAACACACACACATACACACATACACACATGCTACACCTTTTGATGTAGACGGTGTTAGGAGCGGTTATACCGTCGAACATGGGGAACGAGTTGTGTTCGAATACCAACTGATGATCATGTGTTTTTTTCATATTTTTTCGACGTTTAATTCCTTAGTTTGTTTGTGGTTCCTCTATGTTTTTTCGGGGTAGGGGCGTATCAATTGATAACGTCCTTCATTGTCTGTCAGGTTTAAGTTTCCATTCAATAATTACGTTTGGCCTCGAATCGATATTATTGGTGGTGTGTAAATATAACTGTATGATGTCATATAAACATGTATAAGACTAAGTAGTTCGTCAATTTGATCCGTAAATTCGTCAATGCTAGGAAGACGACGGGTTCTGTCTCCGAATTGTATTTGGGTACAATAGTCAATTACTTCTTGAAGCGCTATAATGTCGCTATCCAATGCCATCTCCTCTCTGGCACGTACTTAGTTGTTGATAAGACGTTTGATACAGAGTGATTATGCAATGGTTTGCCGTTTAATATGAAACATATTTTATGAGTATGGCAGATTTCACCATGCTCGTTAGAATATAAAACAATCTGCCATTTGAGAGACATATGTTCGCCGATATTTTATTGTAAAATCTTATCTCTTCACTGCTCACCACTTCAATGACAACATAACTTTTATCGGTTTGATAATTTTCTTTTTTTCCAAGGCAAAAAATTCAATATAGAGAATGTATGAGCAAAGGGAAATCATTCCTGTAATAAATTTAAACCTTTTCATTTGGTTTCTGATGTCTAAAGGTCCTGTGCATTGACGAAACAACTGTGTGAAACAGTTTAGTTCATATGTTTGGCATACTGTATCTTATACTAAATTCAACAGGTGCGGCATATGTGTGTTACGTAATCTTCATTGTATATAGGGATAAGAATTGTATCTGCTGGCCCTTGATTCTGACGAGGCAAATTAACTTAAACGATATTTTATTTCCTCATGTCTCCCTCCCAATGCTAGCCTTTAGTTTAGTTATCGCCCTATATCAGAATATGGTTGATAATCCATCCTTTACATTTGAGGTAAAAAAAACGATAACAAAATGAAAGGCCGAAGCCCGCTTACCTACCACGTACACATACTGTGAACGGACGGCGCCCGGCCAGGTTTTTGTGTAATCTGCTTATTACATATGATTGTACGTAGATATATTTGTGTAGCTATTCATTATCGTCCACTCGTCTCGTACATTCATTAACAAGTGTGTCTATCAATAAATAAAAGAATACCGAAGCGTCAACAAAATCATAATCCGAACATAAAATCGATTAAATCAGGGTCAAAATAGGAACAAAGGAAAGATTTACACGGAGACCCCTGTAAAAGTAGAAGAAAATAAGACCAGGTATTCCGGACAGTTGACTCCTTATAAGTCAAATATGTTATATCATAGTATTGTTCTAGCCGCTCAATATTAACGATGCTATTCATGACGTCATCATTCGTTTTGTTTCAAATTTCCATGTAACATTTCGATTAGAAATAATTGCTAACAAAAAAATTATCACATTGAGAAAAATATGTTACATTATTGCATGACATGAAGTTGGACATTTTTTTAATATGACCTTTAGTATGCATGCTTGTTGTGATTGAGAATTATGCCCCAGTACTTACTTCGAAGCCATGCTATTTACTTGGCTTTGACCTTCATTTACATGGCTAGTATCGTCGATGGATACGCTTACTCTTCGGGAACACCTGGTCCTACTCACTTACGCTCTTTTACAAGGATTTTCATGTGAATATTTCCATGGTACATATTTTGCCTCAAGATTTTCATGTAAATATTTCTATTGTACATATTTTGCCTCCAGTGTAACCATGCTATCTTTTGGGTTATGGCTTTGTTGGTGCTTTGCGGTATACTCCACACAAATTCAATGTAAGGTTTTTATTATTTTACGTGCTTGTTTGTATGATTATTAAACTGACATGATGATACAGAGACAACATTATCTATTGTAGCTGGTTTAATTTTAAATCTTATATCACATTCGTTAGTATGTAAATCAGTGCCTAATCGGCTACTTGTTATCAGTTATTGTATCATACACGTAAAGGTAATCATTGTTATATAACACATAATAATAAAACAATTATACAACAAACGACTGCAGTAGATAACGCCATTTGCACGAGAGTCAATTATCATAAATGATTCACAATGCTTTAAATGATTCACAACGCTTTAGGTTTTGTATAGACGGAGAGCAGAACAATGAAGACATATTGTGAATGTATCGGTGTTTTGTGTTGTACTGTTGTACTGAGTGTGACACTTCAGGCGTATGGACTGTATGCCGACATTTGGGTGATACTTGATTCGTGTGATGTTACTCGGATTTCGCTTTTCCACTTTTGGTGCGAGGACTGCAACCTCAATTCTGCAGAAACATTGGACAATCATTCTTCAACGTGTCTACCCTATGGTGTGGAGACACACAAGCACTTTTGTGATGCTTGTCATGTTATAGGTATGTAAACTAATCGCATCTTAGAATAACTTGTGATTGACAATGATGACTCGGTTCTCATTTTTAGGTTTGATGATTACTTGGATGTAACCTAGATTTTCAGGGTGTCGTCGATGAAGCAGAAGGCGCTTACTCTTCTAAAACACCTGGTCGTCTTCTCTCCTACTTTTACGTGTAAATCTGCCCTTTGTTCATTTTTTCCTCAAGTTTAATCGATTTTGAGTTCTGATTATGGTTTAAATGACACTTTGGTATTCTCTGAACTTTCTATTACTTTCTTTTACAAACAGAAATTCAAACGAAATAGAAAATGTTTTGATTGATGTACAGTTTACTGATCAACTATCTTATTCAATTTATATTTCAATTTTACCTTCAACTATCAATATTACTAGCCTATAGCATTTACATTGTAAGCCTTTATGGGATATTTAATCTTTAGCCGATTTCAAACACTACCATTCTAAAGTATAATGCCGAAACCCTCCAGCAGAACACTTTCACGGTCACATTATACTGACAACGGTTAAACAAGCCGTTAAAGGGAAGAACATACGTTGATGTTAAAGAAGTAAGTACACGTTTTGACCTTCGATTTTTAGGAACTAAGTCACTTTCAATAAAACTACCAAATGAAAATAGCCGAACCAATTCAATACATTCACATCTTATACACCAGAATGTCGTTCGTAAATTGAAATAGTTGAAGACAATATACAAAATACAATAAAATCACAAAAGTCTTCACAACCAGCATCACTTGTACGAGTATGCGTTGAGCGAGGCTGTTCGAATCGACAATGCCATAAGGAGCTGCGGTGGCCAAGTGGTTAAGGTTTCCCGACAATCTACCACTAGCCCTCCACCTCTGGGTTGCGAGTTCGAAATCCACGTGGGGTTTTGTTCGGGTTCTCCGGCTTTCCAACATCCTTAAAACATGGTACGTGCTTTAAAGACCCTGGTTTTTAAACGGACGTAAAGCAAATTAACCAAACCAAACCAATCATTAGAGGTTTAGACGTTCTATTGTCGCATTAATGCCTACATTACTTTTATAACAGATGAAACGATTTTTGTTACAATTTGTTCATGTAACCTTAGCGAATCGACTGGTGAAGTGATTATTGATATACTTTTCTCATTAACAGTTACTGGACCATTAATTTACCTGGAAAGCTTTTCGATATTATGCAACGTTTCTGCTGTTTGCTGCATTGTGATCGTCGTATGCAAAGCCTCTTGTTCTACTACCACTGTCAAGCACTATTACACAGGATTTGCAGCATTGCTATATTTTGCGGCAGGTAAGTCGTCAGCAGTAAACATAACGACACAAGCACATGTGACCTGAGCTAGGGCGTAAAACAAACCAAACCAAACCAAACCAAACGAACAGGTTATCTTAGCTGTTAATAAGGTGTAAACAAAACCAAACAAACTTGTGACCTCAGCTGTTAATAGGACGATAATAAAACCAAACCGAACGAACAGGTCATCTAAGCTGTTAAAAAGACGTAAACATAACCAAACCACACGAACAGGTTATCTTAGCTGTAAATAGGGCGTAAATAAAACCAAACCAAACGAACAGATTATCTTAGCTGTTGATAAGGCGTAAACAAAACCAAACAAACTGGTGATCTCAGCTGTTAATAGGACGTAAATAAAACAAAACCGAATGAACAGGTGATCTTAGCTGTTAATAGGACATAAAAAGACCAAACAAAACGAACAGGTTATCTTAGCTGTTAATAAGGCGTAAACAAAACCAAACAAACTGTTGACCTCAGCTGTTAATAGGACGTAAATAAAACAAGGGTCAGAGGGCTATTTTTTGTGAAAAATTTCTCTGTTATAACACATGACCAATCTGTTTCAGTTATATTAATACCTTAAGGTGGAGGACGGTCCTTTTTTATGTTACGCGTAAAATTATAGGAAAACAAAACTCAAAATACACAAGTGCTAACAAAATCATAATCTGAACTGAATATCGATTAAACAAAGAGCATATTATCATCAAAGGAAGTTTCTCCACAGAGTCCTTTGGAAAAAGTACAAGAGAATAAGACCAGGGCCCGTATTCATGAAATTGTTCTAATGCTCAAGCAGCATGGATTGTGCGCTCAAGCCAAAACTTTGACAAAATTCGATTGATCGAATAATGTATAGCTTTACCAAGAAATAAGGCTTGAGCATAGAATCCATGCTTAAGCATGAGAACGGTTTCATGAATACGGGCCCTGGTGTTGCGGAAGTGTAAACGTCTTCTGCTTCACCGACAACAGCTGCCATGTTAAGTTTGATCACATCGAAGTAAATGTCAGGTCATCAAAGAGAGAAGTCATCATTCTCAACAAGCAGGCATAATTATGGTCATTTTTCAAAGACTTCATACCACACAAAGTCACAAAGTATATCTAAATGAGACCAAGACGGTGACAATTAAAAAGAGCAATGATATTTGAACATGAAGTTGCTTCTAACGATCGTGCAATAACGATAAGACGACATCTCATTCTATTTCATATATATTTAACCGGTAAGTGCACAATCTTTGTCTTTATACTTGTGTTCACATTATGATACTGTAAAGGACATGTTTGTAATCTGTACTTTCATTGTATCACTATTATTTCAAGGTGTCCTTAACGTGGCTGCGTGTTTACTGGTCGAAGCCAAGGTTCTGCATTTACCCTACACATCTCTCGGAATCTCCTATTACCTGACCATGACATCCGGCTGCTACACAGTGATACAGGTATCGACATTTTATATTAGAGTACATTCCGAGTTTTGTGTATTATGGCTCAATAACATACAAAATATATTGAAGGTAGGCCTAATGATTTTATCTTGTCTACACAATTTGTTTGAAAATATCTTTTGTGGAATTATTTCCCCTCAAAAGTCATTACGCTGTTGTATCAGCAAATCAACAGAGACGTTTACAATGGTGACGCCATTTTTTACGTAATGCGATAATAACAAAAATGTCTAAGTCAATTCTAATACGTCTTACAAGCAAGATTAAATTATATCAACTTAATATATATAATATGAAGCACAGGTCATTTGCTGTGCAATATTGGGTGAAATATAAACGATATATATTGTCAGACAGACATATTTGCCAAGAGTTGTTGTGATGTGAAGGAGCCTGCCGTGCGCATGTCGAGTATAACACATGACCAATAACTATGCAAATGAGTCTTGTTAATGTGGGAACACTATTGTGATGGCATAATTAAGCGACGTCACGTTATTGTACATTATGTAGTAAGAAATATTATTTAGAGGACTTTCCATGAAAATACAATACCGGACAGTAAGAATCTTTCTAAATTGTCCATTGATTGTATGCAGAATGCGTATTTCTAATTGGTTGAGATTTTTTTTAAACTTCTATGAAAAAACCCCGAAAACGGCGCGAAAAATGTGACGTCACTATACGGCAGTTGACGTTGCGTATTGATTTGTTAAAAAGAATGCGTTGTCAGATCAGTCAAATTTTACATAAACATGTTTTAATATTGAAAATAAGTTTCAAAAATTTATTATAAGCGTTGATGTCAATGTTTTAGTTTCATAGGGCTATGAAAAGATTTTGCTTGCAAACTTTTGTAAGAATCCGCTACGCTATGCTTTAATGATAAAAATAAATTATAACACTCGTTTTCATTGAAAACTGAATTTATTAATTGTATTATTATGAAATGATAAATTTAAATATATGACCGCAGGTGTAATATATGCTATATTTTCTACATAATATAAATGGGTATGGAAAATGTTATTTACCAACAAGTATAAAGAAGTTGAACTTTTGATTACATTTTCATTTGCATTTCATTGACTAATCTTAACAATTGAAATCCTTAAAAAATTAAATCGAAGAAACAGCATAATTGAAACAAAAGGCATCCCCATTGCTTGACATACGTTCATGTTTTCTGTAGGTTGTGGTACTTGTGATAGTGCTGTCCTGTCTCCACAATGTCCGACGGGTCAAACCTCCACCATCTACAGAAATGACTATATCAGCATGTTGACCATGGATTTGATGATAGCAGTTTATCTCGGGTGGCTTTATTTTTTGTACAAAAAGTTGTGGGTTGTCCTACTTGTAGGTCAACAGTTTATAAACACGATGATCTACAAAGACGCTACATCAGTATGTCCTTGGTGATAACAATGGTAATAGGGAGACTTTTCTTGCTGGTATATCACTGGTATATTTGTATATAAACAATTTCTAGAATCGATGATTTACAAAATCGTGTCTCCTGATGTGTAAATGTACCTATTCAAAAGGAGTTTCTTAATTGTGACAAAAAAGAGCAAACGAATATCATATTATAAATTATATTATTACCGTTGAGTAAATATATGGTCAAATATCAAAGTAATATTGAAATATATGTAATATCTTGCTATTCTGTATCTTTGTGTGATAAGAAGATGGATATTTTTTTGCTTATTAGTGTGCTTACTTGATGTGATTGATAATGATGACTCTGTTCTCCTTTTGCGGATTGATTTTTCCTTGGATGTGGCCAAGATTTACATGGCGGGTTTGGTCGATGACGTTTACTCTCAGGAACACCTGGTCTTTTTCTCTTGTGATTTTACGAGGGTATCAATTTTAATATTTCCTTCAAATCTTGCCTTAAGTTTAATCGATTTTGAGTTCGGAGTATTGTTTTGTTAAGGCTTTGGTATGTTCTGATTTTTTTGTTGGTTTATGATATAACGTCGACATGTATATTGTTGTCACATAATAATGGTAAATGCTACCTGGTTTAATCAGAAATTAGCGTCACCTTGGCAACTAGTTTCTTACAGTTTTATTTAGACTGTATGAAATCAATTAAATAGCATAATGGTTGATCAGGTCAAAGGTGTCAAATTGTATTTACCTCTTCATTGTTGAACGGTAGGATAACATATCACATTCCTGCATACAACAAGCTAATAATCATATTGAACAGTGGTATTTGTTATCAAACAATAAACAAGTATTGTATAATGCGTTATCTCTTCACAGCGGTCAATTTACAATCTATTTATATGTGTCCTTTTTGTACACATTTTCGAAAAAGATGGGTCCCACAATGTTAAATTGAAGCATTTCCAGAATTTCTATGAGTCCTTTCATAATTTCATGAGTACTGGACTCGGGACTCGCACATAGATTGACCAGTGTCTTCAGCGTATATTTGTGTGTTAATTATGTGCTAGAGCCACACTTAACAAAAGTATTTCTTGGTACTTGTTTAAAATAGAACTTGAATCCGCATTTGCTATAAGATGTAAAACAATGATGAGAAGAAAGCAACATTAAACGTTCAGAATACAGCTTGATATAACTAACGTTAAACTGGGCACTTATGTTTAACTCTCTATAGACAGCTTTTGTCATTTAGGGAAATGACAGTTGCTAAAACTCGAACTCTTCCAAGATAGTTTGAGTATGCGCAGTTTGATGAAAATCCATGATAAAACAAAGCCACTAGGGTACTAAAAATACTTTCTTTAGATAGGAACAGTTACCTTGACCGTGACCCGACAATCCTGAATTTCAAAATTTTAAAAGATATTTTGATTTTTATAAGTATGTACAGTTTAATAAAATTCCATGAAGAAACAAAGCCAATATGATGCTGACAATGATTTAATATAAATAGCAACAGTGACCTTCACATTGATTCTGAGTAATTTGAATGAGTAATTGTTAAGCTATTCTGCATTGTATGAAATCTATAGATAATACACTTTACAAAAATGTATACTTTTGGTAGAGTTTGATATGTGATGGCGGATTGATATGGGGTCAAAGTCAGAGGGTGTTCCCTCCCATTTCACTGATGTGACATGTAAATTTCCTGTTGTTCGAAGCAGACGCCTGTAGCTAGCTAAAATGCCAGTTAACTCCTCAAAAAATGCCATTTTTAGCCTTTGTTATGTATGTATCTGTGAAACTAGGCAGTTGTCACAAGTGTTGAACTTCAAATTCTCAAGTTGTTATCTCAAAAGCTTAGTAATAACATATAGTAAATTATTTAGTTGTGTGAGTCCTAAAGTAAGAACAAGAACACAAACATCATATGAATAGCTACCAATCATGTAACGTCAAAAGGCGGAATGTTATGCTGCATGACAACATGTATTTCGCTTGGTTTACGTAAGCAGGTGTATCTGGAATATGATAATCTGCCATGAAATCATTTAACATAAATCCAACTTCTCCATCAGGCAGCCGTTTAATCATTCCATGCTTGGCTACACTGACGATCTCACCTGTGTTGGACATTTGTACTAAGAACATGAAATATGTTCCAATAAGGCAGAAAGTTCAACTAATGTTGCCTTAACTACCATTCTCATCAACAGTAACAGTGTCTCCTATTTCTACAGTCATTTTAAAGGCGAAGTAATTTGTTGGTACAATTTCGCTTGTTTACAATAAGCAGACGACGTATTGTAAACAAAGTGAAGTTCTTAAAGTACTTTCGTTCCAGAAGGTTAGCACGACGTGCAATTTGTCATAACTAAGGATATGACAGAAACATGTCTTACGTCTAACATTGGAGATAAATCGGTGAATGGTGGGCAGAACGTAAACCAATGATTTCCGCTGTTAAAAGGACATCAACCCTATCAACCAACCACTGACAATAATGCCGTTTTTCTTTGTTATCTCAATATTAATTACTTCTCACAAACAGGTTTCGCCAGCAAACCGCAAACATAATCATCTAGAATTTTGTTGTAAAACCCGAGACAAAATGCAGTAGTTGGCTGATTGACAAGAATACTGATGTCTTCAGACAGCGTTCGACCTGAGGTCCATTTCCAAGTTCCGCTAAGATCCTTAACCGCTCCAATCCACCATTTGTTATAGACTGTAAAATAAAAGACAAACAATCGGTGAACATAATTTCGGCTTTTACAAACAGACTGATAGTATGATTCCTAAAAAGAATCTTCTGTCCAAATCTGTTGGCGATATATTTGCCAATGCAAAGTAGGCAAGGGCTTGATTATCCTACTACGACAAACAAAAACAAGAGATGGTAGTTGCTTTTCCCTGTAAGCATTCTCAGTGTGATGTTATCGGTATTTTTGTTTGTCTACCGCTGGGTGCAAGAAGGAAATTGGCGTTCTGTAAGTAGGGGACGTTTAACGCCATTGATATAACGTCCACCTTCGTCATGTTTGACGTCACAATCTCTCAGTACAAGAGCTTTCCTGATAGTTTGCTGTACGGAGACACATTTTATCATTTCTTGTAGTTGGTTCTATTTGGTTTACTTTGTTCTGTTTTAGGTCATTATTTAAGGACGGTCTCCCGGTTGTGTTTTGTACATTCTGATTAAAATCAGTATTTCTATTCTCACTCCGTTGTACAAGGATCCGATGACCTTCAATAACAATTAATGTTTATCTAACTTCATCATGTTGGGCCACGCCCCTCAGCCCCAAGGGCACAAACAAAATTCTGAATATAAGAATTAACCTAAATGATGCGTCAGACTTAAAGTACTTGAAATTCATTCAACCAATAAGGAAGAGAATAATTTTCAAGCATGATATTACCTAATTTTCCTTTTTTTGCGGCATCGCCCTCCAGTCCTTTGGGGACTGATTGATTTCCCATCCTATATAATGTTTCAAGTCAAACATGATTGAAATGGATAACAGCATGAAGGAGGGGTAGCGTTTTATTACAAACTTCGAGCTAACTTCCCCCTTTTGGGTTCCCGCCCTGCAACCTAAGAGGCCAAATCAAAACTCTGAATTTACAAAAAGATTATCAATTACAATCACGCATCAAACCAAATTTAGTTAAGATCCGTTTTAACATGAAGGACTCACACAACTAAATAATTTACTATATGTTATTACTAAGCTTTCGAGCTAATAACTTTAATATTTGAAGTACAACACTTGTGAAAACTGCCTAAATTCACAGATACATACATGACAAAGGCTTCAAGGGGCATTTAATGAGGAGTTTACTGGCATATTAGCTTGTTACAGGCGTCTGCTTCGGACAACCGGAAATTTACATGTCAAACCAGTGAAATGGGACGGGAACACCCTCTGACTTTTGACCCCATATCAATCCGCCATCACATATCGAAATCTACCAAAAGTATATATTTTTGTAAAGTTAAATATCTACAGATTTCATTCAATGCAGAATATGTCAACAATTACCTATTTAAATTACCCAGAATCACTGTACTTAGCCGGAACAAATTTTCAGTAGGGACTACAAACGTATGAAACACTTCGTGATAGGCTGATTCAGTTGTGTGAGTCCTGAAGGCAGAGTCGAGTTGTAAAGCTAATTTCATTTCCCTTTCCTTATTACGCCAATGGATCTTTCTTGGTTGAAATACAGCAGAGCATGAAGGAGGAGTTTTGAAAGAAATATGTACGCACGGTTGACGGGGCACGAAAACGGACTAATCACGAGAGCTACAGGTACTGAGATGAGAGAAGTACAGCACCGGTACATTAAAACAATGTGTAAGGTGGACTTACGATTGAAGGTAGGATTGTTAGCGACCTGGTTTTGCACGTAGTTGAGTTTTTCCTGGTTGTCTGTTACAACAAGTCTTCCACCTTCACAAACGCAAAAGTCCTCGGCTTGTTGCCAGGTGATTTGTGCTTTATCGGGAAAGAACTTGATGCACATCCCCGCTATGTATGTATAGCCATCGCCTACACATTCATCGAGTTGACCTGAAATATGTGTGTGGGTTAAAGCAATTTTCGAGATTAAGTACACATAAACCTTGGCTTCTTACCTCGATCTTTACTTAAACTATGACCAAAACAGAGAGCTTATTAATAAGCTGTATGATAAATGTGACGATTCCAATTTCCCGATCGTGAACTTTCCCTTTCTTGAAAGTAACATATCTGCTTCTCCATATTATTGTATTTACATGTTGCAGATGTTTCATTATTCTAGGGCTTGCTCTGAATATCGAGATCTTTGTGATAGATGTCAGCTGCTGACGAATAAACTTGCGGCACAGGAATTCGAAAGATGTTGATTGAGATGGATTAAGATAATGGGCAAGATTTATTGTCGCCATCAGGTCTTATTGAGAAATATTCTACAT
The DNA here is from genome assembly GCA_947623455.1 of Mimachlamys varia. Lineage (NCBI taxonomy): Eukaryota > Metazoa > Mollusca > Bivalvia > Pectinida > Pectinidae > Mimachlamys > Mimachlamys varia. The sequence goes on from OX392545.1 coordinate 32,338,923, forward strand.
CCTTGCTCAATGTGAAGATGGCCGTTTTTGAATATGCTCATTAGTGGGCCTGCGTGTTATGATAGGTAATTATGCCTCTGTTCTCCATTTTAGGCAATGACATTTACTTTGATTTGAACTAGATTAACATGGCGAGTATCTTCGATTTAACATAAGACGCTTATCTTTTTCGCATGTACCTTTGCGATGGTCTCCATGCTAATCTTTCCGTAGTTCATATTTTGCCTATAGTTTAATCGATTTTGAGTTCGGATTATGGTTTTGTTGACGCATTGATGTTTTTTTGTTTTTTTTTGTATGCCTACCCTTTAGATGCAAGCTCAAACTCGCGATCGTAGCTTTGTAATAATGTTATGCTTATCAATCATCTGAGACAGTATTTGAAGAAAGTCTTCCGAATCGGTCAATACGCACTTGTATTTGCCATTGCTAAATTAAAATTGAAAATCCATTAACGAGCAGTAATGACAAACATTTTAAGGACAATGTGGAGTAGGTATCTTTTGCCTTTTATGTGATGAGATGTTAAAATGATAAAAGGTTGTTATTTTTGATGTAATTCTCCAACATTTCATATCATGTATAATAATACTTACCATAGCCGTTTATGTAGAAGTTCGACACACCCGAAGGCAAGGCCTCCTGCGTGAGGGTCCGAGTAAACCCCTGACACGTTCTGTTGCTCCCCTCCCAGGTGATGGCGTTACACCATGTATATCCATCACAGGCAACTGCACAGTGTACATCTGATTCGACACCATATATTATCTCTGCGTTTTCAAATCGTACATTGACTTGTCCTGTTGATTTATGAAATCTTACTGTACAATCAGAGTTGATCACTGAAACGAAAACGATTGTGTTGAATGCTTTGAAAATAAAATGTTACACAAAACAAAAGACTTAACGGTCACCCAAGTTAAATGTTATCAACTAGTTTTATGTTACATACTGCTTGTTTATTAAAAATTTAACAAAATAAAATTTGATAATTTTAAGGACTTTTAACTTGGATATGACCAAGATTGACATGGCGGGTGTCGTCGATGAAGCAGAAGACGCTTACTCTTTCGGAACACCTAGTCTTTTTCTCTTGTACTTTTACGAGGGTTATTATGTGAATATGTCCATATTTATTATATTTTGTCCAAATCTTAATCGATTTTGAGTTAGAATTTTGTTCTGTTGACGCCTCGGTATTCTCTTTTCTTTTCTTTTTGACTAAGACCCAATCTCATTATAATTAATCTCCACGCCGTTCCGTAAACTTCTTTCTGCTGAGTCAAGATCTGACAAAGTTCCATATGTAGTCACATTCCAGTGATGAATCAAATTTAAACAAAACAAAAGTTGTTTTAAAGTTGTTTCAGAAATTGTCAGATTCTCATTACGTAGGTTCCTGTGACATTAACCTTCAACTTTCTCTCTTTAATCTTTATGTTATTCTTAAAACTTTCTTAAAACGTGTACAGAACATTTTTAAGAAATCTGGCAGTTTCTGTTTATTAAAGTATTTGACCTTGTCCTGGTAGTTTCTGTATTTTCAAGTCTGTGACTTTGTCCTGGAAGTTTCTGTTGATTCAAGTATTTGACCTTGTCCTGGAAGTTTCTGTTTTTTCAATTCTGTGACCTTGTCCTGGTAGTTTCTGTATTTTCAATTCTGTGACCTTGTCCTGGTAGTTTCTGTTTATTCAAGTCTGTGACCTTGTCCTGGAAGTTTCTGTATATTCAAGTATCTGACCTTGTCCTGGCAGATTCTGTATTTTCAATTCTGTGACCTTGTCCTGGCAGTTTCTGTTTATTCAATTCTGTGACCTTGTCCTGGTAGTTTCTGTATTTTCAAGTATCTGACCTTGTCCTGGCAGATTCTGTATTTTCAAGTCTGTGACCTTGTCCTGGAAGTTTCTGTTGATTCAAGTATTTGACCTTGTCCTGGCAGTTTCTGTTTCAGTTTCTGACCTTGTCCTTTACTATTTGTTACATTAATTCCCAAATTAGTCGTGACAGATATCCCCTGTCAACACATATTCTTACTATCAGCCGTATCAAGGCAATAAACTATTTATATGAAAAATAATGCATGTAAACTATTACATCACTAAGCAACACGACTATATACTGACCAAGCTAAAAATAACTCTTTGTTCCCATTGACTACTACTTTTTTAAGTTTCGTCAAAATATGTTTTATATGCTTAAAAGTTTTAAGTTGTTTTCAAGATGACTATCATGGCGGACATTTTGGATTTAAGACAACTATATAATAATACTACTTGGTCAAGGGGAAAGGTACAGAGAACTCTGTAACGAGTAACCGTTTTTTTAGACCATGCAGTTTTGTTAAAATATTCGTTGCGTGGCTTTCCAACAGGATTCCTATGTAAAGATGTATGCAAAAAAAATAATGTTTTTGCATATGACTAGCTTTAAACGTATTTTCTTACATAAATTTTTAAAATGGCAATAAACTAGAGTCTACGCATTTGAGTAATCGGCGTTTTGCTTTATTATTTTTCTTGTTTTGTGTTAAAACGAAAAACGACTGCTGTAGAGAATACGGTCGATACGAGGTGTAATTGTCCGTCTCCGGGTTGATAAAAACTAATTACTTATTACCATATAATAAACGATAAAAGGTGCCTTCATGCATAGCATATCGAAAATCGTTTACGTTTTAATACATGTTATTGTCAGGCAATGGCACTCTGCCAACAGGATATTCCGAAACAGTTAGAAAATCAACAGTTCTAACATAATAAAAGCTATTGTTTATCGGTACAAAAAGTTGAAAATAAGCGTATTTGGTGTTGAAACTACTTCTGTCGATCGGTCGTTAAGAATACTCAATACTACTTTTGAAGACAATTGTAAAGGTAAAAGTCTTTACCTGACCGGATTAATGCTGAGGTCAGAAATATATAATTACATTTTACATTGTTTCCTATGCATACAGATTCGTTGTATCTAATTGTGCAGACTCGTACAAAGGAAAGGGGACATCTGTCAAACGGCACCCGTTCATTGAGAAACATCATATGAGATGACCTTTCGATATGAAAGTGTAAGTTATTCATCAATTTGCAAACATCTGCTGTCAACAACTGGTTCAAAGTGATCGCAATAGATGTGCAACTACATTCTCATTTTCTATTAAGATGACGTCACACACACATATGCAACACTTCTTAAATTTAGTAATGGATACAGTATGCCGAAAAAATGAATTAAACTGCATCATACAGCTGTTTCGTCCTCCTAGTGATGCTAGGGGCCAAAAGGTAGGAATCCAGAATTTCTAAACTAATGTAGTAGCAGAAGGGTCAGGTGCGTAAAATTAAACTAGTTCTGTATAATTTCAAATCATTTACTACGAAAATGTGTATATCATGTACCGTGCCACTACTCAAATGAAATTAACTGTGGCTATGGAGGCTCCAAGCTTATGCATCCGTTTACAAGCATTTGTACGAAGTTTCCACACCAGTATATCATTTTTGCCTTTAGTTTTCATTGTTACTCTGTATAAACACATTTGTATTGTGGCAAGAAACCATTTAATTGCAAAGATGGTGGAATATCCAACAGGTGGACAGGCAGCCTAGCGTACCATACCGTAGAACATGGTTGAATCTCATGAAAATGACATTATTTTGGTGTTACATATGTGTTCTTATTAAAAAGTTTTTTTATCCAAATAGAAGTCGTAGAGACACACTGCAGTATTCAGAGAATGATTAACAACTGTTCAGCACTTGTTTCATGAGAGAAAAATTCCGTATTTTGTAGATATCCGAATTTGGTTTATTTTATGTTACGTCCTATTATCCACCAGGGCCATTTAAGGACGTGCCAGGTTTTGGAGGTGGAGGAAAGCCGGAGTACCCGGAGAAAACACACAGACCTTCAAGCTGTATTTTGGCAATACAATATAACAGAGACTCGACTTTTTCTTCCGAAATGTCCACAGTTGATGACATTTCGACTAACTGCTGCCTCGTGACAGTGGTCACACCTCCGATGTACGAGACTGTACGGTTAGATACAGTGAGATGATGAGAAAGGTTTAGATTTCTATTTTTCCTTTTTTTGTTACTACATTATATATTTACAATGACACATTTGCTTACCTTGAATAACAGCAAACAGTATGACCACTACGAACGCCTGCAACATTCCTGAAGTGATGTTTAAAATACCTTTACCCGATGTAGGAAAGTACACATGAAAAACACAACTACTGTGTACACGTTAACAATATCACTGAGAGTAATACGCCTGGGATATACTGCTGCGTAATATATAAAGTAACGCATCGCTTTGTTACCTTCCATGTACGTGACCCCTGACAGAGCTGCGAAATGCTAGTGGAGGTGCGAGAATGCCACAGTATCTACTATGTTCAATTCTAAAAAACCACTTAAGAAGTGGTACATGGATACTCGGACAGAACACTTATCAAATGATAGATACTTTTCTTACTTTACAATTTAACATCGGGATTATTATATGTCATATGGAGTTCATATGTAACACAGGTATTTGCCAATGTGTGCAGCCGTTTCCAAAACCGATACAGCACATGCAAAGTAAACATGCCAATTATTTTTAAAGGATGCGAACACTATTGTAACGTAATATATAAATGATGTCACGCTTTTTTACATGATGTCACATCAATGTCTCGGTAGTGCAAACATAAGTTTTAGAGATCACGTAACACACACATATGCTGTACCTCTTAAATATAGTAATAGATACAGTATGCCGAAATAATGAATTAAACTGCATCATACAGCTGTTTCGTCCTCCTAGGACTCTTCAGTGATGCTAGGGGCCAAAAGGTAGGACTCCAAAATTTCCAAACTAATGTAGAAGCAGAAGGGTCAGGTGCGTATAGTATAGAGGCAAATATACATTTAAAGGTTAATGTGAAACTATGCATTGTTTGCTAACACATTTTGCGGGATTTTCATAGTAACCATTTCTATGGCGCCAATGACGTTATAGCTAGACCAGCTCAATATAGGCAGCCAATAGGTGGTGTTGAATACGAAGGTAGGGGTAAATATCATTTCACACTGCTTCTCCTACAACCAATATCAATGGTCAACAAATCGGTTACCTTTAACTTGAGGTCTCCTGGTGACCTCTGCAATACGAAATCATTGACAAAAGTGTTAGACCCAGACAATTTTTACATGTGAAACATTGGAAATATTCTGTAAAACATTAACTCTTTTTTGAGTTATGGCCATTTTAAGGATTTTAAGATGGCGTCCTAACGACCATCTGCGATTCCGGAAAAATCCTCAAGATAACACCGTTTGGCCAGGAATATCTCAGATTTTTTTCAGATAAGAATCCCACTAGCGGAACTGGAGAAGAAGTTTAAATTGTGAAAAGGTTTACAAGGTTTACCCAAGATGGCGTTCGACCTTTTTAACAAGTTTTACAGAAACAAGGAAGACATCTGAAGTATCGGAATGATATTTTGTATCGTTTGAGGGGAAAAAAGCGTTACTACCAATAAAGGTAAAATTCACGTCGGGAAATCGAAATCGACACGTTGTTCTTATAGCTTTATAGAAAACTGCCAATGCTGGTCATAGTTTAAATCTGATCTAAGGTAGAAGAGTCTGTTGTATGATTTCAAGTCAATCAGTTTACGAACAATCGAATAGGTCAACATACTTATTGATATGTATAAACAACACATCGTTGAAATAAATGAGTGTAAAAAATATTGAATTTAAAAGATCTGTCAAGTTTTTGTACCTTTCCTGAGATACTCCACAAACCTTATTGATTATCAGTAGGGCATGCTTTGTTTTGCGTATAAATCACCAGTTTAACAGTTTGTTCGAAAATAGTTCCTCTAAACTCAACAGACGATATTGTCAAACGGGAGTTCAAAAAATCGCACTCTATTTCATCGTAGCCTTCATTGTATTATTATAACGCATGTTCAAAGATAGATGACAACCTTAGCTTAGTATCGTCGTCCATCTTTGCTGGATAGGAAAGCTTTCAGAATGAGAGATCAAAGACGTTCTCTTACCTTTATATGAGGTATGGTAATGTACCGTTTTGGGAAATCAATTCTTTTATTGACGAAACATTTAAGGGGAAGGAATAAGTAGAAGATTTGTCGAGTTTATGATTTTTAACGATGGGGCCAATGTAAAGAATAGTTCACTAACGCAACTTAATGCAACACGTGTGATATTTTCCCGCACATTTTCATGTTTTATTTAGTGTTATTCATCGTTTTGTTTCAGGTAGATTCCCTAGGGCATTTCTGATCATTTTACACATCCGCTTACTAGGATGTACAAACAACGGATGCTATCATTAATACATCTTCAATGTTAATCCATCGATTACTTGCGGTTTCGTTTAGTGAACCGACTACGGTTTTGTAAATGACTTGATTTATAACACTCATATATTATTTAAGAGTTATGTTGGGTGTGTTTTTGTCCGACCAGGGCTAAATTGTTCCGAATCAATAAAAAAGGTAATGTGGTGGAATGTGTGTTTTATTATGAACGCATGTAAGATTGGGTGTTAGGTATGTGCGTGATATGAATAATGGATTGTATGAAATCTGTGATGAGGTCTTTGTTTTGTAAAAATGTCTATGTCAATAAAATGTTTGTAAAAAAAAATAATAACAAAGGTAACATACATTACACATATAACATTCAATGTCGCTGTTTTATCACTGTCGTCATAAAAGTCGATAAATTGTAAAATCAATAGAAAAATGTTAAATAATCCATATGCCGATTTTTGGTAAAATTAATTACCGAAAGGAAGAATGTAATCTAGTGTGTATTGTAGAAAAAAATTTACATTATCGAGTCACACTAGATCGAAATTCATACCATCCATATCAATATATAAAGATAAAAAAATACACAAAGAAATCTTTAATTATTTCGACAAACAATTTATTTGTAACCATAACACGCTTCTCCTGTTTATGTTGCCATTCTCTCTTGAAGCTCAACTAATTCAATTTACCATTACACGATTAACAGACCCGTATAAATAATCTAAAAGTTTCATCACGGATGAATTTTCGTCCAACATGGTACTAAGTGTGAAATTATTATGGATAATCATACAACTTTTCTTCGATAGCACATATTAGCGAACGTTATAAAAATCATAAGTACTAAGTACTGAAGGTGGCGTTACTCTGATGTTTGGTTTTGTTGGTATTTCACGTTCTATTAACAGCAAGGCTCATTAAGTTAAGGACGTGTCGGGTTTTGGAGGTGGAGGAAAGCCGGAGTACCCGGAGAAAACCACAGACATACGGTCAATAAACTGTACCTGGCAACTGCCCCACATGGGATTCCAACTCGTAACCCAGAGGTGGTGGGCTGGTGGTAGAATGCCGGAACACCTTAACAACTCGGCCAACGCGGTCCCTCGGATGTTTAGACATGGTAAAATAATGAAATATGAAAGGTACCATTTTTAAATGCAAACTTGATGTAACAAATTCCCAGGTCCCTGTGTTCACTGTGTTGGGCTTTGTGCCACCACACTTATTGGCCAGTATCTACGATTTAAATAAAATGGACAATACTGAATGGCACGGCCTGTGTTTTCACCGTAAAGGAATCTGACAACAAACGATTTGATTGGTCATTCCATCTAAAGTAGTAAATTGATGGGCAGAGCAAGGCAAACTTCTGTGCGGTTCCTACACTTTACATTGTTGTGACATTCACATAATTTTCAAAGATTAATAATGTTTAGTTATTGGCACCTTGTGTGTCTCTTTGGTATTCATCTTCCACTTTCTTGTTTGACATCCAATAGTGCTAAAATGACTTAACCGCTGGTTGTACTAGAACGTTCACTAGCTGACTATCCCTTGCGCATGCGTAGGTCAAGATTGCCGAGGCATATACATATATCAAGCATACTTCATCGTTTCAAATTGCTGTACATGTTAGCCATTTTGTTTAACATAAGTTGAAAATAAGCAATACTGTTTCTGTATAGCAACAACGGCACAGGCTCTTATTTGTTGATGTAGGTTTGTGTACATGTAGTAACGTCTGTGTTCTTTATTAAAGATAAACAGTACAGTTGAGTGTAAGCTAACCTTTACACCTAGTGCACTAGTAGTGCACTACGTTTAAACTAGTAGTGCACTACATTTAAACTACAGGTAAACTAGTAGTGCACTACACGCTGAACCCCATATAGGTCAAATACCCCTACAGGTAAATGGGCAGTCCCATCCATCTACCTGTGATTTTTACCTGTACCTCACCTTTGTCGTCTGCTGGTACTTTGAAGCTGGCCTTATCATTAGTTAATATTTATGACTTTAATGTATATATATATGCATCTTATGTAGTTATTTTTCTCAAACAACATTTTTTCTTTCATTTCAAAACTAGAAATTGTGAAAATATGATAATTACTCTTACAATTTTCCCAAAAATTTTCTTGCATATATCATATAAATAAAATAGAAAATTAATATTTATCTAGCTGTTTTGATGTCTTATATTTCATTTAATATACACGTTTTTTTTATATTTTTTTACCAATTTACAATCAAGTATATTGAAAAATTGAAGGAATATTTATTGATTATTATTTGTTTAGAAGTATATTTTGGGAAAATAACAAATAAATATGCTTTTATTACTCAATTAAACTAGATATATATTTTTAGGTCATCTGACCCAAAGGGTCAAGATGACCTATAGTTACCGTGCTTCGTCCGTCGTCGTCCGCCGTCCGCCGTGCGCCGTCCGCCGTCCGCCGTGCGCCGTCCGCCGTGCGCCGTCCGCCGTCCGCCGTCCGTAAACTTTTCACATTTCAAACTTCTTCTCAAGTTCTACCAATGGGAATAAGCTGAAACTTAGCTGAAATGATCCTGAGATGGTCCTGACCAAGTGTTGTTATTTTTCGGGTTGGTCCGAAATCCAAGATGGCCGCCAGAGCCGCCATCTTGAAAAACACATTTTCAACTTCTTCTCAAGTTCTACCAATGGGAATAAGCTGAAACTTAGCTGAAATGATCCTGAGATAGTCCTGACCAAGTGTTGTTATTTTTCGGGTCGGTCCGAAATCCAAGATGGCCGCCATAGCCGACATCTTGAAAAACACATATTAAACTTCTTCTACAGTTCCACTGGTACCTGTGAGCTGAAAATTGGTAGGGATGTTCAGGAAGGGCAGCCCATAAAATGTTGTTATTTTTCGGGTCCGAAAAACTGTCGACATTTGTGCCATGGCGGCCATTTTGTGACATGATTGCGCAATCACTGTTTTCCTGAACAACACCTATTTTAAACTTCTTCTTAAGTTCTACCACTGGGATTAAGCTGAAACTTGGCTGAAATGATCCTGAGATAGTCCTGACCAAACGTTGTTATTTTTCGGGTCGGTCCGAAATCCAAGATGGCCGCCAGAGCCGCCATCTTGAAAAACACATTTTCAACTTCTTCTCAAGTTCTACCAGTGGGAATAAGCTGAAACTTAGCTGAAATGATCCTGAGATGGTCCTGACCAAGTGTTGTTATTTTTCGGGTCGGTCCGAAATCCAAGATGGACGCCATAGCCGACATCTTGAAAAACACATATTAAACTTCTTCTACAGTTCCACTGGTACCTGTGAGCTGAAAATTGGTAGGGATGTTTAGGAAGGGCAGCCCATAAAATGTTGTTATTTTTCGGGTCCGAAAAACTGTCGACATTTGTGCCATGGCGGCCATTTTGTGACATGATTGCGCAATCACTGTTTTCCTGAACAACACATATTTTAAACTTCTTCTTAAGTTCTACCACTGGGATTAAGCTGAAACTTGGCTGAAATGATCCTAAGATAGTCCTGACCAAGTGTTGTTATTTTCCGGGTCGGTCCGAAATCCAAGATGGCCGCCAGAGCCGCCATCTTGAAAAACACATTTTCAACTTCTTCTCAAGTTCTACCAGTGGGAATAAGCTGAAACTTAGCTGAAATGATCCTGAGATGGTCCTGACCAAGTGTTGTTATTTTTCGGGTCGGTCCGAAATCCAAGATGGCCGCCATAGCCGACATCTTGAAAAACACATATTAAACTTCTTCTACAGTTCCACTGGTACCTGTGAGCTGAAAATTGGTAGGGATGTTCAGGAAGGGCAGCCCATAAAATGTTGTTATTTTTCGGGTCCGAAAAACTGTCGACATTTGTGCCATGGCGGCCATTTTGTGACATGATTGCGCAATCACTGTTTTCCTGACCAACACCTATTTTAAACTTCTTCTTAAGTTCTACCACTGGGATTAAGCTGAAACTTGGCTGAAATGATCCTGAGATAGTCCTGACCAAGTGTTGTTATTTTTCGGGTCGGTCCGAAATCCAAGATGGCCGCCAGAGCCGCCATCTTGAAAAACACATTTTCAACTTCTTCTCAAGTTCTACCAGTGGGAATAAGCTGAAACTTAGCTGAAATGATCCTGAGATGGTCCTGACCAAGTGTTGTTATTTTTCGGGTCGGTCCGAAATCCAAGATGGCAGCCATAGCCGACATCTTGAAAAACACATATTAAACTTCTTCTACAGTTCCACTGGTACCTGTGAGCTGAAAATTGGTAGGGATGTTCAGGAAGGGCAGCCCATAAAATGTTGTTATTTTTCGGGTCCGAAAAACTGTCGACATTTGTGCCATGGCGGCCATTTTGTGACATGATTGCGCAATCACTGTTTTCCTGAACAACACCTATTTTAAACTTCTTCTTAAGTTCTACCACTGGGATTAAGATGAAACTTGGCTGAAATGATCCTGAGATGGTCCTGACCAAGTGTTGTTATTTTTTGGGTTGGTCCAAAATCCAAGATGGCCGCCAGAGCCGCCATCTTGAAAAACACATTTCCAAATTTCTCTCAAGTTTCACCTGTGGGATTAAGCTGAAACTTGGCTGAAATTATCCTGAGATGGTCCTGACCATGAGTTGTTACTTTTTGGTCGGTTCGAAATCCAAGATGGCCGCCATGGCCGCCATCTTACAAAACACATTTCCAACTTCTTCTCAAGTTCTACCTGTGGGATTAAGCTAAAACTTGGCTGAAGTGATTCTGAGATTGTCCTGACCAAGTGTTGTTATTTTTCAGGTTGGTCGGAAATCCAAGATGGCCTTCAGAGCCGCCATCTTGAAAAACACATTTCAAACTTCTTCTCAAGTTCCGTCAGACATCCAAGATGGCTGCCACAGCCCCCATTTTGAATACACATTTAAAACTTTTCATAGAAAAATGATCCCCAGATAGTCCCAACCAAATGTTGTTATTTCTCCAGTCCGTCAGAGATCCAAGATGGCTGCAACAGCCCCCATTTTGCATCCACATCTAACACTTTCCATGATCTGAAACTTGCCTAAAATGATTCTGACCAAATGTTATTTTTCGCACTGTTCCGAAGAAATCCATGATCATCACCATCTTGAAAACCACATTTGTGTGGCATATTGTTACATGATTGTATTACTAATTCCTAGAGGAGAGGAATTTATATCAGCTATTAGCTTGTTTTCCAATCCTCACTATTTGTACAATTTCTATATATGTAATATACATGTACACTGATGGAAATAAAATATTGTTTAAACTAATTCCATAATGGTCTCACAATTGGTAGACAGATGACCGTTAAGGCCCCTTGGGCCTCTTGTTATAAAATACATTCATGCCTCAGATCTATAGAGTACTATAGAGTTTTGATAATCTTTATTTTTAAATGTTTTCTTTATTAAGATCTGTATGTATATATATCACCACATACAACAGTTGATATAAATAGAAGAATTTGAAGTTAAAAAAAGTAAGACAACAATAAATTAAAATTTAGTCAGATTGTTCAGTATGGTACAGATGTTTTGATTTGACCCTCGGGCCTCAGGCAATTACCTGACCTGTCTCAACCTTGTCTAGGAACACCTGCTGACATAAGCCTGTCAGTGACATAATTGAGGTGTGAATTTCTCATCTGACCATCACTGGTCAAACCAATTTGATTAATAAAGGGCTAAGCTGGATATGACCAGGATCATAAATATGATAATACATATTCAACTTTTACTCGGGTTTATCAAGTTAATATGAAATTAAAAATCTTTAGAATATATCTACATATTTACACATTTCCCTTTAAATAGTGGATATTTTGAGGGCTTTAATCCATTTTTTTGTTTCATTCAAAACATTTAATTATACAATAATAAACTGATAGTACATAAAATAACATTGAAATTAATAATAATTAATTGGAGAATAATATAAGTCTATATCAGTCCTTTACCAGATTCTGGTTTTCTTAAAAATTAGCTTAAAATACCAAGTATCTTATGACACTTGATTGAATACAATCCAATGACGCATTTCGATTTCTAAATATTTACAGATATATACATGTTAAATGTTGAAAAATTATCTAGTTTATATTGGGTGTAATCAGGGACGTATATATATGTGAGAGAATATATACTCTCTGGCTCAGTCGTTTCATATATATAGTTTGATAATAAAATACTAACATTCATTATACTTAATTTTATTCTAATTATCAGTATAAAAGTATTTTAAAATGATGCATTGCCAATATTTAGGCCTAAATATTGAAGGCAATTACAGGTTGTATTAAATATGACTTGAAGGTTTATGCATATATGTAATAATGATTTCAAAAAGCAAAGTCAGTTTAATGGAATTTAATTAATTCTATATATTGTAAGACTAAGTATACAACAAATGAATAATATGCAGTTATTAACCTAACTTAGAACAAAGGTAAGCCTATGCCAGTCACATTTATTGTACTTTTAAATCAACCTAATGACTTATATAAAATCTAACTAAAAGGGACAAATATAGATCTTCAGGTAGAATCCTTTACCCTCCAGGCATAATAACGTACATGTACCGGGGCCCCATGTACCTGACCTGCCTGGGCCACATCCTCACATACCGAGGTCAAGATATATATAGGGGACACCCCTAGGCTGTCTGTAGTTAGCCAGGTGTGAATTTCTCACCTCCCTCTCCCCCACAGCCATCACTGGCCAAGTCTGATTAAAGGCCTGAGGGCCCTAGCCTGTTAATTGATTAATGATGATAACATTGATTACAGTCAATTGGATTACATGTAGATGTATGTTGGTATTTTGATATGAAGAAGGAAATGGCTTTAAATGTTCTCGTGAAAGTAATCTTTTCTTATATTATATAACCTTTCATTCGTATGCATTGTACCTGAGTGTATAGTGAAACAGAATACTAATACTGGTACATGTAGGTAGTATTGCCAGAGACATATAAAACCTTGTACGTCTCTGATATTGCACAGCTAGCTTCTTAATGTCAAATATTAAAAGCAATTTGTGATTGAAACAACTATACTAAGTACAAAATATGTTCTTCTAATATCTATTTATTTTTTTAAGTTACAATCTGTTGTTTACTTTATTTTCTGTATATATTTTTAGTAGGATTAACTTAATAATTTCAACATAAAACATGTGTTATACCATTTTGTATTTGAACACATACCTTTCAATCTAATTGTAGAATACAAATATTTAAATAGAAAAGAATCATTGTTACTTCTTTAAAAAGAATTATAAGTTAGTATATCTAAATTATTATTTTATTTTAAATTTTGACATGCAGTGAATACATTTATTTAAAGTATTATGATAAATATCTTCTGGCATAAACTCAGAATTGTTCATTCTTGTACTTATATATATGAGGAAGTACTGACAAACTAATGACTTCAATAGTATAACATAAGTACAGGTAAATCATATTACATCTGTACAGGTAAGGACACAGGTAGGTATGGACCCTCCCATTACCTTAGGGGTTTTTGTGGTCACACCTGGCTGGACGTAGTGCACTACTAGTTTACCTGTAGTTTAAATGTAGTGCACTACTAGTTTAAACGTAGTGCACTCCTAGTGCACTAGGGTGTAAAGGTTAGCTTACACTCAACTGTATATGTACTGTAGACGCAATGAGTGTCGTTAACGATGATATCAGTTTGTCACATATTATTGATGTAGTTACCGCTCAGCAGTTCATAAACACTTGTATTTTTGTTTACTGATGTGTTATATTTATCTCGCTGTTCCAGTATTACATAACTTAATTAGTTATAATTGCTGTCATTTATAATTTCGTAATATATCTTTTAATATATAAAAAAACAGAGAATACCAAAGCGTCAACAAAACCATAATCCGAACTCAAAATCGATTAAACTAGGGGCAAAATAGGAACAAAGGAAAGATTTACATGGAGACTCGCTTAAAAGCACAAGAGAATAAGACCAGGTGTCCCGGAATCAAGGCCTATACAATGTAGATCTAAATAGTAAATCCCTCCGTTTTCTATTAAATAGGCACTAACTTGTAACCTATTAAACACATATGTTACATTATATTTACAGGTCATTCCTTGTGTCCAGTTTTGACATAAAAAACGTATATTGAGAAATTACATCCTGAATGTCCCGACCTGTGGCAACGTCCAAAAGATTCATTCAACGACGATGACCAAGTTCGGTACTGTAAAGTTTCTGTTGGAAAGAACAATTTATCAAAAATGATGTGTAAAATTTTAAAACAAGCCAAGCTCTCCTAGGAATATACCAAGCACGCTACCAGGGCTACATCAATCGCAGTTTTGGATCTAAACAAATTTGAGGCAAGGCCGTTTCTGGACATAAATCCGAAACTTCACTAAAATCTTATTCTAATGTAACATCAGCAAAAAGAAAAATGGAAATGAGTATGGAATTAGCAAATGCTGTGGTACAGGACGTTCCAGTTCCAGTACAAGAAGACATATCAGTAGTTATAGATGCTGAATATCAGTCGTTTGACACTGATAATATGGAAGAAATAGTTCTCACTGACGAACAGTGGAACAGTCGACTTGACTTGATGGGGAACCTGTTGATGTCAACCTAAATTGGGACGTGTGGGAACAAGCCATATGATAAAGAAAATATGCGTCCTTGTGCTGCTGATATTACTGGTTTGCCATTGAAGGGATTTACACCTTATATCACCGGGTGTGTGGTCAATTTCAATGTTAATGTGAACAATTGATCACAAAAACATAAATGATATTGTTGCATTATGAAATAATGTAATAAATATATATGTTGATTAATATATCAAGCTAATTTACAATTGTTTTTATTTTTGTTCGGTATAATAAATATTTATGTCCCTTTGTGTCTGGATGTGTCTCGGGCTACGCCCTCGGAAAAATAACCCTTTCCAGGGAGAAAATTCTGGATGTAACCCTCCACAAAGGGCCATACTTGTTTAATATATACTTACCAAACTATCCTTCAACTATAGTTCAATATCTTTTGGTCTTTGTTTTTCACTCCTAAACGTTTACATTGTGGTAAAAGTGGAATTTGTCATCTGCGGTTTGAACAGTTACGTTCAATTCCGTAAGGAATTTGTAGTGTTATGTGACTCTGTAGTGGGTTTGGCTCTTTCCAGGTGTGCGTACCTTTAGTCGCAAAATAGTAGTACTCTGGGATGGTACAGCCTTGGGGTTACGGGGGATATTCTGTCTGGTTTGACGAATGTCTGCCCGGGTATTTTTAGTTTATCTGATATGACGGCCATCTTGCCGGGTGAGCCGGGGACAGTTTGTGTAATGCGCTGTCATTGGTCGAGACTGCGGTGGTGGAGCCAGTCACCGAGTCTCTTAGATTACGGATGTTATTCCGGGTATTTACACTAAGGGTCAAGGTCAGGGCTATTTAAGCCGTAGACGGGAGAGAAACCTCGCCACTTCCCTACCGGGATTTGGTCATTACCAACGCTTTGAAAACACAGTGACTTAGCTTAGTGATACGGCTACGTTCTGAGACCGGAGCGGCTATGCATGGTTAGTTTTATTAGTTAGCTGACACTCTGAAAACAGAGTGGCGTATAATGCATGCGTAAGTTAGGTCTATTAGATAGCTGACACTCTGAAAACAGAGTGGCTTTATTGCATGTTTACATCTAGTAGATAGGCCTAGCTGGCACTCTGAAAACAGAGCGGCTTATATGCATGTGTACGTGTTCTGAGAACAGAACTGCTTAGCATAGGAACATGTTCTGAAACCAGAACAACTTAGCGTAGGAATTAACGTTAAGTTGTAGTCACTGTGCATGTGTAGACTAGTGTTTATTAGGTGTTGTTTCTAGAGGGAGGGTGGAAGTCTAGCCCGTCTCGTAGGCTGGTAGTTATAATTATGGACCAGGTGGGATATATACTCCATAGTTTCGTAGTACTTGTCAAGTTGGTCATATTTACAAGGCATTGAGGTGTGTATTGAGAGTTAACATGGAACTTCTCCAGGGATTGTCTTGTGCATGTACTTGTGGGTAGCTTGTCATAGTCTGGGTAGCCTATTATTTGGATAAGTCTGATTTCCTGGCGTACGTTTTGTTACCATTTCTATACTTGTTACATTCTATTTTACTTCAGGCTTTACATCTGTTTTAACTGGAACTTGGTTGTTTTGTTATGTTATTTATGTAAATGAAACCAAACTCGTCTTAATTCATAATAAACTTGTAGAACTTTTACTGTGGTGTTGTTGTGGGTCTTTCCTAACACTTCGACTAATCTAAGGGAAAAGAACCGGAAGGTGGGTTTAGAAGGTGACTGTTGGCCACTGGTTTTATGTCATGGTCCGGTACATTTTGTACCACATTTAAAATTACACAACGCGAAGTCAATTGTGGTGGCAAACTCTCATCTCCTGACCCCTCCTACTACATAAATGGTGCCTGGTGACCAGGATTAGTCGTATTAGTGAGGAAAGATACCAAAGGTTAAACAACAGAGGTCTAGAAATGAATTGAGACTAGTTGGGTATTATGGAATAGTTTTATTTGACTTAGAGCAGACATTATAATTAACAAGGGTTGCAGAGTTCAGTAAAATTAATTAAGTTATAAGGGGAGATTACTGTGTCAAGCATTTTGAAAATGGCATGCTATGTGGAAAGTATTAGGAAGAGTTCAGTCAAGGTTGTAGGAAATGATGTACAGCAGGGATTGGGAAACAGGAATTGTGACAATGACAGTGAGCTAGGGATATAGCTGGTGTGTAATATGTGTTAATGGTGGATACTGGATCACCTGTTTTGGTAATGTCCCAGACCAGGTTTAGAAAGGGTTTAGTTCTGCGGTGTTGGCAAAGTGTTGTGTAAATCTTGTGTCAGCGGACGGGGAAAGGTTAACGGTAAAGGTCAGGCCACCATAGATTAGATGGGGCTCTCGTCCTTTCGACAAACCTACGTCATGGCAGATTTGGGAGGTTTGGATGGGATATTGGGAATAGATTTTTGAGATGAGTATGATGGTGGTATCCAGGTCTATCGAGGTGCACGGAACACGGGTCAAGGTCAAGGTTAGTTGATTCAATCGGAAACTTGCAGCTGTTCTCATGGAGATATACAAAGTAAAGTTGGAGGAAAGGAATTTTGTGTGCTAAATGCTTATATGATTAAGACCACAGTACCCTAAGATAATTGTTTCAGTGGTAATTAAACTTTGTGGATAAAGATATTTGTTCAGAACTATGTACTGGTGTTAGAAGAGTACCGGCAGTGACTTTTGTGGTGCAAGTTGAAAATAGGGATATAAGTGGAGACAGGAAGTAGCTTCCTGGCTGTGTTTTAGAGTACAGTACAGGAATTCTTAAGTGAACTTCCTGGATGGTGAACTTTCTGAATGTGAATCAGTCGGTATTGTGATTTATGACAAACAGTATTCATTAGTTGGCATCCATGGGTAGGAGTTGTTGTGGTAAATTAGAAAAACATTTTGCCATATAAAAGAGTACCATGTGAAGTATTTAATCTTATGATGTTTGATGTCTCGCAGGAAGTAATTTGACATCTAGCAGGAAGTAGTTTAATGTGTCACAGGAAGTAGTTCAGTACAATGTCAAGTTATCAGTGTTTAACAGTGTCTAGCATTTATTGCAGTGTTTTTGGCGGACAGACAGTCTGTTATGTATTGGGTAGAATATTATAGTAAGATTCAAATGTTCATAGTTGTTATTCCAATTCATGGAATACAGCTAGCCAAAATTGTTTGACCTGCCAGTAGACAGTGTGGTACCTAACACACTGGAGCAGGTTTCACTCTCCACAATAGGTTGCACGAGTGTAACCGCTGTGAGAGGAGGTCCAGGAGCCATCCATGGGTGACGTAACATCGGAGGGACCATGACGCTGGAGGATTGTCCATCTCAATCCAACTGGAGTGGAGGCCAGCCGGAGATCTCCTGTTTCCATTTGGATGTGACGCGCATACGTGTGAAGGAGGGAAGACTGTGATGCGTGTTCGTTCGGACTACGAAAGACTTTCGGTTGCGGTTTGTGCCAGTGAAATGTGTTTTTGAAAGACATTTGTTTTTTTATTTTCAGGTGTGTTCGTGAACATTTATTCATATTTAACGCGATCACTATTGTAATTGTATATCAGATAATGAATAGGATACCGTTAAGATTTTAGGATTAAGTTGTGTGGCTCAGGTAAGGATTTTGTAGACAAAGTTAATTGACTGTTGGTAATTACTTTGATCTTAAGGTGGGAGGTATGTGGTAAAAGTGGATTTTGTCATCTGCGGTTTGAACAGTTACGTTCAATTCCGTAAGGAATTTGTAGTGTTATGTGACTCTGTAGTGGGTTTGGCTCTTTCCAGGTGTGCGTACCTTTAGTCGCAAAATAGTAGTACTCTGGGATGGTACAGCCTTGGGGTTACGGGGGATATTCTGTCTGGTTTGACGAATGTCTGCCCGGGTATTTTTAGTTTATCTGATATGACGGCCATCTTGCCGGGTGAGCCGGGGACAGTTTGTGTAATGCGCTGTCATTGGTCGAGACTGCGGTGGTGGAGCCAGTCACCGAGTCTCTTAGATTACGGATGTTATTCCGGGTATTTACACTAAGGGTCAAGGTCAGGGCTATTTAAGCCGTAGACGGGAGAGAAACCTCGCCACTTCCCTACCGGGATTTGGTCATTACCAACGCTTTGAAAACAAAGTGACTTAGCTTAGTGATACGGCTACGTTCTGAGACCGGAGCGGCTATGCATGGTTAGCTTTATTAGTTAGCTGACACTCTGAAAACAGAGTGGCGTATAATGCATGCGTAAGTTAGGTCTATTAGATAGCTGACACTCTGAAAACAGAGTGGCTTTATTGCATGTTTACATCTAGTAGATAGGCCTAGCTGGCACTCTGAAAACAGAGCGGCTTATATGCATGTGTACGTGTTCTGAGAACAGAACTGCTTAGCATAGGAACATGTTCTGAAACCAGAACAACTTAGCGTAGGAATTAACGTTAAGTTGTAGTCACTGTGCATGTGTAGACTAGTGTTTATTAGGTGTTGTTTCTAGAGGGAGGGTGGAAGTCTAGCCCGTCTCGTAGGCTGGTAGTTATAATTATGGACCAGGTGGGATATATACTCCATAGTTTCGTAGTACTTGTCAAGTTGGTCATATTTACAAGGCATTGAGGTGTGTATTGAGAGTTAACATGGAACTTCTCCAGGGATTGTCTTGTGCATGTACTTGTGGGTAGCTTGTCATAGTCTGGGTAGCCTATTATTTGGATAAGTCTGATTTCCTGGCGTACGTTTTGTTACCATTTCTATACTTGTTACATTCTATTTTACTTCAGGCTTTACATCTGTTTTAACTGGAACTTGGTTGTTTTGTTATGTTATTTATGTAAATGAAACCAAACTCGTCTTAATTCATAATAAACTTGTAGAACTTTTACTGTGGTGTTGTTGTGGGTCTTTCCTAACACTTCGACTAATCTAAGGGAAAAGAACCGGAAGGTGGGTTTAGAAGGTGACTGTTGGCCACTGGTTTTATGTCATGGTCCGGTACATTTTGTACCACATTTAAAATTACACAACGCGAAGTCAATTGTGGTGGCAAACTCTCATCTCCTGACCCCTCCTACTACAACATGAATACAGAATATCAAGCCTTTGTTTTTCGGAAATATTGGGTTATACCCATATAGTTTCATTCTGTGTTTAGTTGTTCTATTCTGCATAATTAAAAACAACTATAATTAAGAAAAACTCCGGAGGTATTTTGTTGGAAATTTTGAAAGCGACAAATTGTTCAAATAAAGTCATTTGGTAAAGCAAATAAATATATACTAATAGTTTTCCACCACATATCAATCAATAGGCTTGGAAATTCACAAGGTTTACATTATAAGGATTAAAGCGACGGACATACAAGCCATCATGAGGATTGCATTTTTGTATGACAATCATCTTGTAAAATCTGTAAAAGGCACGTAATCGGAAAGGAAAAACAAAGGACATGACAGAAATGCGAACTCGGGATCTCCTAAACGACTGTAATCATTATACTCAAAAAGGGTATCCGATGCTTTAATTAAAGATATAATAATGTGTAAAAGAATAGTTAATAGCCATATGTGACACCCTCACCCTCCCTTTAAGAAACTGCACGACCATGTCATTTTGTTCATTGAAGCGCATGGAAACTAATCTTATATCTTAATGTAACCGTTTCAGATAACAATCTATTTAAGGATTAAAGTTTCTTTCTGGTGGTTTTATCAAAGGATAAAGTTCAGTAGGATATCGATAGTTGGAATGGAACGCGAAGCGTTCCATGAAACAACTATCGATATCCTACTGAACTTTATCCTTTGATAAAACCACCAGAAAGAAACTTTAATCCTTATATTTACTGTCCAGACCTTATATTCCCACGTGTAATTATTTCTTTAATAAGATATTATGATACTTACTGCGATGAAATCAAACAGTATCGTTTGGTTTCGGTAGACTGTTGAAACAGCCGCCTTATGAGGTGACGAACTCCCGCGAAATTTCAGTCAACAAGTAAACAAAAAAGTTCCAAAAGATTACATCTTTTTATTGTTATTTTTTCACATAAGTTCATATATAAACAAACCATATTGTCTTTGTTACTGTTATTGTATTTAAAAAAAACCCCATTAAAATGCTTCTTATTTATTTCTTAAATAAATTAACACATACTACTCGGCAGGATATTGATCGAGTCTGGAAAGTAATGACGCGGCCTCGTGTTCAAATCGTAACGGAGTGCATTACTGCGCGCTGCGCCAATAGGCGCGTGATCCACTGATTTTATCGGAAAATAAAGTTCAGTAGGCATTCGTAGAAATGTATAGGCAATATACTATCAATTCCAAACAGAGTGTAAATATATATGGTTAATATCATGGCTAAAGTCAGTTCCCCTCAACCCGAACTCTCTATTGGTGCCTTTTCATCGACCCACTAGACCCCTTGCCTGGGGCTATGGGCCTAGCTACGGAGTACGCCAACTATATCAATTGGATTGATATTGTTTTCATCAAATTGAGAATTCGGCCAGGGTTAAATTGATCTAGAATAACAAATGTAACGTAATGACGTATACAATTCATTTCCGTTGTTTTTCGGTGTGGTCTTATCAGTTTGAAAACAATAATTGATTAACTGTAAAACAATTGAAAAATATAAATAATTTAAATGTTGTTTAATTTTCGGCATAATTCATTAATTAAAAGGAGAATGTAATCAAGTGCGTATTGCAGAGAAAAAGGAGGGCTGCCAAATGGAGCCGTCTGATGGCTATCACGGATAAGTTCTATTTTTTGTATATCAACACGTTTGGATTAGTTGGTCCTGACATGACATGAAATTAAGGTCATGACCACCTAACCAAAAGGTGTTAGGCTTAATTAAATGAGCGTAATTGACTTAATCTCTGATATTTACTGAGAGCAATTCATGATGAAATATATTGATACAGAATGAGAGAACATTTCCATCTTTTTAAGTCGGCAAGTCGAAGAACATAAAGTCCTACCAATTGTTCAGCATGTCCTTGCTGTTTCTTTAAATGGACCGTGTAACCTTTTCTGCTCTAAGATTGGAATTTCGATCGGGAACAAATAAGCGTATATTGTAATAAATCATGGAACGTCTGAACCTGTCCGTGCTATAATTGATATTTCAATTAATTATTAAAGTAGTTAATCATTGATGAAAATTATTTTTTGCAAAATGTATGAATCCGCGTAGCGAATTCTTACAAAAGTTTGCAAGCAATTTTTTTCATAACCCTATGAAACTAAAAAATAATTGACATTAACGCTTATAATTAATTTTTGAAACTTATTTTTCAAATTTAAAACATGTTTATGTACAATTTGACTGATCTAACAACGGATTCTTCTTTACGAAACAATACGCAACGTCAATTGCCGTGTTGTGACGTCACATTTTTATGAAAAAAAATCTCAACAAATCAGAAAGCAGCGTTCTACATACAATCAATGGAGAATTAATTATAACAATATGATGGTATAAGTTTGAATATTTATTACTTGATGTAGCAAACCTGGCTTGAGAAAACTTTGATGAATTTTTACATTTAAGCAGCCGGAAAGTAGCGATTACGTTTACTGAAAGTTTGTATTTTCTTTTTAAGCCCTCAAAAGTAACATTCTCCTGATGGGTAATACACTAAAGCTATCTTTCAGTCGTTTTTTGTAGTTTGAATATCGTGCCAACTAAAATGCTCAGATCCTTTAAGTTATAATGTTAGCTCAAAATCTTGACCAGGTCTCCCCCAGTAATTTTTTTTAATTATTATTGTATAGGTAAGTATCAAGCTTCCGTCACGATAGTGTCATAATTGAAGTAGGTCTATATTTGATCTTATGTTAACGGTAACTATTTCATTGATATTCTCAACCAATGGAAATCAAAGCTGATATACTAAGTACCAAACTCAGATAACGAATCCCCCGCCAATACACCACCTGAGCTAATTTTTGGAACTTTTTGAAACGCTCAACTAAATGCATAAATGAAGCTGTCAATGGAGATATTTGGAAAATACAGCAATTAGAAACAAACTTACACTTCGTGTTACATGCAACACACGTCCTCTGCCGTCAATTACATTTTCTAAGCAACATAGACTTTGATACCCATGAACAGATGTGTCATTTTAACAATCATTTCTTAGGTGTTTTATGAGTGGAGGTGAAATGACGTATGTTGACCTTTCGGCACCAAACCTAATCCCACTCTGTATTACATGATAAGCCAACACTTTATGAAGTTACAACCAAACCCATCAATCCTTTCTCAGGTTATCATCTGAAAACCAACATCCGGACAGAAAAAAGAAAGAAATATATACGGAACAGTTAGACTAAATTAAAAGAAAACGAAAAAATGCATTTTGTTTAAAGTTTATTATATTTTTATTTGTAAGTAATACATATGAAAATATATCAAATGCAACATCGATTTGGAATGGTTTACAATCTAAATCAGGAAATGAACATTCAAAACAACTGTATTATAAATACGAATATGCAAGTGTACAACACACACAGAGGCACGTCTGTAAATGATCCTAGCTGTAAATAGGACGTTAGGACGCCTATACAACACGCACAGAGGCACGTCCTTAAATGATCCTAGCTCTTAATAGGACGCTAGAACGCCTACACAACACACACAGAGATACGTCCTTAAATAATCCTGCCTGTTAAAAAGACGTTAGGACGCCTACACAACATACACAGAGGCTCGTCATTAAATGATCCTGCCTGTTTAAAGGACGTTTAGACGTGAACACAACACACACAGAGGCACGTCCTTAAATGATCCTAGTTGTTAATAGGACGTTAGGACGCCTATACAACAAACACAGTGGCATGTCCTTAAATGATCCTACATGTAGCTGTAAATAGGACGTTAGGACGCCTACACAACACACACAGAGGCACGTCCTTAAATGATCCTATTTGTTAATAGGACGTTAGGACGCCTATACAACACGCACAGAGGCACGTCCTTAAATGATCCTAGCTCTTAATAAGACGCTAGAACGCCTACACAACACACACAGAGATACGTCCTTAAATAATCCTGCCTGTTAAAAAGACGTTAGGACGCCTACACAACATACACAGAGGCTCGTCATTAAATGATCCTGCCTGTTTAAAGGACGTTTAGACGTGAACACAACAAACACAGAGGCACGTCCTTAAATGATCCTAGTTGTTAATAGGACGTTAGGACGCCTATACAACAAACACAGTGGCATGTCATTAAATGATCCTACATGTAGCTGTAAATAGGACGTTAGGACGCCTACACAACACACACAGAGGCACGTCCTTAAATGATCCTATTTGTTCATAGGACGTTAGGACGCCTACACAACACGCACAGAGGCACGTCCTTAAATGATCCTATTTGTTAATAGGACGTTAGGACGCCTACACAACACACACAGAGGCATGTCCTTAAATGATCCTAGCTGTAAATAGGACGTTATGACGCCAACACAACACACACAATGAAACGTCCTTAAATGATCCTAGCTGTTAATAGGACCTTAGGACGCGTACACAACACACACAGAGGCTCGTCCTCAAATGATCCTAGTTGTTAATACATTGAGGACGTTAGGTCGCCTACACAACACGCACAGAGGCACGTCCTTAAATGATCCTAGCTGTTAATAGGAGGTTAGGACGCCTACACAACACGCACAGAGGCACGTCCTTAAATGATCCTAGCTGTTAATAGGACGTTAGGACGCCTACACAACACACACAGAGGCACGTCCTTAAATGATCCTAGTTGTTAATAGGACGTTAGGACGCCTACACAACACACACAGAGGCACGTCCTTAAATTATCATAGTTGTTAATAGGACGTTAGGACGCCTACACCACACACACAGAGGCACGTCCTAAAATGATCCTAGCTGTAAATAGGACGTTAGGACGTGAACACAACACACACAGTGGCACGACCTTAAATGATCCTAACTGTTAATAGGACGTTAGGACGCCTACACAACACACACAGAGCACGTCCTTAAATTATCCTAGTTGTTAATAGGAAGTTAGGACGACAACACAACACACACAGTGGCACGTCCTTTACTGATCCTAGCTGTAAATAGGACGTTAGGACGTGAACACAACACACACAGAGGCACGACCTTAAATGATCCTAACTGTTAATAGGACGTTAGGACGCCTACACAACACACACAGAGCACGTCCTTAAATTATCCTAGTTGTTAATAGGAAGTTAGGACGACAACACAACACACACAGAGGCACGTCCTTAAATGATCCTAGCTCTTGATAGAACGTTATGACACAAAATCACACACACGTCCTTTAATTACTTTTTTTACGAGGACACACGCTTTACATCACGTACACATTCAGGTATATAAAAACAGGCATGTATGTTAATTACAATTGTGTTACTACAACATGTTCAGTATTCCAAAAGCAATATTTATTTTTCTTTTCCTTTTCTATTAACACCTACACCGTAACATAAGAAATACTTTAGAAATAAACACGAAGCATAAGAAATAGAAAATACTGTTTTATAAAACTGGTCATGAATTAGTATGAAAGTGAGACGATGACAGCTCAAACTCAGGAATACAAATTAATTTTCACCACCTTCCATGCTACGTGTTGGAGTACAGAATCGTAGAGTTCATATCTAAACAAAGTAAGAAAGACTGTGAGTAACCGAAACCATAGTGATAACGGTTCGTTCATTCAAATTCAATTCAGGTATAAAAGAAAAACAAAATCTAATAATCTGATTTTTTTTCTTTATTTCAATATAGACCTGTAAGGTTCAGTTTAAACACATTTACAATGTACTCACAATTTAAACAAAATATTTGTCAGAAGGATACCGAGACATCATTTTACTATTAAATATTAAAAAAATACGTATGCGCATATTTTAACTGCCTTTTTATCAGAAGACATATCAGCATTCCAGTTTAATGAGTAAAAATGAATCAAATGTATGACGTAATGCCAAATTGTGACGTCTCCCAACATTATCTTTTTATTGAAAGGAAATATATAAAAGACGTAAGGCGATGGATACATACAATAAATGTTTAAAATGTATCTGTTCATCGATTAATAAAAACGGGTTTACGTCTTTGTGTGATTTACATTATGGTATATCATATTTACTTCGTATACCTGTAACAATTTCTAAGTTATAATTAGACGATTTATACAATCAAAACTGTTTAAAATGTATCTCCTTATCGATTAATTAACTCGGGTATTTCTGCGATTGGTGCTTAAATGTATTTACCTCGTTTACCTGTAACATTTTTGTAGTCACGTGTAGATTTTCCTCCAACGGATTCATAGTAATCTCTGCAGGATATGAAAAGAACATTAATATTAGCTATTTAACAACGTTTGGTGTCCATATAAAAAGACAAGTGTTTTTGTTGAAACATCGTTAATCCTTATTTACATTGCAGTTATTAATTATTTGTGTGAATCTGAGTAATATAAAATGATGCCTTTCGCATATATTTGTCTTAATCTAATGTGTATCTTTTTTGTGAATGTGGATCCCATTACTATTTTACTGTGATTTTGTTGTATACTACAGTTATTTCCAGGTAATTTTGTTTTTATTATAACTGGCATAATAAGGTCGTGTCAACGTTCAAGTTATGCCACTAGACACTGTTTTCACGATATTGTAACAATTTTTTATGCAATAGTACATACATATATTATTATGTAGATCCTAAGTAGGTTTTGCATTTTCGTTTATAACTATGATCCACAAAGACAGGAAAAAATACAAAAGCGTCAACAAAACCATAATCAGACTTTAAAATCGATTAAACCAGCAATAAATATGAACAAAGGAAAGATGTACACGGAGACCATTGAAAATGTGCGAGTGAATTAGACCAGGTGAACGGAAGAGAAAAAGTGTTCCGCTGCAATGAAGATAACTGCAATATTGATTTAGATCAGATCCAAGAAAATATCATGACCTGAAAGCGGAGGCCTGAGGAATCATTCACAATCACAACAAGTAGGCACACTCATGAGCATATTCAAAACCTTTCACCTTAATGATATACAAGGATACAGAATATTTCAATAATACCCAGATGACCATAAAATTTGCTCATATTCTTCATTAACCTGCACCGTGCCGTAGGTTTGTTCGTCAGCAACCGACATCTATCAGGAAAATAGCGATATTCATAACAATATCTAGAAATACGAATCAGCTTCAACATGTAAACTCCATAGGTTGGAGAAGTAGGGATGTTACTATCAAGAAAGGGAAAGTGCACGATCGGAAAACGACGTTTGTCGTAATGCTTTGTAGTAAGCTGTCCTTGTTGGTTCTAGTTTAAGTGAAGATCGAGGTAAGCAGCTGATGTAGAAGAACTAAAAAACTAAATACGAAAAGACAAAATATTGAGACTGAGTTTCTCGATTTGAGAAGAAATATTGAAACTTGATCTATAAAACATTTTGTTTGTGTATGATCTTACCTTGCTGCATCGCTCTCAATCCCAGTGTTATCTAAACAAAAATACAAATTACAGTAAAGTTTTTTAATACTACTATACACGACCAGAGAATAGTTTGGCCAATGTCTTTAGAAAAATAACTTAAGCGTCGACCCCATCATGGAATATCAAAACATGATCAATACAAATACAAATACAGACGTGAAATATATTTTCACATAAAAATCGTGAATTTTATGTGAGCTTTTATAGTTTTTTCACTTGCTAATTTCATATGAAATTATAATTTAGTTGATTTTAACGTGCATTTTTGTTCGCTTTAATTTTCACGTAAATTATATCATGTGAACGTGACTTTCTTTCACGTGAAGAAACATTGGTTGTGCAGCACCAGCGTGGGTGTTAAAGGTGCCGTAATGCAATCCTTCTTAAGTCCACAGTATTTAAATGATACAAATATATTAAAAGTATATCTTCGGGTGCAACATGATCCAATTTTTGTTTTGATGCCCAATGAGAACCCGTTATAAAACAGTAAGACGTCAAAATTAGGTAAAAATTATAATATGTTGGGGTTTAAAGGCCCAATATACGTAATTTTCGGCAAATCTTGAAGCGAAAATCAAGCCTAAAAACTGATTTTATTTATAGATTTAGTTAAGGTTAACTGATATCAGCAATATTCAAGATGAATTCTTACGCGGTTACCGGTACAGCAGCAGTTGAATCTCGGTATTTGTAAACACGCGTCTATTTTGAACCGTCTTCTCACTTCGGTTTGTTGTTGAAGTGGGCCCCACCTGAATTATTTTTCAATTTTTAGATTTTTCTGTCAAGACTTTCTTGCTAGTTACCGCTCGGGTTTACTTCGTTTTAGGCTTATTTTTGCATGGGTGCCAACTGGATTTTTTTTCAGAATTTTTCAGAATCACGAAAACATTCCTGAAGTTACGTATATAGGGCCTTTAATGTGTTCCACTATACCCAGTTTATGACAATACCTGCACCATGTTGAATTATTATGCCATTATATAATTACTATTATTTCACAACTATAATACAAAATCTTTAAACTGTTAATGACCAAAACAACTTAAACCAGATAATTATATTTAAGAGAAAAGAAAATATCGAAGATACGAATAATTCTTAAATGCAAAATATCTAAGAAATACTAGGGATAAAAAAATGAACTACTTGAAATATTAAAATTATGTTAAGTATAAAACATCTTAATCAAGGTACATAACGCTCAGGGCGTTCTAAATAATTGTGACGTTTATTGCGTTAAGTTATGTAGGCTGATATCCGCTACAGAATACTTACCTCTAGTAGTGACTTCGTAAGATGATGCCATCCCGACATCCTTTGGGTCGAGTTCCTGATAATGGCATCTGCTTTGATAATGAACCACTAAATTAATGGTCATATACAATAATACTGACTTGTTATAAATTCAGATATATCGGATATTTCATAAGTAATAATTTAATATGAACTTTAGGGAACGGGTCTAAGATTTGTTCAGCTTATCGAGCCCAAGGGAAGCTTAAAGAAATTCTGTGACGAATTTCATAATTCTCATATGAAAGGAAAACAGATGTAAGATCATCTTAATCAAATCGAAATATGTAGCATGTATACGTATAAAACAATGTTGATACAACATTGAAATGCAAAATTCCGCCATTTTGTTTCCAGTGCGAAGGTCGGTGACGACATGTTATTGTCATTGGCATGACGTCATACAAATGTAATAAGACTAAATAGAAACACGAATATCACTGCATGACAGAGCAATCATGTGATCAAAAGAACGTTTTTAACGACCTACAAACCAAGTTGTGATGAAGCGGTCTATTTGTCGAAAAATAGTTTTTTCGTTATTATGTAAAATTACATTATTATGCCCTATTTCCAATATACCTTGTTCATACATGTTCATTATTAAAATGGAAGATTACGTCTTTTATTGAAGTCCATAGGAAATTCAGGTATGCAAGGTGTTATAAAATGTTACCTTGCATAATTTTACAAACTGATGTCTTACCTTTCAGCATTGCTAGTTTCCGAGTCAGCTGTAAAATAATTCCCAAATAAAACAATCTAGTCAATAAAAAGGTTCTGATAAAGTGTTGTACCTTATCAAATGAATATAAATACTTTGTGAGACAAAAACTATTGATAGATAAGCGTTTAAGCCATATCAACTTGATATGCAATTTTGAAGCAATTGATAAAATAATGGATAAAGATTGCAGACTATTAATCTCTAGTTTTTACTAATATTTCTGTTTGTTGTACATCATATGTCTTAAAACACACATGGTTAATTGCAAAAATAATAAACATAAGTTTAATCTATATCTGCACTTTTCTTGATATAATACCGCGAAGATGTATGCCATTGAAGAACAACAATAGTTTGAATTGAATAGTTAAAATGAGTGTTATTTGTTACAAGTTTTATTTATAATAACGGGCGAATATACAAAACAGAAGATGATATTTACCAGCAGTGGTGCTCTCATAGATTGATGGCTTTCCAATGTCCTTAGGGTCGAGGTCTTGGTAGTGAAATCTGGTTTCGAAGCAAATCAGCACAAACTAATTATATTAAAATGTCTTTAATAATATGTCATAAAAAGGCATGCTGCTTAGCGAAATTCTAAGCAAGTGTATGGTCTTGTTATCTTGTACTTTTGCAACAAACGATTTTGAGTTTAGATTATGGTTTGTTGCTGTTTCGATATTCTGTTTTTTTTTTAATTTTTCAATACGAATTTAATTCCTTATCCGAATATACATGAATTGTTTTTTGTTTTCTTCTGCTATTTCCTATTTTACTCACATTTTGTTTTCTAGATTTGCGGTAAAAATGTCTGGTCGTTCTAACGAAGCATTCAATTTGATATAACACGCTGTATCAACACCCTCAATATTATTTGGAATCGGGTGTCAATATGTTCACTTGATTACACGAAACCGACACGATTATACCCGTTCTACTGGTTGCAGTACTTAGAAATTTTGTTTTTAATTTTCTCTCTTCTATTTGGTACTTGCTTTGCTTTGATCTTGAATTAGTCTTATGATAAAGGATCTATTAAAGGAAGATTGTTTTAAGTTTCCAAACCAACGAAAGACAAAGTCCGTGACATTAGTTTTCTTTGTCCTATGCCAATGCACGTTTATGTGTGTCATGAATGACTCCATAGAAAATAGATTAGAGAATACTGACGCGTTACCAAAATCATAATCCAAACACGAAATCGATTAAACCAGGGGCAAAATATGAACAAAGGAAAGATTTAGAGAAGGATATCAATAAGATGTCATTAATTTGACTGTCTTGCATCCTTCTATTTCGCATGATCCCCCGTTGTCAGTATAATGGTATTTGACTGAATGCTGTGCTGGGTGCATTGGCATGGTATTGCGAAACGCAAGCGTTCGGTATCAAATCCGTACTATCCTGAGAAACTGAGTCACCAGCATACCCTGTCTCCAGAACAAGTACACGTATTTAAAATACTAATAAGGCGCAGCCTTAAATTACAATGTACTATTGCAAGGTTCACACCCAGTTTAAACATTCGTGAAACAAATATTGAATTTAAAATCAGAACAAAGTTGGAAACATCACTTTAATGTTAAGAAACTTTTTTCGTTATTGGTTCTGTATACAACAGCACTATTACGGTACTCTGTCACTAGTTTAAACAGGACTCCCATGACAGAAACAATTAAGTTGCCACTTGATCGATTATCATTAGCTATATATACATGTCTCAGAACTAACCTTTATTGTCTAAAATGTTCTATCATGGTGACTTTAAAAACGCACAAAACAGATTCATAACTTTGGTTATTCACAAGTTGGTCATATTTTAACAATATGACTTAATACGCTACACGGTATCAGATAGATTGTTAACATAAACATAAGCCTTTATGACAGTCAATTTTAAAAAATTGTGGCGTGTGCAATGTTTTTTTTTCTCAAACGTTATACCTTTCTGCTGCATGAGTTGGTACCGTATCTGAAATTACAAAATGAAACAAAATTTATATAAATAAAACTATATACGTATTTGAATGATTTAAACAATATTCTTTTTTGTACATTCTGTATTATCTTAACGACTTTGCATACCTGAAGTTCGTACGTCACTAAATGTTACTGGCCTCTGTACCTGTCCCTGCTGAGAAGCACCTCTGAGAATACAATATTGTTGGAATATAAATGCTCGCAGTTCGACAAACGAGTAATTTAAAAATAATAATAAAAAAGAACCAACAATCATCATATTGAAAGGTATAATATCATTATTTTATATCATACCAGTTTCAGGTAATAGATGAAAATAATTATCTACCAATTGGTAGATATACCATCATTTTTGTACCTCGAAACAAACTATATTATAAAAGTATCATTCAATGTCGCCGTTAAGCAAGGTTGTTAACCTTCATGTTGGTATGCAAGTCGTGCGCATACATAACACATACATAAATAAAATAAGATATTATAACAAGTAAAAAGGACAGTACCTGGTAAGTAATCGTGCTTTTCCTGCAAATAAAATATACATTTGAACGATATATTGATCGTGTTTAACATATAATTGTGTGACACATTGTACATATAATTATGTGACAAATTAAACATATACATTATACATATAATTGTCTGATACATTAGAGTATAATTTTGTGATACATTATACATACAAAATGTGTAACAGTGTGATACATTATACATTTAATTATGTGATACAGTGCGATACATTATACATATAATTATGTGATACAGTGCGATACATTATACATTTAATCATGTGATACAGTGTGATACATTATACATATAATTGTGTGATACAGTGCGATACATTTTACATTTAATTATGTGATACAGTGCGATACATTATACATATAATTATGTGATACAGTGTGATACATTATACATTTAATTATGTGATACAGTGCGATACATTATACATTTAATTATGTGATACAGTGCGATACATTATACATTTAATTATGTGATACAGTGCGATACATTATACATATAATTATGTGATACAGTGTGATACATTATACATATAATTATGTGATACAGTGTGATACATTATACATTTAATTATGTGATACAGTGCGATACATTATACATTTAATTGTGTGATACAGTGCGATACATTATACATTTAATTATGTGATACAGTGCGATACATTATACATATAATTATGTGATACAGTGCGATACATTATACATTTAATTGTGTGATACAGTGCGATACATTATACATTTAATTATGTGATACAGTGCGATACATTATACATTTAATTGTGTGATACAGTGCGATACATTATACATATAATTGTGTGATACAGTGCGATACATTATACATTTAATTATGTGATACAGTGCGATACATTATACATATAATTGTATGATACAGTGCGATACATTTTACATATAATTGTGTGATACATTATACATTTAATTGTGTGATACAGTGCGATACATTATACATTTAATTATGTGATACAGTGCGATACATTATACATTTAATTATGTGATACAGTGTGATACATTATACATTTAATTATGTGATACAGTGTGATACATTATACATTTAATTATGTGATACAGTGTGATACATTATACATTTAATTATGTGATACAGTGCGATACATTATACATTTAATTGTGTGATACAGTGCGATACATTATACATATAATTGTGTGATACAGTGCGATACATTATACATATAATTGAATGATACAGTGCGATACATTATACATATAAGTGTATGATACAGCATTATACATGTTTCGTTGAAAGGTATCAGTGATTTTTCTTTTTGAAATGTTTCACTTTGTGAAATTGTAAGGTATGAATCCAAATGTGAAATAAAATAATTATAATTATGTAAATTCATTATACTTTGGATGGTTTTAAATAAATTAGTGAGACATTATTTCTTAGCATTTCAATATATTTTCTAACCCACCTTGTAATGATTGACACTATTTCCGAAGATTTATAAAAGTTACATTAAGACGGAATAGGGGCACCATTAACCATGTCATAATCTCGTGATCATATGATAAACTATATAGACATTTAATAACAAAAAAACGACCGGAATTATTTTCAAAAATGCGTATTAAATTAATCATAATTACATGATTCCGGGATGATGATATAATTTGCCTAGTGGTAGTCACATGATAAAAGCTATATATTGTTGAGAATTCAGACGAAAAATACTTACGGTATATAAATACAGTGATTCCCAGGCCAGTCATTGCTGCTACAATCAGGATGGCGCCTACGACAATCACTGCGGTTGGGGTAGAACCAGCAGTACCTGGGGAAGCAGTACAGACAGCGATGGTAGCTGGAAGTGATATGAATTTAGATACAAGAAAACTGTATTTACCGTCGCAGAACAAATAAAATTAGCTCGTGCGAACTAGTATTGCGACAAACATAAGTATGTTAACAAAAGGCAAAAAACAAATACAACAAATACTGCATTACGAGAGATCACGGGAAAGTCAAAGTCATATTATTAAGTTCCTAATAACTTCTATGATTTACAATAGCACTTGCATATATCACAATAAATATTAATTCAGAACAGAGTTTGTACTTTATATATACAATAAAAAGCGATAAATAAGTTGTTCTGATAATTGAGGTAGCCGGTGGTGCAGTAGATAGCGCACCAGCCTATCATCATGGCGGCAGGGGTTCAATATCCCGATCGCACGTGAAAGAATATGGGGTTCACCTGCTCGACTACGTGAGTTTTTATCCGTGTATTACAGTTTCCTCTCACAATAATACACCCAGCACCAACATATTGGCCAACACGAAGTGGAAATATCTTATTTAGTAACTGTTGTAAAATTAGTAAGAACTTCATTTTATATAAAAAAAAACGGACAAAAGCTCACGTTATGAATCAAATCATATAAACCTAGAAGTAAGTCCGTGAAAGCTCTTCTTTCTCCTTCACGGAAAAATAACCAGGAGATCTACACTTAAGATGTTACAGATATACAAAATGATAACCCATGTACATATCAGGAGTAGAAACATTGTATATTTTAGTACATTTTATCATAATGTAAAACAGAAGCCTGGTACGTAGACTAAGAACAAGCAATTTCGTATCGTTATCTCCTACTAGATCATCTATTCTGTCTTGTCTCCACGTCGTTATAATCCTCTACTAGATCATCTATTCTATCTTGTCTCCACATCGTTATAATCCTCTACTAGATCATCTATTCTATCTTGTCTCCACGTCGTTATAATCATCTACATGATCATCTATTCGAAAGAAAAACACTACAAACGTACATATTTTAGTAGAAATCATATTTTTAACGATT
Source organism: Mimachlamys varia (assembly GCA_947623455.1). Lineage (NCBI taxonomy): Eukaryota > Metazoa > Mollusca > Bivalvia > Pectinida > Pectinidae > Mimachlamys > Mimachlamys varia. Next base: position 32,373,790 of record OX392545.1, read on the forward strand.
TTTACCCTTAATCGTTTCGCTATATTATAATTGCGCTAATTTCAATAATTTCCTTTCAATTTTCAATTTCACCAAATTGATTGATTTTATATATATCAATTGAATTGAACATCATGCTATGCCTGTAATAATTTTCTTTTCAGCAAGGTTATTTGTTTAAATAATTAGATAACGCAATAATTAGTAACTTTACAGTAATCATTTCTCTTAATCAATACTTAGGAATCAACATACCGGCTGCTGTTACTGCAATCAGTTCCGTCGACGCGCTCGAACCTGCGGTATTACTCGCCGTTATGTTTATATAGTACTGAGTGTCCGTCTGTAAGTCGGTAAATGTCGTGTATCTTGTGTCTGTGATGTTTCCGACATCAACTGACGTCACATCCGGAACGTCACAACCCACGCACGAGTATGTTATGCTGAAGATGTTGGCGGATTGATCCTGGTCATTGGGTGTCCATTTCAACGTCAGTGACGATGACGTCACTTTTGTGATGCCAACTATCATAGGTGTATTTGGTACGGCTGTAACGGAAAATGAAAATCTGATGTACCTATGTTAATAAGTGTTCTTTTTTTCATTTCCTAGGTCTACTTCAAGCTTTAAAATACCTAAAACTTTCTTTTTTATGGTAAATGTAAGCCGCGATCAAGGAGGCAATGACACATATCCCTTAACCGGAACAAATTTACGTCACGGAAAGTTAAGCATTGAATAAATCAGAGAATACCAAAGCGTCAACAAAAGGATATTTCGAACTCAAAATCGATTAATCTAGAGGGTAAATATGAACAAAGGAAAGACTTGGAGACCCTTGTACATGTGATACATATAGTATAATAGAATAAGGCCAGGTGTTCCGGAAGAGTAGGCGCCTTACTTTACTAGTCGGTCATTGATTTTATAAAACCATTATTTCGCTTATATAAATAAGATTTAGTAGTTGTGTATATGTATAAAAAAGATACACCCAATATCATACAGAGTGACATTATAATTCAGTACTTACTTATAACTTCTACTGTTAGGTTTCCAGTCGTTGTACCAACACTGTTGCTAGCAGAACAGACGTACATCCCAGCATCTCTCCGAGTGATGGTAGTTAAGGTGTATGTACCAGTACTTGATACAATGTCTGTCCCCTTCCTCCACGATATTGAGGTGACAGGTGGATTAGTGTTTGTTGCCGTACACTGTAGGGTTACACCGGTCTGACCTTCCTCAACAGTGTAAGGGTTAACAGTCGGACTGATCACTAAGTAAGGTCGATCTGTTAAATGTATTCGTATTTGATATATCTAAAGTTTAAGTCATAATGTTTGAGATGTATATGTACCTCCAGGGACAGAGCTTGCAGAGGTCTTGCCTGTTGCTCAATCCCTTTAAATAATATTGAAATGAAATATATTTGTATAGCTATCAGTAAAAAATATTCCATGAGCAGTAAAATATTCAGAAATCATCAGATGAGCAATACAATTATAATCTTATGAAAATAAAGATAAATCATCTAATAAACTGTAATGTAATCATCAATTAAGCAGTAATATAATAATATAATTACCATTTAAATAACATTGTGATGAAAAGTAAAATAATAATCGGATAAGCAATAAATAAATCATGTAATTAGCAGTAAATTTATCATCTAAAGAACAGAAAAATAATCGTCTAATAAGCAGTAAAATAACCATCTAATGAGTAGTAAAATAACCATCTAATGAGCAGTAAAATAACCATCTAATGAGTAGTAAAATAACTATCTAATGAGAAGTAAAATAACCATCTAATGAGTAGTAAAATAACCATCTAATGAGTAGTAAAATAACCATCTAATGAGCAGTAAAATAACCGTCTAATGAGTAGTAACATAACCATCTAATGAGTAGTAAAATAACCATCTTATGAGAAGTAAAATAATCATCTAATGAGCAGTAAAATAATCATCTAATGAGAAGTAAAATAATCATCTAATGAGAAGTAAAATAATCATCTAATGAGTAGTAAAATAACCGTCTAATGAGTAGTAACATAACCTTCTAATGAGTAGTAATATAACCATCTAATGAGTAGTAAAATAATCATCTAATGAGAAGTAAAATAATCATCTAATGAGAAGTTAAATAATCATCTAATGAGAAGTAAAATAACCATCTAATGAGCAGTAAAATAACCATCTAATGAGTAGTAAAATAACCATCTAATGAGTAGTAAAATAACCATCTAATGAGAGGTAAAATAACCATCTAATGAGAAGTAAAATAATCATCTCATGAGTAGTAAAATAACCATCTAATGAGAAGTAACATAACCATCTAATGAGTAGTAAAATAATCATCTAATGAGAAGTAAAATAACCATCTAATGAGAAGTAAAATAATCATCTAATGAGTAGTAAAATAACCATCTAATGAGTAGTAAAATAACCATCTATTGAGTAGTAAAATAACCATCTAATGAGTAGTAAAATAACCATCTAATGAGCAGTAAAATAGCCATCTAATGAGTGGTAAAATAACCATCTAATGAGTAGTAAAATAACCATCTAATGAGTAGTAATATAACCATCTAATGAGTAGTAAAATAACTATTTAATGAGTGGTAAAATAACCATCTAATGAGTAGTAAAATAATCATCTAATGAGTGGTAAAATAACCATCTAATGAGTAGTAAAATAACCTTCTAATGAGTAGTAAAATAACCATCTAATGAGTGGTAAAATAACCTTCTAATGAGTTGTAAAATAACCATCTAATGAGTAGTAAAATAACCTTCTAATGAGTAGTAAAATAACCATCTAATGAGCAAGAAAATAACCATCTAACGAGTAGTATAATAGGCGTCTAATGATCAGTACAATAACCATCTAATGAACAGGAAAATAAGCATCTAATGAGAAGTAAAATAGCCATCGAATGAGTAAGAAACCCATCTAATGAGTAGTAAAATAGTCATCTAAAGAGTAGTAAAATAGCCATCTATTGAGTAGTAAAATAGACATCTATTGAGTAGTAAAATAACCATCTAATGAGTAGTAAAATAACCTTCTTATGAGTAGTAAAATAACCATCTAATAAGCAGTAAAATAACCATCTAATAAGTAGTAAAATAACCTTCTTATGAGTAGTAGAAAAACCTTCTAATGAGTAGTGAAATAACCCTCTAATGAGTAGTAACATAACCATCTAATGAGTAGTAAAAAAAACCCATCTAACAGGTAGTAAAATAGCCATCTAATGAGCAGTAAAATAGCCATCTAATGAGCAGTAAAATAACCATCTTATGAGTAGTAAAATAGCCATCTAATGAGCAGTAAAATAGCCATCTAATGAGCAGTAAAATAACCATCTTATGAATAGTAAACTAGCAATCTAATGATAATTAAAATAGCCATCTAATGAGTAGTAAAATAGTCATCTAATGAGTATTAAAATAACCATCTATTGAGTAGTAAAATAACCATCTAACGAGTAGTAAACTAGCCATCTAATGATAATTAAAATAACCATTTAATGAGTAGTAAAAAAAAAACCATCTAACAAGTAGTAAAATAGCCATCTAATGAGCAGTAAAATAACCATCTGATGAGTAGAAAAATAACTATCTAATGAGAAGTAAAATAACCATCTAATGAGTAGTAAAATAATCATCTAATGAGTGGTAAAATAACCATCTAATGAGAAGTAAAATAACCATCTAATGAGCAGTAAAATAACCATCTAATGAGTAGTAAAATAACCATCTAATGAGTAGTAAAATAACCATCTTATGAGTAGTAAAATAACCATCTAATGAGAAGTAAAATAACCATCTAATGAGCAGTAAAATAACCATCTAATGAGTAGTAAAATAACCATCTAATGAGTAGTAAAATAACCATTTTATGAGTAGTAAAATAACCATCTAATGAGTAGTAACATAACCATCTAACGAGTGGTAAAATAACTATCTAATCAGCAGAAAATAACCATCTAATGAGCAGTAAAATAACTATCTAATGAGTAGTGAAATAACCATCTAATGAGCAGTAAAATAACCATCTAATGAGCAGTAAAATAACCTTCCAATGAGTAGTGAAAAAACCATCTAATGAGCAGTAAAAAACCTTCTAATGAGCAGAAAATAACCATCTAATGAGTAGTAACATAACCATCTAATGAGTGGTAAAATAACCTTCTAATGAGTAGCAAAATAACTATCTAATGAGTAGTAAAATAACCTTCTAATGAGCAGTAAAATAACCATCTAATGAGTAGTAAAATAATCATCTAATGAGTAGTGAAATAACCATCTAATGAGTAGTGAAATAACCATCTAATGAGTAGTAAAATATCCATCTAATGAGAAGTAGGATAACCTTTTAATGAGTAGTAAAATAGCCTTCTAATGAGCAGTAAAATAAGCATCTAATGAGTAGTTAAATAACTATCTTATGAGTAATAGTATAACCATCTAATGAGTGGTAAAATAACCATCTAATGAGTAGTAAAATAACCATCTAATGAGTAGTTAAATAACCATCTTATGAGTAATAGTATAACCATCTAATGAGTGGTAGAATAACCATCTAATGAGTAGTAAAATAACCATCTAATGAGTAGTGAAATAACCATCTAATGAGTAGTAAAATAGCCATCTAATGAGAAGTAAAATAACCATCTAATGAGTAGTAAAATAATCATCTAATGAGTGGTAAAATAACCATCTAATGAGTAGTAAAATAACCATCTCATGAGTAGTAAAATAACCATCTAATGAAAAGTAAAATAACCATCTAATGAGTAGTAAAATAACCATCTAATGAGAAGTAAAATAACCATCTAATGAGTAGTAAAATAACCATCTAATGAGTGGTAAAATAACCATCTAATGAGTGGTAAAATAACCATCTAATGAGTGGTAAAATAACCATCTAATGAGAAGTAAAATAACCATCTAATGAGAAGTAAAATAACCATCTAATGAGAAGTAAAATAACCATCTAATGAGAAGTAAAATAACCATCTAATGAGAAGTAAAATAACCATCTAATGAGAAGTAAAATAACCATCTAATGGGAAGTAAAATAACCATCTAATGAGTAGTAAAATAACCATCTAATGAGAAGTAAAATAACCATCTAATGAGTTGTAAAATAATCATCTAATGAGCAATAAAATAACCATCCAATGAAAAGTAAAATAACCATCTAATTAGGGGAAAAGTAACCATCCGATGAGCAGTAAAATATCATATAATCAGAGGAAAAGTAACCATCCGATGAGCAGTAAAATATCATATAATCAGACGAAAAGTAACCATCCGATAAGTAGTAAAATATCATATAATCAGACGAAAAGTAACCATCCGATGAGTAGTAAAATATCATATAATCAGAGGAAAAGTAACCATCAGATGAGCAGTAAAATATCATATAATCAGAGGAAAAGTAACCATCCGATGAGCAGTAAAATATCATATAATCAGAGGAAAAGTAACCATCCGATGAGTAGTAAAATATCATATAATCAGACGAAAAGTAACCATCCGATAAGTAGTAAAATACCATATAATCAGACGAAAAGTACCATCCGATGAGTAGTAAAATATCATATAATCAGAGGAAAAGTAACCATCCGATGAGCAGTAAAATATCATATAATCAGAGGAAAAGTAACCATCCGATGAGCAGTAAAATATCATATAATCAGAGGAAAAGTAACCATCCGATGAGCAGTAAAATATCATATAATCAGAGGAAAAGTAACCATCCGATGAGTAGTAAAATATCATATAATCAGACGAAAAGTAACCATCCGATAAGTAGTAAAATATCATATAATCAGACGAAAAGTAACCATCCGATGAGTAGTAAAATATCATCTAATTAGAAGAAAAGTAACCATCCGATGAGCAGTAAAATATCATCTAATCAGAGGAAAAATAACCATCCGATGAGCAGTAAAATATCATCTAATTAGAGGAAAAGTAACCATCCGATGAGCAGTAAAATATCATCTAATCAGAGGAAAAATAACCATCCGATGAGTAGTAAAATATCATCTAATTAGAAGAAAAGTAACCATCCGATGAGCAGTAAAATATCATATAATCAGAGGAAAAGTAACCATCCGATGAGTAGTAAAATATCATCTAATTAGGAGAAAAGTAACCATCCGATGAGCAGTAAAATATCATCTAATCAGAGGAAAAATAACCATCCGATGAGCAGTAAAATATCATCTAATTAGAGGAAAAGTAACCATCCGATGAGCAGTAAAATATCATCTAATCAGAGGAAAAATAACCATCCGATGAGCAGTAAAATATCATCTAATTAGAGGAAAAATAGCCATCCAATGAGCAGTAAAATATCATCTGATCAGAGGAAAAGCAACCATCCGATGAGCACTAAAAATAGCATCTAATGAGCAATGAAATAATCACTTAATAAGCAGTAAAAGCCATCTTAAGTTAATAAACAAAACCACAACAGGACATAATAAAAATCCCTCACAACATAAAGGATAGTTTAACATAATAAACTCCATGTGTTACATGTTATGTATTTTTTTTTTATTTTAACATTTCTTTACATACACATTTAAATTTCTTTTCATTATTGTAACAAAGATTATAGAGCTATTACTCATCAAACTTTAAGTAATGCAACTTTATTACTGGACAAATCTACTTACATCATTTTATAAGTACCCATTCTTATTGATAAACTTACAAAATACTGTTATGTTGACGGCAGTTGATGACTCGCCAATATCATTCCTGGCAGTACATGTATAAGTCCCGTGTTCTGATCTGTCCAGTTGTCCCAGTGACAACACAGCTGAGGCAGTAAAGGTGTTGTCAGGTTTTGTCCAGACAAAGGTACAGCCAGGTCTACAGTCGGCTGTACAGGTGATGTCCGGTATTGCATCCCCCTCAATCCTGGTGTAGGATTTAAATGTCGGATACAGGGAAATAGATGTACCAGGGGCCTCTGTGTAAATAGACAATTTTCTTTTAGCAAAGATTCTTTGTCCACTGAAAATCTGAATTGTCAACAAGGGAAGCGGACGTAAAATAACTCAATCAATCAATCAATTAATTCACAAAGATTTTAAAGAAAATTGTATATACCTTTGAAAAGTATAAGCCAACAGGCGTAAGGCCTATACAAGCTTTATCGTCTTTATAAAAAAACACAGGGACCTGGGAATATGCAAGAAATAGTTTTGGACCTGATCAATAGCCATAAAAACTAAAGGGTGGAAAGCTTTTGGGGACAAAATATTTACACCGCCTACCTTTCCTGCATCAAAAATCACATTTCTAGTTGGGATCAGACGGTACTGTTGGAAAGATGGGAATTTTTGTTACTCAAACCTCCTATATGCACGCTAAATGTATCCTTTTCCCGCAGAAATAATATCTATTTCCATCAAAAATCCGTGTTTCGATAAGCTATCCTGCCAATGTTTGCATAGCAATGAGTTTGACGTTATCCCACGCGCTGGCCTTTCGCTTCATTGGATGCCTATATTTAGAGGAAGACCGCTGCCCAATGAAAGCGAAAGGCCAGCGCATGGATGACGTCAAAGATGACGTAACACACACATATGCTGCACCTTTTAAACATAGAAATAGATACAATGAAAGCGAAAGGCCAGCGCATGGATGACGTAACACACACATATGCTGCACCTTTTAAACATAGAAATAGATACAGTATGCCGAAAAAAAATGAATTAAAAAAGAGTGGAAGGATAGTTGACTTAAACTTAACGTGGTTTTGGAGGAAATGGAGATTGCTTCTGCGGAAGGAGGATACATTTGACGTGCCTATATAGTAGAATTGTAAAATAAAAATTATCCATCTTTTCAAAGGTAACTCAACTAGAAAGGTAGGTGGGGTCAATTGTTTAACCTCGGAAAGATTCGAGGGGGGCATTTTTATCGAAAATCCAAAAGTAAAAATCACTCTAAAAACCTTAGTTTAGGTCCAAACCAACGTAGCTGTAACAAAGCATAAAGTCCCTATGTAAAATTAAGTATTATAGTAGTAAGACAACTAATTAACCATCAGGTTTTCGTCATGTTTAAATGTATAAAGATCATAAACGATTAGATGGTTTGCGTTTTGATTTTGTAAAAACAGAAAAAATAGATAATACACAAAGGTCAACAATATATATATATATTCTACAAGTCCTATATTAAGCACGGTACAATTACAACAGGAAATTCACATTTTAACCATCGGATCAACAACACTAAGTGTATATGATACATTGTGTTTAATATATTATATGTAACACGGAAACACAAATGACGAAGGAAGACAATTTTTTGACTCGTGCCCTATCCGGGCCTCGACCTCACGGTCTCCGGCACCAAATCGCCTAGCCAGAAATACCTGCGGCCGTTACCACTGCGCCAACTCGACATCCCCAAAAAAGATGTTTTGACTACAAGTCCTATATATGTATAATCGATTCAATGGTACAGTAGCTATAGGTATATATTCCGAAAGGATGGACAGCACAGCACTCACTCTTCGATACTTTGGGCTGTCAAAAAAAGGTTGCCCAGTTACGATTTAGTGAATAAACAGCTATTAAAGAATTTCAAAAATAACTTTTCTTGCTAACAAAGCTGCAAGATAATTGTGTATGTCATTTGTGTATCACAAATTGTTTTTGTATTTATTAACTATCACTAGACCTGCGATATTTCTTGATAATATACAATAAAGTTGTGAGTTGTAAATGTGGTACATAAACAAGTAGAAGTAATTTTACCCGCAATTTTGAGTGTGTAATCATCACTATCCAGACTTGTGACAGGCAAATTAAAGTTGGTACGTCTACAAAACCATACAGACCCATGATCTCCCGTCTGTGGTTGTATGACCCACTGGAACACTGTACCACGGCCTCCAGCCGACGTGGGTACACAGGAACAGACCGATGTACAGAGGACGGGCGGCGTGGCTTTGGTGTTGTAACACTGGTCACCAGCGACTTGTATTATACCTACTGAAGTCAGGTCAGGACGACGGTAAAATGTTACATCATTTGCTTCGTCTGGCACGTCACAACTGAGAGTAAACTCGCGTCCGGGGACAGCCAATTCCGACGACCCATTTAATGTTACAGCATCTTTGGTAAAAACAAAACATCGTTATTTAGAAAGATGGTTAAAGGCCCAATATACGTAACTTTCGGCAAAACTTGAAGCGAAAATCAAGCCTAATAACTTTTTATATTTATAGATTTAGTTAAAATTAACTGATATCAGCAATATCCAAGATAGATTCCTTCGCGGTTGCCGGTACAGCAGCAGTTGAAACACGCTATTTGTAAACACGCGTCCATTTCGAACCGTCTTCTACCTGCGGTTTGTTGTTGAAGTGGGCCCCACCTGAATTATTTTCAATTCTTTGGATTTTTTTGTCAAGAGTTTCTTGTCAGTTACCGCTCAGGTTTACTTCGTTTTAGGCTTATTTTTGCATGTTTATCAGCTGGAATTTTTTTCAGAATTTTTCAGAATCACGAAAATTTCCCTGAAGTTACGTATATTGGGCCTTTAAACGAACATTTTGTAAATAGGGAGTGGTTTAAATTATACTACGTAAGCGATATGTTGACCGAAGCGTCAACAAAACCATATTCAGAACTCAAAATCGATTAAAATGGGGGCCAAATATGAAAAGAAAGATTTAAACGAAGACCTCTGAAAAAGTTCTTGGTGATAAGACCAGGTGTTCCGGAAGAGAAAGCGTCATACATATGAACCAAATTATAAAACTAGTACCCATAGTTATTTATGAACGTATTTGAATTACCGGGTCTGGAATTTCAGCGTCATATAGGTAGTCGTTCAAACTATATCACCATGGCAGAATTGCGTAAAGGTCCTCTAAACTGCAGTTACTTCCCATTTTATCATTATTGTCAATATACTAAATATTTGCATTATTCTTCAGATGACATACACGTATCTAATAAATCATAAGCGAAGGAATGAAGAATGGAAGATTGTTTTCCAAATAATTTGTTTAACTATCAAATTTATTAACAATGATATCTGACTTATTGTCTAAATTTACCCTGGTAAAGATATCAGACTTACATTTAATTTATATAGGATTTTATTATAAAGCAATAAGGTCACATACAATAACTATGTAATGAAGTCTTGTTATTGTGGGACCAATATTGTGACGTCATTTTAAATGGTATCACGTTATTATTATAAATGATGTTATGCTGTTGTGTTGTTAGTGCAAAAAATATCATGGAATACCAAAGCGTCAACAAAACCATAATCCGAACTCAAAATCGATAAAATTAGAGGCAAAATAGAAACAAAGGAAAGATTTCCTTTGAGACTCTCGTAAAAGCACAAGAAAAATAATACCAGGTTTTCTGGAAGAGTAAACGTCTTCTGCTTCATCGACGACACCCGCCATGTAAATCTTTGTCACATCCAGGTAAACACACTAATCAGTATACTCAAAAACGTCCATCTTCATATCACTTAAAGATACAGAATATTCTCAATGAGACAAAGATGGCGACCATAAAACGTGTCGATAGTTCTGATCAACCTGCATCTCTCGAATCCGTGTGTTGTTTGTTTGTCAGCAGTCGACATCGATCACGAAAATCACGATACCTAGAGCAAGACATTTTAAAACCATAGGTTGGAGAAGCAGGGATTGGTTTACCATTATAGAGGAGAATAATTTGAAAATACATGTACATTAGATAGCAGCTCTCTCAAATTACAATGTTTATAAGAAATACATTCTCACACTCGTGTTCATGTAATATTGAATTAATTAAATCCGTTTAACAATTTCAAATGAAATCAACAAACTCGTTTGATAAATTCGATATTAGATTGACACTAGTGTTAGATCCCCTGAGTATTGCTTAGATAATTGATATTCAATATATGGAACAGAGAGACGATTGGATCAACCCAAAGTTAACGGTAAGGAAAGTGATAATCTTTGGTGTAACCTAAGGACAGTTGTACGATTTGGTTTGGTTTTCGATGTTTAAGTCAATATGTTTGATATGTTACAAGCAGAGTATACCCGAAAGGAGAAACACTGATTACATTTCGCACCATTCGGAAGTGTATTCAAAACATTAGATGAAGTTTACATACACAGATTTTGCCTCGTATCCACAATGTAGCGCCTTATCTTAGATTGACCTTTGGATTGAAATGCTTTAATTATATACAATGCACTCAAGTTCAAGATCTTTATTAACCTTGAGTCTATTGACTCATCGGTTTTCAAGAAGCAACATAGATTTAACATTTTTAACAATATTAGCATACATGTAAACAATTTTGTACATCATTACAAGCTATTACACATAGAATTACACTCGGAGAGAGCAAACAATTGCATTAATTGATTTCTCAACGTAATTTTTCAATTTTTCAACTCGAATCTACATGTAGACTACAAACGGGTCTTTGCATAGTTTAGACTTGTAACACTGCTGAGTTGTGTATGGTTTAATAGGGTTATCTATCAAAACCATCAAGTTTTTATCTGGATATATAGACACCATACATGTACGTATACGTACCTACACAAAAAAGCATCGTTATCAGTAAGTACAATCTACTGATCCCAACTCGTGTGTCTTTCATATCGGTGTGTGCTTTCTTCTGCTTGAGTGCTGATCTTATAAAATGGCTGGCTTTAAACTTCCTGGTCAGTGCGGCCTAGATATGTGCCCCTAGTACAGACGAACAATTCGGCAACGGCTGTGATTGATTCAAATCCGACACTAGTACGCATACACATATTACACCCCAAGTAAGTGTATATTTTCTGTATGTTTTAAATGTTAGAATACGTGTTACAAATCTGTTGAATTTCAAGTAGGCATTTGACATCTTCTTGTGTGTTTAGTTTACATTTCTGCTTTAAGATGAGGTAACACACACATACATGTACGTTTGTACATTGTATGCTGCACCTTTTAAATTTAGTAATAGATACCTTATGTTGAAAAAAATGAATTAAACTGCATCATACAGCTGTTTCCTCCTCCTAGGACTCTTCATTGATGCTAGGGGCCAAAAGGTGGGAATCCAAAATTTCTAAACTAATGTAGAAGCAGAAGGGTCAGGTGCGCAAAACCCCTTTAATTTATGAATTTAGGATCTAAAATCGTGTACTACGAAAATGTGTATCGTGTCACTACTCAAATTATTATAACAGCATTTTTATGGATGGAATTAAAACCCTAGGAAATTGTCTCAGTGATATTTCTTTAAAGTAACTATATAATGAAAATTGTCATGAAATATGAATCCTGTTACTTTTCATCACATCTTACTCGTGCTTTTTGAACGAATAAAACATTTTACAGAAACGTGCACTGTGTGCATAATTTATGTTCACACATACGAAACATTAACTTGAGCAAGTCTACACGGAGATTCTTACACGGACACGAGTGTACAGATGTGTACCGGAAATGCTGTGACGTTTTATAGGTTAAATATAGCAAGGGGTATTTCCGTCGGAAACAAAACCGGAAGTTGACACGGCAAACACCGTGAGAAGGTTACAGGTAACACAACCAAGATTTACTTACTTGTAACTTACACTGAGCCCCCTTAAAGTAACTCTTATACAACGAATAACGCCCCTACCTCTAGCGTGACCACGTAGTCACAAAATTAACAACAATATTCTCCTTGGTCCTGTGCGCATGTGCAAGCGGATACCACCACCGTCCGATCTCGCGGAAATTTTTGGTGTTTTTACGAATTTCATTTAGTTTTTCTGATAAGTTAAGACCTCCTAAAGGTCCCTTTGGCTATATTTAAGTTAGGTTTACATTATGTTGTCATCACAACACGGCGAGAGTTTCAAATAACTTCCGGTTTGAGTATTTACCAACTTCGGCTGATACGTCGACATGCCTATTAAATAGGATCCCTGCTTCTCTCGCTAGGATATCCTGTGTTTATCTGTGTGTAATACGTAAGGTGAGTGAAAGTCATTGTGGAATCTGTAGTGGCCCCTCTGTATTGTCTGTACCTGCATCCCTGATTCGCCCAGGGACCGAAGATTAACATCTGTGTACTAATATACCTGATCGCACCATGTATTGTGTTTGTCCACACTGAGTCTTCAATGCACATCACGTAGTCGCAGGGGTCGACATTAAGTTTTTTTTGCACTTGTCCCTTCGGACAAGTAACCGATTTTCTCACTTGTCCGAATGAAATAATAACTTGTCCCTTTTTTAATGGTATTTTTTAACATTTGTGTGACATGCAATGCCGATATTGATGCAGTGCTTGAAAATAGTCCGAAGGGTTCTGACTCTCTGACCCGCTAAATATCTTGACGACGGGCGTCTGCGAGAGTCAGAATTCCTCCTTAGTAAAAAAGTGGAAATTTTACCGACCCGTGCACGGGTCGCCTTTTAAGCCGTGTTTTATAATATGAAACATTTTCGATCACATGTAAATTAAGTATCGATGGAAAGAACAAATATTTTTCCACTAACCTACACATTTTATCAAGTCACAGGAGGTCGTAAACCAACTGTCGTCATCCATTTCTAAAAAAATAACCAGTTTCCTGACATCTGTTTGAAAATGGCCGCCGCCTAAAATCACGTGATCAAAATTAGATAGGTCAAGCGTAATTCTCACGGGATCTCGCAACGCGCGGCCATTTTCAAACAGATGTCAGGAAACTGGTTATTTTTATAGAAATGGGTTGAAACAGTTAGTTTACGACCTCCTGTGACTTGATTAAATGTGTAGGTTAGTAGAAAAATATTTGTTCTTTCCATCGATACTTAATTTACATGTGATCGAAAATGTTTCATATCATAAAACACAGCTTAAACAGTGACCTGTGCACGGGTCTGTAAAATTTCCACTTTTTTACTAAGAAGGAATTCTGACTCTCACAGCCGCTCGTCGTCAAAATATTTAGCGGGTCATGAGAGTCAGAACCCTTCGGACTAGCTTGACAAATGCACATTCGTAAGCATTTCTATTTCAAAGACATCTGTGAGATTGATTGCATATTTTCGGAAGTCCTCGAAACGTTAGGTATTAATTACTTGTATAGAGTTCCGATTTACGCTATTTTCGTTACGTAACAGCATTTCTGTTTTACTCGTGCGAGGCAGATTTACAGATTGACAATAGAGTGTAAACATTTTTACCGTGATTATTTAATGAATGTTGATTTCAGAATAAAACAAACAACACGAAGACAACATTTGTTACTTGTCCCGTCGGACAAGAGAGAAAATCGTTTCACTTGTCCGACAGCAATTTTGTCTGGTACCGGACAAGCCTTAATGTCGACCCCTGAGTCGGCATTGACATCAGCCAAAATGGTAACTTTTAATTTCCCAATCGCATTGTGTGTTGTCTTACTACATCTTAAATCCGGTTTTGTTCCACCATCTCTCATAGATGAAGATTTCTATGCCGAAAAGTCATATAGACTTATTGCCCGCACATTTACACCATACCAGAAGCTCTGGATGATTGGCAATTCAAATACAACTTTGACATGTCTTAACTTTGGCATTACTATCCCCAATAATGTATGCTTCTGGAATAAACATGTCACTCTTTGTAGCTACAGGCCACCACACAATCACAAAGTCTATTATTCAATCATCAGACTTCTCCTTAGTAACAAAATTCACCCCAACCCTGGCCTATTAGATCATGAAAATGTGTCAGTTTACCCGTGCGGTATTTGTAGAGACCCATGTACTTGGGACAGTGACGCTATGCCTGGGATAATTGTGACCAATGGTGTCAAATTTCATGCGCCAACATCAGCCCCTCTATGTATGAACAGTATGGTGAATCTTCCGCAACCTGGATATGCCCCAATTGCAACACACCAAACCACTCCTTAACAGTCTTCCACTCTTTACTTTTAAATTCCAACCTGACAGAAGTAAACCCAACTGAAAATGTTAGCTCACAATCAAGAGAAGACTCAATACCTTTAAGCCCCACCCTTATTGGAGACCCAATAGCTGCTTCTCTTCCAAAGCCCACTAAAAATGAACCTAAACCAAGGATTAATTGTACCAAGAAAATTATGAGAGTCTTGTCAGCTAAACTTTCAGAGCTGTAAGAATAAAATTCCACAAATTGAAAATCTTTCCTCAACTAAACCTGACATAGTTATATAATTATAGGCAATGAAACATGGCTTAACAGCAGTGTTGCTTCATCTGAAATTTTTCCCCACTCTGAATTTGGTAATGTATTTAGACGTGATCGATGTGATCAAAATGGTGGAGGTGTACTGATCGCCATCAAGAATGGCATATTTTGTGAAGAAATCTTCAGTATCAAAGTCACTGAAACAGTATACGTAGCTTGCCAAATAAAAGCTAGAAATGGGAAATCCATAGTCATTGTGTCAACCTATAGACCCCCAAGTTCCAACATTGAATACATGGACAAATTATTTAGTGAAATTTGTAAACTTAAATCTGATTTTCAAAATTCAATTTTCTGGCTTAGTGGAGACCTTAACCTTCCTGACATAAATTGGAACCACCAAAACATATTTGGCAGCCAGTATCCCCAAGAAATAAGTAATAAATTCATTGAACTCTGTAGTAACGTTGGCATAGAGCAAATAGTTGACTTCCCCACTAGAAATGACAATATTCTGGATCTTTTCTGCACTTCCCACCCTGGTAACATCATGAAGGCGAAATCCCTGCCTGGGATCTCTGATCATGATATTGTTATATTATGATTGATGCTGTCTATAACCCCATCCGATCACCTCCTCCAAAGAGGAAAATATTTCTATGGAAGAAGGTAGACTCCCAAAAACTCAAGGACCACCCTCGTAACTTTGTTAATGAGCTCATCATGTCACATTCCCATCATCCTTTCCCTGTTAATAATCTGTGGGGAAAATTTAAATGTGGTCACACAAGGTTAGTAGATGACAATGTACCATCCAAGTGGACAAAGAGTAAATATACTAATCCCTGGGCTAACAGAGAGATTGACACATTATGTAAAAAACAACGTAAAGCACACAAAAAGCACCTTCAAACAAAATACCCAGCAGACAAAGACAAGTACAGAAAGCTAAAAGCTCAAACACAGCGTGAAATAAGATGGGCACAAAGTAAATACATGCAAGATATCATCAGCCCACAATTAAAAGAAAAACCCAAAAGCTTTTGGACCTATGTTAAAAGTAGAAAGACTGAAGGCACAGGTGTGGCTCCACTCTGTGGTGCTGATGGACTCCTTCACAATGACCCGAACATACAAGCAGACATCCTCAACAATCAATTTACAAATGCCTTCACAAAAGAATCAACCACCAACATACCAAACAAGCCTCATAGCCCATACCCTAGTATGCCAGAAATAACTTGCTCGGTGGATGGTGTTATAAAAATCCTAATTTCACTAAATCCCCACAAAGCCTGTGGTCCTGACAATATTCCATCATATGTAATGAAAAATCTGTCAAATGAAATAGCTCCTCTTCTCACCATCCTGTTTAACCTATCAATAAGTACCGGCACTGTCCCGAACCCCTGGAAAGAAGCTAATGTCTCCCCAGTCTTCAAGAAAGGTGACCGTCACAATCCTGCCAACTATCGGCCTATATCCCTAACATCAATCAGTTGTAAGGTGCTAGAGCACATTGTCACTAGTAATATCAGAAGTCATTTTGATCAGCATAATATCTTATCCGACTGTCAGCATAGTTTTCGCTCCAAAAAGTCATGTGAAACCCAGTTAGTTACCACCGTCCATGAGATTGCACAAAATTTATCATCAGGGCATCAAATTGATCTTATTCTGTTAGACTTTTCAAAAGCATTCGATAAAGTTCTTCACAAAAGACTCCTCAACAAATTAAACTACTATGTCATCCGCAACAGCACACTCAACTGGATCTCAAGTTTTCTCTCTGACAGATCTCAGCAAGTAATCCTAAACGGCACATCTTCATCTAAAGTCTCTGTAGATTCCGGGGTCCCTCGGGGAACAATTCTTGGCCCCACCCTCTTCCTTGCTTCATTAATGACCTTCCTGAAATGGTGAATTCACATGTCAAACTTTTTGCAGATGACTGCTTATTATTTAGATGTATCAAAAATGACAGTGACAACGAAAAACTTCAAACAGATTTAGATAACCTTCAACTCTGGGAAAACCTATGGCAAATGGAATTTATTCCATCGAAGTGTACCACTATCCACCTATCTTAGAAAAAGAAAAACACCAAGAACCACACATACACCCTACATAACCAACTGTTAGAAAATACCTCCCACAGTAAATATTTGGGATTAACACTACACGAAAACTTGGACTGGGGTGAACACATTAACACAATTACAGCAAAAGCAAGCAGGACACTAGGCTTTCTTCGACGTAACTTGAAGTCATGCTCCAAACCAGTTAAATTCATTACATACACCACATTAGTGCGACCACAGTTAGAATATGCATCACCTGCCTGGGATCCACATAAACAAGCACATAAAGATCAACTCGAACAAGTACAGCGCAAAGCAGCCCGCTATATCTTTAACAATTACACAGACAGATCTCCAGGCACCGTCAACAACATGTTAAACACATTGAAACTTGACTCTTTAGAAAACAGACGAATGGTAGCACGATTAACTTTAGTTTACAAAATAAAAAATACCCATGTATCTATTCCCACACAAAATATTCTAACACAATCTGACAGAAGAACACGGGGGTCACATAAATTCAAACAAATACAAACAAAGACAGATCTCCTGAAATACTCCTCCTTTCCACGTACTATCATCAACTGGAACAGTTTACCCACTCACATAGCCGCTAGCGACACTCTCTCCTCCTTTAAAACCAGCTTAGCCAAACACGTCCACCAGCCTCCATAATTTTTCTGTAATTGACTGTCTTTTTAATTGTATATGTAAAATTTTTATACATTAGAAAATGAACACAAAAAAAATGATAATAATTATGTTTTTTTTGCACATGCGCTCAGGAGGGATGTTGTACACTCTTGTCAGAGTTTTTAATAATCAGTTTTTTTTGGTATAATCTAATTAAATAAGACTGTGGATTTTTTTGATAACCTTCAGATATTGTACATGTATGTACAGGTATGCCACAGGTGATCTAAAAGACGCCATTTGTAAAAGTTAGGCCTAATATACATATATGGGTACTTCGTTGCAGTACCAAACTGTCTTCCTTTTTCGGCCTGTATATCCTGTGTAATATTTCACTAATTCTATTCGTCCCATAATCATATTTTGGTACATTATACTTGTAGTCAAAAGGGTAGCCCGAATTTCCTCTGGCCCTACACCATATACATTTTGTATCTGGTTTCATCCCCCAAACCAGACCAGGTACGTATACGTCTCACATATATATCCCTGACCAGATATATATCTGTCAAAAATTCAAGATGTCTACTTTAAGTCTGGTGTGAGGAAACTCGGGCTATCAAAAGGGATTTGACTCTCTGATCCACTAAATACATATGTATGAGGACAGCTGTATAGTGGCTCTTAAATATTTAGCGGATCAGAGAGTCCAACCTTCAGACTTTTGCAAAAGTAATGGTGAAGGGGGGGGGGAGGATCAGAAAAATATGGCCACCTTTTGGCTAATATTTTACACTAAACACTGTATCACCTGAACGCTTCATAAGTACAGTGTATGCCACTATAGTATAGTAATATGCTTAAAACGTCTGCACTGAAACATTTATATTATGCATATGACATCATCATATTTCCAGTGTTTAGTTTAAGTAGATATGAAAAAAAGTAAAATTCGACCTACCTAAATTGTTGTTTTTTTTTGGGGGGGGGGGGGGGGGGGGGGGGGGTGGAAACCACCTACAAGTTCCTTTTTTTTTGGCCTAAGTCCATGTTTTTTCTTCAGAAAATTTTGCTTCCCTCCACCACCAAAATCTGGCACATCCTTAAATGATCAAAGCTAATAATTTATCACATAAAACTAACAACCAAAAGTTAAGAGTTATGTAGGAGGGAGTACCTAGTGTCCCTAGTGGATCCAAAGGGGGGAGGGGGAACACACACACACACCACCCCCCCCCATTTTTTCGGAGGAGGAAATTCTTTGATAGCCTTAAAAATGAGAGTTATATAGTGAATCAAACTTAACAAAACAAAAAAATGCAAGCTGGACCCCCCCTCCTTTCGAAAATCCTGTATCCACGCCTAGGGTAGGGTTGGGGGTACAAGTAGCCTTACTAGTGTCAGCTAGAGGGAATTTCCCTTTGGTCAAGTGGTAGGGTGTCTGACTTGAGACTGTAGCTATAGAGTCACCAGTTGAAACCCCAGTGGGGGCAGTTTTGTTTTTTTATTACTCCTTCCTGTTACATATGCTTTGCCTCACCAATGCTCCTAATTGCTGATTTTGTTCTCAGAAGTGAAACTGAGATACTTCACTCCAGTTCAATATTCAATATCGGTTACTATTATAAATCCAGAACATAACTCATTTTGTCAAGAATAAATAAATGAAAAGACTTGAAAAAAATTAATGCATGAAATGGCATATTAATTGTATTGTATTAAGAGAAGGTTCCTTGGGCTTGCTCAGAATCCATGCTTTAATTAATTAGTTATAAGTACGAGAACACAGTCATGAATATAAGCAGGGCACTCATGGTTTTCGGTAAAATGTGCTCATTTAAACATTTTGTTCCATTAAAGAGGCATCACGGTAAAACTATATTTTTTATGCTTATTTAGAGTTATTGTATATATGAATTAAATGTATACTCTTGTGGAAAATTAATGGGCGATTTACGCTGAAAAATGTATACTCTTGTGGAAAATTAATGGGCGATTTACGCTGAAATATGTTCTCAAAAATTTTAATTAATAATTAAAAAAGGGAATCACTATTCGTTGATCAACGATTTGGACATGCAAATTTTTTTGCATCACATATAATAACGCATACGCATAACAAGCTAAATCGGTAAACAAAAAATGGCGATCCGCGTGACCTACATGTAACTACCAAGCGAAAAGTGGCCGAATGGTCAAATTTTAACGTAAGGATTATATTACGGAAGCATAATGAGGGATGGGAAGTATTCAAGGGAGAGACTAACAGCCCAATTGTTTGCATTGTTACAGTTTTCTTCTGGATAGCTGGTGACACAGTTTTGATTTGGTTTTGGGGCTTCCCAAGGGATAACTCTTTCATTCCTCTGTTACATGAAATGCGTGTGTAAAACTTGAAAGCGTGTATTGTAATATTCCCTTTATAATATTCCAGTAAAACGGCATTATTGAATTATATTGCTGAAGAAAGACCTTTTCACATACAAGAAAAACCGTATGGGGGGATTACGTTATAAAACGCCGGTATCCCGGGCGATTGAGTTTAATGTATACAGATTCAATTTGGACAAAATGAATAAATTTATGTCATCATGTGCGGATAAAAAGTT
Source organism: Mimachlamys varia (assembly GCA_947623455.1). Lineage (NCBI taxonomy): Eukaryota > Metazoa > Mollusca > Bivalvia > Pectinida > Pectinidae > Mimachlamys > Mimachlamys varia. Next base: position 32,394,298 of record OX392545.1, read on the forward strand.
CTTGTCATACCTAATCTATAAAATACGGATTGTACAAATATTATAGGGTTTGGACCCCGGTATTAAATTTGATATGAATCAAAATATATGCATTATATAAGTGAAGTCATTAATTCATAAAAAAAAATCATATACATGTATGTCCCATGTCTGCAGTTGTGTTGAAAATGTTAACGAACCTTTAAATTTACATAAAAAAAAGTAAAATGAATCATAACATATATAAATGGATTAAGTATGGGACAATTATCTTCTCGACAAGTTCCAAATTTGATATATATATTATACATGTATTCTACATGTTTAGTGCGTGGTGCGTCATATGAGTGCACGGACTTCCGTGATACATATATAATTGTAAGTGTTAAAGTATGTTGACGCTGAAAGTTGGATAGATTTTAGATGAATATATAGAAAGTCTGAAAAATAATCTTCAAGACATCGAGTTGTATAAAAAAAAATCGGAATCATTTCATTTTATTTTTGCACTTTTCAATGCATGCACACCTTTTGTGAAATGGTTCTAAATGAGGATTCGTGAAGATAACTTTTTACAGAAATTAAGGTTTGCCCTATGGTTGTCATCGTCGGAAACCCACATGACACTGTTAAACGTACAATGTAAGATAGTGCAGTGTCGTATTGGTTTCTGACAATGCATGGCTAACGGTCTCAGTCAGGTACTGATGTCGATAAATGATGCAGAGATGCGCATGCCGACATAAATTTCTTCATATGAATATCGTGTGTAATTAATGTTTGATTATTTATGTGAATATGATTCAATAAATTGATACACGGACTTTGTGTCTGGTTCATCATCGGACCTATACATTACGCGTCCCCTCCCGTTGGGCCCCTTCGTCGACATGCGACAAAATAGTCACGTGATTGACGCGTGATCATCGCTATTTTTATCGGGCTTTCCCGAGAAATGCAATTTTGCAAGTGGCTAATAAACACATTTTGAGAGGACTTTGAATATTGAAATAACAGGAAAATGCATCTGGTAGTGCAGACAGCATGTTCATTCAATAAATTCATTGTAGACTTCCCCGGGATGCCCCTTTAATCAATGCATTTTAATTTTGCAGGTATGATGATGTCTCATTGAAGCTTATGTCAGCAAGAATTATATCAACTTCAGAGGATGGACTTCGATAAAGGTGGTAAAATTTTAATTCATGTGACTTTGTTGATGAAGATACGACTTATACCGGCGATGGAGATTGATCTAAAAAGAGATATTGAAGAAGATGAGACTTTATAAAAACATCAGACTTTAACTACCCGTAAGAGAAAGTGTGAGTTTTCTCTAGTCCTAACGCACTAATTTAAACATTTTGACAGATAGATGTCTGGTGTACGTGAGCCCAAGTGTCCTCTGGCCCTGACACCATGAAGGTTTAGACATAATAGATGTTTTATGTGAACCCAAGTTTCCTTTGGCCCCGATACCAGACATAGACACTTTGATAGATAGATAACTACCTAATGTGAACCCAAGTTTCCTTTGGCCCCGATACCAGACATAGACACTTTGATAGATAGATAACTACCTAATGTGAACCCAAGTTTCCTTTGGCCCCGATACCAGACATAGACACTTTGATAGATAGATAACTACCTAATGTGAACCCAAGTTTCCTCTGGCTTGTCTGTTGTAACATTGTGCTATGTGAAACGTAACATTGTGCTATGTGAAACGTAACATTGTGCTATGTGAAACGTAACATTGTGCTATGTGAAACGTAACATTGTGCTATGTGAAACGTAACATTGTGCTATGTGAAACGTAACATTGTGCTATGTGAAACGTAGCTTCTAGAAGTTTTGAAGGCAGCAGACAATATGGCAATTTCCTGCAAGTACAAAACAGCAGCCGAGATAGAGACTCTAGATTTTGTTGAGTGTATAGAGATACTGGAGGAAAATGGTCTCCCATACCAAGGTACGGAGGAGATAGAGGATTTACGGAAAACCATCATCAACCTGTTACCAAAAATAGATGGAAGTGATTCAGAAACAAAAATAAACCTTGATGACAGCACAGATTCTCAAACCAAAGAAAAAAATGATGAAAACACTTCTTCAGAAGCAAAACAGGAACTGGAAGAAAATATAGTTCTGATGTTAGAACCAAAACCTGGTAACAGTACACTTTCTGAAACGGAATTAAGTCTTTTAAAGGATACAGATTCTGAATCTGAAGCCAAAGGTGAGAAATATGCAATTTCTGAAACATATTCAAGTCTAGATCATCTAGATCTAGTAAATGCTAATTTAGAGTCTAAACCTGAAGAGAAATCTGAGGAGCATACATTTTCTGAAATGGAATTAAGTCTTATTAAAGATACAGATTCTGAAACAGAGGCCAAATCTGAGGAAGATACATTTTCTGAAATGGAATTAAGTCTTGTTAAAGATACAGAGTCTGAAACAGTGGCCAAATCTGAGGAAGTTTCAGACATGGAAGAGGAAAAGGAAGTTTCTAGTACAGTTTGTGAGAAGGAACCCGCTTTACATGACGATACATTTTCTGAAATGGAAACAGACACAATAAAACCTAAGTCCCGTAGTTCTTCTGTGGAGGATAGTACAGAAATGGTAGGTTAAATTTAACTCACTAGCATGATTATTCTATTTATTAGCTCACCTGGTCCAAAGGACCAAGGTGAGCTTATGCCATACTGTGGCATCCAGCGTCCATCCATCCGTCAACAGTCAACTTTTTCTTCATAACCACTGATTCGGATTTTATCAAATTAGTAGGAAGCATGCTTAGGTGGCTGGGATAAAAATGTATACAAAAAATTTGGCTATAACCACCCAGGGGACAAGGCCAAAAGTGGTCCATTTGGCAATATTTATATTAAAGACTTCTTCTCTGAAACCAAGAAATGGATGACATTTAAATTTCAGTGGTAGCATTCCTAGGTGGCTGGGATTCAAATTTGATGGGGCTGACCCCCGAGGGGTTTGAGGGGAGGGGCCAAAAGTGAGCATAAAGAGACGATCACAAATATAATTTTAGATTTTACCCCAGGGTCTTCCACGCCCTTGCAGACTTGAATTTTCATGTTTCTTTCTTAAACCTTCACAAAGTTACAGGTTCTTTGATCAGGTCTCAGTCAGTATGTCTGGTATTGTTCTGATTTCAGGTGAGCCAGCCTCCGTCTCCAGAACTGATGGAGGAGGAGGAGGAGGATTTACATTCAAGTGTTAAGGATAAAATCAGTGGGAAATATCAATTGGTCCAAGCTACTAAGACGTTCGGAGTTGCCCTGGATGAGCTAGTGAGCCGCGCCCCTCCTGGATCTACTGTTCCTGTCTTTGTTTCCAAGGTGTTGGATCACATCGTTAGTAGAGGTATGGTATTATAAGACTCTTTCATGACCAGAGGTGTAAGATAGGGAAATTCCACCCGAGGGGTTTTCAAATTTGGTAAAACCCGAGGCTTTGCCGAGGGTTTTGCCAAATTTGAAAATCCCGAGGGTGGAATTTCCCTATCTTACACGTTTGGTCATGAAAGAGTATTTTTCTCTCATTTCAACTACCTGAATAAGCTCAAAAACCATGAAAACACTTTTGACTGGCCACCATTTTGAAAATATCAAATGTTTCCTTGATTTTTTTTGACGAAAACAAATGATACAGCGAGATCGAGCATACCTCATATTTGCAAACATAGTTGCGCAAAAAAAAAATCTCAGCTTTCTAATGTACACGGTTAAAATATCGTGAAAGGTTTTAATTTCATCACGTCGCCATTTTTAGCTCACCTGGCCCGAAGGTATTATACCAAAAGCCCTAGAAGCTGGATATCTGGCTGAAAGGTTTCTTGGATGAAGCCCGACAAAGTTTGCGAAAAGAAATGACCTTGACTTATATTCAAGGTCAGAGGGGTCAAATCTGTTAAAACCTTTAAACAACTTCTTCTGAAATACCAAAAAGCCCTGGAAGCATGATATTTGGCTGAAAGGTTTCTTGGATGAAGCCCGACAAAGTTTGCGAAAAGAAATTACCTTGACCTATATTCAAGGTCACAGGGGTCAAATCTGTTAAAACTTTTAAACGACTTCTTCTGAAATACCAAAAGCCCTAGAAGCTTGATATCTGGCTGAAAGGTTTCTTGGATGAAGCCCGACAAAGTTTGCGAAAAGAAATGACCTTGACTTATATTCAAGGTCACAGGGGTCAAATCTGTTAAAACCTTTAAACAACTTCTTCTGAAATACCAAAAGCCCTAGAAGCATGATATTTAGCTGAAAGGTTCCTTGGATGAAGCCCGACAAAGTTTGCGAAAAGAAATGACCTTGACCTATTTTCAAGGTCATAGGGGTCAAATCTGTTAAAACATTCAAACAACTTCTTCTGAAGTACCAAAAGCCCTAGAAGCATGACATTTGGCTGAAAAGTTTCTTGGATGAAGCCTGACAAAGTTTGCGAAAAGAAATGACCTTTATCTTTATTTGCCTAGAGACATGATATTTGGCTGGTAGCGTCCTGGGATGAAGCCAAACAAAATTATAAGGTCACAGGGGTAAAATATGTTTAAATCTTAAGATGTTCTTCTAAATGTCTTACATTAAAAGATTTTAGGGGACTTTAGGGTTACACTATAATATAGTGTAATAGAGATTAATACCAGGTGAGCGATGCAGGCCCATTGGGCCTCTTGTTCTTTTTTCGGCATCAGATTTTACCGAACTCGTGATGTCACGACATTGTTGCGCCATTGTGACGTCACGCGGTGGCTGTATTGCATGGGTAGGTGTGTAATACAACCACAGCGATCATATGTGTATTGCCCTAGACAGGCCAGTATTACACACCTAGAAATGAGAGAAAAACCATGTACATAGCGGTAACAGGAGAGGAAAACAGCCTGGGTAGGCCAGGGTTGGTCCTCTCAACTCTGGCTGGATACTCAAGCGATTTAAAATATTTGGCCATGATGATTAACCCAGTCCACAGTTATATTACATTAATACAATCTGATTAAAGTCATATCTTGATATCCACACCATTCCGTAAACTTCTCTCTGCTGCATTAAGATCTGAGAATATCCCATAGGGGGTCATGTCCCGATGACCTTTTGCATTAGCCAATCAAATTACTACTGTCAGAAAATTGACATTGAAATTTTGAGGCAACACAGCTAGCATAATCGCATTTGTCCGTTTAGTCATTTCGTCACCAAAAAAGTCATGTGGAATTATATGATGAAATGACTTGCTTGCAAGATGACAGGTCATTGGAAAATTATTTTAGTGTTAAGCAAAGAGGCGACAAAGGTCATCTGAACATGACCTCTTATGGGATGTTGTCAGATCCTTGTAAAACGGAGTGAGAACAAGGATTTGTATTTTAATCAGATTGACATTAATAATAAGCAGGTACATGGTACGGGATAATTGCATGGATACATTCAAAGGAATGATTTTTCACTATTTCGCAGGTGTATTATATGATTGCAAAATGATAATATGTTGGTTTATTTTTTGTGTGTGGGTGTGCTTTTTAATAGAGATGGGAGGTATTACTGGTATAAAGTTGTGAACGTATTTGGGAACTTTCATCAGTTTATTGAAATTATCAAAGAACTACTTGTAACATAGATCAATTGGAATTCAAACATGGTGTTATTATAATTTCCTACACTTTTACTGATCAACTAGGACAGGCATAGCTTTAAAATTTACGCATCAATGTTAGAGGAAAATACAAAAAACTCATCACAAGCTTAAGCAACTTGTTGATGGCATCTGAACAAAGCGTATCATATTCAGCTTAGCTAGCTGAAATAATCAGTTGCGATGCATATGTCTGTCGTATTTACTATGGTATTTGCCTAAAAACCATGGTATAGTATACCGTATTATAAAGCATGGTAATTTTATTTTGTGGTACCAATTAAAGCTCTAATATTTAAGGGATGATTTTCTGAGGAGTTTTGAACTTGAAGATCAACTTTTGACAGCATATATAGATGACACCTGCAGATAGTAGGCATGCGCAGGAAATACGGATTGGTCGGAGATACGGCCTGTACCATACTTATTAGCAGTCATTACACATTCACCAAAAACAAACCCCCTATCATGTACAAGTTTAAAGTTGACAAACTAACTTGTTTTTTAATTGACAGAAAATAAATAAAATTTGTAATCCTCCAGCAATGAATTTTATATTTGTAATGTGCTGTGGAACCTGATTATCTCCAAGTCTGCGTGACCATATAGCACTTCTACAGTGTATACCCTGGACCTATCGCCACCCGAATCTACCGCCACCCTCGCATACCGCCACCCGAATCTACCGCCACCCTCGCATACCGCCACCCGAATCTACCGCCACCCTCGCATATTACCACCTATACCTCTAGAACAGATTTCTCTCCTATATAATTCCCTCCTTAAGTTCGCGACCCTCACATACCACCATCCACCACACCCTTTAAAATACAAACGTCCCGAATCACTATATATTTCCCTGGATGATAACACCATATTGTTCTGTTTTTTTGAGATCGGGGAACTCTTTAGTATTCCATTTGGAATGGCATGCAGCAAAAATAGATCAAAAACTATTTTGAGATATAAATTTGCGCCAATGTAGATCTATATGACCATATAATACTAAGCTTGTTTTTAATAAAATGTTGGAAATGCAATCTATTATGCAATTTATTTCATGGTTATAATTTTCATAATTCGATACTATCGCCACCCTCGTTATACCGCCATAATTGCTTTGGACGAAAGGTGGTGGTATAACTAGGGTACACTGTAGTTATCTGAGTGTTTTTGAGTTTTGTGAGTTCAAAAGATTAGGGTGAAGTCTCGGTACTCGATGAAATCCTTCAAATTAAACAGACTTTCCAGTTACAAGAGATCGAGATCCTGGTTTGACTGTATGTCAATGAAAAGATATCAAAAGTCAGAAATTGAAAAAGTTACATATTGGCCAATCACAGAACCAAAATTGATTCCTTTATGGCAATAAACACTCAGATGTGACTTAACTGCATTAATGCAATGTCAATTATCAAAATTATTTGAGATATACAATGTAAGTACATATTTTGTTTCCTTTCTATATACAGAGTACAATGAACACCTGTTTGTCAGAAAGGGACAGAAACATGTTGTGGAAAAGTTGAAGAATTTCTTTGATGCTTACGGTGATGCAGAGCTGGAACAAGATTTAGATATCTTGGCTGTTGGACAGCTACTTCAGGAGTTTCTCCAAGAGCTACCGAAACCTATCTTTCCGACTGAAGTTATTCCTGACCTAGAAAAGCCTTTGGACGATGGTAATAATATTCAAAATTTAGTTTGAAATTGAAAATAAATTTTCTGTATATATACTGTAAGTTAATCAGATAATTTAATTTTACTCTATCTATTAACCATAAGTTCTTAAAAAATTTCAATTTGTCAAAATAAAAAAATAAAAAAGGTACATTATTATCTATTACAGCGTAACCACAAATAGTTTGTGATTTGATTTACCTAAATGGTTTTTCAACCATGGGTAAATTGAAAATGATTTTGTCTGTTTCAAGATAATGAGTTGGGAGGAGGGTTCCGTCTTGCTTCTGCTTTGCTGGTCCTTCCCCAAAGTCACTGGCACCTCCTACAGTTCCTGGCTAAGTCTATACAGCGTATCGTCATGCCAGGCCAGTCCCTGTCGGCGATAGCGGCGGCCATTGTTCCAGCTCTCACAAGGTCGGTAGTTGTCATAGTAACAGCCTTAAATTCACTTTATGGTAGAGTGATTTACACCAGTAAATGTCTAGAATAATGCATATTTCTTCCTTGTATTTGAAACAAAAGGTACTGGTTTGCAATTCTTGCATTGAAAATGAAGAGTTATGTCCCTTTGCTCAACATGCATTGTTCGTCCAGGTATACCTTGTGTACATGTGTCACCTACAACTACCAAACAAAGTTTCATGTGAGCGCTTATTCGTATCACTATCATGCCACATCTGGAGTTATAGCCCTTGGTTCACCAGGTCATGTTTTAATGTTAACCTCATGTACTGTTAGCTCCAGCATATCTGAACAGACAAAGGTACTGGCATCAAGATTTAAACCATGCCATCCATTAATATTCTTCTGATAATCACACTCGCTTCTCAACTGAAACAAGAAGTGATGCATGCTAGAATCTTTCTGACGTTTGTAAGGGATATGTACCGTAGTGTTCACACTTTTTCCTTGATATTTACTTCTTACTTCAGTGTAAACTTTGTATAACTTCTTGGTATCCACAGTATAATCAAAGATAAAGGAGAAAATGTATCACCTAAATTGTCTTCTGTGATCCATTGTGCTATACACTACTTTGGGGAGTCTGGCAAAATAAATTTTGTAGGGAGACTCAATGTTAGACCTAGAAAAAAAAATTTCAGCCTATAAATGAACTAATTACCTTTATTCTGAGATAAAATGACGTGGTCATAGAAAAAAATTCAAAATATCCCATTCTGAAGTATAACTTTTCACCAGTCCACAGGATAAAACAAACAAAAACACATACATTTAAATGTTACACTGTATATCAAATTTTAATTTTGACCAATCTGAATCTCTCTCAAGGAGTTTTCTAAATGCTGACAAATGTTTGACTTAGTATTGTATGTTTGTTGACTGTGTAATTTTGTATGTTAATACAGGCCTCGGGTTAAGGCTAGGTCTTGGGACGGGAAGATTCTCACCAGGGTGTTAGTCTCTTGTATCGTCAATACACAGGACATCTTTAAAGAAGATATAGAAACAGTAAGTATGATCATGGTTTCATCAGGTAGAGCAAGAGTTTTTCTGGCCACATCACCAGACTTATACTAATAAGGACCCTGACTCTGGTGTGAGGTCCTCTGGCCACATCAACAGACTTATACTAATACGGACCCTGACTCTGGTGTGAGGTCCTCTGGCCACATCACCAGACTTATACTAATACGGGCCCTGACTCTGGTGTGAGGTCCTCTGGCCACATCACCAGACTTATACAGTAAACTCCACTTAATGTCACGTCGGTTAATATCACTTTTCGGTTATTATCACGTTTTCTTCATGCACCGTTTTTCCTGCTATATAATCTATGTAATGCCATTCTTTTAATATCACTTGTTTCCAGGTGGATTTCGGTTAATATCACTTTTTTTTGGCCACTGTCACACAAAAATTACAGGTAAATATTAGAAATAATTTCATATAAATGCCCCGGGGACTCGAGTTTCACACCTGAAATCGCTATGTAAACAACATCGTGGTCAGCTGCGTCTTTTTCACACCTACCTGATCACTGCCGTACTAGCTAGTCGAACAATAGATTGACTTGGCATACCGGAGCAAAGATTACACCTTTGGGTGAGGGAACCCATACTTTTGTAATCTTATATAACGCCATGTGTGATTTAATGAGTTCCTAACACGAGTTCCATTTTTCATTTCAGCTCGTCTTAGATCGAATTCACGTTGTCGTGAAGAAGGCTTACAAGTGGATGGTCTTCCGTAAACATGACGAAATATTTATTGAAATTAAAATAAAAAGTGTCTTTTAAACAATAAGTGTCCAATTAATTAATTTAAGCTAATGTTCACGTAAAATGCAGAGATATCGTCTTTGTTATGATTTTTAAATTGCCAAAGTACGACTCCGACATGCCGTGATTCTAGGCAGGCTGGTGAATAAATATAAGTGCCGAGACTAAATCTTATCGCGTGGTTGTTTTATTTGCATAAGAGGTCATCCAATGAAACGTCACGTTTCAAAGGTAAAAGTTCATATCGCGGTAGCGCTATACAACCGACAAACTCTGTGAACACGATGTCGCACTTGCAGCGAATATCTTAAGAAATTAAACAACAGATTTCACAAGCGAAAAACCAGTATACATATCAAGATAACGGTAAATATTTACGGAGTGTTATGATTTCAAAACACGAATTTGATGCAGAATACCAGCCACTTGTATGCCTAACGTTAGGCCTACTGCAGTAAACAATCGTAGTACGTTTCGTCCCTGGTTTCGTGTGAAGCTAGCCTACTGATAATATTACGTACGAACAATATATATGAAAATAAGTGCATTCCAGAATAAAACCAAAGATTATACGGTCACTGGAGTGAAAAAAACATTGTTAGTGATAAAATATCTTTATTCAACAATCTTCTCTGTTGAGTCACAGCACTACGACATTTTACCAAGTCCACTTCCGGTTTTGAGGGCTGAAAAATGTCAGAAAATACGTTTTCTTTTAATATCATGTTCCGGTTAATATCATGTTTTACCCGGACAAATGAGAAGTGATATTAAGCGGAGTCTACTGTACTAATACATGCCCTGACTCTGGTGTGAGGTCCTCTGGCCACATCACCAGACTTATACTAATACATGCCCTGACTCTGGTGTGAGGTCCTCTGGCCACATCACCAGACTTATACTAATACAGGCCCTGACTCTGGTGTGAGGTCCTCTGGCCACATCATTAGACTTATACTAATACATGCCCTGACTCCAGTGTGAGGTCCTCTGGCCACATCACCAGACTTATACTAATACATGCCCTGACTCTGGTGTGAGGTCCTCTGGCCACATCAACAGACTTATACTAATACGGGCCCTGACTCTGGTGTGAGGTCCTCTGGCCACATCACCAGACTTATACTAATACGGGCCCTGACTCCAGTGTGAGGTCCTCTGGCCACATCACCAGACTTATACTAATACGGGCCCTGACTCTGGTGTGAGGTCCTCTGGCCACATCAACAGACTTATACTAATAAGGGCCCTGACTCTGGTGTGAGGTCCTCTGGCCACATCATTAGACTTAAACTAATACGGGCCCCGACTCTGGTGTGAGGTCCTCTGGCCACATCACCAGACTTATTCTAAGATATTTTGATAGATAGAAGTCTGGTATGAGTTCCTCTGGCTGAAACACCAGACTAAGATATTTTGAAAGATAGATGTCTGGCGTGAGTTCCTCGGTCCTGACACCAGACTTGGACATTTTGACAGATAGATGTCTGGTGTGGGTTCCTCTGGCCCTGACACCAGACTAAGACATTTTGATAGATAGATGTCTGGTGTGAGTTTCCTCTGTCCTGACACTGGTCTAAGATATTTTGAAAGAAAGAGTCTGGTTTGGGGTCAGATCACACTGCTATATTAAAACGTGGAATCGTCCCACATCTCTTGTTGTCTTGAGAGTTTTGAGATGCTGACAACCAAACGGGACTATGACACAACACATACCTTACATATATCGATAAATGGATTATTTTTTTATCCAAACCTGCTCTGATTATCACAAACACCCCCTAAATACTGTCAGTAGAGTCCTAAGTTTGAATTGTTTATTCAACTGTCTGAGCAGATGCCACTCCTTACAGTTGTAGGATCGCACAACGTTACACGATGTGCGTTGTGCGCATGATGGGTGAACGGTGCGAGTCTGGGCGATTATTTCTAACGCACATGTGGGCGCACAATAAACTAACATTGTGCGATGACAATCGTGGTTGATGTAAAATGAGAAATGGCTTAACACTAATATACGGTATCGTGCTAGTTGTTTTAAGCATATTTCTATATTTTAACTACATACATTAGCTGATATTTCTATCTATATATTTCTTAGAATTAGTAATAGTGTTTCTGTAGTTTTTGAAGCAAACCAAATAGACACATGTTTACTTTAACCACATATTGACAAGTTCTCATTCAGGTAACTATTACCAGTTTTTACCAAGTTATACCTGTATATAGACCATTCATGTATATGTCTCTTGCCCGGGGCACTAACAACACTCGCCTAGGTGTGAAGACACAGGTACATTGGTGGGGAGGGGAGGGGACAGGGTTTTCAAATAACTAATTATAAAAGTCCAGTTTTTCATAACGGTCGCTTGGTATAATGGCTGTCGTAGCGGATCGCCGGACACGGGACGGGGAAAACTCTGACATGTTATTTACCTGTTCTGTTACCTAACCGTGGAGCTGACCCCGCACTTGACTGTCTCCTAGACACTGTAATACTGTTTAATGTATATTTGTAAAATTAGCATGATCCCAATAAATATAATGCGAATTTATATAGTTTTTCGACATGAGGGTTCCATATGTTTTTCATTTCGTAATATTTATCGACCAATTGTACCAAATCGTGCATGTGTGCGATTAGAATCGCGCAAATAAACGCACGATCTATAGATAGCCCAGTTGTGTGCACCATGGGCGAACGGTGTGTGCACCATGTATGCACGATACACGCACGCAGTTTTTGGTGCTTTACCACAACTGTACCTTGTAAGTAGGCAATGGTTTGAATAAACAATCCATAAGGTGACAGTACCCAAATTGGATCACCAAACCATCATTTTATTCATTCATTGAAAAATCTGAGGATGAATTATATCCATCAATAGTTGTATCAAAAGAACATTGATGGATGTTCTTACAAAAAAAAATAGCACTCAAGGTTCACGTTGGATATTTATAGAACGCTCTGACGTCATCAATCAGCGGTTCGAGATTTTGCGAATTTGAGGACCCAAATCGGGTCAAGACTTGAATTTTGCAGTATTTTACACTTCAAATTAATATTTTTGTTGTAGCATATCAACATTTAATGATGTCATTTAGAATTTATATGAAAACAAGTATTTCTCTCAGGCGGATTTATTCTTATAGTCAAAAACAGAACGCATAGTCGTTGCACGTGCCATTTTTTTCAGAAACGTTACAAAACGAAAAGTTTTGAGATTCAGTAATGTTTTATGGCATATTTAAACTCAAAAACTAATGATATGTAGGCATAAAATGTTGTGGGACTATCTATTATAAGACTATATTATTGTTATAATCAATTTGTTGACACTATTGTTGATTCAGAAGTATTTTTGAAGAAAGTGATCCGATTTGGGTAATGACCCGATTTGGGTACTGTCACCTTACTGATCTGGATGGAAAATGGAAGATGATATTCTTCTTTGGAAGAATATATTGTATGTTATTGTACCTATAAATAGTGTTTGATTGTGTTATATTTACATTTAATACGCTGTCAGCAGTTACATCAATATTAAGCATGAAGCCCTGGCGAGTTACTTACCAACCTGAGGAAGTTGGTTTGTGATGTTTGCTTGTTTGTTGAAGGTGACAGGGTACATATTGTACTAGTCATCGAAATGTCACATAAAACATATTTTGGTTGTGTAAAATAATCTTAACATAAACTTGAAGAAGGGTTTGTGATGTTTGCTTGTTTGAGATTTTATTGAACTTCAAAACAAATGTTAAATCAGAGAAAGTTTAATTGTTTTTTAAATATCTGAAAATTTTTGAATGTTTTCTTATTACTTCAGACTGTTAACCCATTCCTTTCTTAGTTAAAGATACTTGATTTCAGTTTTTTTTTTTAATTTTTTTTTTATTTTGCATTATAAATTTTAGAATTTGTTATTTTACTATGGGCTTTAAAAACACTTTGAAAAATACCACCTGGGACCTTATATTACTTATTATTTATGACTGAGAAATTATATTAAATGAAAGAAATCTTTTTTTAGACCAGGGAAGCCTTGGAGAAGTTGGAGAGGACTCATATGGCATATCAGATTGAACATATGGCGTTAAAACGAGGACGGTTTCGCCGGCCCAAATCTACAATAACACAGCCAATTCAAGGTAGGATGCTACAGTAACTGAAGTTAACCCGTACTGAGGCAGACACATTGGGACTGTTCTAAGTCACAGGTTGGAATAGTTCATTTTGGGCAGATTGGTGGAGTGGTTAACACTCCGGACTTCCATGCAGGCAACCAGGGTTTGATCCCCGAAATCGTTATACGCATGGAATATTTAGAGAAAGTGTTTTTCTCCTGCCCACACAACTCCAACAGCCCAGGTGGAGTATAAAAAGGTTTGGGGTGGGTGTTGCAGTATCTGTGCTGTAGTGTTCAAGTGAGGTGGCACTCTAAAAAAGACGCCGTTGGAAATATGGTCCCACTACAAACAGAACAAAATTTATCTCCAACTCACACGCATACATACACACACACATAGGGAGATATTAGCCAGGTGGTATAGGACAAGTAAATTTGAGTCCACTGTTAGGATAACAAATGTGAGGTTGATAGAAGGTGAGCGATGCAGGCCCATTAGGCTGCTTCTTTGTTATAAAAATCCTTCAAAAGGAATGACAGGAGGTCCAAATTCATCCATTAATGGTTAGAAACAACCTTTTTTAAGTGAGCAATACAGGCCTTCTGGTCCTCTTGTTTTATAAGATAAAATGTTGCATTATTCTGTATTTTAATGGTTAAGTGTACCGATATATATTTGGTATTTTTCTGTCTTATTAAAACATTTTGCTTGCCAGCAGCTTTCCAAGTTAATTAAGTACAGTACATTCCTCTTGATATCATGTTACATTTGTCAGAACAAAACATGATATTAGCAGGAATGTGACATTAAGAGAAACATGTTTTCCACTAAATCTAGTGCATTTCCAATCTCAATAACTTAAAGTAAGATATTCAATGTATCTATGAAGATGTTTCAATCTTTAGGTAACATTAGTTCATTAGAAAATCATTATTTTTATTTTTTTTACTTTCTGTGCAATATTCTGTTCAAGTTGTATCTAAATCAATAAAAAAGTGATATCATTATCTGGATATTTTATGTGATTGGTTAATAAAAACCATGATATTAAGAGGAATTCACCTCAAAATCCATGATATTAACAAAATGGAATTCCATCGATTATATAGAGGGGAAAATGGAGATTGGTAAAAGCATGATATAAAGAGATATGTGATATTAACGGGGGTTATATTAAGTGGAATCCACTGTATTAACATATGGTATATAAATGTAAAATCTATGTATGTAAATATCTATGTAAAATCTATGTATGTATATATCTATGTAATATCTATGTAAAATTTGTTATTTTACAGGACCATCGGGAGGCAGCATCCCCACTGAACAGTCCGAAGGAAGTAGCGATCAAACTCCAATAGTTATTGATGAGGACATTCTTTCTAGCAAAAATCAGCTTTCAGAACTCCGGAAATTCTTAAAAGAGGGTTCAACTGAAGACTTCAAACGATTGATAGAAACACCGGAATATAGTTTACCTAGGAAAAAACCCTTGAAGACCTATGGAGATGTTATTATTGTTGATGATCAAGAGAAAGATGTACATTCTGACGAAGAAGCAGAAGACTCGGAATTTTCCGATGGAAGTAGTACATCATCTCAGTATACAGACACAACAATGGAGGATTGTACTCCAGCAGCAGGTGAGCAGGTCACCATGGCAACTGTACAGGGTAGCACTGAAGAAAGACCGGAACTAGCAGGAGAGTCAGGGTCACATGGCCTCACGGAGCCAATTGACCTGACTGAAAGCTCAACAATGTCAGATCAGATATTTGAAACAATGACACTTAGAGCAGGTGGTCCCAGTAGGGTCAGGTATACTGATGTGGCCCAGTCAGGAAAAGTGCATCCTAAACCTTACGCGGGAAGTATCAGCAGTGACAAGGGAGATAACCTAGATGTGGACCCTGATGTAACAATCCTAACTACTTTGCCAGATGATATAGAAATAACAAGGGTTGAACCAGCTCCTATCCCACAACCCAAGAGTGAAGCTGAACCTCAATCTGGCAATTTTTCACAAAGTATTTCTGGCCATGAACAGTTTTTGAAACCGTTTGTTGCTTCTGATGATTTGTCAATAACAATTGCTGACCCCAGAAATAAAACTTCAGTCCTGGCAGAACCTCTTGATGTACCAAACGATGCCACAGGTATCAAGGATGTGTCCAAGACTGTCTCTGAACCTGACAAAATAACAAAACCTGATGCTGAACTTGACGATGAATCAGAAACGGTCACTTTGTCTGGGCCTGCAGATGAATTGCCAAGTGTTTCTGGCCCTGAAAATGTATCCTTAAGTGTATCAAGCCCTGCATATGTAATACCAAGTGTGACAGGCCCTGCAGATGTATTACCAAATGTGTCTGGTCCTGCAGATGTATTACCAAGTGTGACAGGCCCTGCAGATGTATTTCCAAGTGTGACAGGACCTGCTACTGTTCCTGACCATTTACCAGAAAATGTTGCTGGCTCTGGTAATGTGCCAAACACTGCCATCAGCCCTGGAAACGCGATGCAAGTTGTACAGACAGAGGGTCAAGTCAGTGCTTCAACGTCAGGTGACACAGCTAATCAGCCAGACACAGCCGTGGACGGTAAGTATATATATATTGGGTCAAGGGGGACCTAGGCATTACTGAGATCCATAACCAATCTGTCTGAAACCAGGGTTTTGTTACCACACAGGAAATCGGAATATTAATTGGGTTTATTAGTAAACAGGAGTTGTCTCCCATTTTAGTAGGTATTTACATCAACACCATTGTGACGTCAATAGCTTGTTAAGGAAACAATGGTTTAAGCCTGCAGTTTACTGCATATTTATGCAGGTTTCCATGCAACGCAATGATGTCAAAATGGAAATGATGCATATTTCTTTTCGTCAACGAGATTTGCTTCCCGTTTGGGTAGGTACAATGTATGCAGTCTTTTTCATTTTAAAGTCATATCAAAGTTTGCTAAGGAAATTATGTTAACTGCCTACAGTTTCCTGAATATTTAATGTCAGTTTCCTTGCAATAAAACGATGTCACAATTGAAATAACATAACACCTACCCAAATGAGTAGCAATTCTTGTTTATGAAATATATATATTATATATGGCCGTCGAGGCCTCAAGGCCAGGGTACTTGGCGAAGAAAAAAAAACTTACAACAGAAAGTCAGTATTGCATTTGTGGCTAGCCAAAAATGTACGACATTAAGATGTTTCTGCCCAAATGTCATGTGTCCTTGAATTATTTGTTTTTCCTTTGACCCTGTATTTTTTATTTGATAGCTTTACGTCCTCGCATGGCATTATGACCTTTCGGTAGACGATTGTATTTTCAGAGTTATGCCCCTTTTATTGTAAAGATGGGCATTGAGTATGCAGAAAAAGTTCAATCCTAAATTTGATTCCTTTCAAATTAGGCAAGATGATACAAAAAGCAAAGGTTTGAATGTATAATGTGAGTTCAAATTAGAAGCTCCAAGATTCACATTAGAATACAAACCTGTTTAGTATCCTTAAAGAAACCTGCATAGCCGCAAAGAAGTATTTCTCAGATACTACAATACACAGGTATTTCATTTTCATTTGTATTTAAAGTTATCGGGTACCTCACACTGTAGCACTAATGAAATAATCATGAGGTTGAGTAAATCCTTACTTCATGCATTTCCATGTTATTCAAACAGTGAATTAAAACTTGTATGCGTTTTCAACACAAGCTTTCAATGTTACTGCAGATGATTGAAGGAGCTGATTACTTACAAGCACAGTGCATTCCTCTTTTTATCATGTTGCATTTGTCAGACAAAAACATGATATTAACAGGAATGTGATATTAAGAGAAACATGTTTTTCCACTAAAACTGGTGTATTTCCAATCTTGATAACTAAATGCATGCTATTCAATGTACATATTTAGATGTTGCAATATATAGATAACATTATTAGCTCACCTGGTCCGAAGGACCGAGGTGAGCTTATGCCATACCGTGGCGTCCGTCCGTCCGTCGTCCGTCCGTCGTCCGTCCGTCGTCCGTCCGTCAACAATTTGTGTAAACGACTTCTCCTCCATAACCACTGATAGGAAATTAACCTAATTTGGCAGGAAGCATCCTTGGGTGCCCAGGATTCAAAATTGTACTAATGGTTGGACTGACCCCCTAGAGGGCTGAGGGGCGGGGCCAAAAAGGGTTATTTAGCTATATTGGTTTAAGCAACTTCTTCTCCATAACCACTGATTGGAAATCAGCCTTATTTGGCAGAAAGTATCCCTAGGTGCTTAGGATTCAAAATTGTACTCATAGTGGGACTGACTCCCTAGGGGGCTGAGGGGTGGGGCCATAAAAAATTATTTACCTATATTGATATTAGCGACTTCTTCTTCATAACCACTGATTGGAAATCAGCCTTATTTGGCAGGAAGCATGCTTAGGTGCCGAGGATTCAAAATTGTTCTAATGGTGGGACTGACCCCCTAGGGGGCTGAGGGGCGGGGCCAGAAAGGGTTATTTAGCTATATTGGTTTAGTCAACTTCTTCTCCATAACCACTGATTGGAAATCAACCTTATTTGGCAGGAAGCATCCTTAGGTGCCCAGGATTGTACTAATGGTGGGACTGACACCCTAGGGGGCTGAGGGGCGGGGCCAAAAAGGGTTATAAGCTATATTGGTTTAATCGACTTCTTCTCCATAACCATTGATTGGAAATCAGCCTTATTTGGCAGAAAGTATCCCTAGGTGCTCAGGATTCAAAATTGTACGCATGGTGGGACTGACCCCCTAGGGGGCTGAGGGGTGGGGGCCATAAAAAAGTATTTAGCTATATTGATATTAGCGACTTTTTTTTTCATAACTACTGATTGGTAATCAACCTTATTTGGCAGGAAGCATGCTTAGGTGCCAAGGATTCAAAATCGTACTCATGGTGGGACTGACCCCCTTGGGGGCTGAGGGGCGGGGCCAGAAAGGGTTATTTAGCTATATTGGTTTCGTCAACTTCTTCTCCATAACCACTGATTGGAAATCAACCTTATTTGGCAGGAAGCATGCTTAGGTGCCCAGGATTGTACTAATGGTGGGACTGACACCCTAGGGGGCTGAGGGGCGGGGCCAAAAAGGGTTATAAGCTATATTGGTTTAATCGACTTCTTCTCCATAACCATTGATTGGAAATCAGCCTTATTTGGCAGAAAGTATCCCTAGGTGCTCAGGATTCAAAATTGTACGCATGGTGGGACTGACCCCCTAGGGGGCTGAGGGGTGGGGGCCATAAAAAAGTATTTAGCTATATTGATATTAGCGACTTTTTTTTTCATAACCACTGATTGGTAATCAACCTTATTTGGCAGGAAGCATGCTTAGGTGCCAAGGATTCAAAATCGTACTCATGGTGGGACTGATTCCCTAGGGGGCTGAGGGGCGGAGCCAAAAAGGGTTATTTAGCTATATTGGTTTAAGCGACTTCTTCTCCATAACCACTGATTGGAAATCAACCTTATTTGGTAGGAACCATCCCTAGGTGCTCAGAATTCAAAATTGTACTAATGGTGGGACTGACCCCTAGGGAGCTGAGGGGCGAGCCAAAAAGAAAATATTTTATCATGATTACTTAGATACCAATGTATCCAGGTGAGCGATACAGGCCCTCTGGGCCTCTTGTTTCAATTAAAAATCATTTTTGGGGTTATTTTTTATTTTCTATGCAACAATTTGTACAAGTTGTATCTGAGTTCAATGGAAATTACATCAGTTTCTGGATATTTTATATGATTGGTTAACAAAACATGATATTAATCAGAATTCACCTCAAAATACATGATATTAACCAAATAAAATTACCTAGATTATATAGAGAGAAAAATGGTGCTTGGGGAAAACATGATATAAAATATGATATTAACAGGGGTGATATTAAGTGGAATCAACTGTATAAGTGTACTGTAGATGTACAGAATTTTAAACACATTGAATAATGAACCTAATTAGTCAAAATATGAAAAAGTGCCGTCCATCATGATCAGTTATGTCATAATGCAGTGCAAGTTCTAATGCAGAAAATAGCTAAAATTAAAATGTCTGTAAGATATATGTACATTTTAAGAAATAGGTGTGAGAACTGTGTGTTTTATTTTAAAATGATTTTTTTTGTAGATATGGAAATAGTTGATAAGGAGTTGGATCCTGAGGGGACAGAAAAAATGGATGGTAATTTTTTTCTTCTTTTTTTTCCCCCTTTTTTGCACTCAGAGCCGAGAAATGTGTTATAGCAACCAGCAAAAAACAAACTGCCCAAATTACTTTTCGTGAAAAATTCTCTCATTCTTTCATTTTCTGGGTTATTTTTTTGTTTTTGTTTTTTTTTCTTCTTACTAAAAACATTTACACGTTACAATCAATATGTACATGTTCTTAACATTTAAGTAATCTTCATTCAAAGCAACTTGCATTTGTAATATCATCCATTTTTTATAAACTGGCTTACTTATGGTGGTGAACCCAGTCTCAATTTTTACAAAATTGTCATTGTTGTAAAATATTCTAAATGCTAGCATCTAAGCTTTATTGAAGAAAACCCTCTGTTTTAAATTATAGCTGAATTGAAAAGAATCTGACCAAATGATAATTGGTATAAGATCATTTTTATGTGATGTGACCATGTCCATCGCCCATCTCTCACGAGGGAACATTTTGTGCTATTTTGTAGGGGCATCTGTCAAGTGTCAACTGTTTTCTTTAAGGACTTCCAGGGTACTGATATTTAAGGCCTATAGCATGCTTGAATGAAAAGATAACTTTGTTCAAATGAACAATCTTGATCCTTTTCCTATGTCACAGAGTTCAACAACTTCTTAATAATCAGAGTACAGTAAACTCCACTTAATGTCACGTCGGTTAATATCACTTTTCGGTTATTATCACGTTTTCTTCATGCACCGTTTTTCCTGCTATATAATCTATGTAATGCCATTCTTTTAATATCACTTGTTTCCAGGTGGATTTCGGTTAATATCACTTTTTTTTGGCCACTGTCACACAAAAATTACAGGTAAATATTAGAAATAATTTCATATAAATGCCCCGGGGACTCGAGTTTCACACCTGAAATCGCTATGTAAACAACATCGTGGTCAGCTGCGTCTTTTTCACACCTACCTGATCACTGCCGTACTAGCTAGTCGAACAATAGATTGACTTGGCATACCGGAGCAAAGATTACACCTTTGGGTGAGGGAACCCATACTTTTGTAATCTTATATAACGCCATGTGTGATTTAATGAGTTCCTAACACGAGTTCCATTTTTCATTTCAGCTCGTCTTAGATCGAATTCACGTTGTCGTGAAGAAGGCTTACAAGTGGATGGTCTTCCGTAAACATGACGAAATATTTATTGAAATTAAAATAAAAAGTGTCTTTTAAACAATAAGTGTCCAATTAATTAATTTAAGCTAATGTTCACGTAAAATGCAGAGATATCGTCTTTGTTATGATTTTTAAATTGCCAAAGTACGACTCCGACATGCCGTGATTCTAGGCAGGCTGGTGAATAAATATAAGTGCCGAGACTAAATCTTATCGCGTGGTTGTTTTATTTGCATAAGAGGTCATCCAATGAAACGTCACGTTTCAAAGGTAAAAGTTCATATCGCGGTAGCGCTATACAACCGACAAACTCTGTGAACACGATGTCGCACTTGCAGCGAATATCTTAAGAAATTAAACAACAGATTTCACAAGCGAAAAACCAGTATACATATCAAGATAACGGTAAATATTTACGGAGTGTTATGATTTCAAAACACGAATTTGATGCAGAATACCAGCCACTTGTATGCCTAACGTTAGGCCTACTGCAGTAAACAATCGTAGTACGTTTCGTCCCTGGTTTCGTGTGAAGCTAGCCTACTGATAATATTACGTACGAACAATATATATGAAAATAAGTGCATTCCAGAATAAAACCAAAGATTATACGGTCACTGGAGTGAAAAAAACATTGTTAGTGATAAAATATCTTTATTCAACAATCTTCTCTGTTGAGTCACAGCACTACGACATTTTACCAAGTCCACTTCCGGTTTTGAGGGCTGAAAAATGTCAGAAAATACGTTTTCTTTTAATATCATGTTCCGGTTAATATCATGTTTTACCCGGACAAATGAGAAGTGATATTAAGCGGAGTCTACTGTACTTATATTGCCTCGGTAACATGCTGGATGAAGCATGAAAATAAATGAACTTGACCTACTTTAAAGGTCACAGGGGTCAAAAATGTTAAAATCTTAAAATCTTCAAATCTTCTTTTCAAAACCAAGAGGTCCTATGGTACTGATATAAGGCCTGTAGCATGCTTTGATGGAGGGATACCAAATTTGGTCAAATGAATGACTTTGATCCATTTTCAAAGTCACAGAAGTTTTATATGTGAAAAAAAAAGATATTTAAACAGCTTCTTTTCAATAACCAAATGGCTCAGGGAACTTATATTTGGTCTAGCATGCTGGGATGAAGGCTACCAAGTTTGTTCAAATTAATAATTTTTACCCATTTTCAAGGTCACAGGGGTCAAATGTGTTCCTTCTGGACTTTTTTTTCAAGGTAAGGGAGGGGGATCATGTGTTTAGCAACTTTAAGTGACTTCTTCTCACTAACAATGTATTGGCCCTGTAGTTTACTTGATGAAAGGTTATCAAAGTCGCTCATATGAATAACCTGGACCAATTTTCAAAGTCACAGGGGTCAAAAGTGTTTGAATACAGCAGCCGCACAATTCAGGCCGAATTGGCCTCTTGTGTTTTCTTAAAACTACATAATAATCTGGGCTTTAAATAATCTAGCATAATGATATTTCGTTTATTGCATTTTTACTAGTGAACCTTTTCTGATATGATCAATGAGAATGCTGCTTACAAACGACTTTTGGGAAAATCAAAAGCTGTCACTGTAGATGTTCCTATAAAAATGTAAGAAACGAATATCTAACCGTATCTTCAGTAATACCAAACATATTTCACTCGTGTGGCTAATATTTTAATATTAGCCCCACTCATGAAATGTATTTGGTATTACTGAAGACACTGTTAGATATCCTCTACTTCTTTTCTTTCCTTCAAGTTTCGGAATTCATGGAATTGCTGAACACACCAAAGCGATGGGAGTTGGTGAGAACCTATATAGACCCAGTGGCGATATATGATTCTTTGTGTGACAACTCCGTCATCACTGATAAAGAATACTACTTGATCACTAAGCGATTCCCAAGCAAACTGGACCGCACTGAGAACATAAGAAGTACCATCAACGACAACAAGGAGGATCGGATATATGTGGACGAAGCAATCACCTTTATACAAAATTCAAGGAGAACACTTTATATGAAGAAAATCCTGCATGCTGATGGTAAGAAATATGTTTCCTGTTTATGGTAAGAAAAAAAAATCATGCGTGCTGATGGTAAGAAATATGTTTCCTGTTTATGGTAAGAAAAAAAAATCATGCGTGCTGATGGTAAGAAATATGTCTCCTGTTTATGGTAAGAAAAAAAAATCATGCGTGCTGATGGTAAGAAATATGTTTCCTGTTTATGGTAAGAAAAAAAAATCATGCGTGCTGATGGTAAGAAATATGTTTCCTGTTTATGGTAAGAAAAAAAAATCATGCGTGCTGATGGTAAGAAATATGTTTCCTGTTTATGGTAAGAAAATAAAATCATGCGTGCTGAGGGTAAACAAAATCTTGCATGTAGACAGAAAAAATCTTGCATGCTGGTGGTAAAAAGAACGTTCCATGGTGAGAACAATCTTGTTAGCTAAGTGAAAGAGAGCTGATACAATACCGACAAGAATAAAGTCATATTTTCATGATCTTGCATGTTGACATTACGAGATATCGTACATGCTGATAAGAAAAAGATTGGTTCAGATTGTTTTCATTATTTTTACGTCCTATTAACAGACAGAGTCATTTAAGGATGACCTCCCAGTGTATGCAGTATAGGTGCATGTTTTGAGTGTCTGTGAATATGGAGGCTGCAGTATGGTGATGTAAACCTCTTGCGATAGTCTGGATCTTTTCCCGATTTAAAGTGCTACAACACTGAAGCATACTGCCAAAAGTCCCCAGCAGAGCACCCCACTTGATCTCATTATACTGACAACGGGCAAATCAGTCGTTCCACTTCCAAAATGCTAAGCCTCAAGCAGGGTGTAGTAGATAGTAACTACCATTGTTAGAGACTCTGGTATGTCTCGACCTGAGGACAGAACCCATAGCCTTCCTCACAGGGAGTAATAACTACCATTGTTAGATATTCTAGTATGTCTCGGCCTGAGGACAGAACTCATAGCCTTCCTCACAGGGAGTAATAACTACAGATTACCATTGTTAGATATTCTAGTATGTCTTGGCCTGGGGACACAACCCATAGCCTTCCTCACAGGGAGCAATAACTACCATTGTTAGATATTCTGGTATGTCTCGGCCTGAGGACAGAACCCATAGCCTTCCTCACAGGGAGTAATAACTACCATTGTGAGAAATTCTAACGCCTCGGCTTGGGGACAGAACCCATAGCCTTCCTCACAGGGAGTACTAACTACCATTGCTGTAGGGGCAAACGCTCAACTACATGACCAAAAGTGAGGTATTGTCAAGGGATCTAAGGAGGAGAAAGTTGTTTAGAAAGAATTAAAAAGATAAGATCCCAAATTTAGTCACTTCCTACGATAATGTAATGGTGGCAGCAAGTACAATTCTTATGCTCTGGCGTCAGGGCAGATCAAGGAACATTTACTGTCCTGCGCCTGTTAGCAAGTTAATGTATTTACTTGGTTTCAAGTGATGTTTCTCTCCTACAGATGAAACTTTGAAAAAAATGCTTGAAGAACGGAACCCCAAGAATTTATCTGCAAAATTACGTGAACAAAACCGGAGGGGACAAAGACTATTATTTCCATTCCTTGGCAAGAGATCTGAGGCCGGAGAAGATCCATCTGGAGCAGGAACATCAGACCACACCGAAAAAAGAACTTATGGTAAGTAACATGTCTGTATCTTCCCCTGAAATGTATGTATGAAAACAATTCATGTTTTAGCAAATGTTGTTATGGTCCCGTAACACACATTGCTGTTGAAGGTATGGTTTTATGTGTGTTATAAGACAGTAACAATTTTTGATCAAACATTTGATATGAAGATGGACGTTTTTGAGTTTGCTTATTAGTGTGCTTACTTGTTGTGATTGACAATAATGACTCTGTTCTTATTTTGAGGGCTTGATATTTACTTGGATGTGACCAAGATTTACATGGCAGGTGTCGTCGATGAAGCAGAAGATGCTTACTCTTCCGGAACATCTGGTGTAATTCTCTTGTCTTTTAACGAAGGTCTCCATGTAAATCTTTCCTTTGTTCCTATTTTGTCTCTAGTTTAAAGGCCCAATATACATAACTTTCGGTAAAACTTGAAGCGAAAATCAGGCCTAATAACTTTTTATATTTATAAAAGGACTATGTATGGTTTTGCCTGTTTTTGGCCCCCAAATCCATCAAATTTTAAATTTCATTATGGAACACTCAAATAATATTATTCAAATATAGATTACATCCCTCATGCACTTGTAATAATATTTATTTGTTATTTGTGCTATGGTTGCCATGGTAACCATCCAAAATATGCATAAATTATGCAAATGTAAATATTTGGTCTATTTTGGTCAATTTTTTCATAGATTTTCACACAGCAACCATAGAGCGCATTCTTGAACAAAGTTTAAATTTCTCCTAAAGATGTGGTTTAAGTGCCCACATATTTTCATTTGATATTAAGTTTGTTCAAGAATGCGCTCAATAGTTTCTAATAGAAAAACTATCCAAAAAGTGGCCAAAATTGACTAAATGGTCAAATTTCCCTAATTTATGCATATTTGGGATGGTTTCCATGACAACCGGAGTTGAAACAACAAATAATTATTGTTTCAGTTTTATCAGGGATGTACTCCATATTTGAAATACATTAATTTGAGAGTTCAATAATCTGCTTCAAAATTTGATAATTTGGGGGCCAAAAAAGGCCCAAACCATATATAGTCCTTTGATTAAGATTAATTGATATCAGCAATATTCAAGATGAATTCTTACGCGGTTACCAATATATCTGCAGTTGAAACTCGGTAATTGTAAACATGCATCCATTTTGAACTTTCTTCTAACTTCGGCTTGTTGTTGAAGTGGGCCGCACCTGAATTATTTTCAATTCTTTGGATTTTTTTGTCAAGAGTTTGTTGTTAGTTACCCCTCAGGTTTACTTCGTTTAGGCTTATTTTACCATCTTTTTCTTCATATTTATCTCAACTTCTACACTTGATTTAAAAGTTTTGTTGGCAATGAGTTCACGTTAAAGGGACAAATATCACACATGACCACATGTTGGTAATTGGATGTACCATATAGTGGAACTTGTGAAAGTCTAGTTTGATAATCTTCACAGTTTTTTTTATTTTTGTGGCTTTGCAAGCATATTAGGTATTGATACAAGATATGGCAACTGTACCGTCATGAAATTCTTTTAACAGCGTTGTATCCTTACTGATGAAAGATATCGGATCAAAATATTCCGCCATGTTAAAGGCTAGGCTGTGTCGCATTATGACACTCCCACAACTAAAATAGATTGACGCGAAAGAATACACCATAATAATTATTCACTGCCAAATCATCAATATCAATATACTTTGAGTATTTCCGCATTTGATGTTTGCACATCATAGATTTAGGAAATTATAGTGTTAGGAAATCATAGTGTTAGGAAATCATAGATTTAGGAAATCATAGTGTTAGGAAATCATAGGGTTAGGAAATCATAGATTTAGGAAATCATAGTGTTAGGAAATCATAGGGTTAGGAAATCATAGTGTTAGGAAATCATAGGGTTAGGAAATGCTAATAAGATGATTTTATCAAGAGCAGGTGATAGATTTGTTCTTTAGTCAAAGTAAAATCTGTTGCTTGAGAGGCCTTTTGTCAGAGGGTTGCCTTATTTTCAAAAATAACCATTAGGTATATTTATTCAAATGGGATTGTCATTAATCGTAAAATGTTTAAATTCTGGGGTAAACACTTTGCTTAATATAAATTTCATAAAATGTTTAATTCCTTGGGTAAACAATTGGTGGGTTATTGTAGCAGGCACTAGCAGCCAATTATATTATGAAGCTGCTATATAGACTTAAATATTTACATGTGTTAACAGAAATGACTTGGTTGGATAAGATCTACAAAACTGACTGTAGCTTAAATACAGATGATTACAGGAGTAGATTTGACTGTGTTGAACTGATGTTATTTCTTGTTCTCAAACTTCACAGATGTTGCAAAGTTCATTGAAGCTGTCAAAGAAGGACGTGATGCAGACTTAGAACCATTCAAAGCTTTATTCCAGAACCGAGAGGTTGAGTTTGAAGACTTGACCATGAATCCATTACTTGTTCTAGCAGCATTCGGTTCATCAAAAGCTGTTGAATATGTTCAGAGGTGGGAATCATCGACAACAGTCAACTGGAATAAACATATGGAAATTAAATTAGGGGTGTTCGGAGGCATTTTGGACCAAATGGACGATAAGAAAGTCACACCATTGTATGTAGCTACATTTCTGAAGAAACTGGCAACTGTCAAGTCTGTGATTAAATACTCGGACGAAAAGAACATTGTTTACTGCATGAACAACCTACCACTCAGCAACTCGATGGAAGAAGCTTACATGTCGGAAATTGGAGAACGACTAAAAAGCGAATACTCGAACCTTAAACCTGCTGTGGTACCTGGTCATCAGAAGGAGGATGGTTCTTGGTGTCGAGTATATGTTGTTTATTCTCCTGATGTGTGGAGAGCGTCAAATCATGTCAAGGAGGGGATAGGCATAGTGATGTTGAGAAACCCCTATAAGGTTGATGACGAAGCCAGGACTGTTTCATTAAAAAAGGATGAACTTTGTGAAATTTCTAAGGAAGACATGACAAGGACAAAACAAGCTATCGTATCACATGGAAGTGTACTTTGGTGCAATCACAGCAACCTTAATATAATCAGTGTTTGCTCTGTGCGGTCTAAACAGAAGGGAAATGTTTTAGAGAGGAATCTGTGTATCGTGCTTTACTGCAGTACGAAAGGCGTTGTACCGCTTGGCGAAGAAGAGTTCCCTACAAAACTAACAATAGGTGAAGGCGAATTCATCGACACTGATGTCCGTGAAGGCTATTTTGAATATGGTGGATACGATACAAGACCAAGCACGTCTCACCATAAAACTCTCAAAATGGGATGCAGCATAGGTGCTATGACATCACAGATACAAAATGGTGGGGGGACGCTCGGTCCATTTGTGTTGTACGATGGTATCATGAGTTTCCTGACATGCGCTCACGTGTTGTTTGACGTTGCTACACAAAAGACCATCGACTTCACACGTAATGGAGTCAATGGCATTGCTGTTGCTCAGCCAGCTCCAGGTTCTCCCTTTTCAACTGGGACTGCTTGCGGATTCGTACAGAGGGCAATTTTCAATCCAGGTTTGAATTCCAGCATTGATGTGGCAGTAGTGGCCATATCTGATTCAACAAGGCGACCCATTAAAGGGAGATTCGCCATGGATCACAGTTACAAATACACAAATGCGGGTAAGTGTTCTGCTATTTATCACCTTTGTACGTTATACATTAGTTTGGTAGAGAATTGAGAATAGAAAAGATGAGCATCCCATGTGTTGCTGTGGTTGTGTTTGTTGGGGATTAACTAACCACAGTAAGTGCTAAAGAAGGCCGCCGGGTGGTCACCGAAAGCTTCCCGTAAATAGTATTTAGCTAAGACGTATAGTTAGATATAAGTTTGGATAACATTGATAGAGGTTGTTTTGGAATTTTAAAAACAATATACTTCAGTTGTAAAATTATAGCGTCATATTACTCTCAATTATCATCATGTTTTTTTCGGAATAACAATTTATCGTTTTCAATATTTTTGCCTTATTAGGTCTTTGGTGAAAAACTAGTTCACGATTTGAAATTATACAGAACTAGTTTAATTTTACTAATAAATTCATAAATTAAAGGGGTTTTACGCACCTGACCCTTCTGCTTCTACTTTAGACATTTTGGATTCCTACCTTTTGTCCATTAGCATCACTGAAGAGTCCTAGGAGGACGAAACAGCTGTATGATGCAGTTTAATTCATTTTCTAGGCATACTGTATCTATTACTAAATTAAAAAGGTGCAGCATACGTGTGTGTTACGTCATCTTTGTAATATTATTGCTATTTCAGGTTTTAAGGAATTACCTGAGTACAACAATGGTTCGGCAGTCTATAATATCCAGGAGTTCGGTACAAGCAACATGGTGGTACAATTTGGAAGTGAAACCCACCTGACAAAAGGCGCCCTGACAGTCGACGGTACGCAGGTGCGGCCCCTGTCAACTGTCTTAGGACTCCCCACAAGTAACGAAAAATTCTGTATGTCTAGCCAGTATGAAGTTGAAGGACTCAAGTCATCAGTAAGCTTTTTCCAGCCGGGTGACTCAGGTTCAGCAGTGTTTATGTTAGATAAAACAATGTTACACTGCATTGGTATGGCGATTGGTCACATGTCTAATGGAAATGCTGTAGTGACACCTATAGGGGCACTGATTAACGCTCTTGGTACTCAGCGTTGCAGCATAGCAAAGTTTGAAATTTCACCACCTCAGCGAACTGCAGGTAATATCAAGAAAAGATACAAGAAAATGGAAGTTAATCGTCAAAGATTGAAATCCATACAAAAGAAGTGAGTGGTGTACAACCTTATACCTTGTACATAAAGAGTATAATAAATAATGAGGATGGAGCATCAACATCTTGATTCCTTAGTTTTATTAGCAGGTTTATTTATTATACCTACTCAAACTGATGGAGGTCTAGCGAATATTGTTTGGTATCCATCAAAGATTCCTATAACGTACCGTTACCGTCTTACCAC
The DNA here is from genome assembly GCA_947623455.1 of Mimachlamys varia. Taxonomy (NCBI): domain Eukaryota; kingdom Metazoa; phylum Mollusca; class Bivalvia; order Pectinida; family Pectinidae; genus Mimachlamys; species Mimachlamys varia. The sequence goes on from OX392545.1 coordinate 32,423,992, forward strand.
AGCCAGGACGTTGGTTCTCTCGCCCTAATTCAGGGAACTTTATTTTATTGTACATAAAAGTTACACGACGAGAGGTTGTTGGATAATGAATTAATTTCATTTGAGTTAATTATTTTTAAAAGTTACTAAAGACAGAAGATTTAGCGAGAGTCTTTTGTAACTTAAAAAAGTAATTAACGAGAGTGAAATAAATTCAATATCCAATACTACGAGTCATGTGATCTGTTTCTACCACAAACTTGAGCAGTCGGAAACAATTTGAGAGAACCGCGGACTACAATATGCACAAAACGTATCATATCGTATATGTTCCCGCCAAGTAGTGACGACGTCAACAATTCACGACGTCGTAAGCAATCGGCAAGTGACGATGTTCCAGTCAAAGTTCATCATGTAAAGCCAATCAAAATTCGTTTAGAGTTTATTCCACGTGTGATATTAACAAAATGTTACTCAACAGCTATAATGATGATTTGATACCATGGGAGTTGAATAACACCCACCTATTGTGGTAGCAATTAGGATGGCTAACATGAGAGCATATTTAATATTTATTACATTTTTACCAGTAAAATATCTAAAATTATTCATTCTATAAAAGAGATATTTTTCACTAGTGAAAAATATCCCTTTTTCTGATTTTACCAATCAGAATGCTGCTTACAGATAACATTTTGGAAAATCAAAAGCTGCCACTGTATATCTGTATCTTTAATTAAGTGATATGAAGATGGACGTTTTTGAGTATGCTCATTAGTGTGTTTACTTGTTGTGATTGACAATGATACTCGGTTCTCATTTTGAGAACTTGATGTTTGCTTGGACTTGACAAAGATTTACATGGCGGATGTCGTCGATGAAGCAGAAGACGCTTACTCTTCCGGAACACCTGGTCTTATTCTCTTGTACTTTTGCAGGGGTCTCCATGTAAATCTTTCCTTTGTTCAATTTTGCCCCTGGTTTATTCGATTTTGAGTTTGGATTATGATTATGTTGACGCTTCGGTATTCTCTTATTTTATTTGTTATATAAATGTAATAAACAAAGTATCTAACAGTATCTTCAGTAATACCAAACATATTTCACTCGTGTGGCTAATATTTTGATATTTTTCACTCAAGCTGCGCACTCGTGAAAAATATCAAAATATTAGTCCCTCTCGTGAAATATATCACGTATTACTGAAGACACTGTTAGATATCCTGTATGTATCGAAACAAATATATCGAAACTCTGTGTGGTGTGAAAATTTCGGTCAGATAAGACAACAGTACTGTATTCTTCATTCGTTTAAGTGATTAACTCTTGATAGTTCAAAATGGACAATTCTTACCTTTGAGATGAACGTTTTTGAGTATGCTCATTAATGTGTTTACTTGTTGTGATTGACAATGATACTCGGTTTTCATTTTGAGAACTTGATGTTTACTTGGATGTGACAAAGATTTACATGGCGGGTGTCTTCGATGAAGCAGAAGACGCTTACTCTTCCTAAACACCTGGTCTTATTCTCTTGTACTTTTGCAAGGGTCTCCATGTAAATCTTTCCTTTGTTCAATTTTGCCCCTGGTTTAATCGATTTTGAGTTTGGATTATGATTTTGTTAACGATTCGGTATTATCTTATTTATTTTTTTGAATATTTCAAATGCATCTTAAGAGTTGAATGGGGCCAATGTATTGTGTATGGAAACGTATATGGAGCACACCTGGCAACATATTCCTGTAAATGTACATATTTAAGCGGTACAGTTTTTGCTCTGAAAACTTTGCCAAAAAATGTAAGTGCGCTAATTGTGCATTCTGTTAAATATTTTGCCTGGCAAGTATTGTAATAGCGCCAATGTTGGTTATGTGATAAACATGAAGTGCCAAATTTAGTGTATTTACAATAGTTATATTAAAGCTATTACAAATATATTAGCGGGCAGCTAGGGTATCATTAAATGATTTTTCTTTTCAACCGGGTGTTAGTAGCAGATTGAACTGTTTATTTCCATAATGTTTTTTTTTTCCAAAGTTATTCTGTTATTTTATGCCTTCCTATTTCAAACAAATATCTCAGTTAAAAACATAACAACATATTTCAATATTTTGAAAACTCTTAATTAAGAAATCTTCTTATCAGCAAGTAATTGCATCAAGTTTTGACAAGATGAACTGAAATGTTCGAAAAAACTCTTCATTGGGATGCACTAATATATATAGCTAATGATCATTTGGCATTATTCTGTTATTTATATATGTGCCTTTTCATATCAGCATATACAACTATTGATATTGTATTTCAATTTGTCTGAATACTATTTAAAGAAAATATTACAATCAATTACTTATATACATAGAACTTGTATCTAATTGAACTTAATTTGTAATGTATTCTTTATTGTTTGTCATAAGTATTACACACTGACAAATGTTATTCACAATACTACATTGAAAATACAAATGTATCACACATACTTTGCACAGCCTTGTTTTGGCGGATTGTAATTTTTGCGATTAAAAGGAGATTTTAGTGTGGTTCATATCTAAATTACTTTATTGATAGTGTTTTGCGATGTAAATGTTCCTGTTTATTTGTGTTCAACACATTAAATGCTCAAAAATAGTCTACCGTTAAAACAACGCTGTGTGAAGTATTTAAGACGGATGCATTTTGATAAATATGTACTATAGCTATCTGTGATTAAGATATGTTTAAGGACTAGGTACAGCCATATTGGTCGTTACCTGGATGAAAATGGTAATATTGAAATTTTAATGTTTCCTTCCAATACATGGCATAAGCTTTATCCCATTATGTTAAATATTGATATAAAATGCAGTTCAGCCCCCAAAATTAAAAAAATCTGTACTTAGGAAAAAATATTCAGTAAATAATATCCAGATGGGAGTGCGCAAATATTTTTCATCTAGTTATTTGAAACTTCTCAAAAAAATAATACAAAGCTACAGCAATGTTCATAGAATGATAACCCAGTGTTAAAATTTTGATATTAGTCTGTAAATCAGAGTATCAGGGAGAAATACACAGGTACCCCCTCTAGAAAATGTCGTCCATTGCATGCTGTTTTCAGTTCAGGTAAAAGTAGTTACCTGTATCTCGTGGGGGCATTATAGGGGCATTATTTTATATTAAATAGGTCATTTGGCATGTAAATGTAAGTTTCGTGTCAAATAAATGTATAAAATAAAAATAATAACACCAACATAACGTAATTTACATTTACGAAACGGTTACCTAGTTACTAACTAAGTTTGAAAAATGTATTTTGATACCAATGTGCCTCAACTGCCACACATGTTAACGATGGCAACAATTTACGCTAACGATGTTTGACAGGTGCAAAGCCGAGAACGAATCGGTATAATTAGTGAGTTAATACTGTCCGATCCACGCGGAAGTGTATTATATATACGAATTCCATTAGAATTTGTACAACACAAATTAAACTTTGTTGACAATTCTTTCAAAATCATTAAATTACCTAAAAAAACCACTGCCGGAAGTGCCGAAGGACATCTTTTCACGTGCTATACATTCGCCCAAAAATGTAAAACTGGCAATCGCTAAAAACAATTTATCGTGATAAGAATGGGCAGTTTTTGCTTTGTGACGATATACCAAGTAACATTTACCTTTACTGCATGCTTGAATCCAATTTAATTGTTAATTTTGTCGATGTTTCACCATGCCTCTTAGTCAGGCGTATGAATATCTAAAAAAGTAAATAGTGCAAAATGGAGGACAGGGGAGTAAATTTCGCTACATGCAACGGGAAGATGTTTGATTTAAGAGATCTGACATAATGTCATAACTCGTCATACCGCAGACGGTAAGATTTTTGTTTTGGCTATGCGGCGTGCCACATAAATTTGTCGATCGGCGATGGAAATTTTAAAAATTTGATCCAGATGTGAGCGGTGTTCAGAATGTACATAAATTGCCATTCATGTGACGAGTACATTCTCTTATTCTGCGGTTTTCAATTGAAAGAGAGATTTATTCAAAAATCGAAGGCTCGTCTATCATTCTGTGTATATTAAAGTAACAAAAAATGATATTCATTGTTTTTATTATCTTTCGCAGTATTCTGCAAACGTGCACGCGTTTTGACATATAACACAAAATATCAGAAAAACCACCAAACGTACCAAAATATGGTTGAAATTATCGATTCTCTATCACAAAATGTACTTTGTAGTCTATTTTGGTCATGTATTTTGCAGTATTTAATAAAATAACAAGTTTTGGTAAAAACACCCCCGCCATATTGAATTGTCCTGTACCTAGTCCTTAACAAGTGGTAGTTATACTTATATTATAGTGCTGTTATAATGCACAGTTGTATACCAGAATATGACTGCTGTTTGAAAATGTTTTCTTTGTATTTCAATACTATGTGAAAGTGATATGAATCTCTGAAGGAATAAAATGATTAAAACATTTATTTTCTTAAGTACTTTTTTATCTAAGTCGAAAACAAATAGAAAGTTCCGAAAAAACACACACTAAAAAAAACCACACAAAAACAAAGAGTTTTGGATTACGCATGCTGGAATGGAACTGAAATAAATAGAGACTAGCGAAACGTCAACGCAACCATAATACGAACTCAAAATTAATTAAAACACATTTGTAGGGGCAAAATATGAACAGAACGGAAAAATTATACGGAGAACCCTGCAAAAGTACAGGGAAAAAAGACGTGTTCCAGAAGAGTAAGCATTTTCTGCTTCATCGACGACACCCGTCATGTACATCTTGGTCACATCGAAGTAATCTAAGTCCTCAAATGCAGAACCAAGGTATCATTGCCAATCATAACAAGTAAACACAATGATAAGCATGCTCAAAAAGCTTTCATTTCCATATCACACAATGATACAAAATATTTCTCAATAAGACAAAAATGACGACCATAAAACTTGTTCATAATTCTGTTCAACCTGTCTCTCTCGAGAATCCTTCATGCCAACAGTCGAAATAGAACACGATACAAAGTCTAAACAATAAGTCGATTGTTTTATATACATATATGTGAAACATGGATCACAGGATGACCTCAAGCATAATTCACCAATACATGTATAATGTGTTATATAAAAAATATAATAATAATATACAACATTTGATATAGCGCCCTTGCTAGCTAACATAAGCCACTCTAAACCGCTTTACAGTACATAGAAATACAATTCTTATACAATCAATACAATTAACACATATAGTTATATCATATACAATTCTGAGGAGTTTGCAGGAGCTGCCTTATCAGGCGCTAACTACTGGTTATATACCACCTGGCTAATATCTCCATATGTGTGTGTATGTATGTGTGTGTGCTGGAGATGAATTGTGTTCTGTTTGTAGTGGAACCGTGTGTCCAACGGCATCTTTTATAGTGCCACCTCACTTGAATGCTACAGCACAGATACTGCAACACCCATTATTATATGATATTAATTCTAAAATCAAAACAGCTAATATCAATATTCTTAAAAACAAATTACAACTCTCCAAAGACGTGTATATTGCGTCAGATTATATATAACCGTGACTATACAACAATTTATATTGATGATGTGTACATTTAGAATTGTTGCATTTCATTGCGCTTTCACCAGGCACAAACAGATATATTTCCTGTCATATTCCATTGACCAAAATTATACACAGCATTTAGAGCATCAAAAAGAAGGACGTCTCTGTTCATAATGTTACGCCGGAGGTCTATCTCAGAACCACAGGGGCGGGCATCACTGTTCATGCCTCCAGTCTCGTAAACGGACTTGCTCGTAGCCGCAAACCACGTGGCCGTTCCCTGCCGGAAGTAGGTTATGTAATTGGACGGATGTAAATCCCACGTTGACCGCGAGGAGGCAGCAATGATACTATCAACAACATTTTGTGGTAGGACATACTTCACGAGAGCTTCGGCAAAATCTTGTACAAGTAGATTCATTTCTCCGAACTCTGGGTCAAATTGACCATCTTGACCACAGAGAAGGTTCCCGGCCGCAACGACCATCCGTCTCCCTGGGTGTGACCATTTCATTGCGATTGATATTCCGTCAACACAGAAGTTTGAACAATGGTCCGGACACGTATATTTACACTCGAGATCCACTGGACTGTACTCCAGTGAAGGCACTCGGGAATTGAACAGAGTTAAAGATCCCGACGGTGATCGTGTTAGCCACACGGGTAAAGGTGTCGTTAGGCATGTATCTGACAAGAAGATAAACCAATCGGGAGCCCTGATGAAAGGTACGTGTCTGCACGGCTGCAGTAGCTGCGACCTCGATACATGATTGGTTAGTTGGTTTTGTGACGTGCACACCAGCCTGAGTCACCCATGCGCATTGAAAAGACGTATCCATTTATCGTTTGGGTCGTACAATTTAATCCTGTGCTATTTTTGGAGAAGCTGACCCTCCCTGGCCTTCATTGGTCAGCATCAGAGAGGGCATTGCTACCATAACTAGAATCATAGCTCTGCATACGTATCCCCTCCGTCGACAACTCTCTTCTGTGGTTGAAAGTACATATACTCTCTTCATTTTTTTTCCAAACATTTTATCCACATAGACACAAAACAATTTACAAAACATAACCCCACACAGGAGGGCTCTCATTCCTCTACACTCTTCCATTAGTTACATTATTACATACAAGCAGGGGCGTATATGTGATATACGTCCCTAATTCAAGCTAACATTATTTAATATCATACACACAATCGTACATTCTTTAATATTACAAATAATAAGTACACGCTTACTTTTTTACCTACAAGGTCGCATTATTTGACATTATACACACTTTTACATTCTTACAAACGTTATATATACTTCGTACATGGTTAAGGACTAGGTACAGCCATATTGGTTGTTACCTGGATGAAAATGGTAATATTGAAATTTTAATGTTTCCTTCCAATACATGGCATAAGCTTTATCCCATTATGTTAAATATTGATATAAAATGCAGTTCAGCCCCCAAAATTAAAAAAATCTGTACTTAGGAAAAAAATATTCAGTAAATAATATCCAGATGGGAGTGCGCAAATATTTTTCATATAGTTATTTGAAACTTCTCAAAAAAATAATACAAAGCTACTGCAATGTTCATAGAATGATAACCCAGTGTTAAAATTTTGATATTAGTCTGTAAATCAGAGTATCAGAGAGAAATACACAGGTATCCCCTCTAAAAAATGTCGACCATTGCATGCTGTTTTCAGTTCAGATAAAAGTAGTTACCTGTATCTCGTGGGGGCAATATAGGGGCATTATTTTATATTAAATAGGTCATTTGGCATGTAAATGTAAGTTTCGTGTCAAATTAATGTATAAAATAAAAATAATAAAACCAACATAACATAATTTACATTTACGAAACGGTTACCTAGCTACTAATTAAGTTTGAAAAATGTATTTTGATACCAATGTGCCTCAACTGCCACACATGTTTACGATGGCAACAATTTACGCTAACGATGTTTGACAGGTGCGAAGCCGAGAACGAATCGGTATAATCAGTGAGTTAATACTGTCCGATCCACGCGGAAGTGTATTATATATACGAATTCCATTAGAATTTGTACAACACAAATTAAACTTTGTTGACAATTCTTTCAAAATCATTAAATTACCTAAAAAACCACTGCCGGAAGTGCCGAAGGACATCTTTTCACGTGCTATACATTCGCCCAAAAATGTGAAACTGGCAATCGCTAAAAACAATTTATCGTGATAGGAATGGACAGTTTTTGCTTTGTGACGATATACCAAGTAACATTTACCTTTACTGCATGCTTGAATCCAATTTAATTGTTAATTTTGTCGATGTTTCACCATGCCTCTTAGTCAGGCGTATGAATATCTAAAAAAGTAAATAGTGCAAAATGGAGGACAGGGGAGTAAATTTCGCTACATGCAACGGGAAGATGTTTGATTTAAGAGATCTGACATAATGTCATAACTCGTCATACCGCAGACGGTAAGATTTTTGTTTTGGCTATGCGGCGTGCCACATAAATTTGTCGATCGGCGATGGAAATTTTAAAAATTTGATCCAGATGTGAGCGGTGTTCAGAATGTACATAAATTGCCATTCATGTGACGAGTACATTCTCTTATTCTGCGGTTTTCAATTGAAAGAGAGATTTATTCAAAAATCGAAGGCTCGTCTATCATTCTGTGTATATTAAAGTAACAAAAAATGATATTCATTGTTTTTATTATCTTTCGCAGTATTCTGCAAACGTGCACGCGTTTTTTGACATATAACACAAAATATCAGAAAAACCACCAAACGTACCAAAATATGGTTGAAATTATCGATTCTCCATCAGAAAATGTACTTTGTAGTCTATTTTGGTCATGTATTTTGCAGTATTTAATAAAATAACAAGTTTTGGTAAAAACACCCCCGCCATATTGAATTGTCCTGTACCTAGTCCTTAACTAAACAATCTTACATCGTTTAACATCACACACAAACTTATATTATTCAGCATCTCAGATAGAATATCCCAGTACCCCTACTCGCCTACAAATATTCATGTCACTGAACAAGATGTTTCACAAAACATCAGTTCCCTCAACACTAATAAAACTGACTTCCATAATGTATAACACGATATCTACTACACCTGTCCATAATGTATTACACGATATCTACTACTGCTGTCCATAATGTATTACACGATATCTACTACTGCTGTCCATAATGTATTACACAATATCTAATACTGCTGTCAATAATGTATTACACGATATCTACTACAGCTTTCCATAATGCATTACACGATATCTACTACAGCTGTTCATAATGTATTACACGATATCTACTACTGCTGTCCATAATGTATTACACGATATCTACTACAGCTGTCCATAATGTATTACACGATATCTACTACTGCTGTCAATAATGTATTACACGATATCTACTACTGCTGTCCATAATGTATTACACGATATCTACTACAGCTGTCCATAATGTATTACACGATATCTACTACTGCTGTCCATAATGTATTACACGATATTTACTACAGCTGTCCATAATGTATTACACGGTATCTACTACTGCTGTCCATAATGTATTACACGATATCTACCTATGCTGTCCATAATGTATTACATGCATGTAAAATGACGAATTAAGGAGAGGGCGTTTCTAAGTTGGAAAAACTTGTGCTTAATCCTTTTTCAGCTGTCAATAAAATATGTTTAAACTAAACTGTTTTAAGAGGAATATTCCCTGTGAAGCCGTAGATATATGTGTTTCATATTACAATTACCTGTGTTACGTATTATTACAAGGAGGCTTATACAAACTTAGCGCAGACTCCCAAATACACACACTCCCAACACATCGTCACATCGCATATACCGGATAGCCTGAAGGGACATCAGCTGTTAAAAGGACGCAAAACAAAAATAAAACCAAACTAACGCAAGAAACGTACAACAGAAACCAATTTTGATATTTAACTGCAAGAAGCTTTTATAACAACGGTTCGGCTGTCTATGATATCAAAGAGTTCGGCACAAGCAACATGCTTGTAAAATTTGGAAGGGAAACCCACCTGACAAAAGGCGCCCTGACAGTCGACGGTACACAGGTGCGGCCCCTGTCAACTATCTTAGGACTCCCCGCAAGTAACGATACATTCTGTATGTCTAGCCAGTATGAAGTTGAAGGACTCAAGTCATCATTAAGCTTTTTCCAGTCGGGTGACTAAGGATCAGCAGTGTTTATGTTAGATGGAACGGTAGACAGACGACGGTACACAGGTGCGGCCCCTGTCAACTGCCTAATGACTCCCCACAGATCAGGATCGATTCTGTATGTCTAGCCAGTATATGAAGTTGAAGGACTGTAGTCATCAGTTAGTCCGAAGGGTTCTGACTCTAGATATCTGACGCTAAATATTTGGCCGACAGGCGGGTGCGAGAGTCAGAATTTCTACTTAGTTATAAAGTGGAAATTTTACCGACCCGTGCACCGATATCTTTCTACTAACCTATTATCTAACCATTTTCAAACAGATGTCAGGAAACTGTTTATTTTTAGAAATGGATGACGACAGTTGGTTTACGACCTCCTGTGACTTGATTAAATGTGTAGGTTAGTAGACGGCTTAAACGGCGACCCGTGCAGGGGTCACTAAAATTTCCACTTTTTACTAAGTAGGAATTCTGACTCTCGCACCCGCCTGTCGTCCAAATATTTAGCGGGTCAGAGAGTCAGAACCCTTCAGACTAGTCATCAATAAGCTTTTTTCAGCCGGGTGATTAAGGATCAGAAGTGTTTGTTAGATAGAACAATGTTACATTGCATTGATATGGCGATTGGTCACATGTCTAATGGAAATGCTGTAGTGACACATATTGGGGCACTGCTAAAAGTTCCCGGAACGCAGCGTTGCAGCATAGCAAACTTTGAAGTGTCACCGCCAGAGGAAGATATAGTAAAAATGTTTGAATCCCTGGTTGACAGTACCTTTATTGAGTTAGGAGGAACAATTTTCCAACACACTGTTGGCATTCCAATGGTAACTGACTGTGCCCCAATTTTTGCTGACTTGTTTTTGTTTCATACGAGGCTGAAATTGTAAAGAGGCTTATCAGGACGGATAACAAGAACCTTGCCAAATCTTTCACTTCAGGTATATCGACTATATATTGTCTATAAACAACAAGCAGTTTGCTGATCTATTGATAGTCCGGGTCTTTAGCCGTTTTGAAGTGCTACCACACTGAAGTATAATGCCGAAGGCAACAAGCAGAACAGCCCAACTGGGCACATTATACTGACATCGGTCGAACAAGTCGTTCCCCTCCCATAATGCTGAGCGTAAAGCAGGGAGTAGTACGAAGTAAGGACTGGAATCAGGTTGTCCGTCCGTCCGTCTGTAGACACCATTTTGTCCGGATTTGCATTCGCTCAGTTTTCAAGGATCTTTTTAAAATGTTGTGAGAATCGACAGTACAGTATGAAGATGCACCCCCTGAAGTAAATTTGCATTTTCGACCCTTATCAAAAAGTTATTTCTCTTTTTATGTAAAATATTAATACAATTTTGTCCAGCTATGCATTTGCTCAGTTTTCATGGGATCATATTAAACTTTTGTGGGAATAGACAGTACAATATGTAAATGTGCCCTCTGGAGCAAATTTGCATTTTCGACCCTTTGCATTTTTTACTCATTGCAGAGACTTATTCCTCTTTTATGTAAATGTACAAAATTTTGTCCAGCTATGCATTCGCTCAGGTTTCAACGGATCTTTTCAACATTTTGTGGGAATAGACGGTACATTATGAAGATGAGCCCCTCATTTATTGTACAAATAACTTTAAGGGGGCGGGGGTATGAGTTGACCCCCGAACGACAGTTCCAGTTTTTGACAATTCTCATTTTTAGAACACGCATAAGCTTCCGGAACACATGGTCTTATCCTTTTGTACTTCTGCAAAGGTCTCCATGTAAATCTTTTCTTTGTTCATACGTTGTCACTAGTTTATTCCATTTTAAGATAGGATTATGGTTTTGTTGACGTTTTGATATTGTCTAATTTTTCTTCTGGCATCATTAAAAATTAATGAGATGTTCTTGTTTTCTTTTGATAACTCAGATGTGTAACCTACCTACTGTATAACGCTTCAATGTAACTGACTGAAATACCATGCCCAAGGCACCAACCACAACATTCCACCGGTCTGGTAACAGGCGATCCAGTTGTTGACATTATCCCAAATACTGAGTTCAGGTTTACGGCCTGGGCATAATACATCTCGCTCACCGGAGCGAACATACAACATTCAAGCCACACGTAAAGTGTTGCTAAATTACAAAGTAGAAATGTACTTTTACAAGAGTCTCCATGTAAATCTTTCCTTTGTTCATGTTTTGCCCCTGGATTAATAGATTTTGAGTTTGGATTATGATTTTGTTAACGCTTCGGTATTCTCTTTCTTATTTTATTTCCAAAATGTTGTAATGTGTGCAGCAGATTTACTTATGTCGTGTCCCCTAGGGCATATTCTTACCCTATAGTGATTCCTAGGTTACTCACCTCTCAGTTCCTCGGCGTATTCTTTGTGTTTGTAAAACTGGGAGGCTGTGGTATGTTCTTGTAAGTCTCCTTACGATATGATGGATCTTGTCGATTTGAAGTCCTACCACACTGAAGTGTACTGGCAAAGGCCTCCAGCAGAACACCCCACCCGGTCACATTACACTGACAACGGATGAACCAATCGTTCCGTTCCCACTATGCTGAGCATCAAGCAGGGAGTATAGTAACTACCAATTTTTTGAGACTCACATATATCTCGGTAGTTACCTGGCTCTTCTGCTTATAAATTAGTTTAGAAATATTAGATTCCCACCTTTTGGCCCCTACCATCACTAATTAGTCCAAAAAGGACTAAACAGCTGTATGATGCAGTTAAATTATTTTTTTCGACAAACTGTATCTTTTACTAAATTTTGAAGGTGCAGCATGTGCGTGTGTGTTACGCAATCTTTCAGAGGACAGAACAAAAACTTTCTTCACAGGGGCGAACGCTCAACTAAAGACCAAAATTGTCAGGGGAGACAATAGGAAGGAGTAAGCGTCTTCTGCTTCATCGAAGATATGTACACCGATTCATCATTCTCAATCACAACAAGGAAACACTAATGCGCATATTAAAAAAAAAACATCCATTTTCATACCACGCAATACAAAATATTTCTCAATGATACAAAATGTGACCATTAAACTTGCTCAAAGTTCTCATCAACCTGCATCTCTCGAATACATGTGTAGTAAGTTTGTCAGCAGTCGGTATTTATCACAAAAACCTCGATATATAGAGCAAGCCCTATAAAAACGAATCAAGTGCAACATATAAACACCAGAGATTGAAGAAACAGGGACGTTTTTATCAAGAAATGGAAAGTTCACGATCGGAAAATTGAAAACGACACCTTTATCGTATAGCCTGTAGCATATCTCCTACTCAGAGAAAGGCTTCCTTGCAATTAACTTGCACAAGTGAAGCCCTCCTTGGTTTGGAACGACAATTATCCGTGTTCAATTGATACTAACCATAAGTGTTGATTACAAATGCGTTAGAAACACTTTCATTTAAGCATTGATGACAATGTTTTTTAGTTTCATTGGAGTATGAAAAAAAAATTGTTTGCAAACTGTATGAATCCGCTACTTCTTACAAAAGTTTGCAAGCAAATTTTTTCCATAACCCTACGATACTAAAAAATAATTGACAACATATATAAATTCATTTTCCAAATTTAAAACAGGTTTATGTAAAAATTTGACTGATCTAACAACGGATACTTAACAAATCAATACGCAGCGTCAATCACCGCATTGTGACGTCACATTTTTCTTGCCATTTTCATGGAGGTATGAAAAGAAAATCTCAAACAATCAGAAAGCCGCACTCTGCATACAATCAATGGAAAAGGGTGTTCTGCTTCATCGACGACACCCGCCATGTAAATCTTTGTCACATCCAAGTAAACATCAAGTCCTCAAAAACAGAACCGTGTATCATTGTCAATCACAACAAGTAAACAATAATGAGCATACTCAGAAATGTCCATCTTCACATCACTTAGAGATACAGAATATTTCTCAATGAGACAAAGATGGCGACCACAAAACTTGCCCATAGTTCTGATCAACCTGTATCTCTCGAATCCTTGTGTTGTAAGGTTGTTTGTCAGCAGTCGACATCTCCCCCCGCAATTTGGTAATTCAGGAACAGTAGTGTCATCAATACATATATTCATATCACTTTCCTCCTGCCCCAGCCATTGAGCTCGATATCAGCTTTTAGCTTGGCGATCCAGACAGTTATCACTCTTAGCAGTTATGTCATCAGTAGCATGCCATACAAGCCTGGCTTGAGCAAGTTTAAGCTACATACATGAACCTTCACGAAGACTTTTATTGTTATGAAAAAATGGTGTTCAACAAGGGGTGCATTTTAGTCCGCCTATTAAAACGCATAAAACCATGTGTAAAGCGCATTTTCAGATAAGTATGAACATTCAAACATCAGAAATCTAATCTTTAACTTAAAAATATATATCAGTATTGTGAATATGTATATATAGCACAAAACGGAGGAATGGATACAGCGCCAGGACATAAGTTCATTCACCTTTCGGGCAGGCGAGCTAAAAACAACATTTAATTACTAGCATACCTTTATTTATGTCAAAGGTACCAATCGGAGGCACAATATTGTAATTGAGCTTTCCCTAAAACCTTTTAATATACCAACAAAGGAGAGAGACATATCAAGATAGTATGTCGTCGGACAGGTGATCGCGTATGTTTTCCCGTCCAACATCGTCGAAGTCATACTGGTAGCAATTAACCTGCTCCTAGATAGTCGTTTATTTGTTTGTTTCTGTCGGTGGTAGAGTGGATAGCGCAATTACTTTTCACCAAGGCGGCCGGGATTCGATTCCCCGACCGGACGTGAAAAGGCATGGGATCACCTGCCCGACCACATGGGTTTTTTCGGGTACTCCCACAATAAGATACCCCTGTAAGTTGGATAACCTGTTTCATATTTGTTGTAAAATAAACATTTATATTCAAAAAATCTCCTAGACAATTAAAGTCATGTAGCGTCAATCCATACTAGACAGTTGTGTGACTAGAACAAGGACTAGGGTTTCAAAGCACCTGTCCGTCGACACACTATGTTAATATGTTTCTCTCCTTTGTTGGTATTTGATATACATTATAAATACCAGAGAAGCGTTTAGGCAGCAAATCGATTTAATTTTAAAATATTGGTGTTGATACAGAATTAAATTTATCTTAGTACTCCTTGAAATACTAGCATTTAAACAAAACATTTCCCCATTAACATCATAATATTTACTAGACTATTTATTAAGATCTGTGTTTGTTAAAGACACATACGATTTGAACTTTGTGTTTTAGAACTTCCAATACACACAGCCATTGTAAACCAGTGTTACCGTATCGTATAATCAGTTGTATTGTTTTATAGAACACGGGTGTATTTAAAGGCAAACTTCGGTCATTGTCTGTATGTGTGACGTGTATAATATTTCTTATATTCTTATAACAGGAACGACTGTGTTTGCCTTTTAACTGCTCTGTTTTCATGTGTCCGAATACATGCGCGAAGGAAACTAATATATCATTTCTACCCTGGTATATATTTGAAAGATGAAAGAATAACGCTTGATTTGGGTTGCTATTCTAACAGGTAAGTTTTTATGTAGAAGATTTTCTAAAAGTTAACAGAATGACGTAGAAACTGTGCTGTCCTGGGTAGGCGACTCCATTTGGGATTTAAGTTTTCCGCCATTTTGAATTTGACCACAAATATACAGATGATTTATATGTTGGATATTGTAAGAATAATTCTATTTGATAATGTCAGTTCTACAAGGGCCGAGTTGTTCGAAAGGTGATTAGCTCAAATTATCATGTAGCTTTAAAGACCCAATATACGTAACTTCAGGAATTTTGTCGTGATTCTGAAAAATTATGTAAAAACAATCCAGTTGATACCATGCAAAAAAAAAGCCTAACACGAAGTTCAGTTCAGTTTTTATTACTTTAAACCGTTTGGTTCATCAGTACAGTGCATATATATACAGTGCAAATAGTAAAAACCTGAGCGGTAACTAACAGGAAACTCTTAACAGAAAAATCAAAAGAATTGAAAATAATTCAGGTGTGGCCCACTTCAACAACAAACCGAAGGTAGAAGGCGGTTCAAAATGGACGCGTGTTTACAAATACCGAGTTTCAACTGCTGCTGTAACGGTAACCGCGTAAGAATTAATTTTGAATATTGCTGATATCAGTAAATCTAAAAATACAATAAGTTGTTAGGCTTGATTTTCCCTCAAGTTTTGCCGAAAGTCACGTATAGTTGGCCTTTAAAATGGAATCATAGATTTAGTAACAATTTTGCAGATATCAAATATCTAATATTGTCAATTACACAATGGTAAGATTTTACCTTGAATATTGATTGACAAAATCATTAAAGATTGAAAAATGTCGGTAAAGGGTGATTTAGCTAATCACCTTTTAAACCACATGGCCCAGGTGAATACTCAGTTTAAAATCTGTAAAACATTACCATATATTAACCAGTCTAATTCTATTGAAAGTGAGAAGTATGTATTTGTATGGGGGGAAGGGGGTCACGGCAGTAAACGGTATTCCATGGGATTAAAACCTTACACACATTAACTTTCGTATTATCTTTTGTCCACAAAGTTGAAGAAACTTGATGTTTGAATGATCAGCACATATCAGTACTGAAATGAGATTTCTGACATACTAGACCTGATATCAGGTTTTTAAAGAGTTGTCTATGACAAAACATCCACTATATTTTTGTGCGAAGAATCCGTATACAGACGAAAAAGTTGATAACATTCATATATTTAAACACAAGTACACGAACAGGTGGTAACAACACTTTAATCGAAGTATAGAAATACAAACTTACAAATAGTACGTCTTTGAGTTGTATACCGAGTCTTCCAGTCCATTAGGTCTTATTCTATTGTACTTTAACAAGGACATATATGCAAATATTTCCTTTGTTCATAGCTTGCCCCTAGTTTCATTGATTTTGACTTCGGATTATGGTTTTGTTGACCCTTTGGTATTCTCTGATTGTTTTTCTTATACATGAAGTGCTACGATATGAAACAGATTACATAAAGTGAGATGACAAACCTGAACGTCAAGTGGTAGCCATGGCAACGTGTCTTACGATTTCCGGTGGGATATCTCGTGTGATCCTGATTGTTATCAACGCATCGGGACTGGTGAGTATAAAAAGAGGGGTACCTTAAGGGATCAGTATAAGAAGGACATAGAGGTACCTTAAGGGGACAATATACGTAGAGCCTTTAAGGGAACAGTCTAAGTAGTCTTAGAAATGCTTATAAGGGGGATGGTATGCATCTCATTGATGTAGATTGTTGCTTAATTTATTGATGATGATGATGATGATGATGATGATGATGATGATTGCTATTGTTGTTGACTATTAAAGATGAAAATGATGATGTATGTAACTGGATTTTTTTGTTTAAGTTATAAAAAATATAACTCATACTTTCAACACAATTAGCATCTTTGTAGACTTAGCAATACAATTTTGAGCAGTTCGTAGGAGCTGCCTTATCGGGCACTAAATACTAGACTTATGTCACATGGATGATATCTCCCTGTACATTTTCGCACATCTTTTTTTCAGGTTTTCGCTTTATTCCTGATAGCCTTTGCTGCTGACCTTCGTGTAAATCCCGACAACAGTTTCGGTACTGATTACGAAAGTAAGGAGAAGGCGTTGCTGGTGTCCGTTGTTTCCAACTATGCCCCCGACAACGACACTTCGGCCATCAGTAAATGGCACATCAAAGACTCGGACGTCTTCAGTACGTTCTTTCTGGCAGCGTGGATCGGAGGGGCAATGCTCCTGATAGTGTCCGTAGCAGGCCTCATCATGGCTGCAAAGAAAAGTAGCGGAGGGCTGTTAATGGTAGGTATCATTTTCTGACTATAATGATCGACTCTATGATCACGAAGTCTGAATTCAACTCAAGTTTAACCTAGCCAATCACAAATAACGTAATGAAAAGTAACGCCATACGTGATTGGCTTAGCAAACACTGAAGTCTAAGCTTGTTTCGGTTTCGTGGGCTTGGGGCTGGATAAACAAATCTCATCAATACGTCAAAATAAAGTTTCTACCAATACAGTGTATGATTTAATATTTGTGTTTCCCAAAGGCTGATCTCATACTCTATATATTTTCATAATTTAAAAGAAATTACTATTGCCGTGAATTCTGCAAAAAACATTTTTGTTTATGCAATTAACTCATTTCCACTATATACATACAATGTTAAAAGACGAATTAATTGGGTTCTTAGATAAATCGTCATTATGTTTACAGCACGGCGGAGTCCTGCTCATTATCCTGATTTCTGAGATCGTCTTATATGGCATGCTCTCCAACAGCACGGTAAGAAACTTCATGGAGGAATAGTTTTTGATGTAGAGTAAATTGCTTAATTCAATAGATTTTTCTCGAATAATTAATTCAATACCTGTGTTGTATTTTTGTCGTTCTTTTAACGACATTGGTGAAACAGTCCAAATTTGAACAAAATAGGCGCCAAAAATTAACCGTAGCCATTTGGTCATTTGAAGCACAGACACTCGCAATGGTATCCAAAGCGATGCGACAAGACTCTCAATGAACAAGGTTGTTTCCATGTTCTCATATTTTAATCCTTACTCAATTTGGACTCAATGCAACAAGCAAATTTAACCTGTTTCATTTGCCAATTAATTTGATATTAACATTGCAAGTACGTTTGTTTTTGTGAACGAAGATAACTATTGACGTGTCTGAACATAGGCTTTGTTCATATTTAACCCCTAGTTCTCAATTTTGTTTCCTGATTATGGTATTGTTGACGCTCCGATATTCTCTGATTTCTTATCTTAACCACTTCAGAATTTCCATTTTTATTTAAGCTTCACAAGAAAGCAAAATGTTCAAACAATCCACAAACGACAATCAACTCACGATCGCTACAACTTAACGGTAACAACAAATAATTCAATACATTAGAAATAATTCTTCCTCCATGACCCAGTTTCATAAACATTCCGTCAATTTAAAATTCTCCTCAGGAAAGCATATTTAAGTAACCTGTAAAGGATGGTATCGGTTCAAAAAAATCAGAGAAAAGTGTCAACAAAACCATAATCCGAATTCAAAATCGATTAAACTAAATGCAAAATAAGAACAGAGGAAAGATTAAAAGAGGAGACCCTCGTAAAAGTACAAGAGAATAGGATCAGGTGTTCCGGAAGTGTAATCGTCTTTCGCTTCATCGACAACACCCGCCATGTAAACATTGGTCACATCCAAGTAAACAAGTAAACCCCGACCGCCTTGGTGAAAGGCAAGTGCGCTATCCACTGCACCACCCGACCACCCCGTCCGGACGTGAAAAGGTATGGGGTCACCTGCCCGACTACGTGGGTTTTTTCCGGGTACTCCGGTTTCCTCCCACAATTAGACCCCTCGCGCGCTAATATCCTGGCCAACAAGAGTGATTAATATAAGTTGTATAACTTGTTTCATAATGTTGTAAAATAAATAAAGTTTATATTATAACAAGTAAACATCAATCCTAAAAAGGGGACCGAGTCATCATTGTCAATCAGAACAAGTAAGCACACTAATAAGCAAACTCAAAAACGTCCACCTTCATATCACACAAAGATACAGAATATTGCTCGATGAGATCAAAATGGAGACCTTAAAACTTGCAATTAGTCTTCATCGACCAGCATGTCTGGAAAATCTGTGCCGTTTGTTCGTCAGCAGTTAACATCTATCATAAACTCTCGTTGAGTCTTTAATCTCAAGTTCAGTAGGGTATTTACGATCGACTAGGTCAGCAAACGTCTTGTTGTTTATAGACAACACATCGTCAATATACCTGAAAGTGAAATTGAAAGATTTGGAATGGTTTTTGTTACCCGTCCTGATAAGCCCTTCGACAAATTCAGCCTCGTATGCAAACAAAAACAAGACAGCCAAAAGTCGGGCACGGTTAGTTTCCATTGGAATGCCAACAGTCTGTTGGAATATCTTTCCTCCAAACTCAAGATATTGTCAACCAGGAATCCAATCATTCGTACTATATCTTCCTCTGTATATTTTAACCTTGGTTTTGTTGTGTTTTTCACAACGTATGCTCCAAGATAGCTCACAAGCATGTATTTATTTGTATCGTCGTTCACCATTCTTGGAAAAGAAAGCTCCTATAATGAGAGGTCGAAGTCGTATTTAGATAAATGGCGATATATTGTTGTTAACAGGTGGCTGGTAATCTGAAGGATTCGGTACCCCTAAAGTCCTCTGTCCAGGGGTCCATGTACACTAGCTTCAAAGACTATGGCGGAATATACAGCACAGACGTCAATAGCATCGGCTGGTCTGTCATCATGCTGAAGGTATTTCAGTATTTGGTATATCCATCCAAAACCTGTCTTGCGTGACTGCCGAATTATTCCTGACTATTCCAATACTTGTTGTACTACTATGTCCTTCTAATTCAGTCTTGATCTTTTGTGACTTTATTCCAGTTCAAGTGTATTATCCGTCACAGTACTAGTGTATTCTCCGTCACAGTACTATTGTATTCTCCGTCACAGTACTAGTATATTCTCCGTCACAGTATTAGTGTATTCTCCGTCACAGTACTAGTGTATTCTCCGTCACAGTACTAGTATATTCTACGTCACAGTACTAGTGTATTCTCCGTCAAAGTATTAGTGTATTCTCCGTCACAGTATTAGTGTATTCTCCGTCACAGTACTAGTATATTCTCCGTCACAGTATTAGTGTATTCTCCGTCACAGTATTAGTGTATTCTCCGTCACAGTACTAGTGTATTCTCCGTCACAGTACTAGTGTATTCTCCGTCAAAGTACTAGTGTATTCTCCGTCACAGTATTAGTGTATTCTCCTTCACAGTACTAGTGTCTTCTCCGTCACAGTATTAGTGTATTCTCCGTCACAGTACTAGTGTCTTCTCCGTCACAATACTAGTGTCTTCTCCGTCACAGTGCTAGTGTATTCTCCGTCACAGTACTAGTGTCTTCTCCGTCACAGTACTAGTGTATTCTCTGTCACAGTGCTAGTGTATTCTCCGTCACAGTACTAGTGTATTCTCCGTCACAGTACTAGTATATTCTCCGTCACAGTACTAGTGTATTCTCTGTCACAGTACTAGTGTATTCTCCGTCACAGTACTAGTGTATTCTCCGTCACAGTACTAGTGTATTCTCCATCATAGTACTAGTGTATTCTCCGTCACAGTACTAGTGTATTCTCCGTCACAGTACTAGTGTATTCTCCGTCACAGTACTAGTGTATTCTCCGTCACTGACTAGTGTATTCTCTGTCACAGTACTAGTGTATTCTCCGTCACAGTACTAGTGTATTCTCCGTCACAGTACTAGTGTATTCTCCGTCACAGTACTAGTGTATTCTCCGTCACAGTATAGAGTATTCTCCGTCACAGTACTAGTATATTCTCCGTCACGGTACTAGTGTATTCTCCGTCACAGTACTAGTGTATTCTCCGTCACAGTACTAGTGTATTCTCCGTCACAGTACTAGTGTATTCTCCGTCACAGTACTAGTGTATTCCCGTCACAGGACTAGTGTATTCCCCGACACAGGACTAGTGTATTCTCCGTCACAGTACTAGTATATTCTCCGTCACAGTACTAGTGTATTCTCCGTCACAGTACTAGTGTATTCTCCGTCACAGTACTAGTGTATTCTCCGTCACAGTACTAGTGTATTCTACGTCACAGTACTAGTGTATTCTCCGTCACAGGACTAGTGTATTCCCCGTCACAGTACTAGTGTATTCTCCGTCACAGTACTAGTATATTCTCCGTCACAGTACTAGTGTATTCTCCGTCACAGTACTAGTGTATTCTCCGTCACAGTACTAGTGTATTCTCCGTCACAGTACTAGTGTATTCTCCGTCACAGTACTAGTGTATTCTCCGTCACAGTACTAGTGTATTCTCCGTCACAGTACTAGTGTATTCCCCGTCACAGTACTAGTGTATTCTCCGTCACAGTACTAGTGTATTCTCCGTCACAGTACTAGTGTATTCTCCGTCACAGTACTAGTGTATTCTCTGTCACAGTGCTAGTGTATTCTCCGTCACAGTACTAGTGTATTCTCCGTCACAGTACTAGTATATTCTCCGTCACAGTACTAGTGTATTCTCTGTCACAGTACTAGTGTATTCTCCGTCACAGTACTAGTGTATTCTCCGTCACAGTACTAGTGTATTCTCCATCATAGTACTAGTGTATTCTCCGTCACAGTACTAGTGTATTCTCCGTCACAGTACTAGTGTATTCTCCGTCACAGTACTAGTGTATTCTCCGTCACTGACTAGTGTATTCTCTGTCACAGTACTAGTGTATTCTCCGTCACAGTACTAGTGTATTCTCCGTCACAGTACTAGTGTATTCTCCGTCACAGTACTAGTGTATTCTCCGTCACAGTATAGAGTATTCTCCGTCACAGTACTAGTATATTCTCCGTCACGGTACTAGTGTATTCTCCGTCACAGTACTAGTGTATTCTCCGTCACAGTACTAGTGTATTCTCCGTCACAGTACTAGTGTATTCTCCGTCACAGTACTAGTGTATTCCCGTCACAGGACTAGTGTATTCCCCGACACAGGACTAGTGTATTCTCCGTCACAGTACTAGTATATTCTCCGTCACAGTACTAGTGTATTCTCCGTCACAGTACTAGTGTATTCTCCGTCACAGTACTAGTGTATTCTCCGTCACAGTACTAGTGTATTCTACGTCACAGTACTAGTGTATTCTCCGTCACAGGACTAGTGTATTCCCCGTCACAGTACTAGTGTATTCTCCGTCACAGTACTAGTATATTCTCCGTCACAGTACTAGTGTATTCTCCGTCACAGTACTAGTGTATTCTCCGTCACAGTACTAGTGTATTCTCCGTCACAGTACTAGTGTATTCTCCGTCACAGTACTAGTGTATTCTCCGTCACAGTACTAGTGTATTCTCCGTCACAGTACTAGTGTATTCCCCGTCACAGTACTAGTGTATTCTCCGTCACAGTACTAGTGTATTCTCCGTCACAGTACTAGTGTATTCTCCGTCACAGTACTAGTGTATTCTCCGTCACAATACTAGTGCATTCTTCGTCACAGTACTAGTGTATTCTCCGTCACAGAACTAGTGCATTCTCCGTCACAGTATTAGTGTATTCTCCGTCACAGTATTAGAGTATTCTCCGTCACAGTACTAGTGCATTCTCATTCACAGTACTAGTGTATTCTCCGTCACAGTACTAGTGTATTCTCCGTCACAGTACTAGTATATTCTCCGTCACAGTACTAGTGTATTCCCCGTCAAAGTACTAGTGTATTCTCCGTCACAGTACTAGTGTATTCTCCGTCACAGTACTAGTGTATTCTCCGTCACAGTACTAGTGTATTCTCCGTCACAGTACTAGTGTATTCTCCGTCACAGTACTAGTTTATTCTCCGTCACAGTACTAGTGTATTCTCCGTCACAGTACTAGTGTATTCTCCGTCACAGTACTAGTGTATTCTCCGTCACAGTACTAGTGTATTCTTCGTCACAGTACTAGTGTATTCTCCGTCACAGTACTAGTATATTCTTCGTCACAGTACTAGTGTATTCTCCGTCACAGTACTAGTGTATTCTCCGTCACAGTACTAATGTATTCTCCGTCAGAGTACTAGTGTATTCTCCGTCACAGTACTAGTGTATTCTCCGTCACAGTACTAGTTTATTCTCCGTCACAGTACTAGTGTATTCTCCGTCACAGTACTAGTGTATTCTCCGTCACAGTATTAGTGTATTCTCCGTCACAGTATAGTGTATTCTCCGTCACAGTACTAGTGTATTCTCCGTCACAGTACTAGTGTATTCTCCGTCACAGTATTAGTGTATTCTCCGTCAAAGTACTAGTGTATTCCCCGTCACAGTACTAGTGTATTCTCCGTCACAGTACTAGTGTATTCTCCGTCACAATTCTAGTGTATTTTCCGTCACATTACTAGTATATTCTCCGTCACAGTACTAGTATATTCTCCGTCACAGTACTCGTGTATTCTCCGTCACAGTACTAGTGTATTCTCCGTCACAGTACTAGTGTATTCTCCGTCACAGTACTAGTATATTCTCTGTCACAGTATAGTGTATTATCCGTCACAGTACTAGTGTATTCTCCGTCACAGTACTAGTGTATTCTCCGTCACAGTATTAGTGTATTCTCCGTCACAGTACTAGTGTATTCTCCGTCACAGTACTAGTGTATTCTCCGTCACAGTACTAGTGTATTCTCCGTCACAGTACTAGTGTATTCTCTGTCACAGTACTAGTGTATTCTACGTCACAGTATTAGTGTTTTCTCCGTCACAACACTTGTGTATTCTCCGTCACAGTACTAGTGTATTCTACGTCACAGTACTAGTTTATTCCCCGTCACAGTATTAGTGTATTCTCCGTCACAGTACTAGTGTATTCTCCGTCACAGTACTAGTGTATTCTCCGTCACAGTATTAGTGTATTCTCCGTCACAGTACTAGTGTATTCTCTGTCACAGTACTAGTGTATTCTACGTCACAATAT
Organism: Mimachlamys varia; assembly: GCA_947623455.1. NCBI lineage: Eukaryota > Metazoa > Mollusca > Bivalvia > Pectinida > Pectinidae > Mimachlamys > Mimachlamys varia. The sequence continues at coordinate 32,448,307 of OX392545.1, forward strand.
TAGTGTTTTCTCCGTCACAGTATTAGTGTATTCTCCGTCACAGTACTAGTGTATTCTCCGTCACAGTACTAGTGTATTCTCTGTCACAGTATTAGTGTATTCTCCGTCACAGTACTAGTGTATTCTCCGTCACAGTACTAGTGTATTCTCCGTCACAGTACTAGTGTATTCTCCGTCACAGTATTAGTGTATTCTCCGTCACAGTACTAGTGTATTCTCCGTCACAGTACTAGTGTATTCTCCGTCACAGTACTAGTGTATTCTCCGTCACAGTACTAGTGTATTCTCCGTCACAGTACTAGTGTATTCTCTGTCACAGTACTAGTGTATTCTACGTCACAGTATTAGTGTTTTCTCCGTCACAACACTTGCGTATTCTCCGTCACAGTACTAGTGTATTCTACGTCACAGTACTAGTTTATTCCCCGTCACAGTATTAGTGTATTCTCCGTCACAGTACTAGTGTATTCTCCGTCACAGTACTAGTGTATTCTCCGTCACAGTATTAGTGTATTCTCCGTCACAGTACTAGTGTATTCTCTGTCACAGTACTAGTGTATTCTACGTCACAATATTAGTGTTTTCTCCGTCACAGTATTAGTGTATTCTCCGTCACAGTACTAGTGTATTCTCCGTCACAGTACTAGTGTATTCTCTGTCACAGTATTAGTGTATTCTCCGTCACAGTACTAGTGTATTCTCCGTCACAGTACTAGTGTATTCTCCGTCACAGTACTAGTGTATTCTCCGTCACAGTATTAGTGTATTCTCCGTCACAGTACTAGTGTATTCTCCGTCGCAGTACTAGTGTATTCTCCGTCACAGTACTAGTGTATTCTCCGTCACAGTATTAGTGTATTCTCTGTCACATTACTAGTGTATTCTCCGTCACAGTACTAGTGTATTCTCCGTCACAGTATAAGTGTATTCTCTGTCACAGTACTAGTGTATTCTCCGTCACAGTATTAGTGTATAATCTGTCACAGTACTAGTGTATTCTCCGTCACAGTACTAGTGTATTCTCCGTCACAGTATTAGTGTATTCTCCGTCACAGTACTAGTGTATTCTACGTCACAGTACTAGTATATTCTCCGTCACAGTACTAGTGTATTCTCCGTCACAGTATTAGTGTATTCTCCGTCACAGTACTAGTGTATTCTCCGTCACAGTATTAGTGTATTCTCCGTCAAAGTACTAGTGTATTCCCCGTCACAGTACTAGTGTATTCTCCGTCACAGTACTAGTGTATTCTCCGTCACAATACTAGTGTATTCTCCGTCACATTACTAGTATATTCTCCGTCACAGTACTAGTATATTCTCCGTCACAGTACTCGTGTATTCTCCGTCACAGTACTAGTGTATTCTCCGTCACAGTACTAGTGTATTCTCCGTCACAGTACTAGTATATTCTCTGTCACAGTATAGTGTATTATCCGTCACAGTACTAGTGTATTCTCCGTCACAGTACTAGTGTATTCTCCGTCACAGTATTAGTGTATTCTCCGTCAAAGTACTAGTGTATTCTCCGTCACAGTACTAGTGTATTCTCCGTCACAGTACTAGTGTATTCTCCGTCACAGTACTAGTGTATTCTCTGTCACAGTACTAGTGTATTCTACGTCACAGTATTAGTGTTTTCTCCGTCACAACACTTGTGTATTCTCCGTCACAGTACTAGTGTATTCTACGTCACAGTACTAGTTTATTCCCCGTCACAGTATTAGTGTATTCTCCGTCACAGTACTAGTGTATTCTCCGTCACAGTACTAGTGTATTCTCCGTCACAGTATTAGTGTATTCTCCGTCACAGTACTAGTGTATTCTCTGTCACAGTACTAGTGTATTCTACGTCACAATATTAGTGTTTTCTCCGTCACAGTATTAGTGTATTCTCCGTCACAGTACTAGTGTATTCTCCGTCACAGTACTAGTGTATTCTCTGTCACAGTATTAGTGTATTCTCCGTCACAGTACTAGTGTATTCTCCGTCACAGTACTAGTGTATTCTCCGTCACAGTACTAGTGTATTCTCCGTCACAGTATTAGTGTATTCTCCGTCACAGTACTAGTGTATTCTCCGTCACAGTACTAGTGTATTCTCCGTCACAGTACTAGTGTATTCTCCGTCACAGTACTAGTGTATTCTCCGTCACAGTACTAGTGTATTCTCTGTCACAGTACTAGTGTATTCTACGTCACAGTATTAGTGTTTTCTCCGTCACAACACTTGCGTATTCTCCGTCACAGTACTAGTGTATTCTACGTCACAGTACTAGTTTATTCCCCGTCACAGTATTAGTGTATTCTCCGTCACAGTACTAGTGTATTCTCCGTCACAGTACTAGTGTATTCTCCGTCACAGTATTAGTGTATTCTCCGTCACAGTACTAGTGTATTCTCTGTCACAGTACTAGTGTATTCTACGTCACAATATTAGTGTTTTCTCCGTCACAGTATTAGTGTATTCTCCGTCACAGTACTAGTGTATTCTCCGTCACAGTACTAGTGTATTCTCTGTCACAGTATTAGTGTATTCTCCGTCACAGTACTAGTGTATTCTCCGTCACAGTACTAGTGTATTCTCCGTCACAGTACTAGTGTATTCTCCGTCACAGTATTAGTGTATTCTCCGTCACAGTACTAGTGTATTCTCCGTCACAGTACTAGTGTATTCTCCGTCACAGTACTAGTGTATTCTCCGTCACAGTATTAGTGTATTCTCTGTCACATTACTAGTGTATTCTCCGTCACAGTACTAGTGTATTCTCCGTCACAGTATAAGTGTATTCTCTGTCACAGTACTAGTGTATTCTCCGTCACAGTATTAGTGTATAATCTGTCACAGTACTAGTGTATTCTCCGTCACAGTACTAGTGTATTCTCCGTCACAGTATTAGTGTATTCTCCGTCACAGTACTAGTGTATTCTACGTCACAGTACTAGTATATTCTCCGTCACAGTACTAGTGTATTCTCCGTCACAGTATTAGTGTATTCTCCGTCACAGTACTAGTGTATTCTCCGTTACAGTACTAGTGTATTCTCCGTCACAGTACTAGTATATTCTCCGTCACAGTATTAGTGTATTCTCCGTCACAGTACCAGTGTATTCTCCGTCACAGTACTAGTGTATTCTCCGTCACAGAACTAGTGTATTCTCCGTCACAGTACTAGTATATTCTCCGTCACAGTACTAGTGTATTCTCCGTCACTGTACTAGTGTATTCTCCGTCACAGTACTAGTGTATTCTCCGTCACAGTACTAGTATATTCTCCGTCACAGTATTAGTATATTCTCCGTCACAGTACTAGTGTATTCTCCGTCACAGTACTCGTGTATTCTCCGTCACAGTATTAGTGTATTCTCCGTCACAGTATTAGTGTATTCTCCGTCACAGTACTAGTGTATTCTCCGTCACAGTACTAGTGTATTCTCCGTCACAGTACTAGTGTATTCCCCGTCACAGTACTAGTGTATTCTTCGTCACAGTACTAGTGTATTCTCCGTCACAGTACTAGTGTATTCTCCGTCACAGTACTAGTGTATTCTCCGTCACAGTATTAGTGTATTCTCCGTCACAGTACTAGTGTATTCTCCGTCACAGTATTAGTGTATTCTCCGTCACAGTACTAGTATATTCTCCGTCACAGTACTAGTGTATTCTCCGTCACAGTATTAGTGTATTCTCCGTCACAGTACTAGTGTATTCTCCGTCACAGTACTAGTGTATTCTCCGTCACAGTACTAGTGTATTCTCCGTCACAGTACTAGTGTATTCTCCGTCACAGAAGTAGTGTATTCTCCGTCACAGTACTAGTGTATTCTCCGTCACAGTACTAGTGTATTCTCCGTTACAGTACTAGTGTATTCTCCGTCACAGTACTAGTGTATTCTCCGTCACAGTACTAGTGTATTCTCCGTCACAGTATTAGTGTATTCTCTGTCACAATACTAGTGTATTCTCCGTCACAGTACTAGTGTATTCTCCGTCACAGTATAAGTGTATTCTCCGTCACAGTACTAGTGTATTCTCTGTCACAGTACCAGTGTATTCTCCGTCACAGTACTCGTGTATTCTCCGTCACAGTACTAGTGTATTCTCCGTCACAGTACTAGTATATTCTCCGTCACAGTACTAGTGTATTCTCCGTCACTGTACTAGTGTATTCTCCGTCACAGTACTAGTGTATTCTCCGTCACAGTACTAGTATATTCTCCGTCACAGTATTAGTATATTCTCCGTCACAGTACTAGTGTATTCTCCGTCACAGTACTCGTGTATTCTCCGTCACAGTACTAGTGTATTCTCCGTCACAGTATTAGTGTATTCTCCGTCACAGTACTAGTGTATTCTCCGTCACAGTACTAGTGTATTCTCCGTCACAGTACTAGTGTATTCTCCGTCACAGTACTAGTGTATTCTTCGTCACAGTACTAGTGTATTCTCCGTCACAGTACTAGTGTATTCTCCGTCACAGTACTAGTGTATTCTCCGTCACAGTACTAGTGTATTCTCCGTCACAGTACTAGTGTATTCTCCGTCACAGTATTAGTGTATTCTCCGTCACAGTACTAGTATATTCTCCGTCACAGTACTAGTGTATTCTCCGTCACAGTATTAGTGTATTCTCCGTCACAGTACTAGTGTATTCTCCGTCACAGTACTAGTGTATTCTCCGTCACAGTACTAGTGTATTCTCCGTCACAGTACTAGTGTATTCTCCGTCACAGTACTAGTGTATTCTCCGTCACAGTACTAGTGTATTCTCCGTCACAGAAGTAGTGTATTCTCCGTCACAGTACTAGTGTATTCTCCGTCACAGTACTAGTGTATTCTCCGTTACAGTACTAGTGTATTCTCCGTCACAGTACTAGTGTATTCTCCGTCACAACACTAGTGTATTCTCCGTCACAGTACTAGTATATTCTCCGTCACAGTACTAGTGTATTCTCCGTCACAGTACTAGTGTATTCTCCGTCACAGTACTAGTGTATTCTCCGTCACAGTATTAGTGTATTCTCCGTCACAGTACTAGTGTATTCTCCGTCACAGTACTAGTGTATTCCCCGTCACAGTACTAGTGTATTCTCCGTCACAGTATTAGTATATTCTCCGTCACAGTATTAGTGTATTCTCCGTCACAGTATTAGTGTATTCTCCGTCACAGTACTAGTGTATTCTCCGTCACAGTACTAGTGTATTCTCCGTCACAGTACTAGTGTATTCTCCGTCACAGTACTAGTGTATTCTCCGTCACAGTACTAGTGTATTCTCCGTCACAGTATTAGTGTATTCTCCGTCACAGTACTAGTGTATTCTCCGTCACAGTACTAGTGTATTCTCCGTCACAGTACTAGTGTATTCTCCGTCACAGTACTAGTATATTCTCCGTCACAGTACTAGTATATTCTCCGTCACAGTACTAGTGTATTCTCCGTCACAGTACTAGTATATTCTCCGTCACAGTATTAGTGTATTCTCCGCCACAGTATTAGTGTATTCTCCGTCACAGTACTAGTGTATTCTCCGTCACAGTACTAGTGTATTCTCCGTCACAGTACTAGTGTATTCTCCGTCACAGTATTAGTGTATTCTCCGTCACAGTACTAGTGTATTCTCCGTCACAGTACTAGTGTATTCTCCGTCACAGTATTAGTGTATTCTCCGTCACAGTATTAGTGTATTCTCCGTCACAGTACTAGTATATTCTCCGTCACAGTATTAGTGTATTCTCCGTCACAGTACTAGTGTATTCTCCGTCACAGTACTAGTGTATTCTGCTCTCAGTACTAGTGTATTCTACGTCACAGTACTAGTATATTCTCCGTCACAGTACTAGTGTATTCTCCGTCACAGTACTAGTGTATTCTCCGTCACAGTACTAGTGTATTCTCCGTCACAGTACTAGTGTATTCTCCTCTCAGTACTAGTGTATTCTCCGTCACAGTACTAGTATATTCTCCGTCACAGTACTAGTGTATTCTCCGTCACAGTACTAGTGTATTCTCCGTCACAGTACTAGTGTATTCTCCGTCACAGTACTAGTGTATTCTCCGTCACAGTACTAGTGTATTCTCCGTCACAGTACTAGTGTATTCTCCGTCACAGTACTAGTGTATTCTCTGTCACAGTACTAGTATATTCTACGTCACAGTACTAGTGTATTCTCCGTCACAGTACTAGTGTATTCTCCGTCACAGTACTAGTGTATTCTCCGTCACAGTACTAGTGTATTCTCCTCTCAGTACTAGTGTATTCTCCGTCACAGTACTAGTGTATTCTCCGTCACAGTACTAGTGTATTCTCCTCTCAGTACTAGTGAATGCTCTGGATAGACACAGTTTAATATATCACCTATCTGTTACAGTACGACTGCTGCGGGGTATATGGATGGGCACAGTATAAGACACTGACAGATAATACACAGAGACCAATCAAGCTCGCTGGGACGTTCGTCTGCTGTGATTTGGATAGGTTAAATTTATACCTCAACGCGTCGTGCTGGTTGGGTGGTATCATGACCTCAGACAAAGATGTAAGTTGATATATTGATGTAACAAAATGGTAAGTTATTCTGTTTATAGTCAACAGATTGTAAGTTATGTACGAATTTGATAAATAGTTAGGTACCAAATCGGTAAGTTTATCTATTAATGTAACAAAATAGTAAGTTTATCTATTAATGTAAAAAAAATGGTAAGTTTATATATTGATGTTACAAATTGGTAAGTTTATCTGTTGATGTAACAAATTGGTAAGTTTATCTATTAATGTAACAAATCAGAAAGTTTATCTATTAATGTATCAAATCAGTTAGTTTTACTGCATGTATCAATGCATCAAACCAGTAAGTTTATCTATTAATGTAACAAATCAGAAAGTTTATCTTTTAATGTATTAAATCAGTTAGTTTAACTGCATGTATCAATGCATCAAACCAGTAAGTTTATCTATTAATGTAACACAATGGTAAGTTTATATATTGATGTAACAAAATGGTAAGTTTTTATATTAATGTAACAAAATGGTAAGTTTATATATTCATGTAACAAAATGGTAAGTTTATCTATTAATGTAACAAACCGGTAAGTTTATACTTTGATGTTACAAATTTCCAGTTAGAATCGTTCTGCAAGAAGTGACATCTCCTCTAAAATGTAGAGATTATTGTTCAAACCAGCTTTTAATGTATTGACAGATGTGCGAAATTATAGGTAGTGAAACACAGTATCAATATCACCTCCGTTATAATCATATGGCCATAACTTTCATCTGATGTTAATAAAAATATTAATCTTTCTTTTTTTGTAGGACTGTTATGATGCCGTTATTGACGCCATTTTGTCATCGACGGTTGTACAGTTGATACCTTTGATTTTGATCGCTCAGGTAAGAACGTGAGAATTCTGTGGCTGCTATAATTATACTGTTCCATGTTTGTGATATTCGTCAGTGCAACTGCTTCCTCGCAAATATATTGATTATTTTTCTATATTAAGTGAAGAATAGAATCAATATCGGTGTCATTTTTAATACATTAAATGATTCAGCTTTATTGATACGGAATATTTGTACCGTTTCGTAGCATTCCATTGAAACCTAATGTTATCATCACCCTGTTCCTGTGTCCCTGTCGGTAAATGGTTTGATGTACAGGGTGTTCCATAAAACATGTTCACACGTTTGTGGCTGTAACTTTTCCTCTTGAAGCAAAATAATAACAAACGGCCAATTATATTTAGGAAAATACATGTCTGATTTCATAACTTGTTTCCACATGAGCAAAAAATATTGATGACGTTTTTATGACTTTTTTTATATCTATGCTGTGGACATTAATGTAGTAAAAAATAGTATATATTGTGCATTAAGTTTCTGAGAAAAAATATATTTGATGTTTAACCTTTATTCAATTGTGAGAAGAAAACATTCAGTTGACACATATAAAAATATTGCCAGAAATTTAGAGATAGTTTAAAGGTTATGATTGACAAGAGATGACGGCATCTTGAAAACATCATAAAATGACGTTACATAACATTTTTTGCTTTAATGGGGCAATGCCGCTAAGAATTTTAGAAGTTTTATTGAAAATAACACACCAATAAAATTGTTTGATTATTATATTTAATCTAATGTATGTCATATTTTCATTATAAATGTTGTATTTTATTTATAATGTCGAAAATTCAGGAAAATGTTTCTAGGAACACCCTGCACTTGTAATGTTGATAAGGTTTATAAAACTGCTGTATTGTGCTGTAAGATTAGCAAGTCGCGATCGGCAAAACAGACATATAAAACAAACAAAACACGGAAATCAATTTTAAGTGGAGCTGTTTAAGACTTGTTAGCAATGTCTTTATAAGGAGATAAGCGTGTCAGAAGAATATAATTGTTAAATTTATAAGTTATAATATATTGTGTTTCCAGTCCAACAGAATAGTGGAGCGTATTGAATTAGATGTTCTGTTTTAGTTGACCTCATTCAGCGTACTGTTCCAACGGACGCAATACACAACAACAACAAAGCAAACTTTGATTTGGAAATTAAATCCTGTGTTTCCTACATTTCAGATTGTTATGATAATGTGTGCCATCTTCATTATCCTCGACAACAAGTATACGATAACCAAAGTAGAACCGGAGGATGACTTCCCAGAGAAACCAAACACAATAACCTAACCAAAGGACAATCGGCGACGAAAAACTGAAACTGGAAAAGGGATGACGAGAAACCAAACACAAAAACCCAACCAAAGGACAATAGGCGACGACAAACTGAAACTGGAAAAGGGATGACGAGAAACCAAACACAAAAACCCAACCAAAGGACAATAGGCGACGACAAACTGAAACTGGAAAAGGGATGTCGAGAAACCAAACACAAAAACCCAACCAAAGGACAATAGGGGACGACAAACTGAAACTGGAAAAGGGATGACGAGAAACCAAACACAAAAACCCAACCAAAGGACAAAAGGCGACGACAAACTGAAACTGAGAAAGGGATAACGAGAAACCAAACACAAAAACCCAACCAAAGGACAATAGGCGACAACAATTGAAACTGGAAAAGGGATGACGAGAAACCAAACACAAAAACCTAACCAAAGGACAATAGGGGACGAAAAACTGAAACTGGAAAAGGGATGACGAGAAACTAAACACAAACACCTAACCAAAGGACAAAAGGAGACGACAAACTGGAAAAGGGATGACGAGAAACAAAACACAAAAACCTAACCAAAGGACAATAGGGAACTAAAAACTGAAATCGGAATATAGATGACGAGAATCCAAACACAAAAACCTAACAAAAGGACAATAGGGGACGAAAAACTGAAACTGGAAAAGGGATGACGAGAAACTAAACACAAAAACCTAACCAAAGGACAATAGGGGACGAAAAACTGAAACTGGAAAAGTGATGACGAGAAACCAAAACACAAAAACCTAATCAAAGGACAATAGGAGACGAAAAACTGAAAATTGAAAATGGATGACCAGAAAACAAATACAAAAACCTTACCAAGGACAATAGGGGACTAAAAACTGAAATCGGAAAATGGATGACGAGAATCCAAACACAAAAACCTAACCAAGGGACAATAGGGGACGAAAAACTGAAACTGGAAAATGGATTACGAGAAACCAAACACAAAACCCTAAATAAAGGACTATAGAACACGAAAAATTGAAACCGGAACAGGGATGATGAGTGACCAAACACTATCTATCGCCTTTATACCAACATACTTTGATATAGGGAGTTTTGTTATATACTGTTTATTGTGTTGGATTGTATGTTGATGCTGGAGATTTCACGACACACTCATCCTGTAGTGAATACGGAGTAAACATCAAAAACTGACAACCACATTACAAGATGCATTCAGGCAGTAAATACATCCCACACTTTTAGTGTTTAAAAACAAAAAAAAAACTGTGTACAATTAATTTAAAGTAGGATTATGCGTCTTGAGTTATGACTAGAAACAAGAAATGTGAATTAAATAGTCATCTAAAGGGTGAGAGTGATATCTATTACATTGATTACGCCACATGTTAAGCCACCAAGTGTGGCTTATTTTAAAAACTTATAATTACTTTAAAAAACACATAAGTATAACGTAAATCTATGTAAGAACACCAAAAAAGACGACATAGAGACATCCATAGATTCCTCTCGTAAATGACTTCATTTTAAGAGAACCAATACCACAGTATATCTTGGTATTAAAGACACCAAATTTGCCATCAATTCAACTAATTGTTTATACGTTGAAAATGGTTGTGTATATTAACTGTTTTTTTAACATTCGAAGACTTCCGGTTTCAGGACTTGATTATTGTTACAATCGATGTATTGAACTTTGTTACTGTTATGAATGTAAATCTGTAAATAAAGATATTGAATGTTGGGTCTCTTGGTTGTTGTTTCATGTGACACACACTCAAATCTGAGTTGGATATTGATGGCATTGCATATATGTTTCTGTTATCAAATACGAAAGACACTTGTTACTCAATATCCTTAAACTCCGGACTATCGCAAGAAGGCTTACATGAACATAACTCAGCCTCCCAAATACACACGCTCTCAACACACACCAACATCCCATACTCCGGGAGGCCGTCCTTAAATGACCCTGGCAGGTTATAGGACGTAAAAACAGCCTACCAACCAACAAACGGTCCAAATAATAAAGCTGTGTCGGGTAGCCTTAACGTAATAGTTGGTGAAAGTAATAGTTTATTAATGATCTTAGATAACAGTCACATTATCAGGACATGTACTGGTGAAAACAACAAATCAACGTAAAGTAATACAAACTTTGTACTGCAATGCATTGTGTCTCAAATCATCAAGTCAATGTCTCAGTTCTTCCAGCAAAGCAATCACAATAAGCAAGGAATACCGAGGCGTCAACAAAACCATAATCCCAACTCCAAATCGATAACAGTAGGGGCTAGATATGAACCCCTGCAAAAGTACAAGATAATAAGACCAGGTGTTTCGAAAGAGTAAGCGTCTTTTGTTTCATCGATGGCAACCGCCATGTATATATGTGTCACATCCAAGTGAACTGTTACGTTGTGACCTCCTGGACATCGCACATTTCAAAACACGCAAGACAAGAAATATGGCGGCTCTCGAACTACTTTTATAACACGTATCACTATGAATGGCGTGTCTAATGACCGGAGTTATCCGGACCGAAATACACAAGATCAGTTCAGTACATAGCATACACATCAAGCTTCATAATGAGAACCGAATCATCATTGTCAATCACAACAAGTAAGCACTATTGAGTAACTTAGGAACAATACTGCACCAAACTATCAAATGTATATGGCTCCACTTCCTGGATAAAGACCATACTCTCCACCATCGCCCTCGTCGCCCCTCCCTCGGCCTTCTACTGGCTTTCTGTCTCTTGTACTATATTGTCCTGTATTACATCTTCCAAATCAGTAATAGTCCAGTCATTTTATGGTAAAAATAGGGCTTACCTCAAACTAATTGCAAACGAATTTATTTTTGTATTTCTTTTATCTATTACATGTCTTGCTCAACATATCAAAAGTCTAAAGCAATCACCGCGGGGGAAAGCTATTTTTCAAGTTTTTTTGAGACGTTGCTTGAATTCAAGTCAATCAAAGGATATATTGGGGGTAGGTGTATACTTTTCGTAATAAAAACAAAAGCCTTAATGATAGAACAAACATTAATGCATTAAAAGCGCATAGATAGTACCCCTTTAAAGTTGCATAATATTATTATTGATTTACATAAATCATGACGTCACAAAGACTCAATAATTACCTCCCCTTTTAACGTGTATGCCTATTTCCTGTCAACCTCACATATGTTGGTACATTACAATATTTTACTACCAATCTATACATGTGTTGATAATCCAGTTAACATTGTGCTATGCTTTACAGCTGAGAGGTGAATTTCCTAAATAACAAATTAATTTTCCTTCAGAGCTAATCTTCAATCAACAAAGCACCTGCGCTTATACTGTCGTGCTGATTGCATTCCAATATCACATCATAACATTATTTAAGATTTGAAGAGCTCACTTTGTTACATTGTTAAACTTGTATTTCTAAATTATAGAAAGACGAGGCATACTTATGGCAAAACAAATTATGTTCTAATGCTTTTAGCGCCCACTTTGAAATAATATAATAGTATCAATTTTTAAGACTTAGTATTTAAAAAAAATACTAAAACGTCAAGACAATAATTCCGAGATAAAATAAGAATTTGTATACAGTGAACATTACAGCATTGCTAAAAGATGACGTAACACACACATATGCTGCACCTTTTAAATCAGTGATTGATATAGTATGCCGATAAAATGAATTAAACTGAATCATACAGATGTTTCGTCCTCCTAGGACTCGTCAGTGATGCTACGGGCAAAAAGGTGGGAATCGCAATTGTCTAAACTAATGTAGAAGCAGTAGGGTAAGGTGCGTAAAATCCTCTTTAATTTATGAATTTAGAAGACATATCATATCAGTATTGTATTTTTTCAAATCGTGTACTACGAAAGTGTGTATTTATGTCCCGTGCCGCTACTCAGGTGAGATAAATGTGGTTATGGAGGATCCAGCAAACCTCGAGGACTAAACATCCACCAGCTGTGTCTACACCTCATATCCTAAAGGATGACAACTAAATCGAAACGGAAGAATTGACAAAAAAACTATATAGCAAACCGGATCTGCTGATTTCTTTTATTCATGAAACAATTTGTGCGTCATTGGTTGGATTTTAAGAAATAGTAAATAACACAATTGTAGAGAAACATATTACAATATTAATAAGAAAAATAATAATAATATACAATATTTGATATAGCGCCCTATCTAGCTAACATAGGCCACTCTAAAGCACTTCACAGTACATAGATATACAATTCTCATACAATCAATACAATTAACACATACATTTCTATCATATACAATTCTGAGGAGTTTGCAGGAGCTGCCTTATCAGGCGCTAACTACTTGTCCTATACCACCTGGCTAATATCTCCATTGTGTGTGTATATGTGTGTGTGCTGGAGATGGATTGTGTTCTGTTTGTAGTGGGACCGTGTTTCCAACGGCATCTTTTAGAGTGCCACCTCACTTGAATGCTACATCACAGATACTGCAACACCCACCCCAGACCATTTTATACTCCACCTGGGTTGTTGGAGTTGTGTGGGCAGGAGACAAGCACTTTATCTGAATGTTTCATGCGTATGGCGATTACGAGGATCGAACCTGCATGGTTGATTAGCTACAGTAAAATACTTCCATAATTACAAGTCGATGTGAATTCTAAAAACCGTATAATTTTCGGAGGAAACTTTTTCAAAACCATCAGAGGATGATGCTGTTAGAAATATAATTGTCTGTTTATGGTAAGTAATTGAAAGTCTTTTGCGGTATTCACCTGTCTTACCCGTGGTTAACTGTATTTCACCTGTCTTACCCGTGGTTAACTGTATTTTACCTGTCTTACCCATGGTTAACTGTATTTCACCTGTCTTACCCGTGGTTAACTGTATTTCACCTGTCTTACCCTTGGTTAACTGTATTTCACCTTTCTTATCCGTGGTTAACTGTATTTTATTTGTCTTTCCCGTGGTTAACTGTATTTCACCTGTCTTACCCGTGGCTAACTGTATTTCACCTGTCTTACCCTTGGTTAACTGTATTTCACCTGTCTTACCCGTGCTTAACTGTATTTCACCTGTCTTACCCGTGGTTAACTGTGTTTCACCTTTCTTACCCGTGGTTAACTGTATTTCACCTGTCTTACCCGTGGTTAACTGTCCTATGTAAGGTTTTTTAACAGAAAGCTGGTTGTGCAATAATGTATCAAATACGATATTAATAGTTTTAATAGAAGATTTTTTTGACTTTTTGTTCATTATGTATTGATTGAGATGCTGGTAAAACCTTTCTTGAAATATCGTTAAGTATTTTGCATTCTAAATGATTATCATTTCAAAATATTTAAAAAAAAATTGTATCATTATACATTGTTTGACAATACGGTAAAATACCAAGTAAGAATGCTATACAAGCAGAACAAAGATAGAGTTTAGTGTTCTAACATTAAGTTATGTGTAATGTTCAACAGTTAATAGTAATTATACTTAAATAACAAATATTAAAGAGAACGATATATCACGAGTGTCACTTCTCTCCAGCGGTAGATAGTTTGAGAACTTCATGAAATCTCAGCAACTGAACTTATGTGATGATGGAACCTTACTGATATCTACTTGTTTGCTATATTTCAAGCTTAAATATGAATGTATAAAAGTGTTTATCCTTAAGTTATAGAAGGTATAAACGATTAAACTTTTAAGATCATATACAGCACCTGAAGCACGAGGGTCTCCATGTAAATCTTCCTTTGGTCATATTTTGCCCCTAGTTAAATCAATTTTGAGTTCGACGCTCCAATATACAGTATTATTTATATTGGACTTTTGTTTTAAATTTGAGATAAAACCAAACGTTTTATCAGCATCACAACTGTTAGAAACATAATTCTACAATGGATATTATGCATCTCCGATGATATAGTTGCCAGCCTGACAGGGCTTTACATTATACATTTACCAATATCGAGGTTGATATTTCAACAGGGTTATTGTAAAACGAAAAACAGATTTAAACATATTATTCAATGTATGTATTTTAAGAAATAATGCTTATAACGTCAACTTACGATGCTGGAAATAACAAGACAAAGTCTGACCATTTATATTGAAATAAAAAACTGAATTTATTTTGCCAGTTTTATTCAACAAGATCACGAAATAAAGCTTCAAATGAAGAAAATTGTCCAAAATTTTTCGAGGAGGAAGATAAAAGCTGCCATCAGAAATCCCACCATTTTGTATCCCACGAAGTAAGTAGTATACACATTGCTTTTTGTTACCAAACGTTGTGTATTACGTGCCAAGGTGTATTGTCTTCTGCCAGGGTATTGTCGTTTTATTAAACAGTTAAATCCTCCCTGGTATTCTACTGTAAGTCCAAATCGTTCAGTGACGTACCATTGTCTTTGTTTTGAGTCAGAAACCACCGAAGCGTTTGATACATATTCAGCATTGTCTTTTCGGCAGGTAAGAATCCAACACGGTTTATTTATATACCTTAAGATAAATGACGACGCCATCTTAATTTTGTGCGCCATTAAATTTGGGATTTTATATCAACATTGGACACATTATTTTGGATTTATTATAACACATTTCAGAGTGAGTATTTTAAAACACATTCACCTAGCACATTACCACGTTTATAAACTTAAATGCCATTCGCATTACTGCTTTAAAATGTTTTGCTTTATATTATTTCAGTTAGGTTAAATAATGTCCATGCTACAAGATGTATCAAATACTCCCTTTAGGGGTTCGACAGAAAAGGGGTTGTTTAACAGGGTCAACTGGGTATTCAGTTCTTCCAAATAATTGTCCGAAAACGGAAGATCATGATCAAAGAGTT
The DNA here is from genome assembly GCA_947623455.1 of Mimachlamys varia. Classification (NCBI taxonomy): domain Eukaryota; kingdom Metazoa; phylum Mollusca; class Bivalvia; order Pectinida; family Pectinidae; genus Mimachlamys; species Mimachlamys varia. The sequence continues at coordinate 32,463,851 of OX392545.1, forward strand.
GCGGTGGTGGCAATGGAAGATATTTAATCAATGTATGGCATAGCTTGCAAGGAATCGATGTTCGGGATAAAGAGGGAAGAATGTTGTAATGAGAGTTGTGAGGAAAGGAGGTTGCAGTTAGGATATAGAGAGGGAATGTTTGTAGTGGGGTACTGCGGTAGAAGGAGGTTACGGTTAGGATGATATATACAGAAAGATTAGCGATGACTATGGTTTTAGTGGGGTACTGTGGTAGAAGGAGGTGTTACGGTTAGTGTGGTGATATTTACAGAAAGATTAGTGACAAGAATGGTTGCAGTGGGGTATTGCAAGAGGAGGTTACGGTAAGTATTGTATTTACAGAACGTTTAGTGATGAGAATGGTTGTAGTGGGGTACTGTGGTAGAAGGAGGTTACGGTAAGGGTGATGATATTTACAGAAAGTTAAGTGATAAGAATGGTTGTAGTGGGGTACTGTGGTAGAAGGAGGTTACGGTAAGGGTGATGATATTTACAGAAAGTTTAGTGATGAGAATGGTTGTAGTGGGGTACTGTGGTAGAAGGAGGTTACGGTAAGGGTGATGATATTTACAGAAAGTTAAGTGATGAGAATGGTTGTAGTGGGATACTGTAGTAGAAGAAGGTTACGGTAAGGGTGATATTTACAGAAAGTTTAGTGATGAGAATGGTTGTAGTGGGGTATTGTGGTAGAATGAGGTTACGGTAAGTGTGATGATATTTACAGAAAGTTTAGTGATGAGAATGGTTGTAGTGGGGTACTGTGGTAGAAGGTGTCTACGGTAAGTGTGGTGATATTTACAGAAAGATTAGTGATGGGAATGGTTGTAGTGGGGTACTGTGGTAGAAGGAAGTTACGGCAAGGGTGATGATATTTACAGAAAGTTTAGTGATGAGAATGGTTGTAGTGGGGTACTGTGGTAGAAGGAGGTTACGGTAAGGCTGATGATATTTACAGAAAGTTTAGTGATGGGAATGGTTGTAGTGGGGTACTGTGGTAGAAGGAAGTTACGGCAAGGGTGATGATATTTACAGAACGTTTAGTGATCAGAATGGTTGTAGTGGGGTACTGTGGTAGAAGGAGGTTACTGTAAGGGTGATATTTACAGAAAGTTTAGTGATGAGAATAGTTGTAGTGGGGTAATGTGGTATAAGGAAGTTATGGTAAGGGTGATGATATTTACAGAAAGTTTAGTGATGAGAATGGTTGTAGTGGGGTACTGTGGTAGAAGGAAGTTACGGTAAGGGTGATGATATTTACAGAAAGTTTAGTGATGAGAATGGTTGTAGTGGGGTACTGTGGTAGAAGGAGGTTACGGTAAGTGTGATGATATTTACAGAAAGTTTAGTGATGAGAATGGTTGTAGTGGGGTACTGTGGTAGAAGGAGGTTACGGTAAGGCTGATGATATTTGCAGAAAGATTAGTGATGAGAATGGTTGTAGTGGGGTACTGTGGTAGAAGGAGGTTACGGTAAGGGTGATGATATTTACAGAAAGTTTAGTGTAAGAATGGTTGTAGTAGGGTACTGTGGTAGAAGGAGGTTACGGTAAGTGTGATGATATTTACAGAAAGTTTAGTGATGAGAATGGTTGTAGTGGGATACTGTGGTATAAGGAGGTTACGGTAATGGTGATATTTACAGAAACATTAGCGATGAGAATGGTTGTAGTGGGGTACTGTGGTAGAAGGAGGTTACGGTAAGTGTGATGATATTTACAGAAATATAAGTGATGAGAATGGTTGAAGTGGGGTACTGTGGTAGAAGGAGGCTACGGTAATGGTGATGATATTTACAGAATGTTTAGTGATGGGAATGGTTGCAGTGGGGTATTGCAAGAGGAGGTTACGGTAAGGGTGATATTTACAGAAACATTAGCGATGAGAATGGTTGTAGTGGGGTACTGTGGGAGAATGAGGTTACGGTAAGTGTGGTGATATTTACAGAAAGTTTAGTGATGAGAATGGTTGTAGTGGGGTACTGTGGTAGAAGGAGGTTACGGTAAGTGTGATAATATTTACAGAACGTTAAGTGATGAGAATGGTTGTAGTGGGGTACTGTGGTAGAAGGAGGCTACGGTAATGGTGATGATATTTACAGAATGTTTAGTGATGGGAATGGTTGCAGTGGGGTATTGCAAGAGGAGGTTACGGTAAGTATTGTATTTACAGAACGTTTAGTGATGAGAATGGTTGTAGTGGGGTACTGTGGTAGAAGGAGGTTACGGTAAGGGTGATGATATTTACAGAAAGTTAAGTGATAAGAATGGTTGTAGTGGGGTACTGTGGTAGAAGGAGGTTACGGTAAGGGTGATGATATTTACAGAAAGTTTAGTGATGAGAATGGTTGTAGTGGGGTACTGTGGTAGAAGGAGGTTACGGTAAGGGTGATGATATTTACAGAAAGTTAAGTGATGAGAATGGTTGTAGTGGGATACTGTAGTAGAAGAAGGTTACGGTAAGGGTGATATTTACAGAAAGTTTAGTGATGAGAATGGTTGTAGTGGGGTATTGTGGTAGAATGAGGTTACGGTAAGTGTGATGATATTTACAGAAAGTTTAGTGATGAGAATGGTTGTAGTGGGGTACTGTGGTAGAAGGTGTCTACGGTAAGTGTGGTGATATTTACAGAAAGATTAGTGATGGGAATGGTTGTAGTGGGGTACTGTGGTAGAAGGAAGTTACGGCAAGGGTGATGATATTTACAGAAAGTTTAGTGATGAGAATGGTTGTAGTGGGGTACTGTGGTAGAAGGAGGTTACGGTAAGGCTGATGATATTTACAGAAAGTTTAGTGATGGGAATGGTTGTAGTGGGGTACTGTGGTAGAAGGAAGTTACGGCAAGGGTGATGATATTTACAGAACGTTTAGTGATCAGAATGGTTGTAGTGGGGTACTGTGGTAGAAGGAGGTTACTGTAAGGGTGATATTTACAGAAAGTTTAGTGATGAGAATAGTTGTAGTGGGGTAATGTGGTATAAGGAAGTTATGGTAAGGGTGATAATATTTACAGAAAGTTTAGTGATGAGAATGGTTGTAGTGGGGTACTGTGGTAGAAGGAAGTTACGGTAAGGGTGATGATATTTACAGAAAGTTTAGTGATGAGAATGGTTGTAGTGGGGTACTGTGGTAGAAGGAGGTTACGGTAAGTGTGATGATATTTACAGAAAGTTTAGTGATGAGAATGGTTGTAGTGGGGTACTGTGGTAGAAGGAGGTTACGGTAAGGCTGATGATATTTGCAGAAAGATTAGTGATGAGAATGGTTGTAGTGGGGTACTGTGGTAGAAGGAGGTTACGGTAAGGGTGATGATATTTACAGAAAGTTTAGTGTAAGAATGGTTGTAGTAGGGTACTGTGGTAGAAGGAGGTTACGGTAAGTGTGATGATATTTACAGAAAGTTTAGTGATGAGAATGGTTGTAGTGGGATACTGTGGTATAAGGAGGTTACGGTAATGGTGATATTTACAGAAACATTAGCGATGAGAATGGTTGTAGTGGGGTACTGTGGTAGAAGGAGGTTACGGTAAGTGTGATGATATTTACAGAAATATAAGTGATGAGAATGGTTGAAGTGGGGTACTGTGGTAGAAGGAGGTTACGGTAAGGGTGATATTTACAGAAACATTAGCGATGAGAATGGTTGTAGTGGGGTACTGTGGGAGAATGAGGTTACGGTAAGTGTGGTGATATTTACAGAAAGTTTAGTGATGAGAATGGTTGTAGTGGGGTACTGTGGTAGAAGGAGGTTACGGTAAGTGTGATAATATTTACAGAACGTTAAGTGATGAGAATGGTTGTAGTGGGGTACTGTGGTAGAAGGAGGCTACGGTAATGGTGATGATATTTACAGAATGTTTAGTGATGGGAATGGTTGTAGTGGGGTATTGTGGTAGAATGAGGTTACGGTAAGTGTGATGATATTTACAGAAAGTTTAGTGATGAGAATGGTTGTAGTGGGGTACTGTGGTAGAAGGTGTCTACGGTAAGTGTGATGATATTGACAGAAAGTTTAGTGATGGGAATGGTTGTAGTGGGGTACTGTGGTAGAAGGAAGTTACGGCAAGGGTTATGATATTTACAGAACGTTTAGTGATCAGAATGGTTGTAATGGGGTACTGTGGTAGAAGGAGGTTACTGTAAGGGTGATATTTACAGAAAGTTTAGTGATGAGAATGGTTGTAGTGGGACACTGTGGTAGAAGGAGGTTACGGTAAGGGTGTTATTTACAGAAAGTTTAGTGATGATAATGGTTGTAGTGGGACACTGTGGTAGAAGGAGGTTACGGTAAGTGTGATGATATTTACAGAAAGTCAAGTGATCAGAATGGTTGTAGTGGGACACTGTGGTAGAAGGAGGCTACGGTAATGGTGATGATATTTACAGAAAGTCAAGTGATCAGAATGGTTGTAGTGTGGTACTATGGTAGAAGGAGGCTACGGTAAGTGTGATAATATTTACAGAACGTTAAGTGATGAGAATGGTTGTAGTGGGGTACTGTGGTAGAAGGAGGCTACGGTAATGGTGATGATATTTACAGAATGTTTAGTGATGGGAATGGTTGTAGTGGGGTATTGTGGTAGAATGAGGTTACGGTAAGTGTGATGATATTTACAGAAAGTTTAGTGATGAGAATGGTTGTAGTGGGGTACTGTGGTAGAAGGTGTCTACGGTAAGTGTGATGATATTTACAGAAAGTTTAGTGATGGGAATGGTTGTAGTGGGGTACTGTGGTAGAAGGAAGTTACGGCAAGGGTGATGATATTTACAGAACGTTTAGTGATCAGAATGGTTGTAGTGGGGTACTGTGGTAGAAGGAGGTTACTGTAAGGGTGATATTTACAGAAAGTTTAGTGATGAGAATAGTTGTAGTGGGGTAATGTGGTATAAGGAAGTTATGGTAAGGGTGATGATATTTACAGAAAGTTTAGTGATGAGAATGGTTGTAGTGGGGTACTGTGGTAGAAGGAAGTTACGGTAAGGGTGATGATATTTACAGAAAGTTTAGTGATGAGAATGGTTGTAGTGGGGTACTGTGGTAGGAGGAGGTTACGGTAAGTGTGATGATATTTACAGAAAGTTTAGTGATGAGAATGGTTGTAGTGGGGTACTGTGGTAGAAGGAGGTTACGGTAAGGGTGATGATATTTACAGAAAGTTTAGTGTAAGAATGGTTGTAGTAGGGTACTGTGGTAGAAGGAGGTTACGGTAAGTGTGATGATATTTACAGAAAGTTTAGTGATGAGAATGGTTGTAGTGGGATACTGTGGTATAAGGAGGTTACGGTAATGGTGATATTTACAGAAACATTAGCGATGAGAATGGTTGTAGTGGGGTACTGTGGTAGAAGGAGGTTACGGTAAGTGTGATGATATTTACAGAAATATAAGTGATGAGAATGGTTGAAGTGGGGTACTGTGGTAGAAGCAGGTTACGGTAAGGGTGATATTTACAGAAACATTAGCGATGAGAATGGTTGTAGTGGGGTACTGTGGGAGAATGAGGTTACGGTAAGTGTGGTGATATTTACAGAAAGTTTAGTGATGAGAATGGTTGTAGTGGGGTACTGTGGTAGAAGGAGGTTACGGTAAGTGTGATAATATTTACAGAACGTTAAGTGATAAGAATGGTTGTAGTGGGGTACTGTGGTAGAAGGAGGCTACGGTAATGGTGATGATATTTACAGAATGTTTAGTGATGGGAATGGTTGTAGTGGGGTATTGTGGTAGAATGAGGTTACGGTAAGTGTGATGATATTTACAGAAAGTTTAGTGATCAGAATGGTTGTAGTGGGGTACTGTGGTAGAAGGTGTCTACGGTAAGTGTGATGATATTGACAGAAAGTTTAGTGATGGGAATGGTTGTAGTGGGGTACTGTGGTAGAAGGAAGTTACGGCAAGGGTTATGATATTTACAGAACGTTTAGTGATCAGAATGGTTGTAGTGGGGTACTGTGGTAGAAGGAGGTTACTGTAAGGGTGATATTTACAGAAAGTTTAGTGATGAGAATGGTTGTAGTGGGACACTGTGGTAGAAGGAGGTTACGGTAAGGGTGTTATTTACAGAAAGTTTAGTGATGATAATGGTTGTAGTGGGACACTGTGGTAGAAGGAGGTTACGGTAAGTGTGATGATATTTACAGAAAGTCAAGTGATCAGAATGGTTGTAGTGGGACACTGTGGTAGAAGGAGGCTACGGTAATGGTGATGATATTTACAGAAAGTCAAGTGATCAGAATGGTTGTAGTGTGGTACTATGGTAGAAGGAGGCTACGGTAAGTGTGATAATATTTACAGAACGTTAAGTGATGAGAATGGTTGTAGTGGGGTACTGTGGTAGAAGGAGGCTACGGTAATGGTGATGATATTTACAGAATGTTTAGTGATGGGAATGGTTGTAGTGGGGTATTGTGGTAGAATGAGGTTACGGTAAGTGTGATGATATTTACAGAAAGTTTAGTGATGAGAATGGTTGTAGTGGGGTACTGTGGTAGAAGGTGTCTACGGTAAGTGTGATGATATTTACAGAAAGTTTAGTGATGGGAATGGTTGTAGTGGGGTACTGTGGTAGAAGGAAGTTACGGCAAGGGTGATGATATTTACAGAACGTTTAGTGATCAGAATGGTTGTAGTGGGGTACTGTGGTAGAAGGAGGTTACTGTAAGGGTGATATTTACAGAAAGTTTAGTGATGAGAATGGTTGTAGTGGGACACTGTGGTAGAAGGAGGTTACGGTAAGGGTGTTATTTACAGAAAGTTTAGTGATGATAATGGTTGTAGTGGGACACTGTGGTAGAAGGAGGTTACGGTAAGTGTGATGATATTTACAGAAAGTCAAGTGATCAGAATGGTTGTAGTGGGACACTGTGGTAGAAGGAGGCTACGGTAATGGTGATGATATTTACAGAAAGTCAAGTGATCAGAATGGTTGTAGTGTGGTACTATGGTAGAAGGAGGCTACGGTAAGTGTGATGATATTTACAGAACGTTAAGTGATGAGAATGGTTGTAGTGGGGTACTGTGGTAGAAGGAGGCTACGGTAATGGTGATGATATTTACAGAATGTTTAGTGATGGGAATGGTTGTAGTGGGGTATTGTGGTAGAATGAGGTTACGGTAAGTGTGATGATATTTACAGAAGTTTAGTGATGAGAATGATTGTAGTGGGGTACTGTGGTAGAAGGTGTCTACGGTAAGTGTGATGATATTTACAGAAAGTTTAGTGATGGGAATGGTTGTAGTGGGGTACTGTGGTAGAAGGAAGTTACGGCAAGGGTGATGATATTTACAGAACGTTTAGTGATCAGAATGGTTGTAGTGGGGTACTGTGGTAGAAGGAGGTTACTGTAAGGGTGATATTTACAGAAAGTTTAGTGATGAGAATGGTTGTAGTGGGACACTGTGGTAGAAGGAGGCTACGGTAATGGTGATGATATTTACAGAAAGTCAAGTGATCAGAATGGTTGTAGTGTGGTACTATGGTAGAAGGAGGCTACGGTAAGTGTGATGATATTTACAGAAAGTCAAGTGATGAGAATGGTTGTAGTGGGACACTGTGGTAGAAGGAGGTTACGGTAAGGGTGATATTTACAGAAAGTTTAGTGATGAGAATGGTTGTAGTGGGGTACTGTGGTAGAAGGAGGTTACGGTAAGTGTGTTGATATTTACAGAAAGTCAAGTGATCAGAATGGTTGTAGTGGGACACTGTGGTAGAAGGAGGCTACGGTAATGGTGATGATATTTACAGAATGTTTAGTGGTGGATGTTGTAGTGAGTATAGATAATAAAGCAAATGGGTTGTACGAGTGATAGAGATTGTGGTGGAGATGGTCAGGTAAGAAAGTAGTGGGAGGGTTTGTTTAGGGAAGGTGTTTATGATAGGATAGTATAGAATGGAAATTGTTTTGGAGATGGTTATGGACATAGCGAAAGAGGATGTTGGGAAGGAGGATGTGAACAGGATACCGTGATGAGGTTTGTGGTTTCAGGAGGTTGAAGTAGGGATTCTGTGAGATTTTAGGGGAAAGTATGTTCGTGGAGCATGGAAACAGTAATGTTCATGTTTATATTGGTAGGAACATAGTTCATATTACTAAGCATACGGATGGTGGACATGACTTAGGTTGATAGACGTGTAAGGAATAATTAAGGATAATGGATGTTTAGGGTCGTGTGAGTCCTAGAAGGACGAAACATTTTTTTTAGTCAAACTGTATAATAATATTACTAAATTTAAAAGGTACAGCATGTGTGTATGTTACGTCATCTTTTTTTATATAACTTTCAACTTAGTTTGACAGGGATGCTTGGAATGATCTATAATGAGGGGTGTTTAGGGTCGTGTTTATATAACTTCCAACTGAGATAAAATTGATTCTTGTCGGTGTTTTGTTGAGGTGGGAGAGTATAACAGTTTTATGGAGATTTGGCTATCTTGTTAAGATTGGGTCAGTTGGGGCACATTTGAATATTTTTCAGCCTATACAAATCTGACTTTCAATCTCGCTTTGCCGGTTGAAGTTGTATTACGAATATTTTTTGTTTTTCCCCATGATGAAGAGGTGAAGTTTCCACTATTCATTCCGTTTGGACACTGTTAACAGCCGTACAGCCGGACCTGGACAGACCATGGGGTGTATTGGGTGTTGTGGAGGTCTAGGCCGATGTTGTATCGTCCTGATAAACATCATACTTATCGTAAGTATTAACAACACAGCACCATAGATCTCAATTCAGTGGTGAAAACATATTTCAAACATATATGTTTCTATATATTTCTTTGCGGGAATCAATATTAATCATATGTAGTGCATTGATTAAGACCACAGTATTGTTGGCGATTGTTCATGAGAAATATTCTGTATCTTTAAGTGATATGAAGATGGGCGTTTTAAGTATGCATTTTAGTGTGTTTACTTGTTCTGATTGCCAATGATACTCGGTTCATATTTTGAGAACTTGATGCTTACTTGGATGTGACAAAGATTAACATGGCGGGTGTCGTCGATGACAGCAGAAGACGCTTACTCTTCCGGAACATCTGGTCTTATTCTCTTGTACTTTAGCAAGGGTCTCCATGTACATTGTTCCTTTGTTCATATGTTGCCCCTGGTGTAATCGATTTTGAGTTCGGGTTATGATTTTGTTAACGCGTCGATATTCTCTAATTTATCATATCATTGGATTTGGATTTACTATTTTCCTTTTAAAAGATTACAAATAATGTTGTCAATATATCTGAGAATGTTACGGATGTAAATAAGTGTTTCATATATAAGTAATAATTCGATCACGTAATGACCTGGGCCCAGTTGTTCAAAAGATGATTAGCTTAATCAGTGATTAGTGCAAATTTAATTACCCTGTAACTTTAAAACGAAAACTTCCAAAACATACAAAATTTAAGATTATAACTTTTTTATTGACAGAATTATTCAAGTTTGAAAAATGTTGTTAAATATTGATTAAGCTAATCACCCTTTGAACAACTGGGCCCTGATGACCAGCCATAAAGACTGTAGAACTGTGAGAGTCTACTAATACGAAACGTCAGCCATTAACATCATGAATCAAAATGTCATTAAAATAAACTTTAGTCTCCATGTGGATCGTTCGTGTTTTCGTATTTTGCCACTAGTTTATTTGATTTTTTCTCTAAAACAAAACAAAAAACACCTTACTGTGTTGGTATTACTAAGCCTTAGTGTTCATGTTTGAGCTAGTATTATGAACACACATGTATCTAGAATGTGCACGTTTCATTGACTTGCTAATATGTACTGGTGACATTCATTACATTAGTGCTATCACCATTAAACACTACGGAATATTCGACTAATTAATTTGTACACAACAAATGTTCCCAGGTGGTGTTTGCCCTGATCCTGCTTCTCTTCACCGCCGTATGGGTATATCCTGATATCCCGTTGGTACTGGAAATGTACGAGGGTGACGTTAAGTCAGAAATGCAAAAGAGCACTGTTATAAAGGTAGACGATGATTGGCACATCACACAGTTCAGTCTGTACGGAACGTTTCTGTACCTGGTGTGGGCCGTGACCGGGGTCGGACTCCTCCTCAGTATCTGTGGGTGTGTGGCGTCCTGCTGTAAATACAAGGGGTGTATCTGCGCTGTAAGTAGATAGCTTTTTACACTCATTATGCGTTGTCCTAATCTCCACTTACCCTTCCATAATGAAACTTTAAACAGTTAGTTGATGATGGCTTTATCTCCAGCAAAATAATTGACAGACAAAAATTAATTAATTAATTTTGTAGCTCATCTTCATGGTGTTTACAATAAATGTTTTTTTATTTACTTATTTAGTTCTTTTATCATTTTCTGATGAACAATCTTTCTAAACTATCACTGGATGAAAAATGTGTTTTTTCAGATTAGAAGAGTTACAATATTGTCCTATCTAGTTGTTTCTGCGGGAGAAAGAAACCTTGTCGCGTTCTAGAAATATAAATTAGTTAACGCCGTCGTTCACTTCATGACGAACCATCTTAATAGAGAAATCCGGTGTTGATATGTTGAAACTATTTGTATTTCAGTACTCTATCGCCGTTCTGATCCTGTTGCTAGCTCAACCCATTGTCCTGATTTTGCTCCCAATAGTCGAGGCCAACCCTGTAAGTACGCCACCTGGTCATTGTTATCAACATTTTATCACTGTTAGTGTCATTTAATTTAAGATATATTTTATTGTTAAACAAAAGGATTAAGCAACAGGCGTAGCCTATATCAGCTTTCTCCTCAAACTGTTAGTGTAATATTTGAATGATAATTACTTTATCAATTACTGTCGCCACCTGGTGATTATAATTCCCATGTAACTGTCACAAACTGCTTATTGTAATCTACTTCTGTTACTGTCGCCACCTAGTGGTTATAATCTACACCTGTTACTGTCGCCATCTGGTGGCTATAATCTACCCCTGTTACTGTCGCCACCTAGTGGTTATAATCTACACCTGTTACTGTCGCCACCTAGTGGTTATAATCTACCCCTGTTACTGTCGCCATCTGGTGGCTATAATATACCCCTGTTACTGTCACTACCTAATGGTTATAATCTACCCCTGTTACTGTCACTACCTAATGGTTATAATCTACTTCTGTTACCGTCGCCACCAAGTGTTAAACTATAGTCGTTACTATCGCCATCTGGTGGCTATAATTATCTCTTGTTACTGTCGCCACCTTAGGGTTATAACCTAACCCTGTTAATATCGCCACCTAGTGGTTATAATCTACCCCTGTTACTCTCACCACTCAGTGGTTATAATCTAACCCTGTTACTCTCGCCACCTAGTGGTTATAATCTAACCATGTTACTATCGCCACCTAGTGGTTATAATTTACCCCTATTACTCTCGCCACCTAGTGGTTATAATCTAACCCTGTTACTGTCACTACCTAATGGTTATAATCTACTTCTGTTACCGTCGCCACCAAGTGTTAAACTATAGTCGTTACTATCGCCATCTGGTGGCTATAATTATCTCTTGTTACTGTCGCCACCTTAGGGTTATAACCTAATCCTGTTAATATCGCCACCTAGTGGTTATAATCTACACCTGTTACTCTCACCACCCAGTGGTTATAATCTAACCCTGTTACTCTCGCCACCTAGTGGTTATAATCTAACCATGTTACTATCGCCACCTAGTGGTTATAATCTACCCCTATTACTCTCGCCACCTAGTGGTTATAATCTAACCCTGTTACTGTCACCACCTAGTGGTTATAATCTACCCCTGTTACTCTCACCACCCAGTGGTTATAATATAACCCTGTTACTGTCGCCACCTAGTGGTTATAATCTACCCCTGTTATTGTCGCCTCCTAGTGGTTATAATCTACACCTGTTACTATTAACACCTTGTGGTTATAATCTACCCCTGTTACTGTCAACACCTAGTGGTTATAATCTACCCCTGTTACTATTAACATCTAGTGGTCATAATCTACCCCTGTTACTGTCGCCACCTAGTGGTTATAATCTACCCCTGTTACTATTAACATCTAGTGGTTATAATCTACCCCTGTTACTGTTGACACCTAGTGGTTATAATCTACACCTGTTACTGCCGACACCTAGTGGTTATAATCTACACCTGTTACTGTCAACACCTAGTGGTTATAATCTACCCCTGTTACTATTAACATCTAGTGGTCATAATCTACCCCTGTTACTGTCGCCACCTAGTGGTTATAATCTACCCCTGTTACTGTCACCTCCTGGTGGTTATAATCTACCCCTGTTACTGTCACCGCCTAGTGGTTATAATCTACCCCTGTTACTGTCAACACCTAGTGGTTATAATCTACCCCTGTTACTGTCACCTCCTGGTGGTTATAGTCTAATCCTGTTACTGTCACCACCTAGTGGTTATAATCTACCCCTGTTACTCTCGCCACTTAGTGGTTATAATCTACCCCTGTTACTGTCACCACCTAGTGGTTATAATCTTCCCCTGTCACTGTCTCCACCTAGTAGTTATAATCTACACCTGTTACTGTCGCCACCTAGTGGTTATAATCTACCCCTGTTACTGTTGACACCTAGTGGTTATAATCTAATCCTGTTACTGTCGCCACCTAGTGGTTATAATCTACCCCTGTTACTGTCACCACCTAGTGGTTATAATCTACCCCTGTTACTGTCGCCACCTAGTGGTTATAATCTACCCCTGTTACTGTCACCACCTGGTGGTTATAATCTTCCCCTGTTACTGTCGCCACCTAGTGGTTATAATCTACACCTGTTACTGTCAACACCTAGTGGTTATAATCTACAGCTGTTACTTTCGCCACTTAGTGGTTATAATCTAATCCTGTTACTGTCAACACCTAGTGGTTATAATCTACCCCTGTAACTGTCGCCACCTGGTGGTTATAATCTACCCCTGTTACTATCACCACCTAGTGGTTATAATCTACCCCTGTTACTGTCGCCACCTAGTGGTTATAATCTACCCCTGTTACTGTCACCACCTAGTGGTTATAATCTACACCTGTTACTGTCGCCACCTAGTGGTTATAATCTACCCCTGTTACTGTCGCCACCTAGTGGTTATAATCTACCCCTGTTACTGTCGCCACCTAGTGGTTATAATCTACCCCTGTTACTGTCGCCACCTAGTGGTTATAATCTACCCCTGTTACTGTCGCCACCTAGTGGTTATAATCTACACCTGTTACTGTCACCGCCTAGTGGTTATAATCTACCCCTGTTACTGTCGCCACCTAGTGGTTATAATCTACCCCTGTTACTGTCGCCACCTAGTGGTTATAATCTACCCCTGTTACTGTCGCCACCTAGTGGTTATAATCTACCCCTGTTACTGTCGCCACCTAGTGGTTATAATCTACCCCTGTTACTGTCGCCACCTATTGGTTACATGTATAATCTACCCCTGTTACTGTCGCCACCTAGTAGTTATAATCTACACCTGTTACTGTCGCCGCCTAGTGGTTATAATCTACCCCTGTTACTGTCGCCACCTAGTGGTTATAATCTACACCTGTTACTGTCGCCACCTAGTGGTTATAATCTACCCCTGTTACTGTCGCCACCTAGTTGTTATAATCTACACCTGTTACTGTCGCTACCTAGTGGTTATAATCTACCCCTGTTACTGTCGCCACCTAGTGGCTATAATCTACCCCTGTTACTGTCGCCACCTAGTGGTTATAATCTACACCTGTTACTGTCAACACCTAGTGGTAATAATTTACCCCTGTTACTGTCACCACCTAGTGGTTATAATCTACCCCTGTTACTGTCGCCACCTAGTGGTTATAATCTAATCCTGTTACTGTCGCCACCTAGTGGTTATAATCTACCCCTGTTACTGTCACCACCTAGTGGTTATAATCTACTCCTGTTACTGTCGCCACCTAGTGGTTATAATCTACACCTGTTACTCTCGCCACTTAGTGGTTATAATATAATCCTGTTACTGTCGCCACCTAGTGGTTATAATCTACCCCTGTTACTGTCGCCACCTGGTGGTTATAATCTAACCCTGTGTCTGTCGCCACCTAGTGGTTACAATCTACCCCTGTTACTGTCGCCACCTAGTGGTTACAATCTAACACTGTTTCTTTCGCCACCTAGTGGTTATAATCTACCCCTGTTACTGTCGCCACCTAGTGTTATAACCTAACCCTGTTACTGTCGCCACCTAGTGGTTATAATCTACACCTGTTAATATCGCCACCTAGTGGTTATAATCTACCCCTGTTACTGTCGCCACCTAGTGTTATAATCTTACCCTGTTATTGTCGCCACCTAGTGGTTATAATCTAATCCTGTTACTGTCGCCACCTAGTGGTTATAATCTACCCCGTTACTCTCGCCACTAGTGGTTATAATCTAATCCTGTTACTGTCAACACCTAGTGGTTATAATCTACCCCTGTTACTGTCGCCACCTAGTGGTTATAATCTACCCCTGTTACTGTCGCAACCTAGTGGTTATAATCTACACCTGTTACTCTTGAAACCAAGTGGTTATAATCAACCCCTTTTACTGTCGCCACCTAGTGGTTATAAACTACCCCCGTTACTCTCGACACCTAGTGGTTATAATCTACCCCTATTACTGTCGCCACCTAGTGGTTATAATCTACCCCGTTACTCTCGCCACTAGTGGTTATAATCTAATCCTGTTACTGTCAACACTAAGTGGTTATAATCTACCCCTGTTACTGTCGCCACCTAGTGGTTATAATCTTCCCCTGTTACTGTCGCAACCTAGTAGTTATAATCTACACCTGTTACTCTTGAAACCAAGTGGTTATAATCAACCCCTTTTACTGTCGCCACCTAGTGGTTATAAACTACCCCCGTTACTGTCGCCACCTAGTGGTTATAATCTAATCCTGTTACTGTCGCCACCTAGTGGTTATAATCTACCCCTGTTACTGTCACCACCTAGTGGTTATAATCTACTCCTGTTACTGTCGCCACCTAGTGGTTATAATCTACACCTGTTACTCTCGCCACTTAGTGGTTATAATCTAATCCTGTTACTGTCGCCACCTAGTGGTTATAATCTACCCCTGTTACTGTCGCAACCTAGTGGTTATAATCTACACCTGTTACTCTTGAAACCAAGTGGTTATAATCAACCCCTTTTACTGTCGCCACCTAGTGGTTATAAACTACCCCCGTTACTCTCGACACCTAGTGGTTATAATCTACCCCTGTTACTGTCGCCACCTAGTGGTTGTAATCTACCCCGTTACTCTCGCCACTAGTGGTTATAATCTAATCTTGTTACTGTCAACACCTAGTGGTTATAATCTACCCCTGTTACTGTCGCCACCTAGTGGTTATAATCTACCCCTGTTACTGTCGCAACCTAGTGGTTATAATCTACACCTGTTACTCTTGAAACCAAGTGGTTATAATCAACCCCTTTTACTGTCGCCACCTAGTGGTTATAAACTACCCCGTTACTCTCGACACCTAGTGGTTATAATCTACCCCTATTACTGTCGCCACCTAGTGGTTATAATTTACCCCTGTTAATGTCGCCACCTAGTGGTTATAATCTACCCTTGTTACTGTCGCCACATATTATTATCCTATTCTTTGTTCCAACAGATATTGAGCACTCTGCACGGTATTTTAGAGGAAAGTTTCAAAAGTTTCCAGGGAATGGCTGGAGGAACAGATGACGACAATGCCTGGACTTTTGTCATGTGGAATGTAAGTATTTAGATTCACTTATACACTGTATTCATTATCATCGATATTCCAGGGGATACGCCCAGTATTTCTCGCCTCACTTTGAAGATATGTCATGGCAAACACGAAGACGGGTTTCAATATAATGCATTCGTAACGGGTAAAATAACATTTGACCCGTTGCAAGGGTAAAGCCTGTCGAGCCACATTCGACTACAAACCAGTCAAGTTTACCGTTGTGCGGCCGAGAGAATCGTTTGGTGAGCGTTTGATTTTGTCATGACAAACTCCAGGAGTGCAGAGATAAGCCCGACAGTTAGTGTAACCCCTATAGTATTGGGGACATATATATTTATACGTTTGACCAGGTCTTATTTTCCGAGTCATTTCGTCACTAGTTTTAAAATATTTATGGAAGATAAATATTTTAAAACTAGTGACGAAATGACTCGGAAATTCACTAAAACTCACTACATTTCTAATGAGATAATTTGTTCATAAAACTAACTTTTTAACCATAAATTTACTGTTCTAAAAGATATTTCGGGATTTACCACGCTTCATCCCAATTATCATCTTGGGACGAATCGCCATGCTGCTATTTCAGCTTCAGCATCTTCACGCTTCAGTAAATCTCATTGTCGTTGTTAAATATGCTTTGTTCTTGTTTGCACACACAGTGTACTCGGTGGACGCTAGCCGAAAGGCTTATTGATCTAAAATTTGCAGACAACACTTCTTATTATACTTTTAATATTGTTTTATGTTATGCAATTGTTTTATGTTTCTTCGTGTCTTGATAAAAAAGGAGCGGATTGCTACGAAAATTTGACATCACCAGTTTGCCTACACTGTTGGAATTAGTTTTTTTGCCCTTTATATTATGTATGACCAAATATATACCTAAATAATGTTTTCCTGTGAAGTTTGTATCATTCGGTAAGATATAATATTCCCATTAAAGTCATTTTAAAATGGTCTCCTATTTATGGGCTTATAATCATATAAATTCCCTTGATTCAGAAGCAGTCATTTATGTAACAGATCACAAAGAGATAAAAATATTTACATTATATATTACACATATTGCATGCTATCACAATAAGGAGACAAATGTAATTCTTTACATCGACATTATTTAACCTTTCACCTGAAGGTTTACCCGTTCGTTCACTGTTTAGGTTATTGAATGCATTGTAATGTGAATTGTGGAAAAGCACAATCGTCATGTGAAAAAAATCAGAGAATACCAAAGCGTCAACAAAACCATAACCCGAACTCAAAATCGATTAAACTAGAGGCAAAATAGGAACCGAAGAAAGATTTACATGGAGGCCCTCGTAAAAGCACAAGAGAAGAAGACCAGGTGTTCCGGAAGAATAAGCGTCTTCTGCTTTATCGACGACAACCGCCATGTAAATCTTTTTCACATCCAAGTAAACAAAACGAGAACTGAGCATCATTGTCAATCACAACAAGTAAACACACTATTGAGCATACTGATAAACGTCCATCTTCATATTACTTAAAGATAC
This sequence comes from Mimachlamys varia, assembly GCA_947623455.1. NCBI lineage: Eukaryota > Metazoa > Mollusca > Bivalvia > Pectinida > Pectinidae > Mimachlamys > Mimachlamys varia. The sequence goes on from OX392545.1 coordinate 32,481,086, forward strand.
AGAATATTTTTCAAAGAGACAAAAACTTGTCCATAGTTCTGATCAACCTGCATCTCTCGAATACTTTTGTTGTTAGTTTGTTTGAAAAGAAGTTAAAACCATACCAGCCAACCGACCCTATTGAATGTGATTTTGTTTGTTTCAGAACAACTGCTGTGGCGTGGACGGGTACAAACTGTCGGAGGCGTTCTTACAAACTTTGTCTTCAACAAAATCGTGCTGTCCACCGGCCAAGTTCCTGTTAAACACGTGTACGTCAGCCGATATGTACGAAATGGTGAGTAACGCTCTAATGGTGCGAATCACTATCAAAATGATATAGTTTTCTTTACATGTGAGCTCATGGAGGAGTAATAAATAAAATAAGAGAATACCGAAGCGTCAACATAATCATAATCCAAACTCAAAATCGATTAAACCAGGGACAAAATTTGAACAAAGGAAAGATTTACATGGAGACCCTTGCAAAAGTACAAGAGAATAAGACCAGGTGTTCCGGAAGAATAAGCGTCTTCTGCTTCATCCACGACACCACCATGTAAATCTTTGTCACATCCAAGTAAACATCAAATTCCCAAAATGAGAACCGAGTATCATTGTCAATCAGGTAAACACACTAATGAGCATACTCAAAAACGTCTATCTTCATATCACTTAAAGATACAGAATATTTCTCGATGAGACAAAGATGGCGACCATAAAATATAAAAGTAACTTAAGCATACTGCATTAACAAGTATTACTCTTTGCCTTTATGTATTCATTTATTTATTCTGTAAAAAGAAATAGCGAAAACAAAGCGGGTGTTACTATTTTGTATTTAGTTACTGGTATGTATATTTATTATGCTTATCTGATACATTCCTTTATTTATTCATGCAATGATACGATCTGTATTGTGATGTTAGAACAATTTTTACAGGATTTTAATATGACGATTGACTTTGCTTATTTCGACTCTCTTTGAGCAATACCTGTTACAGAGGAATGGATTGTGAAGTTAGAACAATATATAAACAAGGTTTGAATATGTTGAGTAACTTTGCTTATTTCGACTCTCTTTGTGTAATACATGGACAAAGGGTATGAATTGTGATTTCAGAACAATTTAGACATGGTTTGGATATGTAGATTAACTTTGCATACTTCGACTCTCTTTGAAAAAATGTTAGGAACGTGTATTTTGATTTAAGAACAATTTATAAACAAGGTTTGAATATGAAAAGTAACTTTGCTTATTTCGACTCTCTTTGGGTAATACATGTACACTTAACTGTTACAGGGGTGTGCGGACGCCTTGTATGACAAGATAGCGGGTGTCGACGGTTACATCAAGTATGGTCCTTTCCTAATCGGTTTTCAGGTATAATATGCTTATTCCCATCAACACGATATTTAACAATACCATAGCATCATTATTATTTCCAATGTATTGCGAACCTTGACATTTTCTCAGCATAAAAATGTTTGCTATTAATACATTGCTATTTCGCCCACCTTCATTCCGCGAAGATGAATGGGTGGTCGGGTGGTGCAGTGGATTTCACCAAGGTGGTCGGGGTTCGATTCCCCGACCGGACGTGAAAAGGTATGGGGTCATCTGCCCGACCACGTTGGTTTTCTCCGTTGTATGGTTCTGAAGTTTCTCTATCGCTTAGTTAACTTAACTAAACAGAATGGGGATTATAGCTGTCAATATTTGTCTGCTCTACAGCCCTGAAGTTTCTCTATCGCTTAGTTAACTTAACTAAACGGAATGGGGATTATAGCTGTCAATATTTGTTCCAGTTTATGCTTTTCTTTTGTTGTTGCATAGTTCTGAAGTTACTCTATTGCTAAATTAACTCAACTAAGCAGGATGGGGATTATAGCTGTCAATATTTGTTCCAGTTTATGCTGGTTTTCTTTGGCTGCTGTATGGTCCTGAAGTTGCAAATGAAGAACAAAGTGATGGAGGAACTGGAGGAGAGGATTCCACCACCGATTACCAGCAAGAAGTCGCCTCCGGACAATGTGTTTACCGTAGGAATAGCATACCAATAGATTAAAAGTCACTTAATCAATATGCATAGATTTAAAATGGAGATATTTTAAATAGTATATCGTGAGTCGGGGAAAATCCCTAACGGAATATTTCCATGTTGAAAAATAGATTCGCAAAATCCCTCGGTTGAAAATACCTTCTTCTTTAGAACTTGGTTCCGAAAATGAAATGTTGATTTGTAGAATATGTTTCTATTTAATCACATAACTGACCCGTTTAGTCCTATTAAAAATTATGGTATCATGTATAAAAACACTTTTGTGACGGCATAAACGGTGGTGAAAACTTGACTTTCGTATATTGAAATAGATTTGAGATTCTTGGCGTATTTCTCATGAATATCAGTAACATAAAAATAGAATCTTCCACTCCTGTCAATATAATGAAGATTTTATTAAATTCGTTAAATAATCGTTAAAGGCTACCCGTAACATATAAGATTATCAAACCCGTTCAAAAAATTCCAAATTGCATTGACTCTCATGTAAGATCATCTATATATTTCCATTGTGCTCTCGTTATCGATATTCATTTGAGTGTTTCCTTATTTAAAACATTCATTGTGCATGTAGAGTAAATGAAAATCAGGAGAGATTATTATAAATCAGACAATAATCTCAAAAATCAGACTTGATAAACAGCGCACCCTAACCAGCATGTCAATGTCTTAAAAGTATCTAATTAAGATGTATTGCAATTCTAAAATGCATTCTTATTTAAGTACCGTGTTCAAATTTGCAGGACTATTTTCATCAAAAATATTTTTGTTTTGTTTAGACTAAATTTGTTAAAACTAATTTTCCGGGAACCATTTTATGACCATTTGTTAAACACGGGCTTTCTTACTTATTTCTACTAAGTGAGGGTGGATTAGATTTAATGGTAAAGCCAAAAACTGAATAGGTTTTCGACATTGATTCGACATGGCTTAATTATAATGATCATTAAATAAAAATATACCTGTTAATGAAATATACATTTTTCTGTACCAGGTAGATCGTTCGTCTTCTCCTTTGTTATTTAAAGTGTTATGTTCCTTTTGTTAATTCAGTTCAATGCAATGCTGGTTTGCTATTCATTTTTATTCGTTTTCCCTTTATTTCGACGTCACTTTCCGTGCACTTGTTAACATGAATCTTACCTAATTCCTTTTGTTTATGAACTATGGTTTCGGTATAGGTAGGTCACATGAATTTCATGAAATGTAAAGATATATCTGCAAATTATTAAAACTGACAAATCATTATCGTTTTCACTCCATCAAAGGGGGCTCTACAGACTGTTTCAGAGCTCCTTTGTTCGAGTGAAAACGTTAATGATAATATTGTGTCTGTGTCATTTTTAAAATAATGTTTATATTTTCTTCCACAATTGCACTTTTGTTTTATTATTTTATATATTTACTCGCACGATATTGCTTAAACATAGTAATGGTTGTTTATTGTTTTGTGCGAAAATCAACGTGATATGCATATATTGTTTATTTTTATCAGTGTTATTTCAGCTGTAATCATGATGCACGGTGAACCATAAGAGATATCGTGCTTTGTCAGTTATGCAAACATTATATTGTCATGAATGGCGTCTTAAAATAGTTTCTTATCGAGAAATATTCTTTATCTTTGTGAGATATGAAGATGGACGCTTTTTAGTGTGCTTATTAATGTGCCTACTTGTTGTGATGACAATGATGACTCGGTTCTCATTTTGAGGATTGATGCTTACTTGGATATGACCAAGATTTACATGGCGGGTGCGGTCGATGAAGCAGAAGACGCTTACTATTCCGGAACACCTGGTCTTGTTCTCTTGTATTTTAACGAGGGTCTCCATGAAAATCGTTCTTTAATTCATATTTTGCCTCTAGTTCAATCGCTTTTGAGTTTTATTGCCGCTTGCATTTTCTCCGATTTTTTTCTATCATGATCAATATGAAATGTATTTAACGAGGCTCTATTGAAAACGATAAAAGAATAACAAAGCTCCAACTAAACCTTAAACAAAACTCAAAATCGATTGAACCTTTGGGGAAATATGAACAGAGTAAAGATTTGCACGCTGGTCCTTTAAAAAGTACAAAAGAATAAATCATAATCAACTAAAAGCAAGTCTTTAAGACAGATGACATTGATTTCATATACAAATCAAACGTTTGTCATATTTTTATATAATTTTACCCAGCTTTACAATGATTGTAAGTTTTTGCGAAGCATTAGCGTTCTTTGAGCAACGTCTTGAGTTGCCATTATACTATGATTTCAGACAGGATAATTTACTAATGAAAGAGATATGGACAAGTGGGACATACGGCTGATGACAAAGGATAATTGATTATTTATTTACTATAGTATAGTATAGTATAGATTTATTTGGTAAAACATTGCATCACTACATAAAAGTTCAGTACATTTACAATACAATACATGCTTTACCAGGATAACACAGAAAAGTTAGAGACTTACTTCCACTGTGGTCCTTAACATGAAACACAAAGTACACACATTTTACATGTAATATAAAATACTTATCACAAGCTAATACGCGGTTAAAATATATCACAGATTCATACAATAATTATCACATTTAATAAATATATGTGGTGTTATCACAAGTTTGAATTTTATTTTAGATTAATTATCACCAAACATAAAAGATATATATTCTTTACAAAGATATTCGTTGGAATATTTAGTATAACAATTACGGCATACGGCAATCACATGCCATATGCATCTTTGTGGCTCTATTAGTCTTATTGTTTGGAGAACTTGCTTTGATTTGTTCCCCAAACGTGAGTCTTAAAATGAATATTGCAGATCCCGAATGTTCTCAGTAGTCTTCAGGAACAAGATCAGAATTGGCCCAGATCCCATTTCCCAATTCTGACGTTTCGGGATGTTTGTGGTCCTTGCTTTCCGTATACTATGTGCTGTTTTTATTGCGACAAGCCCAATGTCTTATGAGTGAGGAAATTATGGTTTTGTCCGTGCCTTTGTTGAAATAGTTCAGTGTGACGGTATGATAATTATGTACGTAATACAATAATTTTTGTTGTCCCGTAACTTTGACGTTATGGTGGACTCATCTGATTAGACATGTAACATTACTGTATGACATAATTAAGAGTAGGTGCACAGGTATGTCCTTTTAGAGTAAAATTATGTCTCTTTTAGTGTTTTTTTCTTCATTTGGCTGGTCCAAGTGAATTTTAGATATTATATTCTGAATATCTGTCTTCTTTAGAAATACTATTTAACTATTTTGAAAGTTTCAGCAAAATAGAACTTTCTGTTGTTTTAATACGTCCGGAACAGTCTTTATCCAGCCACCATCAAATTTGAAATGCAAAATTGAAAAGGACCAATGTGTTTGAATGATAGCACACTAGCTGGATAACACGGTATCGAATTAAAGATGGCAGTATTGAGGGGATTAAAAATAGCATAATAAAATGATTTTCATTATAATATGATATACGTAATGTCCGTGAACTCGTGATTACAAATATAATGGCATGGATTGAAAATAAAATTGTTTTTTTTTTGTTCAACTTTGTATTATGTTTTATTTTTCTTTGAAACACTTTTGTCTTTAAAAAGCATGAAGATCAATCACACGTACTTTTGGCAAAAAATCAAATAGGATAGGAACTTTGTTATATTGTAGTACACAAGATATTTAAATTACATTGTAAGTTTTGATACATTTACGTATTCACTTCCTTATAGTGACAGAAGTATTTCCGCGATATATTCCTATTTTTTCTATACTTACAATATATTTTCACTTCATTAATGTATTAACCGTGCTACCGAAAAATGCAATAAAGTGTCTGTTCTAAACTCGTTACACATATCCTCTGCATATTAAATCAACTTTGTAAATTAAGCTAAAGTATATCATTTAAATTAAGTCATTATCTAATTATGGTTTTCATCTCTTATACAGCAATATAATGATATACAAAGTAACCGAAGAATTTTCAGATAAATCTCCATAAAACAAACCAACTGTACAGAGAAAGTAGTAAACTGACATGATTACCTCCCTTGTATCAAGGACATAAATGAGCGCCAAAGTATTATGCAACTTTGTGCCAGTATGTATTTTCGTGACACGCAAGTTAATAGGTTTCTTGACATTTTCATTGTTACAGCATTAGCTCAGTAGAATAGTAATTTTTTATGTACTGTTCAAGTTGATAAAATGATTTTTTAATGAACCTTACAATTTATGCAAGATGTTTTGCTTGTTGGAAGTCGGTAGGTATCATTTTTAGAAATGTCTGGTTTTTATTGTCAACTTTCTTAATAGTGAAACTACACACGACACAAAATAGCTCTACCCGAGCTAATGCTATACACACGACACAAATTAAAATGATAGTATCTTTCATATTTACAGCCCACCTTCACCCAAGTTTGTTGTTAGCTCTATACCAAATTAGAGATTTATAATTCTTTATTTATGTTTTCAAATCGTAAAATTCAGGCAAATATGTATGCTTTTAAAATCTGCATGAGAATGTTTTCATTGAGAACTGTAAAGTATTAGAGAATATCAATGCGTCAATCAAACCATAATACCAACCCAAAACGATTAAAAATTAAGAGAATACCGAAGCGTCAACAGAACCAAAAATGGCAAAATCCCAACTCAAAATCGATTAAACTGGAGGCAAAATACAAACAAAAGAAATGTTTACACATAGACCCTAGATAATGTACAAGAAAATAAGACCAGGTGTTCTGGAAGAGTAAGCGTCTTCTGCTTCATTGATCCAAGTCATATCCAAATATATGTCACATCCTCAAAGTAAGCACATAGGCATCATTCTCAATCACAAGGATGCATACTAACGAGCATATTCAAAAACGTTCACCTTCATATGATGCAAGGATACAAAATATCTTTCAGGATGGCAACCATAAAACTTACTCAGTCTGCAAACTAGTAGCAAAAAAAATGAAGGTTGAAAAAATTTACAAGGAGATGCTTATAAAAACTGCCAGATATGTTTAGGTCATATCCACAAAGTATTATGTTCGAAGAGAGATAATGTGAATGCATTTCACTAAAAATAATTTTTAAAAATTGAACCTTTTGAATTTGGAACATTCATAAATGTTGTGGCCATCAAACATTTCCCTTCAAATGAATAACCGCAGAAAATGGGTGATGCATTTCTATAGAGGAAGGTTTGGTTTGCTTGCAGATTTCATGTTGACAAGTATTTAAATTTGAACATCTACGGTAATCTGAATTTTCTTAAAAACAAAAAATGGTGAAATTCTGTATTAGAATGTTCAAGATATTGTGAGCAATTCCGTAGCTGCATAAATCGTGTTCTCATATAATAAATATATGTTTAAAGAAACTTTGGGTGATTGAAAATGTATCTATGATGAGCACGTCCTTGTCGTTTTTTTAAAGAAATACCATATATATTTCTTAGCATGTCATAGTGCTAAATAGATTTTAATTTTTGATATCTTACATAATGTAGAAGCATAAATGTAAGGTTTTTCATTTCGAAAATAAAAGTATGCCATTAAATATTTTCGCATGGAGTTGCACAATCTTCTCTGTTATCAACTAAGTTTGTTTTTGTCTTGAACATCGACAGCTAAACCTAGAGAGCTGAATTGTAAAACAGAGAGGTTCAAGACTCGTACGAAAATGACGAAATAAGATTGTTTAGCAGTTGGTGACATGCGGTCTTAAATAATATTTGTATAAAACAGGAAAGTATATTTTCTCGATATAATTCCCCCGGACACATTTTCCCTGCTTCTATTTACCTTTTGCTTATCAGATATCTTGTACATTTTAGCCCCGAGTCTCCTCTGGGCTTGACACCCGACTTTTTGTATACCTATTTGTAGATGTCCGAGTCTGGTGTCATGACCTAAGAAACTCGCCTCAGACATCTACCTGTCAAAATGTCTCAAAGTCTGGTGTCAGGACCAAAGGAACTCGCCTCAGACATCTACATGTCTAAATGTCGAAGCCAGAGGACCCAAATCAGACATCTATCTGACAAATGTCAGTCTTTTAGAGGCTAGGGAAAACTCTGGCATAATTTTGTTACAATACAATTTGGTTTACTCAGAAGTTTGTATACAAAAGCTGATGTTGAGAATTCTTCAATAAGATATATACTCCGTCTTCAATTTTTCTTGAAAATAGCGAATAATTCCAATATGAATTGTAAAATTTCTTCTAGGACTTTAGAATACTAAAAATTGCCCCACAATTAAAATATTAAGTTTGAGATATATAGTCTTGCCATGAATCAGAAAGTGTTTTTTCTATGATCAAATACCGAGTACCAGTTTGACAGCTGCTGTGTGCATGTGATTTTGACTGTAACTTGATGTCCAGTGGATTTATACAGAAAACAGAACAACTGTCTATTGCTAAATCATTGTTTTATTTTTCATGTGGCATAGATATTAGGCAATGTTACAATAAGTACATTTCAGGAACATTACATAGTTTATGAGAAATAGAAGCTTCTTAGTCATTTCTATTCACAACACATTTCAGACTTAATATGTTTATTTTTTAAGGAACAAAATCAAAACAACTTTGGAAAACCAAGATTTGTGAACAGAATAAACAAGACCCAAGTATTAAAATAATAAAAAGTTTAACCGATATGTTAATTAATAAGTCTGCCAGTAACAATATTTCTTACACACCAGGGTAAAACATTTATTAATGTTAATCTGTACACAATAGTATACAATGTTGTGTGTGTGTGTGGTATATATTATATGTACAGTGTATGGTATAGATTGTAAAGAGATTTTCATGTAACAGTCCCAAAGTCATATATCCGGTCAACATTGTGTGGTGTTGGGTCAAACAAGTGAAATTTTCGAATCAGATGTCTTAAGGAACTGTTTCAAAACTTGGAACATATCAGTAAAACAATAGCCAGTTGCTTTTTAAAAACCTAAATCACAAGAAAATATTGCCATTTCCAAACTCATCTACACAACCTTGAATAAAGCAAGACCATGAGAAAAGGGCATGATCTGGAAATGTGATAGACAAACCAAAATAATGGAATTGACTAGGCAAACTTTAGATAGCAACACCTGGAGATAAATATCTTGACCGTAAAAACCCTTCAGCAGATGGTATGACCTTGGATAAGCAGATAAAGTGACTTGGACTGATCTGTTGAGGTAGACACACCCACCCTAATCCCAAGGCCACAACCTGGGACGCCAAGATCTCAAGTTATGGTCTCAGGGAGAGGGTAAGGGTCACAAGTACTGCAACCATTGTAATTATCATAGAAACCAATGCAACTTACTGAAATATTAACCGGTGATTTCTGTCGTAACAACTGATATCTGTCATAGCAAATCTGTCGTAACAACTGATATCTGTCATAGCAAATCTGTCGTAACATCTGATATCTGTCATAGCAAATCTGTCGTAACAACTGATATCTGTCATAGCAAATCTGTCGTAACAACTGATATCTGTCATAGCAAATCTGTCGTAACAACAGATATCTGTCATAGCAAATCTGTCGTAACATCTGATATCTGTCATAGCAAATCTGTCGTAACAACTGATATCTGTCATAGCATATCTGTCGTAACATCTGATATCTGTCATAGCAAATCTGTCGTAACAACTGATATCTGTCATAGCAAATCTGTCGTAACATCTGATATCTGCCATAGCAAATCTGTCGTAACATCTGATATCTGTCATAGCAAATCTGTCGTAACAACTGATATCTGTCATAGCAAATCTGTCGTAACATCTGATATCTGTCATAGCATATCTGTCGTAACATCTGATATCTGTCATAGCAAATCTGTCGTAACAACTGATATCTGTCATAGCAAATCTGTCGTAACAACTGATATCTGTCATAGCAAATCTGTCGTAACATCTGATATCTGTCATAGCATATCTGTCGTAACATCTGATATCTGTCATAGCAAATCTGTCGTAACATCTGATATCTGTCATAGCAAATCTGTCGTAACAACTGATATCTGTCATAGCAAATCTGTCGTAACATCTGATATCTGTCATAGCAAATCTGTCGTAACAACTGATATCTGTCATAGCAAATCTGTCGTAACATCTGATATCTGTCATAGCAAATCTGTCGTAACATCTGATATCTGTCATAGCAAATCTGTCGTAACATCTGATATCTGTCAAAGCAATTAATGTAACTTATTCAGGTAACTGATCATCATCTGTTGAAGTACCCAATGTAACTTTTATGGAAATTTTTTCAATTTAGATCTAAACTGTCTATTTTGCTCTAAGAAACATCACAGAATCTATCTTATAGTTGATTTATGTAAGAATATTGAAACTGGTGTAACATCCCAACCTCAATATGCAGAAAGTTAAGGGCTTTGTCAATTGTCGAGTGTTTTGAAATGTCATAAGAAAATGGTCTATTATAAAATCCCTTGTATAATGTGACCATTTAATTCTGGATTACTGCAGGTAATGATGTATCAACAAGATGAATGAAATTTATAAAAGAAAATCACAAACTAGTGTATATACATGTAGTTACAGTTCATTAAACTATAATTTCTGTTAAGATTGAACTAAAAGTATTAGTACAAGAGTTGACCAACGAAGCGAGAAACTTCAAATTATCTCCCTTGGACCATTCACAGATTCAAAGTTCCGTAAAACACACTTTATGAAATGGTACAGAAAAACTGATACTGGGATGACTGTTGATTGTTATGTGAAAAAATCAATGAAATGAAGATGGAAATTATAAATCTTCTTACCTCAGAAAAAAATTATTATAATAAAGAAAAACATAAAATACAAGTCTATTCAATATTGTAGAACAAACGCAAATGAATAACTTTTCAGTCATTGAAAAAAGCCCGGAAAAAACACCTATTTACAATCATTGTAAATTCTTCTGGAAAACAAATTGTGCATGTTATCCATCAGTATATAGAATTACAGCTTTCAAACAACTTATCAACATTAACATTCAGGGCCCACTTGTTCAAACGGTGATTAGCTTAATCACTATCTAACAACATTTTTCAAACTTGAATAATTTTGTCGATGTACAAGGTAAAATCTTAAAATTTTGCATGTAAATTGACATTATTAAATATTTGATACCTGCAAAGTTGTAACTAAATCTTTGGTTTATTTTTAAAGTTACAGGATAATTAAACTTTGCACGAATCACTGATTAAGCTAATCACCTTTTGAACAATTGTTCATGATTGACTGAGAATCGCGCAATGGTGCTGTGATTGCTCCAATATCTAGTCGGCACCGACATTATATATGACACTGATGTATATACTTAAAGGATTTGAGATTAGATATTAAAAGAAAAACCCACCAATTCACACAAAAAAAGCATTGACATATAGAACAAATTGTACATACATAATATGAAAGTTATACAAATTAATAGTTGTTGGTATATATATAGGTTTTAATTCAAATTATTTGAATAATTGACAGCAATGTGTGGAAAACCTCTCTTCATAAAATAATCATGCAAGCAATGTATTCAGCATGAATTTATTTCTAAGTTTTCAATGACATACTTCCCAGGATATAAAGTTCATGAATACATTATGTAATATCATTCGATTACTAAAATATCAAAAGCATTTTCAACTGCTAATCAATTGAATCAATTAATTAGTATATCACTACAAATGGAGAAGGGCATTGATAAAAATTGGCAAAATCCACCACAAAAATATTGCTTTCACGTCAAAATGTGGCTATGAGCTATGCAATTACAATCTTAAATCATGTATATTTATTTTATGAGCCGACTGTCAAAGGATTGTAGATCATGTATATATATTCTGTATTTTGTCAGAATAATTATGTGTATCGAATAACAGAGAATAATCTTAAATTACTTCACTGATTATTGGTTGCGTGTTGGTAGAATACAAGATACAAGAATTTGTATTTTGTGTCGTGCGTTAAAACAAATAATATAAGTTCAGTGAAGCTACATGTATTTCTACGACAGTCGTAGGCCATTTATAAGGTTCTATTTCCACAAAAACAAATACATTTTCTTTTCTTTTCGACTGGCATTAGTGCTGCAGTTTGAAAACAGTACAAATCACAACGATTTTGAAAAATTACAAGAATATCAGAATATTTGTAATAAATGCTTATATTAAAGCCTTATCATCACCTTAAAACAAGAGATCTTAAACATCACCTTGGTTTGAAAGTACTCAGGCAGGCTGCCTCAACTTGCACCAAACATACATAATTATCTCCCTTAGACCAATGCACAGTTGAAAACTAATGAGAATTTCACAGCATACATATTATATCAAGTCAGTTACGGTTAAATTAGGGTTACTCGTTTACCTTAATTGACACAACAAAAGAATACTTATTTATTGCCATTATGAAACATTGGCAACATTTTTTTTTATACTTTCCCCATACTGATTCAGCTTAAAGGCCCAATATACGTAACTTTTGGCAAAACTTGAAGCGAAAATTAAGCCTCATAACATTTATAGATTTAGTTAAGATTAACTGATATCAGCAATATTCAAGATGAATTCTTTCGTGGTTACCGGTACAGCAGCAGTTGAAACACGCTATTTGTAAACATGCGTCCATGTCGAACCGTCTTCTACCTTCGGTTTGTTGTTGAAGTGGGCCCCACCTGAATCATTTTCAATTCTTTGGATGTTTTTGTCCAGAGTTTCTTGTTAGTTACCGCTCAAGTTTACTTTTTTTTTCAGAATCACGAAATTTTCCCTGAAGTTATGTATATTACAGTCAAGCAAGGATTCAGCAAAACTTCATCTCAAACATATCATGTCATGAAAACCAACAGTTAACTGTCTTTAAACAGTTATTTACGACAAAGAAATCAGTATACTGCCTGTATAAAACCTGAATAACAAAGTGAAAAATTCTTGTCAAAAGCCTGATAAACACAACTATTCACTAACTCAAAATCTTAAAACAAAAACGTTGAGAATTATTAAAATTTTCGTAAAAAGTACAATATTATAAAAGGGATGAAACAGATTCACACATTTATCTTGGGTGTTATAAAGTTACTGAAAAGTGGTACAAAATACGCCCATGACATGTTGAATTGAATAAAATAACTAAACTCTTCAAATGAGTGTTAGATAATGGTGAGTTTATCTTCATTAACGTTCCTGTGAAGTTTGAAGTTAATTAGCCGACAACTTTTCCAGATATTGAGTGGACAGTTTCCATAAAACCTGAAAGGGGAATAACTCTGTGAACATGTCAGATTATATTGCTAACAGAAGTCATGGGCGCATCCTATTAATTAACTTTCTCTCAAACTTGAAGTTAATCAGTTATACTACTGGGCATGCACAGTGTCAGCTCAAAATATCCAGGGCCCAGTTATTCAAAAGTTGACTAGCTAAATCACTTTTTAAAGGCCCAATATACATAACTTTTGGCAAAACCTGAAGCGAAAATCAAGCCTAACAACCTATTATATTTTTAGATTTAGTTAATATTAACTGATATCAGCAATATTCAAGATGAATTCTTTCGCGATAACCGGCACAGCAGAAGTTGAAGCACGGTATTTGTAAACACGCGTCCATTTCGAACTATCTTCTACCTTCAGCTTGTTGTTGAAGTGGGCCCCACCTGAATTATTTTTCAATTTTTTTGATTTTTCTTTCAAGAGTTTCTTGTTAGTTACCGTTCAGGTTTACTTCGTTTAAGGCTTATTTTTGGATGGTTATCAACTGGATTTTGTTTTCAGAATTTTTCAGAATCCCGAAAAATTTCCTGAGGTTACGTATATTGGGCCTTTAACGACATTTTTCAGCTGTTGATAATTCAGTCAATACACAAGGTACAACTCCACAGCTTTGCATGTTAATTGACTGTACTAGATATTTGATATCTGGAAAGTTGTAACTATTTCAATGGTTTCATTTTCAAGTTACACGAGAATTAGAATTTGCGTTAATCACCGATTAAGCTAATCATCTTTAGAACAACTGGACCCTGGAGATTTTAAGCCGACACTGTGCATGCCCAGTTTAAAAAAAGTGAACAAAATATAATGAAGATATGTCAACAGGATCTTGTGTGCAGCAGTCTTGTCCTGTAGTTCCTTTCCCTCCAATCCTCGTCTTCTTACGGCTATAATACAAAACAAAGTGAATATAAATGGTAATTAAAACAATAGAATAACCATAATATCTCATCTGACAACAATTGTAACAAACACCATCATATTAAATAAGGACAGCTACAAACTTCAGCAGGTGAATCTTAGTTAAACTGGAAATGATTTGTGGATGTTCTTAACCACCAGCTCTATTTTTTTGTTGAGTTTTCGCAAGACTACAGTTCTTCTGTAGTAGATATGTATAACAATTTATCGGGGGTTAGAATTTTATGTATTTACATACAATATAATGTGACAATGAATCTTTTGTTACGAAACGTGACGGCATATAAAACCTGACGTAGGCATACAAATCAAACAGATCCACCATAACATAACGTTCTATCGGGTACCACCTGGGCTGTATTTATATTTCAGAAATTATCATTGTGATAATTAGTACATTTCGTACATGCATACATCCAGAATTGGGAATTGGGCTTCTATTAATACAAACATCCTGACCAGGGAAATAAACAATATTTTACAACAAATAGCAAAAATGAAACTAGTTAGACGAGCCAGGGGCGAACCCGAGACCTCTAGCTTATAGAGCCAGGACGATAACACCAGGCCAAAAGGTCCAAATCAGTTGACCTGGTCTGTAATTTCCTGATATTGTTATGCAAGGTCGTGTCTCCATGTAACCCCCCCCCCCCCCATATTCAATATGGAATGCGAAGCATAACTTTGTCTCATTGTTATTCAGGTGAAATAGTCATGGATAGTGATCTCTGATGTTGTGGTGCATAATGAAAAATAACCCATAAAACGCTACTTATCACAAATTCTTTTCCTATCTTGTTGTACAACTGGTCTCACTATATAACTTCAAAAAGAATCATTCATTTCAGCGCTGAACTGCTTTTTAAGACCAAGGCATCAATAGTCAGTATGAATGCCGAATAGATTTTATTTTAGAGTTGGATTTTCCAAAAAACGAACATTTATTGAACTGCAAGAATGCTAATTCCCAAAACCAATAAGTAAACAAATCTTCCAAAACATTTGAAGGAAATTGTCTGCTACTTAGGGTTGGGACATTTCTCTAGCCTTTCTGTCCCCGAGGAGGAATATTGACCGAAGCTTGTGTTGTTTTGACACCCTTGTCTACTGACCGGTCTATGTGTAATAGGTTATATTAAGACATTAAAGAAGGGTGTTAAGGGGAGACCACTCTAGAGTGACAGACCCATTTGGTTGTCGGCCATAAGACTGGATTGATTAGTGTTAAAACACTCAGGTCAGACAGAATGTCACCCAATACCCCGGATTATAACCATCCATCTATCAACCAATATCCACACGGCCACGTGTCGGCCATGTCAGAGTTATCTCTCCTCCCCTGTGTCCTGTCTGTAGCCGTGGGCCGCGTCTATTCCCAACGTGTCCATTCCGTATATTGTCACCATGGTAATAAACTCCTCTGTCTTAGCGATGAACAGAACACCGCAGCTAAGCAGACATGATTGCTGAAACAAAACAATATTACAGTGTTATAAATCAGACATTTAGTGTACCAATATCACAGGAAATGTTCGTGGTAATCTCCTTCACGGTGTCCATTTTAATGCATTGTGAAGGAAAATGCTGTTATAAGACAGTAACAACATTTGCTATTGTGATGTCATCATTTTCTATCGTTATCAATTTCATTGTCGCCAACACTTGATTTGCTGTTCAAAATAACTAAATAAAGCACAATAACTCAGTCGAAATGTATAAATATAAGTAATGAATGTTTTTGCAAATGTTGTTACAATCATATAACACACATTTCTATTGCAAATTAATCACTATTATAGAAAATAATAGAAAATTTTGGAACCAACACTGGATCATAAGTTGATCGGAAGTCCATTTTGCATTTGTGAAGCAAATATTTATAATTTCTCCCTTCAACAAGATCTACAATCCTCCTGCATAATGTATCATCATTTTCGACTTAGCACCTATGGCTACATGTAGAAAATGTTGGTACACATTTTTTAAACATCTGTGTCACCGAGGAAGATGATATACTGATACCCTAAAACACTGCGCCCACTATTGCTGATCTCAATTATTACACCAAGGATGACGGACCATCCTGATTCCAGGACATCACACCCACACTGACGGACCATCAATATCCTCCATCAGCAAATTTCTACGTTACCACACCGCCGTGATGGACAACCTACATACATTTTATTTATGGACACGTTTCATAGACACCATCGTGACAATTCTGGTGGATGGCTCGAACCACTGACAGATGGGGTTCACACCTGCCTCACCATGGGCCACACTAGGAAGTGTTATCAAGTGTTTGTTATCGCACCCGGCCTTACAGGCAATCAAAACAAACATGTTATCAGGTGCTATAAATTAAATGTTTGCTCGTTTGCTATAAATTTTTAATTTGCTTCGTTTCTAATTTTATGTATGATAACTAGAAAAATTAATTTCAACACATAAAGATTTATTCTACTGTTGAGGATCGGTAAGGTCACCGAAATAGATTGATTATTATCTCCAAGTAGGTGTTATAAATCAAACATTTCCATTTTGGAGACAAGATGTGTCATTATGACATGAATGCCCTCGCTGACAACTAAACAATTCCACTGGTGTAAGACAAGGCTTTCCAATGTTGGTTATACCATTTTACTGAAATTTTCAAGGTTTCATTTAGGATCCTGACTAAATCAGAACTTGACCTGTACATATGGGAAGTATGAGGCAATGACTGCCAATTTAGGTGACACTATCAGCCATTTCACGATCACTTTCCAGTACAGAACCTTGATATTTAGGTCTTCTCAATCAAACTCAATCCTGTTTTGCATCCAATATGAAGACTGCTTCCAGTTGGTGCTCTAAACTAATATATTTTCTGATTTTTCCGGCTGGTCTTATCTCAAATGATTTTAAAGATCTAATGGTTTAAGAATTGCCTCTTGTGGTATATTGTCACAACTGTTCACCAATATGGCTGTAAAACAGTTTTTCTCTTTTATATGTTCAACCCCAAATCTGTTTTATTGTTGTTTTAAACATTACGTGCTATGGAGTACAAAATGCATGTCCTGTGTGACGGACTTGTCTTGTCTGTCCATGTCTGTCTAACATCAGTGGAAGGACTCGAGGTGTAAAATGTCTACAAGTTTGTATTTATACGCATCTCATTTGGCTGTTCTCGGTGAATTCCTTCCCCCTGAGATAAGGGTAATGGACCCAGGACTCGCCTCGTAAGTCTAGCTTGTTTAAATGATCTGAAATTTCTTTTCTGTATTAGGTATAAAATACTTTAACAGGTGACAAAAGTTCAGTGAGCTGTATTTTCTTGTAGAATAAATGTTTTCTGAAGTAATAAATGAATAAAGAAGTCAAATGTGTATCTAAATATCCCCCACTAACACCCAATATTGAATAAGTAACAGAAAAAAAAAAAAAAAAATCATTTTTGTTGAAATCTTATGACTTCGACAATTCACGGCAGCAATATTTTTAAGCTTTGAGTTTCAAATAAATATCTGATTATTTTTTGATAGATTTAAAGCCAAATTTCTACTGAAATATATATTTACCAAAACATTATAACTCTGTATTTATAATTAAATTCAACAGATGTGTTTATAATAAAATAATACCTAGACTAGCTGTGGGTGGAAAAATCTACCGTTCCATGAAGAATTTTTTTGTGCAAATTCAAACACCTGCGTTTGTGATGAATGCCTTCCAATAAGAACACTTTGCATCAAAAGTGCATTCTAAAATATATTAATTTCATTTTACAACTTTAACATTTATTTTTCATCAAAGACATTTTTTTTTTTGGTTGGATAAGGAATTAAGAACATGTCTGATGATAATTATTGTACATGTATTTGTATTCAAGGTTAACTGTTGTCCTGGTGCCAGATCCCGTAACCAATATTGGAATTTTGTGTTTCAACTTTCCCATGACCCAAGTGAACTAAGGCTGTGACTCCCAGACACCAAACCAGTCGGAATCTGTCCACACAAGCCAGGAATGGAAGTCGGGCGACAATATTTACACCTCCACAAACTTAAATTGGACAAAATTTATGAGAGTTGGTGATCGTCCTTTGTAACGGCCAAATATCCTGTGACAATTTGTTAGCTGCTATGTTGGTTAGGGGGAGCGGATTTCTAACGAATTCTGAGGTAAAAAGGACCTCAATCAACCCCTCCACTCCTCAAAAACTTCAATTTGAAATTATACATTCAAAAATCCTGTACAACCAATCTTTGGAATTTTCATAACTGAAACATGAAAAAGCTCATGATTGTACTCTTTGTATCATATCAACCGTACGAGTCAGACTTTTAACTCTTAGGTTTCATGCTTGAGATGATTTTTCAAGACATCTTTGACAATAGTTACATTGACGCCCCAACGTCCATGAGAATGTCTCTATTATGGCTAATATTTGATAATTGTGTGAGGCTTTGAAATTATTCTGATTTTTCCACCAGCCGGATAATATAGACTAGGTCAAGTATGCTACACAGACACCTATAGCTAATTTTTCAGTCTGGATTGGACAGGTTTCAATATTTTACTGGATATGATATTGGTTACAATATTTAATTTAGCCAATAATGGGGCTATACCATTGAAAGCCCGCAAGTCTCCCACAGGGGCCCTCCATTGCACACTCTTTCTGTACTGTGTCGTTAATAATAAAAAGTTAAATTCTGACTGGGAAACACTGTATAACTTTTCTACATATTACTATACATGTTACATACTGTGGATAGCCTGCATGAATCTGTTAGTATCCCCCTCCTCTCCCTCCCCTGATAGCCGGAACTTCACTGACCAGCAGTTAGAGATGGAGACAATTTGACAGTTTATTGATCGCCGATACACTATGTCACATCGCCATGGCCACACATATAGGCTTTCTATTGATTGGTCAATCTAGCAACGATCCTTCACAAACTAGCCGGGACAATCGTTTGCAACGTCCGACATTATTGCCGGCCAGACAGCCATGAGACCTATATTTCTGCGGAGCTTCCGATGTGCCGGAAATTCTCTTACTTGCCTTTCCGTAATAAGCCTGAATCTAACAAGTTGTGAGACAGCCTTTGTTTGCCGCTGTGGAGATGAGGCGGCCATTTTTCTTTCACCTGGTGGCGAGGGTTTTAGATTGAAACCAATATTACTACCTACACAGCTTGTCGGAACATTTCATTTGTAGTTTGTAGACACAACATCATAAATTATTTGTGGATGTCATATTCGAAAATCAATAAAGTGTACCGTTTACAACTTGTCCTTTTTAATTTATTTTCATGGCCTGTGCAGAACATGAATTTAAGCGATTGATAACTTTCTTATATCAGAAAACTCTAGACTTTCAGTAACAGCAATGGCAGTATATCAAAACTACCCCGAAAACTTAAAAATGCACAGCATGGAATGAATGTTGATAGGAAATTAAGTAAAAATGTTCTGATGAGTTCAATCATTTGACTTGCAAATGTTCCGTATGTTAATATTTAATGATTTACTAACTTTTATTAAAAATACATTACCATAATTCCTATAGCTGTATGAAATAAGAGAAACACGTGAGGGAAGTACAAAAACCGAAAGTGGTATCAGGATCTAGTTACGAGCAAATAACATAGATAAAAACATTAATCGAGATAAAAAAAAATAGGATCTTTTAATGCGTGGATATAATACCTAACAATATCGATAAAATTATGTCTACTCATATCGGCATCATTTCAGCCTGAAAATGTGAAAGTGTCATAACGTCCCAACCAATGACATCACAAGGTCAAGGACGTGACCTTCCGCATGTATTTATCCAATGAATTCCCCGACATAAAAGTGATTTAGTCGGCACAGCCTGGAGATATGAGGATGAGACGCTTCCCTCGGGGTCAAATTGTATCTGCCCAACAATATTTCAACATCGCCAGTTATCCCCTAGGGGTGCCCCACTAGTATTTTATATGGGGGAGATTGCCCATGTGATAGATTTCCCTAAACAAACCTAAACTCTTCTACTGCAGATAATAGTTTCCCTGAGGTGCCTTTTCGTTCCTTTGATGTAGGAAATCTTATTTTTATACAACCGTTATTAATGAGGATATTCCCTTTTAGTAGAAAATACATCCCCCTTATGGGGCCCCTGACATAGTTCTACACATGTTCAATAGTTGGCCAGTAATGTCATTTCATCGTAATACATGTAGCTGTTACAATTATCTCCACGCTTCAAATCGTCAACTTACACGGATATTATTTAGGAAATATTGGATTAATATTTTGTTGTTTTATCTATAATAATCAAGAGGCGTAACAAACAATCACTACGAGACACTTACAATCCCCAAGTAGCCTTTAAACCCCACAATCGATACAGTTTATACCGAATTACCTTAAAAGCTTACCTTCATTTCAAAAGTTCCAATGCAATTATTATCGCAATATACATATAGAACTTGAGATGCTGATCGTCATTGACAACCAGAGAACAATGAATTGTTATCTAGACAAGCTTGAAATCTAGATCACCTAAGATTGCTTCGAGTTACAACAGAGCCGCAGAATCTGGAGGATAAAGTTTCCATGATTGTTACATATTGTTTACTGAATAAATGGTTTAGTTGATGTATTACGAGATTGATATCTCTATCAGCCACATAGAGTTTGAAATTTATTGAGAGAGCAGGTTTCTATATAATAAATAATAAAAGCATTAAAATATAATTTAATCTGCCCTAAAGACCACCTGTCTACTCATATGAAAAAACACCATCTTAACTTATTCATCCCTAAAACTTCATATTAAAATATTCCAACCTTTGAATCGGAAGAGTTCAAATGTGTCTTTAGGTATGAATGAGTTACCTACAAAATGTCCAAGTTTTTAAATAATATGTTATGCCACCATTTCCTATGCTAATTAGTGTCACTGTTGAATAAATTCTTACTAATGTGTTGTAGTATTGATGATCAAGAAATACTAAACAATAGTCATATTTTCACCGACAAGAATTTAACTGACGGTAAGTTCACGCAACTTCTACACATAGATAAACTCTGGTAAGCTTCATTACCAATTGATTCATTTCTCTGTAATCAATTTAACTGAAAGTGTGTTGATCGCCGATTTCAGTTGAAAGTTTTGCTACCTTATGTTTTCAGGTGTCTCGGGTTTAACTTGAACTTGGAAGAGATATTTGAAATAAATAATGACCTCTGTTACATTAAAAAGGATTTTGAGATCATTAATTGATTTCTTGATTATTTTCTATCTATAAGGCTATGTTACTATATTCGTTTGCTTTTAGATGTTGTATTTGTATAGCTGCGTAGACTTCTATACCTTTTTTCAGTCTGGTAATAATTCTTCTTCTAGACCTTTACCTCCCCTCACCCAATATATTGTTCAAGGACAACAATGTCTTTGCAGGTGAAACCCGTCTAAACTAATAAGAAACTAGTCCCTTCGAAATGAGAATCTTTCACAAGGACAAATTCTTTCAAACTAAAACTCTTTGGAACTTACAGAAACCATCCATCCATGCCTACCACTCGTGAAATTGGTGAGCAGACAAATTCTACTGCTATAATGTAGAGGTATACGGGAGTGTAAAAAAGATGGAACTGGCTGGTTTTAAGGCAGAGATGTATGGATTTGCTTCAGAAAGACACTTAACTAAAAGGACAGCCACCTTTGACTGAAGACTTGTGTAATGTACTCAAGTGAAATTGGCAGAAAATAAACACTGCCAGGCGACAGCGTAGTAGTCAATTAACAGAGGAACCGAAAGCTTGAGGCGGTGGATCAATACCGCAAGTCAGGCAATCCTTACATCTCAGTCTGAACATCTCAAAACAGTACCATGGCAATTACCGATAAAAAACTCTCACAGAAATACACTCTGTATCGGAAACTGGCTAGGATCTCTACTAATACTCTTATCACAAAGATACACTGTGTCACAATTATAAACACTGTATCAGACAGGTTACCATTGAAATCTCTCTTAATACTCTGTATCACAATGGTAAACTCTGTATCAGACAAATTACCATTAAAATCGCTCTTCTGTATCACAATGGTAAACACACTGTATCAGACAGGTTACCATTAAAATCTCTCTTCTGTATCACAATGGTAAACACACTGTATCAGACAGGTTACCATTAAAATCTCTCTTCTGTAGCACAATGGTAAACACTGTATCAGACAGGTTACCATAAAAATCTCTCCTCTGTATCACAATGGTAAACACTGTATCAGACAGGTTACCATTGAAATCTCTCTTCTGTTTCACAATGGTAAACTCTGTGTCAGACAGATTACCATTAAAATCTCTCTTCTGTATTACAATGGTAAACATGGTATCAGACAGGTTACCATTAAAATCTCTCTTCTGTATCACAATGGTAAACACGGTATCAGACAGATTACCATTAAAATTGCTCTTCTGTATCACAATGGTAAACTCTGTATCAGACAGGTTACCATTAAAATTGCTCTTCTGTATCACAATGGTAAACTCTGTATCAGACAGGTTACCATTAAAATCTCTCTTCTGTATCACAATGGTAAACACACTGTATCAGACAGATAACCATTAAAATCTCTCTCTGTATCACAATGGTAAACTCTGTATCAGACAGATTACCATTAAAATCGCTCTTCTGTATCACAATGGTTAACTCTGTATCAGACAGGTTACCATTAAAATCACTCTTCTGTATCACAATGGTAAACTCACTGTATCAGACAGATAACCATTAAAATCGCTCTTCTGTATCACAATGGTAAACTCACTGTATCAGACAGATAACCATTAAAATCTCTCTCTGTATCACAATGGTAAACTCTGTATCAGACAGATTACCATTAAAATCTCTCTTCTGTATTACAATGGTAAACACTGTATCAGACAGGTTACCATTAAAATCGCTCTTCTGTATCACAATGGTAAACTCTGTATCAGACAGGTTACCATTAAAATCTCTCTTCTGTATCACAATGGTAAACTCTGTATCAGACAGATTACCATTAAAATCTCTCTTCTGTATCACAATGGTAAACTCTGTATCAGACAGGTTACCATTAAAATCTCTCTTCTGTATTACAATGGTAAACACTGTATCAGACAGGTTACCATTAAAATCGCTCTTCTATATTACAATGGTAAACACACTGTATCAGACAGATTACCATTAAAATCTCTCTTCTGTATTACAATGGTAAACACTGTATCAGACAGGTTACCATTAAAATCTCTCTTCTGTATCACAATGGTGAACTCTGTATCAGACAGGTTACCATTGAAATCTCTCTTCTGTTTCACAATGGTAAACTCTGTGTCAGACAGCTTACCATTAAAATCTCTCTTCTGTATTACAATGGTAAACAAGGTATCAGACAGGTTACCATTAAAATCTCTCTTCTGTATCACAATGGTAAACACGGTATCAGACAGATTACCATTAAAATTGCTCTTCTGTATCACAATGGTAAACTCTGTATCAGACAGGTTACCATTAAAATCTCTCTTCTGTATCACAAAGATAAACACTGTATCCACAGGTTACCATTAAAATCTCTCTTCTGTATCACAATGGTTAACACTGTGTCAGACAGGTTACCATTAAAATCTCTCTTCTGTATCACAATGGTTAACACTGTGTCAGACAGGTTACCATTAAAATCTCTCTTCTGTATCACAATGGTAGACACTGTATCAGACAGGTTACCATTAAAATCTCTCTTCTGTATCACAATGGTAAACTCTGTATCAGACAGGTTACCATTAAAATCTCTCTTCTATATTACAATGGTAAACACACTGTATCAGACAGATAACCATTAAAATCTCTCTCTGTATCACCTCTCTCTGTATCACAATGGTAAACTCTGTATCAGACAGATTACCATTAAAATCTCTCTTCTGTATCACAATGGTAAACACACTGTATCAGACAGGTTACCATTAAAATCTCTCTCTGTATCACAATGGTAAACACTGTATCAGACAGATTACCATTAAAATCGCTCTTCTGTATCACAATGGTAAACTCTGTATCAGACAGGTTACCATTAAAATCGCTCTTCTGTATCACAATGGTAAACTCTGTATCAGACAGGTTACCATTAAAATCTCTCTTCTGTATCACAATGGTAAACTCTGTATCAGACAGGTTACCATTAAAATCGCTCTTCTGTATCACAATGGGAAACTCTGTATCAGACAGGTTACCATTAAAATCTCTCTTCTGTATCACAATTATAACACTGTATCAGACAGGTTACCATTAAAATCTCTCTTCTGTATCACAATGGTAGACACTGTATCAGACAGGTTACCATTAAAATCTCTCTTCTGTATCACAATGGTAGACACTGGATCAGACAGGTTACCATTAAAATACTTTACACTTTGTATTGCATAGATACTGCTTATTACTTAATCTTTTACAATATGAACACTTTTTAGATTGCACCCTGATGATAAGTCGTCGTACAGCTACTTTTAAAATTGTTTCAGAGAACACAGCTCCTACTTTTTCCTACCCTTCTAATACATCTTCTTCTAATAATAATAATATACAACATTTATATAGCGCTCTATATAATTTGTAAAATTACTCTAAAGCGCTTCACAACATGTAGATAATAATTTGATATTTACACTGCATAAATAAAGGAAGTTATTGTAACATAAGCTAATGTGATAATATAAAAATGCATAGAAATACGAACTAGATAAACAAATGTCAGTATATGCATGTTGTCTAGCTAAGTTGATACCCTAATATGCAGACGTAAAAATGTACGTCTTCAGATGTTTCTTGAATTTGGCCAAAGTATTTTTATTCGGATAGTGGATGGTAAGCTATTCCACAGTGTGGCCGAATCTTTCCCAAAACACCAGTTTCCATACGTCACAGTACAAGATTGTGGGACACACAACAATGATTCTGTCTCCGACCTCAGTGATCGTGACGACTGATACAGTGTAACTAGCTCCCTCATGTACAAGGGAGCTGTTCCATCCATCTTCTGAAGGATTATCTTTTTTATCCTTTCATCTCATTTTCTAGCTACAGGTACTTGTAAGCGTATTTTTTACTAGAAATGAAAATGTCTCTATTTTATCTGTTCATTATGTCCTAGAACTAACATTTGTCTTTCCCCTGATGATCAACTTTTATTTCAAATATTCCTTAAAGTAGGACAAACTGCAGGTGCCCCTTCCACAAAGTCCAATAATGACTGAATTACCGAATCAAACTTCATAACTTTAGTCAGGCTTCATTTACAGATGTACTTTCCATAAAATTTGTTCCAAATTATTCTGAAATAACATGGCTTGTCCTTGAAATTGCCTTTTGTATCACTATTTGTTCAACTTACTTGTTTACGGAGAACTGACAGATGTTCCGTCATTCCGGTATAGCCTGTTTTCCGTGTGGTTGTATTTCCATGACTTAATTAACAAGTTGAAGAATCATGCGACCAAATCCCACATGTTTGAGGAGATACTTCCATCATCAGTTTCTTATCTCATCTTGCTCTAAAACATAAATAGAAGAAAATCTACATTAAATATTTCTTCCTGTGCTACCGATTATCTCCCTTTACCATGAAAATATCCTTGTATGGATGACGCATGCCATCAATTCAACCCCCCCCCCCCCTTTGTTTTTATTTCAAAACTCTATGTTTGACAAAAGTTGATTCCATCTGAGTGAATTTCTTTAAATCAAACAGTGATCTCCCAAATCATACTTGGAAATAGTTTACACTAAAGTATTTGTTCTATTTTTATAGCTGTCCTATAGAGCTCCGGGGCAATTCATGCTCATTTTACACAGAACCCTTTTTCAGGTTTACATCACCCCTTCTAAAAGTTTGATTTAGGTACGTTTCAAGGAATTTACTGTTCCAATCAAATTAAAAAGAAACTAGAAATGTCTGTAAGATGTAAATGCCCCCTTCCCTCATATGAAATTAGTTCTTCATGTTTATTACGTATGCAAAGTTTGATGACAATCGGATCAGAAGTTATTTAAATAAGCAGGTTACATTACCATGGGACAGGACAGGACAGGATGAACATGTCATCTTGATTACTTAGTTTTAACTTTCTCGTATGATCCAAGTATTTGTAATCTTCTGTAAAAATTTACATTAATATTTCATATTTTAAATAAATCTCTTCGCATAATTTTTATGTCTACATGAAATTTTGTAATAAATGTAATGCTTAAAAAAATATCGGATGATAAGCTTGCTGAAAATTGTGGGCTGTTAAACTGACAATGCTTTATACAGTGGAGGGCTATCCCAGTGGAAGCCATTTGTTTGGAGATGTTTGAGATTAGCTGAGTGAGCAGTTTCCTTGTTGTGTCTAGGAGCTAGTAGTGATCCTGCAGCTTCAGTGTATACATAGATCTGGCTACCTGACTTTATACTTCCTCACTATGCAAACAAACCTGCCCATACAGTGGCCCATTGAAGCAGACAGAAGATTTGCCCTTACAGTGCCCCATTGAAGCTGAAAAGTTCAAAGATCTGCCCTTACGGTGCCCTATTGAAGCTGAAAAGTTCAAAGATCTGCCCTTACAGTGCCCTATTGAAGTAGAAAAGTTCAAAAGATCTGTCCTTACAGTGCCCTGTTGAAGTAGACAAGTTGGGATATCTACCCTCACAGTGCCCCATTGAAGCAGACAGAAGATCTGCCCTTACAGTGCTCTATTGAAGCAGACAGAAAATCTGCCCTTACAGTGCCCTATTGAAGCAAACAAGTTAGAAGATCTGCCCTTACAGTGCCACATTGAAGCAGACAGAAGATCTGCCCTTACAGTGCCCCATTGAAGTAGACAAGTTCAAAGATCTGCCCTTACAGTGCCCCATTGAAGCAGACAGAAGATCTGCCCTTACAGTGCCCCATTGAAGCAGACAGAAGATCTGCCCTTACAGTGCTCTATTGAAGTAGACAAGTTCAAAGATCTGCCCTTACAGTGCCCCATTGAAGCAGACAGAAGATCTGCCCTTACAGTGCCCCATTGAAGCAGACAGAAAATTTGCCCTTACAGTGCCCCATTGAAGCTGAAAAGTTCAAAGATCTGCCCTTACGGTGCCCTATTGAAGAAGACAAGTTAGAATATCTGCCCTTACAGTGCTCTATTGAAGTAGACAAGTTAGAAAATCTTCCCTCACAGTGCCCCATTGAAGCAGACAGAAGATCTGCCCTCACAGTGCCCCATTGAAGCAGACAAGTTAGAAGATTTGCCCTTACAGTGTCCCATTGAAGCAGACAGAAAATCTGCCCTTACAGTGCCCCTTTGAAGTGGACTAGTTAGAAGATATGCCCTTACAGTGCCCCATTGATGCAGACAAAAGATCTGCCCTTACGGTGCCCTATTGAAGCTGAAAAGTTCAAAGATCTGCCCTTACAGTGCCCCATTGAAGCAGACAGAAGATCTGCCCTTACAGTGCTCTATTGAAGTAGACAAGTTCAAAGATCTGCCCTTACAGTGCCCCATTGAAGCAGACAGAAGATCTACCCTCACAGTGCCCCATTGAAGCAGACAGAAGATCTGCCCTTACAGTACCCTATTGAAGCAGAAAGAAGATCTGCCCTTGAAGAAGATAAGTTAGAAGATCTGCAGTGTCCTACTGAAACTAATAATTTAGAAGATCTGCCCTTGCAGTGCCCAATTGAAGTAGATAAGTTCAAAATCATCTCTTACAGTGTCTTATTTTTAAACAGACAGAAAATGCAACAAAGCTCCTCCTAATTTATGAATAACAACAAAATCTACCATTAATAAAAGCTCCCTTACATTGGCCCCACCTCCCTGGACAAATGATCACCAAATGTTATACTCACAACAACTTTATTGATATTAATTTTGCAATGGAGGGGCTCCCGTCCGCGTCAAATTACCCGCTAACATTGCAAAATATCATTAATATGACAGACAAAATTACCCAATCAGTCCCCACAGGAACCTCTCGTCTGGGCCGCATTATTCAACTGACACCAGATTTCCCCCTTGGTGAGCCCCTCATCAGGAAGTCTAGACTAGCCAATGTAGATTTGTTATCCCTCATTGATCTGGCCCATAGGTACAGCAATACTGTCTGGGATATCCCACAAAGCCACCAGAGGTCCCCACACTGTCTGGGATATCACATAAAGCCACCAGATGTCCCCACACTGTCTGGGATATCCCACAAAGCCACCAGAGGTCCCCACACTGTCTGGGATATCCCACAAAGCCACCAGAGGTCCCCATACTGTCTGGGATATCCCACAAAGCCGCCAGAGGTCCCCACACTGTCTGGGATATCCCACAAAGCCGCCAGAGGTCCCCACACTGTCTGGGATATCCCACAAAGCCGCCAGAGGTCCCCACACTGTCTGGGATATCCCACAAAGCCGCCAGAGGTCCCCACACTGTCTGGGATATCCCACAAAGCCGCCAGAGGTCCCCACACTGTCTGGGATATCCCACAAAGCTGCCAGAGGTCCCCACACTGTCTGGGATATCCCACAAAGCCACCAGAGGTCCCCACACTGTCTGGGATATCCCACAAAGCCACCAGAGGTCCCCACACTGTCTGGGATATCCCACAAAGCCACCAGAGTCCCCACACTGTCTGGGATATCCCACAAAGCCACCAGAGGTCCACACTGCCATTGAACAACCAACTTCACTACAAACTCTAAGGAGGCTATCACATGAAGCACTGAAGTCGATATCACCACCCATCCCTAATCGAGTTGTCTAACTATCCAGCCATCCCTAATCCAGTTGTCATACTATCCAGCCATTTCTTTTTCAGTTGTCCCACTATCCAGCAATCACTAATCTAGTTGTCATAGTATAAAGCTATCACTTTTCTAGTTGTTATACTATAAAGCCATCACTATTTCAGTTGTCCCACTATCACTAATCCAGTTGTTCTACTATATAGCCATCATTTAGCTAGTTGTGATACTATAAATTAAGCCATCACTATTCTAGTTATCAAACTATAAAGCCATCACTTTTCTAGCTCACTATGTAGCCGGTCGGCCACCCAAATCGGATCCGACACCAATCATAGGTGGTCCTCAAATCATATTCTAATGGAGCTTGATTTAATGATTGAATCCATGTAGACAAGTACAATTAAATTTTAAAAAATTGACTTGTCTATTAACCAAGATGTTGAGGTATGAATTCAGATAAAAGACTTTGTACCTTCAATATTTAACAACATCTGGGCCAGACGTAAATATTTTCAGGTAAGAAATTTTGAGAAACACATGTTGCTAATGTTGTAGGATTTTTTTGTAAAAGTAATATGAACAGGTTTTGTAGACAAAGGGACGACTAATTTCATTTCCTTCCCGAGTTTCTGTACTTACTATGACCCACAATACCAGTCACTGCTACCCACCTTAATGTGTTTTAGACGATCCACACGGAGTTAGAAAATACATGTTTTATGCGTTTTCTGTCTACGCTCTCGGAGGTAAGTAGGCACGGAGCATTAATCAGCTGGCAGTGTGCTCCGTCAGTACGACACTGGGTAACGGCTGATTACCCACAAAACCTACAGCTTTTACACAATTCTATACATTATCACTCGCCACTTTCTTTAAAGCAAAAATGATTTCACAGACTCAATTAACACTACTTAACACCAAATTCCCTCCCATTGCCATCTTCTCTTCCTGAAAGTCAGTATTATCCAAAACCTGTAATAAGCTAACTATTATAATTGTTTATATATTCGGTAAGTTAACTAGAATATAAAACATAGAGCTAGAGACTTGAATAAAGGAATTCAGTTATGTCTGATTATCAACGACACATACAATTAATCAAGGAACTGCAAATCTCAAATAACAGAACTTCCACAGAAATAAAAAATAGCCGATATTGTTGTGAAATTTCTTCTTTAGACTATCATTTATTAGATATTTTGATAAAAAAATCAAATTGTTTTCCTAATGGATGGGAAAAAATGAATATCTAGATTTTTATTTGACTAAGATCATCTACTTTTATATGTAAATTCTTATGATCTTTCATTTCATAAATAATATTGTTTAATTCACTGATGGTATGACTTGATCAAGACCAGACAAACAAAATTTGTATTAGTGACACCCGCCCAACAGTAGCTGTACACATAAATATTGTATACATGTATCTCAACTCCATATGTTTTACATATTTGGTTCTTGGTTGTCTGCTAGAATACAAACTGCTTACAGTTTCCTTACGCTATATCCCATGTTTTTTTTATTAAGTTTTTCTTTCATGCCAAAATTCTTATTTAGTTATAGATATTTTTCATTTTTTTTTTAATAGCACTTGATAGATTAACAGGCCTAGGTGAGCAACATGAATCCCATCACATGAATTTGTTTTCTTGCAAAACCGATTTAATCTTATAAAATTATTGTTACTCACAAGGGATATCTACAAGAATAAATCAAGTGAGATATTTATCTTTATATTAACAAACATTTAAATCATAATGTAAGGCTAAATTGAAAATTCCTATATGCAGAAGTTTTTAGAAAAGGAATGAAAATAATAATTATACATATCAAATGATATTCAGTTCAAAGTATTTAATTTGTCCAGAAATCTATTCAGCAATATGACACTACCAATACACCAGCTAAACACTATTACTGTGTTCCCTGTCTGATCTGGCCTGATGAATATATCATTTTCTAACCAAACTTTTTAATAATACATGCTGATGAGTATACTGATACAGGTAACCGTCAGACTAACGATTTCTATAGTGACTGTCTGGGTCACCTGATACAGGTAACCATCAGACTGTAACGGTTTTTATAGGTAGACCAGGTGTGTCAGTCTGGGTCACCTTATATAGGTAACTATCAGACTGTAACGATTTCTATAGGTAGACCAGGTGTAACTGTCTGGGTCACCTGATACAGGTAACCGTCAGACTGTAACGATTTCTATAAGTAGACCAGGTGTGACTGTCTGGGTCACCTGATACAGGTAACCATCAGACTGTAACGATTTCTATAGTGACTGTCTGGGTCACCTGATACAGGTAACCATCAGACTGTAACGATTTCTATAGGTAGACCAGGTGTAACTGTCTGGGTCACCTGATACAGGTAACCATCAGACTGTAACGATTTCTATAGGTAGACCATGTGTGGCTGTCTGGGTCACCTGATACAGGTAACTGTCAGACAGTAACAATTTCTATAGGTAGACCAGGTGTGACTGTGTTGGTCACTTGATACAGGTAACCATCAGACTGTAACAATTTCTATAGGTAGACCAGGTGTGAACTGTCTGGGTCACCTGATACAGGTAACTGTCAGACCATAACAATTTCTATAGGTAGACCAGGTGCAACTGTCTGGGTCATCTGATACAGGTAACTGTCAGACTGTAACGATTTCTATAGTGACTGTCTGGGTCACCTGATACAGGTAACTGTCAGACTGTAACGATTTCTAT
Source organism: Mimachlamys varia (assembly GCA_947623455.1). Classification (NCBI taxonomy): domain Eukaryota; kingdom Metazoa; phylum Mollusca; class Bivalvia; order Pectinida; family Pectinidae; genus Mimachlamys; species Mimachlamys varia. The sequence goes on from OX392545.1 coordinate 32,512,853, forward strand.
AGTGACTGTCTGGGTCACCTGATACAGGTAACTGTCAGACCATAACAATTTCTATAGGTAGACCAGGTGCAACTGTCTGGGTCACCTGATACAGGTAACCATCAGACTGTAACAATTTCAATAGGCAGACCAGGTGCAACTGTCTGGGTCACCTGATACAGGTAACCATCAGACTGTAACAATTTCTATAGGTAGACCAGGTGCAACTGTCTGGGTCACCTGATACAGGTAACTGTCAGACTGTAACAATTTCTATAGGTAGACCAGGTGTAACTGTCTGGGTCACATGATACAGGTAACCGTCAGACAGTAACAACTTCTATAGGCAGACCATGTGTGACTGTCTGGGTCACCTGATACAGGTTACCGTCAGACAGTAACAATTTCTATAGGCAGACCATGTGTGATTGTCTGGGTCACCTGATACAGGTAACTGTCAGACAGTAACAATTTCTATAGGCAGACCAGGTGTGAACTGTCTAGGTCACCTGATACAGGTAACCGTCAGACTGTAACAATTTCTATAGTGACTGTCTGGGTCACCTGATACAGGTAACTGTCAGACTGTAACGATTTCTATAGTGACTGTCTGGGTCACCTGATACAAGTAACCGTCAGACCGTAACGATTTCTATAGTGACTGTCTGGGTCACCTGATACAGGTAACCATATCTAGGTCATCCATGTTCTTATCTTTAACTTCCTGGTGTAAGGATTTATATTCAACTAATTTACATAAACAGGTCAACCAGCTGTTTGGTTTTCTCATATTTACACAGCTTAATTACACATTTCCCTTTTAAATAACAACAGCTGGTGTGGAGGTTTATAAAATAATCTGATCAACTCACTGATTTTCATCTTTTATTTTAAAGTACAGCAGTCCCCTGAATATCAGTTTCCTGATTATTCAAAAATTCAATTATTCAAATCTCGGTCTTGTCTCCCAATAATTAGCTTGCTTTAAACCTTTCATCCATATGTAACTAGAGCCAAATCTACCATTCATTAATTGGACCAGTCCATAGACCTCTACAGAGGTGGAACTGTAAATACTGGGGCAACCGTTAACTCTAGTGACGGTTTACCACCAGTAATAATATACGTCTCCTATCAGGCACCGACAATCAGCTCAAACTGCTTTCTAAATTTCCATAAAAAATATTCAACTTTTTCAAAAGATAATACCTTGAACTGAACAGAATATGTTTTACTTCATGAAGTGTATATAAAGTAATCTCAATATTGTGGAGGCCTTTCTGCAGTTTTTGTGTCTGTCTTTATCTCCATATTGTGGAGGCCTTTCTGCAGTTTTGTGTCTGTCTTTATCTCCATATTGTGGAGGCCTTTCTGCAGTTTTGTGTCTGTCTTTATCTCAATATTGTGGAGGCCTTTCTGCAGTTTTGTGTCTGTCTTTATCTCCATATTGTGGAGGCCTTTCTGTTGTTTTTGTGTCTGTGTCTTTATCTCAATATTGTGGAGGCCTTTCTGCAGTTTTTGTGTCTGTGTCTTTATCTCAATATTGTGGAGGCCTTTCTGCAGTTTTTGTGTCTGTGTCTTTATCTCAATATTGTGGAGGCCTTTCTGCAGTTTTTGTGTCTGTGTCTTTATCTCAATATTGTGGAGGCCTTTCTGCAGTTTTATGTCTGTTTATTTATCTCAATATTGTGGAGGCCTTTCTGTAGTTTTGTGTCTGTCTTTATCTCCATATTGTGGAGGCCTTTCTGCAGTTTTGTGTCTGTCTTTATCTCCATATTGTGGAGGCCTTTCTGCAGTTTTTGTGTCTGTGTCTTTATCTCAATATTGTGGAGGCCTTTCTGCAGTTTTTGTGTCTGTGTCTTTATCTCAATATTGTGGAGGCCTTTCTGCAGTTTTTATGTCTGTGTCTTTATCTCAATATTGTGGAGGCCTCTCTACAGTTTTTATGTCTGTTTATTTATCTCTATATTGTGGAGGCCTTTCTGCAGTTTTTGTGTCTGTGTCTTTATCTCAATATTGTGGAGGCCTTTCTGTAGTTTTGTGTCTGTCTTTATCTCCATATTGTGGAGGCCTTTCTGCAGTTTTGTGTCTGTCTTTATCTCAATATTGTGGAGGCCTTTCTGCAGTTTTTGTGTCTGTGTCTTTATCTAAATATTGTGGAGGCCTTTCTGTAGCTTTTGTGTCTGTCTTTATCTCCATATTGTGGAGGCCTTTCTGTAGTTTTTATGTCTGTGTCTTTATCTCCATATTGTGGAGGCCTTTCTGCAGTTTTTATGTCTGTGTCTTTATCTCAATATTGTGGAGGCCTTTCTGTAGTTTTGTGTCTGTCTTTATCTCCATATTGTGGAGGCCTTTCTGTAGTTTTTGTGTCTGTCTTTATCTCCATATTGTGGAGGCCTTTCTGTAGTTTTTATGTCTGTGTCTTTATCTCCATATTGTGGAGGCCTTTCTGTAGTTTTTATGTCTGTGTCTTTATCTCCATATTGTGGAGGCCTTTCTGTAGCTTTTGTGTCTGTCTTTATCTCCATATTGTGGAGGCCTTTCTGTAGTTTTTATGTCTGTGTCTTTATCTCAATATTGTGGAGGCCTTTCTGTAGTTTTTATGTCTGTGTCTTTATCTCCATATTGTGGAGGCCTTTCTGTAGTTTTTATGTCTGTGTCTTTATCTCCATATTGTGGAGGCCTTTCTGTAGTTTTTATGTCTGTGTCTTTATCTCCATATTGTGGAGGCCTTTCTGTAGCTTTTGTGTCTGTCTTTATCTCCATATTGTGGAGGCCTTTCTGTAGTTTTTATGTCTGTGTCTTTATCTCAATATTGTGGAGGCCTTTCTGTAGTTTTTATGTCTGTGTCTTTATCTCCATATTGTGGAGGCCTTTCTGCAGTTTTTGTGTCTGTGTCTTTATCTCAATATTGTGGAGGCCTTTCTGTAGTTTTTATGTCTGTGTCTTTATCTCCATATTGTGGAGGCCTTTCTGCAGTTTTTATGTCTGTTTATTTATCTCTATATTGTGGAGGCCTTTCTGTAGTTTTTGTGTCTGTGTCTTTATCTCAATATTGTGGAGGCATTTCTGCAGTTTTTATGTCTGTTTATTTATCTCTATATTGTGGAGGCCTTTCTGCAGTTTTTGTGTCTGTATGTCTTTATCTCCATATTGTGGAGGCCTTTCTGTAGTTTTTATGTCTGTTTATTTATCTCTATATTGTGGAGGCCTTTCTGCAGTTTTTGTGTCTGTGTCTTTATCTCAATATTGTGGAGGCATTTCTGCAGTTTTTATGTCTGTTTATTTATCTCTATATTGTGGAGGCCTTTCTGCAGTTTTTGTGTCTGTATGTCTTTATCTCCATATTGTGGAGGCCTTTCTGTAGTTTTTATGTCTGTTTATTTATCTCTATATTGTGGAGGCCTTTCTGCAGTTTTTGTGTCTGTGTCTTTATCTCAATATTGTGGAGGCATTTCTGCAGTTTTTATGTCTGTTTATTTATCTCTATATTGTGGAGGCCTTTCTGCAGTTTTTGTGTCTGTATGTCTTTATCTCCATATTGTGGAGGCCTTTCTGTAGTTTTTGTGTCTGTATGTCTTTATCTCAATATTGTGGAGGCCTTTCTGTAGTTTTTATGTCTGTGTCTTTATCTCCATATTGTGGAGGCCTTTCTGTAGTTTTTATGTCTGTGTCTTTATCTCAATATTGTGGAGGCCTTTCTGTAGTTTTTGTGTCTGTGTCTTTATCTCAATATTGTGGAGGCCTCTCTGCAGTTTTTGTGTCTGTGTCTTTATCTCAATATTGTGGAGGCCTTTCTGCAGTTTTGTGTCTGTCTTTATCTCAATATTGTGGAGGCTCTCTACAGTTTTTATTTCTGTATGTCAAGCCTCACCAGACTACACTATCAACTGACCTGGTTAAGTATTGTGTCTGCGGCGCTACATTAAAATATGAATTACAATTTGCCCTATTTGAGTACCATCTGTGACGCTAGCCTATGTATATACGACTGACTGCGGTTTAGCCTACTTATTTACAGTACAAAGCACGCCTACAGTATTGCGTGCACCCCTTGATCTCCTCCTGTCATGCTTGCTACACATCTGCATGCAACTTGAACACGCTTCATTTAATCCTGGGTCAAAGTTCAAGGTCAACTAATCTGATAAAAAAAAACTTGAGTGTAAGAGATAGGGGACATGTACTTGTCAATAGATGGTCGGGATCTAAAGTCTTTGTTTGAATATTTAATGGGCCGGTACCTGAGGTTGGTTGCCGTAGCAGCCTGCTATAATTAAGCTATTGCCTTACTATAGTTTAAATGACATACAGTCATGTGTACGAGTCGTATCACTACAGCAATCAGCTTGATCAAAGAGCGATAGCATGCTGTACATTCAACAGAAAAAAAAAATATCTCCACGATTTTAATATTTAATTGAATGTCTGGTTTATGACTGGCTGGATCAATGTCATTCCGTAACTGATAATGAATTCTAAGTGCTTTTTGAAAAGTTTTAATGCTGATGATTTTTATCTGTTTGTTGAATTGATATTACATAACACTAATGCTTGCTAAAAAGCTAATATGAACCTTGCATCTTGAAATCATGATGCTACATGTATAAATTTTTTTGTCAATTGTGAAAATGCCAAACAAAGTTTATTTGATTTCTAATCCATAATATCATTTTTTTCAAAGTTGGATTGAAGTTGGTACATAAAAGTGGGATTCAGTCAAAATATTTTATGTTTTACCTTCAATATTTAGTAATGCATCATGAACATCAATATTTAGTTCATCGATGTATCATGAACATCAATATTTAGTTCATGTATCATGAACATCAATATTTAGTACATATACTGAGTTTGTTTTGTACACAAACAGCAATTGCAAACTTAATTTGCGAGCTTTTGAAAATGTCTGTTTCCTTTATCAAGCAAAGAGTACAATGATTGTACTCTTTGCTTGACAAAGTAAACAGACGTTTTCGAAAGCTCGCCTATTAAGTTTTCAATTCCTGTTTGTGTACAAAACAATCTCAGTATATACCATTCATACCAAACTTATGAATCTTATTCCTAATATTTAGTACATGTAACACGAACATCAATATTTTTATCTATTGAATGAAATATAATCATTTAAAAAAAAATAAACTAAAAATCTTCTTTTAATGGATTATAAAGTGATTCTGAGTCCATGTTTTTCTGAATTTTGGCTACACAGTAAAGAGATTAAAACAAACATTGCCTTTGATCTCATTTATCATATACAACTTCTTTCATTTTATTTTTTGATGGTGAGATATCCATTAATCCCACTCACTCATTCTACATGAAATTTTCTTAATTGAACTTTTCCAATATTTGAAATAGCCATCTTATTCTGACATGTATAAAAACCGCTTAAATGCAGAACTGAGAAAGAACTTTTTCACTTATAGAGTGGTTGATATATGGAATAGTCTCCCAACATATATTGTTAACGCTCAATCAATTATTCAACTTGAAAAACTAGTGGATAATCACTTCAGGGATGTAGTATATGATTATTGATACTTTGTTGTATAATATACTTTTACATATGATCTGGTAAACAGTAAAGAAACACACATAGCAGATCAACATTTTTAGAACGGCTTCAGGTTCTGTAATTGAAAGCACCACCATGATGACATCCCTATGTGCTGAACTTTATCTCATTCATCCCTGAGGACACATTTGAACTATTCCAAATCAAAGGTTGGAATGGTTCACTATGAAATTCCAGGGGTGAATGAGGTGAAGTACGTAAGTACAGTACATCATGCAATGAGATTCCTATTGCTTAATTCATATTCTGCATGAATAGTTAATTTTAGGTCAAATGAATTCCTTTTGATTAAATATGTAACAATCAGATATGTTATTTGTATATTAATGAAGGGAAATACTCATCAAACACTACATTAACTCATCTACCCCTGAAGACAACATTTGAACTCTTCCAATTCAAAGGTTGGAATAGTTCATTATGAAACGTCAGGGTTGAATCAGTTAAAATCACTAAGAAATGACATACCTGTCATATAAACCTATATCCAGACAACTCTGTGGCACTCCCAAACTCTCGTGGCCATCTAATATTCCTGAAAAGACAGCAAAATATGCAATTCATTAATTCAATGTTGAAAATTCTAAATATCACTTCTATATTTCAAATGACAGATATAAAATTATAACTACTCTCTCCTTTTCAGTTCATATTGAAAGTTTAACTACATTCTCCTTCACACAATCTCTCTTTTCAGTTCACATTAAAAGTATAACTTTAAACTCTCTCCTTTTCAGTTCACATTAAAAGTTTAACTACTTTCCCAGACATCACAAGACTGGCCAGCAGCATGCAATATTTAGTGCCAGATGTTTCACATCAAAGTAATACATTATCTGGCTAGGAATCACCTGATTACCACTAACAGTGGGGTATGGAACACACCTCACTCATCATATAGACCTGTAACACCATATAGACCTGTAACATCATATAGACCTGTAACACCATATAGACCTGTAACACCAGTCAACCTCTCATCATATAGACCTGTAACATCATATAGACCTGTAACATCATATAGACCTGTAACATCATATAGACCTGTAACACCATATAGACCTGTAACACCAGTCAACCTCTCATCATATAGACCTGTAACATCATATAGACCTGTAACACCATATAGACCTGTAACACCAGTCAACCTCTCATCATATAGACCTGTAACACCAGTCAACCTCTCATCATATAGACCTGTAACACCAGTCAACCTCTCATCATATAGACCTGTAACACCAGTCAACCTCACATTATATAGACCTGTAACATCAGTCAACCCCTCATCATATAGACCTGTAACACCAGTCAACCCTGATAAATCAAGTTATCTGCACCACATATAGTTTTTAACATTTCATGTTATAATTGGTTCAGAGTGTGTGATTTTATGCATAATTAAATGTGCAACTTCATGATCAAAATTAAGACATTATATACAGTGATAGAAATGAGGTAATGAGTAACACGGATAAAAGAACTAGTAATGTATCTTATAATTTTTTATGACAAATTAATGGAAAAGGTAGAATTTTTTATGTCCGACTTATACATAAGCGTTTCAATCAAGTAAAAATTATTTTTTTAACAAGCCTTTTTTCATTAATAATGAATGGCTCATTCATTTTTATCAGATACCATGTATGGAGGCCGCGATAAACAGTGAAGTGACACCAACATGATCGTAATAACTCCTATATAATTTGGCTGCTGATAAACACTTGTTTTATACAATTTTACCAATAACATGATTACTTGCCGTTTGGAACTTAAACCTATGAAATAGAAGTCACAATGATTGGGCCAAGGAATTCTCTGTACAACCCGTGTCAATATGTTTTGACAAAAAACGCGTTAGAATTTCATACGAGACTATTTCCTCATTACGGTAAAACTATTATCTACTAGAAGGATTGACCCAATTCTGTGTGTTGAGGGTTATCTGCCCCTGGTCTTACTAATGAAGGGTGTTATTCTGGACAGGATTGACTGCCCTACATAACCATAATTGGAGGCGTGCTTATGGAAATTACAAATTGATGGTAAACTAACCCCACAAACATCGAATAGCCTTGTCAGCCCAAAGAACTACAGAAAATATTTACATTTTAGTATATTCTTCTCCTTATATCTCTTTGCAATTAAACATGGGAAGTTTTCTGTATTTTTTCATGCTGGACATCTTTCTTTATCGCTGATTTAAAGATGTCAATGCTTAGACTACAGGAGTGGAATCGTAAAACCAGCCATCAAGGCCAGTACAGTATAGTGCTGGCATTCTCCCTGTTTGTGTAGAGAACTGGGTCAGCTCCATCTCAGTACAGGTGTACTGTCTATTGCAGAGATGAAAACAGTCGATTGTGGAAAAGGAGGACACCCAAAATTTTAAGGGTTTCCAATGGGAAATATTAAGATTAACATACAGAAAAGATTTCAAAAAGGAAGAATTCCTCCTTTTGGAAGAAGATTTTCATCCCTGCCATTGTATGTGTGACCCATTTATCAGCTCTTGTGACTGTGACCTATTTTTGTTCTCTATGGTTGTGATGTGTATCAGCTTTACAGGGTATATATATATGGTAATATATATTATCTTTGTGACTGTAACTTGTTTCTTAGCTTTTATTGTTAGGACTTTTTGCATGTAATTATTTTTAGTTTCGAAAATGTTCAGCATTACAGAACAGCTTACAGTAATAATTTCATCACTCATTTGTTCATTTTCCTTAACACAGGAGACCTAGCGGTTAATTGAGAAAGGGTAAAGCCTCCTTAACACAGCATCTGTGTAGACCATGATATAATGTATGTATAATTCACATTTCAAGTCTATTATTTTTAAATACATATGAGGTTTGAATTCAATATATCAATCTTAGAAGATATATTAATGCATTTACTGCATGACTTTATTATCTATGGCCTTTTGTGGTTGTGATATGATTTTGATCTATTTATCGTCTATCTCCAGTTAATGAGACCTACACTTGTATGTTGATAGTCTGTTTCACTTTTAGGTGTTTTTATCACCTAATTAGCAATTTAATTCATTTTGAGATGGATCAGTCTTTGTGAATTTTACTTAAAAAATTGTGAAATATGAAAATATCTGCTGTAGGCTTTTGTTTCAAACACATGTTAAATATCATTATTAATGAAAGTACTTTGCAATTAATTCAAATATTTCAACAATTACAAAATTGAATATGAAGGTGCTGAAGACATAGGGACCTTTCAATCATTATACAAATGTAGTTTGACATTTAAGAAATTTGGCACAGTCAGAGACACGAGACATAAGATTATAAGGTGTTGTAACCAGCCTCACCTTACACCTGTAATCCCCCAACGCTGCTACAGCCCAACAACCACTTGTCTAATGTCAGTTACTTGCCTTCCAAATATGGTCGAGACATGTCTAGCGATTTACATAATGTCAATATCATTTAATGACGAGTAATTTACAGAGGGCCAGCTGTATAAAAGTGACGTCTTTTTCATGTTAATGGTAAATTCTGAATATGAGAAAGACGGGTGCTCCTCGTCTCAATAATACATCATATCCGTGTAGTATATGAGGTTACACAGTCTAATATCTTTGTCGGTGACAGAAGTGAGGACAGCATGTACATATGCAGGCTTGTTAATTAGCATGTCAAGTACGAGTCTAGCTTGCAAATAATAATAACGTCTGTCATTTCAGAAAGAGATGAATTCCCACTCTTTACCCTGTGGTTGTCATTTCCATGTAAAAGCCTACCACAAAATATCACACTCAACATTAGCATACTGTCCCAACATCTAATGAAATGTCTAGCTCATTAGCATATTATCCAAACATCTGATGAAATGTCTAGATCATTAGCATATTGTCCCAACAGCTAATGAAATGTCTAGCTCATTAGTGTATTGTCTCAACAGCAAATGAAATGTCTAGCTCATTAGTGTATTGTCCCAATATCTGATAAAATGTCTAGCTCATTTGCATATTTGTTCCAACTGTTGATGAAATGATTAGCTCATTAACATATTGTCCCAGATTATGACGAGATATCTAGCTCATTTGCATATTGTCCCAATATCTGATGAAATGTCTAGCTCATTTGCATATTGTCTCAACATATTGTCCCAGATTATAACGAGATATCTAGATCATTAGCATTTTGTCCCAATATCTGATGAAATGTCTAGCTCATTAACATATTTTTTAAATTCTGATATCTAGCTCATTTGCATTTTTGTCCCAATATCTAATGACATGCCTAGCTGATTAGCATATTGTCCCAACAGCTGATGATATGTCTAGCTCATTAGCATATTGTCCCAACCGTTGACGAAATGTCTAGTGCATTAGCATTTGTTAGTCTTTCTTTTGCAAGAAAAGCCTTAAGGGATACCATTTAGTGAGAATAGCACGTAGCCTTAGGGAGATACCATTTAGTAAGAATAGCACGTACCCTTGAGGGGATACCATTTAATAAGAATAGCACATAAACTCAACAGGATGTAGTTTAGTAAGAATATATCATATAGCCTTAAGGGGAAGCTAAATAGTCAAAATATCAATCAATATTCGTACAGTTATTATAAACTTCAGAGAGATTTTGTCATATCTAGCAATGAAATCCTTCAAACACTGAAATCTAAGACTGGGAGTCCCATCATTACTCTAAACTAGACTGAACTTTACAACACATCTGTCAGTAATATCCACCACAGGCACAACAGGAAAGTTGGAAAAACCTGTATCATGTGACCCCTTATTTAAGAACAGACCTGTATCATGTGACCTCTTATTTAAGAACAAACCTGTATAATGTGACCTCTTATTTCAGAACTAAACCTGTGTAATGTGACCCCTTATTTGAGAACCAAACCTGTGCAATGTCACTTCTTATTTCACAAAAATACTGAATAATTTGACTCATTATTTGAGAACCAAACCTGTGTAATGTGACTTCTTATTTAGCAACTAAACCTGTGTAATGTGACCCCTTATTTCACAAAAAAAACCTAAATAATGTGACCCTTTAATTCAGAATAAAACCTGTATAATGTGACCTCTTATTTCACAAAAACCTGAATAATTTGATTCATTATTTCAGAACCGAACCTGTGTAATGTGATTCATTATTTCAGAACTAAACCTGTGTAATGCAACTTCTTATTTAGCATCAAAACCTGTATAATGTGACCCCTTATTTCAGAACTAAACCTGTGTAATGTAACCCCTTATGTAAGAACAATACCTTTATAAAATGAACTTTATAAACCTGTATAATGTGACATCCTTTCAATACAAAACCTGTATTAAGTTGACTGCCTGTGTTGGCAGAAGTCCCGGTAATCATGTCTGGTGTCCAACAGAATGCACAAAGGTGCACTATACACACAGTAATCCAGTGTAGCTTGAAATTGCCAGGAGCTGAGTCAGCTATTTTTTTTATCGGGGCCGACTGTCTAAAGCACCACTGGTACAAGTAAATCAATTGATGTAGTCTGTGTCGTCAGATGGCACACGTTGGAACAGGCCGAGCGCTGCAAGCCACACGGATAGCCAGCTCCTTACCTAACCACTAGCTTAGACAATTGCTTTAAACAACTAAATATCATTAGGCCCTATCTTCAGCTTTTTTTGTCTAGTTCTGCACATAAATTCAATGAATGTCTTCGGTCTTTACTCAGATGTTTCAGAAGACAAACAATCATTTTCTTAACGTAATTCACGCAGAAGTTTATACATCTAAGTTTGAATTTATTTCCTGTGTTATTTGGCTCACAGGTTAGTGTGTGACTGGATGAAAATCAAAGGGTTGTCTACACAAGAAGATGCTGGTAAAGAATTACGTTGTCTGTACAAGGTGCATGCTGGGTAAAGTATTAAATCATCTGTACAAGGTGCATGCTGGGTAAAGTATTAGGTCATCTGTACAAGAAATTGCTGGGTAAAATATCAAATCATCTGTACAAGGTGCATGCTGGGTAAAGTATAAGGTCTCTGTACAGGGTGCATTTTGGGGAAATTGCTCAGTAAATTTTAAGATCATCTGTAGGCCTACCAGGTGAAAAACTGATACTTTTATAATACTGTATCTTTGGAAATGTTAAAATTTTGACCCTCAAAAAATTTACTTTAAACCGAGTTCTTTTCTCGTGTTATTGACCTTTGCAAATAAAACACATTCTTGAAAATTAACTGATATGAATGAAAATGAGAATGAATCACTTCATAATACATACTGTACTGGATATGCATGCATCCTATATTTTGCAAATAATCGTGATAGAGAAATTGCGAAAGTTAGTATGAGTAGTTGCGAAGGAAACTTGGGTTACAGCAGTCGGCTCCAACTTTGGCCCGAAAATAGATTTTCTGCAACTTCATTCGACTCCTAACATTTCTTTTTTGTATTTGAGAAGTTTATTGCATTTCTATCCAAGGCTACTTCACTATTCACAAAAAACCAGTTCTATTTGAATAGATACTTAATGTCATGTTTATACACTCAGTCTTGTAAAATCTTTATCATTATATTTCAAAAGCCTAACGCATGAAAACATCAGACAATTTCTTTTGTACCAATTTTAAAATAACTCTTAGGAATGGGAAAGGCTGAAGACGGTGAAAACTTGTGTGGAATGTACGACAACATGGAAGAGCTAAGTGGTTGCCGACAATGCTTGGTCTGTGAGCTTTCCATGATGGATACATAAGATGCCAAACATTTGTTTCGTTACCACTGACATAACAGGGAGACTTGTAATGTTAGGGCTTACACTACCGTAACAACCTCTCATCATCAACAGAACAATAAAGTATTACTTTTTTAATAGTTTCAAATCACAAATTGATAGGTTTTCAAGTCTATCTGTTATTCTGAATCCCCAAAAACTTATTTCTCGCAATTTGGTTTCGAAAGAAAATATTTGGGATATAATTTAGTCAAGTTGTTCATGCTTTGAGTAACGGGAATGACAAGGCCCCAGTATTTAACTGTCTGGAGAAAACCTTACCGCGTATTTGCATAATCGTCCTGGGGATCATTCATTGCATTCTCCAGAGTGTCTGGTATCTCACCAATGCCAGACGAGGGAGAATTCATTATTTCTGAACAAGGCACTGTAGCCATTCAGAGGATGATGATATACTGAGGGATGTATATATAAAAGCTACAGTCTGACATTCCCAGAGAAATCTATATAGAATTATCTAGCTAATATTGAATTAAATGCATCGCTTGCTTAATAATTTTTTCAATCATTTTCCGCTAACCCAAGAGTGGTGTTTCATCTGGACATCTGGATACAACATAAAACAATATAACATATCTATCTGCCAAAGTTATTCAATTTCTCTCCTTTATGTTTTTTTGAACCCTAAAACATTTCGTGCCCAGACAGAAATGATGTACTGCCCTGAAGACATCTATTTATTAACGAGCAGAAATATGTTGTAAATTGGCCCCATGGAGAATCGCAGGGATTCTAGTACACAGAACAAGACCAGGGTTTTTACTTTGCTAAGAGAATGTCTAATTACATGACTAATATGTAGGATTTGTATAAGAACTGCTTTTATCATGCTATTATCACGTTACTTTTCACCATTTGATTGTTACAGTCTGTGAATGCCAATCAGATATCAGCAATAAAGTACAAATGTATAACTCTCATGAAAAACACATGCCGATTGATCTAGGACATGGTTTCTGTGGAGGTGCTGTAACCTTGACCTCTTTCTTTCAATGACCTTCAACTTTTAACTCAATCACTCCTGAAGACACATTTTAATTATTCAGATTCAAAGGCAGACTAGTTCAATTATGAAACTTCATGGGTGAATTAGTTTACCGACATGTTTTTATTTATCAAGGTCATGGTTTAAACCCTAACCAATAGGACTTCACCTAAACTTAATATAACCCAACACATTATAATTTATCACAAAGAGAAATTAACTCTACTTCCTGATGTTTATATATATTCAACAAAGATAAGAATTAACAAGGAAATGGATTTTGCAATGAGACATAATAAAATTGTGACCTTTAAACTCGGATGACCTTCACCTACAGTAAAACACTTTTATAACAAACCTTTGGGGACCAAGGAAATAAGTATGTTATATGTGTATAACATGCAGATGATAGTGCACTATCAAAATTTATGAATAACACTACGCTTTAACCATGAATCCACTGTAAGTGTATTCATTATAAACATGCTTTACTGTATAGGTTATCATTAATTCATTCATACCTGAAATGTCATAATGAACTATTCCTTTGAATTGGAAGGGTTCAGGGTCCAGGGTTCCAGAGTGACTGAGTTGGATATATGGTTTATACACTCTGATATTACAACCTTTGACCTCCCTATTCAAGATTACATCTTAAACAACACCTATTCTGAAGTTTACTAAAAGCAAGTTATATTACTGAAGAGTTCAAAGAACTGAGATTTCCGTGAAACTAGAACACTGACAGGTCAGGAAGGGCCCCGTATTGCGGCTGTAGATATCCCCCACATGCCCACACGCCAACCTACTCCCTCTCGCAAAAAAATGTCATTTCTCAAATCATCAAAATTGACACTGGCTAGGACACATCGTCTCATTTCATCATTCAGCAAAGAAACTGTCAATTATTTCACATCACCCGTATCGGATATCGCCGATACAGTATGACTTGAATTCTACCCTAATATGACTTTGACCTTTGACCCATTGACCTTAGCATTCAACCTTGTGTTTTATATTTGTTTATTGAACATGTTGACCAAGTTTCATGCAAATCTGGTATTCAACCGTATCGGATATCGCCGATACAGTATGACTTGAATTCTACCCTCATATGACCTTGACCTTTGACCCAGTGACCTTAGCATTCAACCTTGTGTTTTATATTTGTTTATTGAACATGTTGACCAAGTTTCATGCAAATCTGGCAATGAATACCAAAGTTATTATGTAAAAACAAAATTTGTGGACAGACGGACAGACAGACGGACGGACGGACAGACAGACAGAGTGATTACTATAGGGCACCCGTATCTCCGATACGGGGCCCTAATTAAGAAATTAAATATTATATCAATTCATAGTGTTAAATATACAATGTAGAATTTGAAAAGGAGAAATTCCATAGTGTTATTTATAGAATGTGAAAAGGGGAAATTCCATAGTGTTATGCATAGAATGTGAAAAGGGGAAATTCCATAGTGTTATGCATAGAATGTGAAATGGGGGAACCTCATTAGATATACTTATTAGGGAAAATAATTTTTACGAAGGAAAAACAAACTGACCAAAGGGCTCCAGAATATAAATAATTGAATAATTTTGTTCATTATAAACCATTAGATTTGGAAATATTTGCAAACACAAACCTCTGTCTGACCTCAGCTCCCAACTGTAAGCTGTACTAGCTGAAAACTCCATTTGATCTCATCAATACCCCTATGTGTAACTGATAATAGGACCAACCTCATGGCCCCGAACCACCTTTTGGGAATGGGGTCAAAAGGATAATGTTGCACGTTCCCATCTAAACTATGATGGCTAATCAATTGCTGTCCATACACAAATAAACACTAAGGAAACCCACATCAGAAACAGTGAAATCATGGGACCCTGGGGACTCCCAGTGTTAAGTGTGAAAACACCGGGCACCTAGGGACCCCCAGGGGTTAGTGAAGTCTGGGGGAGGGGGGGGGGACCTTTTTAATATAGATTATACTCTTTAATAGTTTGGGAAGTTTTAAATATTTCTAGATGCAATCTATCAGGTTTGCAAAGCGATTATGTAGACAAGATTTTCTTCTCCATTATTTGATATATATTAAAGAAAACCTTCTTTCCTAGTTATCAGGGACATTTTTTTCTATAGAAGTTTGATAATTCATTTCAACAAGGCAAAGATCAGGATAAATTTGTCAAATATTGAAATCTCATTTGAATATGTCACTTGGGAGTTCCATGATAATGTTAACTTAATCACCCCTGAAGACACATTTGAAATCTTCCAGTTCAAAGATAAGAATACTTCATTACAAATTTTCAGGGGTAGAACAAGCAGTATCTGAGAGCAGTACTTCCAGACCTACCATGGATCATTATTGACCTCCCACTTGGAACTCCTCCCACAACATGTAGGGACAGCCAAGAACAAACATTCTAGCCAAGTAAAACAAAAATGAATATAGCCATCTATCGTAAGGCTGTATAGACTAGCTACACACTTCTTGTGTACCTGTTAAAGAGTAACTTCCCTTTAAATTTGAAAAATGAATATAGCCATCTACCGTAAGGCTTTATAGACTAGCTACAAACTTCTTGTGTACCTGTTTAAGAGTTACTTCCCTTTAAATTTGGAAAATGAATATAGCCATCTACCGTAAGGCTATATAGACTAGCTACACACTTCTTGTGTACCTGTTTAAGAGTTACTTCCCTTTAAATTTAGTTGATAATTTTTTTATGAATATATATTGCACCAAGCACATTAAACCTCTTATTAGATCAAGAGCGACAGCTTGTCGATAATTTTTATTAACCCGAAACTTGATATCAGTGCTAGCTTATATTTCATACTCATTATCGACCAATACACAAAGTCTGTCTATCATTAGTAGATTATAGTTTCCTCAGTGGAACTCTCCTGTAAAGGTTACATGTATTATAGTCAGTTATCATACACCCTTAATTGTTATGGCAGCCTTTTTCTGTTGTCCTGTTTCTAGGGCACACAACAAGACAGTTATATACTCAGGTACCAGCTGGTTTAGAGGTTTAAGTTACCTAGCTACATATATATACACACGTTAATTTAATATTTCATCTCAGATATCAGTTCTCCTTTTACCAAGACTGCTAGGATCTGATTTCCCAAATGAGCACGAAAATGTACCATGTCATTTTTCTCTATTGTTGCCTGTCTGAATAGGCATGTTTTACTCTCAGTGCTTTTGTTGCTTTCTCCCATAACAACTGTAAACAGTACTCCTTGCTTTGTCTTACAGAAGTATTCATTTCAGCTGATAAATGTTCTAAAATAAAGATAAAGTTTAAATGTTCTAAAATAAAGATAAAGTTTTGAAATAATATTATAGTGTGTCCTACAGTTTTGTTTATGCTGCACCATACATTAGAAGTAAGGCATCTTAACATATGCAAAGGAATTCTATCTTTATTTTGCAGTACATAATGTATTTGCATTATGTACCTTATCATACCCTCTGATGACACCTTGATTCTGTTCAACTGTACAAATCTTTATCTAGTACACCAGTAACCCCCCCCCAATTCTCCCTTCCCTGAAAAAGTATATTGGACTGAACTAACCACTGAATTGGAAGAGTTCAAATGCATGTTTTGGTGTGAACGTGTTCAGTAAGTAATTCGGAGCCAATGCTGGTAAAACCAGTTATACCCGATACTAGTACACCACACTTACCATACAGCTGGAGCTGTCTGTAGTCCAGCCTTACAGTCACTGACTAGCAGATTACATATCAAACACAAAATCATGTCATTAGTGTTACTAATTGAGAGCTTACTTACGTCTGGATTAAAGCAGCCTTTCCTCCTAGAACCACAGTTAAACCTCCAAGCATATCTTCCTCGGCCTGAATCCAGGCTGACCTGAGCTGACCTCCCCTGACCTCTAGCCACAGATGACCCTTGACCTGGTTTCACACTGTTATCTGTATTGGCCTAGTGAGATACAGCCGACTAGACAGTTTCAGCAGCCAGCAAACATCACTCCCTGTAATGAGTGAACCAAATAATGGTATCAAGCTACAGCCACAACTCTAAGCTCATGCAGACTGGGTAATAAGTAAAAGCTCTGTTTTTACAGTGTGTGCCAGCTTATCTTTTAGTTAACATGCAATCTTGATGTTGCAACATTGAAACCTATAATTACAACCTGTTTTAAAGCAGGAAACTTTAACTCTCAACCCCTGAAGACACATTTGAACTCTTCCAGTTAAAATATCGGAAAAGTTCATTATGAAATTTCAGGGTAAATGAAGACAAAAGAAAATCCTGTACTTTCCAATACTGCAATTGTCATCAACATGTGATTTTAAATTCATACATTTACATCCATATGGCTCCATCAGTAATTGGTTTCTACAACATAAATTATCCAAAGCAACCATTGCTTTCTATCATATACAAATTTTACAACATTATCAAATTCTGAACAGAACAATATTATGTAAATAACTACTTCATGAAAATGTTATTTCTGTGGATTTGACAATATTTTACATATCAACTTTGACACAGCTACAATAATCTTGGAGATGTGTTCCCATCGCATTAACAGTAAACACATAATTATTGAGGGAAAAACCACAATGATGAATTACTGGATAAAATCCTGTTAATAGAATCCTAATGAGTTGTTAACACAAACAGTGGTTTCCCTGTGGAGGTGGGGATTACCACTAATCCAGATCTATGTAGAGTTTAGCCAGGAGACTGCAGTGCTGTGATATGCTTGTAGAAAGACATGAAGAGCTACAAGCTTAAGGTCAGAGGAACAAGCCTGTGATGGACCAGACGAGAATAAAACTGATAAGCACATTATTCTCAGACACGCCAGAGAAAATCTGTCATCATACCAAATGTCACATGATCACGTCACATGACCGATATGCAAATGAGAAGGTATTGACCTGTCTGGTCCATCAGATTGGTACTTATCTCCTGTATCTAATAGAACCTGTCAAGTGTGACACATATTAACCTGTCTAGTCTGACAATTACCCCTCCTAGGACAAATGTAATGTTGGTTAACTCGTCTGGTCCCGTCATAACTGATCCGTAAAAAAATCTGATGTTCGTTAAACGGTCTAGTGTAACATCACACAGGTAAACATGTCTAGTGGGACATCACAGGTAAACTTGTCTAGTGGGACATCACATAGGTAAACTTGTCTAGTGGGACATCACACAGGTAAACATGTCTAGTGGGACATCACAGGTAAACATGTCTAGTGGGACATCACAGGTAAACATGTCTAGTGGGACATCACAGGTAAACATGTCTAGTGGGACATCACACAGGTAAACATGAGTAGTGGGACATCACACAGGTAACCATGTCTAGTGGGACATCACAGGTAAACATGTCTAGTGAGACATCACACAGGTAAACATGTCTAGTGAGACATCACACAGGTAAACATGTCTAGTGAGACATCACACAGGTAAACATGTCTAGTGAGACATCACACAGGTAAACATGTCTAGTGAGACATCACACAGGTAAACATGTCTAGTGAGACATCACACAGGTAAACATGTCTAGTGAGACATCACACAGGTAAACATGTCTAGTGGGACATTACACAGGTAAACAAGTCTAGTGAGACATCACACAGGTAAACATGTCTAGTGGGACATTACACAGGTAAACATGTCTAGTGAGACATCACACAGGTAAACATGTCTAGTGGGACATCACACAGGTACATATGTCTAGTTGGACATCACAGGTAAACATGTCTAGTGGGACATCACAGGTAAACAAGTCTAGTGAGACATCACACAGGAAAACATGTCTAGTGGGACATCACACAGGTAAACATGTCTAGTGGGACATCACACAGGTAAACATGTCTAGTGAGACATCACACAGGTAAACATGTCTAGCGGGACATCACACAGGTAAACATGTCTAGTGGGACATCACAGGTAAACATGTCTAGTGGGACATCACACAGGTAAACATGTATAGTGGGACATCACAGGTAAACATGTATAGTGGGACATCACACAGGTAAACATGTCTAGTGGGACATCACACAGGTAAACATGTCTAGTGGGACATCACACAGGTAAACATGTATAGTGGGACATCACACAGGTTAACATGTCTGGTGAGACATCATTCATTCTCGATGAAATGCTATTACAAAGTTAGTTCAGAGTGAACAACTATGTTGGGAATCTAAATGTATGAATAGAGTATTGCAAAATTAAAATATTGGGACAGATGATTATTTGTGAAATTAAATTACATTAAATGTTTTGTTAAAAATTTCAGAAAACTGTGACATTAAAAGCAGAATAATCTAAAGTACAATGTATGCTGATTTTTCCTGCCAACATGATGAAATCCTTTTTGTAGAAGTATTATACAAATTGGAGCAAGGAAGCTATGACCTATATTATAAGGTAAAGTATATATCCAGCTGTTTAGCTGTGGTACAGATATATCAATTGGATTTAGGCCAGTCCTGTATACAGTCACTCACTGTCTTATTTATATTCATGAACTTCTATTTAAGGCTTATATGATGCTGATTAGATTAACCTATATGTGTGTATGGTCAATAGGCTCTCAGCCACTTACTATATTGATGGATGTGGGAGGGTATAGAGAAGGAACTGGAACTTAAGGGAGGATGAACCAGAAGATCTGAACTCTAAAGTTTGGTTTGGACTGCTTTTTCAAATGTTCTTTCAAAAGCTAAGGTCATTCAGGACTTACCAGGTTTTCACGGAGGACGAGAGTTGGAGTTCTTGGAGAAAAACAACTGACCAATAGTCAGTATCTGGCATCTGTCTCATTTAGGCCTTGAACCTGTATCTAAAGGTGGAGGGCTAGTGGTAGCAGAATGTCAGGCACTTTACCTGCTTGGCCATCATGACCTAGAGGTGGAGGGCTAGTGGTAGCAGAATGTCAGGCACCTTAACCACTTGGCCACCATGACCTAGATGTGGAGGGCTAGTGGTAGCAGAATGTCAAACACCTTAACCACTTGGCCACCATGACCTAGATGTGGAGGGCTAGTGGTAGCAGAATGTCAGGCACTTTACCCACTTGGCAACCATGACCTATAAGTGGAGGGCTAGTGGTATCAGAATGTCAGGCACTTTACCTGCTTGGCCACCATGACCTAGAGTTGGAGGGCTAGTGGTAGCAGAATGTCAGGCACTTTACCCACTTGGCAACCATGACCTATAAGTGGAGGGCTAGTGGTATCAGAATGTCAGACACTTTACCCACTTGGCCACCATGACCTAGGGGTGGAGGGCTAGTGGTGGCAGAATGTCAGGCACTTTACCCACTTGGCCACCATGACCTAGAGGTGGAGGACTAGTGGTGGCAGATGTCAGACACTTTACCCACCTGGCCACAATGACCTAGAGGTGGAGGGCTAGTGGTATCAGAATGTCAGACACTTTAACCACTTTGCTACCAATGACCTAGAGGTGGAGGGCTAGTGGTAGCAGAATGTCAGACACTTTACCCACTTGGCCACCATGACCTAAAGGTGGAGGGCTAGTGGTAGCAGAATGTCAGACACTTTACCCACTTGGCTTATCATGACATATGAGTGGAGGGCTAGTGGTAGCAGAATGTCAGACACTTTACCCACTTGGCCACCATGACCTAAAGGTGGAGAGCTAGTGGTAGCAGAATGTCAGACACTTTACCTGCTTGGCCACCATGACCTAGAGTTGGAGGGCTAGTGGTAGCAGAATGTCAGGCACTTTACCCACTTGGCAACCATGACCTATAAGTGGAGGGCTAGTGGTATCAGAATGTCAGACACTTTACCCACTTGGCCACCATGACCTAGAGGTGGAGGACTAGTGGTGGCAGAATGTCAGACACTTTACCCACCTGGCCACAATGACCTAGAGTTGGAGGGCTAGTGGTATCAGAATGTCAGACACTTTAACCACTTTGCTACCAATGACCTAGAGGTGGAGGGCTAGTGGTAGCAGAATGTCAGACACTTTACCCACTTGGCCACCATGACCTAAAGGTGGAGGGCTAGTGGTAGTAGAATGTCAGACACTTTACCCACTTGGCTTATCATGACATATGAGTGGAGGGCTAGTGGTAGCAGAATGTCAGACACTTTACCCACTTGGCCACCATGACCTAAAGGTGGAGAGCTAGTGGTAGCAGAATGTCAGACACTTTACCCACTTGGCTTATCATGACATATGAGTGGAGGGCTAGTGGTAGCAGAATGGCAGACACCACTTTGCTTCCACTACTTAGAGTTGGAGGGCTAGTGGTAGCAATACAATACAATTACAAATAACCACTCAGCCACCACGACATTGTCAAGCTGTACAGTGTCTGGCTAGAGATGGATGGTTTGCTAGTTTGAACCCAAGCAAGGGTAGGGTATTTTTCATTAATCCTTCCTACTACAGATTCGGTTCCATATACCACTCCAAGGGTAGAAGATATAGGAAATTGAGATTCTTCATTGAGTTTGAAGACTTTGTGCAGGAGAGAGTTGTATACAAGGTGGGAGTACTGGTCATTTTTACCTCTTAAGCCTTGGCTAATGGGAATTCCCTTTTAGCCAAAAAGTGGTCTGAGTGTCCGGCTTGAGAGTCACTAGCTTGAACCCCAGTGTGGGTAGGGTATCTTCTTTACAACCGTTTTTTATCATTTGTTATATAAGATATCAATGTCTATATAAGTAGTATAGACATATAAATGTTTTTCTATATCATTTGTTATACAAGGTATCTGTTATAATAAGAGGGTTTGGGAGTCAAGACAGCAAAAACAGTGTAAGTTCCACCGTCTCCTCTGTGAAGACATACAACTGTTATGATCGAGGCTGTAAGGAGGGGAATTATCGACTAATGCGAAACTAGGACACATCGATGGTGTGGTATCTGTGTGGTCCCAGGGGACGTCACCCCTATACCCTGGCCGTTAACTGTACCAGGGCCAGCCTTAATAATCACCCTGACCTACTCACTGACAGGTCCGGGGTAACAAATCAACATGTTAATTGATATTCACCATGTCACACAGGAGAAATCATGCCAGCTGATTTGATTTACATTGATAAATTTACATAGATTATTTGTATGATGTGTCTGGGTTTTTATTATGTCACATTTCTAATTTACATCAAGGTAAAAAACCTAACAGAAAAAAAAAGAAAAATGATTTAAATTTATATTACATTACAACATTTGACCCTTATTTTAAATCAGATGCTGGGTGAAATTATCAAAGTTTCATTTCCAGTGACACGTCTGAAAAATGAAGGAAAATAATATGTTTTTAACGTATTCACCTATTACATTTTATTAGGAACCATTCCACTGAATTGAAAGATTTCAGAATATGCCAGTTTTATATAGGAGAATGAACTTTTAAGAGAGATTCTTTGAAAACTGAATAGAAGACCTTAGGCAGTGAACAAAAACAAGGATATGTAGGGTATTCGGAATCAAACAGTTGTTTTAGGGAAGTCAGCAGACTTTATGTGTCACAACAGCAACTAACAGTCGCATCACCCTGTAGGGTGTACTTGATGTCTCAAATGTCTATCTCAAACACTTGTAGGTCTACTTTGTACTAAATGGCATGAATATATTGCCATAAAATGCTTTCAAACCCCAACTTTCTAAATCTTACAAACCAATTGTAGTTAAAACCATGATCTATATTTGTTCTTTAAAATTCATCATCAAGGTATCTTCACCACCTCACTATACTCAGTGGCCTTAGCTCAATCTACCGTTATTTTGTTCAAACTATGTACAGTAATTTGAATTCAAAATCTTAAAACAATCAACAGCAATGAATTAGATCAATATTTTACCGTATAATATGTCCCAATGTTTCATCAACGAGTGTCCCCTTTACCTAAGAAGAAAAGAGATGCTTCTTTCGCTTTTGACAAAGGGACTTGCCAGTCTTGGAAACTATCTCCAACTGATGGATCTTTTGAAGCCATCAGTTGTTGAGTTTTTGTGACATTTGATAATAGAAGTCGATGTCTCTGTATACAAACATTATTTGTTATACTAAACTGCTCGCGCACCTATGCAAATTAGCGAGTACCAGTGAAGATGCTAAGCTTCAACTCCTCAACCCTTGAAGACACAATTGAACTCTTCCGATTCAAAGGTCGGAATATTTCATTATGAAAGTTAAGGGGTGATGAATGAGTTAATATGCTTATGATATATTTTATCATTATTTCTCTTAATTATGAGAAATACGGAAAAATCTTCCTTAAAGATGTAAAAATTGAAGATAAAAAGAAAATCCTACCTATCATATTACAACAATGCACATACTTGCCAACTTTTGAAATTTTCTTGGGGAAATTTTCTCTATGCTTAAATTTAAAACATCAAAAACTGTATATTACACCTTAAAGACAAAATATTCCCTTGAAAAATATCTTTTGAGTTGTTCTTTCCAATTAAATATCAAATCTTACAATATAGGAACGGTGAAGTAATTTAACTAAAGACAATCCATTCAAAAGTCAAAAATCTGGTTCACCCTCTTAAAACAGAGAGGGACGGTAAGTATATATATACAGTGCTTATTCCCACTTCATTATAATCTGAACATGTTAAAAATCAATCATACACAACCAAAATGCAAACTCGCACAGAAATCCCTGAAATGTTGTCAGTGTACGTAGACGGTGTCCGGTCACCTGGTGTCATTGAACACGTCACACGTAATTTATGTGTCTACCCAAATCAATTACGCATTTTACCATCTCTCCTTTCATGTAATGCAAACGTTCACTTGATACACAAAATTTAACCATTACAAATATCCGTGAATATGTAGAAAATGATGCAACTTTATAGAATTGTCACTTAAAACATAAATTCTCCGACATAAAATTCCAGTTTATACCCATTTTTTTCTTCCCCTGATATGATATCAGTTTGAATAGCATTCCTATGAGTAACTTACCAAGATTTGACAGGAAACATGTTGGCCATTGTGCAACGATTATCCAAAACTTGCGGCAGGTTTCAGTAGCACCAATTAAGATTGAGACAGAGAATCAGTTCTAGTAGTGACAGACTAGGTATGTCTACCTATACATTCATACCTCGGAGTAGATACAAACTTCCAGACATCGTTGTCAAAGTCTTATCAAAACACTCGACGTTTCAGACGACACATTCTCCGCATCGCCATGTTTTAATATCCTCAGCCACCGTACCATGGCCGACATACTGCCTCTGACTCGTACCCGACTCTCCACCATGGCCGATGTCGCTACCACATAGCCCGCTATATTACATAATGCACACTCTTTTTTTGAACCTAGACAGAATTACTGGCAAAGCAAACGCTATATAGACCCAGACCTAGCCAAGTTACGTAATAATGCATCCATCCTTCGCCTGGGCGCTGGTCCCCAGCCATCATGGTGTCTGTAGCTGAGTACAATCCATTACCTAGGACCAGACCAGCCAATCCTGTAACATCTATTTCAGAACTCACTTTTTCTTTCCCTCTTTTTTCCTATTGAATTTTCAACCATGTCTCTATAAAAAGTTAAATTCTGTTTGACATGCTCCTTCATTTTTTTTCACTAGTGTGTATTATCACCGATTCCACACATTTGTGTAGACCTCTCAGCCGTTCCCATTTCCTGAGCTGTATAGGGGATACATCTGAGCTTCCCTCCATTAAAATATACATATAAAAATCAAGTCTCTTGAAAACACTGTTTAGCCTAAACACTGTTTAGCCTAAACCAAAATGTAAGTGAAATATTTAATTAATTTTTATGATGCAATTCTGCTTTTCCCCCATATCTCAATATTTTCAACAGATACTGACATTTATGTACCCTTAAGTGAACTATTCCATCTCTACCTCTGGTCCGACCCCAGTTTCATGAACGTTTCTTAAGTGAAGGGGACAAAATTTAAAATCTTCATAGGAAAGCATTACAGAAGTTAAGGAAATTTCCATAAATTAAAATATCCTTCAACTTCTTTAATGCTTTCTTATGGAGATTCTTATAAGGGATTTCCTAATTGTCAAAGAACATTGATAAAACCCGGGCCAGATTGGCTGATAAGTGGTCGAAATGCTGCAACCATTCTACTTAAATCTTAAATTAGTCTAAAATATGTTTATCTAGAATGACATACTTTTGCTGACATTTTCTTGCATTTAAAAAAGAACTAGTAGACATTTTGTTAATGACTCGTTATTTGACAAATATTCCCTCACTTCTCAACATAACAAATGACACTTCAAAATGGTATATTGGGTATTTTAAATTTTCACTTTAAATGAAATGTTTAAATCTTAGAATATAAGATTTACAAATTAACTTAGATGAAAATTCACTCAAATTTTACAGTTCAAAGTTAGGAGACTACCTTTCGAAATGGGAAGCAATTGTAAGTATGGTACATATTATATATTTTGTAATCAAAATAAACGGGCGAAACATCAGCTAATGATGTCAGATCATATGATACCATGTATCAAACATTCTGATTGGTTATCTAGTTTTTTATTCTGTAGTTTGATTGGATTAATTTCTAAAGAAGAGCTTATTATTTGTCACTTCTTGTGAATATTCTGGTTTTTTTTTTACTCAAAGCAGTAAATGTTATCAGTTGTATTATGAGAAAGATTTCCAAATAATTTACTAGTGACATTGAACACATTGTAAGCCCAAGATACAAACTTGCTAGGATTACAGCACTATTATAATATGTGGTGTATATAAACTGTGGTCCCTCCCATCTAAACAGTGAACATAATTTATGCCAGACATCCACTACAGATGGTGGAGACCATGTTTCACCCTCAACCCGCTACTCAAGGAAAAACAATTTTATACAGCTAATAATGATTATCGTTATTATCAATATCATTATTTGAAATGCGTAATGGTCTATCAACACAGGGAAGGTCATTAGATTCGACAAATAGTCGACAAAAAAAGGACACAAATGATCGACAAAAAAAGGACAGTCAATTTCTATCATGAAAGTAGTTATGGTAACCTATAATTTCAACAATATCACATCCGATTTGAGATAATTGAAAACTGTATAAATAAATAGTTTTCCTTTGAAACGAGATTTACACCATCACATGTATCACAGAATTTATCTTAGGCACTTTCGTATCGTATTTCTTTCCGTTTCCACATAATTGTAAATCCTAATATGATAAACAGAATCTCTTACTCTCAATTTTAGCACATACCGATTTAAACAGATTAATTGCCATAGTCTGGTGCTGTAGAAACTATATATACAGAAACTGTAATTAGCACATAATTTAGCGGAGTGCTTTCAGTTTAAAAATTGCTACAATAAGATAATTGCTAAAATACGAATGTTTACGGTATTTGTTTTTCATTTGAAATTTTATCGAATCTGTCAAGTAAAGATACTAAGTGTGATATTGAGTTAACTTATCTGCCCCTAAAACTTCATATCCAACCCCTATAATTTCATAATGAACTATTCTGATCTTTAAATTTGAAGGTTATACACTGTTATGTCTTTGTCAATATACGTAACTTAGTAATTAATGTTTGGTGTCACCGTCAAGGTACAAACCCTTTTTGCGGAAACAAAAAAGAAAAGATGTTATTGGCAGATACTTGTAGACCCCTGTGGACATATGTATTGGCGGGCACGCAGTGATCGAGAGGGGTTGATCAATCTACCTTACGAATAAACCGGACATCAATCTCGCAATTACAGATAGCTATACGGCACAGTTTGTAAAGCAATGGTAGACAACTCAGAAAAAACTACCGCAACCTCAGAATAATCCGCTACACAAATACATCACCATATACTAAAGGTTAATACGCTATTGTAACCTATACTATGGATTTTAGAAAGAGTTTCAAAGGAAAAATATCTTAAAAGACAATTTCATCCTGACTATTATTGGAGTGATAAGCAAGCAATAATAACTGTTAACATACTTATTATGGCGAACTCAAAATTTTAGCGAACAACCAAAATTAAACAGATAAGGATAATGATTAATCGGTGTGCTTATAATATTGTCCCAGTAGAAGGCAGTACACGGAAACAGGAACACATTTGGTGCTAAATAGCTTTAACAAGATTAACGCTAAAATATGTACAGTGTACCCTCGACCTATCGCCACCCGAATCTACCACCACCCTCGCATACCGCCACCTAAACCTGTAGAACGGATTTCCCTCCTATATTATTCCCTCATTAAGTTCGCCACCCTCGCATACTGCATTCCGCCAAACCCTTTAAAATACAAACGTCCCGAATCGCTATAAATTTTCAATGTCTCATCTTGGTAGAGATGGCAATATTTTTTCTTTGGATCAGCACCTTTCTTACTTGTATAAAGAAATGTCTGGAACAATATTTTTCTTGCTTGTATAAAGAAATATCTGGGCCAACATATATTTTACTTGTATAAAGAAATTATCTGGATCATCATTTTTCTTATTTATATAAAGAAAATATCTGGATCAACATCTTACTTGTATAAAGAAAATGTCTGGATCAACATCTTATTTGTATAAAGAAATATCTGGACCAAGAACTTTCTTGCTTGTATAAAGAAAATATCTTGACAATCATCTTTCTTACTTGTATAAAGAAGATATCTGGATCAACATCTTACTTGTATAAAGAAATATCTGGATCAACATCTTCCTTATCTGGATCAACAACTTTCTTACTTGCATAAAGAAATATCTGGATCAACATCTTTCTTATCTGGATCAACATCTTTCTTACTTGTATAAAAAAAAATCAGCGATAAAAGTGTAAGACTTCAGTGGTGGATTTTATACGTGTTTCTTACCGAATACAAGGATTTAACAGACGTATTAAATGTGCTTAGAATTACGTTCATGACCTCAAAAATATTGATCCGACTTTCAGTGCTTCTTAAAACAGATATAATTGACTGTGAAATTCTATCTCGCGTCTGTTACTGATCCGAATAGACCCAACGGATATCCAAGCTAATTGTACATGGAGAGATATTCGGGAAAAGTCTGGTCCCTAAATCCCTGTGGTCTAGCGATTTGACAAACCTTACAACTACGTTGGCCCTCTGGCTATATGTACATCAGCAGCCTGTATTACCATATCAATAGTTTTTTATATACTTTTTACCTCGGACTGGTATTATTGGCTGTCTGAGCGCGAGACCCCGGTGATCTTCGTCCCTACAGCCAAGCCCGTTTCACCGACATGCCGCAACTACGCTTATTTTAGCGCTCAATATTCCGAGACTGTCTGCTGTTTGTAATATGCTGCTTATATACTTACCTTAGCACTTTTTTCTTTTTAAAATTTGTCTCCTAGTCACACATACTTAATTTATTACTTAATATTTGTTTTTTGGATTTTGCTTGCCAAAAATACTTTTCTTTTTGCACTTTTAATATGCATTGAAGTTTGTCTGCTGGTCTTACATGATTATTTAAAGTAAGTTGAAAAACTTATTTTTAACTCTGAAATTGATATTAAATTTTGTTATCAAAACATGTCTGTTAATCTCTGATCATTTATCAAAAATTTGGTGGTCAAACATAATTATTTTAATCTTTGAACATTTTTTAAACTTTGGGCAGTCAAGATACATTTTTTTTTTAAAATGAGTTTTGCCACCTGATCAACATACTTCCTACTTTGCACTAATTAAACAGTTAAATTTGGTATGTTGGCATAACACACATATTTATAAGCATTTCCATTTCCATACCAGGCAACACAATATATCACCCAACAAGGAGACTAGTGTCTGTGCTCACTCTAATCTGAAAAAATGTTTTAGTAAACGTCACTTAAGACAACTTTTCCGTTTTAACACATAAGAATTTCTTTTAGCAACATTTACTCATTAGTATAGTCAAAATACAAGCGTTTATATAAGTTGTGATGTATTTAACATACCATTCATTGAATTGGATCAATTCTTATTATAGATTTATAGGGATTCAGTGTTTATGAAAATGTTTTATTCAAGACAGATTCCATTAGCAAAAGTAGCTAAAGGCATATATTTTCTTTTAGCAAATAAGCATTTCATTTTGTTCATAATGAAAATGCTAATGGCTAGAGTGAGCACTGTAGGGTGTGTAAAACTGTAATGTTATATTAGCCACGTTTCCTTCAGCAACAAACATATGATGCTTTATGGAGGTTTAGGTGCTCTAATGGTAGGACACCAGACTCCAGACCAAAGGGTTATGGGTTCGAATCATGGCACAGCACTTTGTTGTATCTTTAAGAAACTTTATTCCAGTCTACACAGCTGTAAAGGTGTATTTCTTGTCCAAACTTTCAAGGAAAAGGGGATTCTACCACAACATGTACATGTTAATCAACTCTCAGGGTGTCAAATAATCATTACAACTGTTGAATAACATTTTGTTTATACTAAACTTGGAATAAACTTTAAACACATTTTGATTGGCTGACATGATGACGTTGTCACCACTTGGCGAAAATAGGTGACACATGACTCGTGGTTGGACTATCGTTAATTATTTTTTTTAAATTACAAAAGACACACACTGTATTATTAACTAAAATTAATATCATTATTTCATTCATTTTCTGAAGCAGAATCATAGAGGTAAAACTCCATTTAAAGAGATAGATAATCCAAGAAGTATACTCCTTCACCTCAAGACAGACTGTGCTATCAAAGGGGCCATAATACAGTGATACATAGTAGCTTGTCCATCAGCAAATAAATATACACCTTGGCTTTCAGAACAAGAATTGTGTGTAATTATATGGTCTTGCCTTTCTTGTTTTATCAATAATGTCAAAAGTATTATTGATAGAGTTTTATCCATTAATGTCAAAAGTATTATTGATAGAGTTTTATCCATATATTGCAGAACCTGCAAAAAAAACCATTTTTCTCAACTAAAGTGATTTGATCAGTTACATGAGTTAACCAAGTTTCAATTCAATAGGATATCAAAGTCAACAGTAACAGAAATTCTCAAATCCACCCAAAATCTTATCCCCCCCCCCTTCCCAAAAAATATATAATTAGCAGAATCTGTCAATAAATTCCCTCGAATCTAGAAAAAGGTTTTCATTATGATATCATCAGTACTCTGATCAAGTTTAAATTCAACTGAACATCAAACACACTATGAAAAGTTGAGTCTAATACAAATTATCAAAACTTGTTTTTACCCCAAGCTATGATTTAATATGGGCAACACTGTAAAAAGTGGATTTTAACATAAATGTTGATGAGATATCGCTGTTGGAAGCAACACCTCAGTCTCCTCGGCCATCATTAGAGGCTAGACAAAAATTAGCATTCCTAGAAAATGACTGCAAGACATGAATGCCCACCTCCGCCACATTTGATTTTCTATAGCAACTTTGCCCTCTGAACTTTGAAGCACAAATTACGAGGTTTATTCATACTTGACTTGTGTATAAATTTTGAAGAAAATATGTCGAAGAATGCAGTTGCTAAGTGCTTAAAATGAATCGGCACAGGATGGGACGTGGCGGACATCGGGGACACCATTTGCGCCCCACCATCTCATGGCATTCACGATTCTATTGTAACTGTTAGCTATGACTTTTAAATGCTTATGTAAACTCATCAGTGACAGAACATACCTTTACTCAGTGCTGGCTGCCAACCATAAAGAGTCATATCATGTTGATAACTGTCCGGTATACTACGATATTGTCAAATTCCTACATACAGTCGGGATACTGTACCTCCTCACCAAAAACCAGGAATGAGGATGGCCTCGTGATGGACAGTTGCCAGTACACTAGTTCAAATCAGTGCTTGCTCTGCCCAAATCTATGTGCACACAGATCCAACTCACTCTGGGTCGTCTAGACGTTTATTTTTTTTCTATTAGGCTATGTAGATATCAGCTGCGGAATTTTCTCTGGGTTGTCTAGACTCTTGGCGAGAGGACAATCTAAAGCATCAGACAATTAGGAGAAATCGTTATTTATTTCAGGCTTGGAGCAGACTAGCCGGGAGAAGTCGTTATTTAGGAAGGCTGGATGGCCTGGAAGTGCTCTCATGAGAGATTCTGTGGCTGGCCAGGCCATTTGGGGAGGAATCATCGGGTAGCTGGACAATACTATATTATATAAATCACCTTGTATACCACCGGACACAGTTAGCCTGGCGACTGTCGCCGTAGACAACGCCCTAATGGCAGCACAGTGATCGTGTGAGGTAATCAATGCCGGACTGGATATCGATACATCCACCTATGCTGCCCTAATCAACTGATGACGAGATATATACACGGTTAATATCGTAAGCAGATACTCTGTTTCAAACAGATTGATATATGATAGAATGTCCGCAATAAAATACCTATAATATAATTATTCTTCTGGGAACAAATTTCATGAAATAAAAATTCGTTCTATTCCGAAGTCTGGCTTAGGAAGATAACATTTGACATTATAAAGGTACATTGAAGGTGCCGATAGTCATTTTACTCTCTTTAACACACAATGGTTAGAATTATTTATATAGCAATAATGTAAAAATCACCATAAGGTCACAGACAGGGAGAGTGGAATATTATAGTTATGGTAACAATACCAAGGAAACAAAAATAAACACTCATCTAGGTTAAAAAATCTGTTAGTACTGGTCACATGACCTCATTATGGTGGGCAAGTATGTACAGGTAAATCAAGTGGAAATGATGTTTCCTACCATGGGTGAATAAGAAAGAAACACCTTCCAATTAAAGGGGGCCGCAGTGGTCAAGTGGTTAAGGTCTTCTGACATTCTACCACCAGCCATCCACCTCTGGGCCGCGGTGGCCGAGTGGTTAAGATGTTCCGACATTCTACCACCAGCCCTCCACCTCTGGGCCGCGGTGACTAAGTGGTTAAGCTGTCCCATCATTCTACCACTAGCCCTCCACCTCTGGGCCGTGGTAGCCGAATGGTTAAGGTGTTCTGATATTCTACCACTAGCCCTCCACATCTGGACCACAGTGCGCGAGTGGTTACCTCTGGGTAGCGAGTCCGAATCCCATGTGGGGCAGTTATCAGGTACTGCCCATAGGTCAGTGGTTTTTCTCCAGGTACTCTGGCTTTCCTCCACCTCCAAAACCTGGCACTTTCTTAAATGACCCTGGCTGTTTAAATAGGACTAAAACAAAATAAACCAAACCAATCTTCCCCTTTCCCAATCAATATTGGGCAACTCCAAGGCCAACCTTTGTTTTACCTTTTTTCTTCTTCAAAGGCTGCATGTCACTTTTATATTTCTGTGAAGATGAATTGAGACCAACTACAGTTCAATATTTTGGAAGTTCTATAGAAGATCATCACATTTCCATTCTTTTGTGCAAATTTATGGGTTAGAATGTATAAAAATGTGCTGTTTCCGTCATTTTAACTTTATTTCTATGTTCTCTTAACACACACAGAGCAAATACAATGTATCCTCTCCTTTGAAAACAAACTTTTGTTTGGGAAAAGCCAAGAAATGTTGAACCAATGAAGAAACAATATGTACATCAAATGCTGCAGTAGGAGCTTAAACTTTTGGTCATCGTGTCAATAATCACAACTGATCAATCATAATAACTGCTGTAGTACAGCAGGAAGAATACATAGAAAGGACAAAAAATGCCATGACAGTTAATGCAAGCATTTAAATGAAGCATCACTACATTGACGTTACAGATTGTTGTGCAAGCCATCGTTTAAACTATCCAGCATATCCGTAAAACTCTAGTTTTGTGAAACCAAACCATTCCTTAGTGATTTAAGTCCTACAAGAGTTGGGTGTTATAAACTCTATAAAACAAACCATCCAGTTGTTACTCGTGTTGATAGTCGCATCCCAGGGAAAGCTAGAAGATTGTACAGTTCTCCATGTGTGGTGTAGTTCTCAACCATACAACCTACTACCTCAGCCTGAGACACAAAGTCCGTAACTCTTAGTTCTCAACCAAACAACCTACTACCTCAGCTAAAGACACAAAGTCTGTAACTCTTAGATCTCAACCAAACAACCTACTACCTCAGCTAAAGACACAAAGTCTGTAACTCTTAGTTCTCAACCAAACAACCTACTACCTCAGCCTGTCCACAAAAAAATGTTAAATCTGCTACTAATAACATTATCATATCTTGGTCACAAGCTATGACCTTTGTGTGACAATAACCTACAGAACCAGTGTATAGAGAAGAGTGGTATTTAGAGTTAAATCAAGGGTGGAAGTATAGCAACCATGATGATCATTAAGTAGGATAAAATCAGTGATAAGTGACCTTGAGGTAGAACAGGTGACACCTGTTTGTTAATTATAACAATCTTCTTATGTTGAACCAATTATTATCAGCTGTTTTACTGGAGCAATGCCACAGCAACACATACCCCTAGAACTGAGCTTGTGGAGAACGAGATAACACAAGTTCGGATCTACGGGTTAGTGCGACTGGGTAGTCTGCTTGTCATCCTGATGCTGTATGGGTGAACAGTCATAATCTCACATGTAAAGGGAGACAACTTATTCAAGGAAACTTCAAGGGAAACAACTCTTTCTTTATCAAGGGAAACAACTCTATCAAGTCAAGGGAAACAAACCTATCAAATAAAGGGAAACAAATGTATTAAGGAAAAGTTATTTCCCTATCAAAGCAACTGAATTAAACTAGGAAAATAATTCAAGGTTTATAGTTTTCAGTATATCAAATGTACAACAGAGAAAATTCCATAGGAATGTGTTTGCATAGACACATTTCTCAACTTATGAAATTCCAAGGAGTCAAGAAGAGACAAATCATGTTACAAGGGAGATAACTGTATCAACTAAAATCATTCCAATAATTTCAACCCAGATGCTCAACAACTACCAGCAAAACTGAAATATGCCTTTTTAATTACGGTTTATACCTTTTTAATTATGGTCTATACCTTTTTAATTACGGTCCAACAATCAACGTTGAACTTGAAAAAATGACAAGACTATTGTGATATAATAACAACCTACAAACACCTAAAAAGGTTGATCTAAAACAACCTTAAATATATCCGAGTTCATAGGTCTCCAATAGGAAGGAATCACTTACATTAAAAGTTACAAGAAATTACAAGACAGTGGAAAACATCTCCCTGTGTATCTATCTCTTATGTGTCCTGCAACAGTTGCTTTCATCAGTCAAAGTGGCATGTCCAAATCAGTTTTTATTACCAAAACCAATTCACGCCAAACACCATATATCATATTATAGACGCATATATTGAACAGTTCAACTCCAGCAGACCTTTACACTAACACTGCTGAAAATGGAACAATTTAATCTTGTGAAATAACTTGACAAAACATAATCCCAGAAAATTGAAAGTATGTGCTATGTCCAAAATTGGTCTGTCAAAAAATATGGATAATAATATTTGTAATATTTCTTTCACAACAATGGTGTTAGTTTGCTTGTCTAGACAGGAGCCTGAATCGACAGTAAATGGACCAATCTCCCATACAAATGTGTGAGTTGACAATCTTGTTTTTTAACCTGTGATCCCAACTTTCACCTACAGTGTGAAGCTTTTCGCTAACCGATTCATCACCACTGCCGGACCTGCGCCCTAAACCAATAGTGAGCGAGCCGTCCTGCTTATGATATTTTCTTCAATTGCCTAACTCAGATTAGACCTCTTGTTCAAAGTGAGTGCTCCATCAATTCTGACCTTCGCCCGACAGCCAATTCTTCAGAGGTATTAAAACCAACAAATGCTTCCTCTTTTTTTAAAATTTAAATCCATTTAATCATGAAAAGAACTATAAAAGTTATTGCAAATATCAGTTTCTTGTACATGTGCAGTGCTGGGGAGCTGCTCCTGTACACAGCAAGGGCTTGAAGACTGGTTTGACAACCAATATATGAAAATTCCTTGTACCTTTATATATGTTTTTTAAATTGGAATAAATGTAAGAAATAAATACTGAAGAGAGGTCAAGATTATAAGAATAGGTAGAAGATAAACCTGTACAGAAGTATGATTCCAGATCCACCCTATTCTGAACAGCAAAAGAATATGAATTGGGAAAGGAAGAAAGAAATCAAAGACGAAAGTAAGGACTGAACAAATTAAAACTTTTCAAGCCATTAGAGGGAATCGTGAAGAAATTCACCAACACTGTCAAACACTCGTTTAAAAATAGTTCATGGAGTTCTAGGCCATTCAAAAATGTAATCAGAACCTGACATCTGTTGGAGACATTTTATAAATTGACACGACAGGTACTTACCGTGAGTTGAAAAAGTATTTGTTCCTTCAATTCCAAGCTTTTCACATTTCATCATTCTGTCTTTCGTCTTTGCTTTGCATTCCTCTCAATTATGTTATTTCCTGTCTTCTGATATTTCTGATGAAGTGGTCATTGTTTGGACTTTTATGAATGAGAAAATAAGTTTTTAAATTTATATTTCTCATATTTTCTTTGCTGTTGCTGTCTCTGTGTGTAGCAAATTTTGTTGAAAATGTCTCTTTCATCCGGGGTTTTCTAGACATCTGTAACCATAGTCACCACATGTAGCAAGCACCAACAGAAAAATCAGAAATTTTCATTCTAAACATGGCTAGAGAACAAATCCCATTTTAATTGTTTCCAGGAAATGTCCAATCTCCTGTGAAAGTCATTCCAGAGACACAATTCACCGACTTGCCAATGTCCGAAAACTAGCTTTATTCAATTGTGGTTGTGAAATGTGAAGAAATTCTATATTGTGTCGAAGGACTTGCA
The DNA here is from genome assembly GCA_947623455.1 of Mimachlamys varia. Taxonomy (NCBI): domain Eukaryota; kingdom Metazoa; phylum Mollusca; class Bivalvia; order Pectinida; family Pectinidae; genus Mimachlamys; species Mimachlamys varia. Next base: position 32,548,954 of record OX392545.1, read on the forward strand.
TTTTCAATCTCATTTTTCATTGTCAGGGAGTAAAGATGGATCTGATTTGAGTATTGAAAGGTGTGGGAAATCTAAACCCACAGCCCAAATCTCTAATGGCTAATTTTCCATCTCACTTTTCTTTTGTCCAGTCTTATTGCAGGAGATTAGACAACACAGACAAGAGGCCCTGTCCCAGCAGTCTACCTGTCTATATCCTATTTGGTATTAAAACCTCCAATTTCCGATGAAAGTTGTTAGAAATCGTAATTTTTTTCCGTCTTTCACAATGAAACCGATACTCCGCTTGCACTATTCAATCAATGTAGTCTGGGAAATCATAACAGCCATGTAAAACATCTTCAATTCCAAGATATACAATGTCTGTCGTTCCAGTCTCCGGGAACCCTCCAAACAGAACTAATTACACCAGGTCTTCGTCATTAGTCTTCGCTTATGCAAGTTCAAATTTCACCATTCATTATAAATATCCTTTATGGTGACCTTTACCTCGGCCCTTCCTTGCACGGACATAAGATACTTAAATCACATTAAGTGACGGTATACGTCTGGCAAGTACAACAGTTCAGGTGATTTCAGTCAGGTTGATTCAGTCAAACCTGAAATTGTAAAAAGAAAAAAATATAAATTTGGAGTAAAAAAACTGTTTATAATAATACACTATACTCCATTCAGAAATCAACTCACTTTAAGAAAAAAACAGCATACATAAAATATGATTTTGAAGCCATTATTTGTTGGTCAATAAACAAGAGTTACTGTCTTTGCCAGGATGTGAGTTGTAACTCTCTCCAGTATTTTATATTTAAAACCAGTCTTCATAGAATAAACAATTTTATAATCCTGCTAACTTTAGTTTAAAATATTTTGAAAAATTGTTTTTTTTTTATTTGCCTCATATGCCATCAATTTGATACTTGTAGCTGTAACTGCTTAGATAGGTTTTGTATTGTGACAAGTTATATCTGTTAAGTATATTGCAAAATCATAAGTGAAACAAACCTACAGTAATTGCTTAAAACAGGCAGTCTTAAACCAATACAACAAGATAGATAATTTCAGTAAGGGAGTGTGCAACAGATTTTATTTTTACTATGAAATTTATCTGTCATTGAGAGAATGGTATCCTGAAGCAAATGCTGAGGTTAAGATCTAAACATATTCAGGAGAGTTTTAATTTCACACATATTAACACATTCACAAAATTAAAACTCCCGCAAATATAAGCAACTATATACAGTACATAACTAAACAGTAGATTATCAGCACTGGTAAACTAACACTATAACACTGGTAAACTACCGCTAACACTGGTAAACTAACCCTAACACTGGTAAACTAATGCTAACACTGGTAAACTAACACTAACACTGGTAAACTAACCCTAACACTGGTAAACTAACACTATAACACTGGTAAACTAACGCTAACACTGGTAAACTAGCACTATAACACTGGTAAACTAACGCTAACACTGGTAAACTAATGCTAACACTGGTAAACTAATGCTAACACAGGTAAACTAATGCTAACACTGGTAAACTAACGCTAACACTGGTAAACTAATGCTAACACTGGTAAACTAACGCTAACACTGGTAAACTAACGCTAACACTGGTAAACTAACGCTAACATTGGTAAACTAAGGCTAACACTGGTAAACTAACGCTAACACTGGTAAACTAACGCTAACACTGGTAAACTAACGCTAACACTGGTAAACTAACGCTAACACAGGTAAACTAATGCTAACACTGGTAAACTAACGCTAACACTGGTAAACTAACACTAACACTGGTAAACTAACGCTAAAACTGGTAAACTAACGCTACAAGTACAAATGTTGGACATGTAAAGATCTGCAGACTTTATTACTGGTACGAAATGGAAGAACCATCCGATATATTGTCACAGGGAGCAGTTCCCTACAATCCTGTGTTTGTACAAACATTCCTAGAAACTCTTTAGGTCCTTCCCACTCTATGAATCATAGCAACAATCACCAGACCAGCGGTATGCAGAACACTTACAAACCCTTGCCAATAATTTTTTTTTATTTATTTTTGTTCATTTGTTAGAATTTAAGGTATTCAAGAATACAACGTAGCCTAGTAATATGGTGCATGTTTTAAATCTACGGGTATCCCGGGGGAAAATGTGATACAATCTCTGATTCAACATTATCGTTACATCACTGATATATGGGATTGAAACACCTGTTTAAGTTTTATTACGCGGAAATCTGTGATGAAGGTTTTGATTTATTTGTAACCTACCTATATATGACAATGCAATCGATGCAGTTTGTACCGCACCAAACTCTAATTGTATAGTATTGCCATAGAGGAAAGTCCAGAGAATGCCCTTACTCCAATTAATGGTCCAGAGATGCTGAATTTCCCGATTTTAATGAGATTCCTAAGACCAAGAAAAGTTCTATAAGTATACAGGGATTAATCTAGGATTAAGAGGAAACTACCTTGTTTTGACTTCAGGGGAAAATAAGCTGTGCAAAGAGGAATTTTCAAAAACCACAAAGAATCACCCTATAAACTTGAAAGCACATTTTTCAAGTGAAAACAGCAAAGGGTAATCGAAAAAATGAATCTGAAGGATTATTGGTAGATATTGACATAAAAAATGAGGGAAAATACAATATTTCAGTAAATTAACACAATTCTGAAGGGAAAAATGGAACAAAATTCTAAATTCTGAGGGGCAACTACCCATAAACGGACCAATGAAAAATGGCCTAGATTGATCCCTTGTATAGGACTTGGACCAGTGTATATATCCATTTATCTTTGACTTTAAGTGACATCAGTTTTTATGATATCTGCATCATGAAATAGAATATCACATATGGTTAACTAACGTACAGTGACTAATCTACAGATTTATTTATATTTGGAGCTACGTGACGAACATTCACCACTATTACATGATAGGAGTGACATGCGATTATAAATTCGATACCAATAACAGTACCAAATTTGAATTCAGATACGACTGAATATTCATAACTTCCTATTATATATGAGGAGAATCTCGTTCATCATATTCCCCCTAAAAACGAACTTGGATGACATCCCAGTACGTCGGCAAGCAATATAACTAAATAATACTTCATCTTATAATAAACACAAATTCATTCAAGGAACATTTTTTATTTATATCGGCTGTCAATTTTGACAAAAATAATCATAAAACCGTGAGATCGTAATGGACTCTTGTGTTATCAAGCACGTCAGTTATTTCCAATCACGGAGAACCTATTATTTAGGTCGCAAAGCCAAAAAAAAAAAATCTTACCGATTCCACTCTTCCTGTCTAGACAGCTTGTTTACATCATTCGTCATGGCAACCATTATTAACTTTGCTTCGAGAATTAATTTGTTATTCTTTATATTCGTTTTATTGGTCTCGTCGCCTGATAAACCCATGGACGGATAGAATTTTATGTCTTCCTTCGTCCCATTTGCTGAGCTTGATAGCGAGTTTAAATAAGGAATGGCGATGTGATGACATTGTAGTCGTTATCGCCACTGCCCTCGTTGTTTAGGGGTGGCACGCCATGCATAACTAATATACACTGATCAACCGCCAGACTATCTATCTTTTATACCATATAGGTTGTATTTTCTTACAAAGCCCTCTTATGTTATAAAACAAGTCTTGGATAATTGTTTTATTTCTCATTACCTTCTTACCTTTGATTTTTCTATGACTCCACTACTCCGTCACCTTTGTGTGATAAGATACAAAAAGCTTCTGTTTTATGTCATTTAATAAAATTATGTAATATTAGCTCCACCGATTTATTTCATTCACAAAATGTTTTAAAGGAAATCTACAAAAGTTTATAGGTAATAATGTATTACTCTATTACTTAACTCGTTCTGACCTGAAGTTTCATAATGAACTATTCCAACCTTTGAATTGGAAGAGTTCAAATGTGTTTCCAGGGGTTAACAAAAGAATACCAAGCTAGTGTTGTATGAATAATGTACTACATTGTATAATTATGGTTTGGTTTATTTAGTTTTACATCCTATTAACAGTAAGTGTCATTTAAGGATGTGACAGGTTTTGGAGGTGGAGGTAAGCCCAAAGAGTACCCGGAGAAAAACCACTGAATTGCGGTCAGTACCTGGCAACTGCCCCACATGGGTTTCGAACTCAAAACCCAGAGGTGGAGGGCTAGTGGTAGAATGTCGGAACTACTTAACTACTCGGCCATCGCCGCACAGAGGTGGAAGGCTAGTGGTAGAAGGTCCGGACACCTTAACCACTCGGCCATCCAGAGGTGGCGGGCTAGTGGTAGAATGTCTGGACACATTAACCGCTAGGCCACCGCTGCACAGAGGTGGAGGGCTCGTGGTAGAATGTCTGGACAGTCTTTGGCTCTCAAGCCAAATGCTCTACCACCAAGATGAAATCCCCTAAAATTCACGCTAGTAAGGCAACAATGTACATCTTTTACAATTGTGATAAATTGTTAAGTTTTGTATCTCACTGAATTTGATTTATATTTCTGATATGCTATTTCACTATGACATGTACATGTCAATTTTTCATCCAGGATATCAAGTTTTGTTAATTTGTGATAATTTTTTTTAACGCTGCTGATTGTACTATTAACTTCCCCGTCCCCTCATCCTGATAACAATATCTTCACACAGCCATCAATGTTCATAACCTGTGATTTGATCTGAAATCGGCCAAGATGACAGCCATTTTTCACTTTCACAATCATTTTTATGTCTAGCCAATAGTCAATTAGTCGAGGTGTCATCAACTTACATGAGAGGGAGAAATAAGAAAACGTGATAGACTAGAGTCGGGGAGAAGGAAGAGGATGTCGACAGCTCGACAACCTTCACAGTCATTTGTCTCTCAAAACTGCGACATCCACGGCGGCATGGTAACTAACCAACAATAAGAAAATTATTGAATACGTCTCACGCTTGTCGAAACTTGTTTCCGTCTGAAAGATGTGATGAGCACCAGGCTATCGATAGAAATTCCAAATGAATGATTGTCAAATGTTTGGTACAATCTATACAAACATCAGCGTGTGTATATATATATATATATACCAACACTTATAGAAACAGTGAATACGCTCGGCCACTATTACCACATTATCCGTATATGTCTTAAATTAATTAGCAGCAGACAGTTGTTCGATATCATACACTAACGCGCACAACATTGTCACAAAGTATAATATTTTTTTTTACCGTATATTTCATTAATGGCCGTCTTATACAAGCCAATTGAATCAGACGTCCAGAGATATCCGTCTCGCACGACGACCAAATTTGATTTGAACCTCTTTAACCCTGTATTAATGGTAGAAATATGAAATAAAGGAAATATAAAATAAAATTAGTTTTCCGTAGATATCCCCAGTCGTATTTCCCCAGACGATGGCATTTTTTCATCACGCTAGAATAATTTGGTTTGTTTTCTGTCCGTAAAGTGATTAATTTAAATGAAAAATATACAAAATCACAAAAGTGTATAGCAGAGAGTAGCTGGATGTAACCACTTGGACTCACTGCATACATCTACTAAAGCATAAATACACCATGGAATACGAGTCTGGAGAGGGTGTGGTGACCACAGCTAATGCCTTTTGGGTCATTATTAAAAAAAAAATTAAATTTTTTTTTTTCTCTAAAAAATTGTACATACTTTTCTTATGAAGAAATGAAACTTAACAAGTCTTCTTACAGGATAGATCTACAATTCTAACTTTTGGATTTTCAAATAGATAAAAGACAGTAAGGATGCAAAAACATTTTCCTACAGTGAAAATAAATTTTTTATATATTTTGTTTTAAATATAATTATCATGAACATTGGACATTAGTTATTTTAAATGGAATGATGTTAAAGGCCCAATATACGTAACTTTCGGCAAAACTTGATGCGAAAATCAAGCCTAATAATTTATTATTTTTATAGATTTAGTTAAGATTAACTGATTTCAGCAATATTCAAGATGACTTCTTACGCGGTTATCGGTACGGCAGCAGTTGAAACTCGGTATTTGTAAACACGCGACCATTTTGACTGTCTTCTACCTGCGGTTTGTTATTGAAGTGGGCCCCACCTGAATGATTTTCAATTCTTTGGATTTTTCTATCAGGAGTTTCTCGCTAGTTACCGCTCAGGTTTACTTCGTTTTAGGCTTATTTTTGCATGGTTATCAACTGGATTTTTTTTCAGAATTTTTCAGATTAACGAATATTTTCCTGAAGTTACGTATATTGGGCCTTTAAATGTTAAAAAAATATATAAAAAAAAGATTTCCAGGAACTTTCTCCTCTCAATAAAGATCATCAGTGTTGATATAGGGAGTGATAAGACACTTACACATTTTTTAAAGATATATACAATGTATTTAGGCAGCTTTTCCATCAATCATTACTAAATTAACCATAAAATATTCCTGAAAATACCATCTTGAATTAATCTGATATGTTCGTGTAAGCACGAGAGCTAACTCATAATTTAAGATGCTCTGAATTAAAATAACGAACATTTTACTTGAGAAACAACCCAGCCGCATAGAAGGAATTTAAAAAAGGCAAATCAAGGGAGGTTACTCTAGTGGCATCAATTAAAATATCGAACATTTTACATTTCACTTGAGAAACAATCCAGCCGTATAGCAGGAATTTAAAAAAAAAAAAAGACAAACAAGGGAAGTTATTCTAGAGACATAAATTAAAATATCCGCAGTGTCATCAGACAGGGTTCAACAGAACAATGTATTCAGCAGCAATCTCCAGATTTAGTTACTGTCTGAATCGTTATCATTAATGATGTCTGACGGATTCGTTATTCTACAATACTCTTAGCTGTTTTAATTTCGGGCTTGTGTAATCTCGTCTCAGCCTGTCTGAGATGTTGCGTCTGCTCTGAGCGTATTATTCTTCTACCTCTTTACATATTAAGAAGTCAGAAAGTTGTTACTTTATACAAAAGGAAAATATCATCTATTTTTGCTATTTTAATAAAAATTTGCAATTTTCTTTCTGCGGAATTCTTACAATTAAGAAATTTCTTTGAAAATATGCAGAATTCTGTTGATAAGGTTCAAACTAAAAACTTGTTGAAGCGTTACATTTTCACAGTTGATAAATCAAATTGCTAGTGCTTGCCAGTGAATGATTATTAAATGATAAAAAAAAATATTCTATTGTAACTGTCACTTCAAATTACCATAATTGTGAAGTCTATACTCTTTGTGTCTGTAGTTCCACATTTAATGTCCAGCAACACAGCCATACAGTTTGTGTACAACAATCAGGATTAAACCCTATTGGATGATTATGGACCAAAACCGTAATCAGAAATGGCAGGCGGTGATCTTTTTCATCGCTGTCTGCCCTTCACCTATCTGGCCATCAAATCCAAAGTTATCGTGACACGTACATCACAACCAAGAGTTTCCATGACACAGACAGTGATTATGAGCAATACCCTCTAATTTCATGTCATCCATCTTGATTCATCGCCGAGGTGATCAACTTGGCCAAATTAGTCATGGCTTCTGTCGATCCTGATGTACAGTGTCTGGCCTGTCCATCGGTGGCTATACAGGCCCCGGTACTGTACCTCTGTGGCCTGTCCATCAGTGGATATATAGGCCCCGGTACTGTATCTCTGTGGCCTGTCCATCGGTGGCTATACAGGCCCCGGTACTCTACCTCTGTGGCTATACAGGCCCCGGTACTGTACCTCTGTGGCCTGTCCATCTGTGGCTATACAGGCCCCGGTACTGTACCTCTGTGGCCTGTCCATCGGTGGCTATACAGGCCCTGTTACTGTACCTCTGTGGCCAGTCCATCGGAAGCTATACAGGCCCCGGTACTGTACCTCTGTGGCCTGTCCATCAGTGGCTATACAGGCCCCAGTACTGTACCTCTGTGGCCTGTCCATCAGTGGCTATACAGGCCGCGGTACTGTACCTCTGTGGCCTGTCCATCAGTGGCTATACAGGCCCCAGTACACTACCTCTGTGGCCTGTCCATCGGTGGCTATACAAGCCCTGGTACTGTACCTCTGTGGCCTGTCCATCGGTGGCTATACAGGCCCCAGTACTGTACCTCTGTGGCCTGTCCATCGGTGGCTATACAGGCCCCAGTACTGTACCTCTGTGGCCTGTCCATCAGTGGCTATACAGGCCCGGGCTGGTACTGTACCTCTGTGGCCTGTCCATCGGTGGCTATACAGGCCCCGTTACTGTACCTCTGTGGCCTGTCCATCGATGGCAATACAGGCCCCAGTACTGTACCTCTGTGGCCTGTCCATCAGTGGCTATACAGGCCCCGCTACTGTACCTCTTTGGCCTGTCCATCAGTGGCTATACAGGCCCCAGTACTGTACCTCTGTGGCATGTACATCAGTGGCTATACAGGCCCCAGTACTGTACCTCTGTGGCCTGTCCATCACTGGCTATACAGGCCTTGGTACTATACCCTCTGTGGCCTGTCCATCGATGGCTATACAGGCCCCAGTACTGTACCTCTGTGGCCTGTCCATCAGTGGCTATACAGGCCCCGCTACTGTACCTCTGTGGCTATACAGGCCCCGGTACTGTACCTCTGTGGCATGTCCATCAGTGGCTATACAGGCCCCGGTACTGTACCTCTGTGGCATGTCCATCAGTGGCTATACAGGCCTCAGTACTTTACCTCTGTGGCCTGTCCATCAGTGGTTATACAGGCCCAGGTACTGAATGTCTGTTGAAATGTGAACAAAGAGTGTTGTTGGGGGGGACATGAAGTCAGAGAGGGTTCTTTGGGACACGTGGACAGAGAGGGTTGTTGGGGACATGAGGACAGAGAGGGTTGTTGGGGACATGTTGACAGAGAGGGTTGTTGGGGACATGTTGACAGAGAGGGTTGTTGGGGACATGTGGACAGAGAGGGTTGTTAGGGACATGTGGACAGAGAGGGTTGTTAGGGACATGTTGACAGAGAGGGTTGTTAGGGACATGTGGACAGAGAGGGTTGTTTGGGACATGTTGACAGAGAGGGTTGTTTGGGACATGTGGACAGAGACGGTTGTTAGGGACATGTTGACAGAGACAGTTGTTAGGGAAAATATGGACAGAGAGAATTGTTTAGGACATGTGGACAGAGAGGGTTGTTAGGTTATAGCCAGTGTACCTTGGATAAACTAAGGTTGTTGCTTGTTGTGTGATTACAGGGAGACAGTAGGAAGCACTACAGACTGGTCAAGTACCTTGTGCCTGGCTGGTGTAGTCATTTTTAGACAGACACTGCTCTCGGCTATATTGGATTACAGCGGTCAATACACTGATGGATGACCACAAAATCAGTATGGACATCACAGAACCCGGGGAAACTGACCATATAGTTGGGTTTTACCAACAATGACCATTTTGCACTGTCTGTTATTTTTGAAGGTTTTTTTTATCCGTGACTGCTTCAGTCTAACAGATAACATTTATAAAAGATTAATCGAAAGACCGAATAAGATAATTGATTTGTTCATATTAACTATAAAGTTAGTTATTTAATCTATGTTAAAGAGATGTGTTAACCAATTTGATCAGGGCTACAGGGTGTATTGGAATATACCACCTATTTGATCTTGGTCACCGAGATGTTTATTTCTGAACAAGTTTGATCTAAGATATATAAACAGACTTGAACTACACAAGAACAGCTTTTGTCACAATTTGACAAAGAAGACATACATATTTTTAATATTTCAGAAATGACTATCGCCTGATCTTCCTAAACATGAAGTTTAAACCACAACTGATGGGACTTATCTAGGAAGTGGCCAGAAAAGATCCACTTTGTCAGATGTCGTGAACTGTCTGGGCCGTCACTGGAGCTGGTCAGAAACCTGTCTCGGGGAGTGTGACCTAGGACGTCATCAACCAACGAGACAGAAAAGAAAATGTTTTCTGGACAAATAGAAAATCAAACAATCCCTGGTGCTGTTGTCTGCTGATCCTGCTTAGTGATACAACCAATACATCATAAGTCAATTTTACCAGCAAACACGGAAAACGGCAATTATGTTTGAATTTGTTATCGCTTTAATATACCCTTTTACAGAATGGCAGGAACAGATATTTTAATTAATCACCAACCATCTCCAGTCGCAGCTGATATTTAGAAGTTGTCAGCCTGAATTTCCCATTTATCTACTGTTATGAGATGTTTGGGGATCAGAAACACAGGCAATGTCTGCAAATCTATTGCTAATTCCCCATTTCCTTCACTAGAGCATTGCTGAACCTTACCAAGACAACTCTAGGTTACCAGGCAATGGTGATAGGTAACTCTTCAAGCCTGGAGGTATTAAAATCCTATCAGAACTTGTTGGTGAATGAATGACGAAGGTTTTCATGTGACAGAATCCGTCTAGACGAGGGAATGAATTGCCTTCTGACTCACAAGGCTTATATAATACAAATTTACACAACTCAGGCCGGTATGGCGGGTAATTCTCAACTTTTAGCCCCTGTCGCGGCCGAGACTGGACTTGGACCCCCATTATAACCTAACTCAATTAATGTCTCCAGTGCCTGACCGGACCAAAGCTCTTTTTCTTGTAGCGCACAGACGTTATTTTATCACCTCATGTCCACGACCGGGGCCAGACTCGAACAAACCTCGCACACGACCGGCGATCAGACTGACGATCAAAACACCTCGTTAGTGAGAGTACTTTGCTGGCCACTACCTAGGTGTCTGGTCATTTGGCTATAGCTCTCTCTGGCCGAGGGCTGCAATGCTTTTCTGGACTTTCATTTCTATGTGTCCTAGTCGATTCACTTCATGGCTTACGCAGCTTTTTATGAAAAGTGCCATATTGTTAATTGCTGCTAATGTTACAGACCAGGGATTTATTTTCTATGGTAAATTTACTTTCTCAGTCTGAAGCAATTTGGTTCAGTTGATGACTTATTTGATGGATACTTTGACATCTGGTATTTGCAGATTCTTTCTCCAATCAATGTTATGCACAGAAGCTTGGATATCATTTTAGGGAAGGTCCGTGTACATACTGGCCTTTTCCTCATAACTGGAAAACCAATTTCATGACAATTACTTCTTTTTACAAAGCATGTTTTTTTCTAGACCAACTTCAACAACTTACATTATCACGAAGAACTTCGAACTGATCAAAGTCACAAGAAAGCTTCAACATCTTGTCCGTATCTTCCAGAGGCTTCTAGGTTCATTAGCACCATTCCTATGCTTCTCTGTATAAAATCTCTTCCTGGAAAGACAAAAAAGAAACAAAGACATTAGTTATCTACCAAACCCCCTTTGGAATATATTTACTGTCGAACACAGTCAAGACAAGGGACATGTTTAATAAATACCCTACCTCAAATTTTCCTTTTGAAAAATAAATATTTAAGAAATTCAACATTTTAATTTGAGGAATTTTTGAATTGGAAAAAAACCTGTCAATGTCAAAGTCAAATTCATCCCTACATATTTAATTGATATAGCTCAATCTTTGCCTTTTGGAGGTTCAAATGTGACATAAGGGTGTGCAGAATCGGTAAACATAGTTACCAATACTATAGACATGATAACCACACACAGGAGCTCTGTGTTCGGTACTGTACCGGGTTTTATTTGTATCTTTTCTATTATATATACAATTTAGTCACCATCAAATGACATCACACAATGATATCACAGTTCAAGCTGAATCAGATCTCCAGAGAATGTTGATACTGTAAACAAGTGTAGCAATCTTTGTTCTACAGTGCACTCCTTTTTATATCATGTTGCATTTGTCAGAGACAAAAACATGATATTAACAGGAATGTGACATTAAGAGAAAAGTGTTTTCCCACTAAATCTAGTGCATTCCCAATCTCCATAATTAAAAGTAACCTATTCAGTGTACATATGAATATCTTTCAATCTATAGATAACATTATTTCATTATAATTTTTATTTACTCTGCAATATTTTGTACAAGTTATATCGGAAAGCAGAGAAAAAAAAAAAATTCTGGATATTTTATGTGATTGGTAAAAAACATGATATTAGGAAGAATTCACATCAAAATACATGACATTAACCAAATGAAACTACACAGATTATCTTGAGGGGAATATGGTGTTCGGGAAAACATTATATAATTAGGAATGTAATATTAACAGGAGTGATATCAAGTTGAATCGATTATATTAAATTCTGCTAAATTTAAATATGTTTGTTCGTAATTACAGTTTCTGTATATTGCTTCTTCAGCAAGCATTGTTAGTGGGTAGATTTAGCATTGCTGTACACTTTATGTTTACAGTATACAAATATGTCTATCTATTTATATATTTGATATGGTAGTTTCACGACTGTACCGTATTTTACCGGGAATAAGCCCCCTCCCACGAATAAGCCCCCTCCCCACTTTGGCAAAGGTTCTTGGAACAGGGTGGGAGCCTGGGAATAAGCCCCCACCCTAAATTGTTAGGGTATGTTAGGAATTTACCACACTCATCTGACAATTAGGGAAAAGTCTTGAAAATTCATACCAGCCAAAGTTCCAATATGCTGAGAAAATATTGTGAATTGTATGTAATATAGCTTAATCAACAGAAAATGTTTAAACAATGGGCAAATATTGATTGATTATAAAATATCTAAGTTTTAAAATGCAGAATGTCTTCCTTTAATTTTGTTCTGCAAATTAATCGGAACTTAAGAATATTTTCATGCAAATATATCCTACTGTCTAGCAGTGAATACTTCAGGGTAAAACTGTTTAGTCAGAGTACCCTCCCCTGAGCCTTAGAAAGTCTTGCTCTTTGCTTGCAATATAGTTACTCTACAAAAACACTTGTTCTAAAATTCACAAAAGAAACAACTCTAATTAGACTTAAGTTTGAACAGAAGATGACAACATGTTTTTTATTTTCTATTTCAAGTTCATAAAAATAAGATAATAAACACAAATTAAAAAAAAAAAATCTGTTTCGTAGATCAGTTTTGTCTGCATCAGCTAGGTTGTTTATGCTTTCTCAGTTAAAGTCAATCAAGTCAATTACACCTGACAATACAGACGAAATTTCACCGTGGAATCCTTTAACGACAAATACTCGACTGAATGTGACGATAAACTAGTTACCGTCTACCGCGCTTACAAATACCTTCTTAATGGCTATAACGAGTCACAGACGCGCCTCAGCAAAATTATTACAAAATGATAAGATGTCTTGATGTTTCAGCTTCGTGTGAATTTAATCGAATAATGAAAGTGTTCAATTTTGTTAGGTAAATGTCAATGTTTCCTCGGGGAAGATATTGTAGACTGTGACCACCGACAACACTCGCGGATCAACTTTATGGAGCTCAGAATTCTGTTTATTACGAGAGGCGAGGGATACCCAAGAATCTAATTATGTTTAAAACGTAAATATCAATGTTGGCAATGACATATGAAAATGGCAGTCGGAGGGAAGGACAGTGAATATGGTCCGGTAATCTGTCTAGGTTGGTAATTAACACTAATCTCGCTCATACAGAAAGGTACACGTCATGATGCAAGAAACATGTGGCAATTACTGTTGAATTACTGCAATTGTGAATCCAACATGCCGTTCTTAAAGTCTAAAATAGCCGTGGTTGTTTTTTTTTGTAAATAGCATCAAACCAAACCAATATCAATGAATTCTTGTAAAGAAAAGCTCTTCTTCATACACATGTTTGTCTCCAAACCTTTCACTGTTAGACACTTTATGATGGACTGTTTAACATCTACAGACGCCCCTAATGACATGTACCATGTCCCTAGCAACATCTACCGTGGTCCCTAGTGACATGTACCACGGCCCCTAGCAACATCTACTGTGGTCCCTAGTGACATTTACCATGGCCCCTAGCAACATCTACTGTGGTCCCTAGTGACATCTACCTCAGTCCCCAACAACATCTACCTTGGTCCCTAATTACATGTACCTCGGTTCATAGTGACATGTGCCTCAGTCCCTAGCGACATCTACCTCAGTCCCTAGCGACATGTACTGCAGTCCCTAGCGACATGTACTGCAGTCCCTAGTGACATATAATGCAGTCCCTGTAGTCCCTGTACCGCAGTCCATAGCGACATGTACCGCAGTCCCTAGCGACATGTACCACGGCCCCTAGCGACATGTACCGCAGTCCCTAGTGACATGTACCGCAGTCCCTAGTGACATCTACCTCGGTCCCTAGCGACATCTACCTCGGTCCCTAGTGACATCTACCTCGGTCCCTAGTGACATGTACCGCAGTCCCTAGCGACATGTACCACGGCCCCTAGCGACATGTACCGCAGTCCCTAGTGACATGTACCGCAGTCCCTTGTGACATCTACTTCGGTCCCTGGTGACATGTACTGCAGTCCCTAGCGACATGTACCGCAGTCCCTATTGACATCTTCCTCGGTCCCTTGAAACATCTAATGCGGTCCCAAGTGACAAAGTCTGTGTGGAGTGTCAGATACCTAGAGAAGCATCCATTTACATTTCCCAGAAATCTCTATTGTGACTTGTAATGCGAGTCCTCAACTAAATGCATGGTAAAATCATACACAAAATGATCACTATATCAAATGCATCAGCAAGTTTTACCGGCGCAATTAGAGGAGAGATTTGGCTGAGGGAGTTCCATTACGCTCACATGTCTAGACCGGAAATCCCGCGAGCCCGAAAGGTTTACACAAATAAGAATGGTCCCGTGTCAATCGAGATGGGAATAATGTGTGGACTTAGTGTAGGTACTGATGTCGTAATGGTATGACCACGATCGCTATCGCTTGATTTAGTCGCCACATTATTTAATATATCGCTTAGGTTGCATCAACTGCCATCAAAATTTAGCCACATCAAAAAACATTTCTCCTAACTCGATCCTTCATGTCTGCTCAATCAGCTGTTATTGCGCCTCTAACCACATTACGTACATATGACAGAATAAATAACATTTTCCTATAAACTTCAGTCTACAGGCCTAGTGTCATCAATCTATACAACTGATACAACTAAGGTTTACATAATGCCATTTTGAATGATGAGAAAAATGGAAATATCTACTTCATTCAATATTATTTATAAGATGATTTAAAGTAAATCCAAGTTATTGTATAGAGGGTTATATGCATTGGCTCCAATTTTTATATTAAATCAAAATTACAGAATTAAACTAACAGGTAATACTTCACCATCTGCATAATTATGTAAAACAGCTAAATTTTTGGTGTAGTTTTAGCACATGGATGAATAGCAAAGCATAGCCAATGGAAATTGAATATTCAAATTAATATGTTTTATTAAAGCATTAATAGCATCAATAGTGTACTTCAATAGTAATTTTTGAACATTTTAAGTCTACTCTAAAACTAAATGAATCAATGGAACAGATACTGTAACCATACATACTTTAACTGTAATGTTATCTCAACAATTTCTGTACTGAAAGCGCTAATAACATTTTCTGTATCAGTGTGCCATTTTCATCATTGCGCTTGTCTGTTTGAATTTGAATTTGTGCTCAAATTTGAGTTTAAGCACGCTTACAATACTTGCATTTCATGACAATTTTTCTAGTCAATATATTGATTATGACAACTTTTTAACATTGTTCTCATATTAAGTTTCATAATGCAAAAAATAATCCTATTTACAGTTAACAAACTTGGTTGTACCCGATACCCTGAGTTCTCAGTGGCGTAGCTTCCGTGCATGCTTTAAAATATATTTTGTGATAATTTTCCATCAGCTTCAGGGGGGTTTCTCCCCCAAGACCCCCACCAAAACTTCGCTCCTAGACCCCCAACCATGCATATTCGTTAACATCTAGCTACACCACTGATTTGTTGATGAATCTCCATTTACAATGTACAGTGTGTCAAATTAAATGACAATTAATGGGAAATAACCCTGCCATAATTAGTGTATACTTTTAAGTTATTCAGTTTGTCAAATCAAATTACAAAGGGAAATAACTCTGCCATAAAACAAAGGTATAAGGTAGTGTGCACCCTTAAGTTATTCAGTCTTTCAATCCAATTACAAAGGGAAATAACTGCCATAAAACAAAGGTATAAGGTAGTGTACACCCTTAAGTTATGCAGTCTTTCAATCCAATTACAAAGGGAAATAACTGCCATAAAACAAAGGTATAAGGTAGTGTACACCCTTAAGTTATTCAGTCTTTCAATCCAATTACAAAGGGAAATAACTCTGCCATAAAACAAAGGTATAAGGTAGTGTGCACCCTTAAGTTATTCAGTCTTTCAATCCAATTACAAAGGGAAATAACTGCCATAAAACAAAGGTATAAGATAGTGTGCACCCTTAAGTTATTCAGTCTTTAAAATCAAATTACAAAGGGAAATAACTCTGCCATAAAACAAAGGTATAAGGTAGTGTGCACCCTTAAGTTATTCAGTTTTTCAATCCAATTACAAAGGGAAATAACTGCCATAAAACAAAGGTATAAGATAGTGTACACCCTTAAGTTATTCAGTCTTTCAATCCAATTACAAAGGGAAATAACTGCTATAAAACAAAGGTATAAGGTAGTGTACACCCTTAAGTTATTCAGTCTTTCAATCCAATTACAAAGGGAAATAACTGCTATAAAACAAAGGTATAAGGTAGTGTACACCCTTAAGTTATTCAGTCTTTAAAATCAAATTACAAAGAGAAATAACTGCCATAAAACAAAGGTATAAGGTAGTGTACACCCTTAAGTTATTCAGTCTTTCAATCCAATTACAAAGGGAAATAACTCTGCCATAAAACAAAGGTAAAAGGTAGTGTGCACCCTTAAGTTATGTATCCCAATTAACCCCCAGATCTGGCTGCCAATCAGAGATTAGACCCCCCACTAATCATCACACAATCTGGCCCAATCAGCCTACCTGTAGGAAGCACTAACTGTTGTGCTGTTGTGACAGATATAGTCCAGTCGTACAGGTAAGAGACAATGTCACACCTGGCTGACCTTAACAATGGTGCTGACATGTGGGCGACTATTAAATTATCTAGACTTACACCTCTCTGTACAGGAGTCGTAGCTACCTGTTCCCTATCATGTCACCTGTAACCCCAAAAAGCATACCTGTATAATTCATACCTGGCCAAACGTAGAGTTCCTAGTTTGGACGTCCCAGTCTGAACGAGTTGTGTCATCTGTAGCTGTCGAGACATTAGAAGATCAATCAGACCTAGAATTGATCGGTGTGACGGACAGACCACATAAATACTGCCATTTCTAACACAGTTAAAGCCCTGTCTGGGTCACACCGTGGAGTCCATGTCGGCAGATTTACGAGTTTCACTTATCAAAAATTAACACCTCCGCACACCTCTACTTACCTAACCATCACTTAAAACCATGTGCTAAATATTTGTTAATGAAGACAAACAATCGCTAGGTGTAAAAGTTCGTAGTCTGAAACAGTTGATCAATAAATGATTACAGGATTTAAAATTAACTCAGGTGAAAATTTCTACTCGATAAACTTTTTCCTGTCTGTCAACGTCCCATAGCGTTGAAGGTTCAATAATGAGAGTACACCAAGGCCTAGAAAACTGCTAACAGAGCAGCTTTACGTTCTGTAAAACGAGGACAAGAAATTGGAAAAAAATACTGATTTTCAAAGCCTGTCAGACTTTCTGGTCATATTCAATGTTTCACCTTCAATTCAGACGATCAGAATCTTGAAAATAATTTCACAAACAAAGGAATTCATTTAGGCGAAGAAAAAATTCCAGACAAGTTACGACCATGTCAAGTTATACTAGCCTAGCGACAGCTGTTCTCAGCTGTTATGTATACGCTATTGTAGCTACCTGGTCTAGTCTAGCGCCACCCGACACACATTTACAGTGTGTTAATATTCCTAAATTATTCACCACACCTACAGGACACTGAACATGAGGTAATGGAATACACAATGTTGTATCATAAATTTGTTAAGGACCAAAAAACTTATATATTGCATAATAGCTTGTCTTAATAATAGCTAATCGTTTCCAACATAGTTCCCAAACTCTTGCTATATCAATGACAAAATCTACCTGGACAAATTCAAAGTTGGTACAAAATTCTGCTTTATTTCAAGAAAATATTTTAAATTGAATATGAACATTTTTCAAATAATTCTACATTTATGGCATTTAATAATCACAAGTACAAACACAACACTCCTTTTTCACAAAACATAATTTCTATAATTATGTGCTTATTTTACCTAATCATATACAAGATTTTTGAATTTATTCACCCCTGAAGACACATGTGAACTCTTTCATTTCAAAGGTTGGAATAGTTCATTATGCAACTTCAGGGAAGAACGAGTTCAATGCAATTTCCATTACCTGGGGACTTGTATCTTGTTGCTCTTGAGTGTAACAAAATGATGCCAGAGCTATGAAAATAATTTCAAATTTTTTTTTCACAAACTTGAACATTTATGATATCTCCCCAAAAAATGAAAGATTGCTGTTTTACTTCTGTAGGATATGCATAATATGTAATGTAGGTTTTTTGTTTGATTCTTACTGTCATATGAACAGCTATAGTCAATTAAGGATGTGGTGTTGGAGAAAAGCTGGAATATGTTGATGAAAACCAAGAACCTGTGACCAGGCCCTGGTTTTATCAACATTCCCTTACTTAAAAATCTCCATAGGAAAGCATTACAAAAGTTAAGGGAAAATCCTTATTTAAGGAACTTTCCTTAAATTCTGTAATGCTTTTCTATGGAGATTTTAAAGTTAAGGAATTTTCTCAAGTTAAGGAACGTTGATGAAACCAGGGCCAGTACCTATAGTTGCTGCTTCAAATCTGCGAGCCAATGGTGGCATCGTTCAGGATGCTGTGTGGAGGACTAGTGACTTCAGATATTCAGGAGGTACAGTACTCATTCACCACGACCATCTCTGCATCAATATTTGAGTGGAGTATAGGATATTTATGTTATAAATCATATATCCTCATTTAATGCGGTAAATTCATTATTAGCTGCGGTGGAGACGCCTTTTATCAGGTTTACGTTCCGCACCTCGGGTAGCTACCTGATGGCCGACCGTGTCATAACATAGAATTATATAACTTATTCCGCGCTGTAAATTGCTGTGTGTTCATCAGACAGACAGCCAGCCAGACAGTCATTTACAAACAAGTTTATAAATACATATCTATTATTTAGTCGCTCAGCGTGTCTCGACTATGATAAGGCGATGTCCACGTGACGGGACTATGAAATGACTGTCTGCGGGGACAAACCGAATATGGCGGGTCACGTCCGTGACATGACAATGTGTCACTGCCGACAAAGTGCATGTAAATACAAATATGAAATAAACTGCAGCAAGTACAAAAATTTTAAGAATAATTATTCACCAACTCATCAATGCTTAAGTACATGTTTAGCACTTTTAGGCCACAATTTCCCCATCTAAACTGAAAATTTTCTTATAAAACAGAAAATTATTTTTTTTTATGTCGTATTTTAAGACTTGCGCAGTTATCGAGAAAAATTTGTTAGACCAAATAGTCTTACAATGGATCAATATATTAGTCCTTTGTTAACTTCTAATTGTCTGCCTTCAAGTCTTAGGTATACAAAGTGTCTCCCAAGTCTGAGATCTTTATTTCAAAGACGATTTAAAATTCTTTGAAAATTGGTCACAGGCCCTAGAGGTGAATATGGCTAATCATTTTTTTATTGATCCGATGTCTGAGCGGATATATCTGAACACTTCAGAAGTCAAGGACCCTTCAATAAGATCTGTTGACTCAAGACATTATTTCAGATAAAACCACGTATGAAAGAAAGGCAAGGGATGAACTTTCCATTCCTGGACGCAAGCTAGATGTTTTCAATGGAAAAAGAGTGTTTTATCATAAAGTTTGATTTCTTCAATATTAAAGAAATGTGCAATTAAGAAATTATTTTTTTGCGACAGAACAGAAATGCATCATTCAGTATTAATAACAAGAACTGTCCAGCAAGTTTCAGAAATTTCCTGAACAGACAAATTTTTCGATTGATAAGCAGACTGGAGTAAACAAGTTCCCTAAGCTCCAGCAATGGTCTACAATGGTAAAATCATTTTAGCTTAAAGATTTTGACTAAATAAACCTAATGTCTCTAAATCTGCCAACTGTATGTGTTTTCAGACAAATAAATTGTTATCCATGAAATCATAGCAACGCAGCGATGACACTATCTGAAGACGTGTCATGACAGAATGACTCATTCCACAGAAAATGTGCACAGAATGCAACGCCTTGTGCGATCAGACTATATTGGTCTGTCACGCCTACACACCGTCTGTTTAACTGATTTTCCCCTGAAATTTCATAATGCACTAATCCAACCTTTGAATTGGAAGAGTTCAAATTTGTCTACAGGGGTGAATCTGAAAACCTGTAAGTCAACATTGCTAGCCTATAACATCATAATTATACTTCAATATCTTTTAAATATGAATAACAATTTGACGTAATTCAGATTTAAGGTTTAAATGTATAATTTTGAAGTTAAAACTTTTCACAATACCTTCACCAGGCTTTAATACCTATCCCACATAGATGTTAAACACTCGGGAGATATCGGCTGATAATTCAAACTGTGACTCGCCAACCACTTCCTGGTCATGTAAGCGGGTACCTATCGCGCCTAAATTAACGAACTTTAGGGAGCAGAATTTGTTGAATGGGACAAAAGGTTAAGAGATAAACACACAAGATTTGATAACAACGAGATAAAAACATCTATTCCTCATTGATACTTAATCTTAATCGTTCACATATTTTTCGCCAATGTCCGTCTCATGTCACAGCGACATGCCAATCTTCTGTCAAATCTCGCACAACCTCTACTGAAGTACTCAAAACTTGATCCATGAGCTTACAACTGAAGATTGTCTCAATGAAATGTTTAAATTAGAGTTCTGACAAGGGAATGCCTTGTCCAACAGACTAGGAAATGTGTTGGGTACACAGATAGGTGTTGTTTTACCAGTAGTCAAACCCATGTCCTTACACTGACTGACATTCAAAATGTCACAAGATCCTTTCAAATCACATACCAGTATCTATGGGGAGTCATCACCATGATTATGTTGTACATGCAACTTTATCATTTCCAGTTTGATATTGAGAGGAAAATTTTAATTTCTGGTTTTGGTTCATGTCCTGTTAATTTATTCAACCCTGAAGACACATTTGAACTCTTCCGATTCAAAGGTTGGAAGTGTTCATTATGAGTTTTAAGGGGCAATGAGCAAAGATGAAAATAGCCAATTGTGAAAAAGTATGAAAACCCTAATTTTTAAGGGTTATAATGGGAAATTTAAAGAATTAACATTTCAGCAAAATTATCAAAAAAAAGGAGAAATTGCTCCTTTTGGAAGAGGGTTTTCATCCCTGATGAGTTGATCTTTATGGTCATTTAGGCCAAGAAAGAATTCGGTAGCGGAGGAAAACCGAGTGTTAAAGAAAACACCTGGGCCCGTATTCATGAAGCTGTTCTCATGCTCAAGCATGGATTCTGTGCTCAAGCCAGCTTTCTTGAAACTCACCTGAATCATGTCAAAGAGTCAAAAAGGCATTGTAAATGTTGAAAACAGCTTTTGACTTCATGCCTCTTCAACTTTTTACCAAAACGTTGACAAAATTAGATTGTTTCAATAATTTATAGCCATAACAAGAAATAAGGTTTGAGCACAGAATCCATGCTTGAGCATGAGAACGGTTTCATGAATACGGGCCATGACCTATGTCCAGTTCCTGGCAATTGCTCCATGCAGCCTATAGGTACCAAATCTGAGACTCAGTAGGATATGAAAGGTCATACCTTAACCACAAAATAACTATTGACCAATGGATTACATTATACTGAATAAAATTCAACACTCTAGAAAAAAATTAAAATCCCCACAAACAGCCCTGATGAAAGTGTGTGTGTGGGCATTAATGTTGAAGGAAATCAAAGGAAACTCGAGTACCTGGAGAAAACCCAAGTGGTTGGGCAGGTGACCCTGCATTTTTTCATGTCTGATCGAGGATTCGAACCCTGGTCGCCTTGGTGAAAGTAAGTATGCTATCCAACGTGCCACCCAACCATGTAGTCGTGTATCAGCAAGGCTATCTACATTATAATCCAGAGTACCTTTATAATGTTCCCGATATAAATCTACAATAAGTTTGCAATAACTCGCAGAAATATCAATAAAATAATTCACAAAATCTTCAAAAAGATTCTGAGGATATCTAATATAAAGCAATTTCATCCACTTTTCTTTAAACTGTTATTGAAAGCATCTAGAGATGGGTGCCTTGGGGCTGTATACAACCATCAATATCATATGTCTGACAGGATTATGGAGGCTCTCGGTTCAGGCAGTGCGTTCAACCCTTTGGTTGGATTGTGATCTCGCAGCTACTTCAGACAAACGACCTAACTTTTGTTAAGTACAACAGTGTATAGATAGGCGACGCTCAGGTAAGAACCGTCGTCGAGGACACACGTGAATACCTGCGGTGTACCAGTAACACAGGTGTGCGTCCCGGAGGGGTATTGATCGGCCAGACCAGACAGTAGGAAACTAGGTGGAGGTCTGGGCACATAGTCAGTCAATTGTGACTATATAAATATACACAGCTAATATAGGACAAGTCTTGTCAACTTATTAGTGTCTCGCCGACCTGTCATTATACATTCAATTCAACGATCTCTTTTATACACGTTACCAACTTTTAAACAGGCTAGTGCTACAGTACTATACATATGGTGCTAGCTGTAGTGGCTAAATACTGTACACTTGGGATTAGCTTTAATGGCTAAATAATGTACAAATGGGGCTAGTTTTAATGGCTAAATAATGTACAAATGGGATTAGCTTTGTGGCTAAACACTGTACTCATGAAGTTAGTGGCTAAATGTCAAGACAATCAGATTGGGAAGTTTAGGCCTAGGCTCCTGATGATGGTCAGATATATCAACAGTCTGTCCACTATCTAGAACTGACCTCAATTGACCTCGGGTGACCTAGTAGTAACCAATATCTGTGTGATCACTAGGGAAACTGAGTGGTCAGAAACCACACAGGATGAGTTTAGTTCTGTTATAAGTATAGAGTAACAGAAATTCATTCCAATTGAGCCTACACTATCACAGATATGGCCCGAGATGACCCATGCCTTGACTGTGGCCATCCAGTAACAGCTAGCCCTATTATTCAAATTACCCTATGACCTGAGATGACCCACAGCTTTAGTGTGGGCAGCAGACTTGACCACTCAGGCTTTAGTTCACCCTACACAGGATGACTCCAGCCATCTAGTAACAGCCCTATTATCAAATTAACCTATGACCTGAGATGACCCACAGCTTTACTGTGGTCAGCCGACTTGACCACTGTTATCAGGCTTTAATCAGCCCCACACAAGATAACTCCAGCTATCAAGGGACAGACTGCTCTAATTTTCCTATTCTATGAACTCTTGTAGATATGGCCCGGGATGACCCATAGCTTTTCTGTGATCAGGGGATTTGACCAGATCTGGTAAGACCTAGTTGTGTGACCACTGTGATGACCATCCAGCCATCAACAGCCTATGCTAATTTTCCTTTTATTGTGATGAAAGATGAACCTACATCATTCCAGGTATGGCCTGAGATGACCCATAGCTTTACTGTGGTCAGCAGACTTGACCATATCTCACCAGACCTAGCTGTGTGGCCACTGTGAAGACCATCCAGCCATCAACAGCCCACACTAATGTTCCTGTTATTCTAATGAACCTATGGCCTGAGATGACCCTTTACTGTGGTCAGCAGACCTGACCAGGCTGTGCCAGGACACTGACCGAATGACCTAATTAGTGTTGGGCTGCTGGAGGAGAAAATCAATCAATAACATAATACATCAACCTGATAGGAACCAGACCTTCCTTGTCAACTGTGTTAGCTCTACACAGTAACACCAGCCTTGACACTGCTGAAGCTAATATCATAGACCGCAATTTTTTTATATAGAATTTTCATTTCATTTCAACAAATTTTATTCATTAAGATGGAACAATGAATGGGATTAACAAGAGCCTATGCCTATATCAGATCTCTTCTGCTGATGTTTATGAAACAACTTTTCTAATCTCAGTTTGATACCCTAAATATTTTATACTGATTGTTATGAATACCAGAACCTGCAGTTTAATAGTGCAAGATATATAGAATTGGAAAGCAATTAATATTTAAAACAATTTAAATTTACAAATTTTACTGACTGTATCATATTTGATATTTTCACCGTTTTCAATCCTAGATGAACCTACTTAATAAAATTAAAACTACCTATACGTATATATGAAGTGATACGCAAGTAATATGTTATCTCGATAACGCTAAATTAATATTGCTTTTAAAAAAATGTCTTTATAACAGTTGGGGAATTAAATGATTGTTGTGACAATTTTGAAAGCGAAATTAGTCTCTCATCATTTGTATATGAAATCATGATAGAAATTTTCTCCAAACTTGGAAGCTAGATTTAGTGTTTTGTAAGAACCCCCCTCCCCAATACTCTAATGGACTAAAATCTCATATCATCTCCCCTAATGCTATCATACGCCTCTTGAACTCACCGCCAGCTTTTGGTATTTTATTTTATTGACTCCAGTCGTTATCTGTTCGGGAAAACTCATATTGACTCTTGGTTAATCTAATTGTGTGTTGTTCTGTAGGCTGGGATACAGCGATACAGTGGAATCATGCTTCATGTACTAAAGTATCAACCCAAGTGTTATCACAGGCTTCTAACCATGGTAGTCATAGCTCCGTGAGTGTCAGCAATATCTATTATTTATCAAATTATTTAAAGATTTATTTTATGATTAACAAAACTCCAGACTCAAAACAGATGTTTCTCTTATGGGGAAAAAAGGTGCCAAATTAAATATTTGATACATCCACATTTAAAGGTGTATCCTCTAATCACAATACGTAACTGCTGTTTTAGAGTTGTCTCCCCTTATGTAATTATGCCTTGCATTAGTTATCAATTAAGATATGCTTGAGATTGTTCAATGCCCTTGTTCTGTACTGTACCTATCAGAATTGTCACTTATAATCAAACTTCAAATCAATTGTCACAAGATACTATTAGGCTGAGTGAAATTCTTGTTTTTCGGTAAGATCCAATCAAATTGCATGCAAGAACACTGGGTTTTTTTTATACGCAAGCTATTTTGTTTGTCCATTAGGTACATTATGGACAGAAAATACATCAACAAGACTTTAAAATATTCCAACCACTTATCATCTTGGGATGAATAGTTTGTAAATTCAATAAAACTGTCCTTTATGATAATGAGAAAACATCGAAATGTGTGAAAATTACGCGGATTGACAGACGAAATGGAAGGAATTGGCTGTTACAAATAGGTTGGTAATTATATTAATGCTGTCACCTAGGGCAGCAATCTGCCTACACTTTACGCCGAGGACCATTTCTCAATAATCAGCACCCTTCCTGTGTGTATCGGGACACTCCCATAGGACCTGTCAACCGTCTTTGTTATCATA
Source organism: Mimachlamys varia (assembly GCA_947623455.1). NCBI lineage: Eukaryota > Metazoa > Mollusca > Bivalvia > Pectinida > Pectinidae > Mimachlamys > Mimachlamys varia. The sequence goes on from OX392545.1 coordinate 32,574,565, forward strand.
GAAACTGAAGTGGCCTATTGAGTCTTTGACTCTAAGATAGCATAATGATCTCAGACACAGATATTTTAAGATATCAACCTCAAAAAAGATTTATGCCTATCAAATAAAAAATGATGCTGAGGGAAAAATTGTTTTAAAAGATCAGGTGTAACTAATTGATTGATTTTTTTCTGTAGCTTACAAATTTTTCGTCACAAGAATGTCAATGGCATTCTTTCCCTAGAGGTCTGTCACTAATACGAAATATGAAGAAAAAGAAGAAGAAATCTTGAATTTTAAAAAGTTGATTTACATTAAATTGAAATAGAAATGATAAAGACAAAATGCCAAAACCTTGCATCTTAATTTATAGCATGGCTGTCTGTTATGTTTTAAGGAATCCTGCGAGGTCTACAGAAAGTCTGATGTAATGGTAGTACAGAGCATAGTGGGATACGCGTGTGCAGCTCCGCGACATTCCTCCATTGCAGTGTCTATTTTATGGTCCAGAGGTTGCGACTTTGGTCGTTGCAGAACGTAGCCATCTTTTTCATCAGGCCAATTTGACGCGTCAATTTATCAATTACACTACTCGGTGTTGGCAGGAGGTAATGCATCACAAAACGTTCATTACGCTATGAGCCCGGCTCCAATACATCCACTGCTGCCATGCCGGGACCGCCCGACAAACCACGCTCATCTCCACGGCGACAACAAACACTCACAGTTATAAATAGCACTGATGTCATTCCCGGGGAAAGTGATGCTGATTTTACTCTGTTCATCAATAAAATACACCCTAGTGATGTGGAGTACGGTCAGAGATCACAAACGATCCTCCGCAATAAATGAAACGAAACGAATGAGAGGCTTTATCATTACGAGCCTAGCAACATCAAATCATAGTTCATTCACCACTTCTCTATAAACAAATAAATGTTTCATAAAAGTATGTGTTGAAAATTGACTAGTTGTAGAAATCAGTGTAATTATTTTCAAAGACAATTCCTGGCTTTAGTAACTGTGTCGACTGATTTCATCCGAATTAAAACATTAAGAAAATTCAGTATCAGCGGGGAGCAGGAGCTAGATAGAGAAGGATTAGCAGAAACACTTAATACGACTGAAACTGATAGGACCACTTTCCAATGTGTTACATTGCTTCCTAATGTGATCAAAAGATCTAATTCTAAACATACCTTTTTTCAAAAAAAAAATATAAATGAATTTACCACAGACTGTTTTGAAAACCCACCAGAAACTGTGAAAGCTTTAGACGACATCAATTATAAACACACTTGTCTTGTATTTTGACACCTACTAGGTAAGCAATTGTGATTATAAATTATTCAAAAATCGATTCTGTCTCGCCTACAGACGGGATCAGACGATACAGCAATATACAAGCCACAATATGCTGATCATACAAAACCTACAGGTAGCGCACAGGTAGACCCTAGCAACACGGGTGCCTTCAGCTTTATCGACGAGTACTCTGGGACAACTGTCTGGGGCCGCCACATTGAACACGTCCATTAAAGTAAATGTGGGCAACATCTGATAGCTGGTTTAAATGTTAGATGAAATGAGGGCAATGTTGATAGCAATTAAATCCAAACAATTAAAGTGAACATTAAATTTTTTTTCTTTTGGGCTATCTTAGGAAAATATTAAAGTTTTTCGAATTATTTTTCGGAAATTTTTATATGATGTGTGTTGATAAAATATCCCATCATACAAGCAAGGACCTTTATAAAAACTCTGTTTTCTCTTGCAAGTTTTTATTTTTGATGCTTTGCAGTTATTTTCAGCAGCCATAGATACAGAAGGTTTTATGTCTTTAAAAAAACATGTTTTTTTTTAAGGTTTATCAATACTTCCCAGTATGACTCGGTCAATCTTATTATATGATGTAATCATTTGTAAATTTCGTTTACAATCTCAGAGAAACGAGAGAAACCAAAGTCAGCAGCACAGACAAACTGCAGGCATTAAAAATATTGTCCTGGACAGGTACCCTATCAAACTATCCAACCTCTTAGTGTTCCACTAAAAGCAAAAATATTTTTTTAATAAATTCATATCAAAACTGAATGATATCTACTCGCGTGTCAGGAATTCTGTCTGGGTCAAAATAACCCAGGGACTAGGACCATGTTTAAAATTACTGTGCTTGTCATAAAGTGATGGAGCTGTGCTGCTGTGTGCCTAACGAGGTCTGATAGCTTTAACGGATTCCCGCAATATTGATTTAATTACCTGTCCTAATCATAAATACAATTAGATGGCCAAGTAAAATAAATATATCAATCCGGAAATTTGCGACACGTTATGTGCAACAAGTTTGAAAAAAAAGGAGAAAAATCTGATAGGAGGAATCGATATGTCTGCACCGACAAATTCTAGCTTCATCAATCGCGTAAAATCAATCACGTTGAATGGCCATACGTTGCCTGGAATAGCAATTTACTTGTGTAAATTTCACCACATCAAAACGTTTCCGTTTCACACAAAATTTGTCAGATTTGGTTCGAGTAGCTGGCTGTGACCCACAGGTACCGTACCCAGAATCAATTAAGTGCTCAGCTCTCACGATACAGAACTCCGAACTAGATCACCATAAAATCCTTTATTGGGCGAGATCCGACATTAATACGAAAGGTTTATAGGTAAATCAGGTAGATGTCTTGTCTCGTTGACCAGTCCAACAACCACAATCCATGGTTAATAGCTATGGCGTGTGGCTCCCGACAGAATGTCACAGCGGGAAATAAAATTGTGCTCCAAGCTCTAGGCACAGGCGTGGGTTAGTGGGTTAGAAGGGGGTTCATCTTACTCAGGGCTCTTAGCGCTCAAATTTATAGTTGGTTAATTGTAAAAGGTGTAAAAGTTTGATCTTAGTCGAGGTTTAATATTGGTGACTTTTTATTATATTTGAAATTTAATATTGGTGAGGGTTTTTTTTATCTTACTTGTGGTTTAATATTGGTGAGTTTGATCTTGCTTGTAGTTTAATATTTGTAATTTTTATTTTATTTTTAGGTTAGCATTGGTGAGTTTTATCTTAATCGTGGTTTAATCTTGCTGCTGGTTCAACAACATTGTTCGCAGGGATCAAGTTTTCATCAACTAGGTTCCAAGTTAGAGTATTTTGCAGAGGGGCGTCTTAAGTATTTGCAGTGATTCAGTTTTGGTGAGGTTTTTTTCTGAAAGCTAATATAGGCAAGCTTTAATCTTTCAGAGGTTGGGTACCATATTTGTAAAATTGTTTTTAAAACCAGAAAAAACATACACATATCAAATGAATTCTTTTCTCATTTGCTGCATTTTACTTTCGAATTTGAATAGTTTTTGAACGATGTTTCCCTGTCTTTAGATCTGAGACTGTTTTAAATAGCATGTGAAATATCTATTCCGGGTGTTCGTCAAGTGGAACCTGTTGCCTGATGGCCGTACCAATGGGATTTCAACGGCCGTCACGAACAGTTATGGAGGCAAGAAAGGTAGCCATCTTCATCAGGACTTCACTCCCAATCATGTCCGTGTGTCAGCCCAATGTTTACAAGCTCGATGACGAGGAGATGGAAACCCGTAATAAAGAGCTCGCCCCAGAGAGCCGTTCATGCAGACATTTATTACTCTGGTCGTGATTGAGTTTCTAAAATGATTTTTGAAAGATGTTTTTTTTCGTAATGATGACGGAACTGTTTGATTGTCATTCATACTGGCATACAGACTATGGTCAGGAAGACTGTGATTTCGTTTTATAATGTGTTCTCAGTTCTTTTTTCAGTTGGGAATTTTTTTGTCAAGACACGGAGATTGTCATGTCAAATAGTTGGTCCAACATAGCAAAATTGTGAAAGAAAATTGTCAATTATCTTCAAATTTTTAAGGACTGCGTCAACATCTAGAGAATGAGTTCATTCGTTAGATTTTTAAGGATTCAGCCAACATCTAGAGAATTAGTTCATTCCTGATTTTTAAGGATTGAGCCAACATCTAGAGAATTAGTTCATTCCTGATATTTAAGGATTGAGCCAACATCTAGAGAATTAGTTCATTCCTGATTTTTAAGGATTGAGCCAACATCTAGAGAATTAGTTCATTCCTGATTTTTAAGGATTGAGACAACATCTAGAAAATGAGTTCATCCTTTGACTTTAAGCACTGAGTAAATATCTTAAAATGAGTTAATTCTTTGATTTTTAAGGATTGAGCCAACAACTATAGATTGAGTTCTCAAAATTATTAAAATACGATAATATTTTACGACAACAAAAGCTATATCAATCAATCAGCCACTCAAATTGTCCAAGTTATACCATTATCAATGTAAAACATTTTCTGCCTTATTTCTTCAAGTTATTTATTCTATCCGAGAAATGTTCACGGACATTGACCAAACATCACACTGTGACAGTGACAAAATTGCCTGTTACCATGACAAATCTTCCGTCATTTTTTGTCGGTGTCCATCCGTTGTTGCGGCCAGACAGTCTGAACGTGACTCTCATTTCCAATCCCGCGGGAGATCCTCACGGCCGCCGCAGCGGGCTCAGGAGATCAGAGATAGACCCACGTATCAGCTGCCCTCACCGGCCAATAATACACCACACAATCGCCACGACAACGGATAGAGGGAGGGCCGGAGAAATAAGACTGGTCTAGACACCATATTGATTAATTATAGATTGTGTGTTTGCCTGGACAGTAGAGTCACAAGGTGACAGATGTGTTCCTTAATTCACTCTATTTTCCACTGTTTTTATACAGTTCTCATCCGAAGACTAATTCGTCAAAGAGTTTTAATAGTCTAACATTGACTTTTCTCAAAAGATTCCTCCCATAGACATTCTTCAGTAGATCAACACAGTTCTCCTTCATAATATTTCTGCCGTAGATTATATAAATACTCCTCTGCACTACGCACATCACATTCACAGGATCGCTCCCATAGACAGTATTCAGTGGAAACAAAGAGTTCCTCTTCACAAGAATCCCCCATTACAATCCTTAAAGAGATCTCCTTTACAACATTATCCCATAGATAAACAGTTCTCCTTAAGATCTTTTGTAAATACATGTAGTTCCCCTTTAAAATTCCTCCCAAAACATTCTTCAGCAAATACAGTTCTCTGTCACAAAATTCCTCCCAAAACATTCTTCAGCAAATACAGTTCTTCGTCACAAAATTCCACCCGAAATATTTTTTAGCAAAAACAGTTCTCCCGCACAAAATTCCTCCTAAAACATTCTTTGGCAAATACAGTTCTTCATCAAAATTTCCACCCAAAATAATCTTAGCAAATACAGTTCTTTAGCCATCACAAAATTCCACCAAAAACATTCTTTAGCAAATACAGTTCTCCCTCACATATATACTTCAGTTGCTGCAATTCATGTAGTTCCCCTTTAAAATTCCTCCCAAAACATTCTTCCGCAAATACAGTTCTGTCACACAATTCCTCCCAAAACACTCTCCAGCAAATACAGTTTTCTGTCACAAAATTTCTCCCAAAACATTCTTCAGCAAATACAGTTCTCTGTCACAAAATTTCTCCCAAAACATTCTTCACAAGATTCCCCCATCATATATTCTCTAGTAGATAAACTGTTCGCCTTCAGATCTTTACTTGCTACGTATAGTTCCTCTTCCAAAACTTGCCCTATAAGGATTTTAAAGTATATGCAGTTCTCCTTCGAAAGAGTTCTCCCATAGACATTCTTCTGGAGAGTTCTCCAGACAAATTAACACCAAAAGAAACTGATGATATAAATATGTTTTAATGGTTATTTCAATCCCCACAGTAATTTTTGTTTGGTTTGTTTATTTTATGTCCTATTAATCGCTAGGGTAATTAAAGAACAAATTCCCAGTGTATGCAATGTAAGTGCATACATTTATTTTTTTTTTTTTTTTAAGGCTGTTTATGTTGAAATTGTGCCGATTTAAAGTGCTACAAAACTGAAGTATACTGCGGAAGGCCCCCAGCAGAACACTCCACCCGGTCACATTATACTGATAATGGGTGAACCAGACGTACCACTCCCATAATGCTGAGCATAAAGCAGGGAGTAGTAACCACCATTGGTTTTACAACTCTGGTATGCCAAGTCCCCAGACCAAGAGTTTCTATCTAGGGCCCAGAATCTGTAGTCTGTTAAGTCTATACAACTCCTTGTATTTTCCAAAGCATATTCTTGACCTTTACACAGTACTTATACAAGTAGCACAGTATCAAAGAACTTGTACCGGATTAAAATATTTTAATCAGTTTAAGGCCCTACCCTAAACTTTTTAATTTCTTACTATACTGATTTGCCAAATTTGCCATTCATAAACCGGAAACAGACAGATTACTCATCAAGCTCCTCAAACTAATTACAGATCAACATTGTTCAGTACTAAGAAAGTGAAAATCTGTTTTCTGAAACACTTGCTGTGATGAAGAGAATGCCTGGCTAAAAATGATTATTCTGTTTCTACAAACATCAGGATGGAACATTGTTGCTTAATCATTGATGACAACTTTTTTAGTTTCATTGGGGTATAAAAGAATTTGTTTGCAAACTGTATGAATCCGCGAAGCAAATTCTTAAAAAAGTTTGCAAGCAAAATTTGAGGATATGCTTCGCTAATTCAGTGTCCATTTTTATGTCAATGAAAGAAATAATATAAAGGGGCAATAACTCAGTATACTACAATTCAGGACAGACAATTTGTGTGTGCAACAATCCACTATTCGGCAACAGGAGATGACCTGAGTATACATATATGACGCATTGCACCAGACAAAATTACACATGGTAAATAAAGGGCCATAACTCTAAATAAAGTATGTGACAATCCGCCATCCCATGTCTACTGAACACCATAAACTTATGCATTACGCAAGAGATAAAACATTTCTATACATAATAAAGTTATTTATTCAGCGTAACAGAAACTGATAGATGAATTCATTTGTTATGCTCGAATGATCACGACAGAATTTGGAATAAAACACCAAAATTGCCAGACACATTCGGACATTCATGTAAGTCCCGGATGCCTATAACCCTAATCGACCTAGACTATCAAACAGGAGATAATTATGTGTAATGCAGGCTTATTCTTGTTGGTTAGTATAGAAAGGTACATGTATGGCTATCAATTCAAACTACAGTGTTATATATACTTTTATAGAATACAATATTCTTATATCATATCTTAATTATATCTACACTTGTAGCTGTTTATATAAAGCTACCATATACACTCCATCCGAAGTTTTGTTACACAACGTAAAAAGTGAACTTTTGGATGTTGGTGTAAATAATTCTGAAATCTAAGAAGATTTTAACATTGTCAACTATCAATGTGTTACAATGTACTTCAGTGATATTTATTGAGAGAAATACGGCTAAGGGCTCGGGAGAGAGACCAGACTAATTGCACCAACAAATGGCGCGATGATAAAACCCTGAAGGAGATCCTTATGTAAATAACACCCTTATGAATATTCAACAGATCCCTCTGGCCGTAAACAGATTTCTCAAAATATATCTCTGTCTCCAAGCATGTATAGCTATGGGTTTCTCTGTTTTATGTGAAATAATATTAATCATATAAAAGATTAAGTTGGTTTTTAATTTCCTTCAAGATCCGTGTTGCTTGGTCAGGTAAGTGATGGAAGGATGGATAATTAACTTTACAGATGTAGAGGAAAGGTGGAAGATGAGGAGGCTGTGATGACATACGAGGGGACAAGGAGACGGCTATGATGATGTAGATGTCTGACTAAGTACGCACGACCTTTATGGTGTAGACAAGGGGATTACTGAAGAGCTCTATCAAGGGGAGGTAATACAGACAAGTCTTCCATTGATGTTTAAATTAAGCAAGACACAACAAAGTATCATTCCTAAGGGGACTAAGGCCTATTTCTTTGGAGAATTCGGAATCAAGAGAGAATCCCCAATAGCGTGAATCTCGTCTAGAATTTCCAGGCGACATCAGGGCCAATACTTTACTCTGTTCTTCATTTTCAACACTGATCCTACTACATGTAGCTGCGGAAGCTTTCATCAGAACTTGCCAGCAATAGCTAAAACCTCTTTGATTCCTCTATTCTAAAGTTTACTTTGGAGTTAAAAACATGTCTTTGATTTAATAAAAATTGGAAAAGAAAAATGTTTTAAAATTGTTTAAATGAAGAAATAAAAAAAAGTTTTCAACAAAGTAAAAAGCATTTAGGAGCAAACAATGTGTAATGGAACAGATTGATGGTACTGGTGTTTAATGATCTAATTATAACCTGAATCCAGGGGGGAAAAAATCTTCATTTGTATAACTGTATATTTAGACAACTGTATATAAACACCACAGTAAAGTGAGACATATCTTTTAAGACAGCCGACAGTAAAACATGAAGAAAGAACAATTTTCTTTGTTCTCTTTGATAAAAAAAATTCAGGAGAGAATCAAATCTTAGTGTTTTAGGAAAGCATAGCCTGTAACAGTAAAATGCAAGAAAAGTGCAATATTTTGTCATGACTTTGATAAAAAATATTCACAGTTTAACATCAGAAACATACAGTATTTTACAAGGCCTTAGATAATTTTTTTGATGAAATGCCGAGACAGATGAAGGACCTAGGGACTCGACTAGAGCAGAGTAAGTCAATAAAGGCAATTTTTTAAATTTCATTGGGTGTACTGTTTCTATCCAGGGACACAAATAGCTATATAGCCATAAAAGTTAATAGAACTTAGTCATAGAAAGTTTGGTCAGTTTATTGTTAGTCTAAACCTGCTGTATGACTTAGGCCTACCCTTACTGGTGACATCTCTGTTAAAGCTCCCAGCCTTACGACTTGTACCATTCTGAATTCTTTATAAAACTTCTCCTATCCCGTACAATCTTTACCTTGTGACAAAGGTTTGCACAAGTTAATTCTAATTTTCAGATGTTTTCCCAAAAATTCTGCAGCATAGTAGCTATTCTTTTTTAATGTTGTTAAAGGGTGATCTTTGGTATTTTTCAGAGTTGGCCCTTTCCTCAGCACTTTCATTTCCTGATCCTCAACCTATTCACCCCTGAAAACACATTTGAACTCTTCCAATTCAAAGGTTGGAATGGTTCATAATGATATTTCAGGGGTAAATGACTTCTTTCTCGCTAAACAATTTGAGCATTAGAATGTAACTTTTGACCCTTCAACCTTAAGTAATGTCCAGCAAAATTGAGTCGGGTATAGAACTCAATGCAACAATGCTATGATGGAATACTGACAACTGATTTGATGGAAAGTTCACAACTATCTTCTATACAAATATTTCAGAATGAAGCTGAACCAACATTTATCAACAAAGTACACCTCTCAACCCCGATCTCCGCTACGTTTGAGGGTATATCATCCAAATCAGCCTGTTTGAAGAAACTGCTGAAAGTTAACTAGCCATATTCAGATATAATCCATCCCGCCACAACATGCAGACACTATATATATTATTTTCCTATATTTGAATAATTCATGTACAATTGTGGTATATGTATAATAGGATATTCATGTTGTCTAGCGCCCCGGCCACAGCTATGCTTCATTGATAACGTGACTTGTATTTTTTATTTTCAAAACCTAGCAATATCGGTATGCCATTAATTAAACAATGACTGTCTTCTCTCAGCTTCCTGTTCTGGTTCATCAGAAATAGGAATGTTCCTCTTTGGTCCATGTTAGCAAAAAGAACAGGAAGAAAAGAAGAAAATTATCGGGAATAGGACAGACAGAATTGGAGAAACAAATAAAGGAAATGAATTCTTAAAGAAAATGGCTTTACCTTGAATTTCCTGTCTGATATTCTTGTTGATAGTAACCATGGTAACAATCCACTCAAAGCACTGTAACAAAACACAGGAAAAGTCAGAACAAAAAGTGCAGAAATCCAACATTTAATTTTGAGTTTAAAATTCAATCAGCATTTTCTGAGCGACAATGTAAGTTTGAACCAGGAAGATTTTGAAGTGATAATTATATTATTCAAAATGTAAAAAAAAAAAAATATTTATTTTACGTTCTTCCTTTTTTGTTCAACATACATTTACATTTATACATTTCCAACATGTAAAATGACTAACACAATGCCATAATGCTATGATTTCCGCTGGTGACTACATAGGTCTTGCTTAAAATCTAAGGTCACTTAAAGCCCCATGATCCAAACTTTTAGCAATTTTTCATTTTACGGAAAAAAAATCACTTTTACAATAATTCTACAATAATAACATTTTTTGACAAAGATAACTTTCAAATGCTTAAACATGTATCACCTGGTGTCACACGGGCACAAAACACGTACAATCTCCTGACCCGTTTCAACATGACTGTTTTAACTAGATCAACCCCAAGAAAGCTGAAGAACCTTCATCGTGATCCGTTGACAGGTCAGCGACAAATTTGCGAATTTTTCCAATTCAATTCTGGAGAAATTTTTCAATATCTTAACACGAAAAAAAAAGCTAGAGGTGATTACCATTTAGAAATTTTATTTGGCTGGCAAAATGATTACTTTGAATCTAGAGACACACACTTCATTTTTATTGTGTAGTTTTTGTACTTTTGTAGATTAAATTTTTTGGTTTCAGACTAAGTAACGGACCCAGGAGATGTATGTATATTATTGCATTGCTCCGTTGGAGAGATCACATGCAGGCAGCAGGAATGACAGACTTAACCAACCTCCCCTATTGTTTAAATTTGCCCAAATGTCCATCTTCTTTTACTTCATTTTCGTATTATGGAGAAATTGAATTTACAACTCTGTGAAAAAAACTCTGATATCTCTTTACGCGGCACTTGGGAAAATTTGTAGATACAATTAAAGCAAGTCAGACTATTGGTTGATTAAATAGCCACAGAATGTTGTCTTCTAATCATATTTCTGGAGAAGCTCAATACTTTTTTATTATGAAATTGACCATATCAATAATTGTATTGTACGTTAATGAAATTATGGTATACGCGCTATATATTTTTTTGTGTAAATCACGCACGGCTAGATTTGCCCTACCATGCAATAAAAGGCACATTTTCCTTTAATCTTTCTATTCCGTCTGTTACCCACACACATCCACGCGGTCTACAGACGGTGATAAAAATTTACTGCGATACTTGTTTTCAAAACGACCAGTTCGGGCCCTGCATCAAGATTGTCTCCCCCTGATAAATATCTTTATATACCCAAAAAGAACAAGGAGCCAGATAAAACAGGCCATATAAGCACTCCCGGGAGATTCAGGCAGTAGTATAAATGTCTTTTCGTATAATGGGCTGGACTCTCCACCGTGGCCATCGAGCCCGCTCCGTCCGTTCCTACAGGATGGCTGGGAGCAGTGAAAATACATGTATCAAGTCCCAGACTCTATTGGGTACGTGTCAAATATGGCTACTTCTTCAATTTTTCATTGAGAGATTGTTTTTTTTTCTCGTTCCAAACCCAAACATTAATACATCTGTTCTTTCAATTCGTCATTGAGAAATAGGTTTTTCTCCCAGTAGCTCATGTTTATGTCCAGAACAGGCCATTTAATCAATTTTTTATTGAAAGATTGTTTTTTTCTCTGAACTCAAAGACCTCATATGTCTACATTGTAGAACGACAATGAAAGGCTACATTGTGTTTTCCTCAATATCTTATATATTATTTTATCCTCCTCCCCTACCCGTCATTCTTGCGATATACGCTATACCTATGTCATAAGATATTTCTTTCATGAAATAGTTTGAAATAAATCCATTGTTAAAAGAAATATAAGTTTGTCATTCTTTATCCCCCCCCCCCCCCCCCCACTCCTCCTCCCGTCATTCTTGCCATATATATGCATATATGCTCTACCTATATCATATATTTCTTTAATTAAATTGTTTGAAATTTATCCATTATTGCACTTAAAAATAAATATATGGGAATTTGGAGTTGGGAGGATACAAGATTACTGTGACCAAATATTTCAATGACACCAAATTAATTCTTTAGTGGAGTGAACATCGGGATTTCAGGCAGCTTAACTTGAGACATCGAGATAATTATGTTTCAATAATGTGGATAAAAGTAATATGTCCAATGCGACATGTGTGTAATTTAGACCGAAACTCTATAATATATACCAACACTAATTGGTCGGTAGCTATCTCCGTGGTCAGAGTCAAACGGACCAATTAAGCGATTCAGTCTCCGAACTCAGCTGGAGTGAGTGAGGAGAGAGAAAAAAAACGATGGCAGTAGATGAATGTCACTTTATTTTCCGTGAGACTTGGCCTAATCCATTCTCAATCAATCAGAAAATGAACCTAATCACAAAGAAGGACTTCTTTCCTGCTGTAGATAGACTAGCCTTCTAATCCCTGGTCGACTCGCCAGACCTGTGTTGTTGAGATAGATCTACACGGCTGCTATATACCTATATGATCCATCTCCGTCATAACAATTTGTGGTATCAGATACGACAGTCTGGCAGGCTATTTCAGGCTTCGACAGATAGCAATTTTAACCGATTTCACTGCGTGTGCCAATCTACAATGTCTCATTCAGAAAAAAACACGAAAATGACAACATTGATTATAATTCCACATCATTGAAACTATCAGCAAAAACCACGCTGTTCCATGAACACATAAAATATGATGATTATGTCAGTACTCTTAAGGTTAAAACTGCCATAAAGTTCAGACATAAGTCACTATATGAAATATCTATCAAAACTGTTATTTACTGAAATGTTTCATACAAGTCTCATATTACAATTCATTACACTGAATTACAGCTGTTTAAAATTGACTATTGAAAATCGTAAATCCCAGAAAGATCTTGATCTTGAATATTTTTTCTTTAAATATTGGACCTCTTCCCTTTCTCTTCTTCCCTCTTACTTATCTGATATTTGAACATTCCTGTTCAGAAAAAGCAATATCAATCTGAAACTTACAAATCAAAAATTGTCACCAGTCAGTAACTTTGTTTTTTCTGGTCAGCCTCAAACTAAATTTGTGTAAAGAGTTATTTTTTCTTAGAATGCTTTGCAAGATATCTAAGTTAGCAATGTACTGATACAGCAAAGCTATGTACGAATATATTCAAGACAAATTCGTAAAAAATTGTAATACGAAATGAATGCTAAATACCTGTGTTATACATGTATTGACATACAATTAACGAATTCATCAAAAACATATTTTCGCATTTCGTTTCTCCCAGGGTACAACTCGTTTACAAAGAGGTCAATTTTTCCTAGTAAGGCCTCATGTATCATTACGTACTCAGTAACTCTCAGCAACACATCTGAGGATGAAGTCTGAGGATGAAGTCCTACAAGCAGTACCACATCAATGCATTCATTAGGACACTACAATAATTAGTGTGAGATTAAACCTCCGATCCAGTACTAAATTTAGCCTGAAGATCACGGACAAGCAGTCATAACTTTGCGTTTTAAAGGCACTATGATGTCACATTTATGTCGCACCAAGGTCAAGGTAATTTAATACATGATCGATTTGTTCCAGTTCACTGGACATTTGATCTCGATTCTGTCAAGCGATGACATTTCCAATCTAGTTATACTCCCTTTGGTATTTTATTTATGTACCAATTCCTCAGAACCTGTCCGTGGAGTCTTGGAATTGAGGAATAAGACTCATTTCTTTTAGATTTCATGAGTACAATTAGGTAAAATAATTGGATGTAGGAGTCTGGATCGCTGACGTTATTCCAATCAGACTCATCAACTTCCTGTAATGTTGTTTGACGGCCTCATCATAATTAGTATGTTCGTGTCAAGCTACCGTTATTTCCCACTATCAAACATTTGCCAGACTTTGATTTCCAGGCTATCGTCTTTGCAACTGATGCAAACACAGAGATGATGTAGACTTTCAGCCTATAGTTTTATTACCATGACAACTACATATATAACATCAAACAAATTCATGGCCATGACCAGCCACAAACCAAGTTCCAATAACAAGTACTAGAAGCATGCAGGTCCTTTCTAGTTGCGAATTTTTCAACAAAGTATGTCATCAAACAGAAATGACACAGATTTCACCCTCTGACTTTTAGTATTGTACAGAGAGGGGCTAATTGTGAGCCATTTCATTAGTGTTTAATCCGTGGTGCGTTATGATAATTAAGATAATGTCCCAGACAGTCATATGATGTCTGGTTTCAAGCTTGAGGGACAGACAAGGGCAACGACTCTGGTATACAATTCTGACTACTTCCTGCCAGGTTATATAAATGCCTTTTTATTACTATTTCCTTTTTCTTTCATCATGGACATTTATTAGGAGAGTTCTTTTGAAAGTAAAATATCCTTATACAATTTGTTTTAATCATTTTGTTCATAAAATGAATAAACAAAATCTTGGGGCTAAATGTTATGGTATACCATTCAGCAAAATTTTCGTTGACCAGACAATAATTACAGATCTAAAATATGAAACCTTAAGAATATTTTGATGGTCATCCATGTCCTATTAACAATTTTGGTCATTTAAAGACCTTTCTGGTTTAGGTGAGGAGAGCTTGAGTTACCTGGAGAAAAACTATGATCTGCGATAATACCTGATATAAAATGTCATCTTTGTCCCCCTCATGAATGACCCTTTATTATCATTCAAAATAAAAAAATATTACGTAAATTTTTCTGTTATCAATTCGAAATGAGTGAAATTATCTCACTTCATAAATGGTTGTTTTGATAGTTTCAAAATAAATTATTTCAATTTTGGGTGGTGAGGATAAGTTCTAGGTGCTCCCCTACGGGCCCCCTACCTACGTGACATTAACAACGTTTCATGTACTTATTAGCCTCTCATTTCCTGTCATTATCAACCTGACCAGTACCAGATATCCCAGTAACATAACAACACAGTACTAGCCCTTCAAACCTTCAGTTTCTCTAACTGCACTGTCATTTTTATTTACAAAATCTGATTAAAGAATTTACGAAATAACAATAACTATTAGATTTTTACCAGTGAAATTTCAAAAACTATTCATTCTATATAAGTGATATTTTTCACAAGTGAGAAATATATTTTTCACTTGTGAAAGTGAAAAAGATCACTTTTCTTATTTGACCAATTAAAACACTATTTACAAACTACAATGGGGAAAATGAAAAGCTGCCAGGTAGATTTTGCTATCAGAAAGTGATAAACAGAATATTAAAAAGTATCTTCAGCATTGGTGTTAACATCTGAAACCTCCAATGAGGGAGATCTCCTTCATTCCACAATTCCAATGAGGGAGAAAGTGCGTGAAATATGTCTAAAACTGCATTAGTCAATTTGTCTTCCTCTTTTTATGTATCAAAACAACTTCAAAAAGTATTCATTTGTTTCAGACATACCTGTAATGATCATTACATACACCTTACTTTAACTAGGATATCATTTGACCACAGGATGTATATTTTGAGTTTGTGTGAGATTGGACATAAATGAGGGAGATTTCAAGGAAGATTGGTAAATTATGGTCAAAATGAAGGAGTTAACGGGTATGCACTTGTGAAAAATATAAAAATATTAGCACCACTTGTTTAAAATAAATAGAGTAATTTACCTCCAACATAGAGCCCTTATATCACTGAAGACTACTTTAAAGTGCATTTTGAGGTCAGTTGAATCCCGAATGTCAATCGACTCTCGAAGGTCATTTACAATTCCTCAAGGTTAGTCGACTCTCTCAGGTTATATACAACTTGCCAAGGTCAGTTGACTCTCCGAGACCATATACAATTCCTCTCAAGGTCAGTCGACTCTCTTGAGGTCATATATAACTCCCTAAGGTGAGTCAACTCTCCAAGGTTATATTAACTCCCCAAGGTCAGTCAACTCTCCAAGGTTATATACAACTTCCCAAGGTCAGTTGACTCTGGGGGGGGGGACACGGGACAGACATGGGTAACATGGTTAATTGATTGATTCAAGGACACACAACTCAAACAAAACTTGACTAACTTTTCAAAAAAATTCCATGTGCTGTGATTCAATATGTTCACCTTCAAGAAATGTACTTGAAAATACTGACGTGTTTCTACAAATTCTTATTAAAATGACTTTGCAGTTTGGATTCAGCTGGTTGTAGGTGATAACGGTGTTGACGACAGCAGATGACAGGATATAATAGGGCCCGTTATACACTGTGATAAACAAGAACAATAAGGACAGCCTGTTCTACAATTCCCATGTAATTATCACATCACCTGTGTCCGATTATGACAACCACAACTAACCTCAACTTACTTGGCATTAAACTCTCCTAAAACATCCTCTACGAAATGACTAGTTAAAACGTCATGTATTAATATTTCAGACCTAATATGATATTTTTTGATGTTACAAATCTTACTGTTTTATTCAGAAATGTTACAACAATAAATTTAAATTCATTGTATTTTTAACTGTGAAAAAAAATATACGTTTTTTATTTATAACTATTCAAAACTTTTTATTAAAAATGTATTTCACACTAAAATCTCAATCCCAAGCCTTTCAAAAAAACACAAAACTGTTGCAACTTTTTTATCATTAAATTTCATTGTTCACTGTGAAAGATTATTGAGATTCTGAACACAATCTACAAAAGAGCCGATCTTTCGTTTTCTTATCTTAATAGTTTCACAATACCAGTTAGGAGTGATAACACTATATAAATTGTGAAATTGTCATTCTGTCTCGGAAATTAATGATGGAAATCCTATCAAGTTGTCACGGAAACCCTGATACAGCCATGACAAGTTTGGAAGGGATAAGGTACAGTATATCCACAGTATACTGAGGGTGACGGTTTAATCCCCTGTCCAACTCCAGCCAGTATTGTCCTGAACCTATCCTTTGTGAGATCTGTTTAGACCATCATACACCAGTGGACAGTAAGACTTTGGCTCCTGATCAAGGGATTAAACATAGGATTCAACATTGTCCTTGTAGAAAGTCTGCCTGTGCTTAGCCATTGGATGTGGCCATAAATTTTACCCCCTGTTACCGTGGAGATAGAAATCTGATCCTGTACAGATTTCAACAGAGAGAGATGATGTCAGATTCACATTGAGATAGTGCTAAGTGAAAACTACAAGTTTTATGGTTTGTTTTGAAACACTAGACGAGTTAAGCCTGAAGTCAAGTGTAAATGAATTTATGTCAAGCTATTCAATTGACAGATTTGACAAGCACTGCAAAGGGGAGAAACAACTGCATATAAGTATATGATTGGCCATACTCATTGTTTGGTTTATTTTTGTTTTACGTCCTATTAACAGCCAGGGTCATTTAAGAACGTGCCAGGTTTTGGGATGGAGGAAAACCGGATTACCCGGAGAAAAACAACGACCTACTGTCAGTACAAGGCAACTGGCCCTCGAGGGATTGGAACTCGGAATCCAGAGGTGGAGGGCTAGTGGTATAATGTCGGGACACCTAAACCTCGGCCACCGCGGGCCCCATGATCATTGTAATTCACCTTTTATGAAATAAGCTGCTGTTAAGCCAATAAATTTAACTCAATTCACCACTGAAATTTCATGATGAACTATTCCAACCTTTGAATTGGAAGAAATAAAATGAGTCTTCTGGGCTATTTGTATTAACCACCTTATTTAAAGAAAACTGTAAAAGTGGATTATTTCATGGTGTTGAAATTTTCACTTATTTCGCTTGCATGAATATCCATGAATAGATCTACATGCGAACAATCATCGCTACTCAAAATCTACATTGTCTAATAGTATTTTAGGCACGAAGTACAAATAAGCTCGATTGGCAGCACAAAATTTTACACATCACGAACAGTTTAGAGGTTGAATAAGCGAAAAATTCCACACGCGAAAATATAAACTTTTACAGCATTTTATTCTGGCATGTCCGTTGTTCTGTCCATAAGGGCACATCACTTATCACCTGTACTGTATTAAATAGGGGAGCAATATATTAAGGTGGAGTCAAAGAGCATCCATATAAAACTGGACCTTATGTTTTAAGTTCAGCCAACGACACAAGTAGACAGTTACCTGGATGGTATCTGTGATATATCATATATCGGGTTATTTTAGAGAGTGTCTAACATTCGTGACAACCCTATATCACAAAAATTGGTTTCATTATACTGTATCCTTCGCAATAACATTTGATGCAATTCTCGAGGGCTTTCAATAAATATATTTGTTAATTTCTCATTTTTGTGTTGTATATCATATGATACTTATGCTAAAATTACTAACTATAGCTTTATCAATGCTAAAAATAAAATATGCTAAATATAAAACCTGTGATTTTGTATAGAAAACACGAAATTTAGCATATACCTTAAAAATACCCGATATACGAAACCTTAAAATCCCTGTCCTTTAAGTTTGTTGTCCAGACATAAAACACCGTTAAAATAACAAATTTTCACACTATGGTGGACCACAGTAGCAGGTGTCACGATCTGTACATGGTTACGAGCTTGAGGTATAAATTAAGGGCGACAACTGATTTGTCAGCAAACTAGTTTAGCAGACCAGTTAGGCTCGGTGGGGAATAAAAGCCTCTAACGGGACCGCAAATCACTACAGGGGGACGCTGAAAACTCTTAACAAAACCCACGGAAAAAGGACACCTAACGATTATTCAACAAACAGATCATTTGGAACATGAGAACAAGTGGACCGTTCCCCTCCTACTGATGGGAACTACAGGACTGATAACTCTTCACCCTTGAAATTCCATTATACACTATTCCAACCTGTGAATTGGAAAAGTTTAAATGTGTCTTCAGGGGTGGATGAGATAACTGTAACCAGGTATAGAAACAAAGTAATTCTAGAAAAGTCAAAACAGCACACAGAAACATTCTACACAAAACTGAACTTTCTCAGTCAACTACATCATGTGTTCTGATAACATTTGGCTAAGATGATTTCTGACCACCTTCCTTCTTCCACCCTAACTCCCCCTTCAGGTAATCCAGATTGAAAATCATCATTGAGTATTAAAAGCCCAATATACGTAACTTCAGGAAATTTTTCGTGATTCTGGAAAATTCTGATAAATATCCAGTTGATAACCATGCAATAAAAAGCCTAAAACGAAGTAAACCTGAGCGGTAATTAACATGAAATTCTTGACAGAAAAATCCGAAGAATTCAAAATAATTCAGGTGGGGCCCACTTCAACAACAAACTGAAGTTAGAAGACGGTTTTAAATGGACGCGTGTTTACAAATACCCAGTTTCAACTGCTTCTGAACCGGTAACCACGTAAGAATTCATCTTGAATGTTGCTGATATCATTTAATCTTAACTAAATCTATAAAAATAACAAGTTATTAGGCTTGATTTTTGCTTCAGGTTTTGCCGAAAATTACGTATATTGGGCCTTTAATATAAGACATGGGAAAGCAATCATTTCATCAAAACCTGACTCAAGATAAACAGTGTATTGATATAGAATTAGTTCACGAAAGTGCTCTGGAGTTCTGACAGGTTTGCCCCAACCGAGCTCCTTATCACCCCGGGGCTTGCACTGTCTAACCCTCTAGACGACTTGCTGACCAGGTCTGCCAATTAATAGTCTTTATCAAAATAAAAACATTTTGAAAACAAAATACAGTCTTATCACATCAAAACTGGACTCTGAACACTACAGAATTTTATGGAAACTTGCAGACGACTATATATAGTGCTAAGATGTTTTCAATGTACTTTACTGCAGCAGTTTTCTTTGAGGAAATGTCATCATTCCCTACAAAAAGCCATAATAGAATCAGTTGTCTTATTCTTATGTCTCGAAGATCGTGCTTGGTCAAAATTATTTCTGAGTTGATTCGATAAAAAAAAAATTAATGGTCCATAACAAAGGGAGGTAATGAAATAAGTTGCCTTATTGCATTAGTTGTTGTGACCATTGGGCGGACAGACAGACAGACGAACAGACGAAGGGGAGTCGGATACATGCGTAACTCGCCATTCCTGCTCACACCACAGCGATAAAACCTCACTAATGAGACCCCAATCATACCTCATGTGTTAATAATAGCTGTCAACAGATACTTGGACACAAATGAATTTTTTCGTCGCCAGAAAATGATTTGACAAGTACAAGATTCTCCCAGGAGAGGGGGTAGCTTGACAGTTTGATGTTCTGGACAAGCGTCCCTCAGGAATTTCAACGGTTCCTTACACTGGCCAGAATCCATATTCTCCTGACATTCAGCACCAATTTTGTATTTGGATAGACGGCCATTTGCGCCAGCGTCTTGCCGACCTCAGACACCAAACGACCAGTTGGTATTGAAAGTGTGGACGATACTTTGGACCAATTAGCCAGTCGGTGTTGGCTTAGCCCCACAGTTGCCAATAAAGGCCAAGATCTTGTCACCGGCTGATGATGAAACACAATATTTATGTGTGTACCATTACACACTCGGTCTGTAGTTTAAATCGCCACCTCAAAGAAGTATGACTACCAGACAACACTACTTTAGTAATTTGTGCCAAAAAAACTAGAAGGCCCAAACTTATTGGGTCTGGTATAAGGCACAGTTAGCCATGCTGTCAGACGTATCAGTGCTGTTGTCCTTAAACGATGTCAATACTTTTATATATGGAAACAAGGCAACTCTTTATGTTGCAAAAGAATAGGGAAGAACTGCTCACTGCTAGGCTGATACTAAACCACATAAAACTAATGATTCAGTGACCAAGTGATGTATTACTATGTAAGATACTTTCCCAAGCTTTATCAGAAAAACATCCACAGGAAATCTTAAAACATCATATTGATTCATGGCCATAAAACTTACATAACACTTGTCTATGATATAGGTATTGGCTATAACTGTTACCCTAGACTGTCTGTTACTATGGACAATGATTAGCTGTATTGCAATGGATATAGTCTGTTGCTATGGAGATTGATTAGCTGTATTGCTATGGATATTGTCTGTTACTATGGACAATGATCAGCTGTATTGCTATGGATACAGTTTGCTACTACGGACAATGATCAGCTGTATTGCTATGGATACTGTCTGTTACTATGGACAATGATCAGCTGTATTGCTATGGATACAGTTTGTTACTATGGACAATGATTAGCTGTATTGCTATGGATACTGTCTGTTACTAGGGACAATGATCAGCTGTATTGCTATGGATACTGTCTGTTACTATGGACAATTATTAGCTGTATTGCTATGGATACTGTCTGTTACTATGGACAATGATTAGCTGTATTGCTATGGATACTGTATGTTACTATGGACAATAATCAGCTGTATTGCTATGGATACTGTCTGTTACTATGAACAATGATTAGCTGTATTGCTATGGATACTGTCTGTTACTATGGACAATGATCAGCTGTATTGCTATGGATACTGTCTGTTACTATGGACAATAATCAGCTGTATTGCTATGGATACTGTCTGTTACTATGGACAATAATCAGCTGTATTGCTATGGATACTGTCTGTTACTATGGACAATAATCAGCTGTATTGCTATGGATATTGTCTGTTACTATGGACAATGATCAGCTGTATTGCTATGGATACTGTCTATTACAGGTTTTTACTACATAGTTCACTACTTTGGACAGATTAAATACTGGTTCAGAGTCACCAACAACACCATGTTACTCTTGATTCTTGTCCCATATAACTTTAGACACTGTTTAAAGGACATACTGTTACTATGGATATTGACTCTGAGGCTCTGCTACTATTTTTATCCAAATAAGGAAAGAACAAGCCAACTGTTGATTCTGAGATTTTCCCGTTGATTAATCCTTCAGTTTTCTGTGTATAGGACCTTTACCACAGCATTCTGACAGAGAACTCGTATTCTCTGTGAGAGATCGGGTGAGATTGCTTTGACAGCCATTGATATCAAGCATCTCATCATGGCTGCCGCTCTGATGAATGCCACCGAGCGCGCCCATCCCGCGTAACAAGATTCCCCGTCCAATCAGATGCAACCTTCACAAGTTGTGGCCAACATAACGGCAACAATTACACAAAGATAATTTTTATCTCCCCATCTAGACAAACAAGAATTACTGTAGTTTGGTATTTTGGCAATCGTCTGGCGTACAGTTAAATTATGGGATATTTCAGCTAAATTATGGGATGTTTCTGCTAAATTATGGGATATTTCACACAATGATGCGATACTGTGTCTGTCAATGTGTCAACATACAACGAAAGAAATCTAATTAGTCGTAGTAACCGCTAGCTACCGCTGCTTCCTTCCCAGCATCTGCTACACTTTACCCTACACTTTGCTGGCCGATAGGCTTAATGGAATAACCGATGGGAATAAAAACCGAATAGTGCCTAGCGATAACGGGCTTCATCTCTCTCAGGTAATGTCAGGGTACGAGAAAATATTCATAAATTCTGCGATTATTTGGCCAATCCTGAAGGTCAAAGCCCTTAGCACATCTTTAACAAATTTGGTCAACGATTGGAACCGTTTCAGTCACAGTTCTTAGTGGTGACGGTGAAAGAGTATTTGGAATATCAGCAGTGCTCCCGAGACATGTGTCTCCTTCCTAACACTAAGAAATCAGAAAAAACATCTTTTATAATTGCCGAGGTTAAAGTTAATGAAAATATGACATAATTACATGCAGGTAATTCTAAATAAGATATTGTTGATGTGAAGGGAGATAACTCTAAAATAAAATACAGGTGCAATATTTCCAGTAATATACTCTATTCCACAACATATATAGGTATCATCATTATGATGCTTTTATTGTTGCACTGTGTTTATATTTTAATGAAACTTTTTTCTTTTCCCTAATTTTTCTACTATCTTTTTTTGAGGATTAATTTGCAAGACATTGTGTATACAGTAATTTGTTAACCTCTGTTAAACTTCTGACTGTAGGTTCTTTCCTCTGGTGAATTTGTATTCCCTGCGACCAAGAGGAAACGTAAAAGGCTAATTTATCTTAAAATTTTTTAGCACAGCAAAATTCTTTTTTCATTATTTCTTGGCTCAAATAAAGTCTCCCTATATACCCTTGTTCCTCAATTTCTTATTCAACCTCATCACAATGACCGTTTGCTCGCCAGAAACACAGCAAACTATTACAGCGAGAAGTCCTTCCATATACCCCAGCTATCAGAAATTGATCTCTATCAACACAAGGCTCATCATGGCCGACAGCCCTCTTCCTGTTAGTGTTGGTGCGACACTTGAGTCGGTATTGGTCGCGCTAAGTCCAGTATATTAGGAATAAGCCAGAAACAACAGCGATCACGATCTCGTTAACTCCGATACAAAGAATATCCAATCTCTTTGTTATATACCTCACCATTTACAGCAAAACTGAACATTTTTCGCTGAAACAGTACAAAATAGTACAAAAGATTCTTTGCTTTAATTAAACTATTACTCACGCTAATTTCAGATTTTATTCAATAGATGAAATCAAATTAATACGAGATCTTGTCAAATCCATGAAAAACAGAAAAAGCAAACATTGCAATTACTGTAAAATTAATTAATGTATTTTAGCTTATTTCTGATAATTTTAGTGATTATCGCATTGAAAGCAGTCTGCTTAATTATGACTATACATTTCTTACAGTTTCTGCTGGAATAAGCTACTGGTTCACACTTTTTATGTTTTATCACATTCACCTCTGATATTTCATTATTTTAAAAAAATAAAGAAGAGAATACTGAAGCGTCAACAAAATTATAATCCAAACTCAAAATCGATTAAACCAGGGGCAAGATTTGAACAAAGGAAAGATTCACATGGAGACCCTTGCAAAAGTACAAGAGAATTAAGACCAGGTGTTCCGGAAGAGTAAGCGTCTTCTGCTTCATCAACGACACCCGGCATGTAAATCTTTGTCACATCCAAGTAAACATCAAGTTCTCAACATGAGAAATGAATTATAGTTCAAATGCATCTTAGAGGTTTGGTGAATGATCAAAGTAAAGACAGATATCAACTGGAGAAGTTTTGTCAGAAGCTGTCCATTACAACAATCAACATGTATTACAATACAGATGTGTATTATACTACACCTGTGTATATATTTCTTATAAAGTCTACCATGGTCATTAATTCATAAAATTTAGATAAAAATGTTTTAGTTAAGAGAATGATTTGTTCTAGCTCTATGTATCACAGATAAGGACAGGCCTAAACATAAACACTGTTTATCTATAATAAAAACCTACGCTACATGTTAAAGTATTCATTAATAGTTAATTCACATTGACTGTTATTTCATTTCTGACTGGAGTGCGATGAATTTCACAATTCTTTAACCACGGAACTGGCCACCAAGGTACGTAAGTGACATGGAATTCCCGCGGACCGATTCGAGACCCCTATGTTTCGCATGTTTATCACTAAGTAACGCGGCAGTAAAATGGTCGCCTGACTAATGTCAGCCCAAACAATGATTCCAGCAGACTTTACA
The DNA here is from genome assembly GCA_947623455.1 of Mimachlamys varia. Lineage (NCBI taxonomy): Eukaryota > Metazoa > Mollusca > Bivalvia > Pectinida > Pectinidae > Mimachlamys > Mimachlamys varia. The sequence goes on from OX392545.1 coordinate 32,599,022, forward strand.
CACACTGCCATCACTAACTACAACACATAGTGCATTTCAATGCTCTAGTTTGCACTCTTATGTAAAAGTACAGGGTCCCTGGACAGGCTTCAATGAAACGAGGCCCCTATAAGGATGGGGGGAATTGAGCAGTTCAGGGGCCCCTAAGGGGAAATCTAATGAATAAATCAAAGGATGTGTCATCTGTTGAAAAAAAAACCTAATGTCTGTCTGTTTTTATTAATTATTTTTTGCCCCAGTGTACTGATTAGGGGAGGAATCTATTTCAATTACATTAAAAGTGTATTGTTTTTTTATTTTGCTTCTATGATATAGTTCACACAAACCAATCTCAGTGGTGAGAATTTGATGATTTCAGTTTTTGTGTATAGTACAGTGCTGTAGTGTCTATAAACACGGGGATCTCCAGCTTAACAGGCGGACAAATCTCGCCAGGCATGGAGAAATTGACAGCATATTTTATAAATGTCGGAGATTAATCTCTAACACCGGATACTGCAAGGGATGTGTAGGAGCCGACAAAGAAAGATAAATTCTGCAAGTCTTGCTTCAAAGTCACTATCCTCATACATCATTTTACTGCCGAGTTCACCACACATGGAAGTGGAACAGTCCGTAATCAATGAAACAACAGACTCAAAGTGGAATTGGAGGGGTAACAGGGTTACCGAGGATTAAATTCCATCCAGAATTGCTTCAAAGTCCCCCAAATTTATCCCTCGTTATGCAACTCTCCAGCAGATTGGTGATTAGGATCGTTAGCCCTGTGTAATAGGCAAAGGGTATACCAATAGTGCTGTCATCCCTCCAGGATCAAGAATACTGACCCAAACAAATGCAAGAAGATTCCATCAAGGAATTTGAGGGGTTCAGGTGCTTGATTAAATAAAAGAGATTTTAGGTAATTAGGTTTGCCTCTTAAGTCTATATGAGAGCCAGCAGCATTCCAATTTAATGGTGGTTCCTACAAAAGGAGGGGAGGATGAAAGGGGAACACATGAAATACATATCACACCACTGCCTCACGAACATGGTCTCAAGGTCACTGTCTCAGGGTTACGATTTCATCTACGTGGAAAAATCAAAAACACTAGTGAATCATGACTTGCAGATATCTTTTTCTGAAATGAAGATTTTTTTCTGTAAAATTAACTGTTTTCGCTCTTTTTGATATGAAGTTCCCTTGTGTTTTTTATTGTTTTCAAAATAGAAAAGTGATTCGTAATAATTGTGTATAATCAAATCACTGCAAGTGTAACACAAAGTGTTATCTTTTTACACTCTCACCACTACTGTGTTATAATGGAGCTTGATCATAAATATTGAGAAAACATATCCAGAAACTGTGGAAACTTAGTATACACATCAAGGTGGCATTATTTATTGTATATAGAATTCCAAGGCATACTTCCACAATTTAATTTGTAGTTTAATTCCAATCTGATTAATTCTAAATTTGCACATCATCTTTTATTTCAAAGTTAAATGACTATCTTGTCCACGATTGAAACTTACATCTGAACAGTTGAAAATATGAAACATCAAATCAAACCTATTTATTTTCAGGTTCAAAGCTGTTGGAAGTTTGAAAGTGGCTGACAATTCACTCAGCGGGATTGAAGGGCGTCAAAGAATCATCTGAAAGTGTGGCAGTGAACTGAAACGATAGCCAGGTCATCAGCTCAGCTTGGTAGAAAGCTTATAAGTAAGCCTATTACAGCCAGAATGGTGAGGACAGTATCAGCCACATTCAATTCACCCCTCATCGCTATTCATATATTTTCAAATGCAAATAAAAAGTTTAAGAAGAAAAATAAATTGTTTTCTTTAAATAGATTTTTTTTTCACGGCTAAAACGGTTAGTTAAGCAGGGACCCATGTCAGCCGAGATTTTTACGAGAGGCAGCATCTGACTGCCATCACTACGATTACGAACTGTACCAGTAAAATTGGCCATTGACAGGTCGTCACCATTGGTAATTGGGACGGTTGCTTAATTATGCTCATTCTATACTTGTATATCGCACGCTATCCACGCATCTCCGAGGCCAGACAATTGGCAGACCCAGACCTAAAGCTGTGACATGCGATTTATCCACGGCTGCAATGACAGCAAATAACCTTGCATTGTTCCATATTTTTTTCTCCGACACATTCCATAATTCACCCCAATCCCGATCATATGTGATTCTGTATCTACTCCTCCCGGCTTGGTGTTAGAATCAATCTTTTGGACATTTTCTGCCCGTTTCATTGCAGTATAATTCTTGGACGCACATGGCAGGATGGGTAACTATTGATAATGTTTTTACTATGCCCTGTGGACCCTTAAACAACTCTCCATACCTACAGGATGTGTATTCCTCGTCTACAACAACATCCTCAATCATGACCTCCGAACATATCAATAATTTTTGCCACGTTATGAATAAATAAAAGTGTGTATTGGTCTCTATCTTCATTCCCCCACTCTATCTTCACCGTTCTCCAATTCCCAAACCTCAAACTGACATTGATTAAATACCTCACCCCTCCAAACCATTATGGACTCTCCCAAACCAGAGATAAGAAGAATTCATTACAAATACCAAGGGGGAAATGTATCAAAGAAAACATTTGCCCTTTCCCATCCAACAAATAAATGACCATGAGATTAACAATAATTTTCAGCCTACTAATACAGGATGTAACATAAAACAGTGTAAGAGAAACGATTGAGATAGAGTGGAAGAATGAAGATAGAGACCTATTCATACTTTTATTTATTCATAACGTGGCAAAAATTATTGATAGGTAGGTCGGGTGATGCAGTGGATAGCGCACTTGCCTTTCACCAAGGCGCCCGGGGTTCGATTGCCCCACCGGACTTGAAAAGGTTTGGGGTCACCTGCCCGACTACATGGGTTTTCTCTGGGTACTCTGGTTTCCTCCCACAATAAGACCCCTCGCACGCTAACATCCAGGCCAACAAGAGTGATTTATATAAGTTGGATAACTTGTTTCATAATTGTTGTAAAATGAAAAAAAAATAAATAAATAAATAAAATTTATAAGTTTCAGTTCTATGATAGGCAAGGTTTTGGCAGTAAATGTTTAACAGAGAGTAGCACAGACAAAACCAAAGTTCACACAACAGTGAAGAGTAACCATAGCTATTTTCTTCCTTTCCAATTGTTAGTCTGAATACAAACATGGAGGAAACATTTACAAAAATATTGAAAAAAACTAACTTGAATAACTAACAAGGATACCATGTCCTGTATTAGTAGGCTATGAGCTCATACCAGCTATCTTACAACCTATTAATCAAAGACGTTGTGAATTGCCTGGAATTCTCACACTTTTCAATCAGGAATGACAAGTATGGATTCCAGATAAAAACATTTGAAATGATGCATGGAGATTGTACGTGTGATGGACAGGAATAACAATGGGGAAAAATAAAAGGAGGATACATTTATTCTCCCATTCCTTAACTCATTCACAATCGAACTCTTCTAATTCAAAGACTGAAAAAGTTCACCATAAAATTTCAGGGGTGAATGGGTTAAGATCTATAAATATGGAAGTATATTTGCCTCCTATTTATTCAAAGCGATTACATTGGTCAGGAAGTGCAAGAACATATTCTATTAATTGTATGTGTCTCCTGCATCAAAAATGTCCTTCGATTATCATATTTTTTTTCATATTACTGCCATGAAAATAAAAACAAACATCATAAATCGTTAATATGGGTTGAAAATTAGCCTTATAAACCATTTTATATATCTGATCTCGGTCCGCTTTTGAGTCGGAGCTGAGGAGTAATTTCGGTGGACTATGTTGTGATACCCCACCGTAATTTGCCTCTGCCAGCTGTCGACAGTGCGATCGAGACATATAAGCATTATAGTTTGTCATGCGAGCGACGTATAAAAAACATCATGAAAGCTATAACTTGTCTATAGACTTTAACGGTACGCCTTCAGATGTACCCAGGTATGGTAACGGCCATTAGCGGGCCCTGTATCACAGACAGCAAATAAACAAACCCACGAGTCAAAAGTACAAACATGGTGTCACTATCGGACTGTAAAGCCGTTTACGTGCTGTCATGTGTCCTCGTAAAATGGTAATGCTATCAAAACATCTGTTCAACTTCTAATCAACTACTGAAAACCTATATACTTTGGCGGTATACCTATTTTACCGATTTTCACGCTGAATGCATTTTGTTGAATAACGATTGCATCAATTAGTTATTGTATATTGTTTTTTGTCACAGCAAGTATGGTGAATGCGCCAAATTATAGTTATGCTTAAGATTCCGTTATGCGCTAAAATTTGAGTATGCCAAAAATTTGTACGTTGCTAGGATGTTGAGGTGAAGTACACAAAATGTTTGCCCACATGTAATTTTCGCCTTTTAAACGAAGTGCAAATTGAATTAACACTGGGACAAAACTGTGATATCATGACATAGTTTTATAACAACAGGTGGTTGAATTTGTTTATGAGGGCAATTCTCTAGCTTCACAACTTTTATTTTTACATCAACTGTCAATTGAATAATGAGACTACGATCTCACTGAGAAATTTAAACATTATACAATATGTATGTGATAAACAAGTAAATCAAACAACCAATCAAGACGCAGCTTACAGAATGTAAACCAACCAACTAATCAAGAAGCGGCTTACAGAATGTAAACCAACCAACAAATCAAGACACGGCTTACAGAATGTAAACCAACCACCCAATCAAGATGCGGCTTACAGAATGTAAACCAACCAATCAAGAAGCGGCTTACAGAATGTAAACCAACCAATCAAGAAGCGGCTTACAGAATGTAAACCAACCAATCAAGAAGCGGCTTCCAGAATGTAAACCAACCAATCAAGATGCGGCTTACAGAGATCGGAGAACGGGTTTATACAAATTATACGTAATTTTTTTTTACAAGAGTCAGTGTTCCTTAGTTAATTGAGGGAATTTAGCAGTACATGTATTTTGTATGGAGTTTGGGAAAGGTTTTCCTCATATTGTCTATATTTTCCAAAAATGACATACTTTCCTCAAAGGGAGCAATCTGTATTTGGCTGTAAAATTAGAAGAAAGTCACTGTGCAAGGAATGAGGTTCATCATTTTCTTAGTGCTTCAGATAGATGTTAAGCCAGTTATTTTTTTTTAATTTAATTTAATAATTTGTAAATCTAGTGCATTCCAATTTAAAACCTAAAGGAAAACTGCTCCTGAAAACTTTTGAGTGTAATTATATAAAGGGCTAAGATTATTGTATAGACCATGGAAACCAGACAAATTGTTTTACACTATAATATATTAGAAAAAGATTACCCTTAACAGCTAATCCTCCGTTAACATTCATACACTTGATAATGCTAGAAATAGACGTTAAAACAAAATTTGGGGGGGGGGGGGGGGGGGGGAGGAGTATATGGCTTGGTTTAATATCCATTTCATAGCTATGTCAGGTTGCTACTAAGGCTCATAAAAAGTTTGTCAGGAAATAACCTCCCTAAGATACCGAACAAAATATCAATAATGTGTTTATTCGTTTCCTACCTGTGAAAGTCTCCAACAAAATACCATTTATTCTGTTATATCATTACCTGACGGCCAGTGTAAGGAGGATGATGGTTTTACTATTACAGGCAGATGAAGAGTTTTAAAGTACACAAGTGTAACATAACCAATGGGACATACCAGCCACAGCCGTGCTGTATACCTGTCAGCTAGTATAAACCCTCCAATCACATGCTCCGCCCACCCTACACAGTTGTTCCTATAGGAACCAGGGTATAAGGTTGTCATGGTGTCCACTCACCTACGATAAAATTGCCCGGGTTCAACTTTCCATCACCAACATTCTCACTGGTTTTGTAATTTTGCAATAAATAAACATTGTCATGGAAACCGTACAGATGCACACATTAAAACCGTGGCGTAATTTGCCTTCCTGCTGATCAGTCACGTGTGACATGTGGTAATAGCATCACATCATATCCATAACACATCGGCCCCGTTGCAAACGTCGTCATGGTAACCACTCAAATTTATATAATCTCCACAAATAACCATGCATGGCTGACCATGTACACACATAGAACGGCTAAAATCTCCTACGCCCCTACACGTTCCTTCCATTCAATGAAATATGTCGTCAAACTCGTCCCATTTTTCACGTAACTATGAACGAAACAATGTCACGCTAATAAAATCCCTATATCATTTCCCCTAAGTGACCACACACGATATCCCGAATCCCGCTCTATATTGATTGATCTGGTGGCCGTTCGTTTGTCACTCGGCCTATGAGGCGAGGGGCCGAGAAAGAGGCCTTAGCTATATGTGGTTTCCCTCCGCGTTTTCCTCCCTGATGGATTAGCGACCTAACTCTCAATCAGTGCTGTCATAAGAATGACACCAGCAATGCCAAGGCAAGTGTTTCTTGGTAAGGAATACTACCCTATAATAAACACCTCCCCTGGGTATGTAGTACGTGATGATTAACCCTCCCTACAAACAATGTAAAACACAACAGTAGGACTTGTCCCATATATACTCTCCTACAATATACAACCCCACCCCCCCCCCACCCCCGAAAACCTCCATCATCAAACTGTATATCACTCTCAGTGTATATTACTATACATATAATTGTACATTAAATCATGGACATAAACAATTGGCTTCTGTTCAAGGTCATATTCAACACCATTTTCATAACGAATCATATATTTAAACACACTCTTTGCAAAGTTTGGCTGATTTTGTTTTAAGAAAGTTTGGCTTAATTTTTTTAAGAAATTAAAAACACAAGAAAATAAACAGCTCGTGTTGAAATAATTGTTTAAATATGAATAAACTCCACTTGATGACAAGAGTATTGTTTATCAAAGTGAAGCACCGAGCCCTAGGAGGGCCCTTCCTGCGGGCCAGACAGTGTACAGACAATGAAACATATATCCGCTAGCTGGGATTTTGAATAGTGAGGTCACCTCTGCTGAGTAGACATCGTTATGACAATATCCATTCATCATGACCCCAATGTGCTATTTTTAGACACCTCTTATGATATACCGAAAATTCATATGTATATGCATAATCCCATATATAATATTTACTCATCAGAGAGTAGGAAATCTAGTCCTGGTAATCTAACTAGTATTCTAAAAGTTTTATAATATATTTGCAATTTTAAAAGTTAAAAAAAAAATATTAAGATTTTAAAGACTGATCCTGATTAATATTCTGAAACTTTAAACATCCAATATCTCTCTTCCATTGAACTAAATTTAAAAGCAATATCCAAGTAATTTTGTATAGCAATATTGGTATAATATGGTTTTGTACTACATTAATGCCAAATAGTTGTGTATAATATAAATGGTATATTATACTTGTGTATTACATTGATAGTATATTATTATAGTGGTGTATAACACTGATGGTTGTTATAGTTTGTATTACATTGATGGTATATTATAGTGTTGTATAACATTAATGGTATGTTATATTTGTATATTACATTGATAGTATATTAAGTGGTGTATAACATTGATTGTATATTATAGTTGTGTATAACATTGATGGTATATTATAGTGTTGTATTACATTGATGGTATATTATAGTGTTGTATAACATCGATGGTATATTATAGTGTTGTATTACATCGATGGTATATTATAGTGGTGTATAACATTGATGGTATATTATAGTGTTGTATAACATTGATGGTATATTATAGTTGTGTATTACATTGATGGTATATTATAGTGTTGTAAAACATTGATGGTATATTATAGTGTTGTATAACATTGATGGTATATTATAGTGTTGTATAACATTGATGGTATATTATAGTGTTGTATAACATTAATGGTATATTAAGTGGTGTATAACATTGATGGTATATTATAGTTGTGTATTACATTGATAGTATATTATTATAGTGGTGTATAACACTGATGGTTGTTATAGTTTGTATTACATTGATGGTATATTATAGTGTTGTATAACATTAATGGTATATTATATTTGTATATTACATTGATAGTATATTAAGTGGTGTATAACATTAATGGTATATTATAGTGTTGTATTACATTGATGGTATATTATAGTGTTGTATAACATTAATGGTATGTTATATTTGTATATTACATTGATAGTATATTAAGTGGTGTATAACATTGATTGTATATTATAGTTGTGTATAACATTGATGGTATATTATAGTGTTGTATTACATTGATGGTATATTATAGTGTTGTATAACATCGATGGTATATTATAGTGTTGTATTACATCGATGGTATATTATAGTGGTGTATAACATTGATGGTATATTATAGTGTTGTATAACATTGATGGTATATTATAGTTGTGTATTACATTGATGGTATATTAGAGTGTTGTATAACATTGATGGTATATTATAGTGTTGTATAACATCGATGGTATATTATAGTGCTGTATCACATCGATGGTATATTATAATGTTGTATTGCATTGATGGTATATTGTAGTGTTGTATAACATTGATGGTATATTATAGTTGTGTATAACATTGATGGTATATTATAGTGTTGTATAACATCGATGGTATATTATAGTGTTGTATAACATTGATGGTATATTATAGTATTGTATAACATTGATGGTATATTATAGTGTTGTATAACATTGATGGTATATTATAGCGTTCTATTACATTGATGGTATATTATAGTGTTGTATAACATTGATGGTATATTATAGTTGTGTATAACATTGATGGTATATTATAGTGTTGTATAACATCGATGGTATATTATAGTGTTGTATAACATTGATGGTATATTATAGTTGTGTATAACATTAATAGTATATTATAATGTTGTATAACATTGATGGAATATTAAGTGGTGTATAACATTGATGGTATATTATAGTGTTGTATAACATTGATGGTATATTAAGTGGTGTATAACATTGATGGTATATTATAGTGTTGTATAACATTAATGGTATATCATAGTGTTGTATTACATTGATGGTATATTATAGTGTTGTATAACATTAATGGTATATTATAGTGTTGTATAACATTGATGGTATATTATAGTGTTGTATAACATTGATGGTATATTATAGTGTTGTATAACATTGATGGTATATTATAGTGTTGTATAACATTAATGGTATATTAAGTGGTGTATAACATTGATGGTATATTATAGTTGTGTATTACATTGATGGTATATTATAGTGTTGTATAACATTGATGGTATATTATAGTGTTGTATAACATTGATGGTATATTATAGTGTTGTATAACATTGATGGTATATTATTGTTGTATAACATCGATGGTATATTATAGTTGTGTATTACATTGATTGTATATTATAGTTGTGTATAACATTGATGGTATATTATAGTGTTGTATAACATTGATGGTGTATTATAGTGTTGTATTACATTGATGGTATATTATAGTGTTTTATAACATTGATGGTATATTAAAGTGTTGTATAACATTGATGGTATATTAAAGTGTTGTATAACATTGATGGTATATTAAGTAGTGTATAACATTGATAGTATATTATAGTGTTGTATAACATTGATGGTATATTATAGTGTTGTATAACATTGATGGTATATTATAGTTGTGTATAACATTGATGGTATATTATAGTGTTGTAAAACATTGATGGTATATCATAATGTTGTATAACATTGATGGTATATCATAGTGTTGTATAACATTGATGGTATATTAAGTGGTGTATAACATTGATGGTATATCATAGTGTTGTATAATATTGATGGTATATTAAGTGGTGTATAACATTGATGGTATATTATAGTTGTGTATTACATTGATTGTATATATAATAGTTGTGTATAACATTGATGGTATATTATAGTGTTGTATTACATTGATGGTATATTATAGTGTTGTATTACATTGATGGTATATTATAATGTTGTATAACATTGATGGTATATTAAGTGGTGTATAACATTGATGGTATATTATAGTGTTGTATAACATTGATGGTATATTATAGTGTTGTATAACATTGATGGTATATTATAATGTTGTATAACATTGATGGTATATTATAGTGTAGTATTACATTAATGGTATATTATAGTGTAGTATTACATTAATGGTATATTAAGTGGTGTATAACATTGATGGTATATTAAGTGGTGTATAACATTGATGGTATATTAAGTGGTGTATAACATTGATGGTATATTATAGTTGTGTATTACATTGATTGTATATATAATAGTTGTGTATAACATTGATGGTATATTAAGTGGTGTATAACATTGATGGTATATTATAGTGTTGTATAACATTGATGGTATATTATAGTGTTGTATAACATTGATGGTATATTATTGTTGTGTAATACATTGATGGTTTATTATAGTGTTGTATAACATTGATGGTATATTATAGTTGTGTATTACATTGATTGTATATTAAGTGGTGTATAACATTGATGGTATATTATAGTGTTCTATAACATTGATGGTATATTATAGTGTTGTATAACATTGATGGTATATTATTGTTGTGTAATACATTGATGGTTTATTATAGTGTTGTATAACATTGATGGTATATTATAGTTGTGTGTTATAATAAATCATTTTGATGGTGTATTACAGGAAGTGATGTATTATTATTCTAAGGCTATACAATGTGTGTTTTTTAATATTTTTTAAGGCGATACAATGTGGGTTTTTTAATATTTTTTAAGGCGATACAACATGGGTTTTTTTTTTTTTAGTTTTAAGGCCATACAACATGGATTTTTATATTTGTTAACGCTATACAATGTCAGTGTTTTTAATGTTTGTTTATCAGATTAGCTACTTTGTTAATGGTTCCATTATATGTGTATCCAATACTGGTAGTCGCACTAACCTGACAAAGTGTCTGTCTGGGTCGTGATACTCCGCGCACACCTGTATACACCTGAGTTAGTGATTCATATCTGACCTGACAAGCTGAAACCCCCAACACACACACAAACACACACCTACAGTCCCATCTAGACCCTAGAAACCCCCAAACATTCAAGTATCATTTTATATCTACAAAGATTGGGGGAAAAAATTAATGGATGAAGAAGAGAACATTCAAGTATTATCTTAGTCAAGATTGAAGCACTGTATTTATAAGTTACCTTCGATATCTATTCTTAGATCCTGAACTAGGTCATTAGTTCGCTTGTTATGCATTCATGAGAAATCTGTACCAATATTACAGACAGTATCAATTTTAGCTAATATACATCAATAAAATGGTAGACGAGTATGACTGGTACATTAGTGACCGACCGACTGTTGGTGGTGGTACCAGTGTGAGAGAGGCCAGTTAGTACTGAAGTAAAGGGCCCGATCATTCAAGTACTGTGTTATATAGTGTTACACACGCCTGTATCAACAGACAAAACAAACCTAGCCTGCTGAAAGGTCAGCAGGGGGCAGTGTGACCCTCTGTATGTACTGAACACATGTCATCGTACCTACCTTCACCCCAAAGTTTTTTTAAACAGAAATATACATCCATATTTAAACTGATTCCGGCTATGTGGTACATCACTCGTCAGACAGACACACCTACAGACAGGCAGCAGACCGTGGCCACCGTTAGAATCACTCAAGCGGAAAACCACAGTACTGTACAGACTACAGACCAAGTCTGCTCTGACCATAACAACAGACTGGTGCTGTAACAACTGGGCCATGGCCAGAGGAGGTCATGACCTGGAGTGACCCCGTGACCTCGTCGGTGACCTGTCTGATAAAGGGCCAGAGTTGCTGTGTCTAGCTATGTTTACACTGGGGCAACAGGTGCTGTGTAGGATAAATATAGATACTGCCGGCACACTGAGAGGGCTGTCTATGGTACATACTGAGAGGGCTGTCTATGGTACATACTGAGAGGGCTGTCTATGGTACATGGGCTGTACTTACTTGGGGTCTTTGGTTGAACTTGGTCCATAGAAACACACAGTTGTCCGGCTAGTAAAGGGCTGCAGCAGGGCTGGTCAATTCAGCAGACACCAATCACCACAAAGTCCACTTGTCCAGTCTCCATATAACTGATCATTATGTATCTGTATATATACTTGTGTCTCCATGTTCATAATAACCATGATACCCAGGTAGAAGGGAACTTCTCTAAGGACATGCCAGGTTTTAAAGGTGAAGGAAAGCCAGATTACCTGGGGAAAAACCACCGACCTATGGTAAGTACCTGGTAACTGACCCTGTGGGTTTCAGACTTGCCAACCAGAGGTGGAGGGCTAGTGGTAGAATGTTGAGACACCTTAACTACTCGCCCATCGAGGCCCCCTTCCATTAAAATGTGAAAAAGTGAAATTTGATCCAGTAGACTTTATCAGTTCCATCCAGTTATACAGGTGAGACTTGATCAGGACAATCAAGTTCTATACAGGTGAGACTTGATCAGGACAATCCAGTTATACAGGTGAGACTTGATCAGGACAATCCAGTTCTACAGGTGAGACTTGATCAGGACAATCCAGTTATATACAGGTGAGACTTGATCAGGTCAATCCAGTTATACAGGTGAGACTTGATCAGGACAATCCAGTTATACAGGTGAGCCTTGATCAGGACAATCCAGTTCTATACAGGTGAGACTTGATCAGGACAATCCAGTTCTATACAGGTGAGACTTGATCAGGACAATCAGTTCTACAGGTGAGACTTGAACAGGACAATCCAGTAATACAGGTGAGACTTGATCAGGACAATCCAGTTATACAGGTGAGACTTGATCAGGACAATCAGTTCTACAGGTGATAATTGATCAGGACAATCCAGTTCTACAGGTGAGACTTGATCAGGACAATCCAGTTCTATACAGGTGAGACTTGATCAGGACAATCCAGTTCTATACAGGTGAGACTTTATCAGGACAATCCAGTTCTACAGGTGAAACTAGATCAGGACAATCCAGTTCTATACAGGTGAGACTTGATCTGGACAATCCAATTCTACAGGTGAGAATTGATGAAACAATTTTGGTTATACAAGATCAGCTGACAATGGCACATCTACAGGTAACCATGGTAGACAGGTGAGGTAGACAAACAAACTCGTTAGCAATCCATTCTTTCACCTGGGTCTAGCACTCCTGCAGGCATCATCAGGTCTCAGGTCATCTGTCAACAGAAAGTAGTGGGTAACAAATGTATGTCTGTGTAACAGCAGCCAATACACTATATCCTATACTTCCCACATTGATTGTGTATAGTAAATCTATAGACAACCTCACCTTACCGGTGTATACACTAGTATGAGTTATACAAACTTTAACAATAAGTATTAAACTCTAATCAATCCCGAGCTGTCTGGGGCATGTCTTATTTAGAATACATGCTCCAGTAGCTCCAATGTACATTAGCCCAACAATCAAGTTTTCTTTTGAAATTCAGAAAATTTTAATTTTAATTTTTTTTGGTTTTCTGTCATTGGATTGTTATTTCAAGTCTATAATTTTGAAGCTTGGGTTTGAATTCTTTATTTATTCATCAGTTTACACCTCGCATGTGATTAACATAATCGTTCCATAAAGTTTAATAAAGTTTTTAACGACTCAAGATCTGTCTGGAGGGTCTATTTATAGACTTGCTGATCAGGTGGGTCTAATAAAGAGTGGATCAAACATGTCCCAATTTGAATAGCGTTAAACTTTTTGAAACAGGCTAGACATAATACTCCTGAGCAGCTTAAATACAAATTATTTTACATAGAAATTTCTAGTAGACTTCTTATTGAACTTTGTGCACTATTTTATTTATTTAATTATCTATCCAGTTTATTTTCTTTAAATAACAAAAGACCGACCTTTGTTGAATAAAATCTGAAATCTTCATAGAAAAATGAATAAGACAATTTACCCGCAATATAAAAATGTGTATCTAAATATTTGGAAATTGAAACGAGAATTGACTAGATTTTGTTACTGAGCAATCAATATTAAGTTTGTCAATAAAATGATAATATTCTAGATTGTTAGAATTTTGTGACCTAATACTTTAATTAATAAAATTGAATATATATATTGATGCTAGGATACAAGGACACAAATCAGTAGGACAAGACCACGACACCGACTGCCACAGCAAGACCTCGACAGATTACGCGATTTCACGACCACACAGGTTTCTAACAAGTTGAAGAATATTTAGTGGAAGGTCTAATAAATCTTTGTAGGCTGATGTCTTCCAGTCTACCGGCTTTATAAACTAAATCTTCCTACTTTATAGCAGATTAAGTCCAGACTTAGCTTGTTGTCTCTGTTAACTAGTTGCGACACTATTAATCTATTAATCTAATGGAGCCGTATTCCTGGAAATAACGGGAAATGCATGGAGCATGTTTCCCTGGATTAGTAGTAAAACCCAACAGTCTTTCAAATTGATTGAAAGACCATTATTTTAATGGATTTTGTTACTGGCTGGAAAGGCGATCAGATTTTCATACAGAACAATTTAATCAACAAAGCAATACGTCTCAAATCTCCTACAAACGCACATTATCAGCGAGGTGGCTGGATGACCATTATTCAACTAGAACTATATTAACGTATCATATACCATGTTGAAATGCATAAAAAAACGTAACTTGATAACTTGGTTTTGATATACAAGTTGACATACAATCGTATGATATTTTTATTGATCCTTGTCAAAATCGACCATAAACCATCATCTAAAACTCAATTTAGGTATAACGATTTCTCAGTTATCGGTAATATGGTTCTTGAGTGCCCATCAATATTTGATGTATGAGAGAAGTGGGTTTTTTTTATTCCAGCTGTTTTCAAGACACCAACACCTGCTTAAAACACAGAAGAACAGTAGTATGTGAAATGATGATAATGGGCTGTAGACGACAGACAACCACCCTACACTAGAATCTTGTTTTACTTTAGGGACTGTGGTGACATTCCATTCCCTGGTCATGTAGACTTAAAAGTTAGCCTTATTTATTTGACAACCACTGTAAAGCTAATTTCAGTGGTCATGCAGACTTAAAAGTTAGCCTTATTTATTTGACAACCATTGTAAAGCTAATTTCAGTGGTCATGCAGACTTAAAAGTTCGCCTTATTTATTTGACAACCACTGTAAAGCTAATTTCAGTGGTCATGCAGACTTAAAAGTTAGCCTGATTTATTTGACAACCACTGTAAAGCTAATTTCAGTGGTCATGCAGACTTAAAAGTTAGCCTTATTTATTTGACAACCACTGTAAAGCTAATTTCAGTGGTCATGCAGACTTAAAAGTTAGCCTTATTTATTTGACAACCACTGTAAAGCTAATTTCAGTGGTCATGCAGACTTAAAAGTTAGCCTTATTTATTTGACAACCACTGTAAAGCTAATTCAGTGGTCATGCAGACTTAAAAGTTCGCCTTATTTATTTGACAACCACTGTAAGGCAAATTTCAGTGGTCATGCAGACTTATTTATTTGACAACCACTGTAAAGCTAATTTCAGTGGTCATGCAGACTTAAAAGTTAGCCTGATTTATTTGACAACCACTGTAAAGCTAATTTCAGTGGTCATGCAGACCTATTTATTTGACAACTTTAAAGCTAATTTCAGTGGTCCTGCAGACTTATTTATTTGACAACCACTGTAAAGCTAATTTCAGTGGTCATGCAGACTTATTTATTTGACAACCACTGTAAAGCTAATTCCTGGGGCATGTATATCAGCATTTTTTTTCCATTTCATTTCAAACATGTCCTCCATTCTTGTGACCACCTATGAAATTTATCATAATCTTTGTGAACATCTCTTATGTGTCATCATTTCTTGTGTACTTCTCTTTATGTGTCATCATTTCTTGTGTACATCTCTTATGTGTCATCATTCTTGTGTACTTCTTAACTAAGAGCCATCTGCACTATAGTAGTGCATAGGTTTGTTCCAAGGAAAGTTTATAGGTATGTCACTTTAATGTTTCTAACTTTTCTGCAGAACGAAGATATGTTAGTTATTTTTTAATTTTAATTTCTTTTCACATTTAAAATCAAACTGATACAATTGAAAAATGTTGTTAAGCAATCGGAACGGAACTAGGAAAACTTGATTTAAGCTCAAATTGAAGTCCAATTAATCCATCAACATATCCCTGGTCTCTCTTCCTTATAAATTACCTCCCTTGGGGTAACTCTCCTGAAACCGTTAACCCTCATACCACTGGTAATAGTTCTGGTTCCTTGTACCTTAACACAGTGCATTTCTAAACTTTTGGCTCATTATAAAAGGTTGTTTTTTTTTTAATTTCTTTCCTTCGAATGAAGTGAAACTATCGGAATGAACCAGAATGTCTTTTTCCTTGCTAATTTAAGTACGCATGCAAGATGATGTCATAGTATATGTTATTTTGTGCAGGGAAATGAACTTGGAAGTTAAATCCAATTTTCTAAATACGCTCTAACAGATATTATTGGACATATGTCCCAGCAGACTATCATTATACCATGTCTTGTACAGTAAACAAAACTTGCTAAACATGCCAAGATAAGTCTCAGTTATTTATCTAAATTTTAGGACATCCAAAAAAGCCCAATTTTTAATAAACCTGACAGAGAATTTAATTTGACCCGAGGCCAGCTGATGGACTCATCACCAACAAAGCAACATTCCATTAATTTCTATAATGTAACAGGCTGCAAATAATATATTGCAAAATTTAAAAACTTCAGAAGGTAATAAACATTGATGAATCATCAGAATTTTAAACAAAGAAATTAAAACTCTTTTCGCAAATAATGTGAGTGATAGTAAGAGAAATGAAACTTAAATTTGCCAATTTACAACAAAACAAATCACAACTTCTTTTTCAAACTTCAACTGTTTTCTTTTAATGCTTTTGTTAATTTCTTGTTATACTTTTTTTGACAGATTCATACTATTTATATAATGCTTAAAAATGACAAAAAAAACAACATTTTTTTGTTTTTTTCCCCACCTTTGGAGTAATATCCCCACAATATCTCAGGTAATTCAAACCCAAAAACTTTAGAATCTGATGGAATTATTTTGTTACAGTTAATCAAACCATACATAGAGTGCCTAAAGAGTCTACACTTGACAACTTAAATTCCATATAAATTGTGATAATATGATAGCCATGCCTAAATTAGGTTTTTTCAAATGGGTTATCTCCGACTGGATCCGTCTGTGACCCTGAGGTAGGGTATAACTTCATCGAGCTTTCTTTGATGATCTGATTGGTCGACCAAACGCACAACCTTATCTGTTTAATCCTCTTGAATTTCCTCAACTCTGTCTTTTACAATTTGTAGCACAGGGTGTTATTTTGGGGTATAATCGGATCTGTTTCTCCCCACAGATTCCACGGAGTCTAAGATGCCTTCATTTAAATGTCATTAAGGCAAATAGGTTTCAGGGCCGAGACTTATAATCTCTTACGATTAGTGCGAATTTCATTAAGCTCTATTTAACTTTGAAATGCCTAAAACGTTATATACTTCCTGCCAAATTGATATTACTTATCTGAATAGCCAATAAATCCTAGAAGTTAAAGGTGGTTTATTTTACTTGTGTTCTGATATACGACACCTTTTTATGCTTAAATCTGTGGATCTGTCTAAAAGTGTCCTGTTCTAAAAAAAAGGGAACTTTAGACACAAAAGAAAATATAATGAAAGAAAAAGTATTTCTCATAAAACATACTCTTGTTTACCTTTGTTCAAAACAATTCAACATTTTAAGTTTGGAATTGCGATATGGTTTTATTTTTCAGGAAAAATTTTCTTGCTCAAAAGATATGGCTTAATCTTACCTATTAGTAATATTTTTATAATATTAGAACAGACAAAAACTATTTGCCTATCATTTCTCCCAGAATGAAGAAAGTTATCACAAAAAATTCTCTTTTTCCAAAGAAACAAAATTTGAACTTTATTTTTCCTGTTTATACAGACTACTTCAGGATTAGAATAGAACAGACATTGCCTAGATTTGAAATAAGTTATTATGTTGTACTTTCAAATTGTAAATTCAAGATTTTAAATTATTTTATATAAAGCATACTCTAAATCTTAACATATTTTAAACAAAGCATAACTTAATATTTTAATTTCAGAAAACATTTAGAAAGAATATTAATAAATGCTTTGATAACAAAATGTCAATGTACCTATTTGTGATACGTTAAGTTGAACTGCATCATATCAGAGACATTTTTTTCCATTGATAAATCATGCATATATATTTTATCATGCCCTTCTCAATAAGAAAAATATGTTAAGGCTGTTTTTTATAATAACAGATAAGATGTTTTATTTCTCATGCAACCATCCATTTTTTATGTATTTTTGAAGAAATCATTCAAAGATAGAATTGTAGTCTTGCTTGACTCAGGTTGTCTATTAAAGGCCCAATATACGTAACTTCAGGAAATTTTTCGGGATTCTGAAAAATTATGAACAAAAATTCAGTTGATAACCATGCAAAAATAAGTCTAAAGCGAAGTAAACCTGATCGGTAACTAACAAGAAACTCTTGACAGAAAAATCCAAAGAACTGAAAATAGTTCAGGTTGGGCCCACTTCAACAACAAACCGAAGCAATCTGATTAAAATACAGATCCTCACTATTACTATCGAGTGTAGGATCTGACAGCGACCAGTAGAAGGTCATGTGCAGATGACCTTTATTATTTCCATATCTAGGAAATGATCAGCCAATCAAAATGCACCTTGTAAACGGTGTTTGGTAGACGAACAAAAATGGCGGCGGATCGAAGCGAAGATGAGAAAATAATTTAGGGCGTTATATAACAATTTGATTAGTATATTTTGTGATAATTTCTTTACCTTCAGTTGTTATTTCTGTTCCGACGAACGAAAAAACTACAAGTCAAACAGATAATGTCTACGCCTTGGCGTACAGACTGCTGAAATGGGCGCCGCCATTTTTGTATACGGTCGTTCGGGTTTCTCGCTACTTTGCTCTGGTTTAACGACAAGTGTAGAAACAAATCGAAATTAGCTTTTCACTTTCAGAATCTGATAAGCAGCGATTTGATTGGTGAATACAAAGGTCATCTGCACATGACCTTCTACTGGTCGCTGTCAGATCCTACACACGATAGTAATAGTGAGGATCTGTATTTTAATCAGATTGCAAACCGGAGGTAGAAGACAGCTAGAAATGGACGCGTGTTTACAAATACTGAGTTTCAACTGCTGCTGTACCGGTAACCGCGTAAGAATTCATCTTTGATACTGCTGATATCATTTAATCTTAACTAAATCTATAATAATAAAAAGTTATTAGGCTTGATTTTTGCTTCAGGTTTTGCCGAAAGTTATGTATAGAGGGCCTTTAAAAGTGTTCTAGAACTATTTTTTACAGTTGTAGTAGTCTGAACAGTTGTCATTTTTATAGTTGTAGTAGTCCAAGCAGTTGTCATTTTTTTAATAGTTGTATTAGTCTGAACAGTTGTCGTATTTTTATAGTTGTACTAGTCTGAGCAATTGTCATTTTTTTATAGTTGTATTAGTCTGAACAGTTGTCGTATTTTTATAGTTGTAGTAGTCTGAGCAATTGTCATTTTTTTTATAGTTGTATTAGTCTGAACAGTTGTCGTATTTTTATAGTTGTAGTAGTCTGAGCAATTGTCATTTTTTTATAGTTGTAGTAGTCTGAGCAGTTGTCATTTTTTTAAAGTTGTAGTAGTCTAAGCAGTTATCATTTTTTATAGTTGTAGTAGTCTAAGCAGTTGTCATTTTTTATAGTTGTAGTAGTCTGAGCAGTTGTCATTTTTTATAGTTGTTGTTCCTAGTTGTCATATGCGTTGACCATCACCCATACTACAGGGGTCTCCATGGACACCCATTCAAACTCTAACTCAATTTTAACATCGTAATTTTGGTCTGAGGTTTTATCTCTGATGACGTCCCAGTCTGCCTGCCGGAGATAACAATGTATACCATATCTACATGCTGGAGTGGGTAGGCATGCTTAGCAAGACAATTGTCCCGTAGGAAAAACCCACAGTTTGGGCAGACCGATCAAACATGCCGTCTGTCCGATGTTATTATTTCTAATTTGCCTACGATAGTTACGAACACTTGTCGAAGCATGTCATTAGCTTTATATATCCAGCCACATCCTTTGGACAGAGGTAATGGCCATTTTAACTTCCCCCCAAACGCAAATCTGTCACGTTCTGGAACAGAGTTCAGAGAAAAAACTTGAGTCAGCTCAGAACAGTGAGTGAGATCAGTAGAAAATCAATGCTGACAAAACGAAGCTGTCCTTACATTGTGTGGCGATGACTGGATGAGAATGGGCATACAGCTATATGCTTCTGATGAAACAGACTGTTGTTTCCTGGAGGTTTTTTGCCAGTAATTAACTCGTCAACAATGACCCAAGGGATTTGTGTTACAAGCGGAAAAATTGACAACAGAGAAGTCGTATGAACGACTCCCAAGAACTAACAATGTAGCGGGGAAGAGCGGACGACGTGAACAATTTACCGTTAAAGAAAGCTTCAGAAAATCTTCATTGAACTGTTCTGCCAAGAATACCCTTAAATAGCCAATGATTTTTTTATTACACAACCAGCTTAAATCGATCAAATTTCTGTAGAAGTGTTATGGAAGAATTTCAGCTTGAAAATATTAAGTACAGTATATAGAAATCTATTGGTTTTCAATGATTTTTTTTTTTACTTTAAGTTGAATTATTATTTCAGAGAGCAGCAGAAAATGACTTGATTATAGTTTGCTCTTTATAATGTTTTTTTTTTTATGATCTTTTCAGAGAACCTACAGATAAAGTACTATCTTGAACATTTCTATGTTTTGCAGTTTTACAATTTGATATATTATCTTTGAAATTAAACAGAACTTCCACTTGGGATTTTCTTCAGGAGATGGTCATCATTTAATTAAAATTTGGTTGAATAAAACAATAAAAACTAGTTCTGTCTGTGGTATTTTTACTTTTTTAATATATATTCCATTATACATAATTAATTTTCCTTTCTTGAAAATCTACTTGAAGCCAATGACAATGGTGCTGTGATCAACCTATATGTTAAATAACTGCTTCGCGTATGTGTTTCACTATCTATTTAGACTAAGGACAAGTAATTAGATCTTTGTTGTAACTCATTTACCTGTAAGTCTCATTTAAACTCATCCATTTGGGAGGTTGGAATAGTTCATTACGAAACTTCAGGGGTGAATGGGTCAAATTTGTTCTTGTTTCAGATTTTTCACTTTATTTAAAATAAAAAAAATTGAAACAAAAATAAACTTCGACCTGCAATTACATTGCTATTAACATTAAATACGGAATAAATGAACAATTTCAAATGTGTACTGATCAGTTCCATGAGATAGTCAAGGGTTTTAATAGCCATTACTCTGTCCAAATATCGAGGAACGTTCAGGAAACCTACTCCAGATCGCTTCGTAAGTCATTGTGCGAGATACGGTATAACATCAATCCCCAGCATGACTTTTCTAGGAGATGAAGATGGGTATAATAGAAAAAAAATTAGCAACCACTGTCTCGTTTACAATGTCATCCCCATCCTCCTGAAAAACACATTCAGCGATCAAATTGCTAAAACAATGGGGTTAACATTCTAAATATGGGTCAATTGGTTTAAAGCTTCAGCTACAAATTTGAACTGCTCATTACGTCAAGATTATCATCAAAAGTAGAACTCCAATTTCTGTTGCTATGTTCCCCGTCAGTATCGTAAAGCTGTGCGTTAACCTTGGAAGGCGTAATTGAAGCTGGAGTTAATACCGTTTTACAGTACTCCGTAGGTCAAGGATTATATTGCTAGCGGTAGTAGGAAGTGTGGACGGTTCGGGATCGTGTAACGTGTGCGAGGCTTTACGCCTGCTAGACGGTTACTTTATACAGGTTTGTTTTAATAAATGGTGGACATTTTATACAAGTTTTATCGCAGAGAATTACATCATAAAGAACAACACTTTGTTTTGACAGGTTTTATTGTAAAAGATTATCTCATTAAATACTTTGGCTAAGTTGAGTTTATTGTCTACTTAAAGAGGGCCAGGACAGGAAGTGGTCCTTTCAACCAAACTAGACCGAATACAATCTCAATGTCATACAACCCTGGAACGAGCTTCTGTTGCGTATTAGTCCATATTGGGTATGATTTTGGAAATTTTTTGTAAAAGGAGGTAAAAATACTCGACAAATTGAACCGAATGCCACACATAGAGAGATCAAATTACGTTGTCAATAACGGTATTGACTTGTATTTGTTGTGAGGCGAAGTAGGACTACTTTGTTTCTTGACTTTGTATGTTTCTTGTCAATAATAGTTGAGTTTAATGTCTACTTAACTTGTAAATAATACATCCATTGATGGAATGTAATGCAATTGTTTAATATAATATTTAATCCCTGTTCAAATTCTTAACCAGGGATCAATTCCATACTTTATATAATAGATCCATTTTTCAATCTAAATATGCATTAAAAAGTCATATGTTCATAAAATTTGCTTGAAATCAAGACTCGTGTCCATTTCCCGTCACCCTATAAAACTACAGTTCATTACCCAAATAGAAGCAGCGAACATTGATTCGAAAGCGACATTTGTAAGTTTGATTTGTGTAATATTGTAAAAAGAATCTCTAGATCAGTATAATTTGTGTAATATTGTAAATAGAATCTCTAGATCAGTATAATTTGTGTAATATTGTAAATAGAATCTCTAGATCAGTATAATTTGTGTAATATTGTAAACAGAATCTCTAGATCAGTATAATTTGTGTAATATTGTAAACAGAATCTCTAGATCAGTATAATTTGTGTAATATTGTAAACAGAATCTCTAGATCAGTATAATTTGTGTAATATTGTAAACAGAATCTCTAGATCAGTATAATTTGTGTAATATTGTAAACAGAATCTCTAGATCAGTATAATTTGTGTAATATTGTAAATAGAATCTCTAGATCAGTATAATTTGTGTAATATTGTAAACAGAATCTCTAGATCAGTATAATTTGTGTAATATTGTAAACAGAATCTCTAGATCAGTATAATTTGTGTAATATTGTAAACAGAATCTCTAGATCAGTATAATTTGTGTAATATTGTAAACAGAATCTCTAGATCAGTATAATTTGTGTAATATTGTAAATAGAATCTCTAGATCAGTATAATTTGTGTAATATTGTAAACAGAATCTCTAGATCAGTATAATTTGTGTAATATTGTAAACAGAATCTCTAGATCAGTATAATTTGTGTAATATTGTAAACAGAATCTCTAGATCAGTATAATTTGTGTAATATTGTAAATAGAATCTCTAGATCAGTTTAATTTGTGTAATATTGTAAACAGAATCTCTACAGTATAATTTGTGTAATATTGTAAACAGAATCTCTAGATCAGTATAATTTGTGTAATATTGTAAATAGAATCTCTAGATCAGTATAATTTGTGTAATATTGTAAACAGAATCTCTAGATCAGTATAATTTGTGTAATATTGTAAATAGAATCTCTAGATCAGTATAATTTGTGTAATATTGTAAATAGAATCTCTAGATCAGTATAATTTGTGTAATATTGTAAATAGAATCTCTAGATCAGTATAATTTGTGTAATATTGTAAACAGAATCTCTAGATCAGTATAATTTGTGTAATATTGTAAACAGAATCTCTAGATCAGTATAATTTGTGTAATATTGTAAACAGAATCTCTAGATCAGTATAATTTGTGTAATATTGTAAACAGAATCTCTAGATCAGTATAATTTGTGTAATATTGTAAATAGAATCTCTAGATCAGTATAATTTGTGTAATATTGTCAATAGAATCTCTAGATCAGTATAATTTGTGTAATATTGTAAATAGAATCTCTAGATCAGTATAATTTGTGTAATATTGTAAATAGAATCTCTAGATCAGTATAATTTGTGTAATATTGTAAACAGAATCTCTAGATCAGTATAATTTGTGTAATATTGTAAACAGAATCTCTAGATCAGTATAATTTGTGTAATATTGTAATTAGAATCTCTAGATCAGTATAATTTGTGTAATATTGTCAATAGAATCTCTAGATCAGTATAATTTGTGTAATATTGTAAATAGAATCTCTAGATCAGTATAATTTGTGTAATATTGTAAACAGAATCTCTAGATCAGTATAATTTATGTAATATTGTAAACAGAATCTCTAGATCAGTATAATTTGTGTAATATTGTAAACAGAATCTCTAGATCAGTATAATTTGTGTAATATTGTAAATAGAATCTCTAGATCAGTATAAATACATTAAACTATAAACCATAGAAACCCACAGAACAAGCATCTGAAAATATCACCAGACAGGATACCAAATTTGCCTGACAAAACAAATTTGTCAGAAGATGAAATTGGCCCGAAAGAGCAGGCTTAGCTTGCGCCACCCTTCATCTGTCATATTAAATGGCCGTCTGTTTTTAACAGCAGACCATGTCCACGAGAACATTACCGTAGACTAAAGAAATGATAATTTGGCGTATCCTTCTGTCCCTGTCCGAGTGACAATTACCTCTGGACGACACCCTACTTTATTTCCACCGAGATGAGATATCGGCGGGGATTGCCGTTCCTTAGGCCAGCGATTTCCTGGAGTACACCAGATCCTCATTAGTCTCGACACTTTAGTTCAATATACTGTACTATAAACCGAAGTATCGAAACTAACAAGCTTTGTACACCTAGAGATTTGCTTTGTGAACAAAAGGTGTCTCACCTTATCAGCCGAATTGCATATTTGGTTTAATTTAAGTTTATTTGACCTTTTCTGAGATTTTTTAGCGAATACTCTTTGTAAGGCCCCATACCTTATATCATTTCTATATTTTCCAAAAATCAATGCAAACTTGTGCATAACATTTCATGATTCAATGGCTTAAATTTACAATTCCGACAAGACGCCCATTGGTTTTACGTTATGTGACCTTTGACCTTGAGAAAATGGTCAAGCTATCAACATTTCTGGTCAATGTCAATTTTAAAGTTTGGAGGTCATGGGTCGCCTGGTCTACCAAGTTTCTCCCATGATAAGACAACCTTCCCCTCCAAAGGAGGTAACAACCAGGCCAACAAGAGTGCTTATTATAGCTGAATAACACAATTGTTAAAAAATATATTCAAAAATTCCTATTTGATAGAAAAGAAAATTGTATGACCAGACCAATTACCTTCTCATGTCCTATTGCAGAAAAAAATCCAGGGCTGGGGCCACCTTGGTGAAAGGCAAGTGCACTATCCACTTAGTAACTCTAGGTAAAATATCTGACATCCGAGTAGAAACAACCGAGATCTGCAACACAGAGAAACAGTACATGTGATTACTAAATAGTTTCATATAAGGATTGAAATTCATTTTTTAAAACCTTTTATAGTGCTATCAAAGTTCAGCGGTTACATCCATAAACAATTTAGCATGAAGCCCTATATTCACATTTTTTTTACTGTAGAACAACTGCTTAATTTCGTTTATATTTTTTCCAATTCTTACTTTATTACCTGCAGATATGTATATGCATCATCATTTACACGACATTGGGGGAACAGCCCAGTTTGAATAGAATTGGCGCCAATGATAATAATTAGTCATTTGAGTGTTTGACGCAAGGGCATTCTCCATTCGAAGCGGCGCGGCAAGACTCTCATTGAACAAGCTTGATCTATTATGTCATAATTAAACCACATGCTACGTCTCGAGAACCATTGCTGTCATACCTTTATGAAAAGCATGTCTGCTGGTAATGTTTATATAGTCTGTCGCAGAGCAAATGTCAAAATAGGAATATTAAGACAGGTGTTAATCATGATTACTAGTAATAATCTGGGACCTTATGTTAACAGAAAGACAAAGGACAGGTGTAAATCATGACTACTAGTAATAATCTGGGACCTTATGTTAACAGAAAGACAAAGGACAGGTGTAAATCATGACTACTAGTAATAATCTGGGACCTTATGTTAACAGAAAGACAAAGGATTGGTTTGGTCGGATTACATTATAAACAACCCTATTAACAGTATGATTACAGCACTAAAATTTCAACACAACGAACATTTTGGAGGTAGACTAAGCGAAAAATTCCATGTGCGAAAATATTAGCATTTACAGTATTCCAGTCATACTGCGAGGCTGTCGTATATGTCCGTAATTTTTGAATAGTGCTTATTGCTGTTCAGATCTGTAACGTCTGCTACACATGATCTATAAAGAGCTTGCAACCTTCATAAAGACCAAATGACACTGAAATACAAGTTTGTATGAAGAATTCCCACAGTGACCTCTGCTACCTTAGTTATAGTAGCTAAGTGATGCTCGGTGTTAACCTCTGTTACCCTAGTTACAGTTGCTAAGTGATGCATGGGTGTTGACCTCTGCTACCCTAGTTACAGTAGCTAAGTGATGCTGGGTGTTAACCTCTGCTACCCTAGTTACAGTTGCTAAGTGATGCATGGGTGCTGACCTCTGCTACCCTAGTTACAGTAGCTAAGTGATGCTGGGTGTTAACCTCTGCTATCCTAGTTACAGTATCTAAGTGATGCTGGGTGTTAACCTTTGCTACCCTAGTTACAGTAGCTAAGTGATGCTTGGTGTTAACCTCTGCTACCCTAGTTATAGTAGCTAAGTGATGCTTGGTGTTAACCTCTGCTACCCTAGTAACAGTAGCTAAGTGATGCTGGGTGTTAGCTACTGTAACTAGGGTAGCTAAGTGATGCTTGGTGTTAACCTCTGCTACCCTAGTTACAGTAGCTAAGTGATGTTGGGTGTTAACCACCAGTCACAGTGACCTTCATTTTCCCTTTGGTATCTGTTACTATGTAGATTTATAAAACAAATGTTCAATCATCTCATGACACTTGTTGGGATGTTTGTTATAATGTCATGGCAACTTTCAATTATCAGGCTGGGATTACCACGAGAAAGCTAACTGTAGATGAGTAGGTTAAGATATGGAGCTAGGTCTAGGATAGACTAGCCTCGAGAAATTCATCTATGGAAAAAGCACCAGAGTAAAGAGAGAAGCTATATTTACAAAACCTCTGGGTCTTGTAAATGTTGACATAACCCTGAGGCTCCATTTTCAGCTGGGTACATATTGACTAAACCTTGAGTTAGAGAGTAGCAGTGGTTAAGGCAAGACCCACTGATGAAGACAAATAAATGATACATAGAGGAAAGATGAAATGAAGATGAAAAGGAGACAAGACTGTGATGGTAAAGACAAAGAAAGAAGGAAACGATCTATTGAGGAGATAGAACAACAAAGATGAAGAAAATGTAGATTAAATATGGACAAAGAAGATGATATATATGAGTGATGAAATTGGATAAAGATGAAAATGGGGAAAAGACAATATGATAACAATAAAAGGCTTGGATAATAGATGAAATGAAGTGAATATGACATAAATGAAAAGATAAAGAAGAAGATGAAATTGATCAGATGAAAAAATTATAGGCAAAGATGAATGCTTTAGACAAACACAACATAAATATAGCATAAAATATCAGAGAAGATGATAAAGAGAAAGGAGATGATGCTGAGTTGATTAAGATGAAGAAGAGGCTGATATCGAGAAGAGAGAATTGATAAAGATGAAAGGAAAATGAAAAAGATGAAGAAGATGTCGACATTTAGAAGAGAGTTGATGAAGATGAAAAGGAACATGATAAAGAAGAAGAAGAGGCTGACATCTATAAGAGAGAATTGATAAAAATGAAAAGGAAAATGATAAAGATGAAGATGTTGACATTTACAAGAGAGCTGATGAAGATGAAAAGGAAAATGATGAAGATGAAGAAGAGGCTGATATCTAGAAGAGAGAATTGATAAAGATGAAAGGAAAATGATAAACATGAAGAAGATGACAACATTTAGAAGAGAGTTGATGAAGATGAAAGGAAAATGATAAAGATGAAGAAGAGGCTGATATCTAGAAGAGAGAATTGATAAAGATGAAAGGAAAATGATAAACATGAAGAAGATGACAACATTTAGAAGAGAGTTGATGAAGATGAAAGGAAAATGATAAAGATGAAGAAGAGGCTGATATCTAGAAGAGAGAATTGATAAAGATGAAAGGAAAATGATAAACATGAAGAAGATGACAACATTTAGAAGAGAGTTGATGAAGATGAAAAAGAAAATGATGAAGATGAAGAAGAGAGGCAGACATCTAGAAGAAAGAGTTGATAAAGATGAAAAGAAAATAGGTATCCTAGCTACCAATTCAATGATATAGATGAAAGATGGAACGATAAATATGAAGAAAAGAGACTGTCATCAAGAGATGAAATGATAGAGGAGGAGAATAATGTACTTTGGGGTATCTAACTGCTCCTGACAAACAGTGTGTAGTGATATCTGTCAGTATTGATGAGACAGCAATGGAGATAAGACTACGATATCTCTTTGTGTCTGTGGTCGTATCAGATACAACGCCACAAGCTTGTGGCAACAGAGTTCTGCTTTCCTTGTCTTCCCTTCAAAGTGGCTCATCTCTCGATTAATTGCAATATACCAGTGATGGCCAGTGCTGGGCTGAAGTAGGCCACATTTGATTGGGCGGCAAACAGAAGCACATTTGATTACGAGACCCAACGTGGGGAAACAAGTTGTTTCTTCACATGGTTATTTTATACTCACACTGTTGTTTGTTTGATATAAAGTATGAATGGTTGCGATGGAAACATACAATTGGACAAGGATTAAGGACGGGAGAAATTCGTCATCGGATGAACGGGTCATGCTGGACCAGAGTGACCGGAGCGTGCTGACATTGCCCCACAAGGCGATAGATGACATTGTCAAGGTCACACATCCTTCATAGCCACGAATTATTCATTAGCGAGATTGACCCAAACCGTCTCCTACTCCTCCACTGTATATATCAAGTCGTCATTTACTATTGATTCCAAAACACTCTCTCTGTACACTGACAGGGTCTAATTTTCTGTATACTGACAGGGTCGAATGCTCTGTATACTGACAGGGTCTAATTCTCTCTGTACACTGACAGGGTCTAATTCTCTCTGTATACTGACAGGGTCTAATTCTTTCTGTATACTGACAGGGTATAATTCTCTGTACACTGACAGGGTCTAATTCTCTGTATACTGACAGGGTATAATTCTCTGTATACTGACAGGGTCTAACTCTCTGTATATTGACAGGGTCTAACTCTCTGTATATTGACAGGGTCTAATTCTCTGTACACTGACAGGGTCTAATTCTCTGTATACTGACATGGTCTAATTCTCTGTATACTGACAGGGTCTAACTCTCTGTATATTGACAGTGTCTAATTCTCTGTATACTGACAGGGTCTAACTCTCTGTATATTGACAGGGTCTAATTCTCTGTATACTAACAGGGTATAATTCTCTGTACACTGACAGGGTATAATTCTCTGTATACTGACAGGGTCTAATTCTCTGTATACTGACAGGGTCTAACTCTCTGTATATTGACAGGGTCTAATTCTCTGTATACTAACAGGGTATAATTCTCTGTATACTGACAGGGTATATGTATACTGACAGGGTCTAATTCTCTGTATACTGACAGGGTATAATTCTCTGTATATTGACAGGGTATAATTCTCTGTATATTGACAGGGTCTAATTCTCTGTATACTGACAGGGTCTAATTCTCTGTATACTGACAGGGTCTAATTCTCTGTATACTGACAGTGTCTAATTCTCTGTATACTGACAGGGTAATACCTTGCTTAATGACGGCTCTATGTCGCACACTATGTCGATCACTTTGTCTGTGTTATGACACTTTCATTCAATGAGTTCAAGTAGTTGTTTCAATTCATTCCAATTTTAACTTATTTTTCCAACAATTATGATCCAGGAACTCTCCTCATTTAGGGGGGAGACTGGGGGTTTTGGACCCTGAACTCATTCAAGGCTGAAATTTCTTCATGAACTAGTTCAATCTTTGAATTGAAAGACTTAAAAAGGGTCTAAAGGGGTGACTGATTTAAAAAAGAAAAAAAAAAGCATTTTCAACCAGGGAATTAACTGAACCCTTCTTTTCCGATAACTGACAGCTCAAAAGAAATCATTTTAAAGGATTATTTGGTCCCTAGGGAATCACAAACTTTATTTACATTTTAAGCCTGAGCATGCAAAATCTATCCATAGTAATTTCAAAAAAGTTTTATATTTGCTGGACTGTATCTAGTACAAGCAGCTGTGGCCTGAATGCAAGGGAAACCATGGTACCAGAAGAAAACCTACATGTTTTGATAGGTGACCCATTATGTCTCCAAATCTTACCAATGAATCTTAAACCCTGGGTGTTTTTTCTTAAATGACGAGTATGCTACCACAGCATTATCAGATCACAAATTGTACTTTATTACTAAATTATGATAAGTTCACTACATCTACCCCTGGAATCTTATAATGAACTACAAATGTAATCCAACCTTTGAATTGGAAAAATTCATATGCGTCTTCACATCTGAATGAGTTAATCTATATTGACCACGATGTCTCAAGAAACATTTTATTTGGCTTGGTTTATTTTTGTTTATGTCTTTTTAACAACCAGGGTCATTTAGGACGTGCCAGATGTTGGAAGTGGAGGAAAGCCAGAGAACCCCGGAGAAAACCCACAGACTTATGGTCGGTACCTGGCAACTGCCCCATGTGGGATTCGAACTCGCAGCCCAGATATGGAGAGATTGTAGTAGAATGTCGGAACACCTTAACCACTCAGCCAAGAAACAGCCAGACAACACGATAAAAATGAACTTTTAAGTTGTTTCCTTTGATGCATCTGTCTGCTGAGCTTGTCTGGGTAAAAACATTTCTGTTAAATGTGAGTCTCGGTTCAGCATTCTCCAATATATATAATGTCAAGTCAAAGTGAAAATTGAAAGCTTCAATTATTAAATTTTCTTTTTTAACATCTGTGTATAATTATTTTACAGTCATGCTTAAACCTCAAACTATTGCCTGAAAATGTTGCCACTTTAAATGCATTAAACACATGTTGCTCGACAACAGTTTCATTGATTATTAAAAGCTAACACTTTATTATTGGCCATCCTTAATATCATAAAGTCAAACTTTAGAAAGCGGTGTGTAACAACAAGACAAAAGTTCAGTTTTTAAGATTTTTGATTTCCCAGACATTGACAGGTCTAAGTTAACTCTTCCACCCCTATGTGTGTAAACGCTACCAAACTTTATATGGATGAGTCCATTATTCACAATAGTGAAAAGGTTAAGTCTATTTAGACACAAACTAAAATTTGCAGATTTTGAAAATTTCTAGGATATGAATTTCACCAATGTTCCCCCCCAATGCACAAAACAAATTTAATTGTATTGATACTATATTTAGAACATTCAAGAGAGAGGTGGGGAAGGACGACTAGAAAAGCCAACAACAATGGCTAAAATTATTAAAGGCCCTATATACGTAACTTTTCGCAAAACTTGAAGCGAAAATCAAGCCTAATAACTTTTTTATATTTATAAATTTAGTTAAGATTAACCGATATCAGCAATAATCAAGATGAATTCTTACGCGGTTACCGGAACAGCAACAGTTTAAACTTTGTATTTCTAAACACGCGTCCATTTTAAACTCTCTTCTAACTTCGGATTGTTATTGAAGTGGGCCACACCTGAATTATTTTCAATTCTTGGGATTTTTTTGTCAAGAGTTTCTTGTAAGTTACCACTCAGGTTTACTTTGTTTTAGGCTTATTTTTGCTTGGTTATATCAACATGATTTTTTTTTTAGAATCACAAAATATTTCCTGAAGTTACGTATATATTCGGCCTTTAAGTTTGAGGTTAAACTTTGGTATAAGATCTCATGGAGATACAATGGAAACAGAGTTATCTCCCTTTCTCTACAGCAATCTGACAGAGGTTGATGTTTATTTTTTTATTTTCTTTATGTGATATTACATGCCTTGTGGTAAAATAAAGCCAAATCAGAAACAAAACTTACTATTTTTTGTACACACGTGTATAATATATTAATGTGAAATATCACCTACCTGGTTATACCATTAACTAACTAACCTGGAGCTATTAGCAACATACTTCATGTCAGTTGTGGCCCAAGTTTCATGAACGTTGCTTAACTTAAGGAAATTCCTTTAATTAGCATAAAAAAGAAAGCAGTTG
The DNA here is from genome assembly GCA_947623455.1 of Mimachlamys varia. Lineage (NCBI taxonomy): Eukaryota > Metazoa > Mollusca > Bivalvia > Pectinida > Pectinidae > Mimachlamys > Mimachlamys varia. The sequence goes on from OX392545.1 coordinate 32,631,310, forward strand.
TAAAAAATCTTGAGTAAAGGAATTTCCTTACCTTCTTCATACATTCCTATTGAGATTTTTAAAGTAAAGTAATAATCCTGAAACTGCCATAGGGCATGGTTTATAAGTCAGTTACGCTCGCAAAAACTCAGAAGATTAGATGAATTTTACTTAAAGGCGGTGGGCATAAAAACAAATAAAAAAGCTCTGAAGAGCATTTGACAGACATAAAGAAGAAGGAGAAGAAGACAATATAGGAAACTTTGAAATTATTGATGATTATTTTACCAATACTCTACTTTTTAATTACTGATTTTTGTTTTACTTTCATGCTGATTCTTCTGGCGATACACTGTCAGTATAAGTAACAAATCAGTTGTATATTACAAGTAGAGTAGAACCCCACTTACTCGCCCTCTCTCAGGACCTGATCAATAATTCGAGGAATACATGGTATTCGAGTATTTCAAGGTTGGTTGAATATGTAAACTGTTCGATGAATGAGGGGTATTCAAGTAAACCGTCAAAGTCGAATTATGCAAACTTTGTCGCCTCAAAAATCCACATTTCAGATTCTAAAAGTAATCATTTGATTGGCTAATGCAAAACGTCATCTGAACATGACCCGCTATGGGATGTCCTCAGAACTTGACACAGCAGAGCGAAGTTTACGGAACAGTGCGGGGATCAAGATTTGATTTTAATCAGATTGGACAATTCCTACGTCAACCCTAGCTATCATCCCTATGTGACTTGGGCATACACTGAGACGGAGGAGTTCATATACAGTCAACCAAATTATTATCGCAGCAACATAAATTCATGTTTTTCAAAAGAAACGACTATTTCATGGTGATTTGATTTCACGATAAATACTATCATAAATCCAATGTAGTGATGGCATACCTCTAATTAAAACTAATTAGTGGTGATTATTGTTAGCGAATTTTTGTAAACCGCAAAATACGCAAAAATTAATCAAAGTCCATGTTTCTATCAAATGGAATGAACATTTTAATCGAAGTCTACGTTTCAGACTTACCATTATATACGAGTGGGCCAGGTGTCAGACACAACTACAGATGAAACCGGTGATGACAAAATCTCACATCAGCTAACAGTGATCCATCAATTCTCCGTAAAAAGCCTGCAAAGTCAAAAACATCAAATGTAATTTAGATGCCCGGATTAACATATATAAGTAGATTCGAGGTATACAGGTGTAGTATGCACTGATGAGCCTAGACCAGGGCGGCTCTCTTGGTTCTGCGGCACTATTGGTTCTGTACCATGTGGCTCGATACTTAACAGCTTCCTAATAAACAGCTGGTTGTAGTAGTGTTAAAAACATCCTAATTTAAATTTATTCAAAAATTCTGACGTAATTTCGCAATAATGTTTGGTATGAAAAACAAATCGGATGAGATTGCTCTCCTTACAAACATGACAAATAATGTATTGAAACACGAGTTTCCTCAAAGATATCTTTTATAAATATTGCATTTTCCACAAAATTATGATGCTGAGAATCTTCCTGCACATCATTAAAAAGATTGAAACCCAGAAAGCTTTCAGACTGGATTGTGTGTTAAAGGTACAGCCTTGTAAGGTCAAAGTAAATTTCATTTATTACGGTATACAACTTAGTATCTTTCGATCAAAAAACTATTATATTTTAAAAATCTTGTTCCAAAAAATCATTGTATTTTAAAAGTCCAATAAAAGAAATGACTTTCTAACATATTCCCATTCAAAAAACAACAAATGTACATTCTGATGACTTTTATTCCCCCCCCCCCCCCCCAATCAAAATATATCTTTTATGTTTTACCAAATGTTTGAACAGCATACTTTCAAAAACAAGACTTTGTTGGGTTTTTTTTATCATTCTGTTTATAGTTAGCAGTTCGATTAGGTAACAAAATAAGATCAGATTTCAACAATTTTGATTTCTGACCATGGCTGTGCGGAGGGTTACAGGTTCAAACTCTGGATTTGCTATGCATTGTTTCATCTACTTGTATACATTATTATGAAAAATCTTATTTAAAATATTCATTTAAAGGCCCGGTATATATAAGTTTCACCAAAACTTCCAGCGAAAATCAAGCCTAATAACTTATTATATTTATAGATTTAGTTAAGATTAACTGATATCAGCAAAATCCAAGATGAATTCTTATGCAGTTACCGATACAGCAGCAGTTGAAACACGCATCCATTTTGAACTCTTTTTTAACTTCAGCTTGTTGTTGAAGTGGGCCACACCTAAATTATTTTCAATTCTTGGGATTTTTCTGTCAAGAGTTTCCTGTTAGTTTATGCTCAGTTTTACTTTGTTTTGGGCTTATTTTTGCATGGTTATCAACTGGATTTTTTTTTTTTTTTTCAGAATCACAAAAAAATTTCCTGAAGTTTTTTTATATATTGGGCCTTGAATGTTTCAGACACCTGTTGGATCAGCATAGTTCTATCACAATAACTCCCTAAGAAATTTATACATGTTCATAAGGATATTAAACAACCAAATCTAAAATAAAATTTGTTATAATATCAGAAGATAAAAAAAACAATTTATGATGGAAAAGAAATTATTACAAGATCAATCGGGAATTATTTTTAAATGCTCTGTAATATATACTGAACATGGAAGTAATTAACATTACATTATTCAATCATTTTGTGTTAGCATTACAAATTCTTATTGATTTTGAGACCAACATTTTCCAATAAGTTATGTTTCAATATTTTAAAATGATCAATACAAATGCTAGCTAGTATTAAGAAATGAGATTTAAATTTCAATTGACCTCATTCATAATATTTTATGGTTGTCTTTTCAAATTAACAGTTTATTTTTCACATTATTAAGGAAATGTTTTTAAGTATACATCACTTTTCCCCCTAATTATCACTTTAAAGAAACTGATGACAGAAAATAACAAACTTATACATTGAAGTTTTAAAGCTTCTTTCTGGGCAAGATGCTAGTACATGCTAGAGTTATCTCCCCTTAGACCACTGTATTTGAAGGCTGGACAACACAACTAGGGAGAACTTTGAGGGGATTTTTCAGGTTTGTATTTAAACAATTAACTATTAATTATTATAATAAATATATATTATTTATTGAATATTGTATCAGCAATCCAGTCAACAACATTAAATTAATTTTCAGCGACAAACTACTGCCTTGTTTATAGATACTGAGGAGTAGGTCCTATGTAACAATGACTGAGTGTAATGGCTGGCTATTTACTTCTGAACATCAAAGTTATCCTCCTCATTCTGTGTGACCTGTGTCCTAAATCCTCTGATGAAGGGAGCTTGTGGTATGTAATTGCTGTAGGATGTTGATTAGATACTTTTAGAATGGTGCTTGTGTCTTATCCTTTGTGTGGGGCTATCTAGTGGGTCAGTGTGACCTGGGAACCAGGTTTGACCAGTGAACTGGGTCTGACCAGTATAGCAGCTAAACTATAACCACAGCTAGTCACTTATACACCTGGTAACAATCCCACTACTGACCTATAACAGCTACCAGCCCCGAAGTTTCTATTGAGAATTTCTCTACTTTATTTTATTACTAGCCGCAGACATCCAAGTGTTCAAAATGATTTGACTTCTTTTATCAATATCTGAAAACTATTCTAGAGACAGGAGCCAGACTATAAACTTTCCAACCCTCCCGATTTAGGAGGGAGAGACTCCAGGACCCTTAAATGTTGCATTTTCAACTTTGGAATTTGCTTAACTGTTCGGATTTTTAAAGATATGATGATTTCTTCTGATAGATGAGTTCAAAAGAAGCCATTTAAAAGTGTTATTTTTCCTCTAATTGTACATGTATATTTTCAATTGTGAGCACGCGTAATCTCCCCCATGGAAATTTCAAAAAGTTGGCAAGTATGATTTAGGAGGGAGACTCCTGATTTTGGACCCTAAAATGTTGCATTTTCAACTAGTGAATTTGCTAATCTATTCAAGATGTGATGATTTCATCTGAAAGACCAGCTCAAAGAAGCCATTTAAAAGTGTTATTTTTCGTTTGGATGTACATGTATACCTATTATTTACGTTTTCAATTCTGAACATGTATAATCTCCCACTAATATTATTAAAGTATTCTATATTATAATTGGTATACTTTAAAACTATAAAGAGTACATGTATATAAGACATGTATTTCTTTTTTTTAAATATGAAAAAAAATTACCACTCCTAAATAAAACAGTTTTATTGTTTTTTTAGAGTTCCAAATATACCTTTCATTTTATATTTAGCCCCCCCCCCCCCCCCCAAAAAAGGGGGGGGGGGTAGGTGGCAGTATAGGATAGGTCTTTAGACAAATCATTTTATTTTATTTATTTTCATTAATTAAGATCATGCTTAATTTCAAATTTTACAATGCATTTCCACAAATTTCAATGGCAATTAAGTTGTCAAGAATAAGGTCAGATTCCCCAACAGGAAGGTAGGACATTTTATTGGTTGCTGAAAACTTTACCTTGATTATAAATTAATCTGAGATACAAGTACAGTAGGTGGTAAAATAGATAGAGTGGGTGGTAAAATACCTAAGGGGTGGTAAAATCTAGGCAGGATCCAGGTACCTGAAACACACACATATTTTGTTTCCCTGGCCTTACAGTGCGACTATTATATAATACATAATATTTTAAACACATATTCACCTCCTACACAAAAGGTCAGCCTGGGGGGGTCAAGTTCTCACATCCCAGTAAACAGAAATCTGACATCCCACCCTGGGGCTAACGGGAATAGTCAATTATCATAGACGGCTATCCTCTACCTTACAACCCTTTTTTATACCAGTGAACTCTACCAAATCACTTATAACTAGAACAGTCCATTGTGATTGAGGGATGTTAGGTAAATCCCTTTACACCTATGACAAAATGAACTCTACTTTATTGTGAGTTTATCCCAGATATCAATCAACTTGGTCCTCAGCAACACCAGTACCAAACAGACCCATGTGTGTTAGGATCCTGATGTAGACCAGTAGAAGAAAGCATTATAGGGCTAGGACCAAGACAGATACAGAGCCCTGCACAATTCGGTTTGAATTTCTATGTATTATGATGTTAGCGAAAACAGTAAAACTCTTAAAATGATGAAGATTATGGAAGGCACATGTTTAACTTAGGCACAAGAGAAGTTTAAAGAAAGTATAGAAGTTTTTTTATGTCCTATAAACAGCTTTGGTTATTTAATATACCATACTTGCCAACCCTCCCAATTTTGGACCTTAAAATGTTGCATTTTCAACTTTGGAATTTGCTTAACCGTTCCTGTTTTTAAAGATATGATGATTTCATCTGAAAGAAGAGCTCAAAAGAAGCCATTTAAAAGTGTTATTTTTCCTCTGAATGTACATATATACTTATTATTCATGTTTTCAATTCTGAGCATGCGTAATCTCCCCCATGGAAATTTGAAAAAGTTGGGAAGTATGTAATTTTTTAATTTCTATGTATTGTGATGTCAGCGAAAACATTAAAATCCTTAAAATGATGAAGATTATAGAAGGCACATGTTTAACTGTTAGCCACAAGAGAAGTTTAAAGAGAGTATAGAAGTTTTTTTATGTCCTATTAACAGCTATGGTTATTTAATATACACTGCCATGATTCAACTATTGCAATGAATAAATATTCATGAGAGTATTTCAATATTGAATTATATTACCTAAATATCCAAGCTTAGTATATATAAAGCTCTAAGTCTATTTCTCTGTACATTGAGACAGTACGTCATTGTAAAGAAAGAATGTTATACTTTAATGCCATGTTGTTGTTTTTTTTTAGAAAGAAAATTCATAATTAGAAAGAAAAGCATTATTATTTACCTGGTATATATGTTGATGATTTTCAATTTAATAGCATGATATCTAAATATATATGCTCCGATTTTTCAAACTATTTGATACATGCAAAAGTAACAGGTCAATATTTCGTTTTGTCAACTTTACCAGGGATGTCCGTCAATTATTGTACTGGTCTAGTGTTATTACTCATGTAAAGAATATCATGACAATGGTATGATATATATATGCTAAAGATTTAGGATCCCCTCCCTAGCACATTTGACAAGATTTAGATTATTTTCATCTCATTTACCTCTAAGTCATATTTAAACCTTTCAAAAGAATGGGAAGTCTGGTTTAAAACATGTAAGGACTGAAATGACAGGTAAAATCTCATTATTTCTTAGAAATACATCATTAAGTTTGAATTTTTTATGTCACCAGATACACTATTTCAATAATAAATGAAGTTCATCCCAGGAACAGAACAAAAAAAGTAGCAAGTCACTTTTCGTTCCAGCTGACGGACTTAGCCCTACAACATGAACAGTGACCTGATACTTATGTTACATTCATTTTCACGTTCAGGAAGTTCAAACTCAGACTGGCGTAAGTGTTTGGACCATTCATTCCCTGTTCGAGGACTTAAGCTGAAAACTGACACATTGTGTCATTTTTTTTAACAGAGGATATTACAATTTTTTGCTTTCTAATTAGAAGTACCAGGAGAACAGTCATGTATACGTATGATAAGGTGATGACTAAGGCACAGGGACATGTTTACGTGTGAATTTGATTCAGTCTAATTTATAGTAATTATAGAAACTTTCCTTTATTTTCTCAATTATATATATAATGATATTTTCTCAATTAAACATAATGATATTTTCTCAATTATATTTAATGATATTTTGAAAAATTTGAAAACTCTACCACAATTGCACACTTATGTATACAACTAAATTTGTGTATTAATTTCATATGAAACTTGCCTTTAATCATTAAAATTCATGCACAATGTAATTTAATTGAATTTTCTATTCATTTGGAAATGCTGGATTTGTTTATTGTATATCTAATGTATAATGGACTGGAGGCTTTTATTACTGAATTAATATATACAGTGTAATATATATAATTTTCTATTTATATCTTTCAATATTTTTGTTTGTTGTTTGAGATCAACTCTGTATTATTGAATGGATCACAGGATTGTAATTCTTAATCTAAAAATGTGCCACTTACTTTCACTATCTTTTCACATATCCAGGGAGATGAAATTTCAAATAAATGTACATTTTCATTTTTAAGATATAGATAGTCTCAAAAAAAAATCTCAATAACAACATAGATGATGCATTTAAGAAATTTAAAATTTTCCATTTATATCTTTATAGACATGTTGGGGGTTTTACAAATAAAATCTTAACATTTGAAATACAAAAAAACAATATTTGGGTTTACTGTTACAAGAACTTCAATAATCTGCAGCGAAGAGTGTATAGAGATGGTTTATGAAAACAAGAGATTGCTTTACAAATTTTTCATTTAAAAAATATTTATTTCTGGTATTATAATGTTTACATTTCATTTCATCAATTACATATCATTATGTTATTTGCCATGTAAGCAGTGCTACAAAAATAGGAAGCAAGATATAAAGAAGTAGTGTCTAAGAAATGTAAATTGTCTCCCTTAGATCAGTCACCTAGACTCCTCGCCATAAGCTGCCACAGAAGCTTTAAACTGATATCATTGATTGGAGCTTTTCACATTTTCCTGTCCAAACATTGTCATTGAATTTTGAAAATAGGCACTAGGTGATGCAAAAAGTTGGCTATTTTAATGTATGTTAAAATACTGCAATGATTTTAATATGTGTAGATTGAAGCTCTATCTTAAAAGTTTTTCATTTTTTTAAATCATTTGAGAAGAGACAGGTATAGTCAATATCATAGATAATATGTTTGTATATTTGTTCTTAAATCTATATATTCTTTATTAAAATGTTCAATGTAGGAAGGAACTTCTATGTAGGTATATAAACTTTATTGACTTTTTACAACAGTTGTTTATTATGAAAAAGTTTATTTCAACTTACATTTATCAATCTTTTTGGCCAGGATTTTAGCATGTGAAGGGTCTTACTGCGGGAGGAAACTAGAATATCATACCTTTTGACCTTTCATTGGAAAATCGATACTAGGCGGCCTTAGTGAGTGTGCCATCAACTGCATCACCCAGCCACCCATGTGGATAGAGGACTGGGAGAAGGTTTTATTTGTGAGAAGATAAATCCTCAGTAATTTCATTTTAAATAGCACTCTACATGAATCTAAAACTGTCATCTCTTTTTTTGAAAGATAATTTGATGGTGTTTAAACAGGCGTTATATCATTTCTGTGACCATTATTTTCTTACAAGTTTAGTTCTAGCTGTAATGTACCTAAGGTTAATAGTCTCACTAGAAAATATCTAGAAGTATTTTGTTTGGTCAAAATGATGCTTACAATTCAGAATTCCAATTCTTATTTTTTATATCCAATTTAGTATATATTCAATTTTATAGAACAGGAATGTAAGGAACATTTGGACACCACTTTTTGAAATAAACACTTGTTGGTCTGCATTTATGAAATAGTTCTCAAGTTCAATTTCTAGTTTCTGTTACAAGCTTTATCAAATGATCTTATTTTGTCAAAGTATGGAAATAAATTTAAACAGACTTGAAGCCGAATTCTGTATTCAATATTATGGAAGAGTCACAACAAAGTGGATTGGAGTATATAATCCAGCATGAGAATGGTTTCATGAATACAAGCCAAAGTTTTTACATTCATTTTCCATAACGACACATTTTTTTTTTTTTAATTATAGAACTTAATAATTAGTTTATGACAGCTTTGAATAACAAACTTTGATATTTCTTTAAAAAAAAAAATCTTTGAATTAGTTTGTTTAATTCTGAAACTGATTTTTTTTCTTTGAAATTTAGTGATGAAGATTAATCAATATTTAACAATAGAGGATTTTTCACCATAACAAGGACGAAGGTTCTAGAACAAAGGGCACAATTATATTACTTTGGATGAAAAACTTGGACAAAAATTAACTCAACAGTTTCCTATTACATGAATAGATAATCCAAAGTCTGGGTAATGTTATAAGTGTCATGTCATAATTTACCATCATCTTTTGATATCTTTAACACTAAACCCTGTTCTATGATTGATCAGTTTAAAGTTCTTAGAGACAGAAAGATCAACAGTTTTCAAAATAAAAATATTTTTAATGGGCTAAATTTAAATATAACTCTAAAATCAAATTGATTTGGATTTGGATATTTCTTTTATATACTTGTTGTCTTAACCAAATAATTACATAGCAATACTATTGAGTTAAAAGTGTAACTCTGTTTGGGAGACATTTCAGCTTACAGATAATCCCAAAATATGAAATTTGAAACATAAATGGACCAACATTATATATGATTAAATTGAATCAGCGAACGCTTTTTGGTCTTTACTTCAAAAGTTACATAGCAATGCTATTAATTTGAATGCAGAATTATATCTAAGAGAAAATATCCGCTCAGAGATACATAAAGGATATAGATTGACAAAACACATCTTTAGTCTGTTATACAAAATTATCCAAAGATATGAAATTGGGAAAAAATATGGAAAACAGGTTCAATATATATGAATGAATTGATTGATTTTACTTATTATTGAAGATAATGAAATTTATATTAACTGGATAGCAAGTTATATTTGTAATTCCAACTGATTTATGTAATTGTGATATAAAAAACTTTTAAAAGAAACCTAGAAACATTATGGTCAGGCTGTATACGTGTATGACAATTATGTGTTAACAGCAGAATAATATTATTTGATCAGTTACGACACTTAAATATAGATATCAATTTTAAAGTATTATTATATATATATATATAATTATATGGTAATGAATTGTATGCCGATAATATAAATTTCAGAATTTTCAGATACTGCAAAATTACATCAAGTCCAGTAAAAGGTTTTAAATATAAAATATACATTTATAATTGTTACTGTCCTGGTTTAGTGTATGTTGTATTTATCATAATGTTGGGAAAGGGCGTTTCATAAGTTGACATAACTTTTGCCCAATCCTCTTGTCGCTTTCATGACAATAAAATATGTTTAAACTACATACTGTGATATAACAAGATTTGCAGGTTTTTTCCATGTGATTGGTTATTGCTGGGATTAATTGTTAAGTTTACAAGTCGATATCATGGCCACAGCAATCAGAATGATTGACTTTTGTTGTACTAACCCAAAAGTGATAAGATATGCCTAGATTTAAAATTTCAAAAGAAAAATTTTCCATTTATATTTTTTCAATCCCGACTCTGGGTTACAAACTGGGTCATGTAAAGACAGAAATTATTGAATTTGGTCTGTTGATTGTTTTTAGTTTACTTATATTTGTGTTGTGCTATCATAAAAAAAAATTGTAAATTTGATGCGTTCCTTTAATAAGCAATCAGCCGATTATGTGACATACCAAACAAATTATCTCCCTTAGTCCAGACAGTTTACTAGTAGACACCAAGATCAACACTTCACCTATTGTTTTATTTCATTTTGACAAAGAATAAGAAAGAAAATATTATTTAATTGACTTTCAACTGGTGCACTAGGCTTTATAAAGCATCTTTATTTAATATGAATGATATGGAACACCCTTACAATCACCTAATTTTCACTTCTTAACACATTATTAAAGTTTTTTCTATATACCCAGTAACAGATACATCTTCCATGATCCTCTATACCTAATGGGGACATGTTATACAGGTTGTAAATGGAATTAATTGTTTATTTGAACTTGCTTTCAAACACCTATTTGTATTATTGAACACATTATCATACTGCCAACTTTTTGAAATTTCCACGGGGGAGATTATGCGTGCTAAGAATTAAAAACTTAATAACATGTATACATGTACATTCAAAGGAAAAATAACACTTTTAAATGGATTCTTTTGAGCTCTTCTTTCAGATGAAATCATCAGATCTTTAAAAATAGGAACAGTTAAGCAAATTCCCAAATTAAAAATGCAACATTTTAGGGTCCAAAATCGGAAGTCTCCCTCCTAAATAGGGAGGGTTGGCAAGTATGCATTATTTAAGCTTTTCTTTATAATTATTACTTCTTCAATGATCTCCATACTTAGTAGGGATTTATTTTAATACTTTTGAACATTGTTTATTACCGGTAATGTAAACCCCTTATAGGCCAAGCTTATTTTAGAATGAAATTTTGTATAGTTGATAATTTGTTTCACTACAAGCGTTTTAAAGTTTAATTTGATTTCATGGTTTTGTTCATCTTTTATATAAATCTGTTAAGCATATCTTATTTTAAAATGTCGTCTTGTAAATCTACTTTTGAGACATGGTTTGGCTCTAAGTTAAATTTAAAAACCATTCCTTCAGAAAGAGATGGAAACTGAGATAGGAGTGCTGGAGGAATAAGGTTTTATATCAAAATAAAGCAAGAACGTATTTCATTTCATGACAAATAAAAGATTTGTGGGCGTCGACAATGTGTAACACTAACACCTCAGACGTGGCTCAACGAAACTCAGAAACTAATTTTTAGGGTTTCTAACAGTGCATGTGTTAAAGATAAAGGAAATTGTTCAAGATTTGTTTTTACTTTCTGTTTTAGGGATGGGCTTGGTGTTTTAGGAATGGTCATGGCTCGAGATCTTACCAATTTATTGACCAGTTTACCTACTAATTATGTAAGTAATTTACCTAATAAGAAGATGCATTTTTACCTGTTGATTTTAGAGTAATTTACCTGTTGATTAATTAGAAATAAGTTACCTGTTGATTACAAATAATTTTCCGAATGATTATATGCAAATCTTTTAATTATTTGAGCTAAATTCTTTAATAATTTGCACTAAATGCTTTAACTTTTGTTACATTTTACTGAACCTTTATTATTTACCTGTTGATTACAAATAGGTTACCTGTTGATTAGTAATAGGTTACCTGTTGATTAGAAACAACAGGTACCAGATTACTGTCTAATTTATTTGTTGATATTTTCTTAACTCTTAGTACATAGCTTTTAAACTTTTGATTCCATTAATTGTATCTTTTGATTATGTATAAATGTTTACCTGTATATTTTAATACAACTTTTTACCTGCTGATCACAAATAATTTTACCTGTTTGATATATATCCATTTTTGAATTCAGCAGAATCCAGTGAAGCTATCCAATCCAGAGGAAGGTCTTGATGATGCACTGCTAAACTGACCATAACGTGTGGTCAACAACAGGACAAAATAATCCACAAGGACAACCAACTAGAACGACTCCTCCCTCAGGTACCTGGCTTTGTCCGGTTTCCGTGTCTGCGAGTGTCTGTGTCTCCGAGTGTCCGATGCATCTAGTACCACTGTGGCTCCTTATATTCAGTACCTTCTCACTGTCCGTGTCTTTGTGAGAACATTATCCTCCAAAATCTCTGCTTATCTGTGCGTTAGACACAGGTGTCATACACCTTGACTGAAAGCTGTTATAAATACCTGAAAGACAAGACGTATATAAATTGTAGGGCCTGACGTAATGACATCTACCTATATACATGTTCTACAACATCTGCTGCAAAGTTTTGTAGAATTATTGTGGTGGCAAGAGTCTTGTACATCTTTGCAAAATGATGGAAAATTTCCATTACCGACATATATACCTTTACTGTATTGTTGCTTTTGTCCATGAGGGTTTAAATTTCAATAGATTTCTGAAATTGAATGCCTTGTAGATGATTGTAGATTATAACCATGAAATTATGGTTTCATGATTATTTCTATGACCTGGAAATCAAACCTTCACGAGTAAGTTTTCTGACAGAAAATTGTGAAATTTTTCAACCACGAAATATAACAACTAAAAAGCAATGAGTATGCCTTTAATGGTATTTGATATTTTCAGAACAAAACAATATTTTATTTCTTCTATTATCTAACAGGTCCCTGACAATATTTTATTTCTTTTATGATCTAACAGGTCCCTGACAATATTTTATTTCTATTATGATCTAACAGGTCCCTGAGAGTATTTTATTTTTATTATGATCTAAAAGGTCCCTGACAATATTTTATTTCTTTAATGATCTAACAGGTCCCTGACAATATTTTATTTCTATTATGATCTAACAGGTCCCTGACAGTATTTTTATTATGATCTAAAAGGTCCCTGACAATATTTTATTTCTATTATGATCAAACAGGTCCCTGACAATATTTTATTTCTTCTATGATCTAACAGGTCCCTGACAATATTTTATTTCTTCTATGATCTAACAGGTCCCTGACAATATTTTATTTCTTCTATGATCACACAGGTCCCTGACAATATTTCATTTCTATTATGATCTAACAGGTCCCGGACAATATTTTATTTCTTTTATGATCTAACAGGTCCCTGACAATATTTTATTTCTTTTATGATCTAACAGTTCCCTGACAATATTTTATTTCTATTATTATCTAACAGGTCCCTGACAATATTTTATTTCTTTTATTATCTAACAGGTCCCTGACAATATTTTATTTTTATTATGATCTAACAGGTCCCTGACAATTTTTCCACATACCTAATATTTATACAACTATATAAATTGCTTAGACATTTATAGAACTATATAAATTGCTCAGACATTTATAGAACTATATAAATTGCTCAGATATTTATAGAACTATATAAATTGCTCAAGTAAAGATATACCAAGATATATCTAAATAAAATCTCTGTCCACTTAACAGATTAATGGATTGACCCGTTTTGTCAAGATCGGGGTATCCCATGACAGGTCATAGGGGACTGCAACCCATTCAATTAATAAGCTAATTGCTGTATCTATGTCATGTTTTTTCTTGCGGTATAACGAAAAAAAAAAATTGTCATGAAAGGGAAAAGAAATTTGTGGCATATGCCAGACACATTGTGTATTTCCCAGGAGTGAGTGTGATTATCCGTCAGCCCCGGGGCTTATCCCATAGATTTCCTTCATGGCGTGGAAGTTCAGCGGTACTATAGACATTTTTACAAATGTCACTATTGTAGTCCAAGAAAAGGAACACACACTGTGAACTGAGCAATTTACACTAGATCCTTTTTGTACATCTTATAAGGAGCGAGATCAATTTGTCAATTGAAATTTTATAAATGGCCAGATTTCATTTATAGATACAGAATTTAGTTCTGTAATTTGAAAAAAAATCAAGATGCTGGTTCTAATCTGTGTTTTGGAAATTAAATCAGAGGAAAAACATTCCTATGAAAAAATGAAAGAAACAGTGAATGATTTTGTCCTGTATCTTGATGTCAAGTAGTAACAATTATCTAGTGGACTTCCCTCGGACTGGACAATTTCTAGTAGACTTTCACTTGAACCAGACAATTAGTAATAGAGTTTTCCACAGACTGCATAGTTTCAACAAACAATATGAACCTACGATCCTCACTCTCCATTGAATTAAAAAATAGAAATTATCCCTTGAATTTTCACCACAGAAAATAACTTGTTTTTAAATAAACAGAATTAACATTTTCATCAGTATGTGTGTTTTGTCAGTAATGTAATTAATGCAAATATTGATAAAATAATTAAGAAAGCTATTTTTGCATTTAGATAACAAAGCTTACTTTATTAATATTTGGCATTAAATGCTTGCTTTTCACGAGGTGTCTTTATTGAATTGAGGACTTGCACCTCGTGCAAAAAAGTAATTATCAGAATACCATATTTTTTACAGAACTTTTTTTTTTTGAGAACGGCACTCTGTCTGACCCTAATGCTGATTGTGCAGCACATAAAAATCCCAAAGGCACATTATAAATCTTCACAATTTTGCAACATGTACAATTTTTATGATCGATTACCACAAACTTTACCACAGTAACAACCTGTCAACGGACAGCTGTCTGGCACAGCTAATTATCCTACAGTTCTTGCAAAACGGCTAAGGAATTAAAGGAAGAAAGAAAGACCTACCCTTTTCATTAATGCTCAACAGCTCAATAAATGGCTATGGTTGCTAAGCAGCAAATACTATACCATCCCCAAATTACCTAGCAACCAGAACAAAGCAGAATTTATATAGACTAACAGTAATCCACTGCTTTATGTTCTCTGTGTTATACTTTATGAACAAAATTCAATTTTCAGGTTTTTGGAAATTGATTTTAATTCTTGATCTTGACCCATTTTACCATCTTACGGATTCCAGAACTCTGCGTCCACATTCTTGTGTCAAAAATTGGTCAAGTGGAATGGTCAGGGACGGCCAAGGACATCGCTGTGGTCAGGAAAGAGCCGATGACGTCCTCGTCACTAGGGAAGGGCTGATGATGTCCCCGTTGCCAGGGAAGGGCCGATGACGTCCCCGTCGCCAGGGAAGGTAAGAAAACAACCCTGTCCAATCAGAGACATGAAGAGGACTTATAGAGGAGCTGATAAAACAAGACAGAATATCCTGGTGATGTTGTCATGGTAACATCTTTTAATGCTATTTTCCTGATCAGATCAACTGTCCAGTGTGTATAGGTCATGGTCATAGATAGTCAAGAACGACCTTGGCTGACCTATCACAGAGGTCAGTCGGACTGGTCAGTGGATTAGCAGGGGATCTGAAAGTAAGCATATTAGATCTACGCCTCATCTTACACAGTTATATATCACAACCAGGACAACCAGGTGGGATTCCTTTCATATTGATTGAAAATAATTTCTGAAGTCTCTAAAACAAATCTTTAATACTACAAAACCATTGATATATTCTACAGAAAGCATACTGATATCTTAATGAAAATTAACTGTATAAATCAGAATGTAGCATTTGAACACTCATTCCTTACCTTGACAATTTTCAGGTAGATCTCAGCTTTCCTTAGTCATATTACACCCTCCTTTACCATACAAGCACCTGTATTAATCATACAATCAAGGGGCAGCTATTAATTTTATTATCATATTATTATATTAATCCACATTTAATATCCTACACCACTATAGCTGAGCTGCATCATTCCTATCTGTAACCCTTTATTAGTCATTTTCAAGATGTCCTTATCTAGTTTGTTTGTGTTTTATGTTCTTTTAAGAGCTTTGTCCATTTCAGGATGTGTTAAGATTTGGTTGTGTATTAATTTGAATGGTCTATATAGACAAAAAAAATATTTTAAAAAACAAACAGGTACTTGAAGGTTGTGATGTAATCAACAGGTATACAGGTGTGGTGATGTAATCAACAGGTACACAGGTGTGGAGATGTAATCAACAAGTACACAGGTGTGGAGATGTAATCAACAGGTACACAGGTGTGGTGATGTCATCAACAGGTACACAGGTGTGGAGATGTAATCAACAGGTACTCTGGTGTGGAGATGTAATCAACAGGTACACAGGTGTGGTGATGTAATCAACAGGTACTCAGGTGTGGAGATGTAATCAACAGGTACTCAGGTGTGGAGATGTAACCACGAGGTACTCAGGTGTGGAGATGTAATCAACAGGTACTCAGGTGTGGTGATGTAATCAACAGGTACTCAGGTGTGGAGATGTAATCAACAGGTACTCTGGTGTGGAGATGTAATCAACAGGTACTCAGGTGTGATGTTGGAATCAACAGGTACTCATGTGTGGTGATGTTACCAACAGGTACTCAGATGTGATGATGTAATCAACAGGTACTCAGATGTGATGATGTAATCAACAGGTACTCAGGTGTGGAGATGTAACCACCAGGTACTCAGGTGTGGTGATGTAATCAACAGGTACTCAGGTGTGGTGATGTAATCAACAGGTACTCTGGTGTGATGTTGTAATCAACAGGTACTCAGTTGTGGTGATGTAACCAACAGGTACTCAGATGTGATGATGTAATCAACAGGTACACAGGTGAGGAGATGTAATCAACAGGTACTCAGGTGTTGTGATGTAATCAACAGGTACTCTGGTGTGGAGATGTAATCAACAGGTACTCAGATGTGATGATGTAATCAACAGGTGCTCAGGTGTGGAGATGTAACCACCAGGTACTCAGGTGTGGTGATGTAATCAACAGGTACTCAGTTGTAGTGATGTAACCAACAGGTACACAAATGTGATGTTGTAACCACCAGGTACTCAGTTGTGGTGATGTAACCAACAGATACTCAGGTGTGGTGATGTAATCAACAGGTACTCAGGTGTGGTGATGTAATCAACAGGTACTCAGATGTGATGATGTAATCAACAGGTGCTCAGGTGTGGAGATGTAACCACCAGGTACTCAGGTGTGGTGATGTAATCAACAGGTACTCAGGTGTGGTGATGTAATCAACAGGTACTCAGGTGTGGTGATGTAACCAACAGGTACTCAGTTGTGGTGATGTAATCAACAGGTACTCAGGTGTGGAGATGTAACCACCAGGTACTCAAATGTGATGTTGTAATCAACAGGTACTCAAATGTGATGTTGTAATCAACAGGTACTCAGATGTGGTGATGTAATCAACAGGTACTCAAATGTGGTGATGTAATCAACAGGTACTCAAAAGTGATGTTGTAATCAACAGGTACTCAGATGTGGTGATGTAACCAACAGGTACTCAGTTGTGGTGATGTAACCAACAGGTACTCAAATGTGATGTTGTAATCAACAGGTACTCAGTTGTGGTGATGTAACCAACAGGTACTCAAATGTGATGTTGTAATCAACAGGTACTCAGATGTGATGATGTTACCACCAGGTACTCAGTTGTGGTGATGTAACCAACAGATACTCAGGTGTGGAGATGTAATCAACAGGTACTCAGGTGTGGAGATGTAATCAACAGGTACTCTGGTGTGATGTTGTAATCAACAGGTACTCAGGTGTGGTGATGTAACCAACAGATACTCAGGTGTGGTGATGTAATCAACAGGTACTCAGGTGTTGTGATGTAATCAACAGGTACTCTGGTGTGGTGATGTAATCAACAGGTACACAGGTGTGGTGATGTAATCAACAGGTACACAGGTGCGGAGACCAACAAGTAATCACCCTCTATTATTTTATTGCCTTCCATTGTTTTATCACAATTTATTGTTTTATTACAATTTATTGTTTTATCACAATCTAGTGTTATATCATTTCTATTTTGTTTTTACATTTCTATTTTGTTTTTACACTCTATTATTTCATTACCCTCTATAGATATATAAATCAATTTATAACATTTACCTTCAATTGCTAAAATTGAAAATTCATGGTTTAAATACAGAAGAAAGCAAATTCTTTTAAAATAACAATAAAAAAAAAATTGTATGCAAAAGCATAACTACTTGAGGTTTTCCCACACAAAGCAATATTTGTTGTCTCGAACGATTCTGGAAAGCTCGACAGTGTAATTGGCTGCAGTCTTGGAACATAAGTTGAACATCCTCACCAGAGGTCGTAGATGCAGACTTTTATTTTATTTTCTCCCCCTCGATTGTGATTTCTTCTATTTCAATTATAATTTATAAAATTTATTTTTAAAGAAAAAAAAATTATAATGAGACTTTTGTGTTGTTAAGGAAATTCGCCTATATTCATAAGTGAGACATTCTTTTATCAGCCCATGTCAGTATACAGATAGGTATTAGTTCAGGTGAGAAATTCATTAAATAACAGAATAAAAATCTTGACCATTATTTAGTTCTTCTTATAATAAATTGATTTGATGAGGATGCAGATTCCGTGTTTCGAAAAAATCGTATAAATTGTGAAAACGAAATATGCTCTATTTTAATTCTTCGTCAGCCAAAAATAATAGATTTAAGAATGAAGAAATAAATACTACTGGTTGTTCAGGTGAATCATTTGTATTTGATTATTTGTTTTTACAAAAAAACTTGAAAACGTTAGAACGAATACCGTTGTTATTTCAGCTACGCCAAAAATTCGATAAATTGCAAGATATGAAAATTATTCTAAAAGCCAACGTTTCGACATAGATTTTGATGAAATAGATACATTGTAGCCTGTCCTAACTGTATCATGATTTTACTAACCGCCTAACTTGGAAATGAAATATCTCGAACATGAAGATTTCAAAATGGCGAAAAAGCTACCGAAGAAAATGCGAGGCATACAACAGAACAAGTGTCTGCATAAGTATCAGCTCACGTCATCCAGCTAAATTATTCAATAAGACACGTGACACAACCCTGCATTTTCATTGGTTATTGCACGAAAGCCCGCAACTTCAGCACGCTGCAGAAGTCTCTACAAAGCTAAACAGCTCGCTGATAAAAATGTTGTCATTTTTGTTTTACCACAATATGTCATATGAATTACTATATTAGAATACAATTACATTTCTAATAAAGAAGATTCAGGGATGTGCTATCAGTTTTGTAAAAAAATATACGAATCAAAACCAAAATATCGAAATCCGTTTAAGAAGTTTGAACTTCAAAAATGAAGTCACTATGTTAAAGTAAAATTTCATCCGAAGATTTTGTATATCAAAATTGGAGATCGGCTTGCATAAAAAAATATTTACGAGGGGAGAATCAAATGCTCGGAATCGTAAAAATTAAAAAATGTTCGTCGAGAATTTTCCGAAAAATGAAAAATTGTTCTCTATGTTAGAACATATATTTTTGATAAAACCTTATTCTTTTATTAAATTCATCAATGTGAAATATTTCAATACTGCTAATTCTCTGCACATATTACCTTGCAGCACATGTAAAATGCTGGAACTGTACTGGGGAGCGAAGTTGTGCAGCAGGGGCGATCGATAAACGGCAAACATGGACGAAGGCGCACCTTGAAAATCTCCAAACAGGGTACCCTATGTTCACCTTCCAGTCAAGTCTACAAGACAAAAATTTCTGAAAATCAAATAAGAAATCAGGTAATGAATGAACACTTGATGAAATCTCCAAGTACAAAAATTGTACAACATTGAGAAATTTTCGAGAAAGAGAAAAAAAGTCAAAGTAAATCTAGGCGGTAATTGTAGTGTGAAGTGGGTGGGACACATGTTTGTGTACCCGACAACCTTGCAGTGCATTCTGGTTCATTTGTCTGTCTGCTGAGTACAAAGCTTCACATATAATGTGTCTGCATTCTTAAACAATACCACCACTGCACAGACCTGTGATCACATTTCTGTCGGCCAATATCTCAATGTGCCATGTAAATTTTCTAATATTTTTTTAAACGAATACCGTCATAAATGTTTCGGAAATATGATGATGATGAAGAAACATATTAGAAACACTGACCACTGACCTTGGAAATGGTGAAATGCTGTTGAGGTGACCGCCGCGATAGCATGCAGGTGTCATGGCGGCCGAGTTCCTCTGTAGGGTAAGCAGTGTTCCCGCCAAAACTGCGAGGTGGGCAATATGCCTTTGTCCGTCTTGGCAAAATTTAGTGTTGAGCTGGAATAAACAAATATAAAAAGTGAAACCTAGATTGTTAGAAGTGAACATTTTGTCAATGTAATGTGTTGTAGGTTGAGCGAGGCTGAGAATCAATGGATGCTCCGTGTAATGCTAATGTAGGCCTGCCTACCCTACCCGCCTCTCTCTCTACAGTTCCAGACAGAGATCCAAAACCCGGTCACCACAGATCCATGGGGCCTTGTCTAGGACAACCCCCAGATAGGGACAGCGAAAAAGGAATGATCTCCCTAACAAAATGTCCTTCTCCGCCTATGAAACCAGAGGATGTTTGGTCAGAGGCTTGGCATCAAATGGAGAATCGTCCAGGACGACTACATGAACAAAGATGGGTGGTGGAGATGGCGCGAAACCGACAACCTACGACAACGCGCCCCTAGACAACGCAACCTCTTACACAAAAGTCACAGCAACAGGATGTAACGCAGACCTTACAATTTTGTCAGAATGATGCTTATTTTATATGCAATGACCAAATTTTCTAAATTTTACACAGATGTGGAAATCACAGGAACTGTTCACTCGCCCTAGTGTAAGGTTTTAAGGTAGTCTGAATCACAATGAACATTTTTGTTTCTTTTTAAAATTATCTTTTACGCATCTGTTTTACCCAATTTAGTGTAATGTGATGTTGAACGATTTCTACAAAATGTAAGAATCAGTGTATTTGCGAACTTTCCTTACCAGTCGAAAGAAACTTTCCCAAAGTTGTTCACATTTCCGAGAGCCCACTGTTTCAAGGTAAATCCTCAGACTACATCCTAGTGGTGACAAATATCTGGGAAAACTAAAAGTCTCGTACCGAAAAACTGCATTTTTGATGAATTCAGGTAGTGCGTTGCGCACGCGCAAACGATTCTTTCAATATTTTCAAGAAATCCAAAGAATTGCGGTTCCATCAAACTTACACAAGTTTTTAAAAGTCGAAACATCCATCGAAAAAAATTATTTATCCAGAACGAAAACGTATTCTTGGAGAAACTATCCCGAAAATTATTTCATATGGTATGAAATACATGTGTTTCTTAAAATACGTCTGCGCATGCGGGGCCTCCCTTGTTGTGCATGTACGACCCACAAGATCTTCGACGAGAACACCATCCCTGTTTTTTCAGTTCCAAAATTATTCAAATGAGATCGGAAAATTTTCCATACAAGTTTAGAACAAGTATCGGCCATGTTTAATTCCCCGCACATGTGTGTATGTGAAAACTGCTTCCTGGTAAATGTAAGTTGGTAGACAGTGTAGAGGATGGTCTGTCAATTCCTTCTACATTCCTTACGACACAAACTATAGCTTAAAATTCAATCACGCATGCGCATGCATCCCTCTTACGTTTGTAAATGTTGCCAGTAATGTCGTTGTTGTAAAGCCACAGTGAACTCACATCGCCTATACCGAGAAGAAAGGTACCGCTTTGTGATGTGCATGCGCGGCGTCACCAAAAACCAGACAAAAATTCACCTTCACATATATATGTAGATATGTATACGTTAAAAAAACATACTAAATCTTTCATCAGATCAGCTAAGTTATGAAATACCTGCGAGAACTGTTCCTCAAAACTTGAATCCGCGTACAACGCAGTGAATCTCTCCTTTACACATCCAGGTTTCGGGAGATATCCAATCATTAGGTATTCATATATCGGTACTATGTTGGCGGCCATATTGGCGTATGTGCTAACACATGTTTTGTCTAGCTCTGTCAAAACCATGTAAAAATCCTGCCTAAAAAAGTTTAGATACGCGTTCCGTGAATTAGATGTCGGTAAAATAGCACTTGTATAACAATCCTTCGCCGAAATATCCGAGAAAGACACTACATGAATACATCCCACCTCTTTCCTCGCACCAATATGGCGACCCGCCTCTGTTCCTTCTTATGACACGAGGTGTACAAGGCGGGAATTGTTGATAGTCGTATGTACAGTAGACAAAAGTTGAAATTGAAAAAATTGGTATATGATATCAGATGAGCGCAGTGTGCACTGCCAAAGAGAAGTCATATGGATATGCTAATCAGTTTTTGTGTGATGGATATGTAAGTACAGCGAAGGTCACCGCGACAACCAAGGTAAGCCCCTCTCACACAGCCCCTGGCCGCGCTTTGTGTGCCGTATAGACAAAATACAGAGACAAATGCATCATGGCCAATGCATGCACAAATCTCCAATGCACCCTAGTACTTTAAACCGGAACAAAAGCGAGAAAATATCAGGTTCGTGTGTATGACACCTTATCATGTGAACCCCATATTCAAATCTATTCTATTTAAATACGCAACGAAATTATCTAAAATACACCTTGCAGGAGAGTGACCCAGACACGTCAAATGTTTGAATTGAGTCTGCATTTCCCCGATTTTTTTTATCTTTGTATAGAGGTGTACATAAGTGTGTGTCTGGTTGTTGGCCGGTCTACAGCTGAGCACATGTACACTGTTACACTGGGGCTATGCACAGTGTCCCGCCACACTCCACTTCACACCGCCTGCTACACAAGCCATAGGTAAAAAGTGCACACAACGTGCAGACGACAGGCCTCACAATGACATGTTGTGCACATACTTGCTAGTTACCTGATAGACATACCAAGACATTCAGCCTTGAACCGCTTCCGCAGACAGACAGAACCCACCAGACAACGCTACCAACCTCCTCCCAGAACCGGTGTATGCTAAACCAACCTCCCTCCCAGTCCTCTTCCCTTAGCACTGCATGCGTGCAGCAAAGTCCACAATACACTACACAAGATGGTCGTAGGAACATCCGTAGCTACGCAGGCAAACGCCAGGCATGCACCAAAATGTTCCCCATGTGACAAAGGCATCTCAACACGCCCGCGGTAACAAAATGTGCATAATGGTCGCGCCCTGTAAATACGACATTGCACCCCAAGTGAGGGACCGACAGTTGCGATGATGTACCCATATTTTGGCGGGATATGATGCGCAGAGCATGTGCTTTCTTACCAAGATACTCAGTGCGCGCATGCGCTTTTAAAATAATTCCTACCTCGTTTTTAAATTTTTCCACATTACATTTCTTATTTTTCCACATTTGTTCGTATTTTAAGAGTTTATAAGTCCGGGTAACAACCTGTTCGATTAATAAAACTTTCAATATTCTTAAAACAACCTTACCGTCTTTGAATCCTTATCAAAACGATTTCAGTGGCGGCCATTTTGCTGAGCTCACCCTGAAATGCGAGAGGTGATCGCGTTTGTTTGTCACGTCTTACAAATTCCACATCGCGTCGCATAACTCCACATTTGCACAGATGTTAAATTGATATGCATCCAAAAACTTATACACAACAGTTTCCCACTGACGCCTTTGTTATGGAAGTGCAGCACTTTGTAATACAAGCACGCCCAGTATTTCTCTTTCAAATCCTGACACAGAAATGTCCACGACCGGCTGAAGAAGAATTCAATATATCCTGTGTATACTCAGTACAGAACTCCATATCATTATTGCGCACACCTCGCTTGTAGCCACTCTATACCTCACTGTAAAAAAACTTTTAACGACTCGAAAGATTGAACAATACTGCAGAATGGCACATGTGTATAGGCCGAGACTCGAGGCTACAGGCAGTATGTACAGAGAAATGGCGCTAGACTCAATAGCAAGAGAGCTCAGAAAACAAGGGGAACGACTCATGTTTGCCTAGACAGAATTCTAACTTGTCCCTGTTCAACACGCCACAGAAGGATAACCAACCAACAGTTTTTACAATACTAAAATCAGCAGTTCTTTGAAAAACAGACATCTATAATTTTTACCATGAGGAAAACTTTGGTAGAGATATTGTTTGCCCAAGTGTAGAAGATGTGTAGTACTGGTATGGGATTGTATACTAAAACATGTACAAATGTGAACACACGATTGTGCCACACTCACTCACACGGCTAAGTAGGGCACAGTGTTGACTTGTGCAGTAGGAGGTTGTATGTCATTGCACTGCTGTCTGGGCCTAGTTTAAAACCCACACAATCTACACCGAGGTAGATTAGGGGGGACTGCATGTCACTAAACACCAAAATATATTCTTCCACGCCACCACAGCCTAGCCGCATCCAGCGACTGCATACATACCATGTGACTCAATAGTCAACCCCAGTGTAAAATTGCTCAACCATATGTGAGGTAATAACACTGAAATTAGGCCAATTCAAAGTTTAAATTTGATGGTGGTCTGTAAGCTACCTGTGTGTGTACAACCCATCAGAGGCCCGATATACAACCAGCCATGTACATTATCTGGTGCATAGCATTTGAATATAAGACGGTGTTTGTCTGTACCGGCGCCCCAGACATGGTGAGTCAGGTCCCCCACCCCATAACCCTACCAGCAAACACCTACCAGGTCCTCAGGTCACGGTGCATATCATTAGTGTGTGCACACATAGCACTGCACTAGGTATCGCCACACCGACTCACGTAGCCCATTGAATTAAGATCCCTCACCGCTATTGGTGGATTGGTGACGGTCACACCCAGAGTGTGCAGTCTGTGAAATAAGATGTCTGGCAAGTGGTAGTGCTGCACTATGATTTAACACACTGGTAAGGATCTAGCGGTGACCATTGTCGAGGGTACATCTCCCACCTACCCTGCTGCACCCTGCACTGGTACGCATCCTTCTCACACAATACAAGCCTCCATGCTGATGGATTTTTCGCCATTTTTTCCCAACGTCTGGCTGGAAGTGTTGCATAGTGTATAGTGTCTCCCTATCTCCCTCGTCAGTACTGGATCATAACAAATTGACCTCCAAACAGGAGAGTTCAGCGGCAGATTTTGCTAACGGTTTTTTGGCGCGAAGGTGTGGTGGCGCGCGAAAGTTCAAAAACTGTGCACATAACATATTCTTGTGCTGGTCATACTTGAGCGGACAAGTTTGGAATGTACACCAGTACTGTTACAAAACTTTACATGTAAGTGGTGTTTGGACACATTCAGGGCTCGTGTTGTGTAACATTCTGGAACAGTAGGTGTCCACTACACAGGGTTACGTAGGTGCACTGCCTTATTCCACACTCAGCAATTTTTGTTTCACGCTCAGGTTCATCTCAAGCTTTCGGGCAACATACAAAGCTTTGTTTTGATGTGAAGGCTATGATTACGTGTGGGGTGTGTTGGCGGTGTACATCACTGCATTACGTGTACCTGTTATCCTCGTCTAGCCAGGATTTAAACGGACGACGTAACCATTTACACATGTATCCCATGCTACCCACACACCGTTTTACATATTTGAAATGTTGAGTGATGGTATTTTGTAAGCGACATGATATTATTACTGATTTTGAAATCTTCATAATCTGTATTTTTCAGGAAAGCTACATAATGTGGTTTGTTACCATAGATAAAATATAATATAATATGCTCATTTCAGACAATCAGCTTTTAGGAAATGTTACCATTGATAAATTTCAATATAATGTTTCAGACATTCTGGATTTAAGAAATGTTACCATTGATAAATTTCAATATAATGTTTCAGACATTTTGGATTTAAGAAATGTTACCATTGATAAATTGCACTATGACTGTTTCAGACAAACAGCTTTTAGGAAATGTTACCATAGATAAAATATAATATGCTTATTTCAGACAATCAAGTTTTAGGAAATGTTACCATTGATAAATTTTAATATAAATGTTTCAGACATTCTGGATTTAAGAAATGTTACCTTTGATAAATTACAATATGCTTATTTCAGACAAACAGCTTTTAGGAAATGTTACCATTGATAAATTGATAAATTTCAATAGGACTGTTTCAGACAATCTGGACTTTAGGAAAACTTTTTCAAAGAAAATCTCATTTGTAATCCTCTGTGTAGATTCCAAAAATATTGTAGTATGTGGATAGACTTTTTTTTTTGTATACCTGTCAGTTTCTGTATGTTCTATAACTATCTATATGTTATATTCCACAGATACCAGAACGGATTTAATGTTGAGGGTTTCTAGTTTTATCATTATATAAGCACTGAAACAAGCATCCAAGTCTTTTCAGGGCCTGGTCAGTATCTTCTGTTTGTTTTGTCCAATCTGCCTTCTTTGCCTCGTCCAAACTTTGTGAAGTGAATGTTTTAAAACTGTTGCTTCTCGAAAACTTTTATCATGAATGTTTTAAAAGTATTTTTTGATAAGTTCATTTCTTATACAAAGGGAATTGCATCTGTTTATTTTATAAAGTTGGTCGAGATTGGATATGTTTATTTATAAAGTTGGTTGAAATTTTTTACATCTTTCCTTGGGTACCAATATACCGGATATCAAAACTTCACTAGTATCTAGTAAGTGGTTTTACAGTTTTTTTTAATAAATTGTTATATCAAATTTTGTTTGTATGTATTCTGAAAATAGTGTTTGGTTCACCAACTTTTAATTTAGATTAGTTGTTGTCAATTTTCACAAGTACTGGTTTAACAGAATATATACAGTAAAATGTTCACAAGTTCTGGTTTAAAAGAATATATACAGTAAGATGTTCACAAGTTCTGGTTTAACAGAATATATACAGTAAAATGTTCACAAGTTCTGGTTTAACAGGACCTACACAGTAAAATTCTCACAAGTTCTGGTTTAACAGAAAATATACATTAAAATGTTCACAAGTTCTGGTTTAACAGAATATATACAGTTAGATGTTCACGAGTACTTGTTTAACAGAATATACAGTAAAATGTTCACAAGTTCTAGTTTAACAGGACCTTTACAGTAAAATGTTCAATAGTTCTGGTTTAACAGGACCTAAACAGTAAAATTCTCACAAGTTCTGGTTTAATGGACCTACACAGTAAAATTTCACAAGTTCTGGTTTAAAGGACCTAAACAGTAAAATTCTCACAAGTTCTGGTTTAACAGAATATATACAGTTAGATGTTCACAAGTACTTGTTTAACAGAATATACAGTAAAATGTTCACAAGTTCTAGTTTAACAGGACCTTTACAGTAAAATGTTCAAAAGATCTGGTTTAACAGGACCTACACAGTAAAATTTTACAAGTTCTGGTTTAATGGACCTACACAGTAAAATTTCACAAGTTCTGGTTTAAAGGACCTAAACAGTAAAATTCTCACCTAAACAGTAAAATTCTCACAAGTTCTGGTTTAAAGGACCTAAACAGTAAAATTCTCACAAGTTCTGGTTTGACAGACCTAAACAGTAAAATTCTCACAAGTTCTGGATTATCAGGACCTACACAGTAAAATTCTCACAAGTTCTGGTTTAAAAGACCAAAGCTGTAAAATTCTCACAAGTTTAGGTTTAACAGGATCTAAACAGTAAAATTCTCACAAGTTCTGGTTTAACATGATCTACAGGGTTATCAAATCAACAGCTAGCTGATATAAATGTCAGTATAGACAAGTGATAACCAAAATATATTAAACTTGCTGATTATTCTGTGACCAAATATACATGGTGACAGTTTTAAGATTTTTTTATTCACCTTATAAATTTATATCTAGTATTTCATACAGTTAAAAATTTATTACTATTATTCCCTACACACTGAAATTTTTTTTATTTTTTTTTATCATGTGAATAATTTTTATTACGTAAACTATAAGAAATAATTGCATATATATTTCTAGAAGGTGTTTCAAATAAATTTTCTTCAATAAACATTTTAAATAAATTGAATCTTTTAAGAAATCTGACAACAAATTCCTTAAGAAAATTATTTTATAGATCATAAGTCCTAGGCTTCATTGCCTACTAAATGGCAGAGCTGTAGGGTTAGTTGAGTTGGATTTGAAATCTGCATAATTTATTAATCCAGAGTTGTCTAGACAGATTTAATTATTCAAGCAATGGAGAGGCAGGTCTGATTTCAAGCCGAGCCATTGGGGAATATTTCTAAAACAGGCAGGATTATTGAATTAATTCTAACACACTCAAACAGCCTTGTTGGCCATTTTTATTTTCATGTCAGAGTCATAAAATCAATATTGTAAATTTTTGAAAAATATTTGAAGAAAATGTGTGTAACTTTTAATTTTAATTTCATGTAAATTATCTGGTTTTATCAAAGGAAAAACAATTAGATATCATATTTTATTTAAATTTCTATCAAAAGTACTGTTTCTATCATTTTAATTTAAACAAGATATTTATTTAGTGATTTGAAATTTACAAGAATGATTAATTAAATGCAATCAAAATTCCTAAAATGTAAATATGTAAATGCAATAGAAATTCCTGAAGTGACACACAGAGTGATGTTACAAAAGCTTACTGTGGATAACACATGGGAGGGTATAATATAGAGGTTACTTAGGGATTTATTATACAGGTCTTCTCTTGGGAGGTTTTCTTTCTCATACCAAATTTCCTGGACTTATAAAAATAATTTGCAGTGTACTGAATTAAATTTAAAATCAGAAACCCCTTGTCCTGGTAGTGCTACAGATTTATGAATTAAATTTAAACTGAAATGATTTCCTGGTTCAACTGAAAAACGTTCCTGGTTCATTAAGTTCTAAAACATGTGATATGAAATAGATTTGTACCCAGGAAATGCATCTGGATTTGTACAAAATATATTTTTGATCAAAATAAATGTAAGTATCACTTCATTTGTTTTTCCTTAATGTCAGGATTTAAATCGGTCATTATTTGTTGAATTTTCAGTGTTTATTAATTTTTTTCTTCATATTTACAGCTTAGTCAATATTTCTGGCAAATACCATGATACAAACAGGAACATTTTTGTATTTATTAATTCAAAATATTTAATATAGAGTTGTTTGGCCTAGATATTAATTATAGGCATTCAGAATGTCAAGTTTTATGTCTGCCATAATTAAAACAATTTTTTTCTTTTTAAATTTTCTTATTGAAGTCAACAGCACCAAAAATTTGTAAATATTTAGTCCCTTAATCAATGCTTTTATTGCTTGCTGTAAATCTATTTTAATTAACTTTTAAATTTAAATTATTTCAATGTTATAAATTCATATTTCTAAAATTTGAATTATTTCAGTATTGATTTATTTTTTCAATGATTTTTATTTTTATTTTTAAATTTTGAATCTAAAGAAAAAAGAAAAGAAAAAAAAAAGGAAGTCTTCCATAAAATTCAAAGCAATATTCCGCTTAATATTTTGTGAACATTGACAGAGATGGGTACTACCTGCTCACCAAAGACTCCCAGTGTGCAGATTTTCTATAATTTATGCCAGACAGGGGAGACAGTAGATTTAATCAACATAGAATTACAGGTTAGAGTTATCTGCCCCTGGCAAAATTTTTATCAATGCGACATCTAACCTTTTGGATGGAGTTATTTTAAATACTTAATAGAACAGTTTTTTTGCACAAAACAAGACAAAAATAAAGCATAATTTTTAATTTTAACATATTTCAAATAAAGTATAATTCAAGATTTTAAATTATTTTAAATAAAGCATAATCTAAATCTTAACATATTTTAAACAAAGCATAACTTAATATTTTAATTTCAGAAAACATTTAGAAAGAATATTAATAAATGCTTTGATAACAAAATGTCAATGTACCTATTTGTGATAGCATTAAGTTGAACTGCATCATATCAGAGACATTTTTTTCCATTGATAAATCATGCATATATATTTTATCATGCCCTTCTCAATAAGAAAAATATGTCAAGGCTGCTTTTTATAATAACAGATAAGATGTTTTATTTCTCATGCAATCATCTATTTTTTTATGTATTTTTGAAAAAATGGTTCAAAGATAGAATTGTATTCTTGCTTGACTGTGGTTGTCTATTAAAAATATTATTCCATTAGATTGTAATAATGTACATTTTGTATTTAATATTGTAATGTCTTTGAAGAGAATACAATATCGTTTATAAGAAACTTTTTATATAATGTATTTTACATTGTAATTTTTTGAAGACAACACAATACTATGATTTATTAAAAACTTATTAAATTTCAACAATTGTAAAAGAAATATTTTTCTTTATTTTGTCGATAAATTATTTAATTTCAACTAATTTTATTGCATAAAGAAAACGTATGAACAACAGGCATAGCCTATATTAGTTCTTTCCAAATAGTAACAAACCAACAACGATTATATACACAATGTGATACAAGTTGAAGTAATGCCAACTATGGGCAAGATATTTGTTTAAAGTTAAGTTTTTAATACTATATTTAAGTCTGGATATTTTGAAGTTATACAGGGTAAGACATCTTTTTAAAGTTAAGATTTTAATACTATATTTAAGTCTGGATATTTTGATGTTAAACTGGGTAAGACATCTTTTTAAAGTTAAGATTTTAATACTATATTTAAGTCTTGTTATTTTGATGTTAGATTGGGTAAGACATCTTTTTAAAGTTGAGATTTTTTAATACAACATTAATATCTGTGCTTTCTTGTTAGTAAAAAAACCTGGGTAAGTATATACAATAAAGAACAGGTGAATGTTCAATTTACAGATTTATATTTTATTCCTGGAGATAAAATAAAGAAAATATTTATTCCTAAACTTTGTTGTGACTTTCTTTTTATAGTTTTATATTGCTAAAAACCTACTGTATAAAATTCTCTGAATACTCTTCAAGAAATAAAGAAATTTAAGCATGAATTGTATGAATATGGTCTATATATGTCATTTGTATGCAAGATCACAAAAGTATTTTAAGTTGAAGACAATTGTTCTTGTTATTTTAAATATTTCTTTAAAGACATTTTACTCAAAATGTATCTCCTTTAAGTTTTACTTCCTTTAGTTGTATTTATCAAATTTATCACCAAAAGTTTGTGGTAACAAAATCATCATCAGAATTCTGTGGTCTATTTTAAAATTTGTATGACTGAATTCACTTTGCTATCATTTTTTAAAAAATAGTGTGCAGGTTGAACAGACTGGTATATTCTTTGAAGAAGTGTATTTCACTCACATCAAGATAGCATACAACCTTAAGGTCATCAGATTCTGTAAAAGTTGACACTCAAATGATATTGAAGTCTTTTGTTCTGAAAAATTTGACACTCAAATGATATTGGAGTCTTTTGTTCTGTAAAAGTTGACACTCAAATGATATTGCAATCTTTTGTTCTGTAAAAGTTGACACTCAAATCATATTGGAGTCTTTTGCTCTGTAAAAGTTGACACTCAAATCATATTGGAGTCTTTTGTTCTGTAAAAGTTGACACTCAAATGATATTGCAATCTTTTGTTCTGTAAAAGTTGGCACTCAAATCATATTGGAGTCTTTTGTTCTGTAAAAGTTGACACTCAAATGATATTGGAGTCTTTTGTTCTGTAAAAGTTGACACTCAAATGATATTGCAATCTTTTGTTCTGTAAAAGTTGACACTCAAATCATATTGGAGTCTATTATTCTGTAAAAGTTGACCGGCAAATGATACACATTAATGTTAAATAGGACAACTGAAATGCTCATTGTTTTCACCACAAATCCAACAGCTTAACACACAAGTTAGGTACATAGATGTTCTAAGGCAACACCAAGGTAAGTTTGGGTGTCACAAGGCAACCAAAGACTAGCAAAGATATATTTCAAATTCTCATGATGCTAACATAACTAATTACCAAATAATCTTATCCAATAAAAAAAATCTGGTACAAACACCTGTTTTAGGATGTAAGGAATGATTCCACTATCAGAGAGTCTAAGTCTGGTCTTGGTGGTCGGGTGGTGCAGTGGATAGTACATATGTCTTTCACCAAGGCGGCCAGGGTTCGATTCCCCCACCGTACGTGAAAAGGTATGGGGTCACCTGCCTGGCCACGTGGGTTTTCTCCAGGTAGTCCGGTTTCCTCTTACAATAAGACCCCTAGTGCGCTAACATCAGAGTCAACAAGAGTGATTTATATATATATATATAGTTGGATAAGTTGTTTCATAATTATTATAAAATAAATAAAGTTTATAAGTTATAAGTGGTCTTGACCCAATAAAAGATTTTCAGAGTTAAGAGTAGGTAAACAGAAGTTCTACAACAGATTTCTTATTATCATAACTATCACATAGCCTCTATTGTGTCCATCTGGTGTACAACCACAAGAGTAAATAGTATGGACATTCAAACAAGTGTTATACTAAATCAGAAGTTGTCCAATTTATAACAAAACTGAATTCTGTGCACAAATTGACAGGTGAAGTGACGTTGACAAGCACTGGCAGAAATTGTCACTGGCAGAAATTAGGCAGTTCCTCGAAATGTTGCAACTCTTTTATAATTCACTTTATGACCGTCAGTGTGTTGGAGAAATTAAAGGGCACATTGTTGATCAAAGGTGAGGAGATGGTCATAAAATTACCATGACAACCCAGACACACACCTGAAACTAACGAGAAAATAAAGGACCACTTCCTACAGAAACTTGCTTCATCAAACTAATGACCTTACAGTTCTTATATCTCACCACACTGAACGGTCCCTGAAAGATGAGAGTATTTCTGTCTGTCTGAAGATCAGAGCATTTCGGTTGCTGACTGGACCCTACAGATGAGAGTATTTTTGTCCTGACTGGACCCTAAAGATGAGAGTATTTCTGTTGCTGACTGGACCCTAAAGATGAGAGTATTTCTGTTCTGCCTGGACCGTTAAGATGAGAGTATATCTGTCCTGACTGAACCCTAAAGATGAGAGTATTTTTGTCCTGACTCAACCCTAAAGATGAGAGTATTTCTGTCCTGACTGGACCGTTAAGATGAGAGCATTTCTGTCTTGACTAGACCCTAAAGATGAGAGTATTTCTATTTGTATCCCTGTATGACTGAAGGCCTAGACCTACCAGACAGTTGAACACATTCTCCGTGTACAAACTACAAACATTTAGAATTCTGAATAATACATTTCTCGACAATTATCGGAGATTATTGAAACAAATGAATGGGGTTGTCTCCCTTCCCCTAGAACTGCCAGACAAATCAAACTGACATAACTCAGCAAATCAATAAGGCATGCTGAATGCTGAAAAAAGTATCATTTAATTGATTAATTCCTTCTTAATTATTCAAACATGATACAGTATATGCGATGTAGGATTATATTTTTCATTGTTTGATTGCAACAGGAATGCTGTTTTTGACATTATCATGCTCTTCATATGTTAGAAAGATTATGCAAGTGTTATCTTCGATAGAACTTTGTCCCCTTAGTAACCATTATACATTTTACTTCCTAAGTTATACCGTATAATACAGGTTTTTCCTTCCCTTTATCTAGAGAAACACCTTGCGGTCTAGTTCTTAAAAAAAAAAAATCTATTTTGGCCCCAAGGAAACACTTCTACTGTGGATACTACACAGACCCACACATTTATTTCCAAATCCAGATTCTACAAGAACCCACATATTTATCTCCAACTCAGGTATAAAAGAAATTCTCTCCCCGATGGCTCAGAGGAACAAATTCTCCATGGACTCCAAATCAACTGAGCCCCGTCCTTGGATAATCTAGTGAACCATTTAACCAGCCAATCAATATCAGTCCGATGTAGGGCAGCTGTAATCAGCATGTTGGAGTTGTATCCCCTGATAGAGTTAGTCTCCATGGACGCATGTGTTAATATCACAACTTGCCGCTAAATTATAACGCATCCCCAAACCCTTACCGGTCAAATCTTATAGACGTCATCCCCACACCTTTACAGGTCAAATACAATAGACCACAACCCCACATCCTTGCCGGTCTAATCCAATATAAGAAAGTGTTCAAAGGTTCACCATACCAATAAAAAGTGTTCAATGTTTCACTATACCAATAACAAGTGTTCAATGTTTCACCATACCAATAAATAAGTGTTTAATGTTTACCATACTAATAAATAAATGTTTAATGTTTCACCATATCAATCAAAAGTGTTCAATGTTTCTCAGTACAAATTAAAAGTGTTCAATGTTAAACCATACCAATAAATCAATAAAAAAAGTGTTCAGTGTTTCACTTTACCAATAAATAAGTGTTCAATTTTTCACTATACCAATAAATAAGTGTTCAATGTTTCGCCCAACCAATAATGTTCAATGTTTCACCATACCAATAAACAAGTATTCAATGTTTTGCCATACCAATAAATAAGTGTTCAATGTTTCACCATACTAATAAATAAGTTTTCAATGTTTTGCCCAACCAATAAATAAGTGTTCAATGTTTCACCATACCAATAAATAAGTGTTCAATGTTTTACCATACCAATTAAAAGTGTTCAATGTTTCACCATACCAATAAATAAGTGTTCAATGTTTTGCCATACCAATAAATAAGTGTTCAATGTTTCACCATACCAATTAAAAGTGTTCAATGTTTCACCATACCAATTAAAAGTGTTCAATGTTTCACCATACCAATTAAAAGTGTTCAATGTTTCACCATACCAATAAAAAGTGTTCAATGTTTCACCATACCAATAAAAAGTGTTCAATGTTTCACCATACCAATAAATAAGTGTTCAATGTTTCACCATACCAATAAGAAAGTGTTTAGTGTTACACTGAACCAATAAAAGAATTTCAAAGTTTCACAATAGCTATAAATATGTATTCAAAGTTTCACCTTGCTAATAAATATTGTCCAATATGTTTCAGTGTACTGTTAAATAAGTGCTCAATATTTCACTGAACCAATAAATAAGTGATCTATGTTTCACCATACAAAATAAATAAGGTTTTTTATGTTTCACCATACCAATAAAAAGTGTTCAATGTGATCGTACCAATAAATAAGTTTTCAATTTTTCAACATACCAATAAATAACATTCAATGTTTCACCATAAGTATTCAATGCAAGTGCTCGGTACCATCATTTTGTTTCTTTATTTTATATTGCTGATAATGACCTGTTGTAGCTTTATTTCTAAGTTAATTTTAATTGCAAGACTTTGGGGGAAAAGAGCAGACACCAAGATTGCCAAGTGCCTACAGGCAATGACACCTCCCACATAAAACTCATTGTCTATGACTTCAGAGAAGTCCCACTGTCTTAAACATTAACTTTTACAGTTGATCCAAGTCTTTATTTTAAAATCTTCCCAGATTAGATATCTTAACAACAGATGTGGGACCTGACCGATATTAGTCTGTGGTGAACAATATTTAATGTTACAAAATAAAACAAAACGCATCATCCCAAAATAAAAAGGAAAACATGCAAAAGACTTCATAAATTCATAGGAGGCAAAACTGGGAGTGATTTTTCATAAGATTCAGGAAATACAAATATTCATGCTTAAAATCATGAAATAAAGTATCTTAAATATTTTGAAAACCCTCAATAGACTTTTTTATGTTCACTTACTAAAATAAAGAACGAAAGTAACAATAAAGTTTTGATTCCGTTCTGTTCGTCTATTGTTGGAAATATAAAGTTTTTGCTTCGTCGGTAATATTTAACAGAAGTTATCCATGTTACGTCTGACAATGTCTACAAAGTATAGGAGATATAACAAATGACAGTAATTCACAAGTGAATTTTGATTGGGGGGTCTACAGTACCCAGTCTGTCAGAATTAAGATATATTTCCTTTCTAAACAAGAAGCCTGTGTTCAGTGTAAGGTACAATTGAACAGTCATATTTATACAGCCCCTCCCCTCTGGTTGTCCCTAGACCTGTTATACCATCACAATAACCCACAACTTGTCACAGCCTCCTATTTACTTGTCTGGACCAACACTCCAAGTATTGTTAGCTTCCATTTTATCTTTATAAAATTAACCCCAAGAACTGCTAACTTTCATTTAATCTTTATGAAATCTACAATCATTATTAATCATATAATCAGGGCACAAACTCCTGATATTCACTTTTCTCTACATTCAGCAAATAATATTAATCAATATAAAGCGACGAAGAACAATTTCTGGGATACAACTTTAAACAGACGACATGAAGCAAGCTGACTAATCACAACTGAAGCGAGCTCGTTGCTACATTTTGTAATATTAGGTTGTCCTTTATGGATCTGAATTCTTAAGACAGCACAACAGCAACAAGCTGTGAGAGACCTAGCCAAATATTCCAACACATCATGCAAAGGGGTGTCACCAACTAGCATCAAACCACCGTGCGAAGACAGAAATACTCTTAAAATTTCAAAGTTATGGCTTTAAAAATATATACAGGGCTCAAAACCTTTCACGATAAGCAATTCAAACATGTCACTTTGACTGTGTGGTTTCATATTTACATATTCTCTCTCATGCTACACCTTCTATAGAACAGGCAGCTACTACAGGGAAGGGAGGAATAGGAGGAGGTTAAATAAAGGAACAACAAGAGTATTAAAGCTGAACCTGATCTCATGACACTAAGAACCAGAGCAGAATGAATGATGAACCAGGAAAGAAGAAAAGATGAACCAGAGAAGGATGAATGATGAAATAGGATGAATGATGAACATGAGACATGATGATCCACAGGAAGAGGAAGAATGAACCAGAGGAGAAATGATGAACCAAAGCAGGAGGAATAATGAACCAGAGAAGGGTGAACCAGAGTATAGAGAAATGATGAACCAGAGTAGGGGGGAATGATGAACCAGAGTAGGAGGAATAATGAACCAGAGAAGGGTGAACCAGAGTATAGAGAAATGATGAACCAGAGAAGGAGGAATGATGAACCAGAGTAGGATGAATGATGAACCAGGACAGGAGGAATGATGAACCAGAGCAGGATGAATGATGAACCAGAGGATGAATGATGAACCAGGACAGGAGGAAAGATGAACCAGGACAGGAGGAAAGATGAACCAGGACAGGAAGAATGATGAACCAGGACAGCATGAATGATGAACCAGGACAGGAGAAAAGATGAACCAGAGAAGGATGAATGATGAACCAGGACAGGAGAAAAGATGAACCAGAGAAGGATGAATGATGAACCAGGACAGGAGGAATGATGAACCAGAGAAGGGTGAATGATGAACCAGAGTAGGAGGAATGATGAACCAGAGTAGGATGAATAATGAACCAGAGAAGGGTGAATGATGA
Source organism: Mimachlamys varia (assembly GCA_947623455.1). NCBI lineage: Eukaryota > Metazoa > Mollusca > Bivalvia > Pectinida > Pectinidae > Mimachlamys > Mimachlamys varia. The sequence continues at coordinate 32,668,607 of OX392545.1, forward strand.
ACCAGAGTAGGAGGAATGATGAACCAGAGTAGGATGAATGATGAACCAGGACAGGAAGAATGATGAACCAGAGTAGGATGAATGATGAACCAGGACAGGAAGAATGATGAACCAGAGTAGGATGAATGATGAACCAGAGCAGGAAGAATGATGAACCAGGGCAGGGGGAAAAGTTGGATGACTGATGAACTAGTTGGCTGAAAGGTGAACAAGAATGTTCTGAAAGATGAACCAGAGTTGACAGAAAAATGAACTAGAGTTGGATGACTGATGAACTAGTTGGCTGAAAGGTGAACAAGAATTGTCTGAAAGATGAACCAGAGTTGACAGAAAAATGAACTAGAGTTGGATGAATGATGAACTAGAGTTGACTGAAAGGATGAACTAGAATTTGAGAGATGATGAACTAGAACTTGAGGGATGATGAACTAGAATTTGAGGGTTGATGAACTAGAATTTGAGGATTGATGAACAAGAATTTGAGGGATGATAAACCAGAATTTGAGGGCTGATGAACTAGAATTTGAGGGCTGTGAACTAGAATGTGAAGGATGATGAACTAGAATTTGAGGGATGATGAACTAGAATTTGAGGGCTGTGAACTAGAATTTTAGGGCTGTGAACTAGAGATTGAGGGATGATGAACTAGAGTTTGAGCAATGATGAACCAGAAAGATATCCAATAAACAAAGACCACTTACCTTGTTATGAGCACCATGTATCATTCTTTTTTTGTTGCCCTTTCTGAAAAACACAAATAGAATATTTCCTGAATCATTTATATCTCTCATTTCATGCTAAGTTACATTAAGCTTAAAAACTTGTTGAAGATAATATTTCATATTATTTGATTAAATTTGTAAAACACTTTGAAGCAAAACATCTTAAACATTTTGATTTTGTAACACTGATGCAAAAACAAAATTTTATAGCATAGTTTTGTGCAAAAACATGCTAATTTCAGAACATTTTCATAGCACTTTTTAATCCAAAATATTTTAATTCTTATAATATTGTTTGAAGCAAAAAAATCTTAAATTTCAAAACACTTTGATGCAAAACATTTTGATTTTATAATATTTTTTCATGAAAATATTTTAATGAATTTTTTATAACACTGTTTTATGCAAAAATGTTTAAATTTTTAGCTTAAATTTTACAATATTGCTTGTGCTAATTTTCTTAAACCTTATCATACCATTTCAATATAAAAGCACTGTTCTTTTAAATTTTATAATACCATTTGAAGCAATGAATGTTTAAATTTTCATGTCCATGTTACCGATTAATAAAAAACATTTTCCAATTTCATCTTAAGCATTTCATATTAATTGAAATGCAGGTTTAATTTACAAAATTGTTTGAAGCAATGATTTGCATCAAGGACAGCAAACTGTATCATTCAATTAAATATTTTTATAGACACTTTTTTTATTTAAATTAAATGTTTTTAATCCTTGTCCATTCTGATATTTTGTGTGTTTTATTTCATTCAATATTTCTAATAATTTCTGTGGCAGATAAACACACTTATATGATACTGGGGTAGGGATTACAGTTTAAATATCTTGATTCAGAGAAATTGCGAAAACAAATATTAAAATTTCTTTTGCTATTTATGTGTACAATAAGCAAACTAATACCGAGATGGACTAAAACAGCTGTATTGTAAGCCAAATAATATAACAAACAGAACTTATGTTTATCAAATACTGCTTCACAAAACACTTCGTGTTAGTCTGAGAAAAGTCTAAAAAATGGCTTACAGTAAGCTACCTACTGTCTTACACTTTAATTCAGAAGCTTCAGCTCATGTTTTCCTCAGACTAACATTAGTGTATTATGAGCCATTTTTTGGACTTATATAAGTGTACTGCAAGCCATATTTGACAAACATAAGTGTACTGTAAGCACTTAGAAAATGTCAGAGGTTATTCTGATATGCGTCTCTGTGTTAGAACTACCACACAGGCACGGCTTACACAAATACATATATTTGCATTATCCGCGAATCTCCAGGTCGTACGCCTTGTGGTGACTCATCCTTTTAGAAATTTCGATTTTTTTTTTTTGGTGCATAGTGCGTAAAATTTGCATGAATGAAAGTGGTTTGAAATTTAAATTACAGAAATGAGAATTTTAAAATATTTCGAAGCTACAAATATCCACCAATCAGGAGGATGAGATCCAGAAGTTTGAGCTTATATTTTTTTTCAGTTGCTGCAAAATGAAAATCGAATCTTAGTAGCGGTGACGGGCGGCCATGTTTTTTAACAATTCAATATCAAAGGGAAGTCACTCCGTTTTATATAGCATTGAAAATTGGATGATTAAGGTATGAAATTATGAATTGTCCAAAACAATTTTAAAAATATTATATTTAGCAATATTGTGTCTATATTTAAATAGGGTTTATAATATCATGTGTCTGTTAACTACATTATGTGACAAAATTGGGTTATCCGATGCCAATGTAGTCAAAAGTGTTGAGAATAACTAATTAGTCAGAAATCCTTTTCATATCAATTAACTGAAGGCATTTTTAACAACTAGTATCCATTAAAAAACCCAGTTCTAGCAAGACTTTTCCATAGTAATTTTCTGCAAGTCAGACAAGAACTTTCTTAAGGTATTGTCATTGAAAATTTGAAAATGAATTATAAACTGAACTCATTGAAAATTTGAAAATGAATTATAAGCTGAACATGTACCTTGTGTGATGGTTTTAGTAAGAGACAATTTTATAATGTTTTATTTACGCAATTTTGTGTCACATACATATTTAGCATTAAGAAATTTTTTAACATTTAAGAAAGCAAGAAGGGACTGAAAATAATTTTTTATAGAAACATGCTTGATTAGTTTAATTAAATCTGTTACCCACCACTAGTTGTGAAAACTTGCATGTAGTTGTCTACTGACTAGTGGACAAATCGAAAGGATACTTTTTATGTATACCACCAAAAACTTGAGTTTGTTATGTAGAAATCGTCCTACAAAGAATTGAATTGTAATGAAGATCTCCTTGTCTACTGAATAGCTAACACAAAACCATTAAAAATCATAATTAGAACTTATTACAAAACCACATATATCCATGTTTTCATTATGTTGAGAATTTCAAATCAAGAAGGATTTCATTACTGAAAATGTTGAAAACATTATATGCATAACATAAAGGATTTCAATATCATATATATCTTTATAAAGAGGATTTAAATATTAAACAAATGTAATTATATATAATTCATTATGTACAGGATTAATATATCCAAGATTGTTAAACATTTTATTTATATAAGGAAGCTTTTCATATTTTTATTCTCATAATATAATGGAGTCTTTTTAAACTTATTTTTTATGAAATATATATTTTTATTTTAAAGAAGGTTTCATTATATAAAAGATTTCATTATATATACAGTATTTCATTACATATATATAAGTTATGAATTATATCCATGATTTCATTGTAAACACAATTTCATTTTTTTCTTACTATTTTAAATATCTTTTCATTAAGCAATGGTTTCATTACAACATACTAAAGATCCCTATTCACACAGGTAAACAGGTATTATTCATCAAGTCTGTCTATTATAGAAGACATCTATTATCATAAAGAATTCCATTTTAAATAATCATCCCTGAAATTTTATGATGGACTATTCCAACCTTTGTATTGGAAGAGTTCAAATGTGTCTGCAGGGATGAATGAGTTATATATACCCTGCCTAAATTACCTCATACAACAAATTACCAGACCGTCTGGGATATCAACTCCAGACTGTAAACTCTGAGTGACCTTTGAACTTAAAGAGAGTACTAGTTTTTAGGAAACCATACAACATTATCATTCAACACTATAGCCGTCTCCTGTATTGGGTTATGATGATATAGCAGATCTGCGGTAAAAACTCGTCACTCAGGTAAGACCTCCATCTACGTAACAGTCAGGCGTACCTGGCGTACCTGTAACAGCCAGGCGTACCTGAGTTCACCTGAGGTAACAGCCACACAGTAGGTGATATTAGGTAAGCCACGACGTGTGGCCATGTATCAGCAGCTTCAAATCAACTTTCAAATTTCTTTTCTCAACAAAGCTTTCATGGGAAATATAAAGATGCCCACACAGCTTTGATTTGACAATGAAATATATTTTCATATTTCATGTATTTCTTCAAAATGTAGTTAATACTGTTTTGTATTATGATAAAGGAGTAAAGGTAGATTGTGATTTGTGAATTGACAAAGCTTTATAACACCAGGTCCGGGGGACATTATCAGGCGCAGACATCAGACACTGGTAGTGATAACAGGTAGGCCACAGGGCCTAGTGGCGTAATCTCCAGTTTTTACCAGTCGCTGACACAACAGGTAAACCTCCTATTTAATCATAAAGATGAGGCCTATACTCAAGGATACACAGGCCAAGCCAATCTAGTTTTAAGGTTTTTACAAAAGATTAACCTACAATTTCTTCATAAAGTTTAGGAAATAGGCTAAGCCAATACAATTTAGAAATTTCACAAAAGGTAAACCTCCAACTTTGTCATAAAGTTAAGGAAACAGGCCAAACCAATCTAATTATAAAGGGTTAATACAGAGGCCAAACAAATGAAATTGTTTGGTGTACACAACAGACAAACCTATTTTTGCAGTACGCACTGCTTTGTTTTTTATAACAATGATAGTTTGGTCAACCTTATGAAAACGTCATTGTTTGCACAATTTGTTAACCTAATTAATATGGTAAAACAGCTCACAAAGACAATCAGGCAAAAGTATTTAACTGTTGGATATTTCACAGCACATAATTAACATGAAATTGATACCGAAAGATATAGAGGCCAGGCCAACTTAACTGTTTGGCATTCGGTTAGTCATTGTAAGTATCCAGACTTGAGGCAAGACTAAACAAAAGGTTTTATAAGATAAGTTAATTAATTTATGTTCAAATATGTTTAGATAAATTTAGGTGACTATGTTATACTCAGACTTAGGCCAGGCCAATTGAAGTGTTAGGTTGATGTTGCTGCGTTCAGTTATGTGAGGTTCCCAGACTAAGGCTAGGCCAACTGAACTGTTCATTTTATGTGTCACTCAAGATAAAGGGTGGATTTTATCCACGGATGATTGAATTTGATAACAAAACAGTTATGCTCCATTGAACATGGTCTTTGAAAAACGTCGAGCTACTTTTGTAAGGATGAAAAATTTATCATTTCTCGATTTAGTGCAAGATAATTGATTATTGATGATGTAAATTATCAAAGGCTATATCTACCTGATCAATTTGAATTGTTTCGTCCTAAATCTGCGGGACCAGACAGAGAACTGACATTTATGTGGTACTAAAACACTATGGAACATTTAATTTTCAGATTACAGTAGTTAAAGTCACAGTACTATCGCCGTTAAGTTTTATGTGTTGTCATTTTAGTGAACTGAAAGTGTCGACGACTCAGGAGCTGTCTGTAGTGTCGTCTTACTTACGACATATAGTGGTCGAGGCTTGTCTAGTTCTTTGTCTCGCTATCCAACTTTGATTTTTCCAAAAGCATCTTGGTATCTACCATCCAATGATTTCATAAATTCTTTATTTGGATGAACTTTTGTTGTCAACAGCTGCTAACACATTCACCCTCGAAGACACATTTGAACCCTTCCAATACAATGAACGGAACAGTCTATTTTGAAATTTCAGGAGTGAATGATTTAACCCCTAAATGATTACAGTAAACCCTTTCACACATTGATTTGGTTTAGTCCATCATGGTCTAAAGAGGGAATCTGTCACACAGAATCTGGTTGTGTCAAGTGTTGTCACACAGACACAGAAACTGGCTGTGTCAAGTGTTGTCACACAGAAACTGGCTGTGTCAAGTGTTGTCACACAGAAACTGGCTGTGTCAAGTGTTGTCACACAGAAACTGGCTGTGTCAAGTGTTGTCACACAGAAACTGGCTGTGCCAAGTGTTGTCACACAGAAACTGGTTGTGTCAAGTGTTGTCACACTGAAACTGGCTGTGTCAAGTGTTGTCACACAGAAACTGGTTGTGTCAAGTGTTGTCACACAGAAACTGGTTGTGTCAAGTGTTGTCTTACAAAAAACTGGTTGTGTCAAGTGTTGTCACACAGAAACTGGTTGTGTCAAGTGTTGTCACACAGAAACTGGTTGTGTCAAGTGTTGTCACACAGAAACTGACTGTGTCAAGTGTTGTCACACAGAAACTGACTGTGCCAAGTGTTGTCACACAGAAACTGGCTGTGTCAAGTGTTGTCACACAGAAACTGGCTGTGTCAAGTGTTGTCACACAGAAACTGGCTGTGCCAAGTGTTGTCACACAGAAACTGGTTGTGTCAAGTGTTGTCACACTGAAACTGGCTGTGTCAAGTGTTGTCACACAGAAACTGGTTGTGTCAAGTGTTGTCACACAGAAACTGGTTGTGTCAAGTGTTGTCTTACAAAAAACTGGTTGTGTCAAGTGTTGTCACACAGAAACTGGTTGTGTCAAGTGTTGTCACACAGAAACTGGTTGTGTCAAGTGTTGTCACACAGAAACTGACTGTGTCAAGTGTTGTCACACAGAAACTGACTGTGTCAAGTGTTGTCACACAGAAACTGGTTGTGTCAAGTGTTGTCACACAGAAACTGGCTGTGTCAAGTGTTGTCTTACAAAAAACTGGCTGTGTCAAGTGTTGTCACACAGAAACTGGTTGTGTCAAATGTTGTCATACAGAAACTGACTGTGTCAAGTGTTGTCACACAGAAACTGGTTGTGTCAAGTGTTGTCACACAGAAACTGGCTGTATCAAGTGTTGTCATACAGAAACTGGTTGTGTCAAATGTTGTCATACAGAAACTGACTGTGTCAAGTGTTGTCACACAGAAACTGGCTGTGCCAAGTGTTGTCACACAGAAACTGGCTGTGTCAAGTGTTGTCATACAAAAAACTGGCTGTGTCAAGTGTTGTCACACAGAAACTGGTTGTTTCAAGTGTTGTCACACAGAATCTGGCTGTGTCAAGTGTTGTCACACAGGATCTGGCTGTGTCAAGTGTTGTCACACAGAATCTGGCTGTGCCAAGTGTTGTCACACAGAAACTGGTTGTGTCAAGTGTTGTCACACAGAAACTGGCTGTGTCAAGTGTTGTCACACAGAAACTGGTTGTGTCAAATGCTGTCACACAGAAACTGGCTGTGCCAAGTGTTGTCACACAGAAACTGGCCGTGTCAAATGTTGTCACATAGAAAACTGGCTGTTCCAAGTGTTGTCACACAGAATCTGGCTGTGCCAAGTGTTGTCACACAGAAACTGGCTGTGTCAAATGTTGTCACACAGAAACTGGCTGTGTCAAGTGTTGTCATACAAAAAACTGGCTGTGTCAAGTGTTGTCACACAGAAACTGGTTGTGTCAAGTGTTGTCACACAGAATCTGGCTGTGTCAAGTGTTGTCACACAGGATCTGGCTGTGTCAAGTGTTGTCACACAGAATCTGGCTGTGCCAAGTGTTGTCACACAGAAACTGGTTGTGTCAAGTGTTGTCACACAGAAACTGGCTGTGTCAAGTGTTGTCACACAGAAACTGGTTGTGTCAAATGCTGTCACACAGAAACTGGCTGTGCCAAGTGTTGTCACACAGAAACTGGCTGTGTCAAATGTTGTCACATAGAAAACTGGCTGTTCCAAGTGTTGTCACACAGAATCTGGCTGTGCCAAGTGTTGTCACACAGAAACTGGCTGTGTCAAATGTTGTCACACAGAATCTGGCTGTGTCAAGTGTTGTCACACAGAAACTGGTTGTGTCAAGTGTTGTCACACAGAAACTGGCTGGGTCAAGTGTTGTCACACAGAAACTGGCTGTGTCAAGTGTTGTAACACAGAAACTGGCCGTTTCAAAAGTTGTCACACAGAAACTGGTTGTGTCTGTGATGTCTTCTTGCTTTCATGAAAACACAATAAACCATTTGAGAATCATGCATTTGACCTGCTTATTAGTTTTTTCTCAAAGTAATAAATTATGCAAAAATCAAAACTAGAATATGTTTGCTGTATTTCTATAACAAAAGTGACATTGTCCTTGACCTTTGAACCCTCAATGTCACACAAACATTAAATGTAACTTTGTTATTTTTGTTAGGAATAAGGACTTGGAAATCTTTTGTACTAATCTCATACTGAAAGAAACAGAAAAAAAACCTATTCCTTAGGGAACAGGCCAAAGTTTGATAAAAAATTGCACAAGTGTTTTGTTTTTCTAGAACACAACAGAACATAAATAAAGCATCTTGTATATATGGCAGAAAACACACTACATAGATCAAGTTTTACAAGATCAGATATAGGGGGAAGAAATCAAATTATCACCGGAAAATAATTTAGATCATGTATTTTAATGTGTCTGCTACTGTACGTGGTCTCAGGGGGAACAGGAGGCAAATTTAAGCCTGGTTAATTGCAAAATAACTACTAGTTTTAAGAGAGCCTTTTTGACAACACATAAGAAAGTGTCTGACCTTGGTCACGGGGGACTTCAATCAATTGTTCACTAAGGGACATATAACTAATCAAATCGCGTTTACGTGTCTTAATGCTAGTTTCAATCTCTTTCCCGAGCTTCCAGAAACACAAGAAAATTATACAATCACTTAGTTTTTATTCTATATATTTTGTTGTTTTGAAAAAATGAAATGAAAATTAACTTTCTTTGCATTTAATGCCCATAGATTTGTGCTTTTATCCACATTACAATGATGTTGAAACCAAGTGGGTAATGCTGAATAAGATAACCAAGCTAAGCAAAATCAAACACGCTTCCGTTTGATGCCATCCCAGGGACAGATATTTTGTCTACTTTAAGAGACTAATGTAATTTAATTGGTACCTGGATGTTGCTGTGATATGAATTGCTTTTATAAGTACAGGAAGACCCAGGGTCCCCTTGATTGTCACAAAACTGTTCTGGTGTAAGGAATTAGACTGGGGCTGTCCTTCTGCCAGACCAATCATACTAAGCTTTCTACTATATTACCTGTCAAACGACCTTGAAGTTTTTACTAAGTACCATTCATCTAACACTATCTGGCCAGCATATTCAGAAAGGTCAAGGTCAGCGATGGACACAATTGTACCATCACACTAATTTATGGTTTGAGTTTGATCAAATTTCTCCGATGTAGGGGACCAATAAACAAACTTATAATGTGTCACTGACAGTTTACAAATGACATTGTGACAATTGGATTATATTCAAATAAGGTCACTTGGATCATTTAGAAAGGAGGACATGTATCACATGCTTTCCATTATTCCAAAGGGTTGTGTGTTCAAGTCATGGCAATGCTCTATTGGTAAGTCACCGGGCTCGTGGCCAAAGGGTTGCAGGTTTAAGTCAGGGCAGTGCTCTAGTGTTAAGACACTCGGCACGTGACCAAAGGGTTGCGGGTTCAAGTCACGGCACAGGAACTTTACTTGTTCCAGTCTACTCAACTGCAATTGAGTATGGTAGTGCTTTAAATTGTACAATGCTAGCACTAAATGTCCAATTTTGATTTACCAATGATTTTTTTTTATTTCAGCAATATCTGCAATTTTAAAATTACTTACATTTCAATCTTTATAATCTGTATAAGCTTTTTTTTAATAAATTTCAAATATTATATCTTAAACTTCAGAAAAACATATCTTCATTTAAATGTATTTTGAGTTTAGCTAAAAAGGAGACATTTAAATTTTAATCTGTATTATGTAATACAGTCCTCAAAGCTATTGACGAATTGGCTGATTGCAAGCAATCAAATTTTATAGGACTTCTGTGTTTTTTTCTCAGTACTAATTATACTTCAATCTATTATGCCATTTGTACTGCATGACAGAATTCCGTACGTAAGAAAATCCTTCCCACCTGATTTATGATCTGTATGACTATTCATAAGGGAGATATAGGACAGAATTGGTTCCGTAGACACAGACACAGATTCGTATTTTCACTTCGGGATCTGGCGTTAACACTTGTACAACATCATCAGCAAAAGGTTAAATCTATTGTGTCCCAAAGAGTCCATCAAAAACAGCTCATAACGTCTGTCCATGAACATCATCAGTAACAACGTCGACAAATGTCTAGTTCTCCAAGCCTCCGAACCTCCTCCATTACTTACAACAGTTAACTTTTCTCTCCTGAAATATCGACCGTAAAGAGCAGATAACTCTTCTGCCCCAGTTTGTCCTGAAGAATCTTCAAGAAAATATAAATATTCTGTCCAAAGGCGACTTTACTTTTTACTTTCAACAACAAACAACTATTCTGTCCAAAGGCGACTTTACCTCTTACTTTTAACAACAAACAACTTTTCTGTCCAAAGGTGACTTTACCTCTTAATTTTAACAACAAACAACTATTCTGTCCAAAGGGGACTAAACTTTTTACTTTCAACAACAAACAACTATTCTGTCCAAAGGCGACTTAACTTTTTACTTTTAACAACAAACAACTATTCTGTTTCAAAGCATCCGACACTTACAATCAAAGTCTGCTATCCTGATTTGTCAGTAACTGACAACAGTTCTGTCCTGATGTCCGGTAACAGACAACTGTTCTGTCCTGATGTCCGGTAACAGACAACTGTTCTGTCCTGATGTCCGGTCACAGACAAATGTTCTGTCCTGATGTCCGGTAACAGACAACTGTTCTGTCCAGATGTCTGGTAACAGACAACTGTTCTGTCCTGAAGTGTAGGTAACAGACAACTGTTCTGTCCTGAAGTGTAGGTAACAGACAACTGTTCTGTCCTGATGTTTGGTAACAGACAACTGTTCTGTCCCGAAGTGTCGGTAACAGACAACTGTTCTGTCCTGATGTCTGGTAACAGACAAATTTTCTGTCCTGATGTCCGGTCACAGACAACTGTTCTGTCCTGATGCCTGGTAACAGACAACTGTTCTGTCCTGATGTCCGGTAACAGACAAATGTTCTGTCCTGATGTCCGGAAACAGACAAATGTTCTGTCCTGATGTCCGGTAACAGACAACTCTTCTGTCCTGATGTCCGTCAGTAACAGGTAAACATTTATAACTAGGCATTTTACCTGTAAATTATATTCCGAGAAACTACAAGTCAGCTCACTTCAAAATACCATCAAACCAATTTCTCTTAGTCGTATTGAAATTTTAATACAATTTAAGTGTTTTTCTAACTAATCTGACAATTTTATTTATTATTTTCTGTTTTAAAATCCTGTGTACACTTTTGAAGATTGTTGGTGTTTTTAACAGAAAACCTCTAGCTTGGCCTGAAGTCAGCAGTGACAAGTTGTCTCCACAGTGTGCCTGTCACAGGCTGAATGCACTCACCCACAACAACCCTCATCAATGTTGTATAACCCGACAGGTCATAATGCAATCCGCCACTCTTTCCCAGGCCCTGCCTGATCTTTAAGGGCCACAGTCCCGTAACCATCGGAGACACTCTCATCAACGCTTTTTAATGTCGTTTAAACGGAGATTTTTTTGTGCACGTATGGAGATATAATCTAGACCATTGTGGGCGTTTTTATTATCATTATATCATTGTCTGATTATTGAATTTCATATACACCGATAAAATGTATAAATAAGCTAATATTCTCTTCAAACTCAATTTCAGCAATGCAGTGAAATTACAGTTTACCTGAGAATAGCTTATCACAAAAATGTATCAGTAATTCATATAATCATACATAATGTTATAAAGGCTGTTTTATTTGGCCTTAGAAGGACTTCATGTTCTTGGGTCTTAAGTACCAAAAAGAGGGCTTCAAAGAAGACCACAAACTAAGCCAAAAAGGGGCCTTATAAAAGGATTAAAAAAAAAGAACTTAACTCGTTCATCCCTGAAAATCCATAATGAACTATTCCAATGTATAAATTGGAAGGGTTCAAATGTGTCTTCAGGGGAGAATGAGTTGAAGGTGATAATTAACTAGAGCCATATAAAGGATCAGCAAAGGGGCTGAAAAAGGGACCACAAAGGTCAACGGTCTCATGAAAGACCAGACAACAAGGCTTCAGAGAGGACCAGAATACAAGGTCTCAAAGAGGACCAGACAACAAGGCTTCAGAGAGGACCAGACAACAAGGCTTCAGAGAGGACCAGAATACAAGGTCTCAAAGAGGACCAGACAACAAGGCTTCAGAGAGGACCAGACAACAAGGCTTCAGAGAGGACCAGACAACAAGGTTTCAGAGAGGACCAGACAACAAGGTTTCAGAGAGGACCACACAACAAGGCCTCACAGAGGACCACACAACAAGGCCTCAGAAAGGACCAGACAACAAGGCCTCAGAGAGGACCAGACAACAAGACTTCAGAGAGGACCACACAACAATGTTTCAGAGAGGACCAGAACACAGGGCTTCAGAGAAGACCAGAAAACAGGGCTTAAGGGAGGACCAGACAACAAGGCCTCACAGAGGACCACACAACAAGGCCTCACAGAGGACCACACAACAAGGTTTTAGAAAGGACCAGACAACAAGGCTTCAGAGAGGACCAGAAAACAGGGCTTCAGAGAAGACCAGAAAACAGAGCTTACGGGAGGACCAGACAACAAGACCTCAGAGAGAACCAGAAACAGGGTTTCAGAAAGGCCCAGACAACCAAGGCCTCAGAGAGGACCAGACACCAAGGCCTCAGAGAGGACCAGACACCAAGGCTTCAGAGAGGACCAGACAACAAGGCTTCAGAGAGGACCAGAAAACAGGGCTTCAGAGAAGACCAGAAAACAGAGCTTAAGGGAGGACCAGACAACAAGATCTCAGAGAGGACCAGAAACAGGGTTTCAGAAAGGACCAGACAACCAAGGCCTCAGAGAGGACCAGACACCAAGGCTTCAGAGAGGACCACACAACAAGGCCTCAGAGAGGACCACACAAGGTTCAGAGAGAACTAGACAACAAGACCTCAGTGAGGACCACACAACAAGACCTCAAAGAGGACCACACAACAAGGCCACAGAGAGGACCACACAACAAGGCCACAGAGAGGACCACACAACAAGGCCTCAGAGAGGACCACACAACAAGGCTTCAGAGTGGACCACACAACAAGGCTTCAGAGTGGACCAGACAACAAGGCCTCAGAGAGGACCAGACAACAATGTTAGCAGCCTGATAGACAAACAAGGGAATACAGATGTACAAGGGAGAAATGTGGCTAAATGTTAGACCAGGGACTCAAAGAGGCTAGAAAACAGGACCTAGAGGAGGTCCAGAATACAGGCCTTAAATAGGGCTAGAAAACAAAAGACACTGGCTGTTTCAATCCTGCTACATACATTGAGTGAAAGTTTATGAATTATTTATCATGGGACCGGACAGGAACCAGATTCTAGGTTAGCAACAACTATTCTCACCAAAATACTCACTCCAATGGCTTTAAGTAACACATAACAATATATTCCTGCATAGATTTTCTTTTTAAGATTGTGGCTAAGAGTATATTTATCATTGTCATATCAATTTATAATTGTTTCCAATCTGTAATTATATATTTTTCCCCCTTTTACCTTTTACACAAGGGTTACTTTTTTTGTAAGGATTAAATGCAAAACTATATTCTTATACAAGTGTTCCCATTCAGTATTTAATGTATTTTTTAATGCTAAAATGCGTTATTTTTCTAGTCCTTACAAAATATTTATATAATTCATATCACGATGTTCCTTCACAGCTGAGCTACTACATTTCACACAGGTTTTATATTGTGACACTGGAAAATTTTCTGGAAACAAAGGGGAAGGGACTGATATTTCTAGATTCATTGACACAATGGTACATTTTAAACAAGGACCCATAAGCACTCAATAAAGAGATGGTGGTTTTATTATATTTTAATTTTTCATATATTTTCCTTTCTAATATTATAATATCATACATATTAAACATACTTACAGTTTAAAAAGGTCTAAATTAAAAACTTAAGTTTTTATTGAAACTTTAGCTATCTATGAAATGGACAAGGAGTCTAATATCTGTAAAATAAAAAAAAATCAACAAAAGTCTGGATCTTTTAAAATTTAACATTCCTGTCCTAGTCAGTGAAATATCTACAGGTATATTTCTACATAAGCATTTCTAAATTTTTTTAAATAATTCCCGAACCATAATTAAATAGTGGTTAATTTTATACATGAAATGATACAGAAAATGAAGCTAAATGCTGTCCCAAATGGTTGGTGTAGCTATAACTATTTTGCATAATCTACACAAACCTTAGCTAGCGAATTATTATGATTTTATTGATTCATTTACAAACAGGTTTCTGAAGCATTCTTCATCAATTAATCCATACAATTATTGTTCAAATATCTCTTTGGTTTAAAAAACACAAATATTTATATGTATTCAAAATGAAATTGAAAAACTACTTCCATACCTACAAATTGCAACAGTAGACTATCATCTTTGGACCACAAAATTGAATATGTTGTAGAAGCGAATTTAATTTGCTAGCTTCTGAAAATAGTAAATTTGCCTAAAAGAGCAGATTAAAAGGTGCCATTCTAAAGTATCATTTTACCATGAATATATGTGTATAGTTGTCTATGTAAATATCAAAAGTATCTGCAAAAGAATAGTAAAATTTCTTAACAGAAAGTGATTAATTTTTTTTTGACACAAAATAAATACTAGAACTGTAAGCCGATGGCTGACTAATACCCCCCCGCTACCTCTTATTAGAGGTGTCTGACATGTTTTTGAAAAAAAACATGATGTAGTACAAGTTGTATATAACATGCATTATATACATGTAATGTCAACAGTCAGCAGAATTTTAAAAGCCGAACAGACAAATTTTAACCTGTGTATAGTAATCCTCAACATTACTTACTGCGAAGTTTCATTGAAAATGACCCAGTAGTTTAGAAGAAGTTGTCCAGACATCATGTAATATTACGGAAACCTGTGTATAGTCACCTCATTACCATGGCAACCAAAATGTTGACAAACGAAACCCTGTATGCAAATCTATACATGGTCCCCAACAATACTGCCAAGTTTCACTGAAATTGATCCAGTAGTTTAGGAGAAGTTGTCCGGACAACACATTATAATGGAAACCTGTGTATAGTGACCTGGTTACCATGGCAACCAAAATTTTGACAAACAAAACTCTGCATGCACATCTACACATGGTCCCCAACAATACTGCCAAGTTTCATTAAACTCGATCCAGTGGTTTATAGGAAGTTGTCCGGACAACACGTTATTACGGAAACCTGTGTATAGTGACCTGGTTACCATGGCAACCAAAATTTTGACAAACGAAACTCTGCATGCACATCTACACATGGTCCCCAACAATACTGCCAAGTTTTATTGAAATCGATCCAGTAGTTTAGGAGGAGTTGTCCGGACAACATTTTATTATGGAAACCTGTGTATAGTGACCTGGTTACCATGGCAACCAAAATTTTGACAAACGAAACCCTGCATGCACATCTACACATGGTCCCCAACAATACTGCCAAGTTTTATTGAAATCGATCCAGTAGTTTAGGAGGAGTTGTCCGGACAACATTTTATTATGGAAACCTGTGTATAGTGACCTGGTTACCATGGCAACCAAAATTTTGACAAACGAAACTCTGCATGCACATCTACACATGGTCCCCAACAATACTGCCAAGTTTTATTGAAATCGATCCAGTAGTTTAGGAGGAGTTGTCCGGACAACATTTTATTATGGAAACCTGTGTATAGTGACCTGGTTACCATGGCAACCAAAATTTTGACAAACGAAACTCTGCATGCACATCTACACATGGTCCCCAACAATACTGCCAAGTTTTATTGAAATCGATCCAGTAGTTTAGGAGGAGTTGTCCGGACAACATTTTATTATGGAAACCTGTGTATAGTGACCTGGTTACCATGGCAACCAAAATTTTGACAAACGAAACCCTGCATGCACATCTACACATGGTCCCCAACAATACTGCCAAGTTTTATTGAAATCGATCCAGTAGTTTAGGAGGAGTTGTCCGGACAACACGTTATTACGGAAACCTGTGTATAGTGACCTGGTTACCATGGCAACCAAAATTTTGACAAACGAAACTCTGCATGCACATCTACACATGGTCCCCAACAATACTGCCAAGTTTTATTGAAATCGATCCAGTAGTTTAGGAGGAGTTGTCCGGACAACATTTTATTATGGAAACCTGTGTATAGTGACCTGGTTACCATGGCAACCAAAATTTTGACAAACGAAACCCTGCATGCACATCTACACATGGTCCCCAACAATACTGCCAAGTTTTATTGAAATCGATCCAGTAGTTTAGGAGGAGTTGTCCGGACAACATTTTATTATGGAAACCTGTGTATAGTGACCTGGTTACCATGGCAACCAAAATTTTGACAAACGAAACTCTGCATGCACATCTACACATGGTCCCCAACAATACTGCCAAGTTTTATTGAAATCGATCCAGTAGTTTAGGAGGAGTTGTCCGGACAACATTTTATTATGGAAACCTGTGTATAGTGACCTGGTTACCATGGCAACCAAAATTTTGACAAACGAAACCCTGCATGCACATCTACACATGGTCCCCAACAATACTGCCAAGTTTTATTGAAATCGATCCAGTAGTTTAGGAGGAGTTGTCCGGACAACATTTTATTATGGAAACCTGTGTATAGTGACCTGGTTACCATGGCAACCAAAATTTTGACAAACGAAACCCTGCATGCACATCTACACATGGTCCCCAACAATACTGCCAAGTTTTATTGAAATCGATCCAGTAGTTTAGGAGGAGTTGTCCGGACAACATTTTTCTACGGACAGACGGACAGACAGACAGACGGACAGACGGACAGACAGACGGACGGACAGACGGACAGACGGACAGACAAGCTGATTCCAGTATACCCCCCCTAACTTCGTTGCGGGGGGGTATAATAACAGCATATCAGGGGAATATGTTAATTTATAATATAGATATTAAAAGAACCTGCTGAAATTCGCAATTTTAGCTTTTAGACAAACATTTTATTTGACCCAAAATTATTTTCGAAGGAATTTCAAATTGTACATTTGAATGTCTCAGCTACTGTTTTAAGCTTCCCTGTCTGCATACACTGCACAGAAACGGGGCACAGGAGGGGGTCGGGAGTGGGGAGCCAACCATCACTAGCTTTATCACTCATCAAAACTTGTCTAGAGCAAAGGAATGCAACCGTCTGGTCTCAAAAATAGAACATCACATTTTCAATGAAATTTCTTGCAAGGTAGCATTTCTTAAAGCTAGATTGATGGATATAAAATCAGATATGAATAGGAAAGATAATTCAGTCAAAGGTATGTCTGGTTAATGTGGAAACATAGACAAAACACAGACAGGAATTTTAACACGCCAGTTTCCCCTTCAGTACCCCAACAGAAGATGGTGTGAGTGCATATGGACCAATAGTAATGCTAGCATTAATATGATGTCCAGGTGGGTGATAAGGGTTCCAGACAGACTGTTGTCAGGAGGGGGGAATGTAGAGTTACCTCCCTCCCACAGACACTGTCGGGGAGGGGGGAATGTAGAGTTACCTCCCTCCCACAGACACTGTCGGGGAGGGGGGAATGTAGAGTTACCTCCCTCCCACAGACACTGTCAGGGAGGGGGGAATGTATAGTTACCTCCCTCCCACAGACACTGTTGGGGAGGGGGGAATGTAGAGTTACCTCCCTCCCACAGACACTGTCGGGGAGGGGGGAATGTAGAGTTACCTGCCTCCAACAGACTCTGTCAGGGAGGGGGAATGTAGAGTTACCTCCCTCCCACAGACACTGTCGGGAGGGGGAATGTAGAGTTACCTCCCTCCCACAGACACTGTCGGGGAGGGGGAATGTAGAGTTACCTCCCTCTCACAGACAATGTCGGGAGGGGGGATGTAGAGTTACCTCCCTCCCACAGACACTGTCGGGGAGGGGAGAATGTAGAGTTACCTCCCTCCCACAGACACCGTCGGGGAGGGGGGAATGTAGAGTTACCTCCCTCCCACAGACACTGTCGGGGAGGGGAGAATGTACAGTTACCTCCCTCCCACAGACACTGTTGGGGAGGGGGGAATGTAGAGTTACCTCACTACAACACACAATGTGGGGGAGGGGGGAATGTAGAGTTACCTCCCTCCCACAGACACTGTCGGGGAGGGGGGGATGTAGAGTTACCTCCCTCCCACAGACACTGTCGGGGAGGGGGGAATGTAGAGCTACCTCCCTCCCACAGACACTGTCGGGACGGGACGGGGGGGGGGGGGGGGAATGTAGAGTTACCTCCCTCCCACAGACACTGTCGGGGAGGGGGGATTGTAGAGTTACCTCCCTCCCACAGACACTGTCGGGGAGGGGGAAATATAGAGTTACCTCCCTCCCACAGACACTGTAGTATCTATAACCAAGTACCTGGAGAAAGGCCCTAACCCTCCACTACAAAAACCCTCTAGTATCTATACCCTTGTACTTGGAGAAGGGCCCTAACCCTCTACTACAAAAACCCTCTAGCAATTATACCCTAGTACCTGGAGAAGGGCCTTAACCCTCCACTACAAAAACCCTCTAGTATCTATACCCAAGTACCTGGAGAAAGGCCCTAACCCTCTACTACAAAAACCCTCTAGTAATTATACCCTAGTACCTGGAGAAAGGCCTTAACCCTCCACTACAATAACCCTCTAGTATCTATAC
Source organism: Mimachlamys varia (assembly GCA_947623455.1). Lineage (NCBI taxonomy): Eukaryota > Metazoa > Mollusca > Bivalvia > Pectinida > Pectinidae > Mimachlamys > Mimachlamys varia. The sequence continues at coordinate 32,687,341 of OX392545.1, forward strand.
GCTAGTACCTTGAGAAGGGCCCTTACCATCCACTACAAAAACCCTCTAGTATCTATACCCAAGTACCTGGAGAAAGGCCTTAACCCTCCACTACAAAAACCCTCTAGTATCTATACCCAAGTACCTGGAGAAAGGCCTTAACCCTCTACTACAAAAACCCTCTAGTATCTAGGGCCCTAACCCTCCACAAAAACCCTCTAGTATCTATACCCTAGTACCTCGAGAAAGGCCCTAACCCTCCACAACTTAACCCCACCACCACCTACCCCTGCATCGAGACAGACACTATCCCTCTGCAACAAAAAAAAACACCCTAACTTTTTTTTAGCACTATTATCCAAGGGAATGCACATTCCTGTGATGTGTAGGATCAGATTTCATTGACCTTTGACCTCGCCCAGTTACCTCACGGTTGTGTTGGTATTACATGGACTGTGTGTTAGTGGGGTGGAAGCCAGGCCACTCTCACACAAAATCTGTAGCAGATAGGAAAACTCCCATTCACAGCCCCAGACCAGAAACATGGAACATTTATCTGTATCAAATTGGTAGGAGAAAATGTTTATTCCTTAGATGTACTTTTTTCAAGTTGTTCATAGAATAATTAGGGAATGAACTTGTTTATTTAAAGCTAACCTGGCTCTAGGTTTTGGTGAGAGAAGATGGGAGGAGGTGGGGGGGGAGGGAAGGGGAGGGGGACCCTACATCTGCCACTACAAACAGTTTGTGGTGAGCACCACCAGACTGTTTAGTCTACATCCTATTATCAATTCAAATTGGGAGCACCTGTCATATATAACCACACAAAATATACACTTAAATGCATAGTGTGGTGAATTCAATCTTCTAACCATGAAGTTTATTTACTGTTTTAGAAGCACCTGTTACAACTAATACAATATATGTTTCTCTCGGTTCAACATAGAATCAATTTAATCTGGAACTTTCTGACCACCAACTGATTAATTGACTTAAATTAACTACATTTCCTACTTTCACTATATCACCATTGTCCCAGAAATGTTTGCCTGACAACTAATGCTGTTGTTTCTATGTGACAATTCACTTTGTGGTGTAAGATTTTAAACACCCTTTTCAGACCAAGCAGACTTATTTTTTATTACTGTTCAAAAGATGTGACAAGGCACTTTGTTATTGTTCAGGAAATGTGTACCGGAGTTTGGGGATTATTAAAATACATTAATGTAAATCCTGAAAAGAAATTTACTTGTTTAAACAGGAAAAAACATCATAACTTAACATTGGAGCACCAACTGTATCATTTATCATCACAAATTCCACCCTCAACATACTTTTGCCTTGACTTTACTTCTGACCTAGAGTTACAGCCCTTGTCACGATTACCTTCTGACCTAGAGTTACAGCCCATGTCACGATTCACCTTCTGACCTAGAGTTACAGCCCCTGTCACTATTAACCTTCTGACCTAGAGTTACAGCCCTTGTCACAATTCACCTTCTGACCTAGAGTTATAGCCCTTGTCACAATTCACCTTCTGACCTAGAGTTACAGCCCCTGTCACGATTCACCTTCTGACCTAGAGTTACAGCCCCTGTCACAATTCACCTTCTGACCTTGAGTTATAGCCCTTGTCACGATTCACCTTCTGACCTAGAGTTATAGCCCTTGTCACGATTCACCTTCTGACCTAGAGTTATAGCCCTTGTCACGATTCACCTTTCTTTTTGATATAATTATATTGTTTCTGTTTAAAATGTGTTTGTATGAAATATTGAGCATTTTTAAATAAATATGTTTGTACTTTCTAAGGTCTAATGATTTCATCCAAACGAACAGCTCTTATGATAGTGTTTAAAAGAACTATTTTTCCCTTAGCTGTAAACATATATTTTATTTTTGTTTTTAAATCTGAGCAATGGTAGTCCCCGCCACAGAAATTCAAAAGAGTAGATAATATGATAATGAACCAGAGCTACTACTAAAACTAAAGAAATGAAAGATTATTAGATATTTGATTAAATTCTCAAGGATAGTGAATGTAACTTTGAACTTTCTTGTTTAATTCAGAATTACACAATTACGCAAAAGACCAAAAGCCTTCCAAGAACTTGTATTATGGCCAAAGTAAGGTATGTTCTACAAGTTTGAAGTTAATTTCTCTTTACTTTCAGATCTGCAAGTTGAACCTTTACTGCTCAGTAACAAATGTATAGACTTCAAAGTTTATAATTCCTAACATTTTTCAGCGAGCTTTTAGCACAGACATGCTAGTTTGATATTGGAGGGAAAGTGATCTGTCTGAAGCTGCTCTGCCTTGCCCAGATGTTTCCCGGGAGACGCATTATCAGCACCTTGTAGACTATCAGATATTAATATTAATATGAATTAGTCATTGTACTAGTTTCCATCAATACTGGCCAACACACATTACTCTGTATGTATACACCACACACCACACTAGCACTGAGCACAGGAATAGTGCTTCTTCAATGAACTACAGTATAGTTGCTAATATTCGCAAGGGTTTTAATTTCGCTAAATTAAAGACCGGCCTAATATATGTAACTTTCGCAAAACTTGAAGAGAAAGTCAAGCCTAATAAGTTTTATTATTACAGATTTAGTTAAGATTAACTGATATCAGCAATACTCGAGATGAATTCTTGCGCAGAAAATGGAATGGCAGCAGTTGAAACTCAGTATTTGTAAACAGGAGTCCCATTTTGAACTGTCTTCTAACTTTGGCTTGTTGTTGAAGTGGGCCCCACCTGAATTATATTCAATTTTTTGGATTTTTCTGTCAAGAGTCTCTTGTTAGTTACCGCACAGGTTTACTTCGTTTAGGCTTATTTTTGCATGGTTATAATCATTGATAGGATTAAGTAAATCACCACCAACCCAAACCAAGCTTAGTTGTGTGGCTAACAAAGTCTGACCAAATTATAATACATTTACAATCAAAAAACATTTTTATCATTATTATGATATTTGTCTATATTACAACACCTCACCCTTCACAATGGTATAATCAGAGTTGGCAGAGGCCAAGGTATAAAACCACTAATTGACCTATTGAATTACAACCTCGGCAGCAGACATGAAATGGCGGAGTGGGCCCTGACAGACATATCAAATTATTCCCTGGTACTTGAGAATAATTCAGAAACCATATAAAGTTCAGCTAAGAACAAGAATGCATGGAACCTGTCCGTTTTAGCGTTACGTGATCGCCTCTATGAAGTCTTCTCCATTAACACATCTACCCTTTATACATCATATTAAACTATTCCATTCTTTGAACTGGAAGAGTTCAAATGTGTCTTGGGGTAGATGAGTTAAGAGAATGCCTGGTGTTGAGTGATAAATAATGTTAATCAAGACATCACCTGTGTTAAGACATCACCTGTGTTAAGACATCACCTGTGTTAAGACATTACCTGTGTTAAGACATCACCTGTGTTAAGACATTACCTGTGTTAAGACATCACCTGTGTTAAGACATCACTAAGACATCACCTGTGTTAAGACATCACCTGTGTTAAGACATTACCTGTGTTAAGACATCACCTGTGTTAAGACATCACTAAGACATCACCTGTGTTAAGACATCACTAAGACATCACCTGTGTTAAGACATCACCTGTGTTAAGACATCACCTGTGTTAAGACATTACCTATGTTAAGACATCACTAAGACATCACCTGTGTTAAGACATCACTAAGACATCACCTGTGTTAAGACATCACCTGTGTTAAGACATCACTAAGACATCACCTGTGTTAAGACATCACCTGTGTTAAGACATCACCTGTGTTAAGACATTACCTGTGTTAAGACATCACCTGTGTTAAGACATCACCTATGTTAAGACATCACCTATGTTAAGACATTACCTGTGTTAAGACATCACCTGTGTTAAGACATCACCTATGTTAAGACATCACCTATGTTAAGACATTACCTATGTTAAGACATCACTAAGACATCACCTGTGTTAAGACATCACCTGTGTTAAGACATCACCTGTGTTAAGACATCACCTGTGTTAAGACATCACCTGTGTTAAGACATCACTAAGACATCACCTGTGTTAAGACATCACCTGTGTTAAGACATCACCTGTGTTAAGACATCACCTGTGTTAAGACATCACCTGTGTTAAGACATCACCTGTGTTAAGACATCACCTGTGTTAAGACATCACCTGTGTTAAGACATCACCTGTGTTAAGACATCACCTGTGTTTGGAAACCACCTGTTGTAAGAAACCACCTGAAACCACCTGCATTTTGATGTTATTTTCTTTCTAGTATATCGTTGTTAATGTTGATGTTATTTTCTTTCTAGTATATCCTTGTTAATTTTGATGCTATTTTATTTCTAGTATATCCTTGTTAATTTTGATGTTATTTTATTTCTAGTATATCCAGTAAATTTTACCTTATTTTCATATAGTGTATGCAGTTAATTTTTGTCCTGTATGCTATTTCTAATGTATCCTTGTTAACTTCGCCCTGTATTTTATTGTTAACTTCGCCCTGTATTTTATTGTTAACTTCGCCCTGTATTTTATTTCTAGTGTATCATGTTAATTTCGCTTTTTACGTTTCTTACTTTTTACGTTTCTTACAATGTATCCCATAATGTGCAATAAATCGTTTTGTCATGATAAATTCATTCTCACTGCAGACAGAAAAAAAGGACAAAATCAAACTGCAGCGAAAATCCCAGTATACAGTTTTCACAGTAGTTTATTGCCAAGATATTAACACTTCAGAGTCAAGTAGAAGGATCATACTGCAAGTGGATTATCAAAATTGGCTATAAATTTGAAAAACTTTTTTCAGCAAGTTTTTACAAATGTCAATTTGTTCAATGGTAAAATGACCATGCTATTTGGCAGAAGCCGTCACTTTTAACACGGAAAGACTCAGTCAATTACGCATTGATTAAGCCGAATTCTGTTATTCCAAAATTACATTAAGTATGTAATTGTTTTAGTTATATAGATTATTATGTGGGAAGCCAATTTACGACTCTATTGGGAAGATATATCAAATGTAACCTTTATAAGGCAAAGGTCCAAGTCTGGCAGACACCGGGCTTCTGGTTACAAATGTGGTAACAGCACAATATAATCTAACGTCTAAAACTGACCCAAGTACTGTGTAGCCCACCTGAAAGTCTCGCACAAAACTGTTGATAATAAACTGCAAAATATACTATTTCTGGTGTACTAAAATTTTATAGCATAACTAGGAATATATCAACTTCAAGATGCAGGTACCAACTTCTCTGCCCGAACAAATATACAGTTACATTGATGTTACTAAAAACTAAGATAATATTGCTTCTATCCAAACCAGATTATCTGATCACTATATGTAGCTAAGAGCTTCTCAGATCCAATATAGATATAATGGTACATCAACGTAACCCAAACTAGGTTTTACATAACACAGATCTCAAAATAACACAGATTTGAAAATAAAACAGATCTGAAAATAACACAGATCTCAAAATAACAGATCTCAAAATAACACAGATATCAAAATAATAAGTTAAGGATCTAAGCACCAACTTCCCTCAATGTAACTCAAAATCTAGGATAACTTGTAACTAAAGTCACTGAGCACTTCACTCAATGACATAACTTCATGTAAGGGCATGAAATGAGAAATTCTTAGCCTTTCAGAATTTGAATGCAATTGATAAATGACTACAGTGATACACATCAACTACTGTGACTGACAGGTCTACCAAATGTGACCATGCAGCTAAGCTACTTACTAATGATAACTAGAAGTAAAATAGACCAACAGAATATGATCTTGTCACCTAAAATTTCACACAGAGGACTAAACACACATACAAATGTCACACAGAGGTCTAACGGACTACAAATGTCCCACACAGATCTAACAACATATAAATGTCACACAGAGGTCTAACCACCTACAAATGTCACACAGAGGTCTAACCACCTACATATGTCACACAGAGGTCTAACCACCTACAAATGTCACAGAGGTCTAACCACATACAAGTGTCACACAGAGGTCTAACCACATACAAATGTCACAGAGGTCTAACCACCTACAAATGTCACACAGAGGTCTAACCACCTACAAATGTCACACACAGAGGTCTAACCACCTACAAATGTCACAGAGGTCTAACCACCTACAAATGTCACATAGAGGTCTAACCACCTACAAATATCACAGAGGTCTAACCACATACAAATGTCACACACATGTCTAACCACATACAAATGTCACACAGAGGTCTAACCACCTTCAAATGTCACACACAGAGGTCTAACCACCTACAAATGTCACACACAGAGGTCTAACCACCTACAAATGTCACACACAGAGGTCTAACCACCTACAAATGTCACAGAGGTCTAACCACATACAAATGTCACACAGAGGTCTAACCACCTACAAATGTCACACAGAGGTCTAACTATCTACAAATGTCACACAGAGGTCTAACCAGGTACAAATGTCACACACAGGTCTAACCACATACAAATCACACAGAGGTCTAACCACATACAAATGTCACACAGAGGTCTAACCACATACAAATGTCACACAGCGGTCTAACCACCTTCAAATGTCACACACAGGTCTAACCACCTACAAATGTCACACAGAGGTCTAACCACCTACAAATGTCACACAGAGGTCTAACCACCTACAAATGTCACACATAGGTCTAACCACCTACAAATGTCACACAGAGGTCAAACCTCCAACAAATGTCACAGAGGTTTAACCACATACAAATGTCACACTGAGGACTTCAACCACCTACAAATATCACCCATTTCCTACATACATTAAACAGCAAAAGAGATTGGCAGTCCTAAAGATCTACAAATATGACCAAAATGGCCAGGTCCTTACCAATTTGGCCCATGAGCCACTAAGAAGTTGTGCCACCAACAACTTTGACCTGCTATAATGCTTGTATAGCAAGTATATCGCCAAATAAATCAGAGGTACAATCATTTACCAACACATAGCCAATGATGGCTCAATTAGCTTCAGTATCAATGCTGACAGTTTAGATCAGATCTCTCACCCACTGTAAACCAAACAAAACAAGCATTGTTAGCTTGGTGGAAAAACATCTGGTCAATTTAAAGTATCTGAAACATCTCTTAAATGAATTTGAACAGAAGCTATAACCTAACAATTCAATACTTCAAACACATCTCGAATCAATGATAAATCTGAAAATATTGATATCATAGAATTGACATAGAAAACCTGTAATCTCTCTTATAGATTGTTTGGTGTTAGAGGGTGGGACCCACAGGAGGAGCTAGATCCAGTGTACAGTGACCACTGAAGAGGCTATCTGATGAAGCTGACAAAGGCCAGGGCCCTGGACTGTATAATTATGACTGACAGGTCTGTAGGGCTGGGAGCAGGACCTTCCCATTATCACCACAGGACCTCTAGTGTTATGGCCTCCAGTATGGGTCACTTAAGTCATGGATCACCTTACAAATCACCCCCTATCCCAAGTGGCTTGTCCTTCAGACATAAGTGGGCCGGACTTTAAAAAGTGGCCGGACAGGGGATCACAGGTTACAGAAGGGACTACTGGACAGAGGATTACAGGTTACAGGAGGAACTACCGGACAGGGGATCAAAGGTTACAGGAGGAACTACTGGACAGAGGATCACAGGTTACAGAAGGGACTACTGGACAGAGGATTACAGGTTACAGGAGGAACTACCGGACAGGGGATCACAGGTTACAGGAGGAACTACCGGACAGGGGATCACAGGTTACAGGAGGAACTACCGGACAGGGGATCACAGGTTACAGGAGGAACTACTGGACAGGGGATCACAGGTTACAGAAGGAACTACCGGACAGGGGATCACAGGTTACAGGAGGAACTACTGGACAGGGGATCACAGGTTACAGGAGGAACTACTGGACAGCGATCACAGGTTACAGGAGGAACTACCGGACAGGGGATCACAGGTTACAGGAGGAACTACCAGACAGGGGATCACAGGTTACAGGAGGAACTACCAGACAGGGGATCACAGGTTACAGGAGGAACCACCGGACAGGGGATCACAGGTGACAGGAGGAACTACCAGACAGGGGATCACAGGTTACAGGAGGAACTACCAGACAGGGGATCACAGGTTACAGGAGGAACTACTGGACAGGGGATCACAGGTTACAGAAGGGACTACCAGACAGGGGATCACAGGTTACAGGAGGAACTACCAGACAGGGGATCACAGGTTACAGGAGGAACTACTGGACAGCGATCACAGGTTACAGAAGGAACTACCGGACAAGGGATCACAGGTTACAGGAGGAACTACCAGACAGGGGATCACAGGTTACAGGAGGAACTACCGGACAAGGGATCACAGGTTACAGGAGGAACTACCAGACAGGGGATCACAGGTTACAGAAGTAACTACTGGACAGCGGATCACAGGTTACAGGAGGAAATACCGGACAGGGGATCACAGGTTACAGAAGGGACTACTGGACAGCGATCACAGGTTACAGAAGGAAATACCCAACAGGGGATCACAGGTGACAGAAGGAACTACCAGACAGGGGATCACAGGTCACAGGAGGAACTACTGGACAGGGGATAACAGGTTACAGGAGGAACTAGCCGACAGGGGATCACAGGTTACAGGAGGAACTAACGGACAGGGGATCACAGGTGACAGGAGGAACTACTGGACAGGGGATCACAGGTGACAGGAGGAACTACCAGACAGGGGATCACAGGTTACAGAAGGAATTACTGGACAGGGGATCACAGGTTACAGGAGGAAATACCGGACAGGGGATCACAGGTTACAGAAGGGACTACTGGACAGCGATCACAGGTTACAGAAGGAAATACCCAACAGGGGATCACAGGTGACAGAAGGAACCACCAGACAGGGGATCACAGGTTACAGAAGTAACTACTGTACAACAGTGGATCACAGGTTACAGGAGGAAATACCGGACAGGGGATCACAGGTTACAGAAGGGACTGCTGGACTGCGATCACAGGTTACAGAAGGAAATACCCAACAGGGGATCACAGGTGACAGAAGGAACTACCAGACAGGGGATCACAGGTTACAGGAGGAACTACCGGACAGGGGATCACAGGTTACAGGAGGAACAACCGGACAGGGGATCACAGGTTACAGGAGGAATTACCAGACAGGGGATCACAGGTTACAGGAGGAACTACCGGACAGGGGATCACAGGTCACAGGAGGAACTACTGGACAGCGGATCACAGGTTACAGGAGGAACTACCAGACAGGGGATTACAGGTTACAGAAGGAACTACCAGACAGGGGATTACAGGTTACAGAAGGAACTACCAGACAGGGGATCACAGGTTACAGAAGGAATTACTGGACAGGGGATCACAGGTTACAGGAGGAACTACCAGACAGGGGATCACAGGTTACAGAAGGAACTACCAGACAGGGGATCACAGGTGACAGGAGGAACTAGCCGACAGGGGATCACAGGTGACAGGAGGAACTACCAGACAGGGGATCACAGGTGACAGGAGGAACTACCAGACAGGGGATCACAGGTGACAGGAGGAACTACCGGACAGGGGATCACAGGTTACAGGAGGAACTACCAGACAGGGGATCACAGGTTACAGGAGGAACTACCAGACAGGGGATCACAGGTGACAGGAGGAACTACCGGACAGGGGATCACAGGTGACAGGAGGAACTACCAGACAGGGGATCACAGGTTACAGGAGGAACTACCAGACAGGGGATCACAGGTTACAGGAGGAACTACCGGACAGGGGATCACAGGTGACAGGAGGAACTACCAGACAGGGGATCACAGGTTACAGGAGGAACTACCGGACAGGGGATCACAGGTTACAGGAGGAACTACCGGACAGGGGATCACAGGTGACAGAAGGAACTACCGGACAAGGGATCACAGGTTACAGGAGGAACTACCAGACAGGGGATCACAGGTTACAGAAGTAACTACTGGACAGCGGATCACAGGTTACAGGAGGAAATACCGGACAGGGGATCACAGGTTACAGAAGGGACTACTGGACAGCGATCACAGGTTACAGAAGGAAATACCCAACAGGGGATCACAGGTGACAGAAGGAACTACCAGACAGGGGATCACAGGTCACAGGAGGAACTACTGGACAGGGGATAACAGGTTACAGGAGGAACTAGCCGACAGGGGATCACAGGTTACAGGAGGAACTAACGGACAGGGGATCACAGGTGACAGGAGGAACTACTGGACAGGGGATCACAGGTGACAGGAGGAACTACCAGACAGGGGATCACAGGTTACAGAAGGAATTACTGGACAGGGGATCACAGGTTACAGAAGGAATTACTGGACAGGGGATCACAGGTTACAGGAGGAACTAACGGACAGGGGATCACAGGTGACAGGAGTAACTACTGGACAGGGGATCACAGGTGACAGGAGGAACTACCAGACAGGGGATCACAGGTTACAGAAGGAATTACTGGACAGGGGATCACAGGTTACAGAAGGAATTACTGGACAGGGGATCACAGGTTTCAGGAGGAACTACTGGACAGGGGATCACAGGTTACAGGAGGAACTAGCCGACAGGGGATCACAGGTTACAGGAGGAACTAACGGACAGGGGATCACAGGTGACAGGAGGAACTACTGGACAGGGGATCACAGGTGACAGGAGGAACTACTGGACAGGGGATCACAGGTGACAGGAGGAACTACCAGACAGGGGATCACAGGTTACAGAAGGGACTACCGGACAGGGGATCACAGGTCACAGGAGGAACTACTGGACAGGGGATCACAGGTTACAGGAGGAACTACCGGACAGGGGATCACAGGTTACAGGAGGAACTACCAGACCGGGGATCACAGGTTACAGAAGTAACTACCAGACAGGGGATCACAGGTTACAGAAGGAACTACCAGACAGGGGATCACAGGTTACAGGAGGAACAACTGGACAGGGGATCACAGGTCACAGGAGGAACTACTGGACAGGGGATCACAGGTGACAGGAGGAACTACTGGACAGGGGATCACAGGTTACAGGAGGAACTACTGGACAGGGGATCACAGGTTACAGAAGGAACTACCGGACAGGGGATCACAGGTTACAGAAGGAACTACCAGACAGGGGATCACAGGTTACAGGAGGAACAACTGGACAGGGGATCACAGGTCACAGGAGGAACTACTGGACAGGGGATCACAGGTTACAGAAGGAACTACCGGACAGGGGATCACAGGTTACAGAAGGAACTACCAGACAGGGGATCACAGGTTACAGGAGGAACAACTGGACAGGGGATCACAGGTCACAGGAGGAACAACTGGACAGGGGATCACAGGTTACAGGAGGAAATACTGGACAGGGGATCACAGGTTACAGAAGTAACTACTGGACAGGGGATCACAGGTTACAGGAGGAACTACCAGACAGGGGATAACAGGTCACAGGAGGAAATACCAGACAGGGGATCACAGGTTACAGGAGGAACTACTGGACAGGGGATCACAGGTTACAGGAGGAACAACTGGACAGGGGATCACAGGTTACAGGAAGGACTAATGGGCAGGGGATCACAGGTTACAGGAGGAACTACCAGACAGGGGATCACAGGTTACAGGAGGAACTACCAGACAGGGGATCACAGGTTACAGGAGGAACTACCGGACAGGGGATCACAGGTTACAGGAGGAACTACCAGACAGGGGATCACAGGTTACAGGAGGAACTACCAGACAGGGGATCACAGGTTACAGGAGGAACTACCGGACAGGGGATCACAGGTTACAGGAGGAACAACTGGACAGGGGATCACAGGTTACAGGAGGAACTACCAGACAGGGGATCACAGGTTACAGGAGGAACTACCAGACAGGGGATCACAGGTTACAGAAGGAACTACCAGACAGGGGATCACAGGTTACAGGAGGAACAACTGGACAGGGGATCACAGGTTACAGGAGGAACAACTGGACAGGGGATCACAGGTTACAGGAAGGACTACTGGACAGGGGATCACAGGTTACAGGTGGAAGAGCAAATTTAAGATGCTTAATACTTTACCAAACATAGGTTTGCGTCATTTTTTAAATATACAATGAGGATTCAAGTTACACCACCGACGCTCGCAAGTTTGAGAGGGCGATCTTTTCATGAAAGATGAAATAAAGACAGGGCGAAAATTTTCCGATTTACAGTCCAGGAAGGCGATGACCTCTCAAAGACCACTTAGGATCTAATCAGAGACCTATAGAGGGAGACTACCAGGAGTAGGTTAGGTACATGTATCTATCAGACCTAATCTATAGGTAGGTCAAACAACACTTTAACCATTAGTATACCAGGGATGTAAAAAGTGAAATGTACTCCAAGAGGACACACACATCAGAATACACAAAGTAAACTGTCCTGAGTCTGATTTTAGATTTCAAAAGTGCACGGAAACCTGCCTGACAGACCACATGTGCAGAGAGACCACTAGACTGGCTACCAGCCTCTTAAGTTTCTATGAAGAATTTTCTCTACTGAATTTTACTTCTGCCTTATCTCCCCCTAGTTTCAAACTTAGAATCAAACATCCCAGTGATCCAAATTATAAGACTGTTTTTTTAATATCAGTGTACTATTCTAGAGATGACAGCCAGTCTAAGAGACCACCTGTATTCAGATCAATTAATCACTAAATTTTATTTATTTTACAGCAATTATGAAACAATTATTTAACTTATATTAATCACTCTTGTTGGTGGCCCAGATGTTTGCCCGCAAGCTTACTTTAAGGGTCTTTTTGAAGAAGAAACCATGTTATCACGAGAAAACCCATGTGGTCAAGCAGGTGATCCAATATCTTTCCACATCCAATCCGGGAATAGAAACAGACCATCCGGTCGCCTTGGTGAAAGGCAAGTGCGATATCCACTGCACCACCCGACCATCGATCACCCCTCACCCCGGTACAAGGACCATCTCTGATTACTGATTGTATTATAAAAGTTATCAGCACAGGTATAAACTTTTATAATAAGTTTCACAGTCTTGGTCAAACTCTCTCTATATCAATACGATAAAATAAGCATGACAAACTTCAGCAACAATAATGCTGTAACCTGAAATAAACTTGTGTCTCGTACAAACAAGCATGCAATGTTAGAGAGCTGAAACATTTTTTCAATCCAATTATTTTTTTTCATTTAAGAAAATCCAGATAAAATGTAGATTTTCTGGAAGGATTATTCCTATAAAGATTTTGAAGTTTAGATTATGCATTTAAGACTTTTTTAAATAAATAAACCTCTCTTTGAAACACAGACACCAGCTTCAATCTCCCCCAAATGAATTTTAGTAATTTTTTAATGAAATAGATAAATATTTGAAATGAAGAAAAAATTGTTGTTTGAACTAGAAATTTTAAATGGGTCTTGGTTTATCTAAATGGCATTTCAACTCTTTGACATCTGTAAGATTTTTATATACTCTGTTAATTAATGGCAGAGATAATGCTACCATTTAGATAGAGCACCAGATAGACATGCAGACACTGCAGTCAGCAAGGGGAGGTAATCAACTAGTCGTATGAGACAGAGAAATATTATTCTATTATTCAGAGTTTTACATCAAAGCTACTTCAAACTGTCCACTAGATAGATAATTTTCAGATTGATTTTTTTTGGAGGGTGGGGGGGGGGGGGGGGGATTTTTAATTTTTTATAATAATTAATTAATTTAGACAATTCACAATTGTAGTACTTACCTTTTTAAGTTATAATTCTTGTGTGTCTTTTTTTTTTAAACAGTGATGACTGTTTATATTCAGGGTTAGTTAAATTTGTAAATTGAATTGAGCAGTTCCATTTTATCAAAATTGGTTATTTTAATCTCAAACTTATTTGCTTTCAAGGCCTCTAAGTTTTGATTTGAAACACAATCACAATTTCAATTTTTCAAAACTGTGATTTATTTCTATGTGAATGAAATATAATTACAGTGAAATTTGATTAAGCAGAGACACTGTGGGACCAAAAGAAAATTGCTGGATCAGACAGAATGTCAGAATACACAGGTTTTAATTGATAATCTTTATAAGAAACCAGAAGATATTTATATGTCAAAATAAAAAAGATTTCAGTATACTCAAGGTCCAAATAGACAGAATTATTGTACACTTTTGTAAATTCAGAATGAAGTTGTGGCTAAGATTACCTAAAATTTCACTGGCCTCGACTAGAAATCAGAAATAACACATCTTTATGGCTACTGATCTGCTATGCCAACAAGCTAACCTCACCAATGCTTCTAATCGCACGCCATAAACTTGCTGTGCTATAAATAGCCTCAGTTTTGTTTAGTCATACGCGGAAGAGCGATGGCAAATATGGGAAATAAAGAACCAGTAAAACCCACCCATTTTTATTCTCATTGGAGCGTGATTGTAAATGGCATTTCCATACCTTGTTATGTGATGTTCCAATCCCCCAGTGATCTTCTCATGACGTTTGTGGTCAGGGGCTCAGACAATTCCTATGGTGTATCAAACCTGAAAATAGTAATCGTGTTAGATAAAAAAAAGATGAGATCAACAAATCTACGACTTATAAAAATGGATTTATCCCTGGCTGAAATTATTTGTCCCTCAGATTAGCAAACACATCTCCAACTAAATGTTGCCACATATTTTTTGATTCACACTTGTTGTATACCAGACTTGTTATAAGTGACACCTGTTATAAGACACACCTATTTTATTTTACACCTGTTATGACATACCTATTATATTTCACACCTGTTGTATACCAGACTTGTTATAAGTGGCATCTGTTATAAGTCACACCTTTTTATTTTACACCTGTTATGACATGTTATATTTCACACCTGTTGTATACCAGACTTGTTATAAGTGACACCTGTTATAAGTGACACCTGTTATAAGACACACCTATTTTATTTTACACCTGTTATGACATGTTATATTTCACACCTGTTGTATACCAGACTTGTTATAAGTGGCACCTGTTATAAGTCACACCTTTTTATTTTACACCTGTTATGACATGTTATATTTCACACCTGTTGTATACCAGACTTGTTATAAGTGGCACCTGTTATAAGTGACACCTGTTATAAGACACACCTATTTTATTTTACACCTGTTATGACATGTTACATTTCACACCTGTTGTATAAACCAGATATGCACCACCAATATTCGTGGACAGAGGCCTGGATACGAGCACACCTGATATATACTATAGAGTATTCGTGTCTGACATTTGGGACCTGTCTACACTTGGTTTATAGAGAACATGATGGGTGGTATCAGGCCATAGTTAATTAGCCATCTTTCTCATTAAATGTCATGTATATGGAATAATTTCCGTCGAATGTGTAATTACCTTCTTGAAGCATTGATCAAACCATTAATTGCATTTAATATCACAGTTAAGAATTTCTAGGTACAGAAAAGTCCTACAGAAGCCTTTTATCAGGAGCATACTATTTCATAATGCACATCTGTCAAATAAATATTCCTCTTATAAATAATCAACGTTTTTGTTGGCTTTTATATAGTCTGTCAGATAAATTTTCTTTCAGAAAATTATCTAAATGTTGTCAGCTGTCATACATCAAAACTGCAAAACACCAGCACTTCAAATTCAGAACAGATTCAAAGAGAAATATTTTCAAAAACTTCTCATATTGAATTATTTAAATGAGTGTCAGTCGGGTGACATATCACATTACACTGCCTGTGGAGGTGCGGGAAGCTCCACCCTGTCTGTATATTACATGTGCTATCAAGATTATACATTAAAATCCACCAATTGTTTCTCCTCCACCAACTCCCGAGATCCCTCCCGTTAGCCCTATACCCACTAAGCCCCCTCCCCCAATCAGTTCCTGACTCAGTTACTATTATTAGAAAGCATCCAAACGGGAAATTTAATTTGATTTTATGGAATAAACCTGCAAAAACATGGATTAGTGCTCGTTTGTTGGTAGGACATGGAGAAGAGTGGGGGGTCAAAGTGGGGGTCAAAGTGAGTACAGTGTGGGGTCATAGGAATACCATGTCACAGGTGACAGGAGGGAACTTGTGGAATGGAGGCGGAGGGACAAGTGGAACATCACTCACGCCACGCATCAACACAAAGTATGGTTGGCTTAACAATACAGACACTCAAAATTGTCAGGACTTATTGATTTCCTTGAACCAATCTGAAAACTGATTTATTTCCAAACTGTGATCACTGAACAAGCTTTCTTCTTTACATATTCGTTTTCTTTTTGTCTTTCTGTTATTCTGTATCATGTAGATAAATTTTGAACAATTATTTTTATAAGGGCCATGACATAAAATATCTGATAAGATTTCAGCTCGGTGATGTTTAGTCAGCTTTATCTAAGCATAATTTTGTTATTTCTCAAACTAACTATTCTTTAAAAACTGTTATATGGCTGTAAACCAGTAATTTAATGCAAGGATTTGAAGGAACAGTACTTGTAAGCAAAAAAAGCATGATCTTAACGAAAAGGTCATTTTTTAATAATTTACACTCCACAATTTACCACATGCGTATCACCAATTAATTAGATATTCTTTTTAAATAAATATTTTGCCATAAAATAAAGATGTTCATATGCCAATGAAATCATTGTTATTTTTACAGTCTAGCTTAAAAAGGTTTTTGATAAAATATTTTTACCATGTTTTTTATAACAAAACTTATATCAGTTTTACTTTGACAATTGGTCAAATCTATTATAATCAGATTACAAGGTATAAAAAGTATCAATTCAAATTTTTACCTGTAGAATGTGTATCTACCAATCTCATTCAACATGTACAGAAAATGAGCAAATTTATATGAAGAGAATTTCAAAATATTGCTTGTTCCTTAAAAATTCTTGCAAAAAAATGCAGATAGGAAATAGTTTTAAAGCACAAGGTTGAAATTTATAAACAAATAAATATAAATAACAAATTTTAGGAAAGAAAGACAAAATATGCATTTTGCAAACTAGTACAAAAATTCATCCAAGTCATGAATTCAGACTTTAAGCTAAGAAAAAAAGGAAAAGGGCTGAGATTTATATAAAGAGTGGTACGGGAGGCAGAATCTGTTTTAGCCATAACAAGTGTTATCAAGTGTTAATTGTGAAACGCTATAGAAATCAATAGATTCATTAATACTATAGCAGGGCGGTAGGTCTCACAGATATCATTCTAAACACAGACGTTCCATACAAATTCTCTTCAAACAACAAGGCACGTTAAATATCCACCAACTGCTTTTCACTATAGGGACTGTCTAAATGTCAGTTATGAGTAAGTTATGACATACAGATTTGGTTAAACTCTTGTTATTATAATCTACTTATGCTACTTCAGATTTTGAAGGTTTTCACCAAGCATTATAACATTTGCTTATTGATCGTATAGGTACAAACCACATTTTCTACCACAATACCCTGTGTTATTTCACTCTCAGGCCATTGTATTAAACGTGCTGACTGTTGGATAAATATATGTTATATACCACTAGTGGAATATGACCTTCCGGACTTTTGATTGGTTGAAAGTTGAACTTTGACCAGAAATCATGTGGTTCAATGCCATGAGCGGTTTAATGACGTCGTCATCGATTGTTGACGTCATCACAATTTGGCGGGAATATATACAAGATGAGGTGTTTTCGTGCAAATAGTAACCGGTTCTCTCCAGAAAACACTGCCACTGCGACTTAATAGTATTGTGGTAGAAACAGGCCACATGACTCATGGTTATTGGATATGGAATTTATTTCACTCTCGTTAACTATTTTTTAAAAGTTGCAAAAGACACTCGCTAAAGCTCGTGTCTTTTGTAACTTTAAAAAAAAAATTAACTCGAGTGAAATAAATTCCATATCAACCGACCACTCGTTGTGTAACTTCTATATCTCTATCTTTACATGGTAAATCAGTGATGTAGTACTTCATTCATTCACTCCTGAAATTCCAAAATGAACCTGTGCTCACTCTAGCCATTAGCATTTTCGTAATTAACGAAATAAAATGCTTATTTGCTAACCGAATTTGTGTCGAATAAACAATTTTCATAAACACGGACTCCCTATAAATGTAAAACAAGAATTGATCCAATGCAATGAATGGTATGCCAAATACATTAGAACTTGTATTAATATCAACACTAGAATTTTGACTCTACCAATGAGTAAAAGTTGCTCAAGGAAATTCTTGTTTTGCTAAAAGAGAAAAGTGGTCTTTATGACTTGCTAAAACATTTTTTTTAGACTGGAGTGAGCACAGTGAACTGTACCAGTCTCTTTGTATCTGAAGAGTTAAAATGCATCTTCAGGGTGTTTAAGTTGATTTTACATTTGCACTATCATAAGAAGCTCAATACGCCAACATACCTTCTTTCCATGGCCACCACAACACATAATATCTCAATCATTTTACATATATGTAGGTTCATTCTTAACTGATGGTTAGAAGTTCAAAAACTGAAATTGCCATAATCCTGGATAGAGCCAAATCTTCCCTTGTAGAACATTACCAAAACAGGAAAGTTACGTGAAACTGCTAAAAAGTGAACATCCACCCCTGTAGTTTCATAATGAACTATTCCAACCTTGAATTGGATGAGTTAAATGGTCGACTAAGTAATCAAAAAAATTTTAATTGAGAAGATGGTGTGATCCATTACATTAAGATCATTCTTTCACTCCAATTGTTCACACATTTTAAAAGAAGAGTTGACAGTGTTTATAGATTATGAGTAATAAGGAAAGTGATCAAAAAAGTGCTTAAAAATTTTTCAGTAACTAGAAATGTCTGCGAGACAAATGCCCGCTTCCCCCATATGAAATTAGTTCTTCATGCTTACTACGTATGCAAAATTTGTCAGTTTGATGACAATCAGATCATTAGTTATTTAAATAAGCTGGTTACATTACCATGGGACGGGACGGGTTGGGACGGACATGGGTAACACTATATGCCCCACCCATTTCATGGCGGGGGCATAAAAAGAGGGGCAGGGGAGAAGAGAATGAAAGTTAATTTTTTTTTTATTTTCATAATCTACCAAAAATACACCCAAATATGTTTAATTACAACTGGTAAAAAACAGCCTCCAGACATAGCCAATCAAACCTTCGTTAAGCTTCACTAAAACATGAAATATGCAGCTGGAATAGAATTTATATGAGGAATCAGAAGAAAATGAACATCTAGGTATTTTCTTTTATTAACTTGATCCAGGGCTTAGACTGGATTTCAGCAGATCAGAACAAACGTTACGGAAACCATGCATCTATATACATAGGGGTATGAAACTGTACCTTAGGTAAGACAGATTTTCACGGAAATGACCTTCAGAATGCCACACTTTTTAGACTTCTCCAAAATTATTTCTATACAGCTCCGCAGTAATCCTGATTAGGCCAACCTTAATTCGGAAGTCTCCGAGGTCCACAGACCATGCTAAAAGCTGGAAAAGCCATACTTTTTTTAATACAAGCACAAAAATCAAAACTTCAGATGACTGAAGCAGATCTCAGCTTATACGTATTGGGAAGATTAAATACAGGAAAGATACATTAAACCCAAGGTTCATACATTGATGTCAGGGACAGGTCTTGTCCTACAGTCAAACATCCATCTCAAACATACTGCAAGGATGAGACCAAAATGTTAAAATATCGACATAATAAATACCGTTGTGTCCGAATTGTCTATTACATATTTTCATTACATACTGTTGTCCCAATTGTCTATTACAGATCTTCATTACATAATGTTGTCCGAATTGTCTATTACATATTTTCATTACATACTGTTGTCCCAATTGTCTATTACAGATCTTCATTACATAATGTTGTCCGAATTGTCTATTACATATTTTCATTACATACTGTTGTCCCAATTGTCTATTACAGATTTTCATTACATAATGTTGTCCGAATTGTCTATTACATATTTTCATTACATAATGTTGTCCCAATTGTCTATTACAGATTTTCATTACATAATGTTGTACCAATTGTCTATTACAGATTTTCATTACATAATGTTGTACCAATTGTCTATTACATATTTTCATTACATAATGTTGTCCCAATTGTCTATTACATATTTTCATTACATAATGTTGTCCCAATTGTCTATTACAGATTTTCATTACATAATGTTGTCCCAATTGTCTATTACAGATTTTCATTACATAATGTTGTCCCAATTGTCTATTACAGATCTTCATTACATAATGTTGTCCCAATTGTCTATTACATATTTTCATTACATAATGTTGTCCCAATTGTCTATTACAGATTTTCATTACATAATGTTGTCCCAATTGTCTATTACATATTTTCATTACATAATGTTGTCCCAATTGTCTATTACATATTTTCATTACATAATGTTGTCCCAATTGTCTATTACAGATTTTCATTACATAATGTTGTCCCAATTGTCTATTACATATTTTCATTACATAATGTTGTCCCAATTGTCTATTACAGATTTCATTACATAATGTTCATTATAGCAAAAACATCCTTGTCTAAAGACGGAAACATTCTACAATCCAAGTGGCAGATTTGTCTGGTGACTAGGTGTGGTAGAGAATGTTCAATATAGGTTTACAAACTTGTTGAAATACTCTGTCAAAATCTCCTCAGGAACCAAGATTTTATGGAAGAATTGACAAGTTTAAAAAAAAAAAAACAGATTCATAGAAGCATAAAATGTAGTGACAATAGATCTTGATTATAAAGATGTCGAAATGTACCAGAATGTTTATTTGGACTTGATAATATAAAAGTCTCGGTTATTTAGGTATTTGAATGCAACAGGTTTTAACAACTTTGAGTGTGTGATGTAGAACCTTGTGGTTGGTATACCATCTTCACAGGTTCCGTATTACAAAGGGCAGAGACGGCGTAAATTATCAAAGTGAAGACAAATAAGTTGTTCATAAAAAGTCCTAAAAAAAGAAAAATGCTTTGTAAGTATGCGTATTTCTCGCAGAATAGACCTGTCCGAGACAAACTTGTATTCATTACAAGATTATAAAGAAAATTGCACTTTAGCGCAGGTCACCCTCTAGGGCTCCCTAGGGGGATTATCATTGGGAAGTTTGACTGTATATAGGGGCCACAATTCAATGTAGAAAACATCATCTCGCTTGAAGCTTTTGTCTGATCTCATCACGACAGCAGAAAGCAAACACTCAAATACAGGTGGGACTACACGTCATTCTTTACGATTCTTATTTATGTTTCCTACTAGATAATCATATTTACCCCGTTCACCAGTAAAGCTTACCAATTTATTTTAAAAGTGTTGACCTTTGTACTTTGAGAAATTAACTCCTGTAATATCTGTCACATTGATAGTCCAAACCCTCAATGGCATTGTTTCATGCTCAAGTCATTTACCCCTGTAATTTCAGAATGGACTTCTCCAACCTTTGAATTGGTGGAGTTCAAATGTGTTTTCAGGGGTGAAAGAGTTAAGCAGAATTCCAATTGAACAGTCAATGTATTTCTCTGCTTAAGGATGGAATGACACCCAATATTGCTACAATTAATTCTTAAACCAGGACAAGTCCATTATTGAACGTGGGGTAAGAAAAAAAAACTGTTGCTGAAGTTTAAACTTCACATTTCAATATATAATACCTATGTATCACTTCCTAGGGGAAAAAAATCACATCAACTTTATAGGACTGTGACCAGGAAAGTACGATGGAATTTGTGTCATAAGTGACAATTATTCTCCTGCAACGACAATTAAATGCCAACATGCTTCGAACATGTACGATCTGAAAGGAGGTTAATAACGGGGCTTGAATCGCAGGAGAACGACTTCAGAGGAAACAATTCTACACAGGAGTATTAGTCAACAATTAACAACAACACAGGACTTATTCCCCACCATTTCAGCAACTAATTCCAATAAACACTGGCTGTCCTGGCAGCTTTAATGGCAGTATCAGTACCGACTGCTCCACTCCTAGCAAACTAACAGCTTGTGTGAATGAACTAGGACTGACAAGGAATCCCTGCTCATTCACTGTAGTGTCAGTGTGTGTTCCAGAACAATGTCAGTTTGTAACAGTCAAAGATGTGCATTGATTAGGTTGCCTTACAAGCATGAGGTGTAGGGAATTTCCCTTCAGCTCAGCGGTAGAGCATCCGGCTGTAGAGCCAAGGGAGGCGGGTTCGAGCCCCAGCGACGGCACTATCTTTATCACTTTTCCTCGTCCTATTACAGTCACAGTTCTAGAATTAAGACAGTGTGTAACTGTTCACTTCATGTGTAACAAGCTCTTTATTAGTTGTTATTGGTATCACTGTGTCCTTGACCTTGCAAGGTTATGTCTCAGCCTAAAATTCACATAAAATTGTCCTTTACATTAAAAGGATGTGGATTTGTCCCTGACCTTGCAAGGTTGTGACTTTTCCTAAAATTCACCTGACTTATTACAAAGTCGTGGAGTTGTCCCTGATTTTTCATTTTTTTTATTTTGTCCTTTACATTACAAGGTTGTGGAGTTGTCTCCCATGTTTATGACTTTGCCCTTTACATTACAAGGTTGTGGAGTTGTCTCCCATGTTTATGATTTTGTCCTTTACATTACAAGGTTGTGGAGTTGTCTCCCATTTTTATGACTTTGCCCATTACATTACAAGGTTGTGGAGTTGTCTCCCATGTTTATGATTTTGTCCTATACATCACAAGGTTGTGGAGTTGTCTCCCATGTTAATGACTTTGTCCTTTACATCACAAGGTTGTAGTTATCCTGATCTCCCATGTTTATGACTTTGCCATTAACATAACAAGGTTGTGGAGTTGTCTCCCATGTTTATTAGTTTGTCCCTTACATTACAAGGTTGTGGAGTTGTCTCCCATGTTTATGATTTTGTCCCTTACATTACAAGGTTGTGGAGTTGTCTCCCATGTTTATGATTTTGTCCCTTACATTACAAGGTTGTGGAGTTGTCTCCCATGTTTATGATTTTGTCCCTTACATCACAAGGTTGTGGAGTTGTCTCCCATGTTTATAACTTTGTCCTATACATTACAAGGTTGTGGAGTTGTCTCCCATTTTTATGATTTTGTCCTATACATCACAAGGTTGTGGAGTCATCCCGAACTTCGGTGTTAATGACTTTGAATTGCTCTTGACCTTCCACAGTTTTTTTATTTTGTGTTTGACCTTGTATGGTTCTGGGTGTTGACACAGGTCCAGTGTGTCTTATCAGCTACCTATCTCAGCTTCACATCAATCAGGGACAGCTCAGTCAAAACACTCTCCGTAACAGCAATACAGCCACTCTCCAGGTTAAAGATTTCAAATCTTAAGAATATTTCCTGAGAGTCCTCTTTTGGTGATAATGATCCATCATTTCTGCCAATCAAATGCCATAGTGCAGCTACAGGACACCAGGACCCATAAGCTTGTCAAATATTCCCACCCAAATCTCATTAGAGCCCAAACTCCCATGAGTATCAAACAGTCAAATGATCTAGATCGACTTCCTGTCATGTGACAGTTGCTGTCTCCACATTTTTAATGGCAACTGATGTGTTCCTTCAAATTTCAAATTGGTTCAGATTTGTTACTGCAAATCAAGTTGCATCTCTGCTTAAGAGACCTGCCCCCTTATTAAGCAACCATGGCCTTCAATAGACGACCTTCCTCATATCATACAAGCTATTTCACTACAAATAGGACTAACTTATCATGATAATGCAATCAACTTTTTAAGGGACCACTGTCAGCCCCTACATTCATCGAGTTGCATTATAGATATTCATGCTTTAAAACTATTTTTACAATTTAAGTCTCAGACGTATGTTCATGAATGTTTCTTAACTTCAGGAAATTCCTTAACTTGAACATCTCCATAGGAAAGCATTACAGACGTTGATGAGGGAAGTTCCTTAACTAAAGATTTTTCCTATCACTTCTACAATGCTCTCCTTTGGATGAAACTTGGGCTGGTGCTTTCATGTTTTTGAGTTTCATCCCATTTCAAAATAAACATAAGTTTTGTTCTCAAATGTTGATCACACTGAACGCATTCTGTTAAACTATGATTGTGTTAATTTTACAGTTTTCCAGGGCCCAGTTGTTCAAAAGTTGATTAGCTTAATCAATGATTAACGCAAATTTTAATTTCCCTATAACTTAAAAATGAAACCATAGATTGAGTTACAACCTCGCAAATATCAAATATATGATCGTGTCAATTCACATGCAAAATTTCAAGATATTACCTTCTACACTGACAGAATTATTAAAGTTTAAAAAATGGCTTTAAATAGTGATTAAGCTAATCACCCTTTGAACAACTGGGCCCAGAGCTTAGTTTCGTTAGTGTGCCAATTCATTATTTCACTGACCTGGTTCGTTTCAGTTGTATACATAATATAAATGCTCTAAAATGCAAGTGTGCCAAAATTAGCATGTTTGCAGTAATCAGATCCAAAGGACCATTAAAGGATTGGCTGGTTAAAAATAATTGTCCTCTTCAAGTTGTATTTCGGAGAAAACTGTAAAACTGGAATTGTCTGCGATGTGGAAATTTTTCCTTTATTTTGCTGGCATTTAATATTTGCGAATAACTTCAAATGTGAAAATATTTAAACCACTCAAACTCTACAGTCTCTCAGAGTACTGAAGGCACACAGAGCAAACAACATGATTGACAGCGCAAACACTTCCACGTAGCGAAGAGTTCAAAGAGTTCGGAGGTTGATTAAGCGAAAATTCCACTCACAAAAATCTTGTAATTTACAGTAACCTTTTTGAACTAAGAAGGGTCACCATAGTACTGATGTGTGGTATTAAGTGGGTTTCATTGCATTTCAGACAGATTTATGAAACGATAGAAGACTATCAATTTATTTTATTATCCCTGTAGCGATGTTTTGGAAACTTTAGCGCCATTTATACTCACTGGTTTTTTTCTTTTTATATCACTATTGTCATTGCTGGATTCAACTTCATCCGCTATATTTACAATTTGAATAATGACATAATTCAGTAATCAAATCTACATTCCATTTTCACGAGACCCCTTTGAATGTATTGCTAAAACAATGGGTCCCACAATGATAAATTCAAGTATTTTCAACCATTTTAGGATCAAGATCGGGTAGAGAAAATTACGTGCAATAAAACTACTCTCAAGAAACGAAGACATCTGTGTTCTAAAGTGTTGGTAAGTCTCCGCCGTATGAAGGCGACATTACAGATTGTTTAATTCGTAGGGTGACTCCTGATTTTGAATGCTACAATCTAGCATTTCAACATGTGAGTTTGCTGAACTATTTCTATTTTTTAAGATCTGGCAATTTCATATTTGCTGAAATATTTCTATTTTCCAAGATCTGGCAATTTCATCTGAGTGAGTTTGCTGAACTACTCCTATTTTTCAAGATCTTGCGATTTCATCTGAATCAGTTTGCTGAACCATTTCTATTTTCTGAAATCTGGCAAATTCATATTTGCTGAACTATTTCTATTTTCTAAGATCTGGCAATTTCATCTGAGTAAGTTTTCAAAACTATTTCTATTTTCTGAGATCTGATGATTTCATCTGAGTGACTTTGCTGAACTATTTCTATTTTCTGAGATCTGATGATTTCATCTGAAAGAACACCTCAAAAAATAGCATTTTTCACTTGGGTTTATATATATGCATATTTTATTTATGTTTAAGATTATGAGTATATGTAATCTGCCCAACCAACTGTCAAAAAGTTGTCAATTATCATATGCATTCATACCAATCTAGGCTTAATTGTTATGTTAGCTGCAAACAACAGACATTTAATAGAAATCCTTACACAAGATAATTATATAAAATGATATTGGTGGATAAATAAACCTATTGACTGGGAAAATATTCAAACCAACCTTGTATGATTGAAGTATATTAACATTTGCAGTAACAGTGATTTTGTTTGCCCAGTTTTACAACCGATATAAGGTTGTTTCCCCAGGTCAAATTTTGTTTTATTTTCCCAAAATGAAGCAAAATTCAGGAATATTTTCTCAATTCATCTGAAAATCCTACTAAATTTTCCAAATCATATAACGCACAGGTTGCTGTAAAATCAAGGTAGCAAAAACACTGAATTAATTTAAACCACGACAGAGATTCTGGTTTTCATGATTACTGCCACATCTAAGATGTACTTAATTCTTGCAGCTTTAGTTTAAAGAAGAGGTTACACACAGCTGGGTGTCAAAAATAATATCACAAGATAGACAAATCTGCTAGATTTGTTCCCATTTCCAAACAGAAAAATGATTTCACAAACATTCA
This sequence comes from Mimachlamys varia, assembly GCA_947623455.1. Lineage (NCBI taxonomy): Eukaryota > Metazoa > Mollusca > Bivalvia > Pectinida > Pectinidae > Mimachlamys > Mimachlamys varia. Next base: position 32,713,741 of record OX392545.1, read on the forward strand.
CTGACCATAAATTATTGAAAAAAAGTAACAAAAAAGTTTTTAATACAAAAATTTTATTTATTTCAAACAAAAATGATATATATCGGCTCAAAATTATGATATCAGAAAAAAAATATAATAATATACTCAATGACCATAATGCATTCAATAAATTAATATAATTCTAACCAGAAAATATTTCACTAAAAAAAATATAAAGTTGATGTTCAAATGAATTTGAAGGAGAAAATATTAACTGGGAAAATATTGGCTGTTTTTTACTATTTTCGTGACATGTTGAAGTATTATGTATGGGAGGTATGTATACACAGAGGGGCTACCAGCAGCTGATCACACTGTGTTTATTTTTGGCAAAGTTTTAACCTACAGTCAGAGTGGGTCCTGTCTGGGTCACTCAGGGACATACACATTAATGGGGCCTCTTATGTCATCAATAAAAACCAAGGGTAACGCAAAATCTAGACTGGTCCTGTCCTACTGGGCACACACAAAATCTGGACTAGTTCAATTAAGGTGGGAACACTCAAAATTTAGACTGGGCCAAAATATGGCACAGAAAATATGTGGACTGGTCCAGATTTATTTATATCAGATGTTAAGCTAAGAAAATAAAGATAGGGCAATGTTATATAGAGTTATATTGGGCACAGAGCAGGGCCATATGCATATTCATATCAGGCAGAGACAATATAGACAGGTATTTGGTATTGCTTATAAGAAAGAGATTACATGATAATGGCATTGTTGCTGAGAGAAAGAGAGGCCAAATAACCTTGGCCATGACTACAAAGAGACCTTATATACTTGCCATGGTTGCCAGGAAACAGAGACCTATGTACTGGCCATTGTTGCCAAGAAACAGAGACCTATGTACTGTCCATTGTTGCCAGGAAACAGACCTATGTACTGGCCATTGTTGCCAAGAAACAGAGACCTATGTACTGGTCATTGTTGCCAAGAGACAGAGACCTATGTACTGGCCATTGTTGCCAACAGGCCATTGTTGCCAATAAACAGAGACCTATGTACTGGTCATTGTTGCCAAGAAACAGAGACCTATGTACTGGCCATTGTTGCCAAGAGACAGAGACCTATGTACTGGCCATTGTTGCCAAGAGACAGAGACCTATGTACTGGCCATTGTTGCCAACAGGCCATTGTTGCAAAGAAACAGAGACCTTATATACAGGCCGTTGTTGCCAAGAGACAGCGACCTTATATACTAGTCATTGTTGCCAAGAGACAGAGACCTTATATACTGGCCATTGTTGCCAAGAGACAGAGACCTTATATACTGGCCATGGTTGCCCCTATTTGTCCATGCATGGTTGCCAAAAATATAGGGACTTGTTGAGGCAATGATTTTTCACAAAGAAATCAGGGCCATATGTAATGACCATGGAACAGAAACCATGAACCATGACTTTGTAGTCATAAGACATAATTATATGGGGAAATGACTAGTGTATGTTTGATATGATCGGTGTTATGACTCTTAGAGAAGGGAACTACACCATCAATACCTTCCCTGTATCTATATGACTACCAGTAACACTTCCCCTGTATCTATATGACTACCAGTAACACTTCCCCTGTATCTACATCACTACCAGTAACACTTCCCCTGTATCTACATCACTACCAGTAACACTTTCCCTGTATCTACATCACTACCAGTAACACTTTCCCTGTATCTACATCACTACAAGTAACACTTTCCCTGTATCTACATCACTACCAGTAACACTTTCCCTGTATCTACATCACTACCAGTAACACTTTCCCTGTATCTACATCACTACCAGTAACACTTTCCCTGTATCTACATCACTAACAGTAACACTTTCCCAGTATCTACATCACTACCAGTAACACTTTCCCTGTATCTACATCACTACCAGTAACACTTTCCCTGTATCTACATCACTACCAGTAACACTTCCCCTGTATCTACATCACTACCAGTAACACTTTCCCTGTATCTACATCACTAACAGTAACACTTTCCCAGTATCTACATCACTACCAGTAACACTTTCCCTGTATCTACATCACTACCAGTAACACTTTCCCTGTATCTACATCACTACCAGTAACACTTTCCCTGTATCTACATCACTACCAGTAACACTTTCCCTGTATCTACATCACTACCAGTAACACTTTCCCTGTATCTACATCACTACCAGTAACACTTTCCCTGTATCTACATCACTACCAGTACACTTTCCCTGTATCTACATCACCAGTAACACTTTCCCTGTATCTACATCACTACCAGTAACACTTTCCCTGTATCTACATCACTACCAGTAACACTTTCCCTGTATCTACATCACTACCAGTAACACTTTCCCTGTATCTACATCACTACCAGTAACACTTTCCCTGTATCTACATCACTACCAGTAACACTTTCCCTGTATCTACATCACTACCAGTAACACTACCCCTGCATTGAAAAAAGGGTATATGTAGGACTGTGCTAATGGCAATTAAGTAGAGAGCTCATCCCTGTCACTGACAGTGTCCCCAGAGTCGGAGTAATTAGTAGCTAATGTCATCTTACTACATCCTGGCTTTCCCCTGTGAACCTTTAATGAGTAATCTAAAGTTCAAGTCACACACCCATATTTAAAAACTCTTCTCAGACAATAGTACATGACCAAGATACCTCTGAACTTTCCATCAACAGGGAGTTAAAAGTTCAAACAAAATGGATTTTTCATTTTGAGTTGGTAAAAATTCAAATAAGGTCCAAACTCCAATGTAAACATACAATCAATTGTTATGTCACAGATCAGAACCAGATTTTGATTGGCTACCAAACCCTAAATTTTTGTCCAGAATTTCTCAACCGCATTTTACAACTAGCTTATATTCCTCTAGTAAGAAATATGGAATCTAAAAAACACAATAAAGTGATTAAAATATCTCAAAATCATTATGGTTAAATTTTGTTTCTATGTTTAATATCTATATCCTATTCTCGAGACTGGGATTAGTCTAAGCAAGATAATAACGGTAGCCCAACAGTCAGAGACAATTGAAAAGTGGTTGTACAGAATGCTAGCCCCACTGAACAAATGATCTTATCTTGGTAATAACACACTTTGTACTGTTGTGGTTCATTATTTGGTAAAATTGGTAAGCTTATAGGCCCAATATACGTAACTTCAGGGAAATTTTCGTGATTCTGAAAAATTCTGAAAAAACATCCAGTAGACAACCATGCAAAAATAAGCCTTAAACGAAGTAAACCTAAGCTGTAACTAACAAGAAACTCTTTACAAAAAAATCCAAAGAATTGAAAATAATTCAGGTGGGGCCCACTTCAACAACAAACCGAAGGTAGAAGACAGTTCAAAATGGACGCGTGTTTACAAATAGCATGTTTCAACTGCTGCTGTACCGGCAACCGCGAAAGAATTCATCTTGAATATTGCTGATATCAGTTAATCTTAAATAAATCTATCAATATGATAAGTTATTAGGCTTGATTTTCGCTTCAAGTTTTGCCGAAAGCTACATATATTGGGCCTTTAAACAAGTCCAATACAAGTATAGAAATAGAAATGCAGCTGATGTATGATACATATTTCACAAAAGCAATTCTTACCTTGCATTGATCTTCATGGAAACCATCTGCAATGACAAATTAAAGACAACAATTAGTAATTTAGAACAACAATGGATTCTTTAGCTTGGTCATCACAATGGCCATCATCTGGGACTAAATTTAAACTAAAGTATCAAAGGACAACTCTTGGGATTGAGTCCATCAATGGGGTCTACTCATGCAGATGGCCACTGGTTATTTTGTTTACATAACAATAAAATCACTGTGATGGGAAACATTGAATATAATCTCTTAACACAAGTGATCTCTTAGAACAGGTGGTCTCTTAACACAGAAAGTATCTTAACACAAGTGGTCCTAAACACAGGTGGGCTCTTAGAACAGAGGCTTTTGACATAGGTGGTTTCTTAACACAGAGACTCCCTAAGAAAGTCTCTTAACATATGTGGTCCCTTAATACAGGTGGTCTCTTAACATATGTGGTCCCTTAATACAGGTGGTCTCTTAACAGGATTGCCTCTTGTTCCTTAGCACAGACGGTCTCTCAACACAGGTGGGCTATTGATACAGGTGGTCTCTTAATATTGATGGGCTCATTACACAGGTGGTCTGTTAATACTGATGGGTTCATTACACAGGTGGTCTCTTAATACAGGTGGTCTCTTAACACAGGTTGTCTCTTAACACAAGTGGTCAATTAACACAGGTGGTCTCTTCAAACAGGTAATCTCTTAACACAGGTGGGCTCTTAACACAGGTGGTCTCTTAACAAGATTGCCTCTTGTTCCTTAACACAGGAGGGCTCTTAACACAAGTGGTCTCTTACACTTACCACAGGCAGTATCTCAACAGAAGTAGTTTCTCAACACAGAGACTCCCTAAGAAAGTCTCTTAACATATGTGGTCCCTTAATACAGGTGGTCTCTTAACAAGATTGCCTCTTGTTCCTTAACACAGATGGTCTCTTAACACAGGTGGGCTCTTAACACAGGTTGTCTCTTAACACAAGTGGTCTATTAACACAGGTGGTCTCTTCAAACAGGTAATCTCTTAACACAGGTGGTCTCTTAATACAGGTGGTCTCTTAACAAGATTGCCTCTTGTTCCTTAACACAGATGGTCTCTTAACACAGGTGGGCTCTTAACACAGGTGGTCTCTTCAAACAGGTAATCTCTTAACACAGGTTGTCTCTTAACACAAGTGGTCTATTAACACAGGTGGTCTCTTCAAACAGGTAATCTCTTAACACAGGTGGTCTCTTAACACAGGTGGTCTCTTAACACAGGTGGTCTCTTAACACAGGTGGGCTCTTAACACAGGTGGTCTCTTACTCTTACCACAGGCAGTATCTCAACAGAAGTAGTTTCATGAGTAGTTTTGACTTAATCATTTTATAAGGCTGGGAAGAGGGTAATTTTTAGCTTCAATTGAACTACAGGGTGCTAATTTAGTGATCAAAAGTTTTTAGTCAAAAGCATACTCATATATTTCTTTGATAATGTTTTAAATGGAGAGAAAAAATAAAAAATTCATAACATTTGGCCTTTAACCAAAAGAATGTGCGTAAATTTCTCATCATCACCATCATAACCCATACATGTCTGTGATAACTGATAATGCTGAGCTTGCTTAAGCTTTGTGCAATGTTTTTTCTCTAACCACAGAAACCACAAACTTGTTTTTGTGTATATTTCACAGCCCCTCGACCACACTCTATCAGTAGGCTTGTAACATGTTGGAAGGGGGAGCAAACATTATGGAAGTCAATCAGAGCTGAGCTAGGAATACTATACACAACCAAATGTCTGAGGTAAGAAATGAAAGCAGAGGTAGACAATAATGTCTAATTAAGACACGTAGACACTGATGTCTGAGGTAAGTTATTAAGACAGGTACACACTGATGTCTGATGGAAGTAATTTAGACAGATAGACACTGATGTCTGAGGTAAGTAATTCAGACAGATAGACACTGATGTCTGAGGTAAGTAATTAAGACAGGTACACATTGATGTCTGAGGTAAGTAATTAAGACAGATACACACCGATCTCTGAGGTAAGTAATTCAGACAGATACACACTGATGTCTGAGGTAAGTAATTAAGACAGGTACATACTGATGTCTGAGGTAAGTAATTAAGACAGGTACACACTGATGTCTGAGGTAAGTAATTAAGACAGATAGACACTGATGTCTGAGGTAAGTAATTAAGACAGGTACACACTGATGTCTGAGGTAAGTAATTAAGACGGGTAGACTGATGTCGGAGATAAGTAATTAAGACAGGTACATACTGATGTCTGAGGTAAGTAATTAAGACAGGTACACACTGATGTCTGAGGTAAGTAATTAAGACGGGTAGACTGATGTCGGAGATAAGTAATTAAGACAGGTACATACTGATGTCTGAGGTAAGTAATTAAGACAGGTACACACTGATGTCTGAGGTAAGTAATTAAGACGGGTAGACTGATGTCTGAGGTAAGTAATTAAGACAGGTACATACTAACATAAACAGTTATGATTACAAAGTCAACAACACTAAAAAGTTCCATATATCTCTTTTGTCTTTTGAGATTAGAATTCAACATACATTCAAAACAAAGCTTTTTCACACACTAAACTGCTCTCCGACTAACACCTCAATTTTTGTGGCGGAAAAACATCAAGACAAAATAGATAATACTGGAGTCCATACCGGCATGGAAACTATAACAAAAAAAACTCTTAACATTAAAAGCAGCTTGTATTGAACCTAAACGAGGGTACAATACCCAATGGCCCCCGTATGAATAGGGTTTAATGTTCAGACTGCTGAAACAGCCTTGAATGCTAATTAATTTATCCTTATTGCTTTAGGTGACCTTGATGACAAGATATTAAGGTCAATTAATTTCAGTATTAAGGCCACTTTAAATGTCGTGACATTACTATCCATGTTCAGTATTGGAGGAGCTTCGTGGTATTGAATTTTACAACACTTAATAATTGAATATAAGGTACCCTATAGGCTGTTAAATCGACACTCACAGTGTTACTCTGCTCTGTTAATGTGTGAATCAAAGATGGTCAAGGTCACAGTAAACATGCATAGTTAGCCAAGGTCATCTAAACTAAACAATATGTGGACAAGGTCTTTTAGACTATGTAATATGTGGACAAGGTCATTTAGACTATACAAGTATGTGAACAAGGTCATCTAAACTATACAATATGTGGACAAGGTCATCTAAACTATACAATATGTGGACAAGGTCATCTAAACTATACAATATGTGGACAAGGTCATTTAGACTATGCAATATGTGGACAAGGTCATTTAGACTATACAAGTATGTGAACAAGGTCATTTAGACTATGCAATATGTGAACAAGGTCTTTTAGACTATGCAATATGTGAACAAGGTCATTTAGACTATACAAGTACCGTATTTTACCGGGAATAAGCCCCCTCTCATGAATAAGCCCCCTCCCCACTTTGGCAAAGGTTCTTGGAACAGGGTGGGAGCCTGGGAATAAGCCCCCACCCTAAATTTTGTCTTTCTCTCAATAAAAAGCATGTTAATTTCTTTTTAATTTTGTGTCTGAACATCAAATATATCTAACTGTGGGCAAAAAAAAATATCTATAAAGCTAAGCTTGAAATAAAACATTGTACAGCTGGTGTTAAGAACACCATACTTTCATGTTTGAACAGGTGGTGCATTTTGCAAACTTTGAACAAAAACGAAACATTATTCTTGTACTTGATCCATTATATGTAAGTCTGTATTGAAAAAGAAAATATTTTTTATAGTGATAAAGCAAAAGTAAATTCATTTTGATGTAGTTTGTTGCCAAGTAGTTTGTTTCAAATCTAACCTTTCTGTCAATATCAGTTCGTTAAAATTGTCATTCTGAAATTTGTATCAACCGGCTCTCTGAGAAAACAAGATGGCTGCCTTCAGATGGCCTTAGCGTTTTTTGGAAAACTTTTATCCATAAATACATGTCTCTTGCTCTTAATGCTTCCAGACTCATTGCAGATAAGTTGGTTTGTTGTTTTTGTATGATTCATGCATTGGTTTTGTGTTAATTTTACATTGTTTACTCAAATTTCTTAATCTATTTACTGCCTGTAGCTGGCATGGCCTATCTCAAATCTCGTAATGGTGGTAGCCAAACGACAAGCAGTCTTTTTGTCATGCTATGAATTCCTTTTACACATCTGAATGTTATTACTGTATCTAAATGAATACTTATTAACTTATAAATGAAAATTCATTCAAGATGATGCTTGATAAATTGAATTATCTAGACCAATTGCTAATAGAAAATCTGTTAACAGCACCATCAATGGCATCAATTTGTAGTGACTGTTTTGAAACATTCTGAATGTAAATTGTTATTTTAACAAAACAAACAACTAGAATTACATTACTGGTATAGTGGGGACTGAGTTCCTAGATCAAAACAGTAGAATATCCAAGATGGCGGACTTTTGTGAACAGGGGTGTATTCGGGAATAAGACCCCTCCCTACTTTTGATCAATTATTTTTCTCAGGGGGTGGGGGCTTATTCCCGGTCAAATACGGTATGTGAACAAGGTCATTTAGACTATGCAATATGTGAACAAGGTCATTTAGACTATACAATATGTGGACAAGGTCATTTAGACTATACAATATGTGGACAAGGTCATTTAGACAATACAATATGTGGACAAGGTCATTTAGACTATACAATATGTGAACAAGGTCATTTAGACTATGCAATATGTGAACAAGGTCTTTTAGACTATGCAATATGTGGACAAGGTCATTTAGACTATACAAGTATGTGAACAAGGTCATTTAGACTATGCAATATGTGAACAAGGTCATTTAGACTGTGCAATATGTGAACAAGGTCATTTAGACTATGCAATATGTGGACAAGGTCATTTAGACTATACAAGTATGTGAACAAGGTCATTTAGACTATGCAATATGTGGACAAGGTCATTTAGACTATACAAGTATGTGAACAAGGTCATTTAGACTATGCAATATGTGAACAAGGTCATTTAGACTATACAAGTATGTGAACAAGGTCATTTAGACTATACAAGTATGTGAACAAGGTCATTTAGACTACACAAGTATGTGGACAAGGTCATCTAAACTATACAGTATGTGGTCAAGGTCATTTGGAATATACAGAATAAGGTATGTAACAGTTATTACAAAATATGTGGCCAAATTAAATGAAATTATTTTTAAGTTTTTACTGCATGTTTACAAGGTCATTTAAACCATATAGAATGTTGTCAAGGTCATTTATGCTATACAGAATGAGGCCAAAGTCTTTTAGACTATAGTACAGTATAGGGTATGTAGCAGTCTAAAACATTTTTGACCAAGATCATTTTAACTAACAATTATTTTGGACAAAGTTAAGAAGATTTTACAGTATGTTTCGAGGTCATTTAGATCATACAGAATGCGGTCAAGGTCATTTCGAATATACAGAATTTTGAAAAGGTCAACTGGACTTTAAAGGACATTAAAGGACATCAAGAACATACATATTTTGACCATACTTATTTACACTAATCTATACAGAATGTGGAAAATTTACATCTTGCATACTGTGGACAAGTTTGTTGGAATCTGAGGCAACATAGAACTTACATATCCTTGTTGAAGTTATCTACAGAATACAATGTTTTCTCCATAGGGAGGAATCAAACAGTCAACCCCACACACCTAGTTATTTTAGAATCCTCCCTATAGAAATAAAACATTACGGATGCCCATCCCCACATCGCTAACCTTTCTTCCTTTTTTTATACCACCGACACGCTGTGTGCAGCTCAAATTATCTATAACAAGAGGATTTAAACCCTTAAATCTTTCATCTTACTATTTTTTATGTATGGCCCTGTGAAAATATTCAATATTTATTATATTTTTACCAGTGAAATATCAGAAAATATCATCTTGATAAAACTTATATCATCACTGCTTATATCATCACTAGTGATGATATAAGTTTTGGTTCGATATCATTGCGCACTATTTGTGTACTATTTTTTCATTATTCTACAATCAAATTATATAAAATACGGAAATTATAAACTTTTATAGTATTTTGGAAATTAATAGATATCTAATAAATTTTATTAATGCTTTTGTATTTTTACTATATTTTGTACAATGAATTAACAAGGATTTGGTTCGATTATTTTGACGTCCTATTAACAGCTAAGGTCAGTTAAGGGGGACCTCTCAGTATTATATGATATGTGAATAAAGGTGTTGAGTACATGTATATTTTGGAGGCTGATACCAATACTTGCCAACCCTCCCTATTTAGGAGGGAGACTCCCGATTATGAACCCTAAAATGTTGCATTTTCAACTTTGGAATCTGCTTAACTGTTCCTATTTTTAAAGATCTGATGATTGCACCTGAAAGAAGAGCTCAGATGAAACCATTTAAAAGTGTTATTTTTCCTCTGAATGTACATGTATACCTATTATTTATGTTTTCAATTCTGAGCACACGTAATCTCACAAATGGAAATTTCAAAAAGTAGGCAAGTATGGACACCTATACAGATTATGACTCTGCGGGTACAAAATTCTGGAAACAACCCCGAAATATGAAAGTGAGTGGGAATGCTGTAGTGAAAGGCCCATCCCTACTCATTTTGTCGTGGGAGGTAGAATTTTATTAACAAATTTCTTACGACAATTAAAATCCAATGGTGTTGTAGAAGATCCGCAAGTGGGAGGCTTTATTGCTGTGACAGAAACATCTGTGTCACTTAAAAACGCACACATGTGTACTACAAGAACTAGAAGATGGCCTAATTCTACTTTACTGAAATACTACGACTTCGACACGGCCTTGAACTCTAAGGAACATTTTTTATAGCTTACTCCTTCCTGGTTTGTCATATATATAGTGACTGGAATTGCAAACTATATTATGATATAGATCTGAAATCTGCATTAGTATACTTAGTATCAGGTAGTGAAAAATTTTCATCACATCAATCAACGTTCACCTATTCCTCCCTGAAATTTCATAATGGACTATCCCAACCTTTGAATTGGAAGAGTTCAAATGAGTCTTACATTTTCGTAGTACACAATTTGAAATTATACAGAACTAGTTTAATTTTTTACTTCTAAATTAATAAATTAAAGGGGTTTTACGCACCTGACCCTTCTGCTTCTACATAAGTTTAGAAATTTTGGATTCCTACCTTTTTGCCCCTAGCATCACTGAAGAGTCCTAGGAGGACGAAACAGCTGTATGATGCAGTTTAATTCATTTTTTCAGCATACTGTATCTATTACTAAATTTAAGAGGTGCAGCATATGTGTGTGTTACATGATCTTCAGGGGTGAAAGAGTTAAGGTTTGTACAACAACAAAATTTCTAAGTCTAAAGGGCCACAGTGGTCATGTTGGATTAACTCATTCAGTCCTGAAAACACAAAGAAACATAAAAATAAGGACAGGACGAACATTTCCCTTACAGTATTCCTATGGTGCTTCTACCTGAAGTCCATGCGACCTCTCGGAGACATGTTCTATGTAGAGCTCCTTTTTAGATTACTTACTTATTCCACAGTCAGCAGCAGATAAATCAAGTTTAATCTCCACAACAAGACTGCTCACTATTTGCCTAGACAGAAACACGCTCAAAATCACCAAAACATATCTCCTGGCCTCACCCATCTGTATCTGTAATTGAACTATTTTGTAGCAGGTTTCCTCCCCAGAGATCCAACGGTATAAAGTTCTTCAAACAAATTGAAGGTAGGTATTAAGAGAAGTCAAAAGGACTCTGTCATACTGACTGACTAACGCCAAAGACTTTTTACGAAACATTTGGTGTTGGCAGGAAGAGCTTTCTCGTACAAGTATTACAGTATATTTACATTTGCTCTGCTTTTCCACTATAGAACACTACCAAAGTCTGTTCCGCGTTATGAGACCTTAAATCTGGAGTGGTTATTATGACGTCATTACGATTGTGAGGTCATAATCATAACTTTGGAGATAGTTGGTCAATACCTGCTGAAGGCTGTTCCATTTATAAACCTACCTTAAATTTTTAGAACAAATGTAAATTATAAATTTTAATTTTATTAAATATATTATCAAAACTAAAATAAAAAATTCAGGTGGGGCATATATGTACTGGAGACAGGGTATGTTGGTATATATGTACTGGAGACAGGGTATGTTGGTGTATATGTACTGGAGACAGGGTATGTTGGTGTATATGTACTGGAGACAGGGTATGTTGGTGTATATGTACTGGAAACAGGGTATGTTGGTGTATATGTACTGGAGACAGGGTATGTTGGTGTATATGTACTGGAGACAGGGTATGTTGGTGTATATGTACTGGAGACAGGGTATGTTGGTGTATATGTACTGGAGACAGGGTATGTAGGTGTATATGTACTGGAGACATGGTGTGTTGGTGTACTTGCCTTCTAGTGATAACATGGATCTGATATTCACTTTATTGTGCTAGTTCACTGAAGTACCATGCAGGAGACACCCAGCACAGCATTTCAGTCCAATTAAAAATACAGATCCTTATTCTCACTCTGTTTCATCAGGATCTGACAGCATCCCATGAGAGGTCATGTTCTGGTAACCTTTTGCATAAGCCAATCAAATTACCGCTTACAGAATCTAAGAACGCAAATGCTTGTGGGCGAAAAGCTTGCATGAACCTCTTTCTGTGTGTTTAGTCATTTTGTCACAACAACATAATGTACATATCGTGATGAAATGACTTGCTGCAGATGACAGCATCAACTGTCACCAATTAGACGATTCTTCTGGAGTGTGAAGTAAAGAGGCTACAAAGGTCATCCGGAACATGACCTCTGATGGCATGTTGTCAGATCCTTATGTAACAGTGTGAGAGTAAGGATCTGAATTTTAATTAGATTGCAAAACATTTCGCCCAGTCACATTATATCGACATCGAGTAAACCAGTTCTCTGTATGACCTAAAATGTTCGACAAGAAGAAGGGAATAGAAAGTACCGTTTCTAAGAACTTTGATATGTCGCGGCCTTGGGAAACTAGAATACCTTGAGAAAACCAACAGATAAAAGCTACATCAACAGGCAGGTGACCCAACACCTTTTCACATCCAATCTGGGAGTTGAACCGAAGGCGTCTCCGTGAAAAGTATTGTTCTATCTGCTACACTACCCAACCACTCAACACTCACTTTTTTATTTAACAGTAGCGGTAGGAGTTCAGAAAAAATCGGTATTTGGTGTATCTAGTTTTTATGGGTGATCAAGGGAAAACAAAAGTGCATATTTCTTGACCTGTTTTTTTGGATAAATTCTCTTTCACAGATAAACTTCAGATCGGATCAGGCATTTGTAACATACAACACGACAGTTATTTAAGCCATATAAGCTTAACTACAAATTATCACATGCTTCTCCTACCTGTAGTAAATTTTCAAAAATATGTCGAAAAATCAAACTTAAATCACATGTACATAGTTTCAAAATAATTATCTTACCACAATAATATGCGAAAATTTCTGACAATTTTTAAAATATACAACAATAATTTGCTAAGCTGGGCAGACTTAGAAGACCTGGTACCTCAGGTGGTAGAGTAGTAAAAAGGGAATACCACATAGGGGTCGTAACCTTAATATTTAGTACCTAGAACAGCTGTAGGGGGCGCCAGTGTCACCGAGTCAAGTCAATATAATCAAGGATAAGCACCAGATAATTCAATTCTCGCTTTCTCCTCAGCAGCCAAGTTACACAGACGTGACATGGATTTATTAGTGATTTTATCATCTCAGATTCAATGTAAACCATTCAGTGAAATTTTGTTGTAGTTAAAACACTTTGGTAAAATATGATACATGTGGGGATGATGATTGTAAAAGAGAAATTGTTCGGTGTGGAAATTTTCAGTTATTTCGCTGGCATTGAATCTCCGCAAATAAATCCACATGGAAAAATATTTAACACCACTCAAGCTCATCAGTGTATAATAGTATACACAATGCAAAAACAGCATGACAGACACCACGAAAATTTCCTCACCACAAACAGTTTGGAGACCGACTAAGCGAAAATTTTCACACCACAATCAGTTTGGTGACATACTAAGCGAAAATTTCCACACATGAAAATATTGGCTTATACAGTATCTACTTTTTACTGTTGAATTAATTTAAACAAAAATTATCAAACAAATTATTTCAACTTTTGTTAATGAACCTTGTTGGCCCGTACGTTAGTGCATGGTGGTCTATATGCAGGGCTTGATCAGGGGGTTTTGGGAATCGGACCCTGAGATCAAATTGGGAAAAATTGATCGATATAACAGCTATTTGGGAAACTATTATAACAACTAATAATTGTTAACTTTATAAATTACTTAAAGCACTGTCAGTATGGCATTTACAGCCCATCTTCCTTGTTTCTTATTAAACTAATGTCACAAGAAGCTCCTCAACCATGTAAAACCACCAAATTTTTTTCAAGTGTCTGAATTGGGAATTTTTCAGAGGAAATTCGGAAAATATCACACATTTTTTCATTGGGAATGGGTCCGTTTACCGGACCAATAAAGAGGGGTGATAAAGCCCTGATATATGGGAAGAAACTGGAGTACCCAAAGAAAACCATGGGTACTTTGTTTTATTGGTATTTTAGTGGTTTTGCTAACCACTCTGATTTATGTTTTGACTTTTGTGGTATTTGTTTTTGTGAGCAAATTAATAATGTTGTTGATATTAAATCTTTGATCATTATCATAAATGATGATTGGAGAGGATACTTTAGTATCATATTTTTGGGGGGATATTGGTAGGAAATACACCTTACAAATCTACCTTCACGAAGGTTTCCTTTCTATGTGAAAATACACAGCATGGGAAAAGACAAAAAAATGCCAACATTTAAATAAAGTGCATTTTTTTACGACAGGAAACGGGCTGTCAGTTGATAATATTAAAAAGGAACTCCTGATTGTAAGGTCCTGGGGGCTTACATAAATGGGACGCGTTTCTTACCTGTGTGAATTTTGGACATTTTCTTAAGCAGTGATGTCATTTCATAAATGTCTTACCTGTTAGAATTGTGGACTAAATCTACTTCTGGTCTTCTGACTGGATCTTTCTGCAAAGACAGAAGTATTCACAGCATGTTAATTATCTGTCATAAGAATTACAAAATTACAACCAAGAGTATCTTAGAATCGAGTTACCAGGGTAATAACATCAAACTTCAGTACTGAGTAATAGCACAATGATAAACACAACACAGCTTGCATTTAATTATCCCAATCTATCTTCAGAATATTCTGTATATTTTCAGTAAAAGGAACCAATTGTGCAACAAACGCATTTTCGCAGCTTCAACACATTCGCCCCCCGAGACACATTTGAACTCTTCCAATTCAAAGGTTGGAATAGTTCATTATAAAATTTCAGGATGAACAAGTTAAATAATCTAAGAAACAAATTTAAGATATCCTCTATTTAATTCAAAATTCTTTTATATACTGAATGTTATATTTATTGAATCAGTCAAATTTTATATTGGGACAAAAAAATTATATTTTCCCAAAAAAGAAGTCTTTATTTTGCCCCAAATTAGACCAAACAAAATAATTTGATTGATATTTCCAGACATGTTTAATTAATTTCAAGAGTGAGAAGTCAATGTTATTGTAATTGTGTTTTATCATATCAAACAAAGTAAGAAATCAATTAAGGGAAAGAATCTTTATTTTAAACACTTCATATTGATTATAGGGAAACAAAATTTGTCAGTGAAAAAAAATTAAAATCGAAACACGTTTCAGTAAAAATCAGAGGACCTCATCATTGGATATCATTAAACAGTGTTTTTAACACATCCAACAAAACTACCAATGTAAATAGGTAAAACTGAAGGTCAATATGTCAAACACTGAAGGTCAAAGGTGAACAGATGAACAGAGCCCCCCAGGAAGTTCATTGATGGATGGTAGTAGTCTAGAGTTGTCACCCTTCTCTACACTCTCCATCATTGTGTCTCCCTCTATCCAGTCCTCAATACTGACAAGTACAACAAACTCATCCCAAAGTCATTCATCTTGTTTCATCTAGGTCTCCAACTCAACCTTTACTTCAACACCTCCAATTTTGTAAAATCTAAATTAAATCATCACACTTATCTTTTAATAAACATTGTATACAGACCTGTATTAATGTCAACAAGGTACAAAATCCTTGTCAACAAAGATGGTGGCCATTATCGGCATTTGGTTTGGTTTGGTTTTATAGTTTTTATGTCCTATTAACAGCTAGTCATTTAAGGACAGCTTCCCAGTGCATGTGTATTTGAGAGGCAGCGATATGTTCGTTAATCCTCCTTGCGATAGTCCGGATCTTTTGCTGATTTAAAGTGCTACAACACTGAAGTATACTGCCAAAGGCCCCCAGCAGAACACCCATCCCGGTCACATTCTACTGACAACGGATGAACCAGTCGTTCCACTCCCATAATGCTGAGCATTTAATCAGGAAAAAGCAAATATAAATTATTGGTGATTTCGGTATGTCTTGGTCAGGGGAATGAACCCAAACCCTTCCTCAAAGGGGGACATTACGAAGAAACTTGTATAGAAAGAATAGAAAGGATGAGATCTAAGATAATTTAGTCGCCTCTTACGATCATGCAATGGGGGCAGCAGGTAAAATTATTACACCCAACCTGTAGGACAGCCCTAGACAGCAAGAATGGAGACCGTATTCAACATAGATGGAGACGTTAGTCAGCAAAGATGACAGCCTTGGTGGCATAAATTGAGGACACTGTTAGAATGGATGCAGCCTTTAAATAAAGTATTTGATCGTCCTATAGTATGATTTAAGATTGTTACTGACCCTGGCTATGAACAATAGGCCCATCAATACCCATTACAGAGTATATAGGTCTACCTAGGAAGCGTATTAGCTACGGGAAGACCTGCCATTACGCCACGACCAGGATGGTTGACATGTGATTCCAAGTGTTTCCACCCAGACACCCAGCTCTTCAGGTCTAATCCAGAGCTGTGGGAGCTAGCCCCAGCAGCCAGACTAGGGCAACAAGAATTGTGTTGTTAGTCATTACTTCTGTAACTAAAACCAGCGAACAATCAGCTTGCGGCTCCCGAACTCTCCTGACCATGTACAGCTTAAATTTGGTCATTTCCTTCTTGTGCATGAAGTGGAACATACAAGTTTAACAATATTCTTATAAGAATCTCAATATTCTTTTAAGAAAACAAAGTTATGTCCTTGCTGGTGCCATTGACAAAAAGCTGTTCATTTGTTACAGGATAATCAATACGTATTGAAGCCTAGTGTTAGCTTCAGAATACTTATTTTTACATTATCACTATATGAATGCTGGATCCATTTTGATGTTCTTATTCACGTTCTCTGCTGTTCTCAGCTGGTCTTGTTAAACTCATTCAAAAATATCATAATTATTTGGTTTGATTGGGTTTATTTTGTTTTACATTCTATTAACAACCAGGGTCATTTAAGGACGTGCCAGGTTTAGGAGGTGAAGGAAAGCCGGAGTACCGGGAGAAAAACCACTGACCTATGGTCAGTACCTGGAAACTGCCCCAGGTGGATTTCAAACTCCCAACCCAGAGGTGGAGGGCTAGTGGTAGAATGTCTGGTTTGTACAAGTGACTAGTTAAATGCTGGTTTGTACAAGTAACTAGTTAAATGTTGGTTTGTACAAGTAACTAGTTAAATGCTGGTTTGTACAAGTAACTAGTTAAATGTTGGTTTATACAAGTAACTAGTTAAATGTTGGTTTGTACAAGTAACTAGTTAAATGTTGGTTTGTACAAGTAACTAGTTAAATGCTGGTTTGTACAAGCAACTAGTTAAATGTTGGTTTATACAAGTAACTTGTAAAATGTTGGTTTGTACAAGTAACTAGTTAAATGTTGCTTTGTACAAGTAACTAGTTAAATGTTGGTTCATACAAGTAACTTGTTAAATGTTGGTTTATACAAGTAACTTGTTAAATGTTGCTTTGTACAAGTAACTAGTTAAATGTTGGTTTGTACAAGTAACTAGTTAAATGTTGGTTTGTACAAGTAACTAGTTAAATGCTGGTTTGTACAAGTAACTAGTTAAATGTTGGTTCATACAAGTAACTAGTTAAATGCTGGTTTGTACAAGTAACTAGTTAAATGCTGGTTTGTACAAGTAACTAGTTAAATGTTGGTTTGTACAAGTAACTAGTTAAATGTTGGTTTGTACAAGTAACTAGTTAAATGTTGGTTTGTACAAGTAACTAGTTAAATACTGGTTTGTACAAGTAACTAGCTAAATGCTGGTTTGTACAAGTAACTAGTTAAATGTTGGTTTGTACAAGTAATTAGTTAAATGTTGGTTTGTACAAGTAACTAGTTAAATGTTGGTTCATACTAGTAACTTGTTAAATGTTGGTTGATACAATTAACAAGTAAACAAGTTAACAGTTGGTTTGTACATCTAACTTGTTATCTGTTGGTTCATACAAGTAACTTGTTAAATGTTGGTTTATACAAGTAACTAGTTAAATGTTGGTTTGTATAAGTAACTAGTTAAATGTTGGTTCATACAAGTAGTTAGTTAAATGTTGCTTTGTACAAGTAACTAGTTAAATGTTGGTTTGTACAAGTAACTAGTTAAATGTTGCTTTGTACAGGAAACTAGTTAAATGTTGCTTTGTACAAGTAACTAGTTAAATGTTGGTTCATACAAGTAACTTGTTAAATGTTGGTTTATACAAGTAACTTGTTAAATGTTGCTTTGTACAAGTAACTAGTTAACAGTTGGTTTATACAAGTAACTAGTTAAATGTTGGTTTATACAAGTAACTTATTAAATGTTGGTTTATACAAGTAACTAGTTAACAGTTGGTTTGTACAAGTAACTAGTTAAATGTTGATTTGTACAAGTAACTAGTGAAATGTTGGTTTATACACGTAAATATTCAAATGTTTATTCATACATGTAACTAGTTAAATGTTGGTTTATACATGTAACTAGTTAAATATTGGTTTATACATCTAACTAGTTAACTGTTGGTTTGTACATCTAACTAGTTACATATTGGTTTGTATAAGTTACTAGTTAACTGTTGGTTTGTACATCTAACTAGTTAAATGTTGGTTTGTACATCTAACTAGTTAAATGTTGGTTTGTACAAGTAACTAGTTAAATGTTGGTTTGTACAAGTAACTAGTTAACAGTTGGTTCGTACAAGTAACTAGTTAACAGTTGGTTTGTACATCTAACTAGTTATCTGTTGGTTCATACAAGTACCTAGTTAAATGCTGCTTTTTACAAGTTACTAGTTAAATGTTATTTTCTATGGGTAACTAACTTGTTAAATGTTGGTTCATAAAAGTAACTAGTTAAATGTTGGTTTATACAAGTAACTAGTTAACTAGTTGGTTTGTACAAGTAACTAGTTAAATGCTGGTTTATACAAGTAACTTATTAAATGTTGGTTTATACAAGTAACTAGTTAACAGTTGGTTTGTACAAGTAACTAGTTAAATGTTGATTTGTACAAGTAACTAGTGAAATGTTGGTTTATACACGTAAATATTCAAATGTTTATTCATACATGTAACTAGTTAAATGTTGGTTTATACATGTAACTAGTTAAATATTGGTTTATACATCTAACTAGTTAACTGTTGGTTTGTACATCTAACTAGTTACATATTGGTTTGTATAAGTTACTAATTAACTGTTGGTTTGTACATCTAACTAGTTAAATGTTGGTTTGTACAAGTAACTAGTTAAATGTTGGTTTGTACAAGTAACTAGTTAACAGTTGGTTCGTACAAGTAACTAGTTAACAGTTGGTTTGTACATCTAACTAGTTATCTGTTGGTTCATACAAGTACCTAGTTAAATGCTGCTTTTTACAAGTTACTAGTTAAATGTTATTTTCTATGGGTAACTAACTTGTTAAATGTTGGTTCATACAAGTAACTAGTTAAATGTTGGTTTATACAAGTAACTAGTTAACTGTTGGTTTGTACAAGTAACTAGTTAACAGTTGGTTTGTACAAGTAACTAGTTAACAGTTGGTTTGTACAAGTAACTAGTTAACTGTTGGTTTGTACATCTAACTAGTTAAATGCTGGTTTGTACAAGTAACTAGTTAAATGCTATTTTCTATGGGTAACTAACTTGCAAAATGTTTGTTCATACAAGTAACTAGTTACATATTGGTTTGTACAAGTAACTAGTTAAATGCTGGTTTGTACAAGTAACTAGTTAACTGTTGGTTTGTACAAGTAACTAGTTAAATGTTGGTTGTACAAGTAACTAGTTAACAGTTGGTTTATACATCTAACTAGCTAACTGTTGGTTCATACAAGTACCTAGTTAAATGCTGCTTTGTATAAGTTACTAGTTAAATGCTGGTTTGTACAAGTAACTAGTTAAATGTTGGTTTGTAGAGGTACCTTATTTAACCTCAATTATACAGGCCACTTACATAAAATGTACTTTAACTGATTGTTTTGGCTACCTGTTAACTTCAATATTTATGGTTAGCCCTTGGTAGGTACTGGTTAATTACAGGTATACAACCTTTAGGTACTAATTTTGGTTTCTTTAAGTATTGATGATCAAGTCTAACAGTAAACATTCTGGCTTATATTTAAATAAGATTTTTTTTTAAACTAAATAATCCAATTAAAACTGCCTGGTCCAATTTAGTTGGAAGCCAAGTAAGTTGTGTATTACTGTGGTTTGTTTGTCATTGCTAATTGCTTTAAGAAAATTGTTGGCTTCTCCAGAGCCATTTCAGGGGAAAGAGCTTTGTAAGAATTTCATGACATATTTGGAGAATGGGAAGAAACAATACCTTTACAGACTGTGACCTGTCTGGATATTGCACTGCATCAACAAGAGAATGTCTACAAGATCTCCATTAATATAGATTGTTCTCAAGTCAGATATTTTCTGGCTGTGAATATTGTATAGTTAATTTCTGGCTGTGAATATTATATAGTTATTTATTTTCTGTTGGTGAATATTGTATAGTTATTTTCTGTTGGTGAATATTGTATAGTTATTTTCTGGCTGTGAATATTGTATAGTTATTTTCTGGCTGTGAATATTATATACAGTTATTTATTTTCTGTTGGTGAATATTGTACAATTATTTTCTGGCTGTGAATATTATATAGTTAATTTTTGGCTGTGAATATTGTATAGTTATTTTCTGGCTGTGAATATTATATACAGTTAATTTCTGGATGTGAATATTGTATACAGTTAAATTCTGGATGTGAATATTGTATACAGTTAATTTCTGGATGTGAATATTGTATAGTTATTTTCTGTCTGTGAATATTGTATAGTTGTTTTCTGGCTGTGAATATTGTATAGTTAATTTTCTGGCTGTGAATATTGTATACAGTTATTTTCTGGCTGTGAATATTATATACAGTTAATTTCTGGATGTGAATATTGTATACAGTTAAATTCTGGATGTGAATATTGTAAACAGTTATTTTCTGGATGTGAATATTGTATACAGTTATTCTATGGCTGTGAATATTGTTTAGTTATTTTATGGATTTGTTATTTTCTGGTTGTGATTATTGTATACAGTTATTTTCTGGCTGTGAATATTATATACAGTTATTTTCTGGCTGTGAATATTATATACAGTTATTTTTTGGCTGTGAATATTGTAAACAGTTTTTTTCTGGATGTGAATATTGTATACAGTTACTTTCTGGGTGTGAATATTGTATAGTTATTTTCCGGATGTGAATATTATATACAGTTAATTTCTGTTGGTGAATATTGTATACAATTATTTTCTGTGAATATTGTAAACAGTTATTTTCTGGCTGTGAATATTATATACAGTTATTTTCTGGCTGTGAATATTATATACAGTTAATTTCTCGATGTGAATATTGTATACAGTTACTTTCTGGCTGTGAATATTGTATAGTTATTTTCTGTCTGTGAATATTGCATAGTTATTTTCTGGCTGTAAACATCATATACAGTTATTTTCTGGATGTGAAAATTGTTTTAAATTACTTTAATTCTTTAAATAATTCACCCCTGAATTCATGATGCACTACTCCAACAATAGTTTTTGAAGATTTCAATTCTCTCCAGAGGTGAATGAATTAAATTTACTCGGTAATTAATTTCAATATTTCTTTCATTCTCATCCATCACATCACTGTCACCTTAATAAATTCAAAAAATTCTGTCAAATTGTGAATATCCAGTCTAGACTTTATACTTTAGGATATTTAACTAAATCACCCCTGAAGACACATTTGAGCTCTTCCAAAACAATGGTTGGGATAATTCATTAAGAAATTTCAGGGATGAACGAGTTAATATGTTTCAGTGTATTTAAGCACTGTCTACCTCTAGATAGACACTGCTTTTTCTGTTTCTGTAACAAATAATGACTGCAGTAATGTTGTACAAGATCTAATGTCTTTCACACAGTCAAAACCCAGGTGTGTACTGATGTGAATTTAAGCTCTATTTAATTTGTTTTCCTAAAAGTCTAGTCCTAAATTATCTCTCATTCTTTCTGTAATCTTTTCACTTGTAAGTTTCAGGAATGGAACCCTCATCTTTATATAACCTATATTTGTTTTTTTTATGAAGCAACCTTCAGACCCCAGGCATACTTGGTCATTGATCTAAACAGCTAAAAGGGAATTCCTCCTCAATTATTATCATCAAACAATGCACTTATTCAATAAAGTCTTTTCATTTTCAACTTCAATGCACTTGAGTGGTATTTATGTGTGTATATATAATGAGTGATACCAGACAGAACATGACCTAGTTTGCTTGTCTGGTGTTGTACAATCTAAAACACATATATACCACATACTACACACACACCAAGTCAATCCAGCCTACTGCTGTACTCTACATAATCCTAGCCACTTTCATCTCTCAGTAACAACTTTATTACCACTTTGAAAGATGTATCCTATTTTTTGTGTCATAACCTACATTGGACAACATAGTCCCCTTATCTATTGTAGAATTGTAACAATGTTCTATTTTAT
This sequence comes from Mimachlamys varia, assembly GCA_947623455.1. Taxonomy (NCBI): domain Eukaryota; kingdom Metazoa; phylum Mollusca; class Bivalvia; order Pectinida; family Pectinidae; genus Mimachlamys; species Mimachlamys varia. Next base: position 32,736,434 of record OX392545.1, read on the forward strand.
GACCAAAAAGGAAACAATGTTTAATGTGTACTATTGTTTATAGGAGAAATGACTACAATGTTTTAATTTAGCAATGCATACTATTGTTTTACAGGAGAAAATGACTCACAAACATTGTATAACAATTGTATAACAATGTTCAAATTATTGACTATTATTCCAAATACCAATCAATTATATATTCAATTAACTTTTATTTATCATTATAATTACAAAAGTCCTTGGCAATATACATTAATAAAATTACAACATTACTTGGAGAACAAGTCTACACTTGAGCAGACATTCCATACTCAGCAATAGGCAATGTTTAATGATCAGAAAATAGGCAAAATGGCAGTCAGATTCTCTGATATCTTGAATATTATTTTTCTAATGAATTTTATCAGTTGTTTTAGTTAACTACTATTTGAAAAAGTACTATCAAAAGAAGGTATCTTTGCAACTGATAGAAGTCTAAATCCCTTAAATATTACTCTCAAGTGAAAGATAGATATAAAAAGGGTTTTGGTACTGACAATATGTATTGTGTATGATATCTGTAATGTTGTATACAGAGCTTAGAAAAATCAACTAACAAATTCAAAAACAGAAGTAAACTTATGCTTGTTTATAATAATTTTTCCTTTCAGACTTAAATTTGAGCTTTGTCCATTGTGTTGCTGATAATTTCTCCACAAGATTATAAATCATAAATAATTAAATAATTACATGTAAATGTGCTGTTGTCTTCTGTATTGAGCTAAATATTAATGGCTCAATAGATAGCAAAATATAAACTCTAAACATATCTTTTAAAACACAAGCAAATTCATGGAAATATTGCAGTGACAATCTCTAGAAAATATATTTGATGAAAATAACAAAGGTACATATAAAACTATATTCAAGAACATTGGAAAGACATTCAATAAACTAGCAAGATAGAAAATCATTAATTTTAATAGACCTCCAAATAAACTGTACATCTAAATTGTTATTTCTTTCTTTTTGCTCTCTAAATAGACATTTTTAAAATAATAGTTTTACTGCTGGAATAGGAGATACATTTTCCAATCCAGATAGTCTCAAAACTTCCTATTATTGAGCTGGTTTTGTTTTGAAAATTAATTGTAAACTAATTGCCTCCTAGTTTAAATAGATGCTTTAATATAATTTACATTGCAAACAATGAAACTATTCAATATTACTAACATGTTTTATCATGTTCAGTATTCATAATCTTAAAATTATTCAACTTTCAACAAGGTAAAATACTTCTATTATATATTGCAATAATCCATGTATTTTTAATGCATTTTTTTCAAAACAAAAATTTGATAATCAAATAATTTATTGTCTTTTAATTTATTTTCATAAGAAAAATATCTTAACTTTTAACCTGAATGCTTGAAGACACAAGTCTGAGCAATGTTAAAAATATTTTCAAAATAACTGTTTTTTCAAACTTTTTTATTCAGTATTTCACAATTTTGAAACTGCAAAATTGGTCACTTGTTCAATGAACTTTGAATATTATACTTAATTTATTTACAAGAATTAAGTTAAAATGTGGCATTTACATGTTCCTTTTCTGTTGATTTACTTCTAGAATATCTATCTCAAAATAGAAGTAGACACAATGCACATTTCTTTCATGCTTTGTATACAAATCCATGGTGGTACATTTGTTTTAAACACAACTTAAACAATAACATGACTCCAGAATTGTGTTGTGTCCTACCCAACAGACTGTGTTCTGATGTATAATTTCCCTAACTACCTTTTCTTGTAAAGCACTATTTTTCATGAAAATAACATTTTCAAAAAATCATAAATAAATTTGATCTGGTTTTTTTTATATGCAAAGGCATTTTTGATATGTTTCTTTTGTTATTTACAATTATTTAAAACTCTAATTCTTCCATATAATTATCCATATAGTTTTATATTTTACACTTTAAAGTTTTAAATATATATGCATGAAAATTATATATGTAGTTTACAGATCACTTTTGGTTATACATATCATTTTTCCTTGGAGTTAAAAGATTACAATTTGATCTTGAACAGATATTTATTGAACTTTTTCACTTCAGTAAATAACTGTACAAACTACATCAAAATTAATTTACATAAAAAATCCTGTCTTTTCTAAACTTGCATCAAAACCTTTCAGTTCCTTTTTTATAATATATGAGATAAAGGAAATTCTCTTGGGGACAAACAACTTCGATCTTGATATCCTTTGTGTACACAGAATCTCAACTGAACAAAACAAGTCCCAAAAAGCAAGTCTCAAGTCTGCAAGCATTTTCTTTTTATTCAATCTTTTTTTAACATCACCCACTCATTAAATTCTTAACTGAAAAAAATAACATTTTAAAATAGTGTTTCATTATTTAGTTACTTGCCAACTGAAAGCAGAATTTATGAAAAAGGGAAAAAAAAAATTGAACAAAAAAAACCATGCAGAAGGATGCAAACAATCCTTTAAAAATACTGCAGACAGATTTATTTTTTAAAAAATGTCCCACAGAATTGTTCACATCGGCATAATCCCGAAAAAATAAAAATCTAAATCACTCCCAGGATATTTTAAAAATAAACTGTAGAATATTCCAGTGTGAGAGGAAAATAAATGAATCCAAAGTCATTCGATCACAAAAAAAAATTATCCACGGCATTAAACTTGCACAAAGTGTCTACTGTTGGGGTAAACTTGAGATTGTCAGTGTGTCTAGACACCCCAGTCATCAGCCCAACGATAGTATAGAATCCTCGGCCATTTACCAGCTATTTCCCTCGACAACAATGCACATGCACAAATCTGCAGTCTAAATTTAAACTGCAAGAAGTAGGTCACCGTTAAAGCCTGACGTGCCTGGTGACGACATCCGAGTGCAACTGAGCCCCACTTCAACCCTAGACAGCATGCTGCTAAGAATATCTATATCCTCACCAATGCAGGTGCACCGCTACAGGATAAAACGCAAAACGCGGGAATCCAGTGAGCTACTTTTATTTATAATCCGTGCATATTTACAAAAAAATATCGATTGAAATTGTCTGCGGTCGATCCACGTTTGAGATGTGTAAAACGTTGGCTGTTGTTATGCCGACTTGAAACCTCATCGATAAAGCCCAACCTGGTGCAGCGAAAATGCATCTGGAATCGTCTGCATGTAGTGTGCACCGCATATGTGTGTATGGCTCTCCGAGCCATGCTTCCGATGCGCCTTGCTAGCAGGAAGTTTTCCCTAGCCGATGCAAGAACAGTATCGGCCTTGGTAAAGGCGCAGACCGATGCAATTTCGTTGCAGCCGACTTGTTTATGCGAGTTACGCAATAGCGTTGTATAAAATCTAGGGTACACACCGAGTGGATATATTATTTGTTTTTCCGTTAAACCCTTCCAGCAACACGTCGACATTCGGGGCCAAAATTACGCGATGTCATTCCTGGAATACATGTCCATCATATCAGGAGCAGGTTGTCACCTTCATTTCAAATGGATTTAGCATATAAGCAACGCGGGTTTTAAAATGTTTGCTAAATCAAAATTCGTCTGCCGATGGTTTAGATCATATACCACCAAGTTGGTCTAAAATGCTACGTGTTACAGTGGTGTGTTATATTTATTAAATAAATATAATACACATATTTTTTTTTTATGAAATAGGAAATTAAATTCAACATATGTGTTTTCACTATTAAGTGGATTATTTATATCACTACTTCGGAGTGCCATCAGCATTGTGGGAACAGGATGTATGTGTAACCATTATGGTGTTTTAGATGGATGACACCGGCTCACCTTCAAGTCTCACAAGCCAGACAACCAGAGCTTTTAGATTCGACACACGTGGTGCGTTTGAAATGAGGCCACACCGACCCATGTATCTGTATGAAACATCGAATACATGTGTGCATTTTGGGTTTTCTTTAAATTGGGTCCATAGCCTCATTATCGGAGTGGAAGTTTAACGAAAGTGTTACGCAAACCGAAAATGTGCTAATGATCAATTGAAAAGTGTAAATGGTCATTTGGTTAAAATAAATGACCATCAAGTCCCAAGGAAAGAGTAAAGAAATTTCTCTTTCAAGCATGGTAGAGACGAGACGACTCGCCCTTTCACACACCGCCATGGTTCAATTCTCAGTCACGTTATCGCGGGCAATGCGGATGCATACATGCAGTGGTTGGCTTAATTCTCACCTGTTTGGATAGCTCACCTGTGTAGATGACCGTTATGGCCTAGTGGTCATCTCGGTCCAGCGATGTTGGTCAGAACACCACGACCTTAGGTGCCCTCACTCCAACGATAAGTAGCCGGGCGCTTGGCGGGCTGAGTTGTAATACCTCTTGTATGGAGAATTGTGAGAAAACGCACAGTAAAACATCCTTTCGGTGAACAGCATAAGAGCACTAAGAAATATCCTCCATTTTGAGGACACGTGCTTCTAAAAATTCTCTTTCATATTTCTTCAATTTTATATGTACAACCAACTCCCGTGATGTAATGGAACACAAGTATAGTAAATGACCTCGACCGTTCTGCGGCAGACGGATTACAAATTCTCCCAACCTGTACGCTTGCCGTGTCAGCTGGGCGGGGCTAACGCAAGTAAGCCGAATTCAATTGGTTAGAATAATTTTAATTTCTAGGCGTGAAGAAATATTTGTGTTTTGATTGGTTAAAAACTATACAAGTGTCAATCATTCTCTCGCTCTTACCAGACATCAATTCCATTTTCGGTAGTTGCAAGACATTTTAGTCTTTTTATGAGATTAAAATAAAACCATGTGGGAAATTTTATATAAAGCTTGTTGAACTATGACGAATTACATGTTTCAAATAAAGACATTTTAAAAATATTTTTCAATTGTAAAACGTATTTATTTCATTTCAGACATCACGTTGTCGAAAATTTGATTTTAACTGGACTGTGTTTAAAACGAACAGTGACCCCACTCCCTCTTTATATATACCACCTGATTGTTTCCCGCGTAAAGTTTGCATCCGTTTGCATACAATATTGCCACAAAATGGCGAACATACCTCACCACAAAACTATTGCAAATAGACTCCAAGGATACGTCATTTTGTATAGTTGGGTACCTTTTCCCCACACAGCACGAATTTTAAAGTCTGTCGATTGTAATTATCGACATATTGGTGCAATGTTTATAAATAAATATCGAAATCCAAAAACAAATCAGACCATGTAGAACTAGGCCTAGTCGATTAAAATATTGCTTGTTCATCTGCATTTTTCTGGGATAAATTTTTCCACACAGAAACACTCCGTGATCGCACAATCATTAGCCAGTCTACTTACAAATCGATAAGTTAGAAATATGAGACGAAGTTTAAAAGATATTTATAAACTGAGAAAACACCACGGAGACTCGTTTCTTGACGCCCACGAATGCACAGACCACGTGTACGATGCCACAAATTTCCAGACAAAATGTTCCCGGCATAATTGCCCCTCCAGTTCCCATTCACAACCACACATATGTATACATATTGGCACTACCTTTACAGAATTATTAGACAATGATCTTATATATATTTGAGCTGATTTTTTTACGTAAGCACATTCAAAGGAGAGTGTTTTGGAAGTAGCTTACCTTATGAAGCGCAGATTGCCAGTAAATGGCGGTACTGGCCTGAGCTGACCACACCCGCTGTATGTGTGTGAGAGGGAAAGTGGCTAGTTCCTAGCCGAGGGCCGCTAGTCTTAATTATACATACCGTTTCATTGTCTCAATCACTATACTCTCACAACAACGGGGATAAACGGTTATGAAGACATTCCGAAGAAAATTGACGATGAATTATTTATATTAAATTGTAAAAAGTTATAAAATTGAGGTTTAAAATCTGATGATTTTATATTTAAGTTTTAAATAAAATTATCAAAGTTTATATCAGTATTGAAGTAGTCTATTTTGAATTAAGTTTTAAAACATTCGGTTATCCTATGGAATTTTTCAATATTTACAAATTCAATTTTTATCACTACCAGTGTGTTCCTAAAAAATCATTTATGACAGTAACATTCTTAAACTATTGACGAAAGCTTAGACAGAGCAACTATAAAAATAAACGTTGTATATTGTATTTATTCTCATATCATTATTTAGCAACAAAATGATTTCAATTCTGTTTCTTCGTCTTCATGATGGAACAAAAACCTGTCCTTGAATGTAAATAGAATTGATAATCCAGACAATGAAATATCTATTTAAAAATTTCTAATGTCCATTAAATATGTGTAAAGTTTCTTATGTCCATTCAGTCTTTGTAAAATGTCTCAATGTCTATCAAATCCTGATGTAAATAAGATAATATATGAATTTAACTGCGATTTTGTAGGAATTATTCCTCATGAACGAATTGATCTAAATTGACTGCAAGACCAGACTGATTATTTTTTGGTATAAAATAATATACAGTTGAATTTTTTGGTGGTTTTTTTCAAACCTAAAATGTTTTTATTAGATTTAGAGGAATAGTATCGGATAAAACAGGAGGTTTGAGAATATAAATACCCTTATAAAGACACAAAGAAACGACTGAGGAGGAATACAAACGTAACATATTGTAAAACTGTTTGTACTTTAACTACACAGAAATGAAGCACCTGTTCATCTCAGTATTAAACATTTAAAATCGATCGGCTTCTGTTGATTTAAAAATCAAACCAGAATAAAACAACGATGATAAAGATACTCCCTAACATAGTTGAATCAGGTATGATATGTTTTTAAATCCCATATCAAGTCCACAACACCCCGACCTGTATATAATACAGCCCTTCCTGTGTAAGGTAGTCAATCTATATATTAGATATAGTACGACCTCCTTCTATTCTTTATATACGGTTACATGGAGGTCCATATTTTGTGATATTTACCTGATGTTTCTACTTTTAGAAACATCAGTCAATATTGCGTTTGTGACGTCATAATCATTGTGACGTTATAGTGCTCAACAGTAAATATCACGCTTTATCTAGATAAATTTACATGTAATGAAATTTCAGTCTTTTGCAAACATATCTAGTTAAAATTAAGGACCTTTGATTGGTTTATATAGTGTTATACCAACTTGGTCGAATCTAGAATATTGACCTTGGGCTTACGCCCTCGGTTAGTATTTTATTCTACCAAGTTAATATAACACACTATTGACCTCACCAAAGATCCATAATTGATAAATATAATACAGACTTTTCTGTAAGGTAGTCAATATTAATGTTTATATAATACAGACTTTTCTGTAAGGTAGTCAATATTAATGTTTATATAATACAGACTTTTCTGTGAGGTAGTCAATATTAATGTATATATAATATACAGACTTTCTGTAAGGTAGTCAATATTATTTTATATAATATACAGACTTTTCTGTGAGGTAGTCGATATTAATTTATATAATATACAGACTTTTCTGTGAGGTAGTCAATAGTAATGTTTACATTATACAGACCTTCCTGTAAGATAGTCAATCTCAATATTTATAATATACACACTTTTCTGTGAGGTAGTCGATATTAATGTATATAATATACAGCCATTCCTGTAAGATAGTCAATCTCAATATTTATAATATACAGCCATTCCTGTAAGGTAGTCAATATTAATGTATATAATATACAGACTTTTCTGTAAGGTAGTCAATATTAATGTATATATAATATACAGACTTTTCTTTGAGGTAGTCAATCTCAATATTTATAATATACAGCCATTCCTGTAAGATAGTCAATCTCAATATTCATAATATACAGCCATTCCTGTAATATAGTCAATATTATTGTATATAATATACAGACTTTTCTGTAAGGTAGTCAATATTAATGTATATATAATATACAGACTTTTCTTTGAGGTAGTCAATCTCAATATTTATAATATACAGCCATTCCTGTAAGATAGTCAATCTCAATATTCATAATATACAGCCATTCCTGTAAGATAGTCAATCTCAATATTTATAATATACAGACCTTCCTGTAAGATAGTCAATCTCAATATTTATAATATACAGCCATTCCTGTAAGATAGTCAATCTCAATATTTATGATATACAGCCATTCCTGTAATAAAGTCAATATTAATGTATATAATATACAGCCATTTCTGTAATATAGTCAATATCAATGTATATAATATACAGCCATTCCTGTAAGGTAGGCAATATTAATGTATATAATATACAGACTTCTCTGTAAGGTAGGCAATATTAATGTATATAATACAGACTTCTCTGTAAGGTAGGCAATATTAATGTATATAATACAGACTTCTCTGTAAGTTAGGCAATATTAATGTATATAATATACAGACTTCTCTGTAAGGTAGTCAATATTAATGTATATAATATACAGACTTCTCTGTGAGGTAGTCAATATTAATGTATATATAATATACAGACTTCTCTGTAAGGTAGGCAATATTAATGTATATATAATATACAGACTTCTCTGTAAGGTAGTCAATATTAATGTATATTATATACAGACTTCTCTGTGAGGTAGTCAATATTAATGTATATAATATACAGACTTCTCTGTAAGGTAGTCAATATTAATGTATATAATATACAGACTTCTCTGTAAGGTAGTCAATATTAATGTATATTATATACAGGCCTTCCTGTAAGATAGTCAATATTAATGTATATAATATACAGACTTCTCTGTAAGGTAGTCAATATTAATGTATATTATATACAGGCCTTCCTGTAAGATAGTCAATATTAATGTATATAATATACAGACTTCTCTGTAAGGTAGTCAATATTAATGTATATTATATACAGGCCTTCCTGTAAGATAGTCAATATTAATGTATATAATATACAGCCATTCCTGTGAGGTAGTCAATATTAATGTATATTATATACAGGCCTTCCTGTAAGATAGTCAATATTAATGGTGAGCTGTAGTGCCAGCATTATTGATCAGTAATCAATCTTTGCCATGTAGACCGACTCCTATATGTACATAACACTAGATCATACTTAAACTACCACCCTCCTCTTAAACTTCATCCAAGCTACATAATCACATATCCAGTTTTTTTTCTTCGGAAAATTTTAAAATTGTGATGCAGTTTTTTTACTCATAGTGAACTATTCTTTATACGTGTATTTACCTATTGTAGAGTGCCAGGCCGGGACCGTAAGATTATTTTTGTTTTTTATTCGTTTTATGAAAATGAACTTAATTGTGTTGGGATTTGGTTCCTGTCGGTGTGTAATTTTCGTCCTACATTCCACCGACTTTCTATGTTGATCTACAGTAATGGCCAAATTTATCAGTAAACACCAATTTTGTTCAATATAAATTCCATTGATAGGGCTATCATAAACAGCATTTGGTTTTATCTGATAAACCACGAAAAAATGAGGTTCTGTATTGAATCTGACAATAAAGAGTTCTTTAGAAGCTCACTAGACACTGCAAACTGTTCTAAAATTATTTGATGAAATGAACATAAACATCTATTAGCGTATTTATGTGTTCGTCATTGCATTTTATACCTTCCACACTTAACCGCACAGTTTTGGTACAAATAAGTAAAATACAGCAAAATATAGCGTAACAAAAAAAACTGGATTATTATAGAAAATTTCTTGTCTATTAAAGTCTGACAATCGTGCAATTAATTGAATGAACGTTCCCTTGCAGATCACCACGGAACGGTGGCCTGTTTAATTCCTATAATTTAGTACACCCTGTACCCATGTCTGGGCAAAGATGGCTAGGACTTTGACTAGAGTTTCCTTTTTTTACGTCAGATTTTCTTTATTTTTTAAATATATATATTTCTTAAAACTGGTTTTTGTAAACATATATATTTAAAAGAGATCTTCCAGGTTGTGTGTCGTGAATTGTAATTAGATGGGATTTTCTTTTAATATAAAGCCCCAATCTGTAATAGTTGGTTTTACTTAGTGATACAGGAGAGTCTTTTTTTTCTAATTTTGATATAAAATTAATCCATACTTATTGAATAACATATCAAAAAAGAGAACAAAGAAATAGTATCCGGAAACAAGATAGGATATCTGGTATAAATCCGTTTTTTGGACAATATTTCATTAATTTAGGTAAGGAGGGATTCATGGACAGAACAATATATGTGTAAATATACATTACAGGTGTTACACATTAACTTATTTTAAGGTACAGTTCGGACATGTAAAAGGGTAAACTAGGAGGAAAGAGAAGGGAAATGGACGTTCTATTTATATAAAAATGTATATTTACCTAGATGGTTAATCTGTTAATAAATGAATGTTTCTTAACATGAAATTATCAATGATCTGAAGTCACAATTCTAGGCATTTTGACACATTCTAGGATATTTACTAATTACACCATATATCCCTTTTATACCACAGAACAAAAACTTCAAGTAATTTTTAAAAATCTGACTCTTAAAAGAATCATCTAGAAGGATTTATCATCAAAACAAAGCAATAAAAAACTACATCTAGACAGTATTAATAGTGTTGTTCCTAAGTTATTTAAATATGTCTTTTCTATAATTCACCTTTAGGCATGCATCTACATCAGAATTGCCCTGTTACAAGTCAAATCAGTTCTGTATATAATATTACAATATATAGGTTTGTATATAATATTACAATTTAGGTTTGCATATAATATTACATTATAGGTTTGTATCTAATATTACAATATATAGGTTTGTCTGTTACATTACAATATAGGTTTGTATACACTACTACAATATAGGGTTGTATACACTATTATAATATAGGTTTGTATACACTATTATAATAAAGGTTTGTATACACTATTATAATATAGGCCTGTATATAATGTTACAGTATGGGTCTAAATATAATATTACAATATAGGTTTGTTTACACTATTATAATATAGCTTTGTATACACTATTATAATATAGCTTTGTATACACTATTATAATATAGGTTTGTATACACTATTATAATATAGGCCTGTATATAATGTTTCAGTATGGTTCCCAATATAATATTACAATATAGGTTTGTATACACTATTACAATATAGGTTTGTATACACTATCATAATATAGCTTTGTATACACTATTATAATAAAGGTTTGTATACAATATTACAATATAGGTTTATACACTATTATAATATAGGCCTGTATATAATGTTACAATATAGGTTTGTCTGTTACATTACAATATAGGTTTGTATACACTATTATAATATAGGCCTGTATATAATGTTACAATATAGGTTTATATACACTATTACAATATAGGTTTGTATACACTATTACAATGTAGGTTTGTATACACTATTATAATATAGGTCTGTACACAGGTAGGTTTACACCTGATATAGAACACTGATAATCTGTGAGGTGTCATCCCTAGTTATCTATTCAAATCTACACCAGATTAATTCACACTATCAAATCCTTTCCATCAAGTGTAGGTTCAAAATAAATTAGGTTAACGCAATTCAGGAAAACGAGGGAAATCGTTACATATTACAGGGCGTTATCTATTTTATAGGCTTTGAAAAATATTCAGACTTTGTCAAAAACTATTACAAACTTTGATAAGACTTTTGAATACATATGTATTTCTTTGGATATACTCCCAGATATATTGAACAGTGACTTAGATTTATGTATTGACTTGGAGTGTAATAGATGTGATTATAGGTTTTGTAGGACGTTTTTTATGGGCATACTTTTTAACCACATAAGTAAAGGAAAAAGACAATTGTTACAAGAAAATGTTTTGAATAATCTGTAAAATATTTCCTATGTTAGTCAAATCTTATAGTTAAATCATAAATAAATTAAAAATAGCTGTTTAGAATGTTTTCAGTTCGAATGTAGTTTAGGTTATTTTTCCGTTATTACACTTTCCTTCCCTTCAATGATGTTATATACATATGCTATTCGAGTTTGATTTTTAATTCCATTCTGTTCTGTTTCATCTGAAAGACCCACAATGGTAATTTATGATAAATAATGTAGGATTGTAGATAACAGTGAGATAGGCTTAGGCTATGTCTTTGTTACTGTACATGTATATATTGTATATATAACTGTATCAATAATAGGATATTTGAGTGATCACATGTTAACATTTATATCAGGGATTTACAGCAGTTAAAACATGTCAAATCTATGTACAACATACTGTATATATAACCTAGTTTCTATATGCCATTTATGTAATGTGTTTTTTCTGTGTCTTGAAAAAGGGTAGAAAAAATTGACAATTTATTTGTCCGCACTGTCGCTATTACTTATTAAGTATGTAGAGGTGTATGCACGTTTAATAAACTCTAGTTCCATCAGATAAAGTATGTAGGTGCACGCACGTTTACTAACTCTAGTTCCATCAGATAAAGTTTGTAGGTGTATGCAGGTTTAATAAACTCTAGTTCCATCAGATAAAGTATGTAGGTGCACGCACGTTTACTAAACTCTAGTTCCATCAGATAAAGTTTGTAGGTGTATGCAGGTTTAATAATCTCTAGGTCCATCAGATAAAGTATGTAGGTGTATGCAGGTTTAATAAACTCTAGTTTTGTCAGATAAAGTTTGAGGGTGCACGCACATTAATAAACTCTAGTTCCATCAGATAAAGTATGTAGGTGTATGCAGGTTTAATAATCTCTAGGTCCATCAGATAAAGTATGTAGGTGTATGCACGTTTAATAAACTCTAGTTTTGTCAGATAAAGTATGTAGGTGTATGCACGTTTAATAAACTCTAGTTCCATCAGATAAAGTATGTAGGTGTTTGCAGGTTTAATAATCTCTAGGTCCATCATATAAAGTATGTAGGTGCACGCACGTTTAATAAACTCTAGTTTTGTCAGATAAAGTATGTAGATGTATGCACGTTTAATAATCTCTAGTTCCATCATATAAAGTATGTAGATGTATGCACGTTTAATAATCTCTAGTTCCATCATATAAAGTATGTAGGTGCACGCACGTTTAATAATCTCTAGTTCGGCAGGTGTAAGATATAAACATGGCATGGAATTTCAGGCGAAGGGCAATGTTCATGCCACTGACCTTGGTACAGATCTACACGTGGTATAGGATGCTTGCTCACCTCACGGGCTCAGCAAGACTACAGGGTGTATGTTTTAATCGATTTACGTGCACGCTGCCAGGTATATACATGATAATAGTAAGATTACATTATGGGACAGATTCATTGTTATTCTAATTGGAGATTTTTAACAATCATTATTGACTGATGCTTAGTTTGTACCCTTACTGTGTGAACTGACGTCATTAACAGTTTGGCCAAAAGCTGAATTTGTCCGTTATTTTATTTACAAAATGTTCTTTTCAATATAACAATATGATTTATAAGTTTCTGATCTCTGATATGGTAAAAGATGTCAGTAACTATAGACAAGAGATGTTTTTATTGAAAATATGTTTAGTTTCGTCATCACACTTATTTTTTATAGAATCATCTATAATAATATTCCATTATCTACATTATATGTAATATGATATATTATATTTCCTATTATATATGTTATATATTCTATCTATTATCATCACGTGATGATATAACCTTATAAATTGGCCCCGTTCATAGTTCTATTCCATTGATGGATATCATGGTTGAACCTATCATGTGCTGGAAGAAATGTGAACAATATCTGAAATAAGGAAGCTATTTGTGAATTAAAGATGAATAAACTCTAGCTGATGTTGGGCAGGTGAATAGTAACACCTGTCTTCATCGCCTTCAATATCACAATAATGGGATGTATTAACTGATTTACATAGAATGATTTTATAAAAATGGAAACATAAATAATTTGATGGCAATGCACAAACAGACATATATAAATCAGAACTGTTTAAGAAACATATTAGAGTAATTAGATTATATGGTATGCAAGCCCACTCTCCTCAATTCTGAAGACTTTTTTATGAATAGACACGTTTTTTGTATAATTTCAGTGTTCAGAGTGGAAAATAGGAAAACAGTTTTTCATTTTCTGCTGTATTCAGTTCTATTTTATCGAGATACATTTCTCTAATGTAGAAAGCAGTGAAACAATCTGTAATGCGGTATCATGATAATATCATCTATTGTGACGTCACCAAAATAATATGGTTTCACAAATTTACAGCTAAATGTACTACTGGGATGTATTATTTTTAATTTATCATTTCAGTCTTGTAGTTGTAAAGGAATTCTAATCACATTCTACATCATAGATATCCTACCACCTTTTATCATTTCAGTCTTGTAAAGGAATGCTAGTCAAATTCTACATCATGGATATCCTACCACTTTTTAAAGAATTTAACCAAGAGTTTATTTTTACATGACGAAGTACTCCCTGAATGGTAAATAAAACACCTAGTATTCTCAATTGTAAGAGCTGTCCACAAGTTTGCCTTAAAATAATAAATTCGGGAGCCTTTTTGTAAATAACGTCTAAATTGTGTAGGTTTATTCAATCTGGATAGCTTGAGTTTCTAAACCAAATAAAGCAAATTAACGCGACCATTTGCAGGGCTTAAAATATATAACGTCAAGTGATAACCAAATAACAACTGTGTACATGTTTATATGGTTTCAACTCATAATCTAAATATATACCTTTACATAACACTCTAAATGTGAAATCGCAATGTATAACCTTGTTACTTAACTGTTGACCTAAATATCAAAGTCAATGGATAACCTAAATGATAACATTGTATATATGACTTCAATGTACATCCTAAACACATAACCTGAACATATATCTTAAGTATAAGACCTCCATGTATAACCTTAATTACGACATTGCATCTATAACTTCAATGCATTTCTTGAATAACTTCATTGTTTTATGACTTCGAAGTACATCGATATCCTAATGTATAACTTCGTATATCCTAAATATATAAAATCAATGTATAGCTTAACTATATGAATTTAAATTTCTTTGCTGTTATAAAACATTGTATATACATGTTATATATCATTGTTTATACAACTACGTTTATACATGGCCGCAATTACAACATTGTATTTTTATCTTCAATGTATAGTATATATGATTGTGTTAACATTGATAAACAATCGTTATGTATAACCTTGATAACTACATTGTAATACAGTATAGTATATACTTATGATTAGGTTATTGCACCCATGCCTACACTGAACACAAAATCTAATATTAGGAAAAGGTCTGGTTAATATTTAGTTCGTTGTACATTCTTTTACAAAGTGGTTACAGGGGCAAGTTCCTAAAACGAATTAATGCACGAACAAGCTTAATATATCACATAAAAGTCAGACGTTGAAGAACAAGTTTTAAATTCTTGTAAGCAAATGCTAGCATACACTGAAGCATAGTGTGTGTTGTCTTATAAACTTTGTAATTAACATTAAACTATTTGTTTTGCTGGAAACTTGTGACGTCATCTAATTGTTCATTTTGACGACACCACGTTTAATGATAACAAATGTAACATGTGCTCTCAAAATAAGTCTTCGAAGTGTTATATCACTAATATTAAGTTCAATTCAGACAGAAAGGAATGTTTGTTATTTTTTATATTATATAATTAAATAAATCCTTGCTTTGACAATACATGTAGTAGTATAAATATGTAGTACATACTATATATATTATATATACTATATCTTATATTTCAAATATAACACTGCTGTGCATAGGAAAAATTAATATATTACATCATTGTATATGCCTGTTGTGGATATGATTTTCAATGTGGATGCAGTTTTGGATAGTCTTATGGTGGATACATTCCACCGTAAATAAAATTTAGAGGATACTTCACATAACGTTTGTGGATAATTTATTTGCGGATACATTTCTTATAGTTAAAATCTACTGATTCAGAAGATCAAGTGCAATTCTTTCCTGGATGATTATTTATCATGAATACATTATATTTCTGATAAGACATTCCGTTGCGGATAAAAGTTAATGTGGATATATTCTACTTCATACATCTTTTCATCACTTCATCATACCCATTGCAGTAAAACCAGAAATTTTATTAGACAAAAGGTAAATGTTTATTGCACGTGACAAAAAATTATTGTCTACTAAGCTTTTGATAAATAAATAATACAGTTTTCCCTCTGCCAAATTTACAGGCCGTAACACAATTCAGGGAGTTGGAGAAAAGCGAATTTCTCCTCAGATGGCAGTGTCACCACATATTGGTACGCTTGCTACATATACAACACTGATTAAGTATCAAAGAAATCTATAAGATTACGTATCTGAAAAATGACGTAATTTCTATTTATATCTAGTTATCTCGTAATTGTGAACACTAATGTATTGAAAGACGGGTGAGCTTCAGCTTTAATGAATGGAAAGGAAACCTATATACAACTTTGAAATAATGAAAGGATGTTGGTGTATGCCATACAACTATGGACAAGTGATGATGAGAAAGTGAAAAAAGTGCAGGAATTATCTTTCGATTGATGAAGTTTAGAGGCTGATGTGATTCAAAGTTTAAGAAATGAAACGAGTATACGTTTTTAACCTTGGTAAAGTGAAAGAATAACACGAATTCAACCTTCAGGACGTGTATGGAAAATGGTATTCAACCTCGATGAACTGAAATAATCGTAAGATTTACAAAAAAAAAACGAAGGGAAATAGTGTGAGCTGTATGAAATTTACAATATTTGTGAAATAGAAAGTGCAATAGATTTAACGTATGATAAGAAAAAAAAAGAATGTTTGATATAACGGATTAATGCTAATTCAACCTACAGGACGTGTATGGAAAATTGTATTCAACCTGGATGAATTGAAATAATCATAAGATTTACCAAAAAGTGAAGTGAAAAGGTGTGAGCTGATTGGAATTTACATTGGAAGGTTCACCAGGCTTAACGTATGATAAGAAAAAATGTATGATATAAAGCCTTCCCCCGGGGTTCATGACTTGTAAATACTCTGTGTCACACACACAAGTATGTATGGTTAGGAGATCGATTGCTCTATACACTAGATCATAAAGCTGACGGATACAGCATAACAACCATGAGCTTATAGTGTTACTATATAACTCTACGTCATTACAATTATGATAAAGGTTTACTCTATAATTGTTATATACTTCAATATCTCTTTATCTTTTTTTTATTTTCATTGTAAGTTCATGGTAAATGAATATAAACTATAAACAGCGTTATTTTGTATAACAGAATGGGAGAGGGCTTGTAATGAAATACTTCATTATGTTTTAACGTTTTATTGGAAGCACCAAATATTACGTAGGACCGATATATTTTAAATGTTTGCCAAAAACTAAATTAATATTGTTTGTTAGAGTACGGCTAGGTATGGTGCTGTTTGTTAGAGTACGGCTAGGTATATATCGAGGAAGTGATTAAATTTGCACGTGCACTAACCTTTACAGACATGAGAGACACGGTATGTACAGGGTATGCATCATTGATAACACAATATTACCCGTTAATCGAGCCGCTACCAAACTGCACTGCAGACTTTTCTGTGTGGCAGAATTTCGCCAAATTGGCCTTAGACTTAAAAATATTTTGGTGTATTAAAAATATGCTTTGTTGGAATTTAGCTGTTACTGGTGTATGTATATATTGATTAGAACTATAAATAACTGCTAAATCAAAGCTTTATCACGTAAAATATCAACTACTTATTCAAACCCTTCTTAGCTACTTAAACGATTTCATGAAACTGCATGAAATTGAATTTAAAAATACCACAGAGTAAATCACTATCACATAACCGCATCTGTAAGTATTGGGAAAGCCATACAAAGCATTGATATCTCTATTACACGTTTTGTGGTTCTGTTATTATTCCCGATTTCGAATAAAAAAATCGTAAATTAAGGGCAAATTGTGGTGAAATAAGTCTCGCAATCAATTAATAAATTTTAGAAATATGTTTTTTTTTGGTTCATTTCCTGAAAGTAGTACATTCACATGAGTTGATACAGTGATACTGTTGGTCTCTTTCTCACCTCTGAGAAAAAAACAAAAAAAGCCCACGACAATCTGGTGACCTTTTGGTTGCTGCAATCTTTCATATCTGTCAAAGTTCCCAAAAAAAGCGAAACTAATGCAAAAACATAGGCTGATGTAGTTATTTTTAAATGTCTTTAATCCCAAATGGACAATTTGTATCACATACTCGTTCAATTTTTACTAATATTTAATCATTTCGACTGTTCCCTATTGGTTGTGTAGTGACACAGTGATATTCATGAGAATACTAAAGTGTCAACAAAAACAAAAAGTAAGTTTTATTCCTCAATCTGATTAAAAGGCGACAGATATACGGATTCGTTTTTATCTTAAACAAAACCCTTAAATATTTTTGTACATGATTAAAGACAAAACATGCAAATATATTTGATAACTTTTACATGCTATAATTTAAATAAACGTGACCAATATGGTAATGTCATAAATCTCTATGTACATCGTATTTATGGACAAAAATATAAATATTTCATTGGCCCAATTCAATTATCAATTAAGTTAATCACTAGATTAAAATTTAAAATTACAAATTTTTGTAAGAACTTTGAATTAAAACAGAACTCAAATTGCTTGCAGTAGATATGGTATATACATAAGTACCACTACCTTGTCATTTGTATAAAACCGTTACCGGAAACGTATTCCTCTAAAACAATATCGCTATTCAAAAAATCTGTTTTAGTTAGAACGAAAAAAACGCATTCTGATCACGTGTCGTATGGTTTAATCTAAAAGGATAATAAAGTGGAACCACTTTAGGATTAACATGACCCTGTTCATCATGTAGTTCATTGATCAGTAAACCTATAAACAGTTCATCGCCCGATCTTATCACTCCGGGATAACGCCTCCTGTTAGTGCTACCACTCACTGTCAGAAATAGCGTTTTACTTTATAATTAAAAATTAACGTATCAAAAAAACCGCAAAGGTTTCTGTTGGCATATGTACATTTTTAACACTTCATAATTTATTTTTTAAATATAAATACAATTTGATAGACTTCTGGGCAAATATTCAGAAATAAACTGATATTTTTGAGTGTAACATTCGTAATTTTAACAAGAATCATGCAAAAACATCTACGGAGGAAAATATAGATCTTATTTTTTTTAAATATTTTTTTATCTTTATTTGAATAAGAAATATATACACTACGTGTTGAACTTAATCCAAATTTATGAAATATGTAGAGCAATACCTATGTTTTAACAAGTTGCCTTTCGGTTCTATCATTAGCATTGTGATTTCGCTAAGGAATATGATTTTATTATATGTTATCATTTCTTATGTTTATGACACGAATACACGAGATTTTTAATATAACGATTTACAACACACAATCGGATCAATCACATTTGAATGTTACTCAGGAACAAGTTTTTAACTAATATAAACACATAAGATGTGATGTGGATAATTGCTATTTAGATGTGAATTTTTAAAGATAAGTAGGCTCTTTTATGTGAAGTGTGTATCACGGTATGTTATATTTTAGTTTGTCCTTAATGTGAAGTTATGAATACGAAGAAAAGCATATCGACAACAGAAATCATGCTTAATTTTGATAGGATAAAAATATGATTGTTATTTTTGTTATACACGAAGTGTTATGACTGATTAAATTGATTTTTTTAATGAGATGTAACTGAATGTTTTAACAAAATGTGGTGTTTTAATGTCAAAAGTTCACATCACTCTAGGTATTGTTTTGGTTTAATAATTATTTACTTTCAATTTGACTAAAAGAAAGAAATTGATCTTAAACCCTAGGCTTAAAACTCGTATCTAATTTATTTTTAAAAAATATGAATTTATCGTCTTTTACCAATCTTATTTATATTGATGCAATCAAATAAAAACTAAAAACTACGTTAACTTTTCTCTCCTCTGGTTTATGTATAAACAGAAACAACAACATCATGCCTATTTTCCCGTACTGGGGATGGATTTTATATATTAAGTATATAACACCTGTTTCCGAACCCAAACCTATCTATACTAAGTGTGTTTATTATTTTGTACAAGTAGATATAAATGAAATAACGTTTATATAAAACGCTGTTTATGCAACATCCTTTGCTGCAGTACTGTAGGAAGGTACTATTATGTACCAGTTTTCTTTTCTGTGTTTAAGAAAAAAGTGTGTTAAATTAATATGCTATATGTATACATGTACATCCTTATCATTTGCCTGTGCTTTTTTGTTTAGTTTACATTACGTGTAAGTTCATTTCATTTTTTAATGTTTAAGATAATTTTACATTGAGTTATTTTTTTTACAAATGTTTGGATTTTTGGTTTTCAAACACCTGTCAAAAGAGCATAAATTCAACATTTTTTATGTATTTATAAATTGCGATGTAAAAATCGTATAATATTTCCCAGAGTCATTAAACCAAGTCGACTGTAGTTCAATGTGAGGGGTTTTTTTTCGTTGTTAACACGCTGTCTTTTTAATTTTTTTTTTCAATAAATATATACTTCAAAACAACAATAATCAAAATATTAGACTTATTTTTGAAATTGTCAATGGCTCATTGTAATTTGATGTGTTTTTAAATCTCATACATTAAACATTGTGTAAACATAAGTAAGACTATCGAACGATATCATTTTCAAGTCATGGTCCTTTACATACATACTATGAAACTGTAAAATACAAAAATATACAGAATAATCAAACTAAAATAACAGTTGTTATTTCCTACACAAGATAATTTTCCAAACAGTTGTATGTTAATGCTTGATTGATGGGAGTCAAAGTCAGTTGTCAATGCTGAACAAACAAGTCAACTGCTGCTAAACGTTCCCCGTCATCAATCTATCTAGACCCTGTTCATATAACGTACGGAATCATTTTGTGGTTAAACCAAATAGCTGATAATATCGAAAATATTATATTATAAACTTCTGATGTGGTTCTGATGCTTCCCTGTCCTTCTTACATAACTAAATATGATAATTTATTAATATTTTGTTTTCTCGAGGTACTGAGATGTTTGTCCTTAATTCCTTTTACCTATAACTATTTAGGTTTAAACATGACTTTATTTTTATGATTCAGCATAACCGCCTCAGAATGGCATTTCAATATATTTAATAAATATATTTTTTATGTTTGAAACTATTTGAAACAAGAAATATACATATATATAAGTGAACAAATGAATATATATAAAACTATAACGAAAAGAAACTGATATATATATTGGTATATAGCTAATATTAATGACAAAAGTTCTACCTCAAAATTGTGTTTATTGTTATTCGATTTTGAAATCATATCTATTATGTAGGATAGCAGAAATCCGAAAATTCGAACATTATAGGAAAATTATTTTACGGGCTGTCACTGACCTGAGCATCTGTAGTAAATTTAAAAAATATGTAAAATCTCTGAAAATCAATCTACATACTTTACAAAAACTAATATGAAAAAAGATAAATTAAAATTAAAGATAAATCCATGTTTGTGTGTAAAATACTTTTTATTTGTTACATTACTAAGTGATCTGTGTTATCCTGTTGTTTTTTTGTATTGATAAGTATTCCATTTATTTATTTCGGAGATATAATTACAACTAGAGAAAATGTTACATTCTTTTTCAGCAGTAAAGCATAAGCAACGATTTAGGATACTTGTTAAATCGAGAAGTATGGAAATAAATATGTGATATCCTCTAAACTCTCATACTTTACAGTCGTGTGGTATTGTTCAAACACTTACTTTAAAACAAGGCCAATGCTATCATAGAAGTTAAAATTAAAAATATCCTTTATGAAAATTCCACTCAATGCATGTATTTCGTAATCAATAATAAATTTGCAACCGAAATACTTTCCTCTTTTGTTGAAGTCACCATCTTAATAATCACGTTAGACAACTCTGTATGTGGAGATAGGAGAGACGCGCATGCGTCGTCATAATCTACGGCGACAGTGGCCTACAACAATTCTCTCTATAAATACATTTTAAAGAAAAAAACCACACATCGATTGATTAAAAGTTAACTTGTCTATGCTTAATTAGATCTGTGCACATATCTTGCTAATAAACTATTTAAAAAAACAGCGATAACACTTGTCTTGTTAAATGCAGTCCTATTTGTCGTGTTACTATCATATTATATTCTTATGTTATTATGTTTGTGTTTAATTTCAGGGTGCTATCAATTTACCATACTGTAATATATATCCTTTACACCGAAATTAGAATTGAATTAATGATTTAGCATTGTTTATTGGTTTTTAATGTACTATTGTAGTTTTGTTTGTTAAATTTGAAATGGAAACATAAATGTGATTTTACACCCATTGGACAGTCTCATTTCCAAACTCATATATATATATGATTTATAAATACTAGACAGTCTCGTGTCCAATCTCACACATAGCATTTAAACTTTACTGGTCAGTCTTATGTCCAAACTCATATATATATATATATGATTTATAAATACTAGACAGTCTCGTGTCCAATCTCACACTTAGCATTTAAACTTTACTGGAAGTTTCATGTCTAACCTCACACATATGATGTAAACCTGCTGGTCAGTCTCATGTCCAAACTCACACATTGGATTTACACCTACTGGTCAGTCTCATGTCCTAATTCATACATTGGATTTACACCTACTGGTCAGTCTCATGTCCAAACTCACACATTGGATTTACACCTACTGGTCAGTCTCATGTCCAAACTCACACATTGGATTTACACCTACTGGTCAGTCTCATTTCCAAACTCGCACATATGATTTAAACCTGCTGGTCAGTCTCATGTCCAAACTCACACATATGATTTACACCTACTGGTCAGTCTCATGTCCTAATTCATACATATGATCTACACCTACTGGTCAGTCTCATGTCCAAACTCACACATATGATCTACACCTACTGGTCAGTCTAATGTCCAAACTCACACATATGATTTACACCTACTGGTCAGTCTCATGTCCTAATTCATACATATGATCTACACCTACTGGTCAGTCTCATGTCCTAATTCATACATAGGATCTACACCTGCCTGTCAGTCTCATGTCCAAACTCATACATAGGATTTACACCTACTGGTCAGTCTTATGTCCTAATTCACATATGATCTACACCTACTGGTCAATGTCATGTCCTAATTCACATATGATCTACACCTACTGGTCAGTCTCATGTCCTAATTCATACATAGGATCTACACCTGTTGGTCAGTCTCATGTCCAAGCTCATACAGATGATTTACACCTACTGGTCAGTCTTATGTCCTAATTCACATATGATCTACACCTACTGGTCAATGTCATGTCCTAATTCACATATGATCTACATCTACTGGTCAGTCTCATGTCCAAACTCATACATAGGATCAACACCTACAGGTCAGTCTCATGTCCAAACTCATACATAGGATCTACACCTGCTGGTCAGTCTCATGTCCAAACTCATACAGATGATTTACACCTACTATTCAGTCTCATGTCCTAATTCACATATATGATTTACACCTACTGGTCAGTCTCATGGCTTAATTCGCACATATGATTTACACCTACTGGTCAGTCTCATGGCTTAATTCGCACATATGATTTACACCTACTATTCAGTCTCATGTCCTAATTCACATATATGATCTACACCTACTGGTCAGTCTCATGTCCTAATTCGCACATATGATTTACACCTACTGGTCAGTCTCATGTCTTAACTCATACATATGATCTTCACCTACTGGTCAGTCTCATGTCCTAATTCACATGTATGATCTACAACTTCCTTTAGGATATACACGTGTTGAGTGATCAGGGGTCCTGTCTAATAGATAGGAGTTTATAAGACTCACCTGGTGGTTGTTATCACTTTGACATAAGTTAACATTTATGACTGTTACGTTAAATTGAAATAAAAATTGTGTTACAATCTTATCCCTCTGCCTAGTACTTTGAACCTATGTAGTCACAGGTGAACTGTATCACTATTCACTTTTCTCCGGTTATATGTAGATTGATATATTATCTTTATTTCTGTATGGCATTAACATAGATATATTCCACTTCCCATCATACAAATTCACAATCACAGTTCAGACAGACACAATCAGTAACTTACAGTGGCTTTCACTTAAAAGTTGTTTACATTTGTTCGGAGCATCGATCTTAAAGAGTCATAAACGTATCTTTTAGTTAATGTTAAAATATAGTTATATACAATGAACGCAACACACACACGTGGTTGGTAGTTCAATCTTATATGAACGTGGTTTTTATAGACATGTAGTCATTTACGAGCAAAGTCAATTAAAAAAAAAATGAAAGTTTGTTAAAACTGTTTTTTCCATAATGCTTTACCTCAGGAACTGTATTTACATATTGTGTTACCACAGTAACCGTATTTACATATTTTTTTACCTCAGTTACTGTATTTATACATTGTTTTACCCATGTAACTGTATTTATATATTGTTTTACCCATGTAACTGTAATTATATATTGTTTTACCCATGTAACTGTATTTATATATTGTTTTACCCATGTAACTGTATTTATATATTGTTTTACCCATGTAACCGATTTACAGACTTTGTCTCCCTGACCTCTTTTCCCATCGCCGATTTATACATTTTATTTTCGATTTTATAAATGTTTAGTACTGATGATAGATGTTGAGTAGTGATGGTAGACATTGAGTACTGATGGCAGACATTGAGTACTGATGGTAGATGTTGTGTACTGATGGAAGACATTGAGTACTGATGGTAGACGTTGAGTACTGATGGTAGACGTTGAGTACTGATGGTAGACGTTGAGTACTGATGGTAGACGTTAATACTGATGGTAGACATTGAGTTCTGATGGTAGACGTTGAGTACTGACGGTAGATGTTGTGTACTGATGGTAGACGTTAATACTGATGGTAGACGTTGAGTACTGCTGGTAGACGTTGAGTACTGATGGTAGACGTTAATACTGATGGTAGACATTGAGTATTGATGGTAGACGTTAATACTGGTGGTAGACATTGAGTACTGATGGTAGACATTGAGTACTGATGGTAGACGTTAATACTGATGGTAGACGTTGAGTAATGATGGTAGACGATAATACTGATGGTAGACATTGAGTAGTGATGGTAGACGATAATACTGGTGGTAGACATTGAGTAGTGATGGTAGACGATAATACTGGTGGTAGACATTGAGTATTGATGGTAGACATTTAAGAGTACTGATTGTAGACATTGAGTACTAATGGTAGACGTTAATACTGATGGTAGATGTTGAGTACTGATGGTAGATGTTGAGTACTGATGGTAGATATTGAGTACTGATGGTAGACATTGAGTACTAATGGTAGACATTGAGTACTGATGGTAGATGTTGAGTACTGATGGTAGATGTTGAGTACTGATGGTAGACGTTAATACTGGTGGTAGACATTGAGTATTGATGGTAGACGTTAATACTGGTGGTAGACATTGAGTACTGATGGTAGACATTGAGTACTGATGGTAGACGTTAATACTGATGGTAGACATTGAGTAGTGATGGTAGACGATAATACTGGTGGTAGACATTGAGTAGTGATGGTAGACGATAATACTGGTGGTAGACATTGAGTATTGATGGTAGACATTTAAGAGTACTGATTGTAGACATTGAGTACTACTGGTAGACGTTAATACTGATGGTAGATGTTGAGTACTGATGGTAGAAGTTGAGTACTGATGGTAGATGTTGAGTACTGATGGTAGAAGTTGAGTACTGCTGGTAGATATTGAGTACTGATGGTAGACATTGAGTACTAATGGTAGACATTGAGTACTGATGGTAGATGTTGAGTACTGATGGTAGATGTTGAGTACTGATGGTAGACGTTAATACTGGTGGTAGACATTGAGTATTGATGGTAGACATTTAAGAGTACTGATGGTAGATATTGAGTACTGATGGTAGACGTTAATACTGATGGTAGATGTTGAGTACTGATGGTAGATGTTGAGTACTGATGGTAGACGTTGAGTACTGATGGTAGACGTTGAGTACTAATGGTAGACGTTGAGTACTGATGGTAGATGTTGAGTACTGATGGTAGACGTTAATACTGATGGTAGACGTTGAGTACTGATGGTAGACGTTGAGTACTGATGGTAGACATTGAGTTCTGATGGTAGACGTTAATACTGATGGTAGATGTTGAGTACTGATGGTAGACATTGAGTTCTGATGGTAGAAGTTGAGTACTGATGGTAGACATTGAGTTCTAATGGTAGACGTTGAGTACTAATGGTAGACATTGAGTACTGATTGTAGAAGTTGAGTACTGATGGTAGACATTTAGTTCTAATGGTAGACATTGAGTACTGATGGCAAACATTGAGTTCTGATGGTAGACGATAATACTGATGGTAGACATTGAGTACTGATGGTAGACGTTAATACTGATGGTAGGCGTTAATACTGATGGTAGACGTTGAGTACTGATGGTAGACGTTAACACTGATGGTAGACGTTGAGTACTGATGGTAGACATTGAGTACTGATGGTAGACGTTAATACTGATGGTAGACGTTGAGTACTGATGGTAGACGTTAACACTGATGGTAGACGTTGAGTAATGATGGTAGACGATAATACTGATGGTAGACATTGAGTAGTGATGGTAGACGATAATACTGGTGGTAGACATTGAGTAGTGATGGTAGACGATAATACTGGTGGTAGACATTGAGTATTGATGGTAGACATTTAAGAGTACTGATGGTAGATATTGAGTACTGATGGTAGACGTTAATACTGATGGTAGAAGTTGAGTACTGATGGTAGATGTTGAGTACTGATGGTAGACGTTGAGTACTGATGGTAGACGTTGAGTACTGATGGTAGACGTTAATACTGATGGTAGACATTGAGTTCTGATGGTAGACGTTGAGTACTGATGGTAGACATTGAGTACTGATGGAAGATGTTGAGTACTGATGGTAGATGTTGAGTACTGATGGTAGATGTTGAGTACTGATGGTAGACGTTAATACTGATGGTAGACGTTGAGTACTGATGGTAGATGTTGAGTACTGATGGTAGACGTTAATACTGATGGTAGACATTGAGTACTGATGGTAGACGTTAATACTGATGGTAGACGTTGAGTACTGATGGTAGACGTTGAGTACTAATGGTTGACGTTGAGTACTAATGGTTGACGTTGAGTACTGATGGTAGACAGTGTAGACCCTTACTGTGTGGACCCTGGCTGTGTAGGTCTGACATACAGTCTGTACTATAATCGACCAGACTGGCTCAGTAGCTGGTCACTAGCCAATGGTAATGATAAGTGATGTGCCAGCCACCGCAAATGAAATTGATGACAAACATTTATTTACCAATTTACCTGTGTTACCAATGTACAATGATAATAATTCTGTCTTATCGTTTGAACAATACAAAGATTTTTAGATATCTGTGGTTTTGAAAAGTCTGCATGGTGTAAACGACAATAGAACTAATATTCTGTCTTCAGCAAAGAATGGTTAGCACCAGGGTTTCTGAACTCATTCATTCCCGAAATGTCACAATGAACTGTTCAAACATTTGAATTGGAAGGGTTTAAATTTGTATTAAGGGTTGAAGGAGTTAATTATTGTAAACTAATTATTTGAAGATTTTCATAAAAAGGAACATTCCTTGCATTATACACACCCTTTGCCATTCCTGGAACAAGGGTGGGATATTATATAATCAAATAAGCAACAGCATCTATAAACGTATGATTCTTAAAGATATCTTGCAGGGTGTCTCAATGTAAGACATGTTTCATGCATCTGAATGTAAGATATCTTTTATGTACCTTAATATTAGATATTTTTCAGATATCTTAATATTAGATGATAATCAGGTATCGTAAAAAAAGAAACTTTTCAGGTATCTTAATATTATATGATTTCCAGACAGCTTAATGAAAGACATGGCTCAGGTATCTTGATAGAATATATCTTGCAATTATCGTTATGCAAGATATTTTCACATTTTGGTATCTTATTGTAAGATAACTTTCAGATATCTTAATGTAAGATTTGTTTTTGTATCTTAATGTAAGATAACTTTCAGGTATCTTAATGTAAGGTAATTTTCAGGTACCTTAATGTAAGATTTGTTTTTGTATCAAATGTAAGATAATTTTCAGGTATCTTAATGTAAGATTTTTTTTTTGTATTTTATGTAAGATAATTATCACGTACCGTAAGGTGTAATTAAGGTAGCCTATACAAGCCTAAGCTGACAGGGCTGCATAGACACACGCCTGGCCGCCTAGCTAACGTCTTTAGTGGACGTTCGCAGACCTTTCAATGAGGAGTCAGTGGAAATCAATAGCCCACGATGACAGTGTAAACCCACTGTCCCCCCCCCCTAATCCGTCTGTACCCGTAGCAGGTTTTTGGCCAAAACTACTTTGTATATAATCTCTCCGAAGATATTGCATGTGTTTTACTGGAGCTACAGGAAAGGGGTCCAAGATAAATCATACGACTACTGTTTAGTCCAGTATAGCGTACAGACAGCTCAGTCATCCCAGTAAATATGTCTAGAAACTATATCTTAAAGATATATGTAATCTCATATAAAGCATAAAATTCTGTATACGTATGCAAAACATACAAAAATTGAACATATATCATACACGGCATACAAAAATTGAACATATATCATACAAAAACATATAGAACTGATATACCCTTCATACAAAAAACATATAGAACTGATATACCCTTCATACAAAAACATATAGAACTGATATACCCGTCATACAAAAACATATAGAACTAATATACCCGGCATACAAAAACATATAGAAATGATATACCATTCATACAAAAACATTTAAGAATGATATACCGTTCAAATAAAGCATACAATACTTTTATTTTTCATTCGATATTCACAAATTGATCTCGGACATAATTTTAATAAAATAACGCCTGCTCACTATTTTACTTAAAATATGTTAGCAAATATGTAATAACAATGAAAAGTAATACTAATATTTAGAGACTCCATTGTTTGTTTCTTACCAAGACCCATTTTAAAGTTTATCATATGAAGAACAGGAGAAGAATATATGTTAAAATATGCCGTTTGATCCACTCCTCGTTATGTTTATTACGATGTACCACAGCTACACAAAAAAACATACAACCCCCTTCACCCCCAAAAATAGTTGAAGAAAATCACTTGAAATATCGTTTTCCATTAGAAAGCATTATTTAACTATGACAGTTTTCACTGAGTAAGCAATGCTTGAAAATGGAGATATTCAGTTCAAAATTCTATTCGAGCTATGGAAGGTTCGAGAAACTGGGCTGAAGACCAAAGTTCCTGTCATTACTGAACTTAATCGAAAGTTCTTCTCAACACTTTCCCTACAGGGAAATCCAAGTCAATGGGAATGCCTTAGTTAAGCCGTGATCTGCTATAACGTTTTTTGTGATGTAGGATGGATACATCCTGATTCACCAGCACCACAGCCCACATATACCTGTATTGCCTATTTTTTCTTCACGTCTTCATAACAACCTGACTAGTTTTTCATCGAAATTGTTATTTCTATTTTCTCCTCGGTCGTTTTTCGCTTGTCCGTTTCACGAATTTGGTCCAGAACTACCATCTCTAACCCCTATGTCTATCCTTCTGCCGACGTGGAATTGTTAGATATATATCATCACTTTAGGTATTATGTTAACAAAGCAATTGTCTGCTAACTGTCTGCACTTGCCTGGCACTTGGCACTAGGGACTTTATATATATATACACACACACTCGATATGGCATGATGAGTGTCGATCAGCTGTGTCGACCATCTTGAATCTATATTTTGTGATTGGCCGCCATCTTGTTACCCAATTTGTGTGTATGTGCCTGTTATAAACGATGTAGGACGAGTGTATTTTTTTTTTGGCACCAATAATTTACTATGTACATACCTAGATATGATGTTATTTTGATACAAAAAAAGAAAATATGTTTAACATTGTGGCAATTCCACCTTCTTGATCACTTGTTACGATTTATTTTACAAGCCACATCGATAAATTGTTTTGTAAATGTCCATCTTTGCTGTTTGCCAGCACGTCCAGGTAAACAATTATAATTTATACCCGTTAATACTTAAGTAGATTAGTGCCTGGTCAACTGGCCACCTTTCTTGGTTCGTTTGAAGAAAGTTATCATCCTGCTTATCCTGTATGTTGGCTAGAAAATTAACGCGTTACTCTTATTACTCGGTTCTCATTTTGAAAACTTGATGTTTATATGGATGTGACAAAGATTTACATGGCGGGTGTCGTCAATGATGCAGAACTCTTCCGGAACACCTGGTCTTATTCTCTTGTACTTTTACAAGAGTCTCCATGTAAATCTTTCCTTTGTTCATATTATGCCCCTGGTTTAATCGATTTTGAGTTTGGATTATGATTTTATTAACGCTTCGGTATTCTCTTTTTTTACTTATAAACATCCCCTCGACATTACTATAACCTGATTAATCGTTCGATAAGCCGGACTTCAATGTAATGGAACATGCTATTGTATCATTACATAACCTGCTTGTCTGGGCATTGATGGCAATATCTTATATACTATCATTAGTCTTACTTATAGATTACAATGATTAAAAGATGCAAACAGATGTCAAGATCGTATTTTGATGTGAAGATCGCTAACAATCGGGCTCGGATCAACACGACAAAGCATTGTCAGCTTAATTTCAACTAAACAACGACACACTGGACGTGTTGTTGTTGCTATGTATGATTAGCTTAATTATACAAAAAAGTGTTTTCAAGCATTCAATACTTTCAATTCTAATCGCAAAAATATTACTTTTTTTCTACGATGGTGAAACGATTGAGTCAAATATACAGCTGTTATGATTACATTAATGAATATATATGTATAGATGCATAAAATTCGAGTTCCAAACATTGCATTCGTGAATTCTATCCGGATAATGAATATCGAATGGTATACGCAATAACACAATTGTATCTGTTATTAATATACATTCTTATGAAGTATATATACGCCTTAGTTTTGATATCAGTGATTATATTTAAAAACAATATACCAAATATTGATGTCTAAGTACAAGTATCCAATACTAGGATACTGTCTTGCTGTAAATACCACACATCAGGATACTGTCTTACTGTTAATATCACATCAGGATACAGTCTTACTGTAAATATCACATCAGGATACTGTCTTACTGTAAATACGACACATCAGGATACTGTCTTACTGTAAATATCACACATCAGGATACTGTCTTACTGTAATATGACACATCATGATACTGTCTTACTGTAAATATGACACATCAGGATACTGTCTTACTGTAAATATGACACATCATGATACTGTCTTACTGTAAATATGACACATCAGGATACTGTCTTACTGTAAATATGACACATCATGATACTGTCTTACTGTAAATATCACACATCAGGATACTGTGTTACTGTAAATATCACACATCAGGATACTGTCTTACTGTAAATATCACACACCAAGACACTGTCTTATTGTAAATATCACACACCAAGATACTGTCTTACTGTAAATATCACACATCAGGATACTGTCTTACTGTAAATATCACACACCAGGATACTGTCTTACTGTAAATATCACACATCAGGATACTGTCTTACTGTAAATATAACACATCAGGATACTGTCTTACTGTAAATATCACACACCAGGATACTGTCTTACTGTAAATATCACACACCAGGATACTGTCTTACTGTAAATATCACACATCAGGATACTGTCTTACTGTAAATATCACACATCAGGATACTGTCTTACTGTAAATATCACATACCTGGATACTGTCTTACTGTAAATATCACACATCAGGATACTGTCTTACTGTAAATATCACACACCAGGATACTGTCTTACTGTAAATATCACATCAGGATACTGTCTTTCTGTAAATATCAAACATCAGGATACTGTCTTACTGTAAACATCACATAACAGGATACTGTCTTACTGACAATATCACATACCATGATACTGTCTTACTGTAAATATCACATCAGGATATTGTCTTTCTGTAAATATCACATACCATGATACTGTCTTACTGTAAATATCACACATCAGGATACTGTCTTACTGTAAATATCACACACCAGGATACTGTCTTACTGTAAATATCAAACATCAGGATACTGTCTTACTGTAAATATCTCACATCAGGATACTGTCTTACTGACAATATCACATACTAGGATACTGTCTTACTGTAAATATCACACACCATGATACTGTCTTACTGTAAATATCACATCAGGATACTGTCTTTCTGTAAATATCACACACCATGATACTGTCTTACTGTAAATATCACACATCAGGATACTGTCTTACTGACAATATCACATACCATGATACTGTCTTACTGTAAACATCACATACCAGGATAATGTCTTACTGTAAATATCACACGTCAGAAAACTGTCTTACTGTAAATATCACACACCAGGATACTGTCTTACTGACAATATCACATACCATGATACTGTCTTTCTGACAATATCACACACCAGGATACTGTCTTACTGACAATATCACATACCATGATACTGTCTTACTGTAAATATCACACATCATGATACTGTCTTACTGTAAATATCACACATCAGAAAACTGTCTTACTGTAAATATCACACATCAGGATACTGTCTTACTGTAAATATCACACATCAGGATACTGTCTTACTGACAATATCACATACTAGGATACTGTCTTACTGTAAATATCACACATCAGGATACTGTCTTACTGTGAATATCACACATCAGGATACTGTCTTACTGTAAATATCAAACATCAGGATACTGTCTCACTGTAAATATGACACATCATGATACTGTTTTACTGTAAATATCACACACCAGGGTACTGTTTCACTGTAAATATCACACATCAGGATGCTGTCTTACTGTAAATATCTCACATCAGGATACTGTCTTACTGTAAATACCACATATCAGGATACTGTCTTACTGTAAATATCACATGTCAGAAAACTGTCTTACTGTAAATATCACATCGGGATACTGGCTTACTGTAAATATCAAATACCAGGATACTGTCTTACTGTAAATATCACACATCATGATACTGTCTTTCTGTAAATATCACACTTCAAGATACTGTCTTACTGTAAATATCACACTTCAGGTACTGTCTTACTGTAAATATCACACATCAGGATACTGTCTTACTGTAAATATCACACACCAGGTACTGTCTTACTGTAAATACCACACATCAGGATACTGTCTTACTGTAAATATAACACATCAGGTACTGTCTTACTGTAAATATCACACATCAGGATCCTGTCTTACTGTAAATATAACACATCAGGTACTGTCTTACTGTAAATACCACACATCAGGATACTGTCTGACTGTAAATATAACACATCAGGTACTGTCTTACTGTAAATATCACACATCAGGATACTGTCTTACTGTAAATATAACACATCAGGTACTGTCTTACTGTAAATACCACACATCAGGATACTGTCTTACTGTAAATATCACATACCAGGATGCTGTCGTACATAGAATTATTCGATTTTTATTATGTGTCATGCACAGAAATTCAAAACAATGTTAATTTAACAAGTTTAAATATGTATGGTCATAAGACTTCCTCGTATAGGGATGTTACGGTCTCGTCCTTTTTATGTCATGAATATATTGTTTTAAATATTTCAATCTATTAAAAGGGCAAATCCGATATATTAAATATTTCTACAACAAATATGTCTACGTCTTTTTATCCTGTGTCACTATCATTTAATTTACATATTAAGGTATTTCTTCCGATCAAACGACGGCTATTTCTAACATGAATATGTCTGACGAAGAAGAAATGGTACAATTCTGCTTGTTCACTTCAAAGATAGAAGATAAACTGTCAATGTCTAAGTCTTGAGAAGATGTCGTGTTATTTAGAGTCAACAAGCCATGAACCAATGTAAGTCTAGTTCACACAGGTCCCCAGCTGTGTCAAGCAATGTAAGTCTAGTTCACAGGTCACCAGCTGTTTCCAGGGTACTATTGTGTCACACAACGATGACCTTCAGATAAGCATTTTGTGATAGGAATTGTCCAATCGAATAACTCCATTTTTTGGAGGGGAATTCCCTTCAAGCAAAGTTGTATGACTAACATATATATGATATACAATTAGTTCGAAAATATTTCTGTTCAATCACAAATAAACTGAATTGTCATGGTACAGGGAAATCCCAATCAAACACAGAAAGTAAAATTAGCAAGATTAACACATGTGTTTGAATAGATGTAATACAAAATTATTAGCTAGATTAACACGTGTGTTTGAATAGATGTAATAAAAAATAATTAGCAAGATTAACACATGTGTTTGAATAGATGTAATACAAAATAATTAGCTAGATTAACACGTGTGTTTGAACAGATGTAATACAAAATACACATATATGTAAACTGATTTCTTTGAACAATATTATTTGAATTAATTTTCTGCGGTTAATGTGAATTGAAATGCAAGTATATAATGTTTGGTTTTTCAAGAGTAAAGTGATATTAAAATATAAAGAATTTGTTATAAAAGTGAAACATGAACTTATCATGAAATAACTTGTAACATGGAGAAGACGAATTATAAGTTGTTTAAATTGCGTCTGATCCCATTTGTATATTTCCGAATAACATATGTTTAAATCAAACACATGACAACTAACAGTGACATATTATACTGTATATATACACTAGATAATGTTAAGGCTGTCTGTTTGAAATGATTTGACAGTTTGGCAGCATTGGAGTTGACGAAATTAAATTTTGTTCGAAAATTAAAATGTTAAAGAATGAAATCAACGAAACTTATAACGTTTAAAATAGAAACAATTAATAACTGATCAACTTAAAAATAAAATATGTATCTCTATATCTAAAATCTAAAATGCTATATTAATAAAAATGAAATGAACTGCGAATGCAAATGATATTAAATATATCTAAAACGATCCAATATTTCTGATAAGCAATGCTTTTAAACATTGAAGCTGATATTGAGTATAGTAATATACATTTACTTATATCTATTTTCTATGTGAGTTTGGTAATTATAAACGTATTTCTTTACCAAACCCGTGAATATGCGTTACCCTGTATAAAAGAACACGTACAACGAACACATTCATCATTATTACAGTATACGACAATATTTCAAATAGAACCATCGTAAACCATTAAGTAGTTATAATAAAATACACTGGAATTGTACATTAACATCTTGCATGTGAATACTAATTTTTAATAAGAAAATGGAAACTCGATTTGAACAATACATTCAGCTTATACAATTCATGGTTACATTACCCATGTTATAGAAAGTTGTTCTGATTACATGTGTGTGTTTTGCTAAAAATAAGCTCTAATTTAAGAATTTGATTTAATATTAAAGAATTATTGTTATATTGGATGCTAAATAGATGGGTCTGGAGTGAGCGTTGACTAGAATTAGAAATATCACCAAATCAATAATTCGTTGTAATGCACAATGTATAATTAAACAAATTAATAGGAATATACATATATTTAACCTTGTTTTGATATGTTTATGTGCAAGAAACTAAAACTTACCGACTCATCTTGATAGTCACACAAATATCTCAACCTTATGAGTAAATCAATCATCATGAAATTTCATTATGATCTATTCAAACTTTCTAATCTGGAGAGTTAAAAAATAATTATTTAATCAGAGGTGAAAACGTTAAATGAGGTGTTCACTTATTCATGCAAGTCTAACTAACATCTTTCAGTACTGCATTATTCGCCCAAATTACCTCCCTTTAACAGTAAACATCACTGTAGTTATATTTGCGGACATTTGTTTACGTACATTGTTATACTATTAATAATGATATTTAGTTAAATCTTTAGAATATTGAATTTGTTGTGTTTAGTTAGATTATTATTTTTTGTTTGTTTGAATTATCTATAAAATAATTTACCTTCAAGTTATTTTGATTCTGAGAGTGACAGTCATATGATTTAAAAAAAAAGTTTAAAAAAATATTATTTCAAAAATGGAAAAATCCATTGCCATCGTAAATAAAGGAAACAATATCTAAAATGTATCACTTCTCTAATGAAATAAAATAACTGTTTTCATCCAAGCTTAATATGTCAGTAAAATTGTTTTCTAAATTAGGTTTATTCCTAACATCAGATATAACAATTCAATTACGATGTGATCTTAAATACATAACCAGTATCTAATTAGATAAAAATAGCTGTCTCATAAACATCTACCATATCGTATGAGTGGAAACCACCTACGATTTACAGTCACATAGACTTGAATGTTGCCAACAGATCAGTATATCGAATTACAAGGTCATTTGGCATACTAACATTATCGTTCATCAGCTCAATAGAAAAACAAAACCCCAATTTCACTTATCATACTTTAACATAATGTTTCTGTGGAGAACAAAGGGACTCGTAATCGCATAAACTAGTATACATCTCCGAGACACGCAAACTATAACCGCAAGGCAAATATCTCCACGTAAAACTCGTACATAATACCACTTGGCAGATATCGAACAGATAATTAATGCATTTCTTGATCTTTTAGTATCAACGCGTAACCACAATTGGATAATACAGGGATTAATACATAGATAAAACAAGAGGCCATTTGGATAAACATTAGTTATAACGCTGGGAGTCACTGAGTTTTACTAGACTGAGAGCCGTTTGGCTGTTTCGTATGTATAAATAAAATTAACCAAGAAACCGTTTGACAAAAAGAACAAATACATTATATTAACCATACTCCTCATAGATCTTAAATGTTGGTTAAAGTCAATATTGATTTAACAATAAGTTTTTTATATTTCTATCTGTAGATGAATGTTAATACAATGTACAATTAAATGAATAATGTTATTTACCTTGCATATCATCAGGTTTTATATATATCTTACATACCATCAACTGACCAAGCGTTTTCACCATATTAAATCGACTGATATCAATACAAAGTATTTTATTCGCCGATTAACAGTACACTAAACATTATCTATTCAAACATTAATAAACACTAAAAACTATTGATCACATACACAACAAATTGTGAATCAATTTAATAATGTATTAAAACGATTTTAAGGAATCACAAATATTCTTTTACCTTGCAAAATAAGAATAGTTTTAGAATGATCGTAAAAATGACAAATATCCTTTTGGTTTGAAATTTGGTATACAAAAAAAAAAAAAATAATACTAATAAAAAAAAAGTTTGAAATATTATTCTAATGCTTTTATTGTAACAGCATCTGTAAATTACTAATCAATTGTCGTAAGGAATATCGTAAGGAATATATACTGAATATTAATTCATTATCATAAATTATCAGATTTGATATTGACTGCGAAGAAATTGATCAGGTTGTTGCTATCACAACGCTAATGAATATATATACATACAGAAAAACAGTACGAGACAGGTGTCTGGACTTAAACAAGCCACGAACGTTCTCATGGCCAAATTGGATGGTGACATCTGTATAAACCGAGTATATATATGTCTTAAAAAATGTCGTCTGCCTAAATTGTGCAATATAAGCAAATTGTTACGGTGGTAAATTGATAGAGTAATAACTAAAAAGTGGATGTGATTATTTTGATATTGATGTTAAACTACAGACATCTGTGTGACATTCTAAAGTAAAATTATACATTGATATGATAAAAAAAGAATCTACATTCGCTTTGCCATAATCCACTGTCAATCACATCCGAAAACTATTAACCTTAGGGGGAGGCCATGACTCAAATTTCTTTCTTTATTGAAAAAAGTATAAAAAAATTATCATCAACGTCACATTTAAGCCAACAGATATTTTACAAAACCTCATACTTTCCCAGTGTTATCCTAATGGAAATGTATGGCAAAAGAAAACGAAAATATATTCTGATTGCCGTTGTCTTTAATCTAAAAAGATATTTATTTCAGTAAGCTGCAAATAAAAATCAAAGAATAAATACTGTATGATAAAAAAAATCAACAATATCATGGCAAACCTTTTACCTTTCAAATGGCATTTATAAACACTTTTGATATAACGAATCATCGCGAATTACACACATATATACATCATTACAGGGACCTCAGCGGAAATCAGCCTTTATGGGCCATCCAAAGTAAAATAATTAAGTTATTTAAATTATAACCTGTGATATATACCAACTGTGATACTTCATTTTCCTTCAAAAAAAAAAAAAAAATGATTTCATGTATGCTACTGTTTCCTTTCTAACTGGCAAACATTGTCAATATTATAATTATAATACGTAAACTTTATATATACGTAGCCATCAAACAGTTGTATGGTATCGTTATTTAATATCAAGCCCCAAATTCACTGTTTCTGTTCGGTCTCAGGTGCATACAGACTACAACATATTGCCCGTGTCACACTTAAAATAATAATTAAATATATTATCATCATACATACATGACATATTTCCTATTTGGTGACTTACCGCGACCTTCGAGATGAGCTATACCTTAATTGAAATTATCAATCACCTTCTGTCATCTAAATTGTAGACATTTATATCAGCCAATTAACATTTGGTCATAACACCTCTGTATTATTACAAAACAAGAATGATCTAACGTTAAATATTATGGTTGTTTATTTTCTAAACAGCGGTGTCATGTTTTCTGAAAAAAATTTAGAATAAGAAACATATTTCGATTATACTTCACAGGGAATTATTTAAATTAAGATGCATTGCGACCATCAGAAAAAGTAGAAAGTTTTATGTTGATAATAATTTTGACAGCAAATACCAATTCTTACGAAATGGAAGTGGAAATTCATTGTATGGTGTATGACATGGAATCAATAATGAATCATGTATGGAGTAAGAAACATTGATATTTTTTTCTGATAATTTTTCCAAACTAACAAATTACTTTAGTGTTTGTTTGATAATTTTTCCAAACTAACAAATTACTTTAGTGTTTGTTTCATTGGTTCATTCAGTGTATCAAATATTTTATGTTTTGTGCTTTAAACTAAGGAATCACATTTATATGCATTCCCGTCCTACACTATATACTATTTTCCCTTTATTTTGATCAACAGTTTAATTCTGACACAGCATAAGGTGTACATCTTCTCAGTGATAAAAGAAAGACTATAATATCGAATGTTTGTATTATCATAAAATTATTTTACACTGAGGAACATTTTTTTAACTTTTAGTTATTTTCATTAAGAATAAATGACAAATTATCGATGATTTATTTGGAAACCAATGCTTATTCATCTTTCGTTTTTACAATTTTACTCATAAATATTGAAATAATTCATTTTAAGATCTTATTTACAATGCAAGATATATTCACTGTTAAGTTAAGATATTATATATTTTTCAAAAGAAAATCTGTCTGTAACTGTTAGAAATTAAGTCTGATAAGTTTAAATAATATCAAAATTCTGAAATCTTAGGAAGATGACACTAATACAGCTGCATATTTCAATCAAAGATTAGCTTCTATTAAACTATTAAACTTCCCCATTAAAAACACAAATTACTGACACATACTCAAATAAAAACTTAAATCCCACCGAGATGATTAATATTTGGTAAAGATAATTGAACATATCTTAATGAGATAAGGAAGAAACCTTACAATTTAAAAAAAACAGCAAAAAAAAACTAAACTCCAAATGAGATGTGTAAAACATAAACTCACTCTTATGCCTGCAGATTGAGTTAAGCAGTTATCGGCCTGCAAACACGGCTGAATTCATCGTGATCAGATAATTTAATAAAATCGATTGTCTACAATTCATCAAAATAGCCGAAGTCTGCTGATAAAATAGCATTGGTTACTATAATGTCATATTTATAGCTGTAAGAACCTTTGCAGGGCATATATCACGAGGAGTGAGGGGAGCGTAGGGGGAACCAGGGTGTAAGCCATGTCTGTACTAGTGTATACGTCGTTTGTGTATTCAAATCCCGCAACCGTCTAGACTCGTGTTCTAAATATAGTTATAAACCGGCTGGCCCTTTGCCCCAGAGTCACATACTGATTAGCGTGGCGTACTCCATCCACATGCTGAAAAATGACTTCGCACTGATAGTTTCATTTCACTTTTTTCATTTACAATAAAAGTAAAAGTTATTTAAAAGTGAATCCACATGTTTATTAGACGTTTTTAGAACAGTTAAGTCACCATACACGATTACAGCGTCTATTATAGTAGACTGAGCGAGTGTGTGCTCATAATTGCCTAATGACACTGTGTGTTGTCTACCGCCACAGAGCAGCACTGTTCCGCTCTAGTTTGTAATGACTGGCGTCTCGACACTCTGACATATATAAATATATATTATCGTAATGTATGGTGCACTGAATCTACACACACATACATACATACATACACATATTGTTGTATTTGTATTATAAAAAGGGTGGTATCTGTATGACGTATTATATATTTTATAATGTTATATACATATGTTTATTATAAAAAGGGTGGTATGCAATCTGTATGACGTATTAAATATCTTATAATCTTATATACATATTTGTATTATAAAAAGGGTGGTATCTGTATGACGTTTTATATATTTTATAATGTTATATACATATGTTTATTATAAAAAGGGTGGTATGCAATCTGTATGACGTATTAAATATCTTATAATCTTATATACATATTTGTATTATAAAAAGGGTGGTTTGCAATCTGTTTGATATATAATATATCTTATAATCTTATATACATATTTGTTTTATAGAAGGGTGGTACGCCATTTGTCTGACGTATACTATATTTTATATTCACATTTGTACTGAAAAAAGGTTGTTTATAATTTGTATGGTGTAGAATATATTTTATAACCTTATATTCAGATTTGTATTATAAAAAGGGTGGTATGCAATCTGTATGACATATAATATGCTTTATATTGATATTTGTATTGAAAAAGTGTTGTACGCAATTTGTACGGGGTATAATATGTTTTATAAATTTTATATATATATTCGTATTATAAAAAGGGTTGGATTCAACCTGTATAAGGTTTATATTTTTTATAATTTAATGATATCATAACTGTAAACATTATGATTAATTCATTTTAATCTAGACTCCTTATTGCTAGCGCTTTCGCCCATCTTGGGGTTCTTGTATTATCTTCTATCGTTTGAAAACACAAACGACGTATACATATATATCTATATACACTTTTAAGTAGGTATGTATGGTATTAAGATATATTATCGATGCACTGTAAAAGTTAATTAAATAGTATTTTCATGTCCTTAAATGTCTTAAGTTTTTACATGAAAAAAAAGAAAGAAAGAAGTTGATATCTTTTTTAAATCATTTCTAATTTTTTTACTTATTTTATAATAGTTTGAGTGTACTAGAACTTTAATAATCAAACTTTTTAAAACTATATAAATTTAAATGAGCAGGTATGTCTAAATTTAGCCGGCATGATAATGACGTCATTCTTCGTTAACAAAGGCTCATGAATGTTGCCTATGGTTTCATGGATTGTTAGGGAACTGACGTCACGGAATCAATATCATATCTTGTGTGATAACCGCTCGTGCGAGTAGCGTCACTGATTACAGGAGCTCGTTAACACAATCACATCTAGTCTTCTTCTCTACCACGTCGACGTTATTTCGTCGTTAAGGTAGTCAGATATCATAACTATATGCATAATTCAAAGAGTGTTTTAACCTTAACGTAATATGTACGTCTACTTTGTGGAGGATTACTTATAAAAATACACCAAACCTCATCAAACCTAGATATTTTCGAATAATTTAAAAGAAAGTAATCTGCATTAGCTTCATAGTAACTCAGTATTTTTTTCTGATCCTTGCGCAAGTTTTAAATATCACTGTCTTTAATACTTCAGAAGAAGCTTCCTACCGATCATGTATTGTTATAGAAAGGTCTGGATGCTAGCTAGCTAGCTAGATATAGCAGGAATGATTGAATTTCTGGTTGACAATAGTTTTGTTGAGTTTGGAGGAACGTTTTTCAAGCAGAATGTTTGCATTCCCATGGGAACAACTGTGCCTCAATCTAACTTTTTGTTTTCATACGAGGCTGTATTTGTGGACGAGCAAATAAGGACAGGTAGCGAAATCCTTGCCGAAATTTTTAATTTCACTTTAAGATCTATCGACGATGTGTTGAATATAAACAACAAACGTTTGTTGACCACAGCGATCTTATATACCCTTCTGAACTTCAAACTAAGGACACAATTGACACTTCTACATCAGCTGCTTACCTCAATCGCTACTTAAATTATGACCAAAATGGACAGCTTACTACTAAGCTATATGATAAACGTGACGATTTTAATTTTCCGATCGTGAACTTTACCTTTCTTGATAGTAACACCCCTGCTTTCCCATCCTTTTGTGTTTACATATCGCAGTTGATTCGTTATTGTAGGGCCTTCTCTAAATATTGAGGTTTTTGTAATACATGTCGACTGCAGACAAAGGGGGCTTCGAGAGATGCAGGGTAATCAGTATATGGGCAAGTGTTATGGTTGTATCGGTGTCCCATTTCGAACATTTGTATCCCTGTGTGATATGACGATGGACGTTTTTGAGTATGTCCATTAGTGTGGGTACTTTTCATTGAGAATGATGACGCGGTTCTCACTTTGAGGACGTGACGTTTTCTTGAATATGACCAAGATTTACATGGTTGGTGTCGTCGATGAAGCAAAAGATGCTTACTCTTCTCTTCCGGAACACCTGGACTTATTCTGTTCTACCTTAGCAAGAGTCTTTATGGGACATTTGTTTGTGACAGTGAAGTCATTTGTATCTTAG
Source organism: Mimachlamys varia (assembly GCA_947623455.1). Taxonomy (NCBI): domain Eukaryota; kingdom Metazoa; phylum Mollusca; class Bivalvia; order Pectinida; family Pectinidae; genus Mimachlamys; species Mimachlamys varia. The sequence goes on from OX392545.1 coordinate 32,779,456, forward strand.
ATATTTCCTTGTGTACAATTATATTTTGTTTGTCTGGACAGTCAGGGGTGTTTCTGTAGAGTATAACCCCGTTAGACTGAACAGTGTTTTTGTATTTAGTGTAACCCGTTAGATCTTGACCCTTTAGACTGTACGTACGTCGGAAGCTTAAGAACATTTGGCTTGTATATACAACGACACGTTGTTTTGGTAGAATCATATTTGTGAGGACACGGTATGTCACTTGGGACTTAAGTTTCAACTTTCATTAACTTACTTTGTAGTTGATTATACCAAGAAGAGGCTTGTATTAAAATAAACTGAATATAATTGAAAAAAAGGTTTTGAAAAAAGTTGTAATAGTTTGGTTTCTTACTGCTGTTGGTAGGAGAGTACATTTCTACCTGGGATTCGAACTTTGGTGCTACGCCAGTGCCCTTTCCACTTTCTTTTACAAAGAAATCTAACCATATGTTTACAGCATGATTTTGTATATGCACATGCAGTTCCGTTTCATGCCCTTAATATAACAGGACAAAATTAAAATATCGTTATAGAACCACAACATAAAACGCAATGATAGCTGAATCTTTCCGCGAGAATATTGAAAAGTTGATCATTTATGTTTAACGTCAACTCAAATCATTGTCTGGAATACAAAACATTATCGTGTTGACATTCATCTCTTGACAAAGAAATGCAGCTTTCTTTCAGCAAAATCATATAGTGAACCAAAAGAAAATACAGAAAATATATTATTTGGTAAAACATAACGGTGACGGGATACAGATATTTCTTGTGAACTATTTTGTGAAAAACTACGATTTTATGATGTCAAATGTCCGAAGAATATTTATTTCAATAAGGAGAATTACTATGCTAAAATAGTATACGAACTCATTTTGTTTGAGTCACTTGATATATTTTTTAAATGAGGACAAAATAGAATGAATTGAAAAATATCTGTTTCTTGTCACTGACCCCATGGTGATTGAGTAAATCATTATCAATTAAAGACAAATCCACAACAATAGGTTGGACAAAATATGGCAATGGTTTGATGTGGGGCCGAATGATTTACAATTCACTCTGACCTTTGCTTAATAATCCCTCGCTGGCCGGCGCTAGATACATCTGCACTGGTTGGCTACATCTTAAATACTTAGAACTAACATTAGAGCTGTCGATTTCCTGTCAAAAGTGGAATGTAGCGTCATGACCCTGGGAGTGAGGCGACGCGCGAGACTTTGCGTGAGTTGACACGGTGTGCCAGGTCACCCCAGTATGGTAGGGTGACGACATCTTCTCTTTAATTTCAATCAAGGCTCATGGTGCGCAATGCCAAACAGTCAGACATAACTCTTAGTAAGTTTGAAATACTCAAATTGTTTCTTTCATTTGGCGTCGTTTAGCTATCTGAAATGGCATTTCGTACGGTACAATATTCTGATTATGGTCTGGGAACAATACATGTATGCTAAAACATCTGATAATAAACTGAACGTTTTGAATTGGTCTTGTCTGTGTTTGAACACAGTGACATATACTAAAGCATCTTTTAATATTATTGGAAAATATACAAAAATACACATGTTTGTGGCTAAAACGTGCATACTGAAATTGAACAATACTCAAATACATTATACTTTCTGGGAAAACTTAAATAATTCATGTATGCAACCATATAAGCTAGATATTGGCATGATGAAATCACTAAACTTTACCAATTGTAACGCATTTGAACAAAAATGTAACGTTCTTTGATAATTTCACATACTGCAACATACTTAGATATCTTTGCTGCACACTTGGAAACTTTAAACATAGTGGAATACCTCAGACATCTTCCTCATGAAGTTAGAAAAAATGAAAGCCCAATGTCTTTCGGGAGGGATATCGAACTACAAATAACATTATAATGAAGTTACATGTTACAAGATCCTAAAGGTTTGACCAGAAAGTTACCTACAAACATCTGTTATGACCTTTGTCAGCTCATGATAAGAGACATTTATTTTGGATGATTTTTTATAAATACATTAATATCATGTATGATCTATCGTACATACCATTACTAAGTGCGGACGTTTTACTTACTAAGAGCACTCATACTCTGTATTGTATCGGCTTGTTTGTTATCTCATGATTGTACGAATTTTACTTTCTGTTCCTGAATCGACCAATGATTGTGAACGGTAAGTAAATGATGGTAGACTATCCTAAAAGGTTAAGAAATGTTTCACTTTTCGATGTTTTCAGCTATTTCTGAAAAGTCAGATGGGTCTTTATATGAAAAGAGAATAAATGAAAATGAAAAAAAAGGATAGATATATACATATGCAACAATTTCATAATGTTCCTTTCACATCCTGTCAATGCACATAGCAGTTAATCTGATTCGTTTATATCTGTAAATAAGTCTATGTCGAGTAATTGTGAAACTTTGTTCACGACCTAAGTTTTCGTAAGTTCTCCTAATGTTCGGGAACAAAAGGAATATTGTTCTATTAAGACAAGTGCATGCCGAAAATGAACAGGTGTTCCAGAAGAGGAAGCGTCTTCTGCTTCATTGGCGACATCTTTGTCACATCCAAGTAAACATCAGGTGAGAACCGAGTCATCATTATAAATCACGTTCAAGGAGTTTCCAATATAAGGTTTTCCAATGGGTTACGAGTAAAAGAACCTATGGCGGTTGTGTGAAACGAATCATATTCTATAACTTTATATGGAATAACATTTTCACCTGCAGTGATTCTTCTTAAACTTGTACTGTTCACATCTTATTTTCGTCAGTAGAATCAATTTGGCTGACATTAAAGCTGCATTAGTGGCAATTTATCATATCCGAAGGTCACACATTCAATGATTATACGTTATTAATCTTAGCGTTAAATGTTCGACTTACTTAATGCTAGTGAATTATGAAAGAAAATGTGTAAAATAGCATCAAAAGAGGTCTGTCTTCTCAAAGTTTTAATTTTAAATGTGAAAAGTAAAATTACGGTACTTTGCAACGTTGTACTTTTCGAAATATTGGTGTATCACGAAATTATTATATCGGCACAACACGTTATAGACAGACCTACTCTTAACGAAATAAGTATCAAAATAAAAAACTTATGTTCTTAGATTTTCTGTGAACCCAATTAAAAGCCCAAAATGAAAGCCAGTTTCTTGTCAATTACCCATTCACATCAACATGAAAATAGAAATGGATTTTATCATCATTCCTTTTCTATATATTCATATTCAAAGACTGAAGCTTTTCGATTGTCCTTGTATGTAGACTATTGAAAGATTTAACTATCAAATTAGGAGGAGATATGCTAGTAGTAGCATGTCGTTGATAACAAATTCTTCCTAAACACTCGAAGGCTAGTAGGCTGATATACCATATCGCGTTTGATGACCATTTTTGATAGCTTTAATAACAAGTGTCAATAACATTGGATAATGTTTGAATGTGTTAAGCTTTTGGCGTGTGACCTTACGTTAAAACATCCAACGATCTGGATATTCATAAGTGGTTATATGAAGGAGAAGAAAGTTATTCTGACAGTGTTTTGACTTAACATATCATGTTTCGAAATGACACGATTCGCTTGCTTATTTCATTTACCCGTCACGTGTTGTATATATTTGTGAGAATAGAAATTATTCCATTGGAGAGGGCCTCGTTATTTGTGAGAATGTATCTCATCTATTTGATAATTAAAACATTGTAAATGGTTTTTCTAGGAAAAGAATAATATTCTATTGAGAAAGGAAGAACCAGATGTATCTCCCCATAAAGTCAGTTTGTCCATTTTGGAATTAATCGGAATACTAACAGTCAAAACTATTTTGAAACCTCTATACAAATACGGCAAGAGGTGAACCTTCGAAAAGAATCCACAATAACATCAAAGAATTTGCCTTCCACAGACAATCTGTCTATATAGGATGGCGTTTTTAAGTTAACCTTGCTTGAAGTTATCTTCCGCAAGAAAGTTTGGCAAACCCTATGGAGATTCCACCTGCAGAGTGGTAAACAATGTTAAGACACATAACAGATTCTTAAAATGCCACGTAAGGATAAAACGTGTGGGTATAAGGAATCATAACGATGTATATTATAAAATTCATTTTACAACGGCATAATGACATAGATAATAACGATGTAATGTAGATATAATCTACTGCACGTGGGCACATTCTTGTGGTACAAACCACATGGTACATCATGCACTCAAAGTGGTGTAGACCACAATCCCTATTGACTACGTACACCATCTGTGAGCCGGTGTTAACCCCACTAACGGTATCACAAACTTCGTCTGCACACTTCGAAATTGTTTCGGATTTGTGCCCCTAGCTTATCTATTACATACAAATAGGTAACACAGAAGCATCGACACAACCATAATCCGAACTCAAAATCAATTAAAGTAGGTGGAAAATATGAACAAATGGGAAATATTTACATAGAAACCCTTGTAAAACTACGAGAGCATAGGACCAGGTGTTCCAGAAGAGTTAGCGTCTTCTTTTTGTTTTCAATGTACTTACTTAATCAGCATGGCATATCATACATTTTTATTTATAAATTAAACTTAAAAAGGTATATTATATAAACACAACATTTTTCATACAGTTATATAACTGTTTATAATTGTCTTACAATTGATTCGTGTTATACAATACTTTTACTGTGATAAAACTGTCTGTGACTTCCTTAATATGGTTTTGTATTATACATTTATGTAACTTCCTACAACGTCTTAACCTTACTTTATGTTTAATAGTAATAACCGTTTAAAACTGTTCAGAAACATATAAACCAAACTTATCTAAACATGACTACTAATATTACCGATTATTACTGTTTAGAAATGACATACTATCATAAAGTAATGTGACTACAAAAAATGATGTTGTGCCATACAGTGATATAACAATGACTCGTATAACACAAGTTTGTGTCACACGGTACAATAGATAAATATGACATCACTTTGTGCCATACAGTGATATAACAATGACTCGTATAACACAAGTTTGTGTCACCCGGTACAATAGATAAATATGGCATCACTTTGTGTCATACAGTGATAAAGTTCAATAGATGTCGTAACATGATTTACAATGAATCATAATTTAAACGGGTTTTACACACCCGGCCCTTCTGTTTCCACAGTGGTTTAGGGAATTTCGACCTAGATCGTCCTAGAAAGACGAAAAAGCTGTATGATGAAATGTTATTCATTTTGTTTTTGAATATACTGTACATTTCTAAATTCAAAAGGTACAGCAAGTGTGTGTGTTAGGTTTATCTTTATATAATAAAGTTTATAACGATATATAACTGTCGAAATATGAATTATATCACCTCATGTTACAACTGCCTATACCTCTGAAAACATGACTTCGTGACATCCTGTGCTTTAACCGAATATGAAGGTAACCGAGTGTGTCATACATTCATACATATAGAGCTGTTAGTAATTGTCTCATCATGACTTTATATCATAAAGTGATATGACTTTCTCTATAATTGTACTTACATGACTCTGTGTCGATATAATTGCCTTTAATTGCAAAATGATGACAAGGGTAATACAAACATGTATGTCCCAATATCTTTCTAAACGTGAATTTGTATGATACAGTGGTATAAATATCAAAACATGCCTTCGTGTAATACACTTATATAATTTTTAAAGCATGACTTTGCATCACAAACTGATATAATTACAAATAACGGTATAAACACGATTTTCATTCAAATAATATTATATAATTTCTATATATATTATTGTTCTTTACTTCCCTGAACATCTGATTACTGTGTTATAATGTTACAGAAAGTCGAACCATATTTCGAGTTCCACTTAAACATTAAATGTTCATACGCAATTGCCAACAAATTAATTGCACTTTACCAATCAGTAACTGTACCATGATATGATAATTGTCACGACTGATAACTCTCTTTAAGTTTGATTTATACAAAACTTTACATCTTAAACACAACTCTGCACCATACAGTGTTTTTTGTATAATCATAACTTTATATAATGTATACCACCTTTACTAATTTTAGAGATTGATACCAAACATACCTGTATCGAGAGTTAGCGTATAAATTTAATAATTCACTTAATAGGTACACACCTGTATCTTTGTAGCTCTCAAAAATAAAAATTATACTGTATAAGTGATCCCCATTTAGAAATATCACGATTTATAACACGTCGTAAACACGTAGAACCACTTACAGCCTTGTATATTTGCAAACTGATCATCTGTGTGCCAATCGAACAGTATATGGAACCTTATTATGATACCATAAGACATTTTATAACAGACTGTCATAGTACTTTTATCCTGAATCCTGAGAGATACTTTCGTGACTAAAATTGTGGATTATTACGGCGTTCAGCCAAACTTTTAAACCTAGCAGGAAAAAGCATAGGTCAGACTATTTTAAAAGGAACAGTTCCGCATTTTGAATTTGAGAAAATTGCCCTCGCTCAGCAATTCATGATAGATGGTTTCTACCTTCTACGAAAAGCAAGACAGATTTATTTTTGTCCTGATAAAGTATGAAATAAAGACCATATGATCTATAAGACCGAGGGTAAACAGGTCAATCATAATTTTCCTTCAAAAATACTTTAAATAATCTTGTTTGAATTCATATTTATTTTCAATGTACTCTACTCTTTGAGGAAATAAAGAATGATAGTGACATATATTTCCTACATAAAGTGGTACCTGACTAAATATATTATTTCCTACCTTAGATGTTACCTGACTAAACAGTAAATAAGGGCAGGTGTTTGGGAAGGGTAAGCGTCGTCTGCTCTGCCGACGACACTCGTTTTGTAAGTCATATGCAAGTTAATAGCACATCCTTAAAGTTAGACCTGATATGTTGTTTTCAATCATAACGAGAAAGCATATCCATGAACATATTCAAAACGTTCACCTTCAGATCGTAAAAAGGATGAAGAATATTCCTCAATTAGACAAAGATTGCGACCGTAAATCTTGTCCAAACTCTTCTATATGAAACTACTACTGTCATAGATATTTCCCTAAAAAATCAGAGAATACCAAAGCGTCACCTAAACCATAAACCGAACTGAAAATCGATAAAACAATACAGTGTCGGAGCTTTTCACTGACCAACAGTGGGCTGTCTAAACAACTGAATATGTTATACAACATAACTGTCTGTCAAAACGGTTTTGTTTGATGTAAATACCTGTCAACAGGTGTCAAAACACAATAAATCTAATTTCTTTATCATATTAGTTTTGAGTATATCACAGTATCTATAAAATAGAACGTAAATTATTCATTTATATATTTTCTTATTTTGATAGCAATAACTTTGATTACCTTTAATTTCTTTCATACATGCTCCTTTACCCTAATTCTCGTTATACTAGCACAGTTAATTTAGTACAACCAAGATGATATACATGATCACCAAAGAGGGTAAGATGTGCCTATTGTGATGTATGTGAGTAGTATGTAATATGAAAGATTTAGCGAGGTTTATTTTTCTGTCTTACAGAACACTATAACAGTGTTATTATTTTTCGACCAGAATAATTATATAACATAACGACTTTAAAGTCGACTCAATACCTGATATTTATGCAAAATATGGTATCGAAAACTGAAGATGAAGGAATACTTGTGTTTTCTTTTTCCTAAACAATCCAAGGAAAACAATCTCAAAATACTAAAAATATGATGCATGATCATATGACTTATGACTGAAATAACGTATCATATAATTTGTTATAACAACGTAAACCAGAAAGAAAATTTGATTTTTGTGATAATCTGGATCTAAATTCAAAAAGTTTCATAGCAATTCGGAAAAGGGAGACAATCCTAAATCATTGACCATACGATTTTGAAGACAATTACATTTAAAAGAATGATTTTTTGATGATATTTATTGACAACTAAATAAGATTCTGTATCTTATCTCAGTTAAGTGTAATTGCTATGTGTTATCTTGTTTCAGCGTTACAATTGGTGAAATATTACATAAATGAAATATAATATATATTTACTTACTATAGCGATTTTGTTTGCCTGCGAACGGAAATAGACATAACATTTGTAATATAACAGAAACGAAGAAAATAATAAAAATTACGTGATCAATCCTTTCTATCAGCTGATAAATCTTAAGTTAATGAACATCGCTGACATCGCTGACTGTTTCAATTCATCATGTTTTATGACGTATTTTTTGTCCAAATTTTGAAAGTTTTGTAGGATTAGGTATAAAATAACCAATGCAGGTATGACGTCGTATGCTTGCAATTACTTTTACTTATGTTCATATGTTTAATACACATGACAAACAGAAAAAGCTTGTCTTTAATGCATAGGACATTTCAAATCTCAACAGACATCCATAGCCTCACCTCATTAGTTATTTGTTGGGTGTAGTAATATATGATTTTTAATTTGTTTTTCACTAAGAATACAAAGATAGTGCATTATCAAAGTTCCGATATCTCTGTCAATACAGCCTGATTACTATTAGTATGACAAAGTCTAAAAGGAAATTATGGCAGGGTATGCATGAGAAAAGATGACTTAACACACACATGTGCTGCACCTTTTAAATTTAGTAATAGATACTGTATGCCGAAAAAATGAATTACACTGATGAAAGATGATGGGCAAAATATTTTTATCAAACAAGTTGTCGTTTACTGTACTTAGATTTCTATATCTGCCCTAGAATTATCTCCCATATATACATATATCATAAAATGAAAGAGAAAATAAAGTTAATGTATCCAGGTTGAAAAGTGATAATTTTGTCGATATGCACTGTATAGTATATCAGTACTACAGGATAATCAACTAAATATTTCTGATGTTATATAATTATTAAAAACAAACACGTGCCTTATCTAGTGTATGTAATACAATAATATTTATAGCAATGCAATATCTTTGATACCATGTTAAAGGCTTTTAGAAAAGTGTTATATAGGTTTTATATCGTTCCTTTTTTACTTGTGGAATATATTCCATGACATAATTAATTCAGCGCATTTTGAACTGTGTATAATTCACAATGAATAACATATTTTACAGATTTAAGTACCAAATTCGATATATATATTTAACAATGTTAAATAACAAACACATAGTTATTAAACGATTATGGATTATAAATAGCAATCTAAATTGAATATTCAACCTAGATTTCAAAAACATTACTCGAACATGTAATTTAAGCATTAGCTGTGAAATGAGTAATTATTCAGAAATACTAACATCATACCCAGCATATATTGTCTGTGGCATTTTTCTTTTGTAGTTTTTCCGATTTCTAATAAATGATCATAAAATTAACTATTATAATACAGTGAATGTTTAGATAGTTAAATGAAACTAAGTCGTTTAGTGTAGAATTAAATAATATGCTACGGAAATTCATAATCAATGTATTCAGTTCATGTTAATCATTTGGTAGTCAGGTACTGGTGTCTGAGAGAAGGGGGAGGTCACTCCTACCTCCTCTGATCCTCCTAATTAACATATATTGATATAACTTTTTCTTAATATAAAACAATACTAAAACATAAACATATTAAATGAATAGATAATACAAAATGATGCGGAATAGTAAGAAGGGGAAAGGTTTCATGCAATGGTATTTTCTTTAACCAAACACTGTTTTATCATCTTAGCTTATCTATATATCATATACATTATTTATAATCGTGGAAGTAATAGCGACTATACGGACAAATAAATTGTCAAATTTCCAAGGTTATCCATCGTTTCATGGTATACATTATTTATGTATGTTAGTTTATATTTTATTACATCAGGCAAATTTCAGTTTATGATGTTAATCAAATTTAATGCTATTTAAAATATATATATGTTATTTATTTATAGTCGATTGCATTATATTGTATGCATAGTTATATTGCAATATAAGGGGTCCATTTAATCAAATTTGTTATATTATAATGACGAAGCTTAACGTATTACTTAGATAATATATGCTGTTAAAATATATTTGCATAAACATATACGAATACTTTTATTTATTTCAATATATATGGATATCCTTACACCCACAACGATTAAAACATATGTTTCACATGAAATATATTTGAATTTATGCATACTTTAGTAAGATATATTTATTTGAATATATCCATAAAGAAATAAGACTGTTCGTAATAAAAAATAAAAGTTGGTTTTCATTTCCAATTCGTCATTAAAGTCTTCTAAAAAATAGAGAACACCGAAGCGCCAACAAAAGCATAATTCAAATCAATTAAACCAGGGGCAAAATACCAAAAAAGGAAAGATCTACATAGAGACCCTTGTAAAAATACAAGAGAATAAGACCAAGTGTTCCGGACGAGTAAACGTCTTCAAATTAAATACGCATAATCCAAGACATTATCACTCTAGCCAAATAAATGAAAACTATAATAGAATACATGAACAATTGACCTTACATACTATAAGATATCATTGATTTTCAAATTGTACATGATGACACACTTATGAATCATATTTGACTGAATAATTTACAATTGTTTTTCGTTTATTGTTCAAAGTGTACAGAGATTGCTATTGCAATGCTGATTTTATATAGGGCGGTTGGATTCGAATTACTCGTCTACACACACCTATGTTGCTTGCCTATGCAATATAATCTGGCTCTATACCATTCTTTAACAGCATGTAACATTCGTTTAATTTATATATTTGATTGATATATTATGTAATACGATAAAATTATAATTGGTAAAAACCCATAAAGAAAAGTTAATATAGAAATATTAAAATAATCTTTTTTTTTGGAATTGTGAAGATGATGGCACACCAATATCAAATTAGTATAAATATTGTTGCTTGCATGCAACAGAATCTGCGATATCTCAGCAATTGTGAATATAATACTTTATGTTAATAAGCCAATACATTTTATCAGTTCATCAACAGTATGTCCTAAGTTAAAGCTAATTCAATATGTAAATAAACGCGACCAATTGAACCTCATTATGCAATTAAAACAACTGTTTTCTTTTCGTTTTCAGTATGATATAATTAAATATACGACTATGCATAGTCGGATGTTACTGACCTTAGAACACGGGTTTATTGGCCTGCGTCCAGTGGTTAGCTTCACCACTATTTAAGAACATTTTTTCAACCTTTCATAATTCAGTCAATTAACAAGGTTCAGTCCCATTATTGTGCATGTATATTGAACCTACAACGTATTTAGTATCTCAATAGTTGTAACTTATTCAATGGATTCGTATTCAAATTACAGGAGAAATAATAAATCCGCTAATCATTGATTCAGCGTATTACCTTGAACGTCTGGGCCCTGATCTATAATGTTAATTTTATATTCTCATATGTATCCATGCATTCAAATAAAATTCTGATCAAATACTAGTTACAGTTCAACAATAATTTGAATGAATAATTAATGTGTTAGAAAAAGGTAGAACAATTTATTAAAGGTAGTTTTCATTTCTTCACATCTTCATGCCCCAATGTGAACATTGGTATATAACTGTTTGTCGAATAGAATTGCCATTGATCATCACATCATCAGTGTTTAGTTCTCTATGTCACGTTTCGAATAGAGGGTCCAAGATTTAATGCTGTATTTAAAACTGAAACACATTCTTACATGACGTTATCAGCCTATGGCTTGTAGTCCTTATTTAGTAGAAGATACTGACCCCTCTAAAACAGGTGTTTCAAAGTCTGCATGTCTGTTATAAACGTTTAAAATACACATGTACAAGAAAAGTCAAACTACAAAGATTAAATTATAACCGTATACAAGATTCCGGTACTTTTTTATGAAATATATGGATATTTGAATTAATTTATGCTTTCTCACAGCCATAATTGAATCACCTTAAGAACGTATCTTAAGAATAATCAGAAAATGATTTTGCAATGAATTAAAGAATGATTATTAGAAACTGGGAGATAGCAAATACTTGTGTATGATAACCTGAGGTTTTAAAAAGTTTATAACACCAATCGCATTGACGCATCTTCGTCTTTGTATACCTGTGTTGGTTCGACCATTAAAGTATTCTTGGTTTTAAGACATCTGTATATAGGTACATTTAGAATGACCTAACGTATTAAACAGCTGCCGAATTACGAAGTATATTTTTAACACTTTCTATGTTTTGGCCCCTGATCCCAATAAAATAAATAGTGGCAAGTAGTAGTAAACTTTGGTATTTGATCATCCAATTATTTGCAATTTTATGTTCAATCTACTCAAGTATTTGATCATATAATGAAGTAATGAAGTAATTCACCAAATTTGTTATCTAATTAGAAATATTTATTAAATTAAAGCCATGTAATTATATATCTGCTACATTCCTATCACCTTGAAGGGACAGAATAAACAAAATAAGTGAACACCCTACAGATAGTTGAGAGGTAAACACCGACATGTAACGACGATTTAACTCACTCACCCTAAAACACATTTGAGCTCTTCCTATTAAAAGGTTGGAATAGTTCATTATGAAATTTCAGGGGTGAATTAGTGAATGAGATAAAGTTACATCTATCCTTTCTAACAGCACATTATCGGTTAATATCGGTTCAGTAATTATAGCATCCCTCCTTGCACTGATGTTATATATATAATACATTATAATGTGCATGAATCAATTAAACTTGATATCATATAATAATGATGGTATATAACGAAAATATATTATGGTAGTGGATATATATCAGAAAAGAATTCGTCAGATTGGTGAGTCATTAATGTATATCATTAATTAGTGCATACCTGATTGCTTTTTACATCTCCATCTTTGGCAAACTTTTAGCTCTTCTTAATTTTATATATATATTAAGAAGACGTCTGAAGAGCTCCACTTGGTGGAGTGAAAGTACTTAAAGAATGTGTCCGTTTGATTTTGACGTTTACATAAAAATGTATACTGATTTCAAAATTCAAATCTATATCTTATTATTGAAATGTCATCATTTGGTCTTTGTTTTGCTGATTTTGTATATTTTAAAACATTTTTGTTTTAAATCATAAGTATGTTAATTGCTAATTGGTTATGCATATATATATATATTGGTATTTGCAGTTATTACTAAATCGGTAGGTTTCAACTGTTATAAAAATCATTTAAAAAAAAAATTAAAGCTTTCTTTGAAGTTTCCGTTTGTTGAATGAGCATTATTTGAAGTATCCGTTTGTTGAATGAGCATTATTTGAAGTATCCGTTTGTTGAATGAGCATTATTTGAAGTATTCGTTTGTTGAATGAAAGCCATTTAAAATATGTTCTGATACTTTTCATTATATGATGACTTCGATTCGTAAATATCAAATGAATACTAACAATAGCCATGCATTTATCGTTTATTTGATAAAATAAAAATAGACCTTATTGAAAAAGATATATCAAGTTCAATTCCATTTCAATTTAATGAATTAAGGATTTAATTGAACCACTTTTTCATGTTATGGAGGTACAGCATAAAAAAAACCCCGGGGTGAACTTTATATAAACCGTGAAGAGGTTAATGATATAACTCCATAACAGAAAATGGATTCAAGTAAATCCATATAATTTAATCTATATTCTGCGTAAATTCACTTAATTGATGGACTCTTTTGTCCTACAAATTATTACGCAGCTGCATCAGCCAATCAAAAGCGACGTTATAAACGGCGTCGTCATTTTTTTACTTTATGGGCTGATAACATGATGGTTTAAGCCAATGAAAATACTTGTTTCAAATAAGATTAAATTATTTGAATATAAACGTAAGCTAAAACGAATACCTTAATATTTAATTGAACAACATAGATGGTGAATGTACTTTTCTATAGGGACAAAAGCATACATATTTACATATTATTACAAAGTGAAACATACTATTTCTGATAAATTTTGAATGGTAATTAATTACCCCAAAGAAGATGCACTCTTGGAAAAATTGATATTAGAATCCCAAGGTTTTTAAGATCACGCAAATCTGGTCCTATATATATATCCTTAGTTATGTTTCAAGAATTGTAAAATGGAATTTGCTTTGAGTTAATAAACCTTAGCAAACCACATACAGACACTCGATAACTGATATTAGGTATTATGGATTAAAAGTTAATTTGTCACTGTACTTGAAAGTTTCGTCTTGATACCTCAGGTTATATATTGTAATGCATCTCAAGAAGGTGACTAAACGCGCAGTGAGTGATGTATACGATACCGAAAATACCCACGAAGGTACGTTAACATATACAGTGGTAGCACAACCATGTATATAACTTTTAGCAATAGAAAATTGATATGAGTTTATCAGTTATCTTTTCGACCTAGGGAACAGTTATTAGTACACCCCCTTCTTTTCTAAATGTTAGGAGATGTACAATTTTGGGGACATGCATTATGTAACGTTATAATATATTCGTAGATACAGTCAGCACTAGACAGTTTAACATAATGTATTTTCGACGTTTTAAAATGTGTTCCTTAATGAAAATAGCCAGTACTCTGACAACAAGTTACATCATAAAATAGGATACACGAGTTGATGCTAGGACATTCCATTAACGAGTAAGTTATTGGTAGGCATACGTTTAAGGTAAGAATGATATATGATAATATGCTCCATAAGAGCTGATGAAAATCACATCATAGAACAAAGGTTATGTTAACAGCCTAAATATGTAATCCACGTAACACAATTTTTCAAATTCAGTATTATCAAATACAACACTTTTTCCGAAACTCTATATTAAATTACTGTACTTATTATCAATTCAAATAAGAGAGATGTTAGCCGAAGTAAAATGTTATTAAGCTAAAGAAAAATCTTACATATTTGACTATTCTCTAGTTAAGTTATAAATAAATTCTATTCATGACTAGAACGACCTCGTGTAAACCGTTTGTAATCATATACGAATTATGAGAATTAATTATGTTTACTACAACATAATGTTTAATTTACATAATACCATCAAATCTTTTCCTATAATTCCCTGATACATCTGAAGAATGTTTATAGTTCAGCAATGAAAGACTAACCTGGATAGATTGCACCAGCAATTGCCAATTTTCATAACAAAATCTAAATTTACGGAAAGCAACAGACACGATGCTATAAGACGACCTATATACCAAAATGATAGACATATACCCAGAAAATTCCAGTGATTTGCCTTTTAGCCAACGCTGCCAAACTGAAATACGACAAACTACCAAAAATACCATACCATATACGACAATATAGTCCCGATATGGCGAGGGTAGCGAGAATGTGCATTATCAAACGCATGCACATGTAGTTTAACTGGTGAAGAATTTCATCCCGGTTCACACACACACAAACACACACGTATAACACACAATATAACGACATCCTGGAAAGCCTGTTTCACATTACGTAATCATCGCAGCACCTCAATTAACGCACATAAGCGTTGTGTTGGCCCTCTACCTGAAATAGTGCTCAAGTCCTCTTCAAACTGCATACTGCAGGGCAGGTCCACCAGACTATGTCGGGGCTCACGTAGAGGTGAGTATGTAGACGAATTATTCCTAAAATCGTTTCTTATTTTGCATAAATTAAGCGATTCCTAATTTTCAAATCGAGTCGTCATATGACGTGTGTTTACATTGAAATGACATATTTTAGTCGCCTTCATGTTTTAGATTTTTCGGATTTATTCGTATTTGAAAAAAAAGTAGATGCGAGGCCTCTCGTAAGGGGGAACTGTATGTGACATAGACACGTCTGCGCAGACGACTTTTTAAATGTCTATAAATCATTAGACAGCAACGTAACCTCGCAGTAGCACAGTGCCCATATCAAACAGATTATCATAATGATAAGAATTGATCGAAAGCGTCCAAGACATGATATCACAACAAAACTGGAATTTAAATTTGACATTTTATCTGTATAAAATAACATAATAAGAGGCAGACGGATCACCCCTCGGTGGCCTCTTTAGAACATGCACAAAGGCTGGACGCTTGGTGTTCTCTATGCATCTGTGCATTGTAAAGCAAACTGCATATCAAGTTACCCTTTTTATTTCAACGTAGTGTATGAATGATAAGACACTCTTATCAAAAGATGGCGTATTTGTACCTACATATCCCTGTCTGTCTCAATCTGAGGCGCATACTACACGAATATTCATTTCATAATATCTGATAAGTTACGTATGCAGTTTAAACGTATATTGAAGCGTTAGGCAAGGTAAATCGGGGTAAGTGTTACGTCAGCTTAACAGCAGCCAAGAAGATTTCTGTCCTATCAACAATATGTACACGTATTCTGTAATGAAGAATTTATTTTAGATACAATAATCTTGAATTCTATTGTAAATGTTAAATATGAATATCGTTTATATACTTTGGTGGTTCTTACATAAGCTGATTGTCTTGTTTAACAATTTAAAATTAAATAATGAATTGAATCATTTTTTATCATGTAAATTGTCTCTATTTTCACCTCTCTCTGTTCACGTACCCTTTAACCAATCAACTACATTTATGCATATATTTAATTACCTAATATCCCGTATCTACATACCATGTCCATATTTATTTCTCATATTTATCAGTTTATAATTAGAAATATAATGATAGGAAATGCTTTGGTGTAATAAAGACCTTTATTGATGGATTGCAGTAGCCTGGCACTCTACACTTTTGTATATTGAATATGTAAAAATAACCATAAATTACGTTACAGTTTTTTATTGACTTTCGGTATTGACATACGACGAACGGGATTAAACGATTTTTTTTCTTATAACTTTTTGCTACTATTTATTGTTGCTAAACCTATATCATTCGTTTTTGTAAAGAAAAAAACCAAGTACTATGTTTAAATTATAAAAGCATCTAAACTTCAATAAACCTTTATATATATATATTATTACACAATTGTGTTAATATCATAATATTTTGCAAATATATTCTGATGAAAATATGAAAAATTTTCTTGTTATGGATTTAGAGATATATCAAACGCCTTTAAAAAGATATTTATATTTTATTTTAATAAGACAGAATATATTTCAAAATTTAAAATTTCCCTTGAAACAACAAATGCGAAGTAATTCCTTGATAATATTTATAATTGTATATCAAAGGATGTATAAATGCTTTATATGAAATGTATATTTAAATTTAAAATGAGTTTTGAAAATGAAAACGGTCACAATGGATTTTTCCCTATCATATATTGTGTGAAAAGAAAGGAAATAAACCAAAACACAGTCCCATCCCCAAACAAAAACAAGCAAAAACAAAACAACCACAACCAAAAAACATAAACATAAATATATATCAACTTAAAAACTAAGGCACATGGAAATGCATTTTTAGCTTACACTCCATGCAAACAAGTCTGTTATTAAATCCCTATATCAAGATAAATAGTATACACATACACCATTATGGTGTATTACTGTGTATTGGCGTGGGGTCTCTACTGCTTAGAAATGACCTTACATGCAGCGTTAATGTGCTACATGTTCATTCATCCGTAAAGGGTGCATAAAGAATATCCCAAACAGACGTTCATCTCAATGTTCACCTTGACGATTGCAAAATGTGTATAGTGGCATGATGACATGGCGTCACGATTGATGGTAGAGGCAGGGGAGGGAACTCATATACGTTTCATAGGCCTACAGGGCTTTTCCCCATGAATTCTACTCTAGAACTGTTTTCCATTTTGGAAAAAATTGAGTTTTTTTCCTAGCGATTGTTATATAGGAATATTGGTTGACATCCCTAAAGATGAACGAATCATTAGTTTTATTCATTATTAGGAATATATCAATAAATTCACATTTTCGAAAATAAATTACAATATATTATAATGATATAATTATTTAACCGATTAAATGGAGTATTTCAAATAAAAAAATGATTTATTTTTTTACATTGATCTATTTGTTTTAATCAATCAATGTTTGAAAGAAGAGGAAAATAAAATATGTTCATTTTTGTCACTTTTCACTAAACTTTTTACGAACAAGGCACACTTGTACTTTAGCAGAGGATAAAATGTAAAATAACACACTTTGATACAAGTGGAAGTAAGGCCTGATTAAAAACTAAGTTCAATTTAATTTTGAAATAAAATTGAGGAACAATAATGAGCAGTTAGTATACAGTTTCAATTTGAATTGGCAAAAGAAAATCATGTACCGGGTGATAGGAAAGATTAATCAAATTTTGATGCAAACTGAAAATCAAGGAAAGTACTAGAGAAGGATCAATGAAGCAGTTGATTTAGTTACTCGTGTTTCACATCGAAGTTAATACGTATAACTGGCGATTGCTCCATTATTTAATCATCACTTGAGGATAAGGTAAAAAAGGAATAGTCTGTACATTTCTTTCTTTTGTGAGTTAAGAATTGAAAATAGTTTTCTATTAATCGATTAAATATGATATAATTTAAAATATATATTTGTGTATTTGTCTAAGTCAATACCAAATCTGTCCTAATAATTAACGTGTAGTTCTCACGTATAATGTTCTCTGACCAACGACAGCAATGTCGACGTCTAGATCATTGTTATATTGGCTGAGTGTGCTTGTATCTGATATATAAATTGATCCTCGACTCAAACATAGCCTACATCAATATTATTATATGGTATGGTTAACCACTGCTAAATATTAATGCTCTCTAGAAACATAATATTTCATAAATAACACATTTCTGTCACAATTTATCACATTTACCACTATTTGACATATTAGTATTAAACCTTCAAATGTGCATGTCATTTGCCAATATCAACACTTGGACATAACCATTGCATATGAAAATGTCACAAATCGAAACTCTTGTTTGCTAAAACAGATCGAAAATGATTTTTCAATTATTATCCTCACGATACCTTGGTTGGTGACTTGACTCTTTTCTTTCGACTGACAACAGAACAGATAACGACAGACAATTCAATTACCCCGTGAACCTTTTGTATTTTCACATGCTATGACACATGTGTGACTTCTATTATAATGACAACAGTCGTTTGTAGAAAAATTAATCAGTTTTGTTGACATAACTAGTTCATGAATGAACCATTTTAGTCTGAAGCATTTGACGCGATAATTATTCGTATATAAGTAAAGATGATGCTTTTAAGTAAGGCAATGCACAAATGGCTTGTAATCTTATCATATATTAGGCTTTGTATGCTTCTGGAATAAAATACATAGATAAAAATGAACTAAATTAAAAGTCTTCTAATTTCGTATTTGGCTGTGTATGCTTCGGGATAAAATACATAGTTTAGATTTAAAATGGCAAGTAGGTGGTATATAAATGAACCAATGTCTTCTCATTTCGTAATGTAATATTGTATTTGGCTATGCATGATTAGGGAATAAAATACCTATTTCAGATTTAAAATGGCGTGTCGGTAGTAAAAAAATTAACTGAAGTCTTCTCATTTCGTAATCTAATAATATATTTGGCTATGTATGCGTCGGGAATGAAAAAAAAAACAATGTTTAAATTTAAAATGGCGTGTATGTAGTAGGTTGGTATTAAAATAAACATGAATATATAAGACAGTAAACTACAGATCTTCTACCAATCAAAAATATACTGATTAACTTACACTTCCACTTCTTAATATAATACCCCGTGTATAGATGTCTGAATAAATGACATAGAATCGTTACTTACTTCACTAGTGTCCCTACACCATTATATTTATATTTATATTTAATTGAAAGTGAAACAATCCTTCATACAGCAATTGCATATTTGTATAAGTTATTTTTAAATTTATAATAATTTGATAATGAATACCATATTACGTTTCGATATTATCTAGAAAGTCTGTTGAATGTATGTAATGTGTTGTCGTGGGGGAAAATGGCAATACCTTAACATATATAGGAGATATATTCTATTATCTGTCATATGTAATAACGACAGCACGTTCGAGTATCAGCACTGGATCCGAACAAAACATGTTACTTTGCGTTTTACTTAAAATCTGTATGAATAATATTGTATTTGTCTTTAGGAAAGAGGTATACAGTCCCTCTTATAAGGCTCGCAAAGGAGTCATCATTTCACTTTTTGTTATGCTTCTAAAAGTATGCATGTTATGGTTTAACATTTTGCTAAATTTTTGAATGTTATTCAAAGTTGTTATTATGACTTTAAATGAGCATTTCCTCTCATATCTTTGTGTACAGTCAGTATGTTAGATGGTCATCATTTTCTGGCTGTATTTTCATTAAATGATATATATCACACTTTATGATTGGCTCAAATAATGCCACGTGATTCCTGATAAAAAGTCATATTAACCGACCGAACAAAACAGCTGTTCAAAATCAACAGTTTGACTTTGCATACATTTGTACATAACATTATGTTTGCTACATCCGGACAGGTATATCGTATTGATGTTTTTTATATTATTTTTGACAATATGTATCAAGTCAAATATACGTATAAAAATCAGAAAAAAACATTATCCGAACTAATTATAGATTAACCTAGGGCCAAAATATAATAAAGGAAAAATATACATGGCTACCCTTGAAAATGTAAAATAGAATGAGACCAGGTTTTCCGAATGATTCTGTTTTAAATACTATACACATTTATTTCACTTTTTTGCCAAAATTGTTTCTCGAAAGATAAAGCATAGTGTTGCGTTCTGCTAGAGTGCACTAATTTGTTTGAATAAGTGCTTCATAGAATCACAGATAATTCGAAGTTTTTTTATATCATTTTCACTCTATTTGATTATTTCCGTTTGGCGATAAGCTGTGATATATTTCGTTATAGATGTCAACGGTTACACCATACTTGTGATATTTGATCGGATTTTATTTTTTCTGTAGATCACTTATTTTTATAAGATTTACCTTTCATTATATACATATAAAGGGTTTAGGTATATTTTGGAAGAAATACAAAATCTGGTATTGATTTTATGTATTTCCTGAACAGTTTTAAGTCTTTATATCATATTTTAAAGTCACTTATGATAAAATTATGAAATATAGATTGTGTTATGTAAAACAAATGATTGTGTAATAAATTCAAATATATTTACTTTATTACAACTTAATTATATACTTTAGGTCCTCATACCAATATCACAATAAAAAGGTATCAGTTTCCAAGGCCCATTCCCTCTTATTTCATTTAAGTTATACGTTTATCAGAACAGGAAGCAGTTTTTTAATTTTAATTTCATGTGTCTTCAAGTGAGAGTTGGTAATTTGTCACTTCTTTTAAAAATTGTTTTGAATGAAACTTTTTATCACTGTCGCATACCATTTTGTATCCTCACTTTTTTTAATTATTTCCCAATAAAAATAGCTAACCATAGTATATGGTTCAGTGAACATGTTCACGTTCCGTGACTTTCTCTTATTTCGTGTTTCTAGCACTGAATTTAAATGGCGATTCATTGATTTCTATATGGATTGACAGTTATAATTTGGCATAAGTTTAACTTTTAACTTGTTGACTGTCTTCACGTATGTCTAAAACATACACTGAATGGCTGTCACAGGTGTTAGTATCAAGGTGTAGGGTTTATTGATACACATATTTATAAATATTTTTTTCTCATAAAACACCTATTGAGATAAAAAAAACGCTGGTGATATAATTCTAATCAGATTGTTGTGTACATATTATGTATTACCATAAAAATCATGTATTCAATATATTAAAAGAAAGTGTTGAAATGATGTCTGCTCATTGAGTAAAGTTTCAATCCATCCACATTTCAACAACATACTAGGTATATACCTGATATATCGCCTTAGGGTGAAGGTCAACTACAGCTTTGATTTGTGGTGAAATGTTAATATGAACGTCTAACCACTATATGACACCTCCTTATTAATTGAACTGATGTGTCTGTATATCGTGGTAATGGTGTATAGCGAGCGTACTAACCTGTCTGTGGTTTGTGGTAAGTTATACTTGAGAAACATATCAACTGATAAACACCTCTACATCAAAATAGTTGACGGTAATCATAATCGTTACATTTGATGACGTTAAAGTTGGTTAAACAGATCAGTTACATTTTGTAACTCAATTACAATAGAGCAATTTTGTGGTACGTTTTGTTTTCGTACAAAATCACAAAAATTAATGAATATTATTTGCTACATTTTATTCTGTGTGATTATCTTATAGAGAAGGTCTTTGTAATGTTGTAATAATTTGTGTCCAATCCCTTTGCTATATTTATGCAGCAGAGTATGTTTGAGTACATACAAAATATTTATTTAGTTTATCAAAAATATTTTTTATGTTGGTGCAATTTTTCTTGCAAAAACGAAAATAGCCATGTAAGGTATTTTTTCAATTCACTTGAGGTTTAAATATTGGATTAGTTTCAACTCATAACGTGGGAGTGAAAGTTTTATTTACAAGTCGTATTGTATAACGTTACATGAGATGATATAAGTTTAAATCATATTTCCAATGTACTTATTGTTATTTAGATTTAAAAAAAATATATATTTAGTATTTTTAATCCAGGTAATATCGTTTTGAAATTATAAAAAAATAAGTAAAAAATATTCTTTAAAATCAAACATTTCTTTTCGTGTAAACAACTTATTTAAATGCCTTATTCTTACCCTTTTTCAAATTAGCAAACGCTAAATATCATTAAGTATAATATAAATAAAATTAAAAAGACTTTAGTAAGATACTAAAAAAAAAAATGTTTCTACTCACAAAGTCAAAGTTTCCTGTCAAATAGTTGAGATGCTGAAGGAAATAGTGAACAAATAAGGATGCAATCAGAGGCCCTTATGATATTTGGATATACTAAGGCAAATACCGAGCTCAGTCTCAGCAGGGCGAAATGAAAATTAATATATATATATTTTTTTCCATATGAATCACAATTATGTCAGATTCAATGTAGATTTCTTTTATCTAATGCAATACATAAATTACAATATTTTATGTTAAATGATCCTTGTATAAGCCTTTTCTTTACAGTATCTGTTTTATTTACCGTTTAAAAATAAAGCATCATAAAACTGCCACAGAGTTTTCTTCCCTACAGCTAATTCACAGCACGTACTTATGTAGAAATAGGATATACTTAAATTCGAAACCACGGCTAAAATGATATGTCTATGTCTGTATGACGTCTGGCATACACCGATTTACCGTCCTCAACGGCAAACACTACACCAGGTTATATAGTCCCTTACTTTCGACTGCTACCATGATGGGCCACTTCGTTCTACTTTTTTTCATTATATATATCTTTATGTAGCATTCCAATAAATTACCGTGTATCAGTCTCGAAACTATTTCGTTTTAGTTAAAAGCATATGTAGAGAAAGGCCCTTTACTGCTGAATTAATTTAAATTAAAATTAGGAGTTGGGCATGTGATTGCAATCTATTTAATTAGTAATTAAGTATAGATCCATCAATTGTAATATGCAAAATTCTTCCTTACAGTTTAGAAAACATTTATTCAACATGATGCAACAAATAGGGCCAGCAAATACCGTTATAATAAAAGGAAGTACTGAAATTTGATTTCTTTATCAATTTGTAACATTTCGAATCAAGAAATACATATATTTACGACATAGCTACTTTCAGTGATATGTAGCATCCGTCAAACGTTACAGTCAGTGATATATAAAAATAGAAACATAACATCACTTCTAAAGATTGTCGGTAGAGAAATCTTAGCTGATACAACACTTTGAACCATTGCAAAACAAACCACGACGACACCAAGTATTCCAAAATAACCCTTATTCGTTGAATGAAACACAGGGATTGAAAAGCAAAGCCCAGAGGATATTTTTATTCCCCTCCTTTTAGTTCTCAGTTTAAGTCCGAAAACATTAATACTCGGTTGTTTTTCTAATCTATGATATTAAACAATACGTAGTTCATTTTCTACTTAAGAATGTTAACTGTTTTTAGTTCTGTTCAGAGACAATAACATCAGAATGGTTCATTTATGATTTAATTGGTTCTCGTTCAGTAATACTGAATTCAGATAATAAGTGTTTATTGTAAATACTTCTAACAACAAACTATCATAACTTCTGATAGTATGGTTTTAAAGTGACTCCAATCCCAAATTATTTTTTTTCAGTTTATAAGATGTCATCTTATTTCCATTATAACATTAACATGTAAAGTATTTTCAAAAGGCTGAATTTGTCAAACAAAATATAAATATATGTTGATTAGAAGTAAGCACAGCTAACGTTAAGTATGTCCCACCAATGAGATGCTTCCTTTATATAGCCAGTACGTCTAACAGATTCAATTACCAGGTGTTTCTTCCATTTCAGTTAAACAGTCTATATATTTATTGAATTATGTTGATAGACAACATTAATTTATGTATTTGTGTTTGTTCTAACCTATTCCATTAACATGGATATTAATTAGGAAAAAGTCTTTCAAGTTAAAATAACTTTTTGTCGTTTAACTTTTATTATAAATATGTTAATCATAAAGAATCATCTTCATAGTTCTGAACTTAACGCGATGGATGTCTGACGAAGACCCAATAGGTACGATACTGCTTTCCTGTGATAAAACATTTTTGTGATAAAACTGCGAGAATGGGACACCTTCGTTATACCTTCTTTCATATGGACATAAACATGTTACATAAAAAAGTGATCAGACATGATAACTCAGAGAATATCGAATCGTCAACAAATAATCTATAATCAAAATTCAAAATCGATTACACTAGGAACATAACATCAACAAAGGAAATATTTACACAGCGACCCTTGAAAATGTACAAGAAAATAAGATAAGATGATCCGGAAGAGTAAACGTATTTTGCTTCATCGACGATACCCGCCATGTCACATCTAAGTCAATGTAACGTCCTCAAAGTCAGAAATGTGGCATTATTATAAATCACAAGTAGACATACTAATTAACATATTAAACAACTCCACCTTCTTGTCATACAAGGACGCAGAATGTGTTTCTCAATGAGAAAAAGATAGCTAAGATAAAAGAATAAGAAAATCAACATCCAACATATTTCAAGATAAACATTTTATAGGAAATAAAGTTATATTAATATCTAAATATACTAGCAACGTATTCATACTGTTGTAATGATAACTACCATCATTGTACCGTTATTTCAAAAGAAACTATAAAATAAACACGGTTCCGTGTATTTGCAAACCAAAGCATTCTTCATGACATAATTCCGATTTATCAAGTTTTCAATGGGATAAAAAAGATTAGTAAGCCCTATTAAAGAATTTACATCTTTGTAGCTAGATCATAATTGTATGATTGGGTTGTCGAGACAAAAAAACTAGATTTGCCCTCTTTCTACAATACATGTATATTAATATATTCAACCGTGTTTAATTATACATTTTAAATGGAAATAATTTATTGATATTTCTTATCTGATGTGACCAAGATTGCTATGAGGTTTTCTTGCAATTACATAAATGTGTTAATTGCATTGCATTTTCTTGTAAAATGAATACAACCATTTTTTTCATTTTTTTATCGATTTTTGATTATCTTTATATCCCGAATAACAAGTCTAGATGTCTTATTTGGAAAATATATATTGACAAAAGGCAATTTTATTACACGAATATCTATTATAAAACGATAACTGCAACAAAAATTAATCAACATGATATATATATCGTAACAAAAAGTTACAATATCAAACAAAAAGAAAAAGAAAATATAGTCAATGTCCCAAATGAATCGCAGACATATAAATTAAAAAAAAGAATATGTATGTTGAATTAGGTAAGATGACGTAAAATATAATAAAATGAACTTGCAAAATAAATTTTAAAGGTGTCAATCCCCGGCGGGAGACAGGATGAGACAGTACAAAGTCACAAAATGGTGATGAAATCCTAGACAGATTAATGATACCAGAAGTCAAAGAGAAAGAGTAAAAATTAAATAAATAAAAACCATAAAAAAGAATTATAAAATAAAATTGGGATGTTCAATGAATTAAATTTATGAAGCATTTGGGATATAAATGTATAACGAAGAGGCGTGAAATGAAAAGACTGTTAAGGGTAGGTATACAAACTTCTATTCTAAAGCAGTGAAGGACGAATGATTTAGAAAGTTCTCTATACAAACATGGCAATGAAAGTCAACCCCCCAAAAAAGGAATGTAACGCAAATTTGTTCGGACTTTGATTTAACAGATATATGCGTTTAAAAGTCGGACAGAAGAAGCAAAATTGTTTCTTTTAATTTACCTTCCTGGTCTGTTTCCAAAAGCACATTTATGGCTTTCTTTTATTAATCACAAACTTATACCAATATCTTTTATCCACCTATCCGCATCTAAATATAATATCCAAACATAAGTCCGACTTACCAATAAGACATCATTGAAAATAAATATTCAGTGTCAACAATTACTTTCTTGAATAATATATGTTCAAATTAATAAATAAAATATATAATTTACGGGAAAACAAAGTATGTACCTAAAAAAGTCCATCAGAATTATACAAAACTTGTTTTATAATGTCATTTCTATAATACTTCTTATAGTTGACATATAGAAAGTCAAAGAAAGATATGTGCATGATTGCATCTGATATAGGATTCTTAACTGCCAACAGCAATATAATAATTTAAATTGGTTAAATATACATTAACGGTGGATTATAAGGCCACGCCATGACAAATATTCATCCATAAAGAAACAGGGCACAATATTGAACCTGTAACATCATTGTGAGCCTTCGGGATAAGTGCGGTGAAACCCTCCCGAGCTTTCGGGCTAGGTGAGGAGTTTATCTACAGTACTGGCTGATAGGAGACACGGTATCCTCTCATTAGTTTCTATATTTTAGGGTCTTAGGGTTAACAACTGCAATGATAATGACCTCAGGTCTCCTTTAGGTCAACATGTGACCTCTAGAGTCGGCCCTGTGAGGCTATTGACATTCTTACCGTTAATTAATTGAACTTCATAGTTTGTTTCAGGGTATTGCACAAATTGCATGATGACTTATTTGTCTGGAATAAGAAAAATATGTGTACGATTCACAAAAACAGTTTTTTAGAAACGTTAGTATACCAAATAGATGTTTATGTGTGGTCCAAATCAACTTGTTCAGAATATGACATAGGTGTGGAATAATCACAAGTCAAATTATGCAGATGTGTTCACAGAAACTTGTGTATTCTATCTATCTGTGATTAATCAAAATCAGTATATCTGGTCCAAATCAGCGTGTTTTAAATAATGATAAAAAATATGTATAAAAATCACAAGTCGAATTATGCAAAAACCGTAATATATTTGGTAAATGTTTAGAAATATGTTTCATATCAGCTGTCTATATCTTGTTTCTTCTTTCTGTTGACTGTGGATCATCTTAGTTCATGCTCTATCCTCTGTGACAACAATGATAGCGCTTGAACAATGAGCTGGCGTTATTAATTTCCATAGTAATAGTTACCTTATTTTAAAATACTGTATGTACACAAATATATATTGAAGTCTTTAATATGTTTACAACAAAATTAATATGCTGATAAATATATCCGTAGGCCTTTTTTGTACCAAATTTATACATACTGAAATATATTGCCTATATATAAAAAGCCTCCTCATAATGTATATAACAGTTCACATACTCTATATAGTATGTTTTACCATATTCTACGTTATAATATATAAATACTAAAACAATATATATAATAATTTCAAAAGTCTACTTATAACCCGTTACGTAAAACTTCCTAATCTGTTTTACTGTATAATAAGATACTCTATACATAATAATATACACTAGAGTCTATTTAATCACAAAATATGATACTTTATGATTTAATGATACACACTTAAGTTTATTTTATACATAATAATACAAAATAAAGTATATTTTATCATATAATATGATACTTTATATATAAAAAATACACACTGAAGTTTATTTTATCACATAATATGATACTTTATATATAACAAATACACACTGAAGTTTATTTTATCACGTAATATGATACTTTATATATAACAAATACACACTGAAGTTTATTTTATCGCGTAATATGATACTTTATATATAATATATACACACTGAAGTTTATTTATCACAAAATATGATACCTAATACATAATAACATGTGTAATTCACTTATATATCTGCTATGGTTTAATACTATACAGCTATATAAACTAGTTTTATACTTTAAGTATGCATTTTCTTATCCATGTACGTTTACAAACTACAGGAATCTATCCACTATAATTTGGTTTAAACAATATTTCTATTCGATTTCATAGTTCATAGTTTTGGATGGACAAAACAAGATTAAGGCTTCTCTTTATTAGTTAATATAATCATCCATTAGTTAATTCATTTATTCATATTGATTGTTGCATATTAGGGGTATGGTCCGTCAGTGGACGTGACTTATCAGTCAGTTAAAGTATACACATTTATTCATTTACCCCTGCAGACACATTTGAACTCTTCCAATTCAAAGATTGGAATAGTTAGAAAATGCAGGTATGGATGAGTCGGTTTAGTCTCTTTGAATAGTTTACACCTTAACATGTTGTTGATAGTTTGTTTGTTTATTCTTTGTTGTTGATATATATGAGTACTGGAAGACTTTTTTTAATATAAAAAGTGATACGGTGATCATTAACTCTATCATCACAAGTTTAAAAATAAACTATTTCAGCTATTGAAATGTTCAAATGTTTTGAAACTAAAGTATCAATTCAGCACTCTTAATTAATTGGATCATATTGAGATATAAATAAATGTGTTTTTTTTTTATTTCAGTATTTTAACATTTTCAATCCAAAAACTAAGTACCTAAGATGCATAAATGGTGTTCAGTCAGTAATAGTTAAAATCCAGTTACATGAAGTAAATGATGTTTCTCTTATAGATTTTAAACTTTTCTATGATTTTGTTTAAATTTCTTATTATCGCAGAGATTATACTATTATGTGCTAGTTCTGTAGTATAATACATTGCTTATTCCCTGCCTTTATCTTCAAATGAAACTTGTTTGCTAAGTATGAGAGTTTTACTAGAAACTCTCTGTAAAATCACAGGAAAATGATTTACATGGTGGGTGTCGTCAATGGAGCAGAATACGCTTATTCTTCCGGAACCCCTGGTCTTATTCTCTTGTGCTTTTACGAGGGTCTCCATGTTAATTTTCCTTTGATCCTATTTTACCTCTAGTTCAATCGATTTTGAGTTCGGATTATGGTTTTGTTGACGCTTTGGTATTCTATGTTTTTTTAGCTGTGCTAGACATTAGAAAAATAATGACAGAGGAAAACTATCAAAAAAGTGTAAACCTGTTGCTGGTAACGCTACAGTTAAACATCCGTATTTAACTCAGGCAGAAATGTTCTTCCTCATAACGTAATATTTGTCAGAAACCTAAACTGACTCGATATCCCAACTTGTCCATATGATATACGATGTCAGTGTTTGCTCATAAATGTTCATGGTACAGTAAAATGTTATATGTTCAGAGTACAGTAAAATGTTATATGTTCAGAGTACAGTAAAATGTTATATGTTCAGGGTACAGTAAAATGTTATATGTTCAGAGTACAGTAAAATGTTATATGTTCAGAGTACAGTAAAATGGTATATGCATTGTGTACTACATGCTAAAAACCAGAGATATCGGGGCGTTATAAAAGTTGAAGTAGATGATTGGTAGACATTAACAAAGATTTAGTAGACAGTTATTTGTACATAAAAATCAATTTTGAAGTTGATAATATGATCACAACTAGATATCTTATGGACAGATTCGTAATCACGTGATTGGAGTTGAAACAGCATTACTACAAACTAAATATTTGCGCTCAGTAGTTGTTTACAAACGACAGAATGTAATCTGATGTAATAATAACTGACTAGATATTTAGTAAGTTTTGTTTGTTATAACTAATCTAAGTTGACATCAATATAACCGACTAGATATTCGGTCAGTTGTGTTTGTTATAACTAATTTAAGTTGACATCAATATAACCGAATAGATATTCGGTCAGTTGTGTTTGTTATAACTAATTTAAGTTGACATCAATATAACCGAATAGATATTCGGTCAGTTGTGTTTGTTATAACTAATTTAAGTTGACATCAATATAACCGACTAGATATTCGGTCAGTTGTGTTTGTTATAACTAATTTAAGTTGACATCAATATAACAAACTAGATATGTTGTGGCCTGTTTTTACAACCAATAGATTGCTATTATGGTAAATAACTAGATGCATGGTGGTCTGTTTTTGTTTTCAACCAATAGATTGCTGTTATGGTGAAGAACTAGATATGTGGTGATCTGTTTTTATAAGAAAACACACGTTGACATTATGATTATAACAGAGTTTTTTGTTGATGTACATATTTAGGTTAAGTGAAAGTTACGAATCAGTTAGTTACGAAAAACGGTTCTTTTAAAAATCCAGGGACAGTGAAGTTGGAACTAAGGCTGCAATAAAAGGTTGCGGTAAAAGAGTGTATCAGATAGATTGTGTTTCTTCACAATAGATTCGCAAAAAATTGTCTGTTTCAAAGTAAGAATAACCGAGATGGGGAAGTTGAGAACGCGTATAAAGCACTCCCCAACGAACGTTTTTGGAGATATTATAATATTTTTACTGGGCCATGTATATAAACTCCCCGGTCGTTTGTACCCTACGCTATCGGTCTGAGCTGAAATTGACATCAGACACTCGGCAGTGTACTATTAGAGGCGGTCTATTCACAGAATACAAGTTAGAAGTCCTTCGTGAAAGGTCTAAGCTTCAATTGTGTAGTTATTACACGCGCAGAAATCTATTCGAGGGCATTAGGTTCTGTTAGGCAATGATAAGCGTGTTATATGTAAGAGACATGCTAGTCTGATTTACACTGTCTAAATACTAATTAACCACGAGTGTACAATAACAATAATACTTCCCTATAACACAACATAACTCGCCTCCAGGACAAACTGTGGAACGCTGTCTACATAATACTTGGAGGTATGACCTAGACAATATGGGAAGTGAACCAAAAATGAAAGATTCGGCTGTAGAACTCAAACTGCACAAAGACTATAGTTATTATCACTTTAAAGAAAACAATGTACCTAAAACAAGTCCTCACTTCCTTCTAAATCGGGTAACGTTACAACCTAAAGAAAAAAAATCGATAATACATATTTGTCAAGTTTAAATATAGATTAATTTGACCTACATTAAACAAATGTCGACTAATGACATCCGGGTTTTTGTGTCACTATATGTACTTAGTGTCTAGACCTGTCCGGGGATGCCATGCCGAATGATTATTTCAAATATCAACATATATGGTCCTTTGCTGACATCTGCCTTTATACAAATGCCACATTTCAACATTTATTTATTCAATTCAAACATCGATATAAATAAACCCACATGTGAATAATATTTTTTATGTCAACACTTGAATTCACAGTATAATAAAACATCGACATTTCAAGTCACATGTGTAAATTATTTCAATCATCGATATATCTTAATCAACATCTCAACAATTGTATGTCGAAATTGACAATGACTATACTTTCGGTGCACAGAGCTGCCATAAGGAATCTACATTTTTCCAAAATAAAAAAATACTTTTGATAATTGATATGAAACTTCCAGCATGTAGACATAATGGACGAACTATTATATATAATTTGTTTAATGATTTGGTTTCTTACCTATGCTTCGTTTTTATTGCACGTAAAATCAACAGCTCTTTAACTCGAAGATATGTTTCCAACCGCTTTTTAAATCGATTTAACATTGTTCAAAAACAATCTTTCATTTATCTTCGTTTCGTTTAATTTGAGCGCTAGTAAACAGCACATTCAGTAAACACCACGGCATCGTCACGTGATACGATGATTTTATTACGTTCGGTTGTCCATTATGTGGCAAGACTGATACAATCGGGATGTTCTTGAAATCAATTTATTCTGGTTATACAAAACAGTAAACATATCTGTGTATTTTCTATAACGGATTACCACTTAAAACTAAATCAACACCGCTTTAAATATTTGAGAGTATCCACAAATAACATAAATACTAAGAAAACATAAATAAACGCTTTCCAATTGGATAGATCAGATAATGACGTATACCTAAGATTGATATCTGTAATGTGATCTGTTTGATTTTTATTAATATACTTTGTAAATCATTGTACATGTCTAACAATCAAAATATTTTACCAAAAACGTCTCAAGTGTGAAATGTATTCTATTTCTAAGGATTTACTAGAACTTTTCTATTATAATATATTTCGTAACAAAAATATTGATTTTAAATGCGTTATAGGTGTATTCCCCTTTTTTTAGTTTACTAAAATGTCAATCACCTTTTTAGCACTTTCATATTGATTTTGTAAATATATAGATATATAAACAAAGTTGTCTGCTTCCCAGTTAATTGAATAATAATCAAATACATAAAGACAAATTTACTTTTGCATGACATGAAATCACACCAAACGTAGATTTCTTTTTTTGATCACATTTAAAGAAAAACATTCCAACACGTTGGCACGCACTTGACATATCAAGTTGTCTAGAAAACGGGTAACTATGAGTTGCACAGTAGTCTAAGTTAGTAAGGTTATCGTAACAGGTATGGTTTAACCTGGTTAATTATTAAACCATGAGAGGGCTGAAGTTAAAGTTACTATGATGTACTGTAAAAAAAATAAGACATGTAAGAAATGACGGGTAAGTACCGATTAAAACAATACCTTTTACTTTGGTTAAATTTGTATTTTTCGGCATACTGTATCTATTATTAAATTTAAAACATGCAGCATATGTGTGTGTTACGTCATTTTTGGTATATGCGGGTATTGTTAATTAATTTTAGATATTCACTAACCACTGGGTCGAATATTCGAGGCCTACGTGGGATAGTTGCTAGATACTGGGCGTAGGTCTGTTGTTTGTACCGGGAACCCCGGCTTTCCTGCACCATTCCAACCTGGCTGGTTCTTAAATGACCCTAGCTGTTGATAGGACGAAAACAAAATCAAACCAAACTAAATACGTAGGATATACAGTATACAAGAATTGCTAACCTTGTAATTCGTATAAATACATATGATAATATGTTTTTACATTTCAACTGCAAATATATTGATCAGAGTCATCTTGAGGAGTCTGCTCTTACCTCAAATAAAGTGAAACAACTATAGGAGCAAAACATGTTTATGACGTTAGGCTGTTCCAGGAATCTCGTTTGTTATCAAGACACAGACACTTCAAAATAAATGTTTTCGGAATAGCAATCGTGTGCTGGAATGGTAGGTCTTTGTTTGAAAGTGAAGATGAAAACATAGTTCATAGTGTTATGAAGACAGGCTTTCAATAAGAAGGTCGGGGCCTACAAACTTATTTTAGAACAGCACAACATAGGTACGTTATGATACTAATAAACTTTAATTATTTACCTTTATTAGTCATAAATCATAAGTTTTAAACAGAGAGGCTTTAAGCATTTAAAATCCAAACAAATGTTTGACCGTTTTATGAGGAGACATCTGGAATGGTGAGTAAGAACCATACAGTATAACGGCGCTTATACTTCTACAATTATACTGTCATGTGTTGAAAATAGGAACCATACAATTTTAGGATTGATAACAGGAAACGAAACGCAAGGATAAAATCGATGTGACTGGGCTGATTTATATGTGTCTGATAGGGAAGACGGCATTTAAGGGCGAGTCCGTCCACAAGATTTATACCTCGTATTAAAAATGCATATAATCGGGAGTAGAAGCGACCAGAACACCCTACGTAAATACCTATGCAAATTCAATATCCATTAGACAAGAGTGATTTATAGAAAGCTTTACCGAGCCGTCTTTGGGGTTAGAAATGCTCACTACGCTTTGCTAAATATCATTTTCATGGATATTTGTAACATTTCACTATTTACGTTCGAAACATTGCAATTCTCTTTGGAAATAAATATCTCATAATATCTATATCTTTAGAAACGGTTTATTTTTCGGTTGAACGGATGGAATTTAAACTAGGCTACTATAATCGTTTCAAGACCAAAGCTGTTTAAAATAAAAGCTTTAACCTCAAACATGACAAAGGTTATATAGTTTGTATACATTTGCCATTATCTTTATTTCAGAATGCCCACGTTTCGATAACACGTAAATAAATCGGTCATGTATTTCAATACTTCCGGACATGTGCGAACAGGGTAACGTAATAATCGCTTGAAAGCACATACTTTCAAGGTTCGTCTACAACACTCATTTTCCTTACAGTATAATATAACAAAACTCCAACAAAATCATTCCAGATAAAAATGCAAGCGATATATTTCCCCCAAACACGTGCAGCGTGTATACTATTAATAGAAGGTTATACCAATGGTCTTGCCGTTTGTTAAGTTAAAGGAGTATCATAATTAAGTATTATAAAATTATAATCATAATTTGTCGAATCAACACACCGATATTTCTTGATGGTTACTATGAAGTAAACCGTACAATTTGCTCTCTTTCTGTCTCACTTGGTCATCGACATAGAAATGGATCAACTAAGATTAAAAATACTTTTGAAATCAATTAACAGTAGGACATCCTGGTGTTGACACCACGTGCTTACATACTTCCGGTAACATGCTGCAATATATTCAGACATCCCCTAGAATGTCACAACTATAAAAGCTAGTTATATGCCGAGTAAGATCGTTATGTGAAACGTTATCGAGAAAACAAGTGACTGCGAGGTAGAAAGGGGTTCGGGGTGGGTGATAACGATGTTTGTGGCAATGAACAGCAACAAAACCAAAAACGTCGAATTTATGTTTACCAAACCTTTGTTATATTCAACAGAACATCAACGAAAACATATTATGTTCATTTATCAAATATTCTTAAAGCATAAGAAAGAATGCTTTTGGAAATTTTGTAGAATAAATAATCGTTCCTGTAAATTCACTATCTCGTACATCCAAATGCATGATTGATAAAACTAAGACAAAACAATGCATGCTGTTGCTATATTTGAAAACAAGCCTCGCCGATGATTCCTACGACGCGCCGAGGTTGTTCCTGTCCTTTTTGACGTAACGGTGGCCGGGTGAGTCATAAGACGATTCTGTGGCGTGCACGGCGTAACTGTGTTGCGATCGTGCAACCGTAGATGACCTTGGTTTGACATTGATTTTCCCGCGAACAATCACGAGCCTATACTAACCAGACCTGGTACTGGATTAAGGTTTAGTATATGTAGACACACTGTAGTTTTTGTT
This sequence comes from Mimachlamys varia, assembly GCA_947623455.1. NCBI lineage: Eukaryota > Metazoa > Mollusca > Bivalvia > Pectinida > Pectinidae > Mimachlamys > Mimachlamys varia. The sequence goes on from OX392545.1 coordinate 32,814,827, forward strand.
TTACAAATCAGGTTGACAGAAAGATTTGTATTTTTTATTATTCCGGATTGCGTGACTTATTCATCAACGATGTTTTTATTTGCTTGTTGATCTATCCCGAATTGGGTTGTCTCTGTGATGGTTGCTGATTTGGTTTGAATAAAAAAGTTACAAGAATCTGTTAAGATCAGTCTCATGTGGAGGAAAATGCAATACAACAATATGTCTTTTTATTCTTGTTCATATTAAAAATGCCACGGCTTCCAAAATGAAGTAATATTCAAATTTTGACGGATGAAAAGAGATTGGATATCTCTTAACCAACGTTTGCAATACTTATAACTTCAGGAAGATTAGAATTATAGAAATAACTGTCATGGATCTGTTATACCAGCGGACCAGTATATTGTCCGACAGTAACAGGTAGCTACTCACCCAGCTGTCTGGCGAGGGGAGGCTAAGTGTGGACGGACAACACGTGAAACATCGGCCTCACGTCCTGCGTGCCCTTTCATATACGTTTTTATCTAATTGTCTTACAATTATTTATTTATGCGAAGTGTTGTAAGAAATGACGAATTCCCTTGGTGAGAGGGTCAGAGGTCAGCTGTACTGTACCGAACCTTTGTCACATTATCAGGACAGAGTCGGTCATCGTCCCTACAGACATGTCACGGGTGTCTGTAAGTTGTCAGAACCGTTTACAAACGTTCGGAATATAAAATATCAAATATCACACGGCATCGTAGACTTTTTTTCCCATAATGGTTTATCACATCCATAACTCTTTCATTCGCCAAATTCTTAAATTCCACAAAAACATACATTTTTACATAGATTTTAGATATGAATGGTTGAATAGTTCATCCCGTATCGTATGTTATATAATATTTAATACATTTTTTGATTTTGACAACAAAATGTTTTTTTGATTTTGCAGATTAAGGAAAATACTGAATATGCTCTATATACCTGTATAACTATATAAGGAAAAGACTAATATAGGCTTAGCCTGTTGTTTAATCCATTTATTGATACAGATGTTTACTAATTCTTTTGTTTTTCTTGTTAATTTGTTGAATGTATCAATAATAAAATATTTTGAAATTGAAATTGAAATATAACTATATACATACAGGCCATAAGTAAATCGGCGATGGTAGACGCTATTGTGAATGGTCTTTTAAATGGTTCACAAAATAATGGCTGGTATATAATAGAACCATACTGTGTCCTTAGATGAACAACAATACATTACACGGTATCTCACGACAGTCGTGATATCGTTTTCATTTTTATGTAGTAATAAAACTTGTTTTCTATACACAATATTCAAGACAAATTTTGAATCAGCCGTTTTAGTCCTGTAAAAAAACGACAACAATTATTTGACCCTTGACCCTTGAGATGTTAGATTTAACTTTTATATATCGGATATCGTTAGAAAAAATAAAACAAACTACGAATGCAGGTAGATACTATTAACGGCAGAATATACATATATATGGATTTCCTTATAGCTTGTAGTATACCTCAGACAGGTGTGCCTACTGTTTGGTAATTGGTTCGTAGACATCGAACATGCTGTGTATGGAACGCTATGTACAGCAAGCGTATGTAAGGTCCAGGGTAATTGTCTTGTACAGCACTGGAAACCTGATGAGCTAGCATATTTAGGTTTGGCCTGGGGTCTCTGTGGAGTTCTACATTGGGTCTCCGCTACTCCGGCTGTTAACTGCTGAGATTGGACTTGTTCATGTGTTAACTCACCACTTTCTATAGGATTTCTATCGTCTATATTGCATCTGAGTTTTTTTTTGTAATGACACAGCATTATTTCTTCAAATGTCAGCATGTCATGACGTCACCACATACAGGTATCTATACTTATCACAGGTATGAAGAACACCGAGACAACGTCATCTGGTCTGATTATCAGACACGTGTTAAGGAAATGAATAGGGCGATGGTGTATATACTATTTGCACATATTCCTTAACTTAAAACGTACGAGTATTTCATTAATCGTTAAAAAGATAACTCCGCGTAAGGAATGATGTGCTTTTTCAAATTTTGTAAAAGGATTGTTTTGTTTAAGGTAAAATCCATAGCCTGAAAAACCCTTAACTTTAAGGAGATTGTTACTTCGACAGTTCCGTAAAGTATGCTTTTATTCCAGACAGTAATATGACCCCCTAATACTAATGATAGTCTGTCTGACCTCTCTTCCAACAGTTTAACCCATTCATCCCTGAAAGGTCTTACGAAACTAACCCCGCCCTTGAACTGGAAGAGGTCGACTTTAATGTTGTTTAACTATATAAGTCAAAATGAATATCCGACATGCATAAAAACTTCACTTCATAGTCATTTTCGAAATACACAGGATTGCAGATAAATTATGGCCCTCCAAATACCCAGACGTGTATTGCTTGTTAGGTTCTCTGTGACCTTCAACATGTTCGCCATCTTTCAACCATCCACTTCCGGTGCTCATTCGTCTTCATCATGTCGTCGTTATAACTGCCGGAAGTCCGCTCTAATTTACATATTCATGGTTCTGTCTTGACGTCGACTGATCGTAAGCAATGTTGAAACATTCTTTTACAGACGTGACTCTCATTAACGTTCAAAGACACCAACCAGAACTTGTAAGGGTAGGGACGAGACTTCCGAAGACAGTTTTTGACCTTGAGATATATTACGTACATGTCTGGTAGTCAATCACACGTTACAATGGGAACTCGTTATCTCCGGATTTTATGCTATAGAGCTAACTTAGGACACGCACAAACAATTAGATCAGAAACACCAAAAACTCTAATACAATTCATTATACCAATGGAAGTCAAAGCCAAGAAAAAAATCCAACTTTATCATGACCTTTTTTCACTACCTTATACCTAGGCAATAAGTTAGTATTTATGTGTCATCCGTTTTATTGTTTGTTCGCCTCTTTAATGTGTATCCGGATTAGGATAACTAATTGTTTCTTGTTTTACACAACACAATCACGTTACAACATAAAAGGAATTATGTGAAAAGTTCCATATCTCTAACATGCAGATACGCGAGTTTATAGAGAAAATGGCGATTATAATATGTAAGCGGTCTATATATACAATTTACTGACCTTATAGACAGGGAAGTGACCTTAGTTGATAGGGTAGTGACCTTTATAGACATGATTGTGACCTTTGTTGATAAAGTAGTGACATACATAGACAGGGTCTCGACCTTTATAGGCAAGGTAGACAGGGTTGTAACCGTTATAGACAAGACAATGACCTAAATAGATATAACTTGACCTTTATAGACATGTAGTGACATATATAGACATGTCATGACCTTTATAGACATGACGATGACCTTAATAGATATGGCATGACCTTTATAGACAAGATTGTGACCTTTATTGACATTTCATTACCTCTATAGACGTATTGTGACCTTTAAAGACAATGTAGTGACCTTTTTAGACAAGGTTATGACCTTTGTAGACAATCTGGACGTTTATGTTGATTCGACAGTGGACTCAATTTGGTCTTTGGTCGAGTATGGAGCTTTTCACAAATATAGGACAGCCGTGGTTATACAACTCGTATGGTCAAAGCTGTTGTAGCCTTACCGAGAGGTGTTAAACTGTGGAGGGGGTGAACTGTATATGATTTATACCACTCTTGCTACAGTTTTGTTGTAGTCATGATCTTTTCCCACTTTCACGTGATTTTCTTTGAATTCATTATTTTTACTGCACGAATTAAATTCTTTTTAGTTTCATTTAAACGTATTATATATATCTCCGCTTATAACGACGATTTGATTGATCCAATTTTTGAAAGTAACAAATGAACATTGATATGATAACAGAATAATACGCAGGAAGATGGTATGAGCTGGAATCGGAAGTTTTGTTGTATAAACCGGAACGACATAACGAAATGTTGGTAGCCAGATAAATAGTTTACTCTGACCTTCGACACAATGCGAGTTATAATAACCATAACTGTTCACGTTAAACGTTCACTTACCTGCAGAGCTTCATTCGTAGGTACCATTCGATGTTTGAGATAACAGACGTCGCCAATTTATAATAGACTTAATAATGAAATACTATGTCACTTAATAATAAAATACTATGTCACTTAATTATAAAATACTATTTCAGAATTAAAGACTAATGCTTCATATCGTTTCTTTAACCATGACATATTTATATGCTAATATAGGCTAGACCTTGATATTATACACTTAACATGACAAACACCAGAATGAAATAACACGGTTTGATATTGTTTCTTCTATCATAAAATACTTAAATAGGAACGAAAAACTAAGGCTTCATATTGATTATTTCGTCATGAAATCCATCTTGTTACCTTAATCATGAAAAAAATATATCAGAATGAAAGACTAATACCAGATGTTTTTTTTATTCTTGAAATTTGTTATCGTTAAATTGAAACTAAGATTATCTAGTAATGTCTTTGTTTGTGATCTCGGAATTTGAGTTTTAAGGCAGTGTGGATGTTTCTCCCAGCACCGTGGAGTCAGCGTTAATGGTGCCAGTTTTTCTCAGCCTAATTACCGTGACAATTTCTGAAGTGATTGCAATAGACATCTGGACACAACTTATTGGATAAAAGGGCTACCTTGGTATACTGTTCAACGTGACAACAGCGCTTGAACACATTGTGTTGTACTGAGTATATACAAGTGTTGATATTGCAGACTTATCTTTAATCATTTCGCTTCTCTCCGGCATTATAACACTCAACATGTAGGAAACACGACCAAGCGACACGGAATGACAAGATCAATACCGTTCTGCTGTGCTGGAACAGGAACGAATCGTGTTGGTGTTGCAGATTTGTTTTCTGTGAGGGCTCATGATGTCCTTGCAGTAATTTTGGTGTCTTCTGGAAAATGTACCAGGTAGCGCCTGCCTACATTGATGTTGAGCTCCAATGTAACGTTATTATGTTGAACTTATGTCGTCCTGGTGTATTGCTGCAGCCGTATACGGTAAACCAACTTATTTTCGCGTACGATTAATTTTTGCGTAATTTGCGGTTTGATTAAAATTGGCGAAAATTAACCTTCGCGAAATTGTTTCAATCAGAGGTATGGAAACTGTAGGAGTACTGTACTGTACTGCATATGGGATTTATGACTGTAATGTCGCGAAACTTAATCGCCGCGAAAAAGTCGTTTCATATGAAAACGCGAAAACAAAATTGTTTGTATTATATCGTCTTGTTCTTTTCAGTCCGTTTTTATTGGTCCTAGTATGTGTATATTGTAGTAGAGTATGGAATGCCATTGTTCTGCTGTTTGAGAGTTATCAAATAACGCAGAACAATGCAAGTTCAGCGCGGAAAGCAGTACATGCCTAAGGAGAATATACTGAATACAGCCGATTTTGTTTCAGTAGGTAACCAGACGAGACACTAGTAAATTTCGTTCTTTGCATAGGAAACTGACGTTTTCGAAAGATCGCAAAAACTACTCCAAACTGTCAACTTCGTAATGTATTTATGACGTGGAGTGGGATATGCTAATTCATGATGTCGTCTCTTTACTTTTGATATTTTCGCTGTTCATGCAGATTTTTAAATGACCTTGCCCTTGTGTAAAACACTTTTAGCAGTTATGTTTGTATTAACAAATAATAGAACCAGGAGAGTTCGAAACAAATAAGTCCATTTGACACATATACTGTAACGTCTTACGTTCGAAACTGATATTAAATATCCAATGAACGCCATTGAATGCTATCTCAAACATCGTATGGTACCAGTTGACCCCGGGCGTCGTCGGTCTCCAGAGAACAATATCACGAGACTTACCTTCTTTGTATCCACTGAAATCTCAAGTAATTTCTAAAGAATCCATTTATGAAATCAGAGCATTGAAAATTACCCTGTTATTTGATACTGAAAAGTTCTTATCCAGGGAAAATTAATGGATTTTTATCAAAATGTTATTCTATGATATCAAGTTTAAATTTCAAGTAGAATAAAAACGACTTACCACTGAGATTCAAGGAAAGTTCCGTCTGTACTCCTGAAAAGACAAAATATGTGTGGTCACGTTAACAATGAAAAAGGAATTGTTATATAATTTAAGGTATTGTTTAGTTATACAATCTGGTATTAGTCATTTCGCTTTTATTCAAGTCTACATATCGATTTCGTATTCTTTAAATAAATATCCAGATGTTCATAATCTCTTCAACAATTCGGTAAACTATTGACATTTGTATCAATATGAATTCTCAAAAAATATAAATACACAATAAGTGTAATATCATAGAAGAGGATATATATTTTATTGAAGTCCTAATGTGATAAACAGCCGAACCTTGTTTTCTCGAACTCGTGTACCCCATAGATCCTTTACTTCAAAGTATATCGTCAATCCCCGACAGACTTAACACTATGTATTCGAACTCCCCTAGCTGTTATACTTGGATAACTCGAAGTGTTCTTCGTGATACTACCGACTTCGAGAAAACAAGGTTCGACTGTAACGTTTGAAATATCTTTAGACACGAGAATATTCTAATTACAAAAGATACATTGACTATCCCACATATCCTGTAATTCATACATATTACGGTTTGCTAACATTTAAGAATTCCGTCACAAGTTGCAGAGAAGGTCTAAGGACGAGACAACTGAAGCTTACACTTAAACCTACACCGTGTGGTATAAACCACTGGGACAATTACTGGTAGACAATGGCTGTCAAAGATGATGACAGTTTATGCTGTTGTCGATGAGGAGGTGAGCGGGGGACCATGTCTACGAAATGATTGGTGAGGGTGTATATTTGCGATATGGCTCTGCTAATGTCTTAGTCAGAAACAGAACATTCACGCTAGGCCAGACCATACAACCTTGATGTCCTCAATCCGGAGCCTCGATAATCTGATATCTTCTCTGAACGACATCTTTGTGAAAGTTGTGTAATAAAACAGGGGTGGAGTGACAAAGCGTCAGCGGTCGTATGTATCATGATGGCACTACACAGGATAAACTATATCACAGATTCATCACAGATTCAACACACAGGGACAAATACATGATGGTGCCGTACCAACAATCCTAGTGTTTTACGGTATTGTACCATAGCGCCACCTACTGCCGTACTAAACCCCTCTCAAACAATAAAACACAGCGAGTCTCAGGTGTTCCTGAAGGGTAGTCCTGTGTCAGTTTTACAGGTATTACATTATTTAGTTTCGAGTCAGCTCAAAGAACAATCGCCTTTTCAAGCAATTTTTAAGCAAAATATTGCTGATAAAGGTGGGTCAGTCCATAAAATCATTATAAAAACGCATGTATTGATCAAATAGGGACACTGTTGATATCACAGCATGTTCAAATCTTGAAGGTCATGTTTCTTCCTTCAAAATAGCTGCAATAACATTTTATTTAATTTCATTTTCCTTTTAGCAAGAACAGAAATTATATCAATGAATGGTATTTGTGTTTAATTGAAGATTTATTGGTAATTTACCATGGTTTTGTCTGAGTCTGATTTAAATTTAACCTAGCGCTAACGGTATGACTGTGTACAGGGGTATATTGTATTAGGTGTTGTAAACAGTAAAACCCGTTTTCACATGCGTCTGTCTATCCAACAGTCGTACAGCTCTGTCAACTAAGGAATGTGGGTTTAGTTTAAGAATGTTTTATTTATTCAAATTATTATTAAATTATATGAATAGGAATTGCCGTTTTTTGTTGTTGTTGTTGTACGGTACGGTTTTTACAACAAACTGTTATAGTTCCGTTATACACTGACAATACATAGACAACGCACTGGGTAGGTAACAATAAATAAGAGAATACCGAAGCGTTAACAAAATCAGAATCCAAACTCAAAATCGATTAAAACAGGGGCAAAATATGAACACAGAAAAGATTTATCTGGAGACTCTTGTAAAAGTACAAGATAATAAGACCGTGTGTTCCGGAAGAGTAAGCGTCTTCAGCTTCATCGACGACACCCGCCAAATAAATCTTTGTCACATCCATGTAAACATCAAGTTCTCAAAATGAGAAACGAGTATCATTGTCAATAACAACAAGTAAACACACTAATGAGCATATTCAAAAACGTCCATCTTCATATCACTAAAAGATACAGAATATTTCTCAAGGAGACAATCAACATCAGCGACAGAAAATGTACAGATATCAACTAAGTACGGTAATATAGGCGATTATACGACACTGCCAGCAAGGAATGACAGCAAACCAAGTCAGGCAACATCGTCCAGAACCTGAACTGATGTTAGAAATACTCAAACAGGAGACAGGACCTTCGAGAACTAGCTGAAGGATGATATTTAAGAAAACAGAGGTCTAAGCTGTTGTAAACCCGTTCTGTTACTGGGTGGATTACGGTAAATCCAGGCCATCACACGTATCTGTTTGTACAAGAAACTAACAGAAAGCTCCTTAGTGTTGACATAATCAAATCACATCTGTCTGCAGCTTCATCAGCCACGGGTTAATGCCCTTTCATGTGGTTGTGAACGATAGGTGGCGCAGTGCCGTCTAATCTCGAGCTATGTTCCGGTCACCACGACCAAGCGGTGGAGGGCTAGTTGTAGCGTTTTGTCAGACACCTTCACCACTTGGCCACCATGACCCTTAATGATAAAGATATTGCTCACCCATAGTATTTTATTTCTAACCAAATCAATCCGTGTGCGTAGAGATAAGATAAAACCTCCACTGTACCATCCTACCTATAGTGTGTACAAGGAGGATCCACTCCAGTAGTATATTTCAGAATATAATATTACTTGGATTAGGGCCTATAAGAAGAAACTATACTTTCAGAAACACTAGGGCCTTATTCACGAAACTGCTATCATGCTCAAGAATGTATTCTGTGTTAACTTAATGACGTCAAGGATAAAAAAGTAAATTATATATATTGAAAACAGTATTCGGTTTCAATTCTTTTCAATTACTTTTGAAAAACTTTGACAAAAAATGTTTCTTGTAATTTTTACAAAACCCAAGATTGAGGTTGAGAAGTTCCATGAACACGAGTCCCGGTATAATATCTCATTTTACATCTGAGTTTTAAACATTTAATTTTGGTTTGTTTTCTATAGACGATGACACAGGTAATTTCGTGTAGTGTTATCTATAACGTTTAGTTATTGCGGTGTGTCTTGACTTCTGTATAATTTGCAATAGCGTAGTTATATTTTTCTTGAAAGTTGGTAAAATGTATGCAATTCAAAGCAATGGACACAACGGCCTCTGATTTGGAAAGGGTTTTATTGTTAAAGGTATAGTCATTGTTCGCTTTGTTTTGTTTTTTTTTAAAAATTCAACATGTCCAGCATATGTGTTTGCTACGTTCGCCTTTGTTCATATTTTGTGGCGGTTATACGTATACGTTATGGCAGAGGATCTACTTCTGAAGTTATGTCCATTGATTTAGTTCAAATGTGCGGACGTGAATGTTTCCAAATCTAGTGCATTGTTTCCTTCCTTTGTCACTCGTTTATATTTACTCTTTGTTACAAGTATTTTGATCAAAGTTTAATGTTAGCTTTTTGTGGATAACAACAGGCATTGATACACATTCTTCATGAACGTTCTTTGGGTGTTTTGTGAGACAGGATAATACGATAATACGTGGTATTTTAAATGTATCCCTGTTGCACAAGACTTTATTTTGTAGGTCTGATGAAAAGATATAAGTCATAAGATAAAAGAACTGACAAGGACGTGCTCTGCAGCACATGTTTGTCGTTTAAATAGTCCCTGCCGGTATTAATGAGTATTACAATGACGTCACGAATAACTCCCATTATGTGTAGGTGAAAACTTTGCTGTAATATTCCTTTGGTCAGCAGAATATTGCAAAAAATGTCGCCTTCATGTACGTGATCTTTCCACTTGACCAGTGAACAGTGTGGAATAAAGGGCCACAGACGATATAGTGTATTTAGGAGACCTGGAGTGCCTCCGTTTTGTTGCATTGTAATCTTTCACAAGCGTCTGTGTGATTATGAATTGATTTCCTAGAAGATCACGTGGTTTCTGTACGTACGTCTGCGGCCTTAACCCGGCTAATCCTGGAGTAAGGCAATATAGATACTGCGCTAGGTTGTGTAACACTGTTGAGGGACTTGTATATATCGTAGCGGGGCTGTTAAGTGTCTGTGATAGAGAGATCCCTCATGTAAAGGGAATCGCGGCCTCAACCGTCGATAACTTGTTCAGCGGCTGGTACTATGAGACACTTCCTGAGTATAGAGTGTTCCGAATGAACCATTTGCTGTTCCGAGAGAACTGTTTAAGTGTGAAATTTCTGATTGGCAATGCATTGCTCAACGCTGTTTTATATTTTTTGCGTCAAATTTAAAATGCAATGTTATTGTAAAAAGTCACAGTAAAAATACATTCTACTTAATAATGTAAATATGTGGAGTAAATGCTACGTGAATATGTACTGGTGTAAATGTTTGGGATGTGTTAAGGTGTAAATATTACGTAACTATGTACAGGTGTAAATGCTACGTAAACATGTACAGGTATAAATGTTTGGGCTACATAAACAGGTGTAAGGGTTTGGGATACGTGTTCAGGTTTAGAAAGTGTATAAATATGTCCAGGTTGTTATGTAGATGTTAAGATAGTTACATTTTTCACTATGAAATTTTATGATGATTATTTTATACACAATTTATGTACAATTCATGAAGATATACATCAGTACCTCAAATAGAATGATTTGAAGGTAGATATTTTTACTATGCTAATTATCATGCCTACTTATAACTGGGAATGGTTCCTCAGTTCTCACTTTAAAGACGTGACATTTACTAGGATACTACTTTGATTTACATGCAGGTCGATGTCGATAAAGAAGACGACGTTTACTCTTCGGGAACATCTGGACCCGTATTCATGAAACTGTTCTCATGCTCAAGCGTGGAGTCTGTGCTGAAGCCTTATATCTTGTTATGGTTATAAATCATCCAAACCATCTAATTTTGTCCCAGTTTTGTAAAATGTTGAAGAGGCATGAAGTCGAAAGCAGCATTTGCAATGACTTTTTTACCCTCCGACATGATTCAAGTGAGTTTCAAGAAAGCTGGCTTGAGCACAGAATCCATCCTTGAGCATGACAACAGTTTCATGAATACGGACCAAGGTCTTGGTACCATGTACTCAACACCTTGTCTTAGTAGCATGTACTTGGCAAGGGTCTCCATATAAATCTTTCCTTTGTTATTATTTTGTCGCAAGTTTATTCGATTTTGAGTGCTAAATATAGTTTTTTCGCCGTTTCAGTATTCTCTGATTTCTTTTACATGACCAAACCTTCGTGTTTAGGTGTGGAATTTGTCTATGGAACAGGTCAACAGTATGCTTATATTTCAAACAAAGTGCAAATAAACTCTACTAAAATCGGTCATGATGTGTTGAAGGCCTACCGAATCGCCCAGTAGCCGGCAACTGAATAATACTGAAAAACTCTGGTATCCTCATTATTATTCCTAGTTGTTAGGGCTTATACTTTATTAAAAATCAACTTAAAATGTGACACACAACCATATATTAAACTAAATTACTATATTTGTTTCAGAGATATGTCCTTTATCCATAGGATATGTATTCGCTAGACATTGCCTACACTGGAATCGACTGGAAGTAACTTAAACATTTACATGATTATCACTAAGCGTCTAATGCACCATGACCATTGACCCTCGGCAGGAAGTGACCTTTGCTCGGTACTGTACTGAAAATGTTGATGTCGAGTTTGCTAAGCTCATAAAAGTAATGTGAATATTGAGAAATATTCTGTATCTTTGTGTGATATGAAGATGGACGTTTTTGAATATGATCATTAGTGTATTTACTTGTTGTGATTGACAATGATACTCAGCCCTCGTTTTGGGAACTTGATGTTTACTTGGAAGTGACAAAGATTTACATGGCGGTTGTCTTCGATAAAGCAAAAGACGCCTACTCTTCCGTAACACCTGGTCTTATTCTCTTGTACTTTAAAAGTGTCTCCATGTGGATGTTTGCTTTTTTGTGCCCCTAGTTAAATCAATTTTGAGTTCAGATACTGGTTTTGTTGATGCTTCGGTATTCTCTAACTTTTAAAACATTGTTACAAGATACTTATAGAGGGGCGATTTTTAACTTAAAGTCATGTTTTTCAGCGAGGAACAGAGATTTTAACTTGATCTTCCCGGTATACTTGATGTAAGATTTAACCAATGCATTAAAAATCAGTGTAATGGTTTTATAATACTTTGTTTATCAAACTGCAATTTGAAGAAGAAGAACCATATTCGTAAAATTATGCGATTTTATGATGAGAGTCATGGACTCAACAAGATACTCATGATGCAACCAACTAGAAAATGATTTTAATGATATTCATGGCAAATGTCATGTACACGGATATGTCTTTTGGAAAAGAGGGTGTTATGTGACGTTATGTGACACAAATGTTCGTCCATACCGATAATACGTCAACTTATTTTATGCTGAGTGCTACAGTCGTGTCATCGTGTTGTCATTTGTGCTGACTCAGCAGATTTTGCCATCGCTACACAAACATGAAATAAATGAATTTGACACATGCAATAAGAATGAGCTCGAATTTAAATTCAACAAAAGTAGAATTGGAGCCAATTTTGTTTTCTACATGGTGATTTCATATATGACGTCGCAGCACATGTCTGAACTACAATTTGAGACAGGTATTGTTCGCTCATCTTAAAAAATCAGAGGAAACTGAAGCATCCATGGAACCGTAATAAAAACACATCGTCGATCAAAAATGGGAGAGATATAAACAAAGGTAAGATTAACACATACACACCATCGCTACAGTACAAGCAAGTAAAACCAGGTGTTCCGGAAGAGTAAGCGGCCTTTGCTTTATCAACGACAATTATGAATACACTATGTATACTATAATACAGAAGGAAAATCGGTAGCCTGTATATGAAATATATTTATCAGTTGAAATAAGTAAATTCGTGTTTAAAACGTTACGAAAACTATGTCTTAATTATAACCTGATGAGTTTTGATAAGTACTTTTGCCAGCATGATATTGTAATTTCGCCCAACGTCTACTTGCTCTCTGATGTAGTAAGTCTTCCATTTAACACTTATATAGTTATGTTGTTCTCCGTTTAGCTGTTGTATGCTTTTCATTTTTCCGTTATGCTGTATATTCAATGTAACACCAAATGTATCTTCCCCTGGACTATTTTACCTTATTTGCCGTTCGACCATTGCACAATGGTGCACTTTTCCAATTTACACTATGATACAAATACAGACGGTTTTTATAGATTACTGTACTTTTGTGTTTTAGGAACAGACAATGTAGCACTGTTCAACAATACGGAGAGTGGGGATGTATATCAACGTTTTATCACTTTATGTTTTTCGTGTGAGAACAAATTTATTGATATGTAAGAAAGTTCCACGTAGTTTTACAGTTGAGCAGGGATTCTGTACCTATGTTTTAATGACCTTAAGTACTGATATTTCTCCGATTTCGAGACTTGTCCAACAAGTGTTCCGACACACATAGGAAGTATATGGACTGGCTGGTCCTCAGCGATTACACTGGATTACGTTAGACATTTTACAACAATAAATCACTAGTTCTAAGACCAGCTCTCAGAAGGAAGCCAATAACTGTTCACATTTAACATACATTTTATATCAACAATAACGAGACTCTCGCGACTGTGTTTTACGAAGCATTATCTACCAAAGAACATGGCTGAACGATGATTCTTGAAAAAAGAGTTAGTATTTTTTTTTCATATAAAAATAAAAGAACATATTCTCTTTCCTCGTAACTAGGTCAATTGGCAAAAACAAACGCATATCAACTGTATACAACAGCTTTTTGTTCATTTATGACATAGTCCGTACTTGTCGTTTGGTATACAGGAGAACCGCCAACAGCACGTTTCACAGCCATCCAGAACGCATTAAGTGTCAACATATAAAATAATTTCCACTGTAAAAGCAACAACTTGAACAGTATAATGTTCAAATGTTGAGCTTAGTTTATGTCTTAACAATTATGATACGCATAACAAAACAATTCTAGAAAAATGTATTTATGCTACAACAATGGATAAAACAAAGATGGATTTTTGGTTAAGTAGTTCGTTAACGGCGTTTGCAAGAAATTATTGTGTCTATTACAAGGAATAAGACTCCTAAGCGTCAATTAACCGAACAGTACAAACGCACTAAATACAAATATGTTTTTTTGGACGACAATAACCCGAACAGTACAAGGGGAGTACATATAAATACGTCTGTTGGTGGACAATAACCCGAACAGTACAAGGGGACTACCTATAAATACGTCTGTTGGTGGACAATAACCCGAACAGTACAAGGGGACTACCTATAAATACGTCTGTTGGTGGACAATAACCCGAACAGTACAAGGGGACTACCTATAAATAGTCTCTTGGACGACAATGACCCGAACAGTAGAAGGGGACTACCTATAAATAGTCTCTTGGACGACAATTACCCGAACAGTACAAGGGGACTACACATAAATACGTCTGTTGTTGGACAATTACCCGAACAGTACAAGGGGACTACCTATAAATACGTCTGTTGGTAGACAATAACCCGAACAGTACAAGGGGACTACCTATAAATAGTCTCTTGGACGACAATAACCCGAACAGTACAATGGGACTACATATAAAATGTCTGTTGAGGGACAATAACCCGAACAGTACAAGGAGACTACATATAAATACGTCTCCTGACACTGTCAAATAATGAACTAAATTACACCAAACAACTGTTTCGTCTGTATAGGTTTCGTCAATGAAGCAAAGAAAGGGTCTAAAGGTGAGGCATACGAGGCGAACTAGGAAACAAAACTGGCTGAAAGAAATGTCCGAATCCAGATATGGAGGGGCACTTAACCTATGGAGCAATATTGTTTTCTATATAGACATCCTTTGAGCGCCAGTTGCCCGTTCAAAAGGCACAAATCAGCACTACAGGTAGGGAAGGGATCGAGACTTCAAGGAAGATAACACTACAGGTAGGGAAGGGATCGAGTCTTCGAGGAAATCAGCACTACAGGTAGGGAAGGGATCGAGTCTTCAAGAAAGATAGCACTACAGGTAGGGAAGGGATCGAGTCTTCGAGGAAATCAGCACTACAGGTAGGGAAGGGATCGAGTCTTCAAGGAAGATAGCACTACAGGTAGGGAAGGAATCGAGTCTTCAAGGAAGATAACACTACAGGTAGGGAAGGGATCGAGTCTTAGAGGAAATCAGCACTACAGGTAGGGAAGGGATCGAGTCTGTAAGGAAGATAGCACTACAGGTAGGGAAGGGATCGAGTCTTCAAGGAAGATAGCACTATAAGTAGGGAAGGAATCGAGTCTTCAAGGAAGATAACACTACAGGTAGGGAAGGGATCGAGTCTTCGAGGAAATCAGCACTACAGGTAGGGAAGGGATCGAGTCTTCAAGGAAGATAGCACTACAGGAAGGGAAGGGATCGAGACTTCAAGGAAAGTAGGACTACAGGTAGGGAAGGGATCGAGTCTTCAAGGAAGATAGCACTACAGGTAGGGAAGGGATCGAGTCTTCGAGGAAGATAGCACTACAGGTAGAGAAGGGATCGAGACTTTAAGGAAAGTAGGACTACAGGAAGGGAAGGGGTCGAGACTTCAAGGAAAGTAGGACTACAGGAAGGGACGGCAGCCATCATGTATATCTAGGTCAAATCTAGAATCACGTCCTGAGAGTTAGACAAAGAGCAGTGACAACAAACAGCAAGACCCATTAAAACGTCGATACTATAACGCTGAAGGACAGTGAATATGTTCTAATGAAGTCATCACGGTGACCAGGACACTCCCCTATATTGTTCAGCCTGGTGTTAACCTGTTTTTGGTCAACCTTGGAACGGTATGCCATTGGTAACGAAGATTTTCTCATCAATCACCGAGTTGAGAGGAAGTATTTTTAGAGAGACAAAAAAAAAACCAAAAACACATTAATCCACCGTTTAAGAAACCTGCCATGATGTCTTCCGTCTCATGGTATTGTTTAAGTTTCGGCTTACAAGTATTTAATCAAAGTAATAAATCCCTTAATTGTTTCTCAAGTGAAATAGTACCAAGGTGTTACATCAAGAACAATGTCTCCTAAACGACAGAAGTATGATTTACATAAGGTACAAAGAAACCATGTGTTCCAGAAGTGTACGCGTCTTTAGGTTACATTTGAAGAAGTTTATCATTTGTGTTACTGGTAATACAATTCGAAACATGTATTTAATTTCTGTAGTATTGCAAAATGATTTAACTCTCTCGAGGGCAACACTTGCTGAACATTATATGAACAAAGAGGGATTGACTGTAAAAGTCAAAGTAATAATAATTGATGCAGTCCTCGACTTTGATTGATCCCAATACACAACGGAACAGGTGTGGATGTGCTACAGGTCTGTCTACCGAATGGGCAGAGTTATCTTCAGCAGGATATGTGGAAAGTTAAAGTGAGTTTTCGGATACATCTATATCAAAGCAAAGAAACATACTGATCCAGAAATAGAAAGACATGCATCCAGGAAGCATACAGTTTGTATTAAAAACATTATTGTGACGTCATAATAAATTACGTATTTATGACGCAGCATGATTGTTTCAGTAGTAAAAATCGTTCCGTCAAGGAAGCAATTTTCCTTTCTTATCGATGAATAAAGTTGAGGTTTTGGTCGTATTTTCTTATGAATATAATCTATGTGACAAATAGAATCGTATACTCGTGTCAATGTAATATGCAATTTATCATATTCATTACAAAATTCAATATGTCAATAAGGCTCAAGACATATTAAATTGTTGATCTCCTTTGATAATTTCCATATTATATTGACATTCATTTAAAACCTCTATATATATATCATAGCTCTTTGCAATATAAAGTCGAGTATATTTCCGTTTTAAAATATCATTTTCTTCATTTTTTTTGTCTAATTGCACTAATATGATTTATCTTTATTCAATTTAAGCATATGTTTGGTCGACTTCGCATTATGATGATATAAATAGGGTGTCAATATTTATTGACACGTTGGTCGACTTCGCATTATGTTGATATAAATAGGGTGTCCATATTTATTGACATGTTGGTCGACTTCGCATTATGTTGATATAAATAGGGTGTCCATATTTATTGACACGTTGGTCGACTTCGCATTATGTTGATATAAACAAGGTGTCCATATTTATTGACACGTTGGTCGACTTCGCATTATGTTGATAAAAATAGAGTGTCCATATTCATTGACACGTTGGTCGACTTCGCATTATGTTGATATATATAGGGTGTCTATATTTATTGACACGTTGGTCGACTTCGCATTATGATGATATAAATAGGGTGTCCATATTTATTGACACGTTGGTCGACTTCGCATTATGTTGATATAAATAGGGTGTCCATATTTATTGACACGTTGGTCGACTTCGCATTATGTTGATATAAATAGGGTGTCCATATTTATTGACATGTTGGTCGACTTCGCATTATGTTGATATAAATAGGGTGTCCATATTTATTGACACGTTGGTCGACTTCGCATTATGTTGATATAAATAGGGTGTCCATATTTATTGACACGTTGGTCGACTTCGCATTATGATGATAAAAATAGAGTGTCCATATTTATTGACACGTTGGTCGACTTCGCATTATGATGATATAACCAAGGTGTCCATATTTATTGACACGTTGGTCGACTTCGCATTATGATGATATAAATAGGGTGTCAATATTTATTGACACGTTGGTCGACTTCGCATTATGTTGATATAAACAAAGGTGTTCATATTTATTGACACGTTGGTCGACTTCGCATTATGTTGATAAAAATAGAGTGTCCATATTTATTGACACGTTGGTCGACTTCGCATTATGATGATATAAACAAGGTGTCCATATTTATTGACACGTTGGTCGACTTCGCATTATGATGATATAAATAGGGTGTCAATATTTATTGACACGTTGGTCGACTTCGCATTATGTTGATATAAACAAAGTGTCAATATTTATTGACACGTGAGAAGTATTTCCCAGACGCACTCAAAGACCGGTGCCAGTGAAGTATCGCTGCATTCTACAGAATTGACAATCAGCTAAGCTGACCTATTCTCCGACGACAGAACGACGTCATCACAACATCTACTTTACCCTGGGTAAGTAAAAAAAGTAAGTAAAACCCGGTATACAAACACATAACGTGGTATCCCCTACACCTAATGTGACATCAGTAATAAAACAAATCTCCGAGTGTGTGGATGTCTAATCCAAAGGAACCAGCCATGCTTCCCGAAATAATTTGTCAAATAGTATCACAGCATCTCCCCCATAGACAATACCTAGGCGAGTGACACTAGCGATTGAGCTTTAGGTTAAGTAATGTGTTATGCTAACCAATTCTGGAGCTGGGGGGCTAGTAGATCGATTCGAAGCAAGCTCACTTGGAGGTAATCTGTCTCGCGACCGAAACAGCACTAAGCCTTCGCCGATATCGCTCAAGTCTGCACTGCATGACCTCACGGAAACACACGACATGTGTCGTCAATTAAATTGGGCATATCGGGGGATATATTCTGCATTCGGGGCTTATCCCTTATTTACAAGAAAATATGTAGGCCTTTGATTTACATATTTAGTCCCCATCTCTATTTACAAATGTGTTATAATTAACATACATTAACAAAATAGTTCGTTTTGTCCACGTTACCTTTCACTTCTTTGTCTTGATATGTGAACATGTTTTTGTGTTTTAATGTTCCCGAGGGGTATTATCTGTCATTGTCATGTGTTCTAGTTATATTTTTGTCCTTCAATGATTGCAGTCATAAACATTTGTGTGTATCACTACTGTGTGTTGTGTGTGTTTATCACTACTGTGTGTTGTGTGTGTATCACTTCTGTCTGTTGTGTGTGTATCACTAATGTGTGTTGTGTATGTATCACTACTGTGTGTGTATCACTACTGTGTGTGTATCACTACTGTGTGTGTATCACTACTGTGTGTTATGTGTGTGCATCACTACTGTGTGTTGTGTGTGTATCACTACTGTGTGTTGTGTGTGTATCACTTCTGTCTGTTGTGTGTGTATCACTTCTGTCTGTTGTGTATGTATCACTACTGTGTGTTGTGTGTGTATCACTACTGTGTGTTGTGTGTGTATCACTACTGTGTGTTGTGTGTGTATCACTACTGTGTGTTGTGTGTGTATCACTACTGTGTGTTGTGTGTGTATATCACTGCTGTCTGCTGTGTGTGTATCAATACTGTCTGTTGTGTGTATATCACTGCTGTGTGTTGTATGTGTATCACTACTGTGTGTTGTATGTGTATCACTACTGCGTGTTGTGTGTGTATCACTACTGTGTGTTGTGTGTGTATCACTACTGCCTGCTGTGTGTGTATCACTACTGTGTGTTGTGTGTGTACCACTACTGTGTGTTGTGTGTGTATCACTACTGTGTGTTGTATGTATCACTACTGTGTGTTGTTTGTGTATGACTACTGTGTGTTGTTTGTATCACTACTGTGTGTTGTATGTTTCACTACTGTGTGTTGTGTGTGTATCACTACTGTCTGTTGTATGTATCACTACTGTGTGTTGAATGTGTATCAGTACTGTCTGTTGTATGTATCACTACTGTGTGTTGTGTGTGTATCACTACTGTGAGTTGCGTGTGTATCACTACTGTATGCTGTGTGTGTATCACTACTGTGTGTTGTGTTTGTACACTACTGTCGGTTGTGTATTTCACTACTGTCTGTTGTGTGTGTATCACTACTGTCTGTTGTGTGTGTATCATTACTGTGTGTTGTGTTTATGTATCAGTACTGTGTGTTGTGTGTGTATCAGTACTGTGTGTTGTGTGTGTATCACTACTGTCTGTTATGTTTGTGTATCACTACTGTGTGTTGTGTGTGTATCACTACTGTGTGTTGCGTGTGTATCACTACTGTGTGTTGTATGTGTATCACTACTGTCTGCTGTGTTTGTGTATCAGTACTGTCTGTTGTGTGTATCACTACTGTTTGCTATGTGTGTATCACTACTGCGTGTTGTGTGTGTATCACTACTGTGTGTTGTGTGTGTATCACTACTGTGTGTTGTGTGTGTATCACTACTGTCTGCTGTGTTTGTGTATCAGTACTGTCTGTTGTGTGTATCACTACTGTTTGCTATGTGTGTATCACTACTGCGTGTTGTGTGTGTATCACTACTGTGTGTTGTATGTGTATCACTACTGTCTGCTGTGTTTGTGTATCAGTACTGTCTGTTGTGTGTATCACTACTGTTTGCTATGTGTGTATCACTACTGTCTGTTGTGTGTGTATCACTACTGTGTGTTGTGTGTGTATCACTACTATGCGTTGTGTGTGTATCACTACTGTGTGTTGTGTGTGTATCACTACTGTGTGTTGTGTGGTTATCACTACTGTGTGTTGTATGTGTATCACTACTGTGTGTTGTGTGTTTGTTGTACTGCTGTCTGCTGTATTTTACATAGTAAAATAGTATAAATTGAATAAGTGATAGAGCAATATTCTTATACGATGTAAACAAGGAAAATAAAACGTTAACAATGTGAACAGTTACATAGGTACACGCTGTACATTGTGTTTATAAATAAAATAAGAGAATACCGAAGCGTCAACATAATCTTAATCCAAACTCAAAATCGAATAAACCAGGGGCAAAATTGAACAAAGGAAAGATTTACATGGAGACCCCTGCAAAAGTACAAGAGAATAAGACCAGGTGTTCCGGAAGAGTAAGCGTCTACTGCTTCATCGACGACACCCGTCATGTAAATCTTTGTCACATCCATTATAGTTGATTTTAAAATTACACTTTTGTATTGGCATTGTCAGTGATATATTATCTATGTTTCTCAATCATAATTAAGATTGGGTAAAACATAGTAACAAAGTGCATTATTTTTACATTTACAGATTGTAAATATAAACAATACAAAAACACTTCACCCTAGCCTATCTCCTTGGGAGTAAGCTCCGGGGTCAATAACCCCTTACATAACTGGTATGGTCAGCAGGATAGCTACTGGCCTAGTCGTCCCCGTGTTTTGGCTGCCTACCCAGACGCCCCGACACACTGCCACGCAGACGCCTGTTATTATGTTATAACCAGACTATTGTCCATTTCATCCGCACACGTGACTCACTGGTAGACGGTTTAGTCGGAAATCATGTGAAATTGATGGCTAAAATCTCATACAGTCCAAAGTGGCATGACACGTTTGTGTACTGGGTCCGTTGTATAGGTGACCGTTTTATTGTCATTTTGTCAGTAATAATTCCATCGCTGTAAGCGATGTCTATGTCCCGTGAATAGGTGGCTGTAAAGATGATTTTATTAGGATAGATGTAAAAGATATCAATATTTTATCACAAACTATTATTTGAAACTGATGCGATCAATTCGAGGGTGTCAGTCAAGTTGATCGTCTATGTATAGTTTAAAGATGAAAAAAAATATCGTCGTATTTTCAATAAAAGTAATCTATATGATATCATATTTATATCATTTTATATGATATCATATTTTAGAAAGGACATTGGATTCTAAGCTTTCTGAAACGACACTAACTGCTAGAAGTAAAACCAAGATTATCAGAATTTCTTATTCCAAACCTTATATATGAAAACCAAGATTATCAGAATTTTATTATTCCAAACCTTATATATGAAAATCAAGATTATCAGAATTTCTTATTCCAAACCTTATATATGAAAACCAAGATTATCAGAATTTCTTATTCCAAACCGTATATATGAAAACATAGATTATTAGAATTTCTTATTCCAAACCTTATATATGAAAACCAAGATTATCAGAATTTCTTATTCCAAACCTTATACATGAAAACCAAGATTAACAGAATTTCTTATTCCAAACCATATATATGAAAACCAAGATTATCAGAATTTCTTATTCCAAACTTTATATATGAAAACCAAGATTATCAGAATTTCTTATTCCAAACCTTATATGTGAAAACCAAGATTATCAGAATTTCTTATTCCAAACCTTATATATGAAAACCAAGATTATTAGAACTTCTTATTCCAAAACTTATATGAAAACTTAGGTTATCAGAATTTCTTATTCTAAACCTTATATATGAAAACCTAGATTAGCAGGGACTCGGTACTCAAAAATGTATAAAGGAAAACCTTGATTGTCAGAAATCAGTACTCCACACTAGATGAGCAGGAACTCGGTACTCTAAACTTTATATATGAATACCATGTACTTCAAATTAAAATATTGAAAAGTCATACTACTGTGTATGCAGTATTTGGGTACCCTGTCCAATAAGGATGTAATAGAACAAACTCTATGAAGGAAAGCATTGTCTTATAAAAATATGGCAGTCCAAATGTTTTATGGAAATCTTGCCATTGGCTTCATAATCAGTCCTGAATATATTTATGAAATACTGTCCAATAGTAGGACAAACTGTAATGTTTGAAATATTTCTGATTCCAAACTACGATAGTCAGACCACTCAGTAGTAAGGCCCAGGACACTTTCTGTCTATGGTAACACAACTAAAAAGGGACACTGAGGTTTTATAAGGGATATGGCTCAAGAGTAGAAAGTCGACGGTAATTAAACACTTTGTTAACATTAAGTAACATAAACCATAGAAACACTGTACACAAAACTTAATACAGAGCAATAATTTTGGAAAATAAGGCTTATAAAACAAGATAAATAAAAAATTGTACATTAGAAAATATCTTAGGAAACTATTGAAACCTATATTGAAGATTAACGAGAACACATTTGCTGTAGTTAGTTTTTTAGGAAAATCTTTCAAAACAATGCTTGCCTGTAAAATAAGGATAAATTTGATCAAATCTATATTGAAAAATGTTGCTCATAAAGACATTGTAGGCCAACTATGCATAAGAAAATATCGCCTATTCGACGAAACGCAATAGGGTTAAACACATATGGTCAAACTCACCTAAATTCTTCTAAGGATATGTTTGTTAAGACCACTGTAATCCAAAGTCTATATATATAGAATTAAATAGAATAAAAAGAAGACAAAAATAGGGATAAGAAAACCTAGCTGATAAGGATAGCGCAGTAAATATCAAAATATGCATTGAAATAATTATTAAGAGGTTACGAAGAAAAGATAATCTATACTTCGTCAGAAAAATCATAAATAGCAAAACTGTTTATCAAAACGTACTATGTTCCATACCGTCTTTACTCACGATAGACATTACGGCCAAGGCATGCGAGAGATGCAGGTTGATGAAGAAAATAAATTAGAGAATTCCGATGCGTTAGTTTATGGTCACCATCTTTGTCTCACTTGAGAGATATTCTGCGTTTTTGTATGAATTAAAGGTTGCCTTTTTGAAAAATGCTCATTAATACAGTGTAATATGCTTACTTGTAACTGTGGATGATGTGTAGGTTCTCACTTTGAGGGCGTGGCATTTGTGTGGATGTGAACTAAAGTAATATGCATGATGTCGTCGATGAAGCGGAAGACGTTCACTCTTCGTGTACACCTGTATTTTTCCAAGGGTATCCTATAAAGATATTGTCTTTGATCATATTTGCGTTAAGGTCAATATATTAAAAGTTCATATTATGGCTTTGCTAACACTCCGGTATTATATGAATTTTTTTCAAGAAAAAATTATCAAAGCCTCAATTATCACTACGTACTCATTTAGACGGACTGATAATGTACGAATTTAACTCCTCAATTTCCCGAAGTTTATGTACTCTATGTTAAATATTCAATAAAAAAGCGACAATGTCAAGCAAGTACTATTACATGTAACAATATTTAACTTTCGAAAATATTTTTGTGTCAGGATATCTATTTGATATCGGTAATATTGTAGACATAAGTCTTTTTATTTCGAGTATATCTTCAAAGATTACTTATAGTGGCATGTGGCATTTAAATATTGTCAATCCTTAACATTCGGTAGAATATTTAGACTTTTTGTAGGAGAAAGAATGTGCATTGCATGTAATGATGTAGACACAGCCGTGATGCGAAATAATGATAGATAGAAATTTAAGTCATGCATCTTAATTGCAATTAAAGTAAAAATATAGACAGTGCCAATGCAGGATGTTTAAGTATTGTGTCTCTTAGGCATCTGGGTTATGTATTACAATTACACCCCATCACTAAATCTATATTAACCTACTCATTGAATAATAAGCAGTTACTGTCATGAATATTCAGCTAATATATATTTTCTAATATTTTTCGATTTTGTATAAAATCATTTATTTGAAAAGGGTGTTCTTCTAACAATATATTTATTAGATGTATTAAGTACATTTATGAAGTTGCATTAAATTTTAATTTTTTAAAGTACTTGTATGAAAGACCCACCACTATGTTGAAGTAGTAAACAGTACATGTATTAACATTTACTCAGCTCTGGTCGGCCAATCATATGTTTGATAATCTATTAATTAATTCCGATGTATAACAACCAATATGTAGCTATTCCTATTCATATATATATATATATATTCAAATATATCAAAATTTCGTGGTTGCTTTCATAAATATCGTAGATATACTTTTTATCGATTTCAATTTAATCCTTTTACAAATACAAAACAAGTGATACTTTATTGTATAAGTTACCGTTGTTGGCCCGAATACTAATGTGCTCAGGTATTGAATTTCATTTAAGAACATAGACCTAGTGCCATATTAAACCACAACAGAAGAATGGGTTATCGAATACACAATACAACAGCAAATATAGACTATTAGTCAAGATATTTTAAAAATTTATCAATAGAGTAATGTGTTATCGAATGACCCATAATTTAATAATTCATCGAACACAATAAAACAGTTGATTATTTTTTCGTATGTTCAACACAGTTATCATGTAGGTATACTACGTAACATGAGTAGATCGAAACATTGTTTTGCAGTTGTATCCAATTGTTTTGATAAACGTCTCATTATCAACAATAATTTTCATTCATAATCGACTCATTCATTTGTAGGTTATACGATTGAATAGGAGTATTGCATACCTTATCCTATTGATATCAGTAACAAACAATCATCTTTCTTGCATCAACTTATACATGTTTAAGAAGCGCCAGAGAGTGTTTTATTCATATGTATCTAGCCAATATATTTTTTTTCTTATTAACGAGGCATATTCTATTGAAATAGAAAAACATGAATATCAGCAATGAAAATATGTTCTGAGGTTGTGGAAACACTTTGAATATTAATAGTAAATGTATTGATTTATTTTCATATCATCCCCAATTTCTTAATAGAAGGAAAGACATACATCAATATCTGTTTAAAATAGTAATATCATGAATACTTTTCACCTGATTATTTTAGCTCCTTTGTTATTTACTAAGTACAGATATGCATTTACGATCATATTCGTATAATCTCTAGCAATTATATTTGAATGAGGATCATCTTATATAGAAATAAATCAAATGTTTGAAGCAAATAATGAATATCACATCTACTGAAATAAGCTTTTCCCCCTTCGACCAAAATTATGATATAATAGTAACATAATACATAG
This sequence comes from Mimachlamys varia, assembly GCA_947623455.1. Lineage (NCBI taxonomy): Eukaryota > Metazoa > Mollusca > Bivalvia > Pectinida > Pectinidae > Mimachlamys > Mimachlamys varia. Next base: position 32,840,519 of record OX392545.1, read on the forward strand.
AGTACCTAGTGCTATATTAAACCACAAAGAATGGGTTATCGAAAAGAAGATGACGTAACGCACACATGAGCTGCACCTTTTAAATTTAGTAATAGATACAGTATGCCGAAAAAAATTATTAAACTGCACCATACAGCTGTGTCGTCCTCCAAGGACTCCTCAGTGATGCTAGGGGCCAAAAGGTGGAATCCAAAACTTCTAAACTAATGTAGAAGCAGAAGGGTCAGGTGCGTAAAACCCTTTTAATTTATGAATTTAGAAGTAAAATTAAACTAGTTCTGTATAATTTCAAATCGTGTACTATGAAAATGTGTATATTATGTACAACAGCAAAAATAGTCAAAATATTTATCATTAGAGTAATGTGTTATCGAATGACCCATAATTTAATAATTCATCGAACACAATGAGCACAAACAGTTGATTATTTTTTCGTATGTTTAACACAGTTACCATGTAGGTATACTACGTGTTCATGAGTAAACCGGTACACCGACCTAATTACTACGATATTCCAATATTTTTTTGGATATCTGGCGCAATAGTGACACAAGGATATCAATTTAACAATAAACCGGTAAATAATAACAACATCCAAATTATATTTTTAATGGAGTTATTAATTTTTTTACTAGATGCATTAATTTTTTAATCAAGTTTGAGTTTGGATTATGATTTTGTTAACGCTTCGGTATTCTCTTATTTATTTTACTAGATGCATTATTTACACTGTAATGACTACATTTCCATATGGACAATTACTGGTTGTGTTTATTCCTTCAAAACAAATAGCACCAGCATCTTCTTGACATATATTGTGTAAGGTTCATACTCTAAAACTTAAACTCTAGAACATCGATACGACTATGTCATATAAATGTGGTCTTGTTGAATAAATTATGAATTGTTTTACTATAAAACTTAATATCCCGAATATAATAAGCAAAGGTCAAAATGTCTCACTATTAAACTGAATACCAAACGCATCACAAGCCATCAAAAGTGTCTAGCTATTAAACTGAACACATACTTATCAAATGTCAAAATGTCTCCCTATTAAACTGAATATCCAGCATATAACAAGCCATCAAAAGTGTCTATTACACTGAATATGTATCACTATGACACTGAAAACCACACACATCACAAGCCATCAGAAGTGTTCAACTACTAAATTGAACACGAACAATATCAAAGGTCAAAGTGTCTCCTTATTAAGTTGAATAACTAATTATTACAAACCAGATGTGTCTCCTTTTTTAATTGACTGCTTAACGAATTACAAGCCTAAGTGTCTCGCTAGTACACTGAATACTTAACATATAACAAGCCAAAGTGTCTCGCTAATACCATGAATACTTAACATATAACAAGCCAAAGTGTCTCGCTAGTTCACTGAACACCTAACATATAACAAGCCAAAGTGTCTCGCTAGGACACTGAACACCTAACATATAACAAGCCAAAGTGTCTGGCTAGTACAATGAACAGCTAACATATAACAAGCCAAATTATCTTGCTAGTACACTGAACATCTAACATATAACAAGCCAAAGTGTCTCGCTAGTACACTGAATACCTAACATATAACAAGTCAAAGTGTCTCGCTAGTACACTGAACACTTAACATATAACAAGCCAAAGTTTTTCGCTAGTTCACTGAACACCTAACATATAACAAGCCAAAGTGTCTCGCTAGTACACTGAATACCTAACATATAACAAGTCAAAGTGTCTCGCTAGTACACTGAACACTTAACATATAACAAGCCAAAGTATTTCGCTAGTTCACTGAACACCTAACATATAACAAGCCAAAGTGTCTCGCTAGTACACTGAATACCTAACATATAACAAGTCAAAGTGTCTCGCTAGTACACTGAACACTTAACATATAACAAGCCAAAGTGTCTCGCTAGTACACTGAACACCTAACATATAACAAGTCAAAGTATCTCGCTAGTACAGTGAACACCTAACATATAACAAGCCAAAGTGTCTCGCTAGTACACTGAATACCTAACATATAACAAGCCATCGCTAGCTGAAGACTTTAGGTCTAAACTCATATTCGTTCAGAAGGGACAGTCACCATAACTGATCTGAGAAAAACTAAATAAAAAATGAGAGAAAAAAATCCATCCCAGTATAACAAATATGATATCCGGTGCAGTTAGTGAGTCAGTCTCCAAGCACCACATGTGGCACACTTCATAACGTTTCCTGTCACACCGCATTATAGAAACAAAGGTACCACAGACAACCGACAAACACCGATGATGGATGCAAAAGACACTTATCCATAAGTTCGTGGAACAAAGTTGTGTATAATAAGTTACGGACATGCAACGTTGTTATTATCCAAGCTATGAAGTGATTGGAAGATTCAGATATATCAGGAATTGATATAGCATAAGACACGTAGGCAAATATATACACCCTGTTTTTAACAGAACAAATTGAGTCTCTGAAACAACAATAACAAAGCCTGTCAGTGAATATACATATACAATTACAAGGGGTAGACTATATTATTATCTTTATTCACATTATTATCTGATTAAAGAATATAATATCAAAAGGGGAACTAGTGAATATAGATATATCGTCCAAAAGACTGCAATCTTAAGATATCTTTTTTCCAAATTGTCCAAATACAACTTTAGCACGCTTGCCTAAGTTAATATACAAACAGGAATAATAAAAACTTATTTCAGTACTAGTCTATATATAATGGTCAACAGGATTGCGATTCTATCGTCGCCTTTTCACAAACAACCACGAACAAACAGATGAAGTCGAATGCAGAGTTGTAATTTGGTAAATCCAAGGTTGAATACGACATATGGAGTATCACAAATACCAAAAATATGTGAAATACATCCTGGTGAATTGAAATTAAAGTATTTTAATTCCACAATTTACAAAGGCAAAATCACCAATTGAAATCAGAGACTTTCCATTTCATGTTACATAATTGTAAGTTTCCATATAAAGTCCAAAAAGAATTGAAATCAAAATATATCCCCATCAGAATCAATGTGATGACACTGTCACATACCACAAATAAAGATATATCACTTGTTTACATCCCATTCGTGATAAGCGAGACAATTGTAAACTTCCTATCCTGTACACATTTCTGTCACGTGTAAAGTATAGTCGGCTCCTATGTACCCCGCACACTACCCTCGTCGGTATTGAGGGAGTGTGTAATCTGCGGTCATAATATCATGCAACACACACAATAACAGCACAACAGTTACTGCACACTCTGCAGCGCAGACAGTCTGCATAATACGCCACAGCATTAAACAATCCCCTCTGACCTTTAGCCTAATTCTTCACGAAGCTAAACCCACCTCCAAGTCTGGACAGGCTTCACGGCTCTATAGCGGAACCGGTCCATTTAAGGATATTCGGAGGTTTTGGAGGAATGATGGCTCGGTAACAACATAGACTAGCCAGTCGATAGGAGGAGCTAACGTACAATTTACATAGGAAGGTGGGAAAATGTGTGAGGCGCTCGACAGACAGTGTCGTTTAACGATAGTGACGTAGTTATAACAGAAAATAGGATTTCAATGAAACACGCTATAATCAATGTGCGATTAAAAACAAATCCCTATTCAAATTTAGCGTCATAACCAATGAACTGTCGCGGGATATCGTATAGGTAAACAGAACAGCTCTCACAGTTCCCGGATGTATGTTTTGATTGCAATGATCGACATGGGGCTGTTAATTTAGTCATGTCGATTTCAGCAGACAGATTCCTGGCTGTTTGGATTATGTTGATAAAATAAGCGGGTGGCTGTTACTATGGCATTATGGCAACCATGAGTAGATCGTTCTTATAGGAGTTGTCATAAATGTTGATCATTCTGTGTTGGGAAATACACCTGTACCTGGATGTGATACCTCGAACAGGTAAATACGGCAGGGTTACTTCCTCGCCTTCAATACCTTGTGACAATGTTGGATAAGTCAATGTCATACCTGGCCTGTCAGTACGGTCTACACCAAAGTGCTAGAGTGATTTATTTGATTTGACAGTTCAAATCACATGTCAGGGAATAATTAATATTGAACAAAAAAAACCACTATAAATTAAACCTATTTCGAAATTTAAGCATGTAAATAAGCATATGTAAACCACAAAAAAAGTTCAAATAAACTGGAATTTAATTATATTTATTAAATTATAAAGTAAGCTCAAAAGATACCTAATTATTAACCTCAACAAAAAATAGAGCACTTACATATTGGAAGGTAGGGTGGCTGTACTACTATTGGGGGTAAGGACAGGGGTACACCTACCCATACCAGTGATTAGGTTTTATGCAGTAGTTAAGCACGCAATGTTCACACAAAGCTATTAGATATGACAGGCGTGTTGACAAAATTGATGATTATCTACAGTACGGCAGGTTGGAGGTATTTAACACTGCGTTATTGTCTATCGGTACGTCACCATACAAATCCACATAAATCAGGGGCAATTCACTTTACACCTCGATAAAATGCTTGGTTGGAGAATGTGGATCCTCCGACGTGATCTTTATGTTATATAACTATGATGCTGGGACGTTTGAGTTACGTGCTACATTTACATCATTTAATTTAATTTATTTGGGATAATTGTTTAGGTTTCTGCTATTTTTGGATAAAAAATTAAACATCGGTGTGTAATAAGTAATCACATTAACTTGGATACAATAAAAATATTAAATATATCAGGAGTAAACGATTTACAACGCATTAATAAAAGAACTCTGCTAAAATCAAAAGCCAGCCGAATCTTGTTACGTCGGTAGGTACCGTTTTAGCTATGTTAGATATAATCTTATTTCATTTAATAAATCAGTTCGTTAAGCATAATATACGATTCGTCTCTGAAAAAGGTTTTGAGGTTACTTGTTGTTTTTAGCGTCCATTGCATACGTAGAGACAAGGGTTATTCTTCATGATTTCTTTAATTTTAAATAACTTAAGAAGTCCACGGATTATACTGCCAAATGAAAATATAGCTATTAGCTTTTTGTGCTGGGAAGTCAATATATATTGCGATACAAGGTAAACACTAGTACAATCCAGGGAATCGACCAATGTATAGTGTATGCGTTTTTATTTTTAAAAAATACACAATTGACTGCCCAATCCCTTTCCTAATGTGAGTTTGATAATGTAGTATAATTTTTGTCTTATATATAAACAATAAAAAAATACAGTAAAGTATGACATTTAGATTAAGAAAAATAATTAAACCAAACTAAAAATGTTACATGTTTGTTCATTGTATTTTTCAAACTTAGACGTAAACATCAGCAGTCTATTGCCAATATTGTTTAAATGGAAATGTATTTATAAATTCAATAAATAAAAGCAGCATGGTTTTTGCAGGTATCCGATCTTTAAATATTTTACGATTTCAATATTTTCTTTCGTAAAAAATATAATCCTTGATACATTTAATGAGTAAGCTATATTATAAATTAATAAAGTATAACAATTTCGCGAAAAGTTTTTTGTACAATACTAGAAAAGTTTGAGTAAAAATTGTGAACTATTGTTTGATTATGTTAGCAGTTCTTCAATTGTAGAGACGATTTTATTAAGTTCCAAGTAAGTATTTAATTTTACAATTTACAAAAATTCCACAGATCTCATATCATAAAAGAAGATTTTTCAAAGAACATTCCTTGCATGAGTTTCAGCGATACGAAATTAGCGAACATATTTTATCGGCAAAAGGTGATGATAATTTATTGATGAAGTATATATAAAACATGGTATTAAACTGGACACCGCTGTTATATAAGAAAATTAATCTTTATTGATGTGTATCTTGTCAATCCCTAGTACTGAAAGTGATGTCATTATCTGCACAATGTACTGATAATCTTAAATACACACTGTTATTATATTACTGCCTTATTAATAATTTTTACGTAACATAGAATTTTTTCTTCTTGATATTAAAAAAATATTTTTGTTTTAAAATAGGGAAAGGCAAAAATATTTATATTCCCCTATATTTGATGTATTATGTATTTTATCATGATAAACAAGATATGTTACATAGACACTATAAAATATAACAAACATTCATTTAGAACAGATAAAAAATTGACGTTAACGAATAAATGAAATTATACTAAACTTAAGAATCAGTTAGATATTTAATCAATAATCGAAAGGTTATACAATTAATTATTTTTCAGTGATAACATGTTCAATAAGTTTTTTGATCTATGGATATTACATCTGTATTATGCAGCCAATTTTGTTTTTCGAAATCTATATTTTTGGATAAAAATACTGAATAAGCAAGGTTCTTCTGTACAGGGTAAAAACACTTAACATAAAAAATGAGAGTGCCATGACACCGACTTTCCTTGCCTGCGTTATCGATATTTCTCTGGTCAATTCTCTCCGCAGGAATACACAATATAAGATCTGAACACTGTGTCTGCCAGAACTGGTATATGAATACAAAAACATATTTGAGATCAGCGCTACTTATCTGGTGACCATTTTGATATAATTTATACCATGTAGGTGGCTTATTTTAGTAAGACACTGTTGTCCACGTTCAGTCGTTCTTTGATAAATATTCAATTTTGTACCAACTACGTACACCAAAATATCCCATGTAACCGTCATTCAGGAGTATATCGTAGCTGAAGAGCATGGTAGGATACACATTAGACAGTATATTGTCTTGTGCAATGCATTTTAAACGAGAGTAGTGAAACCACATAGCCGTCTTACTGTTAGACAAAACCTCGTTTGCTATGGCTGATTATACCGAGTAAACGTGGTTATTTTTCAGGGATAATCGAGTGTGTATAATAGACTAGCAGCGTATCGTATATCACGTGTAAAACTGTTCCCTGCGTGGCGATACTGACGATCAAATAAAGGCATGAGACATGAAAAAACCTTACGACCACGTTTCAGAATCATCCAAGATGCATCCATAATGATGTCTATATCAGGACGTACGCCCCGAATTCGTATGATAAAACGAACATCATGTTTCTTTGTCGTACGGTTATATCTGTATAAGAAAACGCTCATTAATACAACCAAACAATAGTAGATTAAACAATACAATTAAAATGAAATAAAAGGTTTAAAAGACAATACCAACGTTACCAAATCTGTGAAAAATCGCATGCTTTTCTCCATCTCCTTCCAATCCGGCATTACCAGTCGAACCTTTAAAGGTCACGAACGCTGCTGAGCCCGCGCAAAATTCTGATTGGCTGATTTTGAGACATGAACTAGAAAAAAATAATGGCGGAGACGTTCTAGTGAATATTCGCTACTGTGGTGTTGAATTTTAAGTTTATATCAGCGAAAATGGATTACATTATCTTTTGTTGTGAAAAAAGTTATATATTCAGTGTATATATACATTCTCTGTGAATATAATTTATGCAAATCATGAACAAGGATTTTATTCCAGACGGAAAACGAAATAGTCTGGTAAATAATTTGGATCGCCACGGTTTACCTGGGGCGCTGCAGGGGAGATTTGGGAATGTTTAACACATACATTTATAATTTTAATGCATTTAAAATATTTCTAACTGTTTGGTTTTAAATATGTATAAGCAGACAGGCTTGTTAAATGATATCATAGTCGGATAAGAAATATGCAAACGCAACGATTGTATAAGAAACAAGACCAGTTTCGTTTTTATTTTGTTATTAATCAAAAATTACAACATTATTTTATTTTTCGGATGTGTTTGAGTTTGCTTGTATTAATTGGTGGACCATTATGTTTAAATATCGATTATAAGTCTAACTCTCACATCTTTAACGATATATAGAGGCAGGAGGGGATATGATTGAGTTCTTTCCCACAGGAGGAAAATTATTTATCCTGCTTACATGCTTCAATATATGTTAACAACACAACAGCGACTTCGACGAAATTGTTTCCTTTAAATTTACAGAATAAATGTTATGCTTATTTTTCGTATAAAAGATAGCATATACTGATCTTCTTTATTCAATATTTTTACATACTAGAAATGTACACCAGAAATTACTATTTCATGCTCGTAAATATATATTTATTGCACAAATTTAAATTTAAAAACGCTGTTTAAGAAGATATTATTAGCAGACTAATATCAAAACTCCAAACAGCAATTTCAGTCAAGTATTCGTTTCATACTAAAACATACAGAGTTATTTTTATGTGAGAAGTGTAATGTAGAAAGGCATTACTATATTTCAGTACGCATGACATGATAGTTATGATACATTGTTTTGCTTTGGATTTCCATATTTTAGATACATTTTGATTCACAATCACGGAATAGATCAGGCAGTATAATACTAACGATATAGGAATCTTTTCTTGCAAATATATTTATACAAAATGTCCAAAAAGGTCAATATTTATCTTAAACGGTCTCGGTACAAAACAAAAGTCAGATTGATATATTAATAACGCAATTTGCAATCTATAAACTACGTGGGGGGTTGGTAAACATCATTTTAATTTTAATATTTGACAAGAATTAAATTTTATATTAAATGTAATCGATTTGATAAATGGAACAACTTGATCACTTATTGTTAAATAGTTTCTCCAATTCTATATCAGAATATATACTTTATAAAGACGTTTCCTCGCCACGATGAATTGACGGATGATGTTTATTATTAACTCCGCATTTGTACATTTCTTCACATGTTGATTAATATACCATATCTTTTATCAAAATCTCACAGAATTATCTATGCAATTTCTGCAATAAAACACATTTTCTGAAATGATTAAAAGCATTATTATGAGAACGAGAAGAAGATACCACATTAACATAATCAATTAACATGGTGTGGTTAGAACGGGAAATCAATTTAGAACCACCCTCCTTATTATCATAATTTATTTTGTCTGTGGAACTAATCTTATACGCAAAATCAATAATGCATAATATCTCAAAGTTGGATTCGAATGGGGTTGCAAGCATGCACAGAACAGAACGTAATGAGAAATATAAATAAAATTCTAAATGCAACCCTTTGTACTAAATTCGCAGCACGAATATATTGATTTTACATTTTCTTGACAAGCATTAGTCTTTTTGGTTCGATACTTTAAACATATATATTTAAAATACATTTAATTGGTAATAAGTGTAACCGGGAGATAAATTTTGGTTTATCCAGTCCAGCCGATACAGTGACCTATGTAGAAATTAATCAGCATAAAAAGTGTTATCTGGAGACATGTTCGTTCAATAACAGGTTGTTGTGAGCGACCTCACCATTATCACTGTGCGATATCACAACAAATTCATCATTGATAGATATATGGTGAACTTGCATACTTGTTGTTCATGTCAAAATATCGAACATAAATACTCTCCAGGAATGGTTACACTATGCACGTTAAACAGTTGACAAAAATAGCAACAATCGAGTGACATCGAATCACATGTAAGTAGTTCTGTAAGAAGTTTAAACGTTAATTAGACCATAAAGAGGTAAAGTCGTATGATTAACAGACTGGAGATTAGTTATGTACACACTGGTATGTATTTTATTTATGTCAATGATCCTCGTACATGGTAACATAGAAACAAGGCATGTTCGATAAAAACCCATCAATAAAATATCGCATATTCAACATGTAAGAGAGTGAAACACTTTGCAATAAACTAAACAGCGCTAAAAATTTACCTACATTATACATTATCATTATTATTATTAGATAATACTAGTAATGCCACACAAAAATAAATATTTTATTACAACATGACAAAGAAATGATAAAAACATGATGTATTAGATGTGTTTAAGTGTTATCATATATGTTAGGAAATTAAGGTATTTTGAGTGTTTAAACGCCATGTACATTTTAAAGTAGTACAATGTAATGATACTTTTTGGTTATCAGAGTTCATGTAGAAATTGATGGTAAATGAAAGCATAGATCATCTCTTCAGGGCAAACTAAACGAGTTTAACAGGTTACGAAAAATATACATAATCTAGTTAATCAATAAATACAAATTGTCCTATAAAACGTGGATTATTGTAGAGATGAATCTATAAACCAATATCAAAATGTTAAAGATAAGATTAAATGCTCTTTTGATTTTTTATTTATCGTTATTTGGAAAAAATATTCCTTTTTGCACACGATAGCCGCGTACTAAAAAAGAAATAATTTGGTCATTATTTCTCGACTATAAATGCTTATCCCTACTTGTCGTGAAAGGGTGAGTGTATCATTCTATGTATATGAGATGTACAAAATATTAGGGGTTTGGCCCTTGACCAGACCAGATTGTCATCTAAAACGTCATATGTTTAGAGAGTCCCTTGTCTTCTTTGCAATAATTAATAGAAATAGTTGAATTTCAGAGCCTGATATAAAATCGCTAATTTGAAACTTAATTAACTACCCATAGTAGTAAACAATACAATGATATCCATACCCCTAACGAACCTTGTCAGCCAAGATACTGTAGATAGAAAAACTATTCATTTTCAGATATAAGACCTGATAAATTGATCTCAACAAAAGGTATTACAATTAACAGCATTTTGCTAAAGAAATGTATTTTTTTTTATTATTTCGAGTAAGTTAGGTTGCTGTAAAGAAATGAACATTTGTTACTTCAGAAATCAATACTCGTCTAACATACTTCCTGGAAGATATATATTTACACCAATGATCAATGGTTAAGTTCTGGTAAATATCGATTCCCACTAAAGCTAAGAGAAAGGTATTGGATTTTCGTTCCACATGTGGTGTTCCAGCAAACTACCTTCGAATTGCACACAGAAGTAAAACCATGTAGATTTCAATAGAAACATGATACACTGCGAGTAAAATCATGCTTATATCACTGCAATATACATAGAGTAAAATTTGAACGGGAGGAAACAGACATTGACTGCAATAATCGATTGGACGTTCAACCTGGAGAATTCACATAACAAACGATCAATAACACACGAAACAAGTGTCGCTTAGGATATAGAAGATTGCCCCAGAGTTTATTTGTATCGTTTTTAATCTTCAGTTTTACGTGTCTTACGGACACTTTATAATTGACTTTCGAATCTGTTTTACGTGTGTCTTACCAACATCTCTTAATGATTTTCGAATCTGTTTCACGTGTCTTACGGACATCTTTTAATGACTTTCGAATTTGTTTAACGTTTCTTACGGACATCTCTTTATGATTTTCGAATCTGTTTTACGCGTATCTTACGGACAACTATAAATGACTTTCGATCAAAATTCTGCTAAGGTACGAAATCAATGTATGGAACTAAACATCAGGTCTATGTGTACAATTAAGCAAAATGAGTTCATATAGGTGAAACATAGAGAATTTACTTGCTATTACATTTCGAATGAAGCCCTGAAATGCTTTTATTATCTGTTTTCTTAAATCTGGAAAGAAGCTAGGCCATTCCGTCGAAATCACAACTCTAATAACAGAAAAGTAATTCCGGGAAAATTAATATTTTCAATGAAAAATTACAGCTCATCACTGCAGTGAAAATATAAGTTTTATCACTTTGATAATTTTCTATATATCACAAGAAAAAATGTAACAAAATAATATATTTATAAAGGTTACATATACCATTGTGGCGTTTATTGCCAAATCACAGAAAACAGTTGAAATAAACGAAACAAGAATATATAATAATGACTGTGAGGAATGGAATAAAAACAAATAAAATTTAGAAAAAAGAAGATCAGTTTTAATGTTTTATATAGTCGATAGAAAATATTAACATATTTTTATTAAATCAACTTCGGAAAATATCCTTGCTTGAGTGGTCAGGTGACAATAAATTTCAACAAAATATGATAGTTTCATAAAACAAGCTTTTGTTCTTGTTTACATTTTGCTTGCCCAGCTGTTGCAATTTTTCTCCCTTTTTATAGACGATTATAAGTCAAAACATTGTATTGTGTTATAACATTCAGGTGTATTTTACATTTTATTTCCTCCCTCTTTTAATATAAAAAATAAATACATGAATCACAGCCTATTGGTACCCAGGAGTGTATTATGTACACGGACTACATATACCTACCAATATTTATTTATTTATTGTTCAGATTATTATATTCGTACTTAATGTTTGAGGATGTGTCCATTATTCTTTTCTTAATTTCCTCCAAAATGAAGATTTTAACAAACATGATCATGATATTTTATATCAACGTATTTTATTCTTACGCAATGTATGGACCTTAACACAAATAATTTTAGAAATGAGCACAGTGTAATCAAATCCAGCAAGAGATTCAATTGTGATTTCAACTTTGTACATGATACAAGATACAAGAATTTTTTTATTTAGAGTCGCATATTTAAAAAAATAAAAATAAGCACTGTAGTGCTATTATTGCGACAAACTAAAAGTACTTTTGTAAACTAGTTATTGTAATGTCAAAATATATATTGGGAGAAGGCGTTGATGAGTTAGAAGTCGTAGGTATGTGTTACAGGTGTTTAGAGTAATATACGAGTTATGAAGGGCGTTTTACAGAATTATTATCATTATGATATTGTTCATGTTCAGATAATTTTGTGTCTATCATGCTGTCCTTCTGAATAATATCTACGTTTTCATACTATAAAAAACACATTTTGAAATAAGTAGAAAAAATAGATAATACCAAACAGTCAACATAATAATTATCCGAACTCAAAATCAATTAAACCAGGGCAAAATACGATAAGTTAACTTTATTGTAAATAAATTGTTACAACATGTATCATAAACATCTATACATGAAGAAATCAATTAAACACGTAATTCGTTACTGATTAATGATACGTATCATTGGGATATATATAAAACAACATAATTTTCTTAGTTATAATAATTATATTAAAAACTAAAATATACATTCCACAGCTTCAACTTAGAAAACAACATGGAATATAAAAGATAAAACCTGGAACTGATAAAATATCCAATCAATAAAAAATCATTTCCCTTTCAGTATATGACATCATAATTTATCCAGAATTACACTGTACACGTAGAGTAAAACGTGTACACCAAAACTGTCCTTTCTAAGGAATTCTAAAACACGAATATTGATTTTTATCATGTCATTGGCTATTTTTCTGTTGACCCTGCTGACAGAGCAGGTCTCGTTCCAACTATTTTGACAGCCTCCCCATTTTGCGTTACATTAACATAAGCTCTTTCTCCTTTATCAAGTCTGTTTTATTAATGTTGGAGAATACTTTCTTTTAGTTACAGATTTTCATAATAAAGCTTTCTAGTCTGTATATTGAACATTTTGGAGTAATAAAGAAAATTATATAAAAAAGACAATACTTTCTATTTAAATACAATAGATAGAACAATTTTAAATAATTGTTTACATACAATACAAAATATTTCTGAGATGAGCAGTAGTTGACATGGTCAAGCTACATTTTGTATGTATTCCGAAACACTTAAGCTGAGATTCCTAATCTGCTCTTTACATATGTTAGAGGTTGTAACAAGTTATCATAAGGAAGAGATATGGATGATTCGGGTTTACATTTGCTTAAGTCAACAGAAAGTAAACTATAACCTGTATTTTGACTTAAACAAACACTTTCTTTATATGATTGTTTTATGTTGGTCTAGGAAAATAAACCATTAACATCGCGCTTATTAATACTAGTGTTTTTACTCGCTAGCATATATCAAAATACAAACGATAAATTCATTTGTTTGTCATGTGCAAAAGGTTGATATAGTTTAATAATAGTTAACGATTGATGCATTTTTTTAAAATGATCTTACAAGTTATAAATTGTCTTAATATTACCTTAATACCCTGCCTGTGTCTGTAACTCTTTAACCATTTCCTAATTGGAACCATTTTAAACATGAGATTAAGATTGTTGACAATCAAATATGAGAATTTAGACCACGTACAGAGTACTATTGAAGATTTTTCATTCGTGGGTTACAACCTGGTTTTGTACTACAAAGTATCGTAGATACCTCATATAAAACATTAGTAACTTTAATTTTTTATCATTTGATAGTCGCTTGAAAATAACGGAAATAGCTAATGTTTGTACGCAACATGTTATTTACTATTATACAGCCGTTATTTAGCATTCAATGCAAATGATACATTTTGTACCTTAAGTGTACCATGAACGTTAGGTATAAACTATTTAGCATTCCTATACGTATGATATATTTTTATTTACATGCCATTTGTTTCACTGGTAATGTATTGTTCGATTTGGAAAATATATCATAATGTTTCATTTGTCTTTGAAAAAAACATTCCAACATCATTAAATTACCAAATCCAAGAAAATTTCTTGTGACAAGTTTAAGTAAACTGGTATATAAACTTGTGTATATGACTTTATCATAGTATTGATTTAACGTGTAAAAGCACAAACGGTATTGTTACTGTAGCAACATATACGAACAAAATGAAATTAAATTCAACACTTATAGATAAAACAGGAATGTAAGGACCGCGATCTTTAAACTACAACATATTGGCCATCATCATAATTGTTATCTTACATACTTAGGACTCGTACCACAGGACCATTATTGAGAATATATCATATATAATATACGGTTCATAATATACACAGTTTCGTAGTATAAGATTTGAAATTATACAGAACTAGTTTAATTTTACTTCCAAATTGATCAATTAAAGGGGTTTTACGCACCTAGCCCTTCTGCTTCTACATTAGTTTAGAAATTTTGGATTCCCACCTTTTGGCCCCAAGCATCACTGAAGAGTCCTAGGAGGACGAAACAGCTGTATGAAGCAGTTTAGTTATTTTTTCGGCATACTGTATCTATTACTAAATTTAAAAGGTACAGCATATGTGTGTGTTACGTAATCTTCTATCATTATATAACTATATATGTTTTATTCATAAAAGTTTGAAATATTATTTTTAAAATTGTTTTTATATTCCTATTTTTTTGAAAATTTTTGAAGGAAAATAAACCTAATTTATTGAGGATAGATAAATTAATAATTGACCACTGAGCCAGGTGATATAGTTGACGAGGTGATGTATATGTACGATTTTGATGTGCATACTAGAATTCTATGTAACAGTTTACTATAGACGAACCGTTAAGTGGCTATGGCGCGGTCAATACGACATTCCAGCACATATTTGAATTAACACGTCATATACTTTAATTACTTCAGGAGGGGGACGTCATCCGACATGAGATAAGCACGCCACGAGGTTAGATACGATCAGAAAATCCCGGATACTGATACCTCGGGATAAGGTAGAACTAATATGTAACGTGAGAGAAAGAAAGTAATAGATATTTATCAGAAATATAACAATGGAAATGCCAACGAGACGAAACAAATTTTACCACTATTTCTATCACTTCTATCGATATGGGAAAAGGAAAAATAACAAAATCAGTCAAGCAGAAACCACATCTATTTCTTTTCTTATTTTCGTTTTTGGTCGCAAAAACTACGTTTTGTTATAAATGTATTCATGTTTCCCTAATGATATTTGAAAATTTGTAAATATATATAAGAATCAAAATAATGTCACAAAATACAACATCATTAAATAATAATCACCAATAAACCCAATGATTACACGTTTAAATACTTTTCAACTATCGGTGATTTCCAAACAAAATTGATTTGATATATTAGATTGCAATTACATCAATTCTTAAAAAAAATATAGGTTTAAGGACTCTTTCAAATGTATTTACGTTTAAAAATAATTCTTAAATCGACGAAGATTTGAATTATAAAAGTGTGTATTGAGAACGTTTTAATGACCATGATTCAAAGTACTTGAATACACCGAAGCACAATTTCATTTCTAAACACATTGATGATGCCATAGAGATATTCCGGTTTTATATCTATAATTCGAATTGCCGATTGCAATATATTAAGGGGACACATATGGCAATATACAGAAAAAACTGTTAGGTTATAATGAACGGCATCCCTTACAGAAAAACCTAACAGTGTGACTTCTAATACATAACTTTGGCTTTGCCAAATTGGAAGCAATTTATGCTAGCTACTTATTTCGATAAATGCATCAGTTGATATGTCCTCGAATTAAATCTACAAAAAGTGAGATGTGAGTCCAATTCTATAATAAGTATACTAATTCTTGTGACATTTCTAATATTTTATTGCTGACATTAAAATCAGAACCTGAACGCTTTGCTGACGAAATACGCAACTGATCAAATAACTAACTTTTTTTTCTAATTGGATAGTCTTATTCGAATATGTTTTTTGTGAAATAATATGATAAAATAATGTAAATAAGCCAACCCCCCTTTTTTTCGAATTCTATACAAAGTTGGATTATCTTTATTTTTGGACGGTATAAATACGGCAATTTTATTGTGATTTAAAATGAACAATCACAACTCGAGTATTGTTGTTTGGGAATGATGAATTAACTGATGATCAAAATGCTCTTATCTTCTTATGTGTTCAAAATTTTATAATTAGCTCTAAGAGATTTGACTGATGTTCATGCTCCTTTTTCTTGTTTTGATTTATCATTTATCTCATCGCACAGTTGTCGAAAACTTTCTGTTCTTGTTGCTATAGTATGACCTCCGCCCCCTACCCCCCCTCTAAACCCTTTTCCACTCTCCTATCCAACTTTTTTTCTGTAATTACGTTACCGTTTTCGTATACATATATATATATACATCAACTACATCATGTATCATTTAAATCCATGTGTTTACTGTACTGGAGACGGATTTTACATAAGTGTTTAACACTTGTTTCCGAATCCAATTCATCCATAAGTGTGTTAAATGTATTGAATGAAAAGGATGTATATTGAATGAAATAAAGTTTATACTAAAATGAACAAATAGTATACTGCAATATTTTATGCTTGTTAAACATTTCTTTTACAAACATTATAAACCAAAGAAAATGCAAATATTTCATTTGTTAATTGTAAAAATAAGTGCAAGCTGTCGTTAAAGATAGAAATTTCTATTTATATCGTCATCTAGAACTGTGTATAAATCTTATAACGAACAACAAACGCAGGTTCGATCAGGTAAATATTGATGAAAATATTTGTTTAAAGTTATAAAGCAACTGGTATATACAATACAATGTATTTTCAAACATGGAAATTCTAAAAGGAAGGAACAACCAGCTTTAATTAGTTACGTTGGGTTAGAGAATTAATATATCATTAAATTTTATTGCATCAATGTTGACATTTATTTTCTGTGGATGTATTTGATATCATCAAATATATATATATACTTTGAAAATGCAAATAATAAAAACGTGAATCAAAAGCAAAATCGGATCCCGACACAGGAACGCACATAGACATTTGTTCGACTAATTGTGGTTAAAATCAACCACAGGAATATCATTTATAACAAAAAAAATGTTATATGACGTAAACAATTTGAAAACCTTGTGTTCTACGTCATATTCAAGTGAGATATAAAAACAATTCGTGATTGAAACCGGAATTTAACAAAAACTTAAAACATATAACAACTGCATATTTCTCATCCGGTATTTGACAATATTATCTATTCATGGGTTGGAAAATATACTTATCAGATTAAATGTTCTGAAATCATATTTCAGTAAAGAAATAAGCATAAGTTTAAACGTAAATAAAATATTTTATTTCATAATTTTCAATTAAAAAGCTCACCTTTGTGGAGCCCCATGACTGAATAAATCGATTTTCTTGCATCTGATTGGTTCTATTTAAAGGAACATATATGCCCTCATTATGTTAATGTTTTGGAAGATTTTTACATAAAATCAATACCGATGCTCAACGTTTAAAGATTATTTCTAGTTACATCATTTGTCTTCACAAAACTAAACAATGTACCAACTGGACCTAGATTTCTTATACTAAAGACATATTTCGAGACAGAGATCGTTTAATATCTGCGGTAATGCAAACTAAATAAAAATGTTAAGTATGTTCATAACTGGTCAAAATGAAACGTTTACTTATGATTTGTCATCAGATGTAATATCTTTTTAATTTTCCCTAATACATTTCACGATATGACTTATAGACGTAATAAAATAAGCCTTCAACTAAAACACTATCGTTTCCATGGAAATAATTATACACTTTGTGTCACTAAAAGTTGTGTTAAAGGCCATTTAGTTGTTGTGTGGATTCGGTTTTGATTCTCAAAAACTTTTGTATAGTCTTAAACTTTTTATTCGACGTAGCTAAAGATGTAGAAAAATGTTCATTTTATTTACTTTTTCCTTCGTAATATTTTGTCCATGTATTTTGCGTACCAATATCTAGAAGTCAAAAAACCAAAAAACAAGACATTTTAGTTATGGATTTTTTTTTTAAGTTTCTAAAGAATTTAAGTGTAGTTATGACCTATGATATCATAAATAAAAGCATTATTTTTCTTTGGGAGAATGTTACATTAAATAAAAATATCAAATGCTGTAAACATAAATGAAATCATTTAAAAATTTCCCAAAAAAAATTATATAAAAATAATTTCCAACAAACCAAAAAATGCGGTAAGACAAAACAAATATGTATCTGACCCTACGAAAATAAGAATAATGATGAATATATATAACACTGGTTATTTTTGAAATGCAATATATCCTTATCATTTTCTTCGTTTTAATACTCCTTACAGTATTTCAAAATTAATATATTTGGATATTTTGAAATCCCGATAAATTAAGCAGCACACCTTTCCAATTATAGCAATAAGAGGTTTCACATCAGGTCTACGGATTTTTTTTATAATTTTTGTTCTACCAACTATGCTAATAAAATTAAAACTCGTTTCAAAATTTACTTACCAATCCATTCTTGCATTATTTTAGCTTGATATTCAATTCAAAACATGAGTTTTCATAAAAATACTTACAATGTACATATATTGCTTATATCACCCGCATGATATCCACAGAAAATGACAAAATTCAAAGTTATATACATTTCCAAGAAATCCAGTTGTTGACAACATCAGATGCATTCGTCATTTTTAATCTCATAATGTTTCGGATATTTCCAATAAGGACATATTTAATGAGTTACAAATATAGACAGGGTACTTCTTTCGTCTTATGATGGTACTTATATTATAATGGGTCCGAAAAGACTGTTGATTTAGTTACACGGATGTACATGAACTACCTAATATAAAGGTTTATTATGATCGTTCACAAACTATAAGAACCAAATAGTAAGCTTTTATGTCATATTTGATCAAATTTGTACAATTTTTACCATAAACACAAATCACTTTGATCATAATCCTATAATACATTTTGTAATATCGAAATATATGAAATATCTTCTGTAAAATAACCAAAGTAATACCAAGAATGCAAACCAACTTTTCATTAATTTCACTATAAATTCAAACTGAGTAGATTGTATATTTAATCAACAACACTAGAAAAATTAGGTAAAAATTAATCATATGTAAAGAAATATATATGTCCTAATAAAGCATGTTACATATGTTTGTCAGACGGTTCAATTTAATATTAAGAAGGAATGCGTAAAAAAAAAAAAATACACATAAAAGCCGACATAAAAAACCAAACAATTTTCAATAGGGAATTATTCAAAATTATTCAATATATTTCTTTTTAAAAAATTACAAATACCCTCAAAAAAACAAAGGCAATCTTTTTTGGGGGAAATTACTACATATTCATATTTACCATAAGTAATCTACGAAACATATCATCGAACTTATCGAAGACTTATATTAAAAATCTTACAGGGAAATCAGATTATATTTATAAAATTCACAAATTATTGTGAAGGCGATTTCTGTATTTAACTCAACAACCAGAACTCGAGATAAGATTAAAACGTTATATCTGAATTAAAATAGATATTGTTTTAGTAAACATGTATGTAACTGTACATAACATAATCGGTGTGGAAATATAAATCGTTTATAAAAGTGCACTTTGTTATGTAAATGGTAAAAATGTTTATATATTTAATCGATGAATAAAGAAAAAAACTTGAAATCCAGAAATGAATGTATCGTATAAGGAAATTAAAAGAAAACCTTGCCAATATCTTATATGATATCATCAGAACCAATTGATGTATTAGAAATGATATCAGGAAATGACAGTCTTTCGCCTATGTCATATCCTGGTCTTGTCAGCGTAATAAAATTTGAAATATTGTACGTATTAAAACAATTTTGTTCTCATATACTTAAATTTTCAATTTTACAAACATCAAATTTTATATTTCTTTAATTTTACATTGATTTAAAGTAACATAAAATAACATAAACTGAATATTGTATGTTTATTCTGTAAGTTGTAGTGAGTTTCAAGTAAGAAAAAATGACAACCTATAAGTTGTACCGCCATTACACAGACCAAAATACACTGACATTGACCGATGAAACAATAATCTATTGACTGCAGTTGACGTAAAAGCTTAGATACTAATCGTTTCCCAGAAAATAACCATTTCTATAATCGACAAGATTCGTATTGCAAAAAGATGTCCAAGGAAAGAAAACATATATTTAGGTCAGACTGAAGAACGATGTTATTTCTATAACTGCAATAGGCTAATATCAACAACATTGTTTCCTTTACATATCTTTCATATCAAAATTTTATTCAAGAGAATGTTATTCTAAAATAAGAATATTTATATCACAAAAATAAAAAAATCTAATTCTTAGATAACGCATCCTATGAAATAGAAGAACACAAATTAACCTAAATGGGGGGAAAAAGAAAGAAAAGAAGCAGGAAAGGCAAATAGGGAAGGGAATGAAGAAACTGAAAAGTGATATGGGAAGGTGGAGACGAAAGTAGGACTGGGATGAAAAGGAGAAGGAAAGCCCAAATCTTATGGGCTAGGTTCTGTGGAAGGACAGAGAAAAAATGGGGAAATCAGGGGAAGGCCAGGATGCTGGGTTCGAAGGGGTGTTGATAACAAAATGAAACCGGAAAGACGGAAATCGAATGAGATAAGGAGAGAAAGAAGAAGAGAGAAAACGAAGGAGTGAATAGGGGAGGGATTCAATCACAAAAAGGACGTCAGGGAATAAGAGTTGTCAGGAGGAGCAAGATGTAAGAGAAAAACTGTAAAGTGGAAAAAATATTGTCAGGCATTAAACGCTTTAAAGGGGAAGGGAAATTATGTAAGGGAGAAGACAGTTTAGAAATAAGAAGTTGTAAGGAGGAGGTTGTATAAAGGAGGAAATTGTAAAGGGAGAAAAGTGGAAAAGAGGAGAAAATTTTAAGGAGAGGAAAATTGAAAAAAAACAACAGAAAAACATAAGAAGAAGGTTGCATTAAGGAAAAATATCTTAGGAAAAAGTTGTAAGGAGGAGGAAATTTATAAAGAGGAGAAAGAGTTTTAAGGAGGAGATGGTTGTACAAAGGAAAAAGTGGTTTGGAGAGGAAAGTGGAGAGAGGAGAGGGTTATGAAAAGGAAAACGTGGTAAGGAAAAAATGTATGATTTAGAAAGTTGTAAGTAGGAGAGGGTTGCAAGGAGAAGAAATGTGTAAGGTTAGGGAATTTGTAATGAGAAATAGGCTGTAAGAAGAAAGAAGAAGGTTGTAAGGAGGAGAGGGTTGCAAAAAAGAAAGGCTGGAAAGATGTAAGGATGAATGGGTTGTAAGGAGAAGATGATGGTAAGGAGGAGAGGATTGTAAGGAGGAGCGTGTTGGAAGGTGGAGAAAGATGCTAGAAGGAAAATGTTTGTTGAAAGGAGGGGAAAGTTGTAAGGTGGGGGAAATTCGTGATATGTAAGGAGGAGAAAAATGTAATAGGATAAAGGTGAAAGGAGAAGAATGTTATCAGGATGAGAAAGTTGTAAGAAGGTGAAATATATAAGGAGGAGAAAAATGTAGGGCGAATAACGTTGTAAGTGGAAGAAAGTTGTAAGGAGAAAGCTGAAATAGAAGTAAAGAAGTTCAGCGGCAGACGGGCAGAGAAGGAATAAGAATATGCTTTTGCTTACGATGGAATGGCAGCTGTACTTGTCGTTAGTCCCTCCTGATTACCTTATGTCTTTTTATGTATATAAAAGTCGCTGAAACTTGTATTTTCCTTTAATGTTTCCAAAATCTATAAAATACACATTTTGTTATAAAAAGTGCAAAATAAATACATAAAAGGCTCATTTATGAAGAGAAATTTAGGAAATACCGAATCGTCAAGAAAACCATAATTCGAATTCAAAGCCGATTAAACTAGGGGCAAAATATGAACGAAGAAAATATAAACATGGATATCTTTTTAAAAAATATAAGAGAATAAGACCAGGTGTTCTGGAAAAGTAAAACCTTTCCATATTTCTGTATTCATGTGTACTAAAGAAAAAGCAATCAATTCATAAAGTAAGCCATTAAGTACAAGCAGGTAGGAAAGTATTTCGTCATCTAAAATAAAGTAGTCTATCCCCGTTCGCGATCCTGTTCTTTTCACGCACTAAAATGTATGATATTATGCCTTACGGACAGGTTAGACTATGACCATTATACAAATCTATCTAAAGCTAATCAGGATCAATATAACAATAAAAACCTGATATTAAGGTAACAAATAAAACGTCTACAAAAAGGTCAACAACATACATCAAATAGGATCATGTTTACTTCAGCGACCTAAGCTCTTTGCAAGAAATACGAATGTTATACATTTTCAACGTTTTAAGTATACTTTCCAAACACAGCGAAAATACGAATAGCTACATTGATGCTCCTTCTGTTTTTTGTATACCTGTATGCCAGTGCGAAAGCGAAGTTTGTGAATTTCACCAAAATCGATATCCGCATAAACTAAAAAAAAAGCCAAACAGGTTCTTGTCTAGCTCTCCAACAGGGAAATATATTGAACAACCGTGTACACCAGGGGCATAGTTTGTTCTGTCTAAGAAAACATGGAATAGCAGGGTTACGGAGTGTAGGATTACAATAATACGAACCATGCATTATACAGATATAGACAAACACTCGGCTGATAAATGGAGACAAATACTGGAAGTTAAATTATAGAATATGTTTTATCAAAATACGTTTATTCTGATAACCAACGGGGTTCTTGAATTCGAAGCATAGTTATCTTCATTTGTCATTATTATATAAACTTTCTAGCAAATAATGTATTCAAAGTAAATTGTACCTACAAGTTGAATATGTGCATTGTTATGAAGTTACTAGATATGTTTTATTAAAAAGAAAAATAAGAGAATATCAAAGCGTCAACAAAACCATAATATAGGCAAAATGGTATGTAAAAGGATGCCTTAAATATGTCATCAAGTGAGACTGTTTGTTTCCTTAATTATGGATTTTTTTTTTTCAAAAAAATGTGGGAATACCGAAGCGTCAACTAAATCATAATCCGATATAAGTCGATTAACCTAGGGGCAATATATCACCAAAGGAAAGATTAACACAGAGACCATTGAAAAACGACAATAGAGTAAGACCAGAGGTTCCAGAAGCGCAAGCGTCGTCTGTATCTGGATCACATCCAAGAAAATGTCACGTCATCAAATAGAGAAATGAGTCATATGCAATAATATCCTATTTTCAAGTCACCAAATAGCATGTGACAAAGATGACGTAACTCAAACGTATTCTGCACCTTTTAAAGTTAGTAATAGATACAGTATGCCGAAAAAAATAAATTGAACTGCATCATACAGCTGTTTCGTCTTCCTAGGACTCTTCATTGATGCTAGGGGCCAAAAGGTGGGAATCCCAAATTTCCTAACTAATGGAAAAGTAGAAGTGCGTAAAACCCCTTTAATTTATGAATTTAAAAGTAAAATTAAACAAGTTTTATATAATTTAAAATCGTCTATTACGAAAATGTGTATTTCATGTGCAATGCCACTACTCAAATGAGATAACTGTGGCTATTGAGGCTGTGGTTACTACGTGATAATATCTAAACAACGATTCTGTGATTTTACTTACGTAAGTTGTCTGTATGCCACCACCCATACTGTACTGTTGATTCTGACGCAATGCTGAGGATACATCACAAATAATATTTGTGATTTATTGTGATTTTTACAAAAATATTCTACTTTATAAATAAGATGACATGCGCATTATACTTTAACTTGTACCCTCTCTCTCTTCCTATATTTTATCACAAAGTTTTTTGACATTTCGTTCATTTGTATTTTTGTCCATCTCAATATTGAAAATTTCAAATGAAGGACGTGGTTTAGCATAAGCTTTAGAGCTTGTTTCCATATCCGTTTTCAGTCTTGTTGTGATATCTGTTGTTGCAATTTGCTTGGTTAGAAAGAAACGAAATAAAGTTTGCACATTTGAGGTTATCCTGTAACTTGTTTCTAATTTATTATGTTATATTCTACCAATTATGCCGGATATTTGATCTATGTTTCGTAGTTTGGGTGCTACCATACTCATTTACCTGCGGTGTATGTTAAAAATGAACGTAAAGTCATCACATGCGACTGTCCCTATTTCATTTAGTAATCCATTCAACATCCAAAAGGAGATTTCATCACATGGTACTACTATCACCACATCAGCTAAAGTTTAAGGGAGAATGCTACCTAACGCATTCAATTTGTAATTTGCTACAGGTATAATCGAAAAAATAACTGGAGAATACCAATTGTCAACAAAACCACAATCCGAACCCAAAATCGACTAAAGTAGGGGCATAATATGAACAAAAGGAAAATATTTACATAGAGACCACAAGCTAATACTCAAAGAGAAGATGGCTTAATATAAGAGTGGAATCTTGTTGCCAAATCGCCTTTAATCAAATGTATATATTGGATCTAGTATTGTACATGATTGTGAATAAAATACTGTTTAAACTAAAGAGTATTAATTATCTTAACGTAACAATAATGTAGCAATGTATCATCATGTTAATAATTTGAAACTCCTTTAAATCTTAGTTACTTATATTGATATACATCCGTGTTTTTAATTTACATTATTTTTGATGATCATTTTAATAATCCCGTTGGTATAAACAATTTTTTCATACATGTTCAAAATATATTTTGATGTATCTTGCTATTCTGATTGAAAGAATACCTTTATCATGTTGAAGAATTTTTACGAATAGATATTTTTCAACTAGATAATCTGAACAACGTTTTATATGGCCCCTAACTTCTCAAACTATTTTATTGCTAATTATATAATAGTCATTAAAGTTAAGCGTTAATATGTTTCAGCTTCAAAATGTGTAGTATTCGGAGAAACACCTACACAATCTCAATATCTTGTCTTGGGATTAGCTCAGTAAATAATTCAAGAATAAAGGAAGCCATATTGATAATGTAGGATGGTTTATAACTGTAAATTAGCATAGCGTGGTTACAGTTCACAAAATGAAAAAAAAAAACAAAACGGACACGATTTCAATTTAGTGGTTTAATGAAATATAACTTAATTTAAACATTGGTTAAGGTAATCATCAAATACACAAAGGATAGGCCGAATTATTCTTGATAAAAGATCAGAATATATAATGAAATTATTAACAATATTACTTAATCCGTTTCGTTGTATGTAATATGATGCACCATAGAAGAAATATTAACATGAACTTTAAAACTTCATTGATTAGAATAGAGAATCAGATAAATATTCTCCTCTTGTTATCAAAATTTGAGCTAACCACAAAACTATGGTAGGACGTTTTTGACCACATTTCAGCAGAATAATTTACGAGCAGCCTCTATATGTGACCTGCAGGTAAAGATTTGGCGATGCAAGTAGCGTAGTGAACGACACATTATGTTAATAGAAAAATTATGTCTGCAGCGCAGAGTCCCGGCCAAAGAAACCCGGATGTTTCAATGTGGATTGATTTCAGAATGCAAATTCACTATTCTAATGTGATTAACGACATAAATTTAACGTTCAGTCCACCAAATCCATACCCATAACATCGCATTTAGGAAATTGTAGAAGTCTGACGTCTTGCGTTTCGTTTCAATATATATTTCGTTTCGTATCTTGTCTCCTTTTCTATTTTAATTTTGGTTGCAATTTCTATCATGCTAAGAATAACTTGAAGGACAATCGACACATAGCTGCATTTCTAACAAAATAATAAAGCATCCAAATCTTGGCTGATTTTGAGTTACAGAGTATTGCTCTCTGGGCTAAAATTGTCATTACCACAATATTCATGAAAGCACTGAAGCGTCAAGTTTGCTTACTCATTTGACAAACTGCAAAATATGACGATATTCTACCTTTAAAAGTGTGGCACATTACTTGAAACAGGAAAATATCGAAACTTTATTTGAATAACATACATTACATTATATTTTCAGGTTAACTGCAGATCCAACTTGTTCTCTATTAGATTGACTCCGTCACTAGAAAAGTATAGTAATCATAATTATTTAGAAAAAATAGATCAACTCTTATATCTTTGATAACGTGTTAACCTGGCTCTGATTCAGGGGCATATAAGCTTGTAGCAAATGCTGTTGAGAGGTTCCTAAGGGCTGATAGTCAGTTTAGTAATATCTATATATAGCCATATCAGTAGACAATTTTTTATTATCAAACCACAATTTAGACTAAACTTTAATATCGCGCCAAGCAGGTCAATGATATTAGGTGCTCAATGTACAGTTATGATAGGAAGTCATATCGTTGGGGGGAGGGGGGGGGGGGGTATCAGAGAATACCAAAGTGTCAACGAAACCATAATCCGAACTCAAAATCTATTAAACTAGGGGCAAAATAGGAACAAAGGAAAGATTTACATGGAGACTCTCTTTTGATTCAATGTTTTGTTTTCAATGTAGGCACATCATACTCTTTCCGTCAAAAACAGCACAGATATGTCCAAAATAGCCGAACGTAATGTCAGCACTGAAAATGAGACATGATATGTTTCTTCGTCCTTTGATATATTTACAGACATTTAGAGTTGGAAAACTGTTTTTGACATCTAAAGTAGCCTTCCAGGTATACAAGGTAGATAAGGTCACATTTATCCTTAATATGACACGGATGATATCAACCGTGTCACGAACGCTACATTGGCAGAAGGGGCAGATACCAACACCGAGTACAGGACTTGTTAGAACATGATAATAATTATAATATGAAGTTTGTAAATGTATATATAAATGACATATAGGAATTAAAAACCCTGGCAACCCGTTGGGTTCGTTAACTGTTTTGACTCTATTTACGTACAATCAGTTTTCAACAGTGATGAGTTTATGCATGTTGAGACAGCAATACAGATATCCCCACACAAACGGTTTCTTATCACAACGAACCAAGGTGTGAAGGACTTTTCTCTTGTACAAATCCATGTCATAGTTTTTTTTATAAGTATTCTAGGTCTTACATTTCTGATGATTGAGAATCAGATTTCATAACCTGAATGCACTGTAAATTCTTATGTAAGTATATACATATCGTGAGAATATTGATGTAGCAATCCAAAACATTGAAGCAAGTCATTAGAAACTGAGTATTGGTGTAGAAAAATAATCAGAGAATAGCAAAGCGTCAACAAAACCATAATCCGAACTCAAAATCGATTAAACTAGGGGCAAAATTGGAGCAAAGGGAAGATCTACATTGACACTCGTAAAAGCACAAAGAATAAGAACAGGTTTTTCGGAAGAGTAAGCGTCTTTTGCTTCATCGACGACACCAGCCATGTAAATCTTTGTCCCATCCAAGTAAACACCAAGTTCTCAAAACGAGAACTGAGTATCATAGTCAATCACAACAAGTAAACACACTAATGAACATACTCAAAAACGTGCATCATTATATCACTTAAAGATACAAAATATTTCTCAATGAGACAAAGATCATAAAACTTGCCCATAAATCTGATCTACATGCATTCCTCGAATGTAGATGTAAGCTTACTTCTTATTACCAATGTAAGGCTGTATTACTGTATTTAGAAAAGCCCAAATGTACTCACGAAAAACATGGGTAATAACTGCCAGATATAACAAAACATAGAAAAGGACAACTACGGGACGAAAAAAAATAACGAAAGATAGGAAAACACAAGAGCAGGAAAAAAACCAAACGAACCAAGAAAACGATAGCAGCAGGAACAGAAGATATGACAAAGAACAAAGGAAAAGACAACAACAGGAACGGAAGTGATGACAAATAACAAAGGAAAAGACAACAACAGGAACGGAAGAGATGACAAAGAACAAAGGAAAAGACAACAACAGGAACGGAAGAGATGACAAAGAACAAAGGAAAAGACAACAACAGGAACGGAAGAGATGACAAAGAACAAAGGAAAAGACAACAACAGGAACGGAAGAGATGACAAAGAACAAAGGAAAAGACAACAACAGGAACGGAAGAGATGACAAAGAACAAAGGAAAAGACAACAACAGGAACGGAAGAGATGACAAAGAACAAAGGAAAAGACAACAATAGGAACGGAAGAGATGACAAAGAACAAAGAAACGATAGCAGCAGTAACGGAAGTGATGACAAAGAACAAAGAAAACGATAGCAGCAGTAACGGAAGTGATGACAAAGAACAAAGAAACAATAGCAGCAGTAACGGAAGTGATGACAAAGAACTAAGAAAACAATAGCAGCAGAAAAGGAAAAGATAACAAAGAACAAAGGGAAAGATTACAGCAGGAACGGAAGTGATGACAAAGAACAAAGGGAAAGACTACAGTAGGACCGAAGTGATGACCAAGAACAAAGAAAACGATAGCAGCAGGAACGAAAGTGATGACAGAGAACAAAGGGGAAGACAACAGTAGGGATGGAAGAGATAACAAAGAACAAATAAAACTATAGCAGCAAGAACGGAAGTGCTGACAAAGAACAAAGGGAAAGACAACAGTAGGAACGGAAGTGATGACAAAAGAACAAAGGGAAAGACTACAGCAGGAACGGAAGAGATGGCAAAGAACAAAGGGAAAGATTACAGCAGGAACGAAAGTGATGACAAAGAACAAAGGGAAAGACTACAGCAGGAACGAAAGAGATGGCAAAGAACAAAGAGAAAGATTACAGCAGGAACGAAAGTGATGACAAAGAACAAAGGGAAAGACTACAGTAGGAACGGAAGAGATGACAAAAAACAAAGAAAACGATAGCAGCAGGAACGGAAGAGATGACAAAGAACAAAGGGAAAGACAAAAGTAAGAACGGAAGAGATAACAAAAAAAAGAAGAAACACGAAACGACCGTCGCTATAATGAAAGGAAAGAGCTTACACAATACATCATCTTTGACTTTCATGGACTCTTGAGGCACGCGGGATTATTAAATATCTTCCGCAATGTCTGTGCGCACTTTTGTCCATTAAATAGAATAAATGATTTCTGCCAATCTAAGTCGGCCGTAAGTGGCATTTTAACTTCATATCGTGATTTCTACCTGCCCAAATGTTTACATATATAACAACGCTGAGAAATATTTAAAATAAATACATGAAGTTGCTAATATTTTTATAGGAGTCTTTGCAATTTTAATTTGTGCAATTTCGCTGTAGGCAAAACAGTCCTGCGTTCTGTCGGAGAGCGACACCTATGGTTTTATACGGTGTCGTACACTGACATAAATCGCTTGCACCTGTGATGTCATGGCCAGGAGCTAACAATTACAGCACCTCGCCACAAAATTAGTTCCCATCTCAGCCGACCACGTGATTGCAGCATTACTTCCGGGCACGACCAGTGGATGTCGTGACGGCAGATGTAACACAGTGCAGTGACGGGTTTAAACTTCATCACAGAGAAAGATAGCAAACTAAGGAACTGACCAAAAAGAATAATTATAAATGTTTGCGGAGATTATTATCTACTTTGATATATATAATTTGTAGCATCAGTATAACACCAGACAAAATAGTTGCGTTGGCACAAACATATCTTTACATAATCGTCTTATTGTCACGAGATCAAAGGATAAACAACCCATCCCTGTAGAAAACCCCGTATAACTGCGAATTGAAGCTAGGTCAGATTTGACCGATATACGTTCCTTCGAATGAATATAGCTTCACCAACACTACATCTCGTTAGGTAATCCATAGCGTTACTGTCTGAAACCTTAACCAATACATCCATTTTTGTTTTGTATAACTAATAACTATTTCGATTGAACATTCTTTAACACCTGGGTATAAACACCGTAAACTCGACGCTCTAAAAGAAATTTCTGCATAAGAGTATCATATAAAGAAGCTTCAATACAACAACCTGAATCAATTAACGACGTCTAACTTCCGGTTGAACAAATTGCGAAACTTTTTAAATTTAAAAAAAGTCAGTGTAAAGATACCCGATATCTTCCAGTGACACTTAGGTAAAACCAACCGATTCAATAGTCCCTCGATGACATATAATGTAGGTTACCTGACAAGTGTTTTTAACAGATTGCGTGTTTCATAAGATTTGTGTGATTCCGATCGTCTAAATGTCCAAAACTTAACATTTAAAAAGTATTTGATTTATTTATCAATCAAAATCTTTTGTTGTCGTGCCAAAACCTGTACGTTTTCTAGAACGAATCAGCAATATACTTCCCTCGGAATCACGAGACACTACAGAAAACTCTCTAGTTGCAGTCAATTATGTAGATACCGCGACACTACAGAAAACTCTCTAGTTGCAGTCAATTATGTAGATACCCCGACGCTACAGAAAACTCTCTAGTCGCAGTCAAGTATGTAGATACCGAGACACTACAGAAAACTCTCTAGTCGCAGTCAATTATGTAGATACCGAGACACTACAGAAAACTCTCTAGTCGCAGTCAATTATGTAGATACCGAGACACTACAGAAAACTCTCTAGTTGCAGGCAGTTATGTAGATACCGAGACACTACAGAAAACTCTCTAGTTGCAGTCAATTATGTAGATACCCCGACGCTACAGAAAACTCTCTAGTCGCAGTCAATTATGTAGATACCGAGACACTACAGAAAACTCTCTAGTCGCAGTCAATTATGTAGATACCGAGACACTACAGAAAACTCTCTAGTTGCAGTCAAATTATGTAGATACCGAGACACTACAGAAAACTCTCTAGTCGCAGTCAATTATGTAGATACCGAGACACTACAGAAAACTCTCTAGTTGCAGTCAATTATGTAGATACCGAGACACTACAGAAAACTCTCTAGTCGCAGTCAATTATGTAGATACCGCGACACTACAGAAAACTCTCTTGTCGCCGTCATTTATGTAGATACTGCGACACTACAGAAAACTCTCTTGTCGCCGTCATTTATGATATATACCGCGACACTACAGAAAACTCTCTTGTCGCCGTCATTTATGTAGATACTGCGACACTACAGAAAACTCTCTTGTCGCCGTCATTTAAATAGATACTGCGACACTACAGAAAACTCTCTTGTCGCCGTCATTTATGTAGATACTGCGACACTACAGAAAACTCTCTTGTCGCCGTCATTTATGTAGATACTGCGACACTACAGAAAACTCTCTTGTCGCCGTCATTTATGTAGATACTGCGACACTACAGAAAACTCTCTTGTCGCCGTCATTTATGTAGATACCGCGACACTACAGAAAACTCTCTTGTCGCCGTCATTTATGTAGATACTGCGACACTACAGAAAACTCTCTTGTCGCCGTCATTTATGTAGATACTGCGACACTACAGAAAACTCTCTAGTTGCAGGCAATTATGTAGATACCGCGACACTACAGAAAACTCTCTTGTCGCCGTCATTTATGTAGATACCGCGACACTACAGAACACTCTCTTGTCGCCGTCAATTATGTAGATACCGCGACACTACAGAAAACTCTCTTGTCGCCGTCATTTATGTAGATACTGCGACACTACAGAAAACTCTCTTGTCGCCGTCATTTATGTAGATACTGCGACACTACAGAAAACTCTCTTGTCGCCGTCATTTATGTAGATACTGCGACACTACAGAAAACTCTCTTGTCGCCGTCATTTATGTAGATACTGCGACACTACAGAAAACTCTCTTGTCGCCGTCATTTATGTAGATACTGCGACACTACAGAAAACTCTCTTGTCGCCGTCATTTATGTAGATACTGCGACACTACAGAAAACTCTCTTGTCGCCGTCATTTATGTAGGTACTGCGACACTACAGAAAACTCTCTAGTCACAGTCAATTATGTAGATACTGCGACACTACAGAAAACTCTCTTGTCGCCGTCATTTATGTAGATACTGCGACACTACAGAAAACTCCTTTGTCGCCGTCATTTATGTAGATACTGCGACACTACAGAAAACTCTCTAGTTGCAGGCAATTATGTAGATACCGCGACACTACAGAAAACTCTCTAGTTGCAGTCAATTATGTAGATACCCAGACATGAGACGAATGACTAATTGATCAGATTTCGATGTCATCTTAATACATATTAAAAAATGACTTAGAATTCAAACACAACGTCAAATATATATATTTACACGAAGACAATTAACATTTAAAACATCACTGCAATATCATGCAACTCCATATCTCTTTAGAACGACAAGTAACGTAACTAAATGACTGCAGTGCCTAGGATTTACATGGCAGGTGTCGTCGATGAAGTAGAAGACGCTTACTCTTCAGGAACACCTATTTTTATTCTCCTTTACTTTCAGAAGGGTCTCCATGTAAATATTTTTTATTTTCGTATTTTGCCCCTAGTTTAATTGATTTTGAGTTCGGATTATGGTTTTTTTGACGGTTCGGTTTTCTTTAATAATTTTCTTTTAGTTTTCTTAAAAGACAACCGACATACAAGACAAAATGCAGTGTCAAATTTCACGTAATGACAACTGACACGGAACACTACAGTGTAAAATACGTATTTATGCAGAAGGACAACTGACACGGAACACTACAGTGTAAAATACGTATTTATGCAGAAGGACAACTGACGCGGAACACTACAGTGTAAAATACGTATCTGTACAGAATGACAACTGACGTACACTGGGACTAAATTATACAGATTATTTATGTTCTTGCAGTCAATAAGGTCAACGGCCGCTGAAATGGTTCACCAGGTTGATTTCTACACAAAGGGGAAACTGTTTTTACTGAAAGGTCATAAATACACTTTTTTACTTTGAATAATCTGTAGGAGGTCTATGTTTTTCTGATACCATCACTCATTTCTAAGTCCATCATTATTTTATCTCTTTCTCTGTGTACTGTTTTATGAATCCCTCTGCACAGCCATCTTCCCATTCGGACAGTATATCAAAAACTGTCTAAGGAGACGTGTACTCGGTCGTGACGTTCCGGGTAACACGATTAACTAATTCATGGTTGTATGTAAAATGCGCTGGATTGAGAGGTAACAATTTCAAATAAATAAATCAGATTGATATCTGATATACCAGTAAGACCAAAGTAAAGCTTGTTTCTTATAATGACAACTGGCATTAAAGGGTTGGCAGTGACAAACTGACATAAAATGGTTGGCAGTGACAACTGACATAGAGGGATATCAGTGACAACTGACATAAGATGGGTGGTAGTGACAACTGACATAAAAGGGGTGGCAGTGACAACTGACATAAAAAGGGGTGGCAGTGACAACTGACATAAGATGGGTGGCAGTGACATCTGACATAAGAGGGGTGGTAGTGACAACTGACATAAGATGGGTGGCAGTGACAACCGACATAAGAGGGGTGGTGGTGACAACTGACATAAAAGGGGTGGCAGTGACAACCGACATAAGAGGGGTTGCAGTGACAACTGACATAAGAGGGGTGGCAGTGACAACTGACATAAAAGGGTTGGCAGTGACAACTGACATAAGAGGGGTGGCAGTGACAACTGACATAAGAGGGGTGGCAGTGACAACTGACATAAGAGGGGTGGCAGTGATAACTGACATAAGAGGGTTGGCAGTGACAACTGACATAAAATGGTTGGCAGTGACAACTGACATTAGAGGGGTGGCAGTGACAACTGACATAAGAGGGGTGGTAGTGACAACTGACATAAGAGGGGTGGCAGTGACAACTGACATAAGAGGGGTGGCAGTGACAACTGACATAAGAGGGGTGGCAGTGACAACTGACATAAGAGGGGTGGCAGTGACATCTGACATAAGAGTGGTGGCAGTGACAACTGACATAAAAGGGGTGGCAGTGACAACTGACATAAGAGGGGTGGCAGTGACATCTGACATAAGAGTGGTGGCAGTGACAACTGACATAAAAGGGGTGGCAGTGACAACTGACATGAGAGTGGTGGTAGTGACATCTGACATAAGAGGGGTGGCAGTGATAACTGACAAAAGAGGGTTGGCAGTGACAACTGACATAAAAGGGGTGGCAGTGACAACTGACATAAGAGGGGTGGCAGTGCCTTCTGACATAAGAGGGGTGGCAGTGACAACTGACATAAGAGGGGTGACAGTGACAACTGATATAAGAGTGGTGGCAGTGACAACTGACGAGAAAGGGGTGGCAGTCACATCTGACATAAGAGGGGTGGCAGTGACATCTGACATAAGAGGGGTGGCAGTGACAACTGATATAAGAGTGGTGGTACTGACAACTGACATGAGAGTGGTGGCAGTGACAACTGACATAAGAGAGGTGGTAGTGACAACTGACGTGAAAGGGGTGGCAGTGTCAGCGCCTACACTGTATATTCAACGATTGAATACTGAAATTACAATAAGACAAAAGTAAAGCTTTGTTTTTCTTAGGATGACAACTGACATAAAAATAAGTCTGAAGTTTTAGTGTTTTTTTTTCTTCAAACAATATAGAGTGACTGACAACTGAATTCAGATGTTTTCAAACAATGATAATTGACATACACAAATAAAAATGAAATGAAATGCAGAATTAATATCGGTAAATGACAATTGACATAAAACAAGAATTGCAATATCAGATAATTATCAATAATCAATGACAACTGACAAACAACTAGGACTGCAGTGTCAGCTAATTATCATCAATCAGCGACAACTGACATACAACTATGACTGCAATGTCAGCTTATTATGACCAGACAATGACAACTGACATAAATCAACAACTGCAGCGTCAGCTAATTATTTCCATTCAGCGACAACTGACATACAACTTTGATTGCAGTAACAGATAGTTTTCATTAGAAAATGACAACCGACAAAAAACAACAACTGACATAAATCTATGACTGCAAGGTCAGCTGAATATTGTCAAAAAATGACAACTGACATAACACAATGAATGGAGTGAACATAATTTACACTGTACTTACCTGATAATTAACATTACTTACCTGATAATTAACATAACTTACCTGATAATTAACACTACTTACCTGACATTTAACCATCCTCACACTTGAAACATCTTCTGTTAGTAACTTTGTAAGTGGTTTAATTTTCGTGGTGGTACAATTTTCTTTCCTTTGATATTTTTGAAATTTTTGGTCATGTTTTGTTTTTGAAAATTGAGTTGAAAGAAAACAATGATTGCATGCTCACATAACATAAAAATTAAACATTAAGACCAATATATTGGTAATTGTCGGACATTACCAGAGATGCAAGGTAACACCAGAGAAAAGTAAACACTTATTAAGACTTCAAATGCCCATATATGATAATTATGTTTGTTACATTATTTCCCGAAATATATTTGATGTTAATAATGAAAAATCATCGGTTTATAAGTCTATCACGATACTATTTCGAAAAAAACAACTTATGATAAGTGTTTTGTCGATACTTTTCTTTCATCTCTATTATAATCATTTTTCCCGGTTTTAGAAATCAGAAATGATAAAATGAGATTCTTGTCGGTTATGGTAATGAAACATTAACTTAATGTTCATACATTTTTATCGTTGAAAGTAATATACGATACATTTAACGTAGGGCAGTGATACATGTAAGGGCACTTGCAGTTCTGAAGAAGTTTTCCAAGGCATTCATTAGTAATTTGTAATGAGATATTGACAGCATAACAGGTACCTAGGGATCGTCCGCCTTTTTTGCTATATTTCTTTGTGATAAACTAAATTTGGTTTGAATCAATTATGGAAAAGATTGTTTTAAAAGACCCTATAGCATGTACGACTTGCACAGAAAATAGTTAAAATATTCAAAGAATGAAACGGTTTAGATATAAATGATATAGAGTCGCCGTATCGGTCTTAAAAGTTCGATTTGTTTTGTAACAAATCTTTAAATATATAACAGAATGCAAGCAAGAGTTTTAGGTTTTTCAATTTTGCTCATTTACGGTAAGCATCCATGACTGTGACTGAAAAGTTGGATGATAAATATTTCGATTTTATTTCTTCCTTTTTAGGGTTCTCTTTTTCTCTTAAAAAGGTACGAGACGGAACCAAAAGAGCAGAAAGCTATGACGAGAATACATAAAATTGTATTGATAGTTTGGAGATGGTATACAGATATAAATCGAAAAGTTTCGTTTTTTTTTTCTGTTTGCACAGGCACAGCAGTTAGGCTGTCAGTATTTGGCGTCTCTAAAGATAAAAATAAAAAAATACAATAAGAAATACCACGGCCTACCTGTTCTTCCTTCTGCTCGTCCTTTGTCCTTCTTCATCACCGTCTTCTCTACAACGTACCAACAAACAAGTCAGAAAAGGAAAAACAAAAGGAAATATTCAAATTACAATCAAACCCATCATCTAAACGGGAACAATAAACGGACGTTACATCTGATGTAAGGAGTATGATGTCCAGTAAAGGCATTCACTTAGTAAACGAATACGTTCACATGTTAATAAGAAAAACGGTATATGAATATCGAAAAACTGAATTTAAAAATAAGTTTGGTATTCTCTGATTTCTTTTTTATACATTTACCTTCATTAACTAGAAAATTTATGCAGAAAATGAACAAGAAATTAAGTATACATGAATTAGTATTAAAATACGGTGTGTGTAATGCAATATTTCGAATAAGGAAAGCAGTGGGTTTTATAGCAAGAATAGGTGTGTGTTTTAAACTGAAGCTAATAAAAGAGGATATTCACAGAAAATAACATTTCACAAGACCACAGAGTGACATTTTTAGATAACGATGTTGATAAAGAGAGGTCATTCCTAGATAACGATGTTGATAGAGAGAGGTCATTGCTAGATAACGATGTTGATAGAGAGAGGTCATTTCTAGATAATGATGTTGATAGAGAGAGGTCATTTCTAGATAATGATGTTGATAGAGAGAGGACATTTCTATATAATGATGTTGATAGAGAGGGGACATTTCTAGATAATGATGTAGATAGAGAGGGGACATTTCTAGATAATGATGTTGATAGAGAGGGGACATTTTTAGATAATGATGTTGATAGAGAAAGGACATTTCCAGATAATGATGTTGATAAAGAGGGGACATTTCTAGATACTGATGTTGATAGAGAGGGAACATTTCCAGATAATGATGTTGATAGAGAGGGGACATTTCTAGATAATGATGTTGATAGAGAGGGGAAATTTCTAGATAATGATGTTGATAGAGAAAGGACATCTCTAGATAATGATGTTGATAGAGAGGTTTTTTTTTAGATAATGATGTTGATAGAGAGGGGACATTTCCAGATAATGATGTTGATAGAAAGGGGACATTTCTATATAATGATGTTGATAGAGAGGGGACATTTCTAGATAATGATGTAGATAGAGAGGGGACATTTCTAGATAATGATGTTGATAGAGAGGGGACATTTTTAGATAATGATGTTGATAGAGAAAGGACATTTCCAGATAATGATGTTGATAGAGAAAGGACATTTCTAGATAATGATGTTGATAGAGAGGGGACATTTTTAGATAATGATGTTGATAGAGAGGACATTTCTAGATAATGATGTTGATAGAGAGGGGAAATTTCTAGATAATGATGTTGATAGAGAAAGGACATCTCTAGATAATGATGTTGATAGAGAGGTTTTTTTTAGATAATGATGTTGATAGAGAGGGGACATTTCCAGATAATGATGTTGATAGAAAGGGGACATTTCTAGATAATGATGTTGATAGAAAGAGGATATTTCTATTTAATGATATTGATAGAGAGAGGACATTTCTAGATAATGATGTTGATAGAGAGGGAACATTTTTATATAATGATGTTGATAGAGAGGGAATATTTCTAGATAATGATTTTGATAGAGAGAGGACATTTCTAGATAATGGTGTTGAAAGAGAGAGGACATTTTTATATAATGATGTTGATAGAGAGAGGACATTTCTATATAATGATGTTGATAGAGAGGGGACATTTCTAGATAATGATGTTGATAGAGAGGGGACATTTCTAGATAATGATGTTGATAGAGAGGGGACATTTTCAGATAATGATGTTGATAGAGAGAGGACATATCTAGATAATGATGTTGATAGAGAGAGGACATTTCTAGATAATGATGTTGATAGATAGGGGACATTTTTAGATAATGATGTTGATAGAGAGGGGACATTTCTAGATAATGATGTTGATAGAGAGGGGACATTTTTAGATAATGATGTTGATAGAGAGGACATTTCTAGATAATGATGTTGATAGAGAGGGGAAATTTCTAGATAATGATGTTGATAGAGAGGACATTTCTAGATAATGATGTTGATAGAGAGGGGAAATTTCTAGATAATGATGTTGATAGAGAGGACATTTCCAGATAATGATGTTGATAGAAAGGGGACATTTCTAGATAATGATGTTGATAGAGAGGGGACATTTCTAGATAATGATGTTGATAGAGAGGGGACATTTCTAGATAATGATGTTGATAGAGAGGGGAAATTTCTAGATAATGATGTTGATAGAGAGGACATTTCCAGATAATGATGTTGATAGAAAGGGGACATTTCTAGATAATGATGTTGATAGAGAGGGGACATTTCTAGATAATGATGTTGATAGAGAGGGGACATTTCTAGATAATGATGTTGATAGAGAGGGAACATTTCTATATAATGATGTTGATAGAGAGGGGATATTTCTAGATAATGATTTTGATAGAGAGAGGACATTTCTAGATAATGGTGTTGATAGAGAGAGGACATTTCTATATAATGATGTTGATAGAGAGGGGACATTTCTAGATAATGATGTTGATAGAAAGAGAACATTTCTATATAATGATGTTGATAGAGAGGGGACATTTCTAGATAATGATGTTGATAGAAAGAGGATATTTCTATTTAATGATATTGATAGAGAGAGGACATTTCTAGATAATGATGTTGATAGAGAGGGAACATTTCTATATAATGATGTTGATAGAGAGGGGATATTTCTAGATAATGATTTTGATAGAGAGAGGACATTTCTAGATAATGGTGTTGAAAGAGAGAGGACATTTTTATATAATGATGTTGATAGAGAGAGGACATTTCTAGATAATAATGTTGATAGAGAAAGGACGTTTCTGGATAATGATGTTGATAGAAAGAGGACATTTCTATATAATGATGTTGATAGAGAGGGGACATTTCTAGATAATGATGATGATAAAAAGGGGACATTTCTAGATAATGAGGTTGATAGAGAGGGGACATGTCTAGATAATGATGTTGATAGAAAGGGGACATTTCTATATATTGATGTTGATAGAGAGGGGACATTTCCATATATTGATGTTGATAGAGAGAGGACATTTTTATATAATGATTATGATAGAGAGAGGACATTTCTAGATAATGATGTTGATATACAGGGGACATTTCTAGATAATGATGTTGATAGAGAGGGGACATTTCTATATAATGATGTTGATAGAGAGAGGACATTTCTATATAATGATGTTGATAGAGAGAGGGGACATTTCTAGATAATGATGTTGATAGAGAGAGGGGACATTTCTAGATATTGATGTTGATAGAGAGGGGACATTTCTATATAATAATGTTGATAGAGAGGGGACATTTCTAAATAATGATGTTGGTAGAGAGGGGACATTTCTATATAATGATGTAGATAGAGAGAGGACATTTCTAGATAATGATGTTGATAGAGAGGGGACATTTCTAGATAATGATGTTGATAGAGAGGGGACATTTCTATATAATGATGTTGATAGAGAGAGGTCATTTCTAGATAATGATGTTGATAGAGAGAGGACATTTCTATATAATGATGTTGATAGAGAAAGGACATTTCCAGATAATGATGTTGATAGAGAGGGGACATTTCTAGATACTGATGTTGATAGAGAGGGGACATTTCTAGATAATGATGTTGATAGAGAGGGGACATTTCTAGATAATGATGTTGATAGAGAGAGGACATTTCTAGATAATGATGTTGATAGAGAGGGGACATTTCTAGATAATGATGTTGATAGAAAGAGGATATTTCTATTTAATGATATTGATAGAGAGAGGACATTTCTAGATAATGATGTTGATAGAGAGGGAACATTTCTATATAATGATGTTGATAGAGAAGGGATATTTCTAGATAATGATTTTGATAGAGAGAGGACATTTCTAGATAATGATGTTGATAGAGAGGGGACATTTCTAGATAATGATGTTGATAGAGAGGGGACATTTCTATATAATGATGTTGATAGAGAGAGGTCATTTCTAGATAATGATGTTGATAGAGAGAGGACATTTCTATATAATGATGTTGATAGAGAGGGGACATTTCTAGATAATGATGTAGATAGAGAGGGGACATTTCCAGATAATGATGTTGATAGAGAGGGGACATTTCTAGATACTGATGTTGATAGAGAGGGAACATTTCCAGATAATGATGTTGATAGAGAGGGGACATTTCTAGATAATGATGTTGATAGAGAGGGGACATTTCTAGATAATGATGTTGATAGAGAGAGGACATTTCTAGATAATGATGTTGATAGAGAGGGGACATTTCTAGATAATGATGTTGATAGAAAGAGGATATTTCTATTTAATGATATTGATAGAGAGAGGACATTTCTAGATAATGATGTTGATAGAGAGGGAACATTTCTATATAATGATGTTGATAGAGAGGGGATATTTCTAGATAAAGATTTTGATAGAGAGAGGATATTTCTAGATAATGGTGTTGAAAGAGAGAGGACATTTTTATATAATGATGTTGATAGAGAGAGGACATTTCTAGATAATAATGTTGATAGAGAAAGGACGTTTCTAGATAATGATGTTGATAGAGAAAGGACATTTCTATATAATGATGTTGATAGAGAGGGGACATTTCTAGATAATGATGTTGATAGAGAGGGGACATTTCTAGATAATGATGTTGATAGAGAGGGGACATTTTTAGATAATGATGTTGATAGAGAAAGGACATTTCCAGATAATGATGTTGATAGAGAGGGAACATTTCTAGATACTGATGTTGATAGAGAGGGGACATTTCCAGATAATGATGTTGATAGAGAGGGGACATTTCTAGATAATGGTGTTGAAAGAGAGAGGACATTTTTATATAATGATGTTGTTAAAGAGAGGTCATTTCTAGATAATGATGTTGATAGAGAGGGGACATTTCTAGATAATGATGTTGATAGAGAGGGGACATTTCTAGATAATGATGTTGATAGAGAGGGGACATTTTTATATAATGATGTTGATAGAGAAAGGACATTTCTAGATAATGATGTTGATAGAGTGGGGACATTTTTAGATAATGATGTTGATAGAGAGGGGACATTTCTAGATAATGATGTTGATAGAAAGAGGACATATCTAGATAATGATGTTGATAGAGAGAGGACATTTCTAGATAATGATGTTGATAGAGAGGGGACATTTTTAGATAATGATGTTGATAGAGAGGGGACATTTCTAGATAATGATGTTGATAGAGAGGGGACATTTTTAGATAATGATGTTGATAGAGAGGACATTTCTAGATAATGATGTTGATAGAGAGGGGAAATTTCTAGATAATGATGTTGATAGAGAAAGGACATTTCTAGATAATGATGTTGATAGAGAGGTTTTTGTTTAGATAATGATGTTGATAGAGAGGGGACATTTCCAGAAAATGATGTTGATAGAAAGGGGACATTTCTAGATAATGATGTTGATAGAGAGGGGACATTTCTAGATAATGATGTTGATAGAGAGAGGACATTTCTATATAATGATGTTGATAGAGAGGGGACATTTCTAGATAATGATGTTGATAGAAAGAGAACATTTCTATATAATGATGTTGATAGAGAGGGGACATTTCTAGATAATGATGTTGATAGAAAGAAGATATTTCTATTTAATGATATTGATAGAGAGAGGACATTTCTAGATAATGATGTTGATAGAGAGGGAACATTTTTATATAATGATGTTGATAGAGAGGGGATATTTCTAGATAATGATTTTGATAGAGAAAGGACATTTCTAGATAATGGTGTTGAAAGAGAGAGGACATTTTTATTAAATGATGTTGATAGAGAGAGGACATTTCTAGATAACAATGTTGATAGAGAAAGGACGTTTCTGGATAATGATGTTGATAGAAAGAGGACATTTCTATAATGATGTTGATAGAGAGGGGACATTTCTAGATAATGATGATGATAAAAAGGGGACATTTCTAGATAATGATGTTGATAGAGAGGGGAAATTTCTAGATAATGATGTTGATAGAGAGGACATTTCCAGATAATGATGTTGATAGAAAGAGGACATTTCTAGATAATGATGTTGATAGAGAGGGGACATTTCTAGATAATGATGTTGATAGAGAGGGGACATTTCTAGATAATGATGTTGATAGAGAGGGGACATTTCTAGATAATGATGTTGATAGAAAGAGGATATTTCTATTTAATGATATTGATAGAGAGAGGACATTTCTAGATAATGATGTTGATAGAGAGGGAACATTTCTATATAATGATGTTGATAGAGAGGGGATATTTCTAGATAATGATTTTGATAGAGAGAGGACATTTCTAGATAATGGTGTTGAAAGAGAGAGGACATTTTTATATAATGATGTTGATAGAGAGAGGACATTTCTAGATAATAATGTTGATAGAGAAAGGACGTTTCTGGATAATGATGTTGATAGAAAGAGGACATTTCTATATAAAGATGTAAATAGAGAGGGGACATTTCTAGATAATGATGATGATAAAAAGGGGACATTTCTAGATAATGAGGTTGATAGAGAGGGGACATGTCTAGATAATGATGTTGATAGAAAGGGGACATTTCTATATATTGATGTTGATAGAGAGGGGACATTTCCATATATTGATGTTGATAGAGAGAGGACATTTTTATATAATGATTATGATAGAGAGAGGACATTTCTAGATAATGATGTTGATATACAGGGGACATTTCTAGATAATGATGTTGATAGAGAGGGGACATTTCTATATAATGATGTTGATAGAGAGAGGACATTTCTATATAATGATGTTGATAGAGAGAGGGGACATTTCTAGATAATGATGTTGATAGAGAGAGGGGACATTTCTAGATATTGATGTTGATAGAGAGGGGACATTTCTATATAATAATGTTGATAGAGAGGGGACATTTCTAAATAATGATGTTGGTAGAGAGGGGACATTTCTATATAATGATGTAGATAGAGAGAGGACATTTCTAGATAATGATGTTGATAGAGAGGGGACATTTCTAGAT
Organism: Mimachlamys varia; assembly: GCA_947623455.1. Lineage (NCBI taxonomy): Eukaryota > Metazoa > Mollusca > Bivalvia > Pectinida > Pectinidae > Mimachlamys > Mimachlamys varia. The sequence goes on from OX392545.1 coordinate 32,884,153, forward strand.
AATGATGTTGATAGAGAGGGGACATTTCTATATAATGATGTTGATAGAGAGAGGTCATTTCTAGATAATGATGTTGATAGAGAGAGGACATTTCTATATATTGATGTTGATAGAGAGGGGACATTTCCAGATAATGATGTTGATAGAGAGGGGACATTTCTATATAATGATGTTGATAGAGAGGGGATATTTCTAGATAATGATTTTGATAGAGAGAGGACATTTCTAGATAATGGTGTTGAAAGAGAGAGGACATTTTTATATAATGATGTTGATAGAGAGAGGACATTTCTAGATAATATTGTTGATAGAGAAAGGACGTTTCTGGATAATGATGTTGATAGAAAGAGGACATTTCTATATAATGATGTTGATAGAGAGGGGACATTTCTAGATAATGATGATGATAAAAAGGGGACATTTCTAGATAATGAGGTTGATAGAGAGGGGACATGTCTAGATAATGATGTTGATAGAAAGGGGACATTTCTATATATTGATGTTGATAGAGAGGGGACATTTCCATATATTGATGTTGATAGAGAGAGGACATTTTTATATAATGATTATGATAGAGAGAGGACATTTCTAGATAATGATGTTGATATACAGGGGACATTTCTAGATAATGATGTTGATAGAGAGGGGACATTTCTATATAATGATGTTGATAGAGAGAGGACATTTCTATATAATGATGTTGATAGAGAGAGGGGACATTTCTAGATAATGATGTTGATAGAGAGAGGGGACATTTCTAGATATTGATGTTGATAGAGAGGGGACATTTCTATATAATAATGTTGATAGAGAGGGGACATTTCTACATAATGATGTTGGTAGAGAGGGGACATTTCTATATAATGATGTAGATAGAGAGAGGACATTTCTAGATAATGATGTTGATAGAGAGGGGACATTTCTAGATAATGATGTTGATAGAGAGGGGACATTTCTATATAATGATGTTGATAGAGAGAGGTCATTTCTAGATAATGATGTTGATAGAGAGAGGACATTTCTATATAATGATGTTGATAGAGAAAGGACATTTCCAGATAATGATGTTGATAGAGAGGGGACATTTCTAGATACTGATGTTGATAGAGAGGGGACATTTCTAGATAATGATGTTGATAGAGAGGGGACATTTCTAGATAATGATGTTGATAGAGAGAGGACATTTCTAGATAATGATGTTGATAGAGAGGGGACATTTCTAGATAATGATGTTGATAGAAAGAGGATATTTCTATTTAATGATATTGATAGAGAGAGGACATTTCTAGATAATGATGTTGATAGAGAAGGAACATTTCTATATAATGATGTTGATAGAGAAGGGATATTTCTAGATAATGATTTTGATAGAGAGAGGACATTTCTAGATAATGATGTTGATAGAGAGGGGACATTTCTAGATAATGATGTTGATAGAGAGGGGACATTTCTATATAATGATGTTGATAGAGAGAGGTCATTTCTAGATAATGATGTTGATAGAGAGAGGACATTTCTATATAATGATGTTGATAGAGAGGGGACATTTCTAGATAATGATGTAGATAGAGAGGGGACATTTCCAGATAATGATGTTGATAGAGAGGGGACATTTCTAGATACTGATGTTGATAGAGAGGGAACATTTCCAGATAATGATGTTGATAGAGAGGGGACATTTCTAGATAATGATGTTGATAGAGAGGGGACATTTCTAGATAATGATGTTGATAGAGAGAGGACATTTCTAGATAATGATGTTGATAGAGAGGGGACATTTCTAGATAATGATGTTGATAGAAAGAGGATATTTCTATTTAATGATATTGATAGAGAGAGGACATTTCTAGATAATGATGTTGATAGAGAGGGAACATTTCTATATAATGATGTTGATAGAGAGGGGATATTTCTAGATAAAGATTTTGATAGAGAGAGGACATTTCTAGATAATGGTGTTGAAAGAGAGAGGACATTTTTATATAATGATGTTGATAGAGAGAGGACATTTCTAGATAATAATGTTGATAGAGAAAGGACGTTTCTAGATAATGATGTTGATAGAGAAAGGACATTTCTATATAATGATGTTGATAGAGAGGGGACATTTCTAGATAATGATGTTGATAGAGAGGGGACATTTCTAGATAATGATGTTGATAGAGAGGGGACATTTTTAGATAATGATGTTGATAGAGAAAGGACATTTCCAGATAATGATGTTGATAGAGAGGGAACATTTCTAGATACTGATGTTGATAGAGAGGGGACATTTCCAGATAATGATGTTGATAGAGAGGGGACATTTCTAGATAATGGTGTTGAAAGAGAGAGGACATTTTTATATAATTATGTTGTTAACGAGAGGTCATTTCTAGATAATGATGTTGATAGAGAGGGGACATTTCTAGATAATGATGTTGATAGAGAGGGGACATTTCTAGATAATGATGTTGATAGAGAGGGGACATTTTTATATAATGATGTTGATAGAGAAAGGACATTTCTAGATAATGATGTTGATAGAGTGGGGACATTTTTAGATAATGATGTTGATAGAGAGGGGACATTTCTAGATAATGATGTTGATAGAAAGAGGACATATCTAGATAATGATGTTGATAGAGAGAGGACATTTCTAGATAATGATGTTGATAGAGAGGGGACATTTTTAGATAATGATGTTGATAGAGAGGGGACATTTCTAGATAAAGATGTTGATAGAGAGGGGACATTTTTAGATAATGATGTTGATAGAGAGGACATTTCTAGATAATGATGTTGATAGAGAGGGGAAATTTCTAGATAATGATGTTGATAGAGAAAGGACATTTCTAGATAATGATGTTGATAGAGAGGTTTTTGTTTAGATAATGATGTTGATAGAGAGGGGACATTTCCAGAAAATGATGTTGATAGAAAGGGGACATTTCTAGATAATGATGTTGATAGAGAGGGGACATTTCTAGATAATGATGTTGATAGAGAGAGGACATTTCTATATAATGATGTTGATAGAGAGGGGACATTTCTAGATAATGATGTTGATAGAAAGAGAACATTTCTATATAATGATGTTGATAGAGAGGGGACATTTCTAGATAATGATGTTGATAGAAAGAAGATATTTCTATTTAATGATATTGATAGAGAGAGGACATTTCTAGATAATGATGTTGATAGAGAGGGAACATTTTTATATAATGATGTTGATAGAGAGGGGATATTTCTAGATAATGATTTTGATAGAGAAAGGACATTTCTAGATAATGGTGTTGAAAGAGAGAGGACATTTTTATTAAATGATGTTGATAGAGAGAGGACATTTCTAGATAACAATGTTGATAGAGAAAGGACGTTTCTGGATAATGATGTTGATAGAAAGAGGACATTCCTATATAATGATGTTGATAGAGAGGGGACATTTCTAGATAATGATGATGATAAAAAGGGGACATTTCTAGATAATGATGTTGATAGAGAGGGGCCATGTCTAGATAATGATGTTGATAGAAAGGGGACATTTCTATATATTGATGTTGATAGAGAGGGGACATTTCTATATATTGATGTTGATAGAGAGAGGACATTTTTATATAATGATGTTGATAGAGAGAGGACATTTCTAGATAATGATGTTGATATAGAGGGAACATTTCTAGATAATGATGTTGATAGAGAGGGGACATTTCTATATAATGATATTGATAGAGAGAGGACATTTCTATATAATGATGTTGATAGAGAGAGGGGACATTTCTAGATAATGATGTTGATAGAGAGAGGGGACATTTCTAGATAATGATGTTGATAGAGAGGGGACATTTCTATATAATAATGTTGATAGAGAGGGGACATTTCTAGATAATGATGTTGGTAGAGAGGGGACATTTCTAGATAATGATGTAGATAGAGAGAGGACATTTCTAGATAATGATTTTGATAGAGAGGGGACATTTCTAGATAATGATGTTGATAGAGAGGGGACATTTCTATATAATGATGTTGATAGAGAGAGGTCATTTCTAGATAATGATGTTGATAGAGAGAGGACATTTCTATATAATGATGTTGATAGAGAGGGGACATTTCTAGATAATGATGTAGATAGAGAGGGGACATTTCTAGATAATGATGTTGATAGAGAGGGGACATTTCTATATAATGATGTTGATAGAGAGAGGTCATTTCTAGATAATGATGTTGATAGAGAGGGGACATTTTTATATAATGATGTTGTTAAAGAGAGGTCATTTCTAGATAATGATGTTGATAGAGAGGGGACATTTCTAGATAATGATGTTGATAGAGAGAGGACATTTTTATATAATGATGTTGATAGAGAAAGGACATTTCTAGATAATGATGTTGATAGAGAGGGGACATTTTTATATAATAATGTTGATAGAGAAAGGACATTTCTAGATAATGATGTTGATAGAGTGGGGACATTTTTAGATAATGATGTTGATAGAGAGGGGACATTTCTAGATAATGATGTTGATAGAGAGAGGACATATCTAGATAATGATGTTGATAGAGAGAGGACATTTCTAGATAATGATGTTGATAGAGAGGAGACATTTTTAGATAATGATGTTGATAGAGAGGGGACATTTCTAGATAATGATGTTGATAGAGAGGGGACATTTTTAGATAATGATGTTGATAGAGAGGACATTTCTAGATAATGATGTTGATAGAGAGGGGAAATTTCTAGATAATGATGTTGATAGAGAAAGGACATTTCTAGATAATGATGTTGATAGAGAGGTTTTTTTTTAGATAATGATGTAGATAGAGAGGGGACATTTCCAGAAAATGATGTTGATAGAAAGGGGACATTTCTAGATAATGATGTTGATAGAGAGGGGACATTTCTAGATAATGATGTTGATAGAGAGAGGACATTTCTAGATAATGATGTTGATAGAGAGAGGACATTTCTATATAATGATGTTGATAGAGAGGGGACATTTCTAGATAATGATGTTGATAGAGAGGGGATATTTCTAGATAATGATTTTGATAGAGAGAGGACATTTCTAGATAATGGTGTTGAAAGAGAGAGGACATTTTTATATAATGATGTTGATAGAGAGAGGACATTTCTAGATAACAATGTTGATAGAGAAAGGACGTTTCTGGATAATGATGTTGATAGAAAGAGGACATTTCTATGTAATGATGTTGATAGAGAGGGGACATTTCTAGATAATGATGATGATAAAAAGGGGACATTTCTAGATAATGATGTTGATAGAGAGGGGCCATGTCTAGATAATGATGTTGATAGAAAGGGGACATTTCTATATATTGATGTTGATAGAGAGGGGACATTTCTATATATTGATGTTGATAGAGAGAGGACATTTTTATATAATGATGTTGATAGAGAGAGGAGATTTCTAGATAATGATGTTGATATAGAGGGGACATTTCTAGATAATGATGTTGATAGAGAGGGGACATTTCTATATAATGATGTTGATAGAGAGAGGACATTTCTATATAATGATGTTGATAGAGAGAGGGGACATTTCTAGATAATGATGTTGATAGAGAGAGGGGACATTTCTAGATAATGATGTTGATAGAGAGGGGACATTTCTATATAATAATGTTGATAGAGAGGGGACATTTCTAGATAATGATGTTGGTAGAGAGGGGACATTTCTATATAATGATGTAGATAGAGAGAGGACATTTCTAGATAATGATGTTGATAGAGAGAGGGGACATTTCTAGATAATGATGTTGATAGAGAGGGGACATTTCTATATAATGATGTTGATAGAGAGAGGTCATTTCTAGATAATGATGTTGATAGAGAGAGGACATTTCTATATAATGATGTTGATAGAGAGGGGATATTTCTAGATAATGATGTAGATAGAGAGGGGACATTTCTAGATAATGATGTTGATAGAGAGGGGACATTTTTAGATAATGATGTTGATAGAGAAAGGACATTTCCAGATACTGATGTTGATAGAGAGGGGACATTTCTAGATACTGATGTTGATAGAGAGGGAACATTTCCAGATAATGATGTTGATAGAGAGGGGATATTTCTAGATAATGATGTTGATAGAGAGGGGACATTTCTAGATAATGATGTTGATAGAGAGAGGACATTTCTAGATAATGATGTTGATAGAGAGGGGACATTTCTAGATAATGATGTTGATAGAGAAAGGTCATTTCTAGATAATGATGTTGATAGAGTGGGGACATTTTTAGATAATGATGTTGATAGAGAGGGGACATTTCTAGATAATGATGTTGATAAAGAGAGGACATATCAAGATAATGATGTTGATAGAGAGGGGACATTTCTAGATAATGATTTTGATAGAGAGAGGACATTTCTAGATAATGTTGTTGAAAGAGAGAGGACATTTTTATCTAATGATGTTGATAGAGAGAGGACATTTCTAGATAATAATGTTGATAGAGAAAGGACGTTTCTAAATAATGATGTTGATAGAAAGAGGACATTTCTATATAATGATGTTGATAGAGAGGGGACATTTCTAGATAATGATGATGATAAAAAGGGGACATTTCTAGATAATGGTGTTGATAGAGAGGGGACATGTCTAGATAATGATGTTGACAGAAAGGGGACATTTCTATATATTGATGTTGATAGAGAGGGGACATTTCTATATATTGATGTTGATAGAGAGAGGACATTTTTATATAATGATGTTGATAGAGAGAGGACATTTCTAGATAATGATGTTGATATAGAGGGGTCATTTCTAGATAATGATGTTGATAGAGAGGGGACATTTCTATATAATGATGTTGATAGAGAGGGGACATTTCTAGATAATGATGTTGATAGAGAGAGGACATTTCTATATAATGATGTTGATAGAGAGAGGACATTTCTATATAATGATGTTGATAGAGAGAGGGGACTTTCTAGATAATGATGTTGATAGAGAGAGGGGACATTTCTAGATAATGATGTTGATAGAGAGGGGACATTTCTATATAATAATGTTGATAGACAGGGGACATTTCTAGATAATGATGTTGATAGAGAGGGGACATTTCTAGATAATGATGTTGATAGAGAGGGGACATTTCTAGATAATGATGTTGATAGAGAGAGGACATTTCTATATAATGATGTTGATAGAGAGGGGACATTTCTAGATAATGATGTTGATAGAAAGAGGATATTTCTATTTAATGATATTGATAGAGAGAGGACATTTCTAGATAATGATGTTGATAGAGAGGGAACATTTCTATATAATGATGTTGATAGAGAGGGGATATTTCTAGATAATGATTTTGATAGAGAAAGGACATTTCAAGATAATGGTGTTGAAAGAGAGAGGACATTTTTATATAATGATGTTGATAGAGAGAGGACATTTCTAGATAATAATGTTGATAGAGAAAGGACGTTTCTGGATAATGATGTTGATAGAAAGAGGACATTTCTATATAATGATGTTGATAGAGAGGGGACACTTCTAGATAATGATGATGATAAAAAGGGGACATTTCTAGATAATGATGTTGATAGAGAGGGGACATGTCTAGATAATGATGTTGATAGAAAGGGGACATTTCAATATATTGATGTTGATAGAGAGGGGACATTTCTATATATTGATGTTGATAGAGAGAGGACATTTTTATATAATGATGTTGATAGAGAGAGGACATTTCTAGATAATGATGTTGATATAGAGGGGACATTTCTAGATAATGATGTTGATAGAGAGGACATTTCTATATAATGATGTTGATAGAGAGGGGACATTTCTATATAATGATGTTGATAGAGAGAGGACATTTCTATATAATGATGTCGATAAAGAGAGGACATTTCTATATAATGATGTTGATAGAGACAGGACATTTCTATATAATGATGTTGATAGAGGGGGGACATTTCTATATAATGATGTTGATAGAGAGAGGACATTTCTATGTAATGATGTTGATAGAGAGGGGACATTTATAGATAATGATTTTGATAGAGAGGGGACATTTCTAGATAATGATGTTGATAGAGAGAGGACATTTCTAGAATGATGTTGATAGAGAGGGGATATTTCTATATAATGATTTTGATAGAGAGGGGACATTTCTAGATAATGATGTTGATAGAGAGGGGACATTTCTATATAATGATGTTGATAGAGAGGGGACATTTATAGATAATGATTTTGATAGAGAGGGGACATTTCTAGATAATGATGTTGATAGAGAGAGGACATTTATAGATAATGATGTTGATAGAGAGATGACATTTCTATATAATGATGTTGATAGAGGGAGACATTTCTATATAATGATGTTGATAGAGAGAGACATTTCTATATAATGATGTTGATAGAGAGAGGACATTTCTATATAATGATGTTGATAGAGAGGGGACATTTCTAGATAATGATGTTGATAGAGAGGGGACATTTCTATATAATGATGTTGATAGAGAGGGGACATTTCTAGATAATGTTGTAGATAGAGAGGGGACATTTCTAGGTAATGATGTAGATAAGAGAGGGGACATTTCTAGATAATGATATTGATAGAGAGAGGTCATTTCTATATAATGATGTTGATAGAGAGGAAATTTCTATATTATGATGTTGATAGAGACAGGACATTTCTAGATAATGATGTTGATAGAGAGGACATTTCTAGATAATGATGTTGATAGAGAGGACATTTCTATATAATGATGTTGATAAAGAAGGGACATTTCCAGATAATGATGTTGATAAAAAGGGGACATTTCTATATAATGATGTTGATAGAGAGGGGACATTTCTAGATAATGATATAGATAGAGAGGGGACATTTCTATATAATGATGTAGATAGAGAGGGGACATTTCTAGATAATGATGTTGATAGAGAGGGGACATTTCTAGATAATGATGTAGATAGACAGGGTACATTTCTATATAATAATGTATATAGAGAGAGGACATTTCTATATAATGATGTAGATATAGAGAGGACATTTCTATATAATGATGTAGATAGAGAGGGGACATTTCTAGATAATGATGTTGATAGAGAGGGGACATTTCTATATAATGATGTTGATAGACAGGGGACATTTCTATATAATGATGTAAATAGAGAGAGGACATTTCTATATAATGATGTTGATAGAGAGGACATTTCTATATAATGATGTTGATAGAGTGGGGACATTTCCAGATAATGATGTAGATAGAGAGGGGACATTTCTATATAATGATGTAGATAGAGAGGGGACATTTCTAGATAATGATGTTGATAGAGAGGGGACATTTCTAGATAATGATGTAGATAGACAGGGGACATTTCTATATAATGATGTAGATAGAGAGAGGACATTTCTATATAATGATGTAGATAGAGAGAGGACATTTCTATATAATGATGTAGATAGAGAGGGGACATTTCTATATAATGATGTTGATAGAGAGGGGACATTTCTATATAATGATGTAAATAGAGAGAGGACATTTCTAGATAATGTTGTAGATAGAGAGTGGACATTTCTATATAATGATGTAAATAGAGAGAGGACATTTCTATATAATGATGTTGATAGAGAGAGGACATTTCTATATAATGATGTTGATAGAGAGGACATTTCTATATAATGATGTTGATAGAGAGAGGACATTTCTATATAATGATGTTGATAGAGAGAGGATATTTCTATATAATGATGTTGATAGAGAGAGGACATTTCTATATAATGATGTTGATAGAGAGAGGATATTTCTAGATAATGATGTTGATAGAGAGAGGACATTTCTAGATAATGATGTTGATAGAGAGAGGACATTTCTAGATAATGATGTTGATAGAGAGAGGACATTTCTAGATAATGATGTTGATAGAGAGAGGACATTTCTAGATAATGATATTGATAGAGAGAGGTCATTTCTATATAATGATGTTGATAGAGAGAGGACATTTCTATATAATGATGTTGATAGAGAGAGGACATTTCTAGATAATGATGTTGATAGAGAGAGGACATTTCTAGATAATGATGTTGATAGAGAGAGGACATTTCTAGATAATTATGTAGATATAGAGAGGACATTTCTATATAATGATGTTGATAGAGTGGGGACATTTCTAGATAATGATGTAGATAGAGAGGGGACATTTCTATATAATGATGTAGATAGAGAGGGGACATTTCTAGATAATGATGTTGATAGAGAGGGGACATTTCTAGATAATGATGTTGATAGAGAGGGGACATTTCTATATAATGATGTAGATAGAGAGAGGACATTTCTATATAATGATGTAGATAGAGAGAGGGGACTTTCTAGATAATGATGTTGATAGAGAGAGGGGACATTTCTAGATAATGACGTTGATAAAGAGGGGACATTTCTAGATAATAATGTTGATAGAGAGGGGACATTTCTAGATAATGATGTTGATAGAGAGGGGACATTTCTAGATAATGATGTTGATAGAGAGGGGACATTTCTAGATAATGATGTTGATAGAGAGAGGACATTTCTATATAATGATGTTGATAGAGAGGGGACATTTCTAGATAATGATGTTGATAGAAAGAGGATATTTCTATTTAATGATATTGATAGAGAGAGGACATTTCTAGATAATGATGTTGATAGAGAGGGAACATTTCTATATAATGATGTTGATAGAGAGAGGATATTTCTAGATAATGATTTTGATAGAGAAAGGACATTTCAAGATAATGGTGTTGAAAGAGAGAGGACATTTTTATATAATGATGTTGATAGAGAGAGGACATTTCTAGATAATAATGTTGATAGAGAAAGGACGTTTCTGGATAATGATGTTGATAGAAAGAGGACATTTCTATATAATGATGTTGATAGAGAGGGGACACTTCTAGATAATGATGATGATAAAAAGGGGACATTTCTAGATAATGATGTTGATAGAGAGGGGACATGTCTAGATAATGATGTTGATAGAAAGGGGACATTTCAATATATTGATGTTGATAGAGAGGGGACATTTCTATATATTGATGTTGATAGAGAGAGGACATTTTTATATAATGATGTTGATAGAGAGAGGACATTTCTAGATAATGATGTTGATATAGAGGGGACATTTCTAGATAATGATGTTGATAGAGAGGACATTTCTATATAATGATGTTGATAGAGAGGGGACATTTCTATATAATGATGTTGATAGAGAGAGGACATTTCTATATAATGATGTCGATAAAGAGAGGACATTTCTATATAATGATGTTGATAGAGACAGGACATTTCTATATAATGATGTTGATAGAGAGAGGACATTTCTATGTAATGATGTTGATAGAGAGGGGACATTTATAGATAATGATTTTGATAGAGAGGGGACATTTCTAGATAATGATGTTGATAGAGAGAGGACATTTCTAGAATGATGTTGATAGAGAGGGGATATTTCTATATAATGATTTTGATAGAGAGGGGACATTTCTAGATAATGATGTTGATAGAGAGGGGACATTTCTATATAATGATGTTGATAGAGAGGGGACATTTATAGATAATGATTTTGATAGAGAGGGGACATTTCTAGATAATGATGTTGATAGAGAGAGGACATTTATAGATAATGATGTTGATAGAGAGATGACATTTCTATATAATGATGTTGATAGAGGGAGACATTTCTATATAATGATGTTGATAGAGAGAGACATTTCTATATAATGATGTTGATAGAGAGAGGACATTTCTATATAATGATGTTGATAGAGAGGGGACATTTCTAGATAATGATGTTGATAGAGAGGGGACATTTCTATATAATGATGTTGATAGAGAGGGGACATTTCTAGATAATGTTGTAGATAGAGAGGGGACATTTCTAGGTAATGATGTAGATAAGAGAGGGGACATTTCTAGATAATGATATTGATAGAGAGAGGTCATTTCTATATAATGATGTTGATAGAGAGGACATTTCTATATAATGATGTTGATAGAGAGAGGACATTTCTAGATAATGATGTTGATAGAGAGGACATTTCTATATAATGATGTTGATAGAGAGGACATTTCTATATAATGATGTTGATAAAGAAGGGACATTTCCAGATAATGATGTTGATAGAGACAGGACATTTCTATATAATGATGTTGATAGAGAGGGGACATTTCTAGATAATGATATAGATAGAGAGGGGACATTTCTATATAATGATGTAGATAGAGAGGGGACATTTCTAGATAATGATGTTGATAGAGAGGGGACATTTCTAGATAATGATGTAGATAGACAGGGTACATTTCTATATAATAATGTAGATATAGAGAGGACATTTCTATATAATGATGTAGATATAGAGAGGACATTTCTATATAATGATGTAGATAGAGAGGGGACATTTCTAGATAATGATGTTGATAGAGAGGGGACATTTCTATATAATGATGTTGATAGACAGGGGACATTTCTATATAATGATGTAAATAGAGAGAGGACATTTCTATATAATGATGTTGATAGAGTGGGGACATTTCTAGATAATGATGTAGATAGAGAGGGGACATATCTATATAATGATGTAGATAGAGAGGGGACATTTCTAGATAATGATGTTGATAGAGAGGGGACATTTCTAGATAATGATGTAGATAGACAGGGGACATTTCTATATAATGATGTAGATAGAGAGAGGACATTTCTATATAATGATGTAGATAGAGAGAGGACATTTCTATATAATGATGTAGATAGAGAGGGGACATTTCTAGATAATGATGTTGATAGAGAGGGGACATTTCTATATAATGATGTTGATAGACAGGGGACATTTCTATATAATGATGTAAATAGAGAGAGGATATTTCTATATAATGATGTTGATAGAGAGAGGACATTTCTATATAATGATGTTGATAGAGAGGACATTTTTATATAATGATGTTGATAGAGAGAGGACATTTCTATATAATGATGTTGATATAGAGAGGACATTTCTATATAATGATGTTGATAGAGAGAGGACATTTCTATATAATGATGTTGATAGAGAGAGGATATTTCTAGATAATGATGTTGATAGAGAGAGGACATTTCTAGATAATGATGTTGATAGAGAGAGGACATTTCTAGATAATGATGTTGATAGAGAGAGGACATTTCTAGATAATGATGTTGATAGAGAGAGGACATTTCTAGATAATGATATTGATAGAGAGAGGTCATTTCTATATAATGATGTTGATAGAGAGAGGACATTTCTATATAATGATGTTGATAGAGAGGATATTTCTAGATAATGATGTTGATAGAGAGGGGACATTTCTAGATAATGATGTTGATAGAGAGGGGACATTTCTAGATAATGATGTTGATAGAGAGAGGACATTTCTAAATAATGATGTTGATAGAGAGGGGACATTTCTAGATAATGATGTTGATAGAGAGAGGACATTTCTATATAATGATGTAAATAGAGAGAGGACATTTCTATATAATGATGTTGATAGAGAGGACATTTCTATATAATGATGTTGATAGAGTGGGGACATTTCTAGATAATGATGTAGATAGAGAGGGGACATTTCTATATAATGATGTAGATAGAGAGGGGACATTTCTAAATAATGATGTTGATAGAGAGGGGACATTTCTAGATAATGATGTTGATAGAGAGGGGACATTTCTATATAATGATGTAGATAGAGAGAGGACATTTCTATATAATGATGTAGATAGACAGGGGACATTTCTATATAATGATGTAGATAGAGAGAGGACATTTCTATATAATGATGTAGATAGAGAGAGGACATTTCTATATAATGATGTAGATAGAGAGGGGACATTTCTAGATAATGATGTTGATAGAGAGGGGACATTTCTATATAATGATGTTGATAGACAGGGGACATTTCTATATAATGATGTAAATAGAGAGAGGACATTTCTATATAATGATGTTGATAGAGAGGACATTTTTATATAATGATGTTGATAGAGAGAGGACATTTCTATATAATGATGTTGATAGAGAGAGGACATTTCTATATAATGATGTTGATAGAGAGAGGACATTTCTAGATAATGATGTTGATAGAGAGAGGACATTTCTAGATAATGATGTTGATAGAGAGAGGACATTTCTAGATAATGATGTTGATAGAGAGAGGACATTTCTAGATAATGATATTGATAGAGAGAGGTCATTTCTATATAATGATGTTGATAGAGAGAGGACATTTCTATATAATGATGTTGATAGAGAGAGGACATTTCTAGATAATGATGTTGATAGAGAGGGGACATTTCTAGATAATGATGTTGATATAGAGAGGACATTTCTAGATAATGATGTTGATAGAGAGAGGACATTTCTAGATAATGATGTTGATAGAGAGAGGACATTTCTAGATAATGATGTTGATAGAGGGGGAACATTTCTAGATAATGATGTAGATAGAGAGGGGACATTTCTAGATAATGATGTTGATAGAGAGAGGACATTTTGGGGTGTTATTTTGATAGAGAGAAGATTGATGGGAAATGTGACCTGTTCTGTAAGTACCATGGCCAGTGCATATGATGGTTATCTATAGGTGCAGAGAACACCAGTTTGACGAGTGTGATGTCACAAGTGTTGTGTAAAATTACTGTTGTGTATTTCAAAACATTTTGAAAATGATGAAACTGTAGACTGTATTGAGCACGAGTCACGTGACAGGTTATATGTTTTCCCGTAAAGATAAGATTGATAAATATGTGTTATCGATAAACGGATACCTATATTTATAAATATGTTTACAGAGTACGTGCACGTTAATGTCTATTTGTAGCGTAGAATGTACCAAGTCGTTGATTCTGTGTACTGGGGAAGGCCCAACAGGAGTAAGTTGCTTCTGGTTGAAAAACTCGTGTCGGCACATTTTCATAATTTATGCCGAGGAAAAATATTCACCAGCGATATATATTTCCAACCGATGCATGACACGTGCCGTAATAAGAATGGAAATTCAATAACAGCTTTTCATAAATATAGTAAATTGATAACAGAAACACGTCTAAAACGCGAATCAATCGTAAGGATGCGATGTATAAAAATATAGTCACAGCGGAGTTATTCCCCTTTGTCGTGCACAGGAGCTGAAGTTTAAAAATTTAAAAAATCAATTCTGCAGGCACACGCAAATTTGGAGAATATACAGAATTGGAAAT
Organism: Mimachlamys varia; assembly: GCA_947623455.1. NCBI lineage: Eukaryota > Metazoa > Mollusca > Bivalvia > Pectinida > Pectinidae > Mimachlamys > Mimachlamys varia. The sequence continues at coordinate 32,899,353 of OX392545.1, forward strand.
CGTCCTGAGTTCCGTTTCTATAGTAATGAGATAGTTTTTAAATCCCCAAGCGTTCTAGAAGAGACAGACAGTTATACAGTATGGAAACATATACAGATTTCAAGTGTGTTATTATATCTAATGGGGAGAAAACGGAAAATACTTAATTTGACTTTTTTTATATATATATAGCAGCAAAACAACAATTATATTTGTGTTAAACTGAATCCCTAGGGCACACTTTGGTATGTCTGTATTGCCGATCTAGAGTATAATTTTATATTGTCCTCGTATGTTGTTTCTCATTACACTGCTACATATATACAATTATTTAGTTTTATTCATATACATTTTTTTATTAACACTGAATTATGATAATCATTGGATTAATATCCTAAAGGAGAGAAATACAACTTGGACTTTTCGAACGGTACATTTGTAGTATGTCGACACTTTGAGCTGAATATGTAGATTATTATTATTTACATTTGGGATATATGGACATGTTATGTTTGGTTTCTTAATTAAAAATTCGTTTTAAAGACACAGTTTAAAACAATTAATCTTGGTACATTGGAGCCTAGAAGTGCTTGCTTTTGTAACATATATCCAGATATCTATGTGTGTGATGTATGCATAGAGTAAACTCTCTCTCTTAATATTATAATTGTATTTCAATAGCATCAATTTTAAGACACAGTATCCAGACACAAGCTTATAGAGCTTACCCTTAAGATAGTGCTAAGATATTAAGTTATACTTGTTGGACGCAGCCAAAACAAAAGTCTCTATGTCCGTATCTAAATATTTAGTTATTTAAAATAATAATACTAGTAACTTTAAGGACAGGTGTATATAAAAATATATAAATATATAAAAGTATATATAAAACACAATTTAGTTGAAGAGGTATATAAAGTGACATCTGACCCCTCCATTGTAAATAATATGGCCCGGAGTAGATCTCCATTTTTACTGTCGTTTTTATTAACCTGATTAAATCTTTATTCATGCGCTCGCGTACATGTAAGTTTTGATCGTTTTGTTTTTCTAGTTTACACGATTAATAAAATCTTTCCTTCAAGGTGATAGAATTTAAGTAAGTGCCTGTGAAATCAATTTGGTTAGTACAGCTGTATATATGTTTTGAAATGCCCAAATTAAGGAAAGTCTAAACCAAATCTTCATTCGTCCAAGAGTGTGTTTAAAGAAGCTACATATATATATATATGTGTGTATGTATTAAATAATAATGAAATGCGTTCTTTAACAGAAAAATATAAACAACATAACTTAATCGGTTTCTGAGGACATTATAAGAATGATGTTAGAAATGTTATAAGTCTTTAAAAAAGAAAAAAACTCGAATATTAGGATAAAAATGAATATTAAAACTATTTTTTATTCATTTCTTATTTATATAATTACTATCTTAAAAAACGCGAATTGTAACTGCCACTAGTCAATTAACAGGAATCTCGCGCGCTAACATCTGGGCCAACAAGAGTGATTAATATAAGTTGGATAACTTGTTTCATAATTGTTTTAAACTAAATTAAGTTTATATTATACAGGACTTAAATCAAAAAGTTCATTACTGATATATGTGCTTGATGTGACCTTTACTCTTTACTTCTATTGTCATGTATGTTCGATTCTTAATCAAAATTTTGGACATGAACTTACACTATGACTTTATTTCATCCTTTACCTAGTATTTGGAGCAAAATATTGTCTATTGATCTAGCAGCAAATATATCGAACTTGTGTTAAATTCGCCTACTTCTATATGTTGACAAATAAGTTAATTTAATCAATTAATATATTTTAATCAAACCTAATGAAGTGTTTCTACAATCCCTAACAATTGCTTAAAGATTTTAAAATTCGAAAGATCCACCGTGCGCATATATTGCAATGAATATATTCACTCTGACCCAATTAATTATTTCTTCAATTAGTTGTGAAATTTAATTAATTATTTAAAATTTAGATTATTTTTACATTGATTAAACATAATCAATATCTTATCGCTAGGACTGAACCCTGTTTTCTATTTCTCACGTCATTTTATGTAATAGTTCCCCTTTTAGGCCCCATAAGCTTCATGATTAAATAAAAACAGTTTCGGTGAGCTTAATATTGTATACGTACGATTTAAAGACAATTATATATATATATCAATTTCAAATTTAGGTGATCGAATTAAAAGAATCATGTTCGTTCTTAATGTGTTTTTTTTATTTTATACAAAATACATTGTCTATAACTATCAATACAAACGTTTTTTATTACCGCCCTTTTCCTGACGGCTTGCCTGCTAAATATTCACAGACTTGTTTTTTGTCGTATCATGACTTCATTTTTTTTTTCTTCTCACTTACCCCGATCGCGTGATGCAGACCGTCTACAAGCTATGACCTCTGATTGGCTGAGCGTACAGACCGTCTACAAGCTACGGTCTCTGATTGGCTGAGCTAATAGACCGCACCCTGGGACCACCTGAATGGCTAGTCAAGTCTGACACAGGACTAATGTTTGGTCGATAAGCTTGTTTTATTGCTATCGCTGAAAAGTAGTTCCGGCAGCCGGTGTTCATTTGTCGGAGAATCGCTCCGCCTACCGCCTGGCTGGGAAACTTTAATTTGATAAGGCGACGCAGCTGTGTAGGCAATCGATAATAGTAACCAATGGAAACGGCCGACAAGGGCGGTAAACCAACTACAGCGAGTCGCTCTTATCGAGCTCATCTGCAGGTCCGATTATAGCCGACAACCAATAGAATGCGTTCGTTTCGTCCGCGTGACTGGTTCGGTGATCAAGTGATAGTGACCTGACAGGAGAAGTATTTATGGGAGATTTATGTGATGTTAAATACAGCTGAAGTCGGCCTTAGCGGCAGGGTGTGATGGTATCCTACTGTAGAGAGGCCATACCGATACACGGCAGTTTATCTAGAGGCATGGCCATACACAGCGGGGGTTTATATCTCCTCCTACGTCTGTCCGGCTCCACTACGTTCTCGCTACTCTCTGCCACTGACTGATGAACTATTGCTGTCTGTCTGTCCGTCCGTCTGTCTGTCTGTCCGACTGTCTGTCTCTCATTCCCATACTTTCACTCTGACTATTTGTTGGTGATTTAGTCATTATTTCTGCCTCTATGTTGACTTGTACTTCCATTTTCTTGTCTTTGCAGTCCTATTATTGGTCGCTCTTTCTGTCTCTGTTTATCCACCGTGTTTCTTTGGTTCTTTCTCTCTTTCTCAATGTCTGTACGGTTCTGTTTGGGTAGTTTTCTCTGTTTCTGTTTCTCCTTTTGTTTCTCTGTCAGTCTCTGTTTCTCCTTTTGTTTCTCTTTCTCTCTCTCTCTCTTTCTCTCCTCTACTTTACGGTTCTGTTTGGGTAGTTTTCTCTGTCTCTGTTTCTCCTTTTGTTTCTCTGTCTCTCCCTCTTTCTCTCCTCCACTTTACGGTTATGTTTTGGTTGCTTTCTCTATCTCCATTTCTCCTCGTGCTTCTTACTCTCTTTTCCTGTTTCTTCGGTTCTGTTTTTTTCACTGTCTCTGTCCCTGTTTTCCCCCGTGTTTCTTTGTCGCGCGCTCTCTCTCTCTTTCTCTCTCACTCCTCTCTTTGTCTCCACGGTTCTATTTTGGTCGGTATATAGAACTCTCAAGTTTTCTTTGCGATCTTTTCTCTGTCTTATAAGTGCTTTGTTTCTTCTCTATCCCTTTTTCAATCTGTGTTTTGCCACCCTCTATCCCTATCTTAACTATCCCGGTTTTTCTCCGTTTCGCTTTTTCTATATACGTTTTCTCGGTGTATCTCCTTCTTTATATGTCTTCGTTTCTCTCCTTGATTGGCCCTCTATCCTGCTATCAATCATTATCTTTTCTTTATTTTCAACAACCGTCTCACATTTCATTTACTGTTTCTTTCTATCGTTCTCAGCTGCTCTGTCCATATACGTTATTTTTGCGATTGTCAGTCTGCATATCTTTTATTCACCACTGAAAGTCTTAAGAAGTCTGAACTATATTTATAATTGTATTTATACGTTTTGCTTTTATTGATTGTGGATCTTCCCATAGACAGATCCTATCGGCTGGCTCGTTAGTTAGCGGAGCTAGTGAACATATTACACGGGACGATTAGTTCACTAGTAGTGATTAAAAAGTCGTTACATTTATCTCCATCTCGTAAAAGTGTTATTTATATTACCTATAAAAAACAAATGTCGGACTGTTAGTCTAGGTTGTTGATGCTGAATCTCCAAAAATGCGTTCTCTAACTTTGTCGATATGTATTTAACCATCCAAGTATATCAAAAATCGTATTTCTAATGTCTCCTTTAGGAGGATTTTTGGTAAAGCACGGACAAAAGAAGAGGAAAGATTGATAGACTGATAAAATATGACCGTAGACAATGGGAGACAAAGAAATACACAAACTGTATAGGGAGAGAAAGGAGAAAAAATGACAAAAGATAGGATTAGGAACAAGCGTATTACGACAAAATCAGATATACAGACGGAGAAAGGGTGAAATAAATAGAAACATAGACAGAAAGAATAGGTGAGTGACAAAACAATGCAGCAAGAAAAAAGAACGTAGACCCGTGGAAAATGAAGAAGAAGTAAAATTGGGAGAGGAAAAAGGAAGAGAAAAACAAGAAAATAATAACCGTTGAGAAGAAAAACATGAGGCACAAAGAAACCCAACGAAGAAAGAGAGACAGAGAAGCGGACAACTATAGGAATGTATAGAGACAGGGAAAAGGAGAGATAGTAGATATTAGACAAATTGGAGAGAAAAAGAAATGTAGAGGGAGAAAGAGAGACAGAAAATTAAACAAAGAAATAAAGGTAGACAGTATGAAAAGGAAAGAGACAAAGAAAACCTGAAATAGATAAAGAACAAAAAATAACAAAAATAAAAGTAGGACCAAAGAGAGAAGGAAGGAAGATACAAGGAAATATACAGATTGAGAAAAAAATAGGAACCAAGAGACGGGGAACATGAAAGAAACACAAAGGGAAATATAATGGTAGAAATAGACAAAGTACATTGAGGGAAAAAGTGGGACAACGAAATATACAAAAATAGAAATATACACACAGAGTGAAAAAGGTTGAACAAGGGGATGAAGAGACCAGGACCATGAGCGGGACAAAGAACACAGAGCGAAAAATATAGAAGAAAATGCAAAAAAGGAACGAAGAGAACAGTATTAAGGGATTGACAAAGAAACACAGAGGGAAAAAGGTAGAAAAAAGGCAAAAAGGAACGAAGAGAACAGTAATAAGAGATGGACGAAGAAACACAGAGGTAAAATATAGAAGAAAATGCAAAAAGGGAACGAAGAGAACAGTAATTAGAGATGGACAAAGAAATACAGAGGGAAAAAAGTAGAAAAAAATGCAAAAAGGAACGAAGAGAACAGTAATTAGAGATGGACAAAGAAATACAGAGGGAAAAAGGTAGAAGAAAATGCAAAAAAGGAAAGAAGAGAACAGTAATAAGAGATGGACAAAGAAATACAGAGGGAAAAAGGCAGAAACAAAATGCAAAAAAGGATGGAAGAGAACAGTAATAAGAGATGGACAAAGAAATACAGAGGGAAAAAGGCAGAAAAAAAAATTCAAAAAAGGAAGGAAGAGAACAGTAATCAGAGATGGACAAAGAAATACAGAGGGAAAAAGGCAGAAAAAAAATGCAAAAAAGGAAGGAAGAGAAACGTAATAAGAGATGGACAAAGAAATACAGAGGGAAAAAGGCAGAAAAAAAATGCAAAAAAGGAACGAAAAGAACAGCAATAAGAGATGGACAAAGAAACACAGAGGGAAAAATATAGAAAACAATGCAGAAAAAAGGAACGAAAAGAACAATAATAAGAGATGGACAAAGAAATACTGAGGGGAAAAAGAGGCAAATACTCTAATGGAAAAGAAGAGACATAAGAGAAAGTCGGGGGATCATTTGACAAAAAAGAAGAGAGCAATTATCATATCTGTTACTTAACACCCATCCTTTGTTTTCACTGATTGCATGCAAATTATAATTGTTTTATTTTTATCACCAGTACTGTATAACCTTTAGTTGAGAAATTACCTGAGCAGGACCTAGTGATATATTATGTTTATTTTTATCACCAGGAGTACCTTTAGTTGAGAGATTACCTGAGCAGGGCCTAGTGATATATTATGTTTATTTTTATCACCAGGAGTACCTTTAGTTGAGAGATAACCTGAGCAGGGCCTAGTGATAAATTATGTTTTATTTTTATCACCAGTAGTACCTTTAGTTGAGAGAGATTACCTGAGCAGGGCCTAGTGATATATTATGTTTATCACCAGGAGTACCTTTAGTTGAGAGATTACCTGAGCAGGGCCTAGTGATATATTATTTTTTATTTTTATCACCAGTAGTACCTTTAGTTGAGAGATTACCTGAGCAGGGCCTAGTGATAAATTATTTTTTATTTTTATCACCAGTAGTACCTTTAGTTGAGAGATTACCTGAGCAGGGCCTAGTGATATATTATGTTTATTTTTATCACCAGTAGTACCTTTAGTTGAGAGATTACCTGAGCAGGACCTTATGATATATTATGTTTATGTTTATCACCAGGAGTACCTTTAGTTGAGATTTTACCTGAGCAGGGCCTAGTGATATATTATGTTTATTTTTATCACCAGGAGTATCTTTAGTTGAGAGATTACCTGAGCAGGACCTAGTGATATATTATGTTTATTTTTATCACCAGTAGTACCTTTAGTTGAGAGAGATTACCTGAGCAGGGCCTAGTGATATATTATGTTTATCTTTATCACAAGGAGTACCTTTAGTTGAGAGAGATTACCTGAGCAGGACCTAGTGATATATTATGTTTATTTTTATCACCAGTAGTACCTTTAGTTTGGAGATTACCTGAGCAGGACCTAGTGATATATTATGTTTATTTTTATCACCAGTAATTACCTGTAGTTGAGAGATTACCTGAGCAGGGCCTAGTGATATATTATGTTTATTTTTATCACCAGGAGTACCTTTAGTTGAGAGATTACCTGAGCAGGGCCTAGTGATATATTATGTTTATTTTTATCACCAGGAGTACCTTTAGTTGAGAGAGATTACCTGAGCAGGGCCTAGTGATATATTATGTTTATCTTTATCACCAGGAGTACCTTTAGTTGAGAAATTACCTGAGCAGGGCCTAGTGATATATTATGTTTATTTTTATCCCCAGGAGTACCTTTAGTTGAGAGATTACCTGAGCAGGGCCTAGTTCTATGTTATAACGGGCTTACTATTCCTCTGATTCGTATCAAATTAGATATGGTTGAATGCTAACATTATTCCAACAGCATAACCTCATTGAATTGGTGATAATAATAGCCACATTTCACGGTTTGATATTGTAGGGTAGATATGTTATTCAACTTTCAAATCTCCTGTACAATCCGACAGCTGAACAACACGGACCAGACTTTGTCCCAACAATGTACTTCCACAAGGTAACTATAGGTGTACAATTTAATTCGCCTTTGACTTTTACGAAGCCCATACAATTACTGGTATTACGTTTGAATTCCTGTTCATCTATTGTTGAAGTATATAGGCTTCAACAATAGATGATAAATTTAGATATTGAAAGAAAGTATTTGAATAATTTGCAAGTTTGACTGCGGCGCGACTAATGAGTTATCTCCCCTTTTATGCATTTGTGTATAATTACGTAATTATCCTAAGTATCATATCTAGCATTGCAATCGAAACTGTCATTTCAGAAATATTCGACTCCGACAATAGAGTTTGAATACAGACGTTTGCAATAATTAAAGCAAACAAGAAATATACAGACTAAACGATAAACTCTTTATTTGAAGGAGAATGAACTGTTGTCGCTAACATACATTAACTTTCCCCTAAATAGCTAAATGTAATACTGAATACCACAACCTTACTCCATGTTAAGTACGTCTCATGTGACTTCTTTCCTTCTAGATACCTCCTCCTATTATTATAAAATACAGTTACAAGACTTCCTGTTCAATAGTTACCACGTGATCACTCTCACAATATCACTTATATATCAGTAACTTCCCTTCTCATTTAAGAAATTTAATATCACCACTTCCATGTCAGAATAGAGTTATCCCACTTCCTGTTAAACTTATGTCACGTGATCACTCTCGTGACTAAGACTCCACTCCCTGTTGAAAAAATGGCATGTCACCGCTCTCATTACAGTTAACCCACTTCCTGTCAAAATATCACGTGGTCACCATCATGGCAGAATACACTGACCCCACTTCCTGTTTAAAACTTATCACGTGGCCACTTTCATTACAGAATGCAATTACCTAACCTTTTGCTAAATTTGGGATAATGTAATTTAAATAACTAATCAATATACCACTTCGTCCTTACTAAGAATATAAATTAAGGAATTTCATGTTGTTTATTCCACAAACACCTACAATATGACACGGACAGGATAGTGATCGCATAGTGGGTCTACTTATTACGCTTATTTAATGAGGCTCTAATTTTTAAGCATGCAAATATTTGTCACGTGCATTTTTTTGTTTGTTTCCAAATAAGCTGATGTGACCACTCAGCTGCCACTGATATCATCATTTCTTACTCGGCAAGATATTTCGTTCGGGACCAGCTGCGCGCTTCTCAAAGCGTAACATGCATGATTTAGTTACAATAACACATGCTTATACAGTCCATAAAAAATGTGTTATTGTAACTAAAAATACCGCATACAGTAACCAATTGAAAGTATTGTTACAAAAATAAGTACAAAGTACTTACTTCTTCCGATCGGTCTGTGTGTGTATCGTCTTCCCTCTCACGGAAACTGTAACAGAAACACACACATTTTAGCTAATATTACTAAAACAGAAACATGCTCTTATAAATCTTGTCACCCTAAATACCACTTGTAGGTTGTTATCACAGAGAAAAAGCTTATACATAAGCGCAAATAAAATGCTCCGCCGTTTCTATAAGACCATCCTCGATTGGCGAGTGTGAAATATCGGCGGAATTCTGTAGTACGTCATCGCTGTTTTGAAAGCACAAAATTGTCTTTAACTATGATGAAAAGAATCCCTTTAAATCGTTTTACTTTTGCTTGGAAATTCATTTCTTAAAATATTCATTTGCAAGAAGAAGAAGAAATAAAAGAAGAAGTATTAAAGGAAGAAGAAATAAAATAAAAGTTTAGATTTCGAATGTATCCCCGATTATCTCTTTATTGTCGAGACAATGTTGCAACAGTTTCTATGATATAATAGATCCATTTTACTTTTTTTTTTTATAATTATCGCGTTTTAGTTCTGCCAGTTCCCTTTTATAGAAATTCTTTCCTTCCTGTTGTACCTAGTAAGGTTAGGAACCTCTTCATATAACTAACTGATACAAAAAAAAAAACAACCTAATAATCTCAGAATGCTGTCTTCATTGAAAAACATGAGCTTTTGCAAGTGTGTAGAGATCGAATCAATCAAACAATTGAATGAATGAATGAATGAATGAATCAATGAATGAATGAATGAATCAATCAATCAATCAATGAATCAATCAATCAATCAATCAATCAATCAATCAATCAATCAATCAATCAATCAATCAATCAATCAATCAATCAATTTATCAATCAATCAATCAATCAATCAATCAATCAAATACATTTTATATCTTTCAACTTATCAATTTACCTATCGATCAATAAAAACAAATAAATGTACAAACTTGTTTTGTGATGCATTGTCCATTTCCTCCCAGCAGGGCCTCTTTTGCTGTCTTCAAACATATGATGGTCTCCGTTCGGAACTAGGAAAAGTGAACAGACATCGACATTGAACACAGAAAAAGTACCTACCAAACAATAACGTAAACTTCACGACTCTTTATCGATACACAGTCTATAGCCCGGGGATCGATTCCGTCCTGTCATTGTCCACGTTATTTTGTTTGTAAATCATGATTAACAGTTCTACCAAACTAATACTAAATATCATTACATATTACATTTGTAGCGTCGTTTATGATATATATACATAATATAGCTAACATGATTGAACATAATTAATTCATAAGAGACAGAAACAGTGTTGTTACACTCCCTTAAACCTGAAGCATGCTGTGTCCAGCATGGATCGTTGAATGAAGAGTCAAAATTGGTAAAAGCCACATTCGAACAAAATATCACTACTATGCACTTCAAAAAACTTGGGAACAGGTACATTGTAGTTTGACTTAAGTATGTTACGTGTGGGACCTTGAAAACGATCAAAGTAATTTAATCTAAGGTTCACCCTCTCAATCCAATAAAGCTGCCAGTCAAGCTCGTTTCGATATAAAAAGATATTGCAATATCTTATATAAAGTTGACCTATTTGGCACCAGAAAAGATAACTGTCATTAATTTTGAAAGTTTGAAAAAAAATAAGTGTCCGGACAAATGATCTTGAGATACAATGTAAACAAAAGCATTATTGCTCAATAGAAGAAGTTGTTTGTAAGATTTAAAACATTTTACTCCATTGAAGCATGATAACGTGCAGTCGAGATTCGTCCATTCCAAGAAACTATGTGAAAACTTTAAAGTTATATGATTATTCGAGGTCAACGAGTTCGAAATTTTTATAAAGCAAAGCCCGAATTTCAACTATTAACGAGTTATAAGAGTTCGGATTTACAAGGTTCGGCAGTTTTTTTTGTTTAAGAGAAATACATTAATATTTTTAAGCACTTTTGATGTGTGAAAATAAATAAATGTCGTGTCTTTGAGCGGTATTGACAACTCTTTGAGTGGTATTGACAACCCTTTGAGTGGTATTGACAACCCTTTGAGTGGTATTGACAACCCTTTGAGCGGTATTGACAACCCTTTGAGCGGTATTGACAACCCTTTGAGCGGTATTGACAGCCCTTTGAGCGGTATTGACAACCCTTTGAGCGGTATTGACAACCCTTTGAGCGGTATTGACAACCCTTTGAGCGCTTTTGACAGCCCTTTGAGCGGTATTGACAACCCTTTGAGCGGTATTGACAACCTTTTAAGCGGTATTGACAGCCCTTTGAGCGGTATTGACAGCCCTTTGAGCGGTATTGACAGCCATTTGAGCGGTATTGACAGCCCTTTGAGCGGTATTGACAGCCCTTTGAGTGGTATTGACAGCCCTTTGAGCGGTATTGACAGCCCTTTGAGTGGTATTGACAGCCCTTTGAGCGGTATTGACAGCCCTTTGAGTGGTATTGACAGTCCTTTGAGCGGTATTGACCGCCCTTTATCCTAACCAGCAATAAATAGAAATGTCATTATGCAAGAAAGCTGCAATACTGATAACAATAAAATTTAATATTTCAAAAACGTTGAACCCGGTAACTTTGCAAGTGTTTCTTTCTTCTACTAAAGATAGAATTTTTATGGATAATTCATTTGAGCAAAAAAGTGAAAGCAATTCATTGGAGCAATCTACAGATCTAGGAGATGCTGTCAAACTAAAATGAAACATGTTCACACCCGCGGATGGACAGACGGATGAAGGACGGATGATGGACGAATGAAGGACGTATGATGGACGGATAATGGACGCTCTAGGATTTGAAGGTGTAATTAAGCTGGGACGCTGAGTGGCTAATGTACAACTGTTACCACTCTCTCGCCAACACCATTGCCTTACATATATACAATATTGTTGAAGAAGATCTCGTCTTTGAAGTACTGTTACATGATATAGGTGCGTCACGTTTCACATAAAAAAACTGGCTCTTCCATCAGTATCGTTTACATCACGGGTCATCAAGCTAACTCTCGATCGCTTTAACCCTAGTCAATTAAACATTCACTTTTACGACGTGAGAAGCCGCGAGACGATACCACGTGGCTTTTTATCGCACGTAGAAGTAGTTCCGGTCTGAGAATTACATGTACGAACCAATTGAAGCTTTCAGCGAATGTTTGGTATATATGCTTTTCATTTCATGGTTGCATAAAAAATGGTGATCGATTTATCTTTCCATTTTAAAGGAAACCATAGAAAACGTGACGATGATCTTGTTTCCGCAAAAGAGTGTGGCATCACTGAAATGGTTTTATCATAAATACCAAAAACAAATTGTCAAGAAAATGTTATTTTAATTTCGATAACGTCATTACATTAGCTCCCCATAATTAATATTCGGATATAACCTAAATACGACCATTTCAATTTTCTGATCCTGACTTCCCCTTTCTTGATATCAATAGCCCTGCTTATCCAATTTATTGTGTTCAGATGTCGCAATTAATTCGTAATTCTATGGTATGCTCTAAATATCAGCTTTTTTGTGAAAGATGTCGGCTGCTGACGAACCAACGTACAACACAGGGATTCGAGAGAAGCAAGTTGATGAAGACTATGAGCAAGGTTTATGCTTGACATTTTAGTACCTTTGAGAAATCTTCTGTATCCTTGTATGATATGAAAGTGTACGATTGTAAATACTCTCCTTAGTATGCCTACTTATTGTGATTAAGAATGTTGCCGCAGTTCTCACTTTGAGAACATATCATTAATTTCGATTCGACCTCGATTCACGTGGCAGAAGTCGTTGATGAAACAGAAGACACTTACTCTTCCGGAACATCTGGCCTTATTCTCTTGTGCTTTTCAAGGAACATTGATTTAATCTTTCCTTCGTTTATAGTGTGTCGCTATTTTCACCGATTTTGAGTTCGGGTTATGGTTTTGATGACGCATTCTCTGATATATCTTGAATGCCAATGGGTTACTTTGTGTAGCATGTATTCAAGCAGATCCGTTGGAACTTTGACGGTAACTCTGATCGAACTTATGTTAAGTCATTGCAGATTCAATTTGATTACTGTTATAAACTTCCCCGCTTCTTAAATTGTTACCTTGACATTAAGAATAGCCTGTCATACTACATACCTTTCCCCGTTTCGTCTCTCCTTGCCATATCCGGGACCAACCAGAGTAAGGACCTCCAAGCCATAAGACTGAAAGTAGATGTATATTACGTATATTACTTCGGAAATATCCCATTTTTAGAACATATGTGGTTATTTATAAAAATAATTACACACTTCATTTGTGGAATATTTCACATTAGAGCAACATCCGCTCCAATCCTTCATTCAAATAAAGGTGTCTTTGGGAACTTTAAAGCGTTCTCCAAAGCATGGTAGCGTGATCTAATATGATAAACAGAATCTCAGACTAGTATTTTATTCAGTTAATCTTGCTAAATCACTTTATCTTCTTAGTACATGACAACCCTGGTATTAAAGACTTGTAAAACATCAAAGCGGTGTTTTCTTCAGTTTTTGCAATTAGTTTCGACGAAGAAATGCTTTCTTTGTTGAACACAGGTAAAAGCTAATTGATTTAGAGAATATTAGACGCGGAAAAATATCATGTTTTTCAGTTTTATTTTGTTATTTGATTTTAAGCGGATCGTTGTTATCTATATCAAACCCATATTAAAATATGATTAAGACAATCTCAAACTCATAACACGTTTGACTGTTTCCAATATTTTCAATTTTGACCATGGCCTAGTGTCTACATGCACATTAAAACAAAACGATTTATATTCTTTAAGTACTACCAGCATGATAAATAGAATCTCACACTCGTTTGCCTTCCATCGATAGCTCGTTAAACGAAAAGAATGCTAATTATTTGCATTAAGCTGAACATTATCCATATGACTGCGCAGCAATCATGCGTTTCAATGATTTGTCCTGCCAGCAGCAGGTTTTAGCGTGAGATTACTATACATGCTGAGCATGCGCACGAGGAAATCAACGGAACTGACGTTAGTTTTCGCAGCGTACGCTAAGGACTTCTTCAGGGATTGTTTTTATCTTATCAGTTTGTCTGCAACCACAAACCACTTCGTCAAGCTGTTTCGCTGAGTCGGCGCAACACGCCTATCTCGGGGGTACCGCTTTGGTGTCTACTTCAGACAACTGGGAAATCTCGCGTCTCATATAATCAAAGGACATTACTCGGATTAGATGGAAATTCTCCACTTCGTGAGGTCTGTCATTTAGATTCATTTTCACTCTAGATGATGAATAATGGCTACCAAAGCTTACGGAAGGAATATCTATATTCGGGCTTCTTCATAATTGTTCACAGGAACTGACGGGCAATAGGAATAGTTAATCTTAATCCCGAATCCTTGATGTTTCCCCTACCATTTATAGTATTCTTAATCTGAAACGAACACCATTTGAGGACAAATCGGAGCCTGTTTGTTATTGATCGAAGGAAACGCAGTCTAAGGCGTATATATAAGACTAAGCGAAAATAAAGATCATTTGATGCAAAGACATATATTTTGATATGTTGATCAAAATGAACATTATATTACAATAACGAAGTAACATCAAAATCACGTACCAATGTCAAACTATCAAAATCACGTACCAGTGTCAAAATATCCAAATCACGTACCAATGTCAAACTATCAAAATCACGTACCAATGTCAAACTATCAAAATCACGTACCAATGTCAAACTATCAAAATCACGAAAAATGTCAAACTATCAAAATCACGTACCAATGTCAAACTATCAAAATCACGTACGAATGTCAAACTATCCAAATCACGTACGAATGTCAAACTATCAAAATCACGAACAAATGTCAAAATATCAAAATCACGTACAAATGTCAAACTATCAAAATCACGTACGAATGTCAAACTATCAAAATCACGAACAAATGTCAAAATATCAAAATCACGTACCAATGTCAAATTATCAAAAGAATGTACAAATATCAAACTATCAAAATCACGTACCAATGTCAAATTATCAAAAGAATGTACCAATGTTAGGAAAGGGACACAACCGATAGGTAAGTGACCCTACCGATAGGTAAGGGACACCACCGATAGGTAAGGGACACTACCGATATGTAAGGGACACTGCCGATAGGTAAGGGACATCACCGATAGGTAGGGGACACTACCGACAGGTAAGGGACACCACCGATAGGCAAGGGACACACCGATAGGTTAGGGACATCACCGATAGGTAAGGGACACTACCGATAGGTAAGGGACACCACCGATAGGTAAGGGACACTACCGATAGGTAAGGGACACCACCGATAGGTAAGGGACACCACCGATAGGTAGGGGGACATCACCGATAGGTAAGGGACACCACCGATAGGTAAGATACACTACCGACAGGTAAGGGACACCACCGATAGGTAAGGGACACCAACGATAGGTAAGGGACACAACCGATAGGTTAGGGACACCATCGATAGGTAAGGGATACCACCGATAGGTAAGGGACACCACCGATAGGTAAGGGACAACATCGATAGGTAAGGGACACTACTGATAGGTTAGGGACACTACCGATAGGTAAGGGACACTACCGATAGGTAAGGGACATCAGCGATAGGTAAGGGACATCACCGATAGGTAAGGGACATCAGCGATAGGTAAGGGACACCATCGATATGCAAGGGACACTACCGATTAAAGGGATACCACCAATAAGTAAGGGACACTACCGACAGGTAAGGGACACCACCGATAGGTAAGGGACACCACCGATAGGTAAGGGAAACCACCGATAGGTAAGGGACACCACCGATCGGTAAGAGACACAATCGATAGGTTAGGGACACCATCGATAGGTAAGGGATACCACCGATAGGTAAGGGACACCACCGATAGGTAAGGGACATCATCGATAGGTAAGGGACACTACTGATAGGTTAGGGACACTACCGATAGGTAAGGGACACTACCGATAGGTAAGGGACATCAGCGATAGGTAAAGGACATCACCGATAGGTAAGGGACATCAGCGATAGGTAAGAGACATTACCGATAGGTAAGGGACACCATCGATAGGTAGGGGACACCAACGATAGGTAAGGGACATTACCGATAGGTAAGGGACACTACCGATAGATAAGGGACACCATTGATAAGCAAGGGATACCACCGATTAAAGGGATACCACCAATAAGTAAGGGACACTACCGACAGGTAAGGGACACCACCGATAGGTAAGGGACACCACCGATCGATAAGGGACACCACCGATAGGTAAGGGATACCACCGATTGAAGGGATACAACCGATATGTAAGGGACACTACCGATAGGTAAGGGACACTACCGATAGGTAAGGGACACCACCGATAGGTAAGGGACACCACCGATAGGTAAGTAACACTACCGATATGTAAGGGACACCAACGATAGGTAAGGGACATAACCGATATGTAAGGGACACTACCGATTGGTAAGTAACACTACCGATAGGTAGGGGACACCAACGATAGGTAAGGGACACCACCGATAGGTAAGATACACCACCAATAGGTAAGGGACACTACCGATAGGTAAGGGACACCACCGATAGGTAAGGGACTCTACCGATAGGTAGGGGACACCAACGATAGGTAAGGTACATAACCGATAGGTAAGGAACACCACCGATAGGTAAGGGACAACACCGATAGGTAAGGAACAACACCGATAGGTAAGGGACACTACCGATAGGTAAGGGACACCAACGATAGGTAATGGACACTACCGATATGTAAAGAACACCACCGATAGGTAAGGGACACCACCGATAGGTAGGGGACACCAACGATAGGTAAGGGACACCACCGATAGGCAAGGGACACTACCGATAGGTAAGGGACATCAGCGATAGGTAAGGGACATCACCGATATGTAAGGGACAATATCGATAGGTAAAGGGTACCACCGATAGGTAAGGGACACTATTGATAGGTAAGGGAAACTATCGATAGGTAAGGGACACAACCGATAGGCAAGGGACACCAACGATAGGTTAGGGACACAACCGATAGGTAAGGGGCACTACCGACAGGTAAGGGACACTACCGATAGGTAAGGGACACCACCGATAGGTAAGGGACATCACCGATAGGTAAGGGACACTACCGACAGGTAAGGGACACTACCGATAGGTTAGGGATACTATTGATAGGCAAGGAACACCACCGATAGGTAAGGGACACTACCGATAGGTAAGGGATACCACCGATAGGTAAGGGACATCACCGATAGGTAAGGGACACTACCGATAGGTAAGGGACACTACCGATAGGTTAGGGATACTATTGATAGGCAAGGAACACCACCGATAGGTAAGGGACACTACCGATAGGTAAGGGACACTACCGATAGGTTAGGGATACTATTGATAGGCAAGGAACACCACCGATAGGTAAGGGACACTACCGATAGGTTAGGGATACTATTGATAGGCAAGGAACACCACCGATAGGTAAGGGACACCACCGATAGGTAAGGGACACTACCGATAGGTAAGGGATACTACCGATAGGTAAGGGACACCACCGATAGGTAAGGGATACTACCGATAGGTAAGGGATACTACCGATAGGTAAGGGACACCACCGATAGGTAAGGGACACCACCGATAGGTAAGGGACACCACCGATAGGTAAGGGATACTACCGATAGGTAAGGGATACTACCGATAGGTAAGGGATACTACCGATAGGTAAGGGACACTACTGAGAGGAGGGGAGGTAATAGACAACAGAAAGGACTTTAGCAAAATGTATTAGTTGTGGCGGCGGATCTATGTTGGTTTTGATTATCCTCTTATCCTCCTCTTAGCAGGAGAAACCAAACAAGGAATGATACCGCCCCCTCCCCCCACAAATCAGTGCCTTTACGACATACAGTGTTATATATAGCAGATATATTGGAGATGACACAGGACGAGAAACTGATCCTCACATGGTGTTGTAACATTACGACATTATGTCCAATAGGGGAAGGAAAATAACTGAGTAATCTGTTTGTTGGTACAGAGTTGCCGTATAAAGCCTTGTCCCTGACAATTTAGTCGTTAAGGTGTCGTTACAGTGTCTTTACAGGATAAAGCTCGAGGCCAGTTGTTTTTATTCTAAACACATCTCACTTCCGAAGAGAAATGGAATTAGGCCCGAGCTGTACAGCCTATAATAGCATTTCCTCTACACACACATATACATATCTATCATTAGGATGATACGTAATATATACTTTATTCTAAGTGGAAGGAAGGCTATCAGACAAGGAAGAGCATGGACACAGCCTAGTGTATACTCTACAGAGTTACCGCAGTGCACCGACAGAGAAAGTGCACCGACAGAGAAGTTTCGTAAAATTTTAAACGATACGACAAAAACAGATATTGTTGTGTTCCTAGGGTCTTAACGCTTTCAACACAGACGTTAAAAATGTGTCGTGATGAAGAAATGCACGAATTCGCATTATTGTCTTTAATAAAACGACAAACGATTCCCGGAAATAGTGTACCTTTATTTTGTATATTGCGAGCTAGAACTATAAATAGAGTCCTTTCACACAGAAACTTATTTATTTTAAGTAACTTAATTGCATTATGTTTCACTTTGACCTGACGTCACAATGACTCAACAATGTCACCACGAATTGGGAAAAAAACCTCCAATGTTGTAATGCGGAAAAAGGCGACGCGATGAAATTAAAACTTTATATGGTACATTTACCATACGCGTTAGAGACATTCATTCTCCTGCGCAAACAAGGTTTGGAAATACGGGTTGGCGAACTCGTTTTCGTCAAAACAGCTCAAGTTGGAAATAGGGGGTATCCAGTCCAAACGCATTGTTTCTGGATTTGTTATGGTGGATTTATTGAAAGAAAAGTACTTGAGGGTTCGAGATCTACCCGGGGGTTTCGCCAGTACTGTTGTCATGCAACAATAAGTATATTTATATTTTGATAGAGTAGCTACGCCTGATTTAGTTGTTTGGAACATTTTAGACTGAAATAAAGTCTTGTCAGCAACTATGTTGATGGCGTTATGAAAGCAAATGTTGTAAAAGTTGAGCCTTTGCAACGGAAGGATGCAGAGCAACTCTAAATATCAAAGACAAGGACATAGATATACTGTCGGATTTGATTGGACAACTTTATAGTGTCATCTCACTGAAACATCATGCCTTTGACATTGCATCAGTTTAATTACATTATATAACACACGTGCCGATACAGAGTGACATACCTAGCACACGGTGACTGGTATTCACGTCCTGTGGGGTCTATGTAACACAAGTCTCCACTACGTGCCGTCTAACGCTCTATACATGTATATGTATGGTAGGTCGGATGGATAATTGTTTCTTTTCCTGCGGTTTCCGTCTCACCACCAGAGAGGATTACTGCGCCACCACAGACACGACCAGCGTATAAGTGATACACTTAATGTGAAATGTCGCTTTAGTCATTTTGATGAATGTGGGATATTTATGGGCTACAGTCTACAAAACGTCGAGCTTGAAAAGGTGGTTTATTTTGATCAGATGTAGCATTCAGCTAGTAAGGTAAATGTAAATATAAATTGTGAATTCGTTGAGCAACGAAAGAAGCCTAAAATGTGGTCTATATATCTCGATTTCAACCCCCCGCTTCCCCTTTTCCCAACTTCTATAAGAGGATGATTATCATTTGTTAATTCTTAATGTTCAAGCAATTTATACATTAGCAACGCTTGTTTGATTCCTAAACCCCTGAAACCATTTTTTCCCTGTTTGTAACCAGTCTTATTCTATTTATCGGACTTACGTTTATGTTTGGTATCTGCCTAATTTTAGATTTGTGGACCCCTTTTATCTGTTTTGATATCTGCTTTACCCCTAACTTGCGGATCTTCTTGCTATGTTCGAGTTCGATAAATGCCTAACTTTACATTTGTTATTGCTTTTTTTCTTTTTCGGAGTTTTTCTGATTGCTACTTGCCTATACCTCTCGTTTAGCTGGATTTTTTCCCCCAGAATCCGTCTGACACTAGTTTTCCTTAGCAGTTTTCTCCTTTTAAATACAAAACTGTATCATACATATAGATAACGTCACATGTACATAAACAACACACAAGTAATGGTGTATGAAACCAACTCAGTTGACATTTTTACGAAGACGTATGTGAAAATATGTCGCTAATTAATTATAAAACACTAGCATCCAAAACGATCAAAAGAAGGAGCAAAACCAGAAGGTACGATTTAGTTGTCTTTTACGTATGCCTTCATTTAGGAAGAACAAGTTATGCTTACTAGATACGAATTAGTTCCCTCGTTTTGAAAATGCTTTGCTCTCCTCACACAAAAATGCTTTGCTGTCTTCAGTTCAAAAATGCTTTCAGCAAATCATTTTTGAAATAAAAACAGCAAACATTTTTGAAACGAAAACAGCAAATCATATAAGTATTTTCAAAACTGCTTTGCTTCCCTCATTCAAAAATGCTTTGCAGTCCTTATACTCATATGCTTTGCTGTTTTCATTTCAAAAATGTTTGCTGTCTTTATTTCAAAAATGCTTTGCTGAAAGCATTTTTGAATGACCCCTCATTTTCAAAACGAGGAAACTAATTCGTATCTAGTAAGCATAACTTGTGCATCTTAAATGAAGGCATATAGAAAAGACAACGGTCCCTATACTAAAATGAATGGTGGACAGGCCCAAAGTGTCGCAGAAACAGGGGCAGGTGATGTTGGCGTTGGTTGATTACAGCATGCCTGTTCTATACATTGTAAGATATAAAGATGGATGTTTTTGAATATGCTCTTTAGTACCTCTGCTTGTTATGATCGAGAATGATGCCTCAGTTCTCCCTTTTGAGGCCAAGGAATTTACTTGACCTGACCTAGATTTACGTGGCGAGTGTCGTCAATGAAGCAAAAGACGCTTACTCTTCCGGAACACCTGGTCTTATTCTTCTGTAATTTTACAAGGTTTTGCATGCATTCTTATCTATGTCCATATTTTGTCCCTGGTTTAATCGATTTTGAATTCTGATAATGGCTTTGTTAACGCTTCGGTATAACCCCCCCCCCTCCACCCCCCGCATATTTGTTGTGTACGATGAACAAAATGTTAAAATTTTGAACTCATTTACCCCTGAAGACACACTTGAACTCTAACAATTCAAATGTTGGAATAGATCATTATAAAGATTTTAGGAATGAATTTTATATTGACGGTAGATATTGACATTAATTAGCTGTAGAAACACTGATACAAAGGCTATACAGTATTACATTATCATCGGTCTATAACATATGATTCGGGACATCACATTTCTTATTTAATGTGGAAA
Source organism: Mimachlamys varia (assembly GCA_947623455.1). Classification (NCBI taxonomy): domain Eukaryota; kingdom Metazoa; phylum Mollusca; class Bivalvia; order Pectinida; family Pectinidae; genus Mimachlamys; species Mimachlamys varia. The sequence goes on from OX392545.1 coordinate 32,920,526, forward strand.
CTAGACATAAACATCTATCTTTTCTTACTTTTCTATATACTTTTCATTTAGGTGATATCGCCTCGGCACCTATCTTTTTATGAACACGGCTGTTTCATAGACGTCAAACGCATAGGACATTGTGTCGCCTGCTTCGGTCTTGTTTTAAAAGGATTATTCATAATCTGCCACTACTGTAGACTATACGTGTGTGTTATCGTTTCAATTTCTGCTATAGCTCTAAGTATTGAATCTGTTGCGTTTCGTCTTTTTAAATGTCCGGTGTCGTCAAAACTGACTTGAGCACACACACACACCGTAGCTACAAAGGTTGCTCACTACACGAAATCGATCAATTCTTGAAAGCGAGTTCGTTCTGCGTTTTAAAAACAATTCCTTAAAAAGTTCACTTTTTTCTTCGTCAAATGACTAAGTTTCTATTTAAAGATGCGTTTAAAATTTTAGAGTTAGTTCCCTTTTCCCCTGATGCTTTCGGAATTCCTGGCAAGGGAGAGCAAGCTGGCTGAGGAATACCAGCGCGGATCTACAGTGAGATATATGGGTTTGTATAGTGACTACTGTACCGTTATTTAGTTTGAATTTGGCTTTTTATCTTTTATCTACATAAACGGAATCTAAATTTTAATAAAACTAATTGATAAATACATAATTTTGCTTTTAGAAAAATGCTTTGCATATATATAATGATAATGATGTTGCATATTTAACTAATTCTGAACTGAATTCTGTGTTACTTTGATTATTAAGGACAGTAGTGACGAGGAAGGTTGTTATTTAACACTAAAATCACTACTAACTTACAGCTAATCTACCTTCAAGGAACACACGAGGAAAAATTATCAGAAAATCTCCGCTTTAAGGTAAGGTAGACAGTAACTGTCTCGTTCGTACGCCTGGTTCCGTGGCTGGGAAGACAGCGAGTGGGTAGGTATGCAGATACACCTAGAGCAAGCGATGCTGTTTCTATCTTTAATTCTTTTATTGATACGTACCTGATTTATTGTATATATTGAGACCAGTAAACCTACTTTCATACTGTTATATGAATGTTTATGTAATTCTTTCAACTGAAGGGCTTGATGAAGCAAATGGAAGCGCTAGTGAATCTGGGTTTGTTTATCCCATGTCTATCCAGATACATTGTACATACAACATTTTATTATGAATATTTAAGGCCCAATATACGTAACTTTCGGCAAAACTTGAAGCGAAAATCAAGCCTAATAACTTATTATATTTATAGATTTAGTTATGATTAACTGATATCAGCAATATTCAAGATGAATTCTTTCGCGGTTACCGGTACAGCAGCAGTTGAAACACGTTATTTGTAAACACGCGTCCATTTCGAACCGTCTTCTTCCTTCGGTTTGTTGTTGAAGTGGGCCCCACCTGAATTATTTTCAATTCTTTGGATTTTTTTGTAAAGAGTTTCTTATTAGTTACCGCTCAGGTTTACTTCGTTTTAGGCTTATTTTTGCATGGTTATCAACTGGATTTTTTTTTCAGAATCACGAAAATTTCACTGAAGTTACGTATATTAGGCCTTTAAGATTATGCTACTGTAATCACTCACACATACATATATATATATATATGCTTATCTTAAATTTATATGCACATCTATGAAAGAAGGTATGTATTTTCTAACATACTGGTATACAGTAAAACCTCCCTCTTAAGACCACTTTAGGGACGCACCAACGTGGTAATAACAGCGGGATTGTCTGAATACCGATTCACTTTTGACCTGTTTTCATGGTCCATTAACTAATATAAGCTTTATAATGTTAAACTCAGTAATTGTTACTGATTAGCCAATGTGAGGTGAAACTTAGTGCAAAAGTGGTATTTGGGACTTTCAAAAACTGTTCTTCATAGTGAGGTGGCTTAATAGTGAAGCTTTAAAAACAAAGATATATGGAAGATTTTGTTCGGGACTGAAATGGAATCGTCTTAATAGCGAGGTGGTTTTAATTCTGAAATGGTCTTTAAGCGAGGTTTCACTGTATATATATAATTATTTAGATATATCAACAATGTTATCATGTTGTGTTCGTCAAGTTATACTTATGGGAACATTTTCGAAAAGGTTTCACATAATTCTCTGCAGGACATATATTGCATCATGTATATCAACACCCACCATTGCTTTATATGTCGCTATTTCAGCTCCAATATAGGTATGATTTCAGTGGTTGGTTTGGTTAAATTTTGTATACGTCCTTTTAGCATAAACATTCATTTAAGATGAAGTAACACACACATATGCTGCACCTTTTTAATTTAGTAATAGATACAGTATGCCGAAAAAAAAATAAAAAAGTTAAACTGCATCATATAGCTGTTTCGTCCTTCTAAGACTCTTCAGTGATGCTAGGGGCCAATAGGTGGGAATCCGAAAGTTGTAAACTAATGTGGAAGTGTGACCCACCTGGTCACATTATACTGATAACATGTAAACTAGTAGTCCAACTCTTTAGTATACAAACTGACACACGGTATATAAAATGTTTAGATGCATCTATTATATTATCAGATTACGTTTATAGATTTATATAAAGTTGATACGAATATCGAGATTTTTGTGATATATGTCAGCTGCTGACGGGAAAACTTACGACACAGGGTTCGAGAGGTAGAGGTTGATTCACCACACAGATCAGTCAAGATCTGTGTGCCTTCTTGTTGTGGTTGAGAATTATGCCTCAGTTGTCACTTTGAGGCCATGGCATTTACTTGGATCTGACCAAGATTTACGTGACGTGTCTTCGATAGACGCTTACTCTTCCGGAACACCTGGTTTTTTTCTCTATACTTTTACAATGATCTCCATCAAAATCTTACCTTTGTTCATATCACGCCCCTATTTTATCGATTTTGAGTTCGGCTTATGGTTTTGTTTATGCTTCGGTATTCTATTTAAAAAGATAAACACCTCTTTGCAAGAAATGTTTCGCTCATTAACACGAAGAGACACAATTGTATACAGTTTGTTTAGCGGTCTAGGTTTGAGAAAGCGAGAGCAATACTACAATGTATTAAAGAGTAACTGTAGTGCAAATAGAAACTGAAATGATCAGACTTGTTGTGTCGGCATTAATACATTGTCGAAAACCGCATCGAAATCGGCCGACCGGTTACAAAGTTACGACAGGTTGAAGTTTGGTTTTTTACCTGTTTTGCCACACGCTAATTAAGCGCACCGCGAACCGCTAAAAGTTGTGCACACGTATTGGTGACGTCACAACGGGAACACAAGAAATTGGGTCCTATGTCTCTCTATATATAATAGTAATATGTACGTCTGTTTGATTAATGATTCAAAATGTATTATACAATGAAATTAAGGGACTTACCATAATATGAGGGTCGGAAGAATAATCTGAAATCGTCATTGAAATAACTTTATTTTGATTCTTTCATAAATATAGTGTTTATTGATTGTTCAAATTCATTTTAATGGACCCATATATATATGCGCTATCATATTGTAATACTCTGTGTCATTTATAATGTCAGTTATACATATCATTTATCCAATGATTCAAGGGTGACTCTTATAATAATACCTTTGAATATTGTACATGTTAGTGTCCATTATATTACGTAATCAGATTAGCGGGATAATCTACCTGGTCAGTTCGATAACTTCACACGTAACTTGTTACTCAGATAGCAAGTAATTAACATTGGAGATGGGGGGGGGGGGGGGGGGGGCTATCAAAGTTAACTAAATTGTAATAGTTGAGTATGTTGCGGTTATTATCCCCTCTTTATCACTTCAAAATGTGTACTCTAAATCTGTAGTTACATGTAGATCTCGACTGGAACATAGACTATCGAGTGCACATGTATCTTTTGAAATCTCCGTAACCCACCGTCAACTCACATAGCATATGACACTTTTTTAATTTCGAGTTTGACTCTTCTATTCAACGAGAAAAGTTCTGTTGAAAACTTGCTTGATATGTCTCAGGGACGTATATGCACATATACGTACCTGGTATGTCTGTATCACAGTTTTTTCATATTTTATTTTTAACATAAATGAATAAAATGCGGATTAAAACCACAGGCACTTGTGGCAGGGAGAATAGCCATCTAAATATATAGATAGCATAGCGAAATATGATAATTAAAATAAAATATGAAAACTGAATTTTCAAATTTTCTTTTTATGTTATTAATCATCTAAAACCATATTGAAAATAATTGCCAAATTTCAGCTTGATAATTTAACAAAAAATCGACCATCAGACACTCTTTGTTGTGTGAAATTTAACCGCTTGGCGTATCAAGCTGAAATTTGGCAATTACTTTCATTATGGTTTTAGATGATTAATAACATAAAAAGAAAATTGTTAAAGTCAGTTTTAATATTTTATTTTAATTATTCATATTTTGCAAATATCTTTATATTTAGATGACTATTCTCCTGGCCACAAGTGCCTGTGATTAAAACCAATTAAGTAATCTTCTCATCTTATTTTCAAAAGATATTCCATGTTCATTTCTTGTCAGTAAAACACAGGGGTTTTCAAAGATCTAATCTTATTTTTTCTCAAACAGAATTCGAAATACATTGTTCTTGATTTCTATTTCGATGTATGTACCTGAAGACAAGTAACATCAGGATTTCGCTCATATTCTATTTATTTTACAATATTCACGATTTGAAATGTTTTTTTTTATACTGCATAGACATTAATAAATTATCTATGGATAGAAAGCTGTTAACTTTCATACACACCTATAATTTCTCAAACATGTAATAACGATAAAAGAAGTCGAAATGTTATACCCGTCAAAACAGTTTATACAGGTCGAAAGCATTGATAAAAGTTATATATTTTTATTTTCCAATATACGTACATCGCATTGTACGTATAAAAAGGCTGGTCTTGTCGTTCTTTTTAAGCATTAAACATCATTCTGTTCCGTGTTATAGGACCATAACACGGAACAAAATGATGTTTAATGCTTATATTTACATTTTACCATTGGTTTTGATAATAAATTTATATCTTTATTCTACGTTTGTTCTGAAAATTTGAGGTAAATTTCCAATAAATGGAACAGCGAACAGCCAGTATCGGCCGGCTATTTCCAACGTTATGATTATGACGTCATAATCGTAATGACGTCATTATGACCACTCCAGTGTTATGCTCTCATAACACGGAACTGGCCTTGGTAGTGTTATATAGTGGCAATGCAGAGCAAATGTAAATATATGACGTTACTAACTGTTCTTCTTTGAAGTCCAATAAAATATATGGTTTTCGAAGTTCGGAGTCTATACACGGAATTAGATTATATCTAAGTCTGTGGTCTAAAGCAACACAAATATCCTTTTCCTTATCTGTTTGTTTGAGGTTGTTTCTAGGTAGTTTTGTATTTATACAGCCGACCAAAATGCATTAATTTTTTTCAGCGTGCATTTTAAAAGGTGTTACGATCAGTTCCTGCTGATATGTGCATTCAATCAACGTGACCATCGGTGAATACACACGCCGTTTTAGCGGTGTTATATGAAATAAAATATGAGAAAATTAATACCTAATCATATCAAATGCATGTTTTGAAGTCTTAAAGTTTTTCCACAAAATAATAACCTGTTAATCATGTTAGCGAGCCGGCGGTAATTGATTTTAGGTCGAGTGATCATGACCACGTGTGACGCACACCTGTGGAACTCCCGACCCCCCCTCGCCACTAATTACGGCCCCCTGGGGCATACAACACCTTGGAATTATCAGTAGGGTCATTAATGAACTCCATACAACCTTGATATATAATAAGTGTCATATTCTTGAATAGAAGACTCTATACAAATAACAAGTCGTGATACGATTCATATAATTTCAATATAATGACTACACAAGTCTATCAGTGCGGTCACCGTTGTGACGTCACTTCCGGTCGTGTGGCAAAATCGGGGATTTCCTGATTTGCGTTCAGGTGTGAAATTTAGAAAAATGGTCAAAACTTCGTAATTTTTGCAAAAAAAAAATTTTCGTGTGAATTATCTCACTTACTATTTATCAATCTTTCCATACACAAAAGATGGTTTTGCACTACAGTTACTCTTTAACCTGGGCTCACTTTTGTGTTATGCGTGTATATTCACATAGATCTAGATGCCAGCGAGGATGATTCAAATAACACATAACACAATTTATCTCAAAGTATATAAGTATAACGTCCATTATATTCGACTTGCTGTGTTTGATTATTCGACCCTCTGGTATTCTGAACTCGCAGGTCACCTTTAGACTATTTACTGGTTTAGTAGGTACTTTCACTATCTGGTTTGTTTTTTGTATCAATACGCGCTTTGATTGGTCGGTGAGCTTTCGTTTGTCTTCATTGTATGTCATTTATCTACGTTACTGCATATATAAAATATCTCGTAAATAATTTCAATGATTGATCCTTTGTAGATATATGTGTCTGCATGATATATAGTTTGAATGTCTGGTATACATTTTCAATGTCTGATATTTGAATTCTTCTATAGGGTATATAATTTGAATGTCTGGTATATAGTTTCAATGTCTGATATTTGAATTCTTCTATAGGGTATATAATTTGAATGTCTGGTATACATTTTCAATGTCTGGTAATTGATTTCTTCTATAGGGTATATAATTTGACTGTCTGGTATATAGTTTCAATGTCCGATATTTGAATTCTTTTATAGAGTATATAATTTGAATGTCTGGTATACATTTTCAATGTCTGGTATTTGAATTCTTCTATAGAGTATATAATTTGAATGTCTGGTATACATTTTCAATGTCTGATATTTGAATTCTTCTATAGAATATATATAATTTGAATGTCTGGTATACATTTTCAATGTCTGGTATTTAATTCTTCTATAGGGTATATAATTTGACTGTCTGGTATAAAGTTTCAATGTCTGATATTTGAATTCTTTTATAGGGTATATAATTTGAATGTCTGGTATACATTTTCAATGTCTGGTATTTGAATTCTTCTATAGGGTATATAATTTGAATGTCTGGTATATAGTTTCAATGTCTGGTATTTGATTTCTTCTATAGGGTATATAATTTGAATGTCTGGTATATAGTTTCAATGTCTGGTATTTGAATTCTTCTATAGGGTATATAATTTGAATGTCTGGTATATAGTTTCAATGTCTGGTATTTGATTTCTTCTATAGGGTATATAATTTGACTGTCTGGTATATAGTTTCAATGTCCGATATTTGAATTCTTTTATAGGGTATATAATTTGAATGTCTGGTATATAGTTTCAATGTCTGGTATTTGAATTTTCTATAGGGTTTTGTAATTTGAATGTCTGGTATACATTTTCAATGTTTGGCCCTGGTTTCATCAATGTTCCTTAACTTAAGGAAATTCCTTAACTTAGAAATCTCCATTGGAAAGCATTACAGAATTTAAGGGGAAAATCCTTAGTTAAGGAACTTTCCTAAATTCTGTAATGCTTTCCTATGGAGATTTTTAAGTTAGGAGTTTTCTGGTATATAGTTTCAATGTTTAATATATGAATTGTCCCATATGGTATATTATTTGAATATCTGTATACAGTTTCAATGTTTGATATATAAATAGTTATCTATGGTATATCATTTGAATGTCTGATATAGGAAAAGTTCTCTTTGTTAAATAATTTGGATGTTTGGTATATAGTTTCAATGTCTGATATATGAAAAGTTTTATATGGTATACATTGTGAATATATATTTACAGCTTCTATGTCTGTTTTATAATTGTTCGCCATGCTGTACATGTATAATTTGAATGTCTGCATGGTAAAGAGTTTTTGATATGTGATACATGAACAGTTATCTATGGTATGTGATTTGAATGACTGGTATACAGTTTCAATGTCTCATATAAAGTGTTCGCTATGGTATATAAGTTGAAAGTCTGGTATACAGTTTTTGATATGTGATATATGAATATTTATCTATGGTATGTGATTTGAATGACTGGTATGCAGTTTCAATGTCTCATATAAAGTGTTCGCTATGGTATATAAGTTGAAAGTCTGGTATACAGTTTTTGATATGTGATATATGAATAGTTATCCATGGTATGTGATTTGAAAGTCTGGTATACAGTTTTTGATATGTGATATATGAACAGTTATCCATGGTATGTGATTTGAAAGTCTGGTATACAGTTTTTGATATGTGATATATGAACAGTTATCCATGGTATGTGATTTGAAAGTCTGGTATACAGTTTTTGATATGTGATATATGAACAGTTATCCATGGTATGTGATTTGAAAATCTGGTATACAGTTTTTGATATGTGATATATGAATATTCATCTATGGTTTGTGATTGAATGACTGATGTACAGTTTCAATGTCTGGTTTATAAATTGTTCGCTATGGTATATAACTTGAAAGTCTGTAAACAGTTACAATGTCTCATATATAAATTGCTCTATGTGGTATATAACTTGAAAGTCTGGTATACAGTTTTTGATATGTGATATATGAATATTCATCTATGGTTTGTGATTGAATGACTGATGTACAGTTTCAATGTCTGGTTTATAAATTGTTCGCTATGGTATATAACTTGAAAGTCTGTAAACAGTTACAATGTCTCATATATAAATTGCTCTGTGTGGTATATAACTTGAATGTCTGGTGTGCGTTTTCAATGTCTGTTTTATGTTCTCAATAGTTCATAGTTAAATGGTTTTAATGTTTGGTATTTGAATTGTTCCATTTAGTTTATGATTGGAATATTCAATGCCTGGTATTTTTTTTATTGTTTTCTATGATATATAATTTGAATGTCTGGTATCCGTTCGACTTCTGGTATTGGATCTGGTGTTGGTGAATAATAATTTGGATATATCTGGTATACAGTATTAAAATATGTTATTTAATGTTGTTCTGTATGTTATATAGTTTGCGTTCCCGGTATACACTTCCATTGCCGTATAATTTCAATGTCTGATGTTTCAATTGGTCTGTATCGTCTATATTTTGAATGTCTGTTATATAATTTGAATGTTTGGTATATCATTTGAATGTCTGAATATATAGTTTGAAAGACTGATATATAAATAATTTGAATGACTGATATATATAATGTGAATAACTGATATATATAATGTGAATAACTGATATTAACGTGTCCATCTGGGATATAAAATGACTTTTTTACAAGTTCTCAGCGTCTTGAATTGGTCTGACACATAATTTGAATGTTTGTAGTGAAGTTCTTGTATTTGAATTTGTTTTCGCTGGCATATAGTTTGATTATGTGGGATTTGTGTTGCTTTATAACATAACATTTGAATATACCTATTATATTATTATGAATATTATGATATAAAATGTTTATGTCTGGTATTTGAATTGGATTGTCTTGTATATAACCTGCATGTCTAGTATCAATTTACACTGCCTGGTATTTGAAATATTTGTTGTGAAGTTTCAGTATCTGGTTTTTGAACTTGTTTCTCTGGCATATAGTTTGCAATTCTGGCATAAACGTTTCATTGTGTGATATGTGAATTGTTCTCTGGCATACAATTTGAATGTTTGGTATAAAATGATAATGTCTGGTATTTGAATTGGTCTGTTCTTTCTGTTAATCATTTTGAACGTCAGGTATTAAGTTTCAATGTATCGTATTGTAATTGTTATGTTTGTGTATAATTTGAAAGTATGAAGTTTCAATATCTGGAATTTGCATAAGTCTGTCTGATATTTAATTTGAAAGTCTATTTTATAATTTGTACATCTGTATTTAAAATGATATTCATTAAAAAAATATTAAATGAACTGATTATTTACAAGTAAAATTCTAACTACCGTGATCAGCCTAGTATACACTTTTTCTCTTAACATTTTGAATGTCTTATTAATAGATTCAATGTCTTGAAAACCTTCAATGCATACATTCAAATTCAATAATGTTTATATAAATTCATTACCCTGTTTATAAATTACAAGTCTGTTATGGTGTCCGTGTATGAACACACGTGTGAAGTCGACCTGTCCATGAAATTTCCGTGGTCAAGTTTGAATCTTTTTTTATTTAATATAGAATGTCTGGTTTCTAGTTAAAATGTCTGATTTCTTGTTGAAAGTTTCCGTTATCACCTTTGAATCTCTTTTGATTTAATATAGAATGTCTGGTTTCTAGTTAAGATGCCTGATTTCTTGTTGAAAGTTTCCGTTGTCAAGTTTAAGTTTCTTTTGATTTAGATAGAATGTTTGATTTCTTGTTGGAATGACTGGCTTCTAATTTCGATGTCTGGTTTCGGTAGTGAATGCCCAGTATTAATATATGATTTAAATGATCAGTTCCTGGTTTTATTTTCAATGTATGAAATATCATTTCTTTATCTGGTAAACAGTTTAAATGACTAATATTTTTGCAAACTCATTCTGTTTATTAATTTTTCTGTCTAGATGTCTTGTACAAAAAGTCAGTGTACAGTATATTATTAATTTGTTTGATATATAATGTATATGCCTTGTATATAATCTTGTATATAATTTATTTGTCTGGTATATAATGTACCTGTCTGGTATATACTTTATCTGTCTGGTATATAATTGGTCTGTCTGGTATATAATTTATCTGTCTATTATATAATTTATCTGTCTGTTATATAATTTATCTGTCTGGTATATAAATTATCTGTCTGGTATATAATTTATCTGTCTGGTATATAATTTATCTGTCTGGTATATAATTGGTCTGTCTGGTATATAATTTATCTGTCTATTATATAATTTATCTGTCTGTTATATGGTTTATTTGTCTGGTATATAATTTATCTGTCTGCTATATAATTTATCTGTCTGGTATATAATTCATCTGTCTGTTATATAATTTATCTGTATGTTATATAATTTATCTGTCTGTTATATAATTTATCTGTCTGGTATATAATTGGTCTGTCTGGTGTATAATTTATCTGTCTAGTATATAATTTATCTGTCTGCTATATAATTTTTCTGTATGTTATATAATTTATCTGTCTGCTATATAATTTAACTGTATGTTATATAATTTACCTGTCTGGTATATAATTGGTCTGTCTGGTATATAATTTATCTGTTTGGTATATAATTTGTTTGTCAGATATATAATTTATCTGTGTAGTATATCATTTACCTGTCTGGTATATAATTGGTCTGTCTGGTATATAATTTATCTGTTTAGTATATAATTTGTTTGTCAGATATATAATTTATCTGTGTAGTATATAATTTATCTGTCTGGTATATAAATAATCTGTCTGATATATACTTTATCTGTCTGGTATATAATTTGTTTGTCTGGTATATATTTGAAACGTCTTATATATAATTTGTTTGTCTGGTATATAATTGGTCTGTCTGGTATATAATTAATCTGTCTGATATATAATTTACCTGTCTGGTATATAACATATGAGTGTATCGTTTGTTCATCTCTTTTGTCTGGTATACACTATAATATAATAAAGTAAAATAATATATTGATTTTGTAATTTTTGATATACCGCATCATTTAAAAATCTACTGTGAACTTTGATTGACTGATAAACCATTTAAACGCCTTATATAACTTACTTCTCTGTTTCATACTTAAAAAGGATTTTTAATGAAATGTTCGGTATGACATTTAAACTACATATAGAAAATAAGTATGAAACCAAAACAAATTTCGATTTAAACTGATATATTATAAATCAAATATTCACATGATATGTAGTATATCATGTATAATTCATCAAATGTATGATTTGAATGTCTGTTCTGGTATATAATTTTACTGACTGAAATATTATGTTTCTACAGCAGAGAGGAAATTTGAATGTCTGATGTAAAGTTTGATGTCTGATGCATTGTTTGACCGTCTGGTAAATAGTATATATCTTATGTAAAAGTTAAATGTTTAAATTACAATGTAAATTGTTTTAATTACCGTTAATGTGTGAGATAGTAGTTTGAAAACCAGGACAAAATTCGATTCAAACTGATATATCAAAAATCAGATATTGACATAATATGCAGTATCCTGTATATTATGTTTACTTGTTTCTGTGTGGTATACAGTTTGATTGTGTGGTATACAGCTTGATTGTCTGGTATACAGTTTGACTGTCTGGTATACAGTTTGATTGTCTGGTATACAGTTTGATTGTCTGGTATACAGTTTGATTGTCTGGTTTACAGTTTAATTGTCTGGTATACAGTTTGATTGTCTGGTATACAGTTTGATTGTCTGGTATACAGTTTGATTGTCTGGTATACAGTTTGATTGTCTGATATACAGTTTGATTGTCTGGTTTACAGTTTGATTGTCTGGTATACAGTTTGATTGTCTGGTATACAGTTTGATTGTCTGGTATACAGTTTGATTGTCTGATATACAGTTTGATTGTCTGGTATACCGTTTGATTGTCTGGTATACAGTTTGATTGTGTGGTATACAGTTTGATTGTGTGGTATACAGTTTGATTGTCTGGTATAAAGTTTGATTGTCTGGTATACAGTTTGATTGTGTGGTATACAGTGTGATTGTGTGGTATACAGTTTGATTGTCTGGTATACAGTTTGATTGTCTGGTATACAATTTGATAACTGGTATACAGTGTGATGTCTGGTAAACAGTTTCATTGTCTGGTATACACTTTGATTGACTGGTATACAGGTTGATTGTCTGGTATACAGTTTGATTGTCTGGTATACCGTTTGAATGTCTGGTATACAGTTTAATTGTCTGGTATACAGTTTGATTGTGTGGTATACAGTTTGGATGTCTGGTATACAGTTTGATTGTCTGGTATACAGTTTGATTGTCTGGTAAACAGTTGGATTGTCTGGTAATCAGTTTGATTGTCTGGTAATCAGTTTGATTGTCTGGTATACAGTTTGGATGTCTGGTATACAGTTTGATTGTCTGGTATACAGTTTGATTGTCTGGTATACAGTTTGATTGTCTGGTATACAGTGTGATTGTCTGGTAAACAGTTTGATTGTCTGGTAATCAGTTTGATTGTCTGGTAAACCGTTTGATTGTCTGGTTTACAGTTTGATTGTCTGGTTTACAGTTTGATTGTCTGGTATACAGTTTGATTGTCTGGTTTACAGTTTGATTGTCTGGTATACAGTTTGATTGTCTGGTTTACAGTTTGATTGTCTGGTATACAGTTTGATTGCCTTATTTACAGTTTGATTTTGTGGTATACATTTTGATTGTCTGGTATACAGTTTGATGTCTGGTATACAGTTTGATTGTCTGGTATACCGTTTGATTGTCTGGTAAACAGTTTGATTGTATGGTATACAGTTTGTATATCTGGTATACAGTTTGATTGTCTGGTATACAGTTTGAATGTCTGGTAAACAGTTTGAATGTCTGGTAAACAGTTTGACTGTCTGGTAAACAGTTTGTTAGTTGTATGTTTAGATTGTCTGTCATCTTGACTATTCCATTTCTGGTATCCAGTTTCAATGTCTGGAAATTCAACATCCTGTTTATGATTTAAATGTCTGTATACCGTTTTAATGTCTGGAATATAAATATTCATTTCATGCTACATAGATTTGGTTAATATATCATTTATTATAATTCGTTAAATGTCTGATAACCAATATGTCTATTTAATGTATAATTCATCAAATATATGATTTGAATGTATGTTCTGGTATATAATTTTAATGACTGATATATTATATTTCTACATCAGAGAGGGAATTTGAATGTCTGATGTAAAGTTTGATGTCTGATGCATAGTTTGACCGTCTGGTAAATAGTATATATCATATGTAAAAGTTAAATGTCTAACTTACAATGTTAATTGTTTTTAATTCCGTTAATGCGCGACAAAGTAGTTTGAAAATCAAAATGTAATTTGAACGTGCCATATATCACTTGTCTAATACATAGTTTCATCGACTCGAATATAACATACATAATATAAATAATATGAATTGAATTAGCACAGACTTTGACACTCTGATAATACTTTCAATGACCGTTATCGGTTATGATATTTCATGTGGCAGTTTTATATAATTTGAATGTGTAAAGTAAAATGCAACTGTCAATATTAATAAATAATTGGAATGACTTGTATGCATTTCCACTTCAATTTTAAATTCATATACTTTGTTGTATAAATGAGTATCTGGTATAAGCTTCGTCTTTCAGATTTACCAATGGAATGGCTGTGTAAAGTGTTAATGTCGATAAGGTGGTAACACCTTGGCCGTTATACTATTATATGGGTCTGCTATGGCCTGACTGTGTGGTATTCATCATTAAATACTTACCACATTTCAGTTTATATTCATCATTAAATATTTATATATGTTAATTTATATTTCAGTTTATATTCATCATTAAATACTTATATATGTTAATTTATATTTCAGTTTATATTCATCATTCAATACTTATATATGTTAGTTTATATTTCAGTTTATATTCATCATTAAATACTTATATATGTTAATTTATATTTCAGTTTATATTCATCATTAAATACTTATATATGTTAATTTATATTTCAGTTTATATTCATCATTAAATACTTATATATGTTAATTTATATTTCAGTTTATATTCATCATTAAATACTTATATATGTTAATTTATATTTCAGTTTATATTCATCATTAAATACTTATATATGTTAATTTATATTTCAGTTTATATTCATCATTAAATACTTATATATGTTAATTTATATTTCAGTTTATATTCATCATTAAATACTTATATATGTTAATTTATATTTCAGTTTATATTCATCATTAAATACTTATATATGTTAATTTATATTTCAGTTTATATTCATCATTACATACTTATATATGTTAATTTATATTTCAGTTTATATTCATCATTAAATACTTATATATGTTAATTTATATTTCAGTTTATATTTATCATTAAATACTTATATGTTTTTAATTTATATTTTAGTTTATTTTAAATTTAGGATTGTTGCTTGGACTTGTAAGCACTCGCATCTGCTTACTTTTGTTCTGTTTGTTTTGTGTGAATTTTGAATTTTCCTGTTTAGTTCTTAAAGCTGAATATAAACTGTCACTCTAATAATCTAGATAAAAAAGGTTGAATAACATTAGTGTATTGCTCAGGAAAAATGGATGTAAATATGTATTTTCCGTTAGAAATGATTCCATTTTTAGATTTCATGACAAACGACTAAGTTTCATTTACACATCTTTCTTTGTATATTGTGATTTTATTCCTGCTTAGTATTTTTTCCACAACGTTTTCGTAATATCAGTTACAATGATAGACGTGTTGAATAAAATAGCAATTTATGCACTTAAGTTTTTTCTTACAGAGAAGCAGACATTTACCTTGAAGGTATTCATCATCCTTTTGATTGACTTTCCAACTGCATACAAAACATTTTGCTTTTTTGTGTTAACAATTTCTCCAGGTTGTGAAGCATGATATACGTAAAACTACTGTAACTTCTATCAGACAGATGCCAAGTAAAGCGTGTGTACACAAAGGTTTAAATTGTTTACGAGTTGGGGACGAAAATTAAGTCGATTTCGTCTACGCTGTTAGGTGAACAATGTACGTACAAGAGTAAATATATTGTGCCGAAATAACTGGATTCAACTAGGATTTGTGTGAATGCGTTATGCTGGTCATTTGTCTGATGATGATGACAGGGTATATAATGTACAAGTCGTAGAACATAAACATTGCTTGTATAAAATAATCTTTTCATATTATATACAAAACTTAAGATTAATTCACATTATTTTTTAGCATAAGTAACCTTATATCTGTTTCGTTTTAAAATTAGGTCCATTTGTCTATGTTGTCCGGCAATAAGGGGCAATACATGCTGAACACTGTTGTTGTTTACAGTTTCGTTATCTGTGGTGAAATTTAATTCATTATTTGTCTAGATTGTATTTTATTCTAAAGTTTAAAGGTGGAATTTCTCATGTGTACCATTTGTAGAAAACTTTTACAAGGAATCAATATTTACGCATCATTGGTGACAGGATATTCACTACATTGGGGACATCATAATAAATTATTATTAGTAGCTCATTATTAGCATCAGAATATTTACTCTTAATTGGTATTCATTTACTGCATGTACTTGTGACAGGATATTTACTAACTACTTGTGACAGGATCTTTATTCAGCATTGGTGACAGGATATTTTCTCACTACTTGTGACAGGATCTTTACTCAGCATTGGTGACAGGATATTTACTCACTACTTGTGACAGGATCTTTACTACATAAGTTATTATTAGTGACAATATACTTGCTAATTATTAGCATCAGGATATTTACTCAATATTTAAGGCAGGGAATTTACTCGTCATTGGTGACAAGATATTTACTGACTGTTGGTGAAAAGATAACCTTGGAAATAGTGTATGGCTTTTATCGTCTTGTGATGAACAATAGCGAGTTAAATTGTTAATTGTGTTTTAAAATTGAATTAGTCATAAGAACATATCAAATATCACGTTAAAACATACTCACACGTAAAAGGTAAATTTAGAATTAGAATAGGAAGCAATTTTGTTTTATTCAATCTTCAGGCAATTTTGTCACAATAAAAAAATGCTGTTGTACATTAAAGAAGGCTGCCGTTACAATAATGTCAGGTAGGATAGATTACATTTTAATTGGTCCAATTATTTAATTTAACAGAATACGTTCTAACGTATCAATAAAAAAAAATTAGAGAATACCAAAGCGTCAACAAAACCATAATCCGAACTCAAAATCGATTAAACTAGAGGCAAAATAGGAACAAAGGAAAAATTTACATGGAAATTCTTCTCGTAAAAGCACAAGAGAATAAGACCAGGCGATCCGAAAGAGAAAGCGTCTTCTGCTTCATCGATGTTTCTTATTGATAAGATTATGAGGTTATATAAACGGAAAGTATTTAGGAATTTACGTAGCTTTGAATTTTCCAACCAAGGCGTATTCATAGACAGGCAGACAAGCATTCTTTATTTCCTCTTGCATAAGGAATCGGTTTATTTTAGACAGAATATGAAATGGTTCTATATAAGATTATTGGCAGATATTTATTACAAACTTTTACCATTAGTGAATCCATTTTATTAAAATAAAATTTAGTTTATATTGGATGTATGTTTCTCTTACAGCAGGGTCTAGTTTTTAGCGACAGTAATATGAACTTCTTCAGTCGTGATATATCTCCGTTAATACTTTTTCAATAAGAACTAAGTTCTTATATGATTTAAGCATTAACATTACTATTGAAATATGAATATATTTAAATGTATAATAGTAATATAAAAAAGAACAAAAAAAGATTTTGCCGCAAAAGTCTTTGTTTTTGTTCTTTTTTTATATTCAACTTCGCAAGGAAAACTAAAAACTTTTCTTTATTAATAGTAATATATATATATGTATACATATATAATATATTTCATTTAGCATTGAATGGAACATGTCCAAAAAAAGGAAATGCTTTTAAGGTGGTGCAATACCCTTGCTCCTGACATTACTCAAATGATCATTCTTTGTCTGCTATTTTGCAATTTAATAAATATTTGTCCATTTTGGTAATTATCAACTGAAACGATCAAATTCTGTGAATACACACAAAAAAGAGAATACCGAAGCGTCAACTAAACTTCCATCCAAACGTTAAGTCGATTACACTATAAATGTGAACGAAGGGAAAACTTGAAAAGAGAAAAAAGACCAGGAATTCGGCAGAGTAAGCGTCATTTGCGTATTCGAAGACACCCGCTATTGAAGTCTAGGTCCAAACAAGGTCAACATCAAGTCCTTGAAGTGAGAACTGAGGCATCATTCGGTGATAATGTTAGACCTTAGATTCCACAGGAGAGGATCCGAAGGCAACATCATTCATTCTGGAGGAATGACATGTGTCGTTTACTTTGACCCATCATGACGTCTGGTGTTTTAGGAATGAATGTATGCTCGGTATGACTGATAAAAAACGCCGCAAGGACAAATATAGTCTATAACATACACATTTTCGTAGTACACGATTAGAAATTATACAGAACTAGTTTAAATTTACTTCTAAATTCATATTAAAGTTTTTTTTTAATTTTGGATTCCTACCTTTTGGCCTCTAGCATCGCTGAAGAGCCCTAGGATGAGGCAGTTTAATTCATTTTTTTGGTATACTGTATCTATTTCTAAATATAAGAGATGCAGCATATGTGTGTGTTACGTCATCTCTGGAATGAGTGAATGATTAGTTTTATTCAGTAGGACTCAAGTATAACACCTATAGCAGGTAAGTTGACAAAGGCACTGGTGTAGCATTGAACTATTGTTATCTAACTTGTATCTCTAAACCTATTACATGACCCCGAGGGTTTGAACCGCCGGGCTATCAAATATTGCAATAATCTGAAGACTCATATATAAATACAGACTTGGGGTAAAGGAAGGTGAGTGTTTCACTACTAGAGTGGTTTATAGTTGTTCCCTAACAAGTGTTAGTTGGCTTTCATGTTCAACTATCTCGTTTAAATTTTCAAACTGTACAAGACACGGGGTTAACAGAGCGCCTTTTTGCAGTTTAATTATAACTTTAAAAGAGTAATACGAAGAAGATAAACGCAATGACCAGCCATTATGGGTTGAGGGACCATTTCACCCTAACGGTTTCTCTTGGGAAAAATCGGCAGTTATGTTCCCTATCGGGAAAACAATTATCAGACGACGTCAGAGAGCGCTGCTTCTTGGCGTCAAACTGGGAAGGTTGACAAACGTTCAATGTTAAAACTACTATTAGTTAAGCGTACCCGCGTATTTTTTACCAAATCTTCTTGTTTGATATAAGATAATAAATTAGAGAATACCAAAGCGTTAACAAAATCATAATCCGAACTCAATATCGAGTATATAGTGGTTATGTGTAGGGAAATAAGATTTCTGTCTTTGTCCACCACAGCACGATTTGTGCAATGTACACAGTTAATTTATCAAAATAATGTACTGCTCTATTTAATATAAGTCCAGTAATATCATTCTAAGCGTATTTGATTTTTTTATGATGCTAGACCACAATACTAATGGGCCATACCTTTATGAATCCAGTTCATCTAAGAGTTTAGAATATTACAACGATATTGTAATTATTCTGTCAAGTATTGTGGATCAAGAGAATACCAGGAAAACATGTTTCCTTGGAGCTGTCTAAGAACTTCCTTAATCATCAGTGGTTCTTGGCATAAGACAGGATATACGTTTTATAATTTCAGTATTAAAGGTGACATGCTAATATGATACATTTTGTTTTCAACAAAATCAATGAATAAAGATTTTTTATTGAAAATGTCTAAAAATGCAATGAAAACGTCTTACTTTAGAAGGGTAACATTGTTATCGGATAACGTAACTCATTATTGTATTTTACTTGCTTAGAAGCTTACAGCGATTATAAAGAATACATGTTATAAAACGATCATTGGATTAGTAATAAGTATTTGTCATTTAGTTGATGTCAGCAGTTGGACCTCAAAACTACATCCTTTTCGATAAGATTCCATAAGGATAAGTTAAAGTTAACCATTTCCCTTTGTAAATATACCTACTTCACTCTAAGATATTCGTGTACATGTACGCCCTCACTTTCTTCTGAATAGATAACATATTTTTCGCAAATAGTGTAACACAAATATATGATACATATACTAATTTCAAACGGTAAGACAGTCTCTTTTTAAAAACAGAACATCAGTTTTCTTTTTTTAAACATGGTGAAAATAATCTTTTACATGATTTTTATGAAGGAGTATTAATCAAATGTTTAAGGAGTAATAAAATCTGATTATTAAATTTTTATTTCAGGAATTATCAATTTTGTTTATCTATGTGTGGTCAAAATTGTAGTTAAAATTTTATACGTTATTAATGAATTAAAATTTCCATATTTTTAGGATGTGTTTAAGCTGAAACATAAAAACGCGTTTGTTTTGATAATCCTTTCAATATTTGACAACCTTGAGAGAAACGATTCAAGTCATTCTTACAAGTTGTAATCCCCTCGTGTTAATACTTCAGCTTTGAAATGATAATCCGAAGCAAGGTAGCAGGTTAAATTATGATATTCCTATTATGCGTAGTAAATATATGCTCGATAAGAACATAGTCGATGATTTTTCAGTTTTAACTTTACCTTTTAGATGAATTATTCTTCATAAACCAAGTGTCTTAATTGTGATTTTGTACATAATTCATCATATCTGGAAAGAGCTGTCTACAGTGTATGGCGGATTATATTCCAATCAAAGGGGGCAATGGATTTTCATAATCAATAATTATCAAAGTAATTTATAACAGGCTTATCGCGTGAAGTAGATTTTTTAGTTCATGAATTCTGTTTTAATCCCTGAAGAGTTATCGCCCTTTGGTCATATAAACGATTGCTGATGCAAAACATGTTTGTTCTTTATACATCTATTTACATCTTTGTCTGTTACATAAGTAAAAAAACATACAAATGAATATTTATATTGATATATTAATCAAGGTGTACTTAATATATATATTCTATAAATAAACGCAAACGTTACATATTCATATTCCATAATAAAAAATAAAAGAATGTATTGTTTGTTAAATCAACGTTTTAATTTTTTTTATTACTCTATAATGAAAATAAATTCATTGACGTATACTTTCTTATACAAATATACTAATCGGAATGGCTTCCCCGGTCTTAAATAGTAAAGCGTTCTTAACAAAGGGTAGGTTATTTATTCTCTAGACATGACCATATTAGTAGAGACAATCCTTAGATGTGGTATTCATAATTTAAGATGTTCTATACTTTAATGCAAGAGTAATTTTCTTACAAATACAGGTATGTTTTACTTGAAATATATACTCTTCATGAAAGCATAATTATACTCAATTAATTGAAATTAAATTGGAAACTAGTACGCATATGTATTTTAAGGAATAATTCGAAGATATTCGTTCGTAAGTATACGTAAGTGTAAGTATCATGTCAATGCTTCTGATAAAATTGAGTTTTATATATATCGTAAACGTTATTTCACCTTGTCGAAAAACATAAACAGCAAACGACTGCCAACATAAGAGTGAAGGGAACATTAAAATCACTCGTTTTAACGTACAACTGTGTGTCTGGGGAAAAAAGTCAGTTTAAAAATCTGTTCCTGTGCCGAATGTACCGAAATAAATAGACAGGTTATCTGTTGGTGACACTTAGTAATTGGCAGCATCCTATGTATTCACAAATATTACAGTTATCATTCTATACCCAACAATTTTTTTTTTTTTTTTTTAACTTTTTATTTTTGACTTACCAATTCGAAATCACTATTGCTGCTTTCAAATTTAAAAAAAATCCAATTTATTAATAAATTATTGAATGGCATATGATTATATTGATGGGTTGTAACAGTTTCTTATGGCAAATACTTATTTTTCGAAATCAAGAAAGACTGGCTAGAAACCGTTCATTCCGTACATTCGGTTTTTATATTTGGATAGAAGCGGATTTAAACAGTGCATCTGTTAACTTTAAGTGATGTAAATATTAGACCTGGTGTTGATGAGTATTTCTACGAGACTTTCTTGTAAATATTTCTTTAAAATTCATCTACAATGTAATATGTAAAATATCTTGATATTATAAGACTCAAATATGAAAATCAACTTTTGTACTGTAGAAGACATTACTTTGTTTCGAGTACAAAACACAATGTACAAACATAAGATAAACACAACTAGAACAATAGCGTAGCCATTGTGATGGATTTATATAAAGTTCAGAAATAATTTTAACTAAACAGAAAATAATGATTTGTTTTATCATTACTTAATGTATGTGTTACGCACATTTAAGTAATGTTTTATCTTATAAACTGAAATGAAGTCATTCTTTAAAAGCAACCTTTACAGTGACGTTTTCTCTCATTTAAAGGATGAGCTTTCGATTCAAAGTTTATAAACTATTTATATCAAATTCGAAAATTTATATAAACTTAACAAATCGAGATTAATAAATACAGAATATTAAAAATAATATTCCGGATACTTAGGACACGTTTAATGTCTAGAAAAATAAGCACATAATATATCAAATAAGGATATATGTTTATTAATAACAACACCACTAACATCCCAGTTAAACTATGGTTAGGGTTTTATTTTAGAAGACATACTTTTATTAACTTAAAACAAAATATTTGAAATGATATGAAACTCGTTCGTATTATTTTGATTGTCAACCAAGTTTATATTGATACAAAAAAAAACAGAATCCTGAAAACGTTAAAAAATATTTTTTAACTTAAAAACAAGTCATTGATTGATTTAATCGAAAACATAGCATTTGTTTCCCCTTGATACATGCTCAATATCGCTGTTTTCCTTTACATTTCGCGCCAATTAAAAGAAAACAATCAAAGTAATTACAATATTCTGTTCATGTATATGTATATATATTAGGATACCGGTTATTTGTTTGGAAAAGACTAATATAGGCTTAGCCTGTTGTCTAATCCATTTATTGATACAGATGTTTACTAATTCTTTTGTTTTTTCTTGTTAATTTGTTGAATGTATCAATAATAAAATATTTTGAAATGAAAAAAAAGTGCGGCGGATGGTGGTACATGTAAGTAAATGCGTATGTACTATTCCTCGAGGGAAGACTCCCTATTGTTCAGGTTCTCTTGTTTTTGTTTATCCAGATACGTTCAAACTGTATCGATGAGTATTGACATTGTTTGATATTATCATTAACAATCACTTCAGAATTATACTTGTTATAATGCATCAAGGCTAGAAAGTACGTGTAAATGTATGTTGGTAATTCTATATTTGTTGTATTTCAAAAACCTATGTATAAGTGCTATGTTGCGTGTTATGTAAATGTTGTTTTAAGCTGATTCCCTTGAGAAATATATTTGCCACAAGATTATAACTACTTGTAAAATACCGGAACGATTCAGTTTTAGGTTATATAAGATTGTGTTCGCTGAAATTATTAACTCACAGGTAGGGAAGGGAAACAAACATATATAATGATAAACATTGTAACATAACTTTTGAGATATTGTCGTTATCTGTTGGAGTTGTATAGCATGCTAAGGATGCAAGCACGAAGATATGTATATAAAATAACTGAATGTTTGTCAAACTTGATTGATACATAATAGAGGAAATCATCAAGATCAGTTAAGTAAATCTCATTCATTTTTTTCTTCAGAATAACACTTGTTGGGAAAGACTTATTAGCATGACCTGTTGTCTTATCCATTTGTTTGTATCGATAGTTTAAATTATTATGTCACTTTGTAAAACTGTATATATACTTGTATAAAGTATAAATATTAAACTATTTTTGAAGTGAGAAATTAAATAGTTTCTTATTCAACTTTTGTGTAAAAAAGGAACATTTCAAAAATATAATACAAAATTTCTATCGCAATCTGAATATGAATTTAGTTTTATAATGCTACAACTGTATCAAAATAGATGTAGGTTATTACATAAGATGGGATTTTGTCCATTTATTTCGTTAAATAACCATTTTACTTGTTTCTGCGCATATGAGTCGTAACCCTCTCGGCTAATAACGAATCTAAATATGATATCTTGCAAAGTAAATACTAATGTAAATGCTTAAATGTTGTATATGAAGCTTGTATATTGGATATATTTTGCTTATTATATCATACTTAAGGATTTTCTTTTTAAGTTATGAATATTTCCTTTGTGGTATACAACTCGAACATATTGTGATTCTGAATTAACACTTTCAAAGAATGATTGGCTATGAATAATATCATGCCATTTGTGTTTTAACAAAGCTTTTCTCTTTGTACCACATTTCGCAAAATATTGACTTGATAAACAGTGTGTCTTCAAAACATATTTTAGTACAATTGATTTTAATTGTTGGTTTATAACGATATAACGTAACGATTGTAAATATAGTATTGCTTATAATTCTCTGTCCTAACGAAACGTATGCACGCAACCATGAACCAAACAAAAGCGCCGTTTAAAAAAAAAGTTCTTGTTTAATGTTTACTTGCAAAGGCAGCCATTACTCTTGATAACACCCTTTAGATAAATTATGCGAGTAAGGTAATGTTTTAACGCCTGTCAGAACAATAAAGGTTTATTCAAGTAAATTTATTTGATTATTTTATTGTTTAATCGTCCAGCTGTCGATCTGTCGACGGGGAAGTATATATATTAACTTTGTTCATTGAACTACCAATGTCAAGATCTACACTATGGCATTCCTATGTCAGATATGCGATATAGGTATTGTATAAAAGAATTTTAAAATGTAAATCGCCAAATCATTTCTAGTCAACGATTATATATTGTATTCTTAATAATGCTTGTGTTATAACATATCTTATTTTTTAAGCTAGAAAGACTCGGATATATTTCTAACGATGAGTTATAAAACCATAATGTATTAATGATGATCATAATTTATTCTGTGAAATTCGGCTTCACCAATCATGATCAGCCGTTTCGACCCCTGTCGATATATTATCTGATGTACATTAACAGCCAGCTTTGAGTACCCGTATGTTGGTATGCTAATGGTATTAATAGCATATTCCATAATAAGGATATATTTACCATCGAATTGTAAGTTTACTGTAAATATAGACGATTTGAAAAACCAAAATAGGGAGGACTTCTACTATCAAAACGTAAATACTAGCTATATCCAGCAAGATCCAGCAGGGTGTTTCAAACAAACAAACAAACAAGCAAACACATTCAGAAATAACATAAAATAAATAAATTAAAAACTACTGTAAACCAATAACCCATGCTGATAAAATGTAAGCAAAAGATATAACGAAAATTAAAATCAAACCCATTATCTAAGGACACGATTTGCTATCACGAGCCAGGATTCAAGTTAATAGATTATTAATACCAACAAGAAAACAATGACATTCAATGTTGCGTGTTTTAAGCTTCCATATATTATTAATTAATGGTCCCGCCTTTTTTCCGCGACAGGATTTGTCTATAGTTCTATATGTTTCTGTAGCACAAGCGATCGATCTAACCTACCCTTGTGACTTAGGTACGTATATATCACCACAAATATTCACAGAAACACCTAAAACCGATCCCATCCGTTTGCAATCAGTTTAAGATTTTTTAGTCGATATTAGGTCACATGGAACGTACTTGGATGTTTTGATTACTAGATCATATCGATTGATTTGCTTATAAATTGATCGCACAGACATATGGTATAGTGTAAGTAAAATAACGCTGAGTAAGCCAGCAAATCACACGATCGCGTCATACCGGGAACCGGGTCCTCGGGAAACAAACAAAATCTGCTGAATTAGCATGTTTGTGGACGATGTTTTATCACAACATTTAAAACATCTGAGCATGCAAACATTGGCCGGTTAGTAATACAGCACTTGTAATATTCATACGAAGACATTTTGAAAATATGACAACTCACCTTCATAGAAGTTTGTCTGTCCTCTCAGTAATGCCCAGCAGTCGACAGCGAGCGTCTGGAAAGGCAGAATTTACATATCAGACGGAATGTATGCGGTACGATCTGATAAATCTGTTACCTTACATCTGATATATGTTATCTGTAAACAATAGACGTGATCGGCAATAATTGAAGGGACAAAATTAAAATAACACAGGGGACTATATTCCGCGGATGAAGCGTCTCATTTTACAGTGATAGCGTATGGATTAGTATTCCTACGCGTGTTCATTATTTTTGGTGGGAAACGTCTTACAGGATGCAAAAAGGCTGATGACTGTTCATGTCAAAGCCATGACTGTTAAAAGATCCCACTCGTGTACGCATGATTTCGTACCATCGATCAGAACACAGAGAAGTAATTCAATTCGAAAACTAACACGAGAACAATGATATAGCAACCATTTCACTGCATGTGGGTCACACGAGGTCATTTCTGTTCGGGCCCTATGTCTGTGGTCCAGGTTTGCTGTGCATAATGATGGAGGGAAACCAGCGAATGACATTGATTCTGTTAACATACTAATACCTGCTATAGCATTTATTACGAAAAATGGTTACAAAGTGCTAATGAAAGCCTTGGTTCTACAGGTAAAACCGCGATTGTTGTCCTAAATTTCTCTTTTGTGTTCAAAAAAAATTCTCATCATTTGCGGCATTTGTCCTGGAAAGCACATAGCAGTTAGCTGATAGTAAAATTGGCATTTAAGAAAATATTTGCACAGGAGATTACTATTATCCGAATTAAATTTGAATTGTAATAATCATTTTGCCTGTAGATAATTAATTCAAAACAGAAACCATGTTATACATGTCCAATCTATTTTTTTCTTTTTAGAACTATTCCATATAAAACATATTTTCACTGCTGCAAGAATAAGATTATTGAGCCGGGTTTTCTCGAAGTCCAATTGACTGTGGTAAAACTTGAATTAACCGAATTAGACGAGATTAAATGCGATTGTAAAGTTTGACCGGTGCTGACAAAATACTTCGAAATAAACGGGGTCGCCTTATACGAGTTCGAGATAACGGAGTACGAATATATATCATCATTTCGATAGGAACACCCGTGGAGATGATCTATATTTCCTACTGTCATTAGATACAACAAGAAACTTCTGGGCCATATAATTAGTGATTCGATAATCGGTGGTAAAGACGGGACGTTATATGCACTGTAGCATCCAATGTTTATTATTTTATGAGTTAAATGACCCATAGCGGTCGTATAAAAACCACCCTAACTGACAACTCTAAGAGAAAGGTTTTCATCATGTTTTTTTGTGTTATTTTTTTATAATATATAGAGGATATCTAACAGTGTCTTCAGTAATACCAGATATATTTCACGAGTGGGGCTAATATTTTGATATCTTTTACGAGTGCGCAGCACTGAAGATACTGTTAGATATTCTGTTAATTACATTTTAAAATCAAAATCTACAGTGACAGCTTTTGATTTTACCAAATGTCGTTTGTAAGCAGCGTTCTGATTGGTCGAATCAGAAAAAAGTGATATTTTTCACTAGTGAAAATATCATATTTCTCACTAGTGAAAAATATCACTTTTATAGAATAAATTATTTTCGATATTTCACTGGTAAAAATGTAATAAATATGTGTTATTGGACTCCCTTGATGTATATTCATCCCAGACACTATACTTAGGAAAGAATGCCATTGCATGTGTCAATCACAACTGCTAAGTCTAAGGCAGAATACAAGTTTCCGTACACCTGCACTCTTGACAACCATCAAATTTGTTTAAACTTTGATTTATTCACAACTTTTTACAAGTAATACATGATACATGCATGATAGTGAAAAAATGAATGGGAGATAAAAAACAAGTATTATTACACTTATATAAATCTGTTACCTTATATCTAAATCAACAATACAACTATAGCTTAGGGATAATGAGGTGAATTAGAATAATGAATCATCAAAGTTGTTTTATAGAATGGTGACCGCATATGATCAACACACATGTCTCCACAATACAGCCTCAGCTATTCAACTTTCCATATAGACAATACATGACCTACATTGCGGTCTATATGAACATGCATATTTTTATGATGATACATTGCGTAATTACAGCATATATGTTTTCAATTTTTATATTACTGAACTAATTTTTTTTGATATTTATAACATAATGAAGAAAAAGCGCAAGTGATCATCAAATACCTAATGTTTAATTAGATAAACGTATCGTTTGTATATTTATAATATACAGAAAATTGTAATGAATCTTTTACTTAAGGATTCATGTTATCACTTGTCACATGTTATGAAATTGAAATATTTTTGTAAGTATTAAGAACTCTTACTTTTGTATAACGTTATTGTGAAATAAAATGTAAACATAATTCTAGTTTTCAATTCTTTGTTAGAGAATGATTATATATTATAATAAGACTTTAGTCATTGAAATGAATAAAATATTGTGTCTTTTTGTTCAAGAAAATAGCTTCAAAGACAAATTCGACACATCACAATTGCTGTAAGTAACCGCTATTCATTTAAAAGTAGTTTGTAGAACAAGAATAAATTTGAAAACTAGCGACCTGTTAGTCGATACTGGTTACTAAATAACTGATTTCCTGCTGTTTCGTCGCTACTGTATTACAATATAACTGTTTTCCTGTTGTTTTTTTTGTCGCTACTGGATAAATATATAACTGATTTCCTGACATATTTGTCGCTACTGGATTATTATATAACTGTTTCCTGCTGTTTAATAACTACTTGATTAGTATATAACTGATTGTCTGCTGCTTTGTCGCTACTGGATTACTATATAACTGATTTCCTGAAATATTTGTCGCTACTGGATTACTATATAAACGGTTTCCTGCTGTATGTGTCGCT
This sequence comes from Mimachlamys varia, assembly GCA_947623455.1. Classification (NCBI taxonomy): domain Eukaryota; kingdom Metazoa; phylum Mollusca; class Bivalvia; order Pectinida; family Pectinidae; genus Mimachlamys; species Mimachlamys varia. The sequence continues at coordinate 32,948,954 of OX392545.1, forward strand.
ACTGGATTACTATATAACTGATTGTCTGCTGTTTTGTCGCTACTGGATTACTATATAACTGATTGTCTGCTGTTTTGTCGCTACTGAATTATAATATAACCAATTTCCTGCGGTTTTTGTAACTACTGTATTACTATATAACTGATTTTCTGCTGTTTTGTCGCTACTGGATTACTATATAACTGATTGTCTGCTGTTTTGTGCTACTGGATTACTATATAACTGATTGTCTGCTGTTTTGTCGCTACTGAATTATAATATAACCAATTTCCTGCGGTTTTTGTAACTACTGTATTACTATATAACTGATTTTCTGCTGTTTTGTCGCTACTGGATTACTATATAACTGATTGTTTGCTGCTTTGTCGCAACTGGATTACTATATAACTGATTGTCTGCTGTTTTTGTCGCTACTGGAATACTGTATAACTGATTTGTCTGCTATTTTGTCGCTACTGGATTACTATATAACAGATTTCCTGCTGTTTTTGTCGCTACTGGATTACTATATAACTGATAGTCTGCTTTTTTGTCGCTACTGAATTACTATATAACTGATTTTCTGCTGTTTTTGTCACTACTGGATTGCAATGTAACTGATTGTCTGCTATTTTTGTCGCTACTGGAATACTGTATAACTGATTGTCTGCTGTGTTTGTCGCTACTGGATTATCATATAACGGATTTCCTGCTGTTTTTGTCGCTACTGGATTACAATATAACTGATTGTCTGCTATTTTGTCGCTACTGGATTACTATATGACTGATTGTCTGCTGTTTTTGTCGCTACTGAATTATAATATAACTGATATCCTGCTGTTTTTTGTCGCTACTGGATTACTTTATAACTGTTTTAATGCTGTATTCACCGCTACTGGATAACTTTATAATTTATTTCTTGCTGTATGTGTCCCTACTCGTTTACTATATAAGTGATTTCCTGCTATATTTGTCACTACTGTATTACTATATAACTGATTCCATGCTGTTACTAAATATCTCTAAAACTGACTTCCTTCTAAATTTAAGTTCCTTGTTTTTTTTCTTTCACTGCGTTACTGCTGAATGTATACATACTGGATAACCATACGTCTGGTTTGCTGCTAAATATGTTTCTCCTGAACTCCTGTTGTTGTCATTACGTGTATGTATATTTTTCCTCTAAATATTTATGTTTTTACTATTTAAAATGTACATGCAAAAATGTTTGCTCACTTAAATCAACACTGAGCAACGATCTATATAAGATTTGTTTTTATTCTTAATACATTGAAATACATATACAATCATGTATACATACAAAAAAAACGTGTTGGTGTAATTTTTTTTATCATTTTATTGATGCATACATTGCTTTTAATTTTACATTTTCAAACAAAGTCTGTAGAGAAATCGAATACTATCACATTAATATTCATCTAAACTTTAAACAATGCTAGATACCTTCTCACAATCGATTAAACAGGGGGCAAATATGAACAAAGGAAATATTTACATGTATACCCTTTTAAACGTATAAGATAATAATACCAGGTGTTCCAGAAGAGTTAGCGTATTCTGCTCCATTGACGACACACGCCATGAAAATATAGGTCAGATCCAAGTACATGTAAAATAGTATTGCCTCAAAGTGAGATTCTCAATCCCAACAAACAAGCTTTATTATTACCATATTCAAAAACGTCTATCTTCATATCTTACAAAGATGTAAATATTCGTAATAGTATCGTGTGCAAAATGTCTATGCATTGCACACTTTAAATATTCACCAAATAAAGGCACCTACTTAAAATCCGAACTCAAAGTCGATTTTAACTAGGGTCAAAATATTAAGGAAATATTTACAAAGAGATCCCTGAAAAAGTGCAAAAGAATAAGACCAAGTATTCCTGGCGAGTAAGCATCCTCTGCCCAATCCAATTATGTAAGAAATGCATTCATAAACGTTTGACAGTGTGTCCCAAAAATAGAGAATACCAGAGCGTCAACAAAACTGTAAACTGAATCGATTAAAATATGGGCAAAATATGGACTAAGGAACGAATAATGACTATGATGAGACGAATACATTATTAATATTGCAAAACAAAGCATACGGACTAAGTAAGATATATTCGCTAACTAGTAAGCAGTAAGTAATTACTTGAAACTGTGTCTTACATACTGTATAACTTTTCGAATACATCCATAACCTATCTGCGAAAAGTATCTGTTACTTATAGTGGTTTTGTTGATATTATTTCAATCACATGAATAAAGGCGAAAAAATGTTGTAAACAAATTCATGAGCTAATATGAAATCGTAAAGCAAACGCACTAAGGCGGAAGTTCAGTTGCTACTCCAAACAAAGGTCACTACGAATTGAACCCAGTAAATAACAACACAAACAGAAAGACATCCCTCCTCAAAAAATGTGTAACATGTTTTAGCAGCTGTTTGGTCATAATTGTATAATAAATTCTAAGTATTAAATAAAAAGGTAAAGGATAAAAAGAATCTTTACCAGACAGTTATGGTTTATGACAATAACATATTTTGCAATGCAATGCGTTGGCCGATTGGTCAAGGTGTTCCGACATTCTACTACTAGCCTCCACCTCTGGGTTGCGAGTTCGAATCCCACGTGGGGCAGTTTCCAGGTACTGACCGTAGGTCTGTTGTTTTTCACCAGGTTTTCCGGCTTTCCTCTTCCTCAGATACCTGCCACGTCCTTAAATGATATTGGCTGTTTATAGGACGTAAAACAAAATAAACCAAACCAAATGAGAACACATACAATACACTGTATCATAAGAAAATGCAAGACTTGCAACACGAGTCTACATTTTTTAGTGATCATGGACTTTGTTCAGATAGGTTCACGTCAAGTATATTCCCCTTCACCCGATGTTAAGTACTGCTTTCGTTTTGACATCTGTATGTGGTAGACACAGACTACGCCTATGTTATAAATAACTTTTACATATGTATGTTATACAAAAAAAAAAAACGAAACGGAAAACGTCGACAAAATCATAATCAGAACCCAAAATTGATTAAACAACGGGGGCAAAATATGAACAAAGAACATATTTACACGGCGAACCCTGCAAAAACACAGACGACGCCTATTTATCGTTTTATGTAGTACACACACCAAACGCCTATGTGCCGTTTTATATTGTACATGTGTATGTAATGTACACACACCAAACGCCTATGTGCCGTTTTATATTGTACATGTGTATGTAATGTACACACACCAAACGCCTATGTGCCGTTTTATATTGTACATGTGTATGTAATGTACACACACCAAACGCCTATGTGCCGTTTTATATTGTACATGTGTATGTAATGTACACACACCAAACGCCTATGTGCCGTTTTATATTGTACATGTGTATGTAATGTACACACACCAAACGCCTATGTGCCGTTTTATATTGTACATGTGTATGTAATGTACACACACCAAACGCCTATGTGCCGTTTTATATTGTACATGTGTATGTAATGTACACACACCAAACGCCTATGTGCCGTTTTATATTGTACATGTGTATGTAATGTACACACACCAAACGCCTATGTGCCGTTTTATATTGTACATGTGTATGTAATGTACACACACCAAACGCCTATGTGCCGTTTTATATTGTACATGTGTATGTAATGTACACACACCAAACGCCTATGCGCTTTTTATATTATACATGTGTATGTAATGTACACACACCAAACGCCTATGTGCCGTTTTATATTATACATGTGTATGTAATGTACACACACCCACTGGTACTGGTTTACGGTGGACATATGTATGTACATCTGTACTAGCCAAACAAATCAGAGAATATCAAAGTGTCAAAACCATAATCCGAACTCAAAAGCGAGAATAAGAGAATAAGACCAGATGTTCCGGAAGCGTAAGCGTCTTCTGCTTCATCGACAACAGCCGCAATGTAAGACATATACGACGCCTATTTGTCAAATTACTTTTACATAGGTATATAATAGATAAAGACTTCGTCCATCTTTATATTTTACATATGTATGGAAAAAAAATCAGAGAATACCAAAGTGTCAACAAAACCATAATCCGAACTCAAAATCGATTAAACTAGGGGCAAAATAGGAACAACGGAAATATCCATATGAAGACTCTCGTAAAAGTACAAGAGAATAAGACCAGGTGTTTCGGATGAGTGAGTGTCTTCTGCTTCATCAACGACATCCGCCATGTAAATCTTGGTTACATCTAAGAAAGCATCAACCCTCAAAATGAGAACCGAGTCATCATTGTCATCACAACAAGTAAACACAGTAACAAGCAAACTAAAAAACGTCCATCTTCATATCACACAAAGTTACTGAATATTTCTCGATGAGATCAAGATGGCAACCATAAAACTTGCCCATCTATATACCACTGTACATTACTGTTGACATAAGTACATGTTTGTAATAGACACAAACAAATGACGTGTTTTATCCATTCAGGCTGCAAAGTATAATAACAGTTACTACGTGTATACTATATAACCTGATTGAATCCCAAAAATATAAATCACTTTGCTAAAGAATGTTGTTTCTATTTATACAATCTAAATTTCGGCTAATTTTTTTAAGCTTACAAAGTAATACGTATATGAGTATACTCGTATATCCCGTAGACTGAAGTTACTTGTATTTATGTGTATATATTTATATAGAAATGCCGATTTCTATCAATATCCAAGTGATGATATGGCGACAGAATATTTTTCCATGTTTTTTTCACTTAAGTTATGTGTTGTGAAATTGAGCTTTGTTTCCATTTTGCTTATGTTGGCATATAATATTTCTCAAAATCAGCACTATTGTTTTCCTTTTTTTAACTTTATGTTAAGCTAAATGGTCATGTGAAATCTGCTTACAATTCCTCATTTTGCTTTACCTGTTTTAATTGTTATTACTGTTATTTATTATTTGTATCCTTAAGTTCGTCGCAATTATAGCACAACAGTGCAAATGTTAATTGTTTTAAATATGCGACATGCAATATAAAATATTGTTTATCAAATCTTCTACACTGTCTAAAGATACTTACTCTTAGGTTTAAGGTGAATTAGTAAATCTGCAGCAATTTCTATTTCTATTTAAGGTTTTGCAGAAAATGGCAAAGTGTTAAGTTTTCTTTTTCATTTCGTTGTCATCAAGACACTTTTATGCAGGCTCAGCAGTTTTGCAGAAAGAAAGTTGGCTTCCTGGGTCGACACTTTGATAGTGTTACCATGGGTATAGAAATGTTACCATGGTTACATGACTAATGACTCATTAGTACACTCTGTGTGTCCAAATTGTAAATTGGAAATTGAATAAATTTGCTGATAAGAAAGAATTGATGTGATGTTCACATAATAAACAAGATACACACAGCCATTGGACTCGCAAAGTGTTGGCAATATATCACTGATGTTAATTTCAAGACATCATGATACCTGTTATACCATGATAAGTTCATCGCCTTATAATGATGTTACATATCACTGACCTTAGTACTGACTTGAAGTACACTTCCTCTGAGATATATAGTAATTATTGATGTAATACACGCAATGTTTTCAGTGTTAATATGATATATTATGTGTAGGGATGTATTTATAATCAAAGAGGTAACTGAATAAATTCCCTTAAAATGCAAAATATGCAAGAAATGTTATAAGTAGAAACTTTAAAAAATCAAAAAGTTTGGTAAGATTGCAAGCCTTCAAGTTTTTCATGCAATATTACTTACTTGGAAATCGCAATAAATTGATGAAAGTCTTATAACATGGAAGATACTTTGTGTTTTGCATTACATAAATAGGCATATATTACCTATACAATAATGTGTATTTTAATCCAACTTGTTGCAAATACTTTAGATACGATCGCAAAATTATTTATACTGATCATGTAATGTTTTCCCCTCCAACCCGAGTCACAAAGAACATAGGTATAAAGGGATCGAGAGAAAGGGAAAAAACCATAATCCGAACTCAAAATCGATCAATCAATGGGCAACATATAAACAAAGAAAATACAAGTACAAAAGTACAAGGAAATAAGACACCCGTCATGCAAATCTTGGTCACATCCAAGTACACGTCAAGTCATCAAAGTGCGATTCGAATCTTCATGAAAAAGAAAAGTCCATTTTCATATTATACAAGGATACTAAATATTTCTCAACGCTGTGGCCCCTTACATTTATTTCTTTCAGTGAACCCAAATTCTGCTGGCTCCGTAAGTGACTATTAACAGGAATATTCCAAGTCTTACTTAGTTATTTGCTAGCTTGCCAAGTCATGACAGGAAAGAGGCAAACAATTGTAAAAAGTTGTAATTCTGTTTTGTTTTTATCCTCACAAGTAAACGAACTCGATGGACATTTGCAGTGATTTTATAGGAAGATCTACAATGCGTATGCCACTTATTTTCGCTAAGATACTACCCTTTATAACCTACGGTGAAAACAAATACTTTTGTCCTGTGTTAATAGAAACAAATCTCAGTTTCTATATTAACAAAACTCGTTGAGACTTTTTTAAATGATAAATTCTCTTTTCAGTTAATAATGAATACTTTTTAACATGATATGTATCTATTGTTCTATTGAAAATGTGAATAAAAACAATTTGCATTTAATTGCAGTTAAATGTTTTTTTAATATATCACTGAAAAATGTATTAAAATGCTTCATAAGAAACATAATCCTGTTAGAAAACTCTGTTGTATTTCATGAACGCAAAACTGTCATGATGTAATAATTAACTGAAAAAGTTGGTCATGTGAACAAAAACAATGTGCATTTAATTGCAGTTAAATGTTTTTTGAATATATCACTGAAAACTGTTTTAAAATGCTTCATAAGAAACATAATCCTGTTAGAAAACTCTGTTGTATTTCATGAACGCAAAAATGTCATGATGTAATACTTAACTGAAAAAGAAAGATTAATCTAGTTAAAAAAGGGATAGATTCTTCATTATAAGCAAAATGTTCAAATAAGATTCTAAGAAAATATCAAACCAAGGGAACAGTTTGAGTATTTTTGTTTCCCTGGACTCGTTTAATGAAGTATTTTGGGAGTTTTAATCAAGTTTATTACATATATACTCAGAGCATTACAACGGCGTATTAGGGACAATGGCCTTCGGGAATTCCGATGTTTAGTTTTGCAAATGAAACGTTCAGCAAATGCGTTGCCAACAATGTTTCTTAACTTAATTAGGCTACCCAATAGTACCCCAACCCAACGCCACTGTGGTCGTGTTGTATCTTCTGTCCTCCAAACAAAACAGGTTCACGTACATTAACGTGTTTCAGAACGACAACAAACATAAAGATGTGACCTTTTTACGCCAGCCAATGTCACATTCTACTGCAGGCTCCAGTTCTATTAGATCTGCATTCTTTTCAATCCTTAGTACAGGCCAGTACAGTCAGGACCGCCCAAAGACAAAGGGACGTTATTCGTCCTTGGTCTGTACACAGATGCTGCCTACCTCCAGAACACACGTTATGGGTCTCCAAAGCAAATGTTCTAATTTTGTTTCATTGGCGTTGTCAGAAAATAGAAACATGACTTACAAATCTTAATTATGACATCAGGGTCCAGTTGTTCAAAAGATGATTTGCCTAATCAGTGATTAGTGCAATTTTCAATGCTCCTGTGTATTGCCCTAAACCATTGAATGAGTTAAAACTTTCCAGGTATAAAATATCTAGTATTGTCAATCTACATGCAAAATTGTTGGATTGTATCTTGTATATTGACAGAATTATTAAAGGTTGAATAATGTTGTAAAATAGTGATTAAGCTAATCGTGTTTTGGCCCTGTATGTCTGGAATAAAAGTTTTGATACTAATTTTAACTTTCGTATGCCTAACATTAATATAAGTCAGGGGAAATTCAAAGCATACCTACAATCACCGCTAAACAAGCCTCTAATGCAATATGTTTATCATCTCTAATCAACGTTTGATACAAAGTTTGTATAAAAGTGTCAAGTGTTTTGGAAACATTAAATTCCTGATGGTTTTTGAGTGAAATGTATATTTTGACATTGGTACTGTGACAGGGACAAAAGCCAATATGTTTTACACAGCCATAACCTAAAACCGGAAAAATATGTTATATCCATTTTTTATTGGTTGTTATGTTTTGTGATGTTTTTTTGTCATTAGTTTTGGAACGTACAGTTTTGATAGGATAGCATTATGTAAATAATTTTCATAATATTTGTCACATTTGACAAGTTTTTCGTTTTTTTTTGTGTTTCAAATTCTGTTGAGAAAGTTACTAAAATTCTTTGATAGCGATATATATTATCATTATCAAAATTGCAAAAGAAACAAATAAATAATAGAAGTGATGACTGATACTACAAAGTGGCGTCGTGGCGTCATGCAATGAAAACTGCTTAATGCATTTTTGATAAGTAGTTTTTTTTTTCTTATTTTTTTCTTCTTATATTTGACAACCTACTTATTTACATATACATTTCAATGCCAGCAGACGAATACCAGACAAGACGCGTTATACTAGCGAGAACGATAGACTCAAAAAAAAATAAAATAATAGGTAGTTCTAGGCCCTATGAAGGGAACCAGACTTAAAATTCAGAAAAAAAGTTTGCATTTTAATATAACGATACAAATGGATGAGTCATCCCTTTACAGCCCAAATGCATTTCCCAGCATAGTCACGTGACTTTGGAGCAGACGATAGTTCAGACATAATCGATTTCCTTGACAGAGAGACGACGATGCTACCTCATCAAAGCCGAAACCTACTACTCCCGTATCTACACTGCTACGGGGAACAGAGACCTTACTCGCTAAGGTAGCTCGTAGTCTGGAGTAAGACATCGGTATACACAAGTAAGTATACGGAGCCGTCACTGAGATGCATCTTGTGTTTTGAGAAAGGGCAGTAAACAGGTCGCCTATTTTCGGTTCAATGATATGTTTTTTTTGGCATTGCTGAAGAATTGGATTTGGGTTTAGGTAGCCCTTTTTGTCTCTTTGTATTTTGTTTTACCTATTAAATTAGATAATTATATGTTTTGATTTATAATAAATAGGCCAATCAGGTACACTCTGGTCAATGAATGGACAGGTAGACTAGTAGCATTCTACAAAGGGAAGCAGGACAAACAAAACAAAAGGTTTAACACATGTTCATGTAACGTGATTTCTCTCAGTGTCCTTGTGTAAAGTATAGTTCATCGAAATAAATAAGAGAATACCGAAGCGTTAACAAAATCAGAATCCAAACTCAAAATCCATTAAATCAGGGGCAAAATATGAACAAAGGAAAGATTTTCATTGAGACTGGAAGTGAGTTTTAGGTGAATTATCGCGAAAACAATTGTTTTCAGTATCAATATTTGATAGTGACGTAACGCTAAAATGTTACCGGGGGCAAATTTCATACGTTTTTGTTATGGAACCATCATTATATCATGTCGTATATAAAGTTTATACTTTCTGGTATTGGGACCACCATTTTATTCATTTCGTAGATAAAGTTTATACTTTCTGGTATTAGGACCACCTTTATATCATGTCGTAGATAAAGTTCATACTTTCTAGTTTTGGGACACCATTATATCATGTGGTAGATAAAGTTATACTTTCTAGAATTGGGACAGCATTATATCATGTTGTATATAAAGTTCATACTTTCTTGTATTTGGACCACCATTATATCATGTTGTATATAAAGTTCATACTTTCTTGTATTTGGACCACCATTATATCATGTTGTATATAAAGTTCATACTTTCTTGTATTTGGACCACCATTATATCATGTTGTATATAAAGTTCATACTGTCTTGTAATTGGACCACCATTATATCATGTTGTATATAAAGTTCATACTTTCTGGTATAAGGTCATCATTATTTTATGTCGTAGATTAATTTTATTCTTTCTGGTATTGGGACACCATTATATCATGTGGTAGATAAAGTTTATACTTTAACGTATTATGACCACCATTACATCATTTGGTGGATAAAGTTTATACTTTCTGGTATTGGGACACCATTACATCATTTGGTAGATAAAGTTTATACTTTCTTGTATTGGGACACCATTATATCATGTGGGAAGTAAGTTATACTTTCTGGTATCGGGATTACAATTATTAACTTCTATAAGCCAATGTAATACAGTCCAGTGTATGGTAATTGTAACACTATTAGTCCGGATTGTTGACAAATTCAATTTGTACGTATTAGGAAACATTATATAGATTTTGATATGTTGATAATATGATGGCCATAACTGATATAGGGTAGGTTAAACTATTATCTTCACGATATAGGCTACTTAGTAATATCGTTGGTGATGTACATTAATGGTGATGTGGCGGAGTTTTGTTATCAATGATGTCATACGGTTAAGATTTAAATTGATTATTGTATTCATATTGTAAACACACTAAAAACGGTATCATTAATTGATTAAAGGTGTTTATAATCGCTATATAGTGAATAGTAGTTTAAGTTTCTGGTTATAATATGACCTCTGTTGTGATGGTGTAGGTAGATATCATAGAGTCGAATAAACGTCTGATCACCACTGTAATACTGCTGATAGGAAGCAAAAAGCTTGATGACATCACACTTATTTCATGCTGTAGGTAAATGTCATTGAGTTAGGTGGTGAGGTGACCTTAATTGTCATGGTGATTGAGTGTGACATATGACATTTACCTAATGTAGATTTGAAGATATGAAATTTAAGAGGAATCATCTACCTTTTAATATTTACTAATGAGGTCCTAGAAATACTTGAACACATTACATTATTTTAGAAATAACGATAAGTTTCTGCCTCAAATAATCATATGATCATAATAATTATCCTTATCGAACTTAACCATTTAACCCCTATATCACTTTAATGGACTGCCCGATCCATTGATTTGGCTGAATACATTATGGTGTATATGGTTGAATAGTTCCGTGTAGGATCGTATGCCCTTTCTTGTCGTACATGGATGAATTTGCCACATGCTGTAAAGGATACCGTCGTTTGGTTTTCTACATCGACGCAGTACGTTTTCACAAATCTAAATTTTAAGACAGAGTTTTGCTCTTCCTGCTCAGAGGCTGAAGTGTTTGATAATAGAACTTCAGGTGTGAATGAACTAGGTAGATGTGTTGACGTCCGGCTTCCCGTGATAATTAATTGTCATTATAAACTACCTGACATGTTTATGAGATACATCTGTTAATATAGTTAATGTCACCAAAATAGCCAAAACACTTTAATTAACATTTACAGCCAAAGTGGCAAAGACGTGACTGAACAATGGATCTCCTGTTGATTAACGCAAACTTAAATTATTTAAAAACTGAACATCATGTGTTTTAACATAGTGTAGGTGGTCATATAAATATCATGTACATATGCGTCGCCAAAATAACGGATTATTTCCATTATATCAATTCCGTTTCCGTTTTTACATCCGGTTTGTTCTCATTCGTGTCGCTTTTTTGATATACTTCCATTAGTTTGGTGTCATATTTTTATCAATTCCTATAATATATGCATGTCGCTTGACTCTTGTTTTTTTAGCATTATTAACATTAGGTTTAAAATGAAATGCGTGCACAGGGATGAATAGTGAAATAAAATAACATGAGACGCGATAATTTGTAAACGTTGTCTTGAATACAGTCATGTAAGGTGATCAGCAAGTGTCTTGGTTGTTCGTCCTCTAGGTTTAGGATCGTCAATGCATACAGCCATGTATCACGTGTTTTGGTTGTTCGTCCTCTATATTCAGGATTGTCAATGTATACAGCCATGTATCAAGTGTGTTGGTTGTTCGTCCTCTAAGTTTAGGATTGTCAATGCATACAGCCATGTATCAAGTGTCTTGGTTGTTCGTCCTCTATATTCAGGATTGTCAATGCATACAGCCATGTATCACGTGTTTTGGTTGTTCGTCCTCTATATTCAGGATTGCCAATATATACAGCCATGTATCACGTGTTTTAGTTGTTCGTCCTCTATATTCAGGATTTTCAATGCATGCATCCGTGTATCACGTTACTTGGTTGTTCGTCCTCTAGGTTTCGGATTTTCAATGTATACAGCCATGTACCACGTGTTTTTGTTGTTCGTCCTCTAGGTTTAGGATCGTCAATGTATACAGCCATGTATCACGTGTTTTGGTTGTTCGTCCTCTATATTCAAGATTTCCAATGCATACATCCATGTATCACGTGTTTTTGTTGTTCGTCCTTTTAGGTTTAGGATCGTCAATGTAGGTTTAGGATCGTCAATGTATACAGCCATGTATCACGTGATTTTGTTGTTCGTCCTCTAGGTTTAGGATCGTCAATGTATACAGCGATGTATCACGTGTCTTGGTTGTTCGTCCTCTATGTTTAGGATTGTCAATGCATACAGCCATGTACCACGTGTGTTGGTTGTTCGTCCTCTATGTTTAGGATTGTCAATGCATACAGCCATGTATCAAGTGTGTTGGTTGTTCGTCCTCTAGGTTTAGGATTGTCAATGTATACAGCCATGTATCAAGTGTGTTGGTTGTTCGTCCTCTAGGTTTAGGATCGTCAATGTATACAGCCATGTATCACGTGATTTTGTTGTTCGTCCTCTAGGTTTAGGATCGTCAATGTATACAGCGATGTATCACGTGTCTTGGTTGTTCGTCCTCTATGTTTAGGATTGTCAATGCATACAGCCATGTACCACGTGTGTTGGTTGTTCGTCCTCTATGTTTAGGATTGTCAATGCATACAGCCATGTATCAAGTGTGTTGGTTGTTCGTCCTCTAGGTTTAGGATTGTCAATGTATACAGCCATGTATCAAGTGTGTTGGTTGTTCGTCCTCTAGGTTTAGGATCGTCAATGTATACAGCCATGTATCACGTGATTTTGTTGTTCGTCCTCTAGGTTTAGGATCGTCAATGTATACAGCGATGTATCACGTGTCTTGGTTGTTCGTCCTCTATGTTTAGGATTGTCAATGTATACAGCCATGTATCAAGTGTGTTGGTTGTTCGTCCTCTATGTTTAGGATTGTCAATGCATACAGCCATGTATCAAGTGTGTTGGTTGTTCGTCCTCTAGGTTTAGGATCGTCAATGCATACAGCCATGTATCAAGTGTGTTGGTTGTTCGTCCTCTAGGTTTAGGATCGTCAATGCATACAGCCATGTATCAAGTGTGTTGGTTGTTCGTCCTCTAGGTTTAGGATCGTCAATGCATACAGCCATGTATCAAGTGTGTTGGTTGTTCGTCCTCTAGGTTTAGGATCGTCAATGCATACAGCCATGTATCAAGTGTGTTGGTTGTTCGTCCTCTAGGTTTAGGATCGTCAATGTATACAGCCATGTATCACGTGTCTTGGTTGTTCGTCCTCTAGGTTTAGGATTTTCAATGTATACAGCCATGTATCACGTGTTTTGGTTGTTCGTCCTCGAGGTTTAGGATTGTCAATGCATACAGCCATGTATCACGTGTCTTGGTTGTTCGTCCTCTAGGTTTAGGATTGTCAATGTATACAGCCATGTATCAAGTGTGTTGGTTGTTCGTCCTCTAGGTTTAGGATCGTCAATGTATACAGCCATGTATCACGTGTTTTGGTTGTTCTTCCTCTAGGTTTAGGATCGTCAATGTATACAGACATGTATCACGTGTTTTGGTTGTTCGTCCTCTATATTCAGGATTGCCAATGAACACAGCCATGTATCACGTGTCTTGGTTGTTCGTCCTCTATATTCAGGATTGCCAATGCACACAACCATGTATCAAGTGTGTTGGTTGTTCGTCCTCTATATTCAGGATTGCCAATGGACACAGCCATGTATCAAGTGTTGGTTGTTCGTCCTCTATATTCAGGATTGTCAATGAACACAGCCATGTATCACGTGACTTGGTTATTCGTCCTCTATATTCAGGATCGGCAATGTATACATCCATGTATCACGTGTTTTGGTTGTTCGTCCTCTATATTCAGGATTTTCAATGAACACAGCCATGTATCACGTGTTTTGGTTGTTCGTCCTCTATATTCAGGATTGTCAATGAACACAGCCATGTATCATGTGTTGGTTGTTCGTCCTCTATATTCAGGATTGTCAATGAACACAGCCATGTATCACGTGACTTGGTTGTTCGTCCTCTATATTCAGGATTGTCAATGCACACATCCATGTATCAAGTGTGTTGGTTGTTTGTCCTCTAGGTTTAGGACTTTCAATGTATACAGCCATGTATCACGTGTCTTGGTTGTTCGTCCTCTAGGTTTAGAATAATCAATGTATACAGCCATGTATCACGTGTTTTGGTTGTTCCTCCTCTATATTCAGGATCGGCAATGTATACAGCCATGTATCACGTGTTTTGGTTGTTCGTCCTCTAGGTTTAGGATCGTCAATGTATACAGCCATGTATCAAGTGTATTAGTTGTTCGTCCCCTATATTCAGGATCGTCAATGTATACAGCCATGTATCATGTGTTTAAGTTGTTCGTCCTCTATATTCAGGATTGCCAATGAACACAGTCATGTATCGCGTGTCTTGGTTGTTCGTCCTCTATATTCAGGATTGTCAATGAACACATCCATGTATCAAGTGTGTTGGTTGTTCGTCCTCTATATTCAGGATCGTCAATGAACACAGCCATGTATTAAGTGTGTTGGTTGTTTGTCCTCTATATTCAGGATCGGCAATGTATACAGCCATGTATCAAGTGTGTTGGTTGTTTGTCCTCTCGGTTTAGGACTTTCAATGAACACAGCCATGTATCATATGTTTAAGTTGTTTGTCCTCTATATTCAGGATTGCCAATGAACACAGCCATGTATCATGTGCTTTGGTTGTTCGTCCTCTATATTCAGGATCGGCAATGTATACCGCCATGTATCAAGTGTGTTGGTTGTTTGTCCTCTAGGTTTAGGACTTTAAATGAACACAGCCATGTATCATGTGTTTAAGTTGTTCGTCCTCTATATTCAGGATTGCCAATGAACACAGCCATGTATCATGTGTTTAAGTTGTTCGTCCTCTATATTCAGGATTGCCAATGAACACAGCCATGTATCACGTGTCTTGGTTGTTCGTCCTCTATATTCAGGATTGTCAATGCACACATCCATGTATCAAGTGTGTTGGTTGTTCGTCCTCTATATTCAGGATTTTCAATTAACACAGCCATGTATCACGTTACTTGGTTGTTCGTCCTCTATATTCAGGATTGTAAATGAACACAGCCATGTATCACGTGTCTTGGTTGTTCGTCCTCTAGGTTTAGAATAATCAATGTATACAGCCATGTATCACGTGTTTTGGTTGTTCCTCCTCTATATTCAGGATCGGCAATGTATACAGCCATGTATCACGTGTTTTGGTTGTTCGTCCTCTAGGTTTAGGATCGTCAATGTATACAGCCATGTATCAAGTGTATTAGTTGTTCGTCCCCTATATTCAGGATCGTCAATGTATACAGCCATGTATCATGTGTTTAAGTTGTTCGTCCTCTATATTCAGGATTGCCAATGAACACAGCCATGTATCGCGTGTCTTGGTTGTTCGTCCTCTATATTCAGGATTGTCAATGAACACATCCATGTATCAAGTGTGTTGGTTGTTCGTCCTCTATATTCAGGATCGTCAATGAACACAGCCATGTATTAAGTGTGTTGGTTGTTTGTCCTCTATATTCAGGATCGGCAATGTATACAGCCATGTAT
The DNA here is from genome assembly GCA_947623455.1 of Mimachlamys varia. Taxonomy (NCBI): domain Eukaryota; kingdom Metazoa; phylum Mollusca; class Bivalvia; order Pectinida; family Pectinidae; genus Mimachlamys; species Mimachlamys varia. The sequence goes on from OX392545.1 coordinate 32,964,704, forward strand.
CAAGTGTGTTGGTTGTTTGTCCTCTCGGTTTAGGACTTTCAATGAACACAGCCATGTATCATATGTTTAAGTTGTTTGTCCTCTATATTCAGGATTGCCAATGAACACAGCCATGTATCATGTGCTTTGGTTGTTCGTCCTCTATATTCAGGATCGGCAATGTATACCGCCATGTATCAAGTGTGTTGGTTGTTTGTCCTCTAGGTTTAGGACTTTAAATGAACACAGCCATGTATCATGTGTTTAAGTTGTTCGTCCTCTATATTCAGGATTGCCAATGAACACAGCCATGTATCATGTGTTTAAGTTGTTCGTCCTCTATATTCAGGATTGCCAATGAACACAGCCATGTATCACGTGTCTTGGTTGTTCGTCCTCTATATTCAGGATTGTCAATGCACACATCCATGTATCAAGTGTGTTGGTTGTTCGTCCTCTATATTCAGGATTTTCAATTAACACAGCCATGTATCACGTTACTTGGTTGTTCGTCCTCTATATTCAGGATTGTCAATGAACACAGCCATGTATCACGTTACTTGGTTGTTCGTCCTCTATATTCAGGATCGGCAATGTATACATCCATGTATCACGTGTTTTGGTTGTTCGTCCTCTATATTCAGGATTGCCAATGAACACAGCCATGTATCACGTGTCTTGGTTGTTCGTCCTCTATATTCAGGATCGTCAATGCACACATCCATGTATCAAGTGTGTTGGTTGTTCGTCCTCTATATTCAGGATCGGCAATGTATACATCCATGTATCACGTGTTTTGGTTGTTCGTCCTCTATATTCAGGATTGCCAATGAACACGGCCATGTATCAAGTGTGTTGGTTGTTCGTCCTCTATATTCAGGATTTTCAATTAACACAGCCATGTATCAAATGTTGGTTGTTCGTCCTCTATATTCAGGATTGTCAATGAACACAGCCATGTATCACGTGACTAGGTTGTTCGTCCTCTATATTCAGGATTGTCAATGTACATACAGCCATATATCAAGTGTGTTGGTTGTTCGTCCTCTATATTCAGGATTTTCAATGAACACAGCCATGTATCACGTGTTTTGGTTGTTCGTCCTCTATATTCAGGATTGTCAATGAACACAGCCATGTATCACGTGTTTTGGTTGTTCGTCCTCTATATTCAGGATTGTCATTGTATACAGCCATGTATCACGTGTTTTGGTTGTTCGTCCTCTATATTCAGGATTGTCAATTTACACAGCCATGTATCAAGTGTGTTGGCTGTTCGTCCTCTATATTCAGGATTGTCAAGGCATACAGCCATGTTTTAAGTGTCTTGGTCGCCCTATTCTCGATTTTAGTTATATCGTTAACGAATAAAGTTATGGCAATCATAAACTAAGCAAGACGTGCCTTTGCTGTAAGTTCTGATCTCGAGATTACTGGTTTGGTAACGAATATAATCCTCGCAAACATAAACTGAGCAGCAGTTATCTCGGTTATTCCTCTATCTCGATTCGCTGAGCAGTACTAATCTACATTGAACCAAGCTTTTGATCGTGAGTCCACTGGATTCGACATTTTATACAACTGTGACGACTGCCTGTTGAGTAGGAAGTCTCATGGTTGTATGATCACCATGTAAGATAATCAGAAGAGATGATGCTAAGTCTACTAAAGAAGCTTCATATTTTTGCTTTAACTAAGTCCAATACTTGAAATACAACGAGGGAGTAAGTAATTGAACAAAATTAGAGTGCAAATGCACCAAGCCAAATAGAAGCGATACTAGAGAAGTATAGTGCCAAAACAATTGGAGTTCAAAACCAATTGAAAACTTTTAAAATATGTATACTTTTCTTTCCAATTTTTTCGAACCAGGCCTAGGGTGCATTCCAAGTTAAATTGTTGTTAGATTATCATCTCTGCCCAAATATATATATGTTGTATTTTTTGGCACTGAAGGTTAGTTTGGAAAGTTCTGTCTATATTTCTTTTAATCTGTCTCATATTTTCTAGTTTTGTAAAAATCAAGGACACTTGTCAGCAAAGAATATGTTAATGCCAAGGAAAATGTAGATATATATAACTCAGATTTATCATTGTGAGAATTAAGAAATACTCAAAACAAGTCATTGACAAAAAAAAAAAAATGAATAAAAAAAAATTGTCAAAGATACAAAAATGTATTTTAACTTATTTCGGAAGGTGTGGACTAAATGCATGTAATTGTTTCTTCGCCGGTATAGTGTAGTGGTGGGTACAATGTTATATTGTTTTCTACATAGGGTTTTGCCCCCGTCTTAGACAGATCCACTTTACGCTGTGGCACCGCCAGACACCGTTATAGTCGCTCCGTGCAGAATGATGTTACATCAATGGCGGACCTGCACTACCCTGTCAGAGTATTACTAGCTTAACACAACGTGTACGATACCTGTAGATCGAAAATAATCATGGCTATTGTTCAAAACAGATATTTTAATCATGCATGCTGATTATACCTTTTTAAACTTGAGGGAAAGTGTTATAAAAGAGTAAACGGTCACATTATAACGATGATCTAAAATACAAGATAAAACGAACCGTTTTTAGTAAAGAAGTGTTCAGCGTACTGACTCATTAGAGTTTCATTGTATCACTGGCATTGCGTCATAGCTGATTATAGTAATGACTGCTCACAGCATTATGCTATAGCAATTGTTACTACATATGTTTAAGGATATCATGTATTCTCTATCAGTACAGCTAATGAATGTATTTGTCTGAGGATGGTCTGCCACTCTAGTAAGTATAATAACTAATAACTAGGTGGATGATTTCATCTCCTCTATCAGTACAGCTAATGAATGTATTTGTCTGAGGATGGTCTGCCACTCTAGTAAGTATAATAACTAATAACTAGGTGGATGATTTCATCTCCTCTATCAGTACAGCTAATGAATGTATTTGTCTGAGGATGGTCTGCCACTCTAGTAAGTATAATAACTAATAACTAGGTGGATGATTTCATCTCCTCTATCAGTACAGCTAATGAATGTATTTGTCTGAGGATGGTCTGCCACTCTAGTAAGTATAATAAGTAATAACTAGGGGGATGATTTCATCTCCTCTATCAGTACAGCTAATGAATGTATTTGTCTGAGGATGGTCTGCCACTCTAGTAAGTATAATAACTAATAACTAGGTGGATGATTTCATCTCCTCTATCAGTACAGCCAATGAATGTATTTGTCTGAGGATGGTCTGCCACTCTAGTAAGTATAATAACTAATAACTAGGTGGATGATTTCATCTCCTCTATCAGTACAGCTAATGAATGTATTTGTCTGAGGATTGTCTGCCACTCTAGTAAGTATATCTCCATCTCTGTGGATGGATTGACTTTCTGTATCAGCATGTCTAATGAATCCATTTGTTTAGGGATGGTTTGCCACACAAGTAAGTATATCTCCATCTCTGTGGATGGTTTAACTTTCTGTACCAGCATGTTTAATGAATACATTTTTTAAGGGATGGTTTGCCAATCAAGTAAGTATATCTCCAACTCTGTGGATGGTATGACTTTCTGTATCAGCATGTTTAATGAATCCATTGGTTTAGGGATGGTTTGCCAATCAAGTAAGTATATCTCCAACTCTGTGGATGCTATGACTTTCTGTATCAGCATGTCTAATGAATCCATTTGTTTAGGGATGGCTTGCCAATCAAGTAAGTATATCTCCAACTCTGTGGATGGTTTGACTTTCTGTATCAGCATTTCTAATGAATCCATTTGTTTAGGGATGGTTTGCCAATCAAGTAAGTATATCTCCAACTCTGTGGATGGTATGACTTTCTGTATCAGCATGTTTAATGAATCCATTTGTTTAGGGATGGTTTGCCACACAAGTAAGTATATCTCCATCTCTGTGGATGGTATGACTTTCTGTATCAGCATGTTTAATGAATCCATTTGTTTAGGGATGGCTTGCCACACAAGTAAGTATATCTCCATCTCTGTGGATGCTATGACTTTCTGTATCAGCATGTTTAATGAATACATTTTTTAGGGATGGCTTGCCACTCAAGTAAGTATATCTCCATCTCTGTGGATGATATGACTTTCTGTATCAGCATGTCTAATGAATACATTTGTTTAGGGATGGATTGCCAATCAAGTAAGTATATCTCCAACTCTGTGGATGGTATGACTTTCTGTATCAGCATGTCTAATGAATCCATTTGTTTAGGGATGGCTTGCCCCTCAAGTAAGTATATCTCCAACTCTGTGGATGGTTTGACTTTCTGTATCAGCATGTCTAATGAATCCATTTGTCTCTGGATGGTTTGCCAATCAAGTAAGTATATCTCCAACTCTGTGGATGGTATGACTTTCTGTATCAGCATGTTTAATTAATCCATTTGTTTAGGGATGGTTTGCCAATCAAGTAAGTATATCTCCAACTCTGTGGATGGTATGACTTTCTGTATCAGCATGTTTAATGAATCCATTTGTTTAGGGATGGCTTGCCACACAAGTAAGTATATCTCCATCTCTGTGGATGCTATGACTTTCTGTATCAGCATGTTTAATGAATACATTTTTTAGGGATGGCTTGCCACTCAAGTAAGTATATCTCCATCTCTGTTGATGGTTTGACTTTCTGTATCAGCATGTCTAATGAATCCATTTGATAAGGGATGGTTTGCAACTCAAGTAAGTATATCTCCAACTCTGTCTTTCTGTATCAGTATCTCTAATGAATCCATTTGTCTCTGGATGGTTTGCCACTTAAGTAAGTATAACAACTAATCCCCAATCTGTGGATGGTTTGATTTTCTCTATAACTATATCATATCCATTTGTCGTGGAATGGTTTGTCACTCATGTAAGTATAACAACTAACCCGCATCTCGGGAATGGTATGTCTTTATGACAATAATTTGTGAACCGCTTTGAGACAGTCTTTAAGGTCGTGATGAAGCGGTATATAAAAACCTCGAATTATTTCTCCGACTTCCTTATCAAGTGTATATCAAAACAACACTAATCTGATTGTTTTATTATACAAATAAGTCAGTATTTATTTACATCTGTTTCACAATTATCTTACAAGTCATATACGATATTTTCAGGCAGAAAGTTTAGAACGAATCTGCACCAAGTATATTTAATATATGCTCGTCACTTAAATTAAGTCGGTATGAAACTGAGTCATAAGGCTATACACAGTATAACAGTTAACAGACACGTTTTAATTTGTGACGTTTAATTTTAGAGACTGTCACTCTTTGTGAACTTTGAATCAACCATTTTACAAAAGACACGACACAGATGCTATGACGAAAGCCACAGGTGGGCAGTGTGGGCTTGCACTTGCTAATCACAAAAAACAGTGTTTCTTTAATTTTGGCCCCTAGCATACCTGAAGAGTCCTAGGGGGACGAAACAGATGTATGATGCAGTTCAAATCATTTTTTCGGCATACTGTATCTATTACTAATTTTAAGAGTTGCAGCATAGGTGTGTGTTACGTCAACTTCATGAGGTCTTCCATTTTGTTTCGACTTAACCTTGGTTTGTGTTGTTGTATCTACTGAACATTTAATATGATCTGTGCCTTTTGTCCTGGCCTTTTTATTATAATATGATATCAGATTTATAACATGTATGTGTTGAGGTGTCAGGAAAAAATATGTATCCTTATGTGTTATGAAAATAAACTTCTTTGAATTTTTTCAATAGTATGCCATGTTGTTGTGTTTTATAAACAAAAAAACTATCTCTTCCTTTAAGAACGTGACATTTACTTGGATGTGACCTTGATTTATAATACCGCGTTTCTTCGATGAAGCAGAAGACGCTTATTATTCCGAATCACTTGGTCTTATTCTTTTTGTAATTTCCATTGGTCTCCATGTAAATATTTACTTATTTCCTTATTTCGCCCATAGTGTGATATATTTTGAGTCTGGAGTAAGGTCTTATTGATGCTTCGATAATCGAACAACGATTATAACGAAATGATATATTAAGGAAATTGTTTAACCTTTACTTCTCAAAATAACACACCTCTACAAGATACTTGCATTCACGATTTTGTTGGTTTGCATACTGTTGAAATCTAATCATCCATGACAATCAGGACATCCTAGATAGCAATGTTTGATAAAAATGCCACTTGAAGAAAATAATGTACACAATTGTTTGCGCTTTAGTTGCACAGAAGACTGGTAAAATATAATTCATTCTTCAAAAAAGTAAATGTACATCATGAAATTCATGTATATTATCCTGACATTAATGCCGTTTTCTATTTTTGTCATTTTATTCTTAAACCAGCACACTAATAAAACATGTTATTTTTACCTAGCCATCAACAGGTGACACATGTCATTATAGAGCCTGTCAAGTCTAGGAAAGTGAATACGTCTGAGAAGTGCACTTATACCTTCACCTCCCTTAATTACCTTATACAAAAACTGCGCCATTAGAAAGAATCTTAATTAAAGGTTTTATGCATTTATTTTTATTAGCATTCGCTATATTATCTTTTGATTGGCGGCATGGATTATAGTATACACAAATTGATCTGTTTTAAAACACCAGATTTTACCCACGTCACATTAAGTTTTACTAACATCCACATCAGATTTTACTCTCATCCAAGTAGGTCTACCAACATCAACATTGAGTTTTACCAACATCAACATAGGATTGTACCCGCACTCATAAACACTTTACCCACATTAACATTAAGTTTTCCCAACATCAACATCAAACTTTACTCGCACTCACAGTAGACTTAACCGCATCCAATATAAGTTTCAACTAAACCTTCGGAAGGTTTTACCTGCAACTACAATATGTTCTACTCATTTCCATACCCGGTTATACTTTCATCTTCATTAGGTTTTACCTACATCCAAAATATATTCTACCCATTTCCATACACGGTTTTATTTTCATCTTCACTAGGTTTCCCCTACATCTATAATATGTTCTACCCATTTCCATACACGGTTATACTGTCATCTTCACTAGGTTTTACCTACATCCACAATATGTTCTACCCATTTCCATACACGGTTTTATTTTCATCTTCACTAGGCTTCACCCACATCCACAGCAAGCATGTTTACCCAAATCATCAGTAGATTTACAAACATCCACCGTAGCTTTAACGCGCATCCACACATACCCCCACTAGAGCTAGTCGTTCATACCATAGGGGTTTTACCTTCATCTTCACTAGATTTTAAAGACATCCACACAAGGTTTTACTGTCACCTACACTATGTTTTAATAATACATGTGTATTTTGAAAACTTTTGAAATATATACGGAATTATAAGAAATAAAACGACACTTTGTACTATATACATTTACGTTCCTTGCACTTTGTACTTATACACATTTACGTTCCTTGCTCAACCCTATTGGTTTTACGGGTTGTGAACAATGTACTATGCCCAATATTCTAGTTTTAACAATAAGGTGTCAATACCAGCTCTGTTATCTAATAGCACTGGAGACAAAATGGCGAGTGTCATACGTAGTAAGGAAAACGCATAGACATCTAGTCTACCTGTCGCCATCCACGTTTGAAATATTATTCTCTCATTTCTGTTGGTGTAGTCTCTCTACGTCTTTCCAAACTTCTTCACTATCTTAGAAAACGTATAACAAAAGCAAAGAAATAGACGTCTAAATTCGTCTAAAGACATTGAGATATTGAGAATACGGACAAGTCTGTTTCTGAAAATTACATTTAATCAGATTTACAAACGAAATATATCTTATTTATATAAACATTGAAAAATTTGATGATTTCCATATTAAACATATATATAAATATGTTAATATGACTTGACAAAATATACATTTATTCATATATAACAGTGTTTTGTATTCTTATTAGTACATTATTATGTTTGAAAAAAAGATATTCACGTTGAATAAAACGCCAGAAAGTAAAAGTTTGTGGTTTAAAAATGATTTAGTAAATGCTAATTTTATGAGAAACGAAGTTATAATGATGACTTTAACATATCTTAAGTTTCAGTCTTACAGCTCTCAGAGATTTACAGCATTCGTCTCCTGCCGATTAAACACGAGAGAGGCTCCCCTGCCAAGATGAGATTGGAGTTTTACCGAGATTTATAGAAGTAAGATGTGAACCACGCACACATTCCACCTCTTCTGTTTGGACACCCGCCATCTTTAATGTTCAAAGGAGAAGGCTCAAACAACTGGAATAAGCTTGCCAACTTGATGACCTGGCTGCTTTGTGAGTTTGGAATAACAGGTCGATTTCAATGGAGCGAAATGTAACATAACACGAAATATACTGCATTTGTCTTTATTCAAGATAGACCGAAGGTATAAGTAACAGAAATAGTACCTATCTTGCCAAAGCATTATATAATTAGTACTTTTAGAATTCCGTGGGTTTAATAAATTATCGTTTTAAAAGTACATGTTTTGGCCTCACGTTTTTTAAAAATAATGTTCTCCTGACTGCTGACAAACAAACTAACAACACAAGAACTCGAGAGATGCAGGTTGATCAGAACTATGGGCAAGTTTTATGGTCGCCATCTTTGTCACATTGAGAAATATTCTGTATCTTTAAGTGATATGAAGATGGACGTTTTGGAGTATGCTCATTAGTGTGTTTACTTGTTGTGATTGACAATGATACTCGGTTCTCATTTTGAGAACTTGATGTTTACTTGGATGTGACAAATATTTACATGGCGGGTGTCGTCGATGAAGCAGAAGACGCTTACTCTTCCGGAACACCTGGTCTTATTCTCTTGTACTTTTGCAAGGGTCTCAATGAAGATGGGAGTTTTTTTAGTATACTACTCATTAGCGTTTACTTGTTGTGATTGACAATGATAGAGAACTTGATGTTTACTTGAATGTGACACAGATTTACATGGCAGGTGTGGTCGATGAAGCAGGCAGCGTTTACTCTTCCTGAAAGCCTGTTCTTATTTTGTTGAACTTTTACAAGGGTCTCACTGTAAATCTTTCCTTCGGTATTCTCAAATTTATTATGCAAAGTCCCGAAATACAGAGATGGATACACCTGACTTACCAGACTGGACGAATAGGGACATGCAACTCAGCATTTTTACTGCACCATATTACCTTGACATAAACGCATTTCTCATCAGAAGTACATGAGTTGATATATGATATCTTATTGTTCAATGAAATATGTGTGCTAATACAGCGCAAAAACAACAGACACAACATATCACCAAAATATGTAATCAAGTCTCAAATCACATATCAATTAACATCAACCATGAAAAGGGAAAGCGATAGTAAACAACTTGATGGTTACGAAAATTAACAAACTAACATAATAAACTACCAAATATTTAGGCACGAATAAACTTGCTTATTTTCCACTGTTTGATAACGAGTTTGGTTCGTTACACTCAGAAATCAAAACTGTTTGCCTTTTTAGATTGTCTGTGATGTTGCTTAAAGGTTCGAAAAAGCATAGCAATAAAATAATCGCCTGTAAAATATTTATTTCCTTAGAAAAGAAAAAAAAAACGACATTGAAAGCGAGTTATATTTGGAAACCATAACAGACTATAAAACAGGTGGAACAAGCGATATCTCTCATCAACACGGGTGGCTCCGCGGTACTGCTTTTTAATTTATTTCGAAACGCCTCATAAAACATAAGATGCGGGGTAAGTAGCCATGTTTGGTTTATGGACTGTGTTAAGTGTGCTGTTGTCATCATCACGTGATAAATGTTTTTTTTAACCCAACGTTTATATGAGCTGAGTGATTTCGTCCATGGTTAAGGACTTTACAGGTCAAGGTCATAGGGAAATAGAAATGCCGGTTGTGGTTACTTGGTTTTTATCACCCCCTTATTTTTTATGTGAAACGTCTTTCTTTTTAGCTTCATTTTTGTAAGCTTATCTACTTCACCTAAAATTGAAATCTATAAACATAATCACTGGGAAGATAGTTCGTATCTACCTCCATTTAACTCAAAGTCCATACAATTTAAACACTGATATCTCAAAGTCTCTATCACCTAATCACTGAAATGTCGTACCTACCACCCTCGAAATATATACAACTGAATCTCTGATAACTCGAAGTTTCTACAACCTAATCACTGAAAAGATCATCTATGTCGTACCTACCTGCCGTTAACTCGAAGTATATACATCTGAATTACTGGAAAGATACGATACAACTTGCCTCTTTAGAAATATTAGATTCATCAGGACGTGATCAGTCAAAGAATTCCACGACTGCGACTTGATCACAACAATGAATGTGCAACGACCTGGTCTAATAAATACGGCATCGATATCCTGTCGACTGTATCTTAGGAAAGTCAGAGAATACCAAAGCGTCAACAGAACCAGAATAAGAACTCAAAACCAAGGAAACACGGAGATCCGTGGAAAAGTATAATAGAATAAGGCCATATATTCCGAAAGAGTAGGCATTTTCTGCTTCATCGACGACAACCGCCAAATATTATGGCCTTCAAGTGAGAACCGTGGCATAATTCCAAATTACAAGTATTCATACTAATGAGCATATTCAAAAACGTCTACCTCATATTATACGAGAATATTTCTCAATGATACCAAGATGGCGACCATAGAACATGCTCAATGACGTCATCAAACCTGCATCTCTCGAATCCCTGTGTCGTAAGTTTGATAATCTCGATATTCAGAGAAAATCCCAGAAATAGATCCTTGACAACAACATCATATAAATGAGTCCTTCTACGACAGTCAGATGCAAATAAGGTTATATATAAACATGTTCTTCGGCATTAATATATCAATACGTCTTCGATGTCCTAATCGCATTAATAGCGATAACATAAGTAGACATGAAGGTGCAACAGCCTGATCACGTAAACAAATCTAGTTGAATATCTAAGCATACTAAGAAGACCGTACATGTGTGTCATTGTAAAATGGAATTCGTTAAAAGAGTTAAATAATTTAAAATGTCACGATCCTTTATTCTATTCAACACATAACTTATATTCAGGAGAAATACACCCAAAACTTTGAAATTCTTTCTTTCAAATACAGGCCAATTATTTCTTTGACGGAACTAGTTTAACTACCGAGACGTCACAGTGGTATTAGTTCACATGTATTATACCCGTTTTATGACATGGTCGTATAGCATGACTGAACGGGTCAGTTATGTGATAAATAGAGGATACCTAACAGTGTCTTCAGTAATACCAAATTTATTTAACGAGTGGGGCTAATATTTTGATATTTTTTTAAATATAAAAATTTTAGCCACACGAGTGAAACATGTTTGGTATTACTAAAGAAACTGTTAGATATTCTGTTTATTACATTTTTATATGAAAAGCTACGGTGACAGCTTCTGATTTTCCCAAACGTCGTTTGTAAGCAACGTTCTGATTGGTCAAATCAGAAAAAGTGTGAAAAATATCACATTTATAGAATGAATTTTTTTCGATATTTCACTGGTAAAAATGTAATAAACGTTACTTCGTACACTATGTCTACAATTTTATATATAAAAAATTTGGCAGATAAATAGTCAGTAAGCAACAAATTGGTGATTGTATGCTAAGATGTACCGACATACATTTGGTCACCGGAAGGACCTGATCAGAATTAATGAGTTGATGATATATTGACAGTGAACAGATACCATAATCACAACGATATCAAAAACAAAATCAGACCAAAGCGTCAACAAAACCATAATCATAACTCAAAATCGATTAAACTAGGGGCAAAATAGGAACAAAGGAAAGATTTACATGGAGACTCTCGTAAAAGCACAAGAGAATAAGACAAGGTGTTCCGGAAGAGTAAGCGTATTCTGCTTCATCGCCATGTAAATCTTGGTCACATCCAAGTTAGCAATAAATAACAGGCATTTCGTGTCGTCTGTTACAACTGAGCAGTACACCGTTGCATGGTGGTATTCATGATGAAGTCTATCATCCATTCTACGTAATCACGTGTTGACATTGATATTGATGACGTATCACTGTATATTATGTACACGGTATGTAAGCACGAAAGGAACATTGATTCAATGTCCTTACGATAATAACCGGAATCGATATGCTGAAACGTGTAGATTCAATGAATCTAGCACAATGGCTTACATGCAACGATATATCCTTAACATCACGTTCAAGAAGTCCTCAGTAGCATTATATGTCATTGCTTAAAAACAATATTATGATTTGAAAAAAAAGATATATAGAAAAAAAAAACTGTATTTGTTTTACAACAATTATGAAACAAGATACACAACTTATATTAAACACTCTTGTTGGCCCGGATGTTAGCGCGCGAGGGGTCTTATTGTGGGAGGAAACCGGAGTACCCGGAGAAAACCCACGCGGTCGGGCAGGTGACCCCATACCTTTTCACGTCCGATCGGGGAATCGAACCCCGGCCGCCTTGGTGAAAGGCAAGTGCGCTATCCACTGCACCACCCGACCACCCAAATGGCAAAGATATAATAGAAGATAAATATTGCAAAATAAAATCTAATGCTAACATACACAGATTAGTTTGTATTGACAATCTGTCCCACGTGGTCGTTATATGTGATTAAAGCAAGTTGATTATGTCCCTTAGGGGTACTCTTTGATATGTTTCGACCTTATTAAGAAATAAAATCAAGCATTTGCAATACTGAAAATCTTTCGAATACACTTATCGAACATGGTAAATGGTGTTGAATACACATCTTACATGCTATTTTCAGGTTCAGTTTGTAATGAAGTAGTGTATAGGGTTAATAGCATTAATGAATATACGTTGTTAACAAAACCAGCAGTATCAAGGAAATAGAAGTATCATCATACAATATCCAATGACCTGACATATTTGTCAACCTAACGTACAAAAATCAGAATATAACAAAGCCTCAACAAAACCATAATATGAATTTAAAATCTATTAACTTGAGACAAAATATGAACGAAAGACTCACTTATACGGAGTTTTTTTCTTTAAAAAAAAGAACAAAAAATAACACAAGGTGTTTCGAAAGTGAAAACGTCTTCTGTCTTATTTGCGACAGCTGTCATGTAGATATAGATCGCACCCAAGTAAATTTTACGTCATTGAAGTGAAAACTGAAGAACGTTTCTAAGATTACAATTTGTGAGACAATTTATAACAATGACACAATATTTCACAACATGCAACAAAACTATTCATATTCATTATTTATATGAATTCATAAAGCGTATAGCGACAATCACGATTGTCAACTGTTAACCAGCTTCCACTGGGGCTGTGTGTTGTACGTATGTTGTATGTCATAGTTGACGTCTTCCTGTATCATAACCTATTGTGATATCCAGGACAAGAACGTGAATAAACATCGTAGGTTTAGAAGTTTAGATGATGCTATCAAGAAAGGGAAAGTTCACAACTGGAAAAATCTAATTCATCGCGCTTAACAAGACTTTACAAAAGATCAGAGCTAAAGATGGTATTGTGTTTTCAGTGGTTTGCCTTTTGTATAATGGAACGGTGCTTGTATTGTATTTTAGTGCAACTGAATGTGGTTCCTTTTGTATTTCGGTGCACTGAAGGTGGCTCCTTTTGTATTTTGGTGCCACTGACGGTGGTTCCTTTTATATTTCGGTGCACTGAAGGTGGCTCCTTTTGTATTTTGGTGCCACTGACGGTGGTTCCTTTTGTATTTTGGTGCCACTGACGGTGGTTCCTTTTGCATTTTGGTGCCACTGACGGTGGTTCCTTTTGCATTTTGGTGCCACTGACGGTGGTTCCTTTTGTCTTTTGGTGCCACTGACGGGGGTTCCTTTTGTTTTGAATGTCCAGTTGTGTTAATATCCCTTTTATTGACTCCATCATTAACATATTAAACAGGTAGGCTAAACGAATGAATGTTTTTCTAACTTAATGTACTGATCTCTGTATACTAGAAAAGGCAAATCAAATTACCCAGGTACACCCGGTGATTACATGTATATTACCTGTATGATCTAAATATATAGAAAGTGGCACGTCACCCATTAATGTATGACACGTATGTATTGTCACCACGTAGTGTTTATGAAATGTACGATGTCACCATTTAGTGATTATCATTCGCATGACGTCATAACTGTGTGATGGTTTATTGGATTATGTCACTATTTGATAAGTATATATGAGTGACGTCATCACTTAATGATATACATTGTATTATGTCTTAATTGATTTCTTCTGGCAAACCCTGGAATTGTCTTTATTACCAAACTATGGATGTTACTGGAATTATTTTGGCTTGTCAAACATGATGATATATGTATGTTCATGCTTATCCATATACCGACCAATATGAACCACTTGAATGTTAAGGCGAAATTTGACCGGTAAGATCCGAGAAGCTACTATTGTAAGGGAAAGGGTACTGTCCTCTTTAAGACATTTTTGTACCTGGGGATACCATTTGTCATTAATTGCTACAGTGTAATACAGTTTTCATGCATCGATGCATGTAATGTAATTACACCTCATTCCTACGGGTTTGGCCCTTCAACGAATAGTATGGTCAACTTTCTGAAAATTACTCATTTTCTTCATTTTAGAGAGATCAATATACCATCTGTATGTTACTGTCCTGTAAAATATCAAAATGATCTTATTTAGACAAGAACATTTATCATTCTTTATTTGCTGATATTTATGTTTGAAAACATTATTTATTGACTCATGAACCTAATCGAGTTAGGGATATTGCCTCGTCATGTAATGATACTTTAACAATACAGTATTGTAAAATTGGTTCCGTTGCAATATCAAAACTGATGATAAAAGAATGATCATTGGAGGTAAAAGGTTTATCATGTGGTAAAAGGAAGGTCAGGAGTATTTCGATTTCAAAGAATCAGCTGATTTATTTTGGATTTGAGCGTCAATTTACGGAATAAAACGTTCAGAAAAAAACATTTATTTTTAGAATTCAAACAAGACTTTATTCGTATCTTCTGCTGCTGATAAAAATTAATATCTGACCATTAAAGAAAATGTTGTTTATGTTTTGATAATACTACCGATTTATCATAAAACACCCAAATATTCATATAACTTATTACTTGCGGTGCTAGCATACGCTCTCAGTCTACCTTAGTGCTCGGCTACCCGACCCAGACCCTGACGAGTCAGCGATACCACAGGCAGTGCAGTATATGATGTCTGTCTGAGTTATATATATATCTATATGGATATATGTGTGTTTGAGTCTCCAGCCGCTCGTTACTGACCCAGTGTGTACAGCCCAGCTTTACCCAAGGGGATCGGGAAAATCAATACCCCCTATAAAAACAATCCCCTGATAAACTGTAAAGATATTTCACAGTGTGTACTAAATAGTTATATATTACACCATTAAAGCTTTCTTATGTATCTGTAAGATATTTGTGGCTGAATTTAAATGTTTCATGTTTGTATTTTTTAAGCTGACCTAATTCAGAGCTTATATCATAATACACAGCTGTGTCTGAGGATCTTGGTGCATGTGTTGTGGTATGTTTAGCAGTGGTGTTTTATCTAAGCCCTGCCTTTGATTGTTGTACTTAGAGGATATCTAACAGTGTCTTTAGATATAGCAAATATATAGAGGATATCTAACAGTGTCTTCAGTAATACCAAATATATAGAGGATATCTAACAGTGTCTTCAGTAATACCAAATATATAGAGGCTATCTAACAGTGTCTTCAGTAATACCAAATATATTTCACGAGTGGGGCTAATATTTTGATATTTTTCACGATGGCGCAGCACGAGTGAAAAATATCAAAATATTAGCCACACGAGTGAAATATGTTTGGTATTACTGAAGACACTGTTAGATATTCTGTTTATTACATTTTTGTATGAAAATCTACAGTGGCAGCTTCTCATTTTCCCATGCTCGTTTCTAAGCAGCGTTCTGATTGGTCAAATCAGAAAAAGTGATATTTTTCACTAGTGAAAAAATCACATTTCTCACTAGTGAAAAATATCACTTTTATAGAATGAATTTTTTTCGATATTTCACTAGTAAAAATGTAATAAATAACATTTCCTACCTCAGGGTCTTGGTCAGTCTCAAATTACATTAATTTTTTAAAGTTTGATGCAACTTTCAGTAATGAATATTCTTGTTATTTAGTGTTTAAATATGTTAAAGTTAGACCATTCTTAATGTGTGTGTTTTGTTATATAAATCATGACGCTTGTTTCGACCAAGGGTTAATCACGATTTAAACTAAACTAAGTAAACTTGATGTTTACTTGAAAGTGACAAAGATTTACATGGCGGATGTCGTCGATGGAGCAGAAGACGCTTACACGTCTGGAACAGCTGGTCATATTCTCTTGTGGTTTTGCGAGAGTTTCCATGTTAGTGTCCATGTTAATCTTTCGTTTGTTCCTATTTTACCTCTTTTTAAATCGATTTGGAGTTCGGATTATGTTTTTGTTGACGCTTTGTTATTCTCTGATTTTTGTTCTTACATGTTTTATGACATACCAATGAAAAACTGAATTATTCAAACCTACTGTTTTATAAGAAATAAACTTAACGATACCATTATTTCTGAAATGAATATTAAAAAATCAAATTGTTTCGTAACAACTTATTTTTCAGCATTTTAACAACGGTGTGTGTTTCCATAGAGAACCTCTAGATACGGTAACGGCATCAATATAACTTGAATATTCTAGTCCATATTTAATTTGCCCTGATACAAATAAGATCTTTAACAAAGATGATAAAACATTCTTTATTTAATATAGAGAATAGCACACACCTGTTTCCATTTCAAATCCAGTATCAACCGATACTCCTATATCAGCTCGAGGGTCGAAAGCCTGAGGGATGATATCGGTTGAGGGTTGTCATAGGTTAATATTTGGGGAATGCTAGAATATCAAGAGATTTTCCATCTAAGAATTTATATTTCTTTTAAAATTTTATTACACAAAATAAAGAATATTATGATACGGACTTTTCGGGCATATGAAAGAACGTATTCACTAGTGAGTATGTAAAACGGTTACATTTGTTTGATAGGTTTTGCTTCATTTCTCATTAATTTTCATTAGAATTTTGTTCATAAACACAGTTATGTTGACAAAACACAATAGAAATACTACAAATATTCTTGAACACATAGGGAAGAAGATGAACTGACATGATTATTAGAACTTTATTTTACGAAATGAGAGTTTAGGTTTTTAACATTGATTTTTAACCTATTATTATTATCAATTTCAATTTTGTTCTTTCCTGAATATTTTTCATACTGTTTCCAGCATATATTGATATTTGTTTTATATATTTTTAATATGTTATTGTCATATATTTCAAAACGGTTGTTTCAACAATAAATTTCAATAGCGAATCAATGTTAGAAATATGGCATTGTTTTAAACATGGCAAAATGGCACAATGGGAATTTTATTATCAAGAAAAGGAAAGTTCACGATTGCAAATTCTTCGTTTATCGTATCACTTAGAAGTAAAATGTCCCTGTTGGGCATATTGTAAATAAAGTTCGAGGTAATTAACGGAGATTATATAAAAGTGATTAATAGAAGATTTCCACTGAATGAGTGACGTCATGGTTAGCCTTGTGGCAAGATGACGTCACATGAATAAGTCAACAAGCCATGCTACTATCGTGTTGCTATGGAGACCTGCTACATGCCCGACTGTAATTGGTATCCTTTTTTGTTCTGGGGCAGATTAATAAAATTCGAAGACGTCAGGATTCTAGTACACTCAACAAATTTAATGTAAGAAAAAAAAACTTCATGGCTTTAACATCTGGCTTTTTTTTCAAATTAGTGACATTTTAGGCAACAAACGTTCGTACTATGTAATTGTAGTATTTAGCAAATCGTTTCAATATTTCATCGTGGTGATATTATCAAACAAATCATACCCCTTATCTATCTTTGAAGGGGGGGGGGGCAGTATTTTTGCATGTGGAATATACACATTATAAGATATTTTTATAAAATTACCTGTGATCATGCATATACATCAATAAAATGATGTTGTCGATTTATGACCCAAAGGTATTAAATAATATTTGAATACTTATGTTCTCCTCACTGATTACTGATTTGTTTACCATACTAAAACAGAACGTAGTGAAAAAGTGATATTGAATATTAATTGCTATGTCAAATTGTTCACGTTTTATAATTTAGTCAAAAGTTGGTATACCGGAACAAAATGTAATGCTTGCTAAGATATCAGTACATGCTTTATCGAGATGACTAAAGTGGGGGCTTCACTTAAGTTTGTGTGTTATTTCATGGTTTGTTCAGAAAACTTCCAACGATTTATGCAATTTGTCTAATAGTTTAAATTGTTATCTACTATTGTTGAATATTTTCTTCCTTTCCAGTGCATTTGTTATTTAGGTAGACGGTCATGCAAATGATGTCAAAACAATAATATAGTAGTCAAAACAATAATATAACAGTCACAACATGTATGTGATACAAAACATTTGGCGATATTGTAGACATCCAAGAATGCATACAATTTTATAAAATCATGACCCAAATGAAACGAATGAAATATATTTAGCATTTTGAAGCTAGTAGATTATTGTCATAATTTATAGTAGGCGTTAAGCCACTGTTAGTATATTAATATATTGTCTCGATTGAACAAAAAAAAAAAAGAAAAAGAAAACGCACACATATCTATATTAAATTTAGTTAGTTTAAAATGTAACATTTACGGATTGCACGAGGATAACGATATCGCCTTAGACATGAATATTTTTTTTACAGAATCACAATGGAAACAATTTATAACTCTTCTTAATACTCCACTTATGATTTTGATTAACAAAATAAACATACATTCGTTAATCTTAAAAGATATGTTTTGATTTGACTTCTTAATCTGGACAGAAAAAGTTGATGAATACATAATGTTATACTAAACCTACCTTTAATGATATTATATATTTGCATTCACATTTTCTGTATAACCCAATATTTAGCCATTAGTTTAATTTTCTATGAAAAATGGAAATCAGAATCGATAGTTTTTATATGCACTTGGAAATAGATAATAAGGTACATTTGATGCCATATAATTTCCCTCGAAAACATTTTCCAATTAACTTAAGTAAACGCGTATATTTGATAACAAAAAGGGATTCTTAGCAAGCATACTAAATTTTTAGTGAACGTTATGATACTGTTCATTATTTAGAATTTATGCTACAAGCGAAGTCTGAACTTAAAAGTTTTAAAACTTTAACAAATTATCTTTGATATTTGATTATGTATCATCTAACAGTTACTATGATATCGCCATCTCATTATAGGTTTAATGATCTGTGTTTTTGGATAGTAATTCATCATCATATCCAAAACCTGAATCTCTGATATTGTTGGTTCATTTCATTTTTTATTGATGATTAATAACTAATGGCGACATATTTTAAAGATTTATATGGAAACAACGGTCTGGTGTCAGCAATAATATTAATGAACGTATTTAATGTAGGTTCGTCTTGTATGTATCATGTTATAAGTTTGTGTAAAAGAGTATATGACGACAAAGTACAGTTTTGCCGCAGAGCTAGATAAAAAATGATTGCTTATTGTTTAACAAACCTATTACTAGTATAATAAATAAGACTGACTGCCTTTCGTTCTGACTGGATAGACGTACTGGTTTAATGTTTACATATAACTAAAAGTGGTTAGATAAAACATTTTTATGAAAAACGTTTTTTGATACCTACACATGCATTACATTCAATTTCCAAATCGTACCTTGACATATTTTATATTGTTCATAAAGAGAAACTAATTCTATAGGTTAATTGAAAAATATGCTTTGATCAACATCTTAATAAGAAGTTATATACTATTTGGGTAATACATTAAATAGAATTCACAATGAAAATTACACTTTCCCAGTATATCATAATTCACATTTATCGTGAATTACTGAATTGAAACATAATACTGACACCTAAAACGTCCACTAGACCATGATTTTCTTCTACTCCAAATCCACTTTTAATGTTGTTACAGTTTGTAAATAAATGTTTACCTTAAATGAGAAATGAACAACAAAGATAAGGCGGGTAAAGCGATGGCCCGAATTTCTATTACAATCGACAGTAAATCTCACACTGACACAATCACATAATATGATTTCAATACAAACATTACAATCAGCTTTGTCAACTTTCTAGAAATTATATCTACCTTTAAAATAATTCCCCCTCAATACTATTTGTTAAAAAAATCCATAGGACTGTTGAATGCTTAAGATTTAAAGTATTCTATATGTTTAATATTTGTTTCAACATTTTATGAGTATATAAAACAATTTTTGGCTTCTCTAAGTTAAGATGTCTGTGATATCACGTGTCTTGATACGTCATGAGAATGATCTTTAATCAGTTCTCCTATGTCGGATTCACAGTTTCTATTTCTGGTAGTCAGACAGTGTTTAAAACCTCAACACAACACACGAGTGTTGTGGAGGAGCCATGACACATACCTAGTGCCCTAAATACCTCAACATGTGGTTGGCATGTATCTCATTGCATGTCAAATGTGGGTCAGAGAGATAGCAGACTGATAGCCGTACACTAGATAATTACTTAGCCTGTTTCTAAAACATCCACAAATCAATGTGTTTCAAAACTTACGTTTGGATTCAGCACACTTCTGATTCGTTCGTTTTGTGATAATGATTCAAAATAAAATGGATACCTATCCTGTATTAATTTTGTTTAATTTTAGCATTACTCATACTGAAACGTCACTAAGAGCCAACCGTACGTAACCCTGCTCACATCATTATTGTGCCTTCATTATTACAATATGATATCTTATTCTGGCACTTGATAAAACCACGTGACTAAGAAACTGCAGCAAGAATCGTTTGAAAGACAATATATATATTATATTCTTCATATCAAAATCAAAATTTGAAAGTGTTATCAAATACCTGAGAAATAGCTTTTAAGTTCTTATGTCTTTTTTCTAAGACGTTTCCTCTGTTGAACACAAATGGAAACCTTAAGATTTAAGCATTAATCATTTCGTTACTGTCTATACTACTTAAAGTATTATCAGAAATGGACTTTACAATTATTTAAGTAGTGTATATATAGAGGTTACACAGCGAGTAGTTGTTGGATATGGAATTTGTTTCACTAGAGTTAATTATTTTTCAAAAGCAACGAAAGACAGGTGCTTTAGCGAGAGTTTTTATAACTTTAAAAAAATAACTAACGAGAGTGAATGGCATTTAACCACGTGATTTCCGGTCAAAGTTCAACTTCTCAACCAATCAAAAGTCTGGAAGGTCATATTCCACTAGTGATCTATAACATATATTTATCCAACAATTCAGCACGTTTATGCAATGGTCTGGTAGTGGAATAACACATGGTATTGTGGTTGATACATACATCTACACATATGTATCATTTTAGTGAAACTATAACATGAACTGTCAAGTTGATAGTCACAGACTTTTGTTGATGTTTAAATTGTATTTTTTACTTTATAGAAATTATCACCAAACACAGGAAAATAAAGAAAGACTTCATATTCATTTACCTGCGACAACATATCGTTTTATAGATCATCTTGGATTGACAGATACAAAGTCTCGTTACGTAGATGTAAAATTGTGGTGACTTTTACATTTATAGATTATTTAATATTGTTTTACTGTTCATTCTTTTCTATTCCTAATATATTAATACAAAATACCATTTGATTATCAATTGTTTGCATTGGTCAGTTTTCTTGCGTCATTTATCGGAATTGTGATATGTCTTATATAACTGCTATATGATGTTCAGCAGTAGATACGAAGTAAGGGGTAAAGGATAAAAAAAAACATCCGAGAATACCAAAGCGTCAACAAAAACATAACTCGTACTCACAATCGATTAAACTAGAGGCAAAATATGAACAAAGAAAAGATTTACATGAAGACCCTCGTAAAGACACAACAGAATAAGACCAGGTGTTGCGGAAGAGTAAGCGTCAAAAGTAGCACCTACACTATCTAGTCAACTTCATAACATATTATATATCAGTAAATCAAACAAAATGTTCCCTCTGTGATGAAGTCGGCCTAATTTCATACAGATCAAATGAGGTGAAACTTAGACTTGGGCTAAGATTTATTGTCCATATAAACAAGAGATTCTAATGTACAGTAAAACCCCGCTTACTCAAACCCGATTTACTCGAATACCCCTTATTCTTCGAACTGTTTTTTCTGTCCCTAGCAGTTCGTATATATTCAACCGACCTTAGATTACTCGAATACCATGTATTCTCGAACTATTGCTCCAGTCCCCATAAGTTGGAGTAAGGGGGGTTTTACTGTAAATTTAATGACAAGTTATGGTACAGTTTCTCTTAATCAGCATAATTCACCATGTCTGTTAAAGCGTGAGCTGACAAATTTACCAATACAAGACATTTAACTGCGTTTGCATGTATACTGTGGTGCAATTTAGGAAAGTAATGTATATTTCTTTTGTATCAAATATTTCGTATTAAGTTTGATGTAATTGACGAGATCCATAACCGTAAAATGTATATTTCTTAACTCTTGCTTTAAAAACGATTTGCGATACATTAATTGATTTAATATATACGTAAATTCACACTATTTCCTAACAATAATGATACAACTCGTGAAGCCACTGAATAGGATATGTTATTGTACTGCATAGAAACTACATGTGATTCAATTATCTGTTGATAGTTATTACCGAAAGTATGATAATAATGAAGGTCAGTTAAGGATAGCCAGCTGCCTATTCATTGTTTTCTGCCTAATCTGTACATCCAGCAATTATCTATTTTGCAACAAAGTAAATTACAACATTTTGTAGGCAATTTGGACCGATTTTACCACCAAATAGAGGTATACACACTGTATATATAGTACGTCAGGCGAAGCACATAATCAATTATGCTCCAACACAATTTCCTCCCAGCCACAATTCAGCAGACTCTATTATATGCTCAGCTATGATGCATTACCATGACCAAACTTCACTCTATACGTCATGCTATTATAAGGCCATAAATCACACTGCAGCATATCCTGAGGTATCATTAACGTAACGCATCATTTGAAATAATAAAGGTAGATTTACAGGTAGAGCTCACATGTGTTTACCTTGATGCAGACAGCTCATTGACTCATTCAACCATGAACACACATCTGACTGTCTTAAAATCAATAGTTGATATAGCTATATATTATATATTGCATCCATCTTTGTTAACATTGTTTTGCTAATGACGATACGAACGTTTCCGTGACGTATGCTTTTATATGTTTTAAGCATTAAATGATGAATCTTAAAATTTTACATACATATCATTGTCAACAATGTAAAACTTCAAAAACAAACGTTATATCATACTTTGTTGTAAGGTCTTCTATGTGTGCTAGACGTTGATAAACGGACCTGTATTCATGTTGTACATCAGATGTTACTATACGGACTTGTATAAAGATTTGTATTAGCCGTTGTTATACGGACTTGTGTAAGGATGTGTATCAAACGATATCATATGGGCATGTATACGGATTTGTATTATATACGGACTGGTGAAAGGATGTGTATAAGATGTTGTTATACGGACTTGTGTTAGGACGTGAACTAACGGTTGTTAAACGGACTTGTGTAAGGATATGTATTAGCGGTTGTTATACGGACTTGTGTAAGGATGTGTATTAGCGGTTGTTATACGGACTTGTGTAAGGATGTGTATTAGTCGTTGTTATACGGATTTGTATAAGGATGTGAATTAACGGTTGTTATACGGACTTGTGTAAGGATGTGTATTAGCGGTTGTTATACGGACTTGTGTAAGGATGTGTATTAGCGGTTGTTATACGGACTTGTGTAAGGATGTGTATTAGTCGTTTATATACAGACATTTGTTAGGATGTGAATTAGCGGTTGTTATACGGACTTGTGTAAGGATGTGTATTAGTCGTTGTTATACGGACTTGTGTAAGGATGTGTATTAGTCGGTGTTATACGGACTTGTGTAAGGATGTGTATAGGCCGATGTTATACAGACTTCGATAAAGATGTTTTAGACGTTCCTATACGAACCTGTGCAAGGATGTGTATTAGCGGATTTTAGTTTTTATATGATATGGTACATGTCTGTGCTATCAAGTACATCACGTTTTAGTCTGCAAGCTCATATAGCGTAGCATTGTAAGCTTTGCGATTCTTTTGACATTTTGTTCGAACTCATTTCTTTACAAACTAATTTAGATATCCGAAAATTTCAACAGATGTATCAATGTTTGTTATATTTCTAACGTTTATATTACGACAAAACTCAAATAACAGTTATATTTTTCACGTAAACACGTAAATAAATGGTTACGTTTTATTATAAAAACTGCTTAAGTAGGCGTTGGAGTTTTCCACTTTACCAAAATGCACTTTAGCCCATGTCTAGACCGCACAATGTGTATACATGCAAATATTGTCGCATATCCAAACCGTCTAGATACGCCTGTGGTATAAAACTGGATGCAACAGAATCTATTAACCTGTGGTAGTAATACATTTATTCACATCAAGGGAAGACTGAAAATGCAATATATACAGTTTACTTATATTGTTATTTACATATTATGACTAACATGCACAATTTTATGTTAACATATTCAAATATAATCCATGAGTGTCTTAATGGAAGTCAGCCTAAACAAAGTTGACGGTAAGGTATTCAAGGAGAACTATGTCAGAGTCCAAGGTCGATCAAGTATACACAGAAAACATGCATTACAGGTAATCCTTATTACATGTCAAAACAATGATAATTGTGCCTTTATTTAATTATCAAATACCAAAACATTGTTTTTGATATATGGCAGAATTAAATCATATTTATTTTTATTATTTAGGAAACGAAAATAATTTGTATGTGGGAGGTCATGTATGTAGTTCAATCACAAGGTCTTAATCTGTATTTAACCTAATTAAATAGGAAGTACATTATATATATATATCAGGCTTATTTTCGTATCACGTTTGAAACCCTATCAAACTACAATACAATATATATCACACGATTATATTATTATGCAGTTAATATACCCGTGTCATGTTTTTGCGTATTACACATGTGATATATAGCCTATCGTCCATGTTGCTGACTGGAAGTTTCATTTGTTGTTACTGTGACGTCACGTCTATGACAATTACATGACATCATCGATATCAGTACTGGAATTAAAATGGCAGTGATTTTCCAGTTCAATGTGAAATGAAAACTTTAGTGATTTACACGAAAACATGTAACAAATTTTACTAATGTATTAAAACGGCTTACTTCAGAGTATTGAAAAATGCTTAGTCTTACTTTATAAATCTCATATAAAATGGAAACTAATTTAAGGTTATGTCTTAAATCTATATCAATAGAAATATACAGTATTCTGTGAAGTTTATTACATGAACACATTATTTATTTAATTGCTTATTTTATATGAAACAATATGATAAGTAATTACATACAATTATTTAATTGTAACTATAATATTCAGTGAATGAATTGGTTCACTTTAATAATGATAATATCATAAATAATATTAGATTGTATACTTTGTATTTCACTAATTACATCGAAAATAAATCTCATTTACAATAGATTTCGTTTAGCATTATTTTTCCATTAATTTTTTGTAAAATTAAGCATGAATATTTTTCTTTCAAAAATCATTAGACAAATAACATATATTCATATACACCTATAATCGTTAAAGAAAATATACCAACCTGGAATTAATTTCACCTGATCTATTTTAGACCCATTTCGTTCATAATCGAGGAGGTACATTTTATTTATCTTGAAAGTATTAATTTTCAATAAATCGTTCATAATTTTCTACCAAAGAATGTTTTACTATCAACCATTTGCAATTGATACAAAATACAAGTTCAGTCTAAGGGTGAAGGAATATTATGTTTATTCATTATTTTCTTTTTAATACAAATGTCAAAATATATTGAACATATTATATCATATATGAGATATCATTTCAGACTTTAATCACACTTAAAACTAATTAAGAATTAAGTATTTATAACAACATCAAAACATTTATAAATTTTCTTTTTAACTTATTAAAATGTGAATAAGAATGATGATATAACAATTATAAATATAATTTATTGTATAAAAATACCTGTTTGATTATTAACTGCATCATCAAGTTAAATATCATTTTGAGTACACGATAAATATCAAATAAGCATTATGTATTTATTCCCGTTTTCTAAAATCTTTTAATTAAATAAAAAATTAACCAACGCTATATGTCAAAAAGAAGGAAACTTAAATTCAGTAAAAATACACAATATCATCATAATGGTTAATTTTCAGGACAAAAATTGACTATATTGGCATCCTAATAGTTAAATTGCAGGATATAAACTCTATATCATCAAAATAGTTAAATTTCAGGGAAATAATAGTTAAATTACAGGTAACAATAAACTTTAGCATCACCACTATAGCTAAATTTCAGGAAAATACACAATCTGATCATCATAATATAATATGACGTCATGCCATTGTATTACTGGTCGTCATTATAATAATCGATAGTTCTGTTAAGGCACGAACACTGTGTAGTCAAGTTCGTACAACTTACTCAAACCACAATATACATAAAACCGGTATATCTCTTTATATCCTTGTTGTGTTTTAACTACTGAAATTGTATTATCGTAAGAATGATGACATATGTACAGAATATATGTATCTCTCTCCATAATTAGTCAGTGAGCAGTTTTGTTAATAAGAACAGTTGAATCAATTGATACAGGTATTTTGTTATTTCAAAATATGAAAGTTTTCTTGAAAATTACAAACATCCCACAAGAGTGTATGACAATTTAAGGGAAAATAAAAGATATTTTATAGAAATTATCAAAAATAATTATATATGAAGATATAACAAAAAAGCAGAAGCATTAAATTAAGATTAAATTTTAAGAGTTTAGAAAATTTTGAAATTGTAAAGCATATGATATGGAAATTGATTATCACATTGTTTCTTTCTTTTTAATTTTGTATCCGAGTTCATTTTCGAAGCATGACCTACATAAACACGTGTTAATAAAACTCGTAATATAAACAAACACTTAGGTAGGCACTTCAAAACACGAGATCGATTTACACCATTTTGTAATGCGGGACCAGACATTAACGAATACACATTGTACCTATTAAATACTATTAGTTTGTCGGCTAACACATTCATAGGCGATTATGTAGATTTTATGAACCACAGATGAGCTATTATGTAATAATATATTGGATAAATGTCCCACCATGTATTCACTGTATAAAACCGCAATTATTATGTGGTAACATTCCTTGGTAAATTAAATTATAAAAGCTATAAAGAGGTATATCATCTTAAGCATGTGTATGTTTGATTTTGTTTTCACGCTCACAGGTATAACCGCAAACCGCAAACGGTTAACATGGGTGAACTACTATCCTAAATTCAAAACCCTTTTTATATGTTTTCTTAGTATGCCAACGTGGGTGATCTTATATATATGTAACCCAGACGACGTAAAAAAAACCTCATCAAAATTTCTAGTTTTACATAATTAAGTCTGGATATTTCGATTTAATCCCGACGAAAGAAGAAGGATATTTAACTGAATATCTCAGTACATGCAGACATCGTCCTGGAAAGTGGAATAGGTACATAACCCGTAAAATCTAGAGGTATTCCGGAACATCTAAGCAACTATATACATATTTTTCGTAGCAACTACCGTTTTTTCAAAACGTTAAATAGCATATTTTCTTTTCAAAATATTGAAATTTTATTTCAAAAAGCCACTCTATAATTTTGAAAAGTATACATCTTTATTTACCTTTTTATTTATTTTCTGACGAAACTCCACACAGTTGTATTTTATGAAAGAAATCACGAGCTAGTTTCGATGCCTATCCCTAGGATATATATTGACACAGTTAAATACAGGAGATATTTAAGTATGTCCCGTTGTATATAATTCAAATTTTACGTGATCGACATGACAAAATATGCTATTCAATCGGTTTAAGACTATTTTTATGTTCATATTTATTTTAGTGTAATACAAAAATTGCTACTATAATTACCATATTCTAATGACGTCATGCCTAGAAACAGGGATTTCAGCCATTTTGAATTTGGTTATCTCAGCAGTCATACCGTATTTGGATATGAATGGATAGCCTTTTTTAACTGAATCGTTATCATTTATGTACCAATACCAATAACATGTCATCGTATTTTATCATCGCGCCAATCGCAGCTAAACAGAGATTCGGCAGAGAATACAAATAACGATTCTGATTAGGTAAATAGATAAAGGATCTTACATCATCAAGCGTAAGAACTGTACGTTTGTACGTGTTCACTGCAATTTTGTTGTCGAACTGATTTCCCTAATAAAATCATAAAAGATATATGCCTAATTCAGGCTTGGCTATAATGCCGAGGTATTCCACGCATTCTGTGCTATATGTTTATATAAGTGGTTGTACGTCCCCCTAGTTCGGTTATACAATCACTATGTATAATAGGCCTGATTGTAGATTAATCCGGTAAGCTTTCCCTACCTAGGTAGAGGTAAGTTACAACATATCCCTAATATTGAATCGTACTGACAATGTACCGACCCACTTTGTTTTCTTTGTGAGACATTGTACGCTTGCATTGACATTCTTATTAAAGGTAAACACATATTCATTTTTACTTATATTATACCTTTAATATATAGTGATATTGATAATAAATGACTTTATTTCATAACGATGGCAGTTTCGGTACATGACTCTTCTTTCAAGTGGTCGATTGTAAAATAAATAAAATAATAGTGATCATGTAAATATATTATATTTCAATATTTATGTATATCTGATAAGGCTTACTCTGCTTGAAGTATTTGAAGGTATATAATAATATACAACATTTGATATACAACATTTCATACAACATTTGATATATACATATATAAATGTAAAATAAGTTCAAAAAGTAAACTTGATAAATCTAAATTAAATATTACCCTGTCATTTATCTTACCATCTCAACTAAACATTACAATGCTTTATCATAATGTTTTTATCATTATAAACTATCATTATATTTATGATACTGGTGAGTGGTGAGTAAGAACAGGTATTTTTTGTTCGGTATTAAAGAAGATTCGTCATCATTATAGCATGATTATATTTACAAATATCGTGCCTTTATTACCTTGGGTATAATCAAACAATAGGCAGATATTGGGCATAGTCTAACTGATATAAATGTTATAAGTCATTTGACACTAAACGTTTATCATTCAAAATTAAGATTCACCACATGCAAAGCTTTTATCTTTTACTAATTGAAGGTATTATGTCAGAGGAGAAACAAAAACTTCCAACAACTAATATAATGTCTGGTATCTTTTAACTACAGTTCTTTTCTTCAATATTGAAAATACAGAAGCGTTTATACACTTTACGTAGAACCCTAAATCGATTAAACTGGAGGCGAAATATAAAACAATCTTGATTACAATGTTCAGTGATCATAGCGGCGGAGTTTATCTTACTCGAAGGACTATACATTTTTAATGATTTTAATGATTTTCTGAATATTTCATCCTTAATGCTTATGTAAGCTAAACAGTGACTAGTTTGAAAATAACTGCTGATCCAAAACAATCAGTTTTAAAGGCACTAAGCCTTGTATATGAAAACAGAGAGTTAGCAACAAAAAATGATTCCGACGTTAAATAGTGTCTAAGTGTTTTTTTGTGAGAGTAAAAGAACAATATCACTGGGATTTGGTAGAAAACAGTATAGCACGTTGTCGTTATTTAAGTTGTTAAAGTAAAAACAAAGAATAATAGAAAATACCGAAGGGTCATCAAAACCATAATCCAAACTCTAAATCGATTCAATTAGGGGCAAAATACGAACAAAGGAAAAATCTACAATGAGCCCTAGGATAATAAGGCCAGGTGTTCCAACATGATTTATAGTGTGAAAACTATTCCAACAATAGGATCCAAAACATCCCTTTATCTATAAAATGTATGAATGACTACAAAAAACTATACAACTTTTCATATATATATATATTTGATATATATGACATAACCTACTTTAAGTCAAGGATTATCTATTAATAGCCCAAAAATATGGCTCTCATTATGTGATATGTATAGGAAACATTCTAAGAGCCATATAACGAAATAGAGACCCTTGTACTAGTTTAGTAATATTGATAACACTTCACCATTTACAAAGGTACGATCAGGTGGATTAACCAGTAAATTTGTCATCCCTTTAAACAAATCACAAGTTAAATGAACCTCTATAATTGTAGATAGTTTTAAAAAATATTTTTTTTTCTTTTCTGTCAATGTAAAACTTGATCAAAACATCTAATAAAAAAGTTTAAAAAATAACGTTTACCCAGTTTATGTATTTTACCCTTATAATGTACAGTAAATACAAAAATAAGCTGTATTGAAATTCCTAAGTACTTTGATAAAACAGATAAGGAAACTAGATGTTAAGTGGTATGAATGAAATGTGCAATGCTGACAATATTATTGATAAGTTTCCATCTCCGGTGAAGGAGTAGATGTTAGCAGTATGTATCATGATTGTTCAGACATAATACAAGTTATAAAGTCCTATATAGATATATTAACTTTAGTTCTGTTCATCTATGTATTTTGCTGTTCTTATCACTAGTTATTAACCCTTTTTGAGGGATGACATAATTTAAACTTCTCAGCTTAAAATAAAAAAACCACTCCAATACAAGAATTTCCTTCTCCGATAGACTGGTGTGAACAATCTCATAACCTCTGTGGGAGAAGAATTAAGATTTCACTTGCTTATGTAAATGATGAACATGTCTAGAAGGGTTAGAACAGTGCTCTACTATGTACCAGTCAATATCACACCAACGGATAACACACATTTGTATGTCGACTATGTATAGGAGACATCCCCAATATCCACACTTCATTTTCACTATGCACTTTATCCTACTGTCTAGACGGTGCAGCCATCATGCACATAAGAACGAATGTGTGGTGTGGTCCCACTGCACTGGTATCACACTCAATGTCGACTCCTCACAAACACACCAGTCTGCACTCAATGTGCACATTGTGCAGACAACTGGGTCATAACCAATATATCCACGAATGTAGGGTACATTCGATATATTATTGACATCCATAAATCCCATGGGTGGCTCCCGTCCGTCAATTCAATACACACGACTTATACATGATCTTATATCCCTGGTTTTTTGTTTAAATTTTCTTCCCGTACTTGACCTTGCGTGCGATTAGCACTCGCAATTTGCATTAGTGCATCAACACAAGCGTTTGTGTACACCTCACTAGAAATTGTGCATAGGATATGCAGCAGATTGTGCAGTGTGCAGACTGCTGTGCACGACGACATTGCGTAATGGTGACCAGTGATCAGTGGGCAGGATATTTCTATGTGATTTTGGTTAAATTCGTAAAGGATTTGTACAACACGACTAAGTATGTAGAGGGTAGGTGTGAAAGGTGACTGTATATAATACGGGGGAGACAAGATATGATTTGGCTCATCATAAATTATGCTTATCTCTAGCTTAACAAGCACAGCATTGGTCTTAGACACAACATTGTACGTTATACATATCAGTGTCGTAATTTAACGCTTGATCGCGTTGTCGTTGGTAAGTGTTGATGACTGTCGGACGAGACAGGACAACCGTACTTGATCGGTATGTCGTAGGCAGGTGTGAGGGACCGCCGACTTAGCGTTATGACATGCAAAAGTTAAAATGTCTGTTAAAATTGATCATCAGTTTTGCAGACGACATAGTGTATCCAGACACTGGCCACGTGACCACGTCGTCTGAGTCCTATTTTTATCACGCTACGTAAAGAATTCGTTCGCATTATAGCCTGCCTACTATTATAAATCATCATCTTTTCTTATCGAAATATTGATATCGGATTTTTTTCGCACTCGCCAGTTATCGATAGATGATGTTTCCTAATTGAATAATCTCAGGTATATAGATGATGCCTTGCCGACAAGGATATTGGTAGAGTGTTTGTGTTAAACCGTCAGACAAACATTGACAGTGCTTAGACGACGGTGGTGTATCATTTCATAACTGTTGATGATGCTAACATCAAAATAACTCCAGAGCCAATCAGCCGGTACCGACTCTTATTCGACGTCAAAAGAACGGAATTGTTTAAAATATCGACTTGTTTGATTTTCATTTTGTCATTGTTGATAAGGTCAAATTATTCCACTGACGTCGGCAAGAAGAAAGGTTAAAACTGCAGCCAATCACAAAGCGTAATGCATAATAAATTAGGCGTGTTCTTCGTTCTGTTAGATTTTCTAAATTTATGCTAAAACTGATATCCAAATACACGTGTATTTCTTAAGTATTACAATTATTGTAATAAACGAATCAATATTGTTTAGACAATTCTAGTCTACAGATTCGGGCTTCGAGCCATATATGTCCAGATTTGCCTTGCGCTGATTTTGTAAAGGCATGGCATATATATAAATAAGCCTGTGTATATCGTGTAGACTCAGTACGACGAGCATGCTATAGAATGGCAAAATGCCGGTACCGAATTCCAAAAATTATCAAGCATTTTGGATTTCCGTGCATAACCAAAATAATAAACAATGCGTTACCTTTTGTTCGCTCGAATTCAGTCTTGCTTCCTTCTTTGGTCCTTGTTCTTGCATAGCTACGTCCGCCTCTAGCATTAGAAGATCTTCTCGTTCTAGCCTAACTACTACTGTGGTAATATGCCTGCCTTCACGAGCTGGGCGCGCGCGCCAAGCGCGAGGACTTAGTCTTGTCTGGGGTGCCTTTCGTATCGAACCCTGCACAGCTTCCATTCACGTTCACCTTTGACCTCGAATAACTCAAATTCAACCTCAAGGCCATGTCGTTACTGTAATTGTGAAACAAAAGTGAATAAGATCATGAAAATATTGCAGAATTTCATTTGATCAAAAACAAACATGCACATCAAAATTCAGGGTAAACACGAGAAAAAAAATTCTAATTTGTCGTTTGTTAGTATTTTGAACAAAGAAAAATATAAATAAATGAAAACATGAAAACAGGGCTTGTACAATTTAATCTAAATACCGGTGACGCTTGCAAAGCTTTTACAATCAAAGCGTCAATTTAATTTTGATGAGAAGATGATGACATATCAAATTTGTGTAAATAAAGAAATACAGATTTTAATGTTATTTTTGAATATTGAATAAGCAATCGTGAAACCTAACGCATTGACGAATTTGACAAAAATAGAAGATGAAAAACTACTTAATTCATGATATTTGTAGCGGAAACAAATATATATTTAAAACAGTTAGTCTTTTTATACTGGTTCGTTCTGTTACTACACGGGTTTATGCTGAACTCTAAAATTATTTATTTGTTGTAGGATGAAATAGTTTTTGTTATATAGATGTAATCCAAAGTGCAAAAATATTGGACAAAACCGTATTGTTTTCCTCAATCAAATCATACTTTTCTATACTTTTCTTATAAGTGTAATAAGTTTAGGTGTTTAAAGGGAAATTCATTTTTTCAATCATTTGCAACAGTATTTACCAACGTATTAGTTTAAGTACAAATGTTATATATAAAGTGACTGAAGAGTTGATATTTATATAAAAACACATGGACGAATTATCGATATTACATCAACATCAATTAAATCCGTTTTTGTACTGTTTGAAGGATCTCCGTGTAAATCTTTCCTTTATCCATGTTTTGCCGTAATTTTTAATTCTGAGTATGGATTTTGGACGTTTCGGTAATCTTTGTTGTTGTTTTTTTGTTGTTGTCTATAATTATTTGATCTAGAACAAATGAGAAAATAAACAAAAACAACCTTAATCTAGCTTCACAGAGCGTATAATGTATGGATTATACTTTACTTATATTGACATAATACAGGGATATAACATCATGTGTATACAAACAAGCATACTGTTTTGGCAATTTCTGTTTGCTTTTTTGTATGATAATTAACGCGTATTTGACATATTAAGTAGTTTAAACCGTGCTTCCACGTGGTACTTTGACTGATATCATAAAGAAAAAATAATAGTTCCTTCTAAATATTAGTTTCCACCAGTCCATATACGTTTGTTTAGTAAAAAAACCAGTGTTATACCTTGATCTCACAGGCAGCGTGATTACAGAATAACTATATCAGAAGGCATGTCGCTTATATCATTTCAAAAGGAAGGGCTGCACATGTCAAGTATGTTGCTTGATAGAATTTATTTGAAGCAGTCTACCTTTTTGATAAATTGTTAATTTCAAATTCATATTCTATATAATCAATAAAACCAAATACACACTGGAATGCATCTAACATAGGTGGGGTGGTGACATATTGATTATGTATAGGGAATCATTTTACTAGAAAGAATTAGAAATCCATTCTCAATTTTAAACAGTAAATTATTTCAGTAAGAAATAATATTTTGACACATTTAAAACAAAAGAATAGAAAACAAACATCAGTAACATCAGAAGTTTACATTTTGTTGCAACTGCAGACGTTTCCTCGTTCAATACTCTTTTACAGCTACTAAGAACATGTTTTTGTCAATAGGTAATTTATTCATAAATTAAAGTGTATAGCTTAATATCAATGTACGGCCATGTTATTTAACCAGAATGATAGAAATGTAATGGTCATTTAATGTTTTTTTTTAAATTGACCAAGTAACAGAAAAGCAAAGAGTTGTAGCACATGAAGAAACTGAGGAATTAACAACATTCACAAATAATTTTGTCTTACAGCAAATTAATATCAGTAGATAAATACTTTCTTATTGGTATATGTAATATCGTAACACATTTTAAGTCTGTATGTATTATTTGTAAACATATTTCAACAAACATGTTGATAAATGAGCAAAATCTGATATATAGCACATCCACATTTACAATTGATATACATATACTAAATTACAGAATTTGTAGATTTTGCATGATTTTCATTGCTTCATTTGTTCGATAAAAATGCGAATACATATGTATTATTTGTGTTAAATGATACATACGTGCGTAATATCATTGGCAATACATATACACCGTCTATAATATATTCACTAATGCAAATATTTGGGTGTCTTGCAAGTTCTCCTTAAAGTGAATTTTGAAAACAAATGACCGAAGTGAGTGCAAATGTGTTTACATTTTCCTATTAAACGGAGTAAGGTTTTCATGCCTACCCCTGGAATACAGATAGTTAACCAGAAATGAGAATCATCAGCAGAAAAGCACCACTTGATTTGTACTGTAGACATAACTCATTCAGATATGTTAATGGGATATGTAGATATAAGTATATGCAATGAATGCAGGAGATAAAATCATTGTTTTGCATGCCAGTGTATTTGTCAGTGTTTATCACAGCCATATGATACATCTTAGACATCTAAATACACATCCGGACAAAGTTTTTGTAGTAGACACTACAAACCCAGACTTGAATTACCCAGTATGTATTCAATTAAGCATAAATAACATGTATGCTAATGTTAATATATGTTAAATTCTGAGAATATAATTACAAGGATACGGACATTCAATACCACTTCAAAACATCTGAGTTTAAATATATGCCAACACACATGTATTTTATAGCAAGAAATGGGTATAATGCTGTATATTTACCTATTTATAACCGTTGGTCAGTGCCGTACCAGCTATATGGATTAAGTCTGGTGTTCCTGACACTCCGTCTGGTGTCTGTCGCCTATGTATAGCCCAATCTCGTGTTTTCCCTAGATGCTGCATTCCCCTTCGGTCTGGACAACTACATTGTAATGCAGTGCAGTGCGAAATGCAGTTTGGGGATAACCTGATGACACCGGTGCTGTATATAAATAGCACAATCATATGTCAGTTTTTGTATGACTAATAGTATACCTGTTAGAATGCACAGCACGGATTAAACATGTAATATGTATTCAATATATAACTATACACATTTATAGTGGTAGACCAAACACGTGAACGGAAGGCCACACAAATAAGAAGCTAGAGATGCTGTGAGTTTTTATATTTTATATTTTGAATTTATTTTTACATTAATCCATTTTTCTCAAACTAAAACTTTCTACTCATTCAATTAATTCCATTTCTGGTACTTAAAATTTTAGAATTCCTATATATTCGATGTGTTTTAGCTTTAATATTTATTTATAATAACGTTTAACACAACAATTAATTCGGTATATGATCATTTGTATAATGAAGTTCTAGCTTAATGCATAGTATATGGGACAGGGATCAATTTGATCAATTCATGAATAAAAATTATTACATTAAATCATCAAGAAACATTTTAAAAGGTTTAGTATCATAAGCAAATATTGTGACTTTTAATGTTCCTACATACTAACTTTAAAGTCTTAAATCATGTTTATGTTGTCTCTGAATTACATTTATACTAGATTACGGTTAATGTTTGTGTATATAACAAAATGGTTTATTTTATGGATTTTGTCGAAAACAAAAACGAAAGCAATCGGACAATTACAAAATGACCAGTATTGATCTACACAATACTGAATGCCTTTGAAGGAAGTTTTCAATGAGTACGATTCGCCATCGTAAAACAATCAAGATACATGTATATTGACAATAATATTGTAATTGATTTCCTGAAAAAAGGTGAAGGCCACGTAATCTTACTCCTTTTGATTGAAATAATATTTGAGTGCTTTTTCATGATTTGTTTTCTGATTTTAGAGCATCTTTAGTAGTTTTAAAGGGTATTTACTGAATGCAACAAATATATAAGATGCTTAAAGAAGTCGTAGAAATAACGTATTTGTACACTTAACCGAATAACAATTAGAATCACCTTGTTGAATAACGTTTAAGATGGTTCAAGAGACATGCTTGGTCTCTTTATACTTTTTAAATCTTTATTACATGATATATAATCCCATAAACAAAGGTTAAATTCTGCATTTGTTCATATTAAATAAATTTTATTTCAAATGTAACTCACCATCTCACCAATGGTTCCTGCATATTCTTGTTTATTTTTTGATGGTTTGAAATGAAACTCAATATTAAAAAAAAACAATTTTGTATTCTTTAACAGTGTTTACGGTTTATCTGTTTTTGAATGATGAGAAGATCCTTGGTCGCCCTACTTAACTCTTACTCAACCCTTTTAAGTATACTTTAGAGAATTTAACGGACCATTAGTAGCCTTTAGTCTATGGCAAATGAACCCAAATTACCTAAACTATCTCTATCTGAAATGAGAACGGTGTTTGAGGATTTATATCCTTGTTTGTATTTAAAGAAAACATATCTGTCATGAATACATGATCTTTCTCTGAATATTTTAACTTTCTTGTATGCTTTGTATTTAGTATAATATCATGACATCAATAAGATATTTGTATATCTAGATAAGGAACATATTTTTACACTTTAAATTATCTGTGGAGATATATGTTTACGATATTATATAATTATGAGTCTCATAAGTTATAACGTCAACATCTTATAGCACTGGATTCGAACTTATAGTTTTGTATTGAAAAGGATATGAGGCTAATGAAGTAATGATGATAGCACAGATAAAGAAAGTTGTCAATTCTTAACGGTGATCGGCCCCTCTATCCAGCCAGGAACATGGAAGTTTACACATCACAGTGATCAATCTACATACCGAGTCCTAAGTCCAGTACTCATAAAAGTATGATAGGACTCATAGAAATTCTGGAAATACTTCAATTTAACATTGTAGGACCCATTGTTTTTGGCAATTTGTACAAAAAGGACCCATGACAATAAATGGGATTATGATCACTGTATCACAAAATATAACAAAGGTACACGGTCACTTGGAAACAAAATACAATAAGAGTAAGGTAAATATGCTGTTGTACTTGAATATTTCCTCGGTTATCTTGTACCAAAATGCTAATCATAGTGAATCATTTTTCTTTGATATTGAAAATCAATCGATTTTACATAAGTCTATCTTCACCTTTATGAAATGTATTTACAACATCTGATATTTCATGTGTTAATTTTCAATACTAGTCACTAAAATGTTTTTTTGCATTTGTAGTGTTTTGTTATGATATCTTAATTATAAGAGCACATGTACATTTCTACATAAATAAATAAAATGGTTCTGTTATGTTTTGGATTTAGTGATATACCATTTTAAAACAAGTATTGACTATGTATCAGAAATTAAAAAAATACCCGGTTGAAAAAAAAAAATAAAAATTTAGCGATGGTGAAATAATATTCAAAATTAAGTTTTCTAATTGACGAAAACAAAATTTCATACCATAAATTATTGTGTACTTAAATACTAAGACCAGACTAATTTCATAGAAGAATATACATTGTAGACAGTCTTGAAAACAGCCCATGATGGCGTACACGTTCACGGCACTTCTAATCTTTAGTAGCACAAGCAACGATATTGATTGTAATACATAATCAGGTTTGTCTGCCTGCTGAATATGTTAAAAGAATGAATTAATTAAACTGTATTTTAAGTAGTTTCTCTAAAATTTTAGGAGTTTATGGTAAGGCTGCGATACTTTGTATGGTGTCGAGTTTGACTCCGTGACAATATAGTTCTAGATCAATGGAGAAGTGATAGTATACATTCGACAGTAGCGAAGCGAAAAGTGCATTATTAAAAGCATTGTCTTTCATCGGTATGCAAATTATTTTTAGGCCATGCATATTCATAGAACTTCGGTTAGAACCGAGTTTCGGATAGGCATGATATCAGCAAAACGCATTTTCTATTTATACTTAATGCATTTGTATATTTTTACTGGTTACCAAATACCTACAATCAGAACCGTATCATAATTTAATTACTTTATCGTTTAAGATAGACAGTTGATAGTATTTACAAAATAATGTCATCTTTCGTTTTGAATTAACCCGTCAGAGCTGTTGATAATGATACACCGTATTATATGGTTTGGAATATCTCAGAATTCACATGTTTAAAATCGATTTCTAAGAAGCTTTATAGTAATAACAACAGATACATGTTTGTTTGCGTTTCAGAGAAAGCAAATATTATTCATTAATTGAAACAAACTCGTGCAAGTTTAATGCTATATTGATGACGTATTTGTTTAGTATGACATCGCATATCCGTCACTGTCACAACAAAGATATATTTTACCAGAACATAATATACCATAACATCTATTTACGCGAAGATTAAGAACTAACATACACATGCCCAACAGAAAATATGTTAATTTTTTTTTCAGTAGTTGATTTTGTTTTTCGGTCTTATTTATCCATAAAGTTGTGTTTATATAAAAACGTAGAATAAAATTTTATATTAACAGTTTAAATCATCTACACATAAACAAATAAAAAAAACGAAAAACAAAATCAACGTAGTACACCATCATGCTATACAGTTGATTCACTTACAGATTGATACGCTTACATTGCTATTAATACAAAGGATTATCCATTGAGGATATATACTGAAACTTTATACTAAAGAAATAAGTTGCACTGTTTGAAATACGTACTTTGTTTGACTATTGAAGAGTATGCTGGATTAGGAATTAAAAATTATATCCATTTAAAATTCTCGTAGGATAATATTTTAACAATATATTTGGTTTTGAACTAATTTCGAAGAACATATAACTATGATAAAACAAGAAAGACCCCACAGGCAAACATTTGAATCCATCTTTTGTATTTAATGTCTTTTTCTTTTCGAGAATGACGTACTCATAAATGTTGCACCTTATAAATTTAGTATGATACAGTATGCTGAAAAAAATGAAATACACTGTATTATACAGCTAACTTTACTATACGTGTATTTCCGTCAATGTTGCGTTTTATTCACTATATTCACACAAATTCATCAATGATCAAATAAACGTGGACCTTTGCTAAAGCTTTTGTATTCAAACAATATTAGTCTAAACATTTCAAAATGGTGATGATCCAAATATCATTATACATTATGACATATTATATTAAGTAAATGGTTCAGACCTTTCTGATATCCTATTTTCATGATAAACACTTATCTGGTCTAATTAATTAAGACGTTATACAAAATGATAAATCAGGATCAGTTATACCGAAATATATAATATTGCTATTATAATATTTAAGTAGGATTACCTTCTAATAAATTAATATCGAGAAATATGGTTGTATATATGAAATGAAATAAAGGAAATGCGAATGTCGTGTCTTGTTAGTTTCATGTTTATTGAAGGCGAAGGATACGATTATGATCAAGTGTTTTTTCCTTATATGCAGTTGTAAATAGGGTGCATTCAATAAATCCTTTTCCCAAACAACCCTTGATATATATATACTGATGAATCTTATTCCTAACTCTTGAACTAGACTTGATTTATGAAAAGTGACCATTATTAATTTTTTTAGGGATGTTTGGGTTCAAACAAAATGTATTGAGTATGCATTTTAACGATGGTTGCTTCTAAACCGAAGATTAGTTATTGAAAAAAAAAATCAACAATATAGGATATTGAGTAAACAAACTCCAGTGTATGTATTGTTAAAAACATATTTGTATGAAATGAGAAGAAAGTATCTTCTCTTTAAAATGAAAATAGAAATATGTTCTCCAATAATAACAAGTTTTTCTTTCAAACACTATAAATATGAAATTTGTTTTGTCTTGAAAGCTATTTTCAAATTCAAAAATACAAAAAGTGTTTTTTGGTGTCATTTTTTGTGTGATAAAATTATCATGAATCTTTATCTGGTTAGAGCATAAGAGATGTTAGTCCTTCATAGGTAGAAGTATAATCTAGAAATGCAAAACAAGTATGATGTCTATAAAATATATATTTCACTGAATGTGGCAAAATGATAAACGGGAATATAGTTATATAAGAAAAATACATTTCTTCATCAACACAATAAAAAAGGATCACGTCGTATTTGGAAAACGCATTTAAACGCCAATCATTATAAATCAATAAGTGAAACATGACGGTTTTGAATAAGGCTTATATAGCCCATAAAAGTATACCAACCATAATATAAAGAGTGACAGCATCCTTGAACATTTTGTCTGCTTTGTAACCTACCACAAAACACACACTCGTGTCTGTAGATCAAACACGACATAGTTGTGGTTATATGTGTATAATTATATCATGATAACATTTATTAACTATGATGTTATAGTTATTTTATACCCTTATATCATCATCGTTATTCAATGGTGTTATGTAATTCTGACATTTTGAAATAATGACGCTTTGTGTTCGTAACAAATAACGACGTAGCGTTAAGGAAGGGAGGTTTTAGTGTGATTTAATTTATAATGTGTATATAAACGGTCTCACAATTCTTTATGCCTGAATGAAAACAATGTAAGGCTGTAAATGAATGTGATAAGCACGAGATATGTTGTTTCAAAGGTACTGAAGCATTGGCATCATGTAAAAAACTGACAACTGGCTAGTTATGGCGTTTGATCGTCACTATACTTTGAAACATTAGTGTAACATACCTGGCGACAACACCTGTTGATTTACGAATAGACAAAGACGATAATAATGTTAAATATAACGGTTATACTAGTCTTGCATTGTAACTAATTATTAGTTATTATTATTATAATCAGTTTTAAGATAAACTAATATAAATTGATTGAACTCTCCTTTCCGTTATACCATTGAAATACGATGTAAGGACGGATATATGTCATTGTAAATCATAATTTTTTCATACTCTGACACCCAAAAGTTCCAATGCACTTTCTATGCATAAAACGTTTACATCAAATTTTTTTTTCGAAGATTGTATTAAAATTGAAATCGAAATATCAGACCTTCTTATGATGTTTGTTTATATTTTGTTGTTCTTTAACCGTATATTATTTGCATATAGTTCAAATCTTTTAAATGTAATATTACTGTAATTCAATGGAGTTTTGTTTATACATACGTTTTAACGATGTAAAGCTAATATGTTTGACATTCGATTATTGCTCAAATGCCATTTACTATTTTTTTTATTCAGTTTTCAGCATTATCGAAAATATGCCCTTCCCTTGACTCCAAATTAAACTTTAAGGACTTGAGGTATGTTTTTAAATGAAATGCAATCATGAACTATCTTAAGAAACCTGAATAAATTTCATTTCCAATTTTTGGTTTATCGTTTAATATGTCCACACAGTGTGAAACGAA
The DNA here is from genome assembly GCA_947623455.1 of Mimachlamys varia. Classification (NCBI taxonomy): domain Eukaryota; kingdom Metazoa; phylum Mollusca; class Bivalvia; order Pectinida; family Pectinidae; genus Mimachlamys; species Mimachlamys varia. The sequence continues at coordinate 33,007,066 of OX392545.1, forward strand.
ACGTTTGGGTGACAGTGTTTACGGGTTTACTTATATACGATACAACTCGACTGCTTAACACCAGGGCTCGAAACTATAGTAGTCACCAGGATACAATATTTCACCCCAAAACACACCAGCATCAGTCCAGGCCGTATCACACCTCAAAACCAGATAAGCTCGCAAAATGCTGATACCAACATTTTCCAATATAAGCTTTAAAAACTATATTGATACTTTAGTGTCATTATGTAACCAAATGAATAATATATGTCTGTGACCTTTATCAACCAGCAACCAACATTAGCTCTCGGACTATATAGTTGACGAAGTGCGCCAATCAAAGTAGGGATATACAGTATTATATTGTAATACATTGATATTACATATTATATTGTAATACATTGATATTACACCAAAGGGTTATACAAAATGTGTTCATGTTCATTTTTATTTCGGTTAATTGCTTTTTTCGTTTCGGAAATTGGGAAAAGACTTATTTTAAATCATTTAACAAAATCTCGATTTGTATACTAGAATGCATCAGATATATTATATATAAGATTGTCTATTACAATAGTACATGGATGGTTGCTTTTAATTAAGCCATATTTTAACTCATCGTCATTGTCAAACAAATGTTCGATATGATTTATAACATTGCTGTCAACCATTTGACCCTTATTGTACAATAATCCAGGAAATACATTTAAGAAAAAAAAGAGATTACAAATGTTTAAAAAAAACAAGAATCCGAGATCAAAATCGATAGAACTATGGACACCCTGCGAAATAATTAACACGGAGACACTAGAAAAAACATGAACAGAAGATCAAGTGTTCCGTAAGAGTAAGACATTTCTGTATCATCCAAGCCTCCCGACAAATATCACGCCATCAAATTAAGAACTTGGGTAATTTTAACAAATAGGTATACTAATAAACATATTCAAAATCGTCCACCTTCATATCATACAAGGATACCGAATACATTCTCAAAATAAGATATATAAGTATATTTATATACATTATATACCTAGTTAGGTCAGCCCGAAGAAGACAGAGAGGGCTTGCGGCAAAGGCTTTGTTTTTTGTTCTTTTATAATATACATATATGTTAGGAGCGTAATAAAACTGTAAACGACGTAGTATCAATTTGAGAATTGACCAAATAACCTTTGCCTGCTATAAGATCATGTTACATAAGTATTTAATGCGATGTAAAATATAATAGTACCAATATGTGTATTTGTACATATGTAAACTCACGATTTCCCTTATATATTTTACATATAACATTTTTTTGTATCACACAATTATTTAGTATCATTAAGGATAAGCATCTTCAAAACAACTTAATATATTGTTCATATATGTTAAATAGTTTTTCGAAGAATGGATATTGTAATATAACTGTATAACTATCGAATCTCACAATCAGTAGTATATCATCATTTGCATCATTCTGATTTTAAAAGTATGGAAAATACATTAATTAATAGCTATTGAGTTGGTCCATGATGCTGGTTTACTTTTAACTATTTTAAGTGACGTTGTTGCGGTTTATTCTGTCTCAAACACTTACAATAAAACCAACAGGAAATTCATATTTAGGCTACATGTTACATGTAGTAAGCTAAGCAAATTGCAATTTCAGTCATATTAAGATGCTTTAATTTTTACTTGAACACATTTCATTAACGCTTATATTCCAACCTAAAACTATTTTACTTTGTTTTTTGTATTCATTTTAAATATTTGAACGATAGTAAATCATTCCGTGTTCCTTATAATGTATTATTATATATATAAATAAATCGCATGAAAAGTCCAAGACAGTCGAAAACGCTAATGATTCGTAGTATTTTGAATTAGTATATATATAATTACCGTCACAAGGACCTTCCTTACCGCTATACATATATATTACATATTACATTTTAACTAGTAACAAATCCAAAACTATTAACTCTTAAAAAGTGATATTTTCCTTAAGGAAAAATGTCACCTTTTCTGATATGACCAATCAGAACGCTGCTTACAAACGACATTTTGGAAAATCAAAAGCTGCCACTGTAAATGTTGCTATAAAAGTGTAATAAATAGTATATCTAACAGTATCGTCAGTAATACCAAATATATATTACTCGTGTGGCTAATATTTTTGTATTTTTCACTTATGCTGCGTACTCATAAAAAATATAAAAAATATTTAGCCCCACTCGTGGAAATTCATTTCGTATTATTGAAGACACTGGTAGATACCCTCTATATGTTTTATATATACAAACCAAATCGATTTTTAAGCAGTATTCTGAAAAACCTCATAGGAAATGCAATGTCTTAAGACAATACCACTGCCTCTGGTGTATGTACATGTATATTAATCGTACATACGGATTTGATCTTCTTTCTAATGCTATATATTGATTGAGCTTTATGAACCCCATTAATCCACGTGTCTAAATTGGTCAAGACTGGAATAAAACTCGATAACAATTTAAAAACTATATTACATCTGGGACTTCTTCCAAACATTATATAAATATGCAACAATTCAAAAACATTGGAATTCCTTTCGGATGTGATTGTGTTCATTTTTATGAAATATTAGGATTTTACTTTCTTTACACACCTACATACATTTATTTTATATGATAGGCTTACAGCATGAGTTTTCAGATTATATTTGCAACATACTGACATTCTGACTTAGAAGTCATGAGAATACTTCACGATATTAGAAAATCGTGATCCCATTTAAAGTTTCATTTCTTATGATTCAATGTAATTTTTTACATTTCAAAGAAGCATACAAAGTTATACGATACATGTTTCTAACCAATAACTTTTTAAATGGTATTGTTTGAGTGCACATAAATCGTCGATTTCTCTAGAATAACCTTCACTTTTAATTTTAGTACGTTTACAAATTTATAAGAACGACAATTATCTTCACTATTAACATTGGATTGGTATAAAGTTATCGTCGGATCGGCAACTCTTATTCTTTCAATCCTTCATATTTTTAGCAGAGTTTGCACTTGCAAATCAAAGCGATAATATTAAATTCCATGTGTTACATTTGTGACTGCTAAAAATATATTCACTATTGTTTGCTGACAATTTCGTAACAAATATCAATATCAGCTATGCAACACTGGCAACGAGTGGCTTTAGAAATTATAGATATGGTTTTTTTTTTTAAATATCTATTATGATAGCAACTTTACTCAGTGTAAGGTATATTCTAAGTATGTGCAGTTGTATTCTAGTTCCATCTTTCAGATGTCAATATCTGCATCAACTGTTATAGTTCCATAACATGCAGTTGTGAAGTTTTCCCTTTCGTTTTGGCGTCTCCTTATTTCCTTTTAACCTTTGACGTATGCTTTAAACATTTTAGTTTAGTTCTGTTTTATCATAACAGTGAAAGTCTAGTCAGCAAACCAACCTCTGACCATATCGCAAGTTTGCATCGAATAAAACATTACGTAGTCAAGTAACTGATTATGAAGGAGACGAAACCCTTCAGCATAGTTTTGTAGCAGACTGACTACCCATGTATAACTGAGACAAACAATACAAAAAGGCATGGATTGTTGTGATAGCCCATTAGTATCATTTATACCTGATATCGGTATAAACGAGATACACAACATGATTGATCTTAATGAATATAAAACAAATAAGTGATTTTGATTAATGATTAATCATCGCTCCTATCGCTTTGTACTCTGTATAAGTAGTGTACATGTGTCCATTTAATTGTATATTGATTACGATTCTTATAAAAAAGGATATGATAATCAAAGGAGAAATGTTTCATAACCATGACAAATTTACATTTTAATAAAACAGAATGCCATGATATATACAAAATAAGTTTCTTCTTTAGATTTTCAGTTTCAAGTTACATTGCAGATTTAATACCCATATTTAGCTTAGATGAGGTAGTTTTGTCAAATTAAAATATCCATGTCACTGTTTCTGTCTTGCTTTTTTTATTTTATCTATGGATGCTGAATCCAAACCATGTCAGGTGCGTTATGTTCATCACAACCGCAATCACAACGCTACTCTCCCTAGACATGTGTGCCAGTATCGATTAAACCCCGCATGTGCTCGTATGCAGTCGACATTATCGACCCGAAACTGCCTTATACCTTACTCTAGCCAAATTTTTACATAGTACATCAATGAGATACAAATAATATATATATACATACCAGTTATTAAATAAGCGATACGATAACAAATGCAATACACATTTAAAGGATGTGGCGGTATTAAATAAACAATACAGTATACCATTAATAGACAGTATGTATACGAATATTAAATACGCCATGCGAGAAGAACTATCAGAAACGAAGCAAATTGATATATATATATATAAAATATATATTAAGGAAATAGCATAGGGTTATGTTACTTAGACGACTTAAGAAACTTTCATTTCATTTTACAAAACATGAAAACTTGACTAAATACAAACTAGACGTAAGAATACCTGCCAGGTAACACCCGATCGTCTTACATGTATACATTTACGTGATTTTGATTATTCCTTGGGACTACACCAAGACTCCATACGATACAAACTTACCCAGGCTTACCTAGATAATCCAACATGGTAGATCAGCTACCTCACAACCATCGCAATTCCACATACCGCCTCAACAACTATCTTTGCTGTTTGGCATCGAGTCAGGATTCTTTATTTATGAACTTACGTAATAAGTTACAGAATGCCGAGGAATTACTTTTGTGTGAAATAATTGAAGTTGCGCCGACTTTCGTTACATAGTGAAAGAAACAATGTTTTGAATGTCAAATCAGTTTTGTCCGATAATTTCTGCACTGAATACCAGCAGTTACAATTTATTAGTATATCCGTCATAATATTAATATGAAATACATCAATCAATATTCATAGCTTTGCATTGAAGATGTTTTTTATATAATTTTGGCAAACGTCCATAACTATTTGAAACGTTAGTTTTACTGGTAAAGCAATAGGACGGCGGAAGGTGGAGTCTTGATCGATGGTGTCGTTAACGTTAGCTAGCGGAAGGTTACAACATCCGACATGGGCTTGAATATGCAAATGAAATGATTATATATTCAGATATATGCTAATGCAATAGGTCGTATGGTAAAAGATAAGGTCATCACAATACTCAGATTACTCTACCACCTTTGCTGGGGGAAGTCGAGGTAGTTTTGAGATATTAAGTAGAAAAACAACATAGCCGGAGCGAAAAACGATAAACGAATACTGTCACTGACAGCATATAAAGCATATCGAGTGCATGGTACTGCGTTCTTTATCATATATCATTTCTGTTTCATGAATAAGAAAAATGCACGGAAAACAAATTAGCACGAATATAGTTTGAGATTTTTTTTGCATGCGCAAAGACAATAAATATTCTAATATGTTTAAATGCAAAATGATTAAACTTGAAAACATATCCGATTTAAATATTTGTGGTATTAATCTTTCGGGTCATATTCATTATTCAACACTCCTACATGAACTCGTTAAGCGATGACGTCACGTTTTAATTAGAGTGTAGGCTATACCGCAGAGTTTAGCTGGAATTTGTAGAGTGAGTGTTATAATGTATAAGAATATGAGAAACGCGAGACAGGGACAACCGTGTCAAGGAAAGATGGCCTCTAGGAAGTGGGTCGGCTAGTTATTCACAGGTGTCATATGTCGGTTCGTGAGTCTGAGGGCCAGATATATTAACGTTCAGTTTCTCAGAGTATATGGTGTCATTTGTTCTTTTCGTGTGACATAATTCATTTTACTGTTCTCGTAACAGACATGAAGTTATTTAAAATAACCTTCATGACGCAACGAAGAATCAACAACATCATGAGGACACACAAAATTAATCAAATCATTCATTAACTTCAGCTACGCAACATAATTAACTTCGACATATTGCAATATAACGGTTTTTAGTCGAAACATATAATGATGATCTATCAAGTACCACTCGAAAAAAGGACAAATATAAATCAATAATCAAAAAAAAATAATCAAAAAAGTTTGGGACTATGAAATTTGAGATCAGTAATTAAACCAAAGATAAAAAAGACAACGGATTGCGTTTTATTTTCATTGTAGTACTATCTCAACCACGTTATTATCCAGGACATGCATATTATTTTTGAATATCTGTCAATAAGTAGAATTCAATAAACAAGTATAGATTTAAATGTATTGGTTATATTTTGAAATTTGATTAACTATCTGCCCTTGCCCATCAATGGAAACATCGTTTTTTGAAAACATGTTTTCGAGTAATCCGATGTTGGTTGATTATGTGCGAATTCGAATTCGACGAATGATGGGAACAATATATTCGAGTTAAACGAGTACGTCGGGGTTTTACTGTATCTATTAGATAAAATGATACACAGTACATATAGTGGATAATACCGTCGATATTACTTACTAGACCATATTTATCACACAGTAATACGCATCACAATTTAGCCTAGCTACTTTGTGATCCGGTACATCCATCTTGTTTTGTGTTTTTGTCTCCTTGTTTTTTTGTCATTGTTTTTTTCGTACCTGTTTCGTCTCAATTATTTTGTATATGCCTTTAAAAAAGTTTTCATGTTTTATGTACATTCTGTTTATGTGATGTAACGTGTATTTTATGTGTCTTGATAAAGGGGCGGATAGCCTTGAAAATTTGACAATTTATTTGTCCGTACTGTCGCTATTACTTCCACGATCATATATATGTATATATAAATGCAGTTATAAATAGTTTCCCCGTATGCCTTAGGACATCTTTCTTTATTAATTATTTCAGCGTTTAGAAGGCTTCATCCCGGTATTATAGTCTCTTGTAGAATATTTGCCATTTGGCATTAGGAAATCTGATTTCAATACTATTATGAAAAGATAAAACATTACTTTTTTGGTAATTATCCTATGCATTTATGAAACAAAGTGTTTGATAATACCGGAATAGAATCATGTTAATTTACAATATCTCATTTCTATTGTGTTTTATGGAGATCAACGAGAACTGTCATCAGCTGAAATTGATATAGGCTTGGCATTATCTCCCAATGATATGAGATTATCTCACAACCATATCAACGATCCTTTGAACTAAATATCACATGTATTTTGATGAGATCATACTTACGTGTGTAATATAACAAGTAAATCTATCTTATACCATAATCTTATTTCTTATGTGACATTCGAAAAATCCAGACAAATGTTTTCAATTGTGTACAGTGTTATTTTTAAAAAAAGAAATTATGGTACTTAATTATCTTTAAGTTGAAAAGATGGATATTTTGCTTTGCATACGTAAAATATTTATCAAAAAAAATTGGAGACATATTCTGGAAAGGAATTCAATGGTAATACTTTAAATCGTACTCTCTTATTAAAATAGTAAGAACGATGTAATCCACTGACAACATTTTAAAACCGATAATCGCTAAATAACAAAAATAATAATGATGACAGATTTAACAAATAGTCCACCGATTTAAATATTGCAATCAAAATCGACTGATATTGGAATGATTCGTGACTATATTTCCGTTTTTTTTTACGCTGGGAATATGACAAATGTGATTGTGCCAACACATGTTGGTATTTATGAAAGTATATGCAACAAATAAATTACAATGAATTTTAAGGACTCAGTTTTTCTAGCATCAAAAATAATCAAGAAAATCAAATTAGTCTCAACTATTCTAAACAAAAAGGAAAACGTGTCTTCGTCGAGAAACGTACGAAGCTTACTAATTCATATCTCCTTTCCCAAATAATTTGTATTTCAGAAAATGTATTTTTATTTTGAAGATTAATCTAACTTCGTGGTCATATATAATCGGTTATTTCACGTTGGTTAACTTATGATGATACAAATTGAACTATTTACTACAGGTGGATTTCATTTCTCTGAACATCGTACAGTACTAAAAAGAAATATTTGTTGATTTACTTTTGTTACTGTCATCTTTGAAAAAAGATAGACATTTCATTAATGGAATTTTCAGAAACGGTCACTAGCGTATAACGTAGTACTCACCTCCACTAGTTTACGTCGGTAACATCTTTGTTGATTCTAATATTCATATCATGTATTGGGTTATGGTTATCGGATTTATTTTTCTGTGTTTAAATTTTTCTTTTCCGTATTCCACTGTATACGAATTCCAAAAGATGTTATCATCATAACTATAAAAGAGAAACTACCCCCCTCCTTACAAATGTATTTAAAATGATCAATTTGCATTGAAATTAATTATTTGATTTCGAATTGTCAACGAGAGAGAGAACGAGTGGATGCAGGATCATGAACCTCTTGCGTGAAGGTGCTTCCTTCCCAAAAGCTTGGGGAAATAAAAACAATTTTGAACGTACATAAAGTATGTTAAACAATTTTCGTTTTACTAGATCAAATAGTCAAGCTATGGAAGTTAATGAACAAGTTCCAAACAAACTCATTCTTGATTATATTATAGAATGAGATAGAAATAGGGGTTCATCTAGTTTATGCTGTAATTTTATAAACCGATAACTTGTAGAATAAGATCATAATGGTTACATCGGAAATTGGTAGATGAATGCTATTACTTTTGTAAAGAAAAACAAACCTATATAACTGCAGGTGGACATTCAAAAATTATCTTAGACATTCTGATTCATGGCAATACTATCATGCCCATTGGGGAAAATGAAATGACGTGTAACTTGACTATCAAAATCATTGTAGCCATTCTGTCTATCACAACATATTCGTATATTAATGTGTGCATCAAAAAGTTGCAGTCAAATATCGTTATGTTGAAGAGATAGTTACAGAAATATAACGCATCACAATATCATTAATACGTAGGTAATATTGGCATATCCAAAATTAAAATTGAATGATCTTTAATTTAACATAATGATTTCCAAGTCATGCATAAAACATTATGCCACAAATATGTTTGAAAGTCGATGCGAATAGTGTCTTTAAAATACTTAACTGACATTATTGTTTTATAGGACTCTGTAGTAGTAATATAGGTTACAGAAATGTTCCTAAACAGGTCGAAATACAGAAGAGATGTGCACGTCCTCATTACAAAATAAACAGTAGTTAGTTTAAACCAAGTTTCATGCTAAGTATTATTTATACACACATTTTTCAATTTAGTATTTGAACGGTTGATTTAAGATGAAGGGCTAATGAATCCAAACAAACTTGATCCTGGGTACTAAGTGATCAATATCGATTTTGTGATAAAACAGCTATGAAGTCAGTCTGAATCTGATACAAGGATTTTATACAATCGTAAATTTTAATTATCGTTTATATGTTAAACTTAGCGAACCATTTGAACTATTAAAACAATTGTAGATATAATCAACAGTTCTAAATTACGAAACTCGTATTATACATTTAATTAAATAACATGAAATCATTAATTTCAGACTTACTAAAGTAACTTATTACCCGATTATCATATAGTATATGCAGTGATGTAATCAATATTTTTTTCATTCTAAATAATTATATAATCAATTCGAATCCATCTGATAAAACTCTTGATCTGTCATATAATTAATTTCAAACTTGATTATTTAATGCATTTTAATTGATCATATAATTGATTTTATTTGATCATATAATTTACTTTAATTGAGTTTCTTAATGTTTTTCAATCGAATATGTATCATTAAAATGTTCATATTATAAATTCCAATTGACCATATAATAAGTTTCGGTTGATCATATAATGAACTTAAGTTGATCATATAAGTTATTTCAATTAGTTGATTGAATTTATCCAAATTGATCAAACAAAGTATTCTGATTGATCTAGATGGTTTTTGAATTGTATGCGTCTATTATGATAATTTTGTCGAGTTTGCAGAGGCATGTCTATCAACGCTTGTTTCGATATTTTCAAATAGGTTTTTTTCTATTTAATTTAAAACGGGGGATATGATAAAAATTTTGTTTAGGACAGTTTTGAAGGCTCACTGTTAAATTTAGAAAAACAACCGATGTTGTCTTTAGATGAGGAAAGCACACGCATATACACGATACAAAACATTCATTAATAGATGAATCGATAGTTACTTCACCAATGAAAGATCCAAAGAAACAAGATCGAACGCATGTGAGACATTTGACCAAAGCTACAATCCTAATATTACTTCATCTCCCATGTTTTGGAGATAAAAAATCAGAGAATACGTAACCATCAACAAAACCATAATAAAAACTGAAAAACAATTAAACAAGTGGCAAAATATGAACGAAGGAAATATTAACATAAAGACATTTTTAACAGTACAAGATAGTAAGACCAGGTGTTACCTGACATACTAAACGGAAACAAATGTGATAAGTAGATACACAGATGTAGTAGATATTGAAACCGCAATGTCAAAACAGAAACTTAGAACACACACTCGAAAGGAAAATCAATATATACAAAGAATCCTGTTTAACTAATAGACATTATAACACTACTCATGCAAAAACATAACTCTGCCTCTTAAAAAATATCATATTAAATAATAAAGACATCGCTCATACATCACATAAAACATTGGCAAATGAATTAATATATTCTGATGTAATTTCAAAGAGGAAATATTCCTGAAAATATCAAATAACAGGTATTATTTTTACCTAGAAATATTATTATTTAAACGCTAAACAAATGGAGCGAATTTTTAGTTTACAAAATAAAACTTTGTATATTTCAAAATTGTAAAGTTCCATAAAATAAGAAACAGGCTTCAATGTAGTATTTATTTTGTAAAATAATTTAATTGTGTAACAACAAGTTCATGACATTATAGGAAACCAGAAAGGCCAAAACGAATTGGCTATGTGCAGTGATTGTCAAATCATGAACGTAAAAGCCAGACGGTTGGGTTCAAGAGGTTGTCTCCCTTAGCAGTCTAAATACAGTGTAGACACTGATCTAGACATCAGTATATATGGTTATCAAATGTCAGATGGGGTATGTATCAGTCTGACGTCAGACATTACACATATAGATATGATTTCGTTCATAGCAGCATAGTGTATATTAAGTATCTGGTCAATTGTATACAGCCATGAACAATCAAGCAATGGTTTATAATTAAAAAATATTATTAACAAAAAAAAGTGAAAAAAAATCTTGAATGTAGAGTAAATCTTTAGGCAGATTTGTATTAGTCCTATGTTGGCTATTGGTATCTTCTTAATGCATGGTATCAATAATAAATCGATGCACGATCATTTGTTGTCAGTATCAGTATAATAATTTTAAAATTGTCTTGAACTAGAGCATTAAACATCGTCAGATAGAACAAAAACGTATATAAGTGACAAATATGTCTTTTTGCATTTTTACTAGCCCCTACGTTCCTGCTAGTGCATATGAACGTATTTTATATGGATTTAAATGTTTATCAATTTGCTTTATATTGCATTACGTTATTAGTATTTCTACCCCTTTGTATTTTACTTTTTTTTCACGGTTATACTACACCCCAGCTAGTTTGAGTGTGTTAGTCCTGAGACAAGTAACGGTAAACGTGTATTGCCATAGAAACAGAACTTGTATATTAGCTATAAAATGAAACAATTTATATTCATATTCAAATACAATTCTTGTAAATGTTTGGAAATTAAACATTTCTATCAATCTAGTCAATAACATGTGTTGCTGGTTTTATTTTTATGTAACAGATATTCAAACACATAAACTAATTAATAATTGCAATATATTCCTTGAAGGACACCTGTTTTATGTAACCGAGATCGAGGAAAACTGTGATACGATCTACGTATGCGAAATGCAAGTTGTTAATTAGACAGGATATATCTTTAATGCGACATTTGCATGTAACAGATGATCACAACAACTAACTAAATATGATGTTTTCAAAACTACACTGTAGGTGTAGTGATGACCTTCGCTAGTGGTTTACCAAGAACACTTTCCTATGACGTTAACATTACCAAGGATGTTAATGTTACGTTTTATATATAAAGCATACCTTATACGTTAACCCTTAAAAAGGTTTATTTTAAAATATTTTTTGTATTTTTGTACTTTTTACTGGAAATTATAATCAAATAAACAGGGAAAATACATCGCAGAAATCCATCTTTTAAATCAGCCTGCTTAAAAATTGATGTTTATTCACTGAAAAAGGTTTTGGAATAGATCATGGTAAAAATGTGAAATTTTAAGAGACAGATACACATCACAAAATGCTTTGACATCTTCATACCTGCACAGAAAAATTCAAAGAAAATATATTATATGGTTTTACTTACTTATCTGTCCTAATAGAATTGTTCATACCTGCTTTGAAATTCATAAATAAATATTTTCTTTAAGCATAGCTACAAAAACATTATTTCGTAATCACTGCAGTTTATATCATAAAATTAAATTGTTTTTAAAAACATTTATTCAAACATTTCGTACCTGAAATGAACAGCTTTTGCCTGTACTTGTGTGATATATTTATTTATTAGTAAATGATTTTTCGATTTTTGTTTTCTGATAGTACAGTGTTGAGTATTTGCACACTTATAAATGTTAACTACTCTAAGAGAAGTAAATATAGCTTCGATATAAAATAAATTCATTTTTATCTATAAGGCCTATAATTGTCTCGTTATTAAAGTAACTGTTAATTCAAATAAGGACTTTAAACATTTATATTTACAAAATAATTAACTGAAATATGAACGATATATAGAATAAAGTAACAAAATATTAAAATGTATACAATCCTATTAAAAGAATATCCTTTGTCTTTCTCCCTGCTTCCCCTTTCCCAGTTTTTCCTTTTCTGTCCACTCTATCGTATTTAATATCTGAATATTAATGATCGTATATCTTAATGTTGTCATCACGTGTTGTCTTATTGTATATCATACTGTTGGGAGAGGGCCTTGTAAGTTGTGAGAATTTGTGCCTCATCCCTTTGATTGTCATGATCAATAAAATATGTTTGAAAGCAATTGAACATGTTCATAATATACCTGTCAGGCATTTTTATCTCAACATATGGCAATTGGATAGTTAAGCGTGCCTGATGCTTGAATGCAAAACTGTTGATAATTGGAAATCTTATCGGTAAATATATAATTACAAATTACATCGAATACATTATTAATTGACAATTACCTTTGGGAAGTGTAGAGGTGTTTGTATATGATAAGGTTGAAATTAAATCATAATTATGAAAATCATAAACAAACAAAAACGAACAAAGGGAACGATAAAAACAAAATATAAAGGATAGTCATGTACACAAAAATCCATATCAGTATAAGAAGACAACGCAGAAACTATAATCAGCGATATGACAAAGTATAAAACTTAAGAGTCAAAATAATGAAAAACACAAGTCTTCTTAATGATTAGAAAAGCTAGTATCGGCGAAATAACAAAGTATAAAAAATATGAGACAAAATGAAAAGATAGCAATGCAACATATAGATACATATTATAATAATAAAAATATCTGTTCAGGTTTTAATGGAAATCAAGAGAATAGCCCAGATGTATCGTAATGATCAGCGTTTAATTAAAACAGGTTAACGCTCATGATGACGCCTATCATAAATATTATAGTTGCTAGACTACACATGATGTCTACTGTCAATTAAAACAAGAGAACTGATCAGGTATATGTAACAACTAACAGGATAATTATGACCTCGGGGTTTTGTCTTGGTATTGACATGAAATGTTTTGCCAATTATTACTTAAATGACTATACAGATGCACAAACAATGTTCTATTTGTACTGTCTTCCAAATTTGGCCGTTTCTGTCAGAAAAAGTGTTCGGAGCAACATTTGTATTATAAACGTGTTCAAATGTACAGCTACTACGATATAATTTTCATAAATATGTTTGCTTTTTCGAAAGTGTTTTAGATTTCGGTGCTGAAAGTTATTTCTACAATTCGATTACTTACTTTGAATAATAAATACTAATAAACTTATTTTGAGTAAGGCTTGATGGTTGTTTATATTATTAAACAGGGGGATCATAAATTGTCACCATGCAAATCAAACTGTAACAACATTTGCATATTTATATATTTTATATTTGTAGCTATATATATAAGCATTTTATTTTCATTATTTTGAAAACGTTTTATTTCCATTTAACTGTGAATAATTTAACAAGTATTTCGATTTAAATAGTATGTACACGCTAAACGACAGAAATCGCGATTTTGTTTTTAAAAATATAAAATAGAGATTTAATAGTATAAAAATAAAACAAGGACATTCATAAGTGTTCTATCAGCATCAAATAAATTCAACGTACTTAAAATGAATTAAAAAAAAAGCGAAAAACCTGAAAGAAGCATGGCGAATGACATACCTCATATGAGGAAATTATTGTATTTGTTGGAGATTTGAAAAATAAAATGAACTGATTCTTAAAAAACCTTATTGAAGAAATAGAAAAAAAAAATTCCATTTCTTACTAAAGTTTATATCTTTTAGTTCATGTAATAGCATCAGAATTGATTAAGATAGCAGGTAAGACAATCATATTATTTGACAGTTAAGAAAGATACTAATTAAGTATGGTTGAATCAATAGTGAACTCTTACTTTTTAACTAGACAAAATTAAAAATGACATTTAAAATTCTCTTATCTTATGAACAGTTTTAATCTTAGGGTTTATAAAGATCAAAACACTTTCTTAATTATGCATTATTTGAATTTATATTTTTAATGTGTCCAGTTATTACGTACAGTTTAAATATATTCAACTGTCGACCTTTAACGTCAATAGTTCAGACGTTGCTCTCCTCATCTCATCTTCATTGAATATCTTTTCGATGTTAAATCATCCTTCAACTGTGATGACAATGTTGTGTTCAAGTTTTGACAAGCTCTAGTTTGAAATAGTTTTATATTTCCAGTTTTCAGCAATACCAATGCTATCACTCAGAGATCAATATTCCTCTTCATTAGTAACAATACATTAATGACCTTTTAATCAAAATACTTTATATCAATTATCTTAGATACAAGAGCATAGGAATTAAAAGAACTTACGTAATATACGGAACTATTTAAGGCAATCAAATAACGACAAAAATAAAGGAAGATCATCTTCATCTTAATATAATATAGTAATAACCAGACAAATGTACGTATTTAAAGGTAATGCAACATTTATAAAAGGAGTGTTCAATAATTTAAAGCAAAATAAAAAACAAACGTCATATTCAACGATAAAATAAGTTCAAATGATACCTTTTCTTTTGAAAGAAAAAGAAACCCATATTTCATTTAATTGATAAAATGATGATCTTCCTTCCTAAATTATGTTTTTTTTTGTAAAAATAATAAAAATCTTTCAAAAAAATAAATCGAAGAAGTAGGTTAATAATAAATGAATAACGGAGTTCAGATCAAGAATAATAATCCTTCTCCATGCATCATTTATTATCATGAATGATATATGAAAGGTTACAAATTTTATTTTAACTGAAAAATATCCCTTAGAAACGTGTTGACCTGTAACGTGAATATATGATTTAATAATGTCTTCGTTAATATTTAATTATCTCACTTAAAATTACAAGCAACGGAATGTTAATGACAAAGAGCGTCAATTTGTTGTGCACATTTTCAGTTTAAACAACGATATATTACACATGTATTGTTTTATCGTTCCTACCAAAATATATTGTATGTCTCAACATTAAGGTTTTGAAATAATAAAGTGTAATTCCAAATTTCTAAAAAACCCGAAACCGTCGCAAAACCAATACAACCTTCTCATAATAAATAAGCAGTGTGTATGGTTATTATGATAAGTATATATTATACTCGTTTACTCATTTATTGAATTATTTATCATAGTACTCCTTCTGTAAATCAACTAATGTCAAATAGTGAAATATTGATTAATCAATATGTTTTATTTATTTATGTAATCATAATTTCCCAACATTTCCGAATTCTCCCGGAACACCTGGTCTTTTTATCATTTACAGAGTCTCTATGTAAAACATTTTGTTAATATTTTCCCCCTAGTTTAATCGATTTTGAGTTCGGATTATGGTTTTGTTTAAGCTTCTTTATTCTCTATTTTTTTGGCATAGTTAAAGACGTAACCAATTATTCTTAAGCCAAAACTACAAATATGTTTCTTTCTGATACAAATAATGTATGCAAGTTAACAAGCATAATTTCCAAACTTTTAAATTTGTTTGTCTATTAATTAGTTGTTTCTCTATAGCACGAATTTTGTACTAACATGAATATGTGTTTACCAAGTCATTAGTACACATCCTCATAGGCATAGCAAAGTACGACAAGTGTGTATAATTAACTAAGCAAACAGCATAACCAGACTATATACCGAGAAACTTTGGGCAGCATCACATGCATATAATATAAACGTTCCCCAATACTTTCAATAAAGTAACATACCGTTATCTTTATTAATGATTAATCCTTTTTATTAATCTTTTATTACCACCTGTTGTTGATATTCGAGTACATGCGACCCTTTTCGAACAACATTAAAACATTTAATCGATTGATTTATATCGCTTATCCATAAATCCAACGTTGCGATATCAAAGCAATTATCTCCTGAACTGATCTCGGTTTCTTCTTTAAGATCAGAATTTAGAAAAGTTGTAATTATATTTAATTTGGATTTACTTTAGAAACATTATCAAGTTCAAACATTTGGGTAAGCGCAAGTTGTATATATCAATTTAAAAAAAGCATTTAGCACTCTGATTGATCTTATATCTATTAGCCTAATTGTTTAAAATAATTACACAGTTTATATTTTGCAAATCTTTATGATAATGTCTGAAAAATATTCAACAGACATATAGAAAGTCCAGTAAACATGTTTTGGATTTAAGATAGTTATAGTCAATAGAGAGGTTTCCCTGTCTAACCTTATTAAATTTCAATATCAAAATTTGTTTTTCTCAGTTTATTTATGATAAGATATAATGAATATCCTGAAAACATTCTTTGTATTTTAATTATAGAACAACAGCATGATTCTATAAAGTCAATCGGCCTAGGTTCACAATGTATAAATATTGTTTTCAGTAATTTGTAGGAAGAAAGTGACAACGACTTTTTGAGATAAAAAAATGACTTAATTTTTTTTAACAAGAAGTAATCATATTTAAGAATTAAAATAATTTTGGTACCATTTTAGGTTCACTATTTGATATAAGGTAGCATCAGGAACAAAATTCTCGTTAAGGGGCAAGCTACTCAATTACGTTCAAATTTAGTTTAACTTTCTTTTATGAAGGCAATAAAAATAATTTTAACTTGCATGGCGGGTGCTGTCGATAAAGCAGAAGACGCTTACTCCTGATTTTTTTTGTATATGTGTATAATATATATAATACTTGTAGTAAGAAAAGAATGATTGAACAGAATAGGAAATAGAAACAAGTGTCTCAGACACCTTGGAAAATCTGTCACCTTACAAACGACAAATATATTCTGGATGTACAACATTTTTTAAGTCAATAAAACATGCAATAACACAATGAATGGAAAACACAATAAGCAAGGAGAAGAATCGAGGTGAATACATGATGTAGATTTAATGTTGTTTAAGGATTTTACCTGTAGTTATGTACATACAAAGACATAGTCTAATACATATGTATATAATTTATCCTGTTTGAAACAAGCATTTCCATTGGCTTAAAAATATTGTATCAGCCCATAACTTAAAAAATGACGTCGCCGTTTATACCGTCGCTTTTGATTGGCTGATGCAGCAGCGTATTAATTTGTAAGAGAAAAAAAGTCCATCAATAAAGTAAATTTTAGCAGGGTATAGATTAAATTATAAGGGTTAATTTGAACCATTTTATATGTTATGGGGTTATAGCACAAAACAACCTGAGTGTACTCCCATTATAAACCGCTTCGTGGTTTATTTAGGGTACACTTTGCGTTATACCCCCATAATATCAAAACAGATTAAAGTTTATATTTAAATATTGTATTTTAGCTTCTTAACATCTTAAATATATTTTCTTGGACAGCTAATACGATGACCCTATTCTCTTGTAATGAAATTATTTGGTTCTTCAACGGTAAGATATATGTTGTAGTATTATTAGGCAAGGCATATAAAACTGCTTTCTGATGCCGTCATGCATGGTACATTCTTAAAAGCAAATGGATACAGTTTTCAATTTGACGGCATAGACTAAACGAATATTAAACAATATTTGTACTATATAAATGACTCAAACATTCATGTTTGGTCTGGGAGTCTTACATTTCTGGAAAGAATTGGAGTTCTCAATGTAGTCCACTGATTTAAAGGAAGTGTTCAAAATATTGTCTCAATGGCAAACACAATACATATATGTTTTCAGCAAAAATTTGTAAAATGATATACGTAATGTAGGCTATTGCACGATTAGGCCAGGTTATTTATTGTTCCTGCTTTCTATCTGTAAACGTGTTGTTTTTTCCTATGTT
Source organism: Mimachlamys varia (assembly GCA_947623455.1). Taxonomy (NCBI): domain Eukaryota; kingdom Metazoa; phylum Mollusca; class Bivalvia; order Pectinida; family Pectinidae; genus Mimachlamys; species Mimachlamys varia. The sequence goes on from OX392545.1 coordinate 33,025,581, forward strand.
TAACAATATCTTTGGGTGATATGAAGATTGACGTTTTTGAGTATGCTTATTAGTGTGCTTACTTGTGATTGACAATGATGACTCGGTTCTCATTTTAAGGATTGGTGCTTACTTGGATTTGACCCAGAATGTAAATGGCGGGTGTCGTCGATGAAGCATAAGACTCTTCCGGAACATATGGTCTTATTATCTTGTGCTTTTACGAGAAATGTAAATCTGTATTTTGTTTTGTCCCTAGTTTTACGATTTTTAGTTCGGATTATGGTTTTGTTGACGCTTTGGTATTCTCTGATTTTTCTCTACCATGTTATTGTAAACAACAACGAGAAGATGAAACCTAAACAAAAAAAATACAACTGTAACCATAACAATCTAGAGTCGTTGCATAGTCGTAGTCTTAATTTGTTCATTGCCGCGATGTGGAACATTTTATAGCAACTATACATTTTACTTTAATAAACAGATTAATATTTTCTCTAATAACTCTTTTTAACTAGTAATATCAACATTATGATTATCAGGCTATGGAACTTTACAAATCTTGAGAAAAACAGAAATTGTGTACAGGTTAAAATAAAAATAGTTTCACCTTGCTACCCATTGACAGACAGCAAATGACTTTTTAGAGATATTGTTGGTGATAATGATATATAAAAAAAAGAAGATACCGAAACATCATCAAAACCGAAATCGGAACTCAAAATATATTAAACTAGGATCAAAATATGAACAATGGAAATATTTAAACGGAGATGCTTGAAAACGTTCAAGAGATTAAGACCAGATATTCCGGAAGAGTAAGCGTCTTCTGCTTTATCGACGACATCCGCCATGCAAACTTTCGCCACATTAAAGTAAACATCACGCTTTAAAATAAGAACCGAGACATCATTTTAATGACAACAAGTAAACACACTAATGAGCTTAATGAAAAAAATCCATCTTCATATCACACAAAGATACCTACATTTCTCAATGAAACTAAGAAGGCGATCATTAAATTTTCTCATGTTCGTTATCAACAGGCATCTCTCGTATTCCTGTGCCGTACTTTTGTTTGTCAGCAGCGGACACCTATCACGAAAATATCGATATTTAGCACAGGCTCTAGATTAACTAACCAACTGCGACATGTAAACCCCATAGGTTAGAGAGGCAGGGATGATACATATCAAATACGACATTGTTTAAGTGTCAAACATTTATTACAGATTATAAGTAATTTAATTGAATATGAAGCATTATAATACAACATCGTAATATGAAACAGACAACGATCCATATCGATAATAGCAATAACTGAGTTTGATATAATATAGGTTTATCAAGATCGACTGTTTAAAATCAATTTCATCACAATCATTTGAAATATACAGAATACGACAACTTATAAAGAGCCCTTTTTACAAACTATAATAAATCGTCATATTCAAAACAAAAAAAACCTTGGGCAAGTAGGTATATATATGTATATTTAGTGTTACTACAAATGTGATGGAATAGACCACAAAAAACATATCCGTACACTTAAATTTAATCAGGAGCAGTAAAAATGCTAAAGATGTGTTTATTGCGAAATCAGAACACACAAACGCACTAACAAAGTAATAAACAATATTTCATCGGCATAAGAAGAAATGAAAGTAGTGAGTTCAACGGAGCGTGAACCCTCAAGAGTGCACAAAAAGATTTACGAGCTGGGTCTTAATTGTAGTAACTGCGAATAATTTGGTCGCTATGTATTGAATTATCTTATTTTGCGAAAAATGTATCTATACAGATTTTACGCACCTGACCCTTCAGCTTCTACATTAATTCAGAAATTTTGGATTTCCACCAATTGGACCCTAGCATCATTGAAGAGTCCTAGGAGGACGAAACAGCTATATGATGCAGTTTTATTCATTTTTCGGCATACTGTATCTGCTATTAAATAAAAAAGGTACAGTTATGTGTGTGTTATGTCATCTCTATAGATAATCTTACTTTCGTTAATCTGTTTATTTGGTTAATTTTCTATTTATGTAATTGAGTAGATAACATTTTCTTGGCTATGGAATGATGTCATCTAATCTACTGAGGTGGCAATATAAAATAAGGTCCTTGTTAAATGTAGTTGTTTCTGGTAACCCACTCACAACAAATATACAAAAACAAAAAATAGAAATAAAACTCTCTGAATACACACATACACTACACAACACTATAAAACGAACCTTAACACATCAATGATGCTTACAACACACATGAACGCGTACTCATGTTTTTATAAATCAGATATTAAAACAGACTTTAATACTTTACAACATAAAACAAGAAAAATACAAAACGCAAACAATAACAAAAAAATAAAAAAATCTTTTAAAACATGTACTTGAACAAGACATAAATGATGTAAACTGTCACATGAACGAAATGATGTACAATATACGCAAAAACAAAAAAGCTTTAAATCAATCATTTGAACAAATAAACCAAAAACTGAAAGTAAGTTCAAACGGAAAACAACATTAGGCAAGGATAGAATCTAAGGAATAAAGGAAGCAAGGTTTTCAGATTAAGAAAGGTGTTTTGTTCTGGAAATGAAAATAAAGCCTTTGTAATATTTCCAAAGAAAGTAGTTTTATAAACATCGATCTTAACAAATATTTTGATAGCATTATATCGAAAGGTGAATTCAATTGTACTTGTGCAATAAAGATTTAGAGATCATTATGTTAATGCTGAGAAACTGAAATGTAATGATTATGAAACTAAATATAACAGGTGAACAAGTGAAAGATGCCTTCTTCATGGTTCTTTTGTTTTCAAGAACAACGCGTCGTCATCATATCTCAATGTAAAATAAAATGCTCATGTCATGTTCCATTTTTTTCACATACGTTTAACCCCCCAGCCAGGGTTAGGTTGCATCGTATTCATTCGTCTTTCACATAGAAGAAGCCTCTCACCCTACATCCCACAATTTTTATATTTCTTGGTCATATCGTTCATTCTATTATTTTTATTATTAAAATTAGTTATTTGCTGTTACCCATGTAATACTACAAATATTTACTGTTATCAATGCATTAAGAGCTGTTACACGTGTATTAGCTTTTCTTAAAGTTATACAACATCAGATATAAGATGTTATCAAAATAAAATAAAAAAATATAACAGTGATCGAAGTAATGCATAGAATACCTATCATCCATCATTACTCAGCTCTTGTATTTGTTTATTGATTCGTTTTTTCTTTCATTTTTTTATATCACAGTTACAATTTTTGTAATCGCTGACAATTGCTTATCAATGCATTTGTACCGCAGATATTTACTGTTTTCAAAATACCAAACCAACATATATTAACTGTTATCAGTGGTATACAACACGATATATTATTTGTTATCAAAGTCATACAACAGCAATATTTACTGTTATCGCATCACATTTGGAAATTATATAATTCTTATTTCAATAAATAAGAATAAATAAAGAAATAACCGGATAACACTTTTTAGTTAAGAATACTATTATACTGTTTACAGAACTACCATGGCAAGTAGGTTGAATAAATAAAATCTATAGTTTCGGTCTCAAATTATTGGTGAGCCAACATTTTCTAGAAGCTGTGCATAAATATAATCACATAACATACTCGTCCAGTCATGACATACGGCCATGTCATAAATATGGTAATATAAACGTATAATAACACTTTTGTGACGTCATAAACAATTGACGTCATGTGATTTTCTCGGTAGTGAAAATCTTACCGTGAAAGTAGAAATTCGCTTTTTTTATTGAAAATGAATTTGAGAGTTTTGGTGTATTTTCTCATAAATATATGTGATAGCATCTTAATTCGTGTCAATGTAATATTGAATTTATTAAAAGCGTAAAATAACTTAATACGTCACTCGCCTAAAAACATATTATATCATTGAACACGTTTAATAAATTCCATATTACATCGACACTTGTGTAAGATCCTCATATAGACATTTGCTAGTAAGCCTTGCTATACATATTCAACTAAGCGTTGAAAAGTGTATACCGAAAACGTATTGTTCATATGACTGCAAATATAAGTCTGCACTCACTATTGGTTTGATTGCAGTATGGGTTTCCTACGGTTAAATTATCCAGCTACGCTACGATATAAAGCATAAAGCCGCCATTATTACCTTTTATTTTGAAAATCGTCACTGTCTTCTGAAATACAGGAATCAATTTAACAGTTTCACTGTAATACAGTTGTTGTCAAAATCCTAGAACAATTCTATATTCTATCCTAGAAAAATCTATATTTTGCGTTTGCATTATCCATCCTGTATACGTTTACAAAGCTATCATGCCGGGTGTCAAATATGCTACATATTAGATCAAAGCTACTCTGGCATGTAAGTTTGACGCTAATTTGTTTATGCCGCTGAAAATGTCTTTCTTTTTATAGTATTATCACTATGGTTACCGTTGTCTTTAATAACTGATATACAATCAAGTGTTCTGTGTCAGTGTATACTTTGTCAGTTCAATTTATGTTACGATTAATTTAAAATATATAGAGGCTATTCAATGGTGTCCTATGCAATATCAAATATATTTCACGAGTATGACAGATTTTTTTATATTTTCACGAGTCACTAGTGATGCTATAAGCAGTGATGATATAAGTTTTATCAAGTTGATATTATCTGATATTTCACTGGTAAAAATGTAATAAAGACATTTAATTCATAAAAACATTATCTCATATTTATTCAATTAACTAAATTTTTATTTTTGCTACATTTTAAAGATATCTGATCATGACATGTTCGCCAGAACCATTCTGTATGAAATAGGTTATTTTTAAATGATTATTTTATCAAACGAATGTGTATTCCCTTATAATTTAATTTTGCCTATTACCGCAATGTTAAACTTTTTAAGGTTATATCGTATAACCTAAAAAAATCAGACAACGCAAAAAGTGATGACGTCATATACCGCCATGTTTGGCGCGGTAATTTGTAATCAAACTTCTGATTGGTTGAAGTTGTTTTGCGGTGAAATTTATGCACATGGTTGTGCATTTTGCAAAACCATTCGATTTTTGTTATAATTAATACGAAATCATTGTACAAGACCTTTGTCTTATATATGTATCTTCAGAAATGAAATTATAAGTAATAACCACAATATTTTTGAGGGTTATACGGTATTTACCGAAAAAACTGTGTGCACTTTTTTGCATAAACCGCTTCGTGGATTTATGCAAAGTGCACACAGTTTTTTTCGGTTTATACCGTATAACCCTCAAAAATATTGTGGTTATTCCTTAAATCAAATAAAAAGAAAAATCAAATAATCAGATCGACAAATCAGACGTATATCTTGTTTTATCCATATTTTTTCTCCGGTCGATAAAACTATTTATCGACCTCATCAAAAGTCCATATTTGTATAATATCGATATTTAAAAGAAGCATGAGTTATATTATCTTTTCTTTGTTCATTTCTTTGCATCTCGTGTAACCGATTTTGAGTTCGGATTATGATTATGTTGCCGCTTTGGTACTCTCTGATTTTATATAACACTTTTGAGAAGTTTACAGCAATGTATTTAATCAGTGACATATATTTTCTAATATAAATAAATAAAATAATATAATGTATATCTTATCCAAATGCTTAATTAAGTCTTATTGCATTAAAGTATAAACATAATGGTTTGACTTTGTTCATCACAAAATAGTAGAAGGCTAAACAACTTAATATACAAATATAATAGAAAAAGAGGCGCCCAACTTAACATGTATGGTAAACTGATAAAATTGTTTCATGTAAACATTGAGATTATTATTTTTCATTTTAAAATTATCGCCCTTGTCCCTTTGGGGAATCGAACCAATGTAGTTTTAATATATTTCAAAATGTTCAACACATCTAAGTTTCCGCACATTAATAATCCTATTTATATGCTAACTATAATATAAGAGCTTTCATTTGAATAACATTATTTTCCATCATGTCACCCCAGCAGCAGATGTATTACATTTGATATATCACAAAGTTTTACTTAATTGTATCGTGTGGTTGAAACATGAGCATTTCTCACTGCATAATTGTTATTCATCACGACTGTTTTGAATATCAAGTTTTGCAAATGTTTTTTTTGTAGTTAAACAAAGCTTTCAGATACATGAAACATTTGGCATGTTTAACAGCATCTGTTGTCTATTTGATGCATGTTGAAAATTAAAAAAAAATTGTGTACAAGACAAATGTCATTTTTGGTACAGATGAAAAATGAAAAAAAACCAACAAATAAGAGAATACCGACGCGTCTACAAAGTCATAATCCCAACCAAAAATCAATAAAACTAGGGGCAAAGTATGAACAAAGAAAATATTTACATGGATATCGTTATACCAGTACAAGATAATAAGACCATGTGTTCAGGAAGAGTAAGCGTCATCTGCATCTTCGATGACACTCGCCATGTAAATCTTTGTCACATCCAAGTAAACGACAAGTGAGAAACCAGTCTTCATTCTCAATCACAAGCAAGAACATCATGTTACACATGGATACACAAATTTAAGTCATACACAAAATAAAATGAGAATATAAGACTCTTTCATTTGCGTGTATGTAGGATAGGGATATTCCACCAAGGGTTTTACCACATTTTGTGATCCCGGGGGTGGAATATCCCTATCCTACATACACACATAATGAAAGAGTCTTTTTCTCTCATATCAACTACCCGAATAAGCTCATAAACCATGAAAATATGCTTAAACAGGCTGCCATTTTGAAATTTCAACTTTTGCCTTGAGCTTTTTTGACGAAAACGAATTAGACAGCGAGTTTAAGCATACCCTATATTTGCAAACGTAGTTTGCGCAGAAAAAATAATCTCCTCTTCCTGGTGTTTATGGTTAAAGTTTTATGAAAGGTTTTAATTTCATCATGCCGTCGTTTTCTCTTTCCGGCGTCAGAGTTTACCGTATTCGTGACGTCAGGACATTGTTGAGCCATTGTGACGTCACGTCGCGTGATATGCTATGTAAGATAGATTTTTCTTACATAGCTTTCTTACATGGACAAACCCTATCCAACATGGCGAGATATGAGAGAAAGAAACTGACTGCTTATGTATACCATCACATTAAGACTAAGATCAGAGGACTATTAAATATTTAGGCATACATGTATATTAATGTGCTTTTGAAGAAGTTCAATTATATATTTTTTTTCAACTGTAGTAATATCTACATTCCCTAATACCATGTATAATAATCATATCAGTTTTTTAACTCAAAGCAACGGATATCGTAACTTTCCTATTATATTAATGTAAAAACGTCAAAGAATATCCCGCCAGACAAATTACACTATGTTTTAATGCAGGACGTGTAACTGTTCTGCACTACATGTTAATGTGGTGAACGATCACCTATCTGCTACTGACTCGGCAATAGTGGCTTTCCCTTGATCTAACTCGCTAGAGAATTACATTCCAAATAATCACCCCTAGTATGATCGATAGAACCATATATCATGTTATGATGTAGTAACTCTTAGGTCACTTACCCAGGTGGATAATTGATAAAATACAGCACAAAACATCGATGTAAACATCCAGCCTTTTTATAATTTTGGTGTGAAAGAAAAAAAGTCAGAATACCGAAGCGTTAACAAAATCATAATCTGAACTCAAAATCGATTAAACTAGAGTAAAAATATGAACAAAGGAAAGATTTTCTTGGAAACGCTGAAAACGTGCAAGAAAATAAGACCAGTTGTTTCGGAAGAGTAAGCGAGAGTTTAACCTAGTATATAGTGCTATTAATTTATGAAACATCGGAAGGGAATGTTGTCATCAGTTTATAATATATACCTCTTTTAGATCATAATATATCTAGATTAACATGACGTTTGTCGTCGATGAAGCATAATTTTCCGGAACACCTGGTCTTTACCTCTAGTTCCTTTGAAAGGGGCTTTGCGTAATTCTTTCCCTTTTTCGTATTTGGCAATCTTTTTAATCAATTTTTCAGTTCGATTTATTGTTTTGTTGACGTTTTAGATGTCTCTGATGTTTAAGGTTAAATTGTAGTTAAGACTGTATGCCTGAAATATCATAGGTATTGTGTTCGCAATGATAATAGAATTCATGACTTCTCAACAATTATTTCTAACTTCAATATATGTAACTCAATATTTTAATTAAGATTGTAAAAAAATCACACAAAATAATACCGTCTTTATAATCTAAATTAAGATACAGTCGTGCCAAAATCCATACAGCTATTTCGTCCCTATAGGACTTGTCAGTGTTACTATGCAAAGGCCTTAAAAGTGAAGCATAGGAGGCGACTGAGGAACTGATGCCGGCCGACAGAATTGCTCTAAATATCGCGATTTTCGTGATAGATGTCAACTACTGACGAACAAACTTACGGCACAGGGATTCGAGAAATGCAGGTTGATGAAGACTAAGGGCAAGTTTTATGGTCGCCATCCTCATATCATCGAGAAATATTCTGTATCTTTGTGTGATATGAAGATGGACGTTTTTGAGTTTGCTTGTTCGTGTGTTTACTTGTTGTGATGACAATGATGACTCTGTTCTCATTTTGAGGATTGATGCTTACTTGGCTTGGATGTGACCAAAATTTACATGGCGGGTGTCGTCGATGAAGCAGAATATGCTTACTCTTCCGGAACACCTGATCTTATTCTCTTGTGCTTTTACGAGAGTCTCCATGTTAATGTTTTCTTTGTTCCTATTTTGCCCCTAGTTTAATCGATTTTGAATTCCGATTATGGTTTTGTAGACGCTTTAGTAATCTCTGATTTTTTTTATCAAGATAGGGAGGTGCACAAGCCGTATGATTCAGGGCCACCATGATTCAATAAATATTGTAATTTTCAAAATCTTTAAAACAAAACAAATCTTTCTTTACGCATGAGACGATTTCTCATTTGATGCCAAGATCATAGACTATTATGTTTCATATGCTCTCTTTTCTTTCAAAAGTCATATTAAATTATAAAGCGACTTTGAAAGTCGAACTGTTTATCATCAGTACTAAGCTTCAACTGTTGGAAAGTGTTAATACAAATAACTATGCATAAAATAACTCAGTTAATCAATACAAATAACACAAACTTGACATCAATAAGTAATTTAGGGTCAGACCATTTAATACATCTCAGAATACCAAAGCATCAATAAAACCATGATCCGAACTCAAAATCAATCAAACTAGAGGCACGACATGAACAAAGGAAATATTTACATAGAGAACATCGTAAAAGTACAACAGAATAAGACCAGGTATTCCGGAAGAGTAAGTGTCTTTTGCTTCATCAACGACACCCGCCATGTAAATCTTGGTCATATCCAATAAACCTCAATCCTAAAAATGAGAACCTAGTCATCATATTGATTAATGATTCCAAACAGATGACATTTGAAAATGACATGCCAATCAGCTCATTTTTAAAACTTTCTTTTTCAAAAGTAGTAATATTCTTGTCACATAAACTGTTTCGTAAATGCAATGCATTGATAGTCTATTATGAAAACATACCTACAGATACACTTTCCTACGAATGCCGCTTGGGTGGTCTCTAAACGTGTTGCGCCTGTCACTGTAAATCATAAGTAGAACCATATCACGTGTATACACGTTTTCTCATAATGAAATAAAAAAAAAAAATTCCAACAAACGGAATGTTATTATATTTCCGATCTTGAAAAGCCATGATGTGGATTTTTTTGATTCATGATAGTCATTATTGTAAATCAAACAAGTCAAAACGGTGGCTGCTACTTTGGTTATTTGATCTTATTGATCTACTTTGAATACTGCAAACAAACTTATTTTCGTGTGGGATTAATTTTCGCGTATTTTGCGGGTGATTAAAATATGCGAAAATTAATCGCCGCGAAATAGTTTCATTAAAGTAATGGCAGCTCTGCACAAGGGATGTACGACTGTATTAAAAAAATCAATTTAAGAAATTCAATCGCCTCGAAATAGTCGTTTGATATCAAAACGCGAAATTAAGTCGCCGCGAAAATATGTTGGTTTACAGTAGGTAATAAAATGGCGATTTTCATTAATCATTTCATTGTAAAGGTAACAACAGTGTTGGTCTTCGTTCATTTATTCACTTTGTATGTAACAAAAAAGTCTTTTCTTTTTATCTTTACACAATGAAGGTAGCCGCAATCTCTTTCCTGTAACAATAAAGTCGTGTTTCGTCATCTCTCTACCTGGTGTAAGGAACAGTGTCGCGTTTGGATATTTTCTACATTGAATATGCAACAACAGTGCTACTTCGTTAATTTCTACGTGGTATTTGTAACAACAACTTCGTTAAACGTTGATATGCACATTATGTAGGTAACGACAGTGTCGTGTTTGCTTATGTAACAATTTGCTTTTCTGTATACGTTAAAGTGTTGCTGTCATTTTTCATTGATATATGTATAGGAACCATCATCATGTCAGTCATGATTTGCTAATCTACACATGGTATGGAACAACAATGTCGTTTTTCGTTCATCTCTAAATTTTAGTTTGAAAAAAAATTGTTGTTCACTTATCACTACATTGTACAGGGAACAAAGGTGTCGTTTTTCGTTAATTTCTCACTTGTATTTAAAACAACAAAATAATTTTACGCTACTGTCTACATTGTACAGGAAACAACAGTGTTGTTCTCACTTTACATCTTAAATGTATTTGTAACAATAAAGTAAGTTTTTGCCAATCTCTAAATTGTATTCGTAACAATAAAAAAAGAGAATACCGAAGCGTCAACATAATCATAATCCAAACTCAAAATCGATTAAACCAGGGACAAAATTTTAACAAAGGAAAGATTTACATGGAGACCCTTGCAAAAGTACAAGAGACTAAGACCAGGTGTTCCGGTAAACACACTAATGAGCATACTCAAAAACGTCCATCTTCATATCACTTAAAGATACAGAATATTTCTCAATGAGACAAAGATGGCGACCATAAAACTTAGTGTTTTTTTTCGTTATTTGTAACACAGACGTTTAATAGCGAAGACAAACCGACTTCGAGACTGAAGGACGCAGGGTCAGCAATGTTAGTGAATACTGATCCTTTCACCACTTTATTCATAATACATGTAGTAATGACTTGATCTCATTATGCAACTTGGATATTTATTAGAATTATACTTCGTTTAAAACCCCAGAATACTATCGATATTGTTCTTAATCGCGCAATAATTAGATAGCGACATACTTGTTCACCGTCATTTACAATGGGATTAAAACATAACTGCAGTAACGTATAACATATTTCTAGTTTAATATATCACAATGCATTTTATGTAAAAGTATTGTTCTTCATTTGACGTTTTAGGAATTCAAAACGTTAATATGTAACATTTGTATGTTAATCATCTGTTGGCCTACGTCGACCGGCGCCCTGTACTTACATACACTGTTTCCATTTCTTAACTATAGATAGTATTGAAAGTATGTTTTAGCACTCAGAGCCGATAATTGTGTTATAGCAACCAGCATAAAGCAAACTACCCAAATTGCGTTTCGTGAAAAATCCTTTATTTTCTTTCATTTTCGTTTTTTCGTTTTTTTTTGTTTGTTTGTTTTTTTTTTAAAGTATTTCAACTATTAAATTGTTCTATCAATTAATTCAAAATATAGAAATTAATTAAGAATTTTGTTTTATCTTTCACAACTTAAAGATATGAGGGAAAGCAATTATACTTAACGTGTTACAAATTGTGCTTTTTTGTGAACGTTTATGAACGTTATATGGATGACTGTATCCCTAATTCAAAGACATATGCAAATAAAAACAAGTCATATCAAGGGATTAGAATCTAATGTGATTGCCGACTTGGCGTTTACTTAGATATGACCATTATATACATGGTAGGTGTTGTCGATGAAGCAGAAAACGCTTACTATCCGGAACACCTGGTCTTATTTTCTTCTACGTTTTCAAGAGATATCGTGTAAATGGTTCCCTTGCTCATATTTTGCCCTCGAGTTTTTGTTCGGATTATGGTTTGGTTGATTTTTGTTGAAACCCTTTGTTAAATAATAACAATTCATATTTCTACAATTCTAACTTTGTGTGTGGTCCATAATCACATGGTATATTAATGCTCACGAATAATCTTTATATGTTTGTAAATGTAAAATGTCAGATTCTAAAGTCCTCGTTGTAAAGGGCTGTTCGAATTTCATTTCTTAACATCTTCTTCGTGTTAAAAAAATTGCAAGTAAAGATTAAATATCTATTGGTTGTGTAAACGAATTATGATATAATCCGAAATCATTTATTATTTTTACAAGTGAGTCAGATTATTAATTTCATATTCATTGCTAGCATCTAATTTGCATGGTTAACTATTTCCTATTACGAAACACAGATTATTAAAGAGCAAAAAATCTACGACAAAAAGCGGACACATTCACGTGATCTTTGTAAACAAAATGCCAAAGCCAGTTTATAATTGCCTTATCTTTAGTGAGAACGGTATACACAATTTTCATGGATATTATATATGAGAACAAAATAAATATAATGTATCTATCTGAACAATTAATATCAAACAGTGATCAGTTTATCAGATGACGTAGAAGATGAGTCACGGGTCTTCACCAAGATGGCTGGGACTCTATTCTCCGAACGGACGTAAAAAAGGTTTGCTTTCACATACCCGACCAAATCGACTTTTTTCCAAGTACTCAAGTTTCCTCCAGAATATATAATATATGAAGTTACATCCGGACCAACTTTAAGAGTGATTAACATAAGTTAGAATAATTGTTGTAGAAAATATAAGGGACATTATTACCAAAGACACAAATAACAGAGCTTCCGTTTTCTTTCTTGACTGAGAAGCATAACTTAGCATAAAATATGTTCGTCCATCTGATTATAATATATAGGGGTTGTTTTGATTAATCTTTATTCAAACGACCAACCATGATAACATAACTGATATCTAACATGAATACAGGCCACAGCAGGTGTTACATGTCCAAGCAAAATATATCAACATATTCTTTTATCGTTTTGTGTGCACAGGAAATATCAGGCATTGAAAGCAGTGAATGGAGCGATCGATTTTGATTGGCCAATGCTAAACTTAATAAAGCACATATATCAATATAACGGTATGTACACTGTCATTGTAAGTTGTACAGTAAAAGATAAGTAATTGAGTATCTAATACTACGGTAAACATAAGCCTTGTTCGAACAATAAGTCCACACCTGAATGTCATTTTTTACCGGACGCTAACATTTGTTTGTAAGTACAATTAACCTATTGTATTTTTTAAAGATCGAATGTTGTCATTAGTATCCAAAATAATAACCACTCAATAATGTTAATTGACAAATAATTAAACAAATGCAATATTCGCGTCTATGTAATTCCGCCCTTCACCTATATGCTTAAGTCGGTTTTGAGAGTTGATGGAAGTACTAAGCATGTCTGCTATGGTGATACGGAAGTTATTGAAAAACCTGATAATTGTACCATAGCAATGCCTTGGTATTATCTGTAGGTAAGATGGCATATTGGTGATAAATGTCCTACTGTTTTCTAAATAAAGGTTGTGTGTGCTATGCATGTATAATACGTGTCACTATCAGCCCAGGAATCTCATCAACACGTGTGTAGAAGTGTACTACGTACTGGCGTCGAATGTCGGCGGTGAATCGATAAGACATGGTAGCATCCGTACAGAAAGACACAACTGACACATGATGCCGTAAAGCAAGGAATGATGTGAAAAAACAGCATAACTTTAAGCTTAGTGCTAACACGTAGAACACAAGGCAGTGGTATGCAATGCGCTTTTGAGATTAATCATATTCATTTATATATGATTAATGCCTTTGATAATATACTAATAGAACTTTGCTACGTAATTTCCGATAACTTATGAACATAAAAAAACATCTTAAGATATCGCCGTCATTAAATTTTATTTCCTTCAGCAAAAGGAGAATTTAAAAAAGCAAATATGACAAAAAGCGCCGCAGTAAGGTGCAGCTAAACGAAAGTGTCCGAGTGGAAGCAAGAAAAGTTTTTGTCATGGAAACGTAACTGGGTCTTTTCACATGAGTTCGCGAAGAGAAAGAGGAAGAGATACGAACGAAGACGCCAGTGTAAAGAAAATTGTAAATTATTACGAATTAATGCCATTTGTATGAACAACACCCGGGCCTCCCTTGAAAGTGTAAAAAAATGTCAACATGAAGAGAAATATAAAGAACGACGTGAAAAAGAAGGACTGGCTTAGGAAAACATAACGAAATAAGACCTTCACATTCAGGCCTTAATGCTTATCTGGTTCGATTCTTTTTAATGTTCGGGGACAGATCGAAGGTGGGTACGAGCCAGACTTTCCCACAGCCTACCAAAGTAGATTACTACATTAAGCATAAATCCTTACCTACGTGATCAAGCTGTCGACGTCAATTTGTTGGCAAACAAAAATCCAAGTATATGATATATAAAATATGACATGGTCATTTCCATATCAGGCCATGTATCAACCCTCGACCAAATATTGACCCCTTGCGCCTTCGGCCCTTGGACCGATAGTGGGATCCCGTGTTGATGCAGCGCCTGATATGGCAATGTAGTATTCTCTATTTAATGGCGGGTTCCCGATGTATGTGTGGGTGAGTGCGTTTGTATTTAGGAAGCTGGTATATTCGTGTAAGCCTCATTCCGAACATCCGGAACTTTTGCAGGTTTAAAATGCAATAGCAAAGCTCGATTCCTGTGTTTCAGCTCATTTGCTGAACACATGCCCTGAACTATTACACGAGAAGTGGTCTACATATATATCCAGTATAAATTCACTGATCATCAACAGAACGAAATACTCGAGAACAATAACGAAATTTGCAGATCATCATTTCATAATCGATGGGTAATGTCTAGACACAGATGCGTGAAGAGTATTTGCTGTTATTTATGTGAGAAATTGGAATTATTTAAATTTACTGACATCACTGAAACACACATAGCTCAACATATAGGCATATCACAAATGTACTTGCAAGAACAAATGCATGCGAAAATAATTGTGGTCCACAATGGATACTATTGCCTGTCCTGTCCTGTCTGCCGGTACCGTTGTCAGGAAAACACCACCAGTGCATAATTTAAGCCGATTACAACAATCTACGGCACTTGATGCGAAGATTTATTTTAAAAAGATGACGTAACACACACATATGATGACGTAACACACACATATGATGACGTAACACACACATATGCTGCACTTTTTAAATTTAGTAATAGATTCAGTATGCAGAAAAAAATTAAACTGCACCATACAGGTGTTTCGTCCTCCTAGGACTCTTCAGTGATGTCAGGGGGAAAAAGGTAGGAATCCAAAATTTCGACACTAATATGAAGCAGAAGGTCACTACACTAAATGATCCGTATATATTGTAGATATGCGCCGGGTGGGATACTACTGTAGTATTCGTTCTCTGTGTTTCGTGCGACGTTAACAGGTTATGACAACAATTGGTGCTGACGTTGTCAGTGAAATGAGGCTGAAAGTATAATGGGACTGGAAGTATAAGGTATAAAGTATGATGGGATTGAAAGTATAATGGGACTGGAAGTATAAAGTATAAAGTATGATTGGATTGAAAGTATAATGGGACTGGAAGTATAAAGTACAAAGTATGATGGGACTGGACGTATAATGGGACTGAAAGGGATGCTATGATGGGTGCTCTCGTTATTTTGTTTCATTAAAATACCACTATAAATTCGACATCATATCCGATCAAATCATTGGATAAATGAAATAAACTTAAACAGTATATATGATAAAGAAATAAAGAAAATTTGTTTTCAAAAAAAAAATGTATTATTCCGAAATGATGCCTTTATACATAACTACCATAAACAGAAATTAGAACTACCTACGCTTCTGTGTCTACCAGTGGACTGATGAATGACCTTGGACGAATGACCTTGGACGAGAAAAGGTGGTTGTTGCCATACTTATAGATCTCTTGAAGGCATGTGAATACCTTACCCGCTATATCTCAATCTGTTGGTGGAGAAGCTGCGAACCCACGGGTTTGACAAAAGGGATATTAGTCTAACCAGCACATATATATCACAGCCTAGACCGATACATTTCAGGGCTAACAACACTAAGTCCTTTAAAATCTCAGACTCTATTATAAAGTGTATAGACTCTAAATCTACTGAGTGTCACGACTGATGTTAACCTTAATGTGACACCACATCTTTATATATCTAGGAAAGCTGCCAAACAACAAGCTGTGCTCACTAATAAAATAATCCAGTAGAATCTGCTTATGAACTTTGAAATTCCGATCAAACCATTATGGTTCAGTGGTTTTGTGTGAGCCATCGACGGTTTCGCAGGGCCCAAACAAGGCAAGACAGAAGGCCTCTTCGCAAACAGTTTGTGCCATTTTAGACTTTTACGGATGTTCTGGCGTCTTTTCAAGAAAAGTCCTTGTTGTTATGATTGAGAAAGGAACCCGATCACAAAGATGGTGCAGCAGTATCAATGGGTCTTTAAATGCCCAATATACGTAACTTCGAGAAATTGTTCGTGATTCTGAAAAATTCCAGTTGACAACCATGCAAAAATAAGCCTTAAACGAAGTGAACTAACAAGAAACTCTGGACAAAAAAAATCAAAGTATTGAGAATAATTCAGGTGGGGCCTACTTCAACAACAATGGACGCGTGTTTACAAATAGCGTGTTCCAACTGCTGCTGTACCGGTAACAGCGGAATAAGTCATCTTGATTATTGCTGATACCATATAATCTTAACCAAATCTATAAAAATAATAAGTAATTAGTCTTGATTTTCGCTTAAAGTTTTGACGAAAGTTACGTAAATTGGATCTTTAAGAGGGGTGGTAACTCGTGGTCGGCTACTCCTGTGACGGTTGGATGTTGGAGCAGCGGCACTGAAACGGTGCCATTGATGACAAACCGTCTTCTGGCTATACCTAAAACTCCTTGCAATCTCGCGTCGTGTTACTCTGATTTGGAGCATGCCTATAGTAGCCCGTTCCATCTCTTCCTTTGACAGACGCGGCAACACGTTAATCTTTAAAATTTAAGACCAAATCATAATCATGATTTTTTGAAGTGGTTAAGGTTTTGGGATAGTGCATTTTGTATAGATATCTACGTTATTAAAATTAAAAAAACCTCGAGCAAAGTGAATGAATTTGTTTTGTTTTAGGAGAAATCTTTAATGTTCACGAATGACTGATTTTAATAAAAGTACAGGCAATTAATTCAGAGATTCCCTCAGAAGAATAATCAACTGAAAAAATTACGTCATAGATAACCTTTTTTTTGTTCAGTATACTGCAATGTGCTTTTAGTAATTTGGTATTTTGCATGATAATATGCTTGTTCTGGTAACGTAATTAAAACAAAACCAATCATTCTTATCCTTAGCTAATATATGTTATAACTTTGCTGTGACATTTTCCCTCGTGTTTGGCTTCAGAGCTATGTTTCCGTTTCCAATTACACAACTCTGAAGATAATGAATATTGCATACACGATTGAGTTCTTTCACACAAGTGAATAGTTTAGGCATACGATGAGGACTAATATATTCATTAATAATATTAAATTCTCTCTCAAACGGGAGGAAATACTTTTCGAAGAATGCTTACAAAGTGTGCAGCAACACACATATGGCCTGAAGCTTGTACATATCAGTTTCGTCAATAAGATGATACTATGGTTGGCACTGTCACGTAATATATATATATACGTTGTCATGTTTTGATATAGTATGACAAAAGCAAAGCCTTAAAAGAGCTCAGCTTTAGTAAATCTCTTATATTTAACGAGAAGCATGCTATACTGGTTCATAAAGAGATACGAATTCCATAATTTCAAGTCGACAAAACCCTTCTCAGGTAAATGCAACATACATCAGATGAAATATTTTCCGGTTATTTGAAAATCCGGAAATAACAAATGAAGGTCAAGGGTGACGTAACGTAATTGTGTGACGTGTTTCCACCTGGGGGCTACTTCCGGATGAACAAAATCAAAGACAGCAAGGGTAGCAACAAGGGAAACAACTATGTTTACGTAGGCATGTGAAACCATTCAAGAGCTTCGTCCGGGCGCCATCGGCGCCCGACTGCGCTCTTATAAACAGTTGTGTTTTTCAGTTCCCGGAATGAAACATACTAGGAATACGTATCTCCCCAACAATAATATATATTAACACAAAAAGCCTGGACCTAGGAAGTTATTATTGCCTCCACTTTTACAAAACATTCATAATTGAGTAATATATACAGAAATGAACACAATAAATATTGATAAAGTAAATGGGTTTAACGCACCTGACCGTTCTGCAATCTACATCAGTTGATACATTTTGGATTCCCATTGTTTTGCATCTAGCATCACTGACGAGTCCCGGAAGGACGAACAGCTGTATGATGCAGTTTAATTCATTTTTTCGGCATACTATATTTATTACAGTTCTAATTTTGTGTAAGCATGTGTGTGTATGTGTATGTGTTACGTCGCATGTAACACATAAATGAATAGTTAATGCAAATTAAATGAGTCCTTCAAATAAAATTGAGAACTTAATACGTTATTGAATACTTTATACGCAAATAGGTAGCAATGTATATGTGACCGGGATAATGAAGCAGTATTGTGGACATGAACAACTCTTGGAACTGACGTACGTGTACAGGTATTAATGAACTACATGATGTATGTTGAGCTTCTATGAGAGAACATATGTGCGATACATTTCGAACAAGAACACATGTATTTCCGACTGTAAAATATCTTGAGTTCAGTCTGAGTTATGTTTGCTAAACTCATATGATATCAAAGTAAACCGTGAAACAGGACGTTATGTAAGGCTTAAGGTTTGTTAAATTCATAACTTAATAACAGACTAAAGCCAGACCTTATGATACTATTACCCATATGGCTGATATTGCTGTCTTACTCATTATGTGGGTTAGATTAGTTTCTCGGATATCAGATATATGTGCATAGTTCCAGAATACAGACACTGATTTCTGAATTATCTTCCATAACGTACATTGTACTTAGTTGACGTAAAACAAATCTAGAGAATACCAAACCGTTAACAAAACCACAATCCGAACTCGATATCGAAGCAAAGTATGAACTAAGGAAATGGAGACCCTCGTAAAAGTACATGATAATAAGACCAGATGTTGCGGAAGAGTAAGCGTCTTCTGCTTCATCGACGACATCGCCATGTAAATCGAGGTCAAATCCAAGTAAATAGCATTACCTCAAAGTGAGAACTTAGGCATAATTCTCAATCACAAAAAGCAGGCATACTGATGAGCATAAACCTTCATCATTATAGCATGCAAGGATGTAGAATATTTCTCTTTTCAATCACAACAATGCAATGTGGTAATAAAGTCATAGAGATGTTTTTTTCTAGTTTGTACCCTCGACTTTTTTCTAGGGTAGAAATATATTTCGTAAACCATATAGGAACCCTTACCTTGTCAAGGGAGAAACAATGTCATGATGTCGACACATGGCTTCTGAATGTATCTCTACTTTTGCTCTTTATTATGAACATTGTGGAATATTTTTGAATTGTTGTTTTGTCAACCTTAAATATGATTTATCAAACTAAATTCACAAAATGATGCAAACAATAAATCTAAATATATGTTTATAGATCTTCATAGTTTAAATTAGTTTTGGATTATCTTAGGATAAAATGCCTAACCATATTTTCATCAACATGCTTTAACTTCACGAAATTGTTTAACTTTTAAATAGCAAAGGAAAAGATTGTTTCTTAACTTAAGATTGTCTCTTTACCTTCTGTAAAGCATTTCTTTGAACATTTTTAAATTAAGGAGTTTTCTTAGGTTAAGGAACGTTGATAAAACCGTGGCCTGATTTAGTTTAAGAATACATTTTACAAGGCAAAGTTATACTTGTGGTTTTACTTTACACAATCAACAGCTGAACCTACATAAACCTTATACTGCTTTCATATACTTGATATTCAGAACTACCCTCGGCTGAAAACGTGAGCACTGCATACATCAAAATACTGAGCTCAGGAGATAATGAAGTTCTTGAGAATCAATTATAAGTGCCCAGAAGGCAAACCACAACATGTACCTCTGTGGCGAACAGAACAACATAGATAATTGGTATCTGTATACAACGTTTTGATGTGGTTAGTATGGTTGATGTGGCTAACCACAACCACTACAGTTTGGCAATGGAACTGTACAAAACCAGACATCACCATTAACCTTTGTACATCTAACGTTCGTGTACCAGTAAGATAGGGTAATGTAGGGCAACCGCATTGAGCCAGGAGACTACAATATATATATACCGAAAGGTGAGACAGAAAACAGCCACTTGATAAGGTAGAATATTACAGCAGGTTTCACTACTGATAAAATATTAATCCTTTGGCTTTATGAAACGTATCTAAAAATTCAGTGTATCATGTCTCTACGATTCGTGAGCAGTTGTGTAACAGTTTCAAGGCTAAAAGCTTAAAAAACAGTTGCGTATAGATTAAATGTTAGCTCGTATTTTGAGTACCTGGTTTCGTATGCAAAAATCCTATTTTACAAATTATCGTTTAGTAGCAATTTCAGAAATTCATGTTCTTATTCGGTTTTAATGTTCAGCTATTTTAACTGGCGTGTTTATACGAATTGTAGACAAATAAAAGATACACTTTAAAGTATTAAACGTGTACACTTTTATACACTGTTATACCCACACCGGAAAACTATCGCAGTACTTTCTAGCCTCCCAACAAAAATATCCTTACGCTTACTCTTCCGGAACACATGGTCGTATTCTTTTGTACTTTTACGATAGTCTCCATGTAAATCTGCCCTTATGTCCTAATTTGTCTCAGTTTATTCAATTTTGAGTTCGGATTAGGATTTTGTTGATGCTTTGGTATTCTCTGATTGTTTCTTCTACACTTTACAAAAAGCAAAATTATCGAATTTTCTCCTACTGTTGTACCAAACAACATAATTGCCCTCCAAATGTTCCAATTGTTGCACTCACAGAGGCACACAATATCACACTCACTTGTTAAATGCTTTACAGTTCCAGCAAAACAAGGACATTTACGACAAAAAATAATATAAGATCTATAGTAGTAAATTATACATATATGTTTGAAATATAATAGTTTTCCATATGAACCACTAAAGAAAAGAACGAGCCCAAGAATACACACTCAAGTATACAATTAACTGTAGAGGTTTACGCAGATTTAAGTAAATAAACTAGTGGATAAAACCTGAGTTTGATTGTCAAAATGTATCTATATCAAATCGAACCAGACAAACTTGTTTGTAATAAAAGTAAATGACGACATCCAAAACAACATGACATGCTCTCAAAAAGCTTCTGTGTTACATCTTACAAATAAAAGCATAAGAGAAATACCGAAGCGTCGATGGAACCAGTATCCGAACTCAAATTTGAATCAACTAGTGCCAATATATGAACCAGGGAAAGGTTTACACGAAATCCTCTGTATGGTACAAGTTAAAAGACCAGGTGATCCGGAAAAGTAAGCGTCTTCTGCTTCATTGGCGACACCCACCTGTACTTCTTGGTCACATGCAAAGAAACATCCCGTCAAAGTGAGAACCGAGTAATTGCCAATCACATCAAGCAAGTTCAATGATGTACATATTCAAAAAGTCCACCTTTATATCATATAAAGATACACAATTAGACCAAGGAGGCGACCAATCAACATGTTTATATATCAACCTACATATCTTGATTCTCAGTAACGTATGTTTTTGTGTCACCAGCCGACATCTAACTAGGGCAATACATAGAATAACGAAGATAAGAAGGATGATACTATTAAGAAAGGGAAAGTTAGCGAAGTTCATAATAGTCGTCTTGTTAATCGTATAGCTAAATAGTAAGGTGTTCATGTTGGAAATAGTTTAAGTAAAGATCGAAGTGAACAGCTGATGTTATGATGGAATGTCTAACGCCGAACATCAGGTACACAGCAAACATTTCTGAAACATGCCAAAAAATAGAGCATATCGGGGCGTTAACAAAACCATAATCTGAACTCTAAATCGATTAAACTAGGGGTAAAATATGAACAAAGGAAAGATTTACACGGAGACTCTCGTAAAAGTACAAGGGAATAAGAACAGGTTTTCCGGAAGAGTAAGCGTATCCTGCTTGATTGAGGACAACCGCCATGTAAATCTTTGTCACATCCAAGTAAACATCAAGTCCTCATTGTCAATCACAACAAGTAAACACACTAATAAACATATTCAAAAACGTCAATCTTCATATCACTTAGAGATACAGAATATATCTCAATGAGACAACGTAGTATTGTAAAACAATAGACGTAACTTTAATATAACACCTTTCACTGAGATTAGCTGAAGACTTATACGAATTGTACTACAATCTCATGTATTGGTATGTTTAGGTATAAATCGGTTAATGAATACTCTATAGATTTCCTCGTCTGCAATGTTAGTAGTAAGTTTCAGGACTAACAATCAAGTATTTGAACGGCTCATATCATACTGACTCTTTAACCAAAATCGTTTGATAGGGTTACCAGCATTTTGAAAAAAACGAATTTCAAATTATTTGACATCTGATATCATTTTCAAGCACAAAACAGTGTTGTATGTAGCAATAAAAGTATGTTTTGGTATGATTCGGAACACATCGCCCAGATATCAATGAGTTCTGAATGTTCAGCATAGAATATTCCTTCACTGAATCATATACATTTCATTTACTACGTATTTCTTATCAACATGATAGCTGTCCAGGAAATGCATCTACTTTGAGCAGGCTCTTGAATATCAAATCAGCTGTCGCTTTCAAAAGCGATTAGCAGAAAAGATTATATTGTTACAGTATGTAGAAAATAGAAAACAAATACCATTGATCTTAAAAGAGAAAATGACGAAAGAATTCGTTTGTTCTTACATTTTATAGGTAAGTACATTATATATATACTATTGCTATGAAACCAAAACCAATCCGAAATATGGTAAATCTAGTTAAGAAACCAGACAAAGACATTTAAAAAATGTGACAATCAAGATGATATCACAAAATAATTATGTTTTTTATCAGATGAATGCCTTCAGATGTGGTTCGGAACGAGAACAAATGACGTCCAAGAAACCACAAACAAGTCTTTACCACTTTATCATAAACATCTTACAAACAAGTTAACAAACCGTGGAGTCATACTACGGAACACTACCTTTATATGACTTCAATTAAAATGGATCTATTATTGAAGATGCGAAATTGTAATGCAAGATATGGAGGAAGATAAGTCCAATAAAGATGTGTGATTATTACCTTTACACTCTTTCCGTTACCACATCAATCATGATACTTAACGGTCCCTGTCGTGTAGCAGTTTGCGGTAGAAACCACTTACATCATCATTGGATTAAATTGATGTGGGAAAAGAATTTATTATAAAGGTGCTGATTAATATCTAAGGTAAAACACGAGGATACATTACTACGGCGTCACTATATAATTAGCGTTTTGATTTGAAAAATCTTTAGGAAAATAGCAATAGTGACCAAGACAATTAAAAGTCCGGTGGGGCTGCATCGTTCACCTGGTGCCTTGAGTGTATCAAACAACATAAAAATGTACATGTTTAATTCACATTCATGTGAGTTATAAGTTGTTTATGTCTGAAAGTGTTTCCTCGAAATAGTATAGGTCTAGGATCATTGATTACTCAGAGAAGTCGTTTAAAGGTTTTAATAGATTTGACCCTTGTGACATTGTCATTCCTGTTTGCAAACTTTGTCGGGCTTCACCCAAGAAAACTGCAGCCAACCATCATGCTTCTAACGTGACCCTTTGACCTTGAGTACGACTTATGGTCACTCCTGTTCGCAAGCATTGTTAGGCTTCAGCAGAATTACCTTTCAGCCGAATAGCAAACTTCTAAGCCTATTTGTTAATCAGAAGAAGTCGTCAAAATGTTTAAACATATTTAACCCCTGTGACTTAGAATACGGAATAATGTAATTTCTTTGCGCAAACTTTGTCAGGCAAATATTATGGTTCTAGGCATTTTAGTTCATCAGAAGAAGTGTATTTTTTTTTACCAAATTTGGCCTGTTTGACTTTAAATCTTCTATAACATATAGTTCGAATCTCTTTTTGCAAAATTTGTCGGGCTTTATCCAAGGAATCTGTCTGCCAAATATCATGCTTTTATGTCTTTTTGTAAATCAGAAAAAGTTGTTTCAAGGTTCTAACATATTTGACATTTGTGGCCTTGAATATACGTCAAAGTCATTTCTTTTTGCAAACTTTGTCAGGTTTCATCTAAGGGATCTCTCTGGCAAACATCATGTTTCAAGGTATTTTAGTTAATCATGAGAAGTCTTAAAGTTTTAAACAAGTTTGGTCCCTTTGACTTTGAAACTTCTATGCTCTTTCAGGCAAATACCATGTTTCTAGGCATTTGTGTTAATCAGGAGAAGTCCTTTTAATTATTGTAACGTATTTGACCCCACTGGTCTTGAATATGGACAAAGGTCTTTTTGCGCATTCATCCAAGGAATATTCCAGTCAAATATCGTGCTTCTAGGCATATTTGTTTATCAATAGATGTCTTTCAAATGTAAAAGGTGACGACGGACGAACGGACGCCTTGCCACATTATAAGTAGAAACTTCAGTTTTTGGACCATGATCC
The DNA here is from genome assembly GCA_947623455.1 of Mimachlamys varia. Classification (NCBI taxonomy): domain Eukaryota; kingdom Metazoa; phylum Mollusca; class Bivalvia; order Pectinida; family Pectinidae; genus Mimachlamys; species Mimachlamys varia. The sequence goes on from OX392545.1 coordinate 33,050,408, forward strand.
TTACTCGTTGTCTTTTGTAAGCGAACTTAAATTTCTACTTTTCATTTTTCTTGCCTACATTGCTGATGCTGACAGACTAACTTAAAACTCTTATTTAACCTACTATTCTGACATTTTTTATAAAAAAAGGCAAAGTGTAGAAAATGGAGGAAACTCAGTTTATGAATGGATATATTATCATTCAGGGGCTTCGTTAGGGCGCATTGAGCGCCCGGTAGGTACACCCTTATAATGTTGGATATTCGTTGTATATAAGATAAGTTTCAAGTGAAAATAACTTCTGTAACATTTAATGGTCACCAAATTGATATCATACATTATATTACCTTGTGTGTTATAAATAGTTGTTTTTGTTTTGTTTCAGCAACACCCGTGCGCCTTTGCCTTCAAATGACCTGACATGTGGCGTAGATATGATAACAGACGTTTCGGTGGACCTCTTTCAATATTCTCAAGGATTGTCATTAAGTATTTGCTGAAGTTATTGTTTTGAAACATCGATTACATTTTCTTTCAAATGTTCAAGTTCTCTGAAATTCATATGGGTTTTTTAACATGTTGCCGATACGTGTGAGCTGAACACGTTTTTATCCGAAAATGCTCATTCAGATATACTGCATTATTAATTATATTGCTTGATATTTGCAATACAGGAAAACACGGCTATACAAACTTCGACAAGGAACATTCTCATTTAGGACGTTCGTAAATTACATCAGAGATGACCTGACGTATAGCCTCGGTAGAGCAGTTCTCAGAAGGATGGACCGACGTTGCCATATTGTAAACGAATACTAAATGGGTACCCTATCCAACACGGATACAGAACGGAGCAGAGAACAAGGTTATTGGATAATGTCTTATATATATTACGCAGAGATGTATCTCTCGACAAAAGTTAGCTGGTGGGGAGATACAAATGGGTTCCGTCCGTCCGGATCCCTTCCGCATGATATCTTTTGAAGGAATGGTCGGATTTCGATAAGACATGCTTTGTAGGCGAATCATATAAAACGCTCGCTCAAGTGCGATTATTGCCTAATTCTGTACATTCTGATTTTTTTTGCTCGATATCTTTTGAAAAAAAAAATGGATTTCGATTAGACTTACCTGGTTTAATTTAGTGATTAAAAATTATCTAATATTGAATTGCTTTTCGCATGATATCTTCTATAAGAATTATAGACTTTTAATGTATGAGACTTGTATGGTAAACGTATTACCTGAGCCCATTAATCCGGTCTGATCAGTCAGTATTTATTATAATTGCATGGTGACCTATGACCTCCCCCGTCCCCCTAGTTCAAGGTTTAGTATTGGAATTAACATGCATATACGTAAAATGACCAACTGGCGCGTTTTTCTTCAGCGAACCTTCATTTGGTTGTACTCTTTACTTGACCGCTGCAACGATAGTAAATTAAAAGTGTCTTACCTTGCAGGTGCAAATGATAAAACGCTTCCCGACGACCCAATCTATCATATCTAAAAAGATAAAACACATAAATTGAGGATAAATAAGGTTAGCCACAGGAAAGGAAAACTGGTTATACTTAAGGCTAGTGTAACAGAGAAATATAAAACATTGAACACTATCAACCAAATCTGATTAAAATGCAGATTATAAACCCGCTCCGTTACATCTTGATCAAGATCTAACAGCATCCTATATGAGGTACGCTCTGGTGACCTTTTGTATTGGCCAATCAAAATACCACTTTCAAATTCATGAATGTGAATGTTTTGGGGCGAAAAAGCTTGAATAATCTTATCTGTGCGTTTAGCCATTTCGTCACAGCAAGTAAATGCATATATGTAACAAAATGACTTTGTGTAGATGACAATTGTGTCCTGTCATCAATTTGGCAATTAGACTGGCGTATGAAGTAACGAGGTGACAAAGGACATGACCTCTTATGTGATGTTGTCAGATCCGTATACACCAGAGTGAGAATAAGGCTCTGTATTTCAATTAGATTGGTATCAACCGTGTCTTCTTTATTTGTCTAGACATGCGCTTAGCCATGGTCACTGACAATAACGTGATCATGTTGATAACCACCAAAGGTTGTCTATTTCGGCCATGCCTTTATTTCGATGTGTCCTTCAACGGTTAACTTTACTGTTTAACGTAAGTTTCGTGTCAATGTTGTTCTTAGCAGCATGAAAATTGTACAAATTCTGGAAAACAGAATGGATTTCGCTATTATGAGCGTTCTACAGAAGAGCACTAGGGTCATGTAGGAAATATGTTTCATGCTTATAACTCGAAATTTTAAAAATAGCAACTCGAAATTTGGAGCGAGTTTTCATTTGTTTTTAATTACAAGTTATCATCTTGATATTTCGACATATTATCTGAAAATTACGAGTTAGTCATAATTTTGGTCGATATTTATTAGAGTTATTACCTCGAAATTTCGAGTCATTTTAATATTTTGAGTAAGTGAATGGAAATCTCGAGTAAATAACACGAATATGCTTTTTTCATATCAACGAATTGATACACCAAATAACCAAACAGTTGTAGACATGTATGAAATAAAGGAAACTGTCCATGAAGGCAATTAAAGAGCTTCTAAGACATTATCACCAGGTGCTCCGGACAGTTAAGAGTTTTTCGAAAAATCATCGACACATACCTAAATCGTTTGCTCCTAGTGTTTGTATCATGCTGACTTATACTAAGGCAACGGTCAGTACTGTAGACTATTCAAGTGACGTTTTTAAGAAAACCACGTTGCCATTTCCTTCGATTTGATAGTCTCACTACTGTTATTGTCCTTACAGTTAATTTTGCTGTTTCTTTTCTTAATTCTTTTATTCTGTTGGATGTTGTGTCTGTGTATTGACGATGTTGTGTCTGTGTATTGACGATGTTGTGTCTGTATATTGACGATGTTGTGTTTGTGTATTAACGATGTTGTGTCTGTGTATTGACGATGTTGTGTCTGTGTATTTGGATAATGTGTCTGTGTATTGACGATGTTGTGTCTGTGTATTGACGATGTTGTGTCTGTGTATTTGGATGTTGTGTCTGTGTATTGACGATGTTGTGTCTGTGTATTGACGATGTTGTGTCTGTGTATTTGGATGTTGTGTCTGTGTATTTGGATGTTGTGTCTGTATATTGACGATGTTGTGTCTGTGTATTGACGATGTTGTGTCTGTGTATTGACGATGTTGTGTCTGTGTATTTGGATGTTGTGTCTGTATATTGACGACGTTGTGTCTGTGTATTGACGATGTTGTGTCTGTGTATTGACGATGTTGTGTTTGTGTATTAACGATGTTGTGTCCGTGTATTTGGATGTTGTGTCTGTGTATTGACGATGTTATGTGTGTGTTTTGACGATGTTGTGTGTGTGTATTGACAATATTGTGTGTGTGTATTGACGATGTTGTGTGTGTGTATTGACAATGTTGTGTGTGTGTATTGACTATGTTGTGTCTGTGTATTGACGATGTTGTGTGTGTGTATTGACAATGTTGTGTCTGTGTATTTGGATGTTGTGTGTGTGTATTGACGATGTTGTGTGTGTGTATTGACGATGTTGTGTGTGTGTATTGACGATGTTGTGTGTGTGTATTGACGATGTTGTGTCTGTGTATTAACGATGTTGTGTCTGTGTATTTGGATGTTGTGTCTGTGTATTGACGATGTTGTGTCCGTGTATTGACGATGTTGTGTCTGTGTATTGAACATGTTGTGTCTGTGTATTTGGATGTTGTGTCTGTGTATTGACGATGTTGTGTCTGTGTATTGACGATGTTGTGTTTGTGTATTAACGATGTTGTGTGTGTGTATTTGGATGTTGTGTATGTGTATTTGGATGTTGTGTCTGTGTATTGACGATGTTGTGTCTGTGTATTGACGATGTTGTGTGTGTGTATTGACGATGTTGTGTCTGTGTATTAACGATGTTGTGTCTGTGTATTTGGATGTTGTGTCTGTGTATTGACGATGTTGTGTGTGTGTATTGACGATGTTGTGTGTGTGTTGACGATGATGTGTCTGTGTATTTGGATGTTGTGTCTGTGTATTGACGATGTTGTGTCTGTTTATTGTCGATGTTGTGTGTGTGTATTGACGATGTTGTGTGTGTGTATTGACGATGTTGTGTGTGTGTATTGACGATGTTGTGTGTGTGTATTGACGATGTTGTGTCTGTGTATTGACGATGTTGTGTCCGTGTTTTGACGATGTTGTGTCTGTGTATTGACGATGTTGTGTGTGTGTATTGACAATGTTGTGTGTGTGTATTGACGATGTTGTGTGTGTGTATTGACCATGTTGTGTCTGTGTATTGACGATGTTGTGTGTGTGTGTATTGACGATGTTGTGTGAGTGTGCGTATTGACGATGTTGTGTGTGTGTTGACGATGATGTGTGTGTTTATTGACGATGTTGTGTCTGTGTATTGACAATGTTGTGTGTGTGTATTGACGATGTTGTGTGTGTATATTGATGATGTTGTGGGTGTGTATCGACGATGTTGTGTGTGTGTATTGACGATGTTGTGGGTGTATATTGACGATGTTGTGTGAGTGTGTGTATTGACGATGTTGTGTGTGTGTTGACGATGATGTGTGTGTGTATTGACGATGTTGTGTGTGTGTATTGACGATGTTGTGTGTGTGTATTGACAATGTTGTGTGTGTGTATTGACGATGTTGTGTGTGTATTGACGATGGTGTGTGTGTGTATTGACGATGTTGTGTCTGTGTATTGACGATGTTTACATACAGCAGAAAAAATAGAGAATACCGAAGTTTTAACAAAACCATGATCCGAACTCCAAATAGATTAAAGAAGAGACAAAATTTGAACAAAGGAATGATTTTGATGGAAACTTCTGTAAAGGTACAAGAGAATAAGACCAGGTGTTTGGGAAGAGTAAGCGTCTTCTGTTTCATCGACGACACAAGCCATGGAAAGTCACATTTAAGTAAACATTTGTATCCTCAAAATGAGAACAGAATCATCATTCTAAATCACAACAAGTATGCACACTAATGAACATACTCACACAAAGATGCAAATTATTTCTTAGTGAAAAAAGATTGCGACCTTAAAACTTTAGCTCTGATCAGCCAGCATCTCTAGAATCCCAGTGAAGTAAGTTTGTTTGTCAGTATTCGACATCTATCACAACAATCTCGATAATAAACATTTTAGAAGAAGATGACGTAACACACACATATGCTGCACCTTTTAAATTAAGTAATAGATACAGTATGCCGAAAATGAATTAAACCTCACCAAACAGCTGTTTCGTCCTCCTAGGACTCGTCAGTGATGCTAGGGGCCAAAAGGTGGGAATCCAAAATTTTTAAACTAATGTAGGAGTAGGAGGGTCATGTGTGTTTTAAGAACCTATCATAATTTATTTTGATAAAATTATATCCTTAAACGGACCTGCATTAGTGAATGGAATGACAAGGTTAAATAATGATTTAGGCTTGGAATGTTGAATTTTATTACACCCACTGATAATTGTATTAATTATTTCGATCACATACTAACTACTTGACTTATAAAAGTTCTTTATTTTGCAGTTTATCTTCATATTGGATTCGAATGAAGTGTTACGGAAAGGATGATTTTCAACGAAAACGCAGTCAATATGACGCCAAAAGAACTTTGATAAGAAATTAGCTTCTAGTGAGACATGAAATTCAATGTTTGTCACTAACTGCTATTTCGTTTTCATTGCTTTTCATTTAAGAATTGTTATTGTACTGATCTGATTTACAAAATGGCTCAGACAACAGGCTTTCCTGCTTTGAGGACGTGCCATTGCATGGACCTAGCATTTAATGGTTGTTGTTGAAGATTATACGTCCATGACAAACGTCCATATTAGTATGGTACTGTAATTAGGGATCTACACATATCTCTTTTTTTTTTTGTTTTTCAGCAATTATTTTTAATTTATCAAAACATTATAAAGAATTTATCTTTAGTTCAATCTATGGGAAAATAATAATATTTTGATTAACAAAACATTAAATCGACAAAAACACTATTTGTTGTTACATTTGAGTAACACAATTATACATATATTTGTATAATGTTGCTTGTAATATTCCTTTTTGTCTAGTATTAATTAACAACCTACATATATTCAGTCAGCACTAAATGTCGTTTATTCAAACTCCGTAGAGTTTTTTCAAATTATCTGCTAAAACAACTTATTGAAAATCTTCCAATATGCCGGATAAAGTAAGTCAAAGGTCGCTTCCCGAATGTTACTTGGGGACATTTTAGACCGTCAAACACGTTCGGAATGCCGAGAGCCGTACAGAACTGTCTAATAATCCCGCCATGCTAGAATGCCCCCGTGGAGCCTTCATAATTACTACCTGGTCACAATGAGAATAATATATATCACTATAATTTAACCTATGGCTGCTTCTCCAACCTATGGTGTTTACATGTCGCAGTTGATTCGGTATTCCAGGGCTTGCTCTAAATATCGAGATTTTCGCGATCGATGTCGACTGCTGACAAACAAACTGCCAACACAAGGATTCGAGAGATGCAGGTTGATCAGAACTAGGGGCAAGTTTTATGGTCGTCATCTTTGTCTCATTGAGAAATATTCTGTATCTTTAAGTGATATGAAGATGGACGTTCTTGAGTATGCTCATTATTGTGTTAACTTGTTGTGATGGACAATGATACTCGGTTCTCATTTTGAGAACTTGATGTTTACTTGGATGTGACAAAGATTTACATGGCGGGTGTCGTCGATGAAGCAGAAGACGCTTACTCTTCCGGAACACCAGTTCTTTTTCTATTGTACTTTTGCAAGGGTCTCAATGTGAATCTTTCAGTTGTTCATATTTTGCCCCTTGTTTAATCGATTTTGAGTTTGGATTATGATTTTTGTTAACGCTTTGGTATTCTCTTATTTATTATCACTATAATGTAACTTATGGTTAAAAAGGCATCTTTAATTGGGATTATTTGTATTGCCATCGGTCGTATGCTAATCATGGAAAAAAAGTTATAAGACTACTAAATAGACAAATTACGTCGAGCTTTAAAACAAAAGAAAACAACAAGGTATGACACAAATATAGTCATGTAATATATCAACATATTTGTGATCACATGAACTTTCTTAATATAAATTAAATCATAAGCTGTATATGATAAGATATTCTTGAATAAAGCGACCTTCTGGCAAGATGCAGCATGGAATAATTTTCAATTATACACTATAGGAAATAGAGCACACGGTAGGGACATTTGTTTGACTAGATATAGCTCTTTAAAACCGTACACATTGATTCTGTTTTACTTTGAAATACAAATGCTGGTTGTGAATAACACCATACAAACAAAATACATATAAGTAGCATTTATGGAGGTATTTCAAATGCTCTTATTAGAGACTAGAAGTTAGAGTTTTAAAAAATCAGATTTATAAAAAGAAGCCTCGAACTCCACAGTTTTAACATTTGCCTTGAAAACAGTCTTCTCACTTTGTATTCTGAATCTTTGTGTGCTATGAGGATTGACGTTTTTAGTACGGTCATTAGCGTGCTAACTTGTTCATATTGATATTTTGAGTATTGATGCTTACGTGGATGTGATCAAGTTTAATATGGCTGGTGTCGTCGACGAAGCAGAAGACGCTTACTGTTCCTGAACACTTTGTCTTATTCTCTTGTAATTTTACGAGAGTCTCCATGTTAATATTTCCTTTGTTCCTATTTTGCATCTAGTTTAATTGATTTTGAGTTCGGATTATGGTTTTGTTGAAGCTTTGATATTCTCTTATTTGTTTTAGACAGGAACAACGTCACATCCTGATTGTTTACGTCATCATCATTTGGCGGGAAAGTATATCATTTGTATATGCGATTGCGGTAAAACAGACAAAACGACTCATGAATGTTAATTTTCAAAAGTAAAAAAATATACTCGCCAAAGTTCGGGTTTTTGTAAATTTAGAAAATTTTCTAAATCGAGTGAAATAAATACCATATCCAACCACCACTCGTTACGTAATCTCTATATTGATTACAGTCGTTTATCTGATGACATTTTTTATTACATATTTACCAGTGAAATATCGAAAATTATTCATTCTATAAAAGTTATATTTTTCACTAGTGAGAAACTTTTTATCATTTGACCAATCACGCTGCTTTCAATCGACTTTTGGGAAAATCAAAAGCTGCCACTGTAGATTTTCATAAAAAAAAAAATAAACAGAATATCTAATAGTATCTTCAGTAATACCAAACATATTTCACTCACTTAGTGAGGCTAATATTTTGTTATTTGTCCGGAGTGCGCAAAATATCAAAATACAAGCCCCACTCATAAAATATATTTGGTATTACTGAAGAAACTGTTAGATATCCTTTAAATCTTTTTAAATGTTTTATTCAGAAAAAAACACAAACTTTAGCTATGTTTTGAAGAGCTTATTTTTAATTAAGATTTAAGAGGATCCACATCCCGTTAGTTCTACTTCTCGATACACAGTGTAACATACGATTCGACTGATGATAAAAGTGACACATTCCTTCAATGTTGCAGCATTCAGCAAACAAGTTTCCTCTTATTTTCGGAGATGGCATCAGCATGGCAATATGACGTAATGTTGCTATAAATAGAACGAGTTTTGACATGACGAAGACAAGGCGAGAGACAGTTGGTGACGTAAGCAGTAATTGCAGCAAGAACAGGAGAACGTGCAGCACCACTGCTTGTGATACCAGCGACCTCTAGCGTTATCAAAACATCAGGCAGATAATTTCAGATGTACGCCTAAGCTTCTGTATCGTATGATTCTGTACATCTTATTATGTCTAATACAATCTACTCACCACTGGTATGAAGGCAAATGACAATAAAGGTAAAACGAAGCATAACTTTACCCTTTAAACATACTCTATCAGATTTAGTTTGAATTACTGAATTATATAGCTAATACTTGAAACATATATAGCATTTTATAACATTTTTACCAGTGAAATATCGAAAATTATTCATTCTAATAAGTGATATTTTTTACTAGTGAAAAATATCACTTTTTCTGATCTTACCAATAAGAACGCTGCTTACTACAAAAGACATTTGGGAAAATACAAAGCTGGCACCGTAGATTTTGCTATAAAAATTTAATAAACAGAATATCTAACAGTATCTTCAGTAATACCAAACAATTTTCACTCGTTTGGCTAATATTTTGATATTTATTACTCGTGCTGCGCACTCGTGAAAAATATCAAAGTATTAGCCTCACTCGTGAAATATATTTGGTATTACATTGTACTAAGGACACTGTTAGATATCCTCTATGATTTCAACATGCCGATACCCCCTTTTATGTTTATGAAATTTTGTATTCAAGAATACTAACAAACTTTATACATGATTCATTAATAAAAATGAAATTAACGGAATGATATTAATAACTTTGAAATAATATCAACATTGTTTTAACGTGTCAGTACATAAAAAAATCTTGACAGCAGTATTTCATCACCGATGAATCAAATCGAGAATTTCATTATTGAATGGGCGAGTATATACAGTTGGAAAGAGTGAAGTCTGTTTCTTTTTGCTATCTAGAAGTTCTTAAGCGCAATTCAAATGTATTACTCTATAATAACTTCATCATAATCAAAACACATTTATCGAAAAAGTAGCAATCATTTCTAAAATGAAGATGCTGTAAGAAACTTTAAAAAACGTTCTTTAAAGATGGTACCGAAAGTGCGTTCAAACACAATTGCTTTGTTAAAAATATTGAAATAAATGTAGACATATTTTAAGATTCGAAAATGAACAGTGCCCTTTTAGAATTTTTCAATTTCATAAAGTGATCTGTATACATAATTGCTGATAACCATTCTATTAAAGAGGTATCGTGATAACCAGTAATAGTTTATTGGATATCTAGCAATATTGAAATGGAGGAGATCACTGACAACATAATCAGATCAGATTCGGGATGATAATCCTAACGGAAACATTTAATGGCGTCAACGTATTTTAAAAACAATTTTGATTAATCCACCTCGATCATATGAATATCATTTTGTTTTTGACATTTAAATTCAAAAGGAAATTATGGAACATAAATGGCGGTTATCACCTCGTTAGATACATCATTAATGATGAGTGTGAGTTGATCATCAACACCCCACAGTTTATGTTGATGTTACAAGAAAATAAATGTATAACTCTGTTGTGATAAATATATCATAAATGCAATAATATCATTGCTATTTACTTTAAATTAAATTTTTTCAGATCAAGTTGTTTTTTTCAATTAACAAAAAAACAAAAAAAAACTTGAAATGCTAATCAGTCGATCATGCATTTCCTACTGCAATAGAATACTTGCATTATTTTTATAATTTCAAAAGGGATTGGTACAACCTTTCCTGGCTACCAATCGACATTATTATAATCACGAATAAAAAATGAAGATAAAATGACATTTTAATTCGTTTTAAAGATACTTGTAACACGCTTGCATATTAATATCCAGTTACAAAACAATGATATATGTATAATTATATAAACAAATATTAAGTGTGAGCAGATAATAAGAGTAAATCACCGGAAGCCTTTTAATTAGATTAAGACTGACATGTTAACTCAAATAATCATCAAATAAATTATGTACATTTCAATTCAAATGCCAAACACGTATATATGTATATGACGATGTTTCCTTTCAGAGATTTCAATAACACATGTATGTTAAAAGCGTGATACACTTATGATTCTTATCGTGCATAATGACAATTTAAAGGATGGAGCCTTTCTATTCTGATCTATTTCTATAAACAATTAGCATATTCAATATTTACTACGTGGCGCCTTTCAAAGCGTTTTATCGTGTGTATTATACACAGAAATGTATAATTTTCTATTGACCAATCGTTAGTTTGGTCAATCGATTTTGAATTCGGATGTTTTCTACATCCATAGGTATTCGGATAACAACTTAATTAACTACTGTACAACAAATTGTTTTCGCAGCGACTCAATTTCGCGTATTTTTATGAAACTGCTATTTAGCGGCGACTTAATTTTCGGGATAAACACGGTCATAAATCCATATGTACAGTACAGTACTCCAATAGTTGGCCTATCTCTGATTGAAACTGTTTTTCGCGGAGATGTATTTTTGCGAATTTTAATCAAACGGGAAATACGCGAAAAATTAATTGCACGCAAAAATAAGTTGTTTTACAGTAAAACGTTTTACTCTCTTTTAAACTGTACAAATACCATAGTTAATTTACTTTGTTTAGTTGTGGTCTATAGATTTTCAATACATATTCAATCATTACATAATGACAAATGTTTTGCTTATAAATAAGATTATTGAACATTATTGTACATTTCGAATTAGTTTTGTCCTGAATGAACGACATCGTCGTATTTATCTTGTTAACGATAAAGATATCTTTAGCATGTTATTTAGCACATAAATGTTATTATTAAATTTTACAATTTACGCTGTAAGACTGTTTTGCTGTATAAATGTAGTAAGCTATTATGTATATCAGAAAAAGTGTATCATCCAATTTATCACTTTGGTATATTCAACGATCCATTCAAAATACAATAACTTCTTCCATTGTGATGATTTTAATACATATCCACTATATCTATAATTAGTGCATATAAGGTCTTTTTCCATTTTTTGACGTGTTCATTTTTCTTTTTTTCTCTCTTTCGTATCGCGTGCTGCCGTTGTCCAGCTGTTTCAATATTGTTTCATATGTATGTATATTCAATATAAGATATTGCTGAATTATGGAAATCGGTTAATTATGATACATGAATCTAATTCGTGGACTTTTCAAATAATGTTATCGATTGCGTTTTCAAAAACCTTAAAACTGTTTTCATTCCGATGAAATACAAATGTTGGTTAGACACCAAGGAGCAGCTACGTAAATAAGAGATGTACCGTATATATCCAGTAATAAAAAATACGCAGGGTACCGAACGCTGCCAAATAATAAATCACTGTTTGTATACTAAACAAGTCTCGCTTTTTATTTACAGAGTCACGTGGTTGTGAATCCAAAGTGCACATGTTTTGCCCGACTTTCGGTCATGCATCATGTGACCAATTTCATAATATTGGATAGGGCCATGGATTTTAATGAAATTTAATTATTTGTCAGTTCTGGGTCTGTACAAATAAATTTAACCATCAACACTAAGTAACTTTGCCTTTATTAATTAGGTTACTAGACTTCCGGACAAGGCTGCATATATTTATGTTAGGTAACAGCAACATCATTACATTAAAGAAGTATTTCCCTACTTAAACGTTTAAAGTATTCAAATGAGAATTGAGAAATCCCAAAATTATTCGAGTATTCCAAAACCAATAGATATATAATATATTTTGGATATCACTAGAATGCATATTTTTCGTTGAATTCTTTTTCAATTTTACCTGTTTTTAAATGCCATATGAAGGGTTTTCAGTTTTATTAAGCGTTTTTTAACCAATCATCAGTTTTTCCGTTGCAGCGATCATTTGTAAAATAAAACATTTTTGCTATTTAACATTTCAAATTTCCGCACCACCATCGATGCCATTGTAACTAAAACATTCGCAAAAGTCTTGGTAATCATGATAATGTATCCATGAGACATCATTCTGTTTGATCATAATGTTAATGTTTAATAAAGCCCCCAAACCTACCTTAGGCCGGAAATAAAATTAATCAAAAGTTCGGTGTCGAAATCATTTCAGTAATACAAGTAAATAATCTTAAAGCACTATACCAGATACCTTCTTTCACAGGAAATCGTATTGCATTCCCCCTTTAATTCATTTAAGTAAAACATTTAAAAGATGACGTAACACACACATATGCTGCACCTCTTAAATTTAGTAATAGATACAGTGTACCGAAAAAATGAATTAAACTGCATCATGCATCTATTTCATCCTCCTAGGACTCTTCAGTGATGCTAGGGGCCAAAAGGTAGGAATCCAAAATCTCTAAACTAATGTAGAAGCAGAAGGGTCAGGTGCGTAAAACCCCTTTAATTTATTAATTTAGAAGTAAAATTAAACTAGTTCTGTATAATTTCAAATCGTGTACTACGAAAATGTGTATATTAAGTACCGTGTCATGCACTACTCAAATGAGATTAACTGTGGCTAACAAACGTGTTGAAATAAAAACCCAAGATGAAATAACGTGAATTGGAAAACTCAAGGTAACGGAATAAATGTCAAAGGCAGGACCACATCAACTGTGGCAGGCGATTCAGTTAGCAAGGATTTAAATTACAAACCATGATTTACCGGTTTTAAGTTTGTTCGTTGATGATAAAGTGAAAAATCTTTGGAAAGAAGAGTCCGTTGTCATTAAACAAATTAGCATAAAACGTAAAACATATTGAAAAAAAAAAAAAATAATAAAAGTGTCTTGTCAGTACTTGATAACGAATATCTATGAATTATCTTATCTCCATGTTTATATTTTAAGAAATTGTCAAAACGTTATGAGAAAACAGAAGATAAACTGAATTTAGAAGGATTTTTTTTATTTTTAAAAAGTACATACATAGGTTTTTCTATAAGTGATGTATCATATACATACCCGCGAATAACATTCATAGGTTCAGTTTCATTATCATGTTTCAATAATATACTCAAGTTGCGAAGACTTCAAACTCAAAAGACATTTAGCGCATAACAGATAGAACATAATTTCATAAAATGACACAGGAACAAAGGTAAAAACATAACGAGCGATGTTGACGCAGGACATTAATATATGACACAATGTAGTATAAAATTAGATAGCTAATGAGCTAAAACACACGCCATATTCTTATTTCTGATTTATCATTTAAACTCACAGAAAACTGCATTTATGTTATGTTATGGAAACAAAATAAAGCGTACAATTATTGAATTACTAAAACTGTTAATCTAGTTTGAATCATCTGGATAATTACTTGCGATGCTCAGATTAACTTCATGTTAAATCTTAATCTTATATATTGCTTCCACATAAGAAATTATATTTACGCTGACACTGTCAAGAAAGCATGTTTTGGAAATAACTCATTTTTCTTCTTACGATAAAATGACAAATTTTCTAAAAATCGATTATCGAAAAACGATACTATGAACTTATATCTATTGATATAAATCGACAGTATTTGTTGGTTTGTTGTGTTGTTATTTTTCTATATTTCCCCGAATGATAATAAGTTCAGAAAATAACAACATATATGCGTGTTGACGAGCAAAACACTAAACTCCTACCACAACCAATTCGTTTTTAATCTGCTTTAATCATCGTCTGATAAGAACAGATAAGAAATGTTCGATTACCTTAAATATTTATTTTTTAACAATAAGAGAATGTTAAATATATTAAAAATGTATTGGTGTTGGTAAAGGTTGTGATTACACCCTTTTCGATATCTTTGCAGGATTGTTATAATTTACAAATACAATATACGATATTCGTAATTCAACTTCTTCTTAACTCATGGTAACATTAAAATACATTTCAATTCTTTAGCTATAAATACAATCTCCATAATGAATGATTATTTCAGTGGTTTCAGTGTCATTTTTGGAATTGGTCTTAGGTTTAACTCGATATTTTAAAGAAGGATTCCAGTGTTATTTTTACTACTGTAAGAAATATATTTCATTGCTTAGAATTGGTTGTTTCATGTAAAGACGCCGCCGATTTAATTAGGAGCTAAAATCTTAATATACTCATCATTTATAGACACCGGAGTGAAGATGCAATCATTGTTTATGTAAGGTAGAGATACGTTTTAGTGCCTAGAGATAAGTAACGTTTGTACGGACAGAAATCAAAACTTAGCATTCTTGTCACAACCATTTAAGATGATAACAGAGAGAAAACCATAATGACAAAACTGTTGTTAGTTGATTTAATTAAAACTTTATTTCAGATAGCCGTAAAAACGAAAATATGAAGTGGGCTTTATACATGAAGTATCCAAACAATTAATTGATAACAAACATTTTTTACTAAGGGTATTTCGTGTTGCTATTTGTCTATTAAGCGGGCATTGAAATATAATTTTTATTGATAAACCTTTCATGGAAGAAATTAAAAATAACATGACTACATATTCACCAGACTAACATTTTCAATGATTAAAAATAATTAAGGAGAGATACAAAACAAGATAAATTGGATGATATTGTTTTCTAAAAATTAATTGGAAATGATTCAATTGAGATATCCTGTCAGTAATATTCAAAATAACTTGTGATACAATAAATGATTTCTCTAAAGAAAAAGTGTAAACGTACATATATTACAGGTCCTCGTATTTTTAGCGATTTTTTATCGAACGCTTTCCTCTAAATCATGATTGCACGTATTGCATTCCATGCATATAGCTTTCTACATCATGAATTGTGAGCCAATTAATCATTGCGTTAATCTATTTAAGTCGACAATTCGTTAAATTTCAATATACCAAAATACGTGTTTTACAGCAGTATGAAAAATGATTAAAAGACAAAACTTAAAGACAACGTTTGCATTGTTCAACGTATGGCTAGGTAGCAAATCTGACAACATGTTGAGGATCATACGGTCTTGTAAATTACAGATTTTACATTTAGAACTTGTGCAAGTCTTCTATGTTAATCTGTATGGGTCCTCTGTACCAATATTGACTAATACTACATTAATATCGTTATAAGATTGCTAGATTTAACACAGTTACAGTACAAAGGTAAGTGTATACAGATTAGACAAAATGTGTTTCAATAGTATTTGTTTAAATAAAACACAATTCTATGAATTATTCAGGGAACAGTTGTGTGCTCTTGTAAATGGAGTATGGTGTATTAAGAAATAAAGTCGTAAGTTCATGTAGGATAAAATTCGTCAGATTACAATGTAATGCAAATGTATACCAAGAAAGATTATTATTATTCATACGATAAAAATATGCATCTTACCTAAATGCTGTAGCAACCACCGAAATATCATCTCATCTTTCTCGATTCCAAAGAGACAATGTTTCTGTTCGTCTGCAAAAGGGCGTGCATACAGAAAACGCCGACAGTTATAATAAGATTCAAGATATTAATAGATCCATACGAATGAATTTCATTGGACGAGAGGAAAGGTACTGCAGGCAGCGGACAGCGGCGATGGAGATTGTATCAGGTTGCTCTGACATTGAGACGGGTCATAGGTTAGGCCATGACTACATTAGCACCGTGTGAAAGTTTAGCCAAATACCTTTACTTCAAATACCTTTACTTCTAATTCTTTCTTAAGAAATTCCTTCAGAAACTTTGTGAAAACTAAATGGAATAATCTAATACTAACGTCCATAGAATTAGAAAACCAAGCAAAATTTTATATATGTGGTAAAATATATGAAATAGTAATTTTAAAAATCAAGTTTTGTTCCCATTATTTCTTTTTTTTAATCCTGAATTCATAAAATGAGTCTTTTCTGTTTTACTATATTTTGTATTGAAGTAGAAGAACATCTTGCTTCATATTATAGTAAAATATCCCCAACAATTCTTCTGATTTATTTAAAGATCAAATCCCAATTTAAATATAGATGGACAATTTGTATGTATGTGGTAAAATATATGAAAGAGAAATTTCAAAAATCAAAAGTTGTTCCCATTATTTCTTTTTTTGATTCTAAATTCATAAAATAAGTCTTTCTTCATATAGTTAATCGTGCAACAGAAGAAGAACATCTTGTTCTATATCATAGTATAATATCTCAAATAATTATACTGAGATATTTATAGATGCAATCCCAATTTAAATGTAGAAGGACAATTCTTATTAGATACATACTCCTCAAAAATTTCATATCACATATTTGTCTTTTTTCTTTCTTAGAAAAAATAATTTCGATGGGTAAATATTTAACAATATTCCTTTTACATTTTTCAACCCATAGCATTAATATACAAATTCTGTTTTTTTTAATTGAACAGTTTTCAAAAAAAGCAAACAAAACCAGAAGACAAAAAAGCTACTAAATTGGAAACCCATATTGTTATGTATAATTTAATTTTTACTTACAGGAGACGAATTGATAATTGTTGCCAGTAGCTTGAAACAGTCCTCGAATTATACCGTGATTGTTTATAGAATATTTCTCAATAAACATAGTATTTACAGACCTCGCCTGATTAATCATGCAGTGACTGATTTCTGTCAATGAAACATTTAGATTATTATATCATAATCTTTTAATCGTTTATCACACTCAGCTTTAAGTAAATGTATCATTCAATTTATTATCTGTTTTATTGTTATCTCGGTTTAAAACATGTTTCAATGCTTGACTTCTTCCGAGCTGCATTGCTGTATTATTCAATAAATTATTTAAACAACGATCTTAAATGATTAGGACTCGAGATTAGAATGACTTTAATAGTTTATAAAAATGCTTAAGTAAGCATCAAATCTGATTTGATATCTATGGTAATATCTCAGGTTATTTCAAAGCGAATTTTACTTTTTGAATCAATCTAAAATTACAAATAACTGTGTGAAGTGATTTCTATCCATTTAGGTCCATACCATTATTAGGCTTATTGAATTTGAATAATTCTAATTTGTTGACGTCAACGTATTTGTTTTGTATAACTTAATTAAGTAAATGTTTTGTTCCTTTATATTTTTTTTTCAAATTTCTAAAACGACTCATTAGCAAATAATAAAGATAGCTCTTTACCCCATTAAACTAGTAATTGTAAAAGGATAATTTGCTTTAATAACACATATTACAAGACTTTCTGTTCAAGGGGATATAAGTTTCATTTAAACGAAGTCCCCATTATTTTTAAACCTGAGCACGTCATTTTCATTCATCTTAATTGTATAGGTATAACAGTTCGTGTCATGACCTATATCCTTAAACATGGCAGTTTTTATATTTGTGGATATAACTTTTTAACAAAACAAATGGACTATTTGAATGGGAAAGCAAAATGTCAGATAGAAATAAGAATGCACCTGCCGTTTTACATAACTGGTAATATACACTAAAAGAAGAAATAAGAAACAAGAACAAAGCCATTAATGCAATCGAAATGTCGTCTTATTTGGTTATAATGGAACTTTAAATATATATGTATACCCAATAAATAATTTTGTAAAGTTTGACAATTTGACTTGAAATATATTAGATTTTTAAGTTTCAACATTTTAACAAAGTAGTTTTCTTGTTGAAACATACGAAATCACTTGTGATTATATTTAATATAAAACAGGCATATACAATATTTCCCAGAGCTGAAAATGCAAGAATGAGTTTCACATAAATATTGGTAAATATAACTATCCCTCGATGTTTGATAGATCAATACCAAAACAAACATTTAAAGGTGTAGTTGATTTATTTCATCTGAAGGATGTTAAATATACTGTTCTTCATTTTGTCTCACTTTTAAAAAGTTAATTCGCAAGGGAAAACTGGCAATAAAGTAAAAAAATAAAACGATTTTCTGAAATTTCATGAATGAATATTTAGGTAAAAAAACAAAACTTAACTGTCATTAGTTATATGTTCCATTTATTTCTGATAAATAATGATACGATTAAAGGAATCATATATCGCGATCATGAATTATATTATATACTCTTCCAATTTAGTTCCATTTCAAACTCGTGTGTCTTATACCATAATAAACAGCTAAATATCAAAAACAAAATTTAACTATAATGGAAACAAAATGTACAGGAACATTTGATTTCAGTGCAAATTTCATCGTTTATCAGCATGCGTTTGCTATACAAATAATTCGTTCAATAATACAAAAAATATTTCATCTTTCTTTGTGACGTCATAAAGTCTTGTCAATGATGATGTCATAACTGCTTTACATTGTCTAATAAAATAAGTTTAAATAAATAATAGAAAAAAAGTATTGACACCTATGAATGCAGATTTACTTTTGTCGTCTGTCGTTAAATTAAATACCTTTTATGTAATCGTGGTGATGTGGTGAGAGTATTGTATTTATTTGTTAAATGTGAACATGTATGCTATTACATGAAAGACAGCGTATTTACTGTAATAGGTTCAGAAATAATGAATCTATTTGCAGTTAAAGGGTTTATATTTTGATAAGTACACGAAATTGACCTCTTTGGAAAACAATGATTGTTCAATCTCAACACACCGATTACTCCCAAGATGTTGCTTGTTAAGGTTTGAATACTATTTTCTGGAAGTTTATGGGGTATAAACATCAATGGGGCTTGGGGAAAATTTCCTCGAACTGCCAACTATTCATTTTAAATTTGTCTCATGGTATGCTGTTTATCATGAATTTGATAAATCTGTACAACATTTAATGTAAAATATGCAACACTGTTTGTTCAACAAGGAGAACGCTGTAATACACGTCAGTTCGGCGTTATTACGATAATATATGATAAAGTAGTAAATTGTAATTTAACGGTAAAAGATGAAGATAGTGATCATGAATAAAAATATATATCGAAATACAGGAAAAACATATTAAAACAACTATAAGAGATGTAGATGTGTTATGGACAAATTAAATGTCAAAGCAGGTTCGAATTTCGCAACCTAAACCTAAATATTGTCTTAGCATGGTGTATATTTTTATAACTGAATCATCCTTAATGAAAATGATCCTTTCAATGCAGATAAATGATACTTCAAAATGGTTTTAAACGATTGCCAATAGAGATATTAGACATTATATCATATTCAAATATAATCAACCAAACTGGTAACAACGAAACAGAACAAAGTAAAAAGCGCAGACATATTCATGTGCGAAAAACCATTCTTTTTTAAATATAATGAGTATATTTGCATGGTCATCTTTCAACATATTGAGAAGAAGATATTAACGGATGTCGTCTTATACGAGTAGGTCCATCCTACCACAAACCTGCCTTTTATAATGATAACTTAAACAATGGAATATTGTTTGTGAAAATCCCTTTGATCATAGCTATCAATTATCATGAAGCGTTAATGTTTTCTGTAAAAGATCAATTTGAGTCCTGAAAATATATTGAAGTTTCTTTTTTCATTATTCACAAGTAAGTGAGGTTATTCGAATTTGAGAGAAGTTATGTAGATTAAATGATAGATTAGAAATATATTTGTCAATAAATGTTAATACAATGATAAATCCATAGCTTTCATTTTTATTCTGAACATACCATCAAATATTCAACATGTCCATAGAAAAACATAAAGGATAATTAATATAGTTTAGAATAAGCTTAGATACCAAATGTCATATTTTCATTTACTATAATATGGGCTTTGTTCATATACATAAATATGTAAGGCTTTAGGCAAAACCATTTTGCAGAGGTCTTTCAAAAAACGATCATATGATATAAAAGCGAAAATCTCAGTATACAGTGTGCGTTAATACTGGAATCTTAATTACGTTCTTGATTTTAGAAATATAACCACGACAACACAATTCTCTGTTTTTAAAACAAAAGTGTTATATCTGATTGATACCAGTTTCAAATCCCCTTTTGCAAAGGAATAAATAAAATCGTTTAATTTGGGTTTTTTTTTCAATATCATATTGCAAAATATCTGTATAACATTTTTGAAAACCTGAGCGAAATATTGATGGAACTGAAGTTTTTTTTTAATATTATATAATGGACCATTGTGTTCTTAGAATATAGTCTTTGTGTTGGTGTTGATCATCATTTGATTACTTAATTTGAAATACATTAACAGGACATAAGCATTAATACTTGTAGAACGCTTTGCTTTTAAATGAAGTCACCAATCCATTTCGTTTATTTCGGTGCGTCATTTGTTGTTCAATGTGGTATTTTCCAATTAAAAAAATCACTTTGTTCTTGTTATTTATTGTTTTATATTTTAAAATGTTAGATATTGATTCTATTGTGGTACATCATTGTTTATGAAGAGTTAACTTATATTTGTTTATCTATAAAGCTTTGATTAAATCCAAAAGATGCTGCATCATTTTAAAGACACAAACTCAGAAAAACCTGTAATTGTATAACCTTATATTGAAGGTATAGAATAATATATTAAAGCCTGTTTTCGTTAAGTATGATTGTTAGTAAAAACCGTTTTGAAAAACTGTTTGAAGAAGATCAAATTATAATTAATGGAAACTCATTATATCTCTTTAAATCCATTAATTTTGAAAAGAAAAAATAACGACTGTTGACTGTAGTGCATATCACATTAATCACGTATCATGTTATATTAAAAGATGCCATATTACATTGCTGGTTTTGATTATGCACTTCCGATTATTTAACAAACTAAATTTATTAACAGAAAGTCGTTCTAATCTGTCTTTTTTTAAAATCAGTTTCAAGTTCTCGGAATTATATGCTATGCCCTCGCATTGAATATCGGTTTCAATAGTAAAAGCCCATTATTAGTTCAAATATTTTATTGTTTTTTCCAATTAATAAGGAAAAAAATGCACCGAAACGGCAACAAAACCATATCCGAATTTAAAATCTTTTAAATTAGGGCAAAATATAAATATAAATCTATATGGATGTGACCAAGATTTACATGGCGGGTGTTGTCGATGAGGCAGAAGACGCTTACTCTTCCGGAACACCTTGTCTTATTCTCTTGTACTTTTACAAGAGTTTCAATGTTGATCTTTCCCTTGGTTCCTATTTTACATCTAGTTTAATTGATTTTTAGTATGGTTTTGTTGATGCTTTGGTATTCTCTGATATTTTTAAATTCAAAATGTGGATAGAAGTTCGACAAATAAGATAGATAATCTAAATATAAGATGACGTAACACACACATGCTGCAACTTTTATATTTAGTAATAGATATAGTATGCCGAAAAAAGTAGTTTAAGTTTATATGGGTATAAGTGTTACATTTCGGTTCTTCTAACAGATAAAATAATTAAGTTTCTGTTTGAAATCCGGTAATTCAGCCACATGTTATCATTTATATGAATTACCTTATGATATATTTACTACAGTTGTTCATTTGGTATGATAATACTACTATTACTGCTCACATATTTTGTTATAATACTTAATAATCACAATATAATAATTACAACTAAAATAAAGTGATTATGATCGATTTCACTAGGAGAGCACGTTTCTTCTTACAAAAGGTCATACATGTGCATTATTTACAACATAAAATTTAAAAAATTAATAAATATATTGCATCACATACATAGTTACAATCCAAAATACAGTATAACAATAATTTGTAAATGAAATCATCACTGCTTTAATCATTACTTGTGATGATAAAAGAAATCTTAAATAATAAAGGAGTGATAATATAAGTTAGATTACAAACCGTGTTCTATTTTTATTGTAGAATGATCAACTATAAAGAAAATGGAAACTGAAAACGCGTATAGTAGTTTGGAGATTAATCAACAATAAACGCAGTCATTTAATAAGTTTCTGTATTTTGTACTTTTTAAAGAAATGAAACTTTTTACTGGAACGTATTAATATCATACAAGCTTCAAACACTCCCTCACTATCAGTTGTGAACGCAAATCTTAAAATATGAAATTGGATGCACACAAGCGTTTAGAAATTTCGAAAATGCATGGTAGAATTTTGAAATATTTTTTTCACTCTATGAACTCGTGGACATATAAAAACAAAATAGCATTCTTGTAAAATATATTTGACATTCAATGTGACAATGTAATAGTTTTTTTTATACTATCAATGGATATAAAAATGCAATCGTTCGAACTCAGGAATTAAGTTATATAAACAGGCTGTAGAGACACATATGACATGTCTGAAATTTATGTTTGTGAATCTGAAAAGGTTTAATAATACTTAAACTATTGCAGAATTATTATAATATGCATTATAGTATATAAGAATTCCAATAAATGATGAATTTCGGCTAAAAATTGATAATAGAAGGAGATTATAAAAAATGAGAATACTGTTAGATACTTGGAAGGGTACTCTACTTTCTAATTTAGATCTTACTAAGTTTGCACACTGACTGATCATTTCAGGTAGCTTATTTCGTAAAGGTCCATTACATAAGAAGGAGTTTCTGCAATTTTCTGTTTTGTGTTTTGATTTAATATACATTATTTTGTATTTACTAGCAAGATATACCCTCGTTTGTTTAGTTAGTGCGCTAGAAAGCTCTTTTGCTAAAAGGTAGTCATCCAGGAAAAAATAATAGTTTTTCAACAAATGCTTAATAGTAAGCATCTACAATCAATCATAATATGTTTTTTGCATTCTTCCCAATTTGAAATAAATGCAGTCTTGAGAGAACAATGCTCCTATATTGTTTGAACAGTCATCTACGTATAATCTGCAATTCTAGTTGGTTTTAATGTTGTACATTTTATAATGGAATTGTTTGTTCGGACGAGACACTCCCATGTTTTACACCAAAGAACTATTGTTTCACATACCAAAACAGTTGTGTTCTTTTGTTTTGAAATTGAGAAAAAGATATAACTTTTGAATCAAGAAGGATACATTTTAACTGCTTGTTCTACTATTTTTACATCCATGTTATTAAAGTACTGTCTTATCAACATCGCTACTTTCAACCTTCAGTCTTTGCACGGAGTGTAATGAACTATTATATGTTTACTTTTGAGAAGCAAAATCTTTTAATATATATATATTTGCAAGCTATAAGTAGTTTAAAATAATTTTAGACAATTCTTTTTATTAACAACTTAGAAACATGTATGTACTATGTATGGTAAGCACTAGAGACACGTTGGTTGACCTGTCTTGTTGTAATAATTCTCAAGTATATGTTACCAACATCTAATATAATCCATATTTGCCAGATTGTGCTTGTAAAGGTTACGATTGCAGTACTTATGTCTAGATTACTGTTCAAGGACTTGCTATAGATACTGTTAGATTCTGAATGTTCACTGTCGGATTTCCGTGGTGCGTACATGTAACATCATAAAAACACTCTCAATAAACATCTACACTTAAAATTTGACTTGGAATTATCCTTCAAGATCAAATACTTCACATAAAATTGTCTTGAAAAACCAAAACATCTTGAACTACTGGACTGATAATTGAATGCAATGATTTAAAGAAAATACAATTAGGTTTAAAGACAGAATTTCCTCATTTTAAGACTTAATTTTATATATTTTCTAATTGTTAAATACTTAGTAAGTATAGACTTTTGATTCCTATAAAATGCACAAGAATACGATAGTTTAAAAACAAATCAATACTGTAGACCTAACTGAAACAGAAACCAAACACTTGTTTTGTTGCAAAGAAAAGCACAGACACCAATGCTCCAGGCCGCGAGCCAATCGGCAGGCAATGCTGCAGAATTTTGAAAACAAAGTTACCAAATATGGTCAATGCGTTGAAAACTTGCCCTTATATGGAAAATTCCTAAACAAGACTTGGAGTCCTTTACCTCCGCTTACCGTTAGGATTATACATTAAAACAATTTCATATATCAACGATTTAGCATGCAAAATAAACTGATTTGAAGACATTTCCTTGTTCTGGTGTTATATTTAGATACTTGTGATCATGCAAACCGGCAAATTTATAGATACCAGGATCTCCATCGTACAGGTCTAAAGGTCAGACTGTAGTTAGTTCCTATGAACGTTTGACACAGACAGGAACACCACACGTGTATACGTTGGAATGCGTCCATAGTCCGTTGGCGTTATTTGTAATCAAAGGGGAGCAATCGACAACAGCATATACAAAAATGCTCTCAAGTATGAGGTTCGTTTTCAGCTTCCAAGTAGAGACCCTCGAACTTGTTTGAATGTCAAATTAATGTAATTGAATAGATGCCACATTGAAATTAGTATCGTTACGGTACATGTTTTTATTTTATTTTGTTCCACATTGCGAATATATTACAACCCTGGTTCCAGAATTTCGCTAGATATATCGATCAATAGAGAAGTGTGATTTCCGCCATCGACTGTATGTGTAAGGCTTTGAGACATTTTGGTATTCCTTTAGACGATCAGCAAATGTAACCACCAGCAATGACTTTCCCTTCTGTTCTTTGCCAAAGGAACAATAAAGAGACTTAGTAGATATGCTGTCGACGTAGCAATCTGAATGTGATGCTACAACGTTCATGTCTTGACCTCACCCTTGCAGGCTTCCATTTTGTTTCTCTCTGTATAAATTGGGCACATGGTTCACTAGATTCTGCAGTTCGTATAGGTCATGTTTCCGCGTATTGTCGCTGTGGCCTGATGTTCCTACAATGATCGACATCATGATTTAATTCGTTATGTACATTTTGTGTGTAGGTTCAAAGTTAACAGGTGGAACGGTACGATATGACATGAATCTCTTGCGTCGTGCATCTTTGTTCCCTTCTTCTTAGACTGATTGGCGATGTTAATGGTCAAAATGTAAGAAATCCAAATTGATCTTAAGTACTATTAAAACAGAATGAAAAGTGAGTGAACACCTTATTCCTTCTGTTAAAAGATAACTGATTCATTTCAAATTAGATCATGAGGACAGTATGTACATCATCTTTGCATCTGAACCTACATGTAAAGCCTAAAAGAATAGACAAACACAACACCAGCAGATTATACAGGATAGTATTCTACATAGAGATTGACACATTACCAGCAGAGTCCTCTACCTAGATATTGGCAAACCACCCGCATAAACTTCTACCTAGGGATTAATGACTACCAGCAGAGCCATCTACCTAGAAGTTGACAAACTACAAGAAGATACCTCTACCTAGGGATCGACAAACTACCAGCAGAGTCCAGCGGAGTTTTCTACCAATGGAGTTACACACGATCTGCAGTCTATTTCCTAAGTTGTCGACTGCTGGCAAACAAACTAACCACACAGGACTCGAGAGAGGCAGGTTGATCAGAACTATGGGCAAGCTCTATGGTAGTCATATTTGTGTCATTGAAAAATATTATTTTTCTTTGTGTGATATGAATATGGACGTTTATGAGTATGCTCATAAGTAAGCTTACTTGTTGTGATTGACAACGAATCAGTTCTCATTTTGAGAACTTCATGTTTACTTAGATGCGACCAAGATTTACATGGCGGTTGTCGTCGATGAAACAGAAAACACTTACTCTTCCGGAATATCTGGTCTTATTTTCATGTACGTTTACAGGGGTCTGCGTGTAAATATTTCCTTTGCTCCTATTTTGCCTCTAGTTTAATCGATTTCGAGTTCGGTTTATTTTTTTTTCGTTTCGGGTATTCTCTAAATTTTTTTACTGACACATTGTTTGCAGAGTCTAATATCTAGAAACAAACGACCACATTCACATACCTAGGAAGATACAAACCACTACCTGTTAATACATTAGGAATAACCATCGACCAGCATGCACCTTCATCTTGTATCTTGATAGGTGAACCTAGGTATACACACATTATTGTACCTTTGAAATATGTCAATAGATGCTGATTGCTGAAACAGCTTCTAGATGTTCAAGTTGTTTTACAAGATTTCATAAATGTAACCGCGCACGTAAAGTTTATAAAGAGTATCTCTCCAAATGTTACACCATTCGCTCGAACAAGATACAATATACATGTATGCATACATTAACAATGATTAAAACACATTAGTTTGACAATATTCCATTAGTTTGATAAAAGGGCATTCGCAAAATATATATTCAAAGTGATATCCGCACTTTTACAGTTATCGATATATATCTTTTTGTCATCTAATATGTTAATAAATGATTGCTTGGTTATTAAATTGAACAAGAAAGTATTGAATATCTGTATTACAAATCGTATTACTAAACAATATGATTTGAATATGATTTAATCCTTTCATCTATAATTCAAACAGAATACATTTTAAAACTATTATAGTTAATGCTCCTTTATAAATCTTTATGAATCTTAATAAAAAATTAATGATTACATTTTTGTATGCCATGTGCAGTAAAATGAAATTTTTATTTTTTTTATTTTTTTAAAGGTGACACAGACAAAACAACCAACAACAAAACCGTAATAGCAGCGAATAAAAGTGATATTATTTCAAAACACAAAACATAATACATAGTAGGAAAGTGCCACAGTACCGAAGATGTATGAAATGTTAAAATAGCTAGGGCAAAAAGCCGCATTGAAGAATTCGGAAAGCCTTAACACTTTCTTACAATACATTTAAATCAATATTTCACTTATCTTTGACATTATTTGGTAAGGTGAAAAAGCAAAACATTGCAATACAGTTTTATTCATTTTTATCATATGATACAACAAAATCAATTGAATACCAAATCGTCAACAAAATCATAAACATAACTAAAAATCGATTAAATTAGGAACAAAGTATTGAACAAAAGAATCATTTATGAAGACACTCTAAAACAAAATAATAGGATACGACTTTCCAGAATCCAAGCGTCTTCTGCTTCATACACGACATCTGCACCTGATGGATGATAGAGCTGTATGAAGTATATTGATTCATCATTTAGCCGGTAAATATCATATTGTAAGTGTAAAGGTGCTCACCTGTTGAGAGTCTTGGCATGATTTACTTGGCCAGCAAATTTGATGTTATTCACATTTGTTATAAACATTTTGTTGAAAAGGTACATTTACATCCGACTATAACTATACAAACTGCATTTGCATTGTTTTCCAATCACATATGAAGTTTGCTTTTTTGTATTTAAATTTAAGTTAAATCAATCTGAAATTCAAAGAACTGTAGATAAGGATCAAAATACTAAACATCTAAGTGAACACCGAGCTAGTTCTGCTTTTTTCAGCAGATATTGTGTATAATTTCCTAATTGTTAGACTAAATAATATTACATTTCTTGAAAACATTTACAAAAAATGTTATACCGAAGAATCAACAAAACCATTAAATAAAATTAACCGAACTAGGAAATTTGTTAATATATTAAAATATCGGTTATATTCATATGAAGCTGAAAAAAAAACCACATTTACTGTGAATTGTTATATTTCAGAGGTCGCAGCGGTAATTTTAAAGACAAATGCAAGAACTAGAAGGAGGAGGACTAAATGAACACCATATCGATGATAAAATCTACAAAGGAAACTTTGTAAAAAGGACTATACGACAACTGCATTTACGTCAAATAGTGGTGTAAGGAAAAATTCAAATGTTGACATTCCAGATGTAATCAAGTATCTACAGCCCATCATGTTCTATAGGGCGAATGAGTTGATGCGAGGAAGTATAATGCAAAGTATGTAGCCGTACTTCATCGTTTGAGGGTCATGTCAAAGAACTTTTATACAAAATTCTTCAAAATTAATGATGAAAATATCAAAAAATAAAAAATAAACATCAGTACTCAGAATATGAGTGAGAAATCTTTAAATATATAAGGCTTGTTAAAATTACATCTACAGAAAAAGCATTCCTTAGGTTGCCCCGTAAGCATTTTTGTGGTTGCTTCATACTAACCAAACATCCGGGTTTATTGAGAACCGCTGGGCAGTGAACCGTTCTAAACAACTGTATAACACGCCTTACATGATCTATGTTTGAGGTTTTTGTGGTTTTGAAAACCGGCTATACAACCGATCAGCAACACATTGCTTTATATAAAAGACCAAATTGCTACATTTTCTCCTTTGCGTTCGGTGGGGCATGAAAAAAGAACATGTATACATATCTGTACGATCCGCATACAGCATAAAGATTAATGTGAAAGTCTTTTACGGATCATAGATATACATCAAAGGACTATTATCATGGTATTATTGCTGCAAAATAGAATGTGCTGCTGTATCGCTGGCTTTGCTAATTGTTCAACAAGCCTTTATAAAAGTTCTCATTACATGAACTATTCTTTTGACCATGAAATCAGGGCTACGGACGTTATGTGACGTAATATGACACTGTTTACCACAGAAGTTGAATAAACGGAATGTGGATTTTCAAAAACACGATTTTGAAAATTCCAATTTCAAAAATATTTCTTTGATTCACATAATTTGATTTTTTGCCATGTACACTACCATACCACATACAAAACTGAAAGAACGCCTTTTATCAATCATTATAACTGTTCTCAAAGAAATCTCGACGTCGATACAAATTTAATGAAATCCAGGTTGACAACACATTTGTTGAATTTGGAGTTGAAGATAGTTTGTCTATAAACTAGAACTTGTTTAGCTGAAGGTTGACCTAGTCGATTGTAATTTTCTAAATTTGAGATAAAGGTCACAACATATTCTTGTAATTAGTTGCCTACGTCGATATTTACTGTAACTATTACCAACGTTGGCAGTTTATTACTAGACTTAACGCTAACCAAGACTATTTTTTCAAATCGTGAACGTTCCCTATCATGATAGTTACAACCCTGCTTCCTAAACATATGTTGATTACAGGTAACAGTTCATTTGTTATTCTAGTGCTTGCTGTAGAAGCTATCAATATCGATTTTTTCAGGTTCGATGACGGTTGCTGACGAACAAATGTGACACAGATATTCGAGAGATGCAGGATGAGGAAAACTGTTGGCACGGTGTATGGTCGCCATCTTGGTCTGGTTTGAGAGATATTCTATATCCTTGTAGTATGATATGCAGGTTACGTTTATGGATATGCTCATAAGGATGCCTACTTGCTGTGATTGGACATGATGTATAAGTTCTGAATTTGAGGACGTGTTTTTTCTTGGATGTGACAGATCTAGATTTGGCGGGTGTCGTCGACAAAGCAGAAGGCACTTAATTTTCGCACCAACTGGTATTATTCTCTTGTATATTTTTCTTTTTTTTTTTGCCTTTGTTCATTCATATTGTAACCATAGTTTAATCGATTTTGAGTTCGGACAATGATTTTGTTGACCGTTTTTTTATATTTTTGTGCAAAACGTTTTTTGCAAATATGGGGTGTATTTAATCTCATAAAAAACGGAATATATACATTCATATTGTCGCGATGTTTCCTATTTTCTCACATGAATGAAGTTGTGTACAAAACATTTACGCATCAGGTCAAACATAATGTGGATACAAATGTGAGTGCGATTTTTATCTACATTATGTTTAACCTGATATGTAAATGTTTTGTACACAACTTCATTCATGTGAGGACATAGTGAACACCGAGACAATATGAATGTATATTTTCCGTTTTTATTATGTTTCTATTTCTTTTTGTTTCGACAGTTTAAGAAATCCAGACGCCAAGAAACGAAAAATCAGAGATAATCGAAACGTAAACAAAACCGTTATCTAGATTAAAATCGATTAAACTAGTATTAAAACGGAGAGCCTTCAAAATGTTAAGGGATAAATCAGGCGGCCTGTAAGGGTCAGCGTTTTCTGCTTCACCCACCATGTAATATAGGTAACATACAAGTGACATGTATACAAAGGTATAGCTGATGCATCATTCACATGTATGTATACTAATAAGGAAATTCAAATCTCCTACAGTCTGGTATTTGTAAACATTTTCTTCAGGTTGGAAAGTATGATATATGTAAAGATTGTTTTACACAACCAAAATGTGTCTTTATGTGAGGTTTCCATGACTAGTACAATAATGAGACAATTGTCACAGAACAGCATGACAGTTTGCAAGAGCAGAAACAGAGCTAGGGCAATGAAAATATTTGTATATCCGGAATTGACACTAAAACGGGTAGAACAGCAGTGTCATAGTAAGAGGGGAAACAATAAAAGACTAATCAAGAATAGGAACAAAAGGTCTAGCTGTCATCCCGTATATCAAGGGCATATCACCCAAAGGTTAAATTGCAGTCATGAAACCCCACAAAACACTTCGTAACATCCGTGTACATCCTTATCATAAAACACCGAAAGAAAACGTTGCAGAATACGTGTACAAGATCGAATGCCAAAACTGTAACGCATCATATATGGGAGAGACGGGAAGACGTTTTGGTGTTCGTCTTGGTGAACACCTAGAATATACTGACACACAAGAAGGAAAGAAATTCACCAGATCAGAAAAGAAGCAGGAGGAATCGGCTTTGTTGGTCATTAGTCTGATGAAGGTGACGGGGTACATATACACATAAAACCTATTTTAGTTGTGTAAAACAGTCTTAAAACATTATTATGAAAATTTGGATTAACTATCTTGCAACAGCTAGCGCCGTTTACACACAGGCACACATAGAGCCTATTTCGAAAGAGGACCTTATGCAAGCGAAACAAATACAATCTCAGGATTTTTAATTCGTCGGTAGATAGATTTTGACTTTTGAAATATCTTCGTAACAAATGAAGAAAGTTTTTCTTCTACCTTAGGTTCTACCATATATGCCCTAAATGTAATAATATATAACTTAATATTGTGAATCTTAGCAAAGAAGAAACAAATATGATATATCGCACATAACATCAAACTTTGCCAAATTTTCATTCTGAAAAATGCATACTATTTATACCTTGACAGTACAATTTCCACTTCCGTGACTATGATCTTAAACCATAAGAACATAATTTATGTATGACATGACAGAACGTTTAGCTTTATGATAAACTTCGAAACTGTTTACCATTATCAAGTCAGATTTCACCACTATCTCTTATATACCAATGACTAAAATCAGGATTGTTCAACATTTCGGATGTAACTCCTATGTCATACCAAAACCAAAGGCTAGTTGTCAAGGTGTTTGATTAAATTCAGGTAAAACATTTGATTGGGTTCAGATAAAACACGTTTTTGGTTTCAGGTGAAATATTTCTGAACAATTTCTAGTAAAACGGCTTCAACTGGTTCAATGAAATGCATTTGAATGGTTACAGGTACAACATTTGATTGGTTTAAAGTAAAACACTTCATTTGTTTCAGAGAAACAATTGCATGGGTTCACGTAAAACAACTGGTTAGTTTCATATGAAACATTTCATGGGTGTTAGGTAAAACTATCATTTGGTGTCCAGCAAAACATAATATTACCTTGCTCTCTATATAAATAAGATATTCAATAAATTTGACTATTTTCATGGTTAATCTAACACATTTCATATACAGCCATGAATAAGTTAAAACTATTTGCCCGAAGACGTCATGAACTAATACACGTTTCCTTGGAAACAATTGTGTCCAAGCGTATATTGTGTCCAAGCGTAAGTGTGTATAAGTGATCTCGAGTAAAAAGTTTTGTCTATATGCAGAAACCATTTATTGACGGTAGACATCTTTTACTGACTGTTAGACATCTTCTAACAAGATATAATCTTCTGAAATATGAAGATAGCTGTTTCGAGTTATCCGGGTAACACAGAGAGCATGCTTAATTCAACGGAACTATTGTTGAGCATTAGGATTTACAATGACTGAAAAAATGAGGGATGAACATGGAATAGAATTATATACCTTTGAATTAAACGTAACAAAACAGTTAATTCATGCCCTTTCAGTCAATAGTCAAAACATTTTTCCCTCGGTGTTTGGATCAACCTGGTGAACATTAACCCCACACCTCGAAAATACAGTTTTGACTATTGACTGAAAGGGCATGAATTATCTGTATACTGTTTTACAGCCGCGCGTTTCTTTTTATATATATCAAACTGGTTTGTGTATCAGCAACATAATGCCGCATCTGGGGCTTTTGGGCTTTGTTACAATATGTCAGGCATGCAAGAAGTGTGCTCATGAAATCGCGAGAAAGACCATCCTTTTGACGTATAGCAGAAAACAATTGTCCTCAGATAACACAATAACCTACTTTTACTGAAATAGGTAGACATGCTGATGTGCTTTGGATAATATACAGTTTTTAAACAACATCACGAAAGTGAATAAATAAAACGTAAGTAATATTTAAATTCTTTCTTTTATTAGCACATATACACATTAAACAAAACGTGGGCTATGTTATAAATATAAAACTTGTGTCACTTTGTTTAATCAAAAAAAGAAATATTTCCTTTGTTCCTATTTTGCCAATAGTTTAAACGATTTCGAGTCTCGATTTTGCTGATGCTTTGGTATTCTTTTATCTTAATGCCACATCACTTGATAAACCTTATTGATAGTAAACATTTCATTGTCTATTTTATTTGATTAATCTGTTTAAACTATTGTTTAACGTAAGATGTAAAAACCTTTTACAAGTGTAGCATTCAGATATGTTTGATTTTACAAGTGCTTGTTTTAATTACTCGTTATAACATATATATCCAGATATTAGATATACATATTCACCATTCGTCTGCTGCCTTTAACCATTAATTGACGAACCATCACGTCATAAGTGTATACGAGGAAAGTATCATCACTAACAGTTTATTATGGGCGGATGTTTTGATGGGAAATCTTTACAAATATTTATGAATATCATTTCATGCCTTTTTGCCAAAAAAGCAATATATGTCGTTACCAAATGTGCTGGAGCTTCAATATGTATGTATGGGTTTAATGTGTTGTTATTTTGAAACCCAAATCGTCAGCGAATATTTACATGTCACAATGTCTACCACACGTTTGATAACACAAACAGGTTCTTTGTACCTATGCTATTTTAAAATACACTTTTTGTGATGACAATGATGACTTAGTTCTCATTTTGAGGATTGATGCTTTCTTGGATGTGACCAAGATTTACAGATTTACATGGCGGGTATCGTCGATGAAGCAGAAGACGCTTTCCCTTCCGGAACACCTGGTTTAATTCTCTTGAACGTTTACAAGGGTCTCCATGTGGATCTTTCATTGTTTTCGTATTTCCGAGTGTAAGTTCAGGTTGTGGTTTTGTTGACGCTTCGGTATTCTCTACAATTTTTTACAAAACACTCTGGAAAACGTACAAGAGAATAAAAACGAATATTCCTAAAGATTGGGTGTGTTTAGCTTCATCAACGACAACTATTTGTTGGTAAAATGTTTTTTGGTTAACCAACGATGTGGCACGATTTTCTATGAAAACGGATACGGATGCGTTGTTCTAAATAGCTTTTATGATAAAAAATGCATCATACGTACGTTATCCGAAATGGCGAAATGCAAAAAAAAAAAAAAAAACAAAAAACGAGGAAACACCAAAGTGTCAAAAACATTAGATTTAATATCCAGTCCCATTGACGATCTTATCAATAAGTATTTAAGTTTAGGTATTATCCTAACTTTCGAACCCGGTTGGATCAACTACATCACAAAACTATCCAAACATGATTAACTTTTGATTAGGGATAGTTCATGAACTCAGTGCATGTTTTATAAGACTGAATAATGAATATATTACAAAGATAATGTTATACACACACATATGCTACACCTTTTAAATTTAGGAATATATACAGTGTGCCAAACAAACGAATTTAACTTAACGTACGAAAAGATGATCGTGCCATGATATAGCTGTAAAAAATGTTATGTGACACTAGATTCTGAAAAAATGGTGTAATTATTCAAAACGTTTATAACAAACAAAACAATGAGGGTATATAGTTGCATAGGTGGCTGTTATCAGGTTCCTATCTTTTATAAATCAAACATCAACTTTATCAACCTAGATAAAATATAACGTTAGAAATAATATTTAAAGCGAAGGTAGTTTGAACGATTTACTTCCTTAATGATGTTACAATCTATATCCATCAATTCTGCCCTACAGTAATACACAAGCATCTTCTTAGACAATGTCCTTAATTCATGCACTGTTGACGTTTGTTTTTCCAATATGTATTTGAATCAGCAGAATAGAGTATTTGCTAATTTTGATATATAATGTCTATTGATTTTAAGTTCGGATTTTGTTAACGCTATGGTATTATCTATTTGTTTTCGTTCTTAATCAACTCCATTGTAAAACAAATAATGTTATTATTAATTGATTCATTAAATTATTTAATATATGCATTGTAAAGGGTTAATGAGATTAGTTGCAAGTCTTATATGAAATAACTAAAGTCGTATACAAATCCATTACAAAATTGATGTTTTAAAATAATTTTAAAATGAATACAATACAGTTCAGAAGGCACTATTTTGTTCAAAATGCTACCTTTTAAAAGACTATTTTCAAGTTTTATACATTGAAAGTTAAGTCATGTTCTTACATCGATACAAAAATCCTTTGTTAGAGTAATACACACACGTTCTAACTTTCAACTATGTTATTATTTTTCTTAGTATTAACATGATATTGCATTTCATTCAATTCATTTAAATCAGTTAATGTGATACAGAAAGTCGTACATATTACATCTTTGTTTATGCGATATGTTTTAGTTCGAACTACATGCTTGAAATATTGATATTATATATAACAATATCATTGTTAAAGACATCTGAAACATAACACATCATGTAATATATTCGCTGGTTAATGTATAACACAGGAATGTACATGATAACGTACGTGCATGGTTGTAAATAATAGTTTTATAAGTGATATATATATATAATATATTGCAATCACATGTTAATCATTACGCAATTAAATAATACAATATGTTTATATGTAACAGGTGTGGTAATTGGCATACATTGAACATACCGTTCGTCATTTAATAAAGGTATTTCATATTACACAAATATCGATTGGAAGTGACATAAAATAATAT
This sequence comes from Mimachlamys varia, assembly GCA_947623455.1. Taxonomy (NCBI): domain Eukaryota; kingdom Metazoa; phylum Mollusca; class Bivalvia; order Pectinida; family Pectinidae; genus Mimachlamys; species Mimachlamys varia. The sequence goes on from OX392545.1 coordinate 33,085,990, forward strand.
TATGAAAAGGAACATAACGTAAATTCATTCACTAAAGTATTTTAATTTACTAAAGAACAGGTAAGCCCTTCTGGTCTAGATTGATATGTACTGTGAATATGTTAGTCTATTATGCTGAAGGCTCGTTTTAATCTCATTTGAGTAGTGGCGCGGTACATAATATACACATTTTGTAGTACACGATTTGAAATTATACAGAACTAGTTTAATTTTACTTCTAAATTCATCAATCAAAAGGGTTTCACGCACCTGACCCTTCTGCTTTTACAATAGTTTCGGAATTTTTGATTCCCACCTTTTGGTCCCTAGCATCACTGAAGAGTCCTAAGAGGACGAAACAGCGATATGGTGCAGTTTAATTCATTTTTTCGGCATACTGTATCAATTACAAAATGTATAAGGTGCGGCGCATGTGTGTGTTACGTCACCTTTAAAGCAAATACAACACGTTAGGTAAACGAACAATAGCAATAGAAAACAACTCAAAAACCTCAGTAAGAAAAACATTAGAATTATTAATCAATAGATCAACAAATCAACAGGTATCAAGACATATGAACTCAAAAATTACCGAAAATAACATTTTTGTACCCGACAACTAACTACCACGTTAAGCTTGTGATTTCGTTTATTTGGTATAGATTGTACTTTTAACGTTTTTAACCCAGGATCCGTTATAAAATTTCTTTAATTTTGCGTTCCATATATTCTTGCCCTTCACCATAAACGAAAACAGAATAAAATCATATCGGATATGTCTTTATCATTTAACTTTCGCTTGGTCGGTAGCACAAGTGAAAACATTTGGATTTGATGATGGGAATAAATTGATCTAAACGCAAAAATCAAACAATATTATGAAGTCTGTAGTTTGTTTTCAAAGTAAAAAAATTAGTCTTTATAAGTTCAGAAAGAAAATTGTTTTGATACAAATAATTCATTCTATTTGTTTTCTTTTTAGTTCTTTTGTTTTTGATAACTCATCGTACTTTTCGGACAACAGTGACAACGCAGTGATGCTTATATAGAAGGAATCCGTTTCCTTTGTTAATGAGTATGGGAAGTGGTGATATGGTTTAAGGTATTTTAGCTCTGTAATTGAAGTCTAAAATTTCCGAAAGCTTCGTTAAAAGATTTTAGAATAACTGAAGTTATTTAAGTTTAACACTTATGGTACACCAAACCTTCTTTCGTTTTATTCGGCATTAAAAGTACGGATGCAGCCAATAAATTAATTTTATTTCTTTTCTTCCATGTGACTACAAGAATGATTAATAGTCATATGAATAACATATATAGCTGACATACAATTTCCGGCGTGGAACATGTTATTGCTACTTTATGAGTTGCTGACATAAGTAATAATCCAAACAGCAACAATAACAACTGCAATATGTCGCCTTCTTTGTTCCAAGATAGCCTTATAGTGCTAATGTTTATTGCTTCCAAATATGTAACGTTGTATATAATGATTATTGTTTATTGTATTAAATCTGATGTGTCCGATATTCTTCTACGTATTCGCTCTGTATTTGTGCATACGTTTTTTTTATTTAAGATATGTCCTGAAAAATATGCGCTGCTATGATTTTTTATTTTTTTATTTCAGAAGTCGAAGAAGGGGAGAGTGACACGTCAGCAAAAGATGGTAAATAATTAAGAAACCCATATATTAAATGTTTATATACTTACGTTGTATGTCTCATTTTTTGGCAATTGTTTTGGCAAGGCTTAGTTAGAAGAAAGTGGATAATTGAATACATATGATAGCAACGAATGCCATTATATTAAAGCGTGGACGAAACTACAATTTATATTAAATATGGCACTATGCATATTACATGGCGAGTTCCTTGTTAAATATGTCCGTTTTCACCAGCGGATTTAATCCATACCTGTTGTTCAAATGCTGTATTCAAAGCAGATTGTCACGATGGTACTACGGCAACCATGGTAGCTAGGAAAATACTGTTTCCGTGAATATACAATCAAATATTGGCAAACCTCGAAAAGACGCAGCGAAGAACACTATATATTCTCCGTAACATCACTTGTGAAAGTTTGATTAAACAATGCTACAATTGTAGTAGTACTTCGAACACATTTATTCATTCATAACATTAATTTTGAATATGTAACAACGGTTGTTACGAGGTCTCCATGTGGAACTTTCGTTTTTTCGCTTTTTGCAACTAGTTTTATCGATTTTGAATTTAGATTTTGGTTTTGTTGCCTCTTCCGTACTCTCTTTTTTTCTTTTTTTTTTTTGCCAAGATCCATTGTTTGTGAATATTTGTTTTTACCATTGATAATATTTTTATTTACAAAGTCGTCAACGAATTAATTAAACAAATACAACTGACTCACTAAAGCTGGTAAACGTTCTGGTAATAAGTGTGCAAATCCTAGATTTACAAGAAGGGCCTCGTCGATAAAACGGAGGACGCTTACTCTTCCGGAACACATACTATATTTATAATAATTTTCTTAATATTATAATGGTTATTTTCGTTTAAAAAATAAATGCAAAAACCTGCCATCTATGAACCATATCATACCTTGTAAAACCTATTTAAATCTTGATGCAACTGAAGCCTTTTATGGTCATATGTTATATAGTTTACGTGAAAGCTACAATTAATAAATTACATTACAGTCAAACTTCGATGTTTCGAACTTTGCGGGACCGTCGTGAAAACATCGGGACTTCGACTCATGAATTTTGAACATCGTACATCGACATGTATATGTATATACAAAGTACATGTCAAATAACTGTATGTCCTGTATATAAGAGGAACCGATGCAGTGCTAGTGTAACGTAACACAGGCTAAGAAGTTGTAGATTCACATTTCTAAAGAATAGTTTACTAAAATACACACTGTAATTTTGTAACGTGATAATCTTTTAAGATTGTTTTGTTTGTTCACTTCGATTTATAAGTTGTACTTTTCAATGTTTTCATAACGAGCGGGTCAGATTAAAACTTCGATACAGCGAAAAATTTGATTCATAGAAGTTCGAATCGTGAAAAGTAAATCAAACGTGTTCTAAAATGAAAAAAAAATTCGGACTTTGTCAAAAGTTCGACACAACAAGAAATTCAAATCATCGAAGTTCGATTGATCCAGGTTTGACTGTACTTATATCATTCATAGTTTCTTCAAGTCCAACGTTGGACCTATGTATTCATTCATTGTTTGAAGAAAAAAGTAAAACCGTGTTTTAATCAAATTCGAACTTTTCCCAATTTAAGTGTTGAAACTGCAATATTGAGGATTTTAAAAAAATATATATAATGATACGTTTTGATACCCTGCATATTAAACATATAAACTACATTCCTTAATATCAATATTCCCTATTTGCTACAATCGTTGTTTACAAAGGGAAAATGTATGCGATTCGTCAAAATATGTTTTTCTTCATAGTTCACTTATCCGAACACACCGAATTTCAATATGACTAAAATAACTCTTGAGATGACTTATTGTGTGATATTTATATTTTATAATCATAATAAATTATTTATTTAAATAAAAAAAATATCTTTAATTTGAAATTCAGGATTCTAATCATGAAACGATTACGATGCTCAGCTTGCACTCTAACAAACTTACTTGTAATGTACATGTATGTAACACTTTTGGCACAGCTAAGAGCCATTGAAGATTGTGAAAAACTGAGTATGAATTAACAAATAATTTTTTCTAGTGCAGCATTGACATAACTGTTTTTCATTAAAATAGAAAAACTTATTTAGGACACAGAGTCGGAGTTTGAACATTATCATATTTTCTTTCATACGGGTTCTGATGCAAAGGGGAAAATCTTTATAAATTATCAAGTCACTACACTGGAATTAGGATGGTAATTATTAATTTTATTTTAGTGAGTACGTTAACAAATACATTCGCGTGCTGTAATTATACAAAACATTTGATCGAACCATATTGCATTAAATAACATGTTTGTTTAACTTGATATACTTTATATATATATATATATATATATTCATCATCATCAAAATAATAAAAATATTATTTCAGTGAATGATTCACAGCGTGATATATTCCAATAAAAGGTCTTATTCTCTTGTCCTTTACAAGGGTTTCTATGTAAATATTTCTATGTTCAAATATTGCCCCTAGTTTTATCGATGTTGAGTTAGGATTCGTTTTGACGCTTCATTTTCTCTGAGTTGTTTTGTTAATCTGATAGAACATCTTTTTTCAAGTTTGTCTCTCTTACTACTACATAGAAGCATTATTTCTAGATATACACAAATACCTACAAACACACTAATTAAAATCGTCTTCCCCAGCCTGCCCATTCACCTCAAACTTGCATAATCTTCATTCTGTAGTTGTGTCACTACTACTTCATACAATGTAAGTAGGCAAGTTATTGGTAGAGGTGAATAATAAGTCTATGTGATTAACTGCTGCGTCATTACATGTTACATGTTGCAAGAATTGTGTAAAACTAATCGTATCAAATAAGCAGTGTTTGAAAAATTATTGAATATAACTAAAGCTCAATTAAAAGCGTAAACTTATGAGCGTAATACAAGATAATATACAAACATGTAAGAGAAAATAAAGAGTTTTGAAAAACGAATGAGCTGCTTTTAGATAGGACATATTTTACGCTCTGTCAATCGATAGTAATATATTACTTATTAAAACCAATACTTAGATGAAAGAAATCAACGAATTAATTTGGTCCCAGCGTCAAATATGATTTTCTTCAAAAGATTATGAGACTATAGAACACATCGAAATAGTGTGTTAATATCAATAAGCACCACTAGACACGACAGCACTGTAGAATCGGCATATCGTATATCGATTTCTAGGAAGTTTATAGAGGAACAAGTACGTTTTGTTGTTCTATTATAAATGCCGTCACTGTGAAATGATGTAGTTGACGTCACGCATAATTATACAACATTGCATATCGGTGAATGTTTTAATCATTGATTCAAATGATAAGGCATACGTATAGTATTGCAATCCAACGACAAGGAAATAACATTTCAGGAAAAAAAATCGGTTTGATAAACAAAAAATATAATTAAGCCTCTTCACACTATCAAGAATGACACAAATCAACAATGTGAATTAAACATTGCCACTTATTAAGGGGACAATAAAACAAATATTGCTAAAAAAAGCCACCATGTTGATTCAAACATTGATAGGAAAGGACATGATTCCGTATGACCAAGATTCTAAACATACAATGAAATGTCACCAATATTTATTGTTAATTTAATTAATTCAATTGTTCACGCCTGGATTTTACTAAATTTTGTTTCACTATGGAACAATCAATAGTTCGATGCATCATTGAATTGTATATATTAATGGTTCGATGTATCATTGAAATGTATAGGTTCATTGAATAAACGATTACATTTAATACGATGAATACGTGGAAGCTCCTTCTATTCAATTCCTATTTCAATTTATATATCAATGCATTTATGATTCGTATATCGTATATATTGAACAAGTTAACCAACTTGTAAGAAAACCAAAGCTTTAAATAAAATACACGCATCAATGATTCCAGATATTCTTTCAAAGGATTTTTGAGTTGGAGAAACGCATATACAAGTTGATATTTATAAGGTTCACCTCATTTTACTTCAGAATAAATAAATCAAGTATATTTATATTAACTAATGAGTTTGTGGGATCTGGAGCCCCATGTTCTACCTGGCGAAGATCTAAAGTATCAATTACCTTTTTGAATACAGTGTTAAGACTGACCATTAAGTGTTGTTTTCGTTCAGTATAACACTACAGTACATACTACAATTTGAAGTGATTGACAAAGAAATGCTGAAGTCAACGAAAAACTTCCGAACATTTTTATAAAGTCAACATAATAACAAGTTAATAATAAATTGTTTACATCATTTTAATAAAAAAATCAGCTTAAAATATAACATATTTGTGGTTTGACTTGCAAACTAACTGGTTATTCGATTATTTAGCCTGAAGATCAAAAGAAACCTGTAGCCAACACTTACCCAGATCGATAACCCTAATGATAACATACATAATGTATAAAAAGTAGTTTATGTAATTTAAGATCATTGAATGTTGATATATTCAAAAGACCTCCGGACGACTTGCTTCTAAATTTGTTAAAACTAAAACATTCAATATAAACGAAAGTGTATTGCAAAATGCCCGGGGAACTTATTATGGTGCATACTTGTCTGAATTAAACAACTGAGAAAGGCATAAACGTAGTTAATTAATATATAATTCATCACGTCAGAAAATGACACATTATTGACCAATCACATTTAGGGGTGATTCAAACTAAACAAACAAACATTGTTCAGGGCAAGAAATAACTAAAGAGAGACAATCCGTAACATACCAGACAAAGAGTCACGTGACCTTCGTTTCTCTGTCGGGGAGACATTAATGATGGGTCCAGGGACTATATAGCCGGTAACGTATCGGTCAATATTATAAGTGCGGTAAATTAATTCATCTATATTGGTTTTTGTCTGTATCACAAACTCGACAAAACACTTAAAAAAGTGACACATTCTTATCTACCATGATTTCTAAACGGCCAACAACGTTTGTGAGGATATGCAGTTATTTTGTGTGTGAAGAGTTTTACATTGGATTGATGCCAAGTTTCAGGTCATGATAACCATGCACGTTTTGTAACAGAAAATGTATGAGTATGCACTTGCAGTTATTGTTAAGCACTACATGTTGTCTGACCTCATCGTAAAGGTCAATGTATTACTCCTCAATTATGAGTCACCGATTGTGTGATATTATACAATAGATTAACATTATGTATAACATATAGTTAAGTGTATGTAGAATGACCAGACAGAGACTCTGGTACATGGGGAAGACAAGGCGTGTCTGGTGAAGTTTAATGTATTGTTAGGTCACTGATGGACTAGATAGGGACAATAGTAAGCACATCTGTTAAAAATAGCCTTTGTACTACTTCCGGTTTACTACCTTGTTGTACATCGCTTTGCATAATGCATACACGCATCATCATCTTCTTGGTTTTCGTTTGTTTATCGTAATTTTTCCTACTTTATAGGCTTTTATTTCAGAAATAGCATTCCTCTCATTATAGCCCTACAAAAACATACGACACCATACAAATACGTAAAAACGGATTGATATAGGGATAAATCCGTAAAAAGGAACACTACTTAGTTATCCAAGAGCAAATCAAGACAAAGTCCGATATATGTATAAAAGATACTGATAAATTGCAGTTCTTCTTGGAAATGGTATGTAATATCTTAAAATAGGTAACAATGTGGTCTTAGATGTTTTCTTGTTGCGATTAATTAGTGGTTGATAATATTTATTTTCTTTCCTTTATTAATATTTTGATCGTATTTTATTTCGTATTATATTTTGTTTGGACTTTGAAATGCTCTGATTTTTCAGACAAAATAAATCACACCTATATATAATAAACATAAATCATAACAGATTTGTATATATATGTATATACATGCATTGCAATCCAGGTGTTCACATCACTATAATAGACGATTTCCACTATGATCATGTCAGAATACCGGACCGTCTATCACTGCGACTTCAAAACATCCTTTTTTGGGGATGTCGAGTTGGCTCAGTTGTAACGGCCGCAGGTATTTCTGGCTAGGCGATTTGGTGCCGGAGATCGTGAGTTCGAGGCCCGGATAGGGGACGAGTAAAAAAATGTCTTCCTTCGTCATTTGTGTTTCCGTGTTTCCTATAAATATCAATCATATATATATAAAATAAATAGATAGCTTTAGTTTTTGGATGACTGTTACTGCTTTAACATTAAATAGTGGCAAACAAAGAAAAGACAACTCCGTTACACGTTTACACATGATGGATCAATGTCTATTTATGTATAAGCGGTCATTTGTAGAATGACGTACTGCAGTCCAAAATCATAACATTTGTTTGTATATTATCTTTGTCTCATTGAGACATATTCTGTATCTTTAAGTGATATGAAGATGGACTTTTTTTAGTATGCTCATTAGTGTGTTTACTTGTGATTGACAATGATACTCGGTTCTCATTTTGAGAACTTGATGTTAACATGGATGTGACAAAGATTTACATGGCGGATGTCGTCGATGAAGCAGAAGACGCTTACTCTTCCTGGACACCTGGTCTTATTATCTTGTACTTTTAAAAGAGTCTCCATGTAAATCTTTCCTTTGTTCCTATTTTGCCCCTGTTTTAATCGATTTTGAGTTTGGATTATGATTTTGTTAACTCTTCCATGCAAGCGTTTTATGATAAATCTTAGTTGCACACTTTATTCCCGTTATTCAGTTGTCTGATCACGTCTTTACCTCCTAATTCCTGATCAAGCAAGCCTAAAGTGTATGAATCCTGATAAACAATTATTTTTTCTCCTGCTTTTTCCTTGAGGTTTAGTTAGATTTTTTATCAATCTCTTATCAAAATACACCTCACAAACAGACATCGATTCTACTCAAAAATAAAAACTAGGACCACCCAGAAGGAGGTTGACCTCTAAGAATAATACCAAAAGCATCAACGTTTTGCCTTACGAAAACAGTTTTATAACTTGGAATGACAAAACTGCCAAAATAATACGAAAACAGCCATGGGGGCGATACCACATATTTGTGTAACCTAACCGTATATTCTATCGTTTGCACGTTATTAATAATTGTTTTGCATTTTGTTCATTTAAGCAGGAGTTTGAATTAAATAAATCCACTAGGTCATTATGACTAATAAATAATAGAAATACATAAAAGATTTTTGGTGAAAAAATGTGTTACATTTTCAAATAATAATTAAGAATCGAACTCTCGACCGTCAGACAACACCATGACAAACTAATAGATATATATATATAGTATATCAAGTGATATGTTTAAGATCCTATTAATCACTAGCTTGGGCAAATTAACTTAAAATTGCTTTATCAATTGTTGTCATGGGCCGGTGTTTTGAACTTTTATTTACCAAACAGTTCGTTGGTTTTAACAATACATTGGGCATTAACTTGAGAGTTGGGGCTTCTGTTTAAGAAATCTGCAGTTTATTGCTTCAAACTGAGCAGTTAAACTCTTTTCCTAAAGGGAGCCTTCTTGCCTAACTCAGATCTAATAACAGTATTTTGATAATTGCGATTTATCCTGTATGTTTTTTACGTGTGATGTTATTCACAGCCGTCATCTGATTTCAAGGACAAAACAGAATCAATGTGTACTCATTTTAGAATAATATCCTATCAAACAAATTCGCCTATAACATCTTACATACCCTTATAATGAGCATATAACGGCGTGACTGTTTTGTCTAACATATGAAATCCGCATGAGCGAATGGTACCCTTGAAACAAGCATTTTCCCGAATGGTTTGCTAAAATATATAAACGCCTTAGCATATCGGCAAACTACATGTCAAGAACAAGGTCCCTAAATAGCGATGTTACAAAAAAGGAACAAGTAGCTTCTTTCCATTGCCCCGAATTGCTGGTTGATAGGCGTATACAATCAATCTGCTATTGACAATGACATTACGGTGGCTATTATATACAGGGAAAGTAAGTGTTTCGTTACAAGTAAAGAACATATATGACCGGTTTCATTAATAATGGAGTCAGTGGTCATTTATACGGTTGAGATAGATAAACCATGGTCCATCAATATTGAAATCAGTAGCCTTTTTACATGATGGTATCATATATACAATGTTGATGTTAACATCGATGGCCTTTATTACGATTGAAACACATGAGAGGCCTTGTACACGATTGATACACATATACAATGTTCCTAATGCTGAAGTGAGTGGCCTTTTAAACAATTGAAACACATATACAATGTTTCTTAATGCTAATGTGAGTGGCCTTTTAAACAATTGAAACACATATACAATGTTTCTAATGCTGAAGTGAGTGGCCTTTTAAACAATTGAAACACATATACAATGTTTCTTAATGCTAATGTGAGTGGCCTCGTACACGATTGAAACACATACACTGTTTCTAAATGAAGTGAGTGGCTATTGACACGATTACAACACATATACAATATTTCTAAATGATGAAGAGAGTGGCCTTATAAACGATTGAAACACATATACATTGTTTCTAAAGTCTGAGGTAAATAGGTATTTTGATATTATTATCAAAGCTTAATTAAAATGAAAAAATATCAGATTTTAGCCTCAAAAATATGTTTGGTACTTCTAAAGAAACTGTTTAACATTCTGTTTTACTCCTTTTCATTACCAAACCCTACCAGGGAACGCACTAGGATACACTTGGTGTGGATAGTTTTACCACTAGCGAATCTAGACCACCATACCTAAAATATAGTCTTCACTTTTACTAACGTGAAATTTAAACCTCATCACCAACCTTTTCTATTTCTCTATCTTAATGGAGAAGTATAAAACTTCATTTTTAGATATATTTGCCGCTATAATAAGTTAGCTATTTTGAACAAAAGTCACGTAAATGAATTCGGGGCATTGTGTTCGGTAAGATATGTAAGTGTGACTTTGGGATGACTACAATACCACCTTGATCAGAGTAATGACCAGTGTGAAGCTACTAGTACTGGCCGGGGTAGGGCGGGACAACTCTCTGATATGTCCAAGTGTTAACCAAAGCGTAGCCGATTCGAGTAAAAAACATTGCACCTTATTACCGTCGTTTGTTGGCCTTTTGATTTACCATTCCATCACACTTTTTTCGATTGGAAAGGTCAGGCGATTCCATAACCATCTTGTACACTACATAGCCTGTTCTAGTACGCTTCACACTGGTTATTAGTCTGATGAAGGTTAAATATCCTATTGAATGTGTTTTATAACTTATTAAATTACTTATATAAGTTAAGCTTCATCACTGACGTGTCCTACAAGGACAATATAGCAGTATGGTACAGTTTAACACATTACTAAGCTAAACACATATACAATGTTTCTTAATACTGAGGTAAATAGGTATTTTTATATAATTATCATAGCTTAACTTCAATGAAAAATATCAGATTTTAGCCACAAAATATGTTTGGTACTTCTAAGGAATCTGATAAACATTCTGTTTTACTCCTTTTCATAACCAACCCCTACCAGGGAACGCAAAAGGATAGTTTTACCACGTGCAAATCTAGACCACCATACCTAAAATATAGTCTTCACTTTTACTAACGTGAAATGTAAAACCTCAATGATAAAAATGTTATTGTTATCCTAGTGTCCTTTATACAATGAGATACAACGCTGATGGACTTATAAGTCGTCAAGGTTTTCCGTTACCCGCAGGTCACTTCATTCAGAATATACACTGTTCTTTTTAGTCATGTTTAATTATTCGATATCTGGTTTTTGGTATTTATTTCGGCAAGTCCTGTTCCTTCTATCGCCCCATATATTTCTTTTTAATGCAATGCTTAGCTTTACTGACGCTTCCTGGAAAAATCTACATGGTACAGTTGAATTTATCATTCAGCTTGTCTATGTCGTGTTCTACACAGTAAAGCTTCTATTATCGTTCGTGACTTTTGTGAAATGTTTTACCACCATAACTGTATTCACGTATACTTTCTGTCAAAAGCTTTGTCTAATTTGGGGATCCTCATTCTCAACAGAATACTGAAACATCAACAAAACCACAATCAATCCTCAAAATTAATTAAACTAGGCACACATACATATATAAGCAAAGGATATATTCAAAAGGAGAACCTTGAAAAAGCACAAAAGATTAAGACCAGCTGTTTCGGAAGAGTTAGCATCTTCTGCTTCATCAACAACGCCCGCCAGTTCTTTCCATAATAATGTCAAATGTCATTGAAACGTTGAGACTGACATACAGTGTTTTTATTTCGTTGAAGTCAATTGTTCATTACTTGATTGATATATACATGTTTTGTTTTAAATGATGCATGATGCCATTCACACCTTTGAGCATACATGAATACTCCTATATCGTAACGTTAGTTGTTAATTATACGATTGGCACATATATTCAATTTTTTATTTTGTTGAAGTTATTGGTGGTGTTTTATCTGTATCTATAACAAATTTAAAAAGTGCAGCATATGTATGTGTTTCGTCATCTTAAATGATAGGGGGTGGCAGACTCTGCTGGTGGATTGTTTAGTCCCCGAGGTTTGCTTGAGCCTCCATAGCCACAATTAATCTCATTTGAGTAGTGGCACGGTACATAATATATACATTTTCGTAGTACAAAATTTGAAAGTATACAGAACTAGTTTCATTTTACTTCAAAATTCATCAATTAAAAGGTTTTTTACACACCTGGCCCTTCTGCGTCTACATTAGTTTAGAATTTTTGGATTTCAACCTTTTGATACCTTGTATCACTGACGAGTCCTAGGATGACGAAACAGCTGTATGATGCAGTTGAATTCATTTTTAGACATACTGTATCTATTACTAAATTTAAAAGGTGCAGCATTTGTGTATGTTACGTCATCTTTTACACGACGTTACAACGTTCAATCATATGGAATGTTTGTAATTATTTGTCTTGTACTGACTAACATTTGACTACTTTGTTTTATCAAATAACTGCGTATCTGTATAAAAAAAGTATAAAAAGCAAGTGATATAGCAACATCGAGTAGTGTAAAAACGTTACTTTGACACGTTATGTTTTATTCTCACGTGAGCGCGCGATCTACAGGAAGTGGTTTGAGGGCTGAATTTAGAAACCATTGACTACTACCTGACACTTCCGTTACTGAAGTGTTAATATAGAAGTATGTAGCTATCATGAAACAATGTTTTGTCAGCATTCCTATCATTTTACTCAAATGTTAAAACATCTGTCATTTATACACAAACTATAAGAACATTTCAATTAGTTGCTGAGAGAAGAGAAAAAATATTTCCGTCACAAATACGTATAATGCATATAAAAGTAAACAGTTTTATTTTGTGAATAATTTCTCATTTTGAGAACTTGATGTTTACTTGGATGTGACCAAGATTTATCTGGCGGGTCGTCGATAAAGCAGAAGACGCTTACTCCCTCGGAACACCTGGTCTTATTATCTTCTTCTTTTATGAGGGTCTACATGTAAATCTTTCCTTTGTTCAGTTTATCGATTTTGAGTTGGGATTATGGTTTTGTTGACGTCTTGGTATTCTCTGCTTTTGCTTTCTTATAAAACTTTTTATATGAATAACCATATGCAATTCCATCGTCGGCCATGGATATTTGTTTTAGTACATGAAGATATCTTTTTCTTTTTTTTCTGTAATATGGGTTCACTTGGACTTCAAAAGAACTTCATACGGTATATTGTTTAACCACTTAAGTAGTTGATATGTAGCCTCGTCATGTCATCAGTTGGATAAGTAAATGTAGGCCAAAACTTAAAAAGTAGTATAGCTAATACCATACAAATATATAATATATACTGTTTATTTCCAGTGATGATATTCAATGTGAACTATTATCATACAATGAAATCATGATCCAATATCACATAAAACTGTTCATGTGTATTCAGTTTCACTGCTTCCTTGGTTGACGAAGAGAATTTTTTCATTAAAACTCAGATTCACTCGTTACCAATAAGTCCTTGGAATATAAATACAGGTGCTTAAATAAAAAAAACCCAAAAAACAATGCACATTATGACGTCATAGTTTGAAATAGACACGCGCCAACTTTATGATCTCGGGGTCAGATATTGGGATCCAACAAAGACAGTTTGGTTTAGTTAACAGGAATGTCATATTAACAGGTAATGTCATTTAAGGACGGCCTTCCGGTGTTACGTGTATTGGGAGGAAGGGGTATGTTTCTGTACGCCACCTTCTCATAGATGGGCGGCGGCACTTATGAGATGCGGCTTGGCCCTTGATGCAGGAATTTTGACTTTTGTTGCGGAATCCGGCTAAGATTGGTGTGGTTTATTTTTTGGATAGACAATTAGGTTTTCTGTGATTATCGCACAATTGATGAGCCTTGTAAAACACGGTGTCACAATAAGTTGAACACATATATACTATATATTTAGACCACCTACATCTCATTAATTGATATCTGTAGAGATATATTGTATGCAACATTTTATAACTTTGGACAAAATAACGATACTTCGAGTCATGCGTGAGGATTTTTACCATAGCATATCATTGCCTTTATTTAACACTAGCGACTTCAGTTGGCATTCATATGCACTTGACTGATTGTTGGCGGCATCATAATTATAACTTCATAATTGTTACTTTCGATACAACTGACCAACCCGGGCGATGACCTTTCTATACGTTATTTGAGCTAAATGCTGAAATTTGTACCTACTTAAAACAGCCCACTGTTTAAATATATGCTTATTATATTATGTTACAACTATAATATAATATGAACTTTATTTATTCTACAACAATTATGAAACAAGTTATCCAACTTATATTTATTACTCTTGTTTGCCCGGATGTTAGCGCCCGAAGGGTCTTATTGTGCGAGGAGTACCCGGAGAAAGCCCGCGTGGTCGGGTAGGTGACCTCATACCTTTTCACGTCCGGTAGGGGAATCGGACCAAGGCCGCCTTAGTGAAAGGCAAGTGCGCTATCTACTGCACCACTCGACCACACAGTACAACTACTCGTCGTCGTCGTCGTCGTCGTCATGCTTTATTTTCCCTGATATGGATATATTCTGTACATTTACACATAAAAAAATAATGCTTAATATTGTAGATATATAACCTTAACTATAGTTTATAAAGCTATGTTTGTCTCATTGAGAAATATTTTGTATCTTTGTGTGGTATGAAGATGGACGTTTTTGAGTATGCTCATTTGTGTGCTCCCTTGTCGTGATTGACAATGATGACTCGGTTGTGATTTTGAGGACTTGATGTTTACTTAGATATGACCAATATCTACATGACGGGGGTCGTATGTGAAGCAGAAGACGCTTACTCTTCCGCGACATCTGGTCTTATTTTCTTGTACTTTTTAAAAGATTTCCATGTGGATGTTTCTTTTTTTCACAAAGATTTATCACAAATCGCCAAGATCATTATATAGTTTTACCGCAGTTCACCAAAATCTTTATTAGTTTTGCCACAGTTCAAAGATATCATTATAAGGTTTTACCACAGTTCACCAATAAAATTATCAGTTTATCACAGTTCACAAAGATCATTATTAGTTTTACCTCAGTTCACGAATATCATGATCACTTTAACCACATTTCACAAAGATTATAATTTGTTTTACATCAGTTCACCAAGATTATTATTAGGTTTCACCGCTGTTCACCAATATCATTTTTTAGTTTAATAACAGTTCACAAAGATTATTGTTAGTTTACCACAGTTCATCAAGATCATTATAAGGTTTTAACACAGTTCATACAGATCACTATAAAAATTACCTCAGTTCACAAATTTCAATATTAGTTTACCACAGTTCACCAAGTTCATGATATAGTTTTACCAAAATTCACCAAGACCATTATTAGTTTACCACAGTTCACAAAGATCATAAATAGTTTTATCACAGTTCACCAAGTTTATCATAAAATTTTACCACGGTTCACAAAGATCATTTTTAGTTTTACCGCTGTTTACCAGGTTCATTACTAGGTTTTACCACAGTTTACAAAACATTATAAGTATTTGCCACATTTCACGAAGACCATTATAAGATTTCACAACGGTTCACCAAAATTATCATTATCCTCAGTTAATCAAGAATATTATAAGTATTTCCACAGTTCATTATGATCATCATATAGTTTTACCACAATTCATCAAGATCATTATGAAATTTTACCACAGTTCAAAAACATCAATATTAGTTTAGCACAGTTCATCAAGGTCATTATAATTTTTGCCACAGTTCACCCAGATCATTATAAGGTGTTACGACAGTTTTCCAAGATCTTTATCAGGATGTACTGAAGTTTGTTAATTTTTTTTTGTTTTTCTCCTTATGTAATTGCTTTTTATTTCAAATTAAGGTTTTGTTAACGCTTCTGTATTATCTGATATGTGCTTAGATATGTATATTATAAGTAAATAGAGGATATATAACGGTGCCTTTAGTAATACCAAATTTATTTCCCGAGTGTGGCTAATATCTTGATATTTTTCGTGCGCAGCACGAATGAAAAATATAACAAATATTAGCCACACGAGTAAAATTTATTTGGTATTACTGATGATACTGTCATATATTCTGTTTATTACATTTTTATAGCAAAATCAACAGTGACAGCTTTTGATTTTCCAAAATGTCGTTTGTAAGCAACGTTCTGATTGGTCAAATCAGATAAAGTGATCTTTTTTACTAGTGAAAAATATCATATTTCTCACAAGTGAAAAATGTAACTGTTACAGGTCAAAAGTCTCTACATAGACTCACGGTAGATATTTGCACAGTCACGAAATATGTTACTTAAGTATCCCATGTTTCATTATGTATAAGCCATCAAACGTAAACATTACAAGCATGACATGTTAAATATGACATTAATGGCAGTAAAAATACACCCACACGCAAAAAAAACCCCACAAAAACAAAAACAATTCAATTGTGACTTTAATATCCACATTGTATTAAATAAAGCATAAACGTTGACAATTTGTTGAAATAGAATAGGTATTCATTGTCGGAGAGACAACTTGTCAAATGCTTGAATTTTAAGTGTGTCATAAATTATTGGGATCTAATTGTGAATTAATGTGTATTATCTACTATCTTATTAAAGTGTGAAGGATTCTGCAAACCAGGAACGTATGCTACTGTGTATCCATATCAGTGTTCAGAAATGTATTTTCTAAGTACAATGATAGTAACAATAAAATAGTATCGCATATTATAAAGATACATATACAATCAATACGATAAGCTCAAACATGACATTACATATATATGATGTATATAACTTATATTTAACATTTATCAATAAAAACAGTTGTATATATGTCTTTTATATCTTGCTATATATCTGATATCTACTAATTTGAATATGTTGATAAATAGTACTTTACATTGTAATTTCTAAAATGAAACGTGTTTTTTCTAGGAGTTTTACCCTGTCATATCGCGTGTTTACCTAACATAAAGGCAATATCCATTGAGATTACATATTCAGTTGATCAACGTGCATGACAAAGAGAGACTAGAACAATAGAATCGTATACGATTTCACGACACTGTTAACATGATACGGAAACCTGTAGTAAACTTAGCAGGGTAAGCACCTGGTGGTATTTGTAAGTACATGACCAAATAATGACTTCAATTCAAGTGGTTACCGTTAGCTATCAGATACAGAAACCGCTTACTAAGTATTGTTAATCTATTCAGCTCGAAGTGTATTAAGAGTTACAAGTGTGATATTGAAAACCAGAAATGTAAAGAATTGACAGGTGTCTCCTCAAGCGTTATCCATCTAATGAATAATGTCAAGACTTCAGCCTGTGTCTCGAATCTTCTATATGCATCCCGATGCTGGTATTTATTCTGCGCATGCGTTGACAAAAAACACCGTGTCTGGCTTTTTAGACGTCCTGATTTTGCTTGCATGTAGCAGCCTGTACAAATATATAATAACTTGTGCGTTATTACTGCAAAGTAGGTTTTATAGTGATGTCAGTATCAGCAAATATATGCGAACTCAATGTTAGTAAGGCATAGGATTTTGTTTTAAATAAATATATTTATCTCCCTCTTGTGGGCCCCTAGCCTGACAATTATAACCATTGCGGCAAGAAGAGGAGATAAAGGGGGCGTGGTCCAGACGCTCCAAACCTGGAGGTCAGACAAGGGGTTACAGAGTCACCCACGCGTAGGAATACATCACATGTTTGCGGTTGTGTAACAAAAAGGCGGGGCGACTGCTATTTAGCTCGGCTGTAACTCGGTCGTAAGCGATAAGGGAGGGAAGTTCTTTGAGAAGTATACAACAGGCGTAATCTGAAACGTCACTGAACCGTAAAACATTTATCTGGGGTTTTTATATACAATAGGAACGTCCGAGGTTACCGCAGGTGTTCGTGCGTATTGTATATCATTACACTATAGCGTACGAGAAAGTCGAGATCCGTGGACGACTGCCTACAACGGTGAAAGCCAGTCAAGCTTCACTAAGGCGATTGTCGTGGAAATGAGGCGTCAGAAAACACTTAGATGAGTAGACCTGTCAGCAATGTAATTCGATATAGAATGTTTTGGGCTGCATAACAATGTTTTGCAAAGAATCCCTTACGTATGCGTTACATATATTTATGATGCTACAAAAATTATTTTATCTTTAGTTTGACATGCACTTAAACAGTTAAAGTATAGCAGATTACATGGTCGAGCTGGTAACTATGGAAACTCTGTGTTTACAGACAGTGGTTATGAGGCAATAATGATTTATTTTGAATTTTTCACAATTTTAGTTTTTTGGG
Source organism: Mimachlamys varia (assembly GCA_947623455.1). Classification (NCBI taxonomy): domain Eukaryota; kingdom Metazoa; phylum Mollusca; class Bivalvia; order Pectinida; family Pectinidae; genus Mimachlamys; species Mimachlamys varia. Next base: position 33,104,449 of record OX392545.1, read on the forward strand.
GTTTTTTTAAGAACAAAAACAGCTGAAATTTCAGTAGTGTCTTGAGGACATTTATTAGTTATACATCTTTCTATATTGTACGATATCTCCCTCAGTTTATTATCATCTTTTCGTTGATGGAGTCTACGTCAATGTTAACATTTGTGTAACAGTGGAAATTGAGCTTCTTCATTATAAGGGCGAAATGAATAATACATTTGCATACAGACTTTAATTTACATAACAGTTTTATAACTATAAATAGCTTGAGCAGTAAATAAAAAAGCATAAATATGTAAAGTTAAGACAGACCATTTTATAAATCGATAAGCGATTCTATTTGATGACATCATCACACATGTTCTATGAAAAAGAAGATAATTATATCCACTGCGATGAAAAAAAAATGTGTCGGCGTCGTCATACACTTATGGAAAAGAGTGTGTTCATATTAGAGTTACAATGTACGATAAACGAAAAACGAAATTGATAAAAAAAAAAAAGTCATATATACAATGTCAAATAATAGATATAAATTGTTTTCTAATAACAAAGGGATGATACATGTGATATAAAAACTACAATTTCCATTGCTATAAGTACTAGATGAATGTAAACAACCGACCGGTCACTATGAAAATTCACATAAATTACAAACACAATGTTAATAGAATACCCCCTTAAAAAAAACCTTCGATGGTGATTGATTCATCAATTCAACTACAAATTATATATTAATGTATACTATGTTATCTGTTCTATTAGAAACGGTACGGATTGAAATGGAAACAAAAAGCGATATGGTTTACGTGTATCAGCAATAAAGTGTACCAAGTATACATACAGTAATACACCCCCGTTTAGCTGAGGAGCAATATTAAAAATATAAGGAGATACAGCGACAGTTTATACTGATATTATATTTACATTACATACTCAATACAAACATCTATAAGTAAGCAAAGTAACATAACAAAGATAATCATGGAGGTATCATTATTAATATGAAATCATATTAATTACATTAAAAATGGATAGCCATGAAAGGTAATATGTAAGCTAAATCTGCATTCCTGTAGCACTGTATACAAGATGTTTCTGTAGTCCCATTGTACAAGGCAGTTTTAAAATAAACAATATTAGAGAATACCACAGCTTTAAAAAACCATATCCGAGCTCAAAAACGATTTAACTGACAAAATATGAACAAAGAAAAGATTTACATGGAGATCCTTGATAATACAAAAGAGACTAAGACCAGGTGTTCCGGAATAATAGGCGTCTTCTACTTCACTATTATAAGTATATTTTTGTATTTTAGAATATGTTCTCTTTGTATCAGACGTCTTACATAAATTCCTCGGGTTGTAGTAGGTATAAAATAACATTAAATGACCTTGGAAAGTTTTATAACTGGGGGGAGGGATACAAATGTAACTGAACGTGACACGATTAACATTTTACTTTTTAACCAACGGAGTTTGTTGTTCACCAATGGTGTCATGTGCTGCCACTAAATAGAGGATCTTAGATGAGTGTCAATGTAATATGGATTTTATTAATCGAGTTCAATAATTGAAATATACTTTGACGGTTCGATTTCAAAACTTACATTATCATATGACTTCATAAAGACGCCATCAGGTTTGACGTCACAATAGTGTTATTAATCAAGTGTAACAAGTGCCGTACATTATATATGACATGGCTGAACCGGTCAGTTATGTTATAAAAAGTATCAATTAAAAACATGGGGCGTTGCATTAAGTACATCTGGTAGATAACTTACATTTCATAATTTATTTGACATCAAATGCCCTCAAATCAAAAATGCTTATGTCAAAAAGTTAGTACTTATATGTTTCAAGATTAAACTTGATTATATGCTTCTTGTATCTAAAAAATGGTATGTAATTGATTTGGTAAATACTCAATTATCAAATCTGATTCATTATATTAAATGATTTAAGAATAGTACATATTTTGATATATATATATAGGAATAGAGATAAAATAAAAAAACAAAACAGGACCACCGACTTCCAAACGGTTTCAGCCTCTTCGGGGCTCTTCAGGAAAGTGTTTATGCACTTTACCTTTATACCTACCTGCCAAATAATATAATGTAGTAGAGATTGGGTTGACTTTATATCTACTGTTTAGTGTTTTCAAATATCTGATATACAATGATAATTATTTTCATATCAATGGTATCTGCACGTGTATATTAAAAGAGTTACTTTTTTAAACGTTTTAGCATTTGATCTTGTTATTTCCCTTGTTAAACTATATTTACTGAAGAAACAACAATATAATAACATAAGGAACAAAATCATTTTAGTATCAGTTTGCTGCACCATGTTTACATAATTTAATCTTGTTTGAAACAAGCATTTTCATTGGCTTAAAACGTAAAATATGACGTCACCGTTTATAACGTCGCTTGTGATTGGCTGATGCAGCAGCGTAATAATTTGTAAGAGAAAAGAGTCCATCCATAAAGTGAATTTTCGCAGGGTATAGACTAAATTGTAAGTATTAACTTGAACTGTTCAAATTAATTTTTAAATAACAAAGGGATATACAGAACCTCTCGTATATCGCAGATTCATACTGCAAGAAATATCTTTGGACACACGTGGAGATATTCCTAGAAATAGGGGATATTGCGTCCATCTTGTAAAAGAAGTCCATCCCTTACTCTGTACCTATAGCACTGAATTAATACTATTAAAAATAGAGTTGTATATGTGGAAATATATCAATCCTATTCTCTATCTTTGTGTAATATGAAGATGGACGTTTTTGAGTTTGCTTGTTAGTGTGTTTACTTGAACTTGAACACTCAAGTTACATACTTGTAGTGATGACAATGATACCTCGTTTCTCGTTTTGAGGATTGATGCTTACTTGGATAAGACCAAGATTTACATGGCGGGTGTCGTCGATGAAGCAGAAGATGCTTCCAGAACACCTGGTCCTATTCTCTTGTGCTTTTACTAGAGTCTCAATGTAAATCTTCCCTTTGTTCCTATTTTGCCCCTAGTTTAATAGATTTTGAGTTCGGATTATGGTTTTGTTGACGCTTTGGTATTCTCTGATTTTTTTCTTTCTGTAAATCACTTATGCTTCCCGAGGAGAGTCGATCGCGAATTCAAATCCATCTCAGAAGAAGACTTAATTTTATACTACAGATAGACTTGCTTTATACAACAGCTAGACTTACTTTATACAACAGCTAGACTTACTTTATACAACAGCTAGACTTACTTTATACAACAGCTAGACTTACTGTATACAACAGCTAGACTTACTTTATACAACAGCTAGACTTACTTTATACAACAGTTAGACTTACTGTATACAACAGCTAGACTTACTTTATACAACAGCTAGACTTACTTTATACAACAGCTAGACTTACTTTATACAACAACTAGACTTACTTTATACAACAGCTAGACTTACTTTATACAACAGCTAGACTTACTTTATACAACAGCTAGACTTACTATATACAACAGCTAGACTTACTGTATACAACAGCTAGACTTACTATATACAACAGCTAGACTTAAGTTTATACTACAGATAGACTTACTGTATACAACAGCTAGACCTACTTTATACAACAGCTAGACTTACTGTATACAACAACTAGACTTACTTTATACAACAGCTAGACTTACTTTATACAACAGCTAGACTTACTTTATACAACAGCTAGACTTACTTTATACACCAGCTAGACTTACTTTATACAACAGCTAGACTTATTTTATACAACAGCTAGGCTTACTTTATACAACAGCTAGACTTACTATATACCACAGCTAGACTTAATTTTATACTACATATAGACTTGCTTTATACAACAGCTAGACTCACTCTATACAACAGCTAGACTGACTTTATTCAACAGCTAGACTTACTTTATACAACAGCTAGACTGACTTTATACAACAGCTAGACTGACTTTATACAACAGCTAGACTGACTTTATACAACAGCTAGACTTACTATATACCACAGCTAGACTTAATTTTATACTACATATAGACTTTCTTTATACACAGCTAGACTTACTTTATACAACAGCTAGACTTACTTTATACAACAGCTAGACTCACTTTGATACAACGGCTAAACTTACTGTTATATAGTTGCTAGACTCGCTTTATACAACAGTTATACTTACTTTATACAACAGTTATACTTACTTTATACTACAGCTAGACTTACTTTATACCACAGCTACACTTACTTTATACAACAGCTAGACTTACTTTATACAACAGCCAGACTTACTTTATACAATAGCTAGACTTACTTTATACAACAGCTACACTTACTTTATACAACTGCTAGACATACTTTATACAACAGCTACACTTACGGTATACAACAGCTAGACTTACTCTATACACAACTAAACTTACTTTATACTACAACTAGACTTACTCTATACAACAGCTAGACTCACTTTGATACAACGGCTAAACTTACTGTTATATAGTTGCTACACTCGCTTTATACAACAGTTATACTTACTTTATACAACAGTTATACTTACTTTATACTACAGCTAGACTTACTTTATACAACAGCTAGACTTACTTTATACAACAGCTAGACTTTCTTTATACAACAGCTATACTGACTTTATACTACAGCTAGACTTACTGTATACAACAGCTAGACTTTCTTTATACAACAGCTAGACTTACTTTATACCACAGCTACACTTACTTTATACACCAGCTAGACTTACTGTATACAACAGCTAGACTTACTTTATACAACAACTAGACTTACTTTATACAACAGCTAGACTTACTTTATACCACAGCTACACTTACTTTATACAACAGCTAGACTTACTTTATACAACAGCCAGACTTACTTTATACAATAGCTAGACTTACTTTATACAACAGCTACACTTACTTTATACAACAGCTAGACATACTTTATACAACAGCTACGCTTACGGTATACAACAGCTAGACTTACTCTATACACAACTAAACTTACTTTATACTACAACTAGACTTACTCTATACAACAGCTAGACTCACTTTGATACAACGGCTAAACTTACTGTTATATAGTTGCTAGACTCGCTTTATACAACAGTTATACTTACTTTATACAACAGTTATACTTACTTTATACTACAGCTAGACTTACTTTATACAACAGCTAGACTTACTTTATACAACAGCTAGACTTTCTTTATACAACAGCTAGACTGACTTTATACTACAGCTAGACTTACTGTATACAACAGCTAGACTTTCTTTATACAACAGCTACACTTACTTTATACCACAGCTACACTTACTTTATACACCAGCTAGACTTACTGTATACAACAGCTAGACTTACTTTATACAACAACTAGACTTACTTTATACAACAGCTAGACTTACTTTATACCACAGCTACACTTACTTTATACAACAGCTAGACTTACTTTATACAACAGCCAGACTTACTTTATACAATAGCTAGACTTACTTTATACAACAGCTACACATACTTTATACAACAGCTAGAATACTTTATACAACAGCTACACTTACGGTATACAACAGCTAGACTTACTCTATACACAACTAAACTTACTTTATACTACAACTAGACTTACTCTATACAACGGCTACACTTACTTTGATACAACAGCTACAATTACTGTTATATAGTTGCTAGACATACTTTATATAACAGTTAGACGACTTACTTACCGCGACCTTTACTTAAACTATGACCAACACGGACAGCTTACTACTAAGCTATACGATAAACGTGATGATTTCGATTTTCCGATCGTGAACTTTCCCTTTCTTGATGGTAACATCCCTTCATCTCCATCCTATGGTATTGCCTTTGATTTGTTATTCCAGGGTTTGCTCTGAATATCGAGATTTTCGTGATAGATGTCAACTGCTGACGAACAAACTTACGGAACAGAGATTCGAGAGATGCAGGTTGATGAAGTCTATTGGCAAGTTTTAAGGTCGCCGTCTTGAACTCATCGAGAGATATTCTGTATCTTTGTTCGATATGAAGATAAACGGTTTTTGAGTTTGCTTGTTAGTGTACTTAAATGTTGTGATTGACAATGATGACTCGGTTCTCATTTTGAGGATTGATGCTTACTTGGATGTGACCAAGACTAACATGGCGGGTGTCGTCGATGAAGCGGAAGATGCTTACTCTTCCGGAACGTCTGATCTTATTCTCTTTTGCTTTACGAGAGTCTCCATGTAAGTACTTCCTTTGTTCCTATTTTGCCTTTAGTTTAATCGATTTTAAGTTCGAATTATTGTTTAGTTGACGCTTGTTATTCTCTGATTTTTAGACTTACTTTCATACAAAACACTCTGGTCTTTAAACGGAAGCTGTCCGTTCTACTCAAAAGAATATTTTAACTAATGATATTCTGCCGTATAGCCTGTAAATTGACAATGATGTTCTACAATAAATAATAGGATTGTAAGACCGACAAGGTTTTGATATAAAAACTATATGTAAATCAATTATCTAACATGACCAGAAACATGAAGTGCTTTGACGAATGATTTGACTGAGTGCTTAGACTACAAAAAACAAATAACGAAGGAATCCGAACTCAATATCGATTAAAATAAGGCTAATTATTACCAAATGAAAAATTATGGGTAGACCCTTGTAAAAGAGAATTTAGACCAGGTATTCCAAAAGAGTAAGCGTCTTCTGCATCATCGACCACACCTGTCATTTAAATATAAGTGCTGCTATAACAAAAATATCAAAAAACGCAGCTATTTACAAACCAACAAAATATCGCTGCTAATAAGGTTCTACTGTACACACTATCACAATGATGGAAATAATGGCATTCTATTGTAATCATCAACAATTATATGCAGACAAAAATATGAATTAAAAACAAAAACGCATATGTCTTATATGGTTCCTGTCAATGCTGGAACAATTTGTTTAGAATACTCAGTTGTAGCTGTTGGAGTTTTTAGTCCTCGAGGTTTGCTGGAGCCTCCGTATCCACAGTTATCTCATTTGGGTAGTGGCACGGTATATACACATTTTCGTGGTACACGATTGAAAATTATACAGAACTAGTGTAATTTCACTTCTAAATTCATAAAATAAAGGGGTTTTACGCACCTGACACTTTTGCTTCTACATTAGTTTAGAAATTGAAAAACTGAAGAGTCCTAGAAGGACGAAACAGCTGTATGATGCAGTTTAATTCACTTGTTCCGGCATACTTTATCTAATACTTAATTTAAAAGGTGAAGCATATTATGTTTTCAGTCATCTTTGTTGACGCTTCAGTGTTCTATGATTTTATTTCTACAGTTAGATATCAATATGTTGTTTTCCTGATGATTGGTTGTCATATTGTGACATTCATTGGTGTATACCATGCATCAAATTGCAGCATGTTCAATAAGTAGGTACACTTTGTAATCCCATATATGTAACACGCTTATGAATGTCAACAATATGACAACTTATACTTATATTTACATTTATTTTAATTAACCTACAATATACATGTACATATGATAAAAGTCAAAACGTGTTTCAGCGATAGGAAGGTTCCAGTCAGAGAACAGCCGCCAGAAAAAAAGCCGGTGACCATTATTAATGGAGCCGTGCAGTATCCAACGCTACGATTATGACGCCATGAGCATGACGACATCGCAATGTATATTATTATGAAATTGTGGAGTGATGCCTCGATTCTCAATTTGATTTCGCGACATTGCGTGTATGTTATTTAGATTAACATGGCGGGTGTCGTTGATAAAGGAGAGGAAGACACTTGTTTTACCAGAACACAATGACTTGATTATCTTGTATATTTTGAAGGGTCTGTAATGTTTCAATATATATCCAAACTAGAACTATGTGAACTATCTATCGATAAGCTATGTTGCATAAAAAATAAGAGCATTGCAAGCGTAGGCATGACACGCCCATCGATATAAAAAATAAAACTGTACATGTAGGTTGTCTAGTTGTACAGTACACACACCAAATCAGGCAAATGTAAACACATTTTCAACATCTTCATTCGAAGGACACAAAAGGGCCATAACTCTAGTAAATATTGATGAATCACACTGCCGTTAAGGAAAACACAATTTCATGTCTTGTGATCGGTCGATAGAAACCCTTTTCTACATAATGCCTATATTTGGCAACTATTCAATGTTATTAGAGGGAATGCAGAAACACCACAACACATCTAATTGCATTAGATACGAAGTCCTAAAGGGCCATAAATATTGTCGAATTGAATTGACATTCAGGACAACAGAACATCTTGTCATTGTGGTCAGGAGAGGAGATTTCCTGCCAAATAAAAGTTTACGACAATGAACGGACAGATAACACCATACCGTAATACGTCCCGTCAATTTTGACGGGCTATATGTAAAAACATTCACTGTAGGCAAAAAAAAATCAAATTTGACTTCATCTATAAACCAGAATCACGCCTAATGATATAAATATATACACCTTCAAACTTAGACTGAAACAGTTTGACTTAATAAAAAAAAGCCTGAACTTCACATTCAATGACCTTTTCTTAATACATATCAACATGTTGTAAATATTGGCAATACATCATATACTCACATCCTTTTTTGTACATACCATGTTTGGAGTCCTTATAAACATATCCCTTCCTTAGTTACACCATAGGTTACTCCGCTGGCCCAGTGTATCACCATAGTAACGTGTTACAGTGTTTTACACGTTAGAATCAAAGACAGTACGGAATTAATTTGGAGCAGTATTTTGCATCTAAGTTTGATATGAGTACGACAACGACCAATGTAGGGACGATTAAGCTACGATCGGAAGAGTTACCTCCCTTGTACAGGTGGTGTTCGCATTTTTTTTTTTAGATTATTGGAATGCTGTAAAGCCTTGACTTTGTACCATTGTCTCAGTTTCGTTCTTATGTTCATTATTTATATGATTGTGCTAGAGTTGAACCTCGTAACCTCGAAACCGTATAATGCGAAGACCCCGTTTAATTCGTACTGCGACGGTCCCTGACAAACGTTATCCTACAATGTAAATGTATTGGATCTCTCTAAATTAGAAAACTCGGATCTCGAAGTCCACTGATTTCGAAAAAAAACGAGGTTCGACTGTATGTTTACTTAAGCACGATTAAGATAGGTCGACATATACGTCTTTGTTAATGAATGTTGGACATTTGAACAAGACCTGTACTGTGTAAACGGAACTGAAACGTGTCCGTCTTCATATAGTGTATATCAAAAGCGAAATAGCCGACACGCTTCCACGGCGAAATGCAAGCTTCTTTTCCAATTCTAAACTACCATAACACATTATCGCATCTGATGGTGCGCTTATAACCTTCTAATTGAAAAAAATGGAACAAAACAATATTATGTGATTGTTACCATAGTGCAAGAATGAGCTTTGCCTTTGTTCAAAAATGACCGTTTTCACGTATGTCAAATGGTGCGATGACGACTATGTGGAGTTGAAACAGTCTATATACATGTATAACCGACCTGAAACCTGTACTATGACATCAGCTCGTTCGGTCACGACGAAGGTATATCTTTTTTTTTTACACAAAACACAATTTACATATCACATAACAAAGACGACTTTCACTCACAGTTCCTCTCAACTCAAACTTATTGTATAAAGTTGCAGGTATTTTGAACTATATATCCTTTGATAAAATAGATTATCATTTATTACAAGGTAGATACATTTAAATCATGTGTTATTAACCTGATTAATAATCTCCATCTTTTAGCGAATGCTTCTGTTTTCCCGTTACATAAAGAAGTAAATTTGTCTGAGTTATAATAATTCCTAATATCTTTCTTGACACTTTTTATGTGTAGCATTTCACCTTTCACTTTCTGTTTGTAAAATGCAATGTTTCACAATAAACATAATCAGGTTTTGTATATAAAGGTGTATCTTACCTTGTTACTATTCGTCCACACTTTTCAAAGACTTCCTTAAGTTACCAATCTTTCCAACTGCTTTTCCAAAAGTCCGTGTAATATCGTGCAAATCCTATTTGGAATGTTCGTCTAAAAACCACTAGTTCAAATAGTTCCCGCATTAAACAGGAGGAGTAATGAGTACAGGTGTTATGAGGAATATCCTGTATAAATTGTTGCAATGTATAAAACCTTGTTTTATATAAACTTAATAGCGGCTGTAAGACTTCCCTAGGATTCCCTCAACATGAAACAAAAACAGAGGATACTGAAGCGTCAACAAAACCAAATACAAACTCAAAATCGATTAAACAAGGGGCAAAACATGAACAAAGGAAATATTTACAATGAAGCCCTTGTAAATGTATAAGGTAATAAGACGAGGTGTACCGGAAGAGTAAGCGTATTCTGCTTCATCGACGACACCCGCCATGTACAGGTAAATCTTTGTCCCATCAAAGAAAACGTCAAATGTTCAAAGTGGGAACCCAGTCATCATTGTCAATCACAAGTAAGCAAACTTATGAGCCTACTCAAAAAAGTCCACCTTCATATCACATCAGGATATTCTCATTGAGACAAAGATGGCGACCATACAACTTGCTCATAGTTATCTACCTGCATCTGTCGATTTTCTGTGTATAAAATTTGTTTATCAGCAATCGAATAATCTATATCAATACCTATAAAATGGACAAGACTAGAGCATATCATATAAATACAATGGTTACATTGCGCCGTATGTCTTACGGTTTGTCTTTGTTATACGTTGTGCTTACTCTTCCGAAACATCTGGTCTTTTCTCCTGACTCTGTCTACATCATTTTTTCCAGTAGTCATATGTTATCCATAGTTTAATCGATTTTGAGTTCAGATTATGCTTTTGACGCTTTGGTATTCTTTTGATTTTTTTTCTTTAATGGTCGTCACCAGGCTTAAGTTTATCCGCCTTACTTGACTCATAGTACTCTCTTATTTTGACGAAGAAAATAGGAGTTTCACAATTACAAACAATACATTGTTTACTCTCTAGATACGACCATGTTTTAGATATAGAGGTTACACAATGAATGGTTGTTGGATATGGAATTTATTTAACTTGACTTAATTATTTTTTAAAAGTTACAAAAGACACGAGCTTTAGCTAGTGTTTTTTGTTACTTTAAAAAACAATTAACGAAGTGAAAGAAATCCCATATCCAATAACCACGAGTCGTGTGACCTGTTTCTAGCACAAAACTATTAAGTCACAGTGGCAGTTTTGTTTTCTGTAAACCGCGGATGATATTTGTGCGAAAAAAAAACATCATCTCGTATATACATGTATTCCCGCCAAACTGTGACGACGTCAACAATCGATGACGACGTCAACAATCAGCACGTTGCATTGGACCAATTGATTTCCGGTCAAAGTTCAACTTCTCAACCAATCAAAAGCTCGAAAGGTCATATTCCATTAGTGGTTTATAACATATATTTATCCAACAGTCAGCATGTTTATACAATGGTCTGAGAGAGGAATAACACAGGGTATTGTGGTAGTAACGCAAGTCAAAAACAGCTCAAACAAGAAAATATCATGGTAGGGCGAACCTGCCCCGTCCCTGTATGTCGATAAATGAGCAGAAAACAGTATCTACAAGAAATAATAGAGTCTCCCAAAGGAAGCGGGGAACTTGTTGATTTTACTCCATTTCGTCTTCTTCTTGGTTCCCGCGTTGTTTTTTTAGAGAACAATAAGTTGGATCCCAGTGAAACTTCACATGGATATGGGGGAGGGCGCTTAAATAATTCCAAACAATATTTTAATGCGCAGTAGGGCGACTAATTGCTGCCTTATACTGATTCTAAATTATCACATTGCTTTATCACAACGCATAACTTATCACAACTTATCACACACAAAGCTTCGTTTGTGGCATTGTCTGTCGCTACTACCAATAGGAAAATGAAGCATAGCTGCTGAATACAAAACCTTCGTTATACAAATTACTAACTGACAAAATAACGCAGGAATGTACCGGGAAAGTTAAGTTTAAAATATATTTTAACGGATTTTGAGTTGTCATGGTGGCATGTTGGATTTTGGACCGACTCGTAAAAAAAACAAATCTTGGTCAGTACCATTAATTAGTCATTTTTTTGTAGAATACACAAATGGATTTTATAATTATTACTCGTGCATATAAATGTGACCCCCCCCTCCCAATTTCGTTCAAAATTACACAAAACTGTTTATGATTATTAGTAAAATTTAAAATTTGGCCATTGAATTATTTTTAGTTCTAATGCTTGCAATCTGATTAAAATACAGATCCTTGTTCTCACTCCATTTTACAAGGATTTGACAACATCCCATAAGAGGTCACGCCAAATGACCTTTGTCGCCTCTTTATTTAATACTAAAATAATTTTCCAACGACCTGTCATCTTGCAGCAAGCCATTTCGTCACATTATTCCACACGAATGTTTTGGTGACGAAATGACTAAACAGAAAAATGCAAGCTTTGTCGCCTCAAAATTTCACTGTCAAGATTCTGCCAGTAGTAATTTGATTGGCTAATGCGAAAGGTCATCGGGACATGACCCTCTATGGGATTATCTCAGATCCTAACGCAGCAGAGGGAAGTTTACGGAACGGCGCGGAGATCAAGATATGATTTTAATCAGATTGTAATACTTTATAACGTTCGACCGAATTTAAACAAAAAATGTCTTAGTTTTATCACTTGGCATGCTTTTATTCAATATGTATCTATTATTGCCCTGTTGAGAAGGCACTATTGCCTCTTAGTACATCATGTGACTAAATACTGACTTCCCATTGGCTACACACATGGGTACTATGAAGCTCACCCGGGCACAATCAAATTTGGCACGATGTTCAACGTGAATCGATTATGACGTTACTATCAAGTTACGTCACTATTACGTTGTGCTACTGTTCTGCTAGAAAATGGCCGACTCTTGAAACGACCCAAAGCTGGCCAGGGTCTAGCACAATAAAACGATTTTTTGTGTATACGTGCTTATTTAGATTTAACGGTTGATGTACTATCGTCCTGTTGAGAGGGCACGATTGCCTCATAGTATTGTCCCTCGACAATACTGGGGATGGAATAGTGCCTGAGCCGAAAGCGAGGGCACTATCTCATCACGAGACAATACTTTGAGACAATAGTGCCCTCCCAACAGGGCCATAATCGGTTTAGTACATCACCCTTCCGTTTAAATACACACGTATACAAAAAGTCTCGTTTTATTGTGCTATACCACGGCCAGCTTCGGGTCGTTTTCAGAGGCAGCCATTTTCTAGCAGAATAGTAGCATGACGTAATAGTGACGTAATTAATAGTGACGTCATAATAGATTCACGTTCAACATAGCGTCAAATTTGATTGTGCCCGGGTGAGCGGTCACTATCGCTTCATAGTACCCATGTGTATAGCCAATTGGAAGGCAGTATTAGTAACGTGAAGTACTTATTGATTATTATTTTTTTAATGCCATTTATTAATTTTGCTTTTCAGAATTATCTCGTTCACTTAAAAGATGCATTATTAATACTTCCACGAACATCGCTTGTTCCGTAAACAGAACCGTGTGCTACATGTACCACCGAGATATAGAACCCACGATCACCAAGTTCTTCGTCAGACGCTCTTTCACCGACATTAAGTTAAATTCCTTCTAGCGCAAAGCTAAAAAGCGACCTTAACTAGATTTGCTATGTACAGTTTAAATATTATTCCCAATATATATCGTACTGAGCGGGAAATTGCTAAAAAGGATTATTCTAACACGATTCGTTTGTAATGAGTGTTTTGATTGGATATTGACCATGTTCTAATGTGCGATTGAACCATGATCAATCATGATCAATCGTATCAAGCTCCTCCCATCGAGCTTAAGCCACGCCCGTTTCTACTAAAAACAAAATGGCGTCGTGACGGGGATCGTCTATCGATGAACATTCCACTGCATGATAGGCGTACGTCAAGTAAGCATCAGAGCAACGAGGACTGATTGAATGTATTAGCTGAATAAATTAAGAATAAAACGTTATCATATCATGTTCTTACCTCCATTTATTCATGAAACGTGAATTCCATCCATGTGTATGCACCTCTATGAATCAAAACAAACATTTCACTGTGACGGTGTCGTGTGCATCTGCACAAACTTTTAACAGATCTTGAAAATAACACACGATTTTGTCGATACGAACATATTTGCATGCATACTGACATGGAATTGTAGCCATTTTGTCAATGTTAATCCATCTATGTCGTATACATACGTTCACGAAAATACTAGGCCTAAATCCAAATATTCCGCCTCGTCAACATCCAGACCAAGCGCTCGCCAGTACATGTATGGGCGTGGCTAAATGACCGACTTTTGAAAGCTTCCTTCTGATTGGTCAGTCGGCTATAGAAAGACACGTCACCAGCCAGGTCACAGAGTACTTTACTACGTACTTGTAGCAAGGAAATACAATGTATCTAAACAAAATAGCGTATTAAATTTGTCAATGAGTGTTAGAATGGGGATAGTACGTTATTTTTCGTGTCTCATAGGCGGATCCAGGATTTTGGGTTAGAGGGGGCGTACATTTTTTTTCTGGAATGAACGTTTGTGTATATGGTGTTGGGCCTCCCATCCATACTAAGTTCCACAACTCTTTGTTGTTTACAAGAGGAGTGTTCGAAAATGTTTGCAAACGCATCGTATACTCGAGTATTACGTGATTTACCTGCATTAAATCAGTACGAGCTACAGGGACATGAGGATACATTACAGCTAGTTTTGAACGTAAACTAGGGGGTTTAGAATACTTTTACATTGGGGTGATGAGGGGGGTAGGAAAAATTTCCGATAAAAATGCCTCTCAAAGGTCATAAAAGCTAAAGGATGGAAATCTTTCCAGGTCGAAAAATCGACCCCACCTACATTTCTTGCATCAAAAATCTCATTTCTAGTTGAGGTACGAAAAAACGCTTTGTACCGTTGAAAAGATAAATAATTTTTATTGAAAAACGTTGTAAATGCACGTCAAATGTATCCTCCTTCCGGAGGAATATTCTCGACTTCCTCCAAAAACGTGCAGTTACGTAAAAACTTATTGCTTTGCAGAAAGTGGCACGATAGCTGACGAAAACTTTGAGACACGGAAATTGTTTATACATATGGAACGAAAAAATTAACATATGCTCAATTAATTGAACCAATCTTCAAATAATCGAAGATAGGCACAATTAATCGAAGTTAAGTCCAATTATTTGTACTGTACCTTTTTTTAATTATTTGAAGAAAGGTGCATTTGAATTGAACCTATCTTCAATTGAATTGAACCTATCTCCAATTGAATTGAACCTATCTCCAATTGAATTGAACCTATCTCCAATTGAATTGAACATCTTCAACTGATTTGAACCTAGGTAAAAATATCACATATCCTGAATTACATTGAACCTATCTTCAATTAAATTGCACATTTCTTTCATTCAATTGAATATAGGTGCAATTCATTTGAAGATAGGTTAAATTCGTCTTATTTGAACCTATCATTAATAGAATTGAATTGTACCTATCAAATGTTGTTCACAATTGAATTGTACCTATCTCTAATTGAATGGTATCTATCTCCAATTGAATTGAACCTATTTTCAACTGAATTGTACTTATCTTTAATGATTTGAAGATAGGTACAATTAATTGAGTAAATGTTCCAACTTGGTATCTGTCCACTTCATTCTGAAGAAAATTCGCAAGGTGAGGAAAATAAGTGCTCGTTGGATCCAACATCTTTACTCACTGACGAGCAGAAATTTGTACACGGGTACAAATGGCTAAAAAAACTGCTGAAGAAGTACCTAAAATATCAGAAAAGGGCATTGGATAGTCTCATAATGGGTGATGAGACATTGGTGCATATCTATGAGCCTAAGAGGAAATAATGGTCTTTGAAACATGCCGAAATGCCCAGTATTGCTAAACGAATACTGACAGCAAAATTAAGAAGGTGTTATAAACGCAATATCAATTAGAAAAAGTGGACAAATCATGCAAATTGCTGTTCGAAATTGTAGGGAGTGTATGGAAGCTTCAATAAGAATGTAGTTATGAAAAATTGCGAACACAAATAAAAAAACTTTATCCTAAAACAGGTATCTAGCATGTCAAATTGTTACTTGGTAATGCTCCAGCCAACAAATCAGCAACTGTAGTCCAGTTGTTTTTTTAAATAGGAAAAGGCCAATGTCTTATACCACACCCTCAATTCAGCCCAGACCTTGCCCCGTGTGATTTTTTCCTCTTTAACGAAATTTTAAACAAACCACGTATCTGATAGGAGATATTGGTCCAGAAGTGAGCTGGAATCTGCAGTTTATCCGTTCCTGATTAGTGTACTCAAAGAAAAGTGTATAAATTGTATCAAATAGTGGATTCTAAAATTGAAACGATGTTTTCACGTTAAGGGGGAATATTTTGAAGGTAACTAGAAAAATGGCTTCAAATTTTGATAAGCGTTATGTCATTTGAAAGATTTCGAACACTATTCCTATGACATCGTGTGATCATTATCAGCCAAATTCTAAGGAGAAAGAAACATGAAAGAGGTGGGGAGGGGTTAGTTAATTAGCAGACGTATATTATCTATTACACTCAATTAATATATAAGTATCATAAACTGATTTTTTTATAAATATTTCTACTAAATATAGATATAAATATACCTATCGGTCTCGAGTTCAAACCAAATTTCATGTTCTAATCGCCAGTATAGCCACTCAAAACAACGTACTATCCCCTAAGTAGAAGGTTTTAGTGACGTCACACTTGACATCCACGGAAAGCACCATTTTGAATGGGTTTCTTACAGTTGAAGTCTTGCAAAGATTTGCGTTCAATGCATCTGTTTATCAAATGGATAATTCCTGATATTTCCCTACTATGATATTATAATGTACTCAACATGAATACAGTTGAGTCACCTGTTATGTATGGAGGTGTAAATGCATAGCAAACTCACTACACGTAAGTTTCAACTAGTCACTGAACCAACTGCATTCCGGAACATAAGTATAGCATATATCACCTATCATATTTTTGTAGACTGTATGGGACCTTAACTTCCCAGAAGACTTTCACGCAAGGGGAACACCGGAAGTGTTTCAGATCAAACCAAAGCCAAAGGGTAGCAAGGAAAGCAATTCGTTTTACGCTTTGCAAAGCGACCCAGAGTTACGCTCTTATTAACATTACTCTGTGTAAAAAGGTTTTGTCATATTCGAACGAACATCCTGAAACCATCACTGTCATTATATATGTATTTACTTATGTTGGTTTGTGTGCGAGTAAAGATATATGTTTTTACTTGTATTAGTGATGCCCTTATGAGTCGTACGGTTCTTGGATAATAAAGAATCTTGATGATAGCTAAACTTTGTCCTCGACATCCTTTGACAAAGATGATTTAAATCTGTATGGAAGCCGTTCAGAAATTTTGATCAATACTTTTTGAATTTTAATTTTAACCCCAGTATAGGGGAAATAACCTCGAACCAACGTCGGTAAAGTATATAGGATTCCAGAAGAGTTACCTACCTTTAGCCATCATTTGTATACCATTGACACTGACACTCTAAAGTAGAGGGACATTATTTCTATGACACATTTTGTAATAACATTCTTGATATATCTATATATATATAATTAACATTCTTATTATGTGTATATAGCTATTATAAATTTCTTTTAATATGTGTTTATATTTACAGTCTACACCGACATTCACTCGATAACCATTGTTCCAAAGACTATCATTATCACCTCATAAATGTACTCAAACACGTGCAAAAACAAATTTCTTTGACGTCGACAACAATACATGTGGGCGGAGCTATGCAAATCCTCCAGTTCGAAACACAATTGTGTAACGTCACCAATGAAAAACGTGGGCGGAGCTAGCAACGATTTACGCAAATCCATGCTGTTTCATTTATTGAACCATTCTCACGTTTATTAGTTTTGAAATGAAATATGTGCCCGAAGATGGGACTCTAGTGAATAAATTAGTTACAAACATTTCACAGAAAGATACTGTAAATATAAGGATTAACTTTCCATTTTGTTTAGGTTATCGGAGGATAACTACAATGGAAAACTGGTAAAAATAATACATAACCGGCTTTGCCGATTATTTAATTTACCCGTGTTCCATTGTACATCTGTAGTTATCCCCCGATAACCTAGATAAAATAGAAAGATAATCCTTAAATATATTGTGTACACTGTTTTCATTACTTCTTTGCCCTTTATAAAATGTTAAGTAATTTGTACAATATCCTATAAATATTCATTAGTAAGGATCCGGTGTTATTTGTAAAACTACCGTTGATATTACTTCATTAACCCATATATTGGATATTTGTATATTTTTATATTGACGTAAAATTACGACCAAAAATACACAGTGTAACCTTCGGATCAACAACAATAAGTGCATAATTAAAATGATACATTGTGTATCAGATAAATATCTTAGAAACATAAATTACAAAAAAAGACAAGTTTGTGACTCGTGACCTGACCGGACCTCGAACTCACGATTAACAGAATCAAAATCGCCTAGCTAGAAATATCTGTCTGGGGCTGCTACCACTGCGCCAACTCGACATCCTTACAAATATATTTCGATGTTGCTGTGAAAGACGGTCAAGTATTCTGTCATTAGCATTGTAACAAATCGTCCATTGTGTGATTGTACATTGTATGTGTATATGTTATAGAGATAAGCCAGAAACTGTACAGTATATGTGAGAGAGAACACAGTTTACACCTGCTATCTATTCTCTCCCACACACATATTCTACAGTTTGAGGTTTATCTCTATATCAAACTATTGTGCAACCCATTGTGTACAGATGTGTACCACCTTTATTTTTAATATAAACCTGATTTGTAAGCTTTTTTAGGATCAATAGTAGCTTTACCTTTGTACATCCAACCGTATAAAACTATTTATCACATACAACACAGACAAATATAGTTAGTAAAATACCATGCCAGGTAAATCACCTTTGCCTGTGGTTAGTGTGATGAAGCAGAAGACGCTTACTCTTCCGGAACACCTGGACTTATTCTCTTGCACTTTTACAAGGGTCTCCATGTAAATCTTACTTTTATTCATATTTTGCCCCTAGATTAATCGATTTTGAGTCCGGATTATGATTTTTTTAACGCTTCAGTATTCTCTAAATAAATGTATTATCAATACAATGAATGTATGAATATTGCGATGAAAGGTTGAGTTCTGTAAATTCATTTTAACCATTAATCTGAAAGTGATGCAGGTTTTTTTTTATACTCAAATATGGCATGTTGTAATCCTAGTCTTTCCGAGGACACGGATAGTGTTTAAAGTGTTGTGTTGTCACAAGGATAACAATACCAACAGACAACCAGGCTCCATACCCCACTACAGGGACGTGACCTTGAAAACGCTCTGAAGAAAGGACAAAATACTTAGCATACAACCAAATGGGCTATTAGAATTTTTGAAAATTGGCTGAAACAACGTCGATATCAGTGTCGAAAGGACAAGATCCTTCGAAAAATTGGTAAAAAAGTAATTGAACCTGCACTTTCTAATTTAAATGAAGCTCTCGAGCTATTTTGTTGTTGGAGTTAGACAGAAGGATAGGGGAGAATATAAACCAATTAACGTTTATGAACTAATTAATGGTATCCAACATCACTTTCGCATCAAAGGACGTTTCCTCATATGCATTGTTGATGCCGAGTTTTCAGGACTCTGTACGTAACATTTTTGATGCAAAACTAAACAAGTTGTCAAAACAGGGCAGTGGAATAAAAAGTTGTCAAAACAGGGCAGTGGAATAAACAAAAACAACCTCAATGGATAACGGAATGACAGTAAGATTGAAGGTGGAAGGATCAGATTCTCAGAACTTTACGGATACTTTGTTGTACTATCAAACTTGGATTAAATTGTGCTCGAGGAGCAGCAACAGGACACAAGATTTTGCGGTATGGCCAGTTTAGAAAAACAACTCTGAAAATGGATGCAAATGAAAAGACCAATTAGACATGTCCACGACTAATGCTGGGGGATACGCTATTTCCAGAGAGGTGTCCTGTCAGACTTTATTAGCCTATAGCACGGTGGCTGATTACGGCCATCTCGTGTTGCCGTGTTGTCACATTGTCGTGTTGTCGTGTTGTCGCTTTGTCGCGTTCATTTACTGCGACAACCCGAGATTTAGTAGATAAAATGTCGGATTGTCGCAGTAAATGAACGCGACAAAGCGAGACAAGACGACAACACGACAAGGTAACAACACGGTATATGTTACCTCTCCTATGTTCACACCAATCAAACACAAACAATAATTTAATATTTATAATATTTTTGCGATACATTTGTTTTGAATTTTACCAACGATTGATATAAACATTGATTGATAAGTTTGTGAAATGTGAATTTGATGAAACGATACACGTGCTAATTCCAATGTACGTCATCCGTTCTGGTATAACCCTACTAAATTACACGGTACAAATATTTCATTAACGACAGCATATCTCGACGTAAACATGTATGTTGATACTACAAATAAATCGATATAATCCGGTACGTACTCTTGGTATCCTAAGTATTAGATTGACCGTACTGTCAATATGTACACCTCACATTATGTCGTCAGCTTACACCGCTATCCTCTGTTAGCAGAAGTGGTAAACAGTAAATAAACAACCCTGGATAATCCTACCTCATTAGGGAAGTTTTATTTACATTTACTAACTGTAAACAGCAGTGCCGGCATCACAGGTGCTCCAAATCATGGACATTCTAATTGATGACCTGACCTTCATTTCGTTCTGGATTAATTAATGTACCCAAAAAGGGACACTTTGTTAATGAAATACAGAAGAAACTCCGGTGGTTGGGTAGTACAGTGGATAGCGCACTTGCCTTTCACCAAGGCGGCCGGGGTTCGATTCCCTGATCGAACGTGAAAAGGTATGGGGTCACCTGCCCGACCACGTGGGTTTTCTCCGGGTACTCCGGTTTCCTCCCACAATAAGACCCTTCGCGCGCTAACATCCGGGCCAACAAGAGTGATTGATATAAGTTTGATAACTTGTTTCGTAATTGTTGTAAAATAAATAAAGTTTATATTAATAAGAAACTCGTTATCTCGAACTCTGTTATATAGAAGATCCGGTTTAATTCGAAGTAATTCGTCGGTCCAGGCCAAGCTTTACACTAACATTCAACTAACGTATCTCGAATACTCGGATAACTCGAAGTTGTCCTATGGTTCCTCCTACCAATTTAAAAAATAATGTTTGTTCTTATTTTTAAATTGTCGTCTTTTCATATTATATAACAAGCTGAAATTGCGGGCACATGGTTTTATAAATATAACGCAAAATACTATCATAGTTATATAGGCCCCTGAACCTGCATAATTATACCCTTGAAATTTAAGTTTGATACTTTGGCGAATGTTTTGGTGATAAAAGAAAAAAGAACTATTAATATCGGCAGAAAAAAATGTAAAGTCAAACTCATAGTAGAATAAAAGTTGTGATGAAATCGTCTTTCTTAGTTTAAATAGACTCCTGAAAAATAATATTCCAAAAATCAACGTTCTGATTAAATTTTCTTTCTTGATAGCAATTTTCTAAGGTTTAAGTAGAGTTCTGATGAAATATATTCAAAAAGGCAGCCTCGTTAAAACTGTTTATGCAACGATGATCAACAACCAATAAAGCGTATGAATAGTTAAATTGTCATTAAAGTATTAACAGATGAATGAACTTAAGGTATAATCTGGGAATCGCCTTGGTGAAAGGCAAAACGCTCAACACTCCATCATTGCTGGAGTTACCTATATTTGTTATACATGTATACATTTTTGTACATAATAGGTTAACAGACGAGACGAACACGTTTCTCCTCTTAAGTGACGGATTGGTCGAGTGGTTAAAACTCCGGCCTTCCATGCATGCGGCCGGGGTTCGATCCCCGTAATCGTCATACGCATGGAACATTCAGAGAAAGTGTTTTTCTCCTGCCCACACAACTCCAACAACCCAGGTGGAGTATAAAATGGTTTGGGGTGGATGTTGCAGTATCTATGCTGTAGCGTTCAAGTGTGGTGGAACTCTAAAAAAGATGCTGTTGGAAACACGGTCCCACTACAAACAGAACACAATTCACCTACAGCACACATACATACACACACATATGGAGATATTAGCCAAGTGGTATAGGACCAGTAGTTAGCGCCTGATAAGGCAGCTCCTGCGAACTCATCAGAATTGAATTGTATATGATAGAACTGTATGTGTTAATTGTATTGATCGTATGATAATTGCGTATTTATGTGCTGTAAAGCGCTTTAGAGTGGCTTCAGTTAGCTAGATAGGGCGCTATATCAAATGTTGTACAGTTGTGGGATCGCACAACGTTGCACGATGTGCGGTGTGCGCACGATGGGCGAACGGTGTATGCACGATGTGCGAACGATGCGATCCTGGGCGATTTTTTCTAACGCACATGTGGGCGCACGATAAACTAACAGTGTGCGATGACAATCGTGGTTGATGTAAATTGAGAAATGGCTTAACACTAATATACGTTTTCGCGCTACATAAAACTTTTTAAGCATATTTCTATATTTTAACTACATACATTAGCTGATATTTATCTATATATTTCTTAAAATTAGGAATAGTCTTTTTGTAGTTTTTGAAACTAACCAAATAGACACATGTAAACTTTAAACACATGTTGACAAGTTCTCATTCAGGTAAATATTGCCAGTTTTTACCAAGTTTTATGCCTGTACATAGACCATATGTCTCTTGCCCGGGGCACTTACAACACTCGCATAGGTGTGAAAACACAGGGTACGGTGGTGGGGAGGGGACGGGACGGGGTGTTCAAATAACTAATTATAAGAATCCAGTTTGTTTTCATAACGGTTGCCGGACATGGGACAGGGAAGACTCTGACATGTCATTTATCTGTTCTGTTACCTTGGAGCTGAACCCGCACTTTACTGTCTCCTAGTCACTGTAATACTGTTTAATATATATTGTAAAATTAACATAATTCCAATAAATAAAAAAAAGAGAATACCAAAGCCATAACAAAACCATAATCCGAACCCAGAATCGATTAAACTAGCGGCAAAATAGGAACAAAGGAAAGATTTACATGGAGACTCTCGTAAAAGCACAAGAGAATAAGACCTGGTGTTCCGGAAGAGTAAGCGTATTCTGCTTCATCGACGACACCCGCCATGTAAATCTTGGTCACATCCAAGTAAGCATCAATCCTCAAAATCAGAACTGAGACATCATTGTCATCACAACAAGTAAACACACTAACAAGCAAACTCAAAAACGTCTATCTTCATATCACATAAAGATACAGAATATTTCTCGATGATATCAATATGGCGAATGTGAATTTATATAGTTTTTGACAAGAGGGTTTCATGTCTTTTTCATTCCGTAATATTTATCAACCAATTGTACCAAATCGTGCGTGTGTGCGATGAGAATCGCAAACATAAACGCACGATATTTACATCGCCCCGTTGTGCGCACGATTGGCGAACGATGCGTGCACGATGTATGCACGATACACGCACGCATTTTTTGATGCGTTGTGCGTTACCACAACTGTTTTTTATTATTATTATTATTGAAGAATAATTTAGATTCTTTAGACTAAATATTTCGAGTTAGATAATGTTGTTTTGAGGTAAGCTATTCAACGTCAGTCCTGCCTCGAACTTTTCCCTGAACGAAACCGTTCTTGTGCTCAAGTATGGATTTCGATCTCAAGCTGAAGTTCCTGTTTAAGGTACAAATTAATAAGAAATAATCATTCTTTTCATGGTTTGTGGAAACATTGACGAATATAAAAGTAGAAAATGTTTAACTTAAACCTTTTCATCGTTTGGATGTTTTGAGCACAGAATACATGCTTCATCAGCAGAATGGTTTCATGAATATAGGCCCTTATCTAGCTCATTGTTTACGCTCTAATACGATTGAGTTGTTGATGGTAAGATGTTGTATGAATATAGGCCCTTATCTAGCTCATTGTTTACACTCTAATACGATTGAGTTGTTGATGGTAAGATGTTTTATGAATATAGGCCCTTATCTAACTCATTGTTTACACTCTAATACGATTGAGTTGTTGATGGTAAGATGTTTGTTATAGCAAGTTTTTTTCTTTTTTTTTCATAAACGATTTAAAACTTTTTTTTGCAGTGTGACAAGGATTAATTGCTCCTAAAAGACAATCGCCCCATCATCAAAATGGTGCTGCTGAACAAGATATATAGATCATCATTATTGTAGAAGTTCATTCTAGTTCATGTCTATCGACCTTGTCGCTTCGCGTACTGGAATGTCTTTGTTCTAATCACAGCTGATTTTTTCCCATGAAGATCATAACGTCTTATCGTTAGGTTCACTGACGTTTGTCCTTTCTGAAGCTTGTCAATAGCTGACAATGAACCGGCGGTAACATGACCCAGCTCGATACGCCTTCGATGTGTTTACATGTACTTATTAATTTTGATCGATTGATTATTGGTATTCATATATGAAATAGGATGTATACAGTTCCCGAACTAGCCAGAACGTGCAAAAAATATTAATGAATTAACAAATATCCAAAATATGAAAATAGATTTATTGTAAGATGTAACGTGGCGCATCATCAGCCGTTAATATCTGATTAATAAATTGTACAGTTACTTATTTGTCTGTGCTGTCAATCGTGGATTGTCTCAATACAATGTTTTCTCGATTTTTTTGTTGACATAGATAATTTTGTCGAAAGACCTTATTTAATTAATCACTTCAAATTCATCCACCTTTGGTAAACCTTTCCAATCTTATTTGTTGGTGATCACTCGATGGACAATATATACAATACCCTAATGGAAAATAATATCTTTAAAGGACCAATATACGTAACTTCAGGAAATTTTTCGGGATTCTGAAAAAAAACAATCCAGCTGATAACCATGCAAAAATAAGTTTAAAACGAAGTAAACCTGAGCGGTAACTAACAAGAAAATACAAAGGATTGAAAATAATTCAGGTGTGGCCCACTTCAACAACAAACCGCAGGTAGAAGACAGTTGAAAATGGACGCGTGTTTACAAATACCAAGTTTCAACTGCTGCTGTACCGGTAACGCGTAAGAATTCATCTTGAATATTGCTGATATCAGTAAATCTTAGCTCAATCTATAAATATAGTAAGTTATTAGGCATGATTTTCGCTTCAAGTTTTGCCGAAAGTTACGTATATTGGGCCTTTAAAGTGTAATTTGTTGAAAAATGCATTAAGTTCTATCTATGTAAGATTATACAGAAATGTTTAAGCTTGCAGACATTGTTTTCTCTGCCATGGTGGCCTACAGTCTTTAAACAAAGACTTTACTATAATAATTACGCTTGAATATGACCGAAAGGGTTTTGCCCTTTTATGTATTTGAAAAGAAAATGAGAATATAATTAATTTTATCATGCTCAGTTTCGGATCTTTCTTGAATTTTACCGAACCTTATGACCCTTTTGAATTTCCCTGTCTTTATTTTGCCAAACAGATATTCAAACACCGCCGCACCAATATCAGCTAGCTTTGATCAATTTTCCGTATTAATTGCGTTGTTGGCGATTCCATTTACGATGCGCGATATCATTAAAATCCAAACTAACGAGATCTCCATTTAATTCCTAGGTAATTGATATGGTTTCTTTATTTACAGTGTAACTTTTTGTGTACATAGTCCTCTAAAGTCCTTTAAGCCGACTGCCTTCGTTACCTTCCGTATCGTTACATATAAAACCCAACTGTCGTGCATGAATGGCCACGGTTAATTCGAAAATACCTCGATAATGTTTAGAGAAAAATTTTCAGCAAAAATCTAGGTATTCTTTCTTTTAGATAGCAAAATATCTAAATTCCTATGAAAATGTATAGCATCACTGACGAGACTTAGGAGAGCGCAATAGGTGTATGATGCAGTGCAATTATTTTCTTTTTGTGTGATATGGAGATTGACATTTTTGAGCATGTTCACACGTGTGCTTACTTGTTGTGATTGACAATGATGACTCGGTTCTCACTTTGATGAAATGACGTTTATTTGGCTGTGACCAAGATCTATATGGCAGGTATCGTCGATGAAGCAGAAGACGCTTACTCTTCCGAAACATTTTGTCTGTGTTCATGTACTTTTACAATGGTCTCCATGTAAATGTTATATTTTGACCCCAGTTTAATCGAATTTGAGCTCGGAATATGGTTTTTATTGACGCTTTGGTATTCTCTGATGTTTTGCTGTGTCATCTGACCTCAGTGTTGGTGTGTGTCGAGATTTACACTACCGTGACTCTGGACTCCGTGAAATGTAGGCGGGAGTTCATGTATCACGAACCATTCTTATCTTTTACATGTGTGCCGTTTACTTACCTATTTATACGACGAACCATACTTATCTTTTGCAGGTGTTCCGTTTACTCACCTATTTAAACGACGAACCATTCTTATCTGTTACATGTGTTCCGTTTACTTACCTATTTATACGAGGAACCATTCTTATCTTTTATAGACGTCGTCCCCAGTCTAAGATATGCCAAAATTTCAACCAATGTTAGTTACTAGTGCCTACTTGACGCCTAGCATTTTTAATTTGTCAGTAAAATGTGACACTGTGAGGTATTTTGTTGTGGGCCCCGTCATATCTCTGAATGAAAGCCCCTTGAATCGACCAAAAGTTATGCTTATTGACAGTTAAGGATTAACTTGAATCTATTTTTTATGTTATGGGGGTATAACACGAAAAACAGGAGTGTACTCTAAATAAACCGCAAAGCGTAACATAAAAAATAGATTCAGGTTAATACTTTTAATTCAATCTATACCCTGCGAAAATTTTCTTTATTGATGGAATCTTTTCTCTTACAAATTATTATGCTGCTGCATCAGCCAATTAAAAGCGACGTTAAAAACAGCGACGTCGATTTTTAAGTTATAGGCTGATAACATAATTTTTTTAAACCAATGAAAATGCTTGTTTCAAACAAGATTGAATTACAAAGCTTAAACGAACATTCCGCTGCCTCCCAAATACACACGCACTCATTACATGCCGACATCGTACACAACGAGAAGCTGTCCTGAAATGCCTGGCTGTTGAAAGGGCCCACATCGTACCTGGGCCCCTTTCCAGTGCCTGTCAGTAGTTTTCAAGCTGGTTGTCAGTAGTTTTGATCTGTTGTCAGTAGTTTTAATAAAAGTGGGACCACATGCCCGAATCTTCCATTTATAGTAATCTACAGATGAATTATAAAGCGATTTTGTGAGGGAAAATGTCTGGTACTAATAACAACTCCAAACAGATAACGTCTCACTTGTATTATATGTATATTATATGTTCTGCATGAATTCGATCTTTAATCCAACCGACCTGCATGGGCACAGGAACAGTCTTTACTGCACACTGAACAGTTTACAAACGTAACTCCCTTCCATGAGCACCCCAGACACGGCCATTGCGCTTGGTAACTGTCTTTGAAATGCTGATTGGCTTTGTTTGAGTTTCGTTTGTACGGTGACTTACCAGACGATCCTGCCGATTTGTCAATGTGTTTCAGCATTTCCACGGCCCATTTCAACACATGGCTAAGCGTACGCGACTTCTTTAAGACGACTGATTCCGATGTGGTCTATTAAAGCGTTTATTTGACCTTAATAAGTCAAAAGCTCGCAGATTTGGAAAACAGATTGATAAAAATTCAAGGAAAGTATGCGGTAGTTTAATAAGAAATCGAACTTGAAATAGACGTAACAAATGGATTTATTTTTGTTTACATTAATTTTGAATCTTATTTCATTTAAAATATTACAACAAGAATTAAAAAACCTCATTTTTAATTTGTTATTTAATTTCCATAGCATCTCGTTGTCAATCCGTAGTCCGTATTTTATAAATAAATTCCGTAGCAATTACGGACAATCCATAGGAGTTTCCAGGTCTGCGAGAAGTTGTCCTGAAATAACTGACTGTTGATAGGGCCCACATCTTACACAACGAGAGCCTGTCCTGAAATGAATGACTGTTTATTGGGCGCATATCATACACAACGAGAGCCTGTCCTGAAATGACTTGTTGTTGATTGGGCCCACATCATACACAACGAGAGCTTGTCCTGAAATGACTTGTTGTTGATTGGGCCCACATCATACACAACGAGAGCCTGTCCTGAAATGACTTGTTGTTGATTGGGCCAACATCATACACAACGAGAGCCTGTCCTGAAATGACTCTGACTGTTTATTGGGCGCATATCTTACACAACGAGAAGGTGTACTAAAATGACTGTATCTATAACTGAATTAAAAAGGTGCGTGTGCGTGTGTTACGTCATCTTCCAATGACAGCAAAATGTGAAAGGGTGTCAAGGACAAAAGATCATATCCCAGATTTTGTTCACGCAATTATTCCCATATAAATATTTTTAATACGTTAACCTGTATGAGTGTGTAGGCCAGGGTTATCGGTACCTTTCTTATCACTTTCGCGATAAGCTTGTCCTATAAAAAGTTTGTGTCCTTGTATAACAGCCATTGGCAGCTTGGACCTTCTTCAATCACGGTAAGCCAACTACTAATTGTTTCAAAGTTTAAACTACTTAGGAATACATTTGTATGGTGTTTGCACTATTAAAGTCATATTATTATCTTCTATGTCGCCTTAATACATAACTTTAGAGCGTATAGTATCCTCATCGTTGTATTGCTATGATGGCGTTATTTTATTTTAGTTTGTTATTCAGTTCTTACATTTAAAGTAAACGAAAGTTTTCAAAAACATGTATTCTTGTACATACAGATTAATAAGGTAAAGCCAGAGTAGATTTTTTTTCAAGTTTAATTATTCATTTTCTTTAGCACACTTCTTTTTATCACAAATAAACGTTTTTATATATGTCTATTCGAGTATTGCTGATTTACAGCCGATGAATTGGCAGTAGTAATGCTACCTTAACAATTAAGAACCATGAATCAGTAAACTTTATAGGTTCTAAGTTTTAGATGAGCATTGAATAAAATACACACACATATATATATATATTCGAGAGCTACCGCATTAAGTGAGCGGGTCAGGAAAGAACTTGCCACGCCAATTGATCATCTGATTAGCTCATTTATTTCTCTGATATCTGTCTGTGTTTTTAAACGTACTCATGGCAAATGTAAGATCAATTTATCTTTATTGGTAAAGTCATGGTATAGTCTAGTTAAGTTTAGGGAGAGCACATACGGTAGATATTATAACATTATCCACCAGCATAACACACAAATGTTTCCTCTCGTAAACTCACATATTGTCTAGAGATTCACCTATTTCATTAGCAGATACAAATAATCATGCACTCTGTCAAAAGTATATTCCCTTATTCTGTTGATGATTGAAGGGCTTGTTATAAAACATCTAAAGTGAAGCAATTGCAGGTTCTTATGTTCTTTTTTCCAGATGTTTGCCTCCATTGCCCTGCTACTATCAACTGTGTCAGTCTGTTGGGCTTCCCACAACTTCCGCGTAGAAAACCACTGCTCCTATACAGTGTGGGCCGGTGCCTACGGAAACAATGGCCAGACACCACTAGGGGGTATGTAGTCGATATTCCGAAACATTGTTATATTCTGGTAGGGGTATGACGTCGATATTCCGAAACAGCGACTAGATTATGGTAGGGGTATGCAGTCGATATTCCAAAACAGCGGCTAGATTCTGGTAGGGGTATGTAGTCGATATTCCAAAACAGCGGCTAGATTCTGGTAGGGGTATGTAGTCGATATTCCAAAACAGCGGCTAGATTCTGGTAGGGGGTATGTAGTCGATATTCCAAATCAGCGGCTAGATTCTGGTAGGGGTATGTAGTCGATATTCCAAAACAGCGGCTAGATTCTGGTAGGGGTATGTAGTCGATATTCCAAATCAGCGGCTAGATTCTGGTAGGGGTATGTAGTCGATATTCCAAAACAGCGGCTAGATTCTGGTAGGGGTATGTAGTCGATATTCCAAAACAGTGGCTAGATTCTGGTAAGGGTATGTAGTCGATATTCCAAATCAGCGGCTAGATTCTGGTAGGGGTATGTAGTCGATATTCCAAAACAGTGGCTAGATTCTTGTAGTTTTATGTAAGTTGATATTTGGACACAATGGTCAGATAATAATAGGGCTTTATAGGTCAATATTCAGTTCCAATGGCTAGACACCGGTAGGGGATATATAGCTTGGAAACACGGACGGGCGGCCAATACTAATATCAGACTTTATTTAAATTCGATAACACAAAGACTCATCTCACATGTAATTGACATAACATATACAATATCTACAACAGAATGGACACTTTTTAACGAAACGGACCTAATATGCACATCACAATATTATTGACTGTGTAAGATGTTTCGGTTTGTTGTTAAAGGATATTCACTTAACTGCCAAAACCATGCCGGTAAGTTGGTTGACAAGTTGATCGTCCGCGTTTCGCCAACGAAGGTTGCCACTCACAAGTCCCTCTTAAGATTCCAGTTTACCGGAGCAGGTCATGCTTCGGTGTCTGACAAATGATCAACGTCTAAAGCGTGGTCCCATTTGCCCTCTAAAGTCAGTAAACTATAGTTTCACCAAACGAAAATTAATTGATGGTTTGGTACATGTGCCGATTTCCGGACTAGCGCAAATAGGCGAACACCAACATAGCACAGCTTCCCAACTACACAAACATTGACATCGCAAAAACAGGGAAGCCTTCCTTAAATGACAACAGTCGTCAATTATTTCCAATGTATTTGTCAGCCCATTATGTATCTATATATTATTAGTTACATATTTGGTTAGTGACCTGATACGGAAACATATCGGGTCTAAAAAACCTTGTATAAGATGCGGCGAATTTATCGTGCTGATGGCTTATACTCCTGTTTTTAATTAAAAAAAACATGAGCTGGACTTATATTTTGAACCGCTGTCCTGCGGGCGTCAACATAGAAATGCCCTAACATTCCCACTTATCTCATCAAACGTTTCAGACGTAAAATAAGCTTTCAATAGTCTGACTGATTTCGCGTTGCATCTCAAAGTTTTGAAATAATTTACTTTCTGGTGTTTATGGGCCAATTCATCTTACGTGATGTGGCCGAAGTGTTTATCAGTAGCCATGATTGTTATTGAATGGATAGTTTTTTCAGGAACGATAATCCGTTACTGACGTGATCCGGAATTTACTGACGTTTTAGTAACCCAATACGGTTTTGTCCAGGACATCATGTGACGTTGTTTTAACCAATGGGATAGTGAGATTTTTGCCGTCAGCGGGATAAAATTATCCGCAAACAAAATTAACAAAATTTTATCAAAAGCATATCCATGAAACTTACTTAGCGTTCTACGCTAATGCTACGTACATGTTTTGTTCCAATTGGCCCGTCATTCCTAATCTAATGATCTTTTAATGACTTGAAACGACACATAATGAGTTGTCAAAAGAACATGTATAGCTATACAGATTTAACAACTAGTTTTTTTTCTACATTTTCAATGCGTGAGAACTTCCAACAACAAAATTTATTTTTTATTTTACACTCCCCCCATTTTGACCCCCACTTTTTTTATAAGCCCACACAAAATCAGATGTTTTGAACATAATGCAATATGCAGTTGACCTCAAAGTAGCTCCCTGCAAAATATTAGCCTTATCACTGATAGGCCGCGGAAAGGCCCAAATCGGCATCCCTCATTTGTCAACAATGTTTGAGACCAGCATATCCAATCATCATAACGTGTAACAGTAATCTTTGAGATCAACATATTCAATCATCATAACGTGTAACAGTAATCTTTGAGATCAACATATTCAATCATTATAATGTTTAACAGTAAATGTTTGAGATCAGCATATTCAATCAGCATAACGTTTAACAGTTAATATTCGAGATCGGCATATTCAATCATCATAACGTTTAACTGTAAATATTTAAGACCAGCACATTCGATCATCATAATGTTTAACAGTAAATGTTTGAGATCAACATATTCAATCATCATAACGTTTAACAGTAATTATTTGAGACCAGCACATTCGATCATCATAATGTTTAACAGTTTATGTTTGAGATCAGCACATTTGATCATCATAATGTTTAACAGTTAATGTTTGAGATCAGCACATTCGATCATCATAATGTTTAACAGTTAATGTTTGAGATCAACATATTCAATCATCATAACGTTTACCAGTAAATGTTTGAGATCAGCACATTCGATCATCATAATGTTTAACAGTAAATGTTTGAGATGAGCACATTCGATCATCATAATGTTTAACAGTTAATGTTTGAGATGAGCACATTCGATCATCATAATGTTTAACAGTTAATGTTTGAGATCAGCACATTCGATCATCATAATGTTTAACAGTAAATGTTTGAGATCAGCACATTCGATCATCATAATGTTTAACAGTAAATGTTTGAGATCAACATATTCAATCATCATAACGTTTAACAGTAATTATTTGAGACCAGCACATTCGATCATCATAATGTTTAACAGTAAATGTTTGAGATCAGCACATTCGATCATCATAATGTTTAACAGTTAATGTTTGAGATCAGCACATTCGATCATCATAATGTTTAACAGTAAATGTTTGAGATCAGCACATTCGATCATCATAATGTTTAACAGTTAATGTTTGAGATCAGCACATTCGATCATCATAATGTTTAACAGTAAATGTTTGATCATATAGATGATAACTTCCTCTTTCGGTCAGAGTTTATTTTGAGATTCATTTAATATGCCGTTAATGAGTTTCCCGGAGAACTGTAAAAACGATTTTCATGAAAATTTGCACAAAAGTTTCCTAGCAACAAGATCTGAATCTGAATTGATATAAAATTACATTTTATTGAACTGAAATCAACGTATTATTGGTTACTTCACATTATTTCATTGCCAGTTTTTTATATGAAATCCAGTATTTCGGGTCTTTAATCCGACAACTTAGTTCTATTTCCCCGTATAAAGTTTTAATGCTTCCTTAGAAGTTCTATCTACTTTTAACTTCCATTTATTACATAGCCGGATTGACATCCTGTTTTCCGACCGGTTCCAAATTTCGATGACCAGAAAAAGACCTTTTGAAATAGAGCTAACATACTTTGCTCTCGGCTATGCCAGCCATTTTTGTTTTCTAATCAGACTCATATTTCGATTTGCATAGATATGGACCATGGTAAACTTTCAGCTAAACAAATTTGAGAGTGGATCCCTCAATTAATCAAATGATTGAAGGCTAACAGTCTTTACACCTCGAGATCTAGGTTATCCCAAAGTTCCTGTTATACGTATATCAATATCAACTTTATTTATTTTACAACAATTATGAAACAAGCTATATAACTAATATTAATCACTCTTGTTGGCCCGGATGTTAGCGCGCGAGGGATCTTTTTGTGGGAGGAAACCGGAGTACCCGGAGAAAACCCACGTGGTCGGGCAGGTGACCCCCATACCTTTTCACGTCCGATCGGGGAATCGAACCCCGGCCGCCTTGGTGAAAGGCAAGTGGGCTATCCCTTGCACCACCCGACCACCCTACGTATGTTATACGTGATATCTAGTGATAATGGAATAACAGTGCAGGAGATAAAGGCCTGACAATTTTTTTCTTTGATGTAGGTCAAAGGTTAACAGGACATAGCAGACGATACTAATACCCTCGCGCTTATAACTACAAAGTGAAAAGGGAAATGTTGAGTGATTTCATTAGACATGTTTTCATGAGCTGGTATGCGTCACGGATAAATGTAACTTTAATGATGGCACTGAAATTCTATTCATAGTAACAGTGACTGAGCCTTTTACCATGAAAATGTGAAATGTGAACTTGATCAAAATATGATGAACACCTGGGTGAATATTTATGCCAAATGGTTGAGAAATGAAGGCTGAAAAGAGGTGACATCCAAATTGCTGTCAATTTCTAGTTTCTAGTTATTGTTACACATGGATTCATAAAGTGTCTGGAGAAACACTGAAATAATTTAAGACAGATTAAGAAGCCTTACTCGCCCTTTAGTAATTTCTTACAAATAACACCAATGATTGTTCACGGATCAGTGGACCGAAGGAATACGAACTTATGACGGACTAAGAGATAAGTGAATTAAACAAAACCGTATTTTGTCTTTCGACAGTTGGCTTAAAACAGAAAAGGGGATACCGAACAAGTTCACCATTATAAACAAATTGGTAATGGATGCATTCAACATTGTTAATATAAGACTTGCTAGATATAGAGCTTACACAACGAGTGGTTGTTAGATATGGGATGCATTTCACTCTCGTTGATATTTTTGTTTGTTTTTAATTATTGAAAATATTATTAAAAATTACGAAAGACACTCACTCGTGTGTTTTGAAACTTAAAATAAAAAATAATTAACCTGAGTTACACAAATTTCATATCCAATAACCACCAGTCGTGTGACCTGTTTCTACCACAATCTCAGGTGATGTATATGTATAAACTTCATTTATTTTAAAACCATTATGAAACAAGCTGATATTAATCACTCATATTGGACCAGATGTTAGCGCGCGCGAGGGTCTTACTATAAAATAAGAGAATACCGAAGCGTCAACACAATCATAATCCAAACTCAAAATCGAATAAACCAGGGGCAAAATTGAACAAAGGAAAGATTTACTTGGAGACCCCTGCAAAAGTACAAGAGAATAAGACCAGGTGTTCCGGAAGAGTAAGCGTCTTCTGCTTCATCGACGACACCCGCCATGTAAATCTTTGTCACATCCAAGCAAACATCAAGTTCTCAAAATGAGAACCGAGTATCATTGTCAATCACAACAAGTAAACACACTAATGAGCATACTCAAAAACGTCCATCTTCATATAGTACTGATCAACCTGCATCTCTCGAATCCTTGTGTTGTTAGTTTGTTTGTCAGCAGTCGACATCGATCACGAATATCCCGATATTTAGAGCACGCCCTGGAATACCGAATCAACTGCGACATGTAAACACCATAGGTTGGAGAAGCAGGGATGTTACTATCAAGAAATGGAAAGTTAACGATCGGAAAATTGAAATCATCACGTTTATCGTATAGCTTAGTAGTAAGCTGTCCATGTTGGTCGTAGTTTAAGTAGATATCGAGGTAAGCAGCTGATGTAGAAGAGTCTGTTGTGTCCTTTATTTCAAGTTCAGAAGGGTATATACGATCGACGTGGTCAGCAAACTTCTTGTTGTTTATAGACAACACATCGTCGATATATCTGAAAGTGAAATTATGTGAGGAAACAGGCGTACCCCGAGAAAACCCACGTGGTCGGGCAGGTGACCTAAATACCTTTTCGCGAAGTAATGCCGAAGTCAACAATCGATGACGTCATAACCAATCAACTAGTGATCAGTCAAAGTTCATCATGACAGCCAATCAAAATACTTTCAGAGGTTGTTCCACGTGTGATAATAACAGAATGGTGTTCAACAGTTGTAATGATTATTTTGTCCCAACAGAGTTGTATAACACCCTCCAAATGTGGTAGAAAAAATTCCACTTTTTATGTTGATGATGATGATAATAATACTTGTTTTTCTATAGGTGGCTGGATGATGCCTTATGTTGATGATGATGATAATAATACTTGTTTTTCTATAGGTGGCTGGATGATGCCTTATGTTGATGATGATGATAATAATACTTGCTTTCCTGTAGGTGGCTGGATGATGCCTTATATTGATGATGATGATAATAATACTTGTTTTTCTGTATGTGGATGGATGATGCCTTATGTTGATGATGATGATGATAATACTTGCTTTCCTGTAGGTGGCTGGATGATGCCTTATGTTGATGATGATGATAATAATACTTGTTTTTCTTTAGGTGGCTGGATGATGCCTTATGTTGATGATGATGATAATAATACTTGTTTTTCTGTAGGTGGCTGGATGATGCCTTATGTTGATGATGATGATAATAATACTTGTTTTTCTATAGGTGGCTGGATGATGCCTTATGTTGATGATGATGATGATGATGATAATAATACTTGTTTTTCTGTAGGTGGCTGGATGATGCCTTATGTTGATGATGATGATAATAATACTTGTTTTTCTATAGGTGGCTGGATGATGCCTTATGTTGATGATGATGATAATAATACTTGTTTTTCTGTAGGTGGCTGGATGATGCCTTATGTTGATGATGATGATGATAATAATACTTGTTTTTGTGTAGGTGGCTGGATGATGCCTTATGTTGATGATGATGATGATAATAATACTTGTTTTCCTGTAGGCGGCTGGATGATGCCTTAAGTTGATGATGATGATAATAATACTTGTTTTCCTGTAGGCGGCTGGATGATGCCTTAAGTTGATGATGATGATGATAATAATACTTGTTTTCCTGTAGGTGGCTGGATGATGCCTTAAGTTGATGATGATGATGATAATAATACTTGTTTTCCTGTAGGTGGCTGTATGATGCCTTAAGTTGATGATGATGATAATAATACTTGTTTTTTCTGTAGGCGGCTGGATGATGCCTTATGTTGATGATGATGATAATAATACTTGTTTTCCTGTAGGCGGCTGGATGATGCCTTAAGTTGATGATGATGATAATAATACTTGTTTTTTCTGTAGGCGGCTGGATGATGCCTTAAGTTGATGATGATGATAATAATACTTGTTTTTCTGTAGGTGGCTGGATGATGCCTTATGTTGATGATGATGATGATAATAATACTTGTTTTCCTGTAGGCGGCTGGATGATGCCTTAAGTTGATGATGATGATAATAATACTTGTTTTTTCTGTAGGCGGCTGGATGATGGCCCCTAATTCCAGAAGGTCCTTCACCGTTGTAGACCACTGGAATGGTCGGATTTGGGGAAGAACCCACTGTACGGGATCCGGGAGTAGCATGCAGTGTCAGACTGGAGACTGTGGTGGCGAAGCTTGTAGCGGACGGACTGGCAGACCCCCAGCAACGCTGGCCGAGTTCACTTTTGACGGATGGGGAAATGAGGATTACTACGACATAAGTTTAGTGGACGGGTTCAATGTTCCGATGGCTATCGAACTGATGCCAAACACCTACGATACCGCTCACCATGGCCAGTACTACTGTATCAGGGCGGGATGCGACGCCGACTTAAACACGCACTGTCCTTACGAGCAACAGGTATGCTATTCGCTTGTGTAATAAATTAAAATGTGATGTCTTGCAGGGGCGTAGCTGCCATGTAAGCACATAAGCCCGTGCTTGCACATCATTTTCCAAAGTATGTGTATTAAAGTCGAGAAATTTTATTTTTAAAACTCGACTGATATTGCAACTCTTTTTTGTCGAATCGTCAGATTAATATACCAGGCTGCAGGAAGTTTGTAAGTCATAAATACTTTTGTATAATCATGTCATATTAGGTTTTAGTAAATCTTTATTAGATTTAAAATAAAAAATGGCCACATCTCCATAGGTAAGCATTACAAAATGAAAGGAAAGTTCATTTGACTTAGATTTTCCCGTTACTTCTCTAATGCATTTCTATGGAAAGTTTTAAGTTAAGGAATTTCCTTTCGTTGAAGAACGTTCGTGAAACTAGGTCTTTTGGAATTGTCCAAAACTATGCTTAAGAAAGCAAGCATGAGTTCTTACACCCTAAGTTGTATTAATCGCATATGAACATATACTTACTAACAGAGAGGTGTGCAAATTAAGATGGTTTTATTAACCCACCATGCATCATGATGATGGTGGGTTATTCACGTCGCCCTGTGTCCGTGGTTGGTCCGTCGTCCGTCGTCCGTCCGTCCTTAAACAATTTTTGTTATCACTATTTCTTGAGAAGTACTTCATGGAACTTTCTCGAATTGCATTTGAAGGTTTCCATTGGTCCCTAGTTGTGCCCTTTTGATTTTGAGACTGATCGGACAAAAGCTGAAAGGCGGCCATTTTGTAGTTTGACATGAAAGTTTGTCATCGCTATTTCTTGAGTAGTACTTAATGGATCATACTCAAATTCCATATGTAGGTTCCACTTAGTGCCTTGCTGTGCACTGTACAATTTTTGGGCTGAAATACAATATGGCCGACAGACAGCCATCTTGAATTTTGCATATATAGTTTGTGTTAGCTATTTCTTAAAAGTTTTTGTTGGATCCATCTCAAATTTCATATATATGCAGATTCCCGTGGTCCCAAGTTGTGCGTTTTCCAGTTTTTGTAGGTGATTCATAAAACGATTCTGTTTGGTCCCTAGTTGTGCATGGTCGAAGGTTTAGACTGCTCAAGGGGAAAATATGGTCGCCTAACGGCCATCTTCTATGTTGACTATGGAAGTACATTATTTTTTTTAGAAATACAAGATGGACCATTCTTAAATATTTGGAATTTGGATTTGATTAGAAAAAACAAAACTCCTGACAAGAAACACTCTTACATCTATTATTAATTTTCAAGAAATATCCAAAGAAATTAGATTAAATACATAAATGAAGGGGAAAAAAGATGGGATAAAATAAATTTCTAAGAATTCATTAAAAAAATCATCAATGGTGGACGCCAAGATTCCTCTGGGATCTCTTGTATATCTCTGTTATTTACTTACTGACGAGTAAATGACCTAAGAAAGGTATGGATAATGAATTTGTTTCCATACAATGTACATCATGGAAGTAAAACATCCTGTATTCCATTTCCGCATTTATGATTTGTACAATGATAGACCAGACAATGATTATTCAAACAAGTCCAAAACACTGGCACAGTTTGAAGACCAAATGTGATTTTTCCCCAGAAGGCCCCCTCCCCAAAATGTAAACGGCGCGGGCTTGCACATCAAAATACCCCAGCTAAGCCCCTGTCTTGGGGTGAATATTACCATCTGAATCTGAATTGATTTTAAGATTAGTATAACGCCCGCAACTAAATATATTTTTTTTAATTTATGTATTCCTGTGATCGTGTTAGTTTGATGGAGCCTCCATAACCATAGTTATTTCATTTGAGTAGTGGCACGGTACATACTATACACATTTCCGTAGTACAATTTCTATCGAGTTGATATAATATATTTCACACGTAAAATTTGATTAAAAAAGGTTAAACTACTTTGTATTCCCAGCAACACTATGTAGGCCAAACGATTGCATGCAAGAGTGCATGTGAAGCTACCGGAAGGGACGACTACTGCTGTCGTGGTGCCCACAACACGCCACAAACATGCCCATCCTTTCCCGGCGCCACCGTCTTCAAAAATTACTGTCCACAGGCATACAGCTATGCATACGATGACCACAAAAGTACATTTACATGTAGAGGTCATGGCAACCAGAAAACGGGATATGTTGTCAGATTCTGTTAAAGTCTGGAAATTAAACGCATGTCATGACATTTGAAGGTTTAGTGTTATTGCTTTATGTTTATGCCACCGCCATGAAATGTGTTTGTGTGTGTGTGGGGGGGGGGGGGGGATATAGTGTTATCATGTCCGTCCCGTCGCGACACGTTCCGTCTCGTCGCGTCCCGTACCGTCCCGTTCCGTCCCGTTCCATGGTAATGCCACCAGCTTATCTAAATAACTACTGATCCAATTGTCATCAAAACTCCGCATAAGCATGGAGAACTAATTTCATATGGGGGAAGGGGGCATTCATGTCTCACAGACATTTCTAGTTTCAGAATATTTTAAAATGGTCTACTGGGGGCCTTGGGTCAGTAAACTGTGACAGAGTGGGGTGTTCTACTGGGGGCCTTGGGTCAGTATACTGTGACAGAGTGGGGTGTTCTACTGGGGGCCTTGGGACAGTTTACTGTGACAGAGTGGGGTGTTCTACTGGGGGCCTTGGGACAGTTTACTGTGACAGAGTGGGGTGTTATACTGATGGCCTTGGGTCAGTATACTGTGACAGAGTGGGGTGTTCTAATGGGGGCCTTGGGTCAGTATACTGTGACAGAGTGGGGTGTTCTAATGGGGGCCTTGGGTCAGTATACTGTGACAGAGGGGGGTGTTCTACTGGGGGCCTTGGGTCAGTATACTGTGACAGAGTGGGGTGTTCTAATGGGGGCCTTGGGTCAGTATACTGTGACAGAGTGGGGTGTTCTAATGGGGGCCTTGGGTCAGTATACTGTGACAGAGTGGGGTGTTCTACTGGGGCCTTGGGTCAGTATACTGTGACAGAGTGGGGTGTTCTACTGGGGGCTTTGGGTCATGTGATAGCAAGTAATTTATTTGAACATACTTGGTATGGTACAGGCCGTCTATCAGTGCCCAGTGCATTTTGGTTATTTGGAAGTTGATTGAAAAATTCAAGACATTTGAACACTGCTACCCTGGAAGTGGCTCAATGCTGTCCATTTGAAACAAAACCTTAGTATCATTTAATTACATCCTTTTACAGACCCAATATCAGTACCCACGCCTGTCGATTATTGGGAAGAAGTATTTAGAAGAGATTAACATATCTGATCACTGGGGAAATTAAGAACAATCTGCTTTATCTGGGCTCAATCCGACTCACATTCCTTTGGGTAGCTGAGCCTATGTTATCTGAGGTGTCAATCAAGTCTCGATCTGGTATCACGTGAAGACATTCAAATGATGCAAGTTTATATTATGTTCTTCACTCTAATGATTATTCAAACAGCCTAAATCGACACGTGCCTTCTGCATGCACATCGGCTATAATCTTTGTCACCCGGGTCACTTTGGTAGTTCCTAGAGAGGTGTTATGGAAGGGAAATAGAGAAAAGAAAAAGTGAATGGCAATTTAAGGCTAAAATGTGTGCCGCCAATTATGTCTACTGGACGTCCAGTTACATTTTCATAACGTCATATGGTATCATATATCAGCTCCTTGTAATAAGTACCGGTCAGGTAAAACTCGCCAAATTGTTATCTTAGATCCAAACCAATGATCTGCGAAATGCATTGTTAGTTGTACATTAATATTAAGTATTATGATGCGAAATTACAGTAATACAATATTAAAACATGTTTAATACACTACATCACTAACTATGTTTGTACAAGTCGCACAAATGTAAGGAGAGAAGCACACAAAGGGGCGAATGCTTATTAAATCGCACAGTTGTTCGCATCATATGAAGATGATGTGCGGACGGTATGTGAACGATGTGTTTATGGTGCATTGAACTGTCGCGTAAGAATAGCGAACACTTTATCAGGGTTACTTTACAGTTGAAAAGTGTTTAACACTACATTACAATTGTAAAGTGTTCAACACTACATTACAATTGTAAAGTGTTCAACACCATATTACAATTGTATAGTATTCACTACATTACAGTTGTAAAGTGTTCAACACTACTTTACAGTTGTACAGTGTTCAACACTACATTACAATTGTTAAGTGTTCTACACTACTTTACAGTTGTACAGTGTTCAACACTACATTAAAATTGTAAAGTGTTCAACACTAAATTACAGTTGTTAAGTGTTCTACACTACAGTTGTACAGTGTTCAACACTACATAACAGTTGTACAGTGTTCAACACTACATTACAGTTGTAAAGTGTTCTAAACTACATAACAGTTGTAAAGTGTTCAACACTACGTTACAGTTGTAAAGTGTTCAACACTACATTACAGTTGTAAAGTGTTCAACACTAAATTACAGTTGTTAAGTGTTCTACACTACAGTTGTACAGTGTTCAACACTACATAACAGTTGTACAGTGTTCAACACTACATTACAGTTGTATAGTGTTCTAAACTACATAACAGTTGTAAAGTGTTCAACACTACGTTACAGTTGTAAAGTGTTCAACACTACATTACAGTTGTAAAATGTTCAACACTACATTACAGTTATAAAGTGTTCAACACTACATTACAGTTGTAAAGTGTTCAACACTACATAACAGTTGTACAGTGTTCAACACTACATAACAGTTGTAAAGTGTTCTAAATTACATAAAAGTTGTAAAGTGTTCAACACTACTTTACAAATGTACAGTGTTCAACACTACATTACAGTTGTTAAGTGTTCTACACTACATTAAAGTTGTAAAGTGTTCAACACTACATAACAGTTGTAGAGTGCTCACCACTACATAACAGTTGTAAAGTGTTCAACACTACATTACAGTTGTTAAGTGTTCACCACTACATTACAGTTGTTAAGTGTTCATCACTACATTACAGTTGTTAAGTGTTCAACACTACATTACAGTTGTGAAGTGTTCAACACTACATTACAGTTGTTAAGTGTTCAACACTACGTTACAGTTGTAATGTGTTCAACACTACGTTACAGTTGTAAAGTGTTCAACACTACATTACAGTTGTTAAGTGTTCAACACTACATTACACTTTTAAAGTGTTCACTACATTAAAATCGTAAAGTGTTCAACACTACATTACAGTTGTAAAGTGCTCAACACTGCATTACAGTTGTAAAGTGTTCAACACTACATTACACTTGTAATGTGCTCAACACTACATTACAGTTGTTAAGTGTTCAACACTACTTTACAGTTGTTAAGTGTTCAACACTACTTTACAGTTGTAAAGTGTTCAACACTACATTACACTTTTAAAGTGTTCACTACATTACAGTCGTAAAGTGTTCAACACTACATTACAGTTGTAAAATGTTCAACGATACATTACAGTTGTACAGTGTTCAACACTACATTAAAGTTATAAAGTGTTCAACACTACATAACAGTTATAAAGTGTTCACTACATTACAGTCGTAAAGTGTTCAACACTACATTTCAGTCGTAAAGTGTTCACCACTACATTACAGTTGTAAAGTGTTCAACACTTCATTACAGTTGTTAAGTGTTCATCACTACATTACAGTTGTTAAGTGTTCATCACTACATTACAGTTGTAAAGTATTCAACACTACATTACAGTTATAAAGTGTTCAACACTACATTACAGTTATAAAGTGTTCAACACTACATTACAGTTATAAAGTGTTCAACACTAAATTACAGTTGTACAGTGTTCAACACTACATTACAGTTGTAAAGTGTTCAACACTAAATTACAATTGTATAGTATTCACTACATTACAGTTATAAAGTGTTCAACACTACATTACAGGTATAAAGTGTTCAACACTACATTACAGTTGTAAAGTGTTCCACACTACATTACAGTTGTAAAGTGTTCCACACTACATTACAGTTGTTAAGTGTCCAACAGTACATTACAGTTGTAAAATGTTCAACAGTACATTACAGTTATAAAGTGTTCACTACTTTACATTACAGTTGTAAAGTGTTCGACACTACATTACAATTTTAAAGTGTTTCACACTTCTTTATTATAACAGTTGTAAAATGTAAAACACTAGTTTACAGTTAAGATATTTAGGGTACCTCCAGGTTTGTTTGTATGACGATCATGAACAATATCAAGAAAAACAGTTCATAATAATATTATTTTTAAAAGCATTCCCAGAACGCAGCAAATATCATCTATTTGTGTAAGTATATATGATATTATTATACCTCATCACGATGCCTGCCTCTAAAGCTGTTTCGTTAAAACACGTCACATGGCTGTGTTACAAAGCACCGTGTCTTCGTATTTCCCTTCGTATTGCTCCTATGGCACTCTCTTTCTGATTCGCGCAAGACATGTCGTTCTTTTCGGTTCTTTTTGGTTTCATTGTGTAATCAAAGATACAAAAAATGTAGATTAAATTTTAAAAATTGGAATCAGAAAAATTATTTGTTGATTTAATTTGACTTACTCTTGTTTTTATCCTTCGGCATAATAAACAATTTATGGCCCCCTTGATAGGGTGATATGAAGGTTTGTCTAACCTCAGCAGTCATATTCCCCTCGGACTTCGCCCTCGGGAGAATATGACTGTTTCGAGTAGTCAAACCTTCATATCACCCTACCAATAGGACCACAAATATACAATGTCGAAGCGTCAACAAAACCACAACGCAACGTTAAAGTCAAAGCTAAATTGGCAT
Organism: Mimachlamys varia; assembly: GCA_947623455.1. Lineage (NCBI taxonomy): Eukaryota > Metazoa > Mollusca > Bivalvia > Pectinida > Pectinidae > Mimachlamys > Mimachlamys varia. The sequence goes on from OX392545.1 coordinate 33,148,601, forward strand.
GGGGATTGATAACAGAAGAATAAGACCAGATGTTCGTAAGATAAACCGTCTTCTGCTTCATCAATGATGTAATGACAAAGTTTATATCACATTCTCACAATCAAATGTAAGACATACTCTTAATCACAAACAGATGGCATATTAATGAGCATATTGAAAAAAACGTCCACCTTCTTATCTTACAAGGATACCAGATATTTCTAAATAAGACCAAGATGACGGCAATAAAATAGACCTGCATCTAATGAATGCCTGTTCTGTGGAGGTGTTACATAGCAGCCATCTCTCGGGAAAACTCTAAAATAACGAATAAACCGAGATATAAAACACCATAGGTTGGAGTTAATCGGTGTCCAAATATATTTTTCTCGTTATGCTGATTCTAAGGACATCATACAAAGAATGATCCTCACTTATACCACATTGAAGTACATACAGCTGGCTCGATGGTCAAACGGGCATATTTATTTCTGATGATACTGAAGTGGATTATGAATGGTGTAACAATTTGAAATCATTGACGCGAGATGAAATCATGCAAGTTTTGGTTCACTGTAAACTGTATTTATACAAAAGAAGCTGGAAACGTTAGCATGGCCATGACGTTTACACGTGTCTTTCATAAACATGTAAACACGTATGCATAATGAAACGAAAGGTTGTGATGTATCACACTAATAATTCATCGGAATCGGTTGAGATAGACTGGCTAGAATAATCATTGAATGCAGCTTAATTACCCACACAACATGAATAAAACATGTACTCTACTATAAGGTATTTTACGTTTGGTTACCATTTATTTATTTAGCAAATCCTCAACAAACCTGGGCCCAGTGACTCTGGTGAAAAAAATTAATTTGAATATTTAAGTGAGAAACGACGTGGACCGGAACACAATAGACACCAGACAATGCCAATCTTGTTAATTCTACGTGTCTATACTATGGCTTAAATCCTCTCCTGATTAGGCTTTGATCATTTACTCCAAAATATGGTCATGGTATTCACATTTACCCTAAAGCGCACTTGTCAATCAAATAATACACATCCAGATTCAATAGCTTAATACTGTACTACCCATCACGCGTTGTAAGGGAATGAGGATTAAACAGTCGAGCCGTCTATAGACTCACCTTCAGTTGTTTATACCCTGCGTTAAATAGTAATTTCAATTTAATCTCCATCATGTCATCAAAGTGTTTATGAACCGTTTCTTAATAACAGCTGATTATATTGATGCTGATAAATAGAGAATATTGCATAATAAAATCTATATCACATTTCATATCAGCCCGAGGACCCAATATCAGACCAAGGGCTTTAGCCCGAGGCCTCATGTTGGTCGGGGGCTGATTTGGCATGTAATATGGATTTTATCATGTTTTATTCTGTTTATCATATACTTAACATTGAATGCCTGATATTAAAATTGGAATAAAACAAAAACAGCAAATTTGTGTTTGTGATAAACATTTAATCTGTATAACAATGCTAACAGGTACAGCTATCTGTCAAGTGTCTTCGGGTCTAGTTCTTTAATGTCGCTTTTTGCGTTCCTAATTTTAAACCAAGTAGAGAATAAACTTAGATCTGACTCAGTTTTTCTTACCGTAGTCTGGTTTCGCAGCTATTTTAAAGCAAGTTTTCGAGCTGACACATCTGACTCGGTGTGCTCTCTTAATTTAATATCATCCTTGGAATATATCTGTTTTTATTGCACTTGTTGAAATACTTTGTCAAATTGCTAGTTGTCTTTTTCTTCTTCAGCTAAATCTCTCGTATGTATCAAGCTCCATAATCCTGTCCGCTAACGAATTAAAAAACCGATTCGACCTCTAACATTCTAACTGGTTGTCTGTTGATTTATAAATCGGAACACCTTGGGCAATTTTTCATCACGGTTACTTTAAGGATGTATACCTCTTAGAAGTCAAAATTTTCCTTTATTAAACTTTTTTTCTCACAAACATTTTTGCATAAGGGAGTTCAAGGCATGACAAAAAATGCAAAGGCAACGATATGTCAGTGTGTTCGTTTTTTTGCTATGATCGGTAAAAGATACCATTATGACATAATAAGCAATTTTTTAAGGGGAATTTTGTAGTTTTGACCAATTGCGGGACATCTTCATACAATATCTTCCGAATGTGTAATCCGAACTGTATGAAAGCCTGCAGAAAGACAAAAAATTTGTTTTCATTGAATATGTTGATGTAAAATTTCTCTAACTTAATATTTTTACTCAGGAAGCAATTTGAGTTACCCCTACACCTTATTTTAAATGAGAACATTCTCATTTTTTACTTTTTATTTTGCAGATTTAACTCTTAATTAAAAAAGTTCTGATATCAAACTTTTTTTTATTATTAAGCAGATGAAAAGAAAATGGGTTCCCCTTTCTAAAAATGCCGAAAAAAATGGGGAGGGGTTGGGGGTTAGTGTGTTTAATTTGTGTTATTTTTCACAGTTTTGTGTACAAAAATAAAAACTGCTCCAGTTACACTAAATATATAAGAAAATACTAAAATTGTATAATTATCCACTTTATACCATAACATTTCTATAAAATTGAACATTATAAAGTTGTATAGCAAAAATAAGCTTGCTATGATTAACATCTAGCATCAAAAAGGTTAATGTATGGCCTTTCGCAAAGTGCATGAAATAGACAGAAATACGCATATTCAAAATGGCCGCCAAATTGATAATTTTTAAAACTTCATGTAAAAAACGTTCTACAAGCAACAGACACTTATATTCTTGACACAATTTTCAGATGCATATATGCTATTAAAATTGATCAAAATTTCTTCAATATAACAAAAAATCTTTAAATGAGACATAAACGAGACTTGAACGTGACTGAAACCTCAGAAAAGTACATCCTTCACATAACAACCACGAGGAATTCCAAAGCTGTTATATGCATTTTCGGACCACCGGTCTGATATGGTGATATGTATTTTCCGATCGGCGGTCTGATATGGGTCACATGCATTTAATCGTATTATACAGGGCAGAAATGGTATTATCAAGTACTAAGTAAATGACATGAAGACCTGCATTACTTTGTTAAGTTTGCAATTAACAGCAATGTGTGTTATTGGACCATAACAAGACTTACTAAAATATTCATTGTATGTATTCCCATTTTGTGTGGATTAATGATGCTTTATGCTTTATTTGATACTTTTTTAAGCCGCAAACTACAGTGTATATGCAGACAAGAAAGGAGATGATGACCTCACAAAAGACTTTAATTAACTTTGATGCTGAAACACTTCCGTAAAGACCTACATTACGTTATTAGGTTTTCAATTAACAGCACTGTATGTTATATAGGACCATAACAACACTTTCTAAAACATTCATTGTTTGTATTTCCGTATTTTCTATGGACTAAGTATGCTTTATTTAATTATTGCGAACCGCAAAACATGTGCCAACAACAATGCAATTGATGACATCACGATAGAGATTTGTGACGTCACACTAGCAAAAATTTGTATTCTCCAAAAACACAATTTGCCAGCACAATGCATTACAATGGAAGGATACAAAGCACTATATACCAATACCATTTAGACTTTACAAGCTCCGTCTGGTCACCTTATAAAATAGAACATGTGGAACAAACATAAAGTGTTCCGCGTATAGCCACAAAACAACTACCCGGCATGAACAACTTGACATACTTGTAAAGATTAGACAAGCTTTATATCCCAACTCTAAGTTATGGAAGAATCAGAGGGGACATGATCGAACTTTACAAAATGACTAGCTGGAAATATGACAAGGTTGCATGCCCCGAACTTATATTCTGGAAGGATATTGCTGACAGAAGTATTGCTAGAGGAAATTAAAAAAACTGTACCCAAAGAGAGCCAGAACAGAGCAAAGGAAAGCTGCTCTGTAGTACGCTAAGTGAGTCTATGGAACAGTTTACCTGAGAATGTAGTTTCGCCTGAATCAATGAACATTTTTAAAAATCGATTCGACATATTCCTGGAAGGGCAATACTTTATGTATGAAGGCCAGACCCACCATGGCCAGAGGTCATTAAGGAGGTCAAAAGTCCAATGAGTCTGATGTAGAGGAGCCTTAGGGAGCCTGAATCAGAAAACTACGCTTAGTAACGCTAAGTAAGTAATATACGAATACTGGATGCCGATGAAACACGACTACACAACATCATTTACAAACACGTGATTACGGTCTTTATGATGACTTTGAAAACGTCACTGACCAATGACAACATTGTATAAATAGGCCCATGGCATATCAAGGTAGTTCCTCTCAAATATATAACACACAGTTTTAAACATATATTTTCTTGTTTTATTGTATTACAAACTGTTACGAAACTTGACGGCATATATAACCTGACGTAGGCATACAAATCAAACAGATCCACTGCGACGTAACGTTTAATCGGGTACCAGGGGCTGTAATTATATTAAAGAAATTATCAGCGTGATAATTAGTACATCTCGTACATACAAACACACAGACATGGGTTCTTATTAATACAAACATCCCGACATTTGAAAATAAACAGTATTTTACAATAAAGGAGCAGAAATGAAACTAGTGAGACGAACCGGTTGCGAACCCGTGACCTCTAGTTTATGGAGCCAGGACGTTACCACCAGGTCAAAAGTTCCGAACCAATTGCAATGGTTTGTAATTTCCTGTTATTGTTATGCAATATTGCGTTTCCACGTAACACAAACAAAGAACGATGACGTAACGCACACATACGTTGTACCTTTTAAAGTATCATTGCAAATCACAATAAGTAAACACACTAATTAGCATACTAAAAAACGTCCATCTTCATATCACTGAAAGATACAGAATATATTTTTTTCTCAATGAGACAAAGATGGCGACCATTAAACTTGCCCGAAGTTCTGATAAACTTGCATCCCTCGAATACTTAGCTTGTTTGTTAGCAGTCGACATCGGTCACGGAAATCACGATACCTAGAGCAAGCCCTAGAATATTGAATCAACTGCGACATGTAAACATCAAAGGTTGGAGAAGCAGGAATGTTACTATCAAGAAATGGAAAGTTCAAGATCGGTAAATTGAAATCATCACGTAATCGTATAGCTTACTAGTGCGCTGTCCATGTTGGTCGTAGGTTTGTTAAAAACAGTTCTCATTATCTTTCAAATATGCCAATGTTCATTATATCAACTTCGATACCTGTGGGACCTCCTCTGAGTCAAATAAAAGGGAAAATCGCTGTCTTATTTTCATGAGTTTAAACTCACAAGTCACATATATCTGGTATATAATTTATGCCCACAAGGCAAATACATATATATATAATGTATACTCACAAGCAAAATGCATATATATATAATTAATACTCACAAGAATGCATACAATGTACTCAAAAGTCACAAATATATCATTTATAAAGTTAAAATTAGAAAATAAATCCCTATTGCTAAAATGTCCTGATAACTAACTCCATTTCCTAGGTGCATTTTTGATAAAGAGAGTTCATGTCATAGCAGACAACGCCGAAAAATATATGGTAGTGAACTCGGTCAAAGATATCAAAATTAGCTTAATACATGTACCTGTACGTGATTTTTTTTGAGAAATTATGTTTGGCCACTTGCAGGGCAATTGTATCCAATATCTTCCAAATTTTTTATCAGATATCTATGTATGTTTGAAGAAATGACAACACTAGCATTTTCTTATGAACGTTGGAAGAGAAAGGTCTTTAAATTTTTCATTTAGCTCATTTGAATGTAAGTTACCCCTAACCCTTATTTTTCAATTAGAAAATACACGACTTTCACCATTCCTTAATTGTTTATATCAATGAAAATGGTGACTTAACTTTTAAGTATTTGGCGGGTCAAAAGGAAATGGATTTCTCTTTCTAAAGCAGTCATACGAATTGGGGGTATGCTTGCTTTTTGTCCTATTATTAAATATGTTATTCTTAAGTAATCGTTAGTTAAAATTAAAAATCGCTTCAGTAAAACTAAATATGCAAAAAAACTCAGGAAGTAAAATAAAGCTCTTTGTTATATGATATTTGCTTTATGTTGAACATAAAGAAGTTGTACAGAAAACACTGACGATTTAAATGATCAATCTATCATACCGGGCAGAGAATAGTTACACGAACCCACCATCGAGTTTGAAAGGAACGACAACTCTGCATACAATCAGTCTTTAAAACAAACTTTTGATATACATATGATAGAGGTATAACAAAAGAAAACAAAAATCAAACATATCACCGCTTTCCGATCTCGAACTGTCGTGCCACTCGTTGTAAGCGCAATGAACGACAACTCTGAACACTTCAATATACAGAAAAGTGTTGCTTTGTTTGCAAAAGTAAATCAAATTAAAAATGATACTAGCAATGTTTTGACTGAAAATGAACTACAAAAGAAGTTCTCTGTCACTGCAGTTATAAACTAAAGCGTTATCCTGTCGACTTGATGTGTTACGAAGGGAAATAATTTTCTTGTTTACAAACTTATCCCGTCGCAGTCAAATCAGACAAAAATAGGAGCCAAAAAAAAAAAAAAGAATACACTCCGATAGTTTGTGTTATGGCATAATAGATTGAATTTAAATCTTAGAATTTTATCTTTTCAACATGATCCCTGTGAAAATCCACTTTTAATATGGGACTCTTTCCCCTCAGAAATTATTACGCTGTTGGTTCAGCAAATCAAAAGTGACGTTACAAATGGTGATGCCATGTTAACGTTGTGAGGTGATAACACAAATTTCTTAGCTAATAACGTCTTACAAGCAAGATAAAATTATTAAATCATATTTTCATATCGCCGTATCACAGACCGCTTTTGATTAACAGGGTACATATGTAGTAGTATTGGTGAAAGTCAAACGAACAGGGAACATCTTTTACGCCCTGTTGTCAATTTTATTTCGTGCGTCTGACTTTCATTGTAGTCTCCTTGAAGAATATGTACGTTTCATTAACACCCATATACATTTTCATGGCGTTGAATGTGTAGAGGAACAGACCAAACTTGTAGCATTTTGTCCACCACCAGCTGCCTCTTGTTGAAGCACAGTTTGACGTGGAGATGTCGTTATCGTGAAGTGGAGTAGAGAAATACATGTTATTGTGATCATAGAAACCGCCATTTTGAATCCAAGCATATGCCGGCGTAATTTCATAATTGCTTGACATAGTTATTTTGAATTTTAAACTATTGTCAGCTACACTGAAATTATGATATATGGCATAAAAGGGTTGGTTTGAAGAAGTCGTGAAGTCGAAATAGATGTCACTATCTGCCACAGTAAGCGAGTGTAGGAAATCTAAACCAAGCCAGAAATCGCCACTCGGGGAGCCGAAAAATTGACGGTAGGCGTCCCACTCCAGCATAAAATTAACATTCCCAATAAAGCGTCTCTCAAATACAGTCCAGCCACCATTATCCATGTCACAGAGCGTGGTGACATTGTTAATCCCGTCAGGTGATATTTCATAAATACCGTCGGAAAGAATTCCGGAGTTCAGCAGACTTTTGCAATCTGGAAGTATAATCGGTATGATTATTTTGGAAAACATATTTTCTTTGACGTATTTTGTTTCTTTCCCTCACTTTTGAAGAAACTTAACAAACCTATGTGTATTCTTCGTATGATTAAGTACGACTTTTATGAGTGGAATAGGTAAACTAGAACAACATTTTAAAAAGTGAAATACCATACTTATCATGTCAACGAAGGAAATTGATTTTGAAAACAATTCAAATTCGATATTTTACTGTTGACGATGATCGTTTCTAATCACGAATTATTTCTTTCTGAAAATGGATAAAAAGTGTTATTTCTCTATATAAACTATATTAAACTTCACCCTCCCTAACGGGATAAGGAACACACAAGGGCAATGAATTTTGAACATTTAACAAAACCAGAAAAAAAAACTATAGCAGATGTCCGATTACCGCGTAGAGTAAAAGTAAGTATCTAAGCTATTCAATAGAAATCAAATTGTTTTTGGAAGATAGGTTGCAATGCACTATTTTGTTTTATTTGGGGGGGGGGGGGGGCATTTTTGTCCCAATCAACCTTATTAAAATTGAGATCCTTATTGTCACTCCGTCAAACACTCCGTCTTTTTTGGGTAGTGGATCGACAATAAGGATCTGTATTCCAAAATTTTCCAATGAATAGGCAAAATAAAAGATATTTTCAGGAGTTTCCCTCAGTAAATGGTGTGAACAGCATGTAGTTGTTAATATCAGTCAGTCTACCCGCATCCCTTCCTTGATGTTTCACGATTTGTCTGATAGATTGGTGTTTGATATTCACCTTTTGTACACACAGACGCGCCTTGAAGATAGGAGAATCCAGCAGGACAAACGCATACATCGGATTTACACAGTGCAGAGACAACAGGCGAACACACCGAATCCGACGCACAGTTTGTTCCTGGGGCGAGGGCTGTCAAACAAAAATGATACAAGTTTTTACTAGTTGATATCTTGAGATATTTAATCAATATATGAGTTGTTCCCCTTCATAGACAGAGCCCTGCATTATGCACGATGCAAACACCATCGACCTTTTATCTGGAACCGAAAGTGACCTTGCACTTTCCAATTTTGTCACTTTGGAACCAGACTCGTTTAACAATTTGTTTTAAGGATGTGTCCTTTTGCTTGTTTTTTCGTCGTTAGAAAAATCGAGAAGGATGCTATAGCAAAGCTAAGAGGAACAACCTGTATGATTGAGAAACGCTTTTGATCATGGTGTCTGCCTTACTCGTTCTTATCCGTGTAAACACTGATTTGTATAATGTTTGTAGCACACTGAAAAAAACCGCCTGCATATTTAAACACATATGTTTATTTGTCCTAGTAAGAGTACGTTTTTAAGTGGCAAGTTTCGTACATCAGTGCCTCAGGTAATCAAATATTATTTGCTAAAATTCCTGATGGTAATTGGATACTCTTTCACGTTCAAGGGCTATTTGAATAATTGAAGCTCAGCTTGCATTTTCAGTTATAATTGTTTTGTTGAATACCAATGGGAAATCATTGACATCCCTTAATTGTTGTTTAGAGAGTTATCAACTCTCTTTGATTAGTGTTTGGGAAGTAAATGACATCCTTTGGTTGGTGTGTGTATAGTAATAATGTTCGCCCTTTGGTTGGTGTGTGGGTATTAGTAATGTTCGCCCTTTGGTTGGTGTGTGGGTATTAGTAATGTTCGCCCTTTGGTTGGTGTGTGGGTATTAGTAATGTTCGCCCTTTGGTTGGTGTGTGGGTATTAGTAATGTTCGCCCTTTGGTTGGTGTGTGGGTAGTAGTAATGTACGCCCTTTGATTGATGTGTGGGTAGTAGTAATGTACGTCCTGTGATTGATGTGTGGGTAGTAGTAATGTACGCCCTTTGATTTGTGTGTGGGTAGTAGTAATGTACGTCCTGTGATTGATGTGTGGGTAGTAGTAATGTACGCCCTTTGATTGGTGTGTGGGTAGTAGTAATGTACGCCCTTTGATTGGTGTGTGGGTAGTAGTAATGTACGCCCTTTGATTGGTGTGTGGGTAGTAGTAATGTACGCCCTTTGATTGATGTGTGGGTAGTAGTAATGTACGCCCTTTGATTGATGTGTGGGTAGTAGTAATGTACGCCCTTTGATTGATGTGTGGGTAGTAGTAATGTACGCCCTTTGATTGGTGTGTGGGTAGTAGTAATGTACGCCCTTTGATTGGTGTGTGGGTGGTAATGTACGCCCTTTGATTGGTGTGTGGGTAGTAATGTACGACCTTTGATTGATGTGTGGGTAGTAGTAATGTACGCCCTTTGATTGATGTGTGGGTAGTAGTAATTTACGTCCTGTGATTGGTGTGTGGGTAGTAGTAATGTACGCCCTTTGATTGGTGTGTGGGCAGTAGTAATGTTCGCCCTTTGATTGATGTGTGGGTAGTAGTAATGTACGCCCTTTGATTGGTGTGTTGGTGGTAATGTACGCCCTTTGATTGATGTGTGGGTAGTAATGTACGCCCTTTGATTGGTATTTGGGTAGTAGTAATGTACGACCTTTGATTGATGTGTGGGTAGTAGTAATGTACGCCCTTTGATTGATGTGTGGGTAGTTATGTACGCCCTTTGATTGATGTGTGGGTAGTAATATACGCCCTTTGATTGGTGTGCGGGTAGTAGTAATGTACGACCTTTGATAGATGTGTGGGTAGTAGTAATGTACGTCCTGTGATTGGTGTGTGGGTAGTATTAATGTACGCCCTTTGATTGATGTGTGGGTAGTAGTAATGTACGCCCTTTGATTGGTGTGTGGGTAGTATTAACGTACGCCCTTTGATTGATGTGTGGGTAGTAGTTATGTACGCCCTTTGATTGATGTGTGGGTAGTAGTAATGTACGCCCTTTGATTGGTGTGTGGGTAGTAGTAATGTTCGCCCTTTGATTGATGTGTGGGTAGTAGTAATGTACGCCCTTTGATTGGTGTGTTGGTGGTAATGTACGCCCTTTGATTGATGTGTGGGTAGTAATGTACGCCCTTTGATTGGTATTTGGGTAGTAGTAATGTACGACCTTTGATTGATGTGTGGGTAGTAGTAATGTACGCCCTTTGTTTGATGTGTGGGTAGTTATGTACGCCCTTTGATTGATGTGTTGGTAGTAATATACGCCCTTTGATTGGTGTGCGGGTAGTAGTAATGTACGACCTTTGATAGATGTGTGGGTAGTAGTAATGTACGTCCTGTGATTGGTGTGTGGGTAGTATTAATGTACGCCCTTTGATTGATGTGTGGGTAGTAGTAATGTACGCCCTTTGATTGGTGTGTGGGTAGTATTAACGTACGCCCTTTGATTGATGAGTGGGTAGTAGTTATGTACGCCCTTTGATTTATGTGTGGGTAGTAGTAATGTACGCCCTTTGATTGGTGTGTGGGTAGTAGTAATGTTCGCCCTTTGATTGATGTGTGGGTAGTAGTAATGTACGCCCTTTGATTGGTGTGTGGGTAGTATTAATGTACGCCCTTTGATTGGTGTGTGGGTAGTAGTGTACGCCCTTTGATTGATGTGTGGGTAGTAATGTTCGCCCTTTTATTGATGTGTGGGTAGTAGTAATGTACGTCCTTTGATTGATGTGTGGGTAGTAATGTTCGCCCTTTTATTGATGTGTGGGTAGTAGTAATGTACGACCTTTGATTGATGTGTTGGTAGTAATGTACGCCCTTTGATTGATGTGTGGGTAGTAGTTATGTACGCCCTTTGATTGATGTATGGGTAGTAATGTTCGCCCTTTTATTGATGTGTGGGTAGTAGTAATGTTCGCCCTTTGATTGGTGTTTGGGTAGTAATGTACGTCCTGTGATTGATGTGTGGGTAGTAATGTACGCCCTTTGATTGATGTGTGGGTAGTAATGTACGCCCTTTGATTGGTGTGTGGGTAGTAGTAATGTTCGCCCTTTGATTGATGTGTGGGTAGTAATGTACGCCCTTTGATTGGTGTGTGGGTAGTAATGTACGCCCTTTGATTGATGTGTGGGTAGTAATGTACGTCCTTTGATTGATGTGTGGGTAGTAGTAAAGTACGCCCTTTGATAGATGTGTGGGTAGTAGTAATGTACGTCCTTTGATTGGTGTGTGGGTAGTAGTAATGTACGCCCTTTGATTGATTTGTGGGTAGTAATGTACGCCCTTTGATTGATGTGTGGGTAGTAATGTACGTCTTTTGATTGATGTGTGGGTAGTAGTAATGTACGCCCTTTGATTGATGTGTGGGTAGTAGTAATGTACGTCCTTTGATTGGTGTGTGGGTAGTAGTAATGTACGCCCTTTGATTGATGTGTGGGTAGTAATGTACGCCCTTTGATTGGTGTTTGGGTAGTAATGTACGACCTTTGATTGATGTGTGGGTAGTAGTAATGTACGCCCTTTGATTGATGTGTGGGTAGTAATGTACGCCCTTTGATTGATGTTTGGGTATTAGTAATGTACGCCCTTTGATTGGTGTTTGGGTATTAGTAATGTACGTCCTGTGATTGATGTGTGGGTAGTTATGTACGCCCTTTGATTGGTGTGTGGGTAGTAGTAATGTTCGCCCTTTGATTGATGTGTGGGTAGTAGTAATGTTTGCCCTTTGATTGATGTGTGGGTAGTAGTAATGTTCGCCCTTTGATTGGTGTGTGGGTATTAGTAATGTACGTCCTGTGATTGATGTGTGGGTAGTTATGTACGCCCTTTGATTGGTTTGTGGGTAGTAGTAATGTTCGTCCTTTGATTGGTGTGTGGTATTAGTAATGTACGTCCTGTGATTGATTTGTGGGTAGTTATGTACGCCCTTTGCTTGGTGTGTGGGTAGTTAAGTTCGCCCTTTGATTGATGTGTGGGTAGTTATGTACGCCCTTTGATTGATGTGTGGGTAGTAGTAATGTACGCCCTTTGATTGATGTGTGGGTAGTAGTAATGTTCGCCCTTTGATTGGTGTGTGGGTAGTAGTAATGTTCGCCCTTTGATTGATGTGTGGGTAGTAGTAATGTACGCCCTTTGATTGATGTGTGGGAAGTAGTAATGTACGCCCTTTGATTGGTGTGTGGGTAGTTATGTACGCCCTTTGATTGATGTGTGGGTAGTAGTAATGTACGCCCTTTGATTGGTGTGTGGGTAGTAGTAATGTACGCCCTTTGGTTGATGTGTGGGTAGTAGTTATGTACGCCCTTTGATTGATGTGTGGGTAGTAGTAATGTACGCCCTTTGATTGATGTGTGGGTAGTAGTAATGTTTGCCCTTTGATTGATGTGTGGTAGTAGTAATGTTCGCCCTTTGATTGATGTGTGGGTAGTAGTTATGTTCGCCCTTTGATTGGTGTGTGGGTAGTAGTTATGTACGCCCTTTGATTGGTTGTGGGTAGTAGTAATGTACGCCCTTTGATAGATGTGTGGGTAGTAGTAATGTTCGCCCTTTGATTGGTGTGTGGGTAGTAGTTATGTATGGTCTTTGATTGATGTGTGGGTAGTAGTAATGTTCGCCCTTTGATTGATGTGTGGTAGTAGTAATGTACGCCCTTTGATTGATGTGTGGGTAGTAGTAATGTTCGCCCTTTGATTGATGTGTGGTAGTAGTAATGTTCGCCATTTGATTGATGTGTGGGTAGTTATGTACGCCCTTTGATTGATGTATGGGTAGTAGTAATGTTCGCCCTTTGACTGGTGTGTGGGTAGTAATGTTCGCCCTTTGATTGATGTGTGGTAGTAGTAATGTTCGCCATTTGATTGATGTGTGGGTAGTAGTAATGTTCGCCCTTTGATTGGTGTGTGGGTAGTAGTAATGTACGTCCTGTGATTGATGTGTGGGTAGTTATGTACGCCCTTTGATTGGTGTGTGGGTAGTAGTAATGTTCGCCCTTTGATTGATGTGTGGGTAGTAGTAATGTTTGCCCTTTGATTGATGTGTGGGTAGTAGTAATGTTCGCCCTTTGATTGGTGTGTGGGTATTAGTAATGTACGTCCTGTGATTGATGTGTGGGTAGTTATGTACGCCCTTTGATTGGTTTGTGGGTAGTAGTAATGTTCGTCCTTTGATTGGTGTGTGGTATTAGTAATGTACGTCCTGTGATTGATTTGTGGGTAGTTATGTACGCCCTTTGCTTGGTGTGTGGGTAGTTAAGTTCGCCCTTTGATTGATGTGTGGGTAGTTATGTACGCCCTTTGATTGATGTGTGGGTAGTAGTAATGTACGCCCTTTGATTGATGTGTGGGTAGTAGTAATGTTCGCCCTTTGATTGGTGTGTGGGTAGTAGTAATGTTCGCCCTTTGATTGATGTGTGGGTAGTAGTACTGTACGCCCTTTGATTGATGTGTGGGAAGTAGTAATGTACGCCCTTTGATTGGTGTGTGGGTAGTTATGTACGCCCTTTGATTGATGTGTGGGTAGTAGTAATGTACGCCCTTTGATTGGTGTGTGGGTAGTAGTAATGTACGCCCTTTGGTTGATGTGTGGGTAGTAGTTATGTACGCCCTTTGATTGATGTGTGGGTAGTAGTAATGTACGCCCTTTGATTGATGTGTGGGTAGTAGTAATGTTTGCCCTTTGATTGATGTGTGGTAGTAGTAATGTTCGCCCTTTGATTGATGTGTGGGTAGTAGTTATGTTCGCCCTTTGATTGGTGTGTGGGTAGTAGTTATGTACGCCCTTTGATTGGTTGTGGGTAGTAGTAATGTACGCCCTTTGATAGATGTGTGGGTAGTAGTAATGTTCGCCCTTTGATTGGTGTGTGGGTAGTAGTTATGTATGGTCTTTGATTGATGTGTGGGTAGTAGTAATGTTCGCCCTTTGATTGATGTGTGGTAGTAGTAATGTACGCCCTTTGATTGATGTGTGGGTAGTAGTAATGTTCGCCCTTTGATTGATGTGTGGTAGTAGTACTGTTCGCCGTTTGATTGATGTGTGGGTAGTTATGTACGCCCTTTGATTGATGTATGGGTAGTAGTAATGTTCGCCCTTTGACTGGTGTGTGGGTAGTAATGTTCGCCCTTTGATTGATGTGTGGTAGTAGTAATGTTCGCCATTTGATTGATGTGTGGGTAGTAGTAATGTTCGCCCTTTGATTGGTGTGTGGGTAGTAGTAATGTTCGCCCTTTGGTTGGTGTTTGGGTAGTAGTAATGTTCGCCCTTTGGTTGGTGTTTGGGTAGTAGTAATGTTCGCCCTTTGGTTGGTGTTTGGGTAGTAGTAATGTTCGCCCTTTGGTTGGTGTTTGGGTAGTAGTAATGTACGCCCTTTGATTGATGTGTGGGTAGTTATGTACGCCCTTTGATTGATGTGTGGTAGTAGTAATGTTCGCCATTTGATTGATGTGTGGGTAGTAGTAATGTTCGCCCTTTGATTGGTGTGTGGGTAGTAGTAATGTTCGCCCTTTGGTTGGTGTTTGGGTAGTAGTAATGTTCGCCCTTTGGTTGGTGTTTGGGTAGTAGTAATGTACGCCCTTTGATTGATGTGTGGGTAGTTATGTACGCCCTTTGATTGATGTGTGGGTAGTTATGTTCGCCCTTTGTTTGATGTGTGGGTAGTTATGTACGCCCTTTGATTGATGTGTGGGTAGTAGTAATGTACGCCCTTTGATTGATGTGTGGGTAGTAGTTATGTACGCCCTTTGATTGATGTGTGGGTAGTTATGTTCGCCCTTTGATTGATGTGTGGGTAGTTATGTACGCCCTTTGATTGGTGTGTGGGTAGTAGTTATGTACGCCCTTTGATTGGTGTGTGGGTAGTAGTAATGTACGCCTTTTGATTGGTGTGTGGGTAGTTATGTACGCCCTTTGATTGATGTGTGGTAGTAGTAATGTACGCCCTTTGATTGATGTGTGGTAGTAGTAATGTACGCCCTTTGATTGATGTGTGGTAGTAGTAATGTTCGCCCTTTGATTGATGTGTGGTAGTAGTAACGTTCGCCCTTTGATTGATGTGTGGTAGTAGTAATGTTCGCCCTTTGATTGATGTGTGGGTAGTAGTAATGTTCGCCCTTTGGTTGGTGTGTGGTAGTAGTAATGTACGCCCTTTGATTGATGTGTGGTAGTAGTAATGTTCGCCCTTTGATTGATGTGTGGTAGTAGTAATTTACGCCCTTTGATTGATGTGTGGGTAGTAGTAATGTTCGCCCTTTGATTGATGTGTGGTAGTAGTAATTTACGCCCTTTGATTTATGTGTGGGTAGTAGTAATGTTCGCCCTTTGATTGATGTGTGAGTAGTAGTAATGTACGCCTTTTGATTGGTGTGTGGGTAGTAATGTACGTCCTGTGATTGGTGTTTGGGTAGTAGTAATGTTCGCCCTTTGCTTGATTTGTGAGTTGTAGTAATAATGGTAGTTTTTACTCCCTGCTTGACGCTCAGCATAATGGGAGTGAAACGACGGCTTCACCCGTTGTCAATAAAAGGCGAGGTGTTTTGCTATGGAGCCTTTGGCAGTATACTTCAGTGTAATAGCACTTTAAATTGGCAAAAGATCCGGACTATCGCAAGAAGGCTTACATGAACATACCGAAGCCTCCCAAATGCACACGCTCTCAACACACACATATCATACGACGGGAGGCCTTCCTTAAATGGCACTGTCAGTTCTCGAAAGATATTCATGTATGTATATGACCCCGGGTCACGAATTCGAAACGAGGCTAAACTAGGTTACAACAGCGACATCTATCGTCAACCGGCAAGCAGTCGAGTGCAATGGCGGAGACTGTACAAAACGCAAAGCGAGACGAAAATTGTTGTGTCCCGATGTGCAATGGTAATGCCAAACTACACAACATAAGCTTTCATCATTTTCCATCTTTAAAATATAAGCCTGAAATTAGGAAGCGCTGGATAATTGCGATTCGTCGTGATAAAGAACCACTATTTAAGGTAAACACAGAACCGGATGTTTGTTTACATTTCACCAATGACAAGTCAAAATCAAACGAACTGCTGAGTGGTTGTTGTAACATTAGTCTATGAGTAAGTCCCGTTATAATTCAGTGAAGTAGTTTTACTGTCGCTGTTTGATAGAACAGTGAATTATAAATGTCCTTCAGACCTTGTTTCTGTGTGATCAAGGATAACACTAACAGTATTTTATATGTAGCGAAACTAGACTGGATCATGCGAGACAGTTGGTAAAATGTAAAGTCAGAGTTTGAAAGGTCCCGGTTCAAACTTTGCTCTAGGCTAGCTGTTACATTTTCTCTTGTTACAATTTTATATTCAAACAACAAGTCTGAATGAAACTGTAACAAATATTAAAAAAAACACCCTGTACACTGTATTTAGTCACATATATATGAAAACCTGAAAATAGGATTTGAGTTATAGATACATCATATTTTTCAGATTGGAAATAATACTGTGGTAGGCTCACGGACAATCAAACAACCAACCAACCTTGCGACAGTCTGGACAATTATACTAACGGGTGTTTACAACACCATGTTCACTACTATCAATAAAACATTTGAAGTAGAAGATGTTGGTTGGATGTGGGATGCTGTGTGTGGGTGGGTGGGTGGGATGGGGGTGTCGGTAGGGAGGTGTTTATTTTTCTGACATTCTAAAAACAACTATAATTCAAAACTGTCTACACTGTGATATTAATTATTTGAAACACTTGTACAAATGTATACTGTAATAATGAATTTTTGAAATTAAGTTGTGCATATTTTACATTTGCATAGTACTGTGATTGGCCTTGTCACACACAAACAGTAATTATTGTGTTGGTGGTCTTTGAATTGAAGACAATTCTGAACGAGACAAAGATTACGTAACACACACCTTTTAAATTAGGTAATAGATACAGTATGCCGAAAAAAAAATTAAACTGCACTATACAGCTGTTACGTCCTCCTAGGACTCTTCAGTTATGCTAGGGGCCAAAATGTGGGAATCCAAAATTTCTAAACTAACGTAGAAGCAGAAGGGTCAGGTGCGTAAAACCCCTTTAATCTATAAATTTAAAAAGTAAAATTAAACTAGTTCTATATGATTTCAAATCGTGTACTACGAAAATGTGTATATTTTGTACCGTGCAACTACTCAAATGAGATTAACTGAGGCTATGGAGGCTCCAGCAAACCTCGGGGACTAAAAAAATCCACCAGCAGAGTCTGCCACCCCCTATCATTAAAGATGAACAAAGTTGTTGCACTTTCGAATTTTATGGAAGTAACTCTGCTACCCCCATCACATACTTATTATTTTCAAAATGAATGCGTACGTTTTTCACTTAAACATGCTATACGATAAATGTATTGTTTTTGTTCATATTTGTTTTAAAAAAGATATGTCTTTGACATCAGAAGCAAATTAAAAACTGAGCCACTGTGACCTACTTATCGACTATGGATACTTTTTATCGTCAATTTAATGTTTTGGAAATGCACAACCCATTGTAATCATGAAGAAAGATTCTAAACATATCATGAATCTAACCCCTCTCCATGACTCGTTATGCCTTCCGACCTGACCGTAATTTTATGTCATGTCTTGACCCCCTAATCCAAAGGTGTTCATATAAAAAAAATAAAAAATATCGGTGATAGCCACCAGAAGGCCCAAATGGGCACCCCTCACATTCTAGAGACGGAAGCCAGTCTAGAGGAGAAGCAGCATTAATAGAGTTTACGCACGGCGGACGTCACAGGACACGGACAATGCACTACAATGGTTAAAGTATATCATCGTGTCAGGTGACCTTAACATCAAACACAGCAAAGTAAAGACTGTTTTATTACCTAAACAGCCTTCGATTTGAGCTTCCTCCTGCCAGAATCCAGCTGTGGAACATGTGACGGCTCCACCCACCCAGGCGTATCCCGTCGGACATGCATATTGAATGGTTGATCCAACGCTTCGTGATATAACAGGATTGGTGATATACGCATGGTAATACTCGTTGGGTTCTGGACATTCTGTTAATTAAAATCGGTTAGTAAATCAGTTGAAAGAAAATCGACTTGTTCATAAATTGCTCAGTGGTTACTTGACGAGCTAACAATATTAACATGAGACGAAACAGGAGAGGAATTATCCTCCGAACACATTAATGTAGAAAATATTCCATTTCTTTCCTTCGGTAGCATTTTTGGAGTAATTTGCATTTTGAAAAATATTTCCAATCAATCGTAACTCTTTCCGATATAATATGTATATATAAAGTATGCAGATATACAAGTTCGAAAAACGGTACAGTGCTCGTTTTAGTCCGTTGTTATATCATCTTTAAACGGATCTCATTATTGCACATTTCTTGTCCATTTTTAATACCGAAAAAATGTATTTTTACCGATGTCAGATTAAAATCAAAATGTATCTTTGAAAGAATTATGAGTCTGTATTTCATATCAGCGTTCAAATTAAAACCCAATAAAAACGAAATTATTTGTCGAAACTATAATTAGATATTTTGTATCAGTTATGGTATATTTTGTGGTTATTAGCCGATACGTGATATACTTACCAATAATAGAACACGCTGTCTGTCCGCTTTTCAGTGCAATGCATTTCGAATTAGACGGACATGTGATGTTTTCACAGGGACCGGCGATTGCCTGAAAAAAGTTTATAAAAAAACAACAGAGGAAGAACATTTATTTTAAACACTCACTGTCAAAATAAACAATTTTTTTCAAGTCTTCAACGCCATATTTTGCAAAACATGAGCAAACCAAATTATTCTGAATAAAAGATAACTGTAAGAATAAGCCCAATTGTCCACACTCTCTCACCTTCCCTGTAAGTTAAGATGACGTAATACACACATATGCTGTTAAGGTTATTTCTGAAAAACCAACTTTAAATACAACCTACCAAACAAATATTGCATAGAATATATTGGTTGTTTGAAAAGAAAGATGCAAAAAATGCAAAATCTATTCGAACCCTGCAACGTTGAAAGCTGGCAAAAGTTATTTATTTGAACAAACATTGTTGCGCTTGATTATACTATGTTAACAATAAAAAATCCCTCTCTACGTTTTGGTAATTGCAAGGAAGACGTTGGAAAATCGCTCCAATACACATACTGTTCTCCTGCCTTGACCCCCTTCCTGGATAGCAGGGCACGGTCAAGTTCACTCTTTGAACTATGTCAATAAAACACTGGCAATCAACCCTAATTCTTTGACAACCAATTAATTAAACATTTCCTGATAGATTTTCATTGCGCGATCTACATGGTCACGTTTCCGCATTTCGCTCACCCAATGAATGGTGTCAAACATTGTATATTGACTATCAGGAAAGGTAAATACATTTTGTAATTGATCAACAAAAATATCGATCTTTAATTCAAATGTTTTCATTGTTTAATCAAAATATTTACATTATAATACAAACCACGATGGAAGTTTATCAATGAATAGCAAATTAAACATCGTGCCTAATTGAAAGTTCCATTTTATGGTATTCAAATATTTCATGATATCGGTTAACGAGCAAAACACCGAACCACCTCGTCTTTATTGGATACCGAAACTATACAAGGATAGTTACAGGCAACGTTGTATCGCTGGCTCTGCTTATTGTTCAAACGTCTTACTACAATTACAACTACCATTAAATCAGGGGGAAAGTCTTATCGTGACATCGTATACATATCTGGTTATTGTCACTCTCATTTACATGCATATACACTGCCATCTAAAAGTTTTATTACAAACATTGTGTACATATTAAGCAATTCACCAACGAAAAATGAACACAACTGATGCACTTTCCCAAAGATAGTTCACTTATCATTGACAATTGGCATTTTATTTCAAAAATGCCTGAGTGCTGGAAGTTGCAGGGAGGGTCAAGGGAGGGGTCTATTTTTGATAATGTTAATGAATGAATAAAATTTTTTTTCTTTCATTTGCACAATTAAATGGATCCACTGTAAAAATAATAAGAAAGTGATATATTGTTGAACTATATGTATTAAAAACGTGAATTTGCAAAAACAAATGCATTTTGATGATTTTACTTGTATTAAGAACGATACATACGTGTAGTTGAACAATTAGAAAACATCGTAAGCAGTTAATTATAACATAAACTTATTAATAGTAATACATACTTCAAAATTTGTTTTTGCTCAATTTCAAAGCGTTTGCAGAAAAGATGTATCAGAACTTTTGGACGGCAGTGTATTTTGTCAAAATTAAAGCAGTTGTCATGAATATTTCTTTTGACAATGACTTTTGGATAAAATACCACACGTTCTCTGGCTTAAAGCGTTCACTATAGACAAACGTTCAATACTATTTAATACTCCAGATACATTTTGTCTAAATGCTGTTGCTCTGCACGCGTGAAATAGTAAACTATAATAGAGCGAAGGATAGCGAGAAGAATGGTCAAGGACACAGACCACACCATTAAGCTGAAGAAAATTCCACTCTACTTCGAAGCAATTTATGTGGAAAGCGATTATTTCAATTTATCCGGTATAATAAAAAAAGGTGCCACATATGTGTCGTGTTAAGCGGGAAAACAAGACTTTTCTGTGTTACACTATTTGGTTCACCTTACACCAAGCAGAAAAACATCACAAGGCCTTCATCAGAAAAACGCGGGAATAAGCAGCGTATTTTGTGACGCCTGTTTTAAGTGACGTCACGCTTACAAGATCACCAGTTTGGATTGATTTCTTACTACAGTAAGGTAACATTGGAACAGTTTGTATCTCTGTATTTCTTTATATCTCTTTATGATTATTCACCAGTGTATAATGTACCAAACTTAAATACAATCGAGCCAACCATCATATTTTGGTAGACCGTATGCGGCCTTTATTTCCCATGCGGCTTTAACGCATAGGAAGAGTGTTATACAGATCAAAACCCGGCGCCGCTTTTGGGATTTGAAAAAAAATCCTCACTATCGATTAAATATCAATTGACTTATTTACAGCCAATAAACAAGACCATGTTAATATTGATTTTTTTAGTTGCGGCTGCATGACATTATTGTATATTTCGTCATCTAACGAAAGCTAGAATCTAGCTTTATACCATATACAGTAGCGGAGATTGGCCTTTGTTTACATATGACATACAAACTGCACGGATGTTTAATTGCAACCATTAGTTTTATTTTCAAAAACAAGTTGCCACCAGTACCCTTTTTGATTTGTCTCTTGTCGATATTTTTAATTAGGCGACATGCATTTAGAATTAGTCGATTGTGCGCCCAACGCAGATAGCATTGTTCATCATTTGAAATGACAGATTGACAAAACACAATTTGAGGTGATCTTCGGTATTTCGTACCTTGAATGCTCAAGTGCACTACAGGAAAATTTTGTCCAATTTTCAATCATGAAAACAAATAATCGATGACAATAATGCAGGCATGTCTGATAGTTCCTGATAGGTTTGACAATATCACAACAATTACCTCATATAGCATTTTGATGTAGTCGATATACGTGATTAATCAACCGGAGAAAAACTGAGGACAGAGATCGATTTTGTTTTAAGTGCCAAAATAGCTTCATTTTATAAATGGGATTTGTTTCTGCGGATACAATGGAAGGACACCCTACACATTATATACAATTGCATAATTGTGATTCTACACATATTTTAAAATAATGTCGTATTACAATGTGTCTGTTTAACAAAAAATACATTTTAGTTAATGAATATGTATAAATATTATAATTTAACATAATACCACAGTTCTCACATTGATACATTCACACTGAATGTGACTTAGATTCACACGACGAGGTTCGTCGACATAAAGTAAGAAGCGATGACATTTTCGGAACACACGGGCCATTGTTTTGTACTGTAAACTTCTTCCTGAATTCGTATAGTTTTATTGGTTTTGAAACATATCTAGTTTGCTAAGTCAGGGGTGGCAATGTGTGAGATGTACAGAAAAAGAATGGGGAGGGAGGATCTATGGTCGACTTATGTCATAAAATGAAAATATATCCAAACTCGAAACGACACCTTCCTTCAAGCGTAACTCCAGATCATTACAAGCCGAGAAGTAATATCTTCTGATTTATATGTTTATTAAACATAGGTGTTACCAAACGTGACGTCTTATAGAGCCTGACGTAGGCGTACAAAGCAAACAGATCCGTCACGACGTAACGTTTAATCAGGTACCAGGAGCTATGATAATATTTAAGAAATTATCATTGTGATAAGTAGTACATTTCGCACATGCATACACCCAGAGTTGTGCTTCTATTAAAACAAACATCCCGACCAGGGAAATAAACAATATTTTACAACAAAGAGCAGAAATGAAACTATTGAGACGAGCCGGGCGCGAGCCCGTGACCTCTAGGTTACGTAGCCAGGACATTACCACCAGGCCAAAAGGTCCGAACCAGTTCACCTGGTTTGTAATTCCTTGATATTGTTATGGAAGGTCGTATCACCACGTAACGTATGTACTAATGAAAATGGAACTAATCATTCTAATACTACAGATAGACGGATCATTAAACTACTAGAAACGTTGACGTCATCACATTAAACTGTTTGTTACCATGGATATGATCAACAATTCGATATCGATTAATACATTGTACATAGAGAAAACAAACATTTCTCTAATTGATACATCAGAATTGGATTTCCAATTTTCGACACGTTTTACTGCCATGACTTCTCTTGTGCCATGACCAGCTGTGCGTCTCCCTAGTACATATGTACCAGTATATCTAGTTATACGATATATAATTGATACAGCAGAATTGCATTTCCAATTTTCGACAAGTTTTACTGCCATGACCTCTCACCTGCTATGACCAGTACATATGTACCAGTATGTAAATCAGATGTCCTAATTAGGGCATGTAATGGAACGATGTCGTGTTCGTTTCCTTACAGTATTAGTTTTTTAGGCTGAATATAATCTACGTACAAATCAGTAATCTCATTTGAAATATTGTAATTACTACTAAAAATGGAATAAACTGTATTACACATAAATATGGATCAGATCCGCGCTAACGGTCCATTTGTTCCAAGTTAGTAACACGTGAAATTATTTATCACACTGGAATTGGCAGGAATATCCTATTAGTCTCCCGCTACCATTAGACAATAGGACACACTATATAACTGAGTAATTGCTTAATTACATCCGTCTTATGATTATTTCATTGATGATTCCTAATATCATCGCTGACTTTTCTCGTTATCTTTTTATTACTTGTTTACCAGACATAATTGCTTTTCATTATTTTCATTATGGGCGGATTGGTCGAGTGGTTAACACTCCGACCTTCCATGCAGGCGGCCGGAGTTCGATCCCCGTAATCGTCATACGCATGGAACATTCAGAGAATGTGTTTTTCTCCTGCCCACACAACTCCAACAACCCAGGTGGAGTATAAAATGGTCTGGGGTGGATGTTGCAGTATCTGTGATGTAGCATTCAAGTGTGGTGGCACTATAAAAGATGCCGTTGGAAACACGGTCCCACTACAAACAGAACACAATTCATCTCCAGCACACCCGCATACATATACACACACATATGGAGATATTAGCCAGGTGGTATAGGACAAGTAGTTAGCGCCCGATAAGGCAGCTCCTGCGAACTCCTCATAATTGTATATGATAGAACTGTATGTGTTAATTGTATTCATTGTATAAGAATTGTATATCTATGTACTGTAAAGCGCTTTAGAGTGGCTTATGTTAGCTAGATAGGGCGCTATATCAAATATTGTATATTATTATTATTATTATTATTATTTCGTATGATAGTGAACCTTTGTTTGTTATGAACACGTTACTTGGACTATCTGATGACTGAATATAAACGGAAATTAGTCTGTCAGTTCTTAAGATGTTAGTAACAATAAGAATTAAGTAAATCATTGTCAACAAGCGTATTCGCCCACCAACATTCACTTCAAAACTTATGTAGGTGGTAATTTGATTGGCTAATTCAAAAGGTCACCAGAACAAGACGTCATATAGGACGTTGTCAGATCCTTGCACGTAGGAGTGAGAATAATGATTTGCATTTTAATCAGAGAACCTGGGAGTTAGAAGGCCGTTGTATATTCGCGCACGCCGCCTGTATATTTGCGCACGCCGACTGTATTTTCGCGCACAACGCCTGTATTTTCGCGCACGCCGCCTTGTTATAATGTGGATCCATCGCCGACCTGTTTGTGTTACCAAACTGAAATATTTACATCTCTCCATTCTTCAGTTTACATGTAGTAACGTCCGACTGCGTATAAATTAGCGTATACGAAATGCAAAAAAGGTTCGGCGGATCGACTTCTGCATACATAACGATAAATCACTTTAGTATATAAGAAATGGTTGGTAAAAGACTTTTTCTTTAAAAGCTGTACAATCAAAATTATTTAACGGTAATCTAAAAATAGCGACTTCCTGTTGCTAACGCGCACCATAGAACATGTTAGTTGCCACTTGCGGGCATACTACCGTATACGCAGTCAAAATATGGTACAGTCCTTTAGTGTACTACCGAAAGCCCCCAGGAAATACCACAGCTGATAACATGAACGGACACTGGTCAGCCAGTCATTCCAATAACACTCGGCTTAAAGCAGGGAATCGGACAGGATACAAAACCCAAAGCCTTCGTCGCAGGGACTAGCAATCAAGTAAAGCAAAGTTCCAGCAAGGTGGACGGGAACAATACGGACGGAAAAGGTTATTAAAAAAAAAAAAAAATTCCGAGTTTCAGGCGACTTCTATGAATCACAAAATGGAGTAGCAGGTACCGTTTTGCCTACCTGCAGGTATTTGCATGGAAGTCGAAGGTTTCGGTGTCAAAATAAACTGAGAAAAAGGTCATTTTACTGTTTCGTGGACCAAATAATCAACATCGTTCGCTATGAAGAAAAACTATTCGTTGGACATAGTTCGTTATCATGAGCATCGATTTGAATATAAGAGAATAGGCTGGAATTGAAAAGAAAATGCATTCCGTGTAGAGCTATGCAATGAAATCAAAATTCAAACATTAGAATTGTTTATTTACTTTCAAGTAAAAAACTCGAAACTTATCTAAAAGCGCAGGTCTTATGTCTCGACGATGTACGCTATCTAGGCAATTATTAGCCTGTTAGGGCTTCATGCTAAATATGAATGTAACCGAATACTTTTCATAGCACTATGCCAGTTGAAAATACTTTGAATCCATTTATTTATATTTTTACTATAGAACAATTGCTTAATTTCATTTATTTGTATTCCAATAGTAGTTTATTACCGGCGTTTGTATATGCGTCGTCATTTAAACAACTTTGGCGGAACAGCCCAGTTTGAATAAAAATGGCGCTAATAATTAGTCATTTGAGCATTTGATTGATAGCAAATAAACCTAAACAAAACCACTCACTGAAGTATTATTGTTATTCGCTTAAAGACCCAGCAACACCGGGAAGGTCATAAGGACCAAAATATGGTAAAAATCGAAACTTAGAATAAAGCGAAAAGACTAATGTTAACATAAAATTTTAAAAAGTGGTTATGAAGAATTACATTATTTGGAACATACTAGCAGCCTTAATTAATTAAAAAATGTACCGAAACTTATTGTGTGTCTGGTTTTGATGCATGGTATGTTTTGAAAAAAACTTTCGTATCGGCTGAATGTCATTACAATCCAACAAGAAGCGTCTTACTGTAAATGGTTCTAGGCATGCTTTGCATTGAGGTTGGCCCTCAAGGTTTTTCAGATATGATGCAAGCTAGAGGAATTCCGCCCGGGGGGTTTTCCGATTTGGTAAAACCCGAGGCGTTTAATTTGAAGATCCCGAGGGTGGAATTCCCTATTTTATATCTTTGGTCATGATAGAGTATTTTCCCGTCATTCCAAATACCAGAATAGGTTCAAAACACAGGACAGGTTTTGTTGACTGTTTACCATTATGAAAATATTAACATTTATTTCCCTTGAGCTTTTTTTACGAAAACGAATCAGTCAACGTGATTACGATTATTCCAAATTTTCAAACAATCTCATTTTTCTGATATACTATATAATACGTAAAATGTAAGAATTTTCTTACATAGCTTTTTTACATGAGCAAGTTCTAGTCAATATGGCGGTTTACTAGAGAAAGATGTGTCTCATTCCCAGTTCATACTCCAATGATACGGTTGCATTCTAAATCGATCAACATATAAATAGCATGCTTCATTTTGTATTCTATTTTATTTAATATTTTTGTGTCAGTTTAGCAGTAAACCTACGGGCAGGCAGGCAGGCAGGCAGGCAGGCAGGCAGGCAAGCAGGCCCTTAATACAAGATGGTATATCGGTGTTCAATGAAATATTCAAGATATTATTAATGGTCTGGTGGCAAGCAATTTGTGACAACAAAGTAGCATCTAGACCAAGTAGATAAGTGCATAAAAGAATATCAAGATTGTGTATATGTTTGGGTACCGCCATCACCCTTTTCTGTTGCAAAGTATATACAATATTAATGAGGTGTAGGATCCTATATAATATTTCACCACAAGGTAGTTCAAACGCTGTTTCACAATCTGATTTAAATGTAGATTCTTATCAAATACTGTTCATGGATGGAAATCTCCTTAGTTATTTTGCCAACATTGTGGGTTGATGCCAATCAGACGTTGCGTCTTCAACCATGGAAGGGGCTGAAGTTTACTAAAATTAATAGGGAAAGGGCAATTTTCAGTATTTTTGTAAATTTTAATTTGGAAATAAATTCAATTTGGTAGAAATTATAACCAGGAGATGATGTGTCGATAATACAAATTGTTTGGTTTGGTTTGATGGTTGTACGTCCTATAAACAGCCAAGGCCATTTAGGGACGTTCTCCCAGTGTATGCTGTGTGAGTGTACGAGTTGATTGAGTGTGTATTTTGTATACTGTATTAAATAACTGTGAAATAATTCAAACTTGTTTTGAATTACGACCAGGAGGTAACGGTTTTACTATAACAAAATTTTGACCCTGGTCGGGGCGATATGGTGTGACTTAGTGAGGTATGTTCGGCTTAATTTTCAACATAGTCTTCCTTCTTTCATGTGCTGATATGAAATCTTCTTCAAAGATGGAATGGTTTTAAAGTGCTTTACTAAAATTGTTAAATTGGTACTTTTGGAGAGAAAACGTGTGGTACCACAAATTTGATGAAGATATTCAGTGCATAAAACACATACTGCAGTCAAACACTAAGGCCCAATGTCGATGTCGCTGCGTCAAAAGTCAGGTTGTGACGCTTTTTACTGTCACAGTTTTTGTGACATTGTGAAGTTCAGTTGGTTGGAACAAGAGGTCAACTTACCAAGTCAACATTATAGGGTCAAAAAGGTGAAGGTCACTGGTTTGATGCTTGTACTTTTAAGATGCCAAGTGAAAACCGCAACTAATTGGTCAAAAGGTTAAAGGTTGACAATTTTGTGGAGAGTTTTACTGTTCAAAAGAGCCTTCCTGACCTGTCAGTGTTCTAATTCAGATTAGTTTTGGGTTGATCATAATTTAGATGTAAGGACAAAACATATACGGGCTATGTGTACTCCTTTATCATAGTTGAGGCTACCAACAAAAATATCCGAGACAATAAAACGTGTCAAGCTTACGCCTGATAGAGTCCCACACAATTCCAGAATTTGTCAAATGAATGTACGTGTTACCGGGAAAATATTTTAACCAATTTTTCAACAATTTCTCACACTTTTGTTGGTCCGAATGTACTTAATTTTTCATCAATTGTATCCTTTTACTCTTTCTGTTTGTTTTGAAACCCAAGGTCGTCGTTCGTATCGTCAAGGGTATTGTCAGACCTTTTAACTCAAATACATGTCGAAGGTTGGTACTTTCTATTCCCATGTCATACATATGTGATTTTGAATAATCCTCTTATGACGCGTTCAATTCATCATAAATACGCCCCGTTCCAATAACATCATTAATATTTATTATGGCTATACATTGATGTGAAATATGATTATTTGATATGTATGAATGATTGCTTAATTACCCAAAAGGAGTTTCTGTTAAAATATGGACGTACATGTCTTTTTTTACCTAGAAAAACAAATTAAGTAGTAAGTTATTTAAAAAAAATCTTAAAATATTTACTTCAAACGAATAACATTACACATAACATTTTGAAATGTTTTTGTAATTGCTAATCATTTATTAGAAACTATAAACAACCATTATACAAGATAAAAACAAGACTTAAACCTCGGGATGTTACACTCTTTCGACGATATAATTTGTTTTAATTTACATTAATTGCAAATGAACACAATCTCTAAAGAAATATTTTACAAAGACAAATACAAATGTACCGCGAATAACCTCATAACGATCTAGTTACAGCCGTAAGATGCAGTAAATTGTTTTTCGGCATACAGTATCTATTGCTAAATTTAAAATGTGGAACATTTGTGTGGGTTAACGTCATCTTATTTATGTAGTTATTAAAAATGGTATATTTTATAATAAACAGTTTTGATAAGGGATAAACATTGAACAGTATATTTGAAGATAACTGACAAACAAACTAACAACACAAGGATTCGAGAGATGCAGGTTGATTACAACTATTGGCAAGTTTTATGGTCGCCATCTTTGTCTCATTGAGAAATTTTCTGTATCTTTAATTGATATGAAAATGGACGTTTTTGAGTATGCTCATTAGTGTGTTCACTTGTTGTGATTGACCATGATACTCGGCTCTCATTTTGAGAACTTGATGTTTACATGAATGTGACAAAGATTTACATGGCGGGTGTCGTCGATAAAGCAGTAGACGCTTATTTTTCCGGAACACATGGTCTTATTCTCTTGTACTTTTACCAGAGTCTCAACGTAAATCATTAATTGTTTATATTTTGCCGCTGGTTTAATCGAGTTTGGATTATGATTTTAACGCTTCGGTATTGTCTTATTTATTTTGTTAACCTATTAAATCCCACTGCATATCTGTCGCTGATAATGTTCAAAACATATATCTTTCACATCCACGTCCTCTATGCGAGTTATACGTATAATAAATTAAAAGCACTGGAGTAATGTCACTAAAAATCCTTTACCACATTTGGCGTGATGGAGGCCAAATCTACCTCATTGAAACGTACTGCAAATCTTCTGGTTTTATTTTAAAGTTTCAATTAAATATAACGGCACGCTACCACAATTGGTACAGTTTTTCAGTGATATTTACAAATTAAGATATTGTACCTGGAATATTCATTGGTTTTTTGACAAAGACTACATATGTTTGTTCATTTTCAGAAAACATTTCATCCTAGGTGATTTAATTTTTAATTAAAACACAACGCAGAGCGAAAACGGATAATTGGTCCGTTTTTAGCCGTGATTAGTACCCAAATTGGTACACCATATCATAGGCTATGGTATTTGTTTTTACTTGACTAAAAGATGTTCCGATTGCAACAAAATTATACTTATTTTATAAAAACCATACTGAACTACAGTTATACATACCCTCTTTGATATTATACGGTCATAAGGACCAAAACTTAACATTTGAACATGCTTAAAATAACCCCCTTCACAATTCGCCAAAATTTCGTCGACGCACGGTGCTTTAACTGGTTTTCTGGTAGTTTTATTTTGATGTCATCATGAAGTTGTAAATTGTTACAGAAAACAAAAAAAATATTTGGTGATAATGCTGACAAATATATATTTTGTTATCCTGTAAAAAAAATGCTGACATAATATTTTCAAAAACGTTTCCAATCATTTTCTGACCGTATACCAAATGGGGTAATGTACCAATTGTTGTTATACCTAAAACTTTTTGAACTTCAGATGAATTGTCTTTGTGATAACAAAACACATACTGTATTTGGTTTATTTAATATTTACATTTGCTCTGTATCCTTCTATTGTAATGCATATAGAAGACCAGACAACACTGTAACAACATTTGCTATTGTGACGTCATCAAATTCTATTCTGACATCAACAATCTCTATGGTGACGTCATCAATTTCTATTGGACAATTTCATTGTTGTTTACACTTGATTTGCTTTCAAAATCGGTTCGAAATAACTAAGTAAAGCAAGGATATTTCTATCAGAAAGTAAAACAAGAAATGCATGATATAAGAAATGCTATTGCAGTCAACAGTGTAATAGTACAGTTGTTAAAGTAATGTCAAAGGTAAGTCCTTTGGAGGTTGGGGATTATATACATGCCTGTGTTAGTGAATGTTGTAAAGATTTGGTTTGATCATTTTTACGTCTTTTTAATATTTAAGATAATTTAATGACGGCCTCTCAGTGTATGCTTTTTGAGTGTATAAGTGCGGGTATATTCGTGTAAACCTCGTTAACAAGGGCAACTTATCAAAAAACAACTGAACTCTTCTCTACTTCCTAGCTTATAATTTGCTTATATATATATATATATCCCGCGTTGTATCTGTGATGAATGTTCACCCATGCGAGGAAGTCAATGGGATATAAAACCATGTACTTATTTGTTATCCCTGGGTACGTGTTTACCATGACAACGACTGGGAACCCGCCCTAGGTATACCTGGTTTGTGTTTTCCTGGAAGCGCTCGGCATGCTTCAGGGTGTTTAGTAACCTAGCACTGGAGAAAAAGACGTAGAGCGTAATAACTGTACCTGTTATCCTATTGCATGATTCGTTCAGGCGTCCAACGAGTTGCTGAGGAAACGATTGGTTTTAAGTATTTATAATGAGTATATACTATTCTATTTATCAACGCTTGAAAGATTTGACCGGCTTGTTGGAAGTGTATGAAGTGCTATATGGTGTTAAATTTGACAGATACGCATCGACATGTGTACTTTGTATTTAGTTTTGTAATCCTTTTATTGCATGTTGTATTGAATATTAACCTACAAGTCAGGGCTTTAGTGAAGAAACATCTATGCTGTTACCACGAAGTCGGTATCACAACTGAAATGCCACAGTTGACCTGTCACCAGTTTAATGTGATAAGGTGTTATCACAAGGAGACAAGATCTCCGACAAACGCGGTCTCTTGTACGCATGCGTGCGTTGAGACAATCCCTTCAATGACCTTAGCTGTTAATCAAACATTAAACATAACACAATTAAAACTTGTTTCAGAGCAATTTAGTCCATACCCACGACGTTTGTATCAATAATTGATGTTGATTTTTCATTTGATATACTCCCCTTTGAAGCGTTATCATATAAAAACCATTGTGATATAACGATCTGGGTGATTTGTCTCTCTATAAAACAAATCAGAGAATACCAAAGCGTCAACAAAACCATAATCCGAACTCAAAATCGATTAAACTAGAGGAAACATAGATTTACTTGGGGACTCTCGTAAAAGCAAAAGAGAATAAGATCATTTGTTCCGGAAGAGTAAGCTTCTTCTGCTTCATCGACGACATCGAAAATTCATATTCATGCTTCGTTCTTTTTATTTTTAGGACAAAAAGATGTGTTAAATCATTATTAACCGAACCAAAAATGCACTGAAAGTGTAAAATCTTTAAAACCAAAACACGATAATTTCATCACAACATTCAAAAACTGTTTACAAAAAAAATGTTGGTAAGAAAAATAATGTAAGTTTATCAACGCTATCAGTGAATGATTAAGATATTCATTTGAATAAATTTGAAAATGCTTATGAGATGAGAAAGGCATTATTATAATTAATATCACAATACCTCAATTGTTCGTAAAATAAGCGGGTTACTATATAAATATTCAGAGTAAGATTTGGCATGAGTGGCAAAGATGAAATGTTTCAACTAGTAAATAAATATGAACCTGTTCGAAAATGTGTACAATTATGTTTAAAACTTTTTCAATTTAAGAATTTAACGTGGTACTACTAAAGTTATTATAGGTGAAAGAAAGCGTCCAGACTAGCAAGGATGTTAAAACCTACCTGGTCCCAATGGTTCTTCTCTAGGTATACCATGCCTAGATCTGTATCTGTATTTCTACTGGTCGAGGTTGCGGACTCTGTATTTAAAGTACATTCCAGAGTGTCTTTCTTGAAATTGACCGACAGACATGCGGTCCGTACACTGCACTCTTTAAGACATTGCTGAAGTCCTTGTGTGTGCTGTATCGATTGCCAGGAACTGTTAAATGTCACGTCTTCCTGTTGAACATCCACGAAATTGCATGTTGAAGCAAAACAAGACGCCACCAGTAAAGTCAGTGTGACCGCAGGTACACAAAGCACGAGTACGTGACATCCAAAAGCACCTGCCATTTGAATCGGTGGAAATATTCTCGAGATATATATTGCAGCAATCAATACCCACTTACACAGAGAGGCAGTTTATATTTGAGAATATAAGAATGTTTTTGACTAGATGTCCATTAAGGAAGGGTAAAACTGGTAGGAATTTACATTAAAACGAATTTACGGTTTTAGAAGTGTGCATTGGCAACTACCCAAGGGAAATCTGGGAGATGCTTCTCCAAACATTGTACGTTATAGTTTTCTCGAAAGGGGCGTGTCCACGATATGTTGATATAATCTGGGGCGTGCCATACGTATACTTATACTGTACTACAGCGAGTTATGAACGCGTTGACAGTTCGAATATTGACATCCGTAGGCAGCGTTCGATAAAAATAGAAGTCTAGTGTAGGTGTCGATATGATTAGGAATAAAAATGGCTCCCAGTGGGAGACAAATTGACGGAATAATAGCAATTATAAACATCCTAATTGATTCGCTCAACCACATAGTTAAATCTTGATTACAAATGTACCAAGCGTTACAGCTTGTGTGGAGAGATGGTTTATGCAATATCTATATCTTAATATCATTTCGAATTGTTTCATGTTAATCGTTTTATAAATAATTCCTAATGTGTACATGCAATGTATTGTTCTAAAACATAGAAGATCCTGAAACTATTTTTATCAATTTTATCTAAAAAGAAAGATAATGATACTTATTGATTTGTATGCAAATTGCTGTCAAAATACGGACTATATAGAAGGAGTCAACACTATCACGCCTAATAACATCATATAACATTCAGAGAAATCAATATCCTTTGTTGTGCTCAATGTTTGTTTCGGCGTTAATCAATTCTGGTATATTTCGGGAAATCACTAACTGATAATATCTGTTCTCCATGCATACAACGGATACAAGTCCCACGCAATTCGATACTTTGTCACATGACTGTACGTGTTACCGGGAAAAATATCAACCATTTTCTCAACAATTTCTCACACTTTCGTTTGTCTTGTCGGGATGTAAGTGCGGATGTTGTAAATGTTAAAGAAGGCAGGAACACCTAGTGTTTGATCGCAAGGTGGTCCCAACACTTATCAATATCCGCGGAAGTTTCATCCCGGTCGTCGTTTTGGAGGGAGAGCGCTTTAACCATTGCGCCACTTGATCTGCCGATGCAGACGTGGACTTGCTTCATCAACATGCATGCGATAAATCAAGAAAACAACAATGTTTATAACAAAAACAAAAACATCGCAAGCGGAGGCATGGTTTGCCTGTGGACCCTATCAGAAGTGAAAATAAAAGTAGACATGTCAAAAGTGAAATACAGGCAGTATTCTAAAATGTAGGTTGTCTTGTTGTGCACACCAAAACAAGCAAAAGTAAACACGTTTTCTACATATTGCCCCGAAAGGCCATTACTCTGGTCAATAATGTCGAATAAAACTGCCTTCTGTAAAACACACCTTTTTGTCATGATACATTTTATTGATTCTACAAAGTTTGAAAGAAATCGGTTTAAAACTGTAGAAGGAAATTTCTGGACAAACAGAAGTTTATGACATGAACACATTTATCTACATAATGCCCATATTTGTCAATTATTCATATGGATTGAAAGGCGGTTCTTTTACTTTTCATGCCGGTATGAATGAAAATCGGTTACATCCATATTGCATGAAGCCGTAGCGGGCAGGCTACCGTTTTGCATACATTATTCATACTGCATTCATAGTCTAGTGTTTGCTGTTTTTAGTTGGTATATTCATATAGAGAAGAATGCATTAAATAGAATGCTGTATTACACGAAAGGCTGGACCAATTCAACAAAACCCGTAATAACCGTTTTGCATATATTATTCATACTGTATTCATAGTCTACTGTTTCTTGTTTTCAGTTGGTATATTCATATAGAGAATAATGTAAATATAATGCTTTATTACACGAAAGGTTGGAACAATTCAACAAAACCTGTAATATGTTAAACATTATTGCTTTTAAAAGTTATATACAGTTGTGGTAAATCACAACGCATCAGAAAATACATGCGAGTATCGTGCATAAATCATGCACACATCGTTTGCCCATGGCGCGCAGAACTGAGCGATGTAAAGATCGTGCGTTTATGTGTGCGATTCTCATCGCACACACGCACGATCTGTACAATTGGTCGATAAATATTACTGAATGAAAAAAAATATGGAACCCTCTTGTCGAAAAACTATATAATTTCGCATCCTATTTATTGGGATAATGTTAATTTTACAATATACATTAAACAGTATTACAGTAACTAGGAGACAGTCAAGTGCGGGTTCAGCTTCAATGTAACAGAACAGGTAAATAACATGTCAGAGTCTTCCCTGTCCCGTGTCTGGCGATCCGCTACGACAGCCATTACCGAACGACGGTTATGAAAACAAACTGGACTCTTATAATTAGTTATTTGAACACCCCGTCCCCCCTCCCCTCCCCACCACTATTCCTGTGTTTTCACACTTAGGCGATTGTTGTAAGTGCCCCGGGCAAGATACATCTACATATATGGTCTATGTACAGGTATAACTTGGTAAAAACTGGTAATATTTACCTGAATGAGAACTTGTCAACATGTGCTTAAAGTTTACATGTGTCTATTTGGTTAGTTTCAAAAACTACAAAAAGACTATTCCTAATTTTAAGAAATATCAGATAAATATCAGCTAATGTATGTAGTTAAAATATAGAAATATGCTTAAAACGTTTTCACTACCGTGAAGCCGTATATTAGTGTTAAGCCATTTCTCATTTTACATCAACCACGATTGTCATCGCACAATGTTAGTTTATCGTGCGCCCACATGTGCGTTAGAAATAATCGCCCAGGATCGCATCGTTCGCACATCGTGCATACACCGTTTGTCCATCGTGCGCACACCGCACATCGTGTCACGTTGTGCGATCCCACAACTGTACCAAAGAAGATCTTACAGGAACAATTGAATTTTGCCCACGAGCCAATTTAAACTTAACTGGGTGTTATTTGTAGAACATTGAAGGACTTCTCATGAAATGTGTTTGAAAAATTCAAAAGGTCCCTAGGGCCTGTGCTGTGACTTATTTAGTGCATCAACCATGGGTGTACGATAAGGTTCACTAGCTCATTAAAAAAATCTATCGAAACAAAATTTTTCATTGTCAAATCATTTCATGTGTTAGTAAGTAGAATCGGCTGCATATCATGATTGCAAACGTATATCAGAATATTGCAAGCTAAAAGCTTTATGCAATCTTAAACATAAAAAAATGTGACAATATTTGGCAAAGGAGCGAAGCACTTACTTGCGGTCAGCGTACACCAAAAATATTTACGTCTTATTTGACAAATTATATTATATCAAGTACATGATCGTGGTAAAAATTTAGAAAATACTGGAACCGAGAAACCGTGAAGCAAGGTATGTTCCCAAGAAATACTTATTCAACGACCATAGAACTATGCTCTTGTTTTATAGTTGCTGAAATAAAAGTTATTTTCTCTACGTTAGTGTTATTGGTGATCCTTTTACTCAGCCACATATTGTAAAGGATTTGTTGCATGCCTAGGGTGAATAAATGGAGAACCAGTTTGGTCTTATAAAGGTCTAAATGTTTATTCCTAAAACTAACGAATTGGGTTCATAATTATCATACAATGTCATAGAATCGTAGTACAGTGTATAACAGTTATTTGTAACTCAACAAACCCCGTACTATATGTTAAACATTATTGCTATTACCCCCTAGGGTATGACAGATTGTACGCACTTACCTTCGGAACCGGAAGTACTTGAGGAACTACTTTTTGTTAACAAGTCGTCGTCTGCTTATTGTAAGCGAGCGAAACCATTCTAACAATTGTGTTAACCTAAAAGATATCGTTTGAAGTAGGGGACACTGTCACTGTTGGTGACAATGATAGGAAGGGCAACACTATTGGAACTATCCACCCTATTGGTACATATTCGATGTTCGACCAAGGTGAGATTGTCAGTGCAACCAAGCATGAATTGATTAAAGGGTTTCCAGACGAAGAGTTTGGATTAATGTGAGATGATTTCATGGCAGATTATAGTAATCCAGATACACTCGTCTCCACTACTGCTCAAATCCTACATCAACAGTGCCTCCTCCTCCTATGCCTCTACCCAAAGTTTGATCTTCCTCTTCCCCCATACCCACCAAAGTGACATCTCCATCAAGGTGTGTAGCCTTTGGTCAGAAAAGCATAGCAAAAGTGCGTCTGAACTGGAAAACCACAATACAACGAAAGAAAAAAACAACAACTTTGCAATGTGAACCTGTTACGTTCGTTTCTTAACTCGGAAAAGGAACGGAGACTAATCCAACACATTCGAGTTGTAGAGATTGATTCATACCTGACGAAATTCATCGTTTATGTGCGCCAAATCGATGGCTCCGAGTACCAGCCAGGCTACTAAAGAGGAATGAATGGGTCGTTTGGGAGATACTTAAAGCTGACAATGCAACTTAAAAAGCATTCAATTAATATTTTTTAAAAAGTTGGATTTTTTTCTGGTTTTGAGATCGTCCCTATCTGTTCCGACCATCGTTTCTAAGGAAGTGCCGACATTTTAGTTTTGCCATTGCTTGGTAACGAGTATGGGTCCGATGGGTATATAAAGGTCATAGCCTGTAAAACCGGTTTTCAAAGTACTCCTGACCGTCACAACATTCAGTGCTCCGCGCACTCGGCAACCCCTGTCAAAAATCCAACGCACTCACCTGTAGACTTTTAACCACAATACTGCCATGCTGGTTGTTACTACATGTGTAATAACACATTCTTGATATTGCGCATCCGAAATAAAAGTATATCACTGAAAATAATTCCATAAATCCAATATATATCGCCGGTCATTCACGTGCATATAATCGCATCCACGTAAAACTCTTAGTTTTGGTCATGTAGACGCTTGACAAGCAAACGCGTGTAAAACACGGCACACCCAGGTGTGTAGTCAACAATGTGAAATTATATATTTGAACCATTCTCATGGACTAATTTGGAATTATTTTCTACGCTGGATGTTAGTACTGGTTGGATATAAAAAAAAGTAGGCATAAGCGTTAATTAGCCATTTGTTTGTTTCACTTGCAACATATATTACATATATATTACATAAAATTTGTGTGTTTTTGTTGAAAGTTTCATGGGGATATGGATGTTTTTATTACAATATCATTTCACATTCATTATATATCTTTCGAATATCCATATTCGTAAAAAACACACGAAAACGAGCCGTAACGTAATGTCTGTACCTATCTGTATCTGTACCTGTGAAAGACGTGCTACAACGAGAGGGCAGCGTCGGAATGAAACTGGTTTTGCAACTATTGGTGCTTTTATACCCAAGGGTGTCTATACACGATACCAAGCAAGGGTAAATAAAAAATGTCTGCCACTTTTTGGTTACGTAAACCGGAAGACACATGGTCAATGCAGGGAACATCTCGGAAGTATTCTGAGTAATCACAATCTGAATATTGTTTTTCAAATCTTAATTGAAAGCTTTTAACTTCCACTGTCAGCTTTAAGGGAGATCAATATGGCGCTAGTCTAATCACAGGTTGCTGTTTTTGTTTGGCAAACGGGAGGCTTTGCTGTCAAAACAGAAAGACCTGAAAAAGAAGGGTTTGGGGAATAAACCGCTAGCCGCCGACAGGATCGACTACAGAGATATTGACAAACTGTTCGCGATGAGGGGAGGTGGGAAAAAACAGGTCGCTGTGTTGGGTAAACATAGAACTATGTTACGACCAAGAAAAAAAACCTGGAATTTCTTACCTACAATGAACGTCAGACCAAATCCCGGCCATGAACCAACATCAACAACATACACGACAACAAGCCCAGAATGTACATGTATGCTACACCGGAAAATAAGTGCCCTCATGAAACCTACAAAGCGTTTAGTGACAATGGACCATCATGTAACAATGACCACCCATTTTATCTCGCTGTTGTATCGAACGTATCCAAACCCATTCCCAATGCACAGTCGTTTCTACGTAGTAGCGTTGACCGACGTTACCGTGGTCAGCTGCTGAAAACTATGGTCAACCAGAGTGAGCGTCCGGGTATTTATAACAGGCGACCGATAAACATGAGCGTCAGTAAACATTTGTGTCAAAAGTTGATATGGAAAGTACGCGGCGCTCACTCGGGTAATACATATCACTTGTCAAAAATAACTAGAAAGTTAAATAATATTCAAAGACAAACAAATCGAATGTTTC
This sequence comes from Mimachlamys varia, assembly GCA_947623455.1. NCBI lineage: Eukaryota > Metazoa > Mollusca > Bivalvia > Pectinida > Pectinidae > Mimachlamys > Mimachlamys varia. The sequence continues at coordinate 33,187,604 of OX392545.1, forward strand.
AAGTGGTGCGAGAAAAATAATAATTCCCTTTCTAGGGAGTGTGTCTCATGGATTTCCCCTCGGGCTGATATCTTACAAAATTTGAGAGAAAATGTCCATGTTTCATACATAATACTTGTGAAATGTCACAAAATCTTAATTTGATATAAAATAAACATTCAATGCAATGAAGATATACAAACTATTCTATATTCGCGTGTTAATTTACATCCTTAATATTGTCCAATGAAAACGGTTCATTCTGGTTGGATATGGAACTCGATCTTTGCAACATGTATTGTTGTAATTAAATAAATACTCAGTATATATAATTTCTGTTTGAAACCCTTACATTTTGATTGCAGAATTCTGCGGAATATTGTAATGAGAAACCCTTTCAAAATTATGTTCTCTATGGTTGTCAAGTGTGACGTGATTGACATCTGGCGTGAAAAGGGTACGCTACCAATTTCTACGCTTTGCTGATGAAGTTGTGTTTTTCGCGTGGCGTGATTCGAAGACAATACTGCAATAAACAGGCAACGTCGTGATTATCTCGCTAAGTACAATAAACATATACATTAAAAGTGATTACCATAAGAAATATTTGTGAACACGCTATAATGTTATAGGGGGTAGGAGTCCTAAAACCGCATTCCTGGCACGCCCGTTGTTTGTTTTCTTTCTGATTACGTACAGTTTACCGACTATTCAAGATGACCGTCCTTTACACACTAATCGAATTAATGTTACTTGTAAAAGGTGCGCATGATGGATTGTATATTCGTTGCTTTAATTATATAATGTAAACATGTTTAAGTTTGTTAACACAAATCTGCTGTTGTGAGAGTGCCACTTACAATTCCCAAACCGATTAATTAAAAAGTGTACATTTTTTTGCATTGCAAAATAGCTTTATTTTGAACATGTGCAAATACGTTATATATATTTGTCGCTCTCATAATTTCCAACAAAACGTCTCCCACGCCATGTTTCGACATATTCTTCTTTATTTTAGTTTTTAATCATACCGAATTGAACAAAAACCTCTCCAACACCTGTAACGTCGTTGTTATAACCCATTATTTCATAAGATATAAATATATTCTGTCTCACTGATCGATGTGGTAGGAAAGCTACATGTGAAGTCTGATTAACAATGACCGGAAGATGGTGAACTATATAGTTTAGGAATGGTCAGAATCTCTATATATGTGTGACTTAATGTTAAATACAATTTAATGATAAGTATTCAGACAGCTAATGATTATTTAGTGTGAATGTAACATTATCTTGATAACATGACGCAAGTTTTTTCCGGTGCTACTTTTTGACAAACACACAAAATATTTGTGTCACAAGGTGGATTCATATGAAAGCCTGGACGTTTTACCACACGTCTGGTAAATAATGTTTTATGATGCTCTGATAGCTTGGATCTGTACAAAACTAATTGATTGACAAAAATTGAACTTTAAAGGATATTTATTGAGAACGAGATCATCCTAAATGGCAAAATGATCAAAAAACATAAGCGAATACTGTACTTACAATTGAATCCAAGTATGTCTAGTTAGTTTTTACTTGTGTTGTTATGTAAGGAAGGCATTTTCACGAACAGGAAATAGCGGCGAGCAGCTTTGCTAAATTTTTGTTGAAACTGGTACATCTCGCCAAGAAGATAGAAGTTGACGTGACACATACATATGCTGCACTTTTTTAAATTTAGTAATAGATACAGTATGCCGAAAACATCATACAGCTGTTACGTCCCCCTAGGACTCTTCAGCGATGCTAGGGGTCAAAAGGTGGGAATCAAAAATGTCTAAACTAAAGAAGAAGCAGAAGGGTCAGGTGCGTAAAACCCCTTTAATTTATGAATTTACAAGTAAACTTAAACTAGTTCTGTATAATTTCAAATCGTGTACTACGAAAATGTGTATATTATGTTCCGTGCCAATACTCAAATGAGATTATCTGTGGCTATGGACGTTCCAGCAAACCACAGGACTAAAAATGCACCAGCAGGGTCTGCCACCTCATATCATTAAAGATGACGTAACAAACACATATGCTGCACCTTTTAAATTTAATAATCGATACAGTATGCCGAAAAATGAATTAAAACTGTATCATACAGCTGTTCGAAAGTCAAAGGAGATATCAGGGAGATTTTAATTGGAAAGAAAAAAAGACTAGATCATAAATAAATCGTCACTTACGTATCATGCGATCAGGGCAGTAGGTACAATAGATATGCTGTATCTGTAAGGGAGGGCACAATTTTCCGGCTTATTACACCTGACACTATTCAGTATGTATTGGAAATAAATGCTATTTTGTCAACGGTCTCAGGAGAATCACATAACTGAAGCGACAAGTTCTATATAATATTTGTCGTCATGCTTCAAAATTGCGTGATATCACCATTTTCGCCAACTTTCAACCACAGTTCTGTGTTATTGGTTGGTTGATTGTTTTGGTATTGTGTAATTTGAGAACGGTAAGTTGCAACGTATGCAGTATACAGAACCGACTCGTTAATTTTCGTATTCCGGAAGCAATGCCAAAGACAAAACATTTAAAGGTGTCTGAGAACATTACAATCCTTTATTTTCATTTTTATACAAATATTGAAGGTGTACCTACGCAAACGTATTTTACGCACCTGACCCTTCTGCTTCTACATTAGTTTAGAAATTTTGGAATCCTACCTTTTGGCCCCTAGCATCACTGAAGAGTCCTAGGAGGACGAAACAGCTGTATGATGCAGTTTAATTAATTTTTTCGGCATATTGTATCTATTACTAAATTTAAGAGGTGCAGCATATGTGTTTGTTACGTGGTCTACCTAAAAGAATAAAGCTATATAAATACAAGTGGATGGCATGAGGTTTTAATCTTAAACATATTTGTACCCCCTTGTGTTCATAGTTGTAGTCTCCTCAAAAGTTGCATGACAAAAGGTCAAAAATATTTGACGTCATTATCTCAAATATATTTTAATGGGTGTAGCAAGTCTATTTCTCCACCATATATTATACGAAGGGATCTTGAGTATAGATAAGGATAATGATACAGGCGAATAACAGATTGAATGTGTGCGCTGGTATATATCTGGATTCTTACTCTTGCTTAATGAGAATTAATTATTTAAATTTCTATCACATAAAATCGAAACGTTTCGCTCGATAAAATGGAAAGGCCTATTTACCTCTACTAGATTTATAAATATTTTAGTTCTACTGGGATTAAATTACATTCACGCCTGATTCAAGGCTGTTTGGTTGTGCGTCTTGGCTGTATGTAAATTCAATAATATTACCTTGTCTTGACCTAAAAAGTAACATCGGATCGGTGTATTTCTGTATTTTTCAGTTCAGCGATAAGGTTGATCACTCTTTATTCTTACAGTTACACTAGGGAACGCAATGATTCAAATGTATCGCAAACACAATAAAATGGTCGTCTTGTGTCAACTTTATTTCCTCTCAATCCCTCCCTAGAGTCAAAGTTACATTCTAAATATCCAAGCCATGTTTGCAAGCGCCCCGTTACATATGCTAACAATAAAACAGAGCAATGAAACATTTCACAAAAAATCTCAAACACAAAAACCTGGATCAAGGACTAACTACGATGCTGTGGAATGTTCGTCTAAGTCTTCTAAGACTGTACAAACCTTTGTCGGTTTTAGAGTTTGTTTTGTTTTTTTATTTCTCATCTTCACAGATACATTATGTATAACTCCATATTAGAGTAATCTTAATATACTATACATCCGTCCTCATACACGAGGAGTGATATTGAAGTAAACACAAACAAAATTGTAATATGTCACGGTGGTCTGATTTACGTAATACGTATCTGTATTTTTTTATAACAAAAACTAGACATCACACTCTGGACACATCTACATGTAAATGACAATGCAATTACATTACATATAACGATGTCCATCACGTACATGTATACTTACATATATATGGGGGTGGAGGGAGAGTGTCTTACTTTGCTAGTGTTGTAGTAATCATGTATATGTATATATATTTACACCAATATTATATTGTTCTGCCGTGGTAGTGTATCAATGACATATCATATTTTCATTATATTTCTACCGGGACAAATCTTTTGATCCGTTGAACCGCATCTGATGTTGATATTTTCTAAATTAAACTATATCTCTTCATGAATATATACAACACTATCATATAGATCTAGAATTATGTTGGTCGTATAAGCTTTATATTTGATAGAGCTGTATCGACTCATAGTTTCATATATACTTATTTCTTTGCTAAATATAGCGTAACAATTTTAAATAATACATTGATGTCAGTACAGAATATATTTGTAGATAAAATGAACAATAAGGACAATTCATTTTGGAGCACACACAAATCTAATCAAAAGCATTAATAACTTGATTTAAACAATATTTTATTCCCAATTATTTACAATACAAGATTCAATATACATAACATTTGATTAAATGGGATTTGGCAGCAAGAGTTTAATCTTATATTAAGCCATCTCCTAAAATCCCATTAATAACTTGGCATGCGAGTACGGCATCAAAGTCTTTATGACACCGAATGAGCCGAATGTCGTTGTCAAACGTTTTTATTTTTCCGTTTATCACCTATGCTCCTTGAAATTCGGACTCGCCGCACTGGTATGATAGTTCTTGATTTTTTCGCGTGGTGTCTTCCATGACAGAATGTCTGAGTTTCCTTATTAATTACATTTAATTTCGAGCGTCTACGACCGAACTTGTAAATAACGTCCCGGGCCTAACCGACTCTGTGACCACCTAGTCTATGGGCCGTGTCGATTTCATTGGAATAAAGTTTCATATCAAATTTGGTGATGCACAACTTGACAACTAGGTCGACTGTACCTGTTACTGTTTCACTATGGTTTTTGTCTTCCAGTCAAGTTACCCGGATACTGTTCACTCTACAATGTTGCTCCAAATTATTTAAAGTATATTATTCTCATGACATTCCTGACTGAGAAGATACGCTTGCCGTTGGTTTTATTCGCTAATCGTAGTGTTTTTTTCAAGGTTTCTTTTTCTTTTCTTAGATTTTGGTTTTTAATTGCTGGGTCGTGAATCTCCCCTTTAAGTCGTTCGATGTTGTCTTCGTGTTCCATTTTTAGTCTGGACGGAGTCCAGGAGAGCTTACGCAGTCATTCTCATGTTTTTGCCGGAAGTAGAATTATTAAAATTTTGTGGACAGAGGATATCAGAAACAGTGGGACTGTCAGAATGGATTTCAAGACACATGATTGGGGTCTACACGAACTAGATTTGACAAGAAATTTGAGTTGTTAAATGTTTTCATTTTCGAGTAATCGTCAATTTACGATGTCATTTTGGACACACTCGGTGTCACAGGGACATGCCGAACGTTATTCTGAGGAGTTAGGAGGCAAAGTTCCTATATCAACCCACTGTAATGTGTATATAGTAATGTGCTGTAACACACCTATCCCTGTGCCGCTGCAAAAATTTGATGCTATGCGTGTTACTTTATACACATTATGTCGTCTGCTACAGTGTACAGAGTGTCTCACGAGGTATACGTATACGTCCCTGGCAAACACTGATATGAAACCTTTCTATGTATTCTTAGTATTTTCAATTGTTTATGAATGGATTTTGATAAAATCTGTTCATTTGTTATAAAATATCCATAGTGTCTTCTCATAATATTAACTAAATTTTTCTTGAAAGCAAGGACTTTCCTGCATTGTTAATTTTCGTGTGACGCCCTTTTTTTTGGAATTATGTAACGAAATAAAATCAAATTATAATAATATATTATTAATTATGATTATACACAACGGAAAATAGTGAAAATATTATGAGATTATGCAGAAGACAATTCTCATCAACAAAAATGACCCAAATGATTTTCTCAAATCAACATGCTTAGGGATTCCTTGAGATGGCGACCCCTGGTTGATGGGAGTGAGACGTTTAAAAGTTAAATTCGCCTGGTCATTATAATGTATCTTTTACGATTAATTCTTATTATAGACTATATTCTGTCAGGTGTTTAAAATTAGTAGATTTAAATAGCAGGAAAATTCATTGAAAAGTTGAAAATACAAAGAACATATAGGAAAATTTAAAAAATTGAAATACTAAAATTGGCACGTAACTGTATATACAAACCAGCTGGATTTCAAATCAACGTCCAGAGAGCTACGAGGCCCTTGGCTTCTTGTTACAATACTTATTGTCCTTTCGTATTTATGGGAAAGTTTTTCAATAGTTGTCTGTAAGTTTTTAGCCGTAACCAATGTTTTCATTTGAGCTTGTGACAACTTTACTGAGTAGTTTTCCAAATACGCTTCAGTCGTGCATCGACCTCGGACCTTAGATTTATCCATTTCATTTGTGATGTCTTCTATACTGTAAACCAACTAATATTCGCGTGCTATTAATTTTCGCGAAAATTAATCGACGCGAATTAATAATTTGAAGCAGAGGTATGCCGGCTGTATAAGTACTGTACTGTAAATAGGATTTACAACCGTACTTATCGCGAAACGAAATCGCCGCGAAAAAAAGAGTTTCATATGAAAACGCGAAAATAACTTTGCTTACAGTAGTTGGTGGAGTTTTTTTTAACTTTTTTACCTTTTTGTTTGTCTTGCTTATCTTAAGTGTTTTTATTTGTTGTTTTCGACGATAAATTGTGTTGACTAGGGTCAAAACTTTGATCAGAAGACGTTGCTAATACTCGTTTTGGAGTCTTCTCTATTTGAAGTTTATTGTTTCGTGAGTATATATAATGTATATAGTCCAAACCCGATGACACTCTTGATATCACATGCGATTGCTCTGTCCCTGCAGTACGTATAAGTATGTTCAGGCAATCATGCGTGACGAAGTCACTGAACAAAGGTGATTCGGTTTAAATGTCGGTTCAAAGTGCTACCAGACTGAAGTAGTACACACCACCCGGTCACATACTGATAACGGATGGACCAGTTATTCCCTTGCCGCAATGAACCGCGTCATAAAAGTAGTAGCATTTGATTTGGTTTTAATATACAAACGGCAAAGCCTTGAAGAGGGTAGCTTTAGTTAAATCTCTGATATTTACTAATAATCACTCTAGTTTACAAGAGATCCCAGGGGGTTCTTGGCGCCCAGCATAGACAATCTTCACTTGTTCTTAAAAATGTTGGATGTTTTCCCTTCTTTTCTATTTCATCTATTGCAGTTTAGTTACTGTATCTAAAATTTGAGAACTCTTAAGAAAAGTCATAAATTGAAAGACGGTGGCCTATGAAATTTTTCTGATCAGATCCATATACGACATAACAAAACTATAAGGACCAAGATGCACCTACATATGAAATGTGAGGAAAATCCATCAAGTACCTGTCAAGAAGTAGCGATAACAAACTTTCGATGGTCAAAATCAAAGATGGCCGCCTTTCAGTCATTTTGTTTTTCTGATCAGTCCAAAAATGAAAAGGGCACAACTAAGGACCATTGAAAATCTACTTATGAAATTTGAGTAAGATCCATCAGGTGCACTGTACCTCTCTAAACAAGAGGCCCAATGGGCCTGCATCGCTCACCTGGTATCAATCTCTGACTTATATTATAGTGTAACCCTAAAGTCCCCTAAAATCTTTTAATGTAAGACATTTAGAAGAACATCTTAAGATTTAAACATATTTAAACCCTCTGACCTTATAAGACAACATCATTTTTCATTTTCAAATTTTGTTTGGCTTCATCCCAGGACGCTACCAGCCAAATATCATGTCTCTAGACAAATCAAGATCAAGGTCATTTCTTTTCGCAAACTTTGTCAGGCTTCATCCAAGAAACCTTTCAGCCAAATGTCATGCTTCTAGGGCTTTTGGTACTTCAATAGAAGTTGTATGAATGTTTTAACAGATTTGACCCCTGTGACCTTAAATATAGGTCAAGGTCATTTCTTTTTGCAAACTTTGTCAGGCTTCATCCAAGGAACCTTCCAGCCAAATATCATCCTTCTAGGGCTTTTGGTATTTCAGAAGAAGTCGTTTAAAGGTTTTAACAGATTTGACCCCTGTGACCTTGAATATAGGTCAAGGTCATTTCTTTTCACAAACTTTGTCGGGCTTCAACCAAGGAACTTTTCAGCCAAATATCATGCTTTTAGGGATTTTGGTATTTCAGGAGAAGTCGTTTGCAGGTTTCAACAGATTTGACTCCTGTGACTTTGAATATAGGTCAAGGTCATTTTTTTCGCAAACTTTATCAGGCTTCATCCAAGGAACCTTTCAGCCAAATATCATGCTTCTAGGGCTTTTGGTATTTCAGAAGAAGTCGTTTAAAGGTTTTAACAGATTTGACCCCTGTGACCTTGAATATAGGTCAAGGTCATTTCTTTTCGCAAACTTTGTCTGGCTTCATCCAAGGAACTTTTCAGCCAAATGTCATGCTTCTAGGGGTTTTGGTATTTCAGAAGAAGTCGTTCGAAGGTTTTAACAGATTTGACCCCTGTGACCTTGAATATAAGTCAAGGTCATTTCCTTTTGCAAACTTTGTCGGGCTTCATCCAAGAAACATTTCAGCCAAATATCATGCTTCTAGGGCTTTTGGTATATCAGGAGAAGTCGTTTGCAGGTTTCAACAGATTTGACTCCTGTGACCTTGAATATAGGTCAAGGTCATTTCTTTTCGCAAACTTTGTCAGGCTTCATCCAAGGAACCTTTCAGCTAAATATCATGCTTCTAGGGCTTTTGGTATTTCAGAAGAAGTCGTTTAAAGGTTTTAACAGATTTGACCCCTGTGACCTTGAATATAGGTCAAGGTCATTTCTTTTCGCAAACTTTGTCTGGCTTCATCCAAGGAACTTTTCAGCCAAATGTCATGCTTCTAGGGGTTTTGGTATTTCAGAAGAAGTCGTTTGAAGGTTTTAACAGAATTGACCCTTGCGACCTTGAATATTGGTCAAGGTCATTTTTTTTCGCAACCTTTGTCGGGCTTCCTCCAAGTAACATTTCAGCCAAATATCATGCTTCTAGGGGTTTTGGTATTTCAGAAGAAGTCGTTTGAAGGTTTTAACAGATTTGACCCTTGTGACCTTGAATATAGGTCAAGGTCATTTTTTTCGCAAACTTTGTCAGGCTTCATCCAAGGAACCTTTCAGCCAAATATCATGCTTCTAGGGGTTTTGGTATTTCAGAAGAAGTCGTTTGAAGGTTTTAACAGATTTGACCCTTATGACATTGAATATAGGTCAAGGTCATTTCTGTTCGGGCCAGGTGAGCTAAAAACGCGATAATGAACTTTTAAATGGCCAAATCAAAAATGGCCGCCTTTCAACCATTTTGTTTTTCTGATCGCGACAATGGAAAACGGGGAAAATATACCTAATCGGCTTCACCGGTTATTTAATTTACCGGTGTTCTATTGTAGTTATCCCCCGATAACCTAAACAAACTAGAAAGTTAATTCTTAATAAATCATTATACACGGTAATCTGCTATTTACTCTAGTTGTTGATATTAAAGGTTTGTCAAACAATGATTTCACTAGTTTAGACACTTTTTACTTCTGTACTGTAGAAGTTTGACATGATATCCGCCAAACACTGCCCAGACGATATCCCTCTCGTCAATTCCAGCAGCCCAAGAACAGTCAATGTCTGTGTGTATTGTCCTGATAAATTCACCACGACCGCTGATAAGAATATGCATGTTGTTTGCACAGTCCCCAATTACCAGGTCTCCGACACTGTCATATGCCACGCTCAATGGACTAAAAGGTTTAGAACCATTAAAGTTGTGAATGTCACCAGCATAATCAAACATTTTATTAAAGTTCTCGTCCATAATAACAACACTTGCTTTTCCACATTCACCGTACCTGTTGCTCCCCCGATCTATCACTGCTATGTTCTTGGTGACAGGGCACTCTGCAATTCTGAACGGCGACTTCACTAATGGTTTCCCGGAACCTGCAGTAGTGCGAACCGGTCTACCTCTAATGGTATATTTTGTCATGTGTTGGCTCATACCCACAATGACGTGGTTACTTGCTGTTATGCATATACATTTAGCTGTATCCTCGGTGGTGAATCTATGTTCCAGGTGATCTGATACCAGCTCCAAGATGTTGTCATGCTCATCACAAACCCAAAGACCTGTAGTTGCAGACGTAGCGATGTTAGTTGTGCACGCGTTATGTCGAACTTCCTTCACTGTTTTACCACTCATATCCAAGAGTGTTAATGTTGACTTTGTACTGCAGCATGTCCACATCTTGCGACTGGTTGCTGGACATATGGAACCAATGGCGCATGTCGACTCCCACTCGTCAACCACCTTAGTTGTGTGTTGTAATCCAATAGTGCACGACTTTTCTTGCCCTTCGATTTCTGCGTTGTTGTTTCCTTGCATTACACCAAGTACATACGGAGACTCCTGTTCTTTAACCACATTCGTTTGAAATTGTGTCACTGGAACTTTAGATTGACATGCTGCTTCTGAAACTGATGTACGGTGATGTTGATTTGACAGTCTGATACTCTGTGATCCTGCTGTACCTGATAAACAAAAAGCTTGCTGAATGTGATGAATAGGATTCATATTTGGAGTGAAGTGCAATGTAGCCAGGTTTGGTTCGAAGGGGGCATATAGTGGAGAACGAACCTCAGCTGCCGTATCGTAAATAAGAATTTTACAACTGCGTTGAAGGGCGATCTTGCAAGCATTAACTTGTTCTGAACGCTGATTTTGGTACTTCTCCAGATCGTGTTCATACGTTTCCAGTAGCGTTTTGTTATCCGAAGCCATTCGTTGGTACATGGTCAATGTTTGCGATGCGACTAGGTCTATAGCAGTTTTTAACTTCTCTGTTTGCTTTTGCAAATCCTCTGCAATTTTTGAGAAATTGCTGTCGTTATTCACTATCTGTTCAGCAGTGGCACCGATATATCGATCGATTTGAACAAGATCGATATTCTCGGTTTTTACCATAAACTTCTGAATCTCCTGTCTCTGCCGAGGAGTAATTTCACTTAATGCACACACAGCATGGCCCCGGTGTTCATCAGATAAACAGCGCACACACGCCAGCTGATTACATTCCTCACAGAACAGGTCAAGTTCTATTCCTGTATGGGTAATACATGTTGTTTTCCCTTTCATGCGGAGAGGAATCTGTCCTTTATGTAGTGAAGTGGCCATATTTATGAAGTTGGTTTAACGCGGCAGGAACGATACCTGGAAAGTAAAAAGGCAATATATTGGAGAAAAATGGAGAACACCGAAGCATCAATCAAATCGAGTTCAAAATCGATTAAACTAGGGGAAAATACAAAAATGGGAAGATATACATGGACATCCTTGAGAATCAGACCAGATGTTCCGGAAGAGAAATAGACGTATCCTTCAACGACGACACCCGACATGTAAATCTTGGTCACATCCAAGTAAACATCATGTCCTCGAAATGAGAACCGAGTCATTGTCAATCACAACAAGTATGCATACCAATGAGCATACCCCAAAAAGTCCATCTTCATATCACACAAAGATACAGAATATTTTTCACTAAGACAAAACTGGGGACCATGAAACTATTCAATATTTCTGATCGACCTGCCTCTCTCGAATCCGTGCGTTGTTAGTTTGTCAGCAGTCGCCATAGATTACGAAAGTCATAATATGTAGAGCAAACCCTAAAATTACGAATTAACTGCGACATGTAAGCACCGTAATTTGGAAAAGCAGCGATTTTACAATCAAGAAACGGCAAGTTCACGATCGGAATATTGAACTGGTCACGTTTATCGTAAAGCTTAGTAGTACGCTCTCCATGTTGGTCATGGTTTAAGTACAGATCGAGGTAAGCAGCTGATGTAGAAAAGTATGTTGTGTCCTTTATTTCAAGTTCAGAAGGGTGTATACGATCGACATGGTCTGCAAACCTCTTGTTGTTTGTAGATATATATGGAAGTGAAGTTAAACTATTTGGCAAGGTTTTTATTACCAGTCTTGAATAGTCCTTCCAAAATCAGCTTCGTATGAAAACAAAAACCAGGTCAGCTAAGAGTAGGGCACAAAGCTCAAAGCTATTTCGTTTGTGTTCCGGACTGTGAGCTCGATTCAAATTAAAGATAACGCTTGTTGGCACCTGCCAAAACAGTAAGTTATTGTTAAGTCCGAATAATGCCAACGAATCTTTCCTCCGAAAAAAAAGGTTTTCGACCAGGAATTCAATCATCCTTAATATATTGTCTTCAGTAAATTTCATGTTAGCCTTTGTCGTGTTTTTCACAAAGTATGCTCTAAGATAGCCTACTACCATATATTTGCATCGTCGTCCATCCTTTTTTAATAGAAAGCTGTCATAACGAGAGATCCAAGACGTTCCATTATTTTAGTATGAGGTATGGTAGTGTACAGGGTGTAAAAATCAAATATATGTTTAGGAGGGGGTGCTAAAGATTGTTCAAAAGACCGTTCGAGTTTTTCAAAATATTCTACTCCAGAAATAAACTGTTATGATTCTGCCAACATCTAAGGATGATTTATGCAATTCAAATAGACATGCTTAAATGATTTGACTGATCGCGTTTAACAAAATAAAACAGAAACATATAATAACGTTTAAAATTCATATAAAAGCTATCGATTTCTAATTAGTTATTTATTAGTAATAACAACATAACACTATAACTAGTTATTGAAATATAAACAAAAAGTGCCATGCCTCTCAAGTCTACACTCACAAAGATACGATTTAGGTTATCGACATCTCATTAGTAAAGCTTGCATAATTGTCACACTATATTATAATATAAAAACTGACACCATTGACAAAGCTATTTCGTTTGTGTTCCGGACTGTGAGCTCGATTCAATTTAAAGATAACGCTTGTTGGCACCTGCCAAAACAGTAAGTTATTGTTAAGTCCGAATAGTCAGATAATGCAATATCGACAAAACATCATTCAGTTTGAGATATGTGAACAGTTTGAAGGCGTAAACGTTACAAAGATACTAATAGCTTATGTCTTGAGTCGTAATAGATATACAATTGTAATATTTTTTTCTGGGATAGTTTTAATTCAAAACAATTAGTTATTGTTGTGCAGTAGTAACATTAGACGGACGTCTTAATAGTATCTGAAATTGCTAGGGCACGAAATAGTCACAATTGACGATTAGGTTTAGGTGGTCATATTGAAAAAGTTGCTTGCAGAAAGGACACCTGGAAAAATAACAGACAAAATATTTGAGCAACAATTTTTTATGACAGAACAAATAATTTAACCACAAAACTACACCATGTTAATTCAATAATGTGTAACATCATCTAATCAAAGATGTCGCATGTCATAAAATAGATAAGTTATTGTTCACCCCAAATTTTGAATATTCACGAGTTAGATAACGTAACAGTTTTCAAACAAAACTTCATTCAGTTTGTGAGATGGGAAATGACTGAAAGTTTCAAAGATACCATTACGCTTTTGTGTGGAGACGTAATATAGGTAAGGGTTATGACGGATAGTTTGAATTTAGATATTTAAGATATTATTTGCATCCCCAATGACAAGAGTTACACGAGACGGATGTCTAACTAGTATCATAATCTAATGGCTGAGGCACGGAAGAGTCTCAATTAAATTTCTAATATGAGATTGTACGTCCTATTATCAACAAGAGTCATTTAAGGCGGGCTGGGGACGCTTTGGTATTTTCTCAATTGTGTTTTTCCTCTTGTTTTGTCGATTTTGAGTTCTGATTATGGTTTTGTTAACGCTTTGGTATTGTCTTGCTTTGAGTTTTGTTTGTCTATTTATAGTTAGTTAATGGCAATACAACGTATACAGTTTCTAAAGGTACGTATAATATGATTAACAAACCGTGACAGAAGTTTGGAGGCAAGCATGTTAGTGACAGGATGATTTCTCACCCCGGCACAATTGTTCACCCGAGCGAGACAATGTAGAAATAATGTTTCACTCGTAGCACCATTTCTCACCCCGGCACAATTGTTCACCCGAGCGAGACATTGTAGAAATAATGTTTCACTCGTAGCACCATTTCTCACCCCGGCACAATTGTTCACCCGAGCGAGACAATGTAGAAATAATGTTTCACTCGTAGCACCATTTCTCATCCCTGCACAATTTCCAACATGTATGATAAAGCGAGTCTGGGGGAGACATATTACACGTTTTCATGAGTACTACTGAAACGATTCATGAGTACTACTGAAACGATTCATGAGTACTACTTAAACGATTCATGAGTACGACTAATAATTTTAATCTGTGACGATTTTAGTGTATGACTGCTTACTTATATATACTTAAGTCACTGCAAGCATTGATTGTATACTTAGGTTATAAAAAATGTCTGTTTTATGGGTGGCAATCAAGTTTAACTAATTGAGTGTTTTGATGGTATTCTTGAAAGGTTGGGGGGGGGGGGGCTGGGGGGGGGGCAAAATTCAAGATATACTATAACCCGATGCTTAATCACTGTTGTACCCGGTAGGGAGGGAACATTCCATGTCCAGACCGATAAAGGTAGGTGCCGGCTTCCAGTGCCCGGCTTTCCTCAATGTAAAGGTTTAATTGATTATAATTTACAAGTGTGATTCTTTAAATAAATATGGTATACATCCGTGTAAGAGTTTTGGTAAAAACACGTCAGGAAATTTGCGTATATGCAATTTCAAGTTAGAATTTATGGCGTTTTTGTTTTCAAAGTGCATATGAATTGTCTAATTGTGTTTGATATTGTTATCGAGCTTGGTAATTAGTTGTGATAAAACGGTCTGTCCAATCTAAACGGTTCAGTTATTCATTACTTAGAACGGATTCAACATTTAACAGAGCAAAGCAGTAACATTTCTTTTGCCAAAGTAAACAAGCCAGCCTGCGTCAAAAGCTCAAGTGATAATGTTGCAAATTATACGATTTTGATTTATGTTTTACTTCGTCCTGTAAATGTCTATTCTTTATGTATAATAAGATACACAGGATATAACAGACAGTAGGTACAATGTGTTGCATATCCTTTAAAGTTTTTGAAATGCTAAATGTATATGACAATATTGCATTGCTTTAAACAGTGTACTTACATTTTGCAATGATTGGTGTGAACAAGGATTAGCAAATATAAAACAAAAAAACAAAAATCACCTACCTACCTAACGGGAACTCCGGAACAACGACCTGGGGTCCACAGACCGACCGACTTCTTGTCCGACTATTCGAATGCCGCTTAGCTTATCTAAAGAAATAAACAAGCCGCGCATATATGTATATATAGTTAATTAACATTTTTAAATGCGCTAAGCGACATTTGTCTAGGCGGGCAAGCGATACGGTGGGTGACGCGAGCACGCTGAATATATTGGCATACAAACAATTTAACCTGATCCTGGATGATAAAGGCATGTCTTTGAGACGTAATATATCTCGGTTATACTGCACAATATAAATACCCGTAAATCTATGCACATAGCTTTATTAATCGACCAAACACCAACCGAGCTTGTATTTAAATACATGTACTAACGAGAACAAAACCACTGTAGAATTAAGGAACGAAGGTCAGATTATTCTCATGACAAATGACTGAAGTTTATGAAATTGTCAAGTCTCGGAAACAAGATACCGGGTATTAATTATGTAATCAGATTTGACAAAAACACATTTGTTTTTGAAACTAACAACCCCCGTAACATCAATTACATTTTTATGAAATACTGAAACTTAAACATTCAACAGATAATTGTCACATCCCTCCAAATCTTAATACAGAGAGACTATATATCCCCAACCTCCCTATTATCACATTGCTATATGTAACATTTACCTAGTTGCTTAAACTTCTAAAATGTCTGGTATGGGAAAGTTTTAAGTTCGTGTATCAGGGTGCATTATTCTTGATCACGGTCACAGTTACTATGTAAAGAAAAAATATGCCATTGCTATCACAACTTCATTTTAAATAGTTTTATATCCAATGTAACGTGTTGATTAGGTATTAGAAAACATCAAACGAGTGTTTCAAAGTCACATTTATTATTTATCAAAAAGTCTTTGGCATGAGTTTAGTGACTTCATTGTCAACGTAATTTGAGGAAATTTTATATTTTAGTCAAGTATAGGGATACCTTAAACTAGCCCATTTGATTAAAATGCAAATCCGTTACATCAGGATCTGACAACCTCCCATATGAGATCATGTTCTTGTGACCTTTTGCATTAGCCAATCAAATAACGCTTGCAAAATCTTGAATTCGAATGTGTTGTGGACGGAAAGGCTCGCATAATCCTGTTTATCTCAACAAGCTTATGTTCATACTGTGCCGAAATGGCTTGCTGTTGATGACAGCGCCAGTTCGACAATTATACTAGAGTGTGAAGAAAAAAATACCAGAGAACACCAAAGTGTCAACAAAACCATAATCCAAACTCAAAATCGATTATACTAAAATTTGGAACAAAGGAAATATTTACATGGAGACTCTCGTAAAAGTACAATAGAAAAAGAACAGGTGTTCCAGAAGAGTAAGCGTCTTCTGGTTCATCGACAACATCCACCATGTAGATCTTAGTCGCATCCAAGTAAGCATCAATCCTCAAAATGAGAATCGAGTCATTCATTGTCATCACAACAAGTAAAGTAAGCACACTACTAAGCAAACTCAAAAACGTCAATCTTCATATCACACAAAGATACAGAATGGTTCTCGATGAGATCAAGATGGCGACCATAAAACTTGCCCATAGTCTTCATCAACCTGCATCTCTCGAATCCCTGTGCCGTAAATTTATTCGTCAGCAGTTGACATCTTTCACGAAAATTTCGATATTCAAAGCAAGCTTTAAAACAAGACAATAAAGGTGGCAAGAACATGATTTCTGATGGACTTGCACAACCAAATCAGCCTATCACAAGTGCTCCATACCAAATATAGTCCCTACCGAAAATTTGTTCCGGCTAAGGACAATGTTTTTGTGGAATTTAAATCATCGACCTATTTTTCAATTAATTGAATTTATAGATATTTAACTTCACAAAAATGTATACTTTTGGTTGATTTTAATATGTTATGGCGGATTAATATTGGGCCAAATGTCAGAGGGTGTTCCGGTCCCATGCCACTTTTTTGATATAAATTTCCGGTTGTCCGAAGCAGGCGCCTGAAGTGAGCTAAAACGCCACAAAATTCCTCACTAAATGCCCGTTGAAGCCCTTGTCATGTGTGTATGTGTGAATCTAGACAGTTGTCACAAGTGTTGAACTCCAAATAGTTATCAGCTCGAAAGCTTAGTAACAACATATGGTAAATTGTTTAGGTGTGCGAGTCCTTACGTGGTGTTGTTCCATGTAGATCCAGATGTAACAGAGTGAGGATACGGATTTGCATTTGCTTCATATTAAGACAACGATATCATCTCCCACGTCAATCATTTTGAAATGTAAAAAAAACTATTTAAAAATAATGATAAATGCCTAAAGAAATTAAAAACAAACGTGAATATAATATAACTCAGTCCACCACACACAAACTGAAAACGAGTTCATCAGCCTGGGAATCACAGCATCCAAATATTTACAATAGTCATAATATCTAAATTCCAAATGTAGTATAAGGGAGACAACCTCAGCTAAATTTGTATTTGTTTTCAATGGTTGGCTCCTTGCCCAAGCCTGCAGTATTGATGATAGCTTTCAATTGAACATTAGCACTGGAGGTCGCCAATGCAGACGCTTCTGTGGTGCTATGCGACGTAAAGATGTTACGAATATTCATCCCTGAGATGCTTAATTCCATTTTCATCCACATATTGTACTGAAAAAGTGTAAACCGGTCTTTTTACAAAAGATCAAGGCTGGATTTTTCGAAAATCTATTAAATCAAATTGTACATGAATCAATCATGAATTTAAAATGCGCTATTCAAGGTGAAACTTTAATAAAGGTTTAATTTGGAAACATAAATTTTATGTTGAGATATGTTGACTCATGTCCATTTTTCTTACTTATTCGCCTTATTACATTACTGTGGTCATTCAGCTATCCGATTAGTTAATGTAATATGTTTTTCGTTCATCTCGTAGTTTCGGGACTCATTTACGTCTTTCCATCATGATTGTGTTAAAATAGAGACGGAAAATACAATGATAAATGCTCAACAACCATTAACTTTTAATTGTACTTCCCATATAAGGGTAAATAAACAGCATGTTCTTATGACAATTGACGTCAAATTTGTGAGGTGCGTTTTCTGTCCCCAGGCCGAGTCATACCAGAATTTCTAACCATGGAAATTATTACTGTCTGTTTGAAGCTCAGCATTAAGGGAGCGGAACGACTGGTTCACCCGGTGTCAGTATAATGTGACCGGGTGGGGTGTTCTACCGGGGCCTTCAGCAGTATCGGCAAAATATCCGAATGTGTCCTCGGTACCCGCTAAACCATCCAGAGGAAAAGCTTGACAACCCATACGTGCACAAGACATTAGATAGGACCACTCATGGAATGGTCAACTACAAATAATAGCATGGAATGTCAATGGAGGTTAGTGTATAAAATTTAATGATCCATCATTTAATAAGTGTATTTCTATTTGTGACATCATAATTCTAAATGAATGTTGGATACCAAATGATTATAGTTTAGAGAAAATGTTTTTTTCTTTGTGCATGTATTTCAAGAAAATTGCGAAATCACACGCAAGGAGATGGTGTCGGTGTTTTTATAAGATAAAACATATTACAATTGATAACATTTTGTGTGATTCAGTGGTATGGCTAAAAATTGATAAAGCCTTATTTGATCATAGTGAAGGTGTTTTTGTTGCGGGAGTGTACATCCCACCCAGTAGATCCAATTATTATACGCAATATAATTGTGAACTATTTCTTTAATTGGAAAATTCTATGGCCGAGTACTCAAGCTTGGGTGATGTAATTGTGATAGGAGATTTAAATAGTAGAACTTGAAATAATGATTTTATGGCAAACGATGAATTAGCTAAAAACATGCAACAAAAAGTACAAATCTTGTTTTTAATTATGAAAATGATGGGAGGTTTGACAAACGTAATAACCCAGATAAGGTCCTGAATGAATATGGTACAAGGCTATTGAACTTATATAAGGCCACAGGTCTTAGTATCCTGAATGACAGAGGATAAACATGGTACACGCATGAACTGTTAGAAATACTATCACCGTTTACCACGAGGTCACACGGATCATCACGTGCTAGCACGTCAAGGTTACCAGACAAGTCCAATCAACCCATTCCACGCGCACGGGTTCGCCAAGAAAGTAAGCCCCTGGATTGACATGCAGCTACACGAGTTGAGGGGACCAGTCGACATTTAACCATTGAACGTATGTCAGATTATATTTATTGTCGATATGAATGCAAGATAAATCGAATGACGTCCGTTACGTCATGGATATTTCTTTTTTTTTTGCCGAATCCCACGTGGGACGGTTGCCAGGTACTGATCGTAGGTCGATGGCTTTCCTCCACCTCCTATACCTGGCACGCCCCTTAATAACCCTGGCTGTTAAAAGGACGTAAAACAAAAATAAACGAAACCAAAGCATATTGCATTAATATCGACAACAAATACAATCTGACAGACGTTCAGTGGTTAAATTTATATTACGATATTTTGTTATACATAATCATGTCATTTGTGCCACTTTATTAAGGTTTTGTCCTTGTATGTTTACATACTGGAAGAGCTTTTTGAAAATCACGATCACCTTTATGATTAACGTAAAGCTATAACGCTTGTTATCTGAAGCGACGTGCAAAGCGTTGACGTAACGAAGACATCCGGTGGTCTGGACTGCATCTATTCTTCTGTACAGATCAACATCGATTAAATTGGAAGCCGTCATGGGAAATGTAAATATCAATATTTTATAGCAGAAATAAAAGTAAGGAAAATCATGAACTACTGGTAAAGCAGAAACCAGTGTCTAATTGCGCTAAGGCAAAATGTAAAAGACAGTATAGGCAGATCGAGGGGGATATGTAGAGTCTCTTCAGAAGACCAATCATCGATATTTTTACAATTTTTATTGTTTACATCAAGTCGCCGTGTTTCCCTCGAAGTTAAGTAGATATGTATTTGTGTGCGTGGATCGTTTAGAGTCAGTAGATAGATACAGGTATTTGATTCCGGTCACCTGACTGGTCACGCGTAGAGGAAAGTTCATATGCATAATTAGCTAAATATACAGTTAAGTAAATGTATACAGATATTAGTTTTTTAAATGATTTTTTAAAAAGGACATGATCAAATTATTGCAGGGGCTCATACAATTTGCAACATTTTCCTTTTGATCCCATTATGACCATTAAATTAAATTAAACAAAGACAGGGGCACCGCAAGCAGAGGCATGACAGGCCCGTCCCATCCTATCAGAAGTATACTGGGATAAAAAGAAGACAAAGCCAAATTCAGGTGCAAAACAGTCAAAAATAAAATTCTAAGCTAAGGTTATCTAGGTTTACACACAGAATCAAGTTAAAGTAAACCATTTTATACTTATTGACTCAATAGGCTATAATTCTAGTAAATATCGTCGCATCAAAATGTTTTCTAGGAAAAAACAACTGAATGCCATGCTGATTAAGCCTATCAATTTTGAAAGATATCGGTTGAAAACCATAGGAGACGATCTTCGGACAAACAGTTTACGACAGAATTGCATTTTCTACATAATGTCCATATTTGGCAGGTATGCAATGCTGTTAAGCAAAAAGCTAAAACAACTCAACAAAACCAAAAATATATGTTAAATATTATAGCTGTTTGAAGTAGCATACCAAATGTGAGAGGAATCGAAGAAAACACATACAAAAATGTGATGACATTTTATTATATAATGTGATGACATTTTCTACATAATGCCCAAAAGTGCATCAATTACAAAGTCCCAAAGTGCTATAAATATTGTTTAATCAAACTGCTATTCAGATCAGATAGGTATTAAAACTTCAACATTGACACACTTATCGAAAATTCATACGTTGCTGAAAAATGCGTCATTTTCGGGTTGATGGTCTGGGAAATTGTTGTTAATTTCGATATACGTTTAAATGGTCTATTTGTTACTTCCAGTATGAAGGGTGATGGATAAATAAGTTATATAAAGACACATGCCTTTTAAAAAAGATCAATCATTCTGTTGATATTCTCAACAAAGGGACATCAAATGCCGATGAAATGAGATGATGGAAAATAAAGAAGCACTCAGACATATTGGTTTAATGTCGATTTCTATAATGTATTATTATCAGAACAGTATCATCTGATGATATCCGCATCATTGGTGTCTGCATGTGGCAAAAACAGAAACCGAAAACTAGACAAAATTTCTGAAGCATAGACAAAGAGGTAAAGGCAACGGATATCCTTCCAAAAACCGGATAAAGTCGAATTTTACTTAAAGGGACTATATGGATAAAAATCGCTGTTCAAAAATAACCGAATGAGTCACAGTTTTAGAAAGCATATCATAAAACTTCAAAGTGACAGCCAGCATAGTAAAAAATACCAAAAGTTTATGTTATATTTACGGCCCGTTTCTAAAAATAAATAAGAGAATATCAAAGCGTTAACAAAATCATAGTCCAAACTCAGAATCGATTAAACCAGGGGCAAAATACGAACAAAGGAAAAATTTACATGGAGACTCTTGTAAAAGTACAAGAGAATAAGACCAAGTGTTCCGGAAGAGTAAGCGTCTTCTGCTTCATCTGCTTAATACATAAATTAACTGACGTCGCGCGTCCGTGAATAAAAATGACGTTTGGAGGCCATGCGACGAGGCCTTCGTTGTAAGGCGATGCCAGTCAATGGGGTACTGTAACACTGACGCGTATATGGTTTGTGGTTATATATAGCTGGCATTGAGCATCATGGTGTTTTCTAAATAATTTGATATAGGCTATCTTTATGAGGGAATTACAACATGTTCATTTTGAAATACTTATACCATCCCGCAGTTAAACTTAAAAGGTGGATAAATAGAGGTTACAATACGAGTGGTTTTTGGATATCGAATTCATTTCACTCGAGTTAATCATTTTTTTAGAGTTACAAAAGACACGAGCTTCAGGGAGTGTCTTTTGTAACTTTTAAAAAGTAATTAACGAGAGTGAAATAAATTCCATATCCAACAACAACGAGTCGTGTGACCTGTTTCTACCACAATACTATTAAGTCGCATTGGCGGTGTTGTTTTCTGTGAACCGCGGATGATATTTGAGCGAAAACACGTCATCTCGTATATATTCCCGCCGAATTATGACGACGTCAATGATCAGCACGCTGCATTGGCCCACGTGATATCCGTTCGAAGTTCAACTTCTCAAACAATCAAAAGTCCGGAAGGTCATAGTCCACTAGTGGTATATAACATATGTTTATCCAACAGTCAGCACGTTTATACAAAGGTCTGAGAGTGGAGTAACATGGGGTATTGTGGTTGAAATATACATATGCCTATCCAACTAAATTCATTGCTAACAGTAGTACTTTTCGCCTGAAAATGTGATAATCATATTTATTAGCTCTGAACCTAGCGTTTTTTATATTAGAATACATGATATATATCGCTAAACGAGATGTGTGTAAAAAGAGACAAGATTTTAAATATGTAAGAAAGGAAAATCTTGCACACGTGTCTTTGTTCACAAATATCACTGTTTTCATTTCTTTGCTGTGACAGTGCAGGCTGAATTTCCTATGACAGACCATGAGACCAATTCGACCAAATAGCAGCCAAGAAATTCGAAATATCGATACCGTATAATGTGTCCAAGTTGAGAGTATAGCCGCTGAAATATCTTTATTTTTTGTCGACTTAAGCAATCATTGCATCATTTTCCTTTTTTCTTGCTATGGAGTATACGGCAAAAGTCCATTTAAATCCAATTGTGACCTGTGCCCGGTTGTCAGTATAATGTGACCAGGTGATGTGTTTTACTGGGGACCTTTGTCAATACCCTTCATTGTGGTAGCAAATTGAATCGGCAAAATACCCGGACTATCGCAAAAAGGCTTACACGAATTTATCGCAGCCCCCAAAATACAACTCATTCAAACGCACCCACATCGCATACACTGGGAGGCCGTCCTTAAATGATCCTAGCCGTCAATTTGACGTAAAAACCATCAAACCAAAGCAAACCTCGCTTGAGGGCTACTTCTGGACTAAAACCAAATAAGGGGAATGTGAAGCGGGGTATAGCAACTCTTGTTTACGCATGTATTTGTTACAATTAAACAGATTCGTTCAGGCACCTTAGGAGTCCGAGAAGCGATATATATAATTAGTATGTTTCCCCTTCAAACCCCCTTTGTTTGAAGGGAGACTTACTGTATTAGTACCGGTTCTGGATATACTAATAATTCTTGTCCGGGCCATAACCTCTAAACCGTTGAAGATACTTTGACGAAACTTGCAGCATACATGCATCACCTAAAGCAAATGTGCGGTGCTCTGTCATTATGTCACTGTGACTTTGACCTCAAGGAAGGAGGTAAAATTAGTATGAATTTTTCAATAGTTCTTGTCCGGGCGATAACCTTTATATCGTAAAAGACATTTTGATAAAACATTTAGTATACCTGCATCACCCATAAAGGATGTGCAGTGCACAGTGTAGGCCAGTGTGACCTTCACCTAAAGGTAGAAATATCAAAAATAGAGGACTTGTTTTCAAATATTCAAAGGTGTACGCCAAGGTAATGCAATCTGCCCCTCACTGTCTTATTATATATATGTAACAATAATTCAAGAAAACCTCAAGGTTACTAAGCTCCCGCATCTCTTTGATGCAGCTGTCCTATATATAGTAATTAGCTTGTCCGTTTGACCCATTTCTAACTGATTAATAATTTGCTATGGCATCACGAAGGAAAGTTGGTCAGAATAAATAAAATATGTCCAGTGCCTAAGGTCAAAGAGTCAAAGGTTAAAGGATTTGTGCAACGAAAAATGAAAAAATTATATTTGATAAAAGTAGTATTGTAAAACCATAATAACATGCCCTGACGATCGCCTTGGACCTCTCAAGCGAAAGTTGAGATAATGAGTTCGTCGTCATGTGATCGCGTGACGTCATTTTAGTACAAGGGCTCCTCAATCTTACCTTACCTGCTTACATTCTTATATAAGGTCCGTTGATTACCGACCTAAAATACTGTAATTCTGGCAACAATCAGCATGCGAGATACATAAAGTGATGTAGTTGGTAACTTTAAAGTTTGCCTTGATATTTTATCCACATAAAAAACATGTTTTGAGATGGACAAGTAGACATACCAGGGAAAGCGACATCAGCACAGAAAACATTGTCAACATGCATACCTAGTATGTTATTTCGACTCGAAAAAACGGGAAACACAATCTAACTATCTTAAAATGCTATTGTAAATTATATACGTATTCGGTTTAAATACCAACAAACGAAATCAGAACCCCATAAATACACATTATATATTACATCATGTATATATTAACACGGTACAATTATGACAGGGAATTCACTACATGTATAATTATATGTATCATGTCTTTTTACGGAATTAAATTAAAAGGTCGGGATCACGGTAGATAAATGTTAATACGAAGTACTTATTTTTTTTTTTTACGTCAGCTCAGAAATGCAAACAATTTTAAGATGTGATTATTTCAGGTGTTGTACGGAACATTCCCATCTTAGATTTGCTGTAGAAAAACCGGACTTTCGATAGTATTCCCGTGTCGATCTCTGCGTGGATAATTCGGGAATTTGAAGAAGGAAATATCGCTTCTTTATTAAGCTCCATGTCGGTGACAGTTTTTACCAATCCATCGCAACGATTGCACTAGCGACTTTTTTTTTCTTATTCATATTTTTCCAGTGAATACAAAATAAATGTAAAGTGGGCGTTATAATGTACATCGCAATGTACATTTAATTATTATCTGAGATAATTTGACAGGGTGTCAATCTGTTATATACCTTTCCTAATGTGTTAATTGACCTGATGTATAAGATTATAATTGCATGTATCGATCGTCATTTTACCTGTTCCGGCCGCTGCGCAACCCTTTGATATCACAGGTAAGTCATTTCACACCAGTGATGACCTCAGGGGTTATTTGCATCAGGTAACTAGCAAAGATGAAATTGAAGAATTTATGAAATATCTTAAGCTCACATTAATGATAATATTAAAAAAAAGGTTTAGTATTGTAACTCGGATATAGACACCCTGGACGAATCCCCCCCCCCCCCCTACAAAAAAATAAAAATAAAGAATTGCCTTAAAAGTTATTATTCCGTTATTTGCTTTCTATAACCTACATATCAACATACAACCACGGGCCTAAATAGTAAAATCTAATCCAATTCCGTGATACATTCGAACAATAAATAAAACTTAATAAATTAATGTTGGATTTACATTTCGTCCTATTTTCGGAATCGTCTACGTGGAATAAATACACAGTGTCACGCTTGTGTTAGATCACTAATCCAATGTGAATGACACACCCCTGACTTGTAATGTTTCGACAGGGTGTCGATCTCTTTACTACTATATTCTTCGGGATGACGAACGAATTATCATTCAAATGCCCGCAAAACACCATTTTGGCCAATACAGGTTAAAAGTATGCATTGACTTTCGTTTTAAAAAGTATATTGTACGTATTGTATGTATCCGCATGTAACTATCACAACAATATTTGCTGTTATACACGTTATACATATACAATGTGCATGTAAGCAAACAGTGTAATATGGCGATAGTTTAATTTTCCCGTACTAACATGGCGTCGCATGGGGGAGTGGCCTCGTTCTGGGTCACAAAATATGCATCATTTAGAAGTCGGTGAAAATGACCTTATACTCGTGTCAACACAAAGTAACCAGACCACGCTTGCAAGATTGGGTATTTTAATATGGTTTTGAAACATGATTTTTGCCAAATATAAAATTTTCATTTTTCGTTGCAGAAATCCTTTAAGGTCATAGGTAAAATTTTACATTTATTAACTGCTTAACATTTTGTTGTGACATCATGAAGCAAAGTTTGTCAGAATCAAAGACCTCAAGGTCGCCGGGTAAAATTAAAGGTCATATTTTACATTCATTAATTGCTTCACATTAAAGAAAGTTAGTCAGCATATGTCTCAGCTGACCAAATCACAGGGGCAAAGATCACAGTCAAATTAACTTTATTAACTGCTTATCATTTTGTTTTGACATCATGAAGGAAAGTTGTTCAGAATAATATTTCAATGGCCATCAATCTGATTAAAATCATATCTTGATCTCCGCTCAGTTCCGTAAACAAACAAGATAATTCAACGAATTACAGTCCCCCACCGGGTTGTTATCTACAAAGTTATAATCCTTAATAGTGTAGGAGATAGAGCCCGGACAAGCTTTTACTTAAATGTAGGTCAGAGGTCAAAATATAGCAAAATAAAGGTCACAGTGACCCAGTTTTGGTACGTGACACACCACCTTCCCACAGGGAACTATACTACCAAGTATAAAGTTCTAATCCTTAATAGTGTAGGAGATAGAACCTGGACAAATTTTTCTTTCTTTAATGTAGGTCAGAGGTCAAAATATAGGTCACAGTGACCCAGTTTTGGTACGCGACACACCGCCTTCCCACGGGGAACCATACTACCAAGTATTAAGTTCTAGTGCTTTATAGTGTAGGAGATAGAGGCCGGACAAGCTTTTACTTTAATGTAGGTCAGAGGTCAAAATATAGCAAAATAAAGGTCACAGTGACCCGGTTTTGGTACGCGACACACCGCCTTCCCACAGGGAACTATACTACCAAGTATAAAGTTCTAGTCCTTTATAGTGTAGGAGATAGAGCCCGGACAAGCTTTTTCTTTAATGTAGGTCAGAGGTCAAAATATAGGTCACAGTGACCCGGTTTTTGTATGCGACACACCGCCTTCCCACAGGGAACCCACACACTTAGTATAAAGTTCCAGTGTCTTATAGTATGGGAGATAGAGCCCGGACAAATAGTGTGCGGAAGGACGGACGGACGGACGGACGGACACAACGCAAACCTATAGTCCCCCCCGGATTCCGGTGGGGGACTAATAAAGAAGAATAAGAACATTTCTTAATGTTTATTCTTGCACACCCAACCTACTACAATATGTACATTTTCTTAAAAGTGGAGACATATATTTTTGTTCACTAAAACAAGTTTCTAGTTATTTCCTAGGTTTTATATTCCGTGATAACATACACAAACTCTTTCACCAGTTCAATTATCATTACAGCTTTTTCATATTCGATGAATATCAAACACAAAACAATTGAAACCCACTTGATCGATAAAAATGACAGGTCCATAGTCCTGATTTAGTCAAAAACAAATATTCAACATAATAAGACAAACACTGCAAGCTTGTAACACACAAAGGTTGACAGACATGTTTCCCAATATCTGATGGTCTACCACACAGGTAGTAGTGATTTTTATGCTCTTTGCTCACTGGAACGGCAGCTATGTACATATTAGATCATTAATAAATAACACATAACGCAATTTAAGTTTTATGTTGAGATTTTTAAAAATGAAACATAGCACGTGTGTTACTGAGAATCTATTTATATATCTAAGAATAGCTTTCATCATGTCAATAGTATCCGCGATAGGACTTAAACAGAAATACCCAAACCAGTCCAATTTACAATCCCAACTACAGTACTTACTTAGTAAAGGATGGATTCTATTGACACAACATTAAACAAAACAAACCACAAGTGACAATTCCGATGTATAGCCACTTTATTTCAGTATAAACTTAAATAAGGATTTGTTTTTCTTGCGTAAAACATCGTTTGAATGTTATGACACTTCTTGTAGAAAAGTTACATCATCTACCCTTTTCGTTCTGTGATTTTTTCCAATGTGCTTCGTGTTTTTTGTAGAAGTTATCAATCTTTACCGCTTAAATTCCTCTCATCACTTTTCACAAATAAAATATGCATTCCAATTACAGCCACTGTCATGGAGTGCCCCAAAGTAAAACGAAAGGCATTCAAAAGTACTATCAACTACTATCGGAATGGCGGAATCCATGGCCTGTCCTGTTGTCGATGTCCAGGTCCCACCAGACAGAATTCCGCCTATCCACCAGAGGCCTGAAAAACCGAACATCCAAATATACGTCTAAAATTAATATAGCACTTGTCATTATTATTTGTTTCGTTTCATTTGAAACTTTTTGTTCCTTTTTGTGCATTGTTGGTTGTGGGTGTGTGTGAATTAGTGAGGCTGCGGTATGTTTGTGTAATCCTTCTTGTGAGGCTGAGGTATGTTTGTATAATCATTCTTGTGAGGCTGCGGTATGTTCGTGTAATCCTTCTTGTGAGGCTGCGGTATGTTCGTGTAATCATTCTTGTGAGGCTGCGGTATGTTCGTGTAATCCTTCTTGAAAGGCTGCAGTATATTCGTGTAATCATTCTTGTGAAGCTGCGTCACGTTCGTGTAATCATTCTTGTAAGGCTGCGGTATGTTCGTGTAAGCCTTCTTGTGAGGCTGTGGTATGTTCGTGTAATCCTTCTTGTGAGGCCGCGGTATGTTCGTGTAATCCTTCTTGTGAGGCCGCGGTATGTTCGTTTAATCATTCTTGTGAGGCCGCGGTATGTTCGTGTAATCCTTCGTGTGAGGCTGTGGTATGTTCGTGTAATCCTTCTTGGGAGGCTGCGGTATGTTCGTTTAATCCTTCTTGTGAGGCTGCGGTATGTTCGTTTAATCATTCTTGTGAGGCCGCGGTATGTTCGTGTAATCCTTCGTGTGAGGCTGTGGTATGTTCGTGTCATCCTTCTTGGGAGGCTGCGGTATGTTCGTTTAATCCTTCTTGTGAGGCTGCGGTATGTTGGTGTAATTCTTCTTGCGATAGTACGGATCTTTTGTGCATTGTATAGCTTTCTTTATAGCTTTATTCAAATAACTGCCCTCTTTGGATGAGTGACTTATACATTACCCTTATATACAGACACGTAAAACCAGCTTCAAGTTATTCCGTATCAGGAACCATTGTGTATTGTATATATACGTGTTAAACTTTCCGAAAAGCTCATAAAACCTACAAATCAATCTTAAAAACGTTCATTTTTTCATTTAAAAATTGATATAGATGCTGATAATAATAATTTTTAAAAATGTGGAAAAAGAAAACAGCATAATATTGGCTAGACAATATTTCGTTAAATATTTTTTTACATAACATAACTTCTACTAAGTTTTCGCTGTTACTTGAATTGTATGAAAAAAGAGGATTCATACTCAAACGTATTTGAAGCTGTTTCAGAAACCTCGAATTTACATTTGCATGAATGAAAAATATTACAAACTAAATAATAAACAAGAGCACCGCAAGCGGAGGCATGATACGCCCGCCGTACCCTATCGGAAGTATATTTGTATGGAAACACAAAGAAAGTTCTGACACTTTCTACATAATATTCGAAAACTACATCAGATACTAAGTCCTAAAGGACCATAACTCTAGTAAATATTGTCGAATTAAACTGTCATTCAGGAAAACACAATTTCATATCATAATGATTAAACCTAACAAGTTTTGAAGATATCGATTGAAAATTGTAGGAGAAGATCTTCGGACAAACAACAATTTACAACAGAAATACATTTTCTATATATAAATGCCTATATGTTGCAATTGCAACTATGCGATGCTGTTACGCGAAAAGTTGAAATCACTCAACAAACCCCGTAATATATGTTGAATTTTATAGCTATTTGAAGTGCCATACAAAATTACAGAGGAATTGAAGAAAAGCAAAAAAAGTTCTGATATTTTTTACATAAGGTCTGAAATTCCATCAGATACGGAGTTCCAAAGGGCCATAACTCTACTAAATATTGTTAAAACAAACTGTCATTCAGGAAAACACAATTTCATTTCATTATGATTAAGCCTAGCAAGTTTAAAAGATATCGGTTGAAAACTGTAGAAGGAGATCTCCGGACAAAACAACAGTTTACAACAGAAATGCATTTGCTATATATAAATGCCTATATGTTGTAATTGCAATTATGCAACGTTGTTACGCGAAAAGTTGAAAAACTCAACAAAACCCGTAATATATTTTAAATATTATAGATATTCGAAGTACAATACAAAAAATAGAGGAATTGAAGAAAAAGCAAAAAAGTTCTGATATTTTTTACATAAGGTCTGAAATTGCATCAGATACAGAGTTCCAAAGGGCTAAAACTCTGGTAAATATTGTTGAAACAAAATGTCATTCAGGAAAACACAACTTCATCTCATGATGATTAAGCCTAGCAAGTTTGAAATATATCGGTTGAAAACTGTAGGAGAAGATCTCCGGACAAAACAACAGTTTACAACAGAAATGCATTTTCTACATAATGCCTATATCTAACTATGAAATACTGTTACGCAAAAAGTTGAGATTACTAAAAGAAAACCCGTAATATATATTAAATATTATAGATATTCGAAGTACCATCCAAATTTCAGAGGAATTGAAGAAAACACAAAAGGTTCTGACGTTTTCTAATTAATGCCCGAAATTGCGTCCCAAAGGGCCATAACTCTAGTGAATATTCTTGAATCAAATTGTCTTTCAGGAAAACACAATTTCATGTTATGGTGGTTAAGCCAAGCAAGTTTAAAAGAAATCGGTTGAAAACTGTAGGAGGAGATCTCCGGACAAACAAAAGTTTACGACGGACGTACGTACGTACGTGGGGACGGACGGACGGACAACGCCATACCATAATACGTCCCGTCATTTTTGACGGGCGTATACAAATGAAACACGGACATATGCGATCAACATTGAAATTTCACTAGTTCGATGTCAGTTAGAGCCAGGTATGCAGCAAACCAATCTGAGTAAAATGCAGACCCTAATTTTCATTCCCGTTATATAAAGATATGACAACATTCCATATGAGGAGACGTTCTGGCGACCTTTGTGGTCTCTTTAATTCACTCTCCAATATAATGTTTTTCTAATTTATAAGCTTACTCTTCCGGAACACATGGTCTTATTCTCTTGTATTTTACAAGAGTCTCCATGTATATTTTTACTTTGTTCATATTTTGCCCCTGGTTAACGCTTCGGTTTTCTTTTATTTATTATTATTATGACAGGACACGGCTGTCGTCAGCATCAAGTCATTTCGTTACAATTTTCATGAAAGCTTGTTGTGACGAAAAGACTTAACGCACAAAACGGATCATACAAGCATTTTCGCAAACAACATTCACGTCTAAGATTCTGCAAGCCGTAATTGTATTTGCTGATACTAAATGACACCAGTACAAGTCTTCGTATAGGACGTTGTCAGATCCTGGTACTACAGAATGGGGGGAAAAAAACTGCATTTAACCACATTGGCAGTACATTTACTCTGATGAAACTTGACATACCCAGAATTGATATACGAGATAAAACCTTTCTTTAACTAGTTTTTGTTTTCATACCAGGCTGAATTTGTTAAAGAGCTAACAGGAAAGGTAACGAAAACCTTGCCAAATCTTTTAATATCACTTTCAGATATATCGACGATGTGTTGTCTATATACAACAAGAAGTTTGCTGACCACATCGGTCGTATATACCCTTCTGAACTTGAAATTAAGGACACAACATACTCTTCTACATCAGCTGCTTACCTCGATCTCTACTTAAACTACGACCAACATGGACAGCTTACTACTAAGCTATACGATAAATGTGACGATTTCAATTTTCCGATTGTGAACTTTCCATTTCTTGATAGTAACATCCCTGCTTCTCCAACCTATGGTTTTTACATGTCGCATTTGATTCGATTTTCTAGGGCTTGCTCTAAATATCCCGATTTTCATGATCGATGTCGACTGATGATAAAACAAACTAACACCACAATGATTCGCGAGATGCA
Source organism: Mimachlamys varia (assembly GCA_947623455.1). NCBI lineage: Eukaryota > Metazoa > Mollusca > Bivalvia > Pectinida > Pectinidae > Mimachlamys > Mimachlamys varia. The sequence continues at coordinate 33,219,588 of OX392545.1, forward strand.
GGTTGATTAGAAATATGGGTTAGTTTTATGGTCGCCATCTTTGTCTCATTGAGAAATATTCTGTATCTTTAAGTGATACGAAAATGGACGTTTCTGAGTATGCTCATTAGTGTGTTTACTTGTGATTGACAATGATACTCGGTTCTCATTTTGAGGACTCGATGTTTACATGGCGGGTGTCATCGATGAAGCAGAAGACGATTACTTTTCCGGAACACCTGGTCTTATTCTCTTGGACTTTTACAAGAGTCTCCTTGTAAATATTTCCTTTGTTCATATTTTGCCCCTGGTTTAATCGATTTTGAATTTGGATTATGATCTTGTTAACGCTTCGGTATTCTCTTATTTATTTGGTTATCGCATGAGCGTTAGCCCCTTCTAGGCTAAAGTTCTGTTCCCTGTCCTGCGGTATGCATATATTTTTACTTCTACTTCAACAACTGCACATTTTATTTCCTTCCCCCGCTCTTTGTATTTATTACAATACCTGTTAGAGGGTAGGCATTCGTAAGGGCTTGATATTTCTCCATTGTGTCAATAACGACAAGTCTGCCACCCTCATTCACACAATAATTCTGGGAATCCTGCCAAGAATAACGCCCAAAAGTGTTGAAAAACTTCACAAGCATTCCAGAGAGGTACCTGTATCCTTGTCCTATGAACAAAGCTGAAAAAATAAATAAAAACTTATTTGAAGACATTTGAATACGGCCCAGAAACAGAGAGCACGGAAATATTAGACCACGTCGAAAGACACATTTTTTGATGGATTGCTTATGTTTAGTCTCGGAGGTTTGCTGTACACCGTACAAAATGTACGTAATATACACATTTTCGTAGAACACGATAAGAATTATACAGTACAAATTTAACTATTTTGACTAAATTAGTTTGTACGCACATTATCCTTCTTCTATATCAGTTTAGAAGATCGGATTCCGACCTTTTAGCCCCTAGTATCAATGACGTCTATTAAAAGGACGAAACCGCTGTATGATGCAGTTTAATTCATTTTTTCGGCAAAATGTATCTATTATTTAATTTAAAAGGTCCAGCATGTGTGTGTGTTACGTCATCTGTTTCATAATATAATGTTTGACCCGTAACCGTCATTGAATTCCTTACTGTTGATTGAAAATCAATATGATATAATAAAGCCGGGTTTATTCCTAAATGTTTGTGATATGCTTTGTTGGTGTTGGAAGACAGTTTTCTCTCGAGCTTTAATAACATTTATTGTTTTACATAAAGTTACTTGTTGTCGTAGCACCTAAGCATTTCTTGAGTTTGGAGAAAAGATGTTGGAACAAACTGTTGTTTTTGTTGTCATCGAGATGGGTAACCAAAACCTAACCAATTTTTCAATTTCACTTTCAGTTACATCGACGATGTTCTGTCCATAGGCAACGTGCATTTTGCTGACTTAGTTGATAAGTTATAACCCTTTTGAATTTGAAATCAAGGACCATTTTGGTTTTGTCCCACATTTGCGTTGCCCATATGTACTAAAAAGTCGAAAATGTGTATGTTTATTTCTGCTATGTGCAATGTTTTGCTATAATGTTATGTTGGAAAAAAGTCATCTTGTTTCAAAATAAATACTTTGTCAGCTTCTTGGAGGTTGGCCATTTTCATTCACATTCAGAGTTGAGTTGTTTCTTGTTATGGTGTGTAGATGCATAAAAGACTCTTTTATATCAGCTTCTTACCTCGATCTTTACTTTAACCAGCATGGGTGTCTTACTATAAGTCTATGTGATAAATGTGATGTTTTCGATTTTCCGATCGTGAACGTTCCCTTTCTTGACAAGCAATTTTACTACACAGGAATTCGAGAGAAGTACATTGATGAGAACTATTAATTAACATTAGTTTTTATGCTCATAGTTGTGATTGAGAATGATAATTTGGTTCTGACTTTGAGGACTTGGCATTCTGATGGATGTGACAAAGCTGTACATGGTGAATGTTGTCGATGAAACAGAAGACGCTTATTCTTATGGGACAACGGGCCGTATTATGTTGTATTTTTACAAGGGCCTCCATATAAATCTTCCTTTTTTCATAGTTTGCCCCCAGTTTAATCGATTTTGAGTTCGGATTATAGTTTCATTGACGCTTCGGTATTCTCGGTATAGTTCAGGACTACACCAACATCAGTTATTCAAACAAATAATGTTAAATGCCTTTGAGCGATATAACATTTAAATGTTCAAAACAGGGTACGTGTAGATTTGTTTAGCTATCAACCGGAAAAAAGTACCGATCGTTAAACCCCAATAATAGATCTACTTATATCACAGGATGTATCGCCTATTCCGATCGATCCTCTATAAATAATTCATTTGATTAGGTATGGAACGATTTCAGCAGTAAAGCATCATGTCGCGACCCAATTCTTTGTCGCAACCTCTTTTTTTGATCCAAAACAAATATTATTCCTTAACCACCGACACAACAAATTATTGACCTTTGACCGCACATCCATAAACAAAGAGTGTGTAACTGCTGGCTGTAAAAATATCAGGAGGCAATACCGAAACGTCATCAAAACCGTTTTTTACAGTTGTGGTAACGCACAACGCATTAAAAAAATGCGTGCTTGTATCATGCAAACATCCTTCGCCCATGGTACGCACAACGGGGCGATGTAAAGATCGCGAGTTTACGTGTGTGAACAAAGTTTTCAGCAAAAAAGAACTGTTATGAAAAAATGGCGACACACTGACGATTTTATAAGAATAATCAAGCACAAAAATCATAAAATATTGGCCGTTCGTGAAGTGGAAGAAATACACAGAACTACTCAATGGTCATTTTTTTAAATCCTTTAAAATAAGTCATACAAATAACAAACATCTGATGTTTTGCTACATTTTTCTAATGCATATTTGCTATCAAAATTGATAATATTTTTTTAAATATTACACAGATATCTCACCTGAGATCAAAACGAGTTTTGAACGTGATTGAAACCTCACAAGAACAGATCCTGAAATAACCTGTGGTGGTCTTCTTTCAGATTTTATGTTAAAATAAATATAATAAAATGCGATGTTTTTTGTGTGTATTCATGTAAACCTATTTTTACCTTTCGTAACGCAAGTTCATTTATGAATATTTTGTTTCATTTCCGATATAATTTATTGGTAAACAAACAAATTGAGCAACAGGCGTAGCCTATATAAACTGTCTCCTATTTATGAATATATAGTGGCCACGGAGTAAGCGAAGGCACCGAGTAAGGATGAGAAGAAGTGAACATGAATCTCACAATACAGAAGATGGTCAATTAATTGCCATAGGGATATTTAACTTGTTTAACGTCAAATAAAAATTCAATGCTCATTTAAGAACATGTGTTTGGTGTAAGCGTCCTTTTTGTGTCTTTGCAAAGGATCGGTGTGTTTGATATTTGTGCAATAGCGTAAGATCCGCACTTTCACGACATTGTCTAACTGCTGAACGAACTTTCAAGGAAATGGATATTAACTAACCTTTGTTAATGGCGAAGAGATTAGATGTGGTCGTCGGAGTGAGATTCCTAGATAACATCTCACATGTGTTGGTGCCTTTGTCCCATCCAATGGCGAGACACGAGGAATCCTGGTCACAGAGAGCCGCACATTGTAGCTTAGATTTCACACCAGCTGTGATTGTTTGGAAATCAAATTCCATTTCAACGGATCCCTCGGTTGAACTGAAAACATGATTCTGGATTGTACCGGATGACACTGCAAGTAAAATAAGAACTTCTTGAGTTTAATTCGTTGAAATATCCGCTAAATGTACATACAACCAGTAAAATTTAAAGGGGGGAATTTTAGTTTAAAAATAGAAACCTATCTTGGAATTGTTGTCTTCTGATCCTGATATGATGACTTTGTAAACCTTTATATCCTCGATACATTAGTCAAGAAAAATGTTTTTCTCGAGAATCGCCGAAAATATTGAATTTTAGAATATGACGCAACACGCACACATCTGCTGCACCTTTTAAATTTAGCAATAGAGTATGCCGAAAAATGAATTAAAACTGCATCATACAGCTTTTTCGTCCTCCTATGACACTTCAGTGATGCTAGGGACCAAAAGGTGGGAATCCAAAATGTCTAAACGAATATAGAAGCAGAAGGGTCAGGTAAAAATAAACTAGTTCTGTATAATTTCAAATCGTGTACTACGAAAATGTGTATATTATGTACCGTGCCACTACTCAAATGAGATTAACCGTGGCTATGGAGGCTCCAGCAAACCTCTGGGACTAAAACATCCAGCAACAGAGTCCGCCACCCCAGCATAAAAGATGACGTAACACAAATATGATGCAAAAAAGATGCGAACAAGATCCCTTTGAGTCTTTTCGAAGAAGAGTAGGTGTGATAACGTCGGCTCAGAGGATAGCGCAATAATCTTAAATTTATAGAAATAGACCTTTATTAGCTATTTTGGCGGACATCCAAAATCATATATAATACCAAATTCGATAGTAAACCCTGGGCGGCCAGGTCGGTGCAGATCGACGGTTGTTTTCGGTTTTTTTTTCTGGGAACAGAATCGTCTCACTCTCGGTCATCTTCCATTCGCGCTAAGTCATCTTGGTACGACCGTCAAACTTCCTCCAACGAATTTTAGGAAGAGCAATGTTAGGCAAAGGGGTCGTCTTCAAAATTATAGCGCCCCTATGCAGGTTGGTAGGCCAGACGACTCCTATATCCACCCTCTCAACCCATTCCCCTTGCCTTTCCTCCTACATACTTTATCCCCTCTACTCTCTTTCCTATCTTTTCTCGTCTACCGAAGGTCGCAAGGCCATGTGAGGACGTAAAACTCTCAAAATAAATAAACATATGATGCACCTTTGAAATATAGTAATAGCAAATAGAATAGAAATAAAAGAATAGAAAGTGGCTCTATTATGATGTGCAATAAAAAATATTATTTTTAAAATTTTAATGCGAAATTCTTGGTTTAATCAAATTAATTAACAAAATTGTACCTTTAAGATGAATTCAAGTTAACTTAGATGTTATGTATTTAATCTTTGAAAATCATGTGAACTTCACAATAATGTTCATTTTCAGTATTTGCTTTCTTTTGATTTTGTTCGTCAATACTGACATTGCCTATTTAGATACTTTCTTGTATTTTGATTTATTTGATCAAATCAATTTTCGAAACAATCGTGTTTTCTATCACTCTCTCACTCTAAGTGTTTTTGCAAAGTAATATATATGTGTCAGTAACATGCTACACTTACCTGCTATTGAAACGCATTGGACAAACAGAAAAGCCGTCTGCATTCTGTAACAACTCAAGAGCCACTGGTTAGCATTATAGAAATGCAAATCGTTGCCCCTACCCACCAATGTAAATATACCAAGAGGTATACAATTGACTCTGAAAAATGTTTAACATATGATGTACGCCAATCGAGCATTGCAAAGTACAAGGTAAATGAACAACGGATCAATATATCAGTCTAAGCTAACAGGCAATCGCAATCCATATTGAAATGATTTAGAAATGTTTTGTTGAGTCTTGTCTATCTTGTCTGTTTGAGAGCAAACTCAATCTGACTGCAGTAAATATTACACTGAAAGTGTTTTTGGGAATTCGTCCAAGAGAGAGACTCTTACGAAAATCTTACACATATTTGACTGGAGTTCAACAAGGTTACATGTTGGTCGTTTGTTTAGATTTTTCGCTATTTTACTTCATGTGCTGTTGTTAGAATTTCACCTCCTTTAAAGCTAGCTTTTCATGTGTAGACACCAGTTTCGGAAAGGCCAAATGTTAATCTCTAACCAAATTTCCTCTTCTTTTTTTTTCAAATGTAAAGCCCACAAAGTAAACTTTATCATGTTTATGTCAATTTTACTGCTTATTTTGTTTTTAGATTTTGATACACATGATATTATAGGGTTTATTCATTGTACAAAAATATCACCCATGGCCAAATAATCCTACTGTACACTGCCACCATACCAAATTACATTTCAATATATCTTTCATTCTATATAATTATTCCAGATATTTTGCCAATTTAAAGTGCTACAATTAAGCATTGAACTGCTTTCAGTTGGGATTCATAGGCCTATGAATGCCAACTGAAAGCAGTCCAATGCTTATATTTACCATTTCCCGTTTTCATTTGGTTGTTCAATTTTTTTTTCATCCTTCAAATTCAAAATTCCCGCCAACAAACATTCAGTTCCTGGAACAGCCAACAGCTGCAACTTGTTAGGAGGGAACAAAAAATAGTTCGTGGAATAATAACAAGTATTATCAATACCAATTTTTAATTTTTTTTTTTTCAATTCTGACATACATTTACATTATCTACAATATTCATATTCCATAAAGTATTTATTTGCACAGATAAAAAAATCAGTCAATTTTCTCACGCTATAAATCGTCTGCGGATGCCTACACGCACATTACGGCAGTGAACGGTATCACCACGCTTCGTCGGGGAGTGTTGAACAGTTCAATTGTTGAAGTTAAACACACAGTCTTTAAAAGAGGAATTAGCGAATGAAAATGCCCTGCCATGATTTATTCCTTTTCCATCCATCTGAAAGCTGAGGACATGCTCGTCTCGACTAACATTTCCCCAGTAGCCCTTTCATCACTATTTCTGCTACACAAAGATTATGTTCATTAAAGTTACCAAACATTTCGGACATTGGCAATGTCCAGGTCTTGTACTTTCAATACATCTCCAAATCTTTCGTAAGGGGGTAACATATTGAAGGGGAAAATCTTTTGTAAGTTTCATGCTGTTGACACAAGCTGTATTGCTTGGAAATTGAACAAAAACTAAAGCCCTATACACAGAAATTGGATAATATTTGTTGCCATGATACCACAGAAACATTAATGAAAGGGCCATAACTCCGCCAAAAGTGGCAATTGAACGTGTTCAAGCCCTTTAGGCATTGTAACCAAGAAAATCGAGTATATGTGTTGCTGTTATTGCACGGAAACGAAGTGTGGAAGACAGACAGACGGACAAACCAAAATTAATATTAAGTTTCGGTGAAAGCGGGGTATAAAAATAAGAACATTCTAATTATCAATATGTGATGTTATCGACTTTTAAAATCATTTAGTGTCTCATTACATATTTTAGCAAGATATGTACTCAATTAATTCATTATTGTTTTCTGTTCGTCATGATATTCATTGTCAATGATATATTATGCATGTTGCGTTAATAATTGACCACTTGTTAATATACCTTTGGGCAACCAACTTCACACTCAATCAATGGATGAGGAAACGACATTGTACCTACATGTACACGGGATCAATATAATAATTTACAAATTGGACAATTAATACAGGATGGATGAAGGATCGATTTTATAACAATAACAAATCCAAGAAACAAACAAAATGACTTGTGTTATACGTGTATCATTTTGTACGATGTATACTTTATTCAGATGACAAGTTTAATACAAATTTACATGGAGACAGGTATTATTAGTTCATTGATTTGTGATGATTGAATACGGGGAAAATGAGGTCGGTATTAAAGGCCTCGCCAAATACACGAATTTTAAATTCGTTACATGGCTTTCGAAGGTTAGATACGGGAATATACGAGAAGACAAGTTTGGTGTAAATTAACATGGAGACAGGTATTATTCGTGACATGGTTTGTGAAGGGAATTTATCTTTTCACAATTTTATTTTCTATATCTTGATCAATGTTTACAGATATTTAGTAAAAAAGCAGAAAGAATCCATCTAAAGCAACACAATGCTTACCACGACCTGATACATATAAATTCCCGTATTCAAAATTCATTAACCGTGTAACGAAGTGTCCTTCCACTTTTTGGTCATGAAAATCTAAGTACACAAAACAAAACAAACAAGAAATATAAAAGCGTGCAAACTTTTTAACTGGCTTTCAACGCAGGGGCTTGGGGCTTGTCTAGATGATTAATTAATGCCCCCCCCCCTTCATACCTAATCGCTTATTAAACAGGTATTCCCGTATGAAATCATAGGCCTAGTCAATCGTTAATCATCCTAAAAATGACTAATGTTTGAAGAATTATATTTGACAACTGGTATTCTGCCCCTCATCCCCACCAAATCATAGTCAATCGCTAATTAAAACATCTTGAGAAGCCTCTGTGCATACAAATATAAGTAGGTGATCACATAACTCATACTGATATACAGTCAAACCCGTATTAAGCGGCCACCAAAGGAACCGACATATATTGGCTGCTTAAGACAGGTGGCTAATTAAACCAGGTTTGCCAGAGAAGATCAAAGTTTTGATGAATGTATTGTTTCTTAAACAAATCAGCCATTGTAGTTTGCTTGCTTGTACAATTCACATATAGGTTTGACTGTATATTAACGGACTGTTTGAAGCCTAGGTCCTGTCCCTTTACCATTAGATTACCCCTAAACGTATTTCGGCACACGTCACTTGCGTATACCGTTGCCGTCTCCAGACGAGAAATGACGTCACACGCGTCACAGGCCTAATAAAGGAACCGAGAGCGGCGAATACGGAAATGTATGGGACAGCCACGTTACGTCTTTAAACCAATCGAATAATGACAGTCTTACAAGTGGAAGGATATATATATATTCAGCGACATGTGTGCAATAATTACGTCGTCTGTCAGCTGTAACCAGTGTCTAACACAGTGGAGATTGTGGCGTTGGGTACTAAGGTAGGTTGGTTGATCTACCAACGTCATGATAACAACTGAGTTAATTCAAGGACGCGATGTGTTTGTTGAAAGCGTGTGTAATTTAGACGCCGTGATATTTTGGTTTTAGCCTTCTCGCGACAGTACGGAATTCTTCGCCGATTTAAAGTGCTACCACACTGAAGTATACTGTCGAAGGCCTCCAGCAGAACACCCCACCCGGTCACATTATTCTGACAACGGTTGAACTAATCGTTCCACTCCCATAATACTGAAATACCGAGGAATGACTTATGGCTCTGATAAGGATTGTGGTGAAAGTAACAAAGAACAAAAATCGATTGAACGCCCCTAAAGAATCTCATCACTAAATGTTATTTTGAATAATAGAAAAGAGTGTATACAAACCCTTGTCTATTAGTTACCAGACTTTGTAGACAAAGATATTATGGATATAGATACAACCAGTACTGTCTATGAGAACTTTCTTGTTAATACCTTGGCAAGTTAGATTAAGATCTACTGCTTGACTAAGAAACAGAACCTTACAACCGGTAGTTGTGATGGTTTACCCTGTTTAACCTCACAATGCTATGTTGCCAGGTTTAACAGCAGGTCTGAGTTGTGTTTCTATACACAATGCCTTAGCTGTGGTGGTTTACTTTGTTTGATGTTACGCTTTCACGTTACCAGACTTGCCATCATATCGTGGTTTTCATGGTTTGCCTGATTTTACGGTACAATAAGTTACAGAAGGTTTTAGTTTTGAATGTTTACCTGATATCATGTGACGCATTATTAAATTATCCCAACTAGAACACAAGCTCATTTTAAACTCATATAAACATTCATGTTTGTAAATAAAAAACAGAGAATAACAAAGCTTCAAACCATAATCCTAAATCAAATTCGATAAAACTAAAGGCAAAATAGGAACAAAGGCATCATTTACATGAAGACCTTTGTAAACGTACATAGAATAAGACCAGGTGTTTATAATAAATCTTTCACCAGGTAATTCATTAAAAATCTTTTTTTTTTCTATTTTCGAGGTAAACAAAACCAAAAACACTAAATTGATCGACACTAATATCTACGAGTAACTATATTGTCCTGATTAAGTCGATACACAAACATTCAGCATAATGAGATATACATTACAAGCGTGTTACCTAAATGTTAACAAAATATATTCGAACATCCGATGGTCCACCACACGGGTTGTAAAATGTTGTTTGTATGAACTTACTGAAACGACTCCTATGATAACATAAGTACTTTGAAGGGCATTCGTTATAACACATAATACAAATAAACACAAGAAATATGTAGGGATTTAAAAAAAAACCATTAGTGTCCATGTTTCAATGTGTATGTATTTAAGTGACTGGGGAAAATCTTCCATCGCTATTCAAATAGTAAATTTAAAAACAAATCCAATTTATAATATCAGTTTTTACTAACATTAGGACTATATTGACAGGACACTAAATAAACAAAATATATCTGTGGTGGTTTACTTTGTTTAATGTTACGCTGTCACGTTACCAGACTTGCCATCATATCGTGGTTATCATGGTTTGCCTGATTTTACGGTTCAATAAGTTACAGAAGGTTTTAGTTTTGAAGGTTTACCTGATATCATGTGACGCATTATTAAATTATCCCAACTAGAACACAAGCTCATTTTAAACTCATATAAACATTCATGTTTGTAAATAAAAAACAGAGAATAACAAAGCTTCAAACCATAATCCTAAATCAAATTCGATAAAACTAAAGGCAAAATAGGAACAAAGGCATCATTTACATGAAGACCTTTGTAAACGTACATAGAATAAGACCAGGTGTTTATAATAAATCTTTCACCAGGTAATTCATTAAAAATCTTTTTTTTTTTTATTTTCGAGGTAAACAAAACCAAAAACACTAAATTGATCGACACTAATATCTACGAGTAACTATATTGTCCTGATTAAGTCGATACACAAACATTCAGCATAATGAGATATACATTACAAGCGTGTTACATAAATGTTAACAAAATATATTCGAACATCCGATGGTCCACCACACGGGTTGTAAAATGTTGTTTGTATGAACTTACTGAAACGACTCCTATGATAACATAAGTACTTTGAAGGGCATTCGTTATAACACATAATACAAATAAACACAAGAAATATGTAGGGATTTAAAAAAACCCATTAGTGTCCATGTTTCAATGTGTATGTATTTAAGTAACTGATGAAAAAACCTTCCATCGCTATTCCAATAGTAAATTTCAAAACAAATCCAATTTATAATTTCAGTTTTTACTAACATTAGGACTATATTGACAGGACACTAAATAAACAAAATATATCTGATTCATTACGACACTTTGTAAGTATTCTTTAGATAATAATCTGCTTTCTGTCACGTTAAACATCGCTGATATAATATAGCACTTGTCATAGGTCTTGCGGAAATGTTACCTCGTCAACACATTTAAAAATGGCGATTTTCATTCCGTGCGATTGTAAGCTGTCTTCCAATGTTTTATGTAAGTTATCAATCTTTTCTTCTTGAATTTCTTTCATCACTTTTCACAAATGAAATATGCAACCCAATCACAGCCACTGTCATTGAGGTTTCCATCGTAGAACGAAAGGCATTCAAGCGTATTATCAACTACTATAGGAATGGCGGAATCCATGGCCTGTCCTGTGGTCGATGTCCAGGTCCCACCAGACAGAATTCCGCCTACCCACCAGAGTCCTGAAAAACCGAACATCCAAATATACGTCTAAAATGAATAAAGCACTTGTCATTATTATTTTTTTCGTTTCATTTGAGTTATACCGTTATCCATTACCCTTAAGACCAGCTTCGATGCTTTCAGGGTCAGGAAACACTTACAAAATATTATTCTTTTATTATGTTGAACTTTCCGAAAAACTTCAACAAAATAATATTCCGACCAGTTTTGTTTTCGTTCATTTACAAATACATATAAATTAAATAATAATAAAAATAATAAAGAGGTCCAAGACAGGTCTTGGAGCCCTTCAACGACTTCTTTTTTTGTTCTTATGATGTTGGATCATTTTTCCTCTTTTCCCTTACCATTTATTTAAAATTAAGATAGAGTTCCTGTTTGAAAACAGCAATATTAATTGAAAAATATTAGCCTGTGAGCATTTTTTATCGTTCTGGCCATTCCTAAAAACAAATAGAACAAGTAAGGACCAGTACAACCTTCGTATGAAATTTAATTAATTTCCACAAAATCCGAGATGGTCTCCTGTCAGCCATTTGGTTTTCCTTCTTATCAGTCCCAAAATTAATAGGGCACTTCTAAACACCAAACCATATAGCAATTATTAATAAATTGTCATAAATAATAAAATAATAACAGTCAGCCATATTGGTTAATAGATCTATCCTAAAATAGACTATGCACAACGAGGCATCAATGACAACCTAAATATGAAAAACATCTGCGTAGACCAACTCTCTTGTTTTCGGTAGTCTGTAGATTCTTTCACTGTATAAATAGGTGATTCGAATCAACATTTTCAACAATTAAAGATAAATATGAGGAAATTAAAACAACGATTACCGTATAGATATATTGTAATTTGACCAGGTGTATGTTATCTTGGTTTGAGTAAATAATGCAGTAAATGTACTTTGACGAAACTTCAAAATTGCAATAAAAAGAAACTTTTTTTGTAATATTGTGAGCGTTCGTTACGTTAAGAAGACTTTTGGTAGAAATAGCATTCCCCACCACTCGTTGTTTTCATTGCAATACCTTTTAGTTGGTTGGCATTCCGAAGGGCTTGATATTTTTCCATTGTGTCAATAACGACAAGTCTGCCACCCTCATTTACACAATAGGCCTGGGAATCCTGCCAGGAATAACGCCCAAAAGTGTTGAAGAACTTCACAAGCATTCCAGAGAGGTAGGTGTATCCCTATAAACAATACTGAAAAACAAAACCAACATTAAAGACATACATTCTCTGGATTGTTTTTGTTAAAGTGACCTTTTTTCGCTGTCTTTTGAACGGACCAAATTTAGTTACCATGTAGAATAGGAACTAGACATGTCTGAGACATAAATGCCTCCTTCTCCCATATCAAATTAGTTCTTCATGCTTATTACGTTTGCAAAGTTTGATGACAATCGGATCCGTAGTCCGATGTCCCGTCGCGTCCTATGGTTATGAAACCAGCTTAATTTAATAATTACTGATGCGATAGTTTTCAAACTTCGCATCCAAGAAGACCGCAACGGCCTCTGATTGTCTAAAACATCCTGTTATAAATTTACCTCTACGTTACGGAAAATGATGAAACTTCGTGGGAGGGATGATAAAAGGACGGTTCGAATTATAAACACAAAATATGGCATTACGATTCAAGATGGCCGCCAAATAAAGGCTTCTGATTTGACGAAATTTAAATAGTGTCCTATTTTGAGTTCGGATTATTGTTTTGTTGACGCATCGGTATTCTGATTTTTTTTGTTCGGGAGTACACCACATCAATTGATCAAACATGTAACGTTCAGTACTTGTCAACAATACTGACATTTAATCATTTTTTATTTACAAAAACCGGCCAAATGTACCAATTGTTGAGACCCTATGATATAGCTGCTAAAAGTACCATGGCACATCGCCTACTTTGATCACATATAAATAATCTATATGCACAAGTACGGGACAGTAAAACCTAATGTCATGACAAACAAACCTGTGTTGCATTCAATTTGCAATAACAAAAACCATACCGAGACAAGGTTCGATTGACCTGTGAAAATGCACCAATTAGCAAGGGTGTGTAACGGCTGGTTGTACAATAATAACGGGAGGAAATACCGAAGCTCAGCAAAACCATTTTGGCAATTAACCCAGACAGTTCAAAACTTTTATATTCATTTATTTTTATAAATAGTTAACAATTTATTTAAAATTATTCCGCCATGCCTAATGACCCTATATTTCCGGTAATCGTTAGTGAGGCAGTGACAGACATTCTATTTTCCCCTTGCTTAGAAACCAGGTAAGGGATATGGGTATACAAGTTACATTCTACTGGTCGCTGTCAGATCCTACACACGAAAGTAATATTGATGATCTGTATTTTAATCAGATTGCGTTTGAACTTTTTACAATTGAATAGCAGCAAGCGACTAAATATAAGAGGGAAATCGATTCAAAAGGTGCTCTGTGTGGTCTTAAAGTATGACAAAATGCCACACGAAGTGTTTTTTGAAAACATAGTGTATATATATGTTAATGATATGTCATGGTCATCTTGCGATGTCCTCTTTTTTTAGTGAGATGACAGGACTAAGTCAAAACAAATTGACATTTAAATGATGGGCTAACATTTGCGTGCTGTGATTATTGAGTGACAATAACGGAACTTTTAAGGATAATCAGCACAACAAAAAGCATTTCGAACGGCGAGGTTTAAGCTAATTGACGATAATAATGTAATTACAATTAAATAAATACAAGTAAACCTCTGTTCGTCTTTTTTGACTGATAACGTTCAATAAATCATTAACAAGATGAGCTAGTAGAAGAGCAGTATGTTTGAGTATCTATGACATAGCGTAGTATGCGTACGTTTATAAGAATGTCGATAAAAAAATAAGAGAATACCAAAGCGTCAACAAAACCAAAATCCGAGCTTAAAGGAACGATTTACATGGAGATTCTTGTTAAAGCACAAGAAAATAAGACCAGGTGTTCCGGAAGAGTAAGCGTCTTCTGCTTCATCGACGACACCCCACATGTAAATCTTGGTCATAGCCAAGTAAGCAGCAATCCTCAAAATGAGAACCGAGTCATCGTTGTCTTAACAACAAGTTAGTACACTAATAACATATTTCAGACACAATCAATCACAACCACTGATATTTCAAGGAAACTAAACCCCGAATAAAATACAAACTAGCCTTTGTTAATGGCGAAGAGATTAGATGTGGTCGTCGGAGTGAGATTCCTAGATAGCGTCTGACATGTGTTGGTGCCTTTGTCCCATCCAATGGCGAGACACGAGGAATCCTGGTCACAGAGAGCCGCACATTGTAGCTTATATTTTACACCAGCTGTGATTGTTTCGAAATCAAATTCCATTTCAACGGATCCCACAGTTGAACTGAAAACATGGTTCTGGATTGTACCGGATGACACTGCAAGAAACAAATATACTATTAATGATTAGTTCGTTGAAATATCCGCCAAATTATAAGCAATTTGCGTCACAAAATGAAAAAAATGAAAACTAAACAGAAATCGACGTTTCTTGATTTGAGAGAGCCTTGAGTTGAATGCAATCAGCCACAAAAACGTCAATGAAATAGAGAAAACAATTCTGGTGTCAACTTTGGGGGTCGGGGATTGGGGCATTAATTCATGTTCGAGTAACACTTAACCATCTACATGATAAGTATGTGGTTTTGTCTGCAGACAAGGCATCTAACAACTTGATGATTGTTTGCAAACGCTATTACATCTATTGCTTGCAAAAAGAACTAGGCCTGCTTGATAATCTAGGTAACCCTACATGCAAATCGACCGTGTTTCGAATGATGAAATACTGTCGAACCATGCTTCTGTACTACAATCTTTCCAAGTACCGGCTAATGAGCAAGACGCTGACCTACCTTGTCTTTATTGGATACCAAAACTAGACAAGGATCCTTATAAGCAACATTTTATCGCTGGCTCTGCTAATTGCTCGACAAAGCCATAATCAAAACTTTTTACTACCATTCTTAGTACCATAAAATCAGAGCTTCAGTCTTATTGGACGCTGTATACTCCAGAAACGGAATTAATGGGATGGTGATTTTGAAAAACTCGAAAGATATTTTGATCTATCTTGCACACCACCTCCTAAAAATGTCTTTTCGGTCAAAACATTTGATTTTTCCACCCTGTACACTACCATACCTCGTACAAAATTGAAGGAGCGTCTTCGATCTCCTGTTATGAGAGCTTTCTTTTCCAAGAAGGCGGACGACGATACAAATATATGGAAGTGAGCTATCTTGGATCAAAAACACGACACAAGCTAAGAGGAAATATACTGATTAAGATATAGTTAGGATGATTGAAGTCCTGGTCGACAATATTTTTGTGAAGTTCGGATGAAAGACTTTCCAGTAGACTGTTGGCATTCCTATGGGAACAAACTGTGCCCTTTAGCTGACCTGTTTTTTTGTTTTCATACGAAGCTGAATTTGTGGAAGAGCTACTCAGGACAGGTAACAAAAACCTTGCCAAATATTTTAATTTCAATTTCAGATATATCGACGATGTGTTGTCTATGAAAAATATATTTGCAGCACACGTCGATCGTAAATACCCTTCTGAACTTGAAATAAAGGACACAACAGACTCTTCTTCTGAACTTTCCTTTTCATGATAGTAACATCCATGGTTCTCCAACCTATTGTGTGTACAGGTCGCATTTGATTCGATATTCTAGGGCTTGCTCTAAATATCCTGATTTTCGTGATCGATGTCGACTGCTGACAAACAAACTAACAACACAAGGATTCGAGAGATGCACGTTAATTAAAACGTTGGGCAAGTTTTATGGTCGCCATATTCGTCTCATTGAGAAATAGCCTGTTTCTTGAAGTTATATGAAGATGGACGTATTTGAGTAGGCTCATTAGTGTGTTTACTTGATGTGATTGACAATGACACTCACAATATTTTCGTGAACTTGATGTTAACTTGGATGTGACAAAGATTTACATGGCGGGTGTCGTCGATGAATCAGAAGACGCTTACTCTTCCGGAACACCTGGTCTTAGTCTCTTGTACTTATACAATGGTCTTCATTTAAATCTTTCCTTTGTTCATATTTTGTCTCTGGTTTAATCGATGTTGAGTTCGGATTATGGTTTTGTTGACGCTTCGGTATTTTCTTATTTATTTTTAAATACAACAACCGATTAAACTGAAGGGGAATTTTCCGATTAATTGGAGAAAATGAAAACCTATTTTTAAATTGTAGCAGTCTGATCCCGATATAATAACGACTGGTTCGTGTCCCCATAGATTGACAGTATCAGTAATTATATGACTGGAAAAGAGGTGTGATGCTTGTGGTTTAAGCTCACCATGATTGAATTTAAATGATATGGCTTGTTTTTGTTTTGTGCTGTGGCCAATCGACAATTGCAAATATTTAGAGCGTAACAACGTTGTAAAACTTCAAAAAATTTCAAAATAATAGTAATTATAAAACGTAAGCAGAAAGCCAAAATCTCGAACGTTAAATGGTATCATTGATTGTATAGAAGATGAACGTATTATATTGACAGAAACATTATTCTTATATTTAAGTATTAAATCAAGCAAATTTTATGACGATTTTTACGTTACACTTCTATTGAAACCGAACACACGATTATTCACACATAAAATATACACAACTTGTATAACATAAAATTATACATACATTGACCCATCAATGCGCAAAACGTTTAAAATGATGTTGCTCATTCAGTTATTTTCCTAATTATTATTTACAACATTCAAATTGATCTCGCATGTTCTAAAAGTTTGTTTAAACTACTGAAACTATCCGATTTATGTCATCTCACAGCAACATACTGTGCACTTACCTGTAACTGAAACGACCAGGAGGAATACAGAAGCCGTCTGCATTCTGTAATAATTCAAGAGCCACTGTTAAGAATTCTAGAAAGTGTTGATCTAATCTCCCTTTGCAGACATTCACAGAGGTGTATTCCTGGAGATTAACGTATTGTGTTTGCTTCCGAGCATTTATAAGTATTAGGTAAATATAAAACGGATCAATATATCAGTCTTGGTTTACGACCACTCGCACATTAAATATAAAAAAAAACTATTTTTGGAAATTGATGTTTTTAGGATTGGGACATTTTTTGCTCCCCCCCCCCCCCCATTTTTTGCCATCTCTAATTGAAATTTTGTTTTTTTACATTTACTAAAGAATATTTATATATTTAAAATGTACAACAATTATCGGACTTCGCGTCGCCTATCATATTGATATTTACGTTTATAAACTATTTATAAATGTAAACCGTTTGAGAAGCGCGACTACCGATATTGCTTCCTATATTCATTAAAATAAAAATTGGTTCGAATGAATGGCACATGAAATTTCGTATTGTACCAGTGAACATAATTTGCAACATAATCGTTTAGTATTAATGTCATGCATGGCCTGATGAAAATTGATAAAAGGTTTTAACACGAAATGTAGATTATATAAAATACTAAAGCGTTAACAAAACCATAATCCAAACTCAAAATCAATACCCCAGGGGCAACATAGGAATAAAGAAAAGATTTACACGGAGAGCCTGTAAAAATTCAAGAGAATAAAACCAGGTGTTCCGGAAGATTATGCGTCTTCTGCTTCATCGACGATAGAAGGCATTGTACCAATGGCAAAACAATATATTTTTTCACCGAAGTTGCTTTATACAGCATAATGTGACCGGGTAGGGGTTGGGGGATGGAGGTAGGGGGGGTAGGGGCTTCGGCAGTAGTCTTCAGTGTTGAAGCACTTAAATATTGGCAAAAAACCTAAATAGGATCCGGGCTATCACTAAGGCCATTTAAGGACGGCCTCCCGGTGTTTGATACTATGCATATGTGTGTTGAGTGCTAATGTTTGGGAAACTGCTTTAGGCCTCCATCAAAAATTCCCAATCGGTCATATTTTACTTATGATGGTGAGCCAGTCGTTCCACTCCCAAATTGCCGAGCGTCAGACAGAGAGTGTATCTTTCATTTTTGGAGGCTAGTATGTCTCGGCCAGGGGTCAGAACACAAAATCTTCCTCTTCAAATAATGCCGAAAGTAAGGTAGCGTTTAGGTTAAAAGATATTAGACCGGAGAAAGTTATTTAGAAAAGAAGAGAAAAGATAAGATCCCAAATTTGAGGCGTCATTTACGGTCATGCAATGGGGAAGGCAGGTGGAATTCTTACGCCCCATCTGCAGTAAGTCTTAACCTGTTGCTAGGGGTTCAACAAAATAAAGCCAAACTAAACTCGAATATACCTGACTGCGTACTAATTACATTTTACCTTAGCTGTGACTAGGACGAAAAAAACAAATAAAACAACTCATGCAGGCAATCGTTTCAATCATCTTGGATCACCGGTGTTTTCCTTATTTTTTTTAGGCAATTGATTTATTTCTTTAGACCGGTTCTTCGCTGATGCATGAAATTAACGTCTTTCATGATAATTCGTCACTAAATAATGTATACATGTTATGTTTTGAAGGTGTCCCACTTAACTTCAGCTTCAGTGTCATGTATCTACATTTCCTTTAAATAAGCATGGACAGGCTACTTGCTGTAACGTTGCTGGCTTCTGTAATCAAAGGTTATTCCGCGTATGAATTCATATTGTAATGCAGTATTAACCATGTGGTTCATGATGATTAAAATACAGATCTTTGTTCTCACTCCGGTTTACAAGGATTTGACAACATCCCATAAGAGGTCACGTTCAGATGACCTTTTTCACCTCTTTACTTAACACTGAAATAATTTTCCAATGACTTGTCCTCTTGCAGCAAGTCATTTTGCCATATTATTCCACATGAATGTTTTGGTGACGAAATGCAATGATTCAAGATTTGTCACCTCAAAATTTCAATGTCAAGATTCTGAAAGTAGTATTTGATTGGCGAATGCAAACAGTAATCGGGACATGGCCCCTCTAAGGGAATTTCTCACATCCTAACGCAGCAGAGATACATATGTAAGTTTACGTAAACGGCGCGGATATCAAGATATGATTTTAATCAGGTTGTGTCAGGAGTCCAATTGTTTTGGACAAGGGTCTTGCCGCAGTTTAAAGGCATGTGTAATTATCGATTTATTGTCTGTTTAACATGTGTTGAAAAGCAGCAAGATAGTATGAACCATTCAGCTAAATTTCCTTTGTAGTAACAAGCGAAAATTATGAAACTGTGCCTGCAACATATTCTAATCAATTACATAGTAACGAGGATACATTGACTGCAAAAGCTGAAGCGCATGATGTATGTACAGGAATTCGCTACAAATAAAAGTTGTTCATAAATGCAAATATATACGACCCATTATGACTAAACTGTTTGAAGTGTGGACTCGATAGCAGATGGACAGCAAAGTGACAGGGATATTCAAAACATCTTCCAATCAATGCATTGTCACTACCAACTAACCTTAAGCAACATGTCCTATCATTATCCTTATTCATTATGTCTGATGAATATGCATATCACCAAATGCTTTGGGCTGACAAAGTAGAAATATGAATCAATATCTGGAATGTTTTTTGAAACACGAGTTATGCGCGTAAAAATCTTTGTTTACGAAAAGTTTGAAAGGCAAAATAATATCGTGCAGAATCGCTGTGCAAGTCAGATAGTGACTGTTGCAACATTGACAAGAGACTCGAGGGCCTAAATTGTCATCTGACAACCATTGGCCAGGACCACATTAAGATCATTTCAGGCAAGTTTCAGCTCAATCCCATAGTACTGTTGCAACTCAGCTTGAGAAGAAGTTTCAAATGCATTTTTGAAGATGGTGACTTTCTTAGATTTCGGATCGACCAGAGAAATAACGGTTGGCCAGGACCATCCCGGCATCATTTCAGGCAGGTTTCAGCGCAATCCCCTGGTGGAACTTGAGAAGAAGTTACAAATGTGATACGTTTACGCACGGCGGATGGCGCACGACGACGGACGAAGCACGATGACTATAGGTCATCCTGAACCTTTATAGCAGATAACCTAACCAGAAGACACCCATAACCAATCACTGGAGATGTTACGTTGAGTGCAGTTTGAAGTTATGAAAACAGTCGTTACGTCATGATGGCGGAGCATGACCTGTTGTGTTATTTGACTTGCAAGAACAAGAAAAAAACATCTTGAACTTGTAGGATGAGTGTTCAGAATTAACGGGTGATCTATCATGGTTTTCACATCTATGTGTTAAGCAAAATTACATTTCATTTTACTGATGTTTATTAAAGATGACGTAACACACATATGCTGCACCTCTTAAATTTAGAAATAGATACAGTTTGCCGAAAATTTGAATTAAACTGCATCATACAGCTGTTCACCCTGAGGTATTAAAT
This sequence comes from Mimachlamys varia, assembly GCA_947623455.1. Classification (NCBI taxonomy): domain Eukaryota; kingdom Metazoa; phylum Mollusca; class Bivalvia; order Pectinida; family Pectinidae; genus Mimachlamys; species Mimachlamys varia. The sequence goes on from OX392545.1 coordinate 33,240,440, forward strand.
ATAATAGATTATGTCCTTGTTTCTAGACTAAACAATGAACCTCTTTGAAATCAAATCTGGTAAATCACCTTTTATCGGCGTATCTCCCGGGACAAGGGCTGGCCCTAAGGGATATACTGGTCTATGGACATGGTGGCTATGTCTCAAAGCAACATGTAAATGTTGTCTACGTTACTCATTCCGTCATTATTCATACTGAATGACAGTCATAAATAACATGCATATAGACCCACACTCTCTCACACAATTATATCAACTCAGAAGAACACTCATCATCTTCACTGAACATAATAAAAAACATCATCATCATCATCATCATCATCATCATAATCATCATCATCATCATCATCAAAACCACATCATTATGATGATATATCATCATCATCACACATAACTGCATAATCTTCATCATCATCATTACAACACATAAATTCATCATCATCATCATCATCATCATCATCATCATCATCATCACACATAATTGCTTCATCATCATTACAACACACAGTCCCAACATTTTACCCAAACAATTTGCGGGTTACAACGTCATTAAGGAAACACAATAAAGTTTTTGACAATACACGTGCCATTAAATTCACCCCAGTCATTTGATAACTTGATCGCGCAGATAATGTTCGCGGTGTTGATTACACAATAAGTGATAAGTGTTCATCAACTTTATCAGTTGTCACTAGCTTATTACATTCACATGATGCACAGTGGGCTAGTGGTAGGACGCCGAGCACGTGACCGAAGGGTTGCGAGTTCGAGTCCCGGTCACGGCACTTGTATTGTATCCTTGAGCAAAATGCTTTACTCTGCTTGTTCCGGTTTACTCGGCTGTAAATGAGTCCGTAGTTTGGCATTGATAAAAATCGTAGAATGCTCGCTATGCGCGCTGATATTGCAGCAACGGTTGTATGCTCCCCAGGGAGTTGAGAACAATATTGGCTGGTGGCTAAGTCCCTATAACCACGGACAATAATGTGTAAACCGCTTTCAGATGACCTTTGAGGTTGTGTTAAAGCAGTATACAAGAACCTCGAATTATTATTGTTATTATTTTGATATGAAAATAATACAATGATACACTTTTATTTCTTTTAGTGTCAGAAAGTGCATGTAACACGACGCGGACATTCCATCAAGTCAACGGGCTGGCTAATATCCGGTTTGCTGATGCACGTTTGATTCCAAACACGAAACATAAGTTGCAGTGTTCCGGTGCATGCGACCAAAATCCCTGGTGTAATGCTATATCTTGGGACCAAAAAACCAAAACATGTCAAGAATGTACCAGCCGTCTTCGCCAGGAAACCATACCTTCTACTCTGTCGCATGTTGACATGAGCGATAAAGGTAATAGTGTCTTTTTCAGCTCACCATTCTGAAGTGCGTTATGTCTTAGTTCGGCGTCTTTGGTCATGATTTGACTTCTAATGGCCAAAATTGACTAGTCCCACTTTCAAGGTCACATGAGTCAATCTTAGAACATAAAACGTGTAGCATGCTGGGACGACGGGCTTCGAAGTTGGTTCAAATGACCTTTACTCACTCTCAATGTCAATTGGTTCAACGGGGTTTACTTTTTTTCTCGATATCCAAAACCACACAAAGTATCAATACTAGGTCAGTAGCATGCTGGTTAAGGAAACTACATACATCACGTTTGGTCAAATGTGTAATGAATATGCGATTGTTATTGTATTTTATGTTTACCTGTGTTTGTACTAAGTGTGTTGTATTTGTCATGTTACCTGTATAGGATTACGACGTATTGTGTGGGTTACCGATAGGTATAAATACGACTGACCGAAGGCCAGTCGGGCTCTCTCTCGGACAGCAGACAGGCCGTGAACAGAAGTTATAGGTGAGAGCATTTATCGGATTATGGACTCGGTACAGTGAGGATAGCCAGCGGACCATGACGGGCATGTGTTGAAGGCACGGGTTGTCATTGGAAACACAGGTGGACGCCAGAGTGTGCCGGGTGAACACCAGAACGCCGGGGAGCGCCGGGGGAACTTGGGTTCACGCCGGACGGCGCCGGAGTTACGCCGGGAAAAGGTGGCCGCCATCCTCACCGTACCGAGTGCCTGTACTGTACCCGTATTCTTACGCCGGCGTATGTTGTTGCATAGAAGTACCCACACTCTACTTCATAATCCTATACCTATACTACATGTATTTAATTTGTCTATGACGTATTCATCAATGTAAATAAATGGATCAACTTGATATTTCTCGTTGGGTTGTGCTTTTTAAGTAGAACGCCAAATAACGCCATGTTATAATACGCTGGAACCCAAGGCAGAACAACGGGTAACAATAACGCTACTGGATAAACCGTTACAAAATTGGTGGCAGCGGTTTACTGCGTAAATATGGCGTCAAATGTCGAAGATTTATACGTCACAATAGACAAACTACAGTCCGAGATAAAGCAGCTGTCTATGGTTATTGAGAGTCAGCGGGCAACGCCGGCACTACATATACCGCCGGCACAGCAACTAACGCCGGCGCACCAGACAACGCCGGCACAGCAAATACCACCAGCAAAACAGATACCACCAGGTAGACGAATGTCGTCGGCGCAACGGGAATTGTTGGCGCAACGGGAGTCGTTGGCGCAACGGGAGTCGTCGGCGCAACGGGAGTCGTCGGCGCAACAGGAACCGTTGAAGCAACGGACATCTCTGAATCGGGAATCTGATAATAGGGATTTGTATGGTGGAGCCAGGCCGAAGTCAGCCTATACACGTCAATGGTATTCAGATTTAACACCGGAAAGGATGTTATCGAGGGAACATGCGGATCCCGCTTTGATGCGCCCCGACCCGGAGTATGACGGTATAACACTGGAACGAGAGCGGGCGTCTGTAGGCGTTAAACCACAAAGGAAGATATCCTTTATGGGGCAGCGACGACAACATGATGGAAATGTCACTGTTGGCGGCTTTGCTACTAGTACCCCTGGTATACCGATTGAGGAAAAAGAACGAGATAGACGTTGGCGCAGCGATATTAACTTCCCTGCTTATGAACATGAAGGTATAATGCGAAAGGTGTTTGATGAAGATCTTTATCACACGTTGCAGAACACGGCAGCTCAACCTGTGCCGACGAAAACAAAAGTTAAACCAGCTACGTATGACGGGCTAACGTCTTGGATCGACTATAGAACACATTTTGAAATGTGCGCATCTATAAACTCCTGGTCAAGCGATGAGAAGGGTATGTACCTAGCAGTAAGTTTGAGGGGGTTGGCGCAAGGCGTTCTGGGTAACCTTCCGGCAAATGATAAATCAGATTTCCAGAGATTGTCAGCTGCGCTACAACAACGTTTCTCGCCGGCGAATCAAACGGAACTTTACCGTTCACAGTTAAAAAGCCGTTGCTTGAGATCTGGCGAGAGTTTGCCAGAGCTAGGACAAGGAATATTGCGCTTGACACAGTTGGCGTATCCAGGCGCCGCACCGGAGTTGTGGGAAGTTCTTGCTAAGGATGCTTTCATTGACGCTCTCACCAGCTCTGAAATTCGACTGCGGGTACAGCAAAGTCGACCAAGCAATCTTAACGATGCCGTCAGAACAGCTGTAGAGTTGGAGGCATTCGAGAAAGCTGAACGTTTTAGGACCGATTGCAGAAGTTACGCCAGAGCTACTGACGTAGAAAATGAAACACCAGTTCGGGATGATGCCACCAAATCACTTCAGGAACTACAGAAAATGATGATAGACATTAAGTCCGAACTCGACAAACTGAAGGACACAAGGACAAGAAGAAGCCGACCCAGGGACAACAAATGCTTTAAATGTGGCAAAGAAGGTCATTTTCGTCGAAATTGTCCTGACAATGAAAGCAGCACGGCATACTCGCATATGGGAACAGGCTATGAGCAGGTCGAAGCCGGCGTTTATATTTCGGCGAGGTTAAATGGAGTTAATACTGATTTGCTTGTAGATACTGGCGCGACGGTGACTTTGTTGTCAATCGGTCTTTTTCACCGTATTTCCCAGGCACAGCGACCAAAGCTACAGCTCTTGAGAAAGGATGTTATAGCTGCTAATGGCGAGGCCATTCGTTCGCTCGGTAAGGCCGAATTTACTTTGACCGTTGGCCAGAGGACGGTACAATTCAACGCGATCGTCGCTGACATTACGACGGAAGGAATCCTAGGTCTAGACTTTCTTTACCAGCGCAATTGCCACATAGACCTTAATAAGAAAGTACTCACAAAGGAGGACGAAGTGATACCGTGTCGATTGGCAGGACGGTTTGGTTGTTCTCGAGTTCATGTCTCAGAGACTGTCACGATCCCTCCGCGCAGTGAAGTTATCGTATCGGCGACTCTAGAGGAAGAGATGTGCAACGAGTTTGGCTTGATAGAACCGCTTTCATCCAGTGGAAAACTCGGGAGTACAATCGTTGGACGAACGTTAGCTTATGCAGCGGAGACGGTTCCTGTCCGACTACTCAATGCATTGGATGAACCTCAGGTATTGTACAAAGGCACGACAGTAGGGCAGTTTGAATCGGTAGTTGGCGTGGTAGGTAATGTAATTTTGACATCGGAATCGAAGGAAGTTCCTAGCCATTTAGAGAAACTTTACAGTGACACTGCCAACAAGCTGAGCACGATTGAAGCTAAGGCTGTGAAACGGTTATTGGCGAAGTATGGGGATCTCTTTTCGAAAGACGATCAGGACCTTGGTCAGACCGGCGTTGTGAAACATCAAATCGACACGGAAAACAAGAGACCAATCAAACAGCCCCCGCGTCGACTTCCCCACCATTCTCTACAGGAAGCGGATAAACAGATAGAGGGAATGTTAAAGAGAGGGATTGTTGAACCGTCATCTAGTCCATGGGCGTCAGGAATCGTTCTTGTACGGAAAAAGGATGGTAGCCTACGCTTCTGCGTGGACTACCGACAATTGAACAACGCCACAGTTAAGGATGCGTATCCATTACCCAGAATAGATGACTCTTTAGACAAACTAGGTGGTGCTAAATGGTTTTCAACGCTTGACCTTTCATCTGGGTACTGGCAAATCGCCATGGATCCGGCGGACAAACCAAAGACGGCGTTTGCGACAAGAAAAGGTCTATTCCAGTTCACGGTTTTACCTTTCGGGCTATGCAACGCACCGGCAACCTTCGAGCGTTTGATGGAGACGGTTTTAGCAGGTTTGCAGTGGGAGGTATGTCTTATATACTTAGACGACATCATTGTCCATGGTAAGACTTTTGATGAGTGCCTCAACAACCTCGATAGTGTCTTTGGCAGATTAGCGGAAGCAGGACTTAAACTGAAACCCCGGAAGTGCACCCTCTTTGCCAAAGAGGTGTCGTTTCTTGGGCACATTATAACAGCAGATGGCGTAGCTACCGACCCTGCTAAGACAAATGCAGTACAGGAATGGCCGGTACCACAGAATGTTGCCGAGGTAAGGTCTTTCTTGGGGTTGTGTGGGTATTACCGGAAATTCATTCGCGATTTCTCGCGTATTGCAAAGCCACTGCACACGCTTACTGTTAAGGAACAGCCCTTTGTATGGACACCGCAATGTCAGACTTCTTTTGACCAGTTGAAGATCAAACTGACGTCTACACCAATACTGGCCCATCCAGACTTTGAACAACCTTTCATTTTGGATACGGATGCGTGTGACGTGAGCATTGGAGCCGTTTTGTCGCAGGTACTTAACGGAAAAGAACGCGTGATTGTCTACGGGAACAGAGCACTTTCAAAGTCAGAACGCCGATACTGCGTAACAAAGAAAGAATTATTGGCAGTCGTACATTTTGTCCACTATTTTCGGCACTACCTCACAGGGAAGAAATTTCTGATCAGGACGGATCATAGTGCGTTGCGCTGGCTCATGCAAAAGAAAGATCCAGAAGGACAAACCGCTCGATGGATTGAGACTCTGGCAGCTTATGATTTTGAGATTCAGCATCGTCCTGGGAAAAGCCATGGAAACGCCGATGGGTTGAGCAGAATTCCGTGTGACAAATGTGTCGACAGCGCCATATCAAATGAAAGAACTGGATGGAGCCATGTTCGTACCACAAACTCTGTATTTGATCCAGAAGAATCAATCTTAGAAGCGCAAAACAAGGACGAAACTATACGCCAGCTCGGAGCTTGGATTGAACAGGGCAAGCGTCCTAGTTCTACAGAAATCAATTCTGGAGGATGTGAGCTAAAATCACTTTGGGCGCAGTTTTCAAGATTTCAGTGTCGAGACGGGGTCATATCCAGAGAATGGAAGGATATAACCAAGAATAGAACGTCGTGGCAAGTTCTTGTACCCAGAGAAATGCGAGCAACAGTGTTGAGTCAAACACACGACAGTAGAACTGGAGGTCATCTTAGCATCCGAAAATGCTTAAAGAAGATACGCCAAAAATACTACTGGCCTGGACTGCAGAAGGATGTGCGCCAGTGGGTCATAGGATGTGAGAAATGTGAGAGGGGAAAGAACAAAAGAACATCTGAAGCACCTATGCAAGTTTTCCAAAGCGGAATGCCAATGGAGCGAGTTGCAATTGACATTACAGGACCATTGCCTAGAACTGAAAGCGGAAACCAATACATTTTGGTTATCGCAGATTATTTTACCAAGTGGACAGAAGCATTTGCGATGCCGAATCAGGCGACAATCACGATCGCTACCATTTTGGTGGAAGAAATCGTCACAAGATTCGGTACACCATCATCGATTCATTCTGACCAAGGTCGGCAATTTGAGAGTGTCTTATTTTCAGAGATGTGTCAGATGCTTGGTATACAGAAGACAAGAACAACGGCGTACCATCCTCAAAGTGATGGTATGGTTGAGCGGTTTAACCGCACACTTAAAGAGATGCTCAGATCGTTCGTGAACGAGAATCAGAACGACTGGGACCACCATCTACCTTATCTTCTGATGGCGTACAGATCAGCAGTTCACGAGACATCAAACTTCACGCCAAACTTTCTGATGCTTGGACGAGAACTGGCGATGCCCATAGATATAATAATGGGAAGAACACCTGACGGTGACGGGATTAGTGCAAGTCAGTGGGTGGCAGATACTCAGACAGCCATGGAACAAGCCTACAGATATGTCCGGGTATTTATGAAGTCAGCAATGCTTCGCCAAAAGCGTTATCACGACACGCGCTCAAAGTACAAACAACTTAAGCCGAAGGATGTCGTTTGGGTATACTTTCCAACAGTAAAGGTTGGTACCAGCCCAAAACTAACTACGTTCTGGCGGGGACCGTACGTCATCACGAGAAACATCTCGGATGTGACATATGAAGTTCAGCCTGTTGGCGGTGGTCGAAAACAGGTGGTTCATATCGACCGGATAAAACCACGAAAATCGCGACACGGCGGTTTCACCAGGCATGAAGACGAAGAAGAAGAAATTGCTGATACAGGTGATAATGATATCTTTGATGTTGAATGTGAGGGGGATGGAAGTAGACCGTGGGTACACAGTGAAAAAAGACCGATAAGAACAAAAAGGTTACCGCGACGGTATGATGATTTTGAACTGTATTAGATCAGCCAAAATTGTGATGGGAGGCTAAAGCTTACTTCATTTTTGTTGCAGGCATGCCGTACTCAAGATCGTGGCAATCCTCCCGTCCGTCAAACTCGTTTAGATGCATGGCATGTGGACGGTACTATGATGACATGGCAGGTTTGCAACAGCACATCATTACATGTGAGCGAGCGCTGCAAGGAATAGGGAGAGAAGCTTCAGATGGAGCTGATAGGGACTCGTCACGAGGACGAGAAACAGACAGGCAGAAGCAGAGGTTCGGCTGCAACTTCTGCGAACAGACATTGTCTAGGAAGGGGGATTTAAGGAGACACATTGAGCGCCACCATCCCGAGAGAGCAAATGACCTCACACCACCGAAGAGGCGTCGCACAAGTAATCCGGCCTCAACGGGGACTAAAGCTCCGTCTACGGCAGATAAAACTACATCAGAGGCATTGGTGGAGACGGTAAAAGTCCCAGAAAAGGTGGTTGAGCCAATAGCAGTTCCGGAACAAGTTATGGAACCAATCAATGTGCCGGATATAGTGGTGGAGCCGCTGAAGAAACCGGAGTCCGTGATTGAAAAGGCGTCCGTTTTTTCATTTGGAGTGGATCCGGACATTTCAGTGGGTACGTTTCTTGTGAATACGCATAGCCTCTCGCCTTTGCACACTTCATCTCCACTGAGACTACCAACCTCGCCTAAGAAAACACCACCTGCTAAACGGAGGGATATCGGTGTCCAGTGTTCCGTGTCTGTGAAGAGACACCGACGGGAGGAGACAACGACCAGGACGACCAAGGGACCGGACGGTGAAGAGGTAGTGACCAAATCGTCCCATGTCATCGAATGGGAAGAGTTGGTATAGGACGGAGCAAGGACCTATTTGTGCGCGGGACAAACGTGATACGCGGGATGCGGGACAACGTGATACGCGGGACGCGGGACACGCGGGAAATTTATGAACTATCAGTGACATTCCTGTAACATTGGACGGGACGTCCAACATTCGAGGGGGGAGGTAAATTGTTGATAATGTCATAATGAATTGTATATATTGTAAATATTAGTAGTGATACGAGCATATTATGATGGCATTCTTTTGTTTGCTGTAATGTTTTGATGCATAGAGTGACGAACCTGGTCGCAAGTTTTGTATAAGGCGAAAGAGGTGTGTATTACGATGTGTGCGTGCGCGTGTATGATGGTATATGAGGATATGTGTGCGTATAAAGATATGTGATGATTTTTGTTGAGTATGTAATATTGCCCTGAATTATAAATGTATTAATTATTTTTTTTATGTTGATATTTTTTTCTGTGACGTACTGTTTACTTTAGTTTTTTTGAAACAAGTAAATTGGTCGGGACGCCCAATGCTTTGAGGCGTGGGAAATGTAATGAATATGCGATTGTTATTGTATTTTATGTTTACCTGTGTTTGTACTAAGTGTGTTGTATTTGTCATGTTACCTGTATAGGATTACGACATATTGTGTGGGTTACCGATAGGTATAAATACGACTGACCGAAGGCCAGTCGGGCTCTCTCTCGGACAGCAGACAGGCCGTGAACAGAAGTTATAGGTGAGAGCATTTATCGGATTATGGACTCGGTACAGTGAGGATAGCCAGCGGACCATGACGGGCATGTGTTGAAGGCACGGGTTGTCATTGGAAACACAGGTGGACGCCAGAGTGTGCCGGGTGAACACCAGAACGCCGGGGAGCGCCGGGGGAACTTGGGTTCACGCCGGACGGCGCCGGAGTTACGCCGGGACAAGGTTGCCGCCATCCTCACCGTACCGAGTGCCTGTACTGTACCCGTATTCTTACGCCGGCGTATGTTGTTGCATAGAAGTACCCACACTCTACTTCATAATCCTATACCTATACTACATGTATTTAATTTGTCTATGACGTATTCATCAATGTAAATAAATGGATCAACTTGATATTTCTCGTTGGGTTGTGCTTTTTAAGTAGAACGCCAAATAACGCCATGTTATAATACGCTGGAACCCAAGGCAGAACAACGGGTAACAATAACGCTACTGGATAAACCGTTACAAATGAATGACCATGACCTACTTTAAAGTTCAGAAGGGTCAACTTTGTTAAAACAAATACTTTAAACATATAAAGCATGCAACAAGTTTGGATGAAGGACTACAAGGTGAATAACATTGACCTGCATTACAGATCACATGGATCAAGTATGTTTTTAGATAACTTGAAACGATCTCTTCTCAATAACCAAATGACCAAGAATAATGATAACTATGAACACAAATACAGCAATGACTAAATGTCAAGTTAACAGTTGTCTTCGTATATTCAAACATTTAATTTTTAATAAACAAAACACCGTTGGTACTTTTCTTAGGCCTGTTTCATGCTGTGATGAAGAAGTAATCCACATTTTGTTTATGTGGATGATCTTGATCCATTTTCAAGGTCACATGTGCCATATATTGAAATCTTGCAATAGATTATTTTGACCTAGGACACCGATATTGTTTTCCTGTAACTGTATAAACAATGAAGTTCACTAGCAGTAAGCAAGTTAAGCCTATGGGGCCTATTGTTTTAAATACAATATTGGATTCAGATTATTCCTCCTTGAATTGATCTACTGAAAGGGTAGTTCCGCAGTCACTTTCCTGTTTTGTTATTGTTGTGAAAATTGACTATTGATGAGGATTGACCTATTATTTCCAGGCGTTTGTATGGGCGAGGGTTACACAAACACATCGGGAATGTGCCTCAAGTTCTTCACTGACGTAGCTCCTAACGGCTGGCAGGGGGCGGAGGAGTTGTGTGTGGCTGAGGGTGGCAGACTGGTCGTGGTCGATACGATGAACAAATATGAATACATCAAAACTCAACTTGATACAAATCCTATTTTACAAGGTTGGTGGACGTTATTGAAAGGTGTGTTGCACACCATGGGAAATGTTAAAACTTTGACTAAAGCTCTCCTTAGAAGTTTCAATAATTAAGTCATGAGTTGTTTCTCCATGTTCGTGTAAGCCGCAAAGGGAATGTCAGATTCCTTAGTCTTCATTCTCGACAGGTGTATACAAATAAGTGAATTCAAACTATTACGTTTACCCTTTTACAACATTGACAAGTTTCGTCGTCAGGGAAGCTGATGATATCAATAGGACTGCGCCAAAACCGACATGTCGATGTCCAAACTGGACATTGATAACATAAGACATGGTCGTCAAGATCCCCAGCTCTTGTACATATCGTAATATACATTGATTATGAATGAACAGAATAAGTCATTAATCGAACTGGGGCGATATGTCTACCAAGCGAGACTCGTCATAATGTGATCATTACTCAAAAAGGCATCGTGTGGAAGGCTTATCCAGACGAACGGAAAATAAATAAGAAAATACCGAAGCGATAACAAAATCATACTCCAACTCAAAATCGATTAAACCAGGGGTAAAATATGAACAAAGGAAAGATTTACATAGAGACCCTTGTAAAAGTACAAGATAAAAAGACAAGATGTTCCGGAAGAGTAAGCGTCTTCTGCTTTATCGACGACACCCGCCATGTAAATCTTTGGCACATCCAAGTTAACATCAAACGCACGAAAGTAAACACACTAATGAGCATACTCATTCCTGGACAAAATATAGTGTATGTAAGTATAGTTGATATGGATATTAATCTACTATACATTACAGGTAATATAAAAGTCATATATATAGTCTAGGCATGTTAACACGGCAGTTGCTTCACTTCAAGCAATGTCGAAACAGCAAACAACCGAACACCGAGGAACGTAGGGTTGGAATGACGTCACATATAAATCAGCCATGACATACAAATCATACATACACATGAATGATGTCAAATATTTTATCATATGGTTAGTGCTCCACCCTATCTGGTTTTTCCTGTTGCTTTCGGCCGGTTTTGGCTCCTTAGTCGCTCTTAGATTTTACAGTTTGTCCTTTCTTTGCATCACTGACAAGTCCTAGAGGAATGTCCCGGCTGTATGGTGCAGTGTTATATATATAAACGTGCTGTGTATCATGTGTCTTTTGTAGCTTTAGTTTACTTTGAACCATTGATAATTTGAACACCTTCGTTGGCTGTCCAAACCTTCCGGATTACGAGTTTTCCGGGCTGCTGAGTACAAACAACGTTACGGAAATCCGTCCCCTTCAATATCCGTGCGGATTGTGAGATGTCCGGACTATCGGCCTCCGGATTATTGCGGGGCCACTATATTGCTGAACGGCCCTTCGACAATCTAAGTCATTTAGGGCCAAACGACGGTTTTAGAAACCCTGACATTCACACAAATGTTTAAATTAAAACCAAAAACACAAATTCATGTGAAACAGGACATATATATATTGGTACTTTGTACTTGTGTCAATTCAGAGCATTAAATGATAAAGTTCTACCTGTCGGTGAAACAACCTTTTCTACTCAAAGATGACGTAACACACACACATGGTCACCTTTTGAATTTAGTAATAGATACAATATGCCAAAAAATGTAGCCTTTTCGTCCTTCCTGGACTCGTCAGTGATGCTAGGTGCCGAAAGTTAGGAATCGAAAGTTTAAAATCTATTGTAGAACCAGAAGGGTCAGGTGTGTTTCCCCGGTAATGGGAAAATCTTCACGTAAATACATTTCCGAAATTTGGTAATTTAAATGTTTTGGTTCACTTCACTGCACTTTAGAAACAATTTTGAATTAAAGGGTTTCCTTCGTGGCTTCTCGAGGGTTGATACAAATATGAAGAATGTAAATTTTACTGAAAAAAAATCACATTAACGGTCTTCGTTACGACCCCTAAAGTGGTTAAGTATTTATCGACTATAATACCCGGTGTTATTCCACTTCCAGACCATTGTATAAACGTGCTTACTGTTTGATAAATATATGTAATATACCACTAGTGGAATATGACCTTCCGGACTTTTGATTGGTTGAGAAGATAGTCGCAAATAGTCCGCAGTTCACTCCAAAAATCAATACTGACACTGCCGATTAAACTTTGTGGTAGAAACAGGTCACACGACTCTTGGTTATTAGACATGGAATTTCTTTCACTCTCGTTAATTATTTTTTAAACGTTACAAAAGACAATCGGTAAATCTCGTGTCTTTTTAACTTTAAAAAAATAATTAACTCGAGTGAAATAAATTCCATATCCAACAACCACTCGTTATGTAACCTCTATTTGCCTCCGATTCATACTTGCCTCATCACGGAAAACATGCTTATTCAATTTATTTATTTTTGTTTTAAACTAACTCTTTTACATAAGTGTTTCATATGCATAAGTGTTTCATATTGAGCAAGTTGACAAAATAATTGTCAAATCGTAACCGACGTGCCAGCTGGTTGGAATGCAGATCCATTACTCTCCGCACACATATATAACTAAGTGAATGCAATACATTGTGTTTCTTAAAAATTACAGAGGTACATGCGTGGTGGATAGGCGGAAGAAAGGTAGCTGGTGTTTGGACATGGACTACGGGCCAACCAGTAGATCCAGACTTTCCCAAGATTGTCAATAACCCAAAGAACGCTTTCTGTCTCGCGTTCTACAAAGGAAGTCTCAATGACAACATCTGTCAAAGGAATTGGAGTCCAATATGTGAAAAATAAGTTATATAGCTTCCTTTGTTATATAAGCATAACAAATGAATCTTTTAATTTCTTTTGTTGTCATTAGTTACCAAGGATCAACCTACACTGCTGACTACACAATCCAGACTTAGCTCCTTTTGCACAGACAATTGTTTTTCAGTCGTTGAAAAGTAAGCACTATCGTTGAAAATCCATGCATAACCCCAATTGTATAATGGACAGTAAACTTATTGGAATATAACCCCTAACTTAAGTGCATATTCATTCTCTGAAAACATGTAGATGGGTTCCTCTAGCCAACAGCTGATTACATTGTCGAAAATCTTATAACAAAATTTTAAAGGTGCAGCATGTGTGTGTTACGTCACCTCTACCCGAGAACCACTGCTCTGTTTAGCTAGCAGGAGAATTGGTTATACTTTCCTGTATACATTGTTAGTCTTGTAAAATGCTGTGAATAGTGTTGAGCATTCGCCGCAGGGAGGAAGGTTGTTTAGGTTGTGTCCCCTGGCAGAAACATACCAGTCCCACAACATGAAAGTAATACCACCGCAACGACGTTATAGGCGGGTATACTAGAATCAGTCTATCTGTCCGTTTTTTTTAGACACATCTCATAGGTTCATGCATGGCAAAATGATTAAAATCATATAAGGATTGAAAGTATTTTTTTTTAATTTCATAGTGCTATGAAAGGTAAGCCGTTAAATCCATATTGAATGAAGCCCGCTAGGGCTTCATGCTATATATGGATGTAACGGCTGACCTTTCATAGCACTATGAAAGTTAAAAAAATGACTTTCAATCCATATATTTACATTTTTGCTATAGAACAATTGCTTAACTTTATTGATATTTTTTTCCAATTAATAGTTTATTACCTGCGTTTGTATATGTGTCGTCATTTGAACGACATGGACGGAGCAGCCCAGCTTGAATAAAATTGGCGCCAATGATAACAATTAGTCATTTGAACGTTTGACGCAAGGGAATTCTCCATGTTATTCGAAGCGGCGGGACAAGATTCTCGTTGAACAAGCTTGATCTATGACGTCATAATGAAATCACGTGCTACGTCTCGAGAACCATTGCTTTCATAGTTTTATAAAAGGCATTTTTGCTGGTAATGTTCATATAGTGGGTTGCAGCGCAAATGTAAATATATTTTGATCTCCGCGCCGTTCCGTAAGGATCTGTATTTTAATCAGATTGCATGCATGAATTCTGACGAGATGTTTTACAAGTTAACCTTAAATGCACTGGTGCCTCCCAGAACGCCATTTTTCGCCTTCAATTTTTACAAGTTTTGTTTCTTTGGTTGTTACGTCCTATTAAGAGTTTAGGACAGCATCCCAGTGTATAATATGCGAGTATTTGTGTTGAGAGCGTGTGTATTTGGGAGCTGCGTTTTTAACCTTTTCTTGTAAAGACGGAAAATTACGTATACATTACTGAAATGGCCAATTATGTCGGAAACTGTAGGTATTTGGTTTACACATGTAGGGTCATTTGGTCAGTAAATAGTTAAATAAGGTTGTCTGTCCGGACAACTCCCCCTAAACTTCTGGACCGATTTTCACAAAACACGGCATGAATGTTAGGTAACATGTGAAGATGTGCTTGTAGCTGTTGTAATTTCAAAATGTCGGTTGCCATGGTAACTGGTCACTTTTAACAGGTTATTCGTGTCCGTGCAACTCCTAAACCTTTTCACATAGCTGAACATGCATGTTATTTGCTATTTGTATGAAACTAAAATCACATCCATGTCCACTAGCGACATTGTGGGTCTCTAACGCAAATTGCTTTTATCTGCAGCAGAGGTGCCTAAGACGGTATTTCTATGAGTAAGTTGCTATATATATGTAGGTATTTGGAAAGTGTCTGGATCCATTCGACGAAAACTGACAAATAGAGAACTGTAGCAAATGTCTGAATACCCCCTATATAAATATACACTGTATATATAATGAAAGCGTACATCTGTACATTTACGCTAGCAGCTAACCAATAGGGAAATACAATGTCATTGGTACCTATGATTATATTTAATTAGCTACCTACGAGTATGTGTATCGATACTGTATATAAATCAGTATTACAGAACACTTAAGCAGTGGATTTGTTTTCTGCATTATCTCCACAAATCATACTGTCGACTTCGAAATAGATAATATTTCTAAGGTACTAAAACTTCTTCTTATGTACTAATGCATTGCAGAGCATAAACAAGATCGTTTTGGCAAATAACGTTGTTTTAAAATCACCAACGAGGTATGGATAGTATTAATGAATACTATACGTGTAAAATTTAACTGATAAAATCACCAACGAGGTATGGATAGTATTAATGAACACTATATGTGTAAAGTTTCTGATAAGATCAGTTTTGAAGATGTTCTTTGATGATTTCGTGTCTAACGTTAGCATAATTTCGCGTAACGAAACGTTCCAAAAACTGGCATAAAACTTCCTGTATTGAAAATGGTATTTGTAAAAGTACGATAAATAAAATAATATTTGTGAACGTATGTCCGTTTACGCTGTACTGGGTTCATTTTTGGCTGGGTTTGGTATTTTGGTATATTTGTGTATTGTTCAGAAATTACAATTATGCACATTTTCGCAATAGCTACTGACATAATCAATGATAGAAAATGGCAATTTTCACAATGTCACGCACGTATATATAGCTTTTTATCTATTTGTATATTTTGTTAAATTATGTCACGTGGTGTGTATGTGAGTAAGCAAGAGTATGCAAGATTGCGCGTTCATGTGAGAAAGAACGTGGATTTATTTGTCAATTGTTGAGTAGTTTTGTACCTTTTCCCACCAGGATTTGATCCATGTAGGAAGCCCAGACAGCAGACTGGGTAAGCATTCTCCCGGTCTATTTTTGCCATATTTATAATGTCCTTGTAACCGGTCAAGTCACCAATTTTTCGATGCTTTCCAGGCATGAGGGAATATTTGTTCTTATCGAAGATAAGTGTTTATATGCATGTTACGTTGAAGTTATAGTATATATTACTAGCACTATTCACTGTAAAGTCATTGTTATGATGATCTTAACTATATTTGTAAACCATAGGTTTGTTCTGGTGGAATTTGTATGGATGGCCCGAGTGGTCATTATGTTTGTATGTGATAGCAGGAATATGCGCAGGTTAAAAACATCTACGCTGTTATTTATGAAGATTTTGCACACACGTCTTAGATTATAATATGATAGCAACGTTTTACGATTGATTTTTTTAAATATCAGTAACTGTTAAGGAATAATTGTGTGGGTTGCGTCATCTTTTGTAAGTGTAGCGGATAACGAAATCTTAGACATAAATCAACATTTCTAAATGGTTAAAGCTTCACATGAAGGGCACACAAACATAACTACTTCGGTAAGTCAGCAAGAAAGGACATGACAACAGATCTTTAGAAAGCTAGCACCAAGCCGACCAAACAGGTCAGAGAGTCTTCAGGGTCAATATCGGACGTGGAAAGACCTCATTCTACAGACCGGCTTGAAGAGTCAGCCAGTTATTATTACGGAAATTAAATTGAGACGTAGTAGATAGCCTCGGATTGGAGGAACTTTGTACGAGACGGGCACTTATCTGTGTTTATATACATTTGGTCAGAAGCAAGGTAACTGTGAAGAAAATTCGGATACATTATCAGGTCTGTGTGACCCTACTGGGCGAGAGATAAGTGACATGTTGTTTTCAACATCGAGAGGTTGTGTCAATGTTGTGAGGATACTTTATGTATTTGTAAAAGGTTGTCGTATGAAAGTTAGTGAGGGTGTAAGTGAATGTGGATATCAGTAGGTTCTATATTTGGTTTAACTTGTGTAAATAAATTTGTATTTATGTGTTTTCTCTTTGTTTTGGTTGTTCCTTTATCTATTTCCTGAATGCTTAATCGAGGCTCGTCCTGCGTTACACATGATTTTACTTAGTTTGCTTATCACATTTACGTCACTGAACTGGACATTGGCTGAAATAATGAGGATTTGGTATCTTGTATTTCGAAGTAGTATGAACTTGAACATGTGATACCATCCATTGCTCTTTGTAGGAAATATATGTCAAATCCATATTCCCTGTCCAAACGCAGAGGAGAAGGCCATACAAATACAAAGAGTGCTGAATTTGATTTAGGAAATTCGAAGTCCACAGCATAACTATGCTAAAAATAATGCAGATCATTATACGATCATCATAACGATTTCATGCCAGAATATGCATTAACGAGACACAGGAGAATGGAACATAACTATTAATTCAAAGGGACAAGTGTCGTATATTTCATAGCAAGAAAACATGTGCAATAATTACTAAATTGACCAAAAATAAAAAAAAAATGCGCAGCCAGACTTTCAAATTTGATAACTCTAGACACACATTACGTGATTGGTGTCTGCCCCGGCGAGGTAGGTTTTGACACCTGAGCGAGACATACCAGAGTCTCAAAATGGTAAATACTACTGCCGGCTTATAACAGAGCATTATAGGAGGAAGGTATAATGTGACCAGGTTGGGTGTTTCACTTGGTGCCTCTGTCAATTGACTTCAGTGTGGTGGCACTTTCAATCAGCCAACGATCCGGACTATCCCACGAAGTATTGTAAAAGGGACATACCAGAAGGAAAATATCACTTTTATAATTTTAAATTGTCTTCCAGTGTCGAGATACTGAAAATATTTTGTTGTGGACAGATTGTTCAATCGCGAAAGTGAACGCCTCCGCATAAGAGTCGTAAAATAGCTTCTACGCTAGCATGACATTGTTTAAATATGTCAAGAGCAGCTGTTAACTGATGTTGTAAAATGTAAATTCCAAGGCAAATATTGAACATTAAAGCGTACCACAGACGATATTAAATACAGATTACTATCTCTATAAAGTGCCGTAAACCTATTTTGAAATGCATTTTACATTAAACATTTTTGTACCACACAATGAATATAGCTTATATTTATATGATAACTAAATCGTAATTGCTAATGAGGTTCGAAATTACACCTAATATTAATTTAACATCAATCGGATTAAAATACATACTCCGTTTCACAAGGATCTAGCAACATCCCACATGAGTTCTTAAAGGGCTACATTCTAGTGTACTGTGTTGCCTCTTCTCTTCCCACGCTAGTAAAATTGTCTTATGCAAGACATGGTAGAATTGTCTTATGTAAGACAGTTGAAGCTGGTATTTCGTTACAGCTTGCAAACTAGCATGTCGTGGCGACATGACTGACCGCACAGATAGGATAAGCAAACATTCACATTTAAGATAGGTCACCAGAAGATGACATCAAATGTTTTCTGATCCTCGAGTACCGGAGAATACGAATTTGCATTTTAATGATATTGCTTTTACATAAATACGATGTTTAAGAAATACATTTTAAATGTAACATATTGTTGAGTTTAAAGTTGGCATTATATAAGCTGTTTCCTGATGATGCAGACAGAGCGGACAATACCTTTGAAGAAGACACTCACAAATCATACATTTCTCCAGGCATGTAAGTTTTATTCTTTATCTATAAGTAGATAGTTATACATTTTAGATGCAGGTTGATGACAACTATTGCAAAATTTTATGGTCGCCATATTTATCTCAATAAGAAATATTCTGTACCTTTTTGTGATATGAAGATGGACAGTATTGAGTATGCACAATAGTGTGCTTACTTTTTGGGATTGACAATGATAAATCGGTTCTCATGTTGAGACCATGATGTTTACTTGGATGTGACAAAGTTGTATATGGCGGGTGTCGTCGATGAAGCAGAAGACGCTTACTGTTCTGGAAAACCTGGTCCCAATCTCTTGAACTTTTACGAGGACTTCAATGTAAATATTTCCATTGATCGTATTTTGCCTCATGTGTTAATCCATTTTGAGTTCGGATAATGGTTTTGTTGACGATTTGGTATTCTCTGATTTTAAGCCCTATCAAAATCACCTTGCGTCCGTGGTCCGTCCTAAAACAATTCTTGTGATCGTTATTTCTTTGAAAAAAGCTGTATGAATCCTTCTCAAATTTTGTATGCTGGTTTCCCTTAGTCCCTTGTTGCGCAGCCAACATTTGTAAGCCGATCTGAAATCAATATGGCCGACATGCGGCCATATTTGATTTTGCATTGATAGGCATTAATAGTTTGTTGTTGCTTTTTCTTGAGAAGTATTGGATGGATCCTTCTCAATATGTATATGCAGGTTCCCATTTGTCCGTAGCTGTGCATTGGCAAATTAAAAAAACAAAAGCCGATCCGAAAAACAATATGGCCGACAAACAGCTATCTTGGAAATTGCATAAATGGTTTGTGATTGGTATTTCATGAGTTTTTGAGAAGTACTTGATGGATCATACTTAAATTTATATGCTGTGGCCTAGTTGTGCTCTTTTCATGTTGGGTCTGATTGGAAAAACAAAATGGCGGAATGGCGGCCTTCTTGGATTATTCCATTTAAAGCTTGTTATCACTATTTCTTAATAAGTACTAGATATATCTTCCCTAAATTTCACAAGTAGGTTCCTCTCGTTTAAGACACAAAATCTATTTGAAACTGATCAGAAAAACAAAACTCCTGCAAAGGACCTTCTCAAGAGACCTCTAAACTATTTAATTTTCAAGAAAAATTCATAGAACTAAAATTATATAGATAAATGAAACTTAAAATAAGAAGGTTAAATATCCATCTTTCTAAGAAGAAATGAAAAATCATCGAAGGTGGGCACCAATATCCCTCTGGGATCTCTTGTATAAGAAAGCATCATATTATTCATTGGGCCGTCCTCCAACCGTCTTGATCACAACTTGTGCGATCACTGTTAAGTTATTATTGGTGGATATATCAATATCAAATGCATGTGAAGGTTTCCCATGGTCCCGAGTTGTGCATTGTCCATTTAGTTCCAACTGATCAGAAAAACAATATGGGCGAAGAGCGACAATCTTTGACTTTGACAGTAATTGTTTGTGATCGTTATTTCTTGAAAAGTAAAAGGATGATTATTCATTAACATCCATAAAGCTGATCCGAAGAGCACTATGGCCGACAGGCGGCCATCTTCGATTTTGAAAGTAATTCTCTATCAATAGCTACAAATTTCAATTTGTATTGGTATTTCTTTAGAGAATTATCAAATTTAATATGACAGCTTTTTGGAAACAAATGAATATTGTCTATGGTTGACGTCAGGACCCTTTTGGACTTCATCATTTAATATTCAAATTGACGTCGTCTTTAACTGGACTTTGTTTTATCCGTGAATCGTGTTGTTTGGATATTTAAATTAAGTTGTGTTAACATTTTTTCACCTTCATTTATACACTGGACAGCTTATGTATACGTTTCTTTAAATTGCTTCGGTTAATGACCACATACTTTTACAGCATGGCTTATCTTAAATGGGAGGACTACGTCGTGCTTGTAATAACGTTGGCGCTGTCGCTAGGAATTGGTTTGCTTCAATCTCGCAAAGGAACACAACAAAACACAACATCCCAGTATATCATGGGTAATGGTAAAATGGCTGTACTTCCGGTCGCATTGTCACTAATGGTTTCCTACCAATCGGGGATCATGATGCTCGGGGTTCCAGCAGAGGTGTACCTGTACGGTATGCAGATCTACATGGCATTTCTTGGGAATTTTATTGGTGATTTGATTAGCGTACATGTGTTTGTACCAAGACTTAGCAAACTGCAAATTACCAGTATTTTTGAGGTTAGTGTATTTACAGTCACTGAGTTGTCCATTTTACGTTCAGCCACTTTAATTCTTTAGCCTTAAGGTTTAGCGATGTTGTGAAAGGCTATTTAAACAGTTCTTTGGATATCTTTTCATAAAGCATTTGTTTTCTTAATTGCCGTTAACATACAAAACGTTTAATGTAACCAGTGACAAATTGTTCATTCTTAAATTACAAACTTCAAAATCAATCTGTAAAAAATCTGTATGTATTTGTTGTTGCAGTACTTGGAAGTCAGATTCGATTCTCGTTTTATCAGGCTATTTGGAACTGCTCTGAGTATATTTTTTGGGGTAGGTTATATATTCTGTTCCATATTTGCAATATTTAAAAAAAACCTTTTAAAACAAAGGGGAAAAACAAAAGATATCTCATCATAGCAATATACGAATTATATACTCGTAGATTACAATGTAGACTGATGTATATCTTCAAAAGATGGATTCCCACCTTTTGGCCCCTAGCATCATTGAAGAGACCTAGGAGTACGAAACAGCTGTATGATGCAGTTTAATTCATTTTGTCGGCATACTGTATCTACTACCAAATTTAAAAGGTGCAACATATGTGTGTTACGTGATCATCAACACGGATGTAATTTTTGTTTTCTTGAAGATAAATTACCTAGGAACAGTTTTGGCAATGCCGGCCGTTACCCTGAAAGCTGGTAAGCAGACATGTTTAACAATGATCTAAGCAAATTAGTTTCAAAATAAAAACTAGAAACCCAATAAGCCTGCCTTGCTCACCTTATATTATTTTCAAATGTTTTAATACAGACTTAAATACAGCTACAGGCGAATCACTTGTGTTCAATTCATAACATTCTATATGATTTGAACAAATTTCTCCTGAAACCTTGGACGTTCGAACATGGACGTTAAGTTGAACTTAATTCATCACCTTCCAGCAAAGCATGTCTGTGAAATAATAAAACGTATGAACTTCTATTCTGTTTTTGTGTATTGTAAAGGGCTTAAACAATTCGAGTCATTGAGGACCTATCATTGTAAAACCTAGATATTTACATGTAAATAGCTGACCGAACCTTAAAGGGGAACTCCAAGTACATGTCCTTGCTTTGAATAAATTGTGACAGCATTTTACTAACCTTATATAATTACCTTAGCTATTTTGTTTATGCAGAATTAGTTTCATAATTTGTCTCTTTAAGTGATAATAAGTGAAATGGTTTAATGACACTTCGACATTTTCTTTCATTTTTTTTTATTTTAATATGTTTGACCCCTGTTAATTAAACAAATATCATATCCCCTATTACTTTAGAAATTTTGTGTTCGAGTGTGTTAGGAGAGTGTTTCGAAGAAAAAACAAAACAAAATGGTTTAATCTGGTTTGGTTTGATTGTTTTTACATGTACGTCCTATGCTAAAAGTTAAGATCATTTTGGGATTGCCTCCCGGTGTTTGCGATGTGCACGTGTGTATTTAATGTGTGGTTTGGAGGCTGTGGTATGTTCGCGCGAGCCTCTTTGTTGTAGTCCGGATCTTTTACAGATTTCAAGTACACTGATGTTTAATACTAAAAGCCTCTAGTAGAACACCCCATCCGGTCTCATTATACTGACAAGAGGGTTAACAAATCGCTTTACTCCAATGCTTAGCATAAAGTAGGGAGAGTGATCTACCACTGTTCAAGACTTTGGTACATTATGGCAAGAATCCAACGCCTTTCTTATGGGGTTTTCGCTCAACTAAAGGCAAAAATTCAAGGGAGACAATAGTATCTTTTAAATAAACATTATAATGATGAACAACACAATGATTTGTCAATGCAACTATACTTAGGACTTCGGTATATCAAGGCCAGGAGTTTATTACATTTTTACCGGTGAAATATCGAAAAATATTCATTCTATAAAAGTGATATTTTTCACTAGTGAGAGATATGATAAATATTTCACTGCAAAAAATATCACTTTTCCTTATTAGACCAATCAAAACACTGCTTACAAACAACATTTGGGAAACTTAAAAGCTGCCCGGATTGGTTTTGCTATAAAAAATTGTAATAAACAGAATATGTAACAGTATCATCAGTAATACCAAATATATTTCACTCGTGTCGCTAAAATTTCGCTAATAATTTGATATCAAAATATCAGCCCACTCGTGAAATATATTTGGCATTACTGAAGACACTTTTAGATATCATCTATATCTTTTAAATATACAATATTATGTTGATCAACGCAACTGTTCTGTTTATGCCACGATACTAAGGTAGCTTACATGCTTATGTTAATAGAGGAAGTTCGAGGAGTGGATTGCAAACCGTTGAATTTCCTGATCGTCTGGAATATGTATTTCGTGAACAGATACCTTATTTGCATTATCGAATATTATATTCTGAACGACACATTATATACGGAATAGCTTCATAGTTATTTAGAAATATTAATATCCTGATGGTAGTTAACATATTTACGCATGGACTTTATGAATGCACTACATGTATATCAAAAATTATGACAACATTAAGGTAGTATCTGTGAATAAATATTTATCAATGACAAATAATCTTTAAATTAATATAAATTTGTTTCATTCATTTAGTTGCTGGGATTGACGTGTGGACATCTATAATTTTTCTTATGGTTGTGGTATTAATTTATACATTAATCGTAAGTATCAACATTCAAATTTCAATTCTATATCTTATACTTAACAGGTATTGAATACAACAAAACTTATTTGCTGAACAGTTTTCGCTTGGTGTTGGGACCAACCAGGAAAAACATTTCCCGCGGCTTCCGGCCTTGAGAAATAGTTCACCAGGTTGGTCTCAAAACCACGGGAAAACAGTTTTGACTATTGACTGAAAGGGCATGAATTAAATTGCATATTAAACTGTTAAAATGACAATAAACGTAATTAATCAAACCTAAACATCATATTTGTGATCGATTTTTCATTTCGAATATTTTCATGAATATTTGCAGTAAGTATTTCAAATTGAAAAAGTGTATTTGTTGAAGTTGACAATGCGGACTTTTCTTCAGTATAATTTGTTTTACTTTCAGGGTGGTTTTACGGCCGTTATTTGGACGGATGTTTTACAGTCGCTTCTGATGCACGGTGGAATATTTGCTGTTCTCATCAAAGTAAATAATAGCAACATGTTACCGAAGACCAGCCGTTTCTTAAGAGATCTTTTTCTTTTGTATATGTCCAAGGGACCTTCCTTTTCCCTAGTTTAATATATTTAGATAAATACGTTCAAAACATTAGTAATGTACTTTTCTTTAGCATGTGCTGAACATTAAATTTGTAACTTCAAACAAATGTAATGTGTCGTCTTTTCGCTGTCAAATTCGTTTTGTGGGATAATGGTAGTGTTTCAGTAAGAAATATATGTGTGTTACCTGTGTATCGTATTCAAGTTAAGCTACATGAATACCACTGTTGGCGTTTTAGGAAATATTGTGTAATACATCTCTCGTTTGGGCAAATGTGTACGTAGTGATCAATGCTCAATTTGGTCTGATTTAGGCTAATTTGAGTATTTTGTAATACCGTTTCTTGTAGTTCTATAACAGTTTGGTTCAATCATACTAAGCAGCAGATTGGTTGTCGCTACGTTACACTTACCTTACATACAAAATGCATTTTAGGCTTGATTACAATTTTGCGCATTGACCATTGAACCTAAATGTATGATTATTGTATCTTGAAACATTTAAAGATTATCTGGAAGCCAACACACAACATAGTTAAAAATATGCTATTCAACATTCCTACCACCAGCTTCTGATCCTTGTTAACGTTTTGTCAAACAGGGAACAATGGATGCCGGGGGGCTGAGGAATACATGGCAGACAGTTTACGAACAAGGGCGACTGAACTTCTTTGTGTAAGCCTATCATTGTAGCTATAGTGTTTCAATTGTTTAATTGCAAAGATCGCATATATTGTTTCACATAATAAAATGTGCTTCAATGTTTGATTATGAACATTGAATATGTGGGGTTTTTTCATTTCAAAGTATGATTTTCAACGCATGCTTGACTAATTACGATTTGAAATTTATTTAATCGATATTATCTGATCAATTAACTCGGTAAAGCTCTAATTAAATACGGAAATAAACAGTTTTCGTTCAGAAACTACTTATATATTTGCAGGTTTGATCTGGATCCAACAATTCGACAGTCCTTCTGGAGCCTTGCAGTCGGGGGCTTCATTACATATTTACGGAATCCCTTTCTGCAAACCTCGTATCTCAGAATAAAAGCTACACCTCTTGTGAAAACAAGCAAGAGGTAGGTTGACTTCGAATCGATCAGTATAAATATACAAATTAATTGACAAATAATTGGATAAAATAACGCTTCATTTGTTTGATTTTAGGATGTATTTGATCGCTGGCTTACTTACACTGGTAACGAATATTTTGGCCGGAATGTGTGGCGTCATCACGTTTGCCTACTATTTCAATAAAGGTTGTGATCCACTATTGTCCAACCAGCAAGATAATGCAAACCAGGTAATTGTTTTTGATCAACAATTCTAATTTACTTTATGGATGCTTAAAACTTGTAGGCCATACAATGGATACCTTTATTCTTTGTTGGCCTGGATGACACTATCTTTTTAAAAAAAGATAATAGAAAGGTTTAGCAACCTTACGTGTAAGCAACTTATACAACTGATTTCGTTATAAAATAGTATGCTTGTAAACGTGTACATGTATGTGTAGCATGCATCTGACATCAACTGACTCCATTCGCTAAATCAATCAAAGTATTAGAACCATTGCAAATTGCTCAACAAAAATGGCGAACTACTCTCAGCTTTCCACTTTTGAAGATGCCGACGATTCGCTTCTATTGGCACTTACACAAGGAAACTGACACTTCGGGTACAACGACAATATTTCACTTAGAAATTCTGACAAAAAAATCAATGCAAGAAATTATTTCGATTTAAGCAGGATGACTTTTCTATTCTTTGCGATTTTCTTCGAATCCCAGAAAACATTGAGTAGTTCAACCAGACGATTTATACAGGTAAAGAAAGTATATGCATTCTGCTAAGGCGTCTAACTAACCCTTGACGTTCAAAAACAGCGTTGTCAAATATCGTTAAGGATATTTCCTTTATGCCACACACGGTTTCCTTCTCAGAAACCTCAACAGCGCTTGGCTACAACCACAGCAATTAAACGAGTTTGCTACTTCAGTTTCATCGCGGGATATGTCGACTGACAGAGAATCAGTGCTTCTTTAACGGCCACAAGAGGGTGCATGCCATCACATTTAGTTTATTTTGTCAATATTTGTGTTTTTTGAATTCATAAAAACAGAAACTGTATTAAAACCAGTAGGGAAATCTTATTTCGTAGTTATTTTTGTTAACTGTCATAGTTTATATCGGAGTGAAAACACAATAGGATGGAGAAGCAGGGATGTATCTATCAAGAAAGGGAAAAGTCCCGATATCAAACTTTAGTTTAGGTCAAAAACGGATGCAACAAATTTGCTGACCCCTGTGTTGTTTAATAGTAACTACTTCTAAATTTCTTTAACATGAAGTTTCAGAACATCAGTTGGTTTGCAATAATTAGGCAACGCAGACCTTGCTATAATTACATTATTATTTAGTTGTTTCAATTTTCCTGAATACTTGAATAAGTATGTTTTCAAATGACAAACACCTTATCTATTTCATAAATTCATTTAAAATAAATACATGTATAGCATAGGACAGTTACAATATGGCCCGTACTGGTAATGTTTTCTGACTGATGAAAAAAATAATGTTCTTGCTTTATTATCAATCCATCTGGATTTCTATAATACATTTGTATTTTTTAAATTCCAAATCACCAGTTACTGTGGTTAAGGTGATTCACTAACAAGTAATTTGTGTTTGACTACGTTCCCATAGCTTTCCAGTGCACTCTCCTCAGTTACATTAAAAGAATTGTTCAATATGATTAAAAAGAGCACTAAAGAGCATTAAGTTTTTCCGAGGTCGTTATACATGTAATATAGTCTAGCTTTAGACTTTTTTGCAATAGTCTTGTTGTGTGTGTGTTAGTGTAATATTGGTTGAGGGGGCACCACGTAGTCTGTGTCACTGTCTCTCTCTCTGTTTGTGTGTGTGTGTGTGTGTGTGTGTGGTAGTGTAATTGGTTGAGGGCGCATCACGCAGACTGTATCGCTGAGCCTTCTGACGAGTGTAGCAGATCTACATGTATATTGGAAAAAAATAAGCGACAAAACGCTTATCAGACTACAAAAATAGGTAGTGCACAAAAATCTAACATCAAGCGCACACACTCGTCATATCTCATAGTCATATGTATATCATGTAGGCATAACGCATTTTAAGTTGGTGAGCGCCTGATTTCAAACGCAGTTAAATATTGCTCAAACGTAGTCCATTTAGTTTCAAATGAAACACGACATCATGATATTACAAATCAATAATGGTTTCATTCGATAAATTTCGTGTAAGTCTTCTACATATTTCAACAAGTACACGTACGGTTGCTACACCTCTTATATTTATAGAAAAAGGACAATTTGGTTGGAACCCCCGACGAAATTTGCAACTGGTTTGACACATCAAGTTTTCGGTTTGACCCCAGTCTACCAAACATTCTTATCATTTTGCAGTTACTTCCTGCCTTGGTGCTAGATATTTTCCAGGGAATTCCATGTTTACCGGGTCTCTTCATGGCTGCTCTCTTCTGTGCCTCGCTCAGGTACGGGTATTTGATTTGTTTTGTTTAATTTGGGCTATTAAATCTATTTTCACATGTCTATGATACATGTATTCACTGTATATATGTAAAATAACCCTAAAACTATTGAAGACTAATGTTTAAACACGCTTTCCTCATTATTCTCACATAACTTTAAAATTCACTGCAATCAAGTAAAATATACCCAAAACTTAAGGTGAACCTCGTTATCTCGAAGTCGATGGAATCACCAAAACACTTGTTAACGAGTTTTTCGAGATGGATGAGTTCAAATACTTAGTCTGACCGGGGCTGACGAAATGCTTCCAATTAAACCGGGTCTTCGAGTTACGCAAGGTCGGGATAATGAGTTTCAACTGTATTAAAGCGTTTTGTTTCAGCACACTTTTCTCATTATTTTCACTTGACTACTTTATTCGATGCAAATATCCCAAGTACTTTTAAATGATTACGTTATTATATATAACTTGTTTGATTTTACTCCAAATTCAAACAGTAAACGGGTTTTACGCATCTGACCCTTTTGCTTCGACATTAGTTTGGAAATTCTGGATTTCCATCTTTTGACATCTAGCATCGTCCCAGAAGGACAAAACAGCTGTGTGATGCAGTTTTAATTCATTTTCTAGACATACTGTATCTATAACTAAATTTAAAAGGTGCAGCATGTGTGTGTTACGTCATATTTCAGCACTCTTTCCTCAATATTGAATGGAATTACGTCAGTATTCTGGGAAGATATCGTAAAGCCCCACACCAAACCGATGTCCGAAAGAAGAGGAATTATTATTACGCAACTCTCAGGTACGTGTTGTATTGTCGGTTACTTTTCAAATTCCGAATGGATTGTAGTAGTCTACTCAGTCGACATGCATTATCTTCAGTTTTGATTATAAATTGTTCTGTACAACGTAAAAAATACTGCTTCTTTAAAGTCTGATTGGAGGAACATTTTTTTGCAAATGCACGAAGACTCAAGTTTAGAACAACACTAACCCGAAATGCTTTACCTGTAACAGTATGATTTTTAAGTCAAATGCACACAATTGCATAGTTTACAAGAATGATACCTCAGGAATCCGTCTGCAATCTAATTACAATCATATCTTGATCTCCGAGCCGTTCCGGAAACTTCTCTCTGCTGCGTTAAGATCTAAGGAAATCACATATGGGGGCCACGTCCCGATGACATCTTGCATTAGCCAATCAAATTTCTACTTTCAGAATCTTGAAGGTGAATTTTTTCTTGCATAATCGCATTTGTCCGTTAGTCATTTCGTCACCAAAACATTCATTTGAAATGACTTGCTGCAAATAACCCCTTATGGGATGTTGTCAGATCCTTGTAAAACGGAGCGAGAACAAGAATCTGTATTTATTCAGATTGAATCCGTCTGCTGAAATAAATTCACTGGGGATGCTCAACCTAATTTTATTCTGAATAAATTACTATGTAATTTTTCCAGGAATAGCATTTTGTATAATTTGGATAGGAACTGAACTGAAGATGTCTTTTTCTGAATCAATTACTTAATTTCAGGGTTAGCATTTGGCATCATCGGGATAGGAATCGCATTTGTGATTTCTGAAATAGAAGGACCCGTCATCCAGGTTGGTGCTCTAGAATCGTCCTGTCATTGGGACGTACTTTGATGTTTCAGTTTTGAATTAAGACATCTTAAGATATTCACAATTTAACACAAGTTTGCAAACCTGCTTTGATAAATGTTTGACGCGAATAGTCGAAGTGCCATTTTCATTACAAAATGCGAATTCTACTCAAATATGGCCATGAAGTGACGATCCTTACTTTGACAAGATGTTTAACAGTATTTCTAAGCATTTAAGAGTCTTGTCCCATTCATCAGACTTCATCATGTATCACGTATTTCACAAATATCAATCAACTTAAGACGCATATATATAAGAAACGCCGCGGTGAGCTAATTCGAATTCTAGATTGGGGAACTCATGAACTCTCCCATATCTATCATAATAAAAAAGCCTGCAAACGGGTTTTACGTGCAAATATATATTGACTAATTTAATTTAGATTTGTATTTTCCCCTTTTTACCACTGGTTGCATAACTAAATGTTGTTTTGTTACGTTACATTTAACTGATATATTGATTCGCTTAATCAAATGAGTAAAATATACAATACACCATTCATGCCGTTCATTAGTTTATAGAAGCTTTTAATCGGGTTGTCTGAATTTGTTTTTTAGTTATCTCCCTTTGAAGACTGTACTTACAATCATATTATGTAAAAGATGTGCATTGATTAGGTAGAGCATCGGGCTTGAGAGCCAAGGGTCGCGGGGTTGAGTCTCAGCGACGGCACTGTCTAAATCGCTTTTCTTCGTTCTATTACAATACCAAATTTGTTACAGATATTCCTAACAACTGGTGCTTGCTTTTCTGGTGCAGTAACTGGTATATTCATTCTTGGATTCATCGTTCCATGGGCTGATAAATGGGTTGGTACCTTTTAATTGGGATACTTAAACTTAAACTTTAAACTAGGATGTGGTCCGCAAAAATTGCTTCTTTCTTTTGCATTCTTAATAGAAATGAGCTTTGTATTTCTAAACATACACTAATTATAATTGTGTAAACGTCACACTTTAGTTTTTCATACTATTTCAGGGAGCTACAGTTAGTTCTGTACGTCCCTAGTCTATACAGAATATTTTTCAGGGAGCTAAAGTGAGTTCTTTACGTCCCTAGTCTATACAGGATATTTTACAGGGAGCTACAGTTAGTTCGTTACGTCCCTAGTTTATACAGGATATTTTACCGGGGGCTACAGTTAGTGCTTTACGTCCCTATTCTATACAGCATATTTTTCAGGGAGCCACATTGAGTTCTTTACGTCCCTGGTATATACAGGATATTGTTCAGTGAGCTACAGTTAGTTCTTTGCGTCCCTAGTCTTTACAGGGTATTTTACAGTGAGCTACAATTAGTTCTGTACGTCCCGAGTCTATACAGCATATTTTTCAGGGAGCTACAGTTAGTTCTTTGGGTCCCTAGTCTATACAGCATATTTTTCAGGGAGCTACAGTTAGTTCTTTACGCCCACGCCCCTAGTCTAAACGGGATGTCTTTAATGGAGCTACAGTTAGTTCGTTACGTCCCTATTCTATACAGGATATTTTACAGGGAGCTATAGTTAGTTCTTTTCCGTTCTAGTTTATACAGAATATTTTTTATGGAACTAGTTAGTTCTTTACGCCCCTAGTCTTTACAGGATATTTTTCAGTGAGCTACAATTAGTTCTTTACGTCCCTGGTATATACAGGATATTTTACAGGGAGCTACTGTTAGTTCTTTACGTCCCTAGTCTATATAGGATAGTTTTCAGGAAGCGTCAGTTAGTTCTTTACGTCCCTAGTCTATACAGGAAATTTTACAGGGAGCTATAGTTAGTTCTTTTCCGTCCTAGTTTATACAGAATATTTTTCATGGAGCTAGTTAGTTCTTTTCGTCCCTAGTCTTTACAGGATATTTTTCAGTGAGCTACAATTAGTTCTTTACGTCCCTGGTATATACAGGATATTTTACAGGGAGCTACAGTTAGTTCTTTAAGTCCCTGGTCTATGCAGGATAGTTTTCAGTGAGCTACAATTAGTTCGTTACCTCCCTCGTCTATACAGGATATTTTACAGTGAGCTACAATTAGTTCTTTACGTCTCTAGTCTATACAGGATATTTAACGGGGAGCTACAGCTAGTTCTTTACGTCCCTAGTCTATACAGGATATTTTACAGGGAGCTACAGTTAGTTCTTTACGTCCCTAGTGTAATAGGGTCATTTTTAACGTCATTTATCCGTTTATAAAGTAACCGTATCGCGTTGCGCGACATTTGACCGTTGCGTCATTTACTGTGAGTCTACCTTATATGTATATGTAATGTCCAGTTTACCTATGTGACGTCATCATTATATGTGTCCATGTGGTGTCTTTTGTGGTCACTTTGTTAGGGTTTGGCGGGGAAATGAACGTAGCCATTGTCTACGGACGGAGAAAATATTCTGTAGCCGTCAAGACCATTTTTAGTATTTACAATTGTCCTGGATATTCCAGATGATATTCAATAGACCCTTGACCCATTGTTAGGGGTCATTAACTACGTTAACTACGTTAACGTTAACAACCAAATAAACAACAACTGGAACTAAAAAGATGTGTTTGCCCTCATTTTTACAGTGACGGTCTACGGGTGATCAGTTTTGCCAGCAGAGGACTCTCCAAAGCGGAGCGGAACTATCCCGTGCACAAATTAGAGTTTCTTGCTCTAAAATGGGCCGTTACTGAGAAATTCAATGATTACTTGTATGGACAGCATTTTACAGTGTTCACGGATAATAATCCTTTGACTTACGTCTTGACATCAGCTAAATTAGACGCCACTGGCCATAGATGGGTTTCTGCGTTAGCTGCATACGATTTCGACATATTGTATCGATCGGGTAAAGCCAACAAGGATGCAGACGCACTATCAAGACTCCCAATCACCATGGATTCCATTCATGCAGTGAACCAGTCCATCACCACACCACAGACTTATGTGGAAAGTCTTTGTTCACCTGCTCAGGTAGTGGATGTTCTGCGGGACCCCGGTGTAACTGAATTGGAGCAAATGACTTCACAGGATTGGAGAAGAGCTCAGCGTCATGATTCTTTTCTACGGCCATGGATGCAGATAGTATCGAAATATCGACAGCCGAATCGTCACGATTTTCCCATGACCAGGGAGCATTCCCAGATGTTCAAGATTGCTGACAGCTTAACACTACGGCGTGGAGTTCTCTTTAAGGAAGTAAACAGAGATGGAGTATACCACTATCAGTTGGTCTTGCCCTCTGAATATACTCAGAAAGCCATGAAGGGACTTCATGATGATATTGGACATCCTGGTCGGGATAGGGTTTTATCTCTACTTCGAGACAGATTTTTCTGGCCTCGCATGACAAAAGATGTTGAGGAGTGGATCGACAAATGCCCACGTTGTATGAGAGCAAAATCTTCAAGGAAGGAACGAGCACCCTTAATTGGAATCCACACTTCACATCCACTGGAATTAGTGTGTATGGATTTTCTTTCCTTGGAGCCATGCAAAGGTGGATTCGCTAATGTACTTGTGGTGACTGATCACTTCACCAAGTATGCACAAGCCTTCACAACTCGTGATCAGACCGCAAAGACAACAGCTGCAACTTTGTACAACAACTTCATAGTCCACTATGGAATACCACGGCGACTTCATTCAGATCAAGGTCCAAACTTTGAAAGTGAAGTGATAAGAGAACTGTGTAATCTTCTTGGGATGGAGAAATCTCATACTACACCATACCATCCTATGGGAAATGGAATCACAGAACGGTTTAACCGTACACTTATCAGCATGCTTCGGACTTTGAAACCTGATGAGAAAAAGGACTGGAAGGCTTTTATTCCATCGCTAGTACATGCCTACAATTGCACCCGTCATGAGTCCACCAAAGTTTCACCATTCTACCTCATGTTTGGAAGAGAGCCTCGTCTACCGTTAGACGTTGTATTCGGCTTAGGAGGGCTCATCAAAGAAGAACAGACTCTCTCTGACTACACACGAAATCTTCGAGACCGACTTACCTTTAGCTATGACTTAGCATCGAAGATGTTATCCAAAGCGAAGAGGCGACAGAAGGCCCATTATGACCTCAAGGTCCGAGGAACACCCGTAAAGGTTGGGGATCGAGTTTTAGTGAGGAGGTTGGCTTTTGATGGGAAGCACAAGTTGGAAGATCTTTGGGAAGAAGATGCTTATACTGTATTGAAGCAGCCAAACCCACATATTCCTGTATTTGTTGTGGAACTTGAGTCAGGAGAAGGAAGAACAAGAACCTTACATAGGAACAACTTGCTCCCCATTGGATATATTCCTACAGAACTGATGCCCTTGGAGGAAACATCCGGGAATGAAGATGGCGAAAGTCAGCCTCATCCAAAGAAACCAGAATCAGATTCAAGTGACTCTGACGATGATGATGCAGATGTTTTATTGGTGCCTTGTGTATCTGACAGCTTTGAGTCGGATAATGAAGGAGGCGATACAGCAGCACTGGAACCGGATGCCGATCCTGATGTTCCCGTGTCTGCCACTGATCCGTCTGGTGACGACCAGTTCTCTGCTGAGGAGGGAGGATCAGATGATGCCAATAAGGAAACTGTTCCGAAGTCAGTAGTTGCATCTACTGATAAGGATAAAGATGATCAGGACACAGTTGCTATCCCAACTGATGATGTATCGGTCAATGTGGATTCGTCAGAACGTCCATTACCATTACCCAGAAGATCAATTAGAAAAAGTAGACCTCCTGATTGGCAAACCTCCGGGGACTTTATTATGGGAACACACAAGCACACCCATGCGAATTTAGATATTTGGAAGATCAAAGCTGGGTTGCTCCAAAATTTAGCAAAACAAGGTGTGTTTTCCGGAATCCCCCCGGAGGTTTCTGTTAATGTCATCAAAACCATCTGTGATGAGTAGTGTAAAATCCTGTTGAACTGTATATATATTTTATCTGTTTAAGTAACTCAGTAACTCAATAATATGTCCTGTATATGATATTATGAGAAGTTGCATTGTCAGCTTCCCTCACATTATTATATGTATTTTATGTATTTTATACCGTAGTTATGCAATAATTATAAGTCATTAACATTGCAATATATGTAATGTTGAATATCTTGATATTTTGTTAGCTATTAAGGCGACGAGGACGTCTTTTATTAGCAAGGGGAGGATGTAATAGGGTCATTTTTAACGTCATTTATCCGTTTATAAAGTAACCGTATCGCGTTGCGCGACATTTGACCGTTGCGTCATTTACTGTGAGTCTACCTTATATGTATATGTAATGTCCAGTTTACCTATGTGACGTCATCATTATATGTGTCCATGTGGTGTCTTTTGTGGTCACTTTGTTAGGGTTTGGCGGGGAAATGAACGTAGCCATTGTCTACGGACGGAGAAAATATTCTGTAGCCGTCAAGACCATTTTTAGGTATGTAACATGGAATATCTATATGTAATTAAGATTTAAAGAATAGTAAACTATAGTAGTAACAAACTATGTATTGTTTGTAATGAACAAATATGTAATAATCTTTTATAAAAGTAAAAGATTATAGTTGACATATTCGGTAAAGATAATTAGTTGATATACCATGAATAAGTTCTTCTGATCTTTTTATAAGTTAATAGTTTTGCTATGATAGGGTAATGTATAAGTGTAACATGGTCTTATTAGCTGTATATTTTATTTGCAGTACTTACAATTGTCCTGGATATTCCAGATGATATTCAATAGACCCTTGACCCATTGTTAGGGTAGGTATTATAAATGTATAAGTCCAATATAACTATTTCTATACAATCTAAACGATTGCCATAGTATTTTGTAAATGGTAATAATTATTATTTAAATATATTAAAGTATGAACAGCGTATGCTGTACTGATTGTACATCCATAGATTTATGGATTATATATAACTTTATCTTATAATGTAAATCTGTGTATTCATATAATTAATACACGATGATGTCTATGTAGAAAGAACGAGTGCAGTAATTTATGACTGTACGTTAATGATAGGTTTTATTCTTTATTGTTGTAGGGTCATTAACTACGTTAACTACGTTAACGTTAACAACCAAATAAACAACAACTGGAACTAAAAAGATGTGTTTGCCCTCATTTTTACACTAGTCTATACAGGATATGTTACAGTGAGCTACTGTTAGTTCGTTACGTCCCTAGTCTATACAGGATATTCTACAGTGAACTACAGTTAGTTGTTTACGTCCCTAGTCTATACAGGATAGTTTACAGTGAACTACAGTTAGTTATTTACGTCCCTAGTCTATACAGGATATTTTACAGTGAACTACAGTTAGTTATTTACGTCCCTAGTCTATACAGGATATTTTACAGTGAACTACAGTTAGTTATTTACGTCCCTAGTCTATACAGGATAGTTTACAGTGAGCTACAATTAGTTATTTACGTCCCTAGTCTATACAGGATATTTTACAGTGAACTACAGTTAGTTATTTACGTCCCTAGTCTATACAGGATATTTTACAGTGAACTACAGTTAGTTATTTACGTCCCTAGTCTATACAGGATATTTTACAGTGAACTACAGTTAGTTATTTACGTCCCTAGTCTATACAGGATATTTTACAGTGAACTACAGTTAGTTATTTACGTCCCTAGTCTATACAGGATAGTTTACAGGGAGCTACAGTTAGTTCTTTACGTCCCTAGTCTATACAGGATATGTTACAGTGAGCTACAATTAGTTCTTTACGTCCCTATTCTATACAGGATATTTTACAGGGAGCTATAGTTAGTTCTTTACGTCCCTAGTGTATACAGAATATTTTACAGTGAACTACAGTTAGTTCTTTACGTCCCTATTCTATACAGGATATTTTACAGGGAGCTATAGTTAGTTCTTTTCCTCCCTAGTCTATACAGAATATTTTTCATGGAGCTAGTTAGTTCTTTACGTCCCTAGTCTTTACAGGGTATTTTTCAGTGAGCTACAATTAGTTCTTTACGTCCCTGGTATATACAGGATGTCTTTCATGGAGCTACAGTTAGGTCTTTACGTCCCTAGTCTATACAGGATATTTTACAGTGATTTACAATTAAATCTTTACGTCCCTAGTCTATACAGAATATTTTACAGTGAACTACAGTTAGTTCTTTACGTCCCTAGTCTATACAGGATATTTTTTCAGGACCTTCAGTTAGTTCTTTACGTCCCTAGTCTATACAGGATATTTAACAGTGAACTACAGTTAGTTCTTTACGTCCCTAGTCTATACAGGATATTTAACAGTGAACTACAGTTAGTTATTTACGTCCCTAGTCTATACAGGATATTTTACAGTGAGTTACAGTTAGTTCTTTACGTCCCTATTCTATACAGGATAGTTTTCAGGGAGCTAGTTAGTTCTTTATGTCCCTAGTCTATACAGGATATTTTACAGGGGTCTACAGTTAGTTCTTTACGTCCCTATTCTATACAGGATAGTTTTCAGGGAGCTACAGTTAGTTCTTTACGTTCCTAGTCTAAACAGGATATGTTTTTCAGGGAGCTATTGTGGGAGGTGTGACCAGTGTACTATTGGTTGCGTGGATCACGTTGGGTAAAACCATGTCGTCAAGAACACGACATAATCCAACTTTAAGTTCCGCCCCAATAGACAACTGTCCGTCTTTGGATATATCATCTTCCAACTTCTCATTGTATGACAGTAACGGAACGTTTTCTTCGTTCTTTAACACGGAGACAACACTGGGGCCAAAGACAGCAATCGATGAACCGTAAGTATCAGTGGGTACAAACATAACCGAAGTGAGAAAGTCCTTACCTTCATGGCTATCATCCTTGTAGAATCTGATTAGCACATTGCTATTGCATATAAAAAAACAATATCAACAATTCCGACGGGACCTGGTAATATTATCACTTGAATACCTGATTATATAGTTACAGAATGATTTATACAACCCCAACAAATGTAAAAGTTGTATTTGAATGATATGTTATGGCAAAGGGAAATTATTATAAAAGTTAAAGCCTAGAAGGAAATAACTACAATATATGAATGAATCATGAGTAGAAAAATGAGAAAAGAGAAAGTTTTTAGGAATTTGCAAAAGGGGCAACGGATCAACATCCCCTTATTGAACGACACAAAAACACATTTCGTGATTTTTTTTTGTATTGTAAACGGTTCATTAGCTGAACCAGAAGGATCGTTTATGAAATATGGTTGGATTTGGTAATTGATGCTTCTTTAAGGCGAGGTTTTATAAGCATTGTAAAACCTGCATATCCTTCAAGTTCACAAGGATTTGTAACCCGAACTATATAAACACCCAACAAAGCGGTTGTTCAGCATGACCAATCAGGCTTCTGTAGTGGTCGCTTATAAACCAACTGCCCTAAAAGTATCATATTATCTGTTTCAGATATGGGATTGACGTATTGTATTCACTCTCTTTTCGTTGGCTGGAACCACTAGGCACCATAACTGTTCTCCTCGTTGGCTCTCTTGTCAGCCGCTTTACAGGAATGAATACAGGTAAAACACAATGTAACAAATGGATGAGCCGACAGCTTTTGATAGCATTTTACATTTTGCTTTTTCAGCAGCCTAGCAACATACCAGACACTACTAACTCAAAAACTAATAACAAAACATGAATAAAGGAAAGATTTCAAAGAGATTCTATGAAAATACAAGAAAATAGAACCGGCTTTCAAAAAACGTTTTAATGAATTATAAATATATAGTCCAGGGGAATAGATTGACGAAAGCTTACCAGTGATTTGTTCAAATGAATGACCTTCACAAGGTTCAATATCACAGGGATGAAATCTAGCCAATTATGCCTCTAGGTTTGTACGTCCTATTAACAGCTAAGGTAATTTTAAGGATAACCTTCATATGTAATGATCAGCTCTTTCATTCGTATAATTTTGAATCCCCGGATCCTAACAGTATAGTTGGTATTCATTGTTCGGTTTCAGAGAAGAACTTTATTAAACAAATATATAAATTAAATTACCAAATGATCCATCCTTCGTACTAGGTCAGAAAAGAGGAAGTTAAGAAATTGTTAAGCAACCGTATTATAAAAATAGCTCGTCATACTGATATCAACTGCTCGTTTTGATACTTGGTTCTCATTTTGAGAACTTGATGCTTACTTGGATGTGACAAAATATTTACCTGACGGGCGTTGTCTATTAAGCATACGACGCTTACTCTTTCGGATCACCTGGTTATTCTCTTAAACTTTTACAAGGGTCTCCATTTATATCTTTCCTTTGCTCATATTTTGGCCCTGGTTTAATCGATTTGGAGTTTAGATTATGATTGTTTTAACGCTTCAGGATTCTCTAATTTATTGTCATAATTGCTACTTTTGTTTAACGATAGAAATTGTGACAAAGCTCCAAATCAATGACTTATTACAGTTGTTGTTTTTCTGGCCCTTATTACCGACTATATCTCGATTTTGTATCAATTGATCAATTTGCTAATCACAAATATATATATATGATCGGGTGGATATAAATGCATAAAAACGCTAGGATTTATTTTCTTATTTCAGTTGAATCGTCCGTTTCCCAGGAAGTAACTGTGTCATTAAGTGATGTAGCATGTTGCTGTACCCCAAAATCGTCGAAAGAGTGTCGACAACCATATCAAAATCCAGTCGATGATCATGCAAGGGTAATTATAAAGACAAATACCCACATACACTACTTCGAATTATAAACACCGTTTAATTTGTTACCATAGTTAGAGCTAGCCTGTATATATGTAAAACTTATGCATTGTTTTCTTCCACATGTACATTTAGGGTATCCAGTACTAACTATTTAGATTCTAAAGTATTTTCAACGTTCAATACAGATACCTTTGTTGTTGCAGGCTGATCCAGATGAAGGCAGTGGAATGCTATAGTGAGCCATCAGTGTAACATTGTCGAGAAATTGTTGAAGGCATTTACCTGAAAACCATCATAACTAACAAACAAGCCGCCTACCTTGTCCATGTAAACACTGTCACTGCTCCGACCCCTGTGTCCACTGAATTTAATATATTCATACCACTTCAGCCAATGTTGTCATCACAAGCTTTCATTTCGGCATTTTCAACGCTTTGTTTGATGTCGGATTCTGCATTTAACAACTGTGTATTCAATTCCAAGCGCTAGGTCTACCTTCCGATCACTTAAGACTTACTGTGCATTTACCACGACGCGGTGAATATCTTATTAAAGATTAATTTAAGAAGCTGTTAAAACCATTTAGTATTTATTGCAGATGAAAATGTAAAAAAAACAATACTATATTATAATTTTTCTACATTAAAATAAAACAGGTCTTTAGGGACTTTTCTTATGTATTGCCTCGGTGACGACTGAAGCGAGCTGGCCGCTATTCCGCATATATGCAATCATGTACGGTAATGTATATCAATTTTTTTATCGATGATTTAACCTTTTTTATGGTAAAACAATTTCAATATCCAGACAAATATAGGTCAATGCCAGGGTTGGAGCCCTGGATTCAAAAGCCTTACAAATATTCCTCATCAATGTTAGAAAATGCCATACCGCTGCCATGTGGTGTCGGCTGAAGGAGGGTTAAAACAGTGGAGAATTTTAAATAGTTAACGTAAATATAAGGATTAAATGTCTATTTTATTGCTTGCACGGGCTGATGAAGGGAAGTTAACCTAGCAGTTCACTTCATTTCGAACGAGGTTCACCTCCCTTCCTCGGCCCATGCAAGAAACAAAACAACATTAAAACTAGATGTGTCAGTTCAACACGAATTCCCCCGCCCCCGGCAACAATGGAGAATAATGGAGCTTTTAAGCATTACTAACTTTTTTTCATATGTGTACTCGTAGCTTTTCACACTCTTGTTAAAGGCCCAATATACGTAACTTCAGGAAAATGTTTTCGGGATTCTGAAAAATTATGAAAAACAATCCAGTTGATAACCATGCAAAAATAAGCCTAAAACGAAGTAAACCTGAGCGGTAATTAACAAGAATCTCTTGACTGAAAAATCTAAAGAATTGAAAATAATCCAGGTGGGGCCCACTCCAACAAGCCGAAGTTCAAAATGGACCCGTGCTTAAAAATACCGAGTTTCAACTGCAGATATGCCGGTAACCGCGTAAGATTCATCTTGACTATTGCTGATATCAGTTAATCTTAAATTAATAAATAAATATAATAAGTTATAAGACTTGATTTTCACTTCAAGTTTTGCCCAAAGTTATGTATATCGGGCTTTTAAGTATTGGGTGACTAATGCTGAGTTAAAAGCAACAAATATTGGAAAAGTTCATACATAATTGTAAATATAAAAACTTTTTTTTTTTTTAGTTTTACCGTTATCGAAGCCGAAGTGTTTATCTGATACATATAAAATATTAAATGAAATAGGTAGAACTGTGGAAATTTCCAGTATGTGGATTACCAGTAGCTCCCTCATCGGATCGAAAAAAAGGAAGCGAGGTCATTTTTTCATTTATAAACCAAAGGAGAAGATAAAATGGCTCTGTGTGCAATATAGAATGGACCGTCTAAATATTCTTATCTTTTTTAAAGACTGGTATCTCCCCGGAGCAGTGAACCTAATATTAATCATGCCTTCATTTAAAAACAGGGAAAACAAGTGATGACTAATTATAGTCATGTAGCTCTACTTGTGAGCATTTATTTACTTGATTATTCATTAATTTGCAGAAATAGCAAATCTACCGATAAACTACAAATGCGGGCGTTCCACAAGACTCAGTATTAGGTCCTTTCGGCCTTGGGAAATAGTTCACCGTGTTTGTCCAGGCACCGACGGAAACTAGTTTTGACTAATGACTGTAAGGGCACGAATCAAATGTATAATACAATTGTTGCCGATTGTTAATGATGAAGTTGTATATAATTGGCAACAATAAAAAGGTGATAAAAGAAATATAACCCTTTGATTGAGACATGAATGTCGGCGTCAATGCTTATTAAGAACCATAGAGTTAAGCATTTAGTATGAGATCGTGTCGACCTTCAGTTAACTGGATAAAATGTTAATAATAACGTCACTTGTTTCAATATTTTCTAAAAAAAAAAAGTGTTTCCACAGTTTAGACTTTATGAAAGGTGTTGGTCTTTTTACTTATATACAAGTCACTATTACCACTTTCAATATTGAAATTTACAGCTTAGTCTCGATTTGCTACCCTTTTTTAAATGAAGACATAACTAATGCTAATTTCCACTGCCCAAGTCTCCAAAGACGATCTGAATATTATGGACAATGAATAGCATATATTTACCTTTGTCTGTTTATGTCAACAGTTTATGTTTATGCCAACATTATGATGGCCCTAAATACTAGTTACTACATTTTCGATGTTATGGGAAACTGTGGTTCGATTTGATTCTTTTTAAACCACCATCATCCTCACCATTGGATGATGGTGGGCATATCAAATCAGCCTGCGCCCGTGGTCCGTCCGTCGTCAGTCCTTAAACAATTGTTGTGATCGCTATTTCTTGAAAGTACTGGATGGATCTTCTCAAATGTCATATGAAGGTTCCCGTCAATCCCTAGTTGTGCATTGTTACCTTTTTAAGCCGATCCGAAAAACAATATGTCCGAAAGGCGGCCATTTTAGATTTTGCATTAATAGTCTGTGATCGCTTTTTCTTGAGAAGTGCTGGATGGATCATTCTCGAAATTAATATGGAGGTTCACCATAGTCACTCGTTGTGCATTATTCAGATTTTAAGCTTATAGGAAAAACAATATGGCTGCCAGACGACCATCTTGGATTTTGACAGTGACAGTTTATGATTGCTATTTCTTTAGAAGTCATGGATGGATCCTTATCAAATTTCATATTCAGGTTGTGTTTGGTACCTTATTTTGCATGGTCTAATTTTGGACTGCTCCAGGCATCCATATTGTATCTTTTATTGCTATTTTCAATTCAAGATGGATCCTAGGATTTTTGAACTGGTCAGAAAAACAAAACTCCTGACCTTCTTTCAACAATTTTTAATTTACAATTGAACGTTTCAAAGTGTATAGATCTAACATTAAATATATAATGGAAGAAAAAAATAAGGGAAAAGATCCAACTTTCAAATAAAAAGAAGAAAAATCATCGATAGTGGGCGCCAATATTCCTCTAGGATCTCTTGTTACGTCCTTTTAAAAGACAGGGTCTCCCAGTGTATGCGTGTGTTGAGTACGTGTTTATTTGATATTTCGCTTAATGTTCGCGTAAGCCTTCAAGCGAAAGTCCGTATCTATAGCCGATTTATAGTGCTCCCTACCCACATTACATTATACTACAAGATACAAGAACTATTATTCAATGCAATCTGATTAAAATCATATCTTGGTCTCTGTGCCGTTCCGTAAACTGCTTAATTAAGATCTGAGAAAATCTCATTTGGGGTCATGTCCCGATGACCTTTTGCATTAGCCAATCAAATTACTACTGTCAGAATCTTGACAGTGAAATTTTGAGGTGACAAAGCTTGCATAATCGCATTTGTCCGTTTAGTCGTTTCGTCACCAAAAATTTCATGTGGAATAATGTGACGAAATGTCTTGCTGTAAGATGACAGGTCATTGTAAAATTATTGAAAATTATTTTTGTGTTAAGTAAAGAGACGACAAAGGTCATCTGAACGTGACCTCTTATGGGAGAACAAGGATCTGAATTTTAATCAGATTGTATTTAATGTTGTATATATGTACATGATAACTTGAACCATTAATTATGATTAAATATTTACAATCTTACAAACTCTTTGGTCATTAAATTTATACGACTTGCATGTAAAAATGTATATAACAGTTTGCTAAAATGTTGGTGACAGGGGCAGTGTAGTGGATAACATATTGGTAAATAGGATTCCAGATGGAACACCATTATACAGTGATCTGGTATACCGCCTCTGTATTGGCAAAATTGGAAAAAAAATACATTGTCTTCGTAATTTCTACTTTCACTTTCGAATAACTTTGAACTATTGTTATGCTACATCCTAGCTATAATGATATTGTTATGTAAAAGTCAATACGATGAAAAAAATATATATAAATTGTCATAAATTGAGACTTAAATTAACCTTATTTTGTACAAAAAAACCCTTTAATTACATTTTGTTACACTTCCAAAATGTTATTAAAGTTTTTTTGTGCAAAATAAGGTTAATTTATGTCTCAATATATGACAATTTATATATATTTTTTTCATCGTATTGACTTTTAATTATTTTTCCACGTTGAATCAAAGTAAGTCTCTGATCAACTCAATAAAACAATTATTGGTTTTGAACAATAATCAAACATATTTTTATCGAAAACGGCATGCATTGTAAATAAAGCAGTCGTCTTCAGTTGTTTACGACAATAAAGTGAATTCTGAATCGATTTCCGGCATCATGCTGTCCGGATGAATTTGTACCGATTTTGACACTTTTGGAACGGAGATACGGGGACAATTACTGCTCATGCAATAAAGAAACTGTTGCTTAAATAATCGAAAACACAGGTCTCCAAAGTAATGTTTTCATTGATATCGGCATTTTCTCGCAAGACGTTGGGTCAAGGTAATCGTGATTTTTGTTATAAAATGCATGCTCGTTTTCATATGAGAATGGCGCATCATTTCCATTTAATAATT
Organism: Mimachlamys varia; assembly: GCA_947623455.1. Taxonomy (NCBI): domain Eukaryota; kingdom Metazoa; phylum Mollusca; class Bivalvia; order Pectinida; family Pectinidae; genus Mimachlamys; species Mimachlamys varia. The sequence continues at coordinate 33,284,427 of OX392545.1, forward strand.
CATTAACTGAATACGTACTGTCTTACAGTGAATTTAAGAGACCCTTTATTATACCGCGGATGTTTTGTTTAGACTTAACGACGACTGGTCTGTTGTTCTAAACTGACTGTGGGGGAAGCAAACCCAGAGTGGACAGGTGATCACCTCGGGCTTTGTAAGATCACCTCGGGCGTTGTAAGATCACCTCGGGCGTTGTAAGATCACCTCGGGCGCCTGGTGTCTCACATAGACATCTTGCCTGAAGTATAACCTTATAAAATCCAGTCACGACAGAAAAATATAAAATAAGCAGGGTCTTATTTATACAGAAACTGATTCAGGTACATGTACGCGATAGATTGGTATCGCAGACGGAATACCGGGTATACGAGGGTTGGTATCTAGTATCCGAGCGTCTACGGAACACCGTCAATTTCAAGCCCTGGAAATGTTAAATAAATGGGGGCCTACGATCGACCCTTGTAGTACACCATTTACAAACTGCCTCCAGTCGCCAACCGAAGGTTCCAGTCTGATCCGCTGTATGACGCTAGTGAAAAAGGAGGGAGACGGGCCCAGTTTGTGCTGACAAACTACACCCGACTCTCCCTGTATGAAGCAACTCAGGTTCGAATGGGCACTCCTGCTTGTATGTTTATTGAAGAAAGAGAACCAAGAGAAAATTAAACTTAATAGATTTATTACAGAGATAACATTAATATTTACAACGTATACAAATGAACAGGTTCACATAAACAAAACTACAGTAGGCCTAGCTGCTACACATACCTATTATATATATATACTATAACATCCCCCGTCCTCCCATTACCACCGCATGGCAAAAAATGGCAGCACTCGGGAACTCAATCCAACGGTCTGCCCCGAGATGAAAGTAACACTGAAACTTATTCCCAGACATGAGAACACGGACCAAACAAAACAGAGGACTCTACAGACACACCGGACATCAACAGCAAGTTAAGAAACACGGACAAATAAACCAACACGTGTATAGACTGTAACAAAAAAAAGGTCAGGTGACACTAGGGCACCGAGTATATACAACCCGAGTACATACACCCCGAATACAGCCACAACATATAGACCAAAACATGAGAGCATTGTTAACTTTGCATGTAAACTTACAGCATATAATTATGTCCCCCGCTACACCAGTGAGAAAGCTGCTGCTGAGGCCCACAGGTAGACCATAGACCCGCAGCTTCTACACCAACTAACCATCTTGTTCTCACCCCAGGCCATTCGCTAGTCATCCAGGAGACGCAACAAAGTATACTGGTACCAGAAGGCAGCCAGGAAGTGGTTTAAATATCCTGGAAATAGTGGTTGAGTTGATCTTCCGAAAACTTAGACATTCCAGGTAGAATACTGACAGGCCTATAGTTGGCTTATCTAAGGGGTCATTTTTTATGCGCCGTCAAAAAATGACGGGACGGATTATGGTATAATCGTGCATTATGTAGAAAACGTCGGAACGTTTTTGTGCTGTCTTCAATTCCTCGAAAATTTGGTATGGTACTTCGAAAGTTATAATATTTAACATAATCTATATTACGTGTTTTGTTGAGTTGTTTCAACGTGTGTACTTATTAGCATTGCATAGTTGCAATTGCAAAAAACAAGATGTAGGCATTTATATGTAGAAAATCCATTTCTGTGGTAAACAGTCTGGGGATTTTCTTCAGTTTTCAATTGATATCTTTCATTTACTAGTCTTACTCTTCATGTCATGAAGTTGTAATTTTCTGAATGACAGTTTGATTCTCTTTAACTGTTACAAGAGTCTCAAAGTAAATATTCCATTTGTTCATATTTTGTCACGGGTTTAATCGACTATGATTTTCTCAACGCTTCGGTATTCTCTAATCTAATTTAAAAAAATATTAACTAGAGTCATCGCCCTTTGGAAATTCATCTTATGTAAATTCGGGCATAATGTAGAAAATGTTGGAACATTTTTTTTTCATACCACGAAACTTCGGATAGGGTACGACGGGTATATCATGCCTCCTCTTGCAGTGTTCTTGTTAAAGATTGGAAACACTTTTGTCCGCTTCAATAGAATGGTTGATTTAACCAGATATGGGGCGATATTGAGTTTGAACTGGAGTTTAGAATTCTAGCAGGAATGCCATCCACTCCTGCATATTTCTTACTGTTCAGTTTGCTCATTGAATCTTATTAATAGCATCATTGAATGAATCCTTGTCAAAGTTGTGCATCTCCTGTTAATCAACACGGTGGGACTGGCCATTTATAACAATACCAACAAAGTTTTGCCAGTCATTGACACCACATGTAACATTAAAATGATAACAAATGTTTGGTGTTTTAGTTAGAATGACATCTACAATAGAGGGTGTACAATTTTTGACAAAGCAAGTGATTGGCTCGACCAGATTTAAAATATCACATAGGTCTGTCAATACCTTTCCCTTGGTCTTGTTTAAACTGTCAAGATTAATATCACCATTCAATAAAATATTTTCATAAATATTGGAAATCTTGTCCAGACCTAAAGTCATACCTTCCGTTATTTTTGTGACATAGACGGGGGTTTATAGGTCCTAATTAGTGTCCATTTTCTAATGTTTGTAGAATTCTCCTACTACTGGAGACTAGGAAGTTCTAAGTCAGGTCTGCACCTGGACATATGGAATAAGGCTGTCTCCATCGGCATTTCTGTCCTTCCTATAACATTTGTAGCCACCATAGTCAAAGTAGCCTGGGTGAACGTATCGTCTAGTTTGGTCTGACTGAGGTAGAGAATGTCCGAAAGTTTATCATACAAAATACCTGATATTTTACCAAATTCATTCCGTAAACTGTTTATGTTCAGGTGGGTAATAATATTGTGGGGGCAGGTTTGACGCTTTCCTCTTTGTTCTTCAACGATGTCTTCATCGGCAGCATCAGTAGCGGTTCTAGAGTTGTTTACATCAGCGACCGGTGGTAAGGAAGGTCACTCCCGATATCCGGTCGCTAGGGTTGTGTTTTCCATCATCGAATGTAACCCTAAAATAAGATTCTGTAAAATGTTGTTGGATACAGTTGTATCCTATCAGTGTGTTGAGAGTTTCCTAGAGAAAAGTACTCGTTCACAGATAGGTCAACACATTACGGTTGTGCCAGAAGTCATTATTCTAGATGCCCTGTTGGTTGGACTTCACAGGTTTACGGGAAAGGTACCGGTCTGGGGATAGTGGATGTATCTCCAGCTAATAGGATCGACCAGATTTCACTTCCCGAGATAGGACGTCTTTGTAGAGTAGGCTGTCAAGTTCGTGTCAGAGCTGGGTCTGGGGAGGGTGGAGTTCCAAAAAGTGTGATTTTCTCACCTCCTACATAGAATGTAATCGGATACATTTTCTGCATACATTCGGATACATTTTTGCTTTTACTAAATTTTAAAACTAGAGTTAATGGCGAGTAAAAACATATAAAAACTGATAAAGTAAATAGGTATACGAATAGACAATCCACACTCTACGTCACTGTGACCAAGGTCAAATAAGTGTGATACCTGCATCACCAATAGACGATGTGCAGTGCACTGTCAATAGGCCAATAACAATAATTGACAAAACCTCAAGTTAATAGAGGCCAATCTTCGATGCACTGTCAATAGGCCAGTGTGACCTTCACCGAAAGGTCAGAGATAAAATAAAATGTATGACTTTTCAGTCCAAAGGGACGCCAAGGTGATGCACTCTCATCCTAACTGTCTAACGATATACATTTAACAATTATAGACCAAACCGCAAGGTAATAGAGGCCCATCTTCGATGCGGATGTCCTATGGTAATTAGCTTGTCTGCCTGTCCTTCTGTTCGTCCGTTTGTATAGTTTTTACTTATTGTTATTTTGTTATAACACTATGAAGGAAAGTTGGTCAGAATAGAAAAATATGTCCACTGACCAAAGCACAGGGTCAAAGTCATGGGTTAAGGTCTAATTTTATATGTATTCAGTGCTTAACATTGTGTTTTGACATTATGAAGGAAAGTTGGTCAGAATAAAAAAAGGTTACAAATGATTTATTTGTTTAGAAATCCAATGCTTCTTGTCACGGCACTCTCAATTGACAACGCGAATAGGTGTTACCTCTGTCAGTGGCGTCAACTTTGTACCGGCTAACCTCAGTGTAGCGATATTGTTGCTACAATGATTAGTGACGCCGATCAAGCCTATATTCACTACTCTACAGACATAACACTTTGATGTATGACCCATGACTGCCTCGGCAACCCCAACCACTGGTCACTTTAGAGACCTTTATGAAAAACCTTAAATAAAATACCTATGCAGTATTTCAACAAAGACTTATTCAGAATGATACGAATCATCGCTTATCTACTTATGGCTCAAACCATCCTAAGGTAAATCAGGTTATTCCATTTTTTGTGACGTAACAAGACTTCTTGATATTCAAAATATGTACAGTCAACGACTTTCTGTACAGTCAACGACGGAAAGTATGTAGTAACTAACAACGCAACATTGCATCGACTTCAGGTTGTTTATTTACATGACAGGGTTGTTTAGAAACAAATGAAAAGATGAGATCCCAAATTAAATACATGCCATTTGTTTATTCAGTTTGATAACGCATATTGTAGTAAAACAACTATAGTGTTAACACTGAAATAAAAAAAAGGTAGCACCAAAACTAAATAATCAAGTCAATGTCCTCATATTGAAACTAGTATCCTGGAATAAAAGATAATTAACACAGTACCATGCACACCATTACACTTCGTTTACAATTGTGCATCCACAGATGAGTGCCCGTTGCTGTATGTCTGTCCATTTGTTCGCTAGATTGAGGCAAGATATCTTGACAATATTCTCGATTTGTGCAAGAGTATATTTACAGCTAAAACCTGCACCTTCGTGGAGATAAAGTTTCTCTCCTTTTTCCATCTCAAGATCGATACCAAGTCCAGCTGTAGGATAAAAAATGTGTTTATACTGTTAATTTTCAATAAGTTGAATATTAAAGATGTACAAGGCGAGTGTCGTCGATGAAGCAGAAGACGCTTACTCTTCCATAACACCTGGTCTTATTCTCTTGTACTTTTGCAAGGGTCTCCATGTGAATCTTTCCTTTGTTCATATTTTGCCCTTGGTTTAATCGATTTTGAGTTTGGATTATGATTAAGTTAACGCTTCGGTATTCTCTTATTTATTTCCATAGAATAGAAAAATACAACTTTTATATTGAAGGGTTTTTTTTTAATTTAAAGTCCTATAATAAATACGTTGTTACAGAGTATGATACACCTGTATTATGTATCCATGCTTACCAAATAATGCATATAATTTGCCCAAACACAGAATACAATTTTATTCTATGCTATGGACAATGGTATTTACCAAATACCGAATTCAATTGCAATATTTTGTGATACGTATATTTGTTTATTTGGATAAGTTAAAATAAAATAATATTAATAAATTGTCGTGAAACCAATAAGTTGCATCTTTCCTCTTATAAAGGTCAGAGAAGTAAATAGAAATGAAGCACATGGCAACTGTTGAACTTACGAATCGGAAATCTGACAGCCTCCTTAGCCTGTAGGCAGATGGTAATATAACTCATATTCTGGGGACTAGTGTCCGACACAAACTCTACCTCTAGTGTGAATATCCATGTCTATCTTGCTGCCTTCCTCTCTTGTAAGCCGAGTGACGACATTTTGTAGGAATGTCCGTGCCTTCCCTGTGTAAATTATTAGATATGTTATACTTTATTTTAAATATTTGAAGTAGTTATAGTTTAATTTCCATACATGGTAGTTAACGTCCACTTTGTTAGTTCGTATTATGCTAGGTTCCTCCACTCCTTTCTTGATTCTCAGCATTATGGGAGTGAACGACTGGTTGACCCGCTGACAGTATTATATGGCCGGGTGGGGTGATCTGCTTGAGGCATTCGGCGGAATATTTTAGTATAGTTTAGCACTTTAAATCGGCATCAGATCCATACTATCACAAGAAGGCTTACACAAAAACACAACTGAACAGTAAGCTTACATAAACATACAACTGAACAGTCTCATACACATGCATCAACATCATATACACATCTGAAGTGGCCCTAGCTCTTAATAGGACGCAAAATACAAATCAAAACAATCAAAACTCCCGGTGCATGCGTCAAGTGAACCTCAGTTGTTAGCCTCCTTGTAATAAAGCGGAACTGATTCTGAATTTTTATTTACGTACCAGTACAATTCTTGTTATACAAATGTGTTAAGAGTCATGCACGCCATATGGGTATTTATCGTTAACTATTTTAGATTTCCCGGCATTCACATGTACTTTAAGTTGCCGATGTCTCACGGTGCTTCACTTTCGTTACATTATTGCACACTTATCGTCACATATGTACATACGCGGAACAGCCGATAACTAGCTTCATTAATCACTAGGCAACATAAAAAATGTAGTCCAGAGATAAGATTTGTATTTGTTTATTTCCATATCTACTTTAATCATACCTCTCAAACTTTTATTTTCATTACGATTTGACTGAATTACCTTTCCAGTATAAAATGGACTACAAGATTGGTTTTTCAGAGCCGTTTGCATCGCGCAGCAGTTAACATAACGAAGTCCTCACCTTGTTTACAAATCATGAAAAGACGACGTGTGATTCATGTCGGACGGCAACATTTCGAAACGGAGGTAATCTAGGTTAACAACTGTTCAGTCCTGCCTCACTCAGTTGATATAATTGTATTGCGATAGACACGCGGGCTTCCGCTGATAATGTAGATCAGATTTCTTCCTCCCTGTCAGCTGTCACAACTGATACACATCGCCAAACAGATTCTCCATTTTATGGATCAGTAATTCGCGATTGTAACTTGACAGTGACAAAAAATCACCACAAGCACTGCCAATGAAACGCGTACTGATTGTAATGATCATTACAGATGTAACCCAATCACCCCCACACGTATTCGCATTGCCTAACACAAAAAAAAAAACACTGAACAAACTGATATATGAATTTCGATCAATCGTAGGTCGCAGAATTGGCAGCCATATTGACACAAAATTTAAACTTAAATGGTCAGTATCTAAATTCGACAAATCAGAGACCCCCGCCGACCAGTCGGATGACCGATTATAAAACATAATTAAAATGTAGATCCTTATCAGATTCGATTGAAAAATAAAATGCTACTGCGCAACGCCTCTCCTGCAAAAACATTAAATAAATAAATTTCGTTCAGTAGTTTCCAGAAAATGATGGAAACCTCGACGGCAGAAATAAGAAACAGAGCAAATGGATGTGAATAATGGATACAGAGCAAAAATGGATGTGTCGTCGATGAAGCAGAAGACGCTTACTCTTCTGGAACACCTGGTCTTATTCTCTTGTACATTTACAGAAGGCTCCATGTAAATTTTTCCTTTGTTGATATTTTGCCCCTGGTTTAATCGATTTTGAGTTTGGAATATGATTTTGTTAACGCTTCGGTATTCTCTTATTTATATCCCTCTTACTTAGTTGGGGTACATAAACACAAATTATATTGGATTCTGACTCCGAGTGAGCCATGGGGAATTATGTCGCCCACCTATAGAGTGTGACGTCACAGTAAAAAACCACTCGTTTGTTTATATATAATAAGTTTCACAAATGTACTGTATCATAATTTTGCATGCAAAGATGTGAATAATATGACTAGATGCTAGCCAGCAGTCGGCAGTATACGGAAAGACGATCGCCTCTGACAAACATTGATTAATATTTTTTGTTATCTTCGCATATTGACAGTCAGCTTATCTTCGTAGAAGACCTTTAGTATATCATACTTTTCGCTATGTTGGATCGATTTCCACATATTTCCTGCAAAATGTGTGAGAGAAACAGTCTGTCATATGTTAGGAATGATTGATAGGGAAAACTATATCCTAGTCAAAGAGCTTCCCTATCCCATATAGCCACATATTATCGACGACTCTATCATGTCCCATCCACAGAGACAAATAATCGGATTCCGCTGGGGCGACTTTTCCAATTCAAATGCAAAATCGGATACCCTACTGGAATAAAAGTACAGTGAGGCTACACGCCGTTCCTAAAGAAAATTCCTTCTTGATTACCCAACAATTAAAACATTAAAAATAGTATTTGTATTAAAATCCTTTAATTTGCATACATGGCGAGCAACGTATAGCACAATTGGCACAATGTTTCACAAGATATGTACTGGACATCATGTTACCGCTGAAATATTATTGAATAAATTCGTTATAAGAAATTAAAGTTTAAGGCGTAAAAACCAATGACAAACTTTGCTCCGGCCTAAACATAAATGTATGCTTAAAGCTGACAATGCAAGTTAAAAACCTTTCTTGTTGAGATTTAAAAAAAAACGGCAAGGTAAAAAAATTTAGAAATCTTCTGATATGCCCCATTACAGGTTACTAAGGAAGGGCAGACAAGTGTAATTTTATCCTGCTTTAGTAAACATGTTGCTTAGGTAATAATTTATGATATGTACATAATAATTGACTTCATTTCATTTATTTATTTGATCATTATGTTTTTCATATGTGGATGAAAAAGTATGTCTTTTTCTGGATGAATATAATTACAAATAAATATTTGTTTGAAAATAACCAAAAAAACGTTTAACCAAATAGTAAAATAAGTCATGAATTTGTATATTTGTGTAATTTGTAACCAATCTACATTATTTCTTTATCTAAAATTATGTGCTAAAAGAATTTCCCGGTTTTGAGCCCCGCGCTCTTTGCAATTAAAGTTGGTCCCCTTTTACGAAGCTTTCAACCTAGTTGACACAATCACGCGGATGAAAACCACTTTTGGTTCTAAATGATATGTCATGTGTCTTGCTTTTATGCATAATGTCCACTGTAATGGCATGTGTTGTTTTGATATCTGCATTGGCGGGAGGATCTTGACGACTATGTCTGTGTTCTTTTTTCACATTCTTGCTCGTTTTTACTTGGACGTATAATGCAAATAAGTGTACCATCGGGTCTTGCAACTGCATAAAAAAATCTGTTTGGTGTGAACTTTCTGATCGTATCGACAGTGAAAAAGAAATCGTTAAATCGCAGAACAACATTTGGATTGTTTAAAGCATATGTAACTTTCTGGATTAACATAGGTAGACTCGACATTAGATTATCATCGCTGCATTTTCCCAGTATATAGAACCTAAATGCAATCGTAGTTTACATATGTTGAGGTAAGCTTGGCCCTAGTTTCTTCCCGGTGCCAGCTTGATATCGTCTTCTGCGAAACAAACTATAAAAATGATACCCTTCAAAACTTAATCTGTGATAAAGTTCCAATGCATGACAGATTGGAGTGAATCAACCCTGTCTCTAAAATGCTTTTTCCATCGTAACATCCCTGCCAACATTCGTGGTGAGTTTAAGACAGGATAAGTGGTTGATTAAAGTTAGGAATATGCTTAGGCGTTAGACAATTGTATGCGCCCACTTTAGTGAAATAGGCTAAGTCTAAAAAGCAATCTGCTAAGCATAGTTTACAGACTTGCATATTCTTAACCACTAAAGATTTTGTATGCATACGAGTCCAGGGTCCGTATTCATGAAACCGTTTTTATCATGCTCAAGCATGGATTTTGTGCTCAAGCCTATTTTCTTATTCCGGCAAAAATCTATTAAAAAACTCTTATATTGTCAAAGTTTTGGTGAAACATCTAAGATCCATGAAGCCGAATGCTTCAATATAAAGATTGGCTTTTTGATCATTTACGTTTTCTATATGGGTATCAAGAAAGCTGACTTGAGCACAGAAGCCATGCTTGCGCACGAGAACAGTTTCATGAATACGGGCCCTGGTCTCTTGATCTTCTTCAAGGTATCCGCTTACAGTTTTCCTTTGTTCATGTTTCGCCCCTAGTTATCGACTTTGAGTTCAAATTATGTTTCTGTTGTTGCTTTGGTATCCTCTGTATTTTAAGTATCAGTCCAAGACCTGTGAGTGTGAATTGAATAGAACGAAAGGCATTTCTCAAATGTTTGTATTCTCATAATGATGATTGATTTTGTCATTTGTGAAAATATAAAATCTTGAATCATTTGCATGTTTGAAACCAAGGTAATAAATGGTATTTCAAGCGTTTTTTGGCAACAACACGAGGGAAATGCGTGACGAGGCTTTTTCACCTTTTAATAAAACTGGGAATGTGTCAAAATGGCTTTCTTATCGTGTTGGTCACTACACAATCTGGTCGCCATAATGTATTGCAAATTACCGCAATAGATGGTTTATCGTTCGAAGACCTCTTGATCAAATAAACAAAACAAGGAGCTCAAGCAGTCTAACTTAAAAGCGACTTCAAGCGTCAACAAAAAATATGTTTAAAAATCATGAATTAAGTAAGCGACATCAGAAGATATGTTGTTAATTCAAATGTACGACTATAATAACACCTCTTGTATATTGAATTTCAAATCGATATTCTTCTCAAGCAATCCACCCAATTTGGCAAACATCATTGTCATTTCATCAGTCTTCTTTCAATAGAATAGGCCTACTGTTGATAGTTAAAAACGTGTTTGTTATTAATATTTTGAAATATTTATGGAGGTAATATTCAAACTCTCTTCCAGATGCAGTTGGTCAGCTAGTCACTAGTAGTCAAAACATTTAAATCCCGAATGGATATAACATTGGGTTTATGATGCTTGTTCGACCAAGATAAACAATAATGGACTTATTCATATATGGGACATCAGCTTAATATAAACTGATATTACTTTTTATGATTTGGATATTTTGTACACAAATAATGCTTGTGTCCATTACTATTATTAGCTCACCTGGTCCGAAGGACCGAGGTGAGCTTATGCCATACCGTGGCGTCCGAAGTCCGGCCGTCCGTCAACAATTTCTTTAAACGACTTCTCCATAACCACTGATAGGAAATCAACCTAATTTGGCAGGAAGTATCCTTGGGTGCCCAGGATTTAAAATTGTACTAATGGTGGGACTGACCCCCTAGGGGGCTGAGAGGCGGGGCCAAAAAGGGTTATTTAGCTATATTGGTTTAAGCGACTACTTCTCCATAACCACTGATTAGAAATCAGCCTTATTTGGCAGCAAGCATCCCTAAGTGCTCAAGATTCAAAAAAATGTACTAATGGTTGAACTGACCCCCTAGGGGGCTGAGGGGCGAGCCAAAAAGAAAATATTTTATCATGATTACCTAGAGATACCAATGAATCCAGGTGAGCGATACAGGCCCTCTGGGTCTCTTGCTACTATTGTAACTCAAAAGTTATGTCAGCAAAACACCTAGTGCCTTACATCTAGCCTTCGGGGTTTGTTTTATAGCGATACATTATACATATATTTTGTCATCTATACCAATTCGATAAATCATGCATTTTGCATGAACAGAAGCATCTTAATACCTACAAGATAAAAATGTTGTTGCTAAAAGGTGTTACCTGCGGCTTTGGTTCAATCACTAGACTTGAATGAATGACCTTGGGTCTTCTATTAGAAGGTAATTTAAGAAAACTTTTCTGTCAAATGCTATTTTATTGCACAGCTTCATACAAGTAGATTGTACCATGGAAATGATTAAAAAAACCGCTTCAACAGTTTAAATACGTGTACTATTTGGTGATACATTATATTGATAGTCAAACACGTATTCTGACATTTAGTCTTTTAAAAAATACCGCTCGCTCGAATTTCAAGGAATTCAAAATTTTTGTAAAAACAAAAAAATTGCGCCCGCTCGCTCCAATTTTGAAATCTGATTTTCCGACGAACAATAAATCAAATTGGTATGGCCTTAAATATGAAAATAAATTATGATACAAACCTTTTGAAATGCCAACTGGATAAAACGAACAGTGATGATGTCTCTTCAGCATCTCTTCTATAAAAATCCTACTTTTGATGCAGTTTCCACTTCCCAAGTCAACTAAAGTCAGTTGGTTTTGAATCCACGGAATGATATCCTTCAAATCGTAGAAATGGTATCTTTATCTGCTATAATTTTTTCGCATTAAAATTGTATTTATACTAAAAATAGGATAAATAAACAAGCACAGACACAATAATTATCAATTTTCACCAGAATATCTTTTCAAAAATGAAAGTACAATTAGATTAAGTCATAGTACAATGGGATAAGGAGAAAGACAGTAAGACGAATAAATAAACCAATGGAGAAAAAGTAGTTTTTTATCGTCCTGTAAAATATCTTGTAACATACATTTGCATCTGTTAAAAGGACCATGGTGGTTGGGAAAATAAGGTTTGTTAAAAGAATAAAAATAACAAATCTTAAGGTCGCAAAATATTCTGGAGGCTTAATTTGTAAATCCTTTATACACCAAACTGCATCGGACAATCATGTATTACTGTTAGAACGTTCAATTAACTGCTACCGATTCGTTCTTGGGATTAAAGCACACGTTTTATTTTAACAAAGTAATAAGTACAGAATGTTATCGTGATGCCCTATTACACTTATCAATTTACCTCAAAATGTTTTGTAGCACAGACACTGTACATGTACTGATTGTGACATAATTGTTGCCTGACTTTCCAGTCGTACATGTTTGTTGAATTTCTGACCCACTCTCGTCGTAGTTGTACCAGGTAGGTTTGTACTTGGGAGAAAACGTAAGCCCTGTCACTAAGGTCGTCTTCAGGTTTTCTCCCATACCCTTAAAACTGCCAATAGAAACACATAAGAAAACATGGCATTTAGTTCCACAGTTTTCTTCAATTTTAAGAAAGACAGTAGACTATGCAGGTCAGCAATTATATTTGTTGTATCGGCGAAAACTTGCATCAAACGAAACAAAGTGTTTCCAAGTCACAGGTTAGGCTAAACGATTGACAAAAAAGTCTATTAGAGCTAAAGTCATCTTTGCAGAGTACCACTCCCATAGGTGGTGCTGATATTTTATCATCTTGATAAATGGTTTCATTCACACGTATATTATTCATCATAAACAATCAAAGCGATGATCTAAACGTAGACTGTTCGGAGAGGACCAAGCCGTTGTGAGAACATCTTAGTCCTCTCTGAACAGCATGATATCAAACAAATCTTTATTTTTTTCCAAATTTGTGTCAAATTTTATTGATTTTGAGTTCGGATTATGGTTTTGTTGACGCTTTGTTATTCTCTATTTTTTTTTTATTTTACAACACATGACAACATTGTAATATATAGCCAGTGATATTTACATAATGAAGTGCGACTATCTCCTAAACATGTAACACATATTTTCATTAACTTATAAACACAACCAAATAGTGAAATAGCTCGGTAGTTCAATAGCTTGTTACGCCATTCTAAAATATAGATAAAACGTGTTTGTATTTCTGTAGGAAAGGTATGATTGAGGTTTTTTAGCAATCTGATTAAAATACAGATCCTTGTTCTCGCTCCGTTTTACAATGATCTGACATCATCCCGTAAGAGGTCACGTCCAGATGACCTTTGTCGCCTCTTTACTTAACACTAAAATAATTTTCCAACGACCTGTCATCTTGCAGCAAGCCATTTCGTCACATTATTCCACACGAACTTTTTGGTGACGAAATGACTAAACGGACAAATGCGTTTATGCAAGCTTTGTCGCCTTAAATTTTCACTGTCAAGATTCTGCCAGTAGTAATTTGATGCTAATGCGAAAGGTCATCGGGACATGACCCGCTATGGGATTATCTCAGATCTTAACGCAGCAGAGAGAAGTCTACGGAACGGCGTGGAGATCAAGATATGATTTTAATCAGATTGGTTTTTTTTAGCTCACTTGTCACCTGAGTGAGCTTACGCCATAGCGCAGCACCAGTTCGCCCGTTTACTTTTCTTAAAAATCCCTGAAGTGCTACCACACTGAAAATAAATTAGAGAATACCGAAGCGTGAACAAAATCACTATCCGAACTCTATTAAAATCTATTAAACCAGGGGCAAAATATGAACAAAGGAAATATGTACATGGATACCCTTGTAAAAGTACAAGAGAATAAGACCAAGTGTTCCGGAAGAGTTAGTGTCTTCTGCTTTATCGACGACACCCGCCATGTAATTCTATGTAACAGTATACTGCCAAAGGCCCCCAGTAGAACACCCCACCCGGTCACATTATACTGACAACGGGTGAAGCAAAAATGCAAAATGTTGAGCGTCTAGCAGGGAGTAGTAACTACCCTTTTCAGGGACTCTGGTATGTCTCCGCTTTGGGACAGAACGCAAATTCTTCCGTTCACATCGAAAGAAGAAAATAAATTGCTCTTGCCTTACCTTTAATCATGCGGTGACTAGTTGTATTAAGGTTGACTGCTCTTCCAATATACAGAACTAGCAAAGCAACATTAACCTCAGTTATAATAACATCACATAAAGTATTCGTATTTCATCAAAAATCAGGTAAATACTAAACTAAAGATCACTGTCAATTTGCGGAATTCAAAATGCAATATAATAAAGAGGGTGAGTGGTTATGACAAAAAAACTCCGCATTTCCCTCCCCACCATTTAAGACTCTGTGCCTATCAACAACGACGCGTAGTGATCCGAGTTGAGTAGGGGACTGTATTGATTAATTTTCCATTGATTGTATGCAGAATGCGGCTTTCTGATTGGTTGAGATTGTCTTTTCATTTAAGCAATGAATATTTTAGCAAAGGTTGTTACAGTCCTATAACACACATTGCTATTGATGACAAACTAAATGTAAGTTTGTCAGAAATAGCAATGTGTGTTAAAGGACTGTAACAATATTTGCGATAATGTTCATTACTTATGTTTACATTTTGATGGAATTATTATGCTTTAGTTTCTTCGGACCGATTTTGAACAGCAAATCAAGTGTAGACAATCATGAAATTGATGACGTCACAATAGGAACTGCTGTTATAGTCTGAAGCACTGGATGTTATAGGCGTATGGCAGCAACTGCGTCTTAGCATTGAGTCAATGGGAAATTGCAGAGCAAATGTAACTGAAGTGCGACTATCTCCTAAACATGTAACACATATTTTCATTAACTTATAAACACAACCAAATAGTGAAATAGCTCGGTAGTTCAATAGCTTGTTACGCCATTCTAAAATATAGATAAAACGTGTTTGTATTTCTGTAGGAAAGGTATGATTGAGGTTTTTTAGCAATCTGATTAAAATACAGATCCTTGTTCTCGCTCCGTTTTACAATGATCTGACATCATCCCGTAAGAGGTCACGTCCAGATGACCTTTGTCGCCTCTTTACTTAACACTAAAATAATTTTCCAACGACCTGTCATCTTGCAGCAAGCCATTTCGTCACATTATTCCACACGAACTTTTTGGTGACGAAATGACTAAACGGACAAATGCGTTAATGCAAGCTTTGTCGCCTTAAATTTTCACTGTCAAGATTCTGCCAGTAGTAATTTGATGCTAATGCGAAAGGTCATCGGGACATGACCCGCTATGGGATTATCTCAGATCTTAACGCAGCAGAGAGAAGTCTACGGAACGGCGTGGAGATCAAGATATGATTTTAATCAGATTGGTTTTTTTAGCTCACTTTTCACCTGAGTGAGCTTACGCCATAGCGCAGCACCAGTTCGCCCGTTTACTTTTCTTAAAAATCCCTGAAGTGCTTCCACACTGAAAATAAATTAGAGAATACCGAAGCGTGAACAAAATCACTATCCGAACTCTATTAAAATCTATTAAACCAGGGGCAAAATATGAACAAAGGAAATATGTACATGGATACCCTTGTAAAAGTACAAGAGAATAAGACCAAGTGTTCCGGAAGTGTTAGTGTCTTCTGCTTTATCGACGACACCCGCCATGTAATTCTATGTAACAGTATACTGCCAAAGGCCCCCAGTAGAACACCCCACCCGGTCACATTATACTGACAACGGGTGAAGCAAAAATGCAAAATGTTGAGCGTCTAGCAGGGAGTAGTAACTACCCTTTTCAGGGACTCTGGTATGTCTCCGCTTTGGGACAGAACGCAAATTCTTCCGTTCACATCGAAAGAAGAAAATAAATTGCTCTTGCCTTACCTTTAATCATGCGGTGACTAGTTGTATTAAGGTTGACTGCTCTTCCAATATACAGAACTAGCAAAGCAACATTAACCTCAGTTATAATAACATCACATAAAGTATTCGTATTTCATCAAAAATCAGGTAAATACTAAACTAAAGATCACTGTCAATTTGCGGAATTCAAAATGCAATATAATAAAGAGGGTGAGTGGTTATGACAAAAAAACTCCGCATTTCCCTCCCCACCATTTAAGACTCTGTGCCTATCAACAACGACGCGTAGTGATCCGAGTTGAGTAGGGGACTGTATTGATTAATTTTCCATTGATTGTATGCAGAATGCGGCTTTCTGATTGGTTGAGATTGTCTTTTCATTTAAGCAATGAATATTTTAGCAAAGGTTGTTACAGTCCTATAACACACATTGCTATTGATGACAAACTAAATGTAAGTTTGTCAGAAATAGCAATGTGTGTTAAAGGACTGTAACAATATTTGCGATAATGTTCATTACTTATGTTTACATTTTGATGGAATTATTATGCTTTAGTTTCTTCGGACCGATTTTGAACAGCAAATCAAGTGTAGACAATCATGAAATTGATGACGTCACAATAGGAACTGCTGTTATAGTCTGAAGCACTGGATGTTATAGGCGTATGGCAGCAACTGCGTCTTAGCATTGAGTCAATGGGAAATTGCAGAGCAAATGTAACTATACCCCTATGAAAAAAGATCAGTGAAATTGTACATAAACATGTTTTATATTTGAAAACAAGGTTCAAAAATTAATAATTAGCGTTGATGTAAATTTTGTTTTAGTTTCATAGGGTTATGAAAAAGGTTTGATTGAGAATGTATTACTTAGAGGAATTGGATTATCAATGTCTTACTTAGATTGAACGAAGATGAGTTGCATACAATTTGATTGTCAATATATTATCTAGATGGGTTTAGTCTTCAATTAACTCAAATGATTTGTATTATCAATACATTACCTAGATAACTTGTATGATCAA
Organism: Mimachlamys varia; assembly: GCA_947623455.1. Lineage (NCBI taxonomy): Eukaryota > Metazoa > Mollusca > Bivalvia > Pectinida > Pectinidae > Mimachlamys > Mimachlamys varia. The sequence goes on from OX392545.1 coordinate 33,301,497, forward strand.
TGTTAGGGCCACAAAAGCTTGCAGGATCCTAATTGTACATGAAGTCATTTCGTCACAATAATCTTAATGTGCATTTCGTAGATATTGATCTGTTTTAGAATGCATAGCTTTGCAGTGCCGGTTCCCCAGTTTAAACTGATTAAGGTTGCGCAGTTGTTTGTTTCTGTGTACGTGATACAAGTACGGTGTATACATAAGCTTGATGAGCACATTATTCCTCGTTCGACACCTTGTCTACTGGTTATCGTAATGGACTATAGATCGTGCTCAAACACGTTTGTATGCCTGTCCAGAGGCTGCGACTTACCAAAGTCCTACAACGGGGTAGTTATCATTCCTTGCTTAACGTTCATGAGTAAATCTCATTTGAGTAGTGGCACGGTACATAATATATACATGTTCGTAGTCCACGATTTGAAATTATACAGTTCGTAGTCCACGATTTGAAATCATACAGACCTAGTTTAATTGTACTTCTAAATTCATAAATTAAAGAAGTTTCACGCACCTGACCCTTTGCCTCAACATTAGTTTATAGTTTTGGATTCCCACCTTTGGCTCCTAGCATCACTGAAGAGTTCTAGGAGGACAGCTGTTTGGTGCAGTTCAATCCTCTTTTCGACATACTGTATATATTACTAAATTAAAATGTGCAGCATATATGTGTGTTACGTCATCTTTAGGGCAATGGTAACAGGCTCTCGTCGTACGGCCAAATAACGGAAATAATGATACAAAAACAGTAATGTAGCAGGTTAAGTTGTGTAACATATCGTTAGCAATGTTCCCACAAGAGCAGATTACATCGACATATATACTTGAGTAAAGGGGAAGTTATTAACGACGGAGGAGGCGAACAGTGAGTCATTATAAAGTTCGAGTGCTGTGCAATCATATTGATGTTGTCCTACATAAGCCATTAGTTATTTGTAGTTGTAACCTAAGAGTAGAATAGAACTTCAGGCCAATACCTAACTAATACCCCTCTCGCTCCCCCACTCCCAAAGCCTTTGTCATAAACTTTAACAATGTATAAAGCAATGTTGATAAGAAACATTTGTTGTCTGCATATGCATCTACACATCGTTCCTAACATACCTGTGTAGTTTCATTAAAATTGATTCTCCGGTTTAGTAGTAGATTCCCGGGACAAACTTCCCAGCAAAACCCTGTTCATAGTGACCTGGTTACCATGACCACCACAATTCTGCAAAAGTATGTCTCTCAAAGGATCACATATTCTTCTTCAAAATAATTTCAAATTGTATCGTATACTTCTAGCCTAAGTGTAATCAACCATTAACAACAACACCGTTAAAATACCAGTCTGTTTATATATCTTGTACATGACATGTCGGTGTACCCGTTATCAAGTTTTCTTTCTCAGGGACGCGTAACAGGGGCCGGTTACACAGCTATTGGTTGGTTATATTGATTACTTTGTATTTATAACTACGGGTATTGGTTGGTTATATTGACTACACATTGTATTTATAACTACGGGTATTGGGCTACAGACCAGGAAGTTTATAAACAATAATACCCACATACACACACACACACATATATATGTGTTTAGAAATATGTCTGACATTTATCGAAAGAGCTTAATATAATGACATCTCAATGTACAGTCAGGATATTGATTTTAATGGTGACGATCCATTCATCAACAGGTACGTATTTATTTTACTGTTTCTATATACAAACTGTCGTACACATTAACGATTATCAGTTTAAACATTTATATCAACTTAGTATATAACCTTCTCCGGCACACATGCACAACATACATGGACGCAGATACAACATATATGTACATGGACGTGTACCTTTAATCACTTAGCTGGGAACAAGACAATTTATAAAATCAAACAATTATAATGGAGGTGTTGGTGAATGAATAGATTTCATAAGCGATTCGGTTCTAGTGTAAAAGTTGTGCATTTATTATGTTGTCTTACAAGCGTTCGCTGTAGGGAATTTCCCTTTAGCTCAGTCGGAATAGCGTCGGGCTAGAGAGCCCAGGGTCGCGGGTTCGAGCCCCAGCCAGAGCACTATCTTTATCACTGTCCCTCGTCCTATTACACCAGTCTGGATTATATGTGATTTTTCCTTATTACATGGGTTATCTTCGTTGTACTTGATTCTCAGGACGATGTTTTTCTTATAGTTACTCCATTACCAAAATTTGGCACGTCCTTAAATGATAACAAATAAAATGAACAAAATGCATCAACAGTTTAACCTGTACATCAGATGCTGTAACATTGACCGGGTCGTCCGAGTACGCTGTCCCCGGAAATAACTTCACTCTGACGTGCAACGTACCGGATGAGGCAAACAGTGTCCAGTTGTACCGCCGTCCTAATGTGATAACCTATCTAGGAAGCATACAGGTAGCTGGTCGTCAATGTTACAACACCACCGCTAACCCTGTCCTCTGTACCCCGGATGTCTGCTCCTGTACTGCCACCTCGATTAACTACGGTACAGTGTTCAAGTGGATCATACAACCACAGACGAGGGACCATGGATCGGTCTTGTTCTGTCGCCGTACCAACCCAAGTCTACCTGACGAAGCTGACAGAGTTGTAGAGAGTCCTGATTACACACTTCAAATTCAAAGTACGTGTCAGTTCTGCAAAATCGCCTTGCCCCCATAAAATTACCTACCCATTGAATTTATTGATATTTTAAGATAATATTATGTAATTAATAGAGCTTTTTGTTTCTGTCACTGCTATACAAAATACAAAGTTTCATACCCAGACTGCTTCGCTGACAATTTGCCAGATTGGTCATATAAATGAATGTGATATCAAGATTATATTCGGGTAACAACATGCTAGTTACATGAACGACACATTTACATATATTTTTCAATATTCAAATGCAAGGGTTTCGGTAATAAAGAAATTGTTAGGAACTTCACCGTTATCAAAAGCGGAAATTATGTATATATGTTATGTACATCAGCTAGCTGGTGTTCATTTCTATTAGATGATTACAAGACAATATTTTTAAAGCGAAACAAAACACGTTATGTTTGTTTAATCATGCTATTCAGTATGGTATATTAAGTTTATGTTTCCATCTCAATGAAAGTAAAATAATCTGTAATTACCTATAATAGTATTAAGCATCCTCACTAAAACAATTACCTAGCCTCGATGGAAAACCGAGTGTCTTTGATAGCTTAACCAATCCAACGCATATTCCGATATTTCTTTTCGAAATAGTACACAAGTTAAATACCTTAGTCTTAAACAAGTATAGGTTCACACAAGTCCGACGATTACATTTCCCTTTTGCAACAAATGCTAAAATTACATGCCTTAAAGGACTCCTTAAATGTTTGGAGCATTTGATTATTTTTATTCTTAACTAATGAACTAGAATTTCAAAAAAATTAACTAGAATTTAGGTGATATTAAACATTGAACCAACGATCGGATTGAAGAAATAAAACTGAAAAAATGATGTTACGTGAATATCATGTTCCAATCGTAAGAACATTATATCAATAAGTCAATAACATTATAATCGATACCAATTCTTTGTCGTGTTGGTCAAGTGGTTAATGTATCTGCCATTATGCTCCTACTAGTACTCCACCTGTTTGCCAATTCTTTCTGAATGCATTACTGTAAGAGGAGTTCGATTTAGAATGTATTACTTAAAGGAATATTGGATTACAAATGTATCACTTAGAATAAACATAGATGAGTTGCAGAAAAACAATTATAAGCAATGTGTTATTTAGATCAGTGGGGTCTTCAACTAACTACTCAAATGATTTGTATTAGCAATGCAATACTTAGATATCTTGTATGATCAATGTTTGTTTTGGTGCCAGAATTAAACAGGTTACCATGACCAGTGTTGTTTAATGTCGTTGTTTAAAGACATATTCATCACGTTCAGCAGTTTGAGCAATGACAAAATGCTCTCATTGTACGGCCAAATAAGGTTAATTATAATACAAAAAAGTGATGTAGAAGGTTTAAAATGTAACATATCGCTTATGATTTTCCCACAAGAGCAGAGGCTCTCATTGTACGGCCAAATAAGGTTATTATAATACAAACAAGTGATGTAGAAGGTTTAAAATGTAACATATCGCTTATGATGTTCCCACAAGAGCAGAGAATCTCATTGCACGGCCAAATAAGATTAACTTTAATACAAAAAAAGTGATGTAGAAGGTTTAAATTGCAACATATCGCTTATAAGTTCCCACAAGGGCATACATACTTGAGTAAAGGGGAAGTTATTAACTTCAGGGACTTGTTAATCGACGGGGAAGGCAAACACTCATGTGCTGTGTCATTATATAGATGTTGTCCTTCATATGACATTAGTTATAAGTATGTTTAATATTAGGGTAAAGTAGAACTGTAGGCCAATGGTTAACTAATACGTCTCTCGCTACCCCAGCCTTTAAAATAATACCTTTACAATGTATAAGACAATGTTGATAAGTAACATTTTTTTATCTGTAGATACATGTACACATCGTCCCTAACAGTCTTGTGTTGTTTCATTAAAATTGGTTCACAGGTTTAGGAGTGAATTCCCGGACAAAATTTTAAACAAAACCCTGTTTATAGTGACCAGCTTACTATGACCACCACAAATTTGCAAAAATATGTCTTTCAAAGGATCACACATTCTTGTTCAAAATATATTCATATCGTATATATAAATTATAAATATTCAAAACGCATGCGCACTGATAGGTGCGCATGCGTGGAGTGTGGAAAGTCATAGGGACAATGATGTATATGGGACATCACACCATAGTCACTTCACATGGCAGGAAGAGGATATAATGGAAAACATTATTCCCCTGGCGACCTCATCCCCAAAGGCACCGCAGCAGTTATCAGTGGAGTAACGACAATCAACACCTTACAACTCAACAAACCTCTGTCAAATAAGAGTAGAGGCGGAGTCCTTATAATGGTGAGGCTTGACATAGAGGCAGATGAGTGCCCAGATCTAGATGTCAAGCTGCGAGTTGAAATGGGTGGAAATAAGACCCAGCCGCCATGACAAGAGACTTCAATCTCAGTGATATCACTTGGGACAATGGAGCTGCAGCCAGAGACAAATCTGACTGTAACAGACTCACCAAAATTTCCTACACCCAATACATAGAACAGACAAACAGACAACCAACAAGGAACGACTGAATCTTGGATATATTAATAACATCTCACCCCAATCTCGTCATGAAAAGCTGACCACCATATCCTTTTAACGATATTTACCATAAAATTTTATATAGCACAACAGGACAACAGATACATAACCATCTACAACAAGGCAAACTGGGACCAGATTAGGAAAGAAATACATGAACTAAGGATACAACAAGACAACAAACCAAACTAGATATTAGACGAAATATGGGAGCAACTTCAGATAACCATAAATAGGTGTTTATCAGATCACACTCCAAAGAAGAAAATAAGACAGAGGACAGACGTTCCATGGATGACGACAGAGATCAGAAGACTTATTTAGAAGAAACACATAATTTATAACAAGAGCAGGAAGAATGGAGGAGATCAGGACAAGAAGAAAAACCAGACTATCAGAAGAGAGGTCAAGAACAAACTACACAACACATATTGGAACTACATAAACAGCATGCCAGACCCAGAGAAGACAATACATATAAATCCTTTTGGAAATACATTAAAAACAAGACACCACAGGAATCAGTACAATAAAAGCAGACGGAATTATTGCAGACACAACACAAAAAAAGGCAGACATACTCAACAGACAATTCACATCAGTATTCACCACAGAGAACACCACATCCATACCACACAAGGAAGATAGCAAATACACACCAATGGAGAACATCACCATCAGTGAACGAGGTGTAGAGAAGGCACTCGACCGACTCAATCCCAGGAAGGCCACAGGACCCGACCAGATACCCATACGCATCCTAAAAGAAATTTTAACAGACATAGCACACATCCTAGCAGCACTATACCAGAAATCCATAGACACAACGACGATACCCACAGACTGGAAAGAGGCAAACATGGTACCCACATACCAGAAAGGTGACAGATCAAAACCTGCAAACTACAGACCAGTCTTGCTTACATCAGTACCCTCAAAGACCTTAGAACACATCATAGTTTCACGGTTAATGGACCACCTAGACAAGCAGAAAATCTTACACTAAAATCAACATGGATTCCGTCACAAACGCTCCTGTGAAACACTATTATTCCTCACAACAGACGACATCACCAAGCAAATAAACAACAACAAGACACAAGTGGACATACTCGAAGGAGTTTGACAAAGTCGCAAACCAACGCCTTTCAGGGGACCACTCAGAATTGGCTTAACAGCTTCCTTACAGACAGAACACAACAAGTATTAGTAGAAGGGAAATCATCAACACCATCACCACTTACATCCGGGGTACCTCAGGGAACAGTTCTAGGACCGACACTTTTCTTAATATTCATCAACGACATAGCAGACAGCATCAACTCCACCATTAGACTTTTCGCTGACGACTGCATCACCTACACACATATCAACTCACCAGCCGACCACGCAAAATTACAACTAGACCTCAACACACTGTGTCAATGGGCAGACACATGGCAGATGGAATTTAACATAGATAAATGTGCCATAATGCAAGCAACAAACAAGAATACAACGCAACATTACAACTATCAGATGTTAGGACAAACATTAGAAAATAGTGAAGCACCACCCGTATCTAGGAATAGAACTATCGGATACATCCAAATACGACATACACATAGACGACACCATCAACCAAGCAAACAGGACACTAAGATTTTTGAAGGTGAATTTAAAACCCTGTCCACAACAAGTAAAAGGAAGAGCCTACAAAAGCCTCGTCAGACCTAAACTTGAGTACAGCACTACAACATGGAATCCGCACTCAACACAGCACATCAGGAAACTAGAACAGGTACAGAAAAATGCAGCAAGATTTGTACTCAACAAGCCACTCAACTACAACAAACCAGACAGCACAACACAGATGGTTAGGCACCTTAACTGGGGAACACTAGAACAAAGACGAAAGACAGCAGACATCATATTCAAGCACAAGATCATACACCACCATGTAGCAGTACCAGTCGTCTACCACCCTACCTTCTCAACAGTGACAACAACCAGAACCAGCCACCCCTACAAGCTCTACATCCCGCATACGCCAACCAACTTATACAGACACTCATTCCTTCCCCGCACCATCATGATGTGGAACCACCTCCTGTCGCCCAGAGTAGCATGCACTGAGGATCTGGACACCTTCAAAGCGGCAGTCAGGAAAGAGGAGGAGTAAACATAAAACATTAATTTGCACAAAAAGCTTCACACTGCACTTATGTACATAGTCACCCCTCGGCGTGATGTCCGACTACGGTTTTTGCTGAGTACAGCATTGAAGTTGAAGTATTGTATGCTTCTAGCCTACGTGTATTCAACCATTAATAACCTCACCCATACAATACCTGTCTGTTTAACCTTTTTTGTACATAACGTGTCAGTGTACAACCTTAACAGTTGTTTACGTATCAGGTACGCGAAACAGAGGTCCGGTTACACAGGTATTTCGAGTTATATTTACTACATTGTATTTTATAACTACGGGTATGTGCTACAGACTAGGAAGTTTATAAACAATTATACAGAATAATAATAATACTATACATGTAGTTGTGTGTGTATGCGTGTGTGCTGGAGATGAATTGTGTTCTGTTTGTAGTGGGACCGTGTTTCCAACGGCATCTTTTATAGTGCCACCACACTTGAATGCTACATCACAGATACTGCAACATCCACCCCAGACCATTTTATACTACACCTGGGTTGTTGGAGTTGTGTGGGCAGGAGAAAAACACTTTATCTGAATGTTCCATGCGTATGACGATTACTGGGATCGAACCCCGGCCGCCTGCATGAAAGGCCGGAGTGTTAACCACTCGACCAATCCGCCCATACATACACACACATACACCACACATATATATATGTGTTTAGAAATATGTCTGTCATTTATCGAAAGAGCTACATGTAAATATAATGACATCTCAATGTACAGCGAGGGTATTGATTTTAATGGTGACGATCCGTTTCTAAACAGGTACGTATTTATTTCACTGTTACTATATACAAACTGTCGAACACATTAACGATTATTAGTTTAAACATTTATATCAACTTTGTATATAACCTTCTCCGGCACACATGCACAACATACATGGACGCAGATACAACATATAAGTACATGGACGTGCACCTTTAATCCCTTAGGTGGGAACAAGACAATTTATAAAATCAAACAATTGTAATGGAGGTGTTGGTGAATGAATATATATCGTTAGCGATTTGGTTCTAGTGTAAAAGATGTGCATTTATTATGTTGTCTTACAAGCGTGAGCTGTAGGGAATTTCCCTTTAGCTCAGTCGGAAGAGCGTCGGGCTGGAGAGCCAAGTGTCGCGGGTTCGAGCCCCAGCGAGGGCACTATCTTTATCACTGTTCCTCGTCCTATTACACTAGTCTGCATTATATGTGATTATTCCTTATTACATGGGCTATCTACGTTGTACTTGATTCTCAGGACGTTTTACGTTTTTTTCTTATAGTTACTCCATTACCAAAACTTTGCACGTCCTTAAATGATAACGCATAAAATAAACCAATATATCATCAGTTTAACCTGTATATCAGATGCTGTAACATTGACCGGGTCTTCCGAGTACGCTGTCTCCGGAAATAACTTCACTCTGACGTGCAACGTACCTGATGAGGCCAACCATGTCCAGTTGTACCGCCGTCCGAGCGTGACCACTATACTAGGAAGCGTACAGGTAGCTGGTGGTCAGTGTTACAACACTGCACTTACTAAACCTGTCCTCTGTACCCCGGATGTCTGTTCCTGTACTGCCACCTCGTCTTCCTACGGTACAGCGTTCCAGTGGGTCATACACCCACAGACGAGGGACAATGGATCTCTCTGGTTCTGTCGCCGTACCAACCCAGGTCTGCCTGACGAAGCTGACAGAGTTGAAGATAGTCCTGACTACATACTTCAAATTCAGAGTACGTTTCAGTTCTGCAAAATCGTCCATATTTTGAGATACATTAAGTTCACGATCTATAGAGCTTTTTTGTTTTAGTCAATACTATATAAGATACCCTTACTGTTTCACTAACATTCTGTCAGATTGGTCACTAGTGACGCTATTAATATGACATATAGAGATACCATAATGAGTGGTGTTGGATATTGTATTTATTTCACTCTCGTTAGTTAATTTACAAACGATATAAAGGACACGAGTTTGTTCTTATTCAGATATTAAGCCCCTGTCACACTTGACCGAATAGGGGTTCCGAACATCAACGTATAGGGGTTTTCGTTATCTGGTGTTATCCGATGGCAAAGTTGTCAGTCCGGTAAAAAGAATCCAATACTGCTGACGTACATGAACTTAACATGTAACGGTTGAAAAGTATGTAATGCACGGCTACAGTTCAACTAGTCGAATTTCTCCGAATGAGTGCCGCACAACAAACGAACATGAATCGGCGAAAGAGGACACGCACAGGGTGCATTCAGTAGACATGAACGCACACTTGCAAGAAAACAAGGTATACGCATTTCTCCACCAGACCAGTTCTCGAAAGGTGGCACTACTGGCTGCCTCGATCTCCACAATGTCCTTTGTTTGTCCGTTCGGTGTTGGTTTAAGGCCCGGTTAACGGTGGAATATGCATTCAAGTTTCATCTACGGAATAGACAACAAAATGTCCTCCGTATACCTACAGCATATTAACGAAGGACTTGAAAACAAAGACAGGATATACATGTATACTGGACAAAACAGTCATGCACAGAACAACCAACGAATATTCTTGTTCGTCACTGTCCGTTTCAATTTTTGTTTGCATGCACACAACTTTATAACGGATGCAGGCGGATGCATCGTACATCACCTGACATGAAACGAATATCCGAACCGATAACTGACATAAACAAATGTTGACGAACATCACTGGATTTACAAAAAAAAAATGTCATCAGTTTTACGGTTGGAGGCCCAATCCGATTAAGTGTGACAGGAGCTTAAACGTATAAGGGATAAGTAACTTGTTGGGAACCTCACCGATATCAAAAGTAGAAATTATGTATATATGCTACGTGCATAAGCTATCTGGGGTTCACTTCTATTAGCTGATGACAAAACAATGATTTTAAAAGCGAAACAAAACACTTTAATTTTAGTAAAACTATTCAGTGTTTTTTGATTTCATATAAAACATTGAGCTATATTGAAATGTCGTTTTTGCAATACCTGTAGAAATAGTATGCATCCTCACTGAAAATAGACCCAGCCTCGATACAAATTCCTTTGATTTGATAACTTGACCATTCCAAAACGTATTGGGATAATTGTTTTCAGAAATATTACACACGTTTAATACCGACGATTTAATTCTCTTTTTGTAACAAAAACTAAACTGAGATGTCTTAAAGACTCCTTAAATGTTACTTGCATTTGATTATTTCTATTCTTTACAAAAAGAACTAGAATTTCAATAAAATGACGTTAGGCGAGTTCTGGGTGGATAAGTGGTTAAGGTGTCTGACATTATGCTACCACTAACCCTTTTGTATGATGCTGTAAAATTATACCCCCGCAACGAAGCTAGGGGTTATAAAATTTGTCCGGCTATGCATTCGCTCAGTTTTTAATGGATCTTTTTAAACTTTTGTGGGAATAGACAGTACAATCTGTAAATGAACCCCTTTAAGTAAATTTGCATTTTCGACCCTTTTTCACAGAGTGATTCCCCTTTTTATGTAAAAAAATCAATACTTTGTCCGGCTATGTATTCGCTTAGTTTTAAACGTATCTTTTTAAACTTTTGTGGGAATAGACAGTACAATATAAAGATGTGCCCTCGTTTGTCGCACAAATAACTTTAAGGGGGCGGAGGATATGAGTTGGCCGCTGGACGACAGTTCTAGTTAATGTTGTCGGTATACTATATATATTACTGAATTTAATATGTGCAGCATACATGTGTGTTATGTCATCTTTTTAGATGTTTTTTTCCATAATACAGATGAAACAGGTATATTCAAACATTGATTTTGATACCTAAAGTTACGATAAGATATAGCGGTATCATGCTATGCTGGAGTTACAAGTCAGCACGGATACTTGTGTCCTGTCCTTTTTTATTGTAGCAAATTCAATCATTCAATAAATACTCATTAAATGTTTCATTTTTTATGTTGGATACCATTGAAACTTATTCTCTATGATTTTTTTCTCAGTCATTCGGACGTTTGCGTAATCCAAATCACCGATGGGGATCTTTGATGTTTCAATTATTCTCAAACTGCCTCTCAACAATTGAAATATTGAGCTTTGCAAACACAGCGATGTAGAAAAGTATTTGAAAACAAGTATTTGATTCTGTTTCGCGAGGTATAACGACAGTATCTCCTGTATTGCACTTTACCGCTACGCCACCACTCTTCTAATGTTAATTCATATACATAGACGTAATAATGTAGTATACATCCTTTACCGAGGAAACAAACACTTTTGCTTTTAAAGACATGAGGCTTGCATTTTCAGGACGATTTCAAGATCATGCGTAATTCATATCAAATTGTCGTAATATTTCATCATTTAAAAACAAGTGTTTCAATAAATTTGTTACGATTATTTTAGCAGCCCAGACAATGTCGTTGTCGGTAACGCCGTCATCTGCCGTGGTGGGACAGGAAGTGACGTTAACATGTACAGCCAGTCAGGGCTTCACTACCAGTACGTCAGTGTTCTACAGAAGGAACACCTTCCTAGTTGTAGAATTTGCCGTTAACAGTACTTCCTGTACCTCGATACCACAAGGAGTGCGGAATTACATCTTCACCTGCGGTTCCTTACCACTCCGAAAGGTGTCACTCACCATCCCAGCAGCCTACGTCACGACGGAGGAACACGGGTCGAACTGGACATGTGCAATTTTCTTCGGAGCAGTAAGCAATACTGTACATCTTACACTTAATGGCAAGTATTATTTTTATACGAAGCAGCTAATCAAAATGTGGGGTAATGTGGTTTGTTTTTCACATGTTGTGGGAATCATATTAACAACGAACAATTTCAAATTCCACTTTTCATTTTTTAATTCTAATCGGCGAAAGTAAGACTACTTCGTAGATTGAAATATAGATGTATGCATTTTACAAACGTCAGGAAGTAAAACTGTTTTTATTCTGTGGGAGATCATCAGATACATTATTTTTCATTTGTAGACAATTTAAAGCCATGGTACATAAGGGTGGCTCGAAACTGCCTAACTCTGTTGCATCCCGTAGACTTTAGTGAATGGCCAATATAGCCATTGAATTCAATTACTGTCTGTATGTCGTCATCGTGGTACGTAGTATTGTCCGTGTTGACACTGCCACATTTTGGTTTTCGTTCAACGTCTACACAATCTGATTAAAATACAGATCCTTGTTCTCACTCCGTTTTACAAGGATCAGACAACATCCCATACGAGGGCACGTCCAGATGACCTTTGTCGCCTCTTTACTTAACACTAAAATAACCTTCCAACGACCTGTCATCTTGCAGCAAGCCATTTCGTCACATTATTCCGCATGAACGTTTTGGTGACGAAATGACTAAACGTAAAAATGTGTTAAGCAAGCTTTGTTGCCTCAAAATGTCACTGTCAAGATTCTGCCAGTAGTAATCTGATTGGCTAATGCGAAAGGTCATCGGGACATGACCCTCTATGGGATTATCTCAGATCTTAACGCAGCAAAGAGAAGTTTACGGCAAGGCGCGGAGATCAAGATATGATTTTAATCAGATTGAACGTTTACACAACACACATGGAAGATAACGTAACACACACATTTTTTTTAAATTTAGTAATAGACACAGTATGCCGAAAATATTAATTAAACTGCATTATATAGCTGTTTCGTTCTTCTGAGGCCCATCAGTGATGTTAGCGGCAACAAGATTTCTAAACTGGTGTAGAAGCAGAAGGGTCAGGTGCGTAAAACCCCTTTGGTTTTAAATTAAAAGGAAAATTAAACTATTTAATCCCCAACCGGCGAAGCCCGTCTGTCTGTCATCTTTTTGTGGTTTCCGTGCAATATCTCTGCAACGCATGTACAAATTAAACTGAAATTTGGTATACAGATACATCATGGGGATATCTATGTCAAGTTTTGATTTGGTTAAGGTTGAATTATTTTTTACAGAGTTACGGCCCTTGGACTTAGAATATTTACGATTTACAGTTCCCGTGCACTATCTCTACAAAGAACTGAAACTTGGTATAGATACATCATAGAAATATCTAGGTCAAGTTCTGATTTCGTTTCGGCTGAATGATAAAAAATGTATGATAATTCAGTTTCCATGAATTATTTCTGCAACATGTGAACATATTGATACATCATGGAAATATCTACTGTAGGTCAAGTCTCTGTAATTTGTTTAGTAAATCATTGCATCTTTATAGATTGCGGGAGCCGGTAGGGGACTCAATACACTCCTTTGGTATAATTTCAAATCGTGTACTTCGAAAATGTGTATATTATATTTGTTTGTTTTGCCCAATAACTTTAGGGAAACTCTAACTTGGTAACATACAAAGACCGATCTCGGAAGTTCTAGGGAGCATTTGGTTCTTAAATTATTTTATCATATTTTGTAGTGTCGATCGCTATTTGTGTGTCGTTTTGAGTATTTTGTAGTTGTTTATGTCAGTCTACAGTAACAAAGAATAAGTCTCATCATTTGCTTTTCATTTCTATATGAACATACTGAGGTGGAAGCATAACTGTATCTTTGCAAATTGCTAAAATAATGTTACTTCGTTGTTTTCGAATAAAGCGGTGTTTTTGTTTAACAAGATACAACGCAATTGTAAAAAGTGGAATAATCATTTTTTTAAAACAATTACTGCTTTTGTTCGCAGGGACACCACACACCGACCAGAGAACGACCATAAGCTCAGCTAATACGACGCCAATAGATGGTATGTCGAAAACCGTGACTTGTCGTCAGTCAGCATGTATTCTCACTATCCAAGTTATTACACTGCCACTTTCTCATTTTAAACCACCAATCGTGAAATCATTCAAACATGTTAACGACATAAAATCTGTAGAAACAAATAATAAAGTCTTTCCAGTCAAACCTTATGTCGGTCCATTTGCAGATATTAGACCAGACTGTAGAAAGGAATTTATCCTCTCTCGTCTGCGCATAGGCCTTACAGACATTACACATTTTTACATGCGAAAAACCAACCTAATTGTCATGCGTGTGATGAACCATTTACAACCAACCATATGGTGGTTGAGTGCGCAGATTTCAAATAATACGTAACATATATTATAATCCATATATGATGAAACTTTTTTTGTGATACATTTTCTGTGCAGTCAGTCTTTGATAAAATACATCCAAATAATCTATATAATAAGATAAAGAGGCATTGTGTTATGTTTTAAAAGTTTCCTTTTCAAAAGTGTTTGTTTAATTAACCTTAAATGGCGACTTACCTGGTTGGTGCTATCATTCCGGCTTGACGTTTTTTAAAAAAAAAACACTTTTTTTCTGGTTTTTATGTTTTGTGATTGTCTGACTCAGTATCTCGATTGGCCGATACACAGCCCCAAAAATACAAAAAGACCAGTGTTCTGTAAGTCAGATGTATACTGGTCTATTATACAAATTGGTCAACGATTTCGAAACAACAGCCGATCGATGTATTGTGTACGTAAAACAATAACATGTTTGGCAAAAGATGTAAAGAATGAAGGGACACATCAGTACCGGTGAGTTTATTCACCTGAGGAGATTTAACAATAAGTACATGGATGAAGGCTTGTTTTGGCTATTTCTCATTCCATAGTTGAGGTAGGTAATTCTTATCATCTGTTAATTTTCAATTGTTACATGACGATCAAATCATATTCAGTATTCAGGGCCAAGTTGTTCAAAAGATGATTAGCTTAATCAGTGATAAGCGCAAATTTTAATTATCCTCTTTACCTTAAAATAAAACCATGGATTGACTTACAACTTCGCAGATATCAAATATCTGATAGTTTCAACTGACATGCAAACTTTTCAACAATTACCTTGTACACCGACAGAATTATTGAAATTTGGAAAAGGTAGTTGAATAGTGATTAAGTTAATCACCCTTTGAACAACAGGGCCTAGTGTGTTAGTTCAACAGACATACATTACTTGATATTGTTGCAGGACCACCCTCTCCTCCCACACATGTGTTTGCTGATTGTAAGGGCTACGGCTCGGCAGAGGTGTCCTGGAGGGCGGGTACTACTGGTGGTTACAAACAGACCTTCCAGGTACTGTACAAAACAGACGGAGCGACTAAAACCTACCCAGAGACTATCGCTGAAAACGGAAGTGAGGACTACGTCATGACACTGGACAATCTGAAGGAGAATACATTGCATATTTTCACAGTCTTTGCGCTAAACAGCTTTGGGAACGCAACATCAACGGACACGGGGAAATGCACTGTTCATGGTAAATACGCGGTTTAAGCAAATTGTAACAGCATGACGATTAAAATGAAGGCATAAATGTACGATTTGTGTATAATAGCCTGATTACGCCAAAATTAATTCCGCCAAACTAAATCTCTGCTTTCGTGTTCTAGGTTTTATTTGATGACGAAATGGTTCTAAACAATAAATATTCAAATTAGCCAAAACTACTACTGAGGAGACGGGGGCATGCGTAAACTTTTTTAACTATGTATATTTCAAAACTTCAGTTTAAATAATGAGTAATGAGTGTGTATCATAAACAGTGCCACTTCTTGAAAGAGATACTTTTTGCTGTTGAATAAACCATCAAGAAAGTAAATTCATATTTCATGTGTCGTTCATTTGTAGAAAAACTTTCTCCGATGAACAACAGCACCATGTTCGATGCAGGAGTAGCTATGCTGTGCAGTGGTATTATCGCAATGATCTTAACGATAGCAACTATAATCGTCTTCATCAAACGTAGGTTTGCATATTTGTTTTTATTTTTGCTAAATTTGAAACTTCAAACTTTCAGAATCAAAACTGAAAGCGCACAATGCTTGTTCCCTTTACACATACTGTGTTTTAGGAGATATTTAGCGAAGTTCACCAATGTCAGATTAATAAGATCGATTTAAAAGTTTTGACTGGATGAATGTTTAATGCGTGACATGTCGTTTGTTAGTTTAAGCGCTTAACCTTGTGTTAATCCACACGTGTTTAAGATATTTAACATTTTCTACAGGTTACTGAACTTGTGTGGCAATAAGTAGGTTTCTTGAAATCAACATTTACTGTAGTTTATATATCAAAAGCATTGACTTTAAGTTCTTCATGAGAGTATGTAAAATACATGTAAACATGGATACGTGAATTGCTTTCTTTTGATGCATATAGATTATCAAAAATGACCCTTTTCTGCCATTTTGCATATCACGGGGTCATTACATGTGTGTGTTACGTCATCTTTCAGTACATCGACGTGTTCATTCCGGTTATAGGAAGACATGCAATGATTGATTAATATCTTATTTTTTATTACAGGCAAAAATACCTGTTTGTAAGTAATAAAACTTTTAGTTATAAGTTATGCGATACGGGGTGTTTTTAGTTGACATAGTTTGGTTTTCAATATCATATTCGAAAGCGACTGAAGCGATTTTTCTGTCGAATAGTTTTTGCTTATTCCAACTATTATTCCTTAAATGACGGTCATTGGTTAGTTCTACACGTCCCTTTGACCTGACTGGTGTTATGATTATGTTAGATAATGTAGAATACTCTTTAACAATTTCAAAAGCAATGTGAATGTGTTAACCGGTTGATCATTTCTGTGTCGAGGAAACTGACGATTGGTCTCTCTCTAACCGTGACGTGGAAGACGTTGAAATATGAAACAGTACTTCTAAATTGTCATGATCTCAAATATCAGTATAATTCCGTGAATTCGTAACATGAAAGAGACGTGGGAGATCGTTTTGATGTAACGACGAGTTATGTCGGTTATTGCGATATATTTACATTCTGATTGTTTCTTCTCTATATGAACATACCAACTGAAAACAACAAACACTAAACTATGAATACATCATGAATACAGTATGAATACATCCATTCACGTGAATTACTTATGACGTAATATATTAGTCTTGTTCAATTGGAGTCTTACGGCTCCGCTTCGGATAACATGGAGAAGGCCCCCGCGTCAAACGTTCAAATGACTACGGTAGATTATTGGCGCCAATTTTACCCAAATTATGGCTGTGCCGCCTTTTTCGTTTAAAGGACGGCGCAGTAACAAACGCAGTTGATTAACCAGTTGTTCAATAAGTAAGAAAATAAATTAGACAATTGTTCAGTAGTAAAAATGTAAATATATGAATTGAACGGTGTTGTTTTAATTTTCATGCCGGTATGAATGCAAATCGGTTACATCCATATTGACCATGAAGCCCTAGCGGGCTTCATGCAATATGGATGTAACCGCTTTGCATTCATACCGGCATGAAAATTAAAAAACGCCGTTCAATCCCTATATATTTACATTTGCTCTGCAATGCCATTATATAACACTACCAAGGCCAGTTCCGTGTTATGAGAGCATATCACTGGAGTGGTCATTATGACGTCATTACGATTGTGACGTCATAATCATAACGTCGGAAATAGCCGGCCGATACTGGCTGTTTGCTGTTCCATTTATTAGAAATCTACCTTAAATTTTCAGAACAAATATAGAATATAAATATGAATTTATTATCAAAACCAATGGAAAAATGTAAATATAAGCATTAAACATCATTCTGTTCCGTTTTATGGTCCTATAACACGGAACAGGATTGCAGACAAAATGAATAACGCGCGTTGTCTGCATTCCTGTTCCGTGTTATAGGACCATAACACGGAACAGAATGATGTTTAATGCTTAGGTAATTATAACATCTATAATTTTAGTGATAAATGTTTTATAAAAATTAAACGGTATTATATGGTATCTACCTGTTATGATATTTGATAAGAATGTGATAGTATTATTAATTTACAGCTTTTATAGTATTAACTTTTTACAGTTTCTACACTTTGTATAATTTACCTTCGACTCCAGGTCATAATATGACCTATAGTAATTTACTTACTATATAGCGTCTTTAACATTGAGAAGTTCTTACCTGTGAATAAGTAATCATAACTATAAAGTCAATAGTGGATCCTCACCAATAAAAACACACATCTATAACTAAGATTATTTACTAATTCAACTAATTGGGTTTTTTTCATTCCTAAGAAGCGACAAGGACACTGAACAGCCTCTTCCTCTCCAAAACGTGATCGATGCAGGTAAGAATGCCATCAATTGGAATAGCAAAACGATGTTTTCATTAATGCCTACTAAGGCAGCAGAACTAAACCAAGAAATTAGACGTTTTCTGTTTTGGTAGCTGATTGTGCATGGTAGTTATTGTAAATGCTAATGTTTTCGCGCTTGGATTTTTTCGCTTAGTCAGCCTCCAAACATTTCCCGACGTGGACATTTTCGCGCTGTAGTCATTCTGTTTTGCACTGTGTACCTGTGATACTTTATATACAGTAGAGTTTGAAGGCTGATAAATATGTTCGCGTGTGGATATATCCATGGAGATTTAATGCCAGCGTAAGCAAAAATTTCAACAACGCGAAAATTCCACTTTTACAGTATTCGATTTTGTTATTCGGAAATTCTAAATAAGGCATTAAAATTCATTATTCCCTTTTGGATATATTTTTCTTACACAAACAGGCATTTTACATGTTAAGCTATGCTGGAGTTACGTGTGTTTTTTTATTGTGTGAACACCTCTGTATTCACAAAGGCCTGCCAGCTCTTTGTACATGTAGTAAACCAAAATGCTATGTTTTATTACAGGGAGAAAAAGTTGCAGTTTGCTAAAAATAAATCTTAGTGCATGAACATAGTTGTACCTTTCCATGTGTAAACATATCCTTTTGCCTTTAGACTGCTACCCTTATATTCTGAAACATACACTTTAATTTTAATTGTCGTGAGAAGCCCTGGTCCTGGAGGTCATTTAAGTATGTACCATGATTTAATGTCCGAGAAGGGGTCATGAACCTTAATCCAAGACAACATAACAAATTTGTCAGTCAATACGTATTTATGCTTGATATGTTTATTACTTAATTTAAAAGGTGCAGCACATGTGTTTGTTGCGTCATCTTTCTAAATAGATCAACAAAGTGTCTGAATCGCAGGTAACAGTCAAGAATGTACCGATATAGTGTTAATGTTGGAAAGAGATGTGAGGTATCACTAGACAAGTGTACCGATATAGTGTTACTGTTGGACAGAGATGTGAGGTATCACTAGACAAATGTACCGATATAGTGTTACTGTTGGACAGAGATGTGAGGTATCACTAGACAAATGTACCGATATAGTGTTACTGTTGGACAGAGATGTGAGGTATCACTAGACAAATGTACCGATATAGTGTTACTGTTGGACAGAGATGTGAGGTATCACTAGACAAGTGTACCGATATAGTGTTACTGTTGGACAGAGATGTAAGGTATCACTAGACAAATGTACCGATATAGTGTTACTGTTGGACAGAGATGTTAGGTATCACTAGACAAATGCACCGATATAGTGTTACTGTTGGACAGAGATGTGAGGTATCACTAGACAAATGTACCGATATAGTGTTACTGTTGGACAGAGATGTGAGGTATCACTAGACAAATGTACCGATATAGTGTTACTGTTGGACAGAGATGTGAGGTATCACTAGACAAATGTACCGATATAGTGTTACTGTTGGACAGAGATGTGAGGTATCACTAGACAAGTGTACCGATATAGTGTTACTGTTGGACAGAGATGTAAGGTATCACTAGACAAATGTACCGATATAGTGTTACTGTTGGACAGAGATGTTAGGTATCACTAGACAAATGTACCGATATAGTGTTACTGTTGGACAGAGATGTGAGGTATCACTAGACAAATGTACAGATATAGTGTTACTGTTGGACAGAGATGTAAGGTATCACTAGACAAATGTACCGATATAGTGTTACTGTTGGACAGAGATGTTAGGTATCACTAGACAAATTATATCTTTTTAAGATTCAACAGCAGATCCGCAGCAAGATAGGTAAGTACAAAAACACGTTGTCACCGTTCACATCCTTCTCAGTGCGTGATTATATTCATTCTATAAGTTAACCTATTTTACATATCATGTGTCACTAAATACTCTATTTTGGAATTTTAGCAAAAAATGATATGCATATATTTATTCTTAACAAACGGAATGCGTAAAATATTAATTTAAAGGTGTCCTTAGATATAGTTGTATCATTGTTCATAGCAGGGCGTATGAATCGCTGCACGGAAGATCACAGCCGAACACATATGAAGATCTGGGCTCAGATGACAATGGTAATACTGTATTCGTTATCTTTTGCATCCAATATATATTTGTTTTTGCTAAAGAAATTCTGTTTTATAACATATTTGTGAAGTATTTTGTATACATCTTCTATCTGAGTTTCGAATATACTTTGTACATACAAATTTTAAATAATAACGCATTAATAGGTTATTTACCGAGGAGAAAACTACTCATTAGTATGCTTGCTTGTTGTGATTGAAAATCATGTCGCATTTCTCACTAAGAGGACGTTACATTTACTTCGATGAAGCAGACGTTGCTTACTCTTCCGGAACACCTGGTCCCAGTTGTTCAAAGGGTGATAAGTTTAATCACTATTTAATGACAATTTCATACTTTAATAATTCTGTCAATATACAAGGAAAAATCGTACAATTTAGAATGTAAATTGACACCGTTAGATAATTGATATCTGCAAAGTTGTTTCATTTTGAACTTACAGAAAAATTAGAATTTGCCCTAATAACTTATTAAGCTTATCACCCTTTGAACAACTGGGCCCTGGTCTGAATCTCTTGTACTTTTAAAGCGCCTTTGTGTAAAATTTGTTGAGTTAGGAGTTTGTTTTTGGTGACGCTTTTGTACTCTCTGATCTTGTTCTTTCCAGGACAACGTGAAAACAGCAGCGATTACATCAACAGTAGTGACGGTGATTACTATAATACATGAACAGAACTTTAAGATGTTAAAGTAGTATGTGTAACACCGCCACGTTGTACTATCAACGTGTTCGTAATAGATAGTTACCATTATGTGTTGTCATGCTCATATCATGTGATGTATTTTTGATGTATCAAAGTACATGTACAACTTCATGTTGAACGTCGTGGTACTTCTTAAGGAATGAAGGATTCTTGTATTGTGAGTATGCAATATGACAAGTATTATGTACTCAGACTGTTGTTGAACAGCTAATAATTGAAAAAGAACCTGTAAATAATCAGCAAAAATTGCAACAGTATTATTTGAGTTGTCTACAATTATATATATACCTGCTAGCACGGATCTGTCGTTACAAGGATTCGTGCATACCAGGAGTATTACCGAAAAAGGAATGTGCAACAACGACAATCAGTAAAATTGTCTGTGAGTGCCATTTTCCGATGTGCTAATGGTCACAGATTGTGTGTGGTGTGGTGGCATATCAGCGGAAGGCCGTGAGAAATAGCTGATCCGAACGTTTCTGTCAAAATACAGACCTTTATGGTAGAGGTGCCATATATCCTTTGGTACGATCAAAGGCAAGGAAAATCACATGTTTGAAAGAAGTTATATATTTTAGAAAATGTATTATCACTACAATCATAAAATCAAATGAATTATCAACGTTAAATGGGCGCTTCACCTACAATGTACTCCGCAATTCCTGTGATGTGATAATAAATAAAATGATCCAATTTCAAATATCGTATAAGATAGCCAGGAAGTACGATCTGAAAAACGTAGATATTAACAATGCAATGTTGTTGATCAGGGAAATATTAATACATAACACAACGGAATGGTGCATCGTGAGGAAGTCGGTATTTTGGTAAAGGATCATGACTAATGATAGTGACTATTGTTAGTAGGGAACAACTTCTTATCAAAATATATCGATCGGCTCAAATTCTGGACTTGAACATACCGCAGCCTCCCAAATATTCACGCAGTCACAACAAACAAAAACCAACATAGCTACACTGGGAGGTTGTCCTAAAATGACCTTAGCTGTAAATAGGACGTGAAACAAAATCAAAGCATTAATATGTTTCGGGACTTTATCAAATTCAATGAATTTGTGTCGGGTGTATGTAATAATATAGTAATCTGTACGACTTTGTATGACAATATCCTGTAAGATGATGCGTTTGATGTGTAAATGTAGCGGAACTGGACTGGGTCGATCATCGGCGATCAGGTAGCTCAGTGGTAGAGTGTTCGTTTAGAGTTCGGAAGGTCCCGGGTTCGAATCTCGGTCTGGACGCTACATTTTCTCTTTCTCCTGTTACATATGTATACAATATATGTATTGCTTATCAGAATAGAAAACAAACGTTTTTGTTAAAAAGTTCGCCCTTACAAACAGTACTCCAGAAATATATTAGGTAACTTGTAAATTAGCAGGCGATGTGTACCCTAAACAGATCAACAATGTTCTTTTTGTCTATGGTGTCATCGATGAACCAGGCCCAGAGATCATGAAACAATCTTAGAGTTAAGTTTTTTCTTAGCCAATCAGGTATGACGTAACTTTTTGTAAAGTTATTTCTGATTGGCTAAGTCCAAACTTAAGACAACTTTAGACTTAAGATTGTTTCATGATCCCGGACCTAGAAGCCACCTTCTCTTCCGAAACACCTTGACCCGTATGCATGAAAGTATTCTCATGCTCAAGTATGGATTTTGTGCTAAAGTCGAATTTCTTGGTTTTAGCTTTTGATTGATAAAATAATCAAAGTATGTTCATGATTGGGAAACACATTGAGGAGACTACAGTTTTCAGCATTTCAGCAGCTTATTGATCGTTTGACACGATTTAAGTGAGTAACGAGAATGTGGGTGTGAGCAAATCCATACTTGAGCATGAGAACAGTTATATGTAAACTTTTAAAAAAAACACATATCGCATGTAAATGTAACTGAAGAATTTATTTTAAATGACAACAAGTGCAATTGTCGATTAAATCACATTTAAAAGCTCATACACTAAATTTTATAGATCATTCTACAAATAGTATATTTTGCCTCTATATCTAGTAAAAAAAACTTTTGAAATTTAGTTTTACCCCTTGATCTCTTGCTTGCCCCCTCTCAAGTTTTCATTAACTTACGCCCTTTTTCTACATCTTAAGACTGAATTGCAAAGACAGTTCAGAACGAGGCGTTGACAAGTTGAAGATACTTGACAGTTTCTTGCATGGTGTGTTTTACAATGTTTATCCCGAAAATACAAAGTTAAGACTGTACGAGTAATTCAAAACTAAACATAGCTGATCTTTTGTAGTTTTGAAACAGCTGTCATTTGAAAACTTCTGCGATGGAAAGGCTATCGTAATATGTATATGGATCATTTTTGTAAATGGCTTTGTAATTATTGCTGTACTATTTCCGGTTTTTGGAACACACTTTCCTTTTCGCCTCCAAAATTGACTATATGGAATTTTCCGGACGGCGTGTCTTCCGAGACAACCATTAGATTTTCACTGATGTTTAATGCCCAGGGACGCTTGATTCCAACGGATTTCGATAGAAATCGTTTGTCTTTTATTTTACCGTCTTTAGTCAAGGTTATAATAGTGTTGTTATTGCCGTCACACACATAAACGGTTTCTTTGAACACGGTGAAACCGGATACACCCTCAATATGCTTGGTCCACATAATTTTACCAGAAAAGCAGACAGCTACGAGGGATTTCCTTACTCCATCTAACACAAGAATGCTGTTCTCTGAAAGCCTGCACAGGTCTGCTGGAACAAGAATACCACTTCCGCCCAATATTCCCGGAAGTCGTGTTTGGTAGCGTGGGCGGATGGAATGAATAGCATGACCTTGAAAGTTGATGACGTCGATCGATTTGTCGAGGGCTGAAACCAACATTCGCCGTCGGTCGTACACGTGTATACCGATGTAATGTTTGAGCGTTTTTAACGGTTGACCTTTAACCTCCAGGCGGGGCTCTACTTCCACCGTGTAAATCTCGTTTGAAGACCAGCACGAGACTAGTACAGTACGAGATTCTGGGATAAGTGCGACGTGGTGTGGTTCCATAACTGTTATTTTCTCAACACATTTACCAGAATGTACATCGAACTTCATAACCAAGCTATTGTATTGGTCCACAACAACCACGTGATCTCCTACTATACATACACCCGACAGTGTGAAAATTCCCCGAACAGTTTCACCTACATGGACTACTCGGTGGAAAAAGCTTTCAAACAACACTGATGACGAAACCGAAGCCAGTTGTTGTTGTTCCTTTGATACGATCACGTAATTTTCATCAGCTTCCGATGAAGGATCCACAGATCGCATGGCACCGACTGATGAAGGATCCACAGACCGCATGGCACCGACTGATGAAGAATCCACAGACCGCATGGCACCGACTGATGAAGGATCCACAGACCGCATGGCACCGACTGATAAAGGATCAACAGATCGTATGGCACCGACTGATGAAGAATCGACAGACCGCATAGCACCGCCTGATGTAGAATCAGCTGACAACAAAGCAACATCTGAAGAGTGGCATGCGGATTGAACAACGTCCATTTTTCCGGTGTTAGCAGAATGCTTGGTAACTTTCTGCAAAGAAGGTTCCAAACATGACAAATCTGCAAAACGAAAAGATTTGTCAGATGCTCCATATTTCAGGTAACCAACGGCACGAAAGTTGGCACAAAACTGTAAAAGTTCTGCATCTGTTTCAAAACTGAACGGAGTTGTTTTTTCCAAAGTTGTGGCTACACTAGTCAAATACTCATCGTGTCCATGCGCCCGTCCTTCGATTTCCTGCAGCTTCTCCAAAGTGTTTAGTTTACCTTCAGTCTTATTGGCATTTCCAAGATCCCGAGTCAACTGCACAAGATCATCCTGTATAACAGAAACAGATTTCAGCATGTTGATGACGTCGTTATCTCGTTGGTGAATAGACTGAGCAAGATGTTGCACATTCAATTGTGCTTTGCTCCAAAACTGTTGAAGAACGTCCTGTACTTCACGTAACGACGCTTGTGACCTTGTCTTACTCTGGGCGATTATATCTTTCTTTTGCCCCCCTTTTTGTTCGATTTGTTCCACACGTTTGGAAAGTTGGTCAAAGCGAGACTTGAGCTGTTGTATCTTTTCCGTGATTTTCTCAGAGCAATCATCCAACGGAAAACATTGGCACTGTCCATGCTCAATCCAAGCGCACGTTGCACATAGTAAAAGCGTGTGTGTAAAGCAGTACACATCTTGTATATACGAATCATGCTTCGAGCAAAACTTTTGTTCTTCGTTATCCTTTGAGCCCGTTTCAAGAAAGTCGGATTCTTCAAGGGAGATAAGTGAGGTTTGGTCATGTTTTCGTACCGTTGTTAAAATTGCCAGTAAAAGTTGATCGGATGGAAAAGATTCTATCCAGGAATGAAAACTTGCACCAGCAGGACATACTTGGGCGGTTCTACATATAGGACACAGGATTTGCTCAGACTCTCGGCATTTCTGGCCATAGTCGTTCAAGCACGAAAAGCAGAAAGAATGGTCACATGACAGTTGTCGTGGATCCTTATAAATCTCACAACAGATGCTGCACGTGAGGTAGTCCTCTGTCAAGTTTGTGGCTAATCGACTCGCAGCCATGTTTAGTGACACTTTGAAGTGCTGTGGTGAGATTGTCTAGTCCTGTATATAATAGTGTTTCTTCGTAGTGAGGCGATACTTTGTTGCTAATATATAATCCCTTTCACACGCTTGTCTAATCATGAAATAATGTCCCATATTCAACTCACAGCATCAAATGTAACATATCAGTACTTGAGTTAAGTTGAAACACCAACCTGCAAGCGGTATCCGTCGACTACAAACATCACAATGAAATGCATTCGAGTAACACGGATATTCACGTCGTAAGTGTCATGCCTAGTCCGCCATCTTTGTTTTTAACACCTCCCACATAATGCTTATGATGTATCTGATGACTATAATACGGCGTTATCGGTGTAAGTACATAGATCATATATCATGTGTCACGCGTGCACACATACCGTACAGGTCGGGGTTAATACATAGATAACGTGCTGGGGATACTTAACACTATGGATAAGGGTTACTTCGTATGTTGATAACACACAGGCCACATTACATAGTGTTGCGACAGCAGTATAAAATTTTACAGATTATAAGTTCGGCCTCACATGTCACACCGTACTTGTTTCAATGAACACTCCTCTGGATCACCTCTCTATGTATCTATCAATATCACTTTGTCGCTTATCATAGAAATCCGGATTAAATGATATTCGTTAATTTGCTTGTTTTGTCGACTGCGGCCGTCTAATAATTTAAACGTCAGTAGTAGGATAAAAGTACGTTCATGTCTCTGTCGCTGATGTCAACAGTTAATATGGCGGGGGTCTTCTCTCTGAAGCGCTGAATACAACCCGGTTGAATTAATTGAGCACTTGCAAAGAGGCAGAAGAAAATAATCGAAATGACACCCATTTAGTAGTCTTTATATATGGTTTAAAAACTGTGTTTTAACTTTCTTAGTAATATGTAAAACTGTCGGTTACAACCATATTGCAGAAAGCCCGCTAGGTGAAAATGATTAGGCTCAGTACAGAAGTACTCTATTTCAAACCAATCAGAAGTCTTTTGTATTTGTGTTATTTATAAAGCATGGTTTACACCAACAAAACGAAAGTTAATTGCAACGAAAATCTTAAAAGTGTGTATGTAATAATTATTTTTGGCTGAAACAATCGCATTCCATACACATTATTCAATGTACCATAATGATTGAGTTTTCACAAGATTGTTGTTGGATAGTTTGCAAATGACAATCAGATGCAATGATTAATCCATAAAGATCACATTTAAACCATACTCGACAACAAATTAACTAGCTTCATGATTTACCGGGATGGTGTACGTCACACATCAATGTAAAGCATACAATCGTTCCTCTCCCAAATTGAGAAACATTATTTGTTTTTCTTTATGCTGGCAATCTTTACTTCAATGAGAAATATTTAGTATCCTTCCATGATATAAACCTTTTGGTAAGCCTACATGAAGACATGACATGTACCTGGATGTGACCTAGGTTTACATGGCGGGTGTCGTCGATGAAGCAGTGGACAGTTACTCTTTCGGAACACCTGGTCTTATTATCTTGTACTTTTACCATGGTCTCCATGTAAATCTTTCCCTTTAACATATTTCGTCCCTAGTTTTATCGATTTTGAGTTCGGATTATGCTTTTGTTCATGCTTCGGTATTTCCGTTTTGTTCTGATGTATCCAAAAGCAGTATTGGGATGGCGTTTTGTGCCTTTGTGCCCTTTATCACTGGTTTCCAAAAAGTATCGTAATGCTTTTGTTTTTTTTGTACATTCAACCATTAAGTTTTTAAGACACACGTGCATGTACATTTGTATATCAAAGCTACTTTCATAAGATAAAAATAGATCCGGCTGCAGAAATAAACAATAAACAAGATATTCTTTCTACAAAATATACATTTTATTGATTATTTTACAAAGTATATGACTATGATATTGCATAGTTTACAAATATAAAATTGAGTAAAATGTGTTGACTGATGTGATTTTGTTTGAAATGCTTCTCTTTAACTAGATACTAGATGGTTGGAGCTTCATATGAGGACTAGCAATAAGGAAACACTGTGTTACTCCAATGTCAAGCTCCACTTTTACACCGAGACAGGTCTATAAGTGCTCACTTGATCAGAATCAGATCTGTCAGAATTTTGCAAATATGGCATATCTGTCCGATAAAACATACGAATACACTTCCTGTGGTATAATGATAGCATCCGGGGATATTAACAAAGATGGAGGGAATCTGTTAACAGACAGACATACAACCCGACACTGATATCCATACACTAAGGTCGTTGTTGAGCATTCAATGGCTTGATACAAAAATAATGGATTACAAATCATGTAATTTGTTCTTTCTCAAAGGCGTAAATGTATTTATTTCTAGACACTTTTCTTTGCTTGAATATGAAGTGTTGCATGCTTCGAAAAATGAAATTCATGAGTAAAATTGAATAACTCGTCAACTTGAACAAAGCGGTGACAAGTTTTTTTCTCTCAATATTTTCAACTTAAAAAAAAAGAAAACATGCACAATTAATGACGATACAACAAGATAATTGGAAGATGTCTGTTTCAAAATAAGCGAAAACCAATAACATGTTTAAAGGACAGACGTTAATACAAATACAATGAACGTTATATATTTTCAACTTTGAAATGAAAACCCGAATCAGCTTTCATCTATAATGTAAATATCACTTCCCTTTTTGTTTTTTCATAAAGTTTGGCCTCAAACAAGCTACGCTCATGATACAAAACAGGAGATCCTGTAGGTGGCGCCCACTATTGTTTGGTCTTTACTCAATCTTTAAATACTGGATATTCCCCCTTATATCCTCGTAATTGCTCTAGATTGTATGGAATTTGAGAATTCCTTCTAAAAAATATCAAAGATGGCCACATGTCAAACTTTTTTTTTCTGATCAGTCAAAAAGGAAAGAAGAGCAATAACCGGGACGAAGTGAAAGTGAAACCTTCAAATAAAATTTGGACAGATTCATCCAAGACTCTGGAAATAACGATAACAATAACCGGAACGGACAAAGGACGATTTGAACAGCCCACCACCATCACCCCCTCATCACAGCTTACCATCTGATGGTGGTGGGGTAAAAAAAGACTTCTTAACGAACACAAACGAAGCTCTGTTCATATGATTCCTTCCATATCGATAGCTAAACAGAAAGGTATTTCAACATTATGGGCGGAAAGGGTCACCAAACATATAAAATTTGCCTGGTACTTCCCTATACTTCAAATCAATATTTAATTGATTCAAGGTAAGATAATGATAAAATCAGATTCTTTCAGTGTGCATATTGCTTGTAATTAAAATTGAGACTAGGCCCACTAGCATCATGTTTGTGCAAAGGACGTTTTCACTGTATTCGGCCTATTGTGACACAGGTGGGGAACGGAAAACAAACTAAAATAATCCAATGTAAAATTCAATCAATCATTAATCGTCTGTTTCCATTCTCCCATAACAGGAAATAAAATCAGTCCAAGAAGAAATCTTCAGCACCGTGGGGGTCTGAAGGTATTCACCCTAAACCAAGTCTGTAAAGGTGGAGCATGGGAGAGAAAAAACATTCAATGATACAATCCTTTTTCTCATTACAACCATATAATAGTATGACATTATATAACATGACTTTTATCACAGTAATAAGGCTTAGTGGATATCGAAAATGAAATAAAACCAATAATCACTGTACAGAGATATGAAATATATTTCTGTGCAAAATGTAAAAACAGAATTTTTCTGAGGTATACACATTTGGCTGAATTGTTATACCACTAAATATATACAACTTCGAAGAAACTACCTTTCTTAAAAGTAGACCCTAATGTAACACCATCGGTTCCGACAAACTAAAATAAATCGTTGTACACAAGAACAGGATACTGTAAACATAAAACTTTTCGCGGTAATATTATTCTAACGATTTCGCGCTGAAATCATTCCGCTTAATTATTATTGCGCTAATTACAGTCTGTGTATATTGCTTTATATAGAAAATATTGAGTGCGCCGATTCATCATTGCGCCTATTTATTTAATTTCGGGTAAGCGCAAAAAACTTGAGCGCGCCAACATAAGTATGTTTACGTTTCATATATTCGAAACACGTTTATAGTACACTGTTTATAGACAGGTGATCTTTATCTACAGGTTTCTTTCTCTGGGCTTTACTCAGTATTCTAAGAATGGAACCCATGGTTCAGATTTAGGAATGCCCTGTGAAAAAATGGGGAGCTTCTGGACTTTTCATTTTAGAAATTGTTGCAGCCTTGTATTTATTTCGGATTGGGGAATTTTGAAGATTTTTCGGAAATAATATCATAGAATCATTTTCCATAGGGAATGGCCAAATTTCGGTACAAATATGAACCCAGAAAAAGTCTTGGGTGTGTATGTTAAATATAGTCACACTCTTCCTATCATGATATTTCTTCACTATTATAACATGACTTTTACCATCCACATACACCCTAAACATACGCAAGCTCAGAGCTTTAAATTACACATCACGGACCACGACATGTAACAGCATTTTAACCACGCCATTTTGTCCAGATCTATCAACTCTTCAAAACTTCAATAAATATTATAAATGTTTATAACAAAATAATTTCAGATGATTTTCTTCCGATCCTCCTGCAGTTGACCAATAATGACCATAATGAATTAACATGATAATACAGAGATGATTACAGTAATCAGCACCTGTCACATTTAATGCTGATATCAATAACATGAAACGCAGGAGTCCCATGTCATTGTTACAATGCCTCTCTCTCTCTCTCTCTCTCTCTCTCTCTCTCTCTCTCTGTCTATCTATCTCGCGCTCTCTCTTTGTCTAGAAAACAATCACAACTGCTAGTTTTTCATGTTCCACTGCATCTCTTAAAAGTCGATCAGGAAAAGATGATAATTTACCATTAACTAACTATCGCTTTCAAATAAAACGATGACAGATCTGAATATGCAAAATAGCTATCTATTTTATGGAATCAATAAACATTTAATGTCTGTTCTAAAGAATGAAGCTGGATACGTTGATAACTAACCAGACTATCATATGAGAATATCACGGTACTATATCTTATGTGTTAAAGTTGAGATGTCGGACCCGTATTTCGTCAAACTCGTCCAACTCGAGCCGGGCAGTGCCCGATGGGACAGATCGTTGTGGTGTCGAAGAAATCGTTGGATCAGCCATTTTCAAGCTAGAGATTGATCCAGCACCAACACTCTTCCTGTGTACAAGGGTCAAGGTCAAACAAAACAGGAAATGACATCATGTGACTGTTACTCACGAGATAGAGATTGTGAGTGGACTAGATCAAGTGAATGGTGCAAAGTATGCAAATATTTTTTCTCTCTTTTTATGATATACTTTGGGAAAATGTCAAACGAATTCATCGTGAAATTTAAATAATATACACCTTTGAAAAGAACTTACCTACCTTAAAATGAGAAGATATTAAGTTGCAATTTTGCAATTCACAACCATAGTTACCGGTCAATTTCTGACAAGTGAAATAAACCACTGACAAGTGGTAACATTTTATTCATTTTCGTAAAAGTTAGTGAATTGTTACATTTTGCATCTCTTTAAACTAAAGAAAGATCATCGATGCTTGTTATCTTATTTTCATAAATTGAAAATAACAATGAAGATCAATTTTACTTACTATCCGAAACGTTTTTAATCCATGAGCAACAGTCACGATCAGAAACGGGTATAAAATAATAAACATAGCAACTGTAAACATACTTAACCTTATATTTCCTTTCGCTGGCGAAACTGTGTTAGTTCGTGTATCGTGGTTAGCACTAGTCATCTAAACATGCAGGGAGTGTTACTTTTATTTAGTGATTATCTTCTAGTAAAACACAAAGGGTTTCATTAACATTATCACTAAAACTAGATAACTATTGAAATAAGTATGTTTACAGTATTAAATAACATGCACAGAATGGTGAGTAAGGTTAGTACTTTGTGGAACTAACGCTGTACCAATTAAGAAAACAAAAAAATTGGGTCACTGACACTGGCATTAATAAAATAACTATATTCTGCTAGAAGCACTTAGTGAAAATGTGTTTTTGTTTTAATTGGGTCGATAGATATGTAAGATAGAGAACTGCACAATTATTCAACATCTAGACCTAAGATTTATATAATTTCTACAGATATATATTTAAACAAATTCAAAATGTGGTTAGTTTAATCAATGTTTTAAGTTTGAAATCGGCCATGTTCCCCTCATGAAAGACTAAGTACTGATGGATATTACAGGCTATTTGCAGTGTAGATATATTATTGGGTACTGTATACCAGGAATTGTTCGATTGTCTACCAGGAATTTTCTGCTCAATGTCAATTTTCGTCTGTTTCTGCCCGCTATTTACAGTGAGGATATTTTATACGAGGGATTTTCTGCTCAATGTCAATTTCCTTCTTTTTCTGCCCGCTATTTACAGTGAAGATATTGTATACCTGGGATTTTCTACTCAATGTCAATTTTCGTCTGTTTTGCCCTCTGTAATGGTAGTGAGTATAAAATTACTATCACACTGATTATTTGTGATTAAGATAAAATACATATAATGTGTATTTAGCTATGAAGTGTGCATTCAATATAAGCAGGATGTGGATTCTATTGTCAAAAGGTGAACATTTGACTAAGAGTAAGTTTCTTGGTATACAATACTGTAAGATGCAAGGTGACAGATTTTGGAGATTGGTAAAGCTGTGTAAAATTTACCACATACATTATTTCCATTTATGTCCATGTGTTCTTTCCATGCTGATATAGCGGAAATATCGTTTATGTTAGTCCTGTCTTTCAACACAACATCAAACTACTTACAACACAAACTTCTTTCAACAGAATCAATCCTATTTCTATTTACTTTATCACAAGAACAATTAAGTCTATGTAGTCAAAAGTTGTGCAAAAAGCGTTTATCCATTTTGAAATCTATCCAACAACGTAATTCATATATTTTTGACGTGATTTACCATATTTGTCTATGGTGTTGAGACTTGATAATTCAGAATCTGACTCATAACCCTCTTATGCTGAAGATATCCATTAAAAAAATCCTGTTGAAATCAGTTTGTGAATTAATAAATACAACAAGCGAGCAAGCAAGCAGTTTATATTCAAGCAATAAAGCAATATACAATTTGGAAATATAACAGGGTATGTTGGACTTCAGTGGGGATATGATGACGAAGTCAGCTACTCCCTGGAGCTTTGAGATTTATAACTAGAGAGTAGTGACGATGAGAAACAAGTCCAGTAAATCGACAAAGCTATATAGTGTTTGCTTTGAAAATGAGCTCCCACCGAACTTAACAGGTATGAAGACATCATTAATAAGGTAGTTCTGGTGCAGTTCATTTGCCATTCAATTAATTCAATTCAGAACTATTATATGTTTAAACAGAATGTAATAGGTATTTTTTTGGGATGGAAACTTTTTATAAGTATGTTTTTTTTTGTTTTTGATTTTGTTGTTTTTTTCTCTATTTCACTGTCATTTCAAATGACGTCAGGGAATAGTACAACAACATAACAAAGATAAAAGAAAAAAGATATATGATGAGTAAAAGAAAAATGAACACATCAGAATCAAAATAAACAGTGCATATTGGGAGGGAGGTGGAATTGATAGGAAGAGCCGAGTTGCTGGGTCACATATAGCTGTTACATTCCAGGATTGGTGAAAATGCTTGACATCCAACAAACACCTCATACTTAGTTACCATGACAACCCGGTAACGATGTGGTCACAGTTTCTTGTCACATTCATTTGGTGGATCATCCGGAATCAAGAAACTTCTCAAATTAAAGGATTTTTCAAAACATGTGTTCATGCTATAGTTTTGTAAAAACATTTTCATTTTGTATATATTGTTATTTTATTTTTTTTCCCAACATATACATTCAAAACTAGTTAAATATAAATTAATAATCAACTGTATCTTTTTGGAAAATTCAAATCATGTCTTTGAATGGGATTTCATCAAAATAAGAAAATATTTGTATACTTTTGAGAAATTAAATCCGGTATAATATACAGCTACAAAACACGAAAGTGAAGCATTCGTGTAAATATATACTGGTGATGAAAGTAAACTTTTTTTTTAAAAAAATTCCATTGGTTATGATCTTAAGATATTGTAAAGATATTCCTTGCTAATTGCTAAATATTATACCCAATATTTATATACAGAACTTTCTGTATATTTTCATAACCATTTTTCATCAGACAACAGCAAAATGTGTTTGAATAGAACATCAACCAATAAGGTTTTACACTGCATCAACATATTAAGAAAAGTTTTAAACGAAAAATTTGTTTTTGATAAATCAATAAAATTACAGTCAAGAATCTTGTTCTAGTACCAGACAACAACCTTCAATTGCGACAATAGGGATGCTTTCCAATCCAAATTGCTCTTCGTATTTCTAATTAATTCAAATTAATTCAAATTTAAATTGTTTATCTTAATGTGAACCGTTTGCCATTTATAAAGCAATGCACCAGACTAATAAGGTTTTTACTGAACATAAAACCAAATATGTAACTTTGTTGCAATGTCATTTCATCATTGCCTTAGGCCATTTAATCTCAACTTTATAATATTGTAAAAAATAAATAAATAAATAAATAACTGCATTTCATCAAAATTTAAAATAAAAGGCTGTTAAAAAATAAGTCTTGATACTGCATATGCATTCTATAAGCACACTTAACCTATACCCTTTCCAGACCACAATGGACTCTCCCATGTTAGTAGATAGAGCAGTCTATAATGGCCTTGAAGGGTACATACGCTGCAGAATTAGTTATAGCTATTAGCACTACATACTATAACAAAACAAGTAGATGTTGATGTTAACTGTTAAAATGCCATGTTAGCTAGCTTATAGCCATCTCATTAATTACTACCATTAATTATAGCTTTCAACACATCTACAATATTAATCACATACAGTAGCTGAGTGAAACAAATCTGGGTTGGATTACTATAAAAATTTTCAGAATATACTGGTAAGCATTCTTGAATTCGACAATATTTTGCTTAATTCGATATTATATTGTCTGCACGTATGTATTATTAAAGGTGTATGTTTATATGAACAGTTTGATAATGACATACAATGTATTACATTGTACAGTTTAACTATTACATTGAACAGTGTATATTAGATTATTCATGAAATTTACTATTAAAACTATTTACTGCTCATAAAATCTTAACAAAGAATCATTTTTTATTTTAAACACTGTGATATGAATAGTTCAATAATGACATGCAATATTGTATAGCATGCTTAACTACAATTATTAAATATGTTCATATATTCAATCATTCATGAAATTTACCATTGAAACTATTGACTGTTCACAAAATATTTTTTACTTTTAACGTGATGTCAAGAACATACCAAGTCAATTTTAACCTTTCACCCCTATACACAATAATAGAATCATCCAGATTAAGGTCTGGCACAGTCTACTATAGTTGTTATGGGTTGAAATGGTACTGTAAAAGCCAATATTTTCACAAGATGAATTTTTCGCTTAGTCAGCCTCCAAACGCTTCGTGATGTGGAACTTTTCAAGCTGTCAGTCAAACTGTTCTGTACTGTGTACCCAGAA
Organism: Mimachlamys varia; assembly: GCA_947623455.1. Classification (NCBI taxonomy): domain Eukaryota; kingdom Metazoa; phylum Mollusca; class Bivalvia; order Pectinida; family Pectinidae; genus Mimachlamys; species Mimachlamys varia. The sequence continues at coordinate 33,337,101 of OX392545.1, forward strand.
AACTATTATACACTGTCGAGTTTAAATAATGTTCAATATATTCACGTGGGAATATATATGCGGAGATTTAACTCAAGCGAAAAAAGCAAAAATTTCCAGGGCGAAAAATAATTTCACTTTAATAGTAATATGTGAACAACTGTTTTCTAACCCAGAGTTGTTTTACTGTTACAGCATATATACATATACACAAAATAAAGGTAAGCCAGCTATGTCAAATCATAAAGATATGTGACTAGGTTTCATGGACGGATCTAACCAAAATACGATTCCAATTAATCATGGACGGATCTAACCAAAATACAGTTCCAATTAAAAGTATTATAAATATGTAGATATTTACAGTTAAATCAATCAAGTCTGAATTCTAACATTTCAGTTTGTTCTGTGTTATTTTTCTTCTGAATTGTTTTAGAAAAGACCATGAAAAAGGAAATAAAATTAACATCAGAAAAAGGTTATGTTTATCTTATCATCTAATATTTCAAGCTTTGAAAATATGTAAATCAATTTAGTGTAATGGATCAATTAACTTGCACAAAGACATGCATTGGTAAACGTTCCTGTTTTATGATGGCATCAAGAATATCATCAGTTATACAACCTCCAAACTCAAAATATACTTAGACAACAATCTACCCATTTTACTTCTATTAATCTTAGTCAAAGCAATGAAAATGTTAGAAAATTGAAGACAATGCTGAAGTATTTTCAATGAAATTATCTTTTGTGATTTCAAAATGTATTTGAGCAGAAGATGAGAATGGCCAGACCACTTTTGACGGATATTTTGAGTTGGACTTTGCTGATAAACTAAGACCTTGTGTGAGTGAGATTTTAATTCCGTTAAGGATACACAGATCCTGCATCAGAACCGGGAGCCTTGACAAATGATGCTCCGAAGCTGATGTCCTGGCTGAACTTCTGAAGCCAACGTTTCTGTTCGGAGAGCTTGTCCTGAGTCGACTGACTACTGGCCGGGTTGGTCGTCAGGTTAGTAGTCAGGTTGTCCTGGAGAGTCATTCTGTACTGTCGTAACTGGTCCCTGTAACCATGGTAACAGTCAATACTGGCTCATTATCACAAAACTCTGGGACAGGACTAGTATCACTCACATAATTCATATATCAGTTCAACAAAAAACTGGGATAAGGCAAGTAACACCCAACAAAACATATTAAATCTTATAAACAATATGTCTGAATTATATTACAGTAATAAATCATCCAAGGGGAATACACAACATATTGGGTATCTAATAATACTCACCGCACTGAGTTGTGGCCGAAGGCTACAGGAGCACCCCCTGGTGGTAAAGTAGCACTAGTAAGGGGAGGTCGTCGGTCTGTAACAAAGGGAAGCATACTGTACTTATACATAAATATTAACATTCAACATTAGTTCATAATGAAACTATTCTACAGTTTAAATTGGGAAAGTCTCGTAAGTTAAGCGCTAGAGACAGTTGTCCCTGATGAAGAAGATAACAATTTGATGTACGAACCTCCAAAATACTTTCTCCATTTACGTTCCAAGGACTGCTCTGCTGACATGACCAGGGAAGCGTAGTCAACATGGTGTGATGGGCTGTTTCTGTCAAAATATTCACAATAACAGTGCTTCAGGAAGGAATGAGTACATGTGGGCCAGTTGGCCCATCGTAATTTCAAATGTGAGCCAAATCAAAAATGTGTAGTTATTTAGTAGGATCCTTGAATAATCAGTTAAACACTATATTACTATGCCTTGGGTTTTTTTCCCTTGTATGATAAGCTTTATAACCGTCGGTCATAACATTTTTCTTTGAACATTGTTCACAAGTTTTGCAAAACATTTGCCCTGTCTCTTTTACAAATATTAACACTGGGTACATTCGTGCTATCGGTTGAACTAGTTGAACCAGTTGAACCTGGAGCGAAAACACCAGGCACAGATTTGGACCGAGGCTGACCTCTGGAAAATCTGGCACGTGTGGTTTGAGGGGTCCAGACGAACCTGACCGAAACTAAATTGCTGACTATTGCTAGTTTGTGTTGTTTATTTCATACACAATGTCATTCCAGATGAAGATGTAAAGTTATGTTATATAATTAAGGGGATGCGTAAAATAATGGCATTTTATTCTTGATATAATCTTAAATTCTCCGACGAAACTGTTGATTTTTAGCTCTACCTATGGTTCGGTCTAAGTGCGTTCGTTTATAGTGGTTTATTTCTGTGCTTCTTGTACCAATTTAACCTGCAGTGCAAATGTACCCCATCTGTATGTTTCCATCCATTTGGTTTGAAAACTATGGTCATATTTAGCTTTTTTAGTCGAAGATTCATTTGATTGAATTTTGTTGGCTGTTCAACTGATCATTGAGATGATCATTGTGTGTATCCGAGCTAGAAACTTCATTTTTGCCATCAATGCCATTACTTTCATTAAGTATTTACATTGGGTACACTTTAAAAGAAATAAGTAAATGGCCATGTGCTTGAAACATCTTGTTGAATGAATTCACTTTCATTTAGACATCATAGCAATCTAAAAACCATGCCAATTTTTACAGTAAGTGATTACCGAAAGTTAATTGAACCAGTCTGGGTCAAGTAAATGCTTGGTTGCTACAATAGCCAATATGGCTACAATTGTGTAGTAACCAGTTGCCAACACTTATTCTGAAGTGGTTAATAGTATTTTGGTAAAAATAGGAGAAATTGATTAATTTTTTTTTTTTTTAGGTTCAGAAAGATGTTTTAATTCCCCAGCTTTTTTTTTGGAAGGATGCCAGGGTTGGGGTGCCCTGGGATCATCCCTCTTACAACATGTAACCCCACACAGGAGGCCTCTTTCCCTTCATTCACTTTGAAATTGAACATTTTAGAACGCCCCATTTTCATTATTTATATACTTCAATTAGTCCCATAGTTACATATAGGGGTTAGGTGGGGCCCAGGCCTGTACTTACATATAGGGGTAAGGTGGGGCCCAGGCCTGTACTTACATATAGGGGTTAGGTGGGGCCCAGGCCTGTACTTACATATAGGGGTTAGGCGGGGCCCATGCCTGTACTTACATATAGGGGTTAGGTGGGGCCCAGGCCTGTACTTACATATAGGGGTTAGGCGGGGCCCAGGTCTGTACTTACATATAGGGGTTAGGCGGGGCCCATGCCTGTACTTACATATAGGGGTTAGGGGGGGCCCACGCCTGTACTTACATATAGGGGTTAGGGGGGGCCCAGGCCTGTACTTACATATAGGGGTTAGGGGGGGCCCACGCCTGTACTTACATATAGGGGTTAGGGGGGGCCCAGGCCTGTACTTACATATAGGGGTTAGGTGGGGCCCACGCCTGTACTTACATATAGGGGTTAGGGGGGCCCAGGCCTGTACTTACATATAGGGGTTAGGTGGAGCCCAGGCCTGTACTTACATATAGGGGTTAGGTGGGGCCCAGGCCTGTACTTACGTATAGGGGTTAGGTGGGGCCCACGCCTGTACTTACATATAGGGGTTAGGTGGGGCCTAGGCCTGTACTTACATATAGGGGTTAGGTGGGGCCCAGGCCTGTACTTACATATAGGAGTTAGGTGGGGCCTAGGCCTGTACTTACATATAGGGGTTAGGTGGGGCCCAGGCCTGTACTTACATATAGGGGTTAGGTGGGGCCCAGGCCTGTACTTACATATAGGGGTTAGGTGGGGCCCAGGCCTGTATAGGTTGTCCATGAGGTACGATGGCTGAGCTGTAAACACCAGTAGACTGAGGGGGAGGAGTGTACAGAGGTATGCTGTAGGCTTTTCCTTCACCGGAACCTGAAATAGTCAATATTATACTGCAGAAAATGTTGAAAGTAAAAGAAAACTGAAAATTAATTAAAGTAAGAAAAAATTGAAAAACTGGAAATAAATTTATTGACCATCCACGTGTCAAAAAACAGAATTCTGTTACAAAACGAAAGCTGTCACCCATGCAAGTGGAAGCTCCCACCCTATAAAACAAGAATTAGGCATTATCATATGCTCACCTTTCTTGCTTTGTCAATACTGTTTAAGTCAAAACGAAATATACAACAGTATAACAAAATACATACAGCAAGATGGTATCAGCAACCTTGCCAAGTTTCAATTTAATTACATATCAATAACACTGTGGACGCCAACATAAATTCTCAAAATCACATGTTTTTACCTCAAAACAGCAGAAACTGCAAAATAAACTTCCTCTTAATTTCAGTAAGGTGTTTAGTATGATTATATCAGTAACCCGCTAAGTTTCAATTCAATCAGATATCAGTAACACTGAGTGGACCTTTAACGCAAATTCTCAAAATCCCCATGCTTTTGTTGGAAATTACCAAACCCTGTAACATAATTTCTTTTAAACTGAGGTTGGATATTTAGTACAATAGTTTGAGACAATGTGACCAAGTTTCCATTCAATTGAAAAATTATAACATTGTGAAAAGTGGACTTTAACACAAATGTTGATGCGGTCTCGACCGTGGCCGCGGGAAAGGCATGACCTTTGTCTCGTTTTCCTCAACTATCATCAAATGCATGACAAAAACTGTTTCTAAGTACATGCTACTATTGGTTCCAGGATCTAGCCAGACATTTGTTTTTACAACAATGTGCCCATATTTTCCCTCCACAGAAATCCAGACAGCAGCCTTTACCTTGTGTCCCCAGCATGGGTGTGCCCGGAGCACTGTTGGTGCCGATCTTTGTAATGATATGAGCGAGCTCCGTGTTTATTTTTTGGAGTGACGCTGCGATGGGGTCCCCATCCTGTTTAACTTTCACAGTAAGTGGTCCCAAGGACTGGTGCTGATTGTTCTGTTTTGTCAGCGCTACATGAAGACAAAAATATCAATGACAATTACATTCCAATCAAATACATGATGCCAAAATTCTACTGATGAAATGAAATAACAATTATAAAAAAAAATTAAATAGAACCCCACAACAAACCTGCCAAAACAATTTATTTCGATGAGATCTCCATTAAATTTACTATATACAGACCTGAAATAAGTAGAGGATGAAATAAGGATGTTGATATATATTAAGATTCTACCAACAGTTCTTGTAAAGTGCTTCATTCTTTCCCAGGCCAATCCCCCTGAAGTTTTATTTTACTTCTACCACTTTTTCTTACAGAAACAATAAACCATTTATTTTTCAAGCTTGAAACCATCAATCATTTCAGTATAAACAAGGCCATTGACATGTGACCTTGACCTTTGACCCTTACCCCGTATGACGTTGTCGAGACTGTTGTCGTTGCTGCTGATTCCACTGCTGCCTTCGTCCTCACTGAGGTCAAGGTTTGGCATACTAGCGGGACGGTAGTTATGTTCAAATGGTGAATAATCCAGATCACTGTCACTTTCTGACTGTTTAAACGATAAAAATGTGGAGTCATACAGCAGAAAATCAAACTGCTGACTAAGAAACAAGGTCACAAGGAGCTAATAACAGGAATCTGCAAATCGTCTATGGCAGATGGAAATACACATCAAGTTTTATCAAGATATCTTTTAATGGTTTAAAAGTTATGGCCCAGACAAGATTATATTAGAAGTACAAGAGGAACCAGTATGAATTCAATGGATCATTAAAAAAAGAAGAGACATACTTGGCAATCAAGTAAAACCCTCCTAGCCCTGCTTGGCTTCTGCTATGATTAAATCCTTACATGTAGCCCAGCTCCCGTGTGGACCTGAGACTTGAGTTGACGAAGCCGTCTCTCCTTTTCCCGGACGAGACGGCTGCCAGTCCTCATCTGCGACTCAATCTGGTCCAGCTCAAGCTCCTCCTTCTCAAGGCTCTGTTTAACATCTGCCAGTACAGAGGCGCTATCTGGTGACAGGTTCTGGAACAAAGTTATACAACTCTTACAAAATCTTGATATTGAAGCAATCTCATAAATTAGTTATTTGGTACAAAATAAATTTCCAAATGTCTTCTTATTTGCGCAATGTTTATTTTTCTAAAACGAAGGCATATTATGGGAAAACCACACATTCCTGTATTTGACGCTTAAAAAAAATGATTTTTGGGTATCACTTATAAATAGTAAGGTAGAGTTGAACAAAAGCAGGAATCAAACCATTTTTTACAAGATTCGGAAAACAGTCGCTTTCCTTTGTAAGCAGAGTTGTTTTCTGTGGTTTAGAATCGAAACACCTGTCATATAACTCTTTGCTTGACAATGAAACAGACATTTTGAAGGCAGAATCTTGCGAGTGCATAAACATAGCCTTAAATGACTCGGGAGTATATTTGTTCTGAAATCCCGACAATTGATTAAACCTGTGTTTGTTGATTTGATTTTACAGACTGTATAAGCTGTTTTAATTCATTAAGATTGTTGGGCAATATGCAATCAACTATAATTTCCTTACTCCTTGTCGTTGTTTAACAATGTCTTTGGTAAGCTCCTGACGTGCGGCCTGTAGTGCTGACTGGCGCCGTTTTAAGGACTGTCTATGTTTACGTAGGAACTCTTTAGTAGCAGTAATGGCACTCTTCTCTTTGGAGAAATGTTCTTTGAGTTCACTGTAAGTGAAAGCATCACGGTGATATCTCATACAAGTGCTGATACACACACTACAACACTAAAGGTCTAAGGGGAAACTTGTTTGTGATGTAAGAGAATCACTGTAATCATATGATCAGTGATTGGTTAAAACGTTAGAGTGTATTATGTAAATACAGTCAAACTTTGATGTTTTGAACTTTGTGGGACCGTCGTAAAAACTTTGAAACATTGGGACTTTGACTCATGAATATTGAACATCGAACATTGACATATACATGTACATAAGTACTGTACATAAGAAGAACCGATGCTGTGTTAGTGTAACGTAACACAGGCTAAGAAATTGTAGATTCACATTTATAAAGAATAGTATACTAAAATACACACTGTAATTTTTGTAACGTGATAATCTTGAAAGATTTTTTTGTTTGTCAACTTGATTTTCAAAGCAGGTAAAATTTTCACTTGAATTTATTAGTTGTCATTTCCAATGTTTTCATAACGAACGGGTCAGATTAAAACTTTGATACAGCGAAAAATTTGATTCATAGAAGTTTGATTCATGAAAAGTAATTAAAAAGTTTTATATAATGAAAAAAATCAGACCTTGCCAAAAGTTTGACACATTGAGAAATTTGAATCATAGAAGTTCGATTAAAGGTTTGACTGTATATGGGTTTAGATTTGTTTGTCTGTTTACAGTTTAATCACCTACATGACTCCACCCTTACGGGTTACATGTTTCCATATTTTGTCCCTGTTTTAATCAATTTTCTAATTATGGTTTTGTTGATGCTTTGGTATTATCTGATTTTTTTCACTTGACAGCCTTAATATTATTCTCTGATTTTTTTTCACTTGACAGACTTAATATACATGTATTTAATTACAACAGATGACAACCACAGGTATGAAGCACATATCTCGTAAAGGTGATGACAAAGCCAACAGGAACTGAATCTGCAACAGATCAGGGGAGATAACCTACCCACTTCTGTGTGGAATATGTCTGGCAATGGGAACATCATCGAGGCTATCATCATCCGACAGAAGATCCTGCCAAACACGTCCTCCAAATGACGATACATCCTCTTCGTCTGTCCGATCATCCAAATATCGTATTTTCTTCCCCCGTCTTTTCAGAGGAATATCTGAATCAGGACATGAAACACCACACAGTTGTAACGAACATTTAAAAGATGATGTGATCAACATTTCATTGATACTCTACCACTACACAAGTCATACACTTGGAAAACAGAGCTACTGGTGTTTTCCAATACACACAGTACTAGTACATACTTACATTTGTAAATATCACCTTGTTTAATGCATTTGTCAGCTGGTACAAACTAGTGCTTTACAAAATAACCTCCAACTGACAAAAATGATCACATTTAAATAAATTAACAGTTCAATTTCAAGATATATAGACATTTTGACTAACAGATGTTGAAATTGTTGTTCAGAAGTACTATGGACTTTGAATTTAATTTTGTTGCAACTTGACATTTTTTTTGGTCTTAGCAGACATTGATGTGGAAGTGTCCCCTTTGGATACATTATAAGTTATAATCAACCTAAACAAAGACATTCATTGATGTTTTCAATATTGAAATATCTGTTTTTGGTGCAAACAGAGTTCCTGAAAGAGCCTGTTTCAGAGTTTGCTACTAAAGGATGTTACATGTAAATTGAGAAGGAAGGAGTACCTTGAAAATGATGCCGATCTTATTGCATTTATAGCTCTATAAAAACAATTTCTTATGATAATGCTCATAACTGGGATTGGTGGTGATAATACAATACATTGTTGTACAGAATACGTCACATACCACTGATAATTTCATCATCGCTGAGTAGACCTGCCATTGGTGTGCGCCGCATGGGTGTGGCGTTTATATCGGGTGTACCATGTGACCTGGCGGCACTGCTGGCCCGTAGTCTCTCCTCGGCCAGAGACTTGGTCTCGTCAGCAGCATCAATGATGCGCTGCTGTAAGGTGTCCAGGTCCTTACCCTTACGCTCCATGCGTTCCTTCATGTCGCTGTAAACACAAATTCAGGCATTTCCTTAATGTGTTCACACAGCATGGTACATAACTAGTCTTCCAAAAGGCATCTTACAAATATCTGTTTATTATTTATTTAGATAATTATGAAATAAAAGAAAAACAACAAGTGTACATTCTTTTCAGCAGAATCATATGACTTTGTCAAATAATTTGGAATTATTCTAAAATGTTGAAGCTACATCCTTTTTATTTCTTTTCAAATAATTTGTAAGAGTTTCCTAGCAAAGTTTGTTCCGTGTCATTTTTACCATGGTATATCTTACTTGAGTTTCCTGGTATTGTTTTCTCGTGTCAATTTTACCACGATAGAAGTTACTTGAGTTTCCTGGTATTGTTTTTACCACGACAGAACTTACTTGAGTTTCCTGGTATTGTTTTCTCGTGTCAATTTTACCATGACAGAACTTACTTGAGTTTCCTGGTATTGTTTTCTCGTGTCATCTTCATCTTTGTGATGTCGGACTCAATGGTGCGGCGCTCAGACTTCAGCTGTTCCAGCGTCTCATTCTCTGTCGATATTTCTTCCTGGATTTGTTTCCGTTCTTCCTTCAGTCTCTCCAACTCCCGTGTACTCAGCTGATTGTTCTTACTAGAGAATGCCTCCTACAGGAAACACAAGGGACATAACTAAGTTTTGCATGCTGGGCTCATACCTGTCAACCCTCACTCAATAGGAGGGAGACTCCCTCATTTTGACCAAAATTTACCAATCTCACTCAACATCTCCCTCATTTAAGTCCACAATAAACCCACAATAACTCAAAATCTACATCTTGTGGTCAAATGAGATCCTAGTTAGTGCAGGATATGTGTAAAGACTATAAAAGGTGTATCTGGATCAAATGAATACTTTGTTATTTTGATACATAATAAGGGAAAGACAAATTGAGCAACGCAGTTTAAGTCGTATTTCACACACTTTTTCCCTCATTGGAAATATGGAAAGAGGAAGATCTCCCTCATTGAAGGTTTCTGAGGTTGACACCTATGGCCGGGCTGCTTTTTAATTGATCACAATCTTAAAGGTAGAACCAGTTGGACCAGAGTTGATCGTAAACTAAGTTCAGACCTAGTGTCAATATGGCTTTCAGGCAAACCTTGTCAAAGCCTGCATCTGTTTAAAAATCTGTATGTCTACCTGGGTTTGTACCCAAACGTCTCATTCAAAACCAGACAAACAGATTGCTCTGTATAAACGGTCTCATTCAAAACCAGACTAACAGATTGTTCATTATAAACTAACATATCCCAGGTTTAAGTAATGGTCTTTTCAATGTAACCTCAGCATATCTGGTGTGTTATTTGAAACTAACTCATTTTGATTTTTTTCATTAAGGAATGACTGCAATTAAAGTGTATACATTTTGTTTTGGTATACATTGTACAACCCACAAAATACATATAATACATATAGCAATAAACATAAACTTACATCTTGATCCAATTCAAAGTTATCTTTATCGTCTCGAAATTTCTTTCTTCTCTCCTCCAATTTCTTCTCCTGTATAAGAAAAAAACGAAAAATAACAAAATAAGTAGCCGCAAAACATGGTATTACCCACCCCCATTCCTCTCCAATATGGTGTATGAAAAGCATTATTTTTCTTAATTTCTTACTGTTTTTTTCTAATTGAATGAGATTTATAGAAAAACACGGAATTTGCTAAGGACTGTTCTAGAATTAACCATATAGGAGGGGCATGATGCACTTTTTCTGAGAACCCTACAACCAATCAAATATCAAAAGAGATTAAATATAAGGAATGACAGATGAATTAAATTTTAAATCTACCACCCATGATATATTAATAGAGGTGTCTCCCACCTCCCCCACACGATTATTCATGGAGTAGCACTAATAACAAAAGACACAACTAAGGGTTTCTCAAAATAACTTGTGAGTAATGTTGAATCCCCACCACCTAGGTATACTTTGAGTCAAATTTAGCTAAATTTCCAATTCTCATCACAAGATGAGCTAAATATATGCACATTTAATATGTCAATATGTATTTTCTCACAAGTAATTACCCCAGTTTTCAATTTGTAGCCTGGAATAGCTTGTGAGCAAACTTCTTATCCCAACAAATGCATTTCCAGTGGGATAACAATGTTGACAATTTTTATCTGTACCTGTACTGTTATTTTTTTTTGTTTTGTAAACCATCATACTTGAACATTGAAGCACAGACACTGCTGCCAGCACCCAACCCAGGCCATTATGTACCCCTGTCTAGGTACAAAGTAGGTGTTCATGGGCAGGAGAAAATTCATCCCAGTGATAAATGAAGTTTGACTCCCCGATCAGACCGAAGAAGGTCTAGGGGTCACCTACCCCACCCATGGGTTTTCTCTGGTCTCCAAATCATAATGACCTCCACACAACCAGGACAAAAAAGTGACAGATATAAGTTGTTTAATAATTACTCTAAATTAATAGGATCTTTTATATTTATAGCTATGGTTTGAGTATGAATTACAACAATGACGTTTGATACAAACCTGAGTATCTAAATTCTTTGCCGACTTTTCCAGATTTGTTTTCTTTCTTTCAAATTCAGCCAATTTCTCTTGATATTCTTCCTCCTTAAAACCAAAAAGTATACATGTATTACTGAAAAGAAAAATAAATTCACTAACTTATTATTTAGTGCTGTAATTCAAATTTTTGAAAATGTTTCTTCAATGTGAGAAGAAAATGGTACGCACTGTCAAGGTTATTCGTTGAGCAGTTGTAAACAAGACTAAACTAGAGATGTAACCCAGAACTTAAAATATAACCCTCCTCCCCTCCCTTACTCACAGGAACAACCACAAAGATAAAGAGGCTATTCAATGGTTTTCTGTTAAATATCAAATTTATTTCATGAGAATGGCAGATTTTTTTTCTGCCATACAAGTGAAATATATTTGATATTAAATGAGAAACAATTGATTTTTCTTTTTGTTGTATTTTTGAGATTCCCAAAATCTTATTTTATTTTTTAAATTTGCGGTTTCAACTGATCAGGACGGAGTGCCTAAGGCTGATAGTATAATAATATGCTACAGGATGAAGTTTTATCTTTTGTTCAAAATACAGTAAAAATACAAAAACATATTAATAAAATCCATTTGATATCTGTTAATTTCCAAAATACTATAAAGGTTTTAAATTTTCTTACTATATATATGATTTGATTCTAGAAAAATGAAAAAAATAGTACACAAATAGTGCACAATGATATCGGACCGAAACTTAAATCATCAATAGTGAAGATATCTATATAACGTTTATCAGGTTGATATTTTTTGATATTTCACAAGCAAAAATGTAATAAACAGAGAAACTTAACCCCTATCAAACTTTGGCCCTACACCTGTGAAACACATCTTCATCCAGTGTGTATTTTAACAATTATCTTTTATGATGTTGCCTAACAACTGTATGAAACTAGAAGAAAGTGTTTGCTCGAAATCTGAAAGAAAGCATGCATTGTCATCAGCCAAAATGTGAAATTCTAGATTAAGTTAAAATAGAAGACATATTTTATTATCACAGGTACATTGGCTATTCCCCAGCTATTGACAACTGTACATGGTTATAAACGATTATAAGGTGGAGTGTTACACATGCAGTGACAGTACCCTTACACCAACAAGCAAATAGTGCACGTCCCGTAATTTCCTGTGTATTGCCCACGGGCTCTACGATTTTTTGCATCAGAAGATGCCTAGTGCAAGCTATCTGCAGGTGTGGACTATTTGTGGATTCTTTTTACCAAATTATTACAAAACGCGGGCTATATATTGTTAAATGTTTCCACTTTTATCAACATGTAGATCTACACTATTTGTAAACAAAACATATCATTGATAAGTTGATGTATAGCTTTAATTACATCTGTATACACATAAACATGTATTTACAAAATAAAAACAATATTTCCATCACATGTCTCTGATTTCCAATATTCAAAACAATAAATCACAAAGTCACATACAAACTACACTGGTACTCACTAGGTATACATTCGACGTATAACAAATGGGTAATTTGCCAGTGCCGGTTATCTGGAAGTTCTTTTACACAAGCCTCAACAAGAGGCCCAATGGGCCTGCATCGCTCACCTGGTATCAATCTCTGACTTATTTTATAGTGTAACCCTAAAGTCCCCTTAAAATCTTTTACTGTAAGACATTCAGAAGAACATCTTAAGATTTAAACATATTAAACATTGTCCATAAGACAACATCATTTTCATTTTCAAATTTTGTTTGGCTTCATCCCAGGACGCTACAAGACAAATATCATATCTCTAGGCATTTCGGTTTATCAGAAGAAGTCGCTCAAAGCTTTTAACCACTGATTTGACCACTGTGACCTTTAATATGGGTCAAGATCATTTTCCTTCCCAAAGTTTGTCGTGCTTCATCCAAGGAACCTTTCAGTCAAATATCATGCTTCTAGGGCTTTTGGTATTTCAGAAGAAGTCGTTTATAGGTTTTCACAGATTTGACCCTTGTGACCTTGAATATAGGTCAAGGTCATTTCTTTTCACAAACTTTGTCGGGCTTCATCCAAGGAACCTTTCAGCCAAATATCATGCTTCTAGGGCTTTTAGTATTTCAGAAGAAGTCGTTTGAAGGTTTTAACAGATTTGACCCTTGTGACCTTGAATATAGGTCAAGGTCATTTCTATTCGCAAACTTTGTCGGGTGTCATCCAAGGAACCTTTCAGCCAAATACCATGTTTCTAGGGCTTTTGGTATTTCAGGAGAAGTCGTTTGAAGGTTTTAACAGATTTGACCCCTGTGACCTTGAATATAGGACAAGGTAATTTCTTTTCGCAAACTTTGTCGGGCGTCATCCAAGGAACCTTTCAGCGAAATATCATGCTTCTAGGGCTTTTGGTATTTCAGAAGAAGTCGTTTAAAGGTTTTAACAGATTTGACCCCTGTGACCTTGAATATAGGTCAAGGTCATTTCTTTTCGCAAACTTTGTCGGGCTTCATCCAAGGAACCTTTCAGCCACATATCATGCTTCTAGGGCTTTTGGTATTTCAGAAGAAGTCGTTTAAAGGTTTTAACAGATTTGACCCCTGTGACCTTGAATATAGGTCAAGGTCATTTCTTTTCGCAAACTTTGTCGGGCTTCATCCAAGGAACCTTTCAGCCAAATACCATGTTTCTAGGGCTTTTTGTATTTCAGAAGAAGTCGTTTAAAGTTTAAAATAGATTTTACCTCACTGTGACCTTGAATATTGGTCAAGGTCGTTTCTTTTCGCAAACTTTATTTGGCTTCATCCAAGGAAGCTTCTGGTCAAATATGAAGTCTCTATGCCTGACGGTATTTTAGAACAAGTTGTTTGAAGGTTTCGGCATTTTTGACCCCGGTGACCTTGAAATTAGGTCAAAGTGATTTTTTTTCGCAAACTTTGTTCAGCTCCTTCCAAGATATCTACCAGCCAAATTTCATGTCCCTGGGCCTTTCAGTATTTTAGAAGAAGTCGTTTAAAGGAAAAAGTTGAAGGACGCAGGACGGACGGACGGACGACGGACGCTGCACCATCACATAAGCTCACTTGGCCCTTCGGGCCAGGTGAGCTAAAAATGTCTTAAAGCTCCCGCGGGCTATATCCTGGTGCGGGCAATACGCAGGAAATTACGGTAGTAACAATCATATTGTGTTCTCTATAAAACGGAACCTGTACACCAACAAGCATATAGTAAACACAGTCACAATCATATTGTGTTCTCTATAAAACAGAACTTGTACACCAACAAGCATATTGTGAACATAGTCACAATCATATTGTGTTCTCTATAAAACAGAACCGGTACACCAACAAGCATATAGTGAAGTCAAAATCATATTGTGTTCTCTATAAAACAGAACCCGTACACCAACAAGCATATAGTGAAGTCACAATCATATTGTGTTCTCTATAAAACGGAACCTGTACACCAACAAGCATATTGTGAACATAGTCACAATTATATTGTGTTTTCTATAAAACATAACCTGTACACCAACAAGTATATAGTGAAGTCACAATCATATTGTGTTCTCTATAAAACAGAACCCATACACCAACAAGTATATAGTGAAGTCACAATCATATTGTGCCCTTAAACACCAAAGTGTACAAAATATTTGTAGGATAGGAATGCTCAAGTGGTAAAGTTATAAATAGTAACAATGACCTTGGATGACCTTAGGATCCTATATTCATCCAAGGTATTCTCATACTTGACCTGTGCACAGAATTTGGCGAAGAACTTAACAAACGAACATTGATAGAGTCATGACCATGAATTGTGATAAGACACAAAAAGATGGGATTGGTATTATTAAAGGAATCAAATTGGATCCAAATATATAAACAAAATACACTAGTCTGCAGTGTTCAGATTGCGTCATTTTCTCTTCTGAAACTGGTTGTAAATCATTCATATCTAAAATTCAATGAAACTGTCTTTCTTCTGTTAATGTTTTCAGCTGATGTCTTGTATGTGCAGATAATTTGTTTAGAAACATGCCATATTGATTCCTGTAGGTCTTATGACAGCAGTCTGAAGCATGCTCACATGAACTAAGTCTCATTATGCTTCTGAGTACAAGTACAACATTAAGACAAGTAAATAATACAATATAACATAGGGTATAATATACCTCCAATAACTGATTAATCTGTTAATAAAACTATAGGATACATAATTCCGATAACTGATTTAGGTTTCATAACTTAACAAAACCGCTATACATTTTCCAAAATGCTACATTTCAAAGTCCCAATAGCATCTAAATATATCCAATATCTCTCATACATATTATAATTACAATGATAATTGCTATAGCTTTCATCACCACCATAACTAAAATAGGTTTCTTCACTTCCATAACTGATATAGGGTCTTTTCAATACCTTCAGGTGTATTGTGGTACAAGATCATAATACTATTTTTTCTGTCCCAACAGCCAACAAATACATAACCTTCCTACATTCTCTTTGTCCGTTAGTAAAGTTAGAATCGAGTTGTAGTATTAGTGATAAAGATAAGAGGCTTGTCTTTACATTGATTTGCTGGTAAAATGTAATTGTAAGAACATCGTTATTTAAAATATAAACATGTAAAGGATCAATAAACACCAGTACATACAAATTCTGTATGTATAACCAACAACTACTTGTAGGATACCATCTAACAATGCCTATATTCCAGGGTCTACCATGTATGTATAACCAACAACTACTTGTAGGATACCATCTACAATGCCTATATTCCAGGGTCTACCATGTATGTATAACCAACAACTACTTGTAGGATACCATCTACAATGCCTATATTCCAGGGTCTACCATGTATGTATAACCCACAACTACTTGTAGGATACCATCTACAATGCCTATATTCCAGGGTCTACCATGTATGTATAACCAACAACTACTTGTAGGATACCATCTACAATGCCTATATTCCATGGTCTAACATGTATGTATAACCCACAACTACTTGTAGGATACCATCTACAATGCCTATATTCCAGGGTCTACCATGTATGTATAACCAACAACTACTTGTAGGATACCATCTACAATGCCTATATTCCATGGTCTACCATGTATGTATAACCAACAACTACTTGTAGGATACCATCTACAATGCCTATATTCCATGGTCTACCATGTATGTATAACCAACAACTACTTGTAGGATACCATCTACAATGCCTATATTCCATGGTCTACCATGCAGCTACCCAGTCCCAGCAGGAGAATAACAAAAGAAAATCTTTTTTCCTTTTCTAAACATTTGACAGATTTTAAGCATGCAGAGTAAAAAAGATTCCAGGGGCATCCCAATAATTATCAAATACAGTTATAATTGTATTCTGATAAAAGCTTGACGTGCATGCAGATATCTACAATGACAGGACTGATTTACAAGCTCTACATAGACAAGATGCTGCGTGCGTGTGTCACCTCTCTATCTAGACTAGAAGTCTGGCGCCGGAGCTTGCGTTTCTGCTCTTTCAGCTGCTGTTTATGCTGTTAATGATCATGATGTAGATGACTATATATGTATACATAGATAAAAAGATGAATAAGCAACAATGGTATACAACTTAACTTCACTACCTCATAGGAGTTTTCAGCGTATGTGTAGTTATTTTATTTTCAAAAAATTACTTCTCTATATCTATCACTGTTGCAATGGTAGTTTTTGAAGCAGTACACTAGTAATGTGGTCTTTTATATGTAGTACACATCCATTTAACAGGAGTGGTATACTCCTACACTACAGTAACAAACCAACTACATTGTTTTCCTGGTTTTGCCCATGTTAACATTTTGACCTATGGCCATGTCATAATACACATTGTACATGTGTAATAACACTATTGTGAAATCATAAAGAAATGACATCATGTTATTGTCTTGGTCGTGAAAATTGTACCATTTAAGAAAAAAAATTGCCTGTCTTATAGAGATTGAAATGGCTTGTGACATACTGAATTATTGTACTCGTTTACTAAATTCCATATTACATCGACACTCATGTAAGATCCTCTACATATGATAAATAACATTATAGACTACAGAACATAAAACATATTTACTAGACAATCCATTATACAATGCCAGCTCAGATTTAGATAAACACCTTCCCATATTTTTCCTTTCATTATATTGGACTAAGAATTTGTAATTAAAGGCAACAAAATAGTGAATTTCCAAAAAAAAACTTGAAAGCAAACAAGGTGGTTTGATATGGAGATTACATACTTCACAACAGAACTTATCACTCTACTCCATATACTACCAGGGGTCGAAGGTGGTATGAATATTCAATGAGTAGTGAAAGCATGAACTAATCTAGATACTAGGTACAGAATTCTAGCACAGATATGTTTTGGACATTATAAGCCTACTCTATCATGAAGCTAATCTACAAGGCAAAAAAAATCTTCTTTTTTTCAGAACTGCATCTAATGCTCTAGACTCTCAAGTAAACTTTTTTTAAGTTAAAAACATGTGTTTTTTGGTTTAACAGCTTATATAGCAAAATACTGACGTGTATGTAGTTGATAATATAAATATTATGTACATTTCCCTTCAAATTCATCAGTAAAACCAATCATCTATTCTATAAGCATTTCATATTTCGAGAATGTGAACTCTATATTTATTGAGGAGAAGATCACAACAAAAGCTATTTCTTAGCTTAACATATACTAAAATGAGGGTTTAAAATATCAATTAATGGAAATAAATTAAAAATAGGGAAGGATTTGATGACAGAGTTATGCCCCTTAGGTACTTTTTGAACTATGTCTCACCTCATCCTCAAGTTGCTCAGCCATGGCTTCTCGCTTCCTCTCAAATTTCCGGCGCGCTTCTTCCAAGTCTCGTTCACTCTGTTTCTGCAGTTTCCGAACCTCACTTTCAATTTTCTCATCCAAGAGTTGTCTTTCCTTTCGCTCCTGAATCAGGAACATCAAACAATATCAGAATAACAAGTAAGTTAGTGTGTTCATCATATTTATTTCGCCTATGACTCTCTCGTTGCAAAATAATAAGATCAAAATAATGATATATCAATCCCTTACTGTGAACAGCACAATTTGAAATTATTTCTAATTACATAAGAACATTTTAACTTTTCATACCTTATCTTGGAACTCCTTTAACCTCTACTATAGCTAACCAGTGCCTTATCTTGGAACTCCTCTAACCTCTACTATAGTTAACCAGCGCCTCGTCTTGGAACTCCTCTAACCTCTACTATAGCTTACCAGTGCCTTGTCTTAGAACTCCTCTAACCACTACTATAGCTAACCAGGGCCTCGTCTTGGAACTTCTCTAACCTCTACTATAGCTAACCAGTGTCTTGTCTTGGAACTCCTTTAACCTCTACTATAGCTAACCAGTACCTCTTCTTGGAACTCCTCTAACTTCTACTATAGCTAACCAGTACCTTGTCTTGGAACTCCTCTAATCACTACTATAGCTAACCAGGGCTTCGTCTTGGAACTCCTCTAACTTCTACTATAGCTAACCAGTACCTTGTCTTGGAACTCCTCTAATCACTACTATAGCTAACCAGGGCTTCGTCTTGGAACTCCTCTAACTTCTACTATAGCTAACCAGGGCTTTGTCTTGGAACTCCACTAACTTCTACTATAGCTAACTAGTGCCTTGTCTTGGAACTCCTCTAACCTCTACAATAGCTAACCAGGGCCTTGTCTTGGAACTCCTTAACCTCTACAATAGCTAACCAGTACCTCGTCTTGGAACTCCTCTAACCTCTACTATAGCTAACCAGTGCCTCGTCTTGGAACTTCTCTAACCTCTACAATAGCTAACCAGTACCTTGTCTTAGAACTCCTCTAACCTCTACAATAGCTAACCAGGGCCTCGTCTTGGAACTGCTCTAACCTCTATTATAGCTAACCAGTGCCTTGTCTTAGAACTCCTCTAACCTCTACAATAGCTAACCAGGGCCTCGTCTTGGAACTTCTCTAACCTCTACTATAGCTAACCAGTGCCTCGTCTTGGAACTTCTCTAATCTCTACGATAGCTAACCAGTGCCTTGTCTTGGAACTCCTCTAACCTCTACTATAGCTAACCAGGGCCTTATCTTGGAACTCTTCTAACCTCTACTATAGCTAACCATGACCTCGTCTTGGAACTCCTCTAACCTCTACCACTCAATAACTTATCTTGGAACCCCTCTAACCTCTACCATCCAATACCTTATCTTGGAACTCCTCTCTGAGTTTGCGGACAGCGTTGTCATGGTCGTCTCTAAGGCGGGACAACTCTTTCTGCTGCTGCTGCTGAACGTCCTGCCTTCGTTCAGACATCACCTCATCCAGCTGTTATAAATAAACAGTTTTTTCAGGCTAAAGTGAATTACCTCCCTTTTATCTATCATATTAGACTTGAGTATTTCATTAAAAAACATAGGTAGCTAAGAACAGCCAATACATTATGATAGCGAAGAATATTACAGAAGATATTAATTAACATGTTTGTTACTCTTTTGATATAAACTTGAAAATCATAACAAAATATTGTCATGTACAATTGTATAAATTGAAAATGTTATTTTTTGTATAAAATATTAATGCTTAAAACTGCATGTTTTACCTATTAATGTAGTACAACAAAATATACTTCTCTACCTATTATCAGTGGACATAAACATACATTAACATATAAAACGATGGAAACTTAAATATTTAACATTTATTGATCCTCCTATGATTTGCAATCTCTTTTTTCCATGATGACGTTAGAACTTGTCTTAAGATTTCAAGAGAAAACTACCTTTAAATATCCTACACATTAAATTTTGAACTTGCTCTGAGACTACCAATGTTTTGAGACTGTTTTTGTCATTTGGCAATATACCGTGTTTGACCCAACAAGTGTCCCTAAGAGATGATATACCATATTCGACCGAGTAAGTGCCCATGTCCTTAAGAGTGACCTCCCCCTTCACTAATTCGAAATACCGTAAGACATAAACACTGACAATAAGACAATAACTTCACACTTTAAACATTATTTTAAATAATCACATGTGCCATAGTTTGCTTGTTTGGGGTAAATTTAATAGAAGTCAATGGCTTTAAGGCAATTTTAGGTTAATTTGACTCTTAATTGATTCAAAAAACACCTATCACTTTTTTCTATTTTTTTTTTTTTTTCAACCTGGACACTTATTGGGTCAAAAACAGTAGTTTAATTTCAGCATGTGACAGTGTAGGTGTATCTCGCCACGGTCTGTCTCACCCCTCGGTCCAGGTCGTCTATAGCCTTCTGCCGCTGTTTAGCAGCTTCCAGTTCTTGTTCTTTCTCCTCCTTCTCCTGTTCATGAACACGCTTAAGTTCTTCTCTAATGCGATGAAGCTCCTACATAAAGTTTAAAACTGAAGCACTGAGCATCCACACAAATAACAAACCAAACCTAGCTCTCAAATGTAACTCTACTGTAATAAAGCTTGTGATTAAAGTAGCATCAAAATTTCTGATCCATTTATTATCTAATAACTTTCAGTTGAATACAATAACCTTCACATCTACGACAAATACCATGATGATTTTATTTTCATGAGTATTACACAACTGTAAAAAACAAAACTTCATTTACAGCCAAATTTGTTAACATTGTAATGTAATACCAAATAATATGAAACTAGATGTGTCTGTATAACATGAATGACTCCTGCTGGTGCTGTCAATTAAAGTGAAGTATTTTGGGGATTTTTTTTCTTTTTATTTTCCAATTTCAACAGGTGTTAGACAAGGCTATCAAATGTATGTAAAATGTTTTTTTAAGTTATTATTTGCCATAACTCTGGAAAAAATGTGGATTGCCACCAAATCAGAACTTGAGCTGCACTTCACCATCATACAGTCAACTAAATAATGATTTAATGTCTTTTTGTGAAAGAGTAAATGAGGGGAAATAAAATTGAAATGGAAAGACGGCTAAGGGCAACACTATGCCCTACCCTGGATTTTCATAAAAAGTCTGCTATTAGTGAAATGAATTTAGCAGAACATGTTTTAAGATTCCTTTTCATGTAATCTTAAGAATCCAAAGATCTTTTTCTCAATATCAACTTCTCTACACCTTTTGATTATGTCATAACAAAACTAAAGGCTCTTGAGAAGCAACTTTGCAGATTATACAAGTTTGCAAACCGTAACACAATTCTCTTTTAATATTTAAGTAAAAATAATCCCAGGTTAGCATAAAAGTAAAACTGACTGGTAATCTATAGTTGTTTAGTTTTCATCTGGAACCAACCAAATAATAACTAACCACAGACCAACAATTTTTCCATTTGTCATACCCTTATGAAGCAGAGAATGCTAAGAAGAAGTAAGAATGGAATCCTTGGTTTTCATAGACATTTTACTGTTCACATAGGATATTAACTTTTTAAATCATTTTATTTGTGTAAGGAAACTAGTTTGCCATTTTTGCGAACAAATTGATATTGAGAGAAAGATCTTTGGATCCTGAATTTTTTATGAAAAGGAATCTTAACTTTTTAAATAATTTTTTTTGTGTAAGGAAACTAGTTGCCATTTTTGCAAATAAATATTGTTTAAAAATTCATGTTTGAACTAGCAATACTAAAACAACAAAACACATCAAACTTTATGTATAGCCATCACACTTCAGTAAAACCTGTCCGAGGTACCACAGTGTCTGGCGATTCACGCTCCAGTGACTTACCTTCTCATGTCTGTCTGACGATTCACGCTTGACCTGGTCGACCTTGTCGCGATGTTTCCGCTCTGCGTCGTCTGTCAGACTCTCTAGCTCCAGTCTTTGTTTCGCCTGAAGTGCCTCAAATTGTTCCCTCTTCTGTTCCTCCAGACGACGCTGTTCCTCCAATGTCTCCGAGTCGACTTGGGACTTGAGACGTTCCAGTATCTTATGTTTGTCCTCGACCAATCGGCTCTGCTCTTCCTTCTGTAGCGACCTAACTTCTTCTCGAAGCTTTTCCAAGTCTCCGTCCATTTGTTTCCTGCAGAAGTTTTTTTTATAATTATCTGTTGTGTTAAAACTATTTTATACTGTGTAAAAGCTTACTGACTTGGTGGTAGTTTTTTATAGATTTTCATCAGAACATATAGAACATATAGAACAGAAAAGCTGAAGTGAAGAATTAAGACCTCAGAACCAATGAGAAATGACCTCAACCAATACTGACTCTGAAGGTATCTAGCAATGTGATGAGTTATCTAACCAGAAAGCTTGATGTAGTGCTGTATAATTGTTTAATTTCATGGGGAGAAAATTTCACTTTTTTCTTAATGGGACTTATCCATGGAACAATATAAAATCTCACGCTTTGCCGGGATTATTTGTTCTCTCATGGTGATAAGTCTTAGCAGAGTGTTATATTTCACTCCACTTAATATCACACCTGTTAAAATCACATTCCTCTTTAGATCATGTTTTTCCAAAACACCATTTTTCTCTCTATATAACCTATGTAATTTTATTTGGTTAATATCATGTATTTTGAGGTGAATTCCTCTTAATATCATGTTTTTTCTAACTAATCACATAAAATATCCAGGAAATGATGTCATTTCTATTGATTTCAGATACAACTTGTTTAAAATGTTGCAAAGAAAATAAAAAAGATAACCCCAAAAATGATTTTCAATTGAAATAATGTTATCTATATTTTAAAACATGTACATTGAATACATTACTTTTAGTTGTGGAGATTGGAAATGCACTAGATTTAGTGGGAAAACATGTTTCTCTTAATGTCACATTCCTGTTAATATCATGTTTTTGTCTGACAAATGCAAAATGATATAAAGAGGAATGCACTGTATTTAATTTCACAAAATTTTATTTGACAGCGAATATAGCGAAAATAAAATCCCCTGTGAATAAAAGCAACTAAACAGTAGTTCAAATCAAAATACCTACAATTAAGTCATGTACATGCAATCAAAGAGATGCAGTAATAAGAAATAAAGATTGTCTTGACATAACATATTACTTACAGTTTTAGAGCAATCATATGTGACTGAATCATGTTGATGAGTTCTAACAATGATAAATGAACAGTATTTCTAAAACAACATGCAACAACAGCAGCAGCATTCAGTGACACGGAAAATAACAGACCAAGTATATCAGGCATCAAAAACTTTGAAACAGGATGAATTTATTGGAGAAATTGGAAGTTTTCTGATGAACCAAGAAATCTAGAACACAATTTAAATGGAATGACTAGAATTATACAGGCAAATTGTGAAAAACATAGGAAGGCAATCAACATGCAGGAAGGAATTGATGATCTATGTATACACTGTCTTGTTAACAAGGATGTGATGGCAGTAGCTCTTGGTCAACCAAATGTCAGCAATAGAACTGAGGACAAAATGAAAACTAAAAATAAAGAAATAAAACTCGGGAGAATTTCTGTAAAACACACACACAACAATCATGCTCAAACAACAACAGGAAAGGGAAGGATGAACAAAAAGGGTATGGACAGGTCACTGCTCCGGTCAAGTTTACCGCAGATTTTCTTCTTCCTCAGCATGCTTCTCCTTTATTTCCTCCCGTAACCGCTCAAGTGTGGCTGTCTTTTCTTCCTCGAGGGACTTTTTTTCTTCCTCAAGGGACTCTTTTTCTTCCTCGAGGGACTTTTTTTCTTCCTCAAGGGACTTTTTTTCTTCCTCAAGGGACTCTTTTTCTTCCTCGAGGGACTTTTTTTCTTTCTCTAAATCGGACTTAATCTGAGTTTCCAACTCGCTGTATATATAGAGGGACAGGGGGATAATGATGAAGGGAAGCAACAACTAGGAAGGGAGATAACCCAAAAAATACAATTTGACAGTTTGGAATAAAAGATTGCACTCGTACACTACTAACAAATGAGATTTAAAAAATGACAAATATGAAATCAGCACTTCTGATGTTTTGTGGTTCTACATCTATTAGGAAAGTATTTGACATTAAGATCTAGCTTTGATTATTTGATACAAAAGTTGATTTTGTTCCTGATAGAGAACTATTTTTTATCTGAATAACTGCAGATAAAACTATATATAACAGATATTACTTCAATGAACAACAATTATCTCCTCAACAAGTTTAATTTAAACGGAATGAATCAAATTTTGATCACAAAATATAATAGTGGCATGATATTAGGAAAAAATAAGGTTGTTTTTGACATAATAAAGTATTTTCTTTTACCTGTACTTAAATATTTATACATCATAAGTTAACAGTGGCAAATGTTTTCTTCAGATTTTCATTAAAGACTTTAATTTGATCATGAGAACATCCAAGGTTGACTTTTTCATTTGTCAGTAATAGTTTTAGTTTAACTTTTAATGACAGAAAAAAACAAATACTCGGATGCCAAAGAAGATGGTATGTCTACCTTAATGATAAACACTGGTAAATATTAGTTATACAATGGTATGGCTACCTTAATGATAAACACTGGTAAATATTAGTTATACAATGGTATGGCTATAGCGATCTAATGATAAACACTGGTAAATATTAGTTATAGAATTGTATGGCTATAGCTACCTAATGATAAACACTGATAAATATTAGTAATATGCTTCACTACTTACTTAAACTGCTGTTCCTTTTCATGCTTCAGTCGTGTCTCTTCTGTCTCCTGATCAAGCGCTATCTCCTCTTTAAGTTTACGTAACTTTCTATCTTTATCCTAAAGCATAAATTGATTTATAAAGAGCAATTTAAAGAATTTTTGCATGCAACATAAAAATTCTAATTATCCAGTAAGCCTTCAGTTTCAATTCTATCTACCTCTACTTCTGTTTAACCAAAAATATTTTCAAGAATAACAAGGCATCGCAAACGATACAAATCTCCTTGTGTGCTAACACATGAACTCTGGTGCAAAATGGGGGGGGGGTGGGGATATTGCAGGACATTGAAATAACATCAGTTGTCATTTGCACTGAACTGCAATAGACATGGATGGGCTTATTATTAGGCATGGGCTCATTGCCAGATACATATGGTATATATTGTTATGCATTCAAAAGTATCTGGTTACGCATCACACTAGCAACTTCATTTCCTGATAGTGATTATAATTATGTGTGTATCTAAATGCATTTATAAGCATTCTCCTTTGTTCAGAAAGTTTAATTGGCATAGCACATGATTATTTTCTTGGATGGAGTCCCATTCAAGAAAAATACAGAATGCAATATAGTGACATCTAGACTATAGGTGTCAAATATACTACTGCAGGTTTTTCGCTGGGTATTTTATAAATGGGGTCCTTTCCAGGAACTCATTTGAGGTATTACCATGCTGGGCCCATATATGAAGTTTGGTCAGGATCCATTCAAAAATGAAGTTGCAAGAGCACTGACAAAAAGTGAACACACGTACGTACGTATGAAGGGAATGCTATATCCCCTCCCCGACTTTTGTCGCGAGGGGATAATAACTACCTGTACTTCTGTTTAACCAAAAATATTTTCAAGAATTATCTTTTTACAATTATCTAAAAATTTTAGATTAGCACATGCTCACTCTAAACTTTCGTGTTGTTATTATGGATTGCTTCATGTACAAACGACTCCAGTCCATCATTTTTTTTATTTCGTATTTTCTAGAAAAATCGTTCATCATTGCCATTTGCCGTTACATCATCTACCCGACCTTTGACCTCTATTACCTCTAACAGATCAAGCTTGGCATTCTCTAGCTCCTTCTTCAGTCTCTGTTTTAAGTCCTGTAGTGTTCGGTCATTGCTTTGTCTGATTTTGCTTTCCTCGTCCCTCAAGAAACGATCCTGTTCCGCTCGCCTGTAGAAACAGTTACATAATTCTTACAATACTTACTGTTCATCATTTTGTCCTGGAAAAAACTTTCTTTTTTCATTTATTATGCATAGCATTATTACAGTACATAAATAATAAAGCCAACATATCTAATACTTAGCAAATTTGGGAAATTTAGTGTAACTACCGGTAGAATCTGTCAGATAAATGAAATGTCTTGCACAGATTGTTCTTTTGAACAAATGAACCAAACCTTGTTCATGAAATGTTTCAGAATAAATGAAAATGAGTTTTAACAAATTGAGCTGGGAATCTAACAATGGAAATACATGTATATTATACAAACTGTTTAAATGACTACATACAAGTGAACTTATTAGGGCTACAACATTTCCAAACAATAACATATATTGATATACGGTAACAGTATGTATTGATAAAGACATGCTATAGTGGGTACAGGCAAGTTTATAAGGTCAGTGAATACAGAGGTAGGGGGAGTTTTTATGGTCAGTGAATACAGAAGTTGGGGGGAAGTTTATAAGGTCAGTGAATACAGACGTAGGTCATGCAGGATTATTAGTTATTAACATGGTTACCATGGTCAACATAACATGTTAAACAGATTGACCCAGCCCTGCCGTTCAGCACACAGATCTATATCTTAAGTTGTTACAGTGCATTTCCTGCCCTTATACACTCACAAATACTTGTGACATTTTTCATTCCCAAATGATAAAGTACTTTTTCTCAGATTGTGTCTAAAGTAGAGCAATTTTCTACTCTATAAAATTAACATTACTTCTGAGTAAGATATACAAGAGGTACAGAACTGTTCCATTAAATTTGTAAAATCTCACTTCGATATGGATTTGGTGGAATTTTCAAAACAGATTTATAGACGGCTCACAAATAAAGGTGGTGAAAAGCCATGTAAATAATCCAGTACTTTACAGTGGGATGAACACAGGTTTGGTTGGAAGATGTTGAATGACTTTATTTTACTGCCATTGTGACACGGCTTGACAACAAAGACAACTCATGCATTTATCCAAATGTTCCTTTCGGTGATTGACATGGTAATATAATTTACTATGTACATGCACGGTAAAATATTGTTACTCTAGACGCAAGACTTTCAAGAAGAAATTCAGTTCTTGCAGAAATGAACTATCAGGTCATGATCATTAACTCTTTCTCCCCTGAATACAATTTTCAATTTTTCCAAATCAGAGTTTAGAATAGTTCATTATAAAACTTCAGGGCTAAATGAGTTAAACGAAATATAATGTACTTACTTCATATACTTGCTAACTCTCACAATTTAGGAGGGAGATTCTCGGCTTTAGGGATTCTCTGGTTTAGAGTCTTCATCAGAACAGTTTCCTAAACTATTTATGCACTCTAAGAGCTAAAGTGATTTTATCTAAATGTTTTATTTTAAAGAGTGATTTGTTTGGTCCTTTCAGGGTCAAAACAAATTTAATCTCTGGGCCGGCATAGCAGAAATTTAATTCAGCAATGTATAGATTCATTGAGAAAGAAAATCAAATTTCATTCATTTTTTTAATATTAATTTTGGTCACTAATATTAAAATGTTTCATATGACAAAATACAAGATTTGTTCTGCTAAATGTCAAAGTAAACAGGATTCCCTTTGATGACAGACAGTAGTAAGTGAAATACAAGTTTAAATGAACCAAAATTTAATTTATAAAGTAGAAAAAATTGGAAACTACCAAATCATTAATAAGTTTATATTGCTACACAATTAACATTAGAAATGATTATAAAAAGAAAACATGTTTCAACACAGGCTACCTCAATACAAAGCTGTGATGTATGTAAGTTACCCGGCATCCCAGTACAGCAAACAGACGATGGTTACAGGTTGAACATGAGACAATCTCAACTACCCAATATATAAGTTATACACATGTTATAACAGAACACCTCTACCCGTGGCTACACATACATCAACCAACTGAAAATTGGAATCCTCCAAAATGTTTCCATTATTATAATAGTTTATCGAGGCAATAGATATTTTGTGTATGAAACTCCAGGTTGGATGGTTTATTGGCAACACGACCCCCCCCCCCCCCCCCCCCACTCCATTACACAATTATTTTTTACTTTGTTCCTTTTAATGAAGCCAGTTAAAGTATTTTGAATGCTTATTTTTTTTTATATACACTGAATTTTTTTTAATATGAATGAAAAAATCAGAAATATAAACTTGTTAAATAAAGAATGTTTATTCTTTAATGTCTCACTAGAACATTTTATGGAGGTCAGTTTTTTCTCTCCACAAATTGAATTGGTTGATGTACTTGATATAAGTGACTAGCAGATAACACAAATGATGTTGCTATGGAGATGACATACGTAGGCATATCTGCCGAGTCCTGTCTTGTGAGACGTCTGAAGATAAAAACAAACAAAAAATGAAATAAAAAGTAGTATCTTAACTACAGAGCCTACAAATTTGATGGAAAACACATACCTAGATATGTATGAAATAAACTTGAACCGAATGGAAAAGGTTTTGAATGGTGAGGAAAAGAAATAATTCAACAGACGTTGAGTGTATTGTGCTGTCTAGAGAAATGGTCAGATAATCACATACTGTGAAATCTGGTTTTATTTTTTTATTTCGTTGACTATTTTTTTGCAGTTTAATCTTTTCCTGCAAAGTCCTCAAAATAATTACAAATTTGATATATAAAGCAGTTGTCTGTTTGAGTTGCTACTTGCATATTTGCCAACCTTCCCTATTTCGGAGGAAGACTCTCGAATTTGGAGCCTAAAATTTTGTATTTATAACTAATGAATTCGTTTAACTATTACTATTTTTGCAGATCTGATGATTTCATTTGATAAGATACTAAAAACAGCTCAAAAGAAGCCATTTCAAAGTGTTATTTTTCCTTTTGGTGTACATACACACATTTTAATTATGCTTTTAATTATGAGAATGCGTAATCTCCCCAATGGAAATTTTAAAAAGTTGGCAAGTAAGTACTTGCAATCCAGGAATTCATGTTGCCACAAAAAAGTGTTTTGTCAGGAAACCATAAATTTTGTTTCCCACAACATTATCTGGTTTACATCTAATAGTTTATCAGAATAGTAATATGATGACTTGTTCCTTAGTGACATGAAGTTGAACAGAGATTCAAAATCATTTGCATTTCCTTCATGCTAAACAACATTAAGACTCCAAGGCATGCATGGATACTGCAAACGACCAAAGTCCGTCATTTACACCGACATAGAGCGTCAGTCAACGTAAAAGAAAAACAAACAATCTCAGGTCACTGCAATACTACATTGTATATGAAAACTCAGTGTAGATTTATAGTGGGACTTCATGCTCAAGGAATCAATCAAAATGTAAGAGAAATGAGAACAACTGTCTAATGACTAAACGTACAAGCCAGGAGACTTAAGTCTAGATGTTGGTGAAGCTTCCATATATTAGCTTGTACCCAATCAGATTTGAACAGTTATTACCGCCTATCAGTATAACAGATACATTTCCTGATTTCAACATCTAAGCTAGGGTACCTAAAGACACTGCATCCCTTACTATTAACTATTTCTATAAAAGCTGCAACTAACACAGTAAATGAAAATGCATTTCAACATGATCTCAACTGAACTCAACTGTTGGACTGATGTTTAGTGACCTCTTCCAATGTTTACTTCCCCAAAATCAAAAAAGACATTCAGAAAATAACTGGTCACCTGAAGGCTAAAAGAGACTAGCCAGTATATATGTATGAAGATCGCCGGAGATCGTGAATTCGATGCCCGGATAGCGTACAAGTAAAAACATAGTCTTCCTTCGTCATTTGTGTTTTCTGTGTTATTTATAATATAATAAACACAATGTATCATATACACTTAGTGTTGTTGATCCGAAGGTTAAAATGTGAATTTCCTGTCGTAATTGTACCGTACTTAATATATGTATGAAGATATACTGTATACCTACTACATTTACAGTGGTCTCAATAATCAAACCTAATTTGCTCTTTCTAAATGGGTAAGATAATGATATGAATGAGTCACTTTAGTTATAATTCTGCATTGATTTTTAAAAGAAAATGTCAGTTCCCTTCTCAAAAAACTTGAATGCAGGTTTGGAAAATATTAGTAAAATATTGGTTGAGGGAATATAAAGTAGGACTTTAAGACCACAGGAATCTCAAAGGGGAGACAACTTCTGGCTGAACATACAAATGTAGTTGCTAGATGAAGTTAGAAACCAGCTGAATGAAATGGGTGACTCTGTTACCGTGACTCAACTGTAAGGTGTAAATACTACAATAATATTAAACAGTATAAATGGATAAATAAAAAGGAGTAACGATGTTAATATCATGTACTATTTTAGATCAATCTATACTATACAATATTCTATCAATGTTATTATGAAATGACACTAAAAGCTATCAGTCTCTTTTTGAGGGGAGGGGGATCATATCAGTCTCTTTTTGAGGGGAGGGGGATCATATAATAAAATGATGTATATTTATATCAAGTGACATCAACACTAAAGTTGCTGTTGGACTGATTTTGTTAGTATATCATGTGTACCTTTCCAGTTGTCAAAGCAACTAATTACACCTGAACAGGTATTGTTACATAATACAGCAAATAGATCTTACCTCAAAATTCTAACATACCTCTTTTCTTTTTATACATATTTAATAGACACATTTAATGCCACTATTTCATAAATTAAAGATGTCCATATTTATAGATATATGGCTGTATATATTTATGTTTGTTTATGATGTCAAGAGTGAAGAGACATCCGAAGCATCAAATCAGAATTCCAACAAAATTCTAATTGACTGAAAAACCAAAATATGGTGGAAAGTATGAGCTGGGTATTCATTTCCATGTAATACACAGGTGATGAAATTGTAATTAAAACATTGGTGTATTTTCATTACGTATAAACATTTTATGCAATTTCAGATCCAGGACCATATAGAGGATTAGTTACTTAACTAAATACAGTATGTCTCCCTCCCAAAATAAAGTAACTATATTGATTAATATACATATATGTATAATATACTCTGTATCACTAGCTTCAGTTAATATTAAGCTTACCTAGAGCCTCCAATAGGACTGTAATAGAAAACAATACAAATCAGGTGTGATACTCGACAGACCGGGCACACCTCCCTCCGGCAGAAAATCCATGCACAGGGAAACCGCTAAACAACCCCTACACCAGCTCTGTTATCTGGCCCTGGTTTCATCAACGTTCCTTAACTTAAGGAAACTCCTTAATTTAAAAATCTCCATAGGAAATCATTACAGAAATTAAGGGGAAAATCTTAAGTTAAGGAGCTTTCCTTTAATTCTGTAAATTAGTGTAAGTAAGGGAACGTTGATGAAACCAGGGCCAGAACATCTAAGGTATTCAAGAATATGGTGGAGTGAAATTTTAGAACAGGAAGATAGTTTCATGAAGGGGAGAGTTTGTAAAGCAAGATATCCTTGATGAACAAATGCTGTCTCTTTCATCATAAAGAATAGTGGTATCATGATACATAGGAAAATATATACAATGTAGTGATGGAGGAAGAGCTGGGCACCAACTAGAGCAGTCGGAATAGCAGTTAAATGTGTTGTCAAAACTAGAAGAAAATGTACCCACAGATATAAAACAAGGGCCATCAGATGTGTAATTTAACAAATGGAAAATTATTTTTGCACAGAAAAATATAACGGATGAAACGGTGAACTTTCTACAAGTTTGAAGCACCACAAATAGCAAATAAGAACAAAGATATCAGTAAAACAGTGGTAGACAAACACAGTAGCTAACAATAACCAATAACTAACAGAAAGAACAAATTAAAACAATAAAAAAGACAACAAACATGGCTGACCTATAGACAAGATTTATAGCACTGATTCTGTTTCCATAACTAACTCAATTTCTTGTCTTTACAAAGCTTTAAGTTATGTGACAGTATCCCTTAAAATGACCTGACCTCGGCACAATACACCTACCGAGACAGGTTACAAGTATGTGCAGGCCTTATCTTATCCACAGGAAACTAATTAAGTAAGATATTATGTGAAAATTTCTCCAGTGAAAATGTTTACCTTTCAGCAGCGGAAGCAGCGACCTCTGCCCGTTTCTTCCTGTCGTCCGGGGTGGGTCTGTCCAGGGGGCTAACATTACCCCCGGGAGAGTCGCCTCTCGCCGTGGACAAGGCAGACATGGTCGGATCAAAATCTTGTAACTGTAAACGTATTAAAAATCCATAATTATGTTAAAAAGATGTTCTAGGATGACCTCCATGAAACGAGCAACTGATTAGTGAAAAAAAGAACAACACATGTCTCACACATTAAATGCAGTGATAAATCTACAGTTATTTTTCATGGGTCCTTTTTATTTGTAATGCCAAAACAATGGGTCCCACATTGATCTAGAAATTCGATGTGTCCTTTTAAAATTCTGTGAATACAGCACTAGGGATGCGCATGTATATTTATCACTTGAGAGTCTTCAGTAAACTACTCAATCATTCAGACGTACCTTCTCCAGGGAGCCCCGGACAGGGTCCAAGTTCTCGGTTCCCAAGTTCATTATTCTTTCTGATAAATTATTGTCAATACCAAAGTCCTGAAAAAGAGTAAAAAATACCTTTAAATATAACATGATTTTTATATATGTTGAAGTTATCAATATTAATTTTCATCAAAATGGTGAACATTAACAGGGATTTTATTCTACTTTATAAAATCTTTATAATTGACATAATCCTTCTGGAAAGAAAATCAACACACAGTCTGTGACATTAACATTTTCAACCACTAGTCCACATAAGCAAAATGCAGTGTTTATTGTAGCAAATGTATTAAAATGCAAGGACTTTCCACTAGTCCAAACCAAAATTTACTAGTCATGGGCATAGGACTAGTGGCTAAAGTTGCAGAATGACACAATGTATGTTGTACACAAAATAACTATAATTCACAGTTTTAAAGAAAGATTATGACCTCTGTTATAAAGTGTATTGAGAGGTCATGACCTCTGATCTAAGGTGTAAGGAGGTGTCATGACCTCTAACCTAAGGTGTAAGGAGAGATCATGACCTCTGACTTGAGTTGTAAGGAGAGGTCATGACCTCTGACTGGAGGTGCATGGAAAGGTCATGACCTCTGACCTGAGGTGTTAGGAGAGGTCATGGCCTCTGACCTGTAAGAAAAGGTCATGACTGCTGATCT
Organism: Mimachlamys varia; assembly: GCA_947623455.1. NCBI lineage: Eukaryota > Metazoa > Mollusca > Bivalvia > Pectinida > Pectinidae > Mimachlamys > Mimachlamys varia. The sequence goes on from OX392545.1 coordinate 33,370,305, forward strand.
AAGGTGTGAGAGATCATGACCTCTGACTTGAGTTGTAAGGAGAGGTCATGACCTCTGACTGGAGGTGCATGGAAAGGTCATGACCTCTGACCTGAGGTGTTAGGAGAGGTCATGGCCTCTGACCTGTAAGAAGAGGTCATGACTGCTGATCTAAGGTGTGAGAGGTCATGACCTCTGACCTGAGGAGAGGCCATTACTTACAATGTCCTTGCCGTAGTCCTCACTGTCACTGTCAGATTCCTTGTGTCCAACCTTGTCGCTGTCCGAATCCTGTCAAAATAAACATGATTGATAAACTTGGCATTATATTAGATTGTATTGAAGGGTAAGATTTACCATTACCAATGAGCTTCGATAATCCTAAATTGTAAACATGTCCATCTTTAAAAGGATATCTATGAATATCTAATCCTCTCCAGGCAATTCAGTGCTTGTCTTAGATATCATCTAAGACTATGAGAAGTTTAGGGATAGCTATGTTAAATCATGTCATGAGAAGAGTCCATCAATTAAATGTAGGTTCTGTGCTTTTTAGGAAATCTCCTAGGTAGCAGTGTACAGAAGGCTTTTGTGGCCATGGGTGATATTTTTGTACAATGAATAACCCCTATAATAGCATGCCTATGAAAATCTAAAAAAAAAATAAGGAGTAAAATTGGCTTAAGCATGATAAAGTGGACTTTGTTGACTTCACATTTGTAAAAAGAGAAAAATTTTTTTTTGGTTAGAGATTAAAATTTTGACCCTTCCGAAATGGGTGTCTACACAGGAAAGGCTAGCTTTACAGGAAGTGAAATTTCGACAACAGCACATGAGGGAAAATAGCGGAAAATCTAAGCGTACGACCTATGCTGGGACAGATATAATTCTGCAACCAAGTTAGTAAGCTTTAATTTTAGATAGAACTTAAGAAAAAAATTCCTATCTGCAAAGGTCAAATTTTGTGTCAAAAACAGTGATATTTTGCATTTTTCGGTAATTTTTGATGTGGTAACCATGGTTTTCACACAAGTGCCATACATAGGATACATCAGTGTATACACTTTATAGTCCTTTTTTTGAATTGGAAATGATATACAATTTACAAAAATGTATACATTTACATCTATGCAGTGTACGGTTAAATCTCGGTGTTGACAATTCTCAGGCATTGGTCTTTTTTCCCATTAATCTCTAGATCTACCGTACACAGCTACCCTAGGATAATAGTACCTCCCCTCAGATACTCACTCAGGAGAACATTTTGAACATCTCAGAAATGCTGACGAAAGAGCTATTAGAAAGAAGATTTACTGCTCATAAATTTGTTAAAGTGAAGTCACAGATTTGATCAGAAATATAATCCTGATAATAGAATATTTGGAACCTCTCAATTTCACCTACCTCGTATCCCAGTCCTGCAACATCGTGTATTTCTAGTTCCACACTGTGACGCACTGGCCTTTCATGGTCCCCCTACAAAAATGTAATTGATTTTGTAAAAAAGAGTAATGAATACATGTTTATTGGGTTTTGTGTTTTATGTAGTGATAATTGAATGAAATTGTCACTTAAAAAAAAAATATTATCATTGCTAGAGTAAACAAAAAATGTACTTTATACAACAGGCCATGGTCTAATGTTAACACTATCCATTCTGACCTCACTATCTGGTCCCGGGGTCCGCTTAACTTATATCCTTGTCTTACAAACCAGACACTTGCATATACTGGCCAAAATATTTGGTCCCATTGACTTATGGTTTAGACAGGTTCTATTGTATGTTCATCATTATATATACAGAAAACACTGCATACAAATCACAGGATTTAACATGTTACCTTAAATCTAGAATGTTCAATTTTTATTTTTATTTCTGCCAATCTTCATGATAACATGATCAATTTCTCATTCTTACATACACTACTCTTTCGATGGTTGAAAGCTCAAATCAAATTATGCATGTTCTCTTTCTTTCCTTTCTTTTCTTTTTTAGATTTTTCCTGATTTTGAATTTCAATGGGTTATTTTTCAGCTTTGAATGCATCCTATAAACAGACCTAAAATGACCCCTGATCAACGTTTATGATAAAACAGGATGCTGATGTAGACAGTGATACTCACGTCCTCATCCTTAAACTCCACTGAGTAGATAGAGATATTCACACTTATTCAGATAATACTAGTAATACTTATGCCTATTTTCATGACAACATGATCAATCTCTTCATTCATATTCACATAAAACTAATCTTTCAGCGGTTTTTCCAATATCCTTAGTGGAAAAACCTACAAAAAACCCCTATGTATTGTTTGCTATTTTTTAGCTAAGAAATCAGACTTAAAATGAAACTTGATAAACTTTTATGATAAAACAGGACATTAATGAAGACAGTAATACTCACCTCCTCGTCCTCAAACTCCACCGAGTAGATAGGTATACTCATACTACTCGTCAGATTCCCACTCTTACTCAGGTTTACTGCCTGACCAGACTTAAACGACCCAGTGGTTGTGTTCATGCTTGACCGCATCTGTAACAGAATTACGAAAATGTTATAATTTTGTGTGAAAATAACGTAGTTTGAACATTAATATCAGGGGAAACAATAAAATACACAATAATATCATCATCTGGAAGATACCCAGGAACAAACAAAGGTTTTCATTCTTTTTTTTTTAAAGTCAAGAATTATGTTTCGGCATCAAAAAAGAAAGAATACAGAAAAAGTCAGATTAAGTGTTACTTCTCTTTCTAACTTGATTTAAGGATTGTAAAATATAAAAGAAAAGATAAGAGGCACAAACTCAGATAAAACAAGTAATTCTTAAAAATCGATTTGGCCTAAAATAAATTATGCAATGTACCATCTTATGTTTGAAGTCAATTACAGCCCTATTCTATTATTCCATTTCATATGCAGCCATGCACAACATGCAATTTCAAGCCTTATACATTTTAAATTTTTTTCAAATAAAATTAAAGAAAAATTGTCCAATGTATATTATATTCAACAAACAAGTACTTGGATACTTAGCCATTGTGGAAATCAAAAATAAGTATACACATCCTTCTAAAATTTAAAACCAAACAGTCATCATAAGCTGTAAAACCAGGGTAAAAAGACATCAGAAAGAGGGTTACAGTACAGAACTTCCATGTTTCTTTATCATTTTGTAAGCTGTTACTCTGTGACAATTTAATTTTTGTCCAGAAATTTTCAAAACCAGATTATTTTTATATTAAACAATATTATCAGAAATATCTACACTGCCTAAATAGGTCTGATGGGTTTTAATTTAAAGGCCCAATATACGTAACTTCAGGGACATTTTCGTGATTCTGAAAAATTCTGACAAAAAATTGAATTCCCCTGTCCCTGTTTACTTTGATTTTCTTAGGACAAATAAAATAGAGACATTTAAAGACTACTACCATTGTGACATAATTTCTGTGACTAGATCTTATCAGTAACAAATAAGGCGAGATAACTGTGACATAATTTCTGAGACTAGATCTTATCAATAACAAATAAGGGGAGATAATTAAATTGTCTCCCTTACTTCAACTATTTAGATGCTCCTGGAAGTAAGCATTGTGACTGATTCATCCGTCTATTCTATGATTACTTTCTACTTTAATCTAGCATCTACCTACGATCTCTACACCTGTAAGGCTGTGTATGGTTACCAGATGGACTGGGTTCTGTTACAAATGCTCTATTAACTATGCCGTAAAAATATTAAAATAATGGTATTTGAATCCATGTCTTACTAAAGTGTGTATATGCAAAATGTACCTCAAAAATATAACTAATTTAATTAGCATGATTTACAAATGCTATCAAAAAAAACTATGTGGCTTTTCACAAAATGAGAATGACAAAAAAATAACAGCTACAGTATACTGTATGTATATTCACAGTTTCACCGGGCGAAGATTTTCCTTGTAAGAAATCTACCAGAGAGTCTGTCTGTTGGACAATAAAAACACAGTATATCTCTAATTACTACTATATAAGTGAGGTTATATCATGTAAGTTGATGTACTGTATAAATAAACTAAGCCTAAACATATATATGTAAATAATGATGTTTTTCTTTACCTTTTCATACAATTAATAAGTGGTGATTTTGAAAGAATTGTGCTTTAAGAATTCACCAAAATCCCTGACAAATGAAACTATATAATAAAATATGATATTATTATATTTTCATAAAGTTTCCCACCAAATGCTGTATACTCATCTTTTATTTTTTGGACTACCTACTCATCAGTCAGAAGGGGTGTTCTAGAATACAATGTACTAGCAGATGTGCAGTATATGGAATATATTATGTAGATGTGACACTATTGCAACAATGAATGAAGAATGGAAGTCTTGGAAAAAAAATATTATTTATCATAAAATTAAGTGGGTATGAATTATGAATTCAAAACATGTTCATGTTATGAATGACCCCCTTATCCCTTGGAAACTATAGTGGACTGTACCATCCATAGATGTGGGTGAGGCCATTATGATGGGCAGTGGTAAAAGAAAAGATCAGGATTCAGGATATAACAATTTTATCATAGTAATACTGTATAGTTGTTTTTATTTCGGGTTTGGGGGAGGGGGAAGAGAATTTAAATCTGCTATATCAAATATTCAGTAGAGATCCTTATTAATGGTGGTCATAATGGTATATTTTTCAGTATATCCTCTTACTAATTGTGGTCCTACTGATATTCAGTATCTCCTCTTACTAATTGTGGTCCTAATGATATTCAGTATCTCCTCTTACTAATTGTGGTCCTACTGATATTCAGTATCTCCTCTTACTAATTGTGGTCCTAATGATATTCAGTATATCCTCTTACTAATTGTGGTCCTACTGATATTCAGTAGAGGTCCTTACTAATGGCAGCCATCATCAGGAATGTTTTTATGTTCAAATATTAAGAGTATATAGCATTCCAAATCTTGAATTGAAGTTTAAACTTAAAATCAGAACTTCACTCTGTGTTCCCACACAATAGCACGAGTAAAGCAAACACTCAAAAACGTAACCACTGACACAAAGGAGCCCCACCCAAGCTTGCCAATCTGGGCTCTGGTGTTTGTCTTTTTCTCGGGGCTTTAATTTCAGGAAGGGAACCTTGTCTAAGCCAACAATGCTTATCTCAAGATAAACAATTGATCAAACCTTTCTTCCATACCCAACTATCCTCACCATAAAAATATCAAGAAAAATCTCAGAAAAAGTTTTTTTAGGGGGTTCATCTATTACAAGTCTAAATCTAATGCATTTGACAGCAGCAATGATCAAAACAGGATTTTATACGAATCTATTCCTTATCTACACTGAATGGATGTTGGTTCTTAGTGGAATCCCCCCCCCCCCCCCCTTTTCTTTAATAAGCCACTAATCATACCGGTGGAACCACACTAAGAGTTCAAAACACTGAGTAACCTTAAATAACTGCCCAATAAATATCACGTCACGTGGTAATGATGGTGTGATAATATAGAATCCGAAGCTAAATCAATATAAATCAACGACAGATAATAATTTCTATGAATATCTGTTTTAGAGCTGTTTGGCCTGATTTCTTCACAAACAAACAAGATTTCTATCTTTACCGATTATCACTAAGCAATGTCTCCCTACAGCTGGTATTGCGTAGCAATGGAATGGATAGTTAGGTGATGATTTAGTATGATGAACAGTAATATATCACAGCAGTAAAAATCACTACAACCTGACCATACAACAGTACTCACTGGAGAGCCCTACAAAACAAACCATACCTGGTTACCTCCCTTTGTTCCATCAGTAAAATAACTACAGATGCCAAGTTACAAAAACATTGACAAAAAGGTGTCTGAAGCTGATTATAAACTCCAGGGTTCAGTTGAATCTCCTTTCTATATATTTACATCTGTATAACTATGATTTGCTTTCCTTGTGAAAACTTACAAAACATCCAAGGAACAATTAAAGAACAGTAGTTATGCTTCTAAGGTTTACGGATAGATTGATAGGGGATTCTGTAGCATCCAGACTCCTTTACCAATTGTAGAGATACAGTTTTAACATATATTCTTAACCTTAACTTGTATACACATAAAATCCCTTTACATACTTGTTTTTAACAAATCACAATTTAGACTATCATTGTAACACTGAACATAAAACTTGAAAACATGCTTCTAGTTTTTTTTATCCTGTATCTGTAAAGTCCTACGATAATTTTGGTATTTCTAATTCTGTATCTGTCAAGTCCTACAATCTCCCTATCAAATATGGGTGAAATTAGTTTTGGTTCTTGAAATGTCACCAAATAAAAATATAAACATTTCAAGATTGATCACAACTGTTTCATGGTACCTTGTTCTTTGTGTCAAGTACCAGGTTGCTGCATAAACAGTATTTTACACATGTACAGAACTACTTCAATCACTTATAACTTACCAAATGAATATTTCAAGTTGATAGAAATAACAACTGATTTATAAAAATGTTAAAAAACAAACAGACAGATTTTTCTAAAACAGAAATGTAACAATTCTGACAGGTCTATATCACGGTGCCAATGTAGTACTGTTCCGTATCACTGTTACTTACCGGCTGACTGGTACCTGCCGAGCCCCTGAGGGGTCCCAGCGATCCCCCAGACTTCATTGGTTCAAACCCACTCCCGGGACCTGACCCTCCCCGGTGAAGGGAAGGTGTTCCCAGGCTCTGTTCGGCTTTTAATGGACCCAGTTGCTGCAAACACCAAATCTTACACTTAATTAGGATTTCTAGAAAGTGGATGAACAACAATAAACATTATAAAAGTCAGAGATGGATCGTTTAACCAAAACAAGATATGTTGAACTTAGATAGCAGCTTATTTTACTAGAAATATACAGTATCAAATTATAATTTACAGGTTATACGAGATATACAGAATTTTTCACTTGCCCTGTCGGGCAGGTAGTGTGGACAAGCTGCCTGTCCAACATGGGGTTGCACCTGCCCCGGGCAGTTGGGCAATCCTTAATGTCGAGCCCTGGTCTAGAAAGTGGATAAACAATACATGCTGTTTTCAGTTTTACGTCTAACAACAGAGTGTAAAGCATACAAGTTATACTAAAATTACTCAGTCAGAAATATTTTCTTCTTACTATAGCAATACAGTTTCTGTTAAACATGACAAGCTTATTTTTAATCGACTTACTTTTAGTGTGGATTGCTTGTTTTGTTTGTCTTTTTTCTTCTTTCCATCATCTTTTCCTAGTTTGCCTTTTTTCAGTCCTTCAACATGAAATGATTGAAACAGACATATAATTTTGTTTTATACAAATCTAAGACCAACTTTACAGAATAAGCTAAAGTTTAATGAAGATTAGGTCAAATTCAAAACTGATGAGACTGGAATCATACTGTGAGTATGGAGCCACATTAGGGGTTAGGATAATGTTTTATATCCTACTTTATAATCTAGATTGGTCCTGCAGTCAAGAACAGATTTGTTTTGCCAATTTAAATTCAAATTTAATCTAATCTCTTATAGAGCTTTAATAAGGAAATTTTACATGATTTTTTTGTTTACATAAGTTAAGGAATAAACAATCAGCAACTTCCATTACAGTTGAGTTTTTTTAAAGGCAAGGATAAATCGTCAACATGTTTTGACCTCTAGGTGGTTGTCATCAGGACAACATATTGATTCTGTTTCATATAAACAAACCAAACCAATTTCTGATACAAAATTGTCTTTCCTTCAGACCTGTATTGTAAACTCCAGCATCAATGTTAAAACTGACCTGCCGATCCTGGTCCTTGACCCCCAGGTCCTGGCCTTGACCCTCCTCCTGTTAACGAGAAATTCAATCAAATAATTGTTCTGTTTTTGGAGATCGAGGAACTCTTTAGTGTTCCATTTGGAATGGCATGCGACAAAAGCAAATCAACAACTATTTTTAGATATAACTTGGTGCTAATGTAGATCTATATCACTAAGCTTGTTTTTAATAAAATGTTGGAAATGCAATATATTATGCAATTTAATTCATGGTTATAATTTTCATAATTCGATACTATCGCCACTCTCGTCATACCGCCATAATTGCAGTGGAAGAAAGGTGGCGGTATAACGAGGGTACACTATAGTTCATTATGTAGGTGTGAGGCATTGTTGTTGTACTTTTATGATTATGTGAAGATACTTATCTAAAAATAATCAACAAGAGGCTAATGGTACAATCTTCCTCTTAAAAATTCCCAATTCAGATGCTTGAAAAAAATGTGTACAAAAATTAATATTCGTTCCGGGCTATAAATGTATATTGAGTTCTGACAGTGCTTTATATGGTAATTTAGAAGAAAAAAGTAATGTACTTAGCTCTTGTAAACTTACAATAGTGTTTCCCAAAATATCCCAAGACAGCCATTACGTAGTTAAATTTTTCCCAATTTGATCTCAGGGTCCGATTTCCAAAACCCCCTGATAAAGCCCTGCTCTGAACAGAACTGATCAGATGCAATGACCACATGTTTACCCATGATATATTTCTTGTCATCATAATGGTAAGACAATATCTCATGGATTAGACAGAACCCTGATCAGACACAACGACCTAGCCACCGTATGTTTACCCAGGGTTTGCGCTGGGAATTTCATAAATGGGGTCCTTTCCTAAATAAATGGGGTCCTTCTGCATAGTTCGAATAGGAATCCTGAAAATAAGTAGGGTCCTTTTCAGTTTCTATGCTTGAAAAAAGTATATAGGGACGGCTTAAACCCAAACCCTGTTTACCCATTATATATTTCTTGCGCTCCTCGGCCACCATTTTCCTGTAGAACTCGTCACATGGGTGGTCCCAGATACTTTCTCCGGAGGCGAAGTTAAAGTAGTAGATGTCATCATTGGGATCTTGGCTGAAAGAGAAACAATTAAAATTTATCACATAACCGACCTGTTCAGTCATGTCATATGGCCATGTCATAAAAATGGTATTACACACATGTAATAACACTATTGTGACGTCATAAACAAATGACGTCTTTATGACGTCATGTGCTTGTCTCAGTAGTGAAAATCGAACTGTCACAGAAGAAATTTGCCTTTCTTATATAGAGATTTAATTTGATAGTTTTTGTGTATTTTCTCATAAATATAACTTATGCTTACTCGTGTCAATGTAATATGGAATTTATTAACTCATTAGATAATTTAATATGTCACTTGCCTAAAGCTAAGCATTTCAATTACAGCTAAAAATTTTGATATAGCAATTGAAATGTTTTTGTCCATCTTTCAGTACTCTACAAACTTTTTATAACATAAACATACACATATTTCAGTGGTTATCTTCTTTTAGTGAATTTTGTGTTAATAGAATTACACTAAATTATTATTCAAATGAAAATGTAATAATAACCAAGGTCTCCAGTGTTCTACACCTAACATTACTGTGTAATAATTACAAAGGTCTCCAGTGTTCTACACCTAACATTACAGTGTAATAGTTACCAAGGTCTCCAGTGTTCTACACCTAACATTACAGTGTAATAGTTACCAAGGTCTCCAGTGTTCTACACCTAACATTACTGTGTAATAGTTACCAAGGCCTCCAGTGTTCTACACCTAACATTACTGTGTGATAGTTACCAAGGTCTCCAGTGTTTTACACCTAACATTACTGTGTAATAGTTACCAAGGTCTCCAGTGTTTTACACCTAACATTACAGTGTAATAGTTACCAAGGTCTCCAGTGTTTTAGACCTAACATTACTGTGTAATAGTTACCAAGGCCTCCAGTATTCTACACCTAACATTACTGTGTGATAGTTACCAAGGTCTCCAGTGTTTTACACCTAACATTACTGTGTAATAGTTACCAAGGTCTCCAGTGTTCTACACCTAACATTACTATGTAATAGTTACCAAGGTCTTCAGTGTTCTACACCTAACATTACTGTGTAATAGTTACCAAGGTCTCCAGTGTTCTACACCTAACATTACAGTGTAATAGTTACCAAGGTCTTCAGTGTTCTAGACCTAACATTACAGTGTAATAGTTACCAAGGTCTCCAGTGTCCTAGACCTAACATTACAGTGTAATAGTTACCAAGGTCTCCAGTGTTCTAGACCTAACATTACTGTGTAATAGTTACCAAGGTCCCCAGTGTTCTACACCTAACATTACTGTGTAATAGTTACCAAGGTCTCCAGTGTTCTAGACCTAACATTACAGTGTAATAGTTACCAAGGTCTCCAGTGTTCTACACCTAACATTACAGTGTAATAGTTACCAAGGTCTCCAGTGTTCTAGACCTAACATTACAGTGTAATAGTTACCAAGGCCTCCAGTGTTCTACACCTAACATTACAGTGTAATAGTTACCAAGGCCTCCAGTGTTCTACACCTAACATTACAGTGTAATAGTTACCAAGGCCTCCAGTGTTCTACACCTAACATTACTGTGTTATAGTTACCAAGGTCTCCAGTGTTCTTCACCTACCATTACTGTGTAATAGTTACCAAGGCCTCCAGTGTTCTACACCTAACATTACTGTGTAATAGTTACCAAAGCCTCCAGTGTTCCAGACCTAACATTACTGTGTAATAGTTACCAAGGTCTCCAGTGTTCCAGACCTAACATTACAGTGTAATAATTACCAAGGCCTTCAGTGTTCTACACCTAACATTACTGTGTGATAGTTACCAAGGTCTCCAGTGTTTTACACCTAACATTACTGTGTAATAGTTACCAAGGTCTCCAGTGTTTTACACCTAACATTACAGTGTAATAGTTACCAAGGTCTCCAGTGTTTTAGACCTAACATTACTGTGTAATAGTTACCAAGGCCTCCAGTATTCTACACCTAACATTACTGTGTGATAGTTACCAAGGTCTCCAGTGTTTTACACCTAACATTACTGTGTAATAGTTACCAAGGTCTCCAGTGTTCTACACCTAACATTACTATGTAATAGTTACCAAGGTCTTCAGTGTTCTACACCTAACATTACTGTGTAATAGTTACCAAGGTCTCCAGTGTTCTACACCTAACATTACAGTGTAATAGTTACCAAGGTCTTCAGTGTTCTAGACCTAACATTACAGTGTAATAGTTACCAAGGTCTCCAGTGTCCTAGACCTAACATTACAGTGTAATAGTTACCAAGGTCTCCAGTGTTCTAGACCTAACATTACTGTGTAATAGTTACCAAGGTCCCCAGTGTTCTACACCTAACATTACTGGGTAATAGTTACCAAGGTCTCCAGTGTTCTAGACCTAACATTACAGTGTAATAGTTACCAAGGTCTCCAGTGTTCTACACCTAACATTACAGTGTAATAGTTACCAAGGTCTCCAGTGTTCTAGACCTAACATTACTGTGTAATAGTTACCAAGGCCTCCAGTGTTCTACACCTAACATTACAGTGTAATAGTTACCAAGGCCTCCAGTGTTCTACACCTAACATTACTGTGTTATAGTTACCAAGGTCTCCAGTGTTCTTCACCTACCATTACTGTGTAATAGTTACCAAGGCCTCCAGTGTTCTACACCTAACATTACTGTGTAATAGTTACCAAGGTCTCCAGTGTTCCAGACCTAACATTACTGTGTAATAGTTACCAAGGTCTCCAGTGTTCCAGACCTAACATTACAGTGTAATAATTACCAAGGCCTTCAGTGTTTTACACCTAACATTACAGTGTAATAGTTACCAAGGCCTCCAGTGTTCTACACCTAACATTACAGTGTAATAGTTACCAAGGCCTTCAGTGTTCTAGACCTAACATAACTGTGTAATAGTAACAAAGGCCTCCAGTGTTCTACACCTAACATTACAGTGTAATAGTTACCAAGGTCTCCAGTGTTCTAGACCTAACATTACTTTGTAATAGCTACCAAGGCCTCCAGTGTTCTACACCTAACATTACTGTGTAATAGTTACCAAGGTCTCCAGTGTTCTAGACCAAACATTACAGTGTAATAGTTACCAAGGTCCCCAGTGTTCTAAACCTAACATTACTGTGTAATAGCTACCAAGGTCTCCAGTGTTCTAGACCTTACATTACTGTGTAATAGTAACCAAGGTCTCCAGTGTTTTACACCTTACATTACAGTGTAATAGTTACCAAGGTCTCCAGTGTTCTAGACCTAACATTACAGTGTAATAGTTACCAAGGTCTCCAGTGTTCTACACCTAACATTACAGTGTAATAGCTACCAAGGTCTCCAGTGTTCTAGACCTAACATTACTGTTTAATAGTTACCAAGGTCTCCAGTGTTCTAGACCTAACATTACTGTGTAATAGTTACCAAGGTCTCCAGTGTTCTACACCTAACATTACTGTGTAATAGTTACCAAGGTCTCCAGTGTTCTAGACCTAACATTACTGTGTAATAGTTACCAAGGTCTCCAGTGTTCTTTACCTAACATTACAGTGTAATAGTTACCAAGGTCTCCAGTGTTCTACACCTAACATTACTGTGTGATAGTTACCAAGGTCTCCAGTGTTCTACACCTAACATTACTGTGTAATAGTTACCAAGGTCTCCAGTGTTCTACACCTAACATTACTGTGTTATAGTTACCAAGGTCTCCAGTGTTCTATACCTAACATTACTGTGTAATAGTTACCAAGGCCTCCAGTGTTCTACACCTAACATTTCAGTGTAATAGTTACCAAGGTCTCCAATGTTCTACACCTAACATTATTGTGTAATAGTTACCAAGGTCTCCAGTGTTCTACACCTAACATTACAGTGTAATAGTTACCAAGGTCTCCAGTGTTCTACACCTAACATTACTGTGTAACAGTTACCAAGGTCTCCAGTGTTCTAGACTTAACATTACAGTGTAATAGTTACCAAGGTCTCCAGTGTTCTACACCTAACATTACTGTGTAATTGTTACCAAGGTCTCCAGTGTTCTAGACCTTACATTACTGTGTAATAGTTACCAAGGCCTTCAGTGTTCTAGACCTAACATTACAGTGTAATAGTTACCAAGGTCTCCAGTGTTTTAGACCTAACATTACTGTGTAATAGTTACCAAGGCCTCCAGTATTCTACACCTAACATTACTGTGTAATAGTTACCAAGGCCTCCAGTGTTCTACACCTAACATTACTGTGTGATAGTTACCAAGGTCTCCAGTGTTTTACACCTAACATTACTGTGTAATAGTTACCAAGGTCTCCAGTGTTCTAGACCTAACATTACTGTGTAATAGTTACCAAGGTCTCCAGTGTTCTTTACCTAACATTACAGTGTAATAGTTACCAAGGTCTCCAGTGTTCTACACCTAACATTACTGTGTGATAGTTACCAAGGTCTCCAGTGTTCTAGACCTAACATTACTGTGTAATAGTTACCAAGGTCTCCAGTGTTCTACACCTAACATTACTGTGTTATAGTTACCAAGGTCTCCAGTGTTCTATACCTAACATTACTGTGTAATAGTTACCAAGGCCTCCAGTGTTCTACACCTAACATTTCAGGGTAATAGTTACCAAGGTCTCCAATGTTCTACACCTAACATTACTGTGTAATAGTTACCAAGGTCTCCAGTGTTCTACACCTAACATTACTGTGTAATAGTTACCAAGGTCTCCAGTGTTCTACACCTAACATTACTGTGTAACAGTTACCAAGGTCTCCAGTGTTCTAGACTTAACATTACAGTGTAATAGTTACCAAGGTCTCCAGTGTTCTAGACCTCACATTACTCTGTAATTGTAACCAAGGTCTCCAGTGTTCTAGACCTTACATTACTGTGTAATAGTTACCAAGGCCTTCAGTGTTCTAGACCTAACATTACAGTGTAATAGTTACCAAGGTCTCCAGTGTTTTAGACCTAACATTACTGTGTAATAGTTACCAAGGCCTCCAGTATTCTACACCTAACATTACTGTGTAATAGTTACCAAGGCCTCCAGTGTTCTACACCTAACATTACTGTGTGAGAGTTACCAAGGTCTCAAGTGTTTTACACCTAACATTACTGTGTGATAGTTACCAAGGTCTCCAGTGTTTTACACCTAACATTACAGTGTAATAGTTACCAAGGTCTCCAGTGTTTTAGACCTAACATTACTGTGTAATAGTTACCAAGGCCTCCAGTATTCTACACCTAACATTACTGTGTGATAGTTACCAAGGTCTCCAGTGTTTTACACCTAACATTACTGTGTAATAGTTACCAAGGTCTCCAGTGTTCTACACCTAACATTACTATGTAATAGTTACCAAGGTCTTCAGTGTTCTACACCTAACATTACTGTGTAATAGTTACCAAGGTCTCCAGTGTTCTACACCTAACATTACAGTGTAATAGTTACCAAGGTCTTCAGTGTTCTAGACCTAACATTACAGTGTAATAGTTACCAAGGTCTCCAGTGTCCTAGACCTAACATTACAGTGTAATAGTTACCAAGGTCTCCAGTGTTCTAGACCTAACATTACTGTGTAATAGTTACCAAGGTCTCCAGTGTTCTAGACCTAACATTACAGTGTAATAGTTACAAAGGTCTCCAGTGTTCTACACCTAACATTACAGTGTAATAGTTACCAAGGTCTCCAGTGTTCTACACCTAACATTACTGTGTAATAGTTACCAAGGCCTCCAGTGTTCTGCACCTAACATTACAGTGTAATAGTTACCAAGGCCTCCAGTGTTCTACACCTAACATTACTGTGTAATAGTTACCAAGGCCTCCAGTGTTCTACACCTAACATTACTGTGTAATAGTTACCAAGGTCTCCAGTGTTCCAGACCTAACATTACTGTGTAATAGTTACCAAGGTCTCCAGTGTTCTACACCTAACATTACTGTGTAATAGTTACCAAGGTCTCCAGTGTTCCAGACCTAACATTACAGTGTAATAGTTACCAAGGCCTCCAGTGTTCTACACCTAACATTACTGTGTAATAGTTACCAAGGCCTCCAGTGTTCTACACCTAACATTACTGTGTTATAGTTACCAAGGTCTCCAGTGTTCTTCACCTAACATTACTCTGTAATTGTTACCAAGGTCTCCAGTGTTCTAGACCTTACATTACTGTGTAATAGTTACCAAGGCCTTCAGTGTTCTAGACCTAACATTACAGTGTAATAGTTACCAAGGTCTCCAGTGTTTTAGACCTAACATTACTGTGTAATAGTTACCAAGGCCTCCAGTATTCTACACCTAACATTACAGTGTAATAGTTACCAAGGCCTCCAGTGTTCTACACCTAACATTACTGTGTGAGAGTTACCAAGGTCTCAAGTGTTTTACACCTAACATTACTGTGTAATAGTTACCAAGGTCTCCAGTGTTTTACACCTAACATTACAGTGTAATAGTTACCAAGGTCTCCAGTGTTTTAGACCTAACATTACTGTGTATAGTTACCAAGGCCTCCAGTATTCTACACCTAACATTACTGTGTGATAGTTACCAAGGTCTCCAGTGTTCTAGACCTAACATTACTGTGTAATAGTTACCAAGGTCTCCAGTGTTCTACACCTAACATTACTATGTAATAGTTACCAAGGTCTTCAGTGTTCTACACCTAACATTACTGTGTAATAGTTACCAAGGTCTCCAGTGTTCTACACCTAACATTACAGTGTAATAGTTACCAAGGTCTTCAGTGTTCTACACCTAACATTACTGTGTAATAGTTACCAAGGTCTCCAGTGTTCTACACCTAACATTACAGTGTAATAGTTACCAAGGTCTCCAGTGTTCTAGACCTAACATTACTGTGTAATAGTTACCAAGGTCTCCAGTGTTCTTTACCTAACATTACAGTGTAATAGTTACCAAGGTCTCCAGTGTTCTACACCTAACATTACTGTGTGATAGTTACCAAGGTCTCCAGTGTTCTAGACCTAACATTACTGTGTAATAGTTACCAAGGTCTCCAGTGTTCTACACCTAATATTACTGTGTTATAGTTACCAAGGTCTCCAGTGTTCTATACCTAACATTACTGTGTAATAGTTACCAAGGCCTCCAGTGTTCTACACCTAACATTTCAGGGTAATAGTTACCAAGGTCTCCAATGTTCTACACCTAACATTACTGTGTAATAGTTACCAAGGTCTCCAGTGTTCTACACCTAACATTACTGTGTAATAGTTACCAAGGTCTCCAGTGTTCTACACCTAACATTACTGTGTAACAGTTACCAAGGTCTCCAGTGTTCTAGACTTAACATTACAGTGTAATAGTTACCAAGGTCTCCAGTGTTCTAGACCTAACATTACTCTGTAATTGTTACCAAGGTCTCCAGTGTTCTAGACCTTACATTACTGTGTAATAGTTACCAAGGCCTTCAGTGTTCTAGACCTAACATTACAGTGTAATAGTTACCAAGGTCTCCAGTGTTTTAGACCTAACATTACTGTGTAATAGTTACCAAGGCCTCCAGTATTCTACACCTAACATTACTGTGTAATAGTTACCAAGGCCTCCAGTGTTCTACACCTAACATTACTGTGTGAGAGTTACCAAGGTCTCAAGTGTTTTACACCTAACATTACAGTGTAATAGTTACCAAGGTCTCCAGTGTTTTACACCTAACATTACAGTGTAATAGTTACCAAGGTCTCCAGTGTTTTAGACCTAACATTACTGTGTAATAGTTACCAAGGCCTCCAGTATTCTACACCTAACATTACTGTGTGATAGTTACCAAGGTCTCCAGTGTTTTACACCTAACATTACTGTGTAATAGTTACCAAGGTCTCCAGTGTTCTACACCTAACATTACTATGTAATAGTTACCAAGGTCTTCAGTGTTCTACACCTAACATTACTGTGTAATAGTTACCAAGGTCTCCAGTGTTTTACACCTAACATTACAGTGTAATAGTTACCAAGGTCTCCAGTGTTCTACACCTAACATTACTGTGTAATAGTTACCAAGGCCTCCAGTGTTCTGCACCTAACATTACAGTGTAATAGTTACCAAGGCCTCCAGTGTTCTACACCTAACATTACTGTGTAATAGTTACCAAGGCCTCCAGTGTTCTACACCTAACATTACTGTGTTATAGTTACCAAGGTCTCCAGTGTTCTTCACCTACCATTACTGTGTAATAGTTACCAAGGCCTCCAGTGTTCTACACCTAACATTACTGTGTAATAGTTACCAAGGCCTCCAGTGTTCCAGACCTAACATTACTGTGTAATAGTTACCAAGGTCTCCAGTGTTCCAGACCTAACATTACAGTGTAATAATTACCAAGGCCTTCAGTGTTCTACACCTAACATTACAGTGTAATAGTTACCAAGGCCTCCAGTGTTCTACACCTAACATTACAGTGTAATAGTTACCAAGGCCTTCAGTGTTCTACACCTAACATAACTGTGTAATAGTAACAAAGGCCTCCAGTGTTCTACACCTAACATTACAGTGTAATAGTTACCAAGGTCTCCAGTGTTCTAGACCTAACATTACTTTGTAATAGCTACCAAGGCCTCCAGTGTTCTAGACCTAACATTACTGTGTAATAGTTACCAAGGTCTCCAGTGTTCTAGACCTAACATTACTGTGTAATAGTTACCAAGGTCTCCAGTGTTCTACACCTAACATTACAGTGTAATAGTTACCAAGGTCTTCAGTGTTCTACACCTAACATTACAGTGTAATAGTTACCAAGGTCTCCAGTGTCCTAGACCTAACATTACAGTGTAATAGTTACCAAGGTCTCCAGTGTTCTAGACCTAACATTACTGTGTAATAGTTACCAAGGTCTCCAGTGTTCTAGACCTAACATTACAGTGTAATAGTTACCAAGGTCTCCAGTGTTCTACACCTAACATTACAGTGTAATAGTTACCAAGGTCTCCAGTGTTCTACACCTAACATTACTGTGTAATAGTTACCAAGGCCTCCAGTGTTCTGCACCTAACATTACATTGTAATAGTTACCAAGGCCTCCAGTGTTCTACACCTAACATTACTGTGTAATAGTTACCAAGGCCTCCAGTGTTCTACACCTAACATTACTGTGTTATAGTTACCAAGGTCTCCAGTGTTCTTCACCTAACATTACTCTGTAATTGTTACCAAGGTCTCCAGTGTTCTAGACCTTACATTACTGTGTAATAGTTACCAAGGCCTTCAGTGTTCTAGACCTAACATTACAGTGTAATAGTTACCAAGGTCTCCAGTGTTTTAGACCTAACATTACTGTGTAATAGTTACCAAGGCCTCCAGTATTCTACACCTAACATTACTGTGTAATAGTTACCAAGGCCTCCAGTGTTCTACACCTAACATTACTGTGTGAGAGTTACCAAGGTCTCAAGTGTTTTACACCTAACATTACTGTGTAATAGTTACCAAGGTCTCCAGTGTTTTACACCTAACATTACAGTGTAATAGTTACCAAGGTCTCCAGTGTTTTAGACCTAACATTACTGTGTAATAGTTACCAAGGCCTCCAGTATTCTACACCTAACATTACTGTGTGATAGTTACCAAGGTCTCCAGTGTTTTACACCTAACATTACTGTGTAATAGTTACCAAGGTCTCCAGTGTTCTACACCTAACATTACTATGTAATAGTTACCAAGGTCTTCAGTGTTCTACACCTAACATTACTGTGTAATAGTTACCAAGGTCTCCAGTGTTCTACACCTAACATTACAGTGTAATAGTTACCAAGGTCTTCAGTGTTCTAGACCTAACATTACAGTGTAATAGTTACCAAGGTCTCCAGTGTCCTAGACCTAACATTACAGTGTAATAGTTACCAAGGTCTCCAGTGTTCTAGACCTAACATTAATGTGTAATAGTTACAAAGGTCTCCAGTGTTCTAGACCTAACATTACAGTGTAATAGTTACCAAGGTCTCCAGTGTTCTACACCTAACATTACAGTGTAATAGTTACCAAGGTCTCCAGTGTTCTACACCTAACATTACTGTGTAATAGTTACCAAGGCCTCCAGTGTTCTGCACCTAACATTACAGTGTAATAGTTACCAAGGCCTCCAGTGTTCTACACCTAACATTACTGTGTAATAGTTACCAAGGCCTCCAGTGTTCTACACCTAACATTACTGTGTTATAGTTACCAAGGTCTCCAGTGTTCTTCACCTACCATTACTGTGTAATAGTTACCAAGGCCTCCAGTGTTCTACACCTAACATTACTGTGTAATAGTTACCAAGGCCTCCAGTGTTCCAGACCTAACATTACTGTGTAATAGTTACCAAGGTCTCCAGTGTTCCAGACCTAACATTACAGTGTAATAATTACCAAGGCCTTCAGTGTTCTACACCTAACATTACAGTGTAATAGTTACCAAGGCCTCCAGTGTTCTACACCTAACATTACAGTGTAATAGTTACCAAGGCCTTCAGTGTTCTACACCTAACATAACTGTGTAATAGTAACAAAGGTCTCCAGTGTTCTACACCTAACATTACAGTGTAATAGTTACCAAGGTCTCCAGTGTTCTAGACCTAACATTACTTTGTAATAGCTACCAAGGCCTCCAGTGTTCTACACCTAACATTACTGTGTAATAGTTACCAAGGTCTCCAGTGTTCTAGACCTAACATTACAGTGTAATAGTTACCAAGGTCCCCAGTGTTCTAAACCTAACATTACTGTGTAATAGCTACCAAGGTCTCTAGTGTTCTAGACCTTACATTACTGTGTAATAGTTACCAAGGTCTCCAGTGTTCTACACCTAACATTACTGGGTAATAGTAACCAAGGTCTCCAGTGTTCTACACCTTACATTACAGTGTAATAGTTACCAAGGTCTCCAGTGTTCTAGACCTAACATTACAGTGTAATAGTTACCAAGGTCTCCAGTGTTCTACACCTAACATTACAGTGTAATAGCTACCAAGGTCTCCAGTGTTCTAGACCTAACATTACTGTGTAATAGTTACCAAGGTCTCCAGTGTTCTAGACCTAACATTACAGTGTAATAGTTACCAAGGTCTCCAGTGTTCTACACCTAACATTACTGTGTAATAGTTACCAAGGTCTCCAGTGTTCTACACCTAACATTACTGTGTAATAGTTACCAAGGTCTCCAGTGTTCTTTACCTAACATTACAGTGTAATAGTTACCAAGGTCTCCAGTGTTCTACACCTAACATTACTGTGTGATAGTTACCAAGGTCTCCAGTGTTCTAGACCTAACATTACTGTGTAATAGTTACCAAAGTCTCCAGTGTTCTACACCTAACATTACTGTGTTATAGTTACCAAGGTCTCCAGTGTTCTATACCTAACATTACTGTGTAATAGTTACCAAGGCCTCCAGTGTTCTACACCTAACATTTCAGTGTAATAGTTACCAAGGTCTCCAATGTTCTACACCTAACATTACTGTGTAATAGTTACCAAGGTCTCCAGTGTTCTACACCTAACATTACAGTGTAATAGTTACCAAGGTCTCCAGTGTTCTACACCTAACATTACTGTGTAACAGTTACCAAGGTCTCCAGCGTTCTAGACTTAACATTACAGTGTAATAGTTACCAAGGTCTCCAGTGTTCTACACCTAACATTACTGTGTAATTGTTACCAAGGTCTCCAGAGTTCTAGACCTAACATTACTCTGTAATAGTTACCAAGGTCTCCAGTGTTCTAGACCTTACATTACTGTGTAATAGTTACAAAGGCCTTCAGTGTTCTAGACCTAACATTACAGTGTAATAGTTACCAAGGTCTCCAGTGTTCTACACCTAACATTACTGAATAATAGTTACCAAAGTCTCAGGTGTTCTACACCTAACATTACTGTGTAATAGTTACCAAGGTCTCCAGTGTTCTACACCTAACATTACAGTGTAATAGTTACCAAGGTCTCCAGTGTTCTACACCTAACATTACTGTGTAATAGTTACCAAGGTCTCCAGTGTTCTACACCTAACATTACTGTGTAATAGTTACCAAGGTCTCCAGTGTTCTACACCTAACATTACAGTGTAATGGTTACCATGGTCTCCAGTGTTCTACACCTAACATTACAGTGTAATAGTTACCAAGGTCTCCAGTGTTCTACACCTAACATTACAGTGTAATAGTTACCAAGGTCTCCAGTGTTCTACACCTAACATTACAGTGTAATAGTTACCAAGGTCTCCAGTGTTCTACACCTAACATTACAGTGTAATATTTACCAAGGTCTCCAGTGTTCTACACTTAACATTACTGTGTAATAGTTACCAAGGTCTCCAGTGTTCTACACCTAACATTACAGTGTAATAGTTACCAAGGTCTCCAGTGTTCTAGACCTAACATTACAGTGTAATAGTTACCAAGGTCTCCAGTGTTCTAGACCTAACATTACTGTGTAATAGTTACCAAGGTCTCCAGTGTTCTAGACCTAACATTACAGTGTAATAGTTACCAAGGTCTCCAGTGTTCCAGACCTAACATTACTGTGTAATAGTTACCAAGGTCTCCAGTGTTCCAGACCTAACATTACAGTGTAATAGTTACCAAGGTCTCCAGTGATCTACACCTAACATTACTGTGTAATAGTTACCAAGGTCTCCAGTGTTCTAGACCTAACATTACTGTGTAATAGTTACCAAGGTCTCCAGTGTTCTAGACTTAACTTTACAGTGTAATAATAAAGTTCCCTGAATTAGGGCGAGGGAACCAACGTCCTGGTTGTGGTAAGGCAGTAACGGTACGTTATAGGAATCTTGGATGCCAAATAGTATTCGCTAGACCTCCATCAGGTTAAGTAGGTATAATAAATAATGAGGATGGAGCATTTATAAACATCTAGATTCCGTAGTTTTATTAGCAGGTTGGCATGTTTCGGCTAGCTAGGCTAGCTGTCATCAGAACCAGTGTAATAGTTACCAAGGCCTCCAGTGTTCTGGCAGTGGAGCGTTGATGCCCTCCCTCGCGATCCACAGCAGGTGAGGTTCTGTACGGGGGTCTATACCAATGATCTGAGCATACTCAACAATTTCTGAAAGGTGCAGAATACAATATTATATATTTTACTGCTGATACAATTAAGCAAGGATGAACGCATACTTGCCAACCCTCCCTATTTAGGAGGGAGACTCCCGATTTTGAAGCCTAAAATTCTGAATTTTCAGCCAATGAATTTGCTTAACTATTACTATGTTTTTAGATCTGATGATTTCATCTGATAGAACAACTCAAAAGAACACATATTATTTATGCTTTAATTTCTGAGCATGCGTTATCTCCCCCATGGAAATTTCAAAAAGTTAGCAAGTATGCGAACGTTATATTTTGTTTTGGTTATGAGTGGATAAAGCTACAATTATTTTTCAAATAAAGGTTTAAAATAAAAATTTCTTGTATTCCAATTTTTCCATATTGAGCAGGCTCAAAAACCAAATTGAAGCATGTAATTATTCCACCCACTTAAATGTTTATAGAATAAAGAGTAATGCTGTCACCAGTGTTTCATTTAGCCCTATTGCTAGACACTAAATATGCCACTGATGGATTAATCAAGCTGACGGTTTGTTGTATTTATGGGCAGATTGGTCGAGTGGTTAACACGATCCCCGTAATCGTCATACGCATGGAACATTCAGAGAAAGTGTTTTTCTCCTGCCCACACAACTCCAACAACCCAGGTTGAGTATAAAATGGTCTGGAGTGTTGCAGTATCTGTGTTGTAGCATTCAAGTGAGGTGGCACTCTAAAAGATGCAATTGGAAACACAGTCCCACTACAAATAGAACACAATTCATCTCCAGCACACACACATACATACACACATATTGAAATGTTAGCCAGGTGGTATAGAACAAGTAGTTAGCGCCTGATAAGGCAGCTCCTGCGAACTCCTCAGAATTGTATATGAAAGAACTGTATGTGTTAATTGTATTGATTGTATGAGAATTGTAAATCTATGTACTTTTAAGCGCTTTAGAGTGGCTTATGTTAGCTAGATAGGGCGCTATATCAAATGTTGTATATTATTATTATTATTTAAATTTTGTAATTACTGTAGTGTTTTACATGTATTTAAAATTCGAAATGGTGAAATAAGCATTTTTTTTATATTTCTCAATCATGACTATAATTGATGCACTTTTGTCAAGTGGTTTTGATAAATAGGTGATACTTTGACAGTGTTGATTAGATTAACCTACATAATTAATGGGCCATCTGCCAACTGTTGCATACATGGTCAGCTATATAGGCCTAGTAAAGATTGTTCTAGTCTAGTTACAAATACATTCAGGTCTTACCATCTTCACTAGGCTGATAATTTTCGTCGTAATCCTCTTCTAGGATAACCTGATCGTTGATCATCATCCGTCCCGCGTCCATTTTCACTCCAAACTTTCATCAAAACCTTTCAACTGTCAAAGCAAAACATGAAATAAAATTACTTTTGTTTTGAACAGATCGATATAGAAGCAAGGCTTTGCATAACCCAGGTTTGTAAAGCTGCCTTCTCTATAAATAAAATGTGTCTGTTTTGTTATCACACTTTAATGCAGAATGTAAACAAGACATTTTGTGCAAGTTTTTGACATTTCGCCAGTGCATTGTTTTTGCCCAGACACGTTCTGTCAGTGGAATTCCAACATTTTTCGATGTAGTTTTAAGATTTCTATAGTGCAAAACTGTTCCTTTACACGCATACTTACATGATAAAGAAGCACAGTTTATAAAATCATCTTGTTCATCTATATTATTAGTTTCACACCCCATTTAAATTTCCAACAAGTTTAAACGTCTTGCTATTTTCACGCCATACTGCTTCCTTGACAGTGAGGAATTGTGGGAAATTTTGTGTTTCCGGGGGACTGGTTATTAGTCCATTGTAAAAGCAAGGTGCGTGTTAGATAATAAATCAATAGAGATTTGTTAAATTCAAATGATATCGAATTGCTAACGGAATTTTGAATTACCATTATTCACTTTAAATGTTTTCCACAAGTAACACAATGTTTTCAAAAATCATCCCTTGCGTTATAGGGAGGAATCATTATTTGGAAATTGCGGAGCCTTTCGTTTATGCGGAAAAACCGGTTTGTTTGTTTTTAAACTGACATTTTTGGGTATATTTCCGAGCAAACCAACACATGTTCTTGCAAGACTTACCAAGCTTCCATATGATTTGCCTTAAATCGGCATCAGATAGCAATCGTTAAGCCCGCCCCTAACTTATTTCATAAACGATCAACTCTGGTCGAACTGGTCTAACCATTTGGATCACCGTATTTGAAGGAGTTGTTTCCCTTTGACCATGTGATTGTTTAAAACAAAAGAATTAACTTAAAATTGAATTTTATTATTTATGATTATTTATTTATAGCAAAATATGTTTTTTTTAACAGATGTGCTAGGCCTTTATCACGGATTTAAAATACCATTTTAAGGTACTTAATCATCATCATCATCATCATTATCATCATCATCATCATCATCATCTTTCTTTCCTCTATAAAATAGACGTAACACCCACACCCGCTGCACCTTTTAAATTTAGTAATTATAATATATCCAAAATTTTGATGTTAACCCTTAATAATGAAACATGAAATTATGGTCGGCTTGAAATTAGACAATTTAGAGTCTTAATATTTTCCGCAATATTCCATTCCATATCACAACATGCTCTCCTCAGAATAGTTTTCTCTAGATTTCTTCTCAACATTGTTTATTCCTTTTTTTTTATATTTTTTTTTATTTTGAAATCATTTTTAGACAAAAGACAATAGACAATTTTACAAAAGCAATCAGGGAACAAATTACATTAACAAGACATATTGTATTTCACCATACAGCACACCCGCTCACCCACACATACATCCTCACCCTCCTTCACACACACACACATACATACACAGTTGACACACATTCATATACTTAACTTGCATACACAATTAGAAAAAGTAAAGGGAGGGAGTTGGAAACAGGAATAGTACAGAGAGGAAATTGGAAGCAAGAACATTATGAGTCACAGACAAAAGAGCTAGAAAATTGAAATATATGAGATGTGGATAATTATATTTATAAAGTGTTTTACAAAAAGGGAAAAAAAAAAAAAAACATGTCTGATTTTATATTTGAGTATTATGTAATTCTTAAATGTCGAGTTGAATAAAAGTTTTCCACTTACTCCAAGTATTATTAAATTTTGTTTTGAAAGAGACGTTTTGACCATTTGCTATATATTTCTGAGTGTTGTAATGCACTTTTATACTATTTGCCAAAGAATTGATACTTAAAGATTTATTAAAACATCTGGTTCTATAGATGTACTGTTTGATTATCAAAATTATGGCATTGTCAACTGTAGAATTAACACTGTTTTTAGTAAGCCCAAAAAGAAAAGATTGTTTGTTCATAGAAAAGGGAATAAAAAGTGCATCTAAAAGTGCTTCAAAATTTTGCAATAGATTTTGTACTTCTTGACATTCCCACATCAAATGGATTATTGTCTCTCTTTCAGAATTACAAAAAGTACACGTAGGGCTGACAACTATACCATATTTGAATAATTTGGAATTTGTGGTTAGAAAATAATGAGAAATGCGATATTGAAGCCATTGCAGTTTAGTATTTTTCGTGACTTTGTAAGGAATTTCGAATATTTTATTCCATTCTCCTTCATTGAATAAAAACTCTTCTTGCCATTTTAATTTACCAGTAGGCTCAGTGTCTGTTTTATTAAAAATAGTATAAAGAAATTTGGAATCAGTAATATTTGGAAGGAAAACCAGTATATTTGGAGGAACATAAGGGCGTAAAAATGGTAGAATATCTTGCGGTAAGGGGTTTGGCAAACATTTACGAACAGCAGATATTAATCCTTGAAATTGAAGAAAGTTGGTATGTAATTGAAATTTTTGTGAAAATTCTTCAAAAGAATAGAAAGTAATAGTGTCTGAATCATTCAAAAGATCTGCAATTGTATGTATTCCTGATTTATACCATGTTTTGTAGAAAATAGGTTTACCGCCAACTGTTATGTCTTTGTTATACCAAATGCACTTTGTCAAAAAAGATTTGTTCTGTAGTTCTTTCATTACTTTTGTGTTATTCAGTTTGTACCAGACTTTGAAAACATCTTTCCAAAAATCATTTTTACAAAGGTTACTACTATTCAATATATATTCACCACCAATATTCAATAAAAGGTCCATATCAATATTTTCTTTTAAGATGGATTTCCATTTCCCTTCAGTTCTATATAATCTTCTAATCCACCCTAATTTAAGAGAGTTTATAAAAGCACTTAAATTCAGCATTTTCAAACCACCTTTACAATAATTTTGAACAACATTGCTTCTTTTAACTTTGTCTGTTTTACTATCCCATAAAAATTCAAATAAAATTGTATTTAGTTCCTTTATAACTTTTTCACTTGGATTTGGAAGAGATATAAAAAGATGGTTAAATTGGGAGATCATTAATGACTTGATGATATGGACCTTACCAATTGGAGTAAGTTTCCTTTTTTTCCAGGTATTGATTAAACTTTTTAATTTTACTATTTTTTTATCAAAATTTAGTTTAGGAATATTGTTTAGATTAACATCAAAATCAATACCAAGTAGTGTAAATCTAGTTTTCCCCCAATTAAGATTTAACTCTGGAAGCATCGTTTCTTCGCTATATTTCATACTACCAATCCAAATTATTTCAGTTTTATCTACATTCATTTTTAACCCAGATATATATTGAAAGGAAGTTAATTCTGTAAGAGTTTCATGAAGTGATTTCTCTGACCCGTCTAGTGCAAGAAATGTTTATTCCTTTTAATTTGCTGTCGTTCATGTTCCATATACTTCCGTCTGTGTTTTCTTCTTATTAATTTTCCTCCTCGCACCTTCGTTGAGGATTGATGCTTACTTGGATGTGACCAAGATTTACATGGCGGATGTTGTCGATGAAGCAGAAGACGCTTACTCTTACGGAACACCTTGTCCTTTTAAGATGGTCTCCATGTAAATCTTTCCTTTGTTCCTATTTTGCCTCTAGTTTAATCGATTTTGGGTTTGAATTATGGTTTGGTTGACGCTTTGGTATTCTCTGATTTTCTCAATTCCTGTCTCTAGTTCTTATGGTCTCCTTCGTTTCTCTGTGATACTTAATTGACAGAGTTCGTGTTGCAGCATATGTATTCAGGTAACATAACAAAGTGGGCACTTTGACCGAAAGGACCTTCATACTTCATGTCTTTTATCATTGCTTCCTCTTTTGTTATTACAATGCACTCCTCTTTATATCAAGTTGCATTTGTCAGACAAAAACATGATATTAACAGGAATGTGACATTAAGAGAAATATGTTTTCCCACTTAATCTAGTGCATTTTCAATCTCCATAACTAAAAGTAAGCTATTCAATGTACATGTTTCAATATATAGAGATAACATTATTGCAATTAGAAATCATTTTTGGGTTATTTTTTATTTTCTTTGCGACATTTTGTACAAGTTGTATCTGAAATCAATGGAAATGACATTATTTGCTGGATATTTTACGCGATTGGTTAAAAAACATGATATTCAGAGGAATTCACCTCAAAATACATGATATTAACCAAATAAAATTACATAAATTATATAGAAAGAAAAATGGTGCTTGGGAAAAACATGATATAAAGAGGAACGTGACGTTAACTGGGGTGATATTAAGTGGAGTCCACTGTATCAGGTACAATATACTCGGTTCACATCCCACTCTCATTCTGGTAAAGTTGCTTGTATGCCGAGTCAAAGGGTAATCTCTGCAATTTATGAATCTTTCGCTCTCTTGATCATTTCTCGCTGATTGAAAATCAGTTCTTGTAAGGTTGAAGTATCCCATAATCAGTATATCGATCAGTGATTTCCTTTGTAAATGTTGCGGTAGAGTTTGAAAGTTTATTCGGTTCACCTGGCAATTCGGACTTTTGTCAATACCACCCATTCATACACAGTCATTTTCAATAAGTAATATCATTTATGAATATATCATAGCCATATATTAATTATTCGCTTTGTTTGGTGAGAGTTTCTAGATAGACTTTTGTTACTCCAACAACTTGTACAAATACTCTGGCAAAATTCAAGAAACATCTGAAGACGTACCTTTTCACGTCTGCATATTAGGGTGCCAACTTAAACGACATGTATATACTGACATTTGTTTATCTACAGTAGATGTTGTTCGTATTTATATGTATTTTTTTATATTATCACATTAGCTAAGATTGTAATAACTTCTTTATTTATGCAGTGTAAGTATTAAATTATTATCTTCATGTTGTGAAGCGCTTTAGAGTAATTTTACAAATTATATAGAGCGCTATATAAATGCTGTATATTATTATTATTGTAAATTTTATTTGATGTTTATTAATTTTATTTCAGTTAATCCACGTTATGTCCATATATAGCTGAAACAAATTATCAGGTCCTTGTGATGCTATCACGGTTGTGCGCCTTAAACCCACAGACTCACAGTTTTACCTCTAATTTCTTTTAAGGTTTATTTAAGTACTTTGCGTAGGCCATGGTGCTAATCTATGTTAACAGTTTACCAAGAAAGTAATACATCTGCTGTTACAATAATCGATCAAATCAGCGCAAATGTCCCTGTAAGAGCACACCATAGAAACAAAAACCAGTGGGAGTGATAATTAAAACCCAGAAAAAGTTCCTTACCATACTGATATGACAGTACAATCTAAAGTCCTTTTACCTAATGTTCTGTTCAGAAGAAATAAAAACACGCTATTTCTAAGGTTTCAAATAAAAACTTTCACTTGTACTGTGATGGTTTCATATAGACTTACCCCTTTTAGATGTATTTGCATATTTGAGGGGTAAACACTTTAATATTTATTGTATACAGGACACCCATTTTACTGTAGATATAGAAAATATGATTAGAACAGAATGTGGCTACGCCTGTTACTTCAGCTCTTTTAATTCTAATTCAAGGGGGGTAGCAATTTTATTTAATAATAATTTTGAAGTTAATGTTGTAAAAGAAAAGAAAAGTTCAGATGGTATTTTTTTAGCACTAGACATCATTATAGATGAAAAGAGATTTACCCTTATTACTCTATATGGACCAAATACAGATACACCTTGCTTTTATGATAAGGTTATAGATATCATATCTGAATTTAGTAATGAAGCATTTGTTATATGCGGAGATTTTAACTTAGTTTTGAACCCTGATTTAGACTGTAATAACTATAGGCAAGTTAACAACCCAAAAGCAAGAGACAGACTTGTTGAAATAATAGAGGAATTAGGACTTATTGATATATATAGAGAACTACACCCAGACAGTAAAAGGTACACATGGAGGAGAACAAGTCCAGTAAAACAAGCAAGGTTAGATTATTTTTTAGTTTCAGATAACCTTTTTTCTTGTATACAGAAAACTAATATTGACCCAGGATACCGTTCAGATCACTCCATTCCATTTATAGCAATGAAATTTAATGAATTTAAGAAGGGCAAAGGTTTATGGAAATCTAACAACTCTCTACTACATGATTTGGATTATTTGAATTTAATAAATAACCATATTCTTGATGTTAAAATTCGATATGCTCTGCCTATACATAACTTGAATAGTTTAGACGATATTTCAAATCAAGATATTAAGTTTACAATAAATGATCAACTCTTTTTAGAGTCTCTTTTATGTGAAATTAGGGGGAAAACCATTTCGTATGCTTCGTATAAGAAAAAACGGAGAAATTTTGAAGAACAAGATTTAAAGGATAAAATCAAACAAATAGAATCAAAAGAGGATGTAGATTTAGAAGAGTTAGAAGATTGCAAAACAAAACTAGAATCAATTAGAAAGCATAAACTTAAAGGGAGTATATTAAGGTCTAAAGTGAAATGGGTAGAAGAAGGTGAAAAACCTACCAGATATTTCTTTAATCTAGAAAATAGGAATTTTGTAACAAAAATTATACCTGTTATAGAAAAGGAAGATGGGGAAATAATAAGAAATCAAGAAGAAATTTTAAATGAAGTGAAACCATTTTATGAAAAGTTGTATTCAGAAGACAATGAATTGCATAATATAAATCTGAATGAATATCTTAATGACAATAATATACCAAAATTAAACATTATGGAAACAAACAGTCTGGAGGGTAATATAACTTTAAGTGAAGCATCTCGCACCTTAAAAAATATGAAAAATAGTAAAAGTCCAGGTTCTGATGGCTTCACAGTGGAATTTTTAAAATGTTTTTGGAAGCAATTAGGTCATTTTGTGGTAAGATCTATTCAGTATGGATTTTCTATTAATAATTTATCTGTAACACAAAAACAGGGAATCATAACATGTTTACCAAAGGGAGAGAGGCCAAGACAATTTTTGAAGAATTGGAGACCCATTTCACTTCTGAATACAATTTATAAAATTGCTTCAGGTACAATTGCTAATAGAATAAGGAATGTTTTAGATAAACTTATAAGTAATGATCAGTCTGGTTTTATTTCAGGTAGGTATATAGGTGAAATACTAGAATTATATATGATATTATGCATTATGCGGAAGAGAATGATATTCCTGGTATGTTACTTACTGTCGATTTTGAAAAAGCTTTTGACTCTGTTAGTTGGGATTTTATTGATAAAGTGCTTGCATTTTTTAACTTTGGGAATGACATAAGGAACTGGGTTCGGGTTTTTCAAAAGGGTTCAAATTCTTCTGTAAATCAGGGGAGAAATTTATCATCATTTTTCAATATCAAACGTGGATGCAGGCAAGGTGATCCTATCTCTCCTCATTTATTTATTTTATGTGCAGAAGTTTTAGCAATTAGGATAAGAAATAATGTTAATATTAAGGGAATAGATATAGATGACACTCCCATACTATTATCTCAATATGCAGATGATACATCAGTTATCCTTGATGGATCTAGAAATTCTTTAAAGGAGACACTGGAAGAGTTACAAAAATATGCAGATATATCTGGGTTAAAAGTAAACAAAAGTAAGACAGAGGTAATATGGATAGGTAACATGAAATATAGTGAGGAACAATTTTGTCCAGAATGGAACTTACATTGGGGAAATCATAAATTTACTATTTTGGGTATTGAGTTCCATATAGATTTACATAAAATGATTAAAATGAACTTTGACAAGAAATTAGTCTCTTTTAAAGAATTGGAATAAAAGGTTGCTTACTCCTATCGGTAAAATCCAAATAATCAAATCACTGTTGGTATCACAATTTAACCACCTTTTTATAGCTCTGCCTAATCCTGACTTATTTTTTATCAAGAGATTAAATTCGGAGCTCTATAACTTTCTCTGGAATAGTAAAGTAGACAAAGTGAAAAGAGACATTATTATAAAAGACTTTACAGAAGGGGGTCTAAAAATGATAGATATACATTCTTTTATTAGGGCACTAAAATTAACCTGGATCAGAAGGTTATACACAAAATCAAGTAAGTGGCAATATATCTTGGGCAAAAGTATTGATATTGGCATGTTGGCTAGCTGCAGATCAGGGTACATGTGGTAATGACCACAGGAGTTACTTCCCTTGTGTTGGAACTCTCCGGTAGAGAGTCGCGTAAATAGAGATACTGGAGCCTGAACAAGACGGAGCTAACCAACCTGTGCCTTCGGGACTAGTATCTGCCGCTTGACTGTGTGTCAAATACCCAGACTGTGTGTCTGGAAGGGCGGAGCTGTGTGGCCGTCTTTATGTATATGTTTTGGGTGTTCTATGTGTAATAAATTACTACATTGGCGACGAGGATAATTCGGAGCGGGTTTCGCGCCATTTGTCACGTGTTTCAAAAAATCGCTGCAAATTGTTTACAACCTCTGTTTTTGTATGTGAATCGTTTAGATACTGAATTTATCACTTTTAGATGTGTAATTAGTACACGCTGACGTTATATATTTGTAGAGTTCCCAATATTTAATTACAAATCTGATCGTAAACACGTTTACATAACACAGGGACTTGTGGACCAGAATTTATTTATGTACATGTAGTACATGGGCTGCACACACTTACATTGTATATTAATTGAGATTTCAACTTGCAATTTTTACTGTAGCGATTTCCTTATTATTTGATTGTATAAGCTGTATACAAACAGTATACCTAATCCAATTTGTAGAGGTGAGGCAAACACCCCCCCCCCTTTCAATTTTCTTGTAAATTTCTTAAATTAATTTAGCACATTAAGCAACGTGGTTGGTGATTTATTCGCCTTTTCCCTTGCTTAATTGTGGTAACATTATAAACCTGTGTTACTCATTTATCTTTAAAGTTCTATACAGTACATATTTTTTTTTTAATTCTATCTGAACATTTGTCTTTCTTGTCCGATATATGTACACCTTGTAATAAGCAATGTGGTTGGTGATATTACTCGCCTTTTCCCTTGCTTAATGTTATTTCATGCGAAAGTTGTAGAACTTGTTTTATAATTTTTATTCAGAATTATACTGTGTAATTAGACTTGGCTGACATTAATTATTATTTTTTTGTAACCCTTCATTTTTCATGTCAAGTGTTCTATCTGTTATGCTGACTCGCGAGCAAACTTTGTAACCGGGAAGAAGTTTCCCCCATATCCAAAGATCCAAAGGAAAATAGTAAAAAGCGGTATTTGAAGTGCGGTTGGTGTTTTACTCGCCTTTTCCCCTTCAAATGTCCTCTTTGGCAGCCAGACCTGTTTTATAGAGAGGTTGGTGATTCATTCGCCTATACCCCTATCAAACAACTACAGATCAGCTAGATTGTCATCACAAAATGTCGGATGTAGAAAACACATTCAGTCAATTTACAGCCTGGCAGGACAAACAAAAGGCTGATACGGAACGATGGGCTGACAGTTTTCAGAAGTGTCTGGAATTGGAGAAAGAAGGAATCAAAGCTATGGTCGAAGCACAACGGGCAGAAAACAGGACTTTCAAAGAATATCTGGAGAAAGAACGTACAGATTTTAAATCTGTTGTTGA
Organism: Mimachlamys varia; assembly: GCA_947623455.1. Lineage (NCBI taxonomy): Eukaryota > Metazoa > Mollusca > Bivalvia > Pectinida > Pectinidae > Mimachlamys > Mimachlamys varia. The sequence continues at coordinate 33,403,228 of OX392545.1, forward strand.
CCATGCCCTCTCCAGGATGGAGGAAGCTGTGAAGAGGATTGAGGTCAGAGGTGGGGCGTCAGAGGACAGTGTGTACTTTCCTAGGAGATCAAGTGCATTTAGTTCCACACATAATTTCTCAGTTCCGTTTCCAGGACCTATGCCAATCTCTCGACCATTTCTAACTTCATGGTTTTCACATTGTGATACAAGACTCCCACCTCCACCTATTTTTCCAGAGAAAGTTACACCGGACATAAGCATTCCTGGACGTCCTATGGCAAGCAACGAGGATTCCCAAACAGCAAGCATAGCTGGTCAGACACCATCGTTACACCGAGGGAGAGAACGTAGACGAATGTCTCAAAGTTGTAGGTCTGGGAGCTATAACCGTCATGACATGAGCTCTTCTACAAATTCGGAGTCCAACAGTGGAACCAGCGATTCCAGTGAGCATTCACGGTCACGACGTAGAAGGAAAAAAAGTCCCCCATCAGTAAAACCTCAAACCTATAATGGGGAAGGAGAGTGGGATTCGTTCATTTTCCAGCAGGACCGGATGTCTAAACGGTATAAATGGAGCCGCCGAGAACAAAAAGAAAGACTTCTGGATTCTTTACGGGGTAAAGCTCTTGACTATGCAAGGGAACTTCGTCATGAAAAGTACGATAAACTGTGCAAGAAGTTGGCAAAACGCTTCAGTCAGAAGGAGGCACCAGTGTCAGCACGGAGACAACTGCAGTTTATCAAGCAAAAAGAGAATGAGAGCCTTGCTGAATTGTCTCAGAGGGTTCACTTTTTAGCTATGGATGGGTTACCAGGGGCATTGGAGGAGACAATAGACCAGATTGCTGTTGAGGCTTTCTTGCGGGCATGTAGGGACAAAGAAGCAGCCAGTATTGCTATGAGCAAGAATCCTAAATCCATTTATAAGGCTTTGCAGTACGCCAAGGAGGCTGTCAATAACAACAAGTTCTTATATGGATCTAAGCCTGCATTTGCGGGTCGCCAGGTAACCTTTGCAGAGGATGAAGATTGTAACAGAAATGCGGAGCACAGGGATGTACGGAGAGTAGCATCCATACGTAGAGAAACGGAGATGGGTGAACTTGTTACTCTTGTGAGGAGCTTGGTGAGCAAATTTGATAGTTCAGGGACAAAAATGTCACGGGATAGATCATTATCTCCTATAGGCTCTCCACGTTCGCAATCAAACAGCCCAAACAGGTTGTCTAAGCGGAAATGCTATCAATGTGAAGAGTATGGACACCTCCAACGTGACTGTCCGAAAAGGACAACGGGAGATCCGTCCATGTAAAATGTTAAACCCCACCGATACACCAGTTTAAAATGAAGTTCTGCATAAAACTGTGGCAGAGACTCTGGTCTCTATGGGCTTCTCAAGTGGAATGAGAGAGAGAAGATGGTTAGAACATTTACAGTAAAGGTTCAGAGTCAAATTGTGTTACCTCCTATTCCTGACAAAAGCTCGAGTGAACTTGATTTCTCAAGGTGATCCACAGGTGACCTGGAATGTGAAACCACACAAACACTCGAAGTGGAATACCAGCGCGACAGAAGACGCGTAGGACTCTGTTCGGATTTAAGAGTGAGGAACACCTGAAGGAGATGTTGAAAGCAGATGTCATATAATATAACCTTTTACATTGGAATGGGCATCTACAAAGACAACAACATTTGTGGAAAACGGGGAGGAAGGTGAACTCATCGCTCACTCTTGTGATGAAGTAGGGATGGATACAGACGATGAGGATGGCACTGCGGAAGAGGAAGATGAAATGGACAAAGTGGTCAATTCTAAAGAGAGTGTATCAAACCCAGACAGTATTGAGGAAAGCAAGAACTTGACTACGCATGTTGGCTGAAGTGTTCATTTACCTTCGCATTTGAAAGATTATGTCTTGTATTAGACCTGTTTAACAATCCGCTACTTTAGATAGTTTATATCATACTTGAAATCTGTGACTTTAATATTTTGTGTATGAAAATAGTCAATAGATGTGTACGTGTCCTTTTATATGACAGGGAGGAATGTGGTAATGACCACAGGAGTTACTTCCCTTGTGTTGGAACTCTCCGGTAGAGAGTCGCGTAAATAGAGATACTGGAGCCTGAACAAGACGGAGCTAACCAACCTGTGCCTTCGGGACTTGTATCTGCCGCTTGACTGTGTGTCAAATACCCAGACTGTGTGTCTGGAATGGCGGAGCTGTGTGGCCGTCTTTGTGTATATGTTTTGGGTGTTCTATATGTAATAAATTACTACATACATAAGGAAATGTGAAAAGAAATGTGAAAACCAGTTTTGGAAGGATGTATTCAACTCATGGGGATATCTTAAAGAGAAAGAGCAGACGGTAGTAAATGGGAATGTTTCAATAATGAGAACACCTATCTGGTTTAATAAAAACGTAACGGTAAACAAGAAAATGGTGTTTTATAAGGAATGGTATAAGAAGGGAATTGTTATATTCAACGATCTAATTAAATTGCCAAACTTGTTTACTTTCTTCACTTTTCAAGAATTCAAAGATAAATACAAAATCAATACCAACTTTCTTACATACTGTGGTATACTAAATTATGTTAAGAAATTTACTGCCAATAAACAATTAGAACATGAAAATCTAACTTATCCATTTATACCAATTAATATGGAAATATTTTTGAAAAAGAGTAAGGGGTCAAAAGAGTTTTACAACATACTTTCTCTGAATAACAATATATCGACTGGAAAAAGAAAATGGAATAACATATTCAAATTAGAAGATGAAGTTTGGAAAAGTATATTTATAACCCCTTTCGAGTGACTAATAATTCTAAATTACAGTGGCTTCAATATAGAATAAACCAACACATATTAACCACTAGTTCATATTTATTTAAAATTGGTTTAGCCGATAGTCCACATTGCTTCTTCTGTAAATCAGAATCAGAAACAATTATACATTTATTATGGGAGTGTCAATATGTACAATTATTTTTTGAGAACTTTGAACTTTTGTTAGAAGCACTACTAATTCCATTTACTTTCAATAAAGAAACATTCATTTTTGGAATGCGAAACAACAAAAGCATATATTATACAGCTGACAATCTTATATTACTCATTATGAAGAATTATATCTATAGAGCAAGATGTTTACAACAAACTTTATCAGTACAAGCATTAAAAATTATTATTAAAGATAATTATAATATTCAAAAATATATTTAACAATAGATGGAAAAAATGGGACAGATTATTAGAGATAACACCCAACTCCTGACAACACAATTGACATCTTGTGTGGCTGTACAGTTAAAATAAATTAACATAGACTTATATGATAGATAATCAGTACACTGCAAATATTTGTATTTTTATGACACGGCATAAATCTCTCTCTCTCTCTCCCTCTCTCTCTCTCTGCCTCTCTCTCCCTCTCATTCTCTCTCTCCCCCTCTCTCTCTCCCCCCTCTCTCTCCCCTCTCTCTCTCCCTCTCAATCTCTCATTCTCTTGGGAAAGAATGCGTGTGTGTGTATGTGTGTGTTTGAAAAAAACAAAGTGTGTATGTACATAAAAATCTGTTACATATGTCATTTATTGTTTATAAAACAATTGCAAATCATTATGAAAATAATGAAGATGATGATGATGATAAAATATGATGAAGAAGAAGATAGTTAGTTGTAACTGGTGATGACGATGACGGTATATGATGATGAAGATGTTGAAAGGTGATGATGAAGAAGATGAGTGTATACAATGTAAGTGATGATGACGATGAGTGTATCCGATATGATGATGATGTGTAAGTGTTGATGAAGATGATGCAGATGATGGATGTAACTGATGATAATGCAAATGATGAGTGTCACTGATGATGGTGAGTATAAATGATGATGATGATGATGATGATGATGATGATGACGAAGATGTTGAAAGATGATGATGACGAAGATGAGGAGTGTAAGTGATGATGGCAATGAGTGTATCCGATATGATGATGATGTGTAAGTGTTGATGAAGATGATGCAGATGATGGATGCAACTGATGCTGATGCAGATGAGTGTCACTGATGATGATGATTATAAATGACAGTGATGATGATGATGATGATGATGATGATGATGATTGTAAGTGTTGCTGATGATGAAGATGATGCTGATGATGGATGCAACTGATGATGATGCAGATGAGTGTCACTGTTGATGATGAGTATAAATGACAGTGATGATGATGATGATGATGATTATGATGATGATGATGATGATGATGATGATTGTAAGTGTTGCTGATGATGATGATGATTGTAACTGATGATGATGATGATGATGATGATGATGGCTATTGTTGTTGATTGTAAAAGTTGAAATTGATGATGTTATAACTGGAAAAAAATCAAAAAAGTTATGAAAAAAAGACATACCCCTTTTGTGTTTTAGTTAGCAACTAAGAGTACACGTACAATGCATATATTACGTTGCCTAAGGTATTTCAAAATTTCTGGAGACACAATAAGACAAGTAAAGTTTTTAAAACTATGCATAGAACATTCATTAATAGCTCCATACCGGTGAAAAGTCCGTATTTAACCAACATGACTCTTGTCTAAGGAAACATAGACTGAGGCCATAGTGGCTAAGTCTTGCTCTCCCTCCAAAGGGGCTAGGCACGGACCTATGCCACTATGAAATGATTGTCAGATATTTTTTTTACCTTTCTCGAATATAGCCCCTCCCACTACTATATATCTATATAGTAGTGGGAGGGGCTATATTCGAGAAAGGTAAAAAAAATATCTGACAATCATTTTTTTTTACCTTTCTCGAATATAGCCCCTCCCACTACTATATAGATATATAGTAGTGGGAGGGGCTATATTCGAGAAAGGTAAAAAAAATATCTGACAATCATTTCATAGTGACATAGGTCCGTGCCTAGCCCCTGTGTCTCCCTCATCCCAAGATGTCCTTGTACAGCAAATCTGTTTTTTTAGATGAACGAATATTGAAGATATGCCATGTATATGTACAGATAATTTCAATTCATGTAAAGATAATTTTTAAAGTCAATTCATCAGTCACAGAGACGTAACTGTTGCACCCTGCACCCTGCACCCTGACATCCCAAGTATTCTTTTTACTAAAACAGGTTACTCCAGGCGAAAGAGAAGAAATGCATTGATAAACATTTTCAAATGTAGAGGTCAAAGTTTAAGTCATATAGGTTATAGTGACCTTATTCATGAACTCCCCACTCTTGTCATCCAAAAGCTTCTCAAAAGGACAAAGCTCGACCCTATAGTCCTAAAATTGTTAGTAATTGTGCAGTTCAAATTGATATTCAGTGAGTTAATATACACAATATTACCATTTCCAGGACTATAACTGCTTACTAAAACACAAAAGAGGGAACGCTTAATAAACCATCACAGTGCAAGTGAAAGTTTCTATGTTTAACACGTTCTTCGAGTCATAAACGTTCGATATTATTGACCTCAATACCAGGTCATCTTTTTACAAAAAAGTTATTGTTTACGTAACCAGCAACACCCCCACCAAGTTGATGTTGTCTACTACAAAAAACTGTTGATAAAAATCGCCATGCACTAGTTCATCAGATAACTCGGTTTATAGGATTAAGCCATGTTTCAGTAAAAGCTAATCCATCAAAATCATTTACAAATTGTGTCATGCTTTGGACATTATCATGAACATCACTAATATTATTTTCAGTGGGGCCAGGTTTAGTTTCAATATCACCACATAATAACAGTAATGCAAATTTGAAATTAATTACTGAAAAATGCGGCATTGCAAAATACAGCAACAATTATAACAATATATTTAAGTGATGTGAAGATTTGCAATTTTGATTATGCTCATTAGTGCATGTGTTTACTTGTTGTGATTGACAATGATACTCGGTTCTCATTTTGAGAACTTGATGTTTACTTGGATGTGAACAAGATTTACATGGTTGGTGTCGTCGATGAAGAAGAAGACGCTTAATCTTCCGGAACACCTAGTCTTATTCTATTGTACTTTCACAAGGGTCTCCATGTAAATCTTTCCTTTGTTCACATTTTGCCCATGGTTGCATCGATTTTAAGTTTGGATTATGATTTTGTTGACGTTTCGGTATTCAATATTTTTTTCATCGTAATGTGCTTTACATGGTTACCCATTATCACGCGTTTACATTCAATATCAACCAGTACATTACGTACTATGAACACGGGTAAGGTACTCAATCTAAACATCAATATCAAGTTTTCTCATTTTGAGAATTGATGCTTACTTGGATGTGACCAAGATTTACATGCGGGTGTCGTCGATGAAGCAGAAGACGCTTACTCTTCCGGAACACCTGGTCTTATTCTCTTGTGCTTTTACGAGATTTGCCATGTAAATCTTTCCTTTGTTCCTATTTTGCCCCTAGTTTAATCGATTTTGAATTCGGATTATGGTTTTGTTGAAGCTTTGGTATTATCTGATATCTTTTACAGCAGTAACAGAGAGAATACATGGAAATTTAACAGATTTGTCGTAGAAGAGACCGGTTTAATATCTATGAGATAGTGTATGTAATGACATAGTAATGCCAGAAAGGTAAAATAGACAGATGAGTCTGAAACCGGTGTCTTCCACGTTTACATTGTAATTGATATCAATATATATCATGATAAGGATAGCCATAAGCAACATTTGGCTAATTTGTAATACAATGATTATGTGTATTTGTGTTCGGGCTAAGAAATGATTGGCGTCCGCACAAATATCTACCCGAACTTCCAAAAGTAGACGTTACTTCATATATGAACTGAAACAAATACTAATAACAAGTAAAGTTTATCGACTAGTTTAATTTGTTGCCCTTTATGTAAATGGTGTTGGGATCATGTATATGCAGGTGTGTATGCAATGGGTTCCGTTTAGGATCACGCTTGAGAAGTTGGCATTTTCAGCGGGATAATATACAATTCACCTTTTCCAACCTACACATTAAGTCGTACAGATAGTGTTAGTTAATTTGAGGAATCAATGTCATATGACATAGTAAAAAAATGCATATTTTCACTTTTAGACTAAACTATCTAATCACATAAAGGCAGGACGATATGGGGAAATGGTAGAATACAGTTTTGTATATATGATTTGACGCAAAAACCATAATATATATCCTTATTTTGGACTGGACAACATTCCTGATTACACATATCGCATAATTCAACACTAAGCAACTATAAAATGCAAAACATATTTACACTCAAACGGACGAGGGCGCACACACATACATACATATGTATGTACAGACAGACTGCTATATTTTCCAAGTGCTTGTTTAAGTATTATACTGCACTACGATCTATTGTAGCGGCGTTCGAACTCTTGACTCTGATGATATGTCCAAACCGAACAAGATCCGACTCCCGCCGAATTGAATGATTTCCTCCATTTCGGTCATTCACAAATATTTTACCAACAATTGACCAGGTTTGGTTTAGTTTTTGATTCTATAAAAGTTGTCGGGCATGTTAAGAAATCGCGAGTTGTGGTCAGATCATCGTTTACAGCTACAAATTTGTGACTTACAGTATCTTTGGAGTGCTTTCCACTTGTCTATAAAACGTGTGTATCCCATCCCTCTAACCTGTCCACGTGTCTATATAACATGTGTATCCCTATCCCTCTAACCTGTCCACGTGTCTATATAACATGTGTATCCCTATCCCTCTAACCTGTCCACGTGTCTATATAACATGTGTATCCCTATCCCTCTAACCTGTATATATAACATGTGTATCCCCATCCCTCTAACCTGTCTATATACGATGTGTATCCCGATCCCTCTAACCTGTCCACGTGTCTATATAACATGTTTATCCCCATCCCTCTAACCTGTCCACGTGTCTATATAACATGTGTATCCCCATCCCTCTAACCTGTCTATATAACATGTGTATCCCCATCCCTCTAACCTGTCTATATAACGTGTGTATCCCCATCCCTCTAACCTGCCCACGTGTCTATATAACATGTGTATCCCCATCCCTCTAACCTGTCAACGTGCCGATATAACATGTGTATCCCCATCCCTCTAACCTGTCCATGTGTCTATATAACGTCTGTATCTCCATCCCTCTAACCTGTCAATGTGTCTATATAACATGTGTATCCCCATCCCTCTAACCTCTCTACGTGTCTATATAACATGTGTATCCTCATCCCTCTAACCTGTCCACGTGTCTATGTAACGTGTGTATCCCCATGACTCTAATCTGTCCATGTGTCTATATAACATGTGTATCCTCATCCCTCTAACCTGTCCATGTGTCTATATAACGTGTGTATCCCCATCCCTCTAACCTGTCCACGTGTCTATATAACATGTGTATCCCCATCCCTCTAACCTGTTCACGTGTCTATATAACGTGTGTATCCCCATCTCTCTAATCTGTCCATGTGTCTATATAGCATGTGTATCCCCATCCCTCTAACTTGTCCATGTGTCTATATAACATGTGTATCCCATCCCTCTAACCTGTCAATGTGTCTATATACCATGTGTATCCCCATCCCTCTAACCTGTCTACGTGTCTATATAACATGTGTATCCCCATCCCTCTAACCTGTCCATGTGTCTATATAACATGTGTATATTCATCCATTTAACCTGTCCATGTGTCTATATAACATGTGTATCCTTATCACTCTAACATGTCCACGAGTCTATATAACATGTGTATCCCCATCCCTCTAACCTGTCCACGTGTCTATATAACGTGTGTATATTCATCCATTTAACCTGTCCATGTGTCAATATAACATGTGTATCCCCATCACACTAACCTGTCCACGTGTCTATATAACGTGTGTATCCCCATCCCTCTAACCTGTCCACGTGTCTATATAACGTGTGTATCCCCATCCCTCTAATCTGTCCACGTGTCTATATAACATGTGTATCCCCATCTCTCTAATCTGTCCACGTGTCTATATAACATGTGTATCCCCATCCCTCTAACCTGTCCACGTGTCTATATAACATGTGTATCTCCATCTCTCTAATCTGTCCATGTGTCTATATAACATGTGTATCCAAATCCCTCTAACCTGTACATGTGTCTATATAACACGTGTATCCCCATCCCTCTAACCTGTCAATGTGTCTATATAACGCGTGTATCAAATCCCTCTAACCTGTCCGTGTGTCTATATAACGTGTGTATCCCCATCCCTCTAATCTGTCTACGTGTCTATATAACATGTGTATCTTCATCCCTCTAACCTGTCCACGTGTCTATGTAACGTGTGTATCCCCATTCCTCTAACCTGTCCACGTGTCTATATAACATGTGTATCCCCATCCCTTTAACCTGTCCACGTGTCTACATAACATGTGTATCCCTATACCTCCAACGTGTCCACGTGTCTATATACCATGTGTATCCCCTTCCCTCTAACCTGTCCACGTGTCTATATAACGTGTGGATCCCATCACTCTAACCTGTCGACGTGTCTGTGTAACATTTGTATCCCCATCCCTCTAACCTGTCCACGTGTCTATATAACATGTGTATCCCCATCCCTCTAACCTGTGTACGTGTCTATATAGCATGTGTATCAAATCCCTTTAACCTGTCCACGTCTCTATATCACATGTGTATCCTCGTCCCTCTAACCTGTCCACGTGTCTATATAACATGTGTATCCCCATCCCTCTAACCTGTGCACGTGTCTATATAACGTGTGTATCCCCATCCCTCTAACCTGTCCACGTGTCTATATAGCATGTGTATCAAATCCCTTTAACCTGTCCACGTGTCTATATAACGTGTGTATCCCCATCCCTCTAACCTGTATCACGTGTCTATATAACGTGTATCCCCATCCCTCTAACCTGTCCACGTGTCTATATAACGTGTGGATCCCATCCCTCTAACCTGTCAATGTGTCTATATAACGCGTGTATCAAATCCCTCTAACCTGTCCGTGTGTCTATATAACGTGTGTATCCCCATCCCTCTAATCTGTCTACGTGTCTATATAACATGTGTATCTTCATCCCTCTAACCTGTCCACGTGTCTATGTAACGTGTGTATCCCCATCCCTCTAACCTGTCCACGTGTCTATATAACATGTGTATCCCCATCCCTTTAACCTGTCCACGTGTCTACATAACATGTGTATCCCTATACCTCCAACGTGTCCACGTGTCTATATACCATGTGTATCCCCATCCCTCTAACCTGTCCACGTGTCTATATAACGTGTGGATCCCATCACTCTAACCTGTCGACGTGTCTGTGTAACATTTGTATCCCCATCCCTCTAACCTGTCCACGTGTCTATATAACATGTGTATCCCCATCCCTCTAACCTGTGTACGTGTCTATATAGCATGTGTATCAAATCCCTCTAACCTGTCCACGTCTCTATATCACATGTGTATCCTCGTCCCTCTAACCTGTCCACGTGTCTATATAACATGTGTATCCCCATCCCTCTAACCTGTGCACGTGTCTATATAACATGTGTATCCCCATCCCTCTAACCTGTATCACGTGTCTATATAACGTGTATCCCCATCCCTCTAACCTGTCCACGTGTCTATATAACATGTGTATCCCCATCCCTTTAACCTGTCCACGTGTCTACATAACATGTGTATCCCTATACCTCCAACGTGTCCACGTGTCTATATACCATGTGTATCCCCATCCCTCTAACCTGTCCACGTGTCTATATAACGTGTGGATCCCATCACTCTAACCTGTTGACGTGTCTGTGTAACATTTGTATCCCCATCCCTCTAACCTGTCCACGTGTCTATATAACATGTGTATCCCCATCCCTCTAACCTGTGTACGTGTCTATATAGCATGTGTATCCCCATCCCTCTAACCTGTCCACGTGTCTATATAACGTGTGTATCCCCATCCCTCTAATCTGTCCACGAGTCTATATAACATGTGTATCCCCATCTCTCTAATCTGTCCACGTGTCTATATAACATGTGTATCCCCATCCCTCTAACCTGACCACGTGTCTATATAACATGTGTATCTCCATCTCTCTAATCTGTCCATGTGTCTATATAACATGTGTATCCCCATCCCTCTAACCTGTACATGTGTCTATATAACACGTGTATCCCCATCCCTCTAACCTGTCAATGTATCTATATAACGCGTGTATCAAATCCCTCTAACCTGTCCGTGTGTCTATATAACGTGTGTATCCCCATCCCTCTAATCTGTCTACGTGTCTATATAACATGTGTATCTTCATCCCTCTAACCTGTCCACGTGTCTATGTAACGTGTGTATCCCCATCCCTCTAACCTGTCCACGTGTCTATATAACATGTGTATCCCCATCCCTTTAACCTGTCCACGTGTCTACATAACATGTGTATCCCTATACCTCCAACGTGTCCACGTGTCTATATACCATGTGTATCCCCATCCCTCTAACCTGTCCACGTGTCTATATAACGTGTGGATCCCATCACTCTAACCTGTCGACGTGTCTGTGTAACATTTGTATCCCCATCCCTCTAACCTGTCCACGTGTCTATATAACATGTGTATCCCCATCCCTCTAACCTGTGTATGTGTCTATATAGCATGTGTATCAAATCCCTTTAACCTGTCCACGTGTCTATATAACGTGTGTATCCCCATCCCTCTAACCTGTATCACGTGTCTATATAACGTGTATCCCCATCCCTCTAACCTGTCCACGTGTCTATATAACGTGTGTATCCCCATCCCTCTAACCTGTCAATGTGTCTATATAACGCGTGTATCAAATCCCTCTAACCTGTCCGTGTGTCTATATAACGTGTGTATCCCCATCCCTCTAATCTGTCTACGTGTCTATATAACATGTGTATCTTCATCCCTCTAACCTGTCCACGTGTCTATGTAACGTGTGTATCCCCATCCCTCTAACCTGTCCACGTGTTTATATAACATGTGTATCCCCATCCCTTTAACCTGTCCACGTGTCTATATAACATGTGTATCCCTATACCTACAACGTGTCCACGTGTCTATATACCATGTGTATCCCCATCCCTCTAACCTGTCCATGTGTCTATATAACGTGTGGATCCCATCACTCTAACCTGTCGACGTGTCTGTGTAACATTTGTATCCCCATCCCTCTAACCTGTCCACGTGTCTATATAACATGTGTATCCCCATCCCTCTAACCTGTGTACGTGTCTATATAGCATGTTTATCAAATCCCTCTAACCTGTCCACGTCTCTATATCACATGTGTATCCTCGTCCTTCTAACCTGTCCACGTGTCTATATAACATGTATATCCCCATCCCTCTAACCTGTGCACGTGTCTATATAACGTGTGTATCCCCATCCCTCTAACCTGTCCACGTGTCTATATAGCATGTGTATCAAATCCCTTTAACCTGTCCACGTGTCTATATAACGTGTGTATCCCCATCCCTCTAACCTGTATCACGTGTCTATATAACGTGTATCCCCATCCCTCTAACCTGTCCACGTGTCTATATAACGTGTGGATCCCATCCCTCTAACCTGTCAATGTGTCTATATAACGCGAGTATCAAATCCCTCTAACCTGTCCGTGTGTCTATATAACGTGTGTATCCCCATCCCTCTAATCTGTCTACGTGTCTATATAACATGTGTATCTTCATCCCTCTAACCTGTCCACGTGTCTATGTAACTTGTGTATCCCCATCCCTCTAACCTGTCCACGTGTCTATATAACATGTGTATCCCCATCTCTTTAACCTGTCCACGTGTCTACATAACATGTGTATCCCTATACCTCCAACGTGTCCACGTGTCTATATACCATGTGTATCCCCATCCCTCTAACCTGTCCACGTGTCTATATAACGTGTGGATCCCATCACTCTAACCTGTCGACGTGTCTGTGTAACATTTGTATCCCCATCCCTCTAACCTGTCCACGTGTCTATATAACATGTGTATCCCCATCCCTCTAACCTGTGTACCTGTCTATATAGCATGTGTATCCCCATCCCTCTAACCTGTCCACGTGTCTATATAACGTGTGTATCCCCATCCCTCTAATCTGTCCACGTGTCTATATAACATGTGTATCCCCATCTCTCTAATCTGTCCACGTGTCTATATAACATGTGTATCCCCATCCCTCTAACCTGTCCACGTGTCTATATAACATGTGTATCTCCATCTCTCTAATCTGTCCATGTGTCTATATAACATGTGTATCCCCATCCCTCTAACCTGTACATGTGTCTATATAACATGTGTATCCCCATCCCTTTAACCTGTGTATGTGTCTATATAGCATGTGTATCAAATCCCTCTAACCTGTCCACGTCTCTATATCACATGTGTATCCTCGTCCCTCTAACCTGTCCACGTGTCTATATAACATGTGTATCTCCATCTCTCTAATCTGTCCATGTGTCTATATAACATGTGTATCCCCATCCCTCTAACCTGTACATGTGTCTATATAACACGTGTATCCCCATCCCTCTAACCTGTCAATGTGTCTATATAACGCGTGTATCAAATCCCTCTAACCTGTCCGTGTGTCTATATAACGTGTGTATCCCCATCCCTCTAATCTGTCTACGTGTCTATATAACATGTGTATCCCCATCCCTCTAACCTGTCCACGTGTCTATATAACATGTGTATCCCCATCCCTTTAACCTGTCCACGTGTCTATATAACATGTGTATCCCTATACCTCCAACGTGTCCACGTGTCTATATACCATGTGTATCCCCATCCCTCTAACCTGTCCACGTGTCTATATAACGTGTGGATCCCATCACTCTAACCTGTCGACGTGTCTGTGTAACATTTGTATCCCCATCCCTCTAACCTGTCCACGTGTCTATATAACATGTGTATCCCCATCCCTCTAACCTGTGTACGTGTCTCTATAGCATGTGTATCAAATCCCTCTAACCTGTCCACGTCTCTATATCACATGTGTATCCTCGTCCCTCTAACCTGTCCACGTGTCTATATAACATGTGTATCCCCATCCCTCTAACCTGTGCACGTGTCTATATAACGTGTGTATCCCCATCCCTCTAACCTGTCCACGTGTCTATATAACGTGTGTATCTCCATCCCTCTAACCTGTCCACGTGTCTATATAACGAGTGTATCCCCATCCCTCTAACCTGTCCACGTGTCTATACCACGTATGAATCCCCATCCCTCTAACCTGTCCACGTGTCTATATAACGTGTGTATCCCCATCCCTCTAACCTGTCCACGTGTCTATATAACGTGTGTATCCCCATCCCTCTAATCTGTCCACGTGTCTATATAACATGTGTATCCCCATCTCTCTAATCTGTCCACGTGTCTATATAACGTGTGTATCCCCATCCCTCTAACCTGTCCACGTGTCTATATAACATGTGTATCTCCATCTCTCTAATCTGTCCATGTGTCTATATAACATGTGTATCCCCATCCCTCTAACCTGTACATGTGTCTATATAACATGTGTATCCCCATCCCTCTAACCTGTCAATGTGTCTATATAACGCGTGTATCAAATCCCTCTAACCTGTCCGTGTTTATATATAACGTGTGTATCCCCATCCCTCTAATCTGTCTACGTGTCTATATAACATGTGTATCCCCATCCCTCTAACCTGTCCACGTGTCTATGTAACGTGTGTATCCCCATCCCTCTAACCTGTCCACGTGTCTATATAACATGTGTATATTCATCCATTTAACCTGTCCATGTGTCTATATAACATGTGTATCCCCATCACACTAACCTGTCCACGTGTCTATATAACGTGTGTATCCCCATCCCTCTAACCTGTCCACGTGTCTATATAACGTGTGTATCCCCACCCCTCCAACCTGTCCACGTGTCTATATAACGTGTGTATCCCCATCCCTCTAATCTGTCCACGTGTCTATATAACATGTGTATCCCCATCTCTCTAATCTGTCCACGTGTCTATATAACATGTGTATCCCCATCCCTCTAACCTGTCCACGTGTCTATATAACATGTGTATCTCCATCTCTCTAATCTGTCCATGTGTCTATATAACATGTGTATCCCAATCCCTCTAACCTGTACATGTGTCTATATAACACGTGTATCCCCATCCCTCTAACCTGTCAATGTGTCTATATAACGCGTGTATCAAATCCCTCTAACCTGTCCGTGTGTCTATATAACGTGTGTATCCCCATCCCTCTAATCTGTCTACGTGTCTATATAACATGTGTATCTTCATCCCTCTAACCTGTCCACGTGTCTATGTAACGTGTGTATCCCCATCCCTCTAACCTGTCCACGTGTCTATATAACATGTGTATCCCCATCCCTTTAACCTGTCCACGTGTCTACATAACATGTGTATCCCTATACCTCCAACGTGTCCACGTGTCTATATACCATGTGTATCCCCTTCCCTCTAACCTGTCCACGTGTCTATATAACGTGTGGATCCCATCACTCTAACCTGTCGACGTGTCTGTGTAACATTTGTATCCCCATCCCTCTAACCTGTCCACGTGTCTATATAACATGTGTATCCCCATCCCTCTAACCTGTGTATGTGTCTATATAGCATGTGTATCAAATCCCTTTAACCTGTCCACGTCTCTATATCACATGTGTATCCTCGTCCCTCTAACCTGTCCACGTGTCTATATAACATGTGTATCCCCATCCCTCTAACCTGTGCACGTGTCTATATAACGTGTATCCCCATCCCTCTAACCTGTCCACGTGTCTATATAGCATGTGTATCAAATCCCTTTAACCTGTCCACGTGTCTATATAACGTGTGTATCCCCATCCCTCTAACCTGTATCACGTGTCTATATAACGTGTATCCCCATCCCTCTAACCTGTCCACGTGTCTATATAACGTGTGGATCCCCATCCCTCTAACCTGTATCACGTGTCTATATAACGTGTATCCCCATCCCTCTAACCTGTCCACGTGTCTATATAACATGTGTATCCCCATCCCTTTAACCTGTCCACGTGTCTACATAACATGTGTATCCCTATACCTCCAACGTGTCCACGTGTCTATATACCATGTGTATCCCCATCCCTCTAACCTGTCCACGTGTCTATATAACGTGTGGATCCCATCACTCTAACCTGTTGACGTGTCTGTGTAACATTTGTATCCCCATCCCGCTAACCTGTCCACGTGTCTATATAACATGTGTATCCCCATCCCTCTAACCTGTGTACGTGTCTATATAGCATGTGTATCCCCATCCCTCTAACCTGTCCACGTGTCTATATAACGTGTGTATCCCCATCCCTCTAATCTGTCCACGAGTCTATATAACATGTGTATCCCCATCTCTCTAATCTGTCCACGTGTCTATATAACATGTGTATCCCCATCCCTCTAACCTGACCACGTGTCTATATAACATGTGTATCTCCATCTCTCTAATCTGTCCATGTGTCTATATAACATGTGTATCCCCATCCCTCTAACCTGTACATGTGTCTATATAACACGTGTATCCCCATCCCTCTAACCTGTCAATGTATCTATATAACGCGTGTATCAAATCCCTCTAACCTGTCCGTGTGTCTATATAACGTGTGTATCCCCATCCCTCTAATCTGTCTACGTGTCTATATAACATGTGTATCTTCATCCCTCTAACCTGTCCACGTGTCTATGTAACGTGTGTATCCCCATCCCTCTAACCTGTCCACGTGTCTATATAACATGTGTATCCCCATCCCTTTAACCTGTCCACGTGTCTACATAACATGTGTATCCCTATACCTCCAACGTGTCCACGTGTCTATATACTATGTGTATCCCCATCCCTCTAACCTGTCCACGTGTCTATATAACGTGTGGATCCCATCACTCTAACCTGTCGACGTGTCTGTGTAACATTTGTATCCCCATCCCTCTAACCTGTCCACGTGTCTATATAACATGTGTATCCCCATCCCTCTAACCTGTGTATGTGTCTATATAGCATGTGTATCAAATCCCTTTAACCTGTCCACGTGTCTAATATAACGTGTGTATCCCCATCCCTCTAACCTGTATCACGTGTCTATATAACGTGTATCCCCATCCCTCTAACCTGTCCACGTGTCTATATAACGTGTGTATCCCCATCCCTCTAACCTGTCAATGTGTCTATATAACACGTGTATCAAATCCCTCTAACCTGTCCGTGTGTC
Source organism: Mimachlamys varia (assembly GCA_947623455.1). Lineage (NCBI taxonomy): Eukaryota > Metazoa > Mollusca > Bivalvia > Pectinida > Pectinidae > Mimachlamys > Mimachlamys varia. Next base: position 33,420,444 of record OX392545.1, read on the forward strand.
TATATAACGTGTGTATCCCCATCCCTCTAATCTGTCTACGTGTCTATATAACATGTGTATCTTCATCCCTCTAACCTGTCCACGTGTCTATGTAACGTGTGTATCCCCATCCCTCTAACCTGTCCACGTGTTTATATAACATGTGTATCCCCATCCCTTTAACCTGTCCACGTGTCTACATAACATGTGTATCCCTATACCTACAACGTGTCCACGTGTCTATATACCATGTGTATCCCCATCCCTCTAACCTGTCCATGTGTCTATATAACGTGTGGATCCCATCACTCTAACCTGTCGACGTGTCTGTGTAACATTTGTATCCCCATCCCTCTAACCTGTCCACGTGTCTATATAACATGTGTATCCCCATCCCTCTAACCTGTGTACGTGTCTATATAGCATGTTTATCAAATCCCTCTAACCTGTCCACGTCTCTATATCACATGTGTATCCTCGTCCTTCTAACCTGTCCACGTGTCTATATAACATGTGTATCCCCATCACTCTAACCTGTGCACGTGTCTATATAACGTGTGTATCCCCATCCCTCTAACCTGTCCACGTGTCTATATAGCATGTGTATCAAATCCCTTTAACCTGTCCACGTGTCTATATAACGTGTGTATCCCCATCCCTCTAACCTGTATCACGTGTCTATATAACGTGTATCCCCATCCCTCTAACCTGTCCACGTGTCTATATAACGTGTGGATCCCATCCCTCTAACCTGTCAATGTGTCTATATAACGCGAGTATCAAATCCCTCTAACCTGTCCGTGTGTCTATATAACGTGTGTATCCCCATCCCTCTAATCTGTCTACGTGTCTATATAACATGTGTATCTTCATCCCTCTAACCTGTCCACGTGTCTATGTAACGTGTGTATCCCCATCCCTCTAACCTGTCCACGTGTCTATATAACATGTGTATCCCCATCCCTTTAACCTGTCCACGTGTCTACATAACATGTGTATCCCTATACCTCCAACGTGTCCACGTGTCTATATACCATGTGTATCCCCATCCCTCTAACCTGTCCACGTGTCTATATAACGTGTGGATCCCATCACTCTAACCTGTCGACGTGTCTGTGTAACATTTGTATCCCCATCCCTCTAACCTGTCCACGTGTCTATATAACATGTGTATCCACATCCCTCTAACCTGTGTACGTGTCTATATAGCATGTGTATCCCCATCCCTCTAACCTGTCCACGTGTCTATATAACGTGTGTATCCCCATCCCTCTAATCTGTCCACGTGTCTATATAACATGTGTATCCCCATCTCTCTAATCTGTCCACGTGTCTATATAACATGTGTATCCCCATCCCTCTAACCTGTCCACGTGTCTATATAACATGTGTATCTCCATCTCTCTAATCTGTCCATGTGTCTATATAACATGTGTATCCCCATCCCTCTAACCTGTACATGTGTCTATATAACATGTGTATCCCCATCCCTCTAACCTGTGTATGTGTCTATATAGCATGTGTATCAAATCCCTCTAACCTGTCCACGTCTCTATATCACATGTGTATCCTCGTCCCTCTAACCTGTCCACGTGTCTATATAACAAGTGTATCCCCATCCCTCTAACCTGTGCACGTGTCTATATAACGTGTGTATCCCCATCCCTCTAACCTGTCCACGTGTCTATATAACGTGTGTATCTCCATCCCTCTAACCTGTCCACGTGTCTATATAACGAGTGTATCCCCATCCCTCTAACCTGTCCACGTGTCTATACCACGTATGAATCCCCATCCCTCTAACATGTCCAGGTGTCTATATAACATGTGTATCCCCATCCCTCTAACCTGTCCACGTGTCTATATAACATGTGTATCCCCATCTCTCTAATCTGTCCATCTGTCTATATAACATGTGTATCCCCATCCCTCTAACCTGTCCACGTGTCTATATAACATGTGTATCTCCATCTCTCTAATCTGTCCATGTGTCTATATAACATGTGTATCCCCATCCCTCTAACCTGTACATGTGTCTATATAACACGTGTATCCCCATCCCTCTAACCTGTCAATGTGTCTATATAACGCGTGTATCAAATCCCTCTAACCTGTCCGTGTGTCTATATAACGTGTGTATCCCCATCCCTCTAATCTGTCTACGTGTCTATATAACATGTGTATCCCCATCCCTCTAACCTGTCCACGTGTCTATATAACATGTGTATCCCCATCCCTTTAACCTGTCCACGTGTCTATATAACATGTGTATCCCTATACCTCCAACGTGTCCACGTGTCTATATACCATGTGTATCCCCATCCCTCTAACCTGTCCACGTGTCTATATAACGTGTGGATCCCATCACTCTAACCTGTCGACGTGTCTGTGTAACATTTGTATCCCCATCCCTCTAACCTGTCCACGTGTCTATATAACATGTGTATCCCCATCCCTCTAACCTGTGTACGTGTCTATATAGCATGTGTATCAAATCCCTCTAACCTGTCCACGTCTCTATATCACATGTGTATCCTCGTCCCTCTAACCTGTCCACGTGTCTATATAACATGTGTATCCCCATCCCTCTAACCTGTGCACGTGTCTATATAACGTGTGTATCCCCATCCCTCTAACCTGTCCACGTGTCTATATAACGTGTGTATCTCCATCCCTCTAACCTGTCCACGTGTCTATATAACGAGTGTATCCCCATCCCTCTAACCTGTCCACGTGTCTATACCACGTATGAATCCCCATCCCTCTAACCTGTCCACGTGTCTATATAACGTGTGTATCCCCATCCCTCTAACCTGTCCACCTGTCTATATAACGTGTGTATCCCTATCCCTCTAATCTGTCCACGTGTCTATATAACATGTGTATCCCCATCTCTCTAATCTGTCCACGTGTCTATATAACATGTGTATCCCCATCCCTCTAACCTGTCCACGTGTCTATATAACATGTGTATCTCCATCTCTCTAATCTGTCCATGTGTCTATATAACATGTGTATCCCCATCCCTCTAACCTGTACATGTGTCTATATAACACGTGTATCCCCATCCCTCTAACCTGTCAATGTGTCTATATAACGCGTGTATCAAATCCCTCTAACCTGTCCGTGTGTCTATATAACGTGTGTATCCCCATCCCTCTAATCTGTCTACGTGTCTATATAACATGTGTATCTTCATCCCTCTAACCTGTCCACGTGTCTATGTAACGTGTGTATCCCCATCCCTCTAACCTGTCCACGTGTCTATATAACATGTGTATCCCCATCCCTTTAACCTGTCCACGTGTCTACATAACATGTGTATCCCTATACCTCCAACGTGTCCACGTGTCTATATACCATGTGTATCCCCATCCCTCTAACCTGTCCACGTGTCTATATAACGTGTGGATCCCATCACTCTAACCTGTCGACGTGTCTGTGTAACATTTGTATCCCCATCCCTCTAACCTGTCCACGTGTCTATATAACATGTGTTTCCCCATCCCTCTAACCTGTGTACGTGTCTATATAGCATGTGTATCAAATCCCTCTAACCTGTCCACGTCTCTATATCACATTTGTATCCTCGTCCCTCTAACCTGTCCACGTGTCTATATAACATGTGTATCCCCATCCCTCTAACCTGTGCACGTGTCTATATAACGTGTGTATCCCCATCCCTCTAATCTGTCTACGTGTCTATATAACATGTGTATCTTCATCCCTCTAACCTGTCCACGTGTCTATGTAACGTGTGAATCCCCATCCCTCTAACCTGTCCAAGTGTCTATATAACATGTGTATCCCCATCCCTTTAACCTGTCCACGTGTCTACATAACATGTGTATCCCTATACCTCCAACGTGTTCACGTGTCTATATACCATGTGTATCCCCATCCCTCTAACCTGTCCACGTGTCTATATAACGTGTGGATCCCATCACTCTAATCTGTCCACGTGTCTATATAACATGTGTATCCCCATCTCTCTAATCTGTCCACGTGTCTATATAACCTGTGTATCCCCATCCCTCTAACCTGTCCACGTGTCTATATAACGTGTGTATCCCCATCCCTCTAATCTGTCTACGTGTCTATATAACATGTGTATCCCCATCCCTCTAACCTGTCCACGTGTCTATATAACATGTGTATCCCCATCCCTTTAACCTGTCCACGTGTCTATATAACATGTGTATCCCCATCCCTTTAACCTGTCCACGTGTCTATATAACATGTGTATCCCTATACCTCCAACGTGTCCACGTGTCTATATACCATGTGTATCCCCATCCCTCTAACCTGTCCACGTGTCTATATAACGTGTGGATCCCATCACTCTAACCTGTCGACGTGTCTGTGTAACATTTGTATCCCCATCCCTCTAACCTGTCCACGTGTCTATATAACATGTGTATCCCCATCCCTCTAACCTGTGTACGTGTCTATATACCATGTGTATCAAATCCCTCTAACCTGTCCACGTCTCTATATCACATGTGTATCCTCGTCCCTCTAACCTGTCCACGTGTCTATATAACATGTGTATCCCCATCCCTCTAACCTGTGCACGTGTCTATATAACGTGTGTATCCCCATCCCTCTAACCTGTCCACGTGTCTATATAACGTGTGTATCTCCATCCCTCTAACCTGTCCACGTGTCTATATAACGAGTGTATCCCCATCCCTCTAACCTGTCCACGTGTCTATACCACGTATGAATCCCCATCCCTCTAACCTGTCCACGTGTCTATATAACGTGTGTATCCCCATCCCTCTAACCTGTCCACCTGTCTATATAACGTGTGTATCCCTATCCCTCTAATCTGTCCACGTGTCTATATAACATGTGTATCCCCATCTCTCTAATCTGTCCACGTGTCTATATAACATGTGTATCCCCATCCCTCTAACCTGTCCACGTGTCTATATAACATGTGTATCTCCATCTCTCTAATCTGTCCATGTGTCTATATAACATGTGTATCCCCATCCCTCTAACCTGTACATGTGTCTATATAACACGTGTATCCCCATCCCTCTAACCTGTCAATGTGTCTATATAACGCGTGTATCAAATCCCTCTAACCTGTCCGTGTGTCTATATAACGTGTGTATCCCCATCCCTCTAATCTGTCTACGTGTCTATATAACATGTGTATCTTCATCCCTCTAACCTGTCCACGTGTCTATGTAACGTGTGTATCCCCATCCCTCTAACCTGTCCACGTGTCTATATAACATGTGTATCCCCATCCCTTTAACCTGTCCACGTGTCTACATAACATGTGTATCCCTATACCTCCAACGTGTCCACGTGTCTATATACCATGTGTATCCCCATCCCTCTAACCTGTCCACGTGTCTATATAACGTGTGGATCCCATCACTCTAACCTGTCGACGTGTCTGTGTAACATTTGTATCCCCATCCCTCTAACCTGTCCACGTGTCTATATAACATGTGTTTCCCCATCCCTCTAACCTGTGTACGTGTCTATATAGCATGTGTATCAAATCCCTCTAACCTGTCCACGTCTCTATATCACATTTGTATCCTCGTCCCTCTAACCTGTCCACGTGTCTATATAACATGTGTATCCCCATCCCTCTAACCTGTGCACGTGTCTATATAACGTGTGTATCCCCATCCCTCTAATCTGTCTACGTGTCTATATAACATGTGTATCTTCATCCCTCTAACCTGTCCACGTGTCTATGTAACGTGTGAATCCCCATCCCTCTAACCTGTCCAAGTGTCTATATAACATGTGTATCCCCATCCCTTTAACCTGTCCACGTGTCTACATAACATGTGTATCCCTATACCTCCAACGTGTTCACGTGTCTATATACCATGTGTATCCCCATCCCTCTAACCTGTCCACGTGTCTATATAACGTGTGGATCCCATCACTCTAATCTGTCCACGTGTCTATATAACATGTGTATCCCCATCTCTCTAATCTGTCCACGTGTCTATATAACCTGTGTATCCCCATCCCTCTAACCTGTCCACGTGTCTATATAACATGTGTATCTCCATCTCTCTAATCTGTCCATGTGTCTATATAACATGTGTATCCCCATCCCTCTAACCTGTACATGTGTCTATATAACACGTGTATCCCCATCCCTCTAACCTGTCAATGTGTCTATATAACGCGTGTATCAAATCCCTCTAACCTGTCCGTGTGTCTATATAACGTGTGTATCCCCATCCCTCTAATCTGTCTACGTGTCTATATAACATGTGTATCTTCATCCCTCTAACCTGTCCACGTGTCTATGTAACGTGTGTATCCCCATCCCTCTAACCTGTCCACGTGTCTATATAACATGTGTATCCCCATCCCTCTAACCTGTCCACGTGTCTACATAACATGTGTATCCATATACCTGCAACGTGTCCACGTGTCTATATACCATGTGTATCCCCATCCCTCTAACCTGTCCACGTGTCTATATAACGTGTGGATCCCATCACTCTAACCTGTCGACGTGTCTGTGTAACATTTGTATCCCCATCCCTCTAACCTGTCCACGTGTCTATATAACATGTGTATCCCCATCCCTCTAACCTGTGTATGTGTCTATATAGCATGTGTATCAAATCCCTCTAACCTGTCCATGTCTCTATATCACATGTGTATCCTCGTCCCTCTAACCTGTCCACGTGTCTATATAACAAGTGTATCCCCATCCCTCTAACCTGTGCACGTGTCTATATAACGTGTGTATCCCCATCCCTCTAACCTGTGCACGTGTCTATATAGCATGTGTATCAAATCCCTCTAACCTGTCCACGTGTCTATATAACGTGTGTATCCCCATCCCTCTAACTTGTATCACGTGTCTATATAACGTGTATCCCCATCCCTCTAACCTGTCCACGTGTCTATATAACGTGTGGATCCCATCCCTCTAACCTGTCCAGTTGTCTATATAACATGTTTATCTCCATCCCTCTAACCTGTCCACGTGTCTATACCACGTGTGTATCCCCATCCCTCTAACCTGTCCACGTGTCAATATAGCATGTGTATCAAATCCCTCTAACCTGTCCGTGTGTCTATATAACGTGTGTATCCCCATCCCTCTAACCTGTCCACGTGTCTATATAACGTGTGTATCTCCATCCCTCTAACCTGTCCACCTGTCTATATAACATGTGTATCCCCATCCCTCTAACCTGTCCACGTGTCTATATAACATGTGTATGCCATCCCTCTAACCTGTCCAGGTGTCTATAAAACATGTGTATCTCCATCCCTCTAACCTGTCCACGTATCTATACCACGTGTGTATCCCCATCCCTCTAACCTGTCCAGGTGTCTTTATAACGTGTGTATCCCCATCCCTCTAACCTGTCCACGTGTCTATATAACGTGTGTATCCCCATCCCTCTAACCTGTCCACGTGTCTATACCCATCCCTCTAACCTGTCCATGTGTCTATATAACATGTGTATCCCACTCCCCCTAACCTGTCCACGTGTTTATATAACCTCAGTTATTTTGTGAGCCGCAAATCAAAATTCATCATTAGCTTCATTTCTTTCTTTCCTCTTAGTTACGTAGAAGTCTTATATTATGTAAGTTCTGGACGTCGTTAAACGGACAGATTTCATGCCAAATCATGTATTGGCCGACTTTTTCGGTATGTTTTGCCTTGAACCGTTGTTTCTGAATTGCGACAATATGAAGCAGGTTAATTAATAATTTTTTTAATTGTTTTATATTTACATTTGTGCTACAACACATTATATGAACACTACCAGCAGAATGTTTTTCTTACGAGTATATTTACATTTGTGCTTCAGTGTCACTTTATTATCCTAGTAAATTTCGTCTCTGTTCACTGAACTATGACTCGAAAGGGATGCAGGTTAAAAACAATGTATATCAAGCCAAACTATCATTTGTCATTTGAAAGCAAACTATCAGTCTCTCGTACCTTTGGTATCACATAAGAAGTTGTTATTGACATATTTGACCACTGTAATCGTGACAGTAGCTCAAAGTTATATTTTTTTATTTCAAACTTTGTTTGGTTCCTTCCAAGAAAGGAACTTGTAGAATAGTAGGTCTCCAGGCCTTTATGTGTTTCAGAAGAAAGCATTCAAAGAAAAAAATGATGGACACGGAATACATGAGAGATGACGGGTGACGGTCAATGGACCATGGCCTAAGCTCATTTCTGGCAAGGTGAGCTATCAAAGCTGTGACTTTTGAATCACGTCATAATGACACAAGACAACGACCTCGATGTTGCTGTAAGAGGTGACCATGACATCACTTGAATATGGAAGAGCATTAAGGCCATATAGGAAAAAAAGTAATTTTCATGTTTTCATGTTATTAACTCGAAATTTCGAGTTACTACCTCCAAAGTTCAAGATAACTCAAGATTTTGAAACAAGACGATAATTCAAAATTTTGAGTTATTATCTTTAAATTTCGAGTTAGTTAGTTGAAATTTCAAGTTATTGTCTTGAAAATTAGAGTTATTAACATGAAAAAATCATTTGTTTTCCTACATGGCCCTAATGCTCTTCTGTACTTGAAGCAGGCAAACCTGTTACTAGATCGTCATCAACCAGCAAAACGTTTACTTCATGGCTGCATTGTTAAACCTGTGTGACATAATATTAATAAAAACACAACTAAATTATAAAATTTATTATTTTATTTTTTTGTTCATTTTAATAATATAATGTTGTATTTACACCAACTTAATGTTAAAATCTTTTGTACAGTCTGTTTTTAATTATATTGACTCACATCTTTGAAATAGTGTACAGAAAAATATCCTCCAATTTTGTATCTGCCATAAGATAAATGCATAGACTAAGAGGCACATAACCGGACAGTCACAAGCCTCTCCACATTCAGGCTCCAGATCAATATATACATATAAATATCACTTTGTGTATGAACCCTCACAGCATATGCCTTAAATACGTCAAAATCACTTTCTGAGGGATATTATTTTTTGAGTCATTTATGATATTGTATAATATGAAATATTTTGGGGGAATATATCTTTGGTGGTTTAACAGATCAAAACTACTAACACGGTTTGATAATACTAGAGTCAGTTTAACCAATACCTTGTAATAGTAGTTTTTGTAATAATTTTCATTGTTTGATTGCAGCTTTGAAAATCTTCCAAAATTAATAAATGAATAATTTGTTACATAGTAGACTGTAACAGTTGAGAATCTAAGTCGAAAATTGGTGGTCTTCTAACTCAAATATAACTTGGTTTGACTTTGGAAATATAGTTATTTGGAGTTTCTTTAACTTATTCACCCCTGAAATTTCATAATGAACTATTCCAACCTTTGATTTGGAAGAGTTTAAATGCATCTTCAGGGGTAAATAAGTAAACATTTACAAATAAAAAGACGTAAATTAATCCTGAGAGTTTTGAGTTTTCGTATTTGTTTCTAAACTTTTTAATAATAAGTCACAAGAATCTTTCTTAATATTTCTAAAACTCATTTTAAATATGCAAGAAAATGTGATTCTACGAGATTGGTGTTGGTGCCAATTTTTCTACACTAAACTCTTATCAGATAGTATTGCTGTTACAAAATCTTTTAAGTGGATACTTAACGAACAAACAATCAACATTTGATTTGAAATATGATAAATGAGAGGTCACAACCTCCTAAACAAAGGGAGGTCACGACCTCCAAAACAAGCACTTTGATCTTTAAATTACATCAGTTCTTTATACAAATCACTTGATTGAATCAATGACCTAAATGACTATGGTAAGTAATAGGAGACAAAATAATGGAGAGAAAATATAACAAAATGTATTTGGTATACTTAAAATTCTCAGAAAAAAAATCAATTTTTTTTAATCTGAATCCTTCAGTACTAAGGCACTGTTAACAACTGAGAGAAGGTGCTGAAATACAGAGGTGATAAAATAATGCTACAAAAAATACAGAAATAACAAAAATACTGATAATACTAAGTTGATTCAGACTCAAACTTTTACTGCAAATAAAAATATTTAACTTGGAAATTTTGAACACTGATAAAATATTGTTTCTCCAACAAGAATTCACAATGCAAAATAACTAAATGAAATTTTTTTTAAGAGAATCATAACAGAAATGTAGCTCAAACTACAATTATTGCAAACAAAAACATTTCAGTGTTGAAATTTTGAATATTTGATTAAAATTGCTTCTCTTACCAGAATTCACAGTAAAAATTAACAAAATGAAATTTCTTCTTATGAGAATTGAAACAGAAATGTGGCTTTGTTTTCCAAACAATAGCACATACTTACATACTATTTTTAAGTTTAATGTTCTGAATCAAAATCTTTTCTGATGTAAATTGTACAAAAATATCTGCGACCTTCTCACATTCTACCATAATATAATATCCACTAACAGTATCAAAGTCTTTTTCTATGACTGTCAATAGAGTAGATTTTTGTTTTTGTAAAATCTGCTTAATATTCATACATAAAACCAACAAGACTAACCAAAAAAGGAATGACAACAAAAAAAATTAAATAACTAACATGAAAAAAAGTTATAGCACAAGACCTCAAAAACAAACTTTCGTGAACACATTGGTATTATAATTATCATTAACTGAACAAACTTAAAATACAAGCCTTTCACAGATCAAAACACTTCCTTCGTGAAAGTCATGGAAAAGGGAGTTTCCTTTCCAGGTAAAATATTACACAATTCTGGAGTTATCTCCCCTTTGTATGTGTTGGACCACTTAAACAACATAATTATCAATGTTTCAGTTTTATCTATTTTATTGATTCAGTTAAACAACTACGACTACTGTTATTCTATTACATATCCAGTTTTCATAACAAAATCGAATCTATTATTGAGGTGTTTATATATTCTTGGGGGCCCGACGTTGCTCCTGGTGTTTGTTTGTGTGTGTGTGTGTGTGTTAATCTGTTTGGGGATATTTCAGCGTTTGTGTGTGTTTGAGTTTGTGTTTGTTTATCTGTTTGGGGATATTTCAGCGTTTGTGTGTGTGTGTAAGTGTGTGTGGTTGTGTGTGTGGTCGTGTGTGTGGTCGTGTGTGTGTGGTAATACAGCCCAACTAAATCTCCATCAACCTGTGATAAACTCCTTCACGCATTAACTAGAGTTACTGAAACATAACTATTATTCTTGAATGCAAGACTTTGGCTGAAAATCTCAATTTCAAAAAACAAGTATAATAAAAAAATAAAAATCAGAATGGATAATGCACTTTTTCGGATAACAAGAAAAACTTTTTATTATGATTGTGATAGATGAAAAACCATGAAAACGATTTGGCAATAGATTTGATTTTGATTTTTATTAAAATGCGACAATGAAGTGCCAATGTGTGATACACAATGTCATGTGTTTAAAAATGTGACCAAGATGATTTACGAAGAACAGGTGTTTAACAATTTCTAGGAATACATGATATCTCGGAGGTACATTCTCGCCATATTTCATATATACTTGTACATAATTTTATTTCATTATCAAAGCTTCAAGCAACTGACCAGCAAACCGGAAAATTTCATGAGAATCAGTTTTTCTCTTTTTTTGTGTGTCTTTATTTGAATATTTTTTTTCTACATTGCAACTGATTTTTTAAATCGTGGAATTCTTTCCTTTTCTTTACCCAAAATGCGAGAATGTATCTCCGAAAGTCATTATGTCTGGTGGGACAAAAAGTTAAGACATGTGAAAAGGTCAAATGCCATTGAGGAGGGAGGGGAGACAAGCAAGGCACCATACGTATTGCAACATAATTGTTTTTAACAAATAAAAGGCAGATTTTTAAGATATCCAATCTTTCAGTTTTTCACTCAAACTGAAAAGCATATCAACAATAGTATTAAAATATTGAAAATATGACTTTGATATATATAAATTTAAACATTTAATGTAACAAGATTAACATATACTCAATTTGTACACATATTTGAAATAATAGCTGCAGTGATGCATTATGGGAGAGTCTTGTGAGGCTTCCCAAGGGATAAATCACATTTAATTCACCTTGATAACAATACAAAGTACAACAGTAAGTCTGGACTCAATAGTGAATCTCTAAACCAATCAGTGACATCCAAACATAACAACTAGGACAAATATTAAATAAGTTTTGTTTCTAAGAAACAAATGTACTGAGAAGGGTTTCCCCCTTCCTCTTTTGTGAGATCATTCTCTCGGGAAAACATCAACCTCGACTTGGACAAATTCTTGATGCCCTCTGTCTGAACTTTCCTGCCCTTTCTCTCAAATGCTTTTTCTGTTCATCACAAAATATGTCTGTTAACCTCTCTACACAGACGGACCATACCTAACCAATGCCTTCAGAGGATGATACATTGAAGACATTCTGCTGTACTACAAAATGACCATTTATAATGGACACCAGTCTCTAACCTCTCACCACCAGAGGAGTGACCTGGTCAGTTCTAAGCTGTACCTGTCCCTTCTCCGTTAAGGCACCGCCCAATGAAGTGATTGTGCACTTTCACTTTGTCCATGTAAAATGTCTGGCACTTTTCAATTTTCATTTCCACTTGCATTTTACTTAGCAAGGCTTACTTCCCCTTCTTCAACGCTCTTCTTTGGTCCATCAAAGGAACAAACAGGTCTGACTATAGTCATACAGGTCATGGAGCTGACCAATCACAGAAAGGCTTGTAAACTGCCTTAGCTTCTGACCTTTGACCTTGGCCATTATACAGGACACTGATAAAGCAGTAGACCATTTTGGGAACAATTTTCAATTCAAAGCCTCTTGATAACTTTGACTAGCTCACTCATCATCCTTGTCCGCCTGAGGCTTGATATCACAGGCCTCGAACAGCTCCTCGGGAGTGTAGCCTAGGAGACTCTGCAGATCACAAACAAATCGGTAGACGTAACGTTTGCCCGCAGTCTTGTGGATGATGTGTTTGTCATAGTAATATCGCAGTCCTCGACTCAGCTTCTCATAGTTCATTTTCGGCTTGTTTTTACGAATTCCCCATCGCCGGGCAACCTCATCGGGGTCGGAGAGTTTGAATTCCCATCCATCTCCCGTCCAGCTGATGAAGTGTTCACAAGTCTTGTCTGTCAGCAACTCCAACAAAAACTGCCACAGCTGGATAGGACCACTCCCTGTAACACAAACACAACATTCATTAGATTATTACAATGTGTTATGTAAGTGTATTTTGAATTGGGAAAAGATGATTTATATATTTAGGTATTAAACTATTAAAGGTATATTAGAACAATTACATTTAAAATTAAATTGGGAAAACATAAAATTTCTAGATCACTGAACATTAAATCAATTCTATACAATATAGATCATCAGAATATATAAATATTTTTGTTTAAGTTTTGTTAATAAAAAACAGGAGCTTTTCAAGTTCATAAGGCACATGATTTATCTCCCCTCCCACAAGCCCACACTCACCAGAGTAGCCGGCCAGAGCTGCAGCCTGAATCATGGGTTTCCCGTCACAGTAGACATTGGTCGGGGAGGACTGGAGTGACCGATACCCACTGGACAGGCTTGACCGGAGGTCAGTGGACTGCCAGCTCTCGTTGCAGTCCTGAGCTGCACAGTCCTGTGGGGACCAGGGACACTCCTGCTTGATGCTGGGGACCGTGTGGAACGTCTGCTGGTCGTAGTAGTTCTCGTGGGGAAGGCTGTCCTGTCGAATGTACTGATCTACAAACACAAACATGATCCTGTTAGTATTTAGGTCCGACTTGGTTCTCTATAATAAGTCCACAGGATTCCTAGAATCCCTGCTGATTTGGTTCTGAATCTTTGAAAATGTCAACAGGATTCTAGAATACCAAATACCAGGACTGTTTCTAAAATTCTGGCTTATTTTCAAAGTAAATAAATCATCCAATATTTCAAATTCAAACCCATCTATGCATAACGATACACCCTCCATAAAGTTATTAACTGACAGAAACTCATCGGTTTATACCTCTATGTATCATAACTTATCTACATTATGAATATTCATATAATCATGAGCTAATTAAATATCCTCTCAGGATTTCAAGCTTAGAGTAATTCTTGCTTACTCTTTAAAAAAATCTCGTGTCTACCTATGTCAGTGTCAGGACCGGCAGTAGACAGATGGATTAAACAGAGCGCAGTGTAAACCTTCCCTAAATCCCTGGATCATCTCAGGCCTCTAAATCCTCTCCAAGGCCTTCACGAGGCTCCCCACAGGGAAATCACACCCACACAATTCAACTTGCAACAAGTTGTCATAAACTGACTCAAAGTTGAATGAAAGAATAGAAAACCCAGCTTATGAAAAACTTCTCAAACAGAAAGAAAACATTCAGTAAGTGAGATAAAATGAGAATTATGAATTAAGAATAAGTGCCATATTTCTAATCTTAAAACCCTGCAACGAGCCCCATGATAACTTACAGATGCAGGTTTTTACAAATTGTTTTGATCATTAACAAACTCCACACCAACTGACTGGCTGGAGGGGGATAAACACTGAGGCTGTGTGTATGGTGTCCCCTCCCCCCTCCCTCACATCAAACATCACCCAGGACTTGGTACTGGGATCCCCCCTCCCACACATCAAACATCACCCAGAACTTAGTACCAGGCCATGGTGAGCTCCCTTCAGATTGAAGTACCAGTCAAGTGTTTAATACTGGTGGTAATAGTGCCCTCTCCACCTAAACACTGAACAGCCTCTCTCAGTATCTATACAATTTCATTTTTAATTATTCGAACTAATTTCACTGTTGCTGCTAGTTATTCGTACAAAATTTGAACAAATGTTTGAAATAGTGAAATTGTTTGCTGTTCATTTTGTTTGTTAATCAAATATTATTTACACATTTTAAAAGATTTTTTTTCAATAATTATTTACATATTTAAAAAAAAAAATCGATAAATATTTTACACATTTACAAAGTTTTTTTTCAATAAACTAACATAAAGACTTGTCTAATCTGAAAACTTATTATACAGACACACTGTATAATTAATCGACCAAAAAGCTCTTATCAAATTCTCCTATCCAACAAGACCTGTGTTTGCCGACATCTTGTCTGATCAGACTGATATGTAGTGTCCCATATGCTGTCAGAATAGACAGTGGTCATTATATCCAGTAATCCCCCCCCCAGCAGCTGTACCTGTGAACTGAGCTGTTAACCTTACAGTAACCATAGAAGCATCACAGTGGCCATTAATCTCTCTACTCCTGTATAAATCATAGACCATGTAGCAACGCCACCATCTTATACCAATGAAACCCGTACATCTCAATCTGAAACTACTTCTACCTTCTCAGTTTCTTTGTCTTGTTGGGATAATTTTTAATCATTTCCCATTTATGTTTAGCTAGATATTTCACAAATCTCAACTTCAGAACATTTACAAAAACTGTTTCAGACTTTCAGTTCTTCATATTTTTTCAAACCTTTTATCAACCATGTTTTGACCCGAGACTTCTTTATCATCGTAAATCCAAAAATAGAAAGTGAAGATACACTGTATCGCTAAATTTAATAAAACTCTTGCCACTCCTCCTATATTCACAGCTAACGAGGACCATATTGAATGAAATACTCCCGAATAATTTTGATTTTTGATACATGAACCAGATGTGGATGCAAGTGACCCCTGACCCCCACATGCCAACGATTGACCTTTTGACCCTACCATATGACCAGACCCTGTAAAGTATTCGTCTGACGTCATGCTGCACTCCCATTTTTTATAGCCTGTGGTCTAATTTCCCTGCTATGTGCATTTTAATATATGCCTTATAATGTAAAAGCAGGTCCAGACAAAATTGATTTATTCCAAAAATAAGCTCTTGCTACGGTTTTTACACTTCATGCGTTACAATACTTAATACCTGCTTATATGTTGTTTTTTCCCCCGTAATATTTTATTATTACAAAACAAAAGAATCAGCAACATTTTTAACACTGTTTCCATGACAAATCGTCTACAAGTTTTAGAAATATGTATTTTATTCATTATACACCCATAACTTAGCCTCATTAACCGAGAACTACGTTTATTCATTAAGGCTGTATGTGGGACACAAGTTATTATTATTCAAACAAATGCAATATGATGCAAAACTGATCCAGATTTAAAGGAAATCCTGAAGATTTGACGACTTTCTTGTGACACCAAGACATTAGCGTGGACATTTCCTGAAGTGAGCACATCACACTTTTTATTCATAGCTAACCCCCTTCTCCCCTATAGACTATAATAAACTTACTTCGACACAAGTTCTCCGGGGCTGGAATAGTTGGCCGGTACTTCTGCTCTGGAATTATGGGATAGAACTCTGGGCTGTGGTCATAGTAACTGTTGTGTTCCAACCGCTGGTAATCTGAGGAATCGTCGAAACTGTTGCCATTGACAATGCTGTCGCCATTGATATCGTTCAATGCCTGCATAGACTCGCTGATTTGGCCGTAGGTACCTAAGGAAGAAGTTAGAATAATGTTATAGATATGTATCGTCAGACAGGTTGGAATTAATAAAACTCCCCGAATATATATTAATAATTTAATAGATTTGTTAAATAGTAATCTTGACACAAGAACACAAGTGACCTTATACTAAACAGTATACACTTCATCATGGACAATTTTTATGAAGAAATATACATTGGTTCTTTTTTTTAAAGTTATAATGTACATAAGTGCCAAGCATATGAAGGTGAATAACACTTTTTCCTGGGGCAATGTCACGGCCAATTTACACACAAATTACTCCGGCGGGATGATTAATGAGCGTTATGACAATCATGATGACCTACAACTTACATTTACTTTCAAGGTATCCCTGACTTGTCGAGGGTTGAGAGGTGGGAATCTTACTGTCACTTCGGGTATAACCTGAATAATACAACCATGTCATAATGATAAGAAACTTTAAAAATCAAAATTTAGCCAAATGCAAAACAAATGAATAAGATGTTCCATTTCAACAGAAAAATTTTAATCGTAGATTTCTTTTCATATATTTCATCACAACAATCATGCCAAGTAAACATATATATAAGTAAAGGTATAATGAACAGATTGGCTCAGAAATTTCACACAAAACCATGTTACAAAATGTTATGCGGTTTCTACAACCAGGAAAAGTTGGCAAAAGTGATATATTTATTAAGGTCGGCATGCTTAACTACATCCACGTAACATCCACTGTGTTCACTCATGCGTGCAGGAGACATCATTTTTATTACAGGTATTTTCTGACATATGAAGGAGATTTACCTTGTTGCAGGAAGTGTTCACCAAAGTCAGGCATGCAAACAGGCTCACTATAATTAGGCGGGACATTGCACAGTGACGCCCTCTCTTGGGCAACCTCTGAAAAGGGGAACAACTATGTTATAACTTTTTTTTCTAAAAAGTGAAATTTTCATATTTGTGCATATTCTAAACTAGTTTTACTTCCAAAATGTTTTTACAACGTGATTTTATTTTTGTGAGAAGACGATAAGTGCTAACATGCCAGGCAGAACGACATTACAAACATTGGCTTCAACCAAAAACCTTCACAATATAAAACCATGCTTTAATAGTATATTGCATTTAAAACACAGAACAGAAATAATTAAATTGCTCGTTTGGTGGACAGTGATCCCAGTAATCACAAACTTTATCAATATGTCTTTCCGACAAACCACTTCGTCTGTCCTGTTCTCATCCTGTCTTTAAACCCTATTTAAAATGTTTAAACTGCAGCTAGAGGTACATAACCCTTCATCAAGTAACGGTCTCTATTCAGCTGGTCCAACCCAAACAAACCATCTAATCCAGGACCCCAACCCTCACCACAAAAAGCCAAACCCATCCACTTGGTCCAACCCCATCCCCTCAGAAAGCCACACCCATTTAGCTGGTCTAACTCCGCCCCTAGCAACAAGCCACACCCATTTAGCTGGTCTAACTCCGCCCCTAACAACAAGCCACACCCACCTTTTTGGAGCTCCTGTAAGTGCTCCCACAGAATGTCACCCATGTATGGTGGTGCCAGCTTCAGGAACTCGTCTTTGCCGTTCTTGATCATCTGTTGACCGTTGATGGCGAAGTTTCCCATGCTGATTCCCTGGACGTTGAATTCCTTGACCGCCCACTGCAGCCACTGGACCACCTGAATCTCGCTCCATTGGATGGGATCTACAAACAAAAGTAGGACATTAGGACATTGTAGCTTTGCAAAAGTAGTATGTTTTTTGTTGTTTTTAAAGAACTTCTTTAAAACTATTTAAAAACACCATGAAATAAATGAGAAAAAGTGATCACCGTTAAAAATTTTAAGTAACTATAATATTTGAATGTTAGCTGCAAAGTATCTTAAAATCCTTTCAAAGCTCAAAAATTAAATACTTTCCAATAGCAGCATTTTTTATATCCATAACCAAAGTATCCAAAGTCAATTTAAAGAATATCTGTGTACATCAGTGAAATATGATGTTCCCTTACTACCACAATTCTCATCAATAAGTTCTACTTGTGGTTAAAAACCTCTTCACTTGAATCTCTTTGAACATTCCCACTGAGTGTACAGATCTGATACATGTAATGGCAATGCACAGTGCAATCTGTACACACACCTACGCCAAGTAAAATAATACTTACAATGTTCAAACATTGTAGGAACTGATCTGATGCCGGTAAACGTAACAGGTAAGGCAGTGATCCTGGGTGGGTATCAATTTGAGCTCTAATCAAGTGTTCAACAGCACCTGTACTTTATACCTGTGTGGAGCCCACACTTCTAGTGTTTTAACTAATTACTCCTTAACGTAATTTAAATGTAATCTGATGTTGCAGGTAGCACACGTCTATGATGTCCGTCCCCAAGGAGAATCAAACGTACGAGCGACTATGATTTTGTGTCGCTGATAACTTTGTCGGACGAAGCCGTACATCTAACAGACAGCCTTTAACAGGCTCTCTCAAACACTTATCCGTAATTGTCCCTCGTCACAAGGGAATTTACACGGCGTCACAATAAAATGGCGTGTTAATTTTTAAAAACAAATCCGAAAGACCTATTTAGCGATAATTATTTTGGCCATTAAACCCTGTGATTTGCTAAACACATTGGGCTATCACTGTCGATTATGGATATTACATTCGCATGATTTGTGTTCAATTTTAACCAAATTGGATGATGAACAGTAGACCGAGGTGTTTTAAAACAATTATTTTGATTCAAAATCATAGCACTATATACAGAACTAAAGGTTACGCTTGTAACGGAGAGGGTCATTTTAATATTGAAAGTGCCAGTGTAGGGCGCCTGTACAACGCACAGGAGATCGGTCGTTGCTAAATTACTCATTAGTTAGAAGAGCAAGCACCTGCCACGATGGCCGCTCGGCCAGTGGCCACCGAGGTATTATATACCCAGTTCACCAAATATCACACTTGGCAACTGACAGATGGTCTAATTAGTCAATTTTTCAAATTATATGTCGCTGTATGCTCCCTATTTTCCCATCACACCATTCCAATTTCATAAATATTTGTCCAATTAAAATCAGCACGGCAAATTTTCTTGTCAAATTTATTCATTTTATCTAATATCTATTATCAATTATTGGTTTTAACTTTTTATAATCCTATTCAAATTTTCCCAATAACGTTTTTTTAAATTAATACATTTAACTATTTTTGAGGGGAATGTAGGATTTTGGAGTCACTGTTCCTGAAAATTAAATAATTATTAGCATGAAGAAATGTCTACATACCTTTTGGAATATTGTATTTTTGCATGTCTATATCGAAGCTCTTGAAGCACTCAAGGAAGGCCTGCGACACTTTCTGGTTAGATCCAGGGGTGAGAGGGGGGACCTGGGGAGTCTGAGGAATGTCTGCAAACACACAAAAAACATTTTCATTAGTACAGTAAATTAAGTAAGCATTGAAATTGTAATGATAAATCCTGACGAAAAATCCCACGGCAAACGTCCAGAATCTGTTAAAGTAGAGCACTGTAGACACAAACCTAGCAGTAAAGTTTGTAACTAATCAATTTCAGGTACGCTTATACATTTACCTGTAAAACGGAGAGATTCATTCGCTCCACACCACAACGAAAATTATCAAAATATAAACACATTCTTAGAAACAAAAAGGCGTAAACTCCATCCAATTCACTATCGGCACCAATGACATTCTATTCGTATTTAACACGCATTAACGGGGATAAATCCTCATCACATACAGACACACACACTTAATCTGAACTCTTTTGTGAAGGGAGACACAAAAAAACTCCAGACACGATTTTAACTGGCTTTATCTATTCTGGTAGAATGCTAATCGTTGGTTAATTAAGATAAGTTATCTTATCTACAAATTGTATAATTTCAATTTACACATTAAAGTAAGAGAGGACTATCTAGACATGGCACCTACGCCTGCCCTCTAATCCGCTGATGAGTCTGAAATCGGAGTCGTACCTATCATCTTAGTTGATTAGAGTTATCTGCCCAACAGGTTCTTGGCTTGGCCTCACTCTCCAATAACAATGTAATGTTTACTGAGATCACGTAAGGTTAGAACAACTGAAGGGACCAGAGAACTCTTGTGGAAGTCTTAATCCACCCCGCCTAACCTTCGGCTTGGTTATCCATCAACGTACATGGAAAAATTACAAGTAAAAAGCTTCCTTTTCACTTGTTCACTTGCAAAGATGAGCTTATTACATTGCCCACCAATGCATCTTTCAGCATGCAAAGGCGTTTTTTTTTTTTTTTACAAATGAAGAGAAAGGCTGAACTATCTTCTCATATACAAAGAGGAATGCGCCAATGAAGAGCTCTCCTTCTTAACAGCGCAATATTAGATTGCAAATATGCTCGTTTTTTTTCGGCAAAACAAATGCTTTCATATCTTTACTAATGAAAAGGTGAGTGGGGGATAATCGTTTTGTAAACGTTCCTCTGATCTGTAGACATGGTATGTTAGACAAACTATAGTGTCGTCATCACGGCTCCCGTCATCACAGACAGTGTCGGAGATGAAAACTTCATAAATCAAAAGCATTCGTTAGAAGCAACAATCTCACAAAGATAATCGTTCCTCTGTTTTACACCTCAACTTCCAATTAAACATCACGAGTTATGTGTCCGTGTTCTAGTAATGTTAACAAGCGGAGCAGCTTGTTTGGTCCGCTATCAGAAGCGAGCGTACCGTTAACTTGTCTTTGAAGAATAGACACAAGACGGCACGTAATGTTTGTGAGATAAAAGACACTGACCTCTTTGCTGTGACCACAACTTACCTGTAGAAACAGGTAAAAATTGTCTTAATTACCAAATTATTTCCCCACAGAATGACTCGACAGATGAAATTAGACATTTACATCTTGTAATGTTTGTTAAACTTTCTAGGTCTGACCACAAACAAGTAAAATAATGACCAAATATATCAGTGTTTACTAGAGGAATGACGACATAGATTGGCTGAGACGGGTGTGTTTGTGTAGGCTATATTACACCATTGTGTTTATGATGCTTTAAATAAGATCTCATTGTCTATGTTACAGCTACAGAAACAGTTACCGATCTCCAGTTGAGTAATAAACTTTTCTGATATCTTACTGTTGTAAAACACTCGTTCACCTCTGAAGACACATTTGAACTCTTCTAATTCAAAGGCTGGAATAGTTCATTATGAAATTTTAGGGGTGAATAAGTTAATGACTTATTGCTGATAGAGCTACATTACATACAAGTTAATCTACAGAAATTTACAAATGGAGTTATATTTGTACAGGTAGACAGTGAGTGGCTTAACTACAGGTAAAAGATATAAGTTACTTCTGACATATAGGCTTTCACAGATAAAACTCTGTCAATGGTGGAGTCGGCAGAATGTAATCTTTTTAATGCCAATTCTAGCCATGTATTGCGCCATCTTCACAGGAGTGAAGCCTGCACGGTGAAATACTTGTAAGGCGGCTGGTTTTATTACTGATGTCGGGGAGATACGACCAGAACCTACAGGTAATCTTATGTTACCTGTATGTGTTACTTTCACCTGAATGAACACATGATGTAATTGGGGACATGTTACCTATTGTAGGTAGTGTAGCTGTACTTGTTTACTGCTGGGCACTGTCCCCTTCACTTTACAGATGTAAGTAAATGAGACAGGAGAAACTCTTCCTAATTTGCAACTCCCAAAATTTCCATAACAAGGACAAATTGTCCTTTGCTAAATGAAAAGTAAAAATAAACCTATTCTAGCTCCAACTGTATGTTATAGTTACTGTCTGCAGTGAAAGGGACAACAGGTTCCATCTACCTTGAAATATTCCTCCATGACTGGAAAGTAAAAAGAAACTGTTTTGTCCTTTGACAATATGCATCTTCCCAATGATGTTTACAGTAAAAACCTTCCAAATATCTACAACAAATTGTAGATAAAAATCTACAGAAATATGGCTGGCAAATATTTGCATCAGGCATTATTCATTAGCTAAGATCCCAACAAATGTCTGTTGATTAATTTTTACTGAGAACTGATATCAACATTGTAATTTCATAAACGTGTATCTAGCAACTTAAGGATACTTTACTCAGTTACTATGCTATCAATTCATAAACAATTTAAAATTTGTACAGGTATATATTTATGTAAAGAAATTTGAAAAAAAAGCTTTCCAATATTGCATTAAATCTAATTTGACACATAAAAGAGATATCAAATATCCTTTTAAAATTCAATCAACTTTTTCTGTAATGTTATAAGTTCTACATGGATGACTTCAACCTGTTTATATATTTTTATAAAAACTTGAACGGAAACAAGCTTATTTGTAGATGTAAAGAAACACAAAAAGTTTCCTGTCCTCCGGTATCCAATCATGTTAAAGACACCACTTACACTAACTTGATGATTGTAAAATAAAAACTACAAAACCGCCCACACAAAACCGCCATCAGCAGATATAGGACACTGCTGAGACAGGATGCAGGAACCATGACCGAGAAAATATAAACAAATCTTTACCAGGACAACAAGCAGGATGTGCCATGTTGTGTGACCTAAGAAAACCTAAATAATCTCCAAGGTAACCAAAGAAAACCTTTATAGTTACCAATGCAACCCCTGAATAATTTCAGTAATCATTGGAAATTAATTAACTTCATGTTTTGATGCATGCTTCTAATTTTGGAGATTTTTTGTTTGCAAAAAAATCTTATTCCAGAAATAAAAGAGAAAATTTACAAAATCAGAAAAAGCAACTGGTAACTCATTCACTCCTAAAATTTGGTTAAGAAATCTATTCCAAGTCATGTGAATTGGAACAGTTCAAATATGTTTCCAGGAGTGAAGAAGTTAGAATCTGTAAACCACCAACAAAGGATGAGTAATCTGCCTAGAAAAGCTGACCAGGCATGTGGTCAGGGGTCACACTTGGTCACTCCACTGACACACTCTTGACCACATGTTGTCAAGGTATATACCTTATACCTGCAGATTAATCTGTGGTCAAACATAAGGCTGACCGTGACTATAAATAAGCCAAGTGATTCATTCATTTATAGTGGAGAGGCTTGTTCTGGCCAGGAAACGATGACAAAGACCTGATAATGTCCATAATTATGATGTAGCTCGTCCTAACATTAGGGACACGGACATATCGGCTGGACATATCATTATGGTCTCCTGTCACCCTTCATATACCTGATGGACGACAATACGAGATACAATTCTAATGAATGAAGTCATAGGTCTCGCTTTGTACGTGATATATTTCCAAAGGAAAAAATGCCTGTGAATCAATTTGTCACGGGCCTATTTATTTCTTTCACATCCTATTACGATTTTTTGTATATTTTAAAAGAAACACTTCAAGTCTATTTCTTTTGGTGTTTTGAATTGATGACCGGATGGCCATCATTACCTGTTCACTCATGTGTGACCAAAGGTAACACAAGTTGACAGGTGTGAAGGGTGAAAGGTAAGGACCAAAAGTTGTAAAACTAATATTTAGTAAGTTTTTATACAGCGAGGTCGTAATACCTCCTTCGGGTCCTCACGCTGACAATACACACCTCTGATTATGCAAGTAGGGCAGGAAACATCCGATAAACAGCATTACTGATGAACAAATAATGCTAACACTAGGGTTAATTCAGACTTAATCTTCAGAGATGTGTTGTTATAACACCTGAGCACTTCCTTCGTTTGACCCTCAGGTATGCTAATCAGCTGTTTTCCATATAAATGATATGTTTTTCTGTCTATTGTAAACTTGGACCCCCTGACAAGGTGATTCTTGTTTCAGCCGTTCCCTGTTTCATCAGCACTGCTAATGGTTACGCCGTCTTCGGAGATGCCGTCTGAACAGACAGGAGCTTGTATTTTTGCGTGTATTTTTGCGGACATTAGGAGATAGGGTGGTGCCTAGCTACATCCCACTGGCACCAACGTCAATCTATCTTCATCTTGTTTCTAAGCTCTATGTAAGTGATATGAAGTTCTCAACCAGAAAAAAAATCTTAAAATCAAATTTACAATCTTTATAAACACTCAAGTATCTTTATTTCCACCATGTCAGGAAAATTTCATTTTGAATTTTTATATAGGTAAAACAATATATCAGAAATATTGTAATGAATGTTTCAACATTCATAAAGAGTGAATGAAATATCAAAACATTTAAATGTGTACATTTTCCATGAAACTAATTAAAGGTAAGAAATTTGAGGGTTATCAGAAATTTCTGAGGTTACTGTGTAGACTTAAAGGACCTTCTGATACTCTTCTGTAGCATTGCTATGTCGCGGCCCTGTTACTGGTTGGCTAATCATGTACCACACTAGGCTCAGATAAGTAAATTTGAAATGTTTCCTCTCTTACTTCTGTCACCCTGGCGATAGCTTACATAATCCTTTACATACTCCAGCTACCTAGCATGGGAGATAACTGTAGCTAATGCTTTCCTTGGCGACACCCCCACTATCACACTCAACACCTGTCCTTATCATTGAACAGGATAACCTATTGAGTTTTAAGGGGTGGATGTTTGATTGACAAAGTATCTGTATTTCTGTATTTGAAGACGTTAAATATTTTCAATAAAATAATAAACTTGAATGGCATATAGCAGATTGGGATTGACAAAAAAAAATCAGCATAATGTTGATGATAGTGTATACCATTTTGCTTAAGGGAGACAACTATGCTTTTTAAGAAAGGGGAGATAACTGATGCTAAATAGCAGCCACCCAAGAATGTTGCTAACATTCCTCTATCAATAGTAACGCATGTTAGAGCCCTGAGTAAACAATTAAGCATTGATTTTTTTCCATGAGATGTTTTCGTTTCCAAACAACGCCTCTCTTATGACAGAGTTTTAAGGAATCGCAGGTATGACAATATACAGGTAAAGGTGATTAAATCGTTACAGGTAGACATTGCCAGATTGTGCAATAAGATTGATGGCTTTAAAAAGTCTTAAGAATTTCAATTCAATACAATTGTGAACATTCTTGAAATTTTGCTCTTTAGATTAGGATCAGTGTCTTTGAAGTTTAATTATACACACCTTTCAGAAAGAGGAGAACATGTCTATCAGTTTATAACTTTGGATTAGATCTGTAAGTGTAACTGTTGCAGGATAAAAACATGGAGAGATGATGGACTTCTAACATGTTTTCCTTTACTTTCTTTTTTTAAATCTCAAAATGATAATTAAAGGCGGGTTCTACGCACAATAAGGCAAGGAGGAAAATAAAGATTCCCCGACGCCTCCACTTCTAACCAGAGCCACAATAAATACCATTTCACTTTATTAAATAATTGTATAAATGTCTGTCATTTTAACATCAGAAATAATGTATAATCTAGGGTATGAATTATTCAAATAACAACCATTTAGCTCCACGGCCAAGAAAAGGTTCACCCTTTCCAAATAACAAAACAATTAGAGTGAAATAAAACAGAATAATTGTGACTGTACGGAGGGATCACACCGCGTGGTAACACAGACAGATACATAATTATAAAGGATGAAAATGCCATCTCTATGTAGACCGTTAATGTCCCTACTTGTTAGGTGGTAAATGTACGCAACAACTTTCCTCTAAATAAGTCTCGCAATATATCGTACAGAGCCGAAATAATTCATCAGCCATGTGAATACAAAAACACTTCAGGATTAGGCCCTAACAAATTAACATTGTAAAAAGAGTTGACTATCACTGTTAAATAAATCTTTAAATGTCTTGTATGTTATTAAATATTTGAATAATTCAAATTTCAACATAAATGCAAATTAGCATGGACACTGAAAATTTAATCCATTTTAAGGTGTTCAAATGTAACAATTTACATCTTCTATTTAATTTCCTGTAGGTGCAGAGCTTTTGTTTTTTAACACTGTAAGTGTTTGGCAAACCATAACTGCCAAATGTAGATATACCTGTAATTAGATGAGGATACACCTGTTAATTGCCATTCTGTCCATCCCTACTATTGACCTTATAAATTTCATTAGCACTTAAAATCAGGGATGGCTGCAGAATCTTCCATATACAATGTAGATTAGAAGGCTAGTTCAGACCAGACAAAGTCAAATTTCGTAAAATTTAATCTGCATTTAACACTAAATGCTTTCTTTCTAATTCTTTAGTATTTCCATTCATTTCTTTTATAGTTTAAAGACAAGATTTTAATTTTCGCCCTTTTTATCCATATCCTTTTTTGCAGACATCAATTCGAGATAATTTTCTTTTTTTTCCAAAACATCAGCTTGAGAAAAGGACACTGTAAAGAAACAGGTAAAGAAAATGCTTGAATGTAGTTTTTTTGACTGTTGGTTTTGAAAGGAAAATCAATATTGGATTCCTATTATTGCTTGTTCATGAATTTATAGGATTTTGAAAACAGATTCAAAAGTCAACCACTGAATATAGAAGCAAGCAGGATCGCCCCCAAATTGTATCGTCCTTCTGATCTAGTATCTTTTATGGAGAACCTTATAGATCTGAATTCCCTTTCTAACTCACAGTCTGCTGGTATCAATGCCACAGGTTATTTTTATCAGAAATCTCTATCTTTAAAATTTTTAAGTGGAAGAAAATAAAATTCCCCTACATGATGATAAAATCCAATGCCTGCCGTTTTGACTTGACATCTTGTTACAAAAACGTCTAAAATTAAGGGACAATGGCGGCGGTTATGCTTGGCTGATGTGTCAAGTCCTTAACATGATCTGATTATCGGATACTTTCGCTCCTGCCAAATATAAAACTGTACAGTCGCGGCTTTTTTGCCTCCATTCTACTGGGCTAACATGTCAGGTCCTAGTTAGCTTGCAATATCATACAAGAGTATGAGCAGTCAAGTTGACCAGGCTTCAGTTACCACAGCCGAGGTGACACAGAGGAACCACTGGACCATGTCTCACAGTAAAACGCCAGGTGCGTAAACATTCTGTTGAGGAAAGGGGATAATCGTGGTGATTGGGCGTAAATGACTGGTTTCTAACTAGCTTCTACCTCGACACCTCCCCTAATGATGTCTGCCTACAGAGAACCTCACCGCTAATGCAAATAGAGACAGCATGAATGGACACAACTGAATGAAAACCACAGTTAACCATACACGTTACCCTGCGGCACCTCTATCCAAGATTTTCATGAATGAAAATCACACTTTAATATAAAATTTCCAACGAAATTGAATTTTTTTTTATGAATGAAATCCAGTTACTCCAATACTCGGGTGTACAGATTTCTACTGTGTGCCAAGGTGGTTTAAACATATACTGTTCTCCTATATATGGAAATAGACTCAATGAATGTCTAAGAAGGTAAGCATTAGCTCCATTCACAAATGACCTTTTACCTCTCCCGGGAGATTAGGGTGACCCTTGACCTTTGAGTATTTTGTGAATGGGGCCTGGCCCTGAGCCAGTCGGCCTGTAGTTACACTGTAGACTCAGTGAGAGATTTCAGTGCCAAGTTCTACTGGTGTATCATAACATGTGTTTCTGCCAGTAATTAAAGAGATATAAAGCTTTGCTATCTTCATCACTGGCTCTGTGAGAGGAGAGGGCAGGGGGAGAGGAGAGGGATCCCTGATTTGTAGGGAAGAAGTAAATGTGTAAAAAGTTTGATAATATTAACTACCACGACTTTTCAGAAAATCTTGCACATAAACCCATTTAAAAGAACACCTCCGTATAAAGGACACCGGTCTATAAAGGACACTTTTGCTCTGTCCCTTGGGTGTCCTTTATAGACATGTTTGACCCTATATTAATATATTTTGCTCTCTATTTTCCCAAAATTCTACACTGTTTTTAATTTAATGGGGGTGAGAGTTTGGTGAGAGATAAGAATAATTAACCTAAACCCTTATGTAAAATAAGTTCACTGACTCTAATTGTATCAGTCAGTGAGTAAGTAAGTAAGTTTTTGTTTATCATAATATAAGCAATATAGCTTATATTTGGGTGGTGAATATTTATAAAGCTGTTTATACGAGCGTAACAGGTTTTATAAGATAGAAACAGTGTCACTCCCTTCTGTAATAAAATGTACTTTCTGGGAGGTTTTACTGATATAACTCAATATACATAACAAATAACATCTACTTTAGATTAACGAGCTGGTGAAGCCAGCAAGGCTGATAAAAATCCATGAATATGTATACAACACTTAATGAGAATGCACACCTTGTTAATGAATTTTGTATACAGTTTAAATGTACAGGTATATCACAATTTCTTTCAAGGAAGCACCAAGCAATTTTGGGGGAAATAACATCAGTTCATTAAAATCCAAATAAACATTATTTAAATGTACATGGGTAATAAAATTTCTGATTTCTAGTGAATTACTTATCAGAAATTCTCATGAAAGCATTAAGTATTGATCACTTCTTAATAAGAATGTAAACCAATAAAACTATATATAGACATAGCCATTTAAAAGTTGAGGAAAACAGCCCCATAGATGTGTAGATTCTGTCGAAGTTTAACCCCCTACCACAGCCAAACCAGCTAACAATGTACACACTACCCTTACAGTATCCCCCTACAGCTCAGCCAGCTAACTCTCATCTTCAAAAAGGAGTTGATATTTTGAATCTAAAGCTGCAATTATGGCTTGCTCCCCAATTACAGGGCGATTATGTCATAATGAACAGTACAATGCCAGCATTTGCCTGTGATGGGGAGGCCTGATGTTCAGCTTGCTCCTGTTCTCATGGCACATATGTTAATATATATACACTAAACACTGTTTAAATTATATCTAGGGCACAACTCATACTGACCTATATAGCACAATTGAATAGTTTTAAAAACTATTTCACAATTTTACTGAATCTTAGTTTTGATTGCGAACACAAATATATCTTTCATTGAGATAATGTTTTGTTACAAAAAAATCTACATAGATTCAGACCTTTGTCTCTCTGCTTCAGTAACAATCATACTTACATCTCTAGTTCTTGAGAAGAAGGTCTAAGTGTGAAACATCTCACATCCAAAGGTTACAAACATTTCCCAGACAATGATGAAGATTTCCACTCCCCTAACATTTAAATTCAAACAGCTTAATGATGCATTTAATGTAGAATTCCATGAACACCAATAAAGCCGCCCTAGCTTTAATTCCACCCCAGTCCTGGCGGACAGTGATTTATGCAACAGAGTCATTATCTCTGTCGAGTTTAAAGCATTTACATAACAGTATAATTTTAACTGTGGTCAATAGCGTAATAAAATCAGAGTTAGGTCGTATGGAGGTCACTTGTGAACAATTAAAGCTTTTGTTTGATCTTGACTGTGTGGGCGGTAGAAGGAGGGTAAGCATTTGATGTTGACTGTGGAGGTGATTGAGGGGAGGGATCCAAGTACCCTTCCCTCTCATAACTTTATCCGACATGTCAAAATCTTGACCACATCTATCTGCCTAATTGGTATGGTCTCTAAACTCAAACTGACCATTAAATGACCGGAGATGGTCAAGGATGAGTAGGTGAAATCATTCCTGACCCCTCTACCTTATAATCGAGAAAGTTTTGCAGACTTTCCAAGCCAGAACTGACCATCAGGTGCCTCGTTTGTTACAGGGATGGTTTATAATCAAAGTAAGGACTGGACAACAATTATCTAGACCCCCATGAATCTTACAGAGTAATTTATCCAGATATTGAGAAATCCTCCTGCATTTTGTTACAGCAGGAATAAAGTACATGAACTCTGAACTCACCCTGAAAATGTGTAATGGACTATTCCAACCTTTGAATTGGAAGAGTTCAAATGTGTCTTCAGGGATGAATGAGTTAAAACAGTTTAATAGTACAACTAGATACCCTACAAATCTAGTCTACAATAAAACACACATATCCTGTCTGGTAAATAACAATACCACAAAATCTAAAACTGCACATGTATAAACAGACACCCCTACTCTCATTACACACTTCAAAGTCTGGGCCCTTTTTTAAAGAATTATTTCTGTTAACATTTTACAGATATAAATCAGTCTTACCTCTTTCAAATGGCATCACATAAATATAGCCATCTTCATCTTCTTCAACATTGTTCTTTTCATCTAGTTTTAGATCAATTATAGTAACTGTCAGATTCTTCCTCTTCCCCATTTTGTTGAAAAACTAAGAAGCACTTTTAAATAAAATATCACTTTCTCTAAACTGCTAAAAGATTAATTATCTTAAACTGTGGTATAAATAAAGCTACTTGTGAAGCTGACTTGGTTAATAGTACACAGGAGTTCAATTTCCGAAGTTTCTATATCTGCCTATAAAGTTATAATCAGACAAGAAAATTCAAATCTACAACACAGATTCCAAATGGTTCCTTTCAAATCTAACTGTATCATGTAAGTTTACATAAATCTTCAAAGTAGATTAAGTGTTGACACTGTAGTGTACTATAGAAGTATACCAGTCAGGTTTTCTGTTCTCACTATCACTATGAAGATATTCTACACAACTTTTGAAGTCAGCAGTTAAGAGTTCAACACTTCCAGTAATCACTGTAGATCCTTGGACACTGTGAGATATTGACCCCTTCAAGGTCTCATATATGGTTTTCAAAAACACATATACTCAGACCTGAGAAATTCTTGACCACTGTATAAACACCCTACTTATGCCTGTGGACCTAATTGAGGCTAAATAGGGCCAGTGAAAACATACCCACTTGTGAGTTAATTAGGTCAATTAGGCTAATTTGACCTACTTAACTGAGGTGAGGTTCTCTCATTATAGGCCAGGTCAGTGACAAGGGACTGTTATTACTGTCAGACTTGAGTAGTTTTGCTTGATTGATTCCATAATGACCTTTAACCTTATGGATGAGTGACCCCAGAGTAACCCCCTCCTAATGCAATCAGAACAGGGGCACATGTTAGGGAAGAGAATTATTTCTAATTGTCAATTATGTCTTGATTTAGTACAGATATGGAGAGAAGTCCCACTCTGACAGATAAGATAGGTGAAACGTGATCCAGAAAACTCCCAGTACCAGTGAAGTACACAAATTACCACTGGTTACTGGGGATAGATAAAAATTAGTGCTACACCCTATTAATACACATTTACCATAATACTTACACTGATAAGGCAAAATTGGTGAGGTTAACAAAATTATTCCTATTGAATTGTGGGTAATAACATTAATTAACCTTAGGAATACAGTTTTTAATAATAATTAAATTGATAAGGTAGCAAGTCTGTATAATGAATATAACTAGGATGTCAGTTTATAATATTGCACATATTTCATTAATTATTTATCACATAAATCATTTCCATTACTGCCCTCTAATTGGCTGGAACTTTTAACAGTTCTCTTCCCAAAATCATCACCAGCTGTGCTACCAGTGGCATCATAGACACCAGATGTGAGGATCATGTCAACACTAATTATACCTAAAGTGAAAGTAGGTACAACAAAACTTTATCATTCCTGTCAAACATTGGGCACTGTCCAGCAGAATATATTAAATACTTTGTTATAAAGTTTCTACATTCTTATTTTATGATATTGATCATAATGACACTATATCCTTGTTATAAGGGCAAACAGATTATTTTTTAACCAAAATATAAAGTATGTCCTATGAAATATGACAAGTAACATACAGCACCCAGTTCAACAAAGTATACCTTTTAGGAACTGTTATCAGCATTCTGGTGTACATATTGCCCCAAAAATTGTATTTCATATCTTGGATATCACTGAAATTGACAAATTCTTATAATAAGTAATATTTTCCTGTGTCTCTTTATAAAAGTACATCACATCAATCGCATAAGTTGTAAGCATGTTTTATAAATAGACTTATTTCATCTATGCATATCACACAAACATCTATATCATGGAGTGATGCAGTAACTCATTATCCCTTTACAAAGGAAAGTTCAGGCAAACTTAAAAGTTTTTCAAATAATTTCAGATTTAACAGTTTTGTTGTGTCTGCTGCTAGCCTTGAAATATTTTAAGTGATTTTACAGTAAAAAGTCCCCAGATTCTACACGATACTGAGCAGTGATTCTGAGTTAACTGTCTATAACGTTCCTTTGATGTTATTTCACATCTACCCCAGACCAAAAGGTATACATATATC
Organism: Mimachlamys varia; assembly: GCA_947623455.1. Taxonomy (NCBI): domain Eukaryota; kingdom Metazoa; phylum Mollusca; class Bivalvia; order Pectinida; family Pectinidae; genus Mimachlamys; species Mimachlamys varia. The sequence continues at coordinate 33,453,085 of OX392545.1, forward strand.
ACAGTTACTTGATACCGTAATTCCTATAAGTACATCAATCGCAGGAAGAATTGAATTTTTTTTTTAATATGTTGTTAAGTTATATTAACTTCAATTTTCCTTTAAATTACCCATAATGACAGCAAATGACTCATTTGATAAATAATTCAGATATTAAAACCCTGAAAAATATAATTGCCACTGCCAGTTGAAAACATTACCTTTCATAAATGTACATCTTTATCAAATGCTCTTGTATATTTTTTTCCCTATTTGACAATAAATTATTCAGTTATATAAAAGGCGTTTCAAATTTTAACTCAGAGTACGAACTTCATTTTAATCGGTGGCTTGTTATAAGTAAGTTTCTAATGTGTTGCAGAGCTCATGTTTCTTCATAGGGTGGTGAAAAGGTGGCCAGGTATGACAAAAATTAATCTGTTTACCTGTATGCCTAGCAATCGAGACCAATAAAAGAGGAAATTAAATTTCACAACTAAACATGTGCACATTGGACCACCTACATATCAGAAAGGAAGAGCATCTACTTTTAAAATCTGAAAAATGATTTCTCCCACAAAAAAATGATTACTCCCATAAAAACTTTGCGTATTGTTGTCGAGACAACACGAGTTGTGACTTCCAACATCTTATTTATAGGATTACCTATGTCGCCATTTCCATGACAAAAGTCCAGGTAGATCTCTTAAAATATCAAAATTTTTTCTCTTAAAATGTGTTTTATCTGCCAATGATCGGTGTCAGGCTTGAGATAAGGGCCTGCCATTTATACAGAGGTACGAAACATTAAACTCCACACACACAATATACCTTCTGTCAACGGTAATCCCAATACCCCTAACATCGTTACTCAGTTTTACTTCTTTTTTTTTCTCACGAGAATTTTATTCAAATTTAATTTGAATCACGACGTCACATGAAAGAAAATCCACTTTTGAGAAATATATTATGGTTTAGCTGTTTTTTTTTTTAATTTTCTGATTTTTTTAAACAACAATCTTTCTATTGTGCGTCATTTTTCTGCAGCATGTGTCATTTGTGGTTTTCCAAAGCTAGATCTAAAGCAGGGAAAAGACATGCCCGACTTAAACATTCTTAACAGCTTAACACAGTGATGTCATATAGTCAACTGCAGATCTGTGATGATGTCATAATTATAACATTCAACAGAATATCTATGCAGGTTGAGGGGCTTCAGTTGTTGAATGTTTTATACTATGGCAGATGTCTAGAAATGTTGCTCTGCTTGTCCCTAGTTTCTGTTCTTATTTTTACCACACTGCCATACTTACATGTACACTATAAGCAATATTTTAGATATGGAAACATATTAGATTATCCTCTGAACGCAGATATATATTGAAACATTTCTTGTTCAATTTTACCTGATACAGTCAGACCCATTTCATTGTTTGTTCTTGCACGATCATTGACAATGTCACATTTTGTTCAAATACAGACTTATTCTAACCACCCAATACCAGTACTTCAGTTAATCTCCTTGACAATGTCACATTTTGGAGCAAGCGTCAATAAAACTATTTATATACTCTTATTCAAGGCCAAAGATATACAAAAACTGATACTGATTTAGATTTGATGCTTACAGCTAGACATACACAGTAGTACAGTTAAAGTGGTGATGTATCATGCTATCTCAAAAGAGCTCCTCAAAGGGAGATAAGTTCTGATTTTTATGTTCTCACAAAATTTATAGCTGCCTCTTCAAAGATGAGAAAAAAACACACTAGTAACATTTTGAAATGATTAACATGGGCATGTGGGCAATTTGATGCACAATTTTTATCATAATAAGGGTGATATAATGAAATTGCATGATGCAACAATAAAATAAACATTAACGCTAGGCTATGTACAGGGTTTAGAAGTGTATTTCTCACTGACTATTCATCTTAGCTGTACATCTGTTTATTGTCCTTACAATCTTACTAGAAGATGACAACTGTAGGAAACCATATTTTCCCTTTTTATGTAAATTTTGTAACGTTACCCTGCATAATTTATACTGCATGCAGTCCTCCACAACTTACCTCGGCTACCCCAGGAATACATCATGTAGCACAAATGACATCATCGAAATGAAGCAACTTTGTTGACATCATCAAAATGACGACATTTTTGGATGCTGTCAGAGGCTGACTGGAAGATCTCTCTATGTAATGGATGAGAGGAATTCCCTTGCTGATAAGTAGCTTATCTAATGAAAACATTATCTAATCCTTGTATTTAATTTTCATCAAATTCTACCTTTTCACATTTAAATGTTATTTTGAATGATAACAAAACCCCTAACATTGGTAATATAATCCTGAACATATTCTCAATAACAAGGCGGGTAAAGCTAGCTATACAGAATTTCATCCGACTTTCCATTTTAGATTGAAAAAGGAATCCGAACTGAAACAGTTAAATCATTAAGTCAAACCTCAATATCTGAAATGTTTCTGTACTTTTGTATGATTTAATCAAATTCTCAGCGTTTATTTACAAAACAGTGTTTAAGTGATAAATTGAAATCTAGCTATGCTCATGCTGCTGGCTTATATAACATTTTTTGTAACTGTTTCTTTAAATATCTATTTTTGAACCCAAATGTAGAACTCTTTCCCGATGGGATTCTAGAGATCATCAGAAGATTTGACAAAATGGACAAAAACTGTGAAGTCAGTGATTTTTTATATGCACTATACGATCTTTGTAAGGTTATATACTGATCAGACAACTCGCGGACCAGACACTAAATGGCCTGGGTTTTTTTGTAAAGAGGCTGCGGTATCTAGCGAATACATATTTAACTGATCGCTATCATCTACATGGTATGGAATCGTCCCTACAGTACAAAGATAAATTGGTTGCCCATCACTCCCCTGGTCTCCATGGCTAAGGTGTACAGTTAGCTATTAAGTCTCTATGGTAAAAGCAATAAGCTAGTATACATGTTTTTTTTTCTGTTCTACCTTTACATATCCCAATAAACCATTATCTGACACCGTTGTCAAAACAACAGTAAGCCGAGAGTACTTAGCCGGGATTTCGCTGTCATAATCACACATTACAGAGTAAATACATCTCATCATTACAATTCGTAAACAATGGAATCGTGTAAAATGAAGCTCATTTCTCCAGAGTTGTTCAAGCTATGGACAATGGTCTATGAAGAAGTTAAATTAATGTCAAGGCCATGTAACTCTGTGTTTTTTATCTGTACATTTAAAAGTTAATTCAAACTCGGGACATAATCTGTGTCGTGAGAATATTTGTAAAAGCATTCGTATAACTCGCGTACGTGCATTTGTTTGCACGAGCTTGTGAAAAACGTGACTTTCAAAATCATCAATGAAATCTGTATCAACAGATCTTTCAAGTTCAAACACAGACATTCCCTTATACTCACACCCAATTTTACATACTTAATTCAAACAAAACATCTACGTGTATGTGTGGCATATTTTTCGTTGTAGAGAAATCAGAATTAATGAGCGAGGCACTAGCAAGTGAAGTGTACTGGTCACATATAAATATAGAAAACGTCCAATTAAAACTGGCCTTACATCAAGTGTCAGCATCCGCTGCTGCCGCTGAGACAGGCTTGGTACTTACAATCATGACAAGTCAGAAAACCTAACCCACACTGAAATCTGAGAGTCCCTTTTAGTTATCTCCCTTTTCAAGAATATCAGATTCTTTTTTTCCTTTTCATATTGCATATTAGTTGTGATAAATATCTAAGACAGTAACCTGATGAATGCAGTTATTTCCCTTTACAGGAAACCATGTTTTTTTGTTCTTGTTTTTTTCAAATATTGCATGTGAAAAATAAAACTTCCCAGTTAATTTTCTATAATCTATCACAAACTCAAGCCTTAAGGTACATTAAGTCACTTTAACCCTTCACAATATTGAGTTATCCATTTTCAATAATTAACATATAGCAAATAATATGTTAAGATACTTCAATTTTCTAAATGATTTAATGTTGATTTAAGAAGTTTTCCAGCAAGAAAAAAACAGAAGTTAATCTCGCTATTCCCTCTCATGAAACGGTAATTATTGGCACTTTAGCTGACAAGACAGACTATCGGAACTTGCATTTTTCACGCACCCATTTTAGTATTTACATCATTTATGTAGAATATATATATAAGACAATAGTAATTGGTTAATATTACTGATGTTCACTGTGACAAAACCCGCTTTTTGTAGTGTCTAGTTTAGTTTATACCAAGGTACAAGTATCTTTCCATTTATCTGATGAAAAGGAAAAGTTTGAGATCAGATGACAGGATTATCTCGTTAAGATCTTGTTTTACCTATATCACACCTGTAATCTTACCTGTATCTGACCTGGCCACCCTCATTACCTGTCCAGAACTTACCTGATAATCTTGTTATTCAAAATTTGACTTTAGGGGCTGGATTTTACCTGTAGGGGTCACTTAAAAATCATTGGTCCAGTACAGCTTAAGATTCTGTTGTGACCCTGAGGCTATCAAGTGTCATTTTACAAGATAATCTTGAACTTTTTCCACTGTTAGTGACTTAAGGGGCGGTTATGTCACCAGACTGTAGAACATTATGAAACTGGACACTGGGCAGTATAGAATTGACCCTTCCTGTCAAAACTGAAAACCATAAATTAAAGCCTCATTACTTGTAAGATGCCAATTTTTTCTTGACACAAATGTTTTAACAAATGTGAGAATTATACCATACAGCTCCACCACAATTTACCGGCCAGTTTTACAGTCTATGATATCAACATAGAACATCTTGTTATGTCAGTCGAAAATAAATTTTACGAGCCAATCAATTTACTGAAATGCTGTGTCAGAGGTCATCTTTATATGAAAACATGACACTGATTGGTATGTTTTACTCCTATGAAGTCTGTTCTACCTTATAAAAAGTTGAATTTATTACCCCCGTGAAAAGTTGACAAGTGATACATAGACACTGATAAAGAGTTAAACTTGTTACCAATATAGGCCCTTTATATGAGAAAATGATGATGCAATCAAGGACAGAAATGCATTAAAACATTTAAAATCCAGCTGTTCTCAATATCATGCCATACGGAACACAAATACCGGTAATAATGATTTTTCACCTATGATAATTCTAAAATTGGTGATGTTTTTTCAGTCAGATATTATTCATTAATTGCAAATATATAAAGTACATTTGAAAGGATGTTTGTGTCATAATTTAAAACTCATCATAAATTGACACGCTTTAATTAGTTAGTTTTTTTAGATGTTGCAAACAGGTAAATTTCACAGATGTTTGACAAATCAATATCACAGTGGTTATATTTCACTGATGCTGTTTGACAAATCAATATCACAGTGGTTATATTTTAGCATTGTTGTATTTATATCATGTTGTGAATGATTTACTGCATTTTTAATGCAAAGCTCCTATGACAGGTAATCATGAACTATTTTTCAGTGACGAAAATTATTACAGGAGTAAATTGAATCAGTTGAAACACTATAGTCTCGTATGATGAATGAATGAGAAAAGGAAATTTTTACGCTATTCACAAGTAAATCAATTGATATTTTCTATAACTTTTACAGTGCAGTGTATCAGATATCCAAGTATGGTACATAATTTATACACATTTTTTAATTACTTTGTTTCTGTTTTATCACTAGAAAAACAACAATAATTTGCCATAATTGAAATATAGCCTCAAAATAATGTGTATTATAACAAGATGAGAAAGAATGATACAATTGACACACGAACTGAATTATCGTAGAATGGATCATATTTTATGAACGAACCGAGATATTTCATGACAAGCATGAATGAAAATATTTCAAAAGAATTTCTACTGTTACATCCTTATTGTCTTCAACAACCAAATATAGACGTCGGTTTAACAAATAGAAACATACTTCTAAAACAAAACACCACTTTTGAATAGAAATGCTTTCAAAACAGATCTCCCTACATACGAACAGGCAGGCAAGTAAAAAACTTTTTAAGATGAAAACCGCAGATCAGAGGGTGTACAGTATCAACATATAAGAGCTGATAGACAGAGATAGGCGAGGGGGTAACATGGCGAGGCAAGCTAGTTTGTCAGGAGAAAATGTCTTTTGTCTATTCTGTGCTTTGAAGGAGATAATGATCGTATTCAGTAAAACAACAGAGGCAGTATATGGGGGCCTCTACGATCACGCAAAATGGGCTTGGTAAGGTCTGTAGTACTAACTTATATACGTACATCTAATGTTACAGTACGGAAAATTTGTCCTGTGGTTTTGAAATCATATCTGTTCGACACTGTTCGGTAATGTTTTCATGAAAAAAAAACTTTTTTTCCATGTAACTTTTGGGAACATACAATTTTCTTTTTCAACTTTCGATAGTCCACATATTATACTATAGAATATGAACCGAGAGGTATACATAGGTGTATATTCACCATGTACACTGACACATTGAAGGTTAAAAGATCACTATGTATATAGGTAAAGATGAAAAGTGATACTAGTATCTAATTTTACAGAAATAGAGAGCTTAGTAGTTGTCATTTTGTTCAGATTTAAACTCATACTCATGTTGCCCACTTTCTATCTTAGAGACTCCCAATTTTTTTACTGTAAAATGAAGCATTTTTTCAGCAAGGGAATTGATAAAAACATTCTTACTGTACTTTCTAAAACCTGTTTAACTTCATTTAAAACATACACACTTTTTATGCATGTTTTTAATTCTGAGCACACAACACATATAATCTCAGCCACAATTTTTTTTAAAAGTTCTCAAGTGTGTAATCAGGACAGGTAAAAATATTGACACAAAATTGCAGTCATAGAAACGTCATCTTACACAATTACAAAACAAGACACACAAGTATGACAGTAAAAGTTACCCTCCCGTACGCAAGATTAGTCGTAACTACATTCAGCACGACGTTCGTTAGCCTCCCTGTCACCGTTTTCTGGACAGGTAGTTATTAAGTTATGACATCAGTGTTTCATTTCTCAACGCAAAAACAAACTCGTCACTCAAAACGAAGACCATTAATCATCAAGAATAACATATTTCTTTTGGCAGCCATGATGAAACTTGAAAAATAATTTTCATTTCATTGTACTGCAACAGATATTGACTGTAATTGTTAACCTACCTTCAGTTTTGTTGGAGGAAATCTGTCGTCCGTGAGTGTGCCAGGAAGGCAGGAGAAATACAGGCGCTCTTCTCTTTCCGTGACCATGGCGTTCAACGGAGGGAGTAATCATTATTTGATTTGTTGGAATTTTTCCCAAACAATTTGTTTTTATATATATATAACCGGCTAGAGTTTCTTGTTTACATAGGTTTGAACAGTACAGTAGCTACTAAACTTTACTTCCCTGACCTCCAGCTGTTCAACACTCGGGCCTTGGAATCAGAATATAAATAACTTATAGTACAGTGGTTGCTGCTCCATCCATTTTTTTCTGGTACTAATTATCTTCGCTTGCTGTACAGTAGTTGTAATTTGGTACAGCTGGCATTCAAGTGTTTAAAGTCTGTGTCAAATACCATTTGAAATCACAGCAAGCTGAAGTTGTATCTGTTTGCCTGCTAGTCAGCTGACCCCGGAGGAGGACCTAGAGGAGGAGTGTGACTTACAAGTCTCCCAGCTTATCTGCAACAGCTAGCGAAGCAACACATTCATATTTTCTGTGCTATTTAGGCTAAACAATGCCGGCACTCATCTTAATTAGTAGCAATTAATTACCAGGCAACGTTACAATACAGCCGCAATGTTTACAGCACGCCAGTCTCCTGTGGGATATAGGGCTATGTGTCTCGTTAGGTCTGAAGACTGACCATAAGTGACCCTTACTGACCACAGCATTCAGATTTTAAGTGGTCCGTTTGTCCACCACAGGTGATGAATGTCACAGTGTCCTTGATTGCAATTGCATACCTGTAATAATTTGACAGGTAAAACTCAGGTGCTTTGGTAATTGTCTGTGTTAACTGTTCCAGTTGACTCCCTAGGGTGCTGTGATGATCCCAGTATTAGTCCTACACCTTCTAGGTGCCGTGATGATCTGTATTCAACCCTAGTCCTTTTTACACCTCCTCTTACAGTGTGACTTTAGCTGCAGTGATCCAGTTTTTTTAACAAAAATATACTGCCTAGGGCCCGAAGTAGATAATGGACTTTTCTGTGATCAAGCAGGTCAGCTAACACCTTTACTGGACAATGGTCAGTGGCTTAATATCCCAATGTTTTCCCAAAGTGACCATTCCCATTTGTAGAAGCTTTGTGTAAGCAGTAATCCTCTAAGTAAACGATACACAGAAAGCCCCTACCCCGCGCGTTAACTCTGGTCTTATGAATGACGCCAAAGATTGTATGAATGAGTACACCAGTAAAAGCACACACTGTCCTGGGAAATTATAGTACAGCCTAGCCACGCTTATGAATGAACCACTTCTGTTGCCTGTTACCCATAAATCACTACTTCACCTTTAGTCCAATAGCAGCAAAGCTCATTTACATAGCCCCGCCCCCTTGTAATCCCTGCAGGTTTATGAATGAATGGTTTATCAGCAGAGGCCCCTATGAGATAAGTAGCGTGGTTGACCTAGTTGATAAAATGGCAGATGAGGTTCACAATGGGAGATTTTGAATAAATTTGTTTCGGAAAACTGAATAATAAGGACATTTTCTAAATATTAATCAAATGCAAACATGGCATGTTATTGACAATAGACTTTAAATAATATTTCTACTGCTATAACAAATCACCAGATATAAGAATTTATCCAAATTTTCCTATTACACTATAGTTTATATCCAGTCCGTTTTAGTCATCCCGATGGGTTGCCTTGTGAATGAACTCTAGGATCTACAAGGCCTGTAAACCTACAACTTCTAACAGCTGAATTTTATACAGCCCCAATACTGCTAAAACAACCTGGGTTGTTACTGTATTAATTCTCTTATATATAAACCAGTAACCTTGGGTATAACTGTATTAACTCTCTAGTATTAACCAGTAACCTTGGGACGAACTGTATTAACTCTCTAGTATTAACCAGTAACCTTGGGTATAACTGTATTAACTCTCTAGTATTAACCAGTAACCTTGGGTATAACTGTATTAACTCTCTAGTATATTAACAATTAACCTTGGGTATAACTGTATTAACTGTATTAACTCTCTAGTATTTTAACCAGTAACCTTGGGTATAACTGTATTAACTCTCAAATATTTTAACCAGTAACCTTGGGTATAACTGTATTAACTCTCAAATATTTTAACCAGTAACCTAGGGTATAACTTTATTAACTCTCAAATATTTTAACCAGTAACTTTGGGTATAACTGCATTAACTATCCATTAGTAACTTATATAAGTTGTAACTAATTGACATAAAATGTTACTAATTGATAGAAACTGTAACTGAGTGATTGAACTTGTAACTAATTGATAGAAACTGTAACTGAGTGATTGAACTTGTAACTAATTGTTAACTAATTTAAAGAACCTGTTACTAATTGATAGAAACTGTAACTAATTGATAGAAACTGTAACTAATTGATAGAAACTGTAACTAATTGATAGAAACTGTAACTAATTGATAGAAACTGTTACTAATTGATAGAAACTGTAACTAATTGATAGAAACTGTTACTAATTGATAGAAACTGTTACTAATTGATAGAAACTGTTACTAATTGATAGAAACTGTAACTAATTGATAGAAACTGTTACTAATTGATAGAAACTGTTACTAATTGATAGAAACTGTTACTAATTGATAGAAACTGTAACTAATTGATAGAAACTGTAACTAATTGATAGAAACTGCTACTAATTGATAGAAACTGTTACTAATTGATATAATATGTTACTAATTTATAGAAACTGTTACTAATTGATATAACTTGTAATGAAGTAATGAACAATGTTAACCCTGTAATAACCTAGCTTTGTTATCTTGTCACATGACTTATTATTGATTGATGAAAGAATTTTCCATGGAAACCTGTCTTATATATCATACCAGTATATGAGATTTTAAAAGCGAAGAATTCCCACTGTTCACAGCATGTTAGATTATATGAGGGTGATAATAGGGCCTTATATACAATCACAGGATCTGCAGTTTATCACGGTTTATTTCACAATCACTTTCTCTTATAATTTCAACTGTAAAATCTTTAAATATGGGAAATCTGAAGACTCTGTCATCTTTAGGTTGATATAACCAATGCATGTTCTGTTATACAAGTTCTTGCTTGGTCTATAAATGAATATACCTATAGCCCCAAATTCCTTCCACCATGTTATTCAACACTAAAGGTAAAACAACCTGTGGTCCTCTTAGTCCTCCTAATTAAGTCTTTCCTTCAACTTGATTGAAATTCTGCTTCAACAAGACTCCTTCAAGTATCCTCCTTGTCTTCCTTGGGAAGTTTAAAATGAACAAACTCCATTATGTGGATTCCTAATGTTTAAAGTGTGTGAATGGTAGTAACTTTATGTCGTACAAAATTGCATGTTATGGCCTATAATTGTGATTGTAAACATTTAAATAAAAAAATGCATATACCAGTAATCATCTACTGTATGATATAAAAGTGTCATGTATTTCTGACTGTTCAAATTTAACGAAGAAATCATCCAGGTAAAACTTCTTGAAGTGGAGTTTAAATTCTCAGAAATAACATGGTACCGTCAGCCATGTAAAGCAAGCTGGAAGAGCCCTGCACCCCAGAGGCTTACAAACGACCCTGATAGGCGATCCTCACCGTCTCACAAGACCTTCGCCTATTACAGAAATAACACTTTATACCAATGATCTTTATGTTCTTCAGAAATTACAATCTAATTTGGAAGAAATTATAAAACGTACGATGGTGCAATCCTGAAAAACCACAAAGATGGTGAAGCAACATGAATTTTGATCCGTCATAATTACTAAACAAGACGTTTATGTCAAATTGCACATTTTCGTAACTTCCATCATCCTCCACCACGTAGCCTCCCACACAACATTGGCGTGTAAAGCTCCGTCATCATACCAAGGATTGTAAACATGATAAAAATATACCCGAACTTTAAGATTTCATTGAGATTGCAAAGTTGTATACCGATAGTAAAATCAAGAGAAAAACTATCTTTATTAAGCAAGCACCTGTCTGGTACCACCTGGAAGTCAAGAATCAGACATAACCCACCAGTGATTTTCAACATTATGTCAACACAGGTTTATTTTAGTATTTTGTCAATTCAGTTTTTATCTTTGAATATAAAACACTCTAGTTCTGCTGGTAGTTTGTGTAGTTTTTACAGAGAAAAATCAGTTGTAGTCATTCACTAACAGAATATTTTTCTAAGGGAGATAATCAATGATAGAAAGTAATGCCAAATCTGCATGAAAAGTATCAAGACAAAAGTCAGGTAAAAAAATGATTTATATAAATTATTGTATCTGAACTTTCTCCAAATCCCTAAATCCAAGAAAAGATTTTACCCAGAATCAAGACAAAACAATACCAATCAATTCCATGAACCTTAATTCAGCTGACACATCATTATTTCAGAAATAATAGAAATCAGCACACTCAAAGTGTAACGGTGATGTAGAGATCTAGACTAACAAGGCTTTCACCCAATTTTCACTAACATGTGTCCAGGAAAATTAATTTTACAGGAGAAGGCTGCCGTGGGGGAGGAGGAGGGGGTTTGAGGCAAACAGGAGGAGAAACATCACCTGATGATGTGAGTGCAGACTCCACTGATGTAAATGTACCCAACAGCCATCTCATTCACTCAAGCTCTTGGCCAGCTTACAACAGTATTAAAATCAACTTCTTTCTCAACTCAAATAAATATATTTAAAATATCAGTATCACTGACAATGAGAAAAAGATTGACAAAGTTAAGTCTTATATCATCATTATAGTCCAGGCAAAGTATTGGTGAATAAAGTATCCACTATTGTATTCCTGTAAGCTAACCATACGTTACAAAGCTTGACCTACGTATACACAGTCCTAACATCTGGTTATACTTGACAGTAAACCTTAGCTGTATTTTCTTTAAATTTATGAATGAATTTAAAAGGGCACTTTATGAAAGAAGAGGATCCTCAAGGGGAACTTTAAAAATACAAATTTAAAAGCGGCATTGATGCTCCCTTAAATAAGCAAAACTGTGGCTGAATTGTTTTTTTCACTTCATTAAAAGTTTGAAATTCACACTTGCAATCCTGTTTGAACGGTACAAAATATCTGTTACTTCAAAAAGAAAAATGTAGTTCATCTGATGATGTGTGTGTTCATTGATTACCATTTGAAAGGTGTCGAAATCTTCAGTACAGCTCTGACACATCAGTCAAAAACTATCTGAATGAGATTCAAAGAGATTTCATCTAAATGTAGGCCTAGTCTGACTTGAAAATCTGACGAGGAATAAAACTTTTAGAGGGTAACATCATACAGATAAAGGTAAAAGTTTTCCTAAAAACAAAATGAGTGTTAAGTTGGTTTAATGTAATATTTGACAGCATGTAAGGAGCGTGTTATAGTAATAAATATTTTACCAGTACATCTATCTTTGTCAGTACAGTCAGCCGTTGGTCTAACCACAACTCGGAAACAATACCACACGAAACACTAGGTGAGGATGAAAGGTGTTCAATTGTTTCAATCAAACTGGTATACATTCTAGGACATGCTTTTCCCTTTCTCATGTCATTAAGTTCTGTGTGTATCTGACAAAGTCGATCGATTTAAAAAAAACTTTTGTGTCAAGTTTTACTGGGGGAAAGCGACCTTGCTTATAATTCAGAATAAACAGCAAGAAGAAGCGTCATGATGTAGAGATGAGATAATACATATCAAACTCGGCTGTAACTATCTCCTCACAATCTACTGTCCCTAAACAGGTTCTCTCTCCTCTGAGAAAACTTAAACTGGGGATCACCAAAGGGAAAGCATGCTATTTGTAAGTAGAAGAGGATATCCTTGAGAAATCTTGTTACCTATCAAACCTAAGTAAGGTCTACTTATTGGTGAAGTCACTCAGCTCTGTATCTGGTGTGAGTCGCCGTAGCAACAGTAGATAGTTTGATCAAAACATTACTATGTTGATATTTTCATTCACCAAGAACTTGTCTCTCTACCTTCATTAAGAAGAGTTCGATGTAAAAGAAATGAATATTTAAAGCTTGCATTAAGCTGTTACAGTTTATAGTGCAAAATGAATTATGCAGAAACATATATTAACTTCTAGAGAAACTTTTACTCAACTCCAAATAAATCTGTTTCCAACTCCAAACAAACCTCTGAAATAGAAAGGCCTGGTTTAGAATGAATTAGACACCTTAAAACCACAATACACAGATCCTGCTACAACTCGGGTTTTTTCACAATTTATGAAACAACCGGATACAAATGTGGTATACAAGATGTCAGTATGACCCAGAATCCTACTTGAAATATTAAATCATTGTCGTGTCCTTGACTATTAAGTAATTACAGAGTTTTCTCCCCTGTGGCCAGGGATGTTCCGATAGGAAACATGAGATTTGTGAATTAATAATATAGCTGGGACCTTGGAAGTCACAACTGGTGCAGGAAATGTGTTCAGGTATCCGGCAGTCCCGACCTCCCCAGGACAAGGTAAACTAGTGTAAACTCTGTTACATACTATTCCTCAATCTATTCACCCTATTGTCACATTTAGACCTGACAGGATCAAAGACAGAGCAAATCCACTTCAAATATATAGGGGTGAAACAGGTAAAACAAATAAATTATTCACCCCTAAGGAAACATATGAACTCTTCCAATTCAGATGTGGGAAAGTTCATTATGAAATTCCAAGGGTGAATGAGACAATATTGTACCAGCAAAATAGTGTTTTCCAATAATAAAGATTATACTGACAGTGTGATGTAGTGAAGGTCGTTTATTGAGAACAAAATTGTCTGTATAAACAATTATGTATACTTCAATGCTTATGATAATTCCATTTAGCCCTAAAAGAAAATTACAAACTATTAAATATGGTTAGTTGATGCAATGTGTATAAGGTCTAGTCTTGGCTTTTTGTTATTGTTATTCAACACATGTACTAGGTATCCATATAGCTACTGCAAAGATTTGTCAGTTCACCCACTGAAATATTTATCATATTCAAACAATGACCTTTATCTCATAACATCATCAGTGTATCTCCATTTTACTTGAAATTCATTTTTCAGTTCCTTTTCTTTCCAAAATTGATATAATTATTTGTCAATAAAATCCTCCTATTTAATCATTGAGAAGCAACAATACTGCTTAATCAGACATATTTTTTAATAATTGTTTTCCCGTGGGGGGCCCCTGAGCCAGTTACAGCTCAGGCTAACTCTATCAATGAACAGCCTGAGCTGTGTGTGTGTGTGTAGACCACAACTAGTTCAGTGGCACAAAACTCAATGATGTAATAGCCATATCTACCACTGTCTGGGATACTGGTCAGGTGACCTAACCAGGTATCCTAGGACTAGTCAGTTGACCTAACCAGGTATCCTAGGACTAGTCAGTTGACCTAACCAGGTATCCTAGGACTAGTCAGGTGAACTAACCAGTTATCCTAGGACTAGTCAGGTGACCTAACCAGGTATCCTAGGACTAGTCAGTTGACCTAACCAGGTAATGTAGGACTAGTCAGGTGGACTAACCAGTTATCCTAGGACTAGTCAGGTGACCTAACCAGGTATCCTAGGACTAGTCAGTTGACCTAACCAGGTATACTAGGACTAGTCAGTTGACCTAACCAGGTATCCTAGGACTAGTCAGGTGAACTAACCAGTTATCCTAGGACTAGTCAGGTGACCTAACCAGGTATCCTAGGACTAGTCAGGTGACCTAACCAGGTATCCTAGGACTAGTCAGGTGACCTAACCAGGTATCCTAGGACTAGTCAGTTGACCTAACCAGGTATACTAGGACTAGTCAGTTGACCTAACCAGGTATACTAGGACTAGTCAGGTGACCTAACCAGGTATACTAGGACTAGTCAGTTGACCTAACCAGGTATACTAGGACTAGTCAGGTGACCTAACCAGGTATCCTAGGACTAGTCAGGTGACCTAACCAGGTATCCTAGGACTAGTCAGGTGACCTAACCAGGTATCCTAGGACTAGTCAGTTGACCTAACCAGGTATACTAGGACTAGTCAGTTGACCTAACCAGGTATACTAGGACTAGTCAGGTGACCTAACCAGGTATACTAGGACTAGTCAGTTGACCTAACCAGGTATACTAGGACTAGTCAGGTGAACTAACCAGTTATCCTAGGAGTGACCTGACAGAACTGATCAGGTGAACTAACCAGGTAATCTAGGACTAGTCAGGTGAACAAACCAGGTATATCCTTGGAGTGACAATGCAATACTGAGAAAAAGTGACTTATCAGTACTGGTCAAACACTTTGAGTGACCTAGCAGTACTGGTTAAGAAAACAGTGACCAAACAAGGTATACTAGTGGAAGGGTGACCAAAACACCCATCAGTTCAGACCGGACTGAGTGACCACACCTGTACTGTCAATGAGAACAACTAAGCAGTAATGGCTAAGGGAAAAGTGACCTAACAGATCTGGCCAGAGATAGGAAAGAGTGACCAATCAGATCTGGTCACAGATAGGAAAGGGTGACCAAACAGATCTGGCCAGAGATAGGAAAGGGTGACCAAAAAAGATCTGGCCAGAGATAGGAAAGGGTGACGAAACAGATCTGGCCAGAGATAGGAAAAAGTGACCAAACAGATCTGGTCCGAGATAGGAAAGAGTGACCAAACAGATCTGGCCCGAGATAGGAAAGAGTGACCAAACAGATCTGGCCCGAGATAGGAAAGAGTGACCAAACAGATCTGGCCAGAGAAAGGAAAGAGTGACCAAACAGTACTAGCTCCAAAGGATTAGTAGTGCCATGTACCTGTTAATGACGTATTAATAGAGTAACAACTACCACATTTTACTTGAATAAAATGTCAATCCCCTCTTTATCATCTATATTCCACTCACCCCTGGCAGTATAAGCTTTTGCTCTCTACATATCATTATTTATAAGGTCAGGTAGGTAATAAGAGTCCCTGTTGCTTTGATGCTGGACAAATCCTGTTACCTTGACAACAGTTGGATGCCCTGTTGCCATAGCCATGGTTACACACAAGAGTCTATGTGAGTCAGATCAGAGCCTTTCTCCCTTGTGATAAACATCTGACATTATCTATGTTAGTACATCCTTTTATCTTGTTTTTTCTTCTTCTTTACATTGGTCTGCCACGAAAGCAGTTGCCACTGACAAGATGGTGACCAGTTAGCTTTATTTCCCCGTCTAAAATATCTGATTTTAATCATACAACTTTATTTTTCAAATCGGAAACACATGAAAATATATCTGGAGGCTAAACAAATAAAATTTAATTAAGTTTCAAATGAATCAAAATTACAATTTCAGGTTCTGTCGCAGTTTTATTACGGCATCTGATGTTAACCACGATGTAGATTGTTGATGCACTTTCTGGTACAAAGGGAACCGTTCTACCTTGTATGCACACTACCCTGAAGGAGAGGTTACCACTGGTTTACACTGCCTGGTTTTGATGTCCTCCATATGTGTACTACTGGGGTATTGTTCAGTTAACCTACATCTCAGAAGTTCAGAGGACTGTGATTAACCCTTCCACCCCCATTTCACTTTCATAAACTCTATCGGGTACTGGACTGGGTGAGTCCATTTGAAGGTATACTAGTGGAAGGGTGACCAATGGTGAAAGGCTTAGAATACGAAAAATATCATTAACATAATACTGATACAAAGTATGGTGTATAAAATACAAATTAATATTTTCAAACAGACAGTATTAAATACGAAAATGCTGTATAACTATGACAGCAAATTTTGACACAATCTGCATTCCATTTTACAGCAAAGTTTCAACCGAAATACCATGACAAATCTATAACCGAAAATTTTGTCTAACTTTTGTATGAAATCATCTTTAAAATAAAGCATGATATAAAAGGAGCATGTGAGAGCGTGTACTTATATAAATATAAAGTGGTGTTGGTTCTATACCAACAGTAATTAACACACAGGCATCGCTTGTGTAAAAGCTCTTTAGTGTTAGGAGGTGAAAATATTTCACAAAATGTTGTTTGGAGTTTAATTGTCGTTTGATAGTGTATGGCATCAGTCGTCAGCTACGATCACTTTAAACTAACTGTTCCATGTCCTCTCAAAGCCTTTGTTGTTATCTACCAGAAGCCATATTGTTTTCAAACATCTAACAGACCCAGACCACTAATACTTTTCAACAGACTCATCATTCAACAAGTACTATACCCTTTCATTTTCAAGATTTGCCTTCAAAATGAAAGGACTGGATTAAAATTCTACCGAATTTTCTACTCTTAACAGAAATTTTGACCCACTAGAAAAAAACAATACTTATTCGAAAAATAAATAATTAACAAAATATCTCATTTCTTGTAGATACACTTTAAAAGAATATTTTTAAAAAATTATCAGAAACCAAACCATCCATTTAGTTTTGATCGGTCATTGGTCTAAAGCAAAGCTGCAAAACGATTTGAACTTGAGAGTCTGGGGTCACTGACAGTCTGACATCTTCATCCCGATATCGTACTTACTGACATCTAATATATTCATAAAGATATTAAATTTCTGCTCCCTGATGTTCGGCAGCCCACAAAGTCAATCAACCATGATCAATTATTCTACAATAACACTCTACCTGTGAAGTCTATTTTTATATATTACTATAATGGACAGAGAATTATACAAAAATTGACTCCATCAATTTCTACAAGATATTTGATGTAGAGTAGATGAAGTATTATCCTGTCCTATCAATGTTTGATAGAATTATCTGGTCTTTGTATAAAACGTTGGGAAATATATAAATGCATAGCCTTAACAATTAGACCATACATTTTAAACATTAAATCTTGAAATATTATTTTCAAAATAAAATTATGGCCATTTACTTTAAACATTTCTAGTGTACTCCAGTGTAATTATTATATCTCAAACTTTATTTAATAGAGGACTTCCACACTTTAGCGAGAAGAACTTAAAATCATTAAATTATATGAAAATAATTATAAAAAGATCTGATAACACAGACCTTTGTCAGTGTCAAGAGTAACGGTGAATTATGGTGATAATAAATGATGTCGTTTAAGTTTTTATCCCTGAATGACTCAGACGATTTTCTCTTACTAGTAGTAATTCTCCTAATTAAGCGTCACCTGTTAAAAAATCAGAGATCTTCATTCCGTTACCTTCAAATAACAAAAACTTTGCTAGTTTCCAGTAGATAAATAAAGTTAACATTTCCGTAACCTTCCAATAATGAAAACTTCGCTAATTTCCAGTCAATAAATAAAGTTAACATGTTTTGTTCTCCGTAAAGAATCTCTATTTCCATTTAATTTCAGTTCAAACAAATCTTCACACAGATTTCAGAATCAAACCCCATCAATATTCAAATCTCTATTATCGGTATTTTAGTGGTGATATAAAATGTCGGTAAGAGAGAAATAGAGTCCGCAACTGAGGGATAATTACCTCCATTCAACAAAATAACAGTAAAATCACAAATTAATGCCAACTCATTCTAAAATCACCAAATTAAACATCCCTTATATCATTGGTACTTTTGGTCAATGACATTACATTAAAAAAGAAATTTAATAACAAACCAATCCTTCATTTATTTAATGATGGTTTGATAATCTAAATCTCAAACGGACATTTTCCCAGTGAAAATTTTTACTTTTTATACCAGCAGTTTCAATATTGATATATGACTGATCTGGGAGAAACATCCATTACATTTGTATAACTTGTTTTGATTAATACTGTTTTTACTGTTTCACCGATTGTTTTTCAAATTATTTTTCGACTCAATTAAGAATGGCACCTTAAAGATATCTAAATAAATCGTCTTTAATGTACAACCTGACCATCATTTATTACTGGAAGAAAAACATTACTGAAAAACTACATGGAATATTGAACAAAGAAATGAACTGAGACATTGAGAAATTTTCCCACAATATCATGGCATTTTGGAACTCTCTAACTGAAGTTAACCATGAATTGACCCAAGCCACCAGCAGTAACTTTTGAGATGTTTTAAAATATTTTGATGATGCCGATCTGACACCTAAATTAAGTTACGAACACCAAGACTTGGCGATGGCTGCTCGTTGATGCCACATTTCCCATTGTCTAACAGCGAAATGCTGTTAAATGCTGTGTAGCTTTCGTCACACTTCTTGCCCAGCTTAACACATCTTTACAGAACTACAACAGGGTATATCTGATATTTATAAATCGTAACAGTGCACATATTTGTTATCTGACTTGAAAACTTCGCTAGAATTTTATGCAAAATCCAGAGAAATACGAAA
This sequence comes from Mimachlamys varia, assembly GCA_947623455.1. Taxonomy (NCBI): domain Eukaryota; kingdom Metazoa; phylum Mollusca; class Bivalvia; order Pectinida; family Pectinidae; genus Mimachlamys; species Mimachlamys varia. The sequence continues at coordinate 33,472,573 of OX392545.1, forward strand.
TATGCATAAAGAAGAATATTTTAAGAGAGATACATTTTTTTTGCATGAAGTTGACCAGGCTTCAGCATTGTAAGTTCTGGAAGATATAAAATCTTTGCATCCTCATCTGTTGATCGTTACTTGTGGAGGGTCCTGGTTTTTTTTTCTTTTTGTTTTATTTTCCTGTATGTTTTCACTAATGTCAGTGTGATGTGTATTTTCCATCAAAGTCACGCGAACATGTGCTGGTACTCCTGCCTCGCGCATCAGACACCCGATTTTCCATTCAAGTGCGTCAATTTGAAAATCAACGGAACAACTTGAGAAAAAAAAAGTGATAACATCGCGAAGTAAAGTGGCAGTTTCATGCTGCTTTTTACACATTTCAGGAGTTACACAATCATTCTCTACTCACACATATATGAACAACCCCATGTTGGACATCTTGACAATTTTCCTTTCCGCATTTCAATTGTCAGGAAATGTAAGTCATATTTCAGCCTTCCGGAAAAATACACAAGTTTGTGAAGTCTGGAGTATTTAACCGCTCAACATGTGGTTCTAATAAAGCGGAAAAAAGTTTGGAGGGTTTTCTCCTTTTTGTTGTCTTTTTAATACTTGACACTTCTGATACCTTGAATGAAGGGCAATAATTGTCAGGGTAACACTAAAAACATGCATAATCTCTAACCAAAGTTTAGGGGATGCAGAATGTCAAAAAAATCTTCTCTTTTTATTAAATCCTTATGTATATCTGAAGTTTTTACTACAACTTCAGCCAAAATTGTGAAAAATTCACATGAAATCTAAACGACAGTTTTGACTGGATTCGTTCGCATTATTGCAATGCTATCTACTATGCGATAAAACTTCAGAATGAGTAAGTATAATTTGGGTAGTATGTATGTTTTCCTCTAGTTAGTTGGTACTAAGTAAAGCTTACTTATCTAACAGTGTGAGCAATATAGTTTAAAGCTTTTATACTCTGGAACTGGAGAATTTCTTCAGAAATATTAATCTCCAAAACTCCAAATTAGCCTTAAGCCATGCCATATCTTGTGATATTTTGTTTTTGTAAATACATGTATACATACTTCTGTGTTGAGGGGTATATGTAACAAGAGATTTTAAAACAGTGATATGACCATCAATAATTTTGATAAATGTATCATGATAGGTCCCGAAAGTTTGGTTTAATGAAGGTCGGAGTCAGAGACCCTCGGAATATCGCGGCTGTGTCTGGTTATTTGACAGTTGAAGGAGGGCAGCACTGGTTTGACATGTGCGTACGCATAATCTGTCATGCGTGTGCAAAATAAACGGACGCGCGTACCAGATATGGTCTAAAGTTTGGTGCAAATAAACGCTGGCACATGTCGACTTAGAGCCTCTCTTCAAAATGTCAACACAAATTACATTTGCACTGAACACTATCACATAAAGTGTATGGTAAAAGCCTGCTACAATATCCGCTGTAGGTCTGGTGCTTTGTCCCGAGTGGCCAGACTTCGGCCGGCTATAAATAACCTCGTCTTAAAGTACAATATTTGCTGTTTTGTTTATAAATTCATAAAACAGATCAAACCATTTTCATATTGAACAAGAATTAAGAATGACATTCAAACTCTCTCGATCTTTCTTTGATTTTGTACCAAAATTTCATATTTTGATTTTGACCCAAGTAAGATCTGCATTAGATACTTTACCAATGAGAATTTGAAAACTTTTAAAACAACCAAAAACAAACTTTGAAGATCACACATAAAAGCACAATCACAATATAAGAAACAAGACTTACTTCAAGTATACTGTAAGAAAAAGAATATTTACAATAAATTTAATAAAAATATAAAATATGAAATTTTGAAAAAAAAAAAATCATCTGAAAATTTTTCATCCTATTTATTTATGACCATTACTTTTAAGTGAGGCTTGATTTACCAGGAAGCAAAAATCATCCCCTCTTAGTTCCACTTACAGATTAAAATTTAAACTTGTAAGTCAATAAATTTATCAGGCTCATGACGGGCAGGACCTTGGCTTTACTGGTAAACAACAGATTGCCTGAGGGTTCGGGGAGCTGAAGTGAAGTACCCCTACACAAATAACAAAGCCTTATAACAACATAATGTAAATCCCTCTATCCTCAATTCTCAATTTGAATTTCCCTTCTTTCAAAGTCACGAAAATGTGTTGAAGTGTTTAAAACCCAATCTTAATGCTATCTTCCCTTCTTCTCTATGGACTGATCCATTTCTTAAATAAGGATCAGTCTAAAGTGGACAAGAAGGGTCACTCACAAAGGAAGTTGACAATATTCCGGTCCATAATTATAACAAGCTTCTGAGCTGACCTCCTAATTCTGTGTGTATCTCCATAGAAATGTAATATAATACAGGTTGGACTGTTTATGATCCGGAAAGTCTTCCCAAAACTGATGAAATATTGACGTCACACTGGTAATTTTTCAAAGAAAGATTAAATATGTTTAAAGTTTGGAAAAGGACATGGCAGATTATTGCCTACTTCAATGTGTTTGTCTCTTTAAAGCTGTGTGACGTCAAATTTTATTTTTAATCAAAGATTTTCTAAATATAGGAACTTAAGTCTAGAGGAAACACACATACATGACCATGGGGCTATTTATACATTAATCTTGGTTACATAAACACCAAATTTTCTTGTTTTCTTTGATGTCCCATTTCCTGTCCCAGCCGTACAGATCTAGGGACAACGTGTTCTCAACCTTGTCACCCCTTCATTAAACACTTTAAACACAACAACACTTATGATTTATCAATGTTTTTATCCATATAGGTGACATGTATCTACACTAACGGGAGTGTTCAGTTGCATTCAACAAAAACAATTTCTTAAAATTTTGTGCATGAAGGAAACAAATATATAAATAGAATTCAAAAGAGTTAGTGTCTTACTAAATTTCGATCTATCTCATTTTAAATTGTCAATAATGAAAATATTTCAGCCAGTTTTCAAAAGTTTTTTTTGCCATTTAAATGAATACCTATTTTCACCCTCTAGCGATTTCCATATAGATGTATATATTTGTGTGAATAAGATTTCGCCTATAGTCAATACAAACATTTGTCTGTCTTTCACAGATTCTACCACACCCTTTCACCCAAGTATCAAAGCAGGTGATCTGTAATTTTATAAAACATATTTCTGAAACTTAAACTTGAATCCCTATGAACATACATCATGATAGACAGAACCTATTATTTTTTTATGGCAGATATAATAAAACATTTAATTGCAATAAACGTAAGTCAAGATTTGAGATTGGCTATTGTTGAAATTCAGACAGTCTGTCTCCAAAATTAAATCTATTTAGCACTTTCCACCAACTCTCCATACTTAAACGTTTATAAATGTTAATGCCAGAGAAGCTTTTACCTATTTATATACACACTAATTCGGGCAGCAACAAGAGGAGTATTGAGAAGTACGAAAACGTATTACACATTTTAGCCCTGATTAATTGACAACCCTGAATTACTGAAATCGTTAAAGGGCCACTACTCCAGCAAATAACTTAACTTTTTTCTTCAAATTATAACAATATTCCAAGGGATTTTAAATAATCTGGTTGATGATATATTAAGTCTGTTAACAATTAAAAATATCTGCTTTATCACAATTTTTTTTCTTGACTGTGTATGATGGCTCAATTAGATGTATATTCTGACATTAATATACTTCAAAACTCAAACCGACAGATTTATGTTGGAACATTCTGTTGAAACAATTTCTGGCTGATTTACTTAATTGGTGTCAACAAGTGAAAATATACCAGGCACTTGAGACAAAATCATCTCTAATTTCACAGGAGACTTTCGAGGGCATTTTTGAAATTTTTTGGATAATAATCTTTGCTGATGATTGAGCCAAGTTGACAGGTATATAAGTACAGATTTGGTGGGTAGCGATCATGTGTGTTAATTGGACATATGATGATAATTTACAGATTTTGGATCACGACAATGAAACACTAAACCCCTCTAGATCTCGATCTCTCAGCCTCAATTTAGTCGTACAGGGATGCTGCCAAATATCATCATCTTTTCCTGATGAAAAAAAAAACAGGCAGGGGAAATAACTCATGCTTTCAAAAAAGTAAGGAGATAAGATTGTTGAAAGAAGATTTTTTTTTTTCAATTTTTCAATTAGACAAAATTCTTGAAACAGACTGTCATCCTTATCAAACTGTTCTGACAGACACAAACAAGTTCATCTCATGACTAGGGACGAAGCAAGCTCACAGTTAGAGCTGGGTGTTAATATAAGAGATCGTCAGCATCAGTTGGATATAGCTTTTATTAACAGGTTATGTTAAGTTGTTAATAAAGTTGTTATTCAGTTTCTATTCTAGTGTTAATGATTACCCACTCCCCTGCAACAAAGTTAGGGAGGAAACAGGTCACTCAAAATATAATTAATAGTCGTATGAACTACATTTCTACGTTTTTATTATAAGAAATCAGCTTTGTTTATATTACTTCACTTCGGACCAAACATAAGAAATATTTATGGTCAGTTTTAATTTGCCATGAACAATAATGCAAAATTGTTTATATATTCGAAAATTGAAACTATGTTACCAAGACATTCAAACAGCTGCTTATACCTAGTATTTTTGGAAGTTGAAATTATGTTACCAATACGGAGGGCATCAAAACTGCTGCCTAAGTAATACTGTGACTAGGAGCTAGCTTTGGTCAGTGATGACCGGTACCACCCTGACCAGTCAAGGTCAAATGGTCAACCACCCCAGGATAGCAACAGCCAGACCAATACTGCTTGCTGGGAATTGTTTTCTTTGATCAAGGGGCACAACTGATAAAATACTTATACTACTGGTACAGACTCCACTCAGCCACATAAACTTGATCTATGGGACATAGGATGGTTTTCTCAGCTGATACTTGGCATAATTTAAGTCATTGAGAAGATCTTAACCCAACTATGATATTTTCTTTCTAATTGTGTAACATCTTAATAAATCAAATAGGTTTGTATCATATATACAAAGAAGAAAATTAGGTGATGAAAAAACACAAAATCATCATCTTTTCAATCAAACCTTGCAATTGAAAAGCGACTGGACGAGAAAAGAAATAGACATTAAGTCAGTTAAATGAAACTTTCACCTTTTTCTGCACATTACAATGATGGTGAACTTATCAGTACATAACACATTAGTAAGAAAGGAGTGAGAATGACATTGATGAGTTTACAAAGAGAATCTGACAGGGATAAGTTTTCTAGACCCAAGAACACAGCTTTTAATAAATACACAGTCGCTGGACCAAAGATACCTTCCAGATACCATGTCTAGCTATAGCTGAAAGTCTTATCAAAGAATGAGACATTATATTACAAGACATTAGCCTCATTCATTCAAATAACTCTTTATGAAAAAGGCAGACATTATCAATAAACAAAACTGAACCAGCTAGAAAAGCTCCCCACAAAACATATTGTATCCAATTAGCAGCAAAGCTAACCATACTTTATCTCCATAACAGTGTCTGTGCCTTCTAAATCACCTCAAAGTTTGTTTCGGATGATAAATATAGAGATGGGAGAATCAAGAGTTCAAGTGATGATGATTATTTTCTTTACAGTTTTTGGTTACTATAGGTACGGACTACCAGCTTGTATTTAATGCAGGCAATTTTGGAATACAAATTGTTTGTTTGGGGGTTTTGATAAACTATGGACTCAAGTTTGTGGCAAGCAGCCAGGTTTATACTTCATTTATATATTCCTGTAGTTGAAAGTATTTATAAGCCTATCATGAACAAACCAAAACCGCTTTGAGCCATCTAAGAACTTTTAAAACTCTGAAACATCCCCAGAAACAGTGAAAGATATCTCATTGCAAAACCTAACACATAATATGATAAGAATATCACTGTTCTGCACATTTAAATATGGGACTGACAAGTTGTGTAAACTTATTCTAAAAGTCACTGTGAAATCAAAATAAGATCCAAATGTTTTAGCTTTACCAGAAGAAGAATACAAAATAAAGCAGCAGTAAAAAGTTTATGTTTTCTAAGCACCAAATTGGAATAAAAAGTTATTTCTAAAATAAACATTTCAATTCAAAATATCATCACATAAAAATAATGCTTTTAATTCAAACGTTTTTTATCTAATCAACAAATGTTAAAAACTTCAGAATTAATCAAAGATTGTCACAGACATTTTCTGACATTTCTTTCCGCATTTTAAAATATTTCTAACAGCTACCAAGGAGTGCTGATAAAGGTGAAGCTTTCTGCCCCTAGAGGGCAGTCTATCACCACCAGAGGGCAGTCTATCACCACCAGAGGGCAGCACTATCACAGATCTGATTGTGATATCTTCCCTGGACAGAACATATCAGTTATGAAAACATGTTTATTAAAATGTGTCATTTTATATACAACTTTTACATGTTGAACAAACTGATTCCGAATATAACACAAATAAACCATCAAACAAAATGTTTTCAAAACTATTTCTTAGATTCAGGTATCACAGCTCTGGAGTAAACACATATTGGTTATAAGTTTAATCACAGTATTGAGCTGGTATTGTTTACAAGCTTTCATTACATATCGTGTTTGACATAAATTTCTGCGCTTCCTCTGCGCTAATGATTTGTGAAGCTTATCAGTGTGCGAGAGACACAGTACAGATGTACGGGGTAATAACTGCCAGTGTCCACGTCTAATGGAGCGTTAACAACACATTGGTAGAAGTTCATTAATTAATAGAATTATTTCAATTAATTAGACGCTAATCTCTCACCAACCAGCCTGCTTTTGTGAAATGTTAATAATGACAGCCAACACTTAATAAATAACTTTTGAGGCAAACAAGTTAAGAACCTATGCACTGATGGGCCATAAAGTCTGTAAAGTTAATGAATGAAAATTGAAACAGTCATCGACCACCATCAAAACCACCAAGAAATAATAAAGACATATAGTAAGAATCTAATACTTTTCAGTCAAAATGGAAAACAAAAGTACAGCATTAATTTAGTTGACAAACTGGCTCCAAGTGCTGGTAAGAGCCTCATGCAATTATTTTCAATGTAATAATTATTCATGTTCTAAACTCTCTAAATGATCTTTTTGTTAGTTTTTTTCAGTGATAACTGGTAATGTTTCTATCAGTAGTTTTACTGAAAAAATTCAGCATTTTCTGTTGAATATTCTACATTGAAAGTTGCATAACATAAATGTATATGAAACTGACACAACATTGAACAACATGCAGTTTACACACAAGGGCACCAATAAGATAAGCTAAGAGTATTTACAATATAAAAGGAGGTTTTCGAGAAAAAGTTACGAAACTACTAGATGCTCATTTATTTTCCCAATCAAACAGATCTTTATAATAAACATATTTGTGACTGTATATTCATGTTGCTTTAACTATTTAGAACAGTTTAATGTCAGTTTATGTGTTAAATTTTGGTTAAGGAATTTATATATTGAAGGCATATTTATATAATTATTATACAGAAACAGAAAGTTTTAATAAGAAAATAAAATATATTATTAAATATATAGAAGTTTTTCAGGCAGAAAACACATTTATCATCAACAAATTTCAGACTTACCTTGGAGAAAGCTCAAATAATGCATGGTGTTGGAGATGTTAACTGGAGGGCTATGTACATGATCTAGTGACCATTCATAGAAAGTTGGCTTTTTGAGGTTAAATGTCAATATATTTTAAACAGTCTGGCAAAGTTCCCTTTCTAAGTCTTCTGAGAATGTTCTGTTGTAGTACTATCAGTACAATATAGTACTATATACCAAGCTCAGACTAAAACAATTTGCGGTATGGTGTTGAGGTTCATACACACTTTTTTGAACGGAAAGTTTTGCAGAGCTGAAGACACAATTTCACACTGCAATATAAAACTTCTTTTCGATCTTGAAGTTCATATATAATGACAATGTGAAGATCTGGTACAGTGAACTTGAATGTAAGAGCTGACTAATGAAGTGGTGCTGCACTTGCTGAGACTGAACAAGTCCTTCAGTATAGGTCCAGGCCACGCTGATACGCTGTGCAAGTATATGTACTAAGATACTGGGGCGACACTGGAAGGCTAACACAGTGAAATAATGTCACATCACAACCACCTCAGCGACTTGTGGTTCTGTGGTGCAGTCCCAGCCCTATTATACCCCTTTAGACCCAATCACTTCAGAGTTAAAGATTTCTCATAAACCTTCAGACACAGCATCTAAGCAAGCAGCACCACCAATTGGAAGTCAAAGGCCATTGACTTAGGAGAGAAAGGCTTAATTGTACTAATGGAACAAATCAAATAAAACTTGGGGATTATTTTCATTTTGACAAGTGAGATGATTGCTTTACAACTCTCCTTGGAGAAATCAAATAAAAGTTTCTGTATCTAAACATACATTGACCACTCAGGGGAGATAATACTTTTCACAGGGGGGATAATCCCTCCTATTAATACCATGATTATCTATTTTGTAAACAATCTATAGACTGTAGACTATAATTATAGTATAAGCTACAAACCTGTCTTTATCACTTAGAGAGGTTTGGTGTAATATTTTTGACAAATTTTCGTCCCATTTTAAGTGACAAAATTCATCTTTTGTTCTAAAGGAAAAATACTTTGTTTAAATGTTCCCAATATATCAATTGGTGCAGTTTTATACCTAACTTATAGTTTAATTTCTTAACATTATACTTTATGGTCAAATACACTTAAACAGTTCTGTTATTAGCCTTAGTATATTTTAATAACGAAGGATTTTTTTTTTACAAACATAACTAACACACTACAAACTGTATGCTCCTTACTGCATAACCTTAATTCTGTTTTATTTTGTTCATTTGAAACACTTTCCCTGTAATTTGTGTAATTCAATTAACATAATCGACATATTGTACCTAAAATCATGATTGAAATTTTATTTGCTTTCAAAATAATCTCACCAAGTGTAAATTAATTCAGAATCATGAGAGACATTTAAATTTATTGAAAAACAGATTTTCTGAAAAGTTCTTTTTAAGTTTTAGATGGAAGAATTAAGGTGTCTGGCGTCTGATGACATCAGATTATTGACACTTAATAGGTGTTAAGTATTCCATAACAGGTGAAGGACCTTTATAAACATCACAGGTAAATCAAAATAACTTTCCCTTGACCACTGTATCAACTCCTCCTAATCCGGGATCTGTGGTGACATAATTGTGGTCAATCACCCGTCCAAAGTGTGAAATTTGGACACTAATCTGGGAGACTTTTCACCTCTACAGCTCAGCTCCCTCATGGGTTTCATGAAACTATGATCTAAAATACTTTATATTACTTAATATTTTGTAAAGAGCATTTTTTTCTCTAAGCTTATAACGTTGTGATTTAAAGCAAGCAATATTACGGTTTTTTTTTTACAAATATCTCACTTAACCAGGAAACACCTGTTGAATATGAATTATACGTTTCCTGAAAATCTTCTCTGTTGTGAAGAAATATATATTCTCACTCACAAATCTGATTTTATCTTTTTAAGGTTCAATTTTTACACAAAGTACACCACATATCTTATCTAATGTACAAACCTTTAAGACAAACCTTTACAAAAACCAACACATGTTTGCGGGAGTAACATATCGGACCGTTTTTTTGTCTATGTAAGAGAATGTTCTATTTCAAGCATTTACATGACTTGGAGCACAGACCATCCCATCGCATACCAAACCTATTGGTCAATCATGAAGAATTGCACATCATGAAAAACAACAATTGCCGTTATTGATGAAGACTCGGAATTTTTGACATAGTCATCTGAGGACAAAAGTGAGATGCGCACAGATGTATTAAAACAATCTTCACTTCGCCAAAAACATGTTTTTGGACGAACTTGCAAGCGACAAGGCGAAGGTTTAAGATACTGCAGGGTGATCTGTTTCCTGTCTCCCTTAGCCTCTAGGCATAGGCGATCACCGATGCTAGTGATAACTCATTGTCAAATAAATACCAAACTTTTACTGCGTAACAAGACAGAACATACACCAGAGTATTGTCAAAAACCAGAATTTTATCAAACAATCTATTTTTAAGTACATGGTCAAAAACATAAAATGTCTACAAATTAAATTTGATGAAATGACGATAAATTTGTTTTTATTACATTGGATCTAAAATCCCAGATAACCCTCTAAATTACAGAGTGATAAAACGATTGTCTGTTTTTCTTACACATTAAAATCTATTTAACCCAGAAAAACCCCAAACTATCCACCTGATATATAGTTAATTGATTTTTTATTCTAGATTCTCAATCACTGACACTTTTCACTCTTGTTTTTTGAGTTTCACATCGCAATGACATTTTTGTTCAATGGATTCTTTTTTGTATTACCGCTCTTCCAAATTTCAATCTTCAGAATGACGTTCTGTTGAAAAGACCAAATAATGACTAATTGTCCCATGTCACAGCTATACCAATAACAAATAGTTGTGGCAGGTTTAGTGAAGATTGGAACTAGAGGTGTCGCAGCAACACATGATTAAGTTTGTAACTTTGTAGTGTTATTGGCGTTGTTAAAAGCTGTACTTAGATTTTAGAATGAAGACGAAAAGGTTTTGTACTTCTCATACTTTTTTCTGTACAAATTTCCACTAGAGTATGACAAGGGTCTCCAATTTCGGTCATAACATTTTTGTGAAAATTCATTTCAAATTTAGAAGTTTAACATTTGGCTTTAACTCTGGAAAAAATTGGATCTTCACCAAATTAGAACTTCACCCTCATCGTATACACTACATACCAAATAACAGTTCAATATCTCTCTATATATAGGGTTAACTGTGTGGTTCAATATCTCTCTATATATAGGGTAAACTGTGTGGTTCAATATCTCTCATATAGGGTAAACTGTGTGGTACATTAAAGAACCTTCACATTATGATAAACAATGCCTTATTGAGAAAGATATGGCCCCTTTCGCGGCTGAAGTCCAATTCAGTATTTTCATTCAAGAAGTGTATGTATCGCAAACTTATGAAAGAACAATGCATTGAAAAACGGATTCTTTCACACACAAAGTTAAGAAATCACAGAGACTCTTGATTCCTATACATTTAGAGTTGCTGAAGGAGCTGCACATAGATGACCGAGATCATTTTCTGTTCTTCAATCTAAACTGTATGATGTTATCAAATGTAACGTAGATCATTAAGCCAGAACCTGTTTTCTCTACGTCAAAGTTGTCAAAAAAAAATATATATTCAAGGCTGTTTGTATTTATTCCTGAAGTCAACACTTGTTCTAATAGAAGGTAGTGCTGTGTACTTATTTTAACACTATCTTAAATCCACCCATTAACAATTTAACTCTCAACAAATCTTTTTATCTTCTTTCAATAAAACGCCAAACAGTGACAATTTTGACACTAGGGCCCTGTAGCCCACAGCAAAGTAAAGGACTGGGCCAGGTGCAGTCGAAACTACAGGTAAAAATCACAGGTAAATGGAAATAACGAGCCGCTACCTCCACCTGTGGGTCTGATGACAGGTAGGAGCTTTTTTTGCTGACATGACAAATTATGGGTAATGTTGCATCCGAGTATTTCAATTTAATCACAATTGAATCCTATGTATAGAAATTACTCATTCAAATTAAAAAAAATATCCTCATAAAACTTTCCAATTCAATTTATATAGAAAGTGTGGAAAAAAAATGACATCTATTTTAATTCTACACAGAAAAGTATCAACTTTAAAAAGTAAGATGAGAAAAAACAATACATCACCTTGAAAAAGATATTTAAACGAATTCTACTTTAGTTAGTGAAGCATTTTATGATGAAATGAATGAAGGTCACAGCTGTGTAGGGGACTGTCGAGAATCTGGGAGTCTCGGGCTGTGTGCAGTCAGTGTTGGTTTTAATGTTACAGAATATCAAAGACTTAACACTGTCTTCCAAGTCATTTTAAAAGATAAAAGAAAGACTAACATTTGATTTTCAGATTTGCATTTTAACGCCTTTAACAATAAATTTAGAGATCTTTGTTTTTGTTTCGTTCCTGATGAAGGACCTAGATTTACAAACATAACTTATCTCAGATCTGGCGGGACAATATATTTCAATCTTTTTGATGTAAGCAATAAATTTCCATTGGGAGTGGAAATTATGGAATCTTAAAAGTAATTCCTGGCCCAACATTCATTTAATACTGAGGAAAAAAAATACTCAAAATGTGGATATTTGAATTTAAATAATTTCACGGTCTTTGTCAATGTAATTATTTTAAAACTTTTCCATTGCATAAATTAAATTCATTGTACTTCTTCATACATAATCTTAAAAAAAATATATATATTTCAACTTCCAGAAGAATGATAATCATCACATTTGACTAATGATGGCATATCACATATATTAAGGGTTATACCTCGGTCCTACTATCAGAATATTCACCCAGGGAGGAGACAAAAAGAATCAATTAAACCAGCATTTCTTGACATTAAAAATTAAATTAAGAAACGTAACAAAATTTCTTTAAGCCCATTATATTGAAAGTTTAAATCAGGAAGTGAGTGAATCAGTAAGATAACAGAACAGACACGGATTAATTTTATCCCCTGGACTTAATCCATGCTCTACATCCTCAAGTCACATCCTCTGAGTGTGGTATTATTATGGTAACTCTTACAAGAACTACAGTACTGTGTTAAAAGTAATTGGTACTGTACTTATACATAGGAGAGTTGGTAAACCATGCCAAGTTTCTGTTGTGTTCCGATTGTTATTTTGTAATGCATTCCCAATCAAAATAACATTTCTTAAATAGATGGCGGTTGTTCGACTTTTTTTTTATTGAATATTGAAAACTTCAAATAATTTACTTCTAAAAGTCAATCACATTTACAACAGCTTAACACAAATCTTCAAACAGATCTGAAAATATTAAGAAATAAAACCAGCTAATATTTTAGAATTAACAAATTTGAACTTATGTTTTAACCCCTTATTCACAATAGAATGCTCCTAAATACACTAAATGGACCGGCTTATTTGGACGTTTAGGTGTGAGGGGGTTAACAAAGTCCTCCCCCACATTTTCAATGTTATCCTTCTTTAATTGATGGCTGCTAACTGTATACTTGGCACTCAAGCATCAAACAGCCCTTCAAAGTCTTCTCATCTTCCAAATTTTATGCTACTTTGATTACAAGAAGTAAATGATGTTCTCAAATTTGATTGGTTGGCTGATTTAACATTTCACACCTGTTGTGTTTATTTTTAGACCGCTGGCCCCCAGCATTTCCTCCCCCACACCATAGAAATCCACAAGGGTGTTCGCATGGTATGATTCTGATGCAAATAAGTTAAACTTCCTCCACTCAAACTATCTGTCACTTCAATTCGGGTTCCTCCCTCCCCTAACGTGGGACAATAATGAAACCAGACCTGTCAGTTCTGTTCATCTTTCTAAATTTCTTAAATTATAAAATTGGCCTCTCCTCCTTCCAACCCATGTGATTCTATTTCTTTTTTGATAAAATCAACTCAATTTGATAAAAAAGAAACCTTCTGGTTTTCAATTAATGGTCCAATTATGTTGTCAATGACAACTTAACCTTTCTGTCAACTGATCATTATAAAAATAATATTCCCAGTCCCACTGGGCATTGGGGACAAAAAGAATCACCAAGAGATCCATCCTGCTATTTGAAATGCAAATATTGAGGTGATATACATGTTTGATTAATTGATATTGCTAATAATACTTCTGCCAACTCATAAATGAATATTTAATTTTTTATCACTTTGGAGTACAATGTAGAATTACAAGGTATTATACATAGTCTCCGAGGCAATAAATGATCAGATAATATCATCATATCAAAAAGTCACCGACTTTTCAGTTGTTTCTATACACCTACGAAGAACAATTAAAAATTCAGATTTAAAGTAATAAAGAAATTAAACACAAAGTTTTTTATTCTAAATTTCACATTATATCTTGTCAGCAGTCTATAAGTGTCACTTCATTAACACTATCAAAGAAGAATGTTTTTAAATCAACAAAGAAAGAATTGTTATAAATTTGTCTTTAATGACATCTTCATTTGTTTGAGTTTTACTGCCAACACTAGCCGATAATGACAACCGTAATTGCTACCATGACAACCGTAATGGCTACTATGACTACCGTAATGGCTACTGTGGGCAGTGTTGCCTTTAGTACCAATACCGCAAAAAATCCCTTCCACCGATTCTGTGGACTTTGAACGATACCCCTACTGACAATCCAACACTATATCTTCTATAAATCTTGATGATAATTACAAAGTGATCATGTGATATCTCAAGAGTCGTGATGCTCTATAGATTTAATTCACACCAATAATGATACCCCACAGATCTATTTCTGATATTTGGTTTTCAGGACATATATGGCAGTGTTACCCTGAGGGCCTCATTTAAACACTTCTTTAAAATATAATGAGAGGAAAGACTAACAAAATGGCCTAAAAATGCCGACAACAGCACTGCAAAGTATTCATTGTTCAACAGAAATGCCATCAAGTTGATCTGAAATCTCACAGTGGGCTATACCAAATAATTACAAATCTCGTAAACTTTCACGATGAGCTACGGATTGATTTAACAGTTTCTTTTTGAAAGACTTAACGACATCACAAGTAGTTTACCTAAACGTTCTGTAGGTAGTATAATTATTTTCAAATCTTGTTCAATTTTATATAACAGAGATAGTGCACCCTTCAGGACAATCAACAGTTGGTTACTATCGCTGGAAATTCCCATCACTGTATTATAAGGGCTTGTTCGGATATAAAACAAGTGTTTGTACAACTGTGAGATACTGAGCCAGCATACCACTAAATAGATCACCATGTACTGTACAATACTAACCAGCTCCAGTTTTTATCCGTCTATGATAGAGTGCAGGTGACGCTATATCAGTCTTCCAGCACTTTTCCTTAATACTTGTCCATGTACAGTAAAATACATCTTGTCACATGGACAAGTCCATAGAAAGTTTAGACAACATTAGTCCATAGAAAGTTTGGACAACATAAGTCCATAGAAAGTTTGGATAACATTAGTTCAAAGAAAGTTTGGACAACATTAGTTTAAAGATAGTTTGGACAACATTAGTCCACAGAAAGTTTGGACAACATTAATCCACAGAAAGTTTGGACAACATTAGTCTATAGAAAGTTTGGACAACATTACTTCAAAGAAAGTTTGGACAACATTAGTTCAAAGAAAGTTTGGACAACATTAGTCCATAGAAAGTTTGGACAACATAAGTCCATAGAAAGTTTGGACAACATAAGTCCATAGAAAGTTTGGATAACATTAGTTCAAAGAAAGTTTGGACAACATTAGTTTAAAGATAGTTTGGACAACATTAGTCCACAGAAAGTTTGGACAACATTAATCCACAGAAAGTTTGGACAACATTAGTCTATAGAAAGTTTGGACAATATAAGTCCAGAGAAAGTTTGGACAACATAAATCCACAGAAAGTTTCGACAACATTACTTCAAAGAAAGTTTGGACAACATTAGTCCATAGAAAGTTTAAGACAACTTTAGTCCATAGAAAGTTTGGACAATAATAGTTCATAGAAAAGCGAGGGGCAATGTATTAAGGCTTCACTGTATCTTTAATGATTTAATGACCAAATATGTTGACATTACAGGTCAATTGAAATGATACAACCTTTCTCATCATAAACTTTTCTTACATGATTATTGGTTATGGAAGAGCTGGTTACATATGTTAGTTTGACAGTATGTACATTTTGTGCTATAACTTCTGTTCATTGGCTTTTAAAGAACTATTTTTTAACATAAAGAGCATGGAACTACTCTCTTCTTCAGTGCAGGTTTCATACAGATGAACGAGACCAAAAGAAAATGTTAAATAATTGATAAAGTGTAGATACACATGGTCATGCTATGCTGTCCTCAACTTCATAATCCACTAAGTTTCCCTTAATGTCTTTTTCTTAAGTTCAATTACTTCCAACGGGCAAGTGTCTGCCATCCTTTACGACCCTTTTAAAATGTGTTGCAGAAGAAAATGTACCTTACAGCTCACAGTTCTCAACCCTAAATTCAAGTTTACACACACAACTGACACCTATGAGAATTTGACATTTTCTGGACTTCCATAAATTTTTTTGTGGCAATGTTGTTTATTGGGGGAGGTGATATACCCTAAGCTGATGATGGTCGTTATATCTTCTACACTACCTCCTCAAAGTTATGAAAGGTGTAAAAAATTCTCATAAACATGGCTTAAATATACCGCCCTGCTGTGACTTTGGTTACCCAACTATGGACTAGAGTTATCTACCCTTATCACGGAGGCCGGAAAGGTGTGGTCGAGAGGCTGAAATTTTCACAGGTGACTGTACAACAAAAAAAACATTTTTGTTTGGGAAAAGAATCTATCTGATTATTCAAGTAAAAGTATTCTTCAAAAGATCGTAATTAACCATTTGTACAAAACCATGAAAATATTTTTTTTTTTTTTTTACATAATTCGAGTGTATGTCCCTTTATTTTTAAATATACTGATCACATTTATCGTGCAGGTTAATTATTTAATTTCAATACATATTTTGTATGATTTCAAGCAGTCTCTTTTAGGAGTATATGTACTTGTGACCCATGTATCTGTTGGACCGAAGTGACTGCCAGTTTAAGTATTTATTACAATATATAGTACATAGATAGGCGTGGGACTGCTTACCTAGCCAAATCAATACACATAAGGCTAATTCATTTCATCAATAAAACATATCTAACCATCATATAAAGACGAAGCTTCAAAGAAAATGTGTTCGTTAAAAAATATATATATGTACTTTACCAACCAGATATTTGGATTAGAAATGTACTGAGTCCCTTACTCCCCTTAGACTACTATATAAAACAGAAACTTCTTATTTATTCTGATAAATCATCAACATTCTGTTTCATCATTGAGATGAACCAGTTTCTTTATAAAGATACATATTGAGACAGAACACATTTTACCAGGTTTAAGTCATTCCGCTCATATTAACACGTTTAAATCAACTGAATTCATTCACCCCTGAATACTTATTTAAACTCTTCCAATTCAAGGGTTGGAATAGTTCAATATGAAATGTCAGGGGTGAATCTGTTAACACGGCACTATTCTATAGAAGTATTTTCAACCTTTCCAGAGACGACATAATATTTTTTTGTTGCCCGTTTACCGAGAACATGATTAGGTTTTTAACTTCTATAGCCTAATGATCCTCCTTTGAGAAAATAAACGATCCCCATGACTCACAACTTTAAGTGGATGCTATAAATTTCGGCTCCTAATTTTCTTAACTACAGTAAGTAATTAACCGAGCACCAATGACACCTCGGAAAGCCCACAATTATCCAGAAATAGTTTTGGTATTGTTTTCAAATTACTGAAAAGAAACTTAATATCAAGAAAGTATTAGTGTCTATGGAATAATTAGTGTAGGGACAATTTTACGTCCCTATTTTTCTATAATTTAGCACCTGACCCTTATAACTGCCCTATCGATTGTCCAGCCACAGCAGTATGACCTTTAACCTCTATTTCAATAGTGTTGTTTATCAGTACTATTTAAGTGTTATGAGTAATTATTTTCCCTATCATTTATTGATCAACTACTGTTTGACTTAAATTTCGACCGATGTGTAATTTGTCGAGTGACCAAGTGAACAATTGTGAACAATTGGACGACAGTATCAGGTGACTGCGTCAGGTGTTCAGGTTTGACCATTTCAAAGTTATTGATACTGTATTTTCAACTGTAGTATACGTTTGTTAATAGATAATTGGACCTGTGCATTAGTGGGAGATTTTTGATACTGTATTTTCCACTGTAGCCCTTGTTTAATTAGTAGATAATTGGCCCCCCTTGGCATTAGTGGGAGATTTTTGATACTGTATTTTCCAATGTAGTCCTTGTTTAATTAGTAGATAATTGACCCCTATGACATTAGTGGGTGTTTATAGTGTCAGCAGGCTGGTACCTGTCACAATTCAACAACTTAGTTAATGGTAGAATTTGAACCTTACTTTTCAGTTTAATTTTAATTGAAATACTTAGATACAATTGGTTCTGTTGACATTTTTATCCTTGTTTCATGTTTGTGAGTTAAACCAAGCACCTCTGTATCAGCAAATATTAACAATCAACTGGAAACTTTCAAAGATTTTTTATTGAATAAATGAATTTATAATAATTTTACAACCTTCTCCATTAATTATTTCAAGAAAGGTTAACATGTCTTTTCAAGTTTTCATAAAATATCACAATTTATTTCATCAGGTATAATTTGGTAGTTGGGCCTTCTGACTTTCCGATTGTGAATTAAATTTTTTACTTTACTTTGAAAAATTTAGATATTTAAAAAAAAATATTTTGAAAAGTTTACAACATCCTCTTCCCATGTTGTGATGAAGGAGCCCTGGAGACTGGAAACAGTCCTAATGAGTCACCTGTGGCGATTCTACACCTGTACGTGTCTTTCTCCGCTATTATCTTACCTACCTTTTATTGGTTCTTAGCCCTGCACAAGCAGTATCATCTCACGTGTGTTTACAAAGACAATGAAACCTAATAACAACAGGAGATTTGTCTAGATACGGCTGCTTTTGTTTAATCAATTCATTCAACAAACCACAGAAAATTGTACCTTTTGACAGTTGTGGACAATACCATAGAGAACTGTTACCGTTCTGTCGATTGACAAAAGAAAAGAAACTAGAAACCTGGAAAGTCATGCAATCATGGGGATTTTCATTGACAGGGAACAGCCAATACTCCACAATGTTACGGAAAACTGCATTAATTCTTATAACTCAAAAAAAAAACCCCAAGAAACACTAACTGTGCAAAAATGGGGATTTTCGTAATTCAGTTTATTGTGTCATAGTCACAGCTCATTAAGTAGAGCATAGACAAGCCAGTCATTAGCTGTTAACAACCGTAATAGATAGGCTTATAGTCATACTATCATAGTCGGGCCAAGCACATTTAATTCTCTGATTTATGACTTATTATGGTCCAGAGTGAGCTAAATAAGGCCAAGAAATAACAATTGTATGATTTCTGTCCCAAAATTTGTATGTATTTCTTAAGCATGGTAAGCCCTAAGGGAGGTCATTCTTACAGATACTTAACAACAAGAACTCCAGAGCTTTTTTATATCTATCAAATCATTTGCATACTGCAGGTGTGTTTTACGCTGCAAGAAAAAGGCCAAAAGGTATGAATATACATGTTTATCAGTCAGCCATGTTTATTAGTCGGTTGTTTTGTTTTTATTTATTTTATACACATTTATCAGTATATCTATTATTCTGCTATATGCAGAACAAAGCAATAAAGAACAGTTCACCCCTGAAGACACATTTGAACTCTTCCAAATCAAAGGTTAGACAAGTTCTTTATGAAACATTAGGGGTGAATGATTTAATTTCCTTTGTCTCTCCATATATATAGTGCAGCACCATCTAATAATTAAGTATTACGTACAGAACAGATGAAATCTCATAATGAACGTATTACAATTAACCTTTGAATCGGGCAGTTTTTATTTTGTCAGCAGAAATGAATGAGTAAAACAGACTAGTTGTCTTATGTGACATCAGATAGTCACACAACATCACAAACACTTTTAATAAACACTGAATTTAGCTGAGGATTATGTGTTCCCATAGCTACATTTTTGGTCATCTTTTGTTTATGTCTCCCTAATACGGTTTTCTGACCTCCTCTGTTTATGTCTCCCTAATACGGTCTTCTGACCTCCTCCGACACATAGATATGTAAACATAACTCCGATAGATACAATTAACAATATAATGATGGCGCCCATCCTATTACATTACCACATCAATAATTAGTGTGTCGATGGTCCAAACCGCGACATATATTTACACACATACATATTGACAGTTAGTCTACAGAACAATGGTGCTGTATTGTCATCTGCCGCTCCCTGATATATCTAATTCAATTGAAGCTGTCATTGGTTAAGAATGACACAAATTCCCTTGATTTTAACTGACCTAGAAAAAAAACAAGTAATGACCTAAAACCTTTGTATTAGTCTAATGGAAACACCTGTTCATAGACTAGTGGAAGCACGTGATTTTTGTTCACATCCAAACTGTGATGATCTAAACCTGAATATATTAATGAACTATCAATTCCAAGTTAATTAATTCACCTCATTTATCTTCATTTAACTAAATATAAGTTTAAGTGTACTTCACTTCTGATTTGTTCAAAATGTTAGGTATTATGAGTTCATTACATTGACAATATATACCCACTCTTTGTTTCCAGATCCCATCGATTTATCGACATATACCGCACCAGGTATTAAGACATTTTTCCCTGGGCCTGTATTTTACACAATAACTGTAAATCACGTCGGCATCAAAAACACAAACAATTAATACGGTGGATGTGTATTGATTTGCGTGTGCCAACCGTACCCTATCACCTAGAATCTCGGCTGAACTCGGAGCAGATCAATGCTGAATGGTGTCCAATTCTCTTTATCTCATTTGTTCCTTACTCACAAGTTCTTACAAGGTTTGTCTGCCACAGTATCACCTGACTGGCACACAAGATCATATGACCAGTCATGTGACAATTTCTCAGATCGAAGTGACCACTCATGCAGGAGAAATGCTTCAAACGATCTTGTTGAAATTTTTGCACCTGGTATTAAATCAGGCTTGTTGAATTTTGACACCGTCCGCTCCGTCCAAGTTGTTGAATTTTGACACCGTCCGCTCCGACCAAGTTGTTGAATTCTGGCACCAACTGATTCTTGAAAGCTCGTCTGGTGAGCTCGGGAAGGCTTGACAAGTACAATGGAGAGGGTCCTGTTGGTTTGTGAAGCCACTGGACTCCGTGAAAGTGATACGAGTGCCTCTCAAAGCAAATCAAGGAAGTATGGTGTTTGTGGAGACGGACATCTAGTCTCGAACACAATGCCGTATATATTACCAGCGACGGTTGGTTCCGTATATATTACCAGCGACGGTTAGTTAACATTTCCGCAGACTGGCCAGAGACAGGATGCTGAGTGTACAGGAATACCCTTGATACAGAATCGTAGGATTATACTTGTGACCATAAACTACTCTTAATACGACAAACTTGCCACGTAACACAAGGTCAATCAGACAAATGCTCAAACCAATATTACAAAACTCATTTCATTAAACTGTTCACGTATAATAACACACATACTCTCCAAAATCAATCTACTTCAAATATTTCATTGTCAATAATGATGTGAAACAATGTGATATTTTGCCATAACTGCCAGGCATGGAATTGTTTCAATAAGCAAACTGACTTCCTAAAATCAAAGGAGTAAGCTAAAATATCTTACTAATCTAGAACAATAATTATTAAATGCTGACAAAGATTATTTTCAAGATTGGGTACACATTATAAATGCTTGCTTTAACAGTATTAGTAAGGATGGTGTGCTAGACATGCAAGTCTCTAGTAGTGCTGAAATCAACTGTCAACACTGGGCAGAAACAGAACTACTGTCTAAATACCCAGGTAACAATATAAAGGTCTAAATACCCAGGTAACAATATAAATGTCTAAATACCCAGGTAACAATATAAAGGTCTAAATACCCAGGTAACAATATAAAGGTCTAAATACCCAGGTAACAATATAAAGGTCTAAATACCCAGGTAACAATAGAAATGTCTAAATACCCAGGTAACAATATAAAGGTCTAAATACCCAGGTAACAATATAAATGTCTAAATACCCAGGTAACAACATAAAGGTCTAAATACCCTGGTAGCAATATAAATGTCTAAGATATTGGGGAACACGAGCGGCACACTTTGAGAACTGTCCTGGTCTGTAGGTGTTTATTATGGGAGAACAGCACCCAGTTTGTAACTTCATGATGATGTAACTTTGTCATAATCCTAAGGGGCCTTTTTGTGGCCCCTTATGTGACCTTCCAGTAAGCATCTGATCCCCCTAATGTACTTATGCAGTGTGATGCAATGCAGAGAGTATATAAGTATAAATTTAGTGCTATGGAGTCTGGTCTATTGACCCAGTAAGCCTCAGCAAACATGCTTGTCTGGTGCTGAGAACAGAAAAACCAGACTCCACACACACATTACCAAGTCTGCCAGCTTTATACTTTGGTCTTTGATGTAGATAAATAGCATCAGGTGCTTTTTAGCAGTGGTCAAGTACTGGTCACTTTTGTCTGGGCCAGCTCAAGGAGCTCATCTATGGCCTGGTCAGTTTGGGGAGAAAACAGGATTAAAATTGAAGGGAAGTGTCAACACTAAGCTGAGGGGCCACAGCTAACTTATATAACACCAAGTCAACACACTCCTCTTCATTGGTATCAGGTCTGGTTAGTTTCTAAAATAGATTTTCTCCAATATTTCACACATTTTTTTCAAAACATTTTCAAATTTGGTAATTTTTTTTACAGCTTATAAACTTCAAATAAATATATTGAAATTATAATTATGAATGTAGATTTATTTTGAAAATTCAAAAATCATTAGAAGGTTTTTTTATGAAATACATTTACTACCTATTTCAGCTAACAAGGCTGTCCCACAATTTGCCCTGTGAGCTAGCAACACTTTAAACCACAAACCTATTTATAACTATTCAAATCCACAAGATTTAAAATCAACAGAGGTGACTTTTATTAGACCATTCAAAAATCTGTTGTTTACATTATCAAGGTATCATACTATCTCAAGCACTGGTGGGTCAAAGGTCAGGGTGTACCGCACAAAACGCAGCACCTCAGACATAGATAATTCTAATCATCGCCATTATTTGCGTTTGAATAAAAGTAACACGATTATAACAGGATTTGTTCCCCCGCCACTTCCCCCTCACAAAGCACGCGTCAGTTTCTACGGAAATTTTCAATGAACTCTCCGATCACGCATCAACCTTTCTCTAGTTTGAATAACGACTGTTTAACGTCGAAATGTAGGTCATACATTTTATTCTTGTGGTTTAAATTAGTCGGATAATCAGAGTATCAGGTAGCTCTGAACAAATCCTGAAATTTGTAAGACATCAATGGGTTCATTTGACAATAGTTATTATCGAAGAGAAAATAGGCGGGGCACACAGATAAAGGGCTTCGGAACTTGAACGTTTCAATATCATTTTACTATCATTAAATCCTTACGTAACGGAGGCGAGATTATGTACATAATTTATCACCATTGAGATAAGTAAGCAGTCTCGCGAAACACTGTGAACTTCCATTGGACAAAAAATGCTCAAAAATTTACATAATGTTTTCATTGGTTGTCAATTCTGATATATTTAGATATTGATTATACATAAATCTTTGCTCTTTTGAAGATTTTGAAAACCTAATGGAATACCAATTAAATAATCTGATATGACTGTTTAACTCACCCCTGAACACACATTTGAACTCTTTCAAATCAAAGGTTGAACTAGTTCATTATGAAACTTAATTTAAGAGGTGAAGGATACAATCATAAGAACTGCTTTTAAAGTCCATTATCGCTACTGTGATATTTGGTTACCAGAGAAAGAGAAAATGGCTAGACCAGGGTTCCAACCCGGGACCTTTCCAACTTTAGACCCACCTATTGAGCTACCCGGTCGACGATGACGTAGTCGGTCCAGTCCCCCATGTGTATCAATGTTTCTAACTTATTCTTAAGAAAACCAAAAGAGAACAAAAGAAATGCTGTTGATAAATAAGTATGCATAGGTCATTCACGATACTTGTTCCTTATGTTACCAATTCAGTAGCAGAGTTGGAAACATTTTAGACCATCAAACATCTTAATATTTTATTCCTGAGAAAACTGTTTAGAGATGGTCCCCACTAGCTGGCAGATGCAGCCTTTCATTCATCAGAATTCGGAGCCCCGTGGTATAGTGGGGGCCCATTCATGAATAGAGGGCCTGGAAATTTACATAAAATAACAGTACAACATCCATTACTGGAGGCAAATTCTCATTACTCAGCTGTTCAGGAAAAAACTGAGGTAGAGAACTTAAACTTCCGAAGGTTTTATTTCAATACAATTTTTAAACAAGTTCTTTTTTACAGGAATATAAATTTTGAACATTATGTCCTACTTTTTTATTCATCCAACAAAAAAATAAGGTATTTATAAAATATATGTTGAAATTGTAGAAAATGTGGAGATTTATCTGTTCATCGTTTGTGGTAGTTTACTTCAGCAAGTCTTGGTTTAAAACTGACGCCTTTAAAAAGGTATATAACAGATCAACCCAGATAGAGATTTAAATCTACAAAACTTGCCACTTTATCTCCTCTGATGGAATACATAACTACACGTGACATGTTTCCGATAACAACCAGATAGTAACATCATAAATAAATATCGCAGAGGCTAAAAAATCACAATTTTCCAATATAATAATATACAGGAACACCAGGCCAACAGACTGATGTAAACTGTGAATAATATTACAACAAAATTTCTTCAGTTAAAAACAAACTTCATTAAATTTTCCATGGGCCAATTTCAAAACCAGTTTTCATTTTTCCTCCGTGGTTTTTTTTTCAAGCAAAACAGATATTACTTTGATATACATATATTTGCTTCAAATCGGTAACATATAGAATTAATCTAGACTTCAGCTAAAATGTTTTTACTCAATGTGCCAGCTCAACAAGAACATTTGACAACAAATATCGAACCTGTCTCTGTCAACTAAGTGCTTAAATTTGTAACCAATTAAAGAGCTTTTCTTGAACAATGAAATAATGTAGCATGTTCAAATAAACTGTTTGAGGTAAATGTATGTTACGGTCTATATAATAACTACCACAGTAACCAATAATCTCTGTGAGATTCATTGTCAATTGGGTCTAGACTTCAGCTAAAATGTTTTTACTCAATGTGCCAGCTCAACAAGAACATTTGACACCAAATATGATATCTGGCAAATACAGGGCAATCAGGTAATCTTCTGTTTATTAAGATAATATTACATTTATTGTTAGACCTGGGAGCTAGTCATACACAAAAAGAAAATTTTACACCATATCCATATTGTAACAAATAGACAGAAGAGTTCGCATAAGGGCAGTAACGCATAACACAGGGAAATTGAGACAAATTTTATAAAGAAAAATATTGTCATCATGTCAGAAAAGCATTTTTCAATGCCTAAATATGATTTTTATATAAACACATTTTAGGCGTAGCTTTTCTACTTGTTCTTTATTTGATCATAAAGTTCAGAAACGTTTCCAAAACATTTTAAATATTCAAGAATTTTATGTTTATTTTTACTTCAAATTAAAACCTTTGAAAAAAAATCGTAACAGAAATTTTGATTATCTAACACTTAAGTTCGGGGTAAATATATCTTCGTTAAAAGCATCCAGGACAACACAACAGCTCTAAATGATAAAGTCAATCATTGCAAAAATTGTCACGTTTTTAATCTAATTTAATACTTTAGACGCCAAATTTGACCATAAATTTCTCGACACAATGTTGATGTTGCATTCAAACAGATTCTAATAAATAGGATTCCATGATCTTGTATGGAATTTACGGAGTTTGATATCATTTTATAACGTAATATCTACACGTAATTATTGATAGAGATATGTGGAGTTAAGAGCGTGTCTAAGTACTGTGGAGACACATTAACTGCGGACTGGCTCCGACTGAACATTTCTCATTACCAGAAGCAATAAAATCTCAACCGTATACATTTTAGGACAGAAATAATTCAATAGCATCCCTTATAAAATTGCAAAAAAATAATCTTAAATTCTATCTTCTTTGTCGTCAAACATCTACAATAAGATAACATTTATCATCATGAAGTAACGATGAAAATGAAATTGCATTACATGGTTAGAAAAAAAGTGCATGAAGATATAATGAAATTGAACTCCGTAAACTTTAAAATTTGAACTATAAAATAAAATTTCATTACCAATTTAATCCTGAGTAATTTTACCGTAAATTAGGTGATTTATCTGTCTGTGTCAGGAATAAATGTTACTTCACCCCGACATCAAATGATCGGAGGATATCAATGGAGCACCTGATTATCGCAGCCATCTATTTTACTCTTTATTCAAATTAATGGACAGAAATGCTCTTTTCACATATATGTAATACAATTTGTTTGGTTAAAAGTGTACTTTCAGTTTACTATCTAAAATCATTGTGTAATTTTGCGTAAATAAAAGTCACCAGAGTGCCCTATCTTAAATCATGCTGTAATTTGCACTAGAAATATGAAAAGGAACAAAACACTGTTCTCCAGTTATCACTCTCCCGCTACTTTAAATTTGTTTCGCCACTCAACCAGATAAAATTTACTGAACTTGTAATTCTTTGAAGTCTACCATTACAGTGATCAATTTCAAATGTAATTTCTCCGCCATCTGAGAGAACAGTCTGACACAGAACAAGAGTATATATACGGCTATATACCAGCTAAATTACCATAACCTTTTCCCCAAACAAAAAAAAACTTTCTTGTCCCTCAGATGACTGCATTAATTTCATTCATAAAACCATCCACTCATACAGAGGGACCTTAAGGGCACCTCCTGTCGTCTGAGGCACACCAGGGTATTTTTTGCTTTTTTATTTGAAACTTTGAAACAATATTGAGAGTACAATGGAGTCTTGCTGATGTTCCTGTATACACTTACACTCAGTCTGGAAACCTGGAAATGTTTTGAAGTTACTAGTACTAGACATTCCCTCAACCCCATATTGACCAATCAGAAAGGCTGCCCCTTATAAGGAATCTTGGACCCTATGAACCCTGTTTTAGTTAGGTCCCCTAACTAATGGTCAGAAACAGTAAGAGTGAATCAAGCTTGGCAGGCACAGTGGTCTAGTGGTGGACACCACGTTCGTGGTCGAAGGGTTGTGAGTTTGAGTCCCTGTCATTGCACATGTGTTGTATCCTTGAGCAAGAAACTTTACTCTGCTTGTTCCAGTCTATGTATTCAGTTGTAAATGAGTACGTGGTTGGGCAGTGCTAGAATTGTCAAATGCTAACTGTGAGCGCCAAAATGGCAGCACTGGTTGTATGCTCCCAAGGAAGTTGAGAAAATATTAGCTGGTTGCTGAGGCCCTTTAACCACAGATAATAATTTGTGAACCGTTCTGAGATTACCTTTAGGCTGGGATAAAGCGGAATATATAAGAACCATGAATTATTATTTATTTAATATGTATCAAACCCATAATCTTTTATTGAGATGTCAGCAACATCTTAAGGAGAATATACGTTTTATGAAAAAACCAGTCTTTACGAGTTGCTTCTGTTCTTTTTGCCTTTAAATGTATATTTATATCATTAGAGTACTGCATACACCTGTATGTACACTGGAACTACATCATACTCGTTAACGTATTGGACATCAGCTCTTTACGACTAAATCTACCCTGCTTAATAAAAGAGTTATCAAACCTGTTTCTGTCAACTAAGTGCTTAAATTTGTAACCGATTCAAGAGCGCATGAGATCTACCACTTAAGCTTTTCTTGACCAATGAAATGTGTAGTATGTTCAACTAAACTGTTTGAGGTAAATGTATGTAACGGTCTATATAATAAGTAGTATTTATATATTTTATGTTTTTCACGAGACAAGACTGAGACAAATATTTCCCTGCAATATAAAAGGGGGAACACCAATCCTTCCTGAACATCATGCTTGTCATCCTTGGTTTTCCTTGTTAAAGTAAAACTGGCAAAATTCTCGAAATACATGCAAACTGTAAAGCAAATATATTCACAGGCAATCCTACACTCACACTTACGACACCTTGATATATATATAATGACAAGCTGTTAATAGGAAGCTAAATAAGATCTTACCTTAAAGTTCAACTGACGATCATTTCAATTTATTAGGAAAAGGGACATAGCTCTATTTTTGAATTATATTGAATCACATACAGATTTTGGTATAAAGCTTTTGAAAGAATATTGTGTCTGCCTCTTATTGGATACAATTTGTAGTTAGATTGTAATTTATCTCATCAAACCCCATTGGTTCTCTACTGAATGTATTAGTATGCCCCGAAAATTACCAAAATTTTGATGTTTTCATGCTTCCCCTCTTCACTATTAATGATACCAATGGTTTAATTCTCTGCCCTTGGAGACAAATTGAACCCTTCTACTTCAAAAGTGTGAATATTTCATTATGAAATTTCAGGGCTTAATGAGTAGTTCTAGAACAGCAGTATGTTGGTTGGGTGACCCAGTTGATAGCACACTTGCCTTTCCACAAGACAGAAAGGCATTCTAACTTCAATTCCCCAATTTAGACCTCCCAGCGATGCCATCCAGGCCAACAAGCATTATATTTATTGTAAAAAACTTAAGCTGATCCATGGATAAGTTCTTCCAATTGCCTAGGAAAAGGCAACTGCTTTTCACTTTCAAGCTTGATAAAGTTTTTCAACAAATCTAGGAGAATATTATGTTCTATTTGGAATTAAAACCTAAGTATAAATATCCTTCTGGTACCTCTTTTTAATTTGTCAGTGAGCCTCCCCCTTTGGCTGGCCCCTGGCCTAGTGAGCCTGTGATATTTGTGTACTGGATAACACTATCTCCCCCTCCCCACTCCCCCTATTAACAGAAGTAGCTAGCACATGATTATAAATGTCACTCTGATAGTGGTGATGCCAAATTTGTGCATCACTGCTCCTGTTTATTTTATCAATGAATATATAAACAGTTCTGTACCACTTAAATGGCGATTTTGACACATTTTGAAAAATGAATACTGATTATATGATAAACCTGATTAAGGCCCCATATGCAACTTGACTTAAATCTGTTTTCTATATAAAAATACATTACCATACATTCATTATAACACATATTCATAATAATATGGGTTTTTTTTATAAAGTAAATTGATATAAAAATCCTTTTGATTAATTATGCGAAAAACCGAAAAATTTTTAGAAGAAATTCACAAGTATGAAGTTTTAAGAAATCCATAATTAGTTTCGTGATGTATTTGACAGGTAAATAATTCCACCGTTCTTAAGTCAAAATTGACTGAATTCCACTCCCTACATAACTAATGGATATGAATGGTAATGAGTTAAGTGACAACATTTGTTTAATCTCACACAGATGAAGCCATTGCCATGGTAGATCACACTTCTCACTTAGCAGCCATCAAACAAGACAACTAAATATGTACACTGCTATAATGGCGATTATGATCTGCAGATGAATTCAATATCTTCTGTACAATTAGACAGTGGGTGTTTCATATGATTTGACAGTGGTTGTGTCTTACGATCAGATAGCGGGTGTTTTGTACAGTCAGATAGCGGGTGTTACAGAGACCCTTTATTTTGTGGATGTTACTCTTTTTTTTTCTAAATCTCCCAACTAAATCACTAACAAACCTTTGATAGGTGAGAGGTACATCATTACTAACGAACCTTTGATAGGTGAGAGATACATCACTATCGGGTAAATTACAAACAGACCTTTGATGGGTGAGAGTAAATCACTATCAGGTACATTAGGATCAGGTAAATCACTAACGAACCTCTGACAGGTGGGGGTAAATCACTATCAGGTAAATCACTAATGAACCTCAGACAGGTGGGGGTACATCACTATCAGGTAAATCACTAACGAACCTCAGACAGGTGGGGGTAAATCATTATCAGGTAGATCACTAACGAACCTCAGACAGGTGGGTGTACATCACTATCAGGTAAATTACTAACGAACCTCAGACAGGTGGGGGTAAATCATTATCAGGTAGATCACTAACGAACCTCAGACAGGCGGGGGTAAATCATTATCAGGTAGATCATTAACGAACCTCAGACAGGTGGGGGTAAAACATTATCAGGTAAATAATTAACAAACCTCAGACAGGTGAGAGTAAATCACTATCAGGTAAATCACTAACGAACCTAAGACAGGTAAGAGTAAATCATTATCAGGTAAATCACTAACGAACCTCTGACAGGTAAGAGTAAATCATTATCAGGTAAATCACTAACGAACCTCCGACAGGTGACATCTATCTGCTCAATCATCAACAGATTTTAGTTCCGCATATCTGACCAAGAGTGATCGAGTGATGGACTGGCCATGGCCAGACGGTTGTATATATTATACACCAGCCAGTTCTGACCAGTGGGCAGAAACTGACCCAGATGACCTCATTTGGCAAAATATTATACACACATCTTCCAGGTAAGATTACTAATAACCTACCTGTCCTTGTCAAATATTACCAACTTATAACACCATGATACACAGTGCTCAGAATATTGCAGAATAATATTTCTTTTAATATTATATGGCTGTTATATCATCAGTATTTTTTCTCCATGCATTATATATACTATGGCACAGAGGTTTGGGTAACCTCTTGTCAGCAGTTATTCACAAAGTAATGCTGACATCTATGTTATTTTATTATTTACTTAACAAATCTGCAGAAGATGATCATGCAGCAGCAGCAGCTTCATCTAAACTCCTTAGGAAGTTGGCTCATTAAGATTTGTGTTAACATATTTGTGTTATTAACTTTTCTTGAGAGAAAGCAAGTTTTTTTTATATCAATATCATTTATAATACATGAAGACATTGGTCTTATTTCAAAGATATACTGATTTTAAAATTTGGTGGGAAAAGAACACCTATAGACTTTTTAAGGAATACACAGCGAAAGATGCTTTTGGAATTTAATGTGAAGGAATAATCAAACTTTTGAAATATTCCAGTAGATGATTATTTAACATCTGTATTTTGATGATATCAAAATAAAAGTAACTGCCACATTGTCTTTTTTTTTTTACATGTGTTGTTACAGAAAAATGCAGAGAAGTTTAAAAAAAATACGAATTTTCTTAACAGACAGAGCCAACTCCCTTAAATTATTTACGAATGCTGGAAATTAAATTTTGATGTTACCATTTGACGACTTTTACAGTGAAGCCTGTAATCTTGAAACAAGGAAGGTCATACCAAAACAGAGTCCTTGGAACTCTTGAGATGT
The DNA here is from genome assembly GCA_947623455.1 of Mimachlamys varia. Lineage (NCBI taxonomy): Eukaryota > Metazoa > Mollusca > Bivalvia > Pectinida > Pectinidae > Mimachlamys > Mimachlamys varia. The sequence continues at coordinate 33,503,731 of OX392545.1, forward strand.
TACATGTCTGATAAGCACATCAGTAGGGCGATAGAAATACTGGAAAAAAGAAAACGCAAAAACTCACCTGAACCCTCGTCAGACAGCTCCGACTCCGACAGGGACGGCACTTTCTGGATGTTTCCAAGGGAGGGCACTCTGTGGTCATCAAGGCTATCCTGGCGGGAAAATAGGCATGGTGCACGTTCCATTTCCCGGGTGAGCTGGGGGTCAAAGGTCAACTGTAAAATAAATAAAGGATTTTTTTTACAATCATACTTTTACTAAGGGAGCTCAGAGAAGTGTTTTAAGCTTAAGTGGGATCAATGTAGTTCCTATGTCATTGTAGAGGCAAAGCAGTCATCATTTGTAGGGTTGGGAATCGATAGCACATTTCATTATCATGGTATATATACGTCCTCCTCCAAATAAGTATAACTATAATGATTTCATACACTATAGAAAATATGCAAAATGAATATCAGGTCACAAATAAAAAGTCATAAAAATATTTTATGAAGTTTAGGAAGATTTTGAACAAATCAATTGCTGTATTGGAATAAAATTGATAGTGTTGTTTTTCTACATTCATTTCAGAGCTTTGTTTATCTCTCATAAAAAGGTGAAAACAAATTGAGTAATGCGGTTTTAGATGTATTCCACGCACTTTCTACCACATTGGAAATATGGAATCTCATTTATTGAAGATTTCAGAGGTTAACACCTATTTAAGTGCAAGACAGAAAATAGAAACCAATTCAATTTCAAAGATCACAACTATTTTTAAATATATTTCTCCTTTATACACAGAGTTTTTTACACTTATTTTTTAGATATCTTACCTTAAGCTGCTTCATGGCTCAAAGTTAAAACAACAACTGGTAAAGATAGCATTCAAATGGTCAACTGTTCACATGCAGTACGAATACACTAAACCCAAAATAAAATATATTGCTCAATTTTAAAAATCCGGATAGACATAATTTTTGCCCAGGTATCAATAAAGCTACAGGTACGTACTGTATGTATGAGTCATGGGAATTAGATTATACCGTTACCTGACAATTCCAAAAATAGACCTCACCAACGGTTTGTTACCATAACGCTATCAATCTACCTGTCCCTCAGTTTATCTCCTCTACCTACAGCTTGCCAGCGTGTTTGTAAAACTCTTGAACTTTTAAACTGTTTTGTTTAACTTTTATTCAGGTTGTTATGACACGTGTCCCTCCTCGGGCAGTGATAATCCTCGCATAATTTTTACCGTGACAACAGTGAAAGATCACCATATTTCTGTTTAATGTACAGACAGTTCACTGCTCACGAAATTGTGATGTCATCCTTACCGTGACAACAGTCTACAATTACCAGCAATAATTACCAACCTGTAAATGTTTTACTGAATGTGACATAATAAACACACAAAACATGATACATCTCAGATCCCAATCTCTAAGGGATTGCTGGTGAACTTTAACCAAAAATAGACTTCATCAAGTTCTTATACATGTATTTTTTTCTTAAATTTGTTTAAACTCCACTTGAATCTTTGCAAGAAAGCTAAATGACCTTGCACCCTTAGGGACCTCAGCCTGACTGTTGCTATGTTGTTTCTAAGGTAACGTACCTGGTTTCTATAGTAACTCATCTCACACACTTTTTCCCATGCTAATTATTAACATCAAATTAATAATACACTGTATGATTTTTTGCCTCATAATTATTTTGATAAATTCATAATTACTTACATACATAAAATCTCGAATTTCTGAGTTCCTTCTGGCTAAGTCGGCAGTTATTCCCACAGTAATTAATCTGACTCTCTAATTAATTCTAAGGGTTTCGACTTTTTCACACGGTTGGCCCCGTATGTAAAACATTAACGATGTCCATTGTTGTACTGTTAGCCTGCAGTCACTAACGCAATAACATAGATAATTGATTCAAGCTTTACCAAAGGCTAAGGTAAACCCCTTCATCATCTTCGTCCTCAAGCTTGATAAATCAATAAAAACTCGCAAGATTATTATTTAGAACAAGAAAATGGCTTTCTACCTTACAACCAGATACCCAAAATTTCACTCAAGTAGAACGTATTCTGGTTTAAACTGATAAATATTTTAATAATATCTGATATTTTGCTAAGGTTGGACGTTGTATGCTGACAATGCTTAGAGAGTCACAATGGAACATGGCTGGTCTAAATGATAAGTTTATGTCTTAGTCAATACAAGCATTGTTCTCTATCAATAAAATGTATGCGAAAGCAAAACACTGCATAACCAGTCGAAGGGAATTAAAACAACAAAGAGCAAATTACTTAATCAATTTTCCGGGAGTTGTCTGAAACCAACAGAACAGCCTTTGAATGGTGTAACGATTGAAATTATGTTCCTGGTGTCGACTCGGAACAGATTTCCCCGTCTTTGAATATATAAACGGTGAAATTATTTTCCGAGTGTTGATGGAAACACATCTTTTGAAGTCTTGCAATGTAACCATAAAATACTGTGCCAGTGTTTGACAGGAGCATATAGTTGGAACTCTTTGAAGGCACAAAGCAGATATCTTTGGTTCCTTCATACTATAAGCTATAAATCTGGGACTTCACTATCACCATCTTTGTCCTACTGTAACAGTTTTTATTGTAAAAAGGGGTTTTCAAAATATTGCAAACATTTTGACAGAGATGTATATAATACATTGCTTTACAAGTCTCTGATTTTAACCTATAGTCGAAATCTTTTTTTATTTTAGTTTAAAGGACAATTATAAGAAATGTTTTTCTATCTGTTCACACACAATTCATCAATAGGTCCAATCTATTTATGAATATTTTATGTTGTTACTTTCAAATTGATAATATTCATTTAATAAACCTAAAATGTCCCAAGTTTTTTTAAAATGAAAGCTCAACACTAAGTTAACCAATCAGTTTCTTAGCATTTCTGGTTTTTATCTGAAAAAAATGGAAGTTACGAAAAAACAATTCTCTAAAGATCTTACAGCGATTTTATTTGTCCATTTTTACAGCCGATATAAGGCTGTTTCCCCCAGTCAACTCAAAATTTGTGTTAATTTCTCAAAATGAAGCAAAATTCAAGAATATTTTCCCAATTCATCTGAAAATCCTACTATAATTTCCCAATTCAATAAGTCACAGGTTGCTGCAAAATCAAGAGCAAAAACACTATCTTAAGTTGAATAAAAGCAAAATGTCTGTTGCAGAATGTTTTATCAAGCTGGTAAATTGATCTAACTGCACATACAAAACATGGGTTATCTCCCTTGGAAATAATGACATCTGCAGACATAGGAAGGAAAGTCGTTATTAGGAGATAAAGCATCGGTTCATTTCACTATATATCTGTTTAGCTACTTTAAAAGCTGGTATTAATTTCAAAATGTTGTGCTTATAGAATTATCAAAACATCTGTGCTCCATTTAAAAATAATTTATCAACTTCACAAAAATTTTAAACAATTTATCAGTGTATTAATATTTTCATTTGACTCATTTGAAAGACCCAGCTTATAGTAAGTAAAACTTACACAACAATTTGATGCTTCACCTGTTCAGGTTTGTTTATCTGAAGGGGGCTATCTTGTGATAAACACCTTAATATTTGAGAAAAAAAAAACTTACACAACAATTTGATGCTACACCTGTTCGGTTTTGTTTATCTAAAAGGGTGGGGTGGTGGAGGGAGGGGGGGCCATCATGTGATAAATTAAGCAATGAATATTCCAAGAAATCTTAATATCTGAGAAAAAAACACAAACTGTCTACTGCTAATTACATTTTTTTTTTAATTATTATTGTTAAAATAATTTCATAAAAGCAGATTGAAACATTGTTCTTAAAGCTGTAATGTTTTATTTAAATAGACTTGCTTAAGTCCAAGATTGAAAAGCATCAAATGGTTAATCAGTTCATTGCCAATTTTTTACCATCAATGCTAACGCATGCATACTGTTTTCTTCTAGTTGTATCCGAGTTACTGCCTTAATAATTCAAACCTATATATCCATCCATACGCTTTACTACCCTGAGGGTTATGAACAGGGTATGTAGTCTGTACTTACACTAACACCACATGTTAAACAGGAGCCGTAAAGATTTACATGTACATATACCGTAATTGTCACTGAATTGAAAATATTGCTTTATTTATAGAAAGTGGCAACCTTCATCATGAATAATCTGACAACTAGATATTATTGAATTTTTTTCAGTAACAAATCAACAAAATTAAAAAAAAAAAATAATGTTAAAGGAGACATGTTGAATATCTTGAGCAGGGGATACATTTTGAGGGAAGGCCATCAATTTTAATGATTTGGATGTATCGTTAGTTTCAAAAGGAAAGTTTGATAACCGTACACTGTGTAACATGAACCCAGGGTATATAAAGTGGTTACTGTAATATTTTAAGTGACTTTGGTGATTCAAGGTACAACATTTACCCTGACAATATCATAAATATTATGTAATACCTAAATCATTACAAAATAAGAAATTACAATTTTTATGTTCCATACAAATAACAAGTAGTAAATCGTTTTTCAATGCTCATGCTTGCAGGGACATATCTCCGCAATGTTCTTAATCTCTGTTCAGCTCTTTAACAGTTCAATATCAAGACGACTGCGGTAATGATATATAGTTAAATTTCATCTTTGACAGTTTGTACATGTGACTATAACCTATATATATCTTATTTCAAGGTTAGTGATCAATTATTACTCTTAAACTATACCTATTTAACAGCTGACGAGGCTGAAATGCATTTTCTGTTATATTTTTTAATACAGATTACAATATTTACGTTAGAAACATTTAACTTTTTAAAATACCCCTCTTTGGGCCCCTTACATTTTTATGAATGAACACAATCTACTCACCATTTTCGGGATTCGGCGCTTGGTCGATCTTGGTTTCCGAGAGTCTTGTCCAAAAAAGTCGACACACTCAATCGCAACATCAGGGACATCGGCATCCATGTTCAAACTAAAATAAATTAAAAAAATAGCTTAATATTTCAGCAAATATTAATATATACATGACCGACCTTTGTTTACTTGTGGAGTAGATCGGCCGTGATACTAAAACAACACATTCGGGACAACAGAATAGGGCACGTGCGAACTAAACAAACCTTATTTATAAATCATATCGGTATAACTAGTCCGACCTGGCCAGATATCTTACCGTGTTGAGACAGTTTACCGTCGGACAGCTGGAAAGCACTTTCTCGACGTCCACGCCGATGGCAATAATAAGAAAATTGACCCGTCTAGGCGCCGAGGTCGACTTCGTCCCGGCCTACAGCTCCTGTAGACCACCTAACCTTGTCATAGAGTCAGCAACACTAACTGTCCGCTTATAATTACTTGTAGGATAATTTTGCAACGCAGAAGTCGATGAAAATTCGATTATTTGGCGTGACCTATTTAGCGCCAGGTGATCGTTCCCTAACCACACTGCCGATTCATGAAAATATTGGCTCAATGAGGCCACGATGTATTGCCTTCGCTGATTGGCTGGGATTGTGTATTTACTTTCGACACGACTCGGTACCGTTATGTCGACAAACATGACGGCGATAAAGAGAATATGTGTTTAACCTTCATTTCTATAAAGATATTTTACTTTTAAAACATCTCAAACCGAATTTAACGTTATAACTATGAGCTAACATTCTCTGTTTCGTAAATCACGGTAAATTACCATTAATATGAATATGACTGGAGTGCTCGTGCAACATTATTGTCTTTGCCAAACACAAACAATGTCCAAATGTATTAAAGCATAAGTATCTTTACAAGTGTACGATTTTTAAATTAGTATCAGTTAAAGAATACTGAGGGGACACGAAGGGTACTGAAAACGTTTCTTTTAATTTCGGAAAAAAGTTTATTATGATATATATTTTTCTCGTTTTCTAATTTTCAAATTTTAAGAAACTGATATAATTATTTACATTATGAATAGATGTGATTAAGAAATCATTACAATTAAGCTTATCTCCCCCTAACTTCCCTATTTAACAAATTTCCGTTCTCACAAACTTATATTGGATACATCTTGGACAAATCTAAAAAAAAAAACCTCCAAAAATAAGGCTCATGTTTAGACAAATATTTGTTTTCGTTTCTGAAATATACGTATACGTCCCTGTTACAACCGTTTTCCCTATTTTGATAAATTTGAACTCGACTAAGCTTGTTTTAGGACACACATTGGCTTCCACGAAAACGTTATAATTACATTTGGATCTAAACTTTAACAGGTGCTGGAGAAGGTGTAATTTTACACTTTGAGGTGGTATATTTACTCTTAAATCCCGTAGTTTATAGGTCCAAAATGAACAATTTGAAAGAAAAACTAAGAAATCTTGGTATATATGTTTTCCTTGCTTTAGGCCTTAGAAAAGATTAGATCGCAGCTATAAGATCGTAGAAGAGTTATGCATTGTAGGTATCCATTGAAATTACACTAAGTGAAATAGAAAATATGCTTTGAAAACTATACACCATGGTAATCTACCAATATGTTTTGAAATGCTGTTACACATTTGTAACTTGTCAGTTTGGGCTGCTGGCCTTGAAATACTTCAGAAAACTTTTACTATTCTGGACTATTAGGTAACCCACCCCAAGCTACCATACCCGCGGCTTTATATTCCTACCTGAGCTGGGGATCCTCGGAGAACGGTAGGTAATAAGACATAGCTTGGTGTATTTCGAATTAAGGTGATCGTTTTGGCAGAAGGTCTCGGTAAATTATGTTACCTGTACGATATTGCAGAGCGTATATCCTCAGTTTCCGCAACCCACCTTCTCAATTATTGGCTGACCAATCATTACCCGTGTACCTTTCTGAAGACGGGATAGATGAGGTGTAAGCACGTGCCGATACGTTTGAAGTGACCGCCAGGTAACTTGAGACAAGGTGTGAATGTTTATAACCTACCTAGTATACATGTGGTACGCACGACCACGATTTCACACCTGTCCGAATAACGTTGCGGTACACGTGCCCGACGGGGGGGCCGTGTACTGGTCACTCAGGTAGCACAGGTATGAAAGGACGCTGCACAGGTAGACAATACAGGTAAGATATTACCCTCATCTAAATACCGCCTCAGTCTCCCCTCGCCGCGGGCGTTCCAACACAGCGGCCACAACTATCGTGATGACTACCTCCTCCCTTTATTGAGGGGGTACGGTTTTTTCACACCTGCATCTCAAATACCACATCAAACAACTTAAAGTATTTTCTACAGGTGTGACATTTACCTGTCCATCGCATGAAACTTGACCAAAGTGTGACGTAATCCTACGTAATATAATGAAGCCATACTTGCCATAGAAAGACAAGACCTTTTTATTTTATTTTTTTTGCGTCTCAACTCAACATACATGATATTAAAAGTGGTAACAAACATGATTTGTACACGCAATCAGCAATTCAAGAAATGAATTGTCAGAGAGGGAATTAAAACAGGGTTCAGTCGCTTTACAATATCTGTATAGATAACATCTTATTCATTTGACCATTTTACATACCGTATTAAACAGTACATTTTCCACACCCTATCCTATATCATTAGTTGTGCACAAAATATCATTGTCATTTGTAAACTATCACATACATTTCATCAATTACCCAAATCAAGAAATATGATAGCTGTGTTTAATATTAGGCAGCTTTATCATTTTATTTTATTGAAACATTAATATTCAGATTCAAGCACCAATGTCTGTAATTGATAACTATGTTCACGAGTTCGACTTTTGAAGAGAAGAGCTGAAAAAATCCTATTATTGTCATCAAAATTCAATGAAGTCATTAATAGACGTATCAAGCTGAAATTCAGCTATTAATTTCATTGGGGTTTTAGAAAATTAATAACATAAAAAGAAATTTTTGTTATTATATTTAATTTTAATTATTCATAAGACGCTATGTTATCTATATATAGAAGGTTATTCTCCTGGCCACGTGTGTCTGTGACTAGAACAAGGAGAACAAAGTAAAATATTAATCACATTTATTAAGTGGTTCGTGTTTGCTAGTATGTGGTATATTCTATGTCTTCATTAGACATGTTTTCACATCGATTTCACGTGAATTTATAATTAAGTTGATTTTTAAATGCATATGTTCATGTTCAAATTTCACGTGAAATTCACGCGAAGAAACATGGTCTGTTAAATTTTGTAGACCGCAATATAATCAATATCTAACTTGTTAATTGAATGACACAATAATCGCGAATTTGATTTAAACTTATTTTATTGCATAAATCAAGAAAACGGATTGGGCACAAGGTATTACAACATTATAAATGCCCTCTCCACAACATATTTACAGATGGATTATTTATATAGTCATATATGGATATAATTTGCATAATATGACCACAATGAATACTATTTTGCATAGAATAAGTATTAACATTTGTAGACAATTATTGCCAAGAATTACACAAAGAAAATTTAATATTACCTAAGTAAATCTTCCGCTGGATTTGATGTAGTTTGCACATTTCTAAAAATAATAGTGCTTGTTTCAACGGTCAGGTTTTCATTTCCATAAAGAAGTAGATCTATACATTATTGTATACCAATATATCATCCAGATTTATAGTATTAATAACAAGGAGCATCTTTGCATATTATTACGAGGACAAATGAAAAAGAAGTGATAGGCATTCTCACAGGGGTTTCCACAACTAAATTCAGAATTCTCTTCTAGACTTACTCTGAAAAGGTAATATTTTAAATGACTTCAATTATACCTCAACTACCTATGCACTTTATTGAATTTCTTTCTCCAAAGCTATAGAAACTAGGTACGGTGTGTTTATCTATTAATGGAGATATTTCTTTTTTAATAGAAGAAAGAGAGGGAGTCGTTCTTGTATCAAAGTCTAAACTGTTCCAAGAAAGTAAAGTTGATGGCAAAAACGAATAACGTGTACCGGAAAGCCTATTATATGGATCAGTAAAAGTCATATCTATTTCCAAGGGTAAGGATTATGTAAACCAACGGTTGGCGGTAAAAGATCGTTTAGAAAAGATGTAATGGTTCTGTTATACATCTTGTATAACAACTGCACCTTTCTCTGTTTTCTGATCATTTGACTAAACGTGTCGCATAATATAATGCAAAGTTATTCACTGTAGACACATACGACTGAAGACCAGTGACGATACGTAGAGCTTCTCTCCCGGCTTTTTCAAGTAACGCTGCATGACTCAATGAGCACACAGGGACCTGAGAATTTGTTACAGCTAGTTTTGGACCTCACAAAGTGTGTTTAGAGCAATTTTACACATTTGGGGGGTTAAGATCAATTTTCGATAAAAATGCTCCCTCAATGGTCATAAAAGCTATGACCATTGAGGGCAGTTTTATCGAAAATTGATCTTAACCCCTCCAAATGTGTAAAATTACTCTAAACACCCCATTTTAGGTCCAAAACTAGCTGTAACAAATTCGCAGGTCCCTGTGAATGAGCATACATCCATCCCACAGTTCACACGCATATTCAAACACAGGTAAAATAAAAGTTGTATAAATTTTGAGCAATGTTTTTCTATTACAATTCCCACTTGCATTGGACATAACACCCAAGTGTTTATCGGTTTCATTAAGATTGAAAAATTCACCACCAATGATAAGATGAAGTTGGCCACTTAGAATTTGTAATAAACAATTAATACTTCAGTTTTCCCCAGATGAAAGCATACTAACCACTTTTGGCTCAAATATCGAGCAAGTGTAAGTCACGATTTAAATCAGTTTCGATTTCAAGACAAATACTAGAAGATTTTAAAATAGAAGTATTGTTAGCAGAAAGGCGAGAGGTAGATCGAAAAACACCAGCAATTGTATTTATGTAAATCAAAAATAGTAACGGACCAAGAATTGAACCCTGAGGTACTCCTGCTTTGATTATACCAGGACGTGAGAATGCATCACCAATAAAAACTCTTTGATTTCTGTGACTGAGGCTATCCCTAAACCAACTCAATAGATTTCTAGTTATTCCATAAGATTTTAATTTAGCCATTAACTCAAAATGTCAGACCCAAACAAAAGCTTTTGATATCCACGAAAACTATAAACATGTATATGTTTCTTATCTTCCAGTGCCGTACAAATTTTATGATAAGTTTCATTTCAATTAGTTGATGGACAGTACAATGACCTGGCATAAAACCAGACTGGTACTCATAGAAAAGAGAGTTTTTAATAAAATCATTATGTAGAGTTTTAAAAATTTCCCTCTCAAATACTTTCCTACAGTAGATAATAATGATATTGGTCTGTAGTTGGATAGAGAATGCCTGTCACCCTTTTTGAAAAGGGGCATAACTTTTGCAGTTTTCCACATAGCTGAATACGTACAGGTTGACAAAGATATCAAAAAGTAGTTTTAATGGTTACAAACAGTATGAGATGTGTACTTCAGCACAGGATGAATGATGCCGTCGCAACCGGAGGCTTTACTAAGTTTCAAAATCTGGAGAATATTACGGATTATATTGGAGTCTATCTTAATATTATCACATACACTCACTGCTCTGTTCGGAATAATAGGAACTTCGATGTGTTTATCATCGACATTAGTTATTGAACAGAAGTATTCATTCAGACGATCTGCTTTTTTACTATTTTCAATACCAATATTGTTCAACAATGGGTCAACTTATTATGGAAAAGACTGGGAAGAGACAGTATATTTCATAAGCACTTTGTCTAGTGTCAAAATCTGGAGAATTTCACGGATTATATTGGAGTCTATCGTAATATTATCACATACATTCACTGTTCTGTTAGGAATAATAGGAACTTCGATGTGTTAATCATCGACATAAGTGATAGGAAAGAAACATTCATTCAGAAGATCTAGGATCAACTAATGAAGGAAAAGACAGAGAAGAACCAGCAGATTTCATAAGTCGTTTGACAAGTCCCCAATAAGATCTTGGATCCGACGATGAGTATTGCTCAATAACTCCATGTACACTTGCGTAAAATTTTAGACGTGCATGCCTTTTCATATTGTTTATTTTATTTTGTTGTGCTCTTAATCTATTATACCCTCCGCAACAAAGTTAGGGGAGTAAGGTGACAGTACCCAAATCGGGTCAGTACCCAAATCGGAACACTGTTTTCAAAAATACTTCTAAATAAAAAAAAAAGTGTCAACAGATTAAATAAAAAAATATTATATGCTTAGAAAAGATAGTCACACACCATTTTATGTCAGCATATCATTAGTTTTTTAGTTCAAATAGGCCATAAACTATTATTGAATCTCAAAACTTTGCGTTTTGTTACGTTTCTGAAAAAATGGCGAGTGCAACGACTATGTGTTCTGTTTTGGACTATAAAAATAAATCCGCCCCATAGAAATACTTGTTTTCATATAAATTCTAAAGGACATTATCAAATGTTAATATGCTACAACAAAAATATTAATTTGAAATGTAAGATACTGCAAAATTAAAGTTTTGACCCGATTTGGGTCCTCAAATAAGCAAAATCTCGAACCGTTCATTAGTGACGTCAGAGCGTTCTATAAATATCCAACGTGAACCCCGAGTGTTTTTTTTTTTTTGTAAAAACACCCATTGATGTTCTTCGTTTGATGCAACCATTAATATATATAATTCATCCTCAGAATTTTTAGTGAATTTATAAAGTGATCGTTTGGTGACCCAAATCACCCTGCCTGTCTGTCTATCGTCCGTAACTTGTCCGGTGATCTCCTCCTTAACTATAACAGGTAGATTTCGATGAAACTTCTTGTGAATGATCAGTGTGTCATGAATTTGTGCATCGGCATTTTAATTTCAGATTTCGACCCCGTTTTAGGGAGTTATGACCCCCCCCCCCCCCCACCCATACTTACAGTGCAATTTTAATAGTATGACCGACATTGCCAAACACCATTCTAACACCAGAAGATATACTTAGTAAACAAAAAATTAATTCTCTTTGGATGTCAGTGGGAGCATTCATGTCACACTGATATTTCAACTGATATTTCATATTTAAATTCTATGTCTTCTGATGCAAAATAACGTGTCCAGAAAATTTGTCTTCACTTACAGGCCATCATCATTTCTTTGAATCTTCATATGGATGATCCGTTTGTTTTGTAGTTGTGCATCACATTTTAATTTCATATTTCGACCCCTTTTAAGGGACTTATGAGCATGGGAAAACTTGTCCGGATACATTTTGGTGAAACTTCACGTGAATGATCAGTATATGTAATGAAGTTGTTCATCAGCATTTTTATTTCACAGATTTCGATTTCTTTTAATGGAGTTACGTACCTGTATTAGAAATAACTTTTATGGAGATTTTCATCGCTGCATCCTTAATGTGATATTCAAGATGAAGAATTTCTCAAAGCAATTCCCATTTCTGTAAGTTGACTGTCAAGGTCAGTAAAGCATTATAAACTACCAGCATCTGCGGGTTATTAGTTATCCTACGGATTACAGTTCTAGTTAATGTCTTCATTTGAATGTGTCAATCTAGCTTTTTTTGTGAAACCGATCTCTTACTCTAATGTTTAACCGTAATTCTGATGTCATCCACGGCTCTCCCAGTCATGGTCAGATATGAGTTGATTACATTTTCTAAAATCAGCATGTTTGTAAAGCCAAATATGTCTCTCAAAAACAGGTTTTATGTTACCTGGTATTTCAATACAAACAAGGCCACCGTCATGACCACTTACATTCCTGTTTTGCCCGTTTGAATTCATACTGATCAGTAAAAACAAAATGGCGGAAAGGCGGCCATCTTTGATTTAGACATTGAAAGATTGCTTACTAATTGACAACTACTAAAGAGGAATCTTTCTCATATTTCATGTGTAGGTTCCCTTGGTCCCTACTGTTGTGCCCTTTTGATTTTGTAACTGATCAAAAAAAAAACAAAATGGCTGAAAAACAGCCATCTTGGACTTTGACATTGATAGATTGAAATCACTATTTCTCAAAGAAGTAATGGATGGATCGTTCTCAAATTCCATATGTAGTTTCACTTTCGTGCTTAGTTGTGCCTCTGAAGAGATTTTGAGACTGATCAGATAAACTAAATGTCTGACAGTCCGCCATCCTGGATTTTGACGTTTAAAGTTTGTTATAGCCTTTTTTCTTTTGAGAGGTAGGTACATGTATAAATGGATCTTTCTCAAATTTCATATGCATGTTCCTCTTGGTCCTTATAGTTGTGCTATTTTGTTTTTAGGGTCGATCAGAAAAAAAACCAAATGGCCGACCAACGGCCATCTTTGAATTTTAGCTCATAGGCTACTATCTTTCAATTTATAATGCCTTTTTTAAGAAGAAAAAGGGAAAAGATCCGACTTTTTAAGAACAATTGAAGATTGTCAATGGTGGACACCAAGATCTTTCTGGGATTTATTGTTTAATGTTCATACAGAAATGTTGTTCTTACTATGAATGTGCTCTGATGCACAGGAGATTCTTTATCAGATGTCTTAAATGTATACGACATATGATTTATATAAGTTAATGAAAGGTGTCGCATTTGGTTTTCTACATACGACATCATATCTTTTATGCGATATGTAATGATATGGAATGAAATAAAACGAAATGTTTAAATTGCTACGTTACATCCGTTTTTTTCATTTGTAACATGAAAGAAAATAGTGTGCTTCCACCGGGAATCGAACCATCGATCTCCAAGTTCCTAGTCGCACGCTTTACCACACAGCTAAAGGGAAATTCCCTCTAGCTCGAAGCTAGAAGGCGACATAAATCCTATGTACAATTAAAATCTTCCACACTACTCCCGTTTTAAATGTGTTCACCCCCGAACACCACAACCCAGATTCTAACTCCTCTGTCACCAAAGGGAGGGCCACGGACACCATTTATAACAGGAAAGAGAATAGTGTGCTTCCATCGGGGATCAACCTTCGATCACTCGGTTATTTAAGGATTTATAACTTTCTATTTTGTTTAGGTTATCGGGGATAACTACAACGGAAAACGGGTAAATTCAATAACCGGCTTCGCCGGTTATATAAAACTTACCCGTCTTGCCTTTCCAACTGGATCCCGGGTGTGGTTTTGTTTTTGTTTGTTCCAAGAGTTGCAGGGACGGTTTATGAAAAGAGTTGTATTTTGTGTCTAACACGCAAAATACCTTTTATTTAAGTGCACATATTAAATAAACACATATATATCTGTCTCCTGGTGGGAGGTCGGGTCGTAGGTTTCTAGTTGTCGCTTTCTGATTCGCTATAAAATGGCAAATGAAATCATGGAAATGATTTGACATTTTGTTCCTTGCTTTCTCGCAGTCAACTTTCACAGTTTATCACACTTCTGTCTCGCGAGGTGTTAATTAGTTCTATCTTATGAAAATCAGAGACGTGCATTTTGTAATGTTGTATGTATTTTGAGTTTTGATGTATCTTTGTTCATATATGGGTTGCATTTGCGCATTTCATGTTAATGCAAAACATGTTGATCTATTCGTAAGTTACCCGGGGGGGGGGGGGGGGGGGGGGGTAGGGTATTGGGTGTATTTCGACTTTGTGCATTCATATGATGCTAATTTGTATTTGGAAAATCATGAAACCGTTCTCATGCTCAAGCACGGGTTTTACGCTCCTGGACCAATTAATATTTTGGTAACCAGTAGCACATTATCAAAAAACCTAAATGTTAACATTTAAAACAGTATTTGGTTAACACGGTTTCACTGATAAAAAGGGTTTTGCTAATTGTTAATTTTTAAAACGGAAACTGGAAATAAGGTTTGAGCACAATTGCCTGTTTTGAGTATATGAGCATGGCTTCGTGGATACGATCAAGACTATAAACCTGTACAGAGAAAAACGTTATTGTTTATCTATTACATCTTTGACCGCCCCATACTTTTTGAAAGATGGAATGGCCATTGGATTAAAGCACTTATGACCATTACTAAATATATTATGTTTTTTTTTTCTAAATCAATTATTCATTCAGTCAATTTATTCTGATAAATTGCTTTCCAATCAAATCAATGTTGTTTTCAATAACAGAAAGGCCCCCAACGAAATATAGTCGAGAGAAACCCCTGCCTAGATCAGTGTCGTAGATAACATGTTTACATACTAGAATTTAGTGTTATAAGAGTCCATGTTTGAGTGGTTTAATGTCCGTTTCGCTACGGATTTTTTACAAATAAAATCCTTTTTACAGACTGGACATTACATTATCAGCGTAAAGCCCCGCCTGATACCATTACTGGGACGATGGTACAGGTCGAACGGTTTATTCCTTCATTCTATACATAATTTATTGATCATGACAATTAAAGGGATGAGGCACAAGTTCTCACAACTTACTAGGTCCTCTCCCAAGAGTATGGTATACAATAAGACAATTCATGATGACAACACGTGAGGTTTTGAGTCGCGCAGGATCGGTCGTTTGGACCAGAGAATATATAACATATTTATGTCTTTTTATCACACAACTGACCCGTTTAGTCTTGTTATAACTATTTTAGTACACATGTGTAATAACATTACTGTGACGTTATAAGGATTGAAAGTATTTTTTAGACTTTTATATAGGGATTGAATTAAGTCGATTAAGAATGTCTTCACAGGTGATTAATAGCTTGCGGTACCTTACACAGAGACTTGGTAAGTTGGTACAGCTAGTTTTGAACCTATTGAGGGGACATTTGCGTCGAAAATTGATCTTAAGCCTCCGCAGTTTAGAATTACTCTGCGAGCTGCGAGGTGTTACAGATTCTCAAGTCCCTGTGTCCTCACACACAAAGGCCGTGTTTTACGCGAATTGATTCAAAATAAACGTCATCATACAAAATAGCGCCAAAAAAATCTTTGTTGTTGTTTACATAAGGAAACAAACCGTCACATCATATTGTTATCGTCGTTTGTAAAACCTTGGGTTTCCGTTTAGCTGCAGGGTTCAAAGGCTGGTTAGTATGCATTTTTAAAAGATTGAATTTTCAAAGTGGCACTTTACTACAAACAGAGATTTTATATGCATTTTTTTTGGTTTCTTATCTCTAGAAAAGCAGCTTTATAAAAAGTTGAAAGAATAAGTTTTTATTTGAAAATGATTTTAGTTTGTTCAAAAAAGGTAATTCATAATTTAATTTTGATATGTATCGTGTAAGATGACTAGGCTTTTATACTCGGGGGGTCGGAGAAGTGACCTGTGCACAAAACGACAGTCAAACGACATCCGAGTTTCCGAACCTCATCTTTCCTTAATAACTTAGTGTAGTTATTTTATCATTTGAAACTTATAGCACTGTATATCAAAAGTCGGTGAGGTAAATTCCATCAGCTTTCGGTTGTTTATAAAATCCCTTCCCGGTCATCAGTGTGTTTTCACATAATAATTGTCTTATTTGTCTTTTTTATCTTCCCTTCGATTTGTCTCTCGACATTTACTTTTTACTCCTTATGCTTCCCCTTTACCTCTCGGTTAGTCTATCCACCTGTCAGTTCTCTCTCTCTCTCCCCCCCCCCCCCCAACCTACTCTTCCCCATCCCATTCCATTTTAGACCATTCGCCATTCGTCCGTGCTCCGTCCGTCCTTAAAAAATTTTATGATCGATAAATCTTAATGTGTGCTCGATAACTCGTAAATTTCATTTATAGATTTATAGATTCCCTGTTGTGGTCTCTAGATTTGCATCGTTTCGTTTTCGAAATGATCTCAAATGCTTTACAGCCGACACGCGGCCATTTTGGATTTTGAGAGTAAGAATTTGTTATCGTTATTTCTTGAGCAATATGAGAGGGATCTTTCCAAACTTATATATATATACATGAAGGTTCCGTCGGTCAATATTTGTGCCCTCTTGATTTTGTGGCTGACAAATAAAACAAAATTGCTGGCATGCAGCCATATTTGATTTTGCAGCTGAAGACTTATACAAATGTTTTATTATTTTACAAGAGTAGAGGGCGAGAGAAGAGGAAAGAGGGGAATATATCCACATTTTTAAGTACAAATGGAAATCAACAATGGCGAGCGCCATGGTCGCTCTAGAATCTCGTCTTTCTTCTTTCCCTCCTCTGATTCTCCCCCATCTGTCTCTTCGGTTTGTCCAACCTCTAATATTTTTTCCTTTACATTTTCTCTCCATTTGAATCTTTTTCTTTGTCTCTTCTATCTTTGTCTATATATTGTTTTTTTTTCATTCCATACTTTCTTTCTGTTTCTCCTTATCTTTGTTTCCTCAAAACTGTGCTGTAGCCCCGTCGTCTCCAAAGTTTTTTTTTCTTCTTGTTTGTTCCTCTCTCTGTTCCCTTCTGTTTTCTCCCTTCATCCCCCTTCTCTGTTTTTTTTTCTAGCTGTTTCTCCTGTTTGAGTCTACTCCTTGTTTCGCCTCTTTCTATCACTTCCCATTTTCCTCCCCCAACAGTATCGACCCGTCTGTCTTTCACCTCTGATTCTTTACGCTGTTTTCTCCCGTTCTCTCTTTCTGCCCCCCCCCCCCCCGCCCCTCTGATCTGTGTTTCTCTGTTTCTCTCCTCCCGATTGTCTTCCCCTTCCCCACTCTATATCCAATACACAATCTTCGCTCGGAGTGCACTTTCAGTCACTGGGTAAATCGCCAATAAAAATAGGATACATCTGTTTTTTTAACTCTTCAAAATTTAATTGAGGACGGGATTTTGAGAAACTCGATCCCTACACCTCGATAGTATCGAATTAGTGATGTCGGGCTCTGTGAAATACACAAGTCAGCGGCGATCTCTAAACTATGGAATACTTTTATCAAAATCCCAGAAAAAACCAAGAAACTGATATGCATTTTCCTCCTGAAAGTAATGTATTTACAGCCAACAAACAAAACATGCGGGGGGGGGGGGGGGGGGGGGACAAAAGAAACTCTGTGTGGACATTTATTCTGATTTCAGTTTTATCAATAGGAAGTTTTGATATCAAATACCTCCGTAAGATATTCTGGTATGACCCCCTCCTTACAATTGACTTGTGACACTGACCTTTCTGCATAATATGACCTTTCACCTCTATAATCTTTGACCTTTGACACTAACCTTTCTTTTACGTGTTACCTCCCCTTTCCTAACATTTGACTCTCGTCCGTCACAGACCTCTCAATGGTATACTGAACTTCCTCTTTCAGTTTACAACCCTTACATTTTTTTTATATGTATTAAATTAAGGGCCACGGTGGCCGAGTGGTTAAGGTGTCCTCACATTTTATCCCTAGCCCCTCCACTTTTGGGCTGCAAGTTCGAAACCACGTAGGGCAGTTGCCAGGTACTGACCGTAGGTCTCCGTGCATTTCGGCTTTCCTCCACCTCCAAAACCTGTCACGTCCTTAAAAGACACTGGCTGTTAAAAGGACGTAAAACAAAATAAACCAGATTGTTAATTCATCACCTCATATAACGTTTCAAGGAAAGTCAAGTTGCAAATTGAAAAAGGCGCATTCGTATTGATAAATTTAAACCATACTTTACAGTGTGCCCTCAGAGGCAGACTTCAAACATTTGTGAGACTCGTAGCGGGTTTAGTCACGTGACTGCGTGGGTGGAAGTTTGCAGAAGACGCGCTTTTGTTTCAAGGTTAATTAAGTTTGACTGGATAACCGCCGACATTTGTATATAAACCATTTTTCAGCAAGTACGACACACGTATTCACTTACACCGTACATCGCCGGCGGGGCCAGCGAACTGCACAGAATGGAAATCTGGTGTAAGCCAGTATATAAGTATGGCGTGATACTTTGAAGATTTTTTTATAGACAACCATATGTAAAACACTTAAACCGGCCATATCGACTTCATAGGCATTACGGCTGTATTTATATTCTACAACCGCACATAGTTTGGAAACTTGTAATGGAATATTCCAGGCGTATAGAAATTCAATACAATACATTATAGGAGTTATTTTAACTAGTAAACACACGGAGCTGTGTCATAAATGACAATTAAATGTGGTATTGTACATAATGATAAATTAAATCATAACTATAGTATGGTAGTGTAGCCATACGGAGGAACTATGTGAAAGACTGTGTCGAATTTTACTACTTTCTGGAGATGGATTAAAATAAGTTGCAAAACTTGTTTTTCCGAATCCAATTTCAAAATATATGTAATTATGTGCTCTGCAAAATGTACTTAATTCAAAAAGAATTAAGATGAAGTTGATATCAATAATAGTATTTTATTAAGCGTGTATTTACATCCACAGGTCTTGATTTATTACACAGTTTTCTTGTAGGACGAATGGATTTTGATTTTGATGATATTTGTGTTCAGATAAAAATTAAAAATGTCTATTGAAAAATGTCGAAGTTGTGCTATTTTTTTGCTCCTATGTCAATTGTCAACACTTGCTCAATTAAGGGGGTGGGGGCTGAGTATATTTGTATATAATATTTGAGTATATTTACGACGGACGTGTACCTAATTTTGGTGGTTTTTGATATGAGCATATTTACGACATGCACATGATTTTGGTGGCTTGTGCTATTTGAACATATTTACGACATGTACCTGATTTCCGTTCATTCCGTCAATTAAAAACAAATATCACTTACTAAGGTAAAAGACGGCTTTGTATGGTTAAATATTGTAGGTTCATCGTAATTACAAAATCAACGTAAAATAGGCACACACGTAACTAGAATGTTACCGAAGTCTGTAGTTTAATGTACTGACAAATTAATGCAATAATTCGCGTCATGTTTTTTTTTAATAAAAGCGATTTGAAGAGTCTCATAACGATATTCCGAAAATGCCCGCTGATGTCGAACCGACTTACCCAAAGGCATTTGGCGTGCTCGCGTTTTAACAAGATGTGAAATGCACGTGAAAATAATGACAAATCGTTGATTACTGTCAGTTTAAATATCTTTAATTTTATCTAGGGTTTTTTATGTCGTTAATTACCTGTCGATTGTTTAGTCAGTTTCATCGGCGCGTACTTTGCACGTCTGGGGCGGCGGAAAGCGTCATGCTCGGTGAACCGTGACGTCATGTGCAGTAGAACGCGAAGCTGGTTTGGCTGATAACGTCGTGTCAAGGTGTATCATTAGTTATTACTGAAAAATGACATTCTGATACGTTTGTGTTCAGTCTAGCGTGAATTTCACGTGCTTTTCACTGACAACATGTGGAATGTGTAGAAAGCCAGGTGAAAATGCCATCACATCACACGTAGAAAACAAAAATAACGCGCCCAACTCTTCCCCTCCGGAGACCATCTCATTTATAAGCAATTTTATTCGTTTTCATAGAAAACATTCAGACGGATCCCAAAAACAATATGGCCACTGTCGGCCATCTTGGACAGTGATGATTTGTTATCGTTATTTCTTGAGAGGTGCTGGATGTATCGTCAGCAAATTTTACACGAACTTTCCCTCTTCACTCGGGCCCTGGCTGTGCATTAACAGCATGATCTTTGATTTTGACTGATAAATTATAAAAAGAGAAATTGCGAAGGAAAAAAAAGAAACTATAGCGTTGTTTACTGGTTAACGTTTTATTTTTGATGCATCACCTCCAATAGATATGCTGCCTACAACACACTACCTGTAACGAATACCCTCTACTACTTGTATAAGGTTTCTGAATTCAGATAAATGAATTATTTTTCAAAAGACTTACATGGTGAAATACGGATACATGTAGCCTTAAGATGTACGATGACATAATTATATCAGGCTATTGTGCATTGCATTTCATTTTACTTGCAAGCGGGAAATTAAACAAACTTTTATAAAAAAAAAGTCTTAATGTACTGACAATGTAATTGTCGTGCACAAAGCACGTGTGACACAAAATGCGCGTCACTTTGCCTGCTGGAATGCCAAAATGTCGAAACCGACATGGATTGTCTTTTTTAGATCACGGAACACCCATAAAGTCACTGAAGCAAGAAAGACGGATACTGGGAAAAGCACATGTATTTACCGCACTGATGAACACATAAAGAACGCGTTAATTATACTTCGAACGATTAAAATAGATTATTTAGATCGAAACGCTCCGCCGCGTCCCGAATCGTCTGAGGGGAAATTAGTATTGATTGAATTCGGGCTAATCAGATACCATTCCAATACAGGACGAACTCTCGTTAAGTTGTTAAAACTTGTCTCTTATCCATTTTTCTTTGTCTGACAATGATATATGTTTAAATCAAAATCAATCCTCATTACAGAAATGAAAAGATTCAATTTCTGTTTCCAATCCTTGCATACCTATTTTTGTCCGAAGCAAAACATCAATATTAAACGTACCATCCGTTTAAATATGAAATTGATATCACGCCAGATTTACCTATTACCACCTAATATCAATCGCTTATTACAGAAAATTTTATAAATAAAAGGGAGAGTTTTGAAAGTGTTTCATTGTTGCTGTATACAAGTCGCAGACGTCCTGTCCGATAGCTTTACCTTATGGGAAGAAACTGAAGTTAAATTAGAATCTACACGTAATGTAGAAGGGTCCTAACTCAGGTCAGTTCATTTTACATACATCTTAATTTATTAGCTATAAATAATATATATTGTATAAATATTGTGTTTTTTTTTCTTGTTTTGTGCGTCTCATCTATAGTTTCACGTAAGCGACAATCCATACATTTCACACAAAAAGAACATTTGTTTTAATATAATGTGTTCATCGATATAAGTTTCCAGTTGTCCTCCGTCTTTCGTTTTCAGTAAAGGACTTAGTATATCCATGTAAATATATCATTTGATTCCTTTTTGGCTTCTTAAACACCATCTTATTCTCCGAAGTCTACGTAGTCTTCATGCCAAAAAAACCCCAAAGTTCTGTTTATTTTATATCTAAGCTAAAACATGACACTTTAGAAAGTGTCACTTCAGCGTAGAAGAAATGCCCATACACGTACGACGCTGACCTTGACATTGAGTTGTGCAACATGTGTACAGATCAAACACCAGATAAGATGAGAGCAGACGAGACCAGCACGCTACGACTCCCGCGGTAAAAAGGACGCGACCCACTTCCGGTTGTTATCGCAGCTGCGCGTGAATGCTCTATATTTAGCCACGCGCACTCGGCTGTGACTTGACACAAATGCGCGTCCACCAGCATGCGTTCTCTCAAGCGTAGGAAAAATATAATTCCTTAAGTGGTTCACGCTCATGACAGAAAGTGTAATAAGTTGAAATGAGTAGTTATCGCTTATTAAATCCCGGAATTAACTTGCTCGTAACAGTCATAAACGGAATGTATCGCTAGGCGACGCGACGCTCAAGTGCTTTGTTTCACAGAGCGAGCGGGGTAACTGGAATGATTGCGTACACGGAACGGAAAAGTCGAGTTTGAAGCCTGTTATAAACATACTTTTATAGGAATTAATAAAAATGATTTGTTTATATTTAAATTTGACATTTTATGTTAATTGTGACTGAAACATAAGGATTTTATCTACAGCTGTCACTAATGCATGCTCTACATGTAAGCCAGTCTATGACAAGAACGTTTGTCTGATCTTAGTTTTGTTCTCCAACAGACCGTTCATGCTGTGTAACAGTTTTGGATGACCGTTGCAGGTAGTAGCGCACTTGTCTTTCAACATGGCGGCCGATGGATATTTGATGGAGCTATATAAGTCCGTGGTTAGGCTACTTACACTAACAGCTAAGTACTGTAATGTAAATGTATAGTACCATTATGCTGTCATATCATACTGTGTCATTGTATTACTAACACTACGTAAGTAACGCCCGATTTCTGATTTGTTGTACAACTCAAGGAATTAAAAATTCTGAATCTGACGGCCTACTGGCATGCCGAAAATGGCAATATATCCCTGCCCTGCCACGTGATGACATTTCTTGAAGATTCTAACCATCCTTGGTCTCAAGATAGGACACATGTTTATAACACACAATTAGTAAATGATAACCAGTATATTAAAAACGCTCTTCATTATGAACTCTATAACAGAGATGTATTGGACATATTTCTTACGTCTCGGTCTACAGTTAACATTTTGTTCACAGATGATATGCAGGTTTACTTGACTTTAGCTTTTTCATGATTTGGTTTAATTTGGAGGCACGTCGGTCTAGTGGTAGGATACCGGGCACGTGATCAAAGGGTTTCGAGTTCGAGTCCCAGTCACAGCACTTGTGTTGTAGCCTTGAGCAAGATCATTAACTCTGCTTGTTCCAGTCTACACAGCTGTAAATGAGTACGTGGTTGGGTAGTGCTAGAAATTGTAGAATGCTAGCTGTGAGCGCCGAAATGGCAGCACCGGTTGTATGCTCCCCAGTGAGATATTGGCTGGTTGCTAAGACCCTTTAAGGCCCAATAAACGTAGCTTTCGGCAAAACTTATTACATGTATAGATTTAGTAAAGATTGACTGATATTAATAATATTCAAGATGAATTTTTCCGCGGTTACCGGTACAGCAGCAGTTGAAACACCGTGTTTGTAAACACGTGTCCGTTTTGAACTGTCTTCTACCTTCGGCTTATTGTTGAAGTGGGCCCCACCTGAATTATTTTCAATTCTTTGGATGTTCCTGTCATGAGTTTCTTGTTAGTAACCGCTCAGGTTTACTTCGTTTTAGGCTTATTTTTACATGGTTATAAACTGGATTATTTTTAATAATTTTTCAGAACCCCAAAAAATTAACTAAAAGTTACGTATATTGGGCCTTTAACCACCGATAATAATTTGTAAACGACTTTCGGGTGACCTTCAGGTTGTGATAGAACGGTGTTTTTTTTTGCTTGCTTGTTATTTTGCCTTCAAGTTATCATGTAACCAAAATGTACAATAAAGATTGCGAATAGTTTTATACTCCATGTTTTTTTCTTTCTCTTTGACGGACATAAATCCATGTAAACCAAGATTCTTTATCTGGATATTCTCACTATTATATATCTTATATCTGATGTCATCTAAAGACTTAGTATGTAAAAAAATGTCCTCGGTCAATATCACTCTGTCGAGTTTATATAACAACGAATCGACCTCGGTAATTCTGATTGTTCCATTTAACTGTCTATAATACAGCTTTCACTGATATACCACTGAAATTTCACAATGAACTATTCCACAACCGAATTGAAAGAGCTGAAATGTGTCTTCATGGATAAAAGAGTTTGAGAATGAAATGTTTTTGATATCATTTGAGGTTTTACGACTGCTCTACAGGTCTGCCTTTCGGTGAGCTAAGTTACACGCATCTGTCCCGCTACTACAGGTAAAACAGTGCTAATCCCGATCAAGTATTGTCTTCAGTAACCTCAGAGACCCGAGGACACATTTGAACTATTCCCATTTAAAGGTTAAAAAGCTAAAATTTGAGGATATTTCCTGTATAGGCCTAATAAGTAATCACTTTCTCAAATCACATTACATTGTAGAAGGCTAAACATGATGCAAGGGAGGCAACTCTTAAAACCTACAAGCATTATCGCGCTAGTCTGACAATGGGTACAAGGGGCGTAACTCGTGCAATCTGTCGAAATTGTCACAGCAGGCAATGTTTCGCGCATCTTTGTGTAAACATCGAAGAGAGATTATAGAAATTTCAATATCTCGGATATAAAACATGGTTAAGTTCTGTCCATAAACATCACATCAAAAATCATTTCAAGAGGTTGTCACCTTGCTGACTGTTTAATTCTGATGGTCATCAGAGTATTTATTTTTTAACGGACCGATACAAAAATTTGTTGAACCTAAAACTTTTATACACGATAAAAGAAAAACAGCAGCTTTCAATAAACGTTTTTTTTTCATATTAATACCAAAGATTTTCACTAATGATTACATGCAATTTAATGGTAAAGACATGTTACAAAATCAAACGGATTGGCCAAGCACAGTATGCCTGGTGGCGGTTCCGATAGGTTTCTTTGTAATAGTAATTGAAAAGATATGATGTACTTTTAAATATGTATTGCAGTTATTCATCTCAGTATTTTTTTTGTTTGAGAATATAAATGCCATGCTTCACAAACAATATGTTAATAATTGGAGTTTTACCCTAAAAGCATAACCCCTTTCTACAGTTTAAAGATAAATGAGCATATATGTAACGGCCGCAGGTATTTCTGGCTTGGCGATTTGGTGCCGGAGATCGTGAGTTCGAGGCCCGGATAGGGCACGAGTCAAAAAATTGTTTTCCTTCGTCATTTGTGTTTCCGCGTTACTCATAATATATTAAACACAATGTATAATATACACTTAGTGTTGTTGATCCGAAGGTTAAAATGTGAATTTCCTGTCGTAATTGTATCGTGCTTAATATACAAAATATACATATATATATGTAAATCGGATAGTATTAAGTTTAACACAGAAAGCAATGTGTGTTATGGGACAATAAAAAACGATTTGAGTAGATATATATATTCACATTATGACCGAGTACTTGTACTTCATGTAATCAATTCGACACATCTCTTGAACAGCAAAGCATTTGGTGACAACAATGACATAAACCTTTTGTAAAATTGTGGCGTTATGATTAATCGTAATGATCAACAGTGTGGCCGCGATCACAGAGAGGCATGGTTGTTTTCACTAATCGTGGTAACTCCACTTATGTTCTAAAAGGTGCGTGTTAGCGAAGAGGACGTGTTGAACACAGGGACCTGAGAATTTGTTACAGTTAGTTTTGGACAGAAACTAAGGTGTAGGGTGTTAGCGAAGAGGACGTGTTGAGCACAGGGACCTGAGAATTTGTTACAGTTAGTTTTGAACAGAAACTAAGGTGTAGGGTGTTAGCGAAGACGACGTGTTGAACACAGGGACCTGAGAATTTGTTACAGTTAGTTTTGGACAGAAACTAAGGTGTAGGGTGTTAGCGAAGAGGACGTGTTGAACACAGGGACCTGAGAATTTGTTACAGTTAGTTTTGGACAGAAACTAAGGTGTAGGGTGTTAGCGAAGAGGACGTGTTGAACAGAGGGACCTGAGAATTTGTTACAGTTAGTTTTGGACAGAAACTAAGGTGTAGGGTGTTAGCGAAGAGGACGTGTTGAACACAGGGACCTGAGAATTTGTTACAGCTAGTTTTGGACAGAAACTAAGGTGTAGGGTGTTAGCGAAGAGGACGTGTTGAACACAGAAACCTGAGAATTTGTTACAGTTAGTTTTGGACAGAAACTAAGGTGTAGGGTGTCAGCGAAGAGGACGTGTTGAACAGAGGGACCTGAGAATTTGTTACAGTTAGTTTTGGACAGAAACTAAAGTGTAGGGTGTTAGCGAAGAGGACGTGTTGAACACAGAAACCTGAGAATTTGTTACAGTTAGTTTTGGACAGAAACTAAGGTGTAGGGTGTTAGCGAAGTGGACGTGTTGAGCACAGGGACCTGAAAATTTGTTACAGTTAGTTTTGGACAGAAACTAAGGTGTAGGGTGTTAGCGAAGAGGACGTGTTGAGCACAGGGACCTGAAAATTTGTTACAGTTAGTTTTGGACAGAAACTAAGGTGTAGGGTGTTAGCGAAGTGGACGTGTTGAACACAGGGACCTGAGAATTTGTTACAGTTAGTTTTGGACAGAAACTAAGGTGTAGGGTGTTAGCGAAGAGATCGTGTTGAACACAGGGACCTGAGAATTTGTTACAGTTAGTTTTGGACAGAAACTAAAGTGTAGGGTGTTAGCGAAGAGGACGTGTTGAGCACAGGGACCTGAGAATTTGTTACAGTTAGTTTTGGAAAGAAACTAAGGTGTAGGGTGTTAGCGAAGAGGACGTGTTGAACACAGAAACCTGAGAATTTGTTACAGTTAGTTTTGGACAGAAACTAAGGTGTAGGGTGTTAGCGAAGAGGACGTGTTGAACACAGAAACCTGAGAATTTGTTACAGTTAGTTTTGGACAGAAACTAAGGTGTAGGGTGTTAGCGAAGAGGACGTGTTGAGCACAGGGACCTGAGAATTTGTTACAGTTAGTTTTGGACCTAAACTAAGGTGTAGGGTGTTAGCGAAGAGGACGTGTTGAACACAGAAACCTGAGAATTTGTTACAGTTAGTTTTGGACAGAAACTAAGGTGTAGGGTGTTAGCGAAGAGGACGTGTTGAGCACAGGGACCTGAAAATTTGTTACAGTTAGTTTTGGACCTAAACTAAGGTGTAGGGTGTTAGCGAAGTGGACGTGTTGAGTACAGGGACCTGAGAATTTGTTACAGTTAGTTTTGGACAGAAACTAAGGTGTAGGTTGTTAGCGAAGAGGACGTGTTGAACACAGGAACCTGATAATTTGTTACAGTTAGTTTTGGACAGAAACTAAGGTGTAGGGTGTTAGCGAAGAGGACGTGTTGAGCACAGGGACCTGAGAATTTGTTACAGTTAGTTTTGGACAGAAACTAAGGTGTAGGGTGTTAGCGAAGAGGACGTGTTGAGCACAGGGACCTGAGAATTTGTTACAGTTAGTTTTGGAAAGAAAATAAGGTGTAGGGTGTTAGCGAAGAGGAAGTGTTAAACACAGGAACCTGATAATTTGTTACAGCTAGTTTTGGACAGAAACTAAGGTGTAGGGTGTTAACGAAGAATACGTGTTGAACACAGGGACCTGAGAATTTGTAACAGTTAGTTTTGGACAGAAACTAAGTTGTAGGGTGTTAGCGAAGAGGACGTGTTGAGCACAGGGACATTAGAATTTGTTACAGCTAGGTTTGGACAGAAACTAAGGTGTAGGGTGTTAGCGAAGAGGACGTGTTGAACACAGGGACCTGAGAATTTTTTACAGCTAGTTTTGGACATAAACTAAGGTGTAGGGTGTTAGCGAAGAGGACGTGTTGAACACAGGAACATGAGAATTTGTTACAGCTAGTTTTGGACAGAAACTAAGGTGTAGGGTGTTAGCGAAGAGATCGTGTTGAACACAGGGACCTGAGAATTTGTTACAGCTAGTTTTGGACATAAACTAAGGTGTAGGGTGTTAGCGAAGAGGACGTGTTGAACACAGGAACATGAGAATTTGTTACAGTTAGTTTTGGACAGAAACTAAGTTGTAGGGTGTTAGCGAAGAGGACGTGTTGAGCACAGGAACCTGAGAATTTGTTACAGTTAGTTTTGGACAAAAACTAAGGTGTAGGGTGTTAGCGAAGAGGACGTGTTGAACAGAGGGACCTGAGAATTTGTTACAGTTAGTTTTGGACAGAAACTAAGGTGTAGGGTGTTAGCGAAGAGGACGTGTTGAACACAGGGACCTGAGAATTTGTTACAGCTAGTTTTGGACAGAAACTAAGGTGTAGGGTGTAAGCGAAGAGGACGTGTTGAACACAGAAACCTGAGAATTTGTTACAGTTAGTTTTGGACAGAAACTAAGGTGTAGGGTGTCAGCGAAGAGGACGTGTTGAACAGAGGGACCTGAGAATTTATTACAGTTAGTTTTGGACAGAAACTAAGGTGTAGGGTGTTAGCGAAGAGGATGTGTTGAACACAGGGACCTGAGAATTTGTTACAGTTAGTTTTGGACAGCAACTAAGGTGTAGGGTGTTAGCGAAGTGGACGTGTTGAACACAGGGACCTGAGAATTTGTTACAGTTAGTTTTGGACCTAAACTAAGGTGTAGGGTGTTAGCGAAGAGATCGTGTTGAACACAGGGACCTGAGAATTTGTTACAGTTAGTTTTGGACAGAAACTAAAGTGTAGGGTGTTAGCGAAGAGGACGTGTTGAGCACAGGAACCTGAGAATTTGTTACAGTTAGTTTTGGACAGAAACTAAGGTGTAGGGTGTTAGCGAAGAGGACGTGTTGAACACAGAAACCTGAGAATTTGTTACAGTTAGTTTTGGACAGAAACTAAGGTGTAGGGTGTTAGCGAAGAGGACGTGTTGAACACAGAAACCTGAGAATTTGTTACAGCTAGTTTTTGACAGAAACTAAGGTGTAGGGTGTTAGCGAAGAGGACGTGTTGAACACAGAAACCTGAGAATTTGTTACAGTTAGTTTTGGACAGAAACTAAGGTGTAGGGTGTCAGCGAAGAGGACGTGTTGAACAGAGGGACCTGAGAATTTATTACAGTTAGTTTTGGACAGAAACTAAGGTGTAGGGTGTTAGCGAAGAGGATGTGTTGAACACAGGGACCTGAGAATTTGTTACAGTTAGTTTTGGACAGCAACTAAGGTGTAGGGTGTTAGCGAAGTGGACGTGTTGAACACAGGGACCTGAGAATTTGTTACAGTTAGTTTTGGACCTAAACTAAGGTGTAGGGTGTTAGCGAAGAGATCGTGTTGAACACAGGGACCTGAGAATTTGTTACAGTTAGTTTTGGACAGAAACTAAAGTGTAGGGTGTTAGCGAAGAGGACGTGTTGAGCACAGGAACCTGAGAATTTGTTACAGTTAGTTTTGGACAGAAACTAAGGTGTAGGGTGTTAGCGAAGAGGACGTGTTGAACACAGAAACCTGAGAATTTGTTACAGTTAGTTTTGGACAGAAACTAAGGTGTAGGGTGTTAGCGAAGAGGACGTGTTGAGCACAGGGACCTGAAAATTTGTTACAGTTAGTTTTGGACCTAAACTAAGGTGTAGGGTGTTAGCGAAGTGGACGTGTTGAGTACAGGGACCTGAGAATTTGTTACAGTTAGTTTTGGACAGAAACTAAGGTGTAGGTTGTTAGCGAAGAGGACGTGTTGAACACAGGAACCTGATAATTTGTTACAGTTAGTTTTGGACAGAAACTAAGGTGTAGGGTGTTAGCGAAGAGGACGTGTTGAGCACAGGGACCTGAGAATTTGTTACAGTTAGTTTTGGACAGAAACTAAGGTGTAGGGTGTTAGCGAAGAGGACGTGTTGAGCACAGGGACCTGAGAATTTGTTACAGTTAGTTTTGGAAAGAAAATAAGGTGTAGGGTGTTAGCGAAGAGGAAGTGTTAAACACAGGAACCTGATAATTTGTTACAGCTAGTTTTGGACAGAAACTAAGGTGTAGGGTGTTAACGAAGAATACGTGTTGAACACAGGGACCTGAGAATTTGTAACAGTTAGTTTTGGACAGAAACTAAGTTGTAGGGTGTTAGCGAAGAGGACGTGTTGAGCACAGGGACATTAGAATTTGTTACAGCTAGGTTTGGACAGAAACTAAGGTGTAGGGTGTTAGCGAAGAGGACGTGTTGAACACAGGGACCTGAGAATTTTTTACAGCTAGTTTTGGACATAAACTAAGGTGTAGGGTGTTAGCGAAGAGGACGTGTTGAACACAGGAACATGAGAATTTGTTACAGCTAGTTTTGGACAGAAACTAAGGTGTAGGGTGTTAGCGAAGAGATCGTGTTGAACACAGGGACCTGAGAATTTGTTACAGCTAGTTTTGGACATAAACTAAGGTGTAGGGTGTTAGCGAAGAGGACGTGTTGAACACAGGAACATGAGAATTTGTTACAGTTAGTTTTGGACAGAAACTAAGTTGTAGGGTGTTAGCGAAGAGGACGTGTTGAGCACAGGAACCTGAGAATTTGTTACAGTTAGTTTTGGACAAAAACTAAGGTGTAGGGTGTTAGCGAAGAGGACGTGTTGAACAGAGGGACCTGAGAATTTGTTACAGTTAGTTTTGGACAGAAACTAAGGTGTAGGGTGTTAGCGAAGAGGACGTGTTGAACACAGGGACCTGAGAATTTGTTACAGCTAGTTTTGGACAGAAACTAAGGTGTAGGGTGTAAGCGAAGAGGACGTGTTGAACACAGAAACCTGAGAATTTGTTACAGTTAGTTTTGGACAGAAACTAAGGTGTAGGGTGTCAGCGAAGAGGACGTGTTGAACAGAGGGACCTGAGAATTTATTACAGTTAGTTTTGGACAGAAACTAAGGTGTAGGGTGTTAGCGAAGAGGATGTGTTGAACACAGGGACCTGAGAATTTGTTACAGTTAGTTTTGGACAGCAACTAAGGTGTAGGGTGTTAGCGAAGTGGACGTGTTGAACACAGGGACCTGAGAATTTGTTACAGTTAGTTTTGGACCTAAACTAAGGTGTAGGGTGTTAGCGAAGAGATCGTGTTGAACACAGGGACCTGAGAATTTGTTACAGTTAGTTTTGGACAGAAACTAAAGTGTAGGGTGTTAGCGAAGAGGACGTGTTGAGCACAGGAACCTGAGAATTTGTTACAGTTAGTTTTGGACAGAAACTAAGGTGTAGGGTGTTAGCGAAGAGGACGTGTTGAACACAGAAACCTGAGAATTTGTTACAGTTAGTTTTGGACAGAAACTAAGGTGTAGGGTGTTAGCGAAGAGGACGTGTTGAACACAGAAACCTGAGAATTTGTTACAGCTAGTTTTTGACAGAAACTAAGGTGTAGGGTGTTAGCGAAGAGGACGTGTTGAACACAGGGACCTGAGAATTTGTTACAGCTAGTTTTGGACAGAAACTAAGGTGTAGGGTGTTAGCGAAGAGGACGTGTTGAACACAGAAACCTGAGAATTTGTTACAGCTAGTTTTGGACAGAAACTAAGGTGTAGGGTGTTAACGAAGAATACGTGTTGAACACAGGGACCTGAGAATTTGTTACAGTTAGTTTTGGACAGAAACTAAAGTGTAGGGTGTTAGCGAAGAGGACGTGTTGAGCACAGGGACCTGAGAATTTGTTGCAGCTAGTTTTGGACAGAAACTAAGGTGTAGGGTGTTAGCGAAGAGGAAGTGTTGAACACAGGAACCTGAGAATTTGTTACAGTTAGTTTTGGACAGAAATTAAGGTGTAGGTTGTTAGCGAAGAGGACGTGTTGAACACAGGGACCTGAGAATTTGTTACAGTTAGTTTTGGACAGAAACTAAAGTGTAGGGTGTTAGCGAAGAGGAAGTGTTGAGCACAGGGACCTGAGAATTTGTTACAGTTAGTTTTGGACAGAAACTAAGGTGTAGGGTGTTAGCGAAGAGGACGTGTTGAACACAGAAACCTGAGAATTTGTTACAGTTAGTTTTGGACCTAAACTAAGGTGTAGGGTGTTAGCGAAGAGGACGTGTTGAACACAGAAACCTGAGAATTTGTTACAGCTAGTTTTGGACAGAAACTAAGGTGTAGGGTGTTAGCGAAGAGGACATGTTGAACACAGGGACCTGAGAATTTGTTACAGCTAGTTTTGGACAGAAACTAAGGTGTAGGGTGTTAGCGAAGAGGACGTGTTGAGCACAGGGACCTGAGAATTTGTTACAGTTAGTTTTGGACCTAAACTAAGGTGTAGGGTGTTAGCGAAGAGGACGTGTTGAACACAGAAACCTGAGAATTTGTTATAGTTAATTTTGGACCTAAACTAAGGTGTAGGGTGTTAGCGAAGAGGACGTGTTGAACACAGAAACCTGAGAATTTGTTACAGCTAGTTTTGGACAGAAACTAAGGTGTAGGGTGTTAGCGAAGAGGACGTGTTGAACACAGGGACCTGAGAATTTGTTACAGCTAGTTTTGGACAGAAACTAAGGTGTAGGGTGTTAGCGAAGAGGACGTGTTGAACACAGAAACCTGAGAATTTGTTACAGCTAGTTTTGGACAGAAACTAAGGTGTAGGGTGTTAACGAAGAATACGTGTTGAACACAGGGACCTGAGAATTTGTTACAGTTAGTTTTGGAAAGAAACTAAGTTGTAGGGTGTTAGCGAAGAGGACGTGTTGAACACAGGAAACTGAGAATTTGTTGCAGCTAGTTTTGGACAGAAACTAAGGTGTAGGGTGTTAGCGAAGAGGAAGTGTTGAACACAGGAACCTGAGAATTTGTTACAGCTAGTTTTGGACAGAAATTAAGGTGTAGGTTGTTAGCGAAGAGGACGTGTTGAACACAGGAACCTGAGAATCTGTTACAGTTAGTTTTGGACCTAAACTAAGGTGTAGGGTGTTAGCGAAGAGGACGTGTTGAACACAGGAACCTGAGAATTTGTTACAGTTAGTTTTGGACAGAAATTAAGGTGTAGGTTGTTAGCGAAGAGGACGTGTTGAACACAGGAACCTGAGAATTTGTTACAGTTAGCTTTGGAAAGAAACTAAGGTGTAGGGTGTTAGCGAAGAGGACGTGATGAGCACAGGGACATTAGAATTTGTTACAGCTAGATTTGGACAGAAACTAAGGTGTTTAGAGTAAGTTTACATTTTTTGGAGGGTTTGGATCCATTTTCGATAAAACTGCCCCTCATTGGCAATAAAGACGAAAGGGTGGAAAGCTGTCGAGGTCGAAAAATCGACCCCCACCTGCATGTCTTGCATCAAAAATATAATTTCTAGTTGGGGTGCGAAAAAAACCCTTGGAAAGATGGATAATTTTTATTTTAAAAACCTCCTAAATGCACGTCTAATGTATCCTGCTTCTGCAGAAATAATCTCGATTTCCTCCAAAAAATACGGAAAGTTTCCGATTTGTCGACCGTGAAAGCTTTTCAATTTTTCGTCTTTATATTAGCATTGAGGGGGCATTTTTATCGAAAATTGATCTTGATTCCCAAAAAGTGTAAAATTACTCTAAACACCCTAGTTTAGATTCGAAGCAAGCTGTAACAAATTCTCAGGTCCCTGTGGTGTTGAGAAAATACACATATCATACGTCTTTTAGCCAATGTGTCTTATCGAGAGGCTCGCGTTTCACTTCCAAAACTTGTTAATGCATAATATAAACCGACAACGAATACATTTCATACAACTAATGTCGATGACGGAGCTACATTTCTTGTTTTGTTTATATTGCCGAAATTGTTCCCCGAAACGCTGTCTCATCTGCCTCCTGGAGAACTTTTCCATAATGTCTCCTGGAGAACTATTCCATAATTTATCAATATGTAGATTTTATGATTGGAATTGAAGTAATGATAAGCCATCATCCAAAATGTAAATATTCATATAATGTTTTACAGTGTAAAGAAAGACATATATTAATATAAAAAGGGTTTTGAATGTCAACAAAGGCATACAAACTCATTCACAATTTTATAGAAATAATAATATGTATATGTCAATGCGTCTACATATCGACCGTTGCAAGTGAATATGCTAGTAATATTATTTTATTTGAAATTCACATGTGACAACATGAAGAAAAATGTTGTTTTCACCAATATGTCGATGTAGATTCACTCGGACTACAGTATATCGTCTTAGCAACCAAGGCTATCGTGCTTACCATCGTAGCAACCCGCTTCAAATGTTTTTTTACGTTGTATAGCATTTAACCATTGTTTATTATATAAGTATAATAAACAAGTAGAATGTGTACCTCGTTTTGACTGCATATACGGTAGTATGCTCGTAGTTGGCAACGAACATTTTCACTATTGAGCGCTAACGCGCACCGTAGACTATGTTCGTTGCCAACTGCGGACATACTATCGTATATGCTGTCAAAATGAGGTACAATCCTTATATGCTTTAAATGTAAACAAATGCGTGCATGAGTGTACACGGCGAATTCGGGTCATGTTATTACCGGGTTATACAGTACTATCTAACCAGGAACTTAAAAGATATCTAGTACCAGGTCAAGATTTACCTACATGTCACCACAGCTCTGATCTAATAATGGCGTGTACCCAGACTGTTATTGTCGTTTTACTGCCACTTATAACAGGTAAGTTATGCATTACCAGTACATACGTGTTGATATCCTATGTTGTCGACTACACATCTACTACACATGTGACTTGTGCCACACAAGTTCATGTATCGTATGCCGCGACACACATATGTGTAATTGTTGAAACTATTCTAAACTGAATGTTGTATATCTTCCCGTGGACATGTGGATATGTTTATAATTAAAGCAAATTGGAATGTTTCTCTGTCTGTCTGTCTGTCTTTCTGTCTCTCTGTGTCTGTCTGTCTGTTTGTCTGTCTGTCTGTCTCTCTCAGTCCTCTCTGTCTGTCTGTCTGTCTGTCTGTCTGTCTCTCTCTCTCTCTTTGGAAAGTGTACCCTTTTATCGGCTAGCATTGTTTTAAAAGCCATATGTACTAATTTTGCTGATGATTATCAGCTATGTGTGTTAGTTAGTTGACTTGAACACATGTCCATGTAAATTTCCAGTCATACCATTCAATGTGATAGGTGAAGTTTAAATACAAGGTAAACACGTTCATTGACTAACGAACAGCTCTAATTTGAGTATTCAAGACTATTTTCTCCTGCTACATTAAGTATAGCAATGGGGGACATATATGATTTAATTAATCTTTAACGGAAATTTGAATTACGATTGATAAGATCTAATTTGAATGTACTTTTCGAGAGCTGACTGATTTTTCGGCAAATCAACTAGTAAATCATCACAGATACACTTTATTCGTTGGAGCCCAACATTTCTCTATAGGTGATATTCTATAGCATTCAAAGGTATAAAAACCTATAATACCTTTATAATAGGCCAGGATGTAAACGTGAGAAAAACCTAGAGCTAAATATCCGTACAGCCGCTAGCACAAAATAGTGTTTTGTATCACAATGGACAACAGCGACAGTTTTAACTATGATATTGCTATCCACAATTTCTATTCAGAACACCTGCTTTGTCTTCGGGTTTTTCGAATGTGAATACATTCTTAGGTTACTAAAATA
This sequence comes from Mimachlamys varia, assembly GCA_947623455.1. NCBI lineage: Eukaryota > Metazoa > Mollusca > Bivalvia > Pectinida > Pectinidae > Mimachlamys > Mimachlamys varia. Next base: position 33,539,266 of record OX392545.1, read on the forward strand.
CTGATGTTGTTTCCTTGGTATATAGGTTCGTTTCATTACGGTTCGGATTTGTATGTATGTCTTCAGCTCTTTTCACAATCTATGATTTTTTTCAACAGTAAATTTTGTAAAAGGGCAGAATGTGAGCATAACTCCATCCCCTGTTGCCACGGTAACGGAGGGTGACGTGTTGTGGCTGACCTGTACGTATGACCTTGGAGGAGGATCACTTGGACAGTTACAATGGAGTGGTGACGACGGTGGGATTGTAGCAGTTGTCGATCCTTCAGTTGGAACTCCCTGTACGATATTTATATCCGGGTACAAAATAGACTGTGACAATCTGGCCTCTAGTGAAGTCAGACTGGGCATCATGACTCCCAGACATAGAGATACCTATACCTGTCGTGTGTACCTCTCCGACGCCACACTGCTAGATGAAACAACACGGGTGTCTATTATTTGTAAGTGTCTTTTATTGTTTTAAATGATTGACATACAGTTACAAAAGGTACGTTTATAAGTCCATGTAAATACTAAAGGCATACCTCTTCATAATATTTTGAAAAAATAACGTAATTTTCATTTTCTAGCCAAAAAATAAATGTTATATTTCAAACTAGTTAAACTGCCCTTACATGTTTCTAAATGTACAAGGTTTTGTAAAAACGTGTTGGTATGGAAGGTGCTAACTTAACAACAGTTCCATTAAAACAGGAATAGTATGTACAAATTATGTAAAAACGTCTTTGGTATGGAAGGTCCTCACTTAACAGCAGTTCCATTAAAGGCCCAATATACGTAATTTCAGGAGTTTTTTCGTGATTCTGAAAAATTCTGAAAACAATCCAGTTGATAAACATGCAAAAATAACCCTGAAACGAAGTAAACATGAGCAGTAACTAACAAGAAAGTCTTGACAGAAAAATCTAAAGAATTGAAAATAATTCAGGTGGGGCCCACGGTTCAAAATGGACGTGTGTTTACAAATACCGAGATTCAACTGCTGCTGTACCGGTAACTGCGAAAGAATTCATCTTGAATATTGCTGATATCAGTCAATCTTAACTAAATCTATAAATATAATCAGTTTTAAGGCTTGATTTTCGCTTCAAGATTTGCCGAAAGTTGCGTTTATTGGGCCTTTAAGAGAGGAAAATTATGTACAAATTAATCGTAGGATTTAGATGTTTAACATTTTGTTCTGTTTATTGTTGTGTAAAACTTAATCTGCACTGGTTAAACTTATAACATCCAACGTCCGTTAATACCAAACATCTCTGTGTCATTGCCATATGAAATATTAATCATACATACTTATGTGTATTTCTTACTAATTGTTGCTAATTTACGTGCTTATTTCACCATTATCAGATGGTGGGCTATTCAAATCGCCCTGCGTCTGTTTTTGTTACCACTATTTCTTCAGAGGTGCAGGATGGATCATTCTGAAATGTCATATGCTGGTTTAACAGTAAAAGTTTGTGATCGCCTTTTCTTGAATAGTGCTGGATGGATCGTTCTCAAATTTTATATTAATGTTCAAGCTGTTAACTTTTCTTTATTTTGCTCGATCTGTAAAGTGGTTTGGCCGACAGGAAACTATCTTGGATTTTGACAGTAATAGTTTGCTATTGCTCTTAACAAGCACTTAATGACTCATTTTCATATTTCATATATACGTTCACATAGGTCCGTAATTGTGCATTGTCCCGTTTTTGGAATGATCCAAAAAAGATATGACCGACATGCAGCCATCTTGGATTTTGACAGGGATATTTTATCGCTATGTTTTGACGAATGCTGGATTGATCATTCTCATATTTTATATATGTGTTCTTTATGGTTCCTCGTTGTGCATGGTCCCATTTCTGGACTGACCCGAGAAAGAATGACCGTTATGCATCTATCTTTTGATTTTGATCATGAATATAAACTATGGTTTTGAGAAATATAACATACAAGATTGATCTTTCTCAAGTTGTATATGAAGGTTCCTCTTGGTCCCTGTCTTTGCGCGTTTGGTCACTACCTGGGCCCTTTTGATATGCGAACTGATCAAAACAACAAATTTGTTGAAAGACGACCATCTTTTAAAAGACGGTCTTCAGTACATGTGTATTTGGCAGGTTGCGAAATGTTCGTGGAAACTTTCTTGCGAAAGTCCATATTTTTCTCACCGAATTAAAGTGTTACCTTACTGAAGTATACTGCTGAAGGTTCCAGCAGAACATCCTGCCTGGTCATCAGTTCCAATTCCATAATGCTGAGCATCAAGCAGGGGGTAGTTACTACCATTTTTGAGACTTTGGTATGTCTCAGATAGGGGACAAATCTAAAGCCTTCCTCACAGGGATGAACGCTCAACAAAAGACCAAATGTGATGTTATGTGACTGGTTTGATTTCAGTCGTGTTAAAAACTAAGTTCATTTAAGGACGGCCTCCTGGTGTATGCTTTGTGAGTGTATGTGTTGATTGTGTGTTTATTTGGTAAGCAGCCGTACGTTGCTGTAAACATCCTTGCGTTACCGCCGAATTTATAGTGCTCCCACACTGAAGTGTACCGCCGACTTTATAGTGCTACCACACTGAAGTATACTGCCGACCTTATAGTGCTACCACACTGAAGTATACTGTCGACTTTATAGTGCTACCACACTGAAGTATACTGCCGACCTTATAGTGCTACCACACTGAAGTATACTGCCGACTTTATAGTACTACCACACTGAAGTATACCGCCGACTTTATTGTGCTACCACACTGAAGTATACCGCCGACTTTATAGTACTACCACACTGAAGTATACTGCCGACCTTATAGTGCTACCACACTGAAGTATACTGTCGACTTTATAGTGCTACCACACTGAAGTATACTGCCGACTTTATAGTGCTACCACACTGAAGTATACTGCCGACTTTATAGTGCTACCACACTGAAGTATACTGCCGACCTTATAGTGCTACCACACTGAAGTATACTGCCGACCTTATAGTGCTACCACACTGAAGTATACTGCCGACTTTATAGTGCTACCACACTGAAGTATACTGCCGAAGGAGTGTGATATGCAATATACAATTCAGCTAAATACATGTAGGACTTGACTTCAGGAGAGAGGCAAACGGTTGGTGTAAGATGTTTAGTATCCGTGATAAGATACAGTGTGGTAAAAATGTTTGCTTTCTCTTGAAATAAATTCTACATATTAATATAATAACTTTATGGTATATAGATTTGGTCCAATGTATTGCCATGTTCCTTTATAAAAAATAAACACGCTAAATGAAACTATTTATCAGGTATGTTGATAGAAGATATCATTCTGCAACTTTATTATTTATTAAAAAAAAAGATCGTGTTATATGCGAAAAATAAAAGAGCCTGTATACAACAATTATAAGAACTTGTTAAATATGGCAAATAATAAAAACGAGAAGCACTGTTATCCTAGATAAATCTGTATAGAACATAAAATACACAGGCTAACGATACTTTACGTGGCTTGGCATATACTTTAACAAGGAAGTTTTAAAACATAGGAAGTAAAATGGCCATGGTTCTACCTCATTTAGCTGTTCTACTCCTTGTATATATCAAGCTCTCTGAAGGTATGTAATCTAAATCCTGAAATGAAATTGTTTTGAGATCAGTTTTGTATATTCACCCATATAATTATCACCTCGATGTATTCAAATTGACTTTAAATTATTGTTATAGAAAGCTACTCCAGGTCGATATGCTCTATATCAGTTCGTTTAATAGTCAGTTGTCTAGAAGAGTGTGCGACTTCACCTTTCGACTTGTACATGTTAAGCAGTCTGGTGCAATACGAATGTTTAATAATGGTATCACACACTTTCATTGATTCGGTATTATGAAATAGACGAAAGGGTGCATTTGAAAATGTATATACATGTGTATTTATGCACATTCAAGTATTACGTGTATTTCAGCCCAGTCACTATCGTTGTCGGTGATACCCTCCTCCCCGATCCTGGGTCACGATCTGACGTTCACGTGTTCTGTCAGTCAGGACATCATTGAGAACACGCATATGTATTACAACAGGAACACACGCCTAGTAGGAACGTTCCAAATTAACAGTACATCTTGTGTCCCTGCAAAAGCACAAGGAGGTCAAAATTACACATTCACATGCGGTCCATTTCCTGTCCGAGAATTGTTGCTGACCATTCCAGCTGCCCATGTCACAGCGGATGAACAAGGAACGGATTGGATCTGTAACATATTCCTAAGCGGAATAATCAGTAACATACTACATATGGACCTTGCTGGTATATTCCATATCTGTTCTTTTCTATAAACACTAAACAATAATGTAATACATTGAAGCGTTTAATCATTATTCCCATTTAATCGCAAAAAGCATATTTTATTTTTCAATTTTAATATCCGACCATCAAATGAAAAAATTATAATCCGTACTCTAAATCGATCCGAACTGAAACTTTATAATGAACAATTCCGCTTTCTGAATTACAAGGGTTCAAATGTGGTTTCAATGATGAATGAGTTGATTCATTTGGATTTTTTGTATACAGACCAAAATTAATACACTATCCGTATATTCATACTGATCACTCACACAAAAGACTCAAATACACCAATACACTAGATTTCACAAAATTAAAATGTAACTTAAAACATAAGGCAACGAACTTTAGGTGAACTAATTGTGTCGAAAGTCGCATACGAAAAATATAAAACAATGTTTTCGTCGAAACGTTTACTATGAGACGTTTTGTAATTCTTAAATTGTAATTTTTAAAAGCATATTAATATTGTAAAGCTAAACTCATATTATCTGTGTGTACCTCATTTATGTGATAAAGACATCAACTATCCCTGGGGAAACAACTGTTGTAAAAATATTCTCTGTTTATAATTGTCGATTTATGTGAGCAGTAATTTTTCGGCAGACTGTATTGGAAATGTCTTGTTTTGGGTTCGATAATTTTGTGATGAACAGTTTATGTCTGTATAAAGATAGTGTTATTGTCTTATGACAGAGTTCGGCAGTTAATGTTTTGGGAACATTTAACTGGCGACATAAAATCATTTTTTATTCACATTTCTTGAAATCACAACATATCTAAAGACAATAACAAAACATTTTGTACAAAACATCAAGACGTGTTCACATAAAGTGATATACAACAACAATAACATAAGCATTTAACATATAAAAATAACAACACACAACTGGCGACATACAATAGTTATTTTCCATTGTAATTGCATGGGATCAATGCAGTCCCAACTATAAAAGGCTGTAATGAGATACCCACGATCGTCGATACCTATGACTGGTTAATTCGTAAACCATCGCAATATCGGCAAAGAGCACATGACATTACGTAGAGGTATAGATACACAATGTGTCACTTATACAATTGAATTAAAAAACAGTCCATCGTAAGCTGACGATACATACCGTGACATGGGTTGAGCTACCTAAACGAGGAAGTTTAAACCATGGGAAGTAAACATGGCGACCATCATATCCAGTCTGGTTCTTTTACTTCTCTTTCACAACCTATCTGAAGGTATGCCGTTCTTAATACTATTGCGATTGTATTATGAAAGATTGTTTTTTTCGTAGTTTTTTTAAATCATGTTCGTGGTAGTCACTTATAGTTCTTTCCCAGTAAACTATCCATACTGTATAGTTTATATTTAACCAGGTAGAAAAATTACCTATTGTTGGCTATAAATACCACCGTTGTAGAATGCTTCGTCTTATTGATTGTACAGGACAAAACGTAAACGTCACGCGTTCTAAAATATAAGCCGGGTTAGATACCTACATAAGAGTTAGCTCTCTATGACTGTTCTATGTGATAGGCATCTCAAACTACTTGAAGAGCATGAGAATTTGCAAGTCTCACATGTCATAATGTAAGTCTTAAATTCAATTCAACCCTGAAGATAAATGAGAGAATACCGAAGCGTTAACAAAATTATAATCCAAACTCAAAATCGACCCGAACTGAAACTTCATAATGAACAATTCCGTTTTGTGAATTGGAAGGGTTCAAATGTTTTCAAGGGTAAATGAGTTAATTAATTTGGATTTGATATGTACGTCTAAAATGAATACACTATCCGTATATTCATAAACGGAAGATTGTAGTGCAAAAATGATCATGCAATTCGTTTACATATTCACACTGTCAAGCAATTAAATTAAAATTATGCTTTTTTGAGTTAAATTGCTACTAATATAAAAAGAATTGTCACAATAAGATGTTTTAAAGGAAGCAAGGACGTTGTTCATGTGGAATAAATAATCTGTCGTGAAATGATTTTACAAAATGATGCTTTAAAAGTAGCAACTGCATTGTTCATGTGGAACAAATACCTTTTCGGACGGTTACGGTGGTGTTATTTTTTTGTGCCGACGTTTGTTTGTCATGTTTATTGAGGTCATTGTGAACATTTAACTATTTGACTTTATAAAGGTGCCGGTGTAGAACTGACAGCATCGCCGTCGTCGGTAATAGACGGAGCACCATTAACTCTGACGTGTTCTGTTACACAGAATAGCTCCATATACGCTTCGTTTAACTTTATAAACGGTACACTTTTTGGAGGTGTACAGTTGTCCGGAGATGATTGCATAAGTGGTACAGGCCAGGTCTGTGACGGTCAGTGTACCTGTACCACGGACGGTACATCTTACTCCTGGACAGTGGCTAGTGTGACCGGAGCCTGGAACAATGCGCAGATCAGATGTCAGATAAACAACCCTACAGCCCAAACTAGTAACATCCTGGTGGTCGACGTCATAAGCAAGTATTGAAAACTGAAACAAATGAATTTCGGAAATATTACTCTTTATTTGAAGCTTATATTGTATTATGTCACAAAATATGTACATAGTGCGGAGTGTTTCAATGAGATAGCACTATAAACGTCGGCATCGGTTCGACACTATTGCAACGAAGCAGGTTCACCAACAAACCTTGTAGGACTTTAAAACCAATATACGCACTGTTATCAATATATTTCACAGTTTAAAATGATTCTGTCATCAACCTGCAACGTGTTCAGAATTAAAGTTTTTCTATTTAACATATATCATATAACTTCTATCGAATACTGCCCTGTAGGAGGTAGGGCGTAAGAATTGTACCTGCCGCCCCAATTACATGATCGAAAGAAGCGACTAAATTTGATATCTTTCTTCTTCTTACTAAACAATTTTCTCCTTCCTAGTCACTGTTTCACGTTTGGCCTTTAGTAGAGCGTTCGCCCATGTGAGGACGCCTTTGGGTTCTGTCCCCTGGTCGAGACTTACCAAAGTCTCTAACAATGTAGTTACTTCTCTCTGCTTGATGCTCAGCATTATGGGAATGGAACGACTGGTTCACCTGTAGTCAGTATAATGCGACTGGTAGGTGTGTTCTGCTGGGGGCCTTCGGCAGTATACTTCAATGTGAGCACTTTAGATCGGCAAAATATCTGGACTATCGAAAGGAGGCCTACACGAACATACCGCAGCTTCCGAAATACAAAGGCACTCAAAACATACACACACACACACACACACACACACACACACACATCGCATACACCGGGAGGCCGTGTTTACATTACCCTAGCTGTTGATAGAATGAAACATTCAAACAAAACCCATCTATTTATTATCAATTATATTTTGTTATTAGCGATTGAGATGGCAGTTTCACCACATGAAACATCTCAATAACACGTATCGCTCATTGATGAATTCAAAGCAAAATCAGGTCAAAGTCGAATGCATTCAATCAATGTTTGTATCATAACATTCAGTCTAGATGGATATCAAATTCACACACCAAATATAACGCATTGAATAAAATTAAATCGACCGAAAATTTATTTACTTATCACTCCTGTTTCGTTTATTTTTTCATGTAAATATGAAATTTAGGATAATGTATGCCTGATGTGAAAAACACAGATTTAGTTGAACGGTACATGTGAATATTATTGAAATATATATTTTTTATTGAACAGTACCCGTAACCAGTGTGGAGATAGTACCATCACCTGGCCAGTCTTTAGACGTCACAGAGAGCACGCGTACTTCCATTACATGTGTGACCAGTGTCTGTAGACCCGCCGCTAACGTCTTCTGGTCACTGGGAGGCATCAATGTCACCTCTGCCAGTTCGACGTCTATACAAAGTTTGTCCGGTGACTTGTACCGAACCAACAGTACGCTGTCCTTCACTACAACCAGAGACATGTCAGGACAGGCCGTGGTCTGTACCGCCTCCAACACAGACAATCGGATACAGGTGACAAGGCAACCGACACTTAACGTTAGATGTAAGTGAAGCAAGACAGACAACTGTCAATATTTGTTTTGAGATATTTGACACATTTAGCTGGATCTATGTTTCAATTTCAAGAAAGTTTTATTTCATTACAAAAAGGATTGAAAAATAATTAGAAAATACCGAAGCGTCATTAAAACCATAGTCCGAACTCAAAATCGAATAAAACACAGGTAAAATATGAACATTTGCAAAGTACAAGATAATAAGACCATGTCTTCCAAAAGAGTATGCGTCTTCTTAAAACATCTGAAATTCAATTTGATGTAAGTTAATATTCATACATAATACAATAAATGCCACCAGCAATAAAAGAAAATCGAAATATTTCGCAACAAAATATTCTCCTCACATCATCAAAATTGATAACAAATGAAATAGAGCAAAGCCTATATTATATGCAACGCTCTTCCAGAAACTTCCTTGGTATTGCAAATATGAATAAACAGTCATTGGAGTGAATTTTCTACCTTAATATTTTGAACATCTGCTGAAGAAGAGAGTTTCTTTTCAGCCTCTACAGTGTCCTGTGAAACTAAAAGTTAGGTTAGGATGTGCTGCCGACTCTATAAAGACATGATTGAAAGAGTGTTGGTACAGATGTTAAGGTTTTTCCCACATGATGACGTATTCGATCAGCTGATATAAATATCTTGCATAAAATATGATGTTAATGATGAAGCAAATAACAGATAAACCTGAAGCGTGTATGGTATCTGGCTGAAATTTGGACGGTCTTCCAACTAGGCAAGATTTACTATGATGTCGATCTGCGCCAGAGATTCAAATACTTGGGTGGAAGGGTTTCGGGCAGAGAGTGGATGTTCTGTATCACCTAGAGTGTATTGTTTGTGGTATATTGACTATATATAAACTGACTATAAGACATATACAATCCTTCCCAAATATATTTAGATTAAGAAGTGCAAATTCGACAACCATTCTCAGCGTCAGATATGATGCTGACGTGATGTTTGATGAGGGTACGTACCGTAAAATAAGAAAGTCAATATCAATGATATCACTGAATAACGACCTAAACTATATTGATTATTGACAGATTATAGCACTACATATCGCTGAATAGCGCCTTACAATACATTAATGATATTCTTACAGTGCGAACAATAAACAACCAGTAGATTGAAAAAAGAAACCATAGGCATACCAAGGCTTGGTATGTGGTCAACCATCTTTTGGCCCAAGATTTACTGCCGAGTCCTAGAAGGACGAAACATTTTTATGATGCAGTGTAGTTCATTTTTGAGCATACGGTATCTATTACTAAATTTTAAATGTGCACATATGTGTGTGTGTTAGGTTCATCTTTCAATCTAACTGTTAATATATACACATGGCTACCATGTTATGACAACCTCAGCTAGATGGTTATCATATTTATATGACACTACTGACCGTAGGTCGATGGTTTTCACCGGGGACTCCCGGTTTTCTTCACCTCCAAAACCTGGCACGCCCTGGCTGTTAATAGGACGTTACTATTTTGACACTCTGGTGTCAAACATGTTTTCTTAGTTGAGATTGGAAAATTTCACAAGCAAAGAATTGAGCTAAGGGCTATTCCATTAGAATATCTACCTGACTCCAGTTACTGCGACACTCGATGTTTTGTTTTACGTCTTATTAACAGCTAAGGTCATTTAGTAGGACAGCCTCCTAGTATACGCGATGTGAATGTAATGTTCGAGTACTTGTGTATTTGTGAGACTGCGATATGTTCGTTTCCTGCTTTGCTTTTATAAGTTCCTCTGATTCACTCTCACTTGAAAAGTCACACAAATACTTTGTACCTAATGTTTGTCGGTCAATTTAAACCGAATACTCAAGTCTTGCTATATGTAATCGACATAGATTTGAAGTTGCAAAGTACCAAGTTGGGATAGATACATCTACACAGCTGTGAGGTGTTCTTACTTGACAAGTACATGATTGACTTAAAGAGTTCCTCCTATACAGTAAGGAAGACTAATAAATGTATCGGGTTTAGTGCTGTCGACGCTTACTCTTCCGGAACACCTGGTCTTATTCTCTTGCACGTTTTCAAGAGTTGCCATGAAATCTTTCCTTTGTTCCTATTTTGCCTGTCGTTTAATCGATTTTGAGTTCGGATTACGGTTTTGTTGACGCTTTGGTATTCTCTGATTTTTTTCTCAAACATAACACTGTACGGCATATTTGATTTTATTTCCTTTAAGATATCTAAATGATGCGCAGACAATATCTTAAAATAGAAAAAATATTGATAAATGACACGAGTCAATAGGTACGAATTTAAGCGATATAATTGATCACTAGTCATAACCAACTACCGGAGGTACGATGACACCTTGTTACATTTTAAATGATTGGAATTTCGAGGGCACATTGTATAATACTGTCATTTGGACACTGGAAGATGCACAGAGACATACTTATATATATATCATTTGTATAGTATGTATCGTAATAGAAAGTTGATCTATAAAATGCATCAGTAATACTGTGAGAGTGAAAACTATCAAAATACTAGCCACACGAGTACAATCTATTTTGTACTACTGAAGATACTGTTATTTCTCTCATATTTCGCCATGTTGGATAGAGTTTGTCCATGTAAGAAAGCTATGTAAGAAAAATCTATCTTACATAGCATTTCACGCGACGTGACGTCACAATGGCTCAACAATGACGTGACCTTACGAATACGGTAAACTCTGATGCCGGAAAGAGAAAACGACGGCGTGATAAAATTAAAACCTTTCACAAAATTTCAACCATAAACACCAGGAAGAGGAGATTAATTTTTCTGCGCAAACTTTGTTTGCAAATATAGGGTATGTTAAAACTCTGTCTAAGCTGTCTAATTCGTTTTCGTCAAAAAAGCTCAAGGAAAAGTTGAAATTTCAAAATGGTAGCCTGTGTATGAAACATATTTTCATGGTTTTTAAGTTTATTCGTGTAGTTGATATGAGAGAAAAAGACTTTTTCATTATGTGTGTATGTAGGATAGGGATATTCCACCCTCGGGATCACAAAATGTGGTAAAACCCTCGGCAAGCCTCGGGTTTCACCACATTTTGTAACCCCTCGGGTGGAATATCCCTATCCTACATACCCGCATATGAAAGAGTCTTATAATATTCAATTTATTGCATTCAAGCCTCGGGTTTCACCACACTTTGTGACCCCTCGGGTGGAATATCCCTATCCTACATACCCGCATATGAAAGAGTCTTATAATATTCAATTTTCGTTTTCCTGTACTATGCATTAGTAAAATTATCATATTTCCCAAAGGTTTAAAATTTCAGAGTTTTAGAATGAATATATTCTATATTTCACTGGTGAAAAAGTGATAAATAAACATTAAAAGTATTTAAAGTATGCTGTCAACACGTGGCATTTTCTACCATGATATGTAAAGCTATTAATATATGCGTTGCAAGTGAAATACACACAGGAATTGTCATTTTTATGTTATTTTGAATGTTTGAATGTTATAAAGATCGTCCAGAAATCCTGATATCACCGACCAGCGACCCCTACGTCCTCCCCGAAGGTCAGAGGAACGTTATCCTAATGTGTACAGTTACTTCTGCCAATCCAGAAGTTTCATCCTTAGTCTGGAGAAGGGGGGTAACTGAGGTGTCAAACAGGGGAGTGTACGCGTTACCCGTCATCACCCCGGAGCTTGCCGGCGTGTACACGTGTTCTGCAGACAATGATGTTGGCACATCGTCGTTAAATATAACTTTGAAAGTTACTAGTGAGTATCTTGTTTTACAGAGTTTCGTAATTTTGCATTTAAACTAGCAATTGTGATTATAAGAAAATATGAGCGACTACGTCCTTTTCATGGCTGACTACGTCATTTTATGATTGAAGTTCTATTTATAGTAGTTTCATTCAATATAAGAAGTACGTGATTTCTCGCTGTTAATGTTGTTGTTTGATGGTTTGGGGTATCCTGTTGCCTTTACTTTTGTTTGCCTGTCTATTGATATTATGGAATTTTTTAACAAAGTGTTCATATTCTGCAGGTTGTAGCATTCGAAGTTGTACATTAAGGTTCTGTCATGTATGCTATAATTCAAATGGGACTTAATATGAGTTTTTCTCACTTAATATGTATGTTATGGTGCGAGCCTCTCCCAATCTTAAAGGAAAAGTTGTTGAATAGTCTCATAGACTTCATTTGAAACGATAGCGAGTAAAAATCCGTTTTATCATATTATCGAAAACTGCGTGCTGTTCTTTATGCTTGTTGTTACACCAGTACAGACTTTTTTCACGCTATGCATTTGTCCTAGGTTTGACGTCAAAATAACAACAATCAGAACGTAAGCCAATCACAGGACAGATAGGTCATATAACATGGGTTAACAAGAACAAAAAATATAACACGAGACTATTCACCGTATAACACGCCTATCATGTAATAATAATTATGATTTCAGCTTTACCAACAACACCAAACATCGTAGGTTTTACGGATGTGACGTCATCAAAACTCACAGTGAAATGGACGCCTAACGATAAGGGTGATATGGCGAACGTATTCAATATTACCCACGAATGTAAAGGTTGTTCAGCAGCTGAATCCACTTCCGTTAGCCTGGCCAATAGAGGGGACACATATATTCCTCGACCTTAAACAACTTACTCCCCGGGTCGGAGTACTTGGTAAACATAACAGCTATCAACATGGCCGGTTCAAGCAGTCCTTTGGAACTGATTGTGTCGACATCACCAGGTAAATCAAGAGCTTTAACAATTCTGTTTCCTAAAAATATCGGCATTGATTAATGTTCACGTTTGTGTGAATGCAACTCATATATACAGCACATTCCCTCAATCTCTTGATATATAACGTTTAATGACTCGGGTTGCTAGCCACATTATATACTACATGAACCCGTATTCAAATTTATAATAATGTTTACATTCCTATTTATTGAAAGCTGTGTTCACGGTATATCGATTGTGTTACTGTTTACGTTGGTATGAACGCAACTCGGTTATATATAGAGTATATTTCCTCCAGTCCTTGATAAAACGTGAACAACTCGGGATGCTAATCATACTTTATACAATGTGAACACGACGTCGTATTCAAATATGAGATATATATGTTTACACTGCTATTGATTTCTTATATAAATGCAATCATTATTGTACTCATATTTTTTTATTTTTACAGTTTTATAGTTTCTCTGCATCCTTTCATGGTAATGCATTGTGAAGGCAAATGTTGTTACAAGACTGTAAGAACATTTGCTATTGTGACGTCATCCGTCTCTGTTGTGACGTCATTAGTTTCATTTTTTTCTACACTTGTTTTGCTGCTCAAAAACTGCCCGAAATAATTAAATAAAGCAAAATAAAATATAAAAATGTAAATATAAGGAATGAACGTTTCCTAAAACATTCAACGTTTTAGTGAACTATGCATATTAACTATTTTAACCCCACAGATGTGTCCTTTTTTATATGTTTACTTTTAAATGCTGATGTTATATCGGAGAATAGTGCTGGAATCTAATGTTGCATGTTAAAATGTAACCAACTCTAACTACATTTCCTTGTATCCTGTAGCAGACACGTGCCCTTCCGCTGTGGAAGGTACCAGTGCTACCTCGACTGCTTTGTTAGTTGTTGGAGTTGTCCTAGTTCTCACTGCAGTGGCGGTTTTGGGAATATCGATCTTTGTATACCGTAAGTATCACAATATATTGGTTACGTTTTACCAAAAAATTGATTATCTAACTGTGAGATTATGAGATATATGTGTTGCGCTCCTATTTATTGATTTCTTATATAAATGCAATCATTATTGTGCTCTTATATTTTTTATTTTTACATTTGATCTGCATCCTTTGTAATGATTGTGGGAGGAAAATGTAATTGATCAATAAATCACCCTTTTTCAATCGTTTGTTTCTGTAAAAACAAGATTTTATTGTTTGCATTTTAAAACTGAAACCATAATTGAAGGGTGTCGTCAATGAAACAAAAACGCTTTCTCTTCCTGAACACCTGATCTTATTCTTTCGTACTTTCGTAAAGAGTTTCCATGTTTTCATTCCTTTGTTCAAATCTTGCCACTAGTTTTATCGATTTTGAGTTCGGCTTATGGTTTGTTCACGCTTTGGTATTCTCTGATTTTGTAATTGAAATATAATTGCCAGGAAACGGAAACAGACGTTATCTAATGGATATTAAAATAAATACATGTATGCATTTATTTACTTATCCTATATAATATGTGGTGATGACAATTATGCCTTTAATATCTAGCTCAGTTTTAAGTCTACCATTAAATATATTTTTCTTTTCGGGAAAATCAAGACTGATTTCTAAGTAAGTATGATTTATATAGGAATGACTCATAAACACGGAGAGAACAAAATGCATAAAATTCATTTTATTAACCAAGGTTTAACTTTAACATTGCTTGTTATCAAGTAAAACTTAACGCAACCAACAACAAACACAGGATGTATGTTATCCTGTCCTCAACATATCACAACCATGTCCCCTAGAGCAGATTGTGAATAGGAATTGTTCTGGTCATATGGATAGGAGATTTAAGGACTATTGGGCGTACAGATCGCCATCTTGGAGTGTTGATAAAGAATGGTTTTCAAAAAAGCAATTTACTGCACCGAATGCTTTCTTTTTTTCCTTATTTGTAGCAAAACATGAAAGAACCGTGTTTGAATTTAATTTGAAATAAAATATAACTTTAAAAGAACAAAATATGAATTTTGTATGTGGGCTGAAATAAGTGAAATTCATCGTAATTAATATATATGCAAATGAAAATGACTTTTATATATAAGTATTGTATATTCTTTCGAAGACGTTTACACTTCCGGAACACCTGGTTTAATTCTCTTGTACTTTTCCAATGGTCTTTCCTTTGTTCATATTTTGCCCTTGGTGTAGTCGATTTTGATTTTGGATTATGATTTTGTTAACGCTTCGGTATTCTCTTATTTATATATCTATACTATACCTACAAGTAATGATGCATTAAGCATTCCAATTCATAAACTTAATGTTCCCTTGATGTATTGACGCATTGGTGAACATTTTAGTAATATCGCTATGCGTATTTACCGAGTTTTTGGGATACATTCGGTCAGAAACATCTGTATACCCAATAGTTCTTAACGCAAAATATCTTGCAATATTTACAGTCTACACTGACATTCCCTCGATAACCATTGTTCAGCAGACTATTATTATCAACGCATAACTGTACTCGAACACGTGACAAAATTCTATGACGTCGAAAACAACACATGTGAGCGGAGCTATGCAAATCCTACAGTTTGAAACCCAATTATGTGACGTCACCAATAATAATCGTGGGCGGAGCTTGCACATTTCACGCTGTTACATTTATTGAACCATTCCCACGTTTATTAGTTTTGAAGTTAAATCTGTGTCCGAAGATTTGACTATAATGAACAAAATAGTTACGAACATTTCACAGAAAGATACTGTAAATATAAGGATAAACTTTCTATTTTGTTTAGGTTATCGGGGGATAACAAAAATGGAAAACGGGTAAATTCAATAACCGGCGAACCGGTTATGTATAAGTTACCCGTTTACCATTGTAGTTATCCCCCGATAACCTAAACAAAATAGAAAGTTAATCCTTAATACATGGATATTAAAGATCAAAGAAACACAATTGTATTTCAACTGGTTTGATTGTCTGTAGAACAGAGGACAGAAAGGAAAGAGACCAACAACCTGTCAAATTCAGCAATTTACAAGAGTCTAAAGAAGGTATGTTAATGGGTCACAATCCAAAAGACCGAATGTTTATAAAATCGTTAATGCCAGCATTTGTCTTGAAATAGTATAAAATCTATTATTCTGACGAAATGATTAAGTGCATAATTAAATGTAAACAAAGATAAATTTAGCACAATCATATATTAGCAGAATGTTTTCAGATTTCGTTGCAATAAGATTACCGCTCATATATGTACATTTGTAACATACATTCCCAATACAACTAATGCCATATAATTATGCTTAACTGTTTAATATGCAACGTAATATATATTCAAATAGTGTATAGAGTTTACCTATCAATGCAAAGCCTTGGAAACTTCGGTTTTTTGATAATATATGCAGCAATACAATAATCAGTTGAGTCAAAAATGAAAACTTTATCCATAATTAAAGATAAAGCAATGATTTTTTTCGTTTCGATTTCCATCCAGATATACAACAAGCAAATGTGGACGAAAGGTATGTATGAGCACGAGTGTTTCACTCCCTTAGGGGTGTGACAGATTGCCAAACACGATGCTGACCGAATGTTGGGTAGCTTAACAATATTTCCCGAGAGTTGAGATCGCCTATCTCACTCTCTAGAGGTTAATGATAATTTGTCTCTTACCCCTTATCATTTAAAGTACAGTATACTATGTGATATAAACGTTAAATCAATGCTAGACAATGCTGATATGATTTGATATAATTATCGACGTAACGTTGTTGTATTGTCGCCTTTTGTGTTATTGTTAGGTAAAGATTGTCTCGCTCCTAGGATGAGATAAGAAATATTTACACCGGTAACACTGCGGATACCTCTCGCCATGGTAGGGAAATTATTATATTTATGGACAAAAATCTTTTGTCAAGTAACTTAGTAAGTCATTATGTATATAGGAACATTGACTTGAAATGTGATATTAACATGTGTTTCCGTAAACGATGACAAAATTTGAATAATTAAGCCAATGGAAACTTTAACAAACCAAGGCGAAGTGAAGCAATGATATAACACATCAAAAACATATATCATGTTACAATTTCTATTTATCTCAAACACACTAAGCATTCACAGATGAAACATCAAGAGTTCTATGCATGGTTCGCGCTAAAATCAGATAGACGGACCTAAAAACCAGTCTTAAATATCCGAATATACGAAGGTATTTACCGCGAAATTAACTCCACGCGAAGGAGACGTTTCATATCAAAACGCAAAATTACGTCGCCGAAAAAATAAGTTGGTTTACAATAGATTTACCTGGTCCTATTAGGTAAATACTAAAATACAGGAACCATTTAAAACAAAACGTATATATAGGATGGTATATGTTCAACTTCCTGCAAGCGATATGGCTGTTAAGTCTAACATTACCATTGAGTCCTCGAACTTTGCTGGGAGGTATGTGCACAGAGCTATTAATTTTCTGATTTTATCTATTGTCTTGATATAAAAGTCTTAAATTAAAGCTTTCTTGTTGTAGGGGTCACTACCAGGAACTAGATCCAGGAGATATACAGGAGCCGTCTCCATACTCATGTCTCTCTACAGGTAATATATTAAAATAAAAGTTAGAAAAGCGTCTACAAAACAATAATCCGAACTCAAAATCGATTAAACTGCTAATTATGCACAAGATATTTTCACATGGAGAACCTCGAAAAAGTACAAGAGAAAAAGACCAGGTGTCTCGGAAGAGTAAGCGTCTTCAACTGCCTCTACGGAACCCGTTATCTTAATCTAAGTCCTCAAAGTGAGAGTTATCATTCTCAAGCAAAAGTACGAACACTAATGAGCATATTCAAAAACTTCCACCTTCATATCAAACAAGGATATTAAATATTTCTCAACAGGACTGAAATGGCGACCATAAAATCTGGCCATAGTCTCCATTACCAGCGTCTCTCGAATCACTGTGTCTAAATATAATGTATTCGTTTTTATAGACAAAGGGTTTCTTCCCGTTAGGTAATGTAAAAAATGGAATGTCTAATAATGCTTAATATAAAAAAAATTAGAATATTAAAAGTAATGATCACTCTCCGCAAAATAGCATCAACATCAGGCAGCGTGATTCGGTTGCCAGAAGTTTTTATTTTTCATGTCTTAAATAATGGATATTTTTTAGTTGATATAAAACAATCAGCATGTTTCACGTTTAATCGCTTTCGTTTCTATCCTCATAGAGGTATGCAACTTATATCAATGGGAATCTAAATATATTTCTGTTTCTTTTCATTCCTTTCAGACACCACTGAGGCGGGTATCGAAACTGTAAGGTGAGACCCGACTTTATGTACATATAACATGAGTTATCACGTTTATATTGCTGAGGGACAATGGTGATGACATTTGTAACAGTTTATTTTCTGTGAAATTGACAGTATTTAAGTGTTCAAGTGTATGTTATACGGTAAACCCAAAGAACAAGCATGCCTAAATCAGTAGACGTTAATGGTTCAGGGTATTGGTTCTTCTTCAGGAATAGCAATGTGACCGCCAGTCACCAATGAACAAATCGACTGTGTTTGAACGCTAATGTAAACTTTTATTATAGAGGTAATGACACCTGTGCATTAAGAATGATAAACAGTTTATTCAACTAATTGATATTGTTATCTTAGTTATTTCGATGCCGAAAGTTAAGTCTCAAAAAGTCTTGCTTAATCTTCGTGATTTGTATGTTCAGAACTTCAACAAATTCAAAAAGTAAAGAATAACTTACGGCATCCAACAGTATGTTTAAGGCATTTTCCTTTATTTCCCAAAATAGTTTATAATTTAAATGCATAGGAGGCACTATTCTGTTAAGGAAGCAAATTGATGTAGGTATTTGTATTATTTAAAATAATACACATATATGAAGTAAATATAAAATTGTAAGGAAAACATTAGATACTTATTTGGTTTTACAAAATTTAAACCCATGTTCTTTGTATATACATGTATGTTATTCATATATTCCATTATTCCATTAATGCATTAATACCCATATCACAAAATTATTAATGCTGTTTCTGTCACATGTTGTGTTCTCTAGAGGGCACTACGAATCCGTTCACGGAGATTCAGCAGTCGAACATGATTACATAGAAGTCAAAGAAGATAAAGGTTTGTGGACTTGTGTTATTAAGTACATGGCTGAATTTACAGATTATGTTTTATTCAAAAACACTTTTATGGGGACTAAATGCTAAACAATGTAGAATAACTGAAATGAATGGGAACGAATAAATAATTCCATAATTTGGAAATGACAAATGGAATCGGGACTGTTTTGACATTTTCAGGAAAATTGTTTCATTGCGAATTTTTCACTTAAATACAAAATCATTATTTCTTATTTTTTTTGTAACATTTGTCTATTTGTAAGTGAAAAGTAAATAAAACTTATTGATCTTTTTCGTTTGATCTTTAACAAGCACAGAGGAAAAAAACATCTCGTCGAATTTACAATGAATTATAATTATATAGATGATATTTTACAGCTTACAAATAAAAGAGTTCAAAAACGAGGAAGGGTTATTTCCCTTTGTTTATTTGTTAATGAAAGGAGACATGACAGCGAATGCGATTAATGTACTCATTATAACCATGTCTTCGTTAATACATAATTCAATTCACTTATCAGAAACATGTCATATATCGCATTCCCCAAAACAAAAAAATAAGAAAAGTCGTGTTTTAATTTCAGACACAAGACGCTATGCGAATACATGAAGAAGAGCATGAAAATAACAGCCCTTCTCCCTGGAAGAGCGACCAGCGCTGTAAACAGAGAACTAATGTTTGTTGAAAAATATCCGCCACATATGGACAGTTATGTACATGCATGGTTAATACTGACACTTGTGAAAACATCATAGATATGTTTCTCTGATAACGTGACCAATTTTGTCCCTAATACATCTAAATTCATAGTCCTTATATAAAGATTTATATGAGATATTTATTCTTACTTTGGTGAAGATAAGACAGATGTATTTCTACGTCGAAATCTAAGGTTTGACATTGACAAGAAGAAAGAAAAGTAATGCGTGTACACCAGCTTATGCATTATCATGTATAACTTTTCATAATTATATTTTGATTATGTATAGTTGCGAAGTATCTCAAAGTACAAACACAGGTCATAACCCATATTTTCAACATTAATCTAAACTCTGACCTTTTTCAGTCGGCTGAATCTGCTCATGGTGGGTTTCAGATTAAGTACATGATAGCCACATGTCATTCAAGTCAGGCATTGACTTACCGTCGTATAGAACCGTTCCATATTGTTTGTTAAACAGGGGGTTAAAATAATGAGCAGTGTAAACATGATACTAGATATAATCAGGTAATGATTTGGTTTTAGTTTGTTTCCCTATTTACAGATAAGTCCAATTAATGACGGTCTCTCGGAGTATGTGACGTGAGTGTGTGTTGTTTCCAATTCAATTAATGACGGCCTCCCGGAGTATGTGACGTGAGTGTGTGTTGTTTCCAATTCAATTAATGACGGCCTCTCGGAGTATGTGACGTGATTGTGTGTTGTTTCCCATTCAATTAATGACGGCCTCCCGGAGTATGTGACGTGATTGTGTGTTGTTTCCCATTCAATTAATGACGGTCTCCCGGAGTATGTGACGTGAGTGTGTGTTGTTTCCCATTCAATTAATGGCGGCCTCTCGGAGTATGTGACGTGAGTGTGTGTTGTTTCCCATTCAATTAATGGCGGCCTCCCGGAGTATGTGACGTGAGTGTGTGTTGTTTCCCTATTAATAGCTAAGTTCAATTAATGACGGCCTCCCGGAGTATGTGACGTGATTGTGTGTTGTTTCCCTATTTACAGCTAAGTTCAATTAATGACGGTCTCCCGGAGTATGTGACGTGATTGTGTGTTGTTTCCCTATTTACAGCTAAGTTCAATTAATGACGGTCTCCCGGAGTATGTGACGTGAGTGTGTGTTGTTTCCCTAATTACAGCTAAGTTCAATTAATGACGGCCTCTCGGAGTATTTGACGTGAGTGTGCGTTTTCCCCCTATTTACAGCTAAGTTCAATTAATGACAGTCTCCCGGAGTATGTAACGTGAGTGTATGTTTATTGCTCGACGATTCGGGAGGATGCAGTTTGTAATGTTACTACTATATAATTCCATTTTGTTTATAAAAGCTGTTGAAAATGACACTTGTTATGTGATAGTTACCGCATGCATGCTATTTATATGTAAAATATATGAACGTCTGATTAGAAAAAGAGTGTGTTGTTCAGTAACTCACAACTACCATCCCACAATTTTTCAACACTATTTTTAAAGAAAAGCCGAATTGCCTGTGCTAAATCAATGAGTATTTCATTTTCCAATAGTCTTGTGCTTGTTACTAGCGACATGAGAAATATTAATATTGACGCTTCTGTCTCTTTTTATGGAGAACCTTGTATTTTGTTTTCAATAAACGCATACTACAAATCGTGAATGTGTCAATGTTATATTTACCTTTCGACTTCTATTTTCCTCTAAAATATGTATATTCTTTTAAGCTACATGTTTTAGCAAATGTTGTTACAGTCCTATAACATACATTGCTATTGATGGCAAACTTAAAAAAGCCCGGTAAGAATTGTTGTGCTTTATCTAGTAACTTCGAACCGATTTCGTACAAAAAAAAGTGAAGACAACGATGAAATTGATGACGTCACAATAGAGATCGATGACATCACAATAGCAACTGTCCTTTAAGTCCAGGGTACTGGGTGTTATAGGCGTATGGCAGTTAATGCCTCATAGCATTGTGTCGATGGGAAAATACAGAGCAAATGTAAATATAGGGCTATAGACGCAACGTGATGAACGAAGCATATTCTCTCACCTCAAACAACCTCAAACAACCACAGAAGAATATAGTTTAATGACTTAAGACTATTTCATGAGTCTTTTAGCAGTGATATGACTGATATCATACAAATATTTGAATTGATATTTTACATTTACTCCAGATTCTCATTCCAAAATGAGATAAATGATACCAGCCAAATGTCCTTTCTAAGACTTAACAGGACATAGAGATTGCTTTTAGGTCCCGAACTTCCACCGTTGTAATGTTTTGCACTGTTTTGTATGACTATTTTGATTTGCTGATTACAATGAGATGTAATCTTAGACATGAATTGGTGTCATTCACACTCTACGCAGGGAACAATAAGTCCGATGAGGTTTGTAAACGCTACAATAGGTCGTTAGCAATTAAAATCCACATAACAAACGTATTGAATTACAGCTTGAAAGCATTACAGATGGAAAGCAGAAGACGCTTACTCTTCCGGAACACCTGGTCTTATTCTCTTGTGCTTTGACGAAAGTCTATGCAAAGGGGTTTTACGCACCTGACCCTTCTGCTGAGTTTAGAAATTTTGGATTCTTACCTGATGGCCCCTAGCATCACTGAAGAGTCCTAGGAGGACGAAACAGCTGTATGATGCAGTTTAATTAATTTTTTAGGCATACTGTATCTTTACTAAATTTAAGAGGTGCATCATATGTGTGTGTTACGTGATCTTTATGGTAGGGGGTGGCAGACTCTGCTGGTTGATTTTTTAGTCACCGAGGTTTGCTGGAGCCTCCATTGCCACAGTTAATCTCATTTGAGTAGTGGCACGGTACTTAATATACACATTTTCGTAGTACACATTTTGAAATTAAACAGAACTAGTTTAATGTTACTTCTAAATTAATAAATTAAAGGGGTTTTACGCACCTGACCCTTCTGCTTCTACATAAGTATAGAAATTTTGGATTCTTACCTGTTGGTCCCTAGCATCACTGAAGAGTCCTAGGAGGACGAAACAGCTGTATGATGCAGTTTAATTAATTTTTTAGGCATACTGTATCTATTACTAAATTTAAGAGGTGCAGCATATGTGTGTGTTACGTGATCTTTGTTCCTATTTTGCCTCTAGTTTAATCGATTTTGAGTTCGGATTATGGTTTTGTTGACGCTTTGGTATTCTCTGATTTTTTTTTTCATAGAGATGGATGACAGAAGCTAACATCGACCATATCTGAACTGAATAGGAACGAGAAAAATGACCTCGATCCAAGCTGATTAAAATCATATCCTGATCCCGCACCGTTCCATGAGCTTCTCTCTGTTGCGTCAAGATCTGAAATCATAACATAGTCGGTCACGATCTGGTGACCTTTTGCATTAAACAATCTAATTACTACTTGTATAAAATTGAATATGAATGTATTGGGGCGAAAAAGCTTACTGAGTCCTATCTGATAATGTACATTTTGCACCACGTCATCAAATATTTAGAACCAAGATAGCATCAAAAACCACACTTATTGACAAAAGCAGGACAATTGAATCTGAAACAACAATAGATTGTTTTTAAAGTGACTTAAACCCTGATCTACATCAGGAATATGATATAACCAACTTTTGTTTGAAACAGTTTATCTGTGATCGTTTTTAGTTTTCATGTTTACATGGAAATATAGCGACAAGGGAAAACAGGGAAAGTATAACAAAAGATCGACAGCTCATACTTCCGGAAAAAAGACCAGACATGATTATAAATCCAGATATTGAGGGAACATTACTTATAGCATAGGCTAGGTACAAAATGACAAAAGTTTTACCGAGTTACCGACACAGCATCGTTTGATATTTACGTTATTATATGGAGGCTTCATCTCATTATGACGTCATTATAGCTAACAACAATAGATTATTTTTAAAGTTTTTTAAAACCCTCATCTACATCAAGAATATGAAATAACTCACTTTTGTTTGAAACAGTTTATCCAACCAGGTATATGAGGGGAAATACTTGTCTTTTCCACTAGTATCACTGAAAAGTCCTAGGAGAACGAAACAGCTGTATGGTCTTTTTTTGGCATACTGTATCTATTACTTAATTGAAAAGGTGCAGCACATGTGTGTGTTACGTCATCCTGACTGGCAAGCTAGCTTTTCCAGTCATGTGGAATGACCAAGGGACACGCTCAAGATAGTTAAGAAACGATGAGCGTGATCAGTAGTTGAATGTGGGACCGCCTGTACGTTACACTAATGTCATCGAGTATATCCTATTGTGTAACGGTTAAAAAAATGCATCTAGACTTAACAGCTTATAATAAATTCAGTTAATGTCATCGAGTGTATCCGATTGTGTAGGGGTTCAAAATAAATGGGTCTAGACTTAAAAGCTTATACTTAATTAAGTTTTCTGTCTAGAAGGAAAGAGCACTTTAAAAAGGTTCGCATTTAGTCGTAATTGTACAAAGCAAACCAAATTATTGATAACACTCACTGCTGTTACATGTACAAAGTACAGAGTGAAGTCACTGATGCATGACGTATCGGCACAGTGTAAACGCAACCCAAAGTTTTAACACAAATTGACAGGCTGTGTAAATGTGACATTGCCAAACAATGGCCCATATATGTGTCTGCCATGCTTACAAATGAATAAATACTAAGGTAAACCATATTTAGTGGAACTTACCTCACAAAGAATGTGAAATGAATAAAATACAGGTAATTTGTAGTACAAAACATATAGCGGGTCTAGATGGGATCCGAACTCTGAACTTTGAATTGATAATAGCGGGTCTAGATGGGATCCAAACTCTGGACTTTCAGTTGATAATAGCGGGTTTAGATGGAATCCAAACCCTGGACTTTAAGTTGATAATAGCGGGTTTAGATGGAATCCAAACTCTGGACTTTCAGTTGATAAGTTTAACACTCGCCAATTGAGCTACACTCTCACCGGAAGCGTCATCTTGACCGTGTTACAGTTTTCTCTGTACCAAAGTGTATCATTCATATAAAAAACTATCACACATTAAGAAAGGGAGGCTTAGGTACACGTCTTCACATTTGGTGGTTTGGTTTTATTATGGAGGACGAAAAAGCTGTATGATGCAGTTTAATTAATTTTTTCGACACACTGTATCTATCACTAAATTTAAAAAGTACAGCATATCTGTGTGCTTCGTCATCTTTGTTAATGTTCTCTTAACGGCTAATATCTTCTAATGACGACCTCCCGGTGTATACGTTAAGTGCCTGGGTATTTAGGAGGCTGTAGTTTGTTCGAGTAAACCTGGCGATACTGCGTAACTAATGTTGATTTTATAATGACACTGAAGTATACTGCCGACTTTATAGCGCTACCACACTGAAATATACTGCCGACTTTATAGTGCTACCACACTGAAATATACTGCCGACTTTATAGTACTACCACACTGAAGTATACTGCCGACTTTATAGTACTACCACACTCAAGTATACTGCCGACTTTATAGTACTACCACACTGAAGTATACTGCCGAATTAATAGTGCTACAACACTGAATTGTACCGCCGACTTTATAGTGCTACCACACTGAATTGTACCGCCGACTTTATAGTGCTACCACACTGAAGTATACCACCGCCTTTATAGTACTACCACACTGAAGTATACTGCCGACTTTATAGTACTACCACACTGAAGTATACTGCCGACTTTATAGTACTACCACACTGAAGTATACTGCCGACTTTATAGTGCTACCACACTGAAATATACTGCCGACTTTATAGTGCTACCACACTGAAGTATACTGCCGACTTTATAGTACTACCACACTGAAGTATACTGCCGACTTTATAGTACTACCACACTGAAGTATACTGCCGACTTTATAGTGCTACCACACTGAAGTATACTGCCGACTTTATAGTGCTACCACACTGAAGTATACTGGCGACTTTATAGTACTACCACATTCAAGTATACTGGCGACTTTATAGTGCTACCACACTGAAGTATACTGCCGACTTTATAGTGCTACCACACTGAATTGTACCGCCGACTTTATAGTGCTACCACACTGAAGTATACCGCCGACTTTATTGTGATATAACACTGAAGTATTCTGCCGCCTTTATAGTACTACCACACTGAAGTATACTGCCGACTTTATAGTGCTACCACACTGAAGTATACCGCCGACTTTATTGTGATATAACACTGAAGTATTCTGCCGCCTTTATAGTACTACCACACTGAAGTATACTGCCGACTTTATAGTACTACCACACTGAAGTATACTGCCGACTTTATTGTGCTATCACACTGAAGTGTACTGCCGACTTTATTGTTATATAACACTGAAGTATTCTGCCGACTTTATAGTGCTACCACACTGAAGTATACTGCCGACTTAATAGTTCTACCACACTGAAGTATACTGCCGACTTAATAGTTCTACCACACTGAAGTGTACCGCCGACTTTATTGTTATATAACACTGAAGTATTCTGCCGACTTTATAGTGCTACCACACTGAAGTATACTGCCGACTTTATTGTGCTATCACACTGAAGTATACTGCCGACTTTATAGTGCTACCACACTGAAGTATTCTGCCGACTTTATAGTGCTACCACACTGAAGTATACTACCGACGTTATTGTGCTATCACACTGAAGTGTACTGCCGACTTTATTGTTATATAACACTGAAGTATTCTGCCGACTTTATAGTGCTACCACACTGAAGTATACTGCCGACTTTATTGTGCTATCACACTGAAGTATACTGCCGACTTTATAGTGCTACCACACTGAAGTATTCTGCCGACTTTATAGTGCTACCACACTGAAGTATACTGCCGACGTTATTGTGCTATCACACTGAAGTATACTGGCGACTTTATAGTACTACCACACTGAAGTATACTGCCGACTTTATAGTACTACCACACTGAAGTATTCTGCCGACTTTATAGTGCTACCACACTGAAGTATACTGCCGACTTTATTGTGCTATCACACTGAAGTATACTGGCGACTTTATAGTACTACCACACTGAAGTATACTGCCGACTTTATAGTGCTATCACACTGAAGTATACTGCCGACTTTATTGTGCTATCACACTGAAGTGTACTGCCGACTTTATTGTTATATAACACTGAAGTATACCACCACCGAATTATAGTGCTACCACATTAAAGTATATAGCCAACCTTCTAGTGCTACCACACTGAAGTATACTGCCGACTTTATAGTGGTACCACGCTGAAGTATACCGCCGACTTTATTGTTATATAACACTGAAGTATAACGCCGACTTTATTGTGCTATCACACTGAAGTGTACTGCCGACTTTATAGTGCTACCACACTGAAGTATACCACCACCGAATTTATAGTGCTACCACATTAAAGTATATAGCCAACCTTCTAGTGCTACCACACTGAAGTATACCGCCAGATTTATAGTGCTACCACACTGAAGTATGCCGCCGAATTAGAAATGAAGTAATATAAAATAATTGAAAAGCACATATCACTTTAACTACTAGGCTAGGACTCGTTGTAACGTCTGGGGTAACCATGTAACATCGGACCCGAGTGGTATTCCAGTCGCTTGTCACATTGTCCATGAAAAAGATGTTCCGTTCCTTTCACAGGAACACAGCTGGTTACAAATGTGACCTGTATTGCGTACAGAGGGCACACAGTGACCTTCTAACAGTTTAACAAACCCAAAAACGTGTCCAGTTAACAAAGTTGAACGACGCGAAAAGCGACCTGTTCGGTGCCACGGTGCATGTTAGTGTCAGGGAATCTCCCTCTGTAACAGCGGATGGTACTAGGGTCAGCCATACATCGTCAACTGAACAAGCGGAAAACCATAGCTCGAACACAAAATCGATAAAACGGGGGATACAATTTGAAAAGGGATAGATTGATTTGGAAATCAGTGAAATTGTACAGAGGACTTAGACCAGGTGTTCCAGCCAAATAAGCGTCATGTCATTAACGTGAGATCTGCGGCATCATGCTCATTACAGTATGTAGTCATACCTACGTTCTCTTTTATGTCAAACAAGAACAGGTACTACCTCTCAGTGAGACCCAGATGGCAACAATCAAACATTTAGTAATTTCATAATTAATTCTCAAGTCATTGCTCGACGGTGTCTATGGTGCAACCGAACTGGAAAAAGTAAGGAACAATCTGATCCCGGGTGTTGCTATTAGAATTGCATATCGTAGTCGTTCTCGTCATTGTGATTTTTATGAAAGACAATTAGAAAAGGTTTTAGAATTGCCTCTGTATGAGAAACAGCAGATATAGTAGTCCCCATAATAGCCTTCCTATAACAAAAACAAAATATGATAATACCGATGCGTGTGAAGGACTCACACAACTAAATGATTTACTATATATTACTAAGCTTTATAGCTGATATTTTTAATATTTGAAGGTAGAAGTAGATAAAAAGCAGCGATAATGTACCCAATCAAATACAGTAACTGGTATAAGTACTTCGTACAACAATAGTACGATAGATAATCAATACATCAGGATGAAATTAGTCGGTAACACGAGTTCGGGTCTATAAAAGCAGTAAGTGCTCCGCGTTCATTTGTGTAAAAAAATTGTGTTTAGGTCGATAGCTTGTTTATTAATTTATGTTGGAAGATGAGGAGATAAATGAAATACATATATATAGGTCGAAGACAAATGAATTGGGGTCAACTACGTAAATGCACGATTTTAGGCCAACAAATAGTGTATATATCATAACTAGTATAAGACATGACTTTAAGTTAGATAAATGTATATCTAGCTCGTATGTATCATTCAGTCAACAAATTACACATTGTATGTAAAAGTATCGTTAGTTTATTTCAAAATGAATTACATACTTTCATAAATATGAACATTATTAATTGTAATTACTATTTATACAACAGAGAACGTTTAGAAATAAAAACAAGGCAAAAAAGATGAATAATAATAAATTAGAAAATACCGAAGCGTTAACAAAATCATAATCCGAACTCACAATCAATTAAACCAGGGGCAAAATATGAACAAGGGAAAAAGTACAAGAAAATAAGACTAGGTATTCCGGAAGAGTAAGTGACTTCTGCTTCATCGACGATTCCAGCCATGTAAACCTTTGTCACATCCAAGTAAACATCCTTAAAATGCGAACCGAGTATCACAAGGAATATTAACAAAGTTACAATGGGGAGTCACAGATATAAAGCTTCAGCTTCGTCGCGATTTCTAAAACTTTGACTGAAAAGAAGCTTGAAAAGAATTTGTATCTATATATTGACTGGAAAACCAGTTTGGTTCTCATTTTTAGGATTGATGCTTACTTGGTTCCTTGGATGAGACCAATATTTACATGGGGGTGTCGTCGTTGAAGCAGAATACGCTTACTCTTCTGGAATACCTGGTCTTATCTTTTTTACTTTAACGAGTGTCTCCATATAGATCTTTCCTTTGTTCATATTTTACAGTTTTTTCCCCCCTATATATCTTACCGACTGAGTTACAGTTTATTGTAATGGTGGTCCTATCGGCGTAGCTATCTGATAACAGGGAGTTGTCGTAGCTAAATGAAAAGGCATATCGAAATAAAAGCAAGCGGATTTGAAGCATTTAAAAAAAACACAGACTCCCCGTGCTGCAGGAACATTAAAGGCCCAGTATACGTAACTTTAGGCAAAACTTGAAGCGACAATCAAGTCTGACAACGTATTATATTAATTAATTTAGTTATGATTAACTGATATCAGCAATATCTAAGATGAATTCTTACGCGATTACCAGTACAGCAACAGTTGAAACTATGTATTTGTAAACACGCGTCCATTTTGAACCGTCTTCTAACTTCGGTTTATTGTTGAAGTGGGCCACACCTGAATTATTTTCAATTCTTTGGACTTTTCTGTCAAGAGTTTCTTGTTAGTTACCGCTCAGCTTTACTTCGTTTTGGGCTTATTTTGCATGGTTATCAACTAGATTGTTTTCAGAATTGTTTAGGTTAACAATTTCCTGAAGTTTATTTGGCCTTTAAGTAGTCGTTGTGGGATTACCTGTAACAGGACTCGTGTAGTCATGCTTATTTGTATGTATTATTAATTTGACTATATTTGTCATTCCATTTGAAATTTTTTACAACTAATAACGAATGCATGGCGTGTTTCCTTCTAATGTATCCGTCTACAAACACAGCCATGAACATGACATTTGTTTTACTCTGCCACGCATGACTAGAATATACCAACCAATGATATCTCACGTTTGCAATAACCTACACAAAATAGTTTTCGCATTTCTTTCATTCGTAGGAATCACTTTTGCAACGCCGTCTTATTTCGTTAACGTTAGGACATCAAACTTTTTATAAAAATGTGTTGATATGTGATTCAGATTTGGGGAATTTTCCGTACTATCTAATTAATTTCCCGTGCAGAGCATGGCATGACACTTAATGGACTTATATTTGATACAGAGATGACGTAACAAATTTAATAATCAATTTATTCTTTACAGAATGTTAACAACATACAGCTACCGAAATATGTAATTTTCTACGGGAAAGTGCGAGAGAAAAGGACGACTTCAATTGATGAAAATAAACTAAATTCTGCAATGGATATTTTCAATACTTTTATTATTCAACTGGTGATTCAATGGCTAACCAACGTGAATTGTGATGAAATACGAGTAGTATCATCTTTGCTGGACACGGAAGGAGGATTACGATGTGAAAACCCCTTCTTATCGTTGTATACCATTGGATACATACAATGTCAGAGGGCCTGCGTTCACTATGCCTCGAGCTGTGACATAATGCGGTACAGCAAATATAAACTGGAGTGTCATCTACATTTGAACACGACTTGTACCGAATATCACGGTGAGGCCGACCCCTCGATCTTCATCAGGAGAAAAAACGTTGGCGTGGTAATGTTTCTTTTTATCTATACTATTGTGATGGAAAACATTAGTTTGATTTGTGTTTTGTGTTGTTTCACGGCAAATCGACAATTTGAATCATTTAGGGCACACACGCATCCATTCACACACAGCCGCCCACTCTCTCTCTCTCTCACACACACAAAACAAACAAAAACTAGTAACTAAACCAGAAAATTATCATGCCTTATTGTGATTAGGAATTAAGCCAGAGTTGTCATTTTCGGAACATTTCCTGGCCTCTGATTGGTCAAAATTAAGATATTTTTTGATTTCAGTGAAAATTGGTACATAGGGGTATTGAGGGAAACCGAACACAACGGTTTAACTTTCGAAACTGTCTGTTGCCATGGTAACGAAATGCAGGTTTCTGATTGGTCGACTTTTAGATTTTGTTCGATTTCGGCGAAAATTGATACCTATGGGTATTAAGGGAAGTCGAACACAATGGTACCATTTAAGAAAGCATTTGTTGTCATGGTAACAAAATGGAGGCTTCCCCACATACATATGCAGAACTATTACACTCTTCCATTTGCACAATTTACGACTGGTTGGGGTAGTTTGGGGAACATTAGTATTTGTTGATCGTTGAACGGGGGCAATCATTTCTTAAAGTCGGAAAGTTGATCGGAACCCTGGGGTTGCATGGGCGAGGCCCAAAAGAGGAAGCAAGCTGTAAAATGTTTCTCCTTAATGCTTTTGTTAATTTCAATCAGGTTTGGCCTGAAACATCATTTGGATTGACAATCAATTCTTTATTTCGGAGTTTGATCAGATCGATGGGAACTGGAAGGCGGGGCCTAAAAAGGGAAAGTAAGATGTAATTTCGCATTGGAATATTTCTACTCCTTCATGTTTTGGTTAATTTCAATCAGGGTTGGCCTAATGCATCAGTTCGGGTTGGCAATCAATTCTTCAATTCATAATTTTTATCAGACCCCTGGGGCTCCAAAAGGGGAAGTTAGCTAAAATATTGCTTTAAAAATGCTACATTCATTTATGCTTTCTATTTATTTCGACTTACTTAAGATTGATGCATTATTGGGCTGGAAATATATATGCTAAATTCAGTATTGTTATTGGGCCACTTGGGTCTGAGGGGCATAGCCCCAAACGGGAAAGTTAGCAAAACACTACTCCTACTTCATGCATTGGTGGATTTCGATCGAGTTGGTCTTATTCATCATTTATGGCTAGGCAATCAATTCTTCAATTCAGAATAGTGATGAAACCCTTCGGGGAATAGAGGGCGTGTCTCGAAAGGTTCGGAAGGTAGCTTAAATATCGCTTTAAAATGCTACATTTCCTTATGCGTGAATGGATTTCATCAAAGTTTGGCCTTATGCATCATTTGGGCTGAGAGGTTCATTCTTAAATTCAACATTTTGATTTGAACCCCGGGGGCACGAGACGTGGCTCCAAAATGAGAAGTTAGATAAATTGAAGCTTTACAATTCTACTCTTACTTAACTCCTGAGTGGATGTCAAGTTTGGTCTTATGCATTACGGTGGTTGGGCATTTGATGTTAAGGTCGTCGGTTCGAAATTCAATGTGTTTGCCATGGCTACCATTTTGAAAAGAAACAAACTTTGAACTTCCTCTCAGCTTTCAAAAGTGGTGAATTTATCAAGGTAAATGACTTTTCAAGTTGTCCTCCTTAACTCTTAACATGTCCAGTAGATGAATAAAACTTAGAACCGGTTCATGTTGGATTTAACTCTTACCAAATTACCCTTGAATTGACTGATACTGCGCTTTCTGTGTTCAGGTAACCGATAAGGTCAATTGGCCTCTAGTTTGTCATATTTTAACTTTTAGCATACTGGCATTAAATTGTTGTTTTCATGAACGGTTATTTGATCTGACAATATCTACTAGATTTCGGGCCTTTCTGGGTAATATGGAGATAAAGTTTTTTTTGTGCACAACTCGACAACCTGGAGTTTTGTTACCCATTTTTGACTCAACTTACTACATTTAAAAGGTGAATCATATGTTTATGTTATGTCATCTTTGACATTGCCTACTTTGATCAGAACCATGGGCAAGTTGTATGGTCGCCATCTTTGTCTCATTGAGAAATACTCGGTGTCTTTAAATGATATGGACGTTTTTGAGCGTGATTTACAATGATGACTCGGCTCTCATATTAAGGATTGCTATTTACTTGAATGGGACCAAGAAGCAGAAGACCCTTACTCTTCCGAAACACCTGGTTTTTTCTTGTACTTTTACAGGGGTCTCAATGGGAAACTTTCCACATATTTTGCCCCTATTTTAAACGATTTTGAGTTCAGATTATGGTTTTGTTGACGCTTTGGTATTCTCTATTTTTTTCTGATAGGGTCCGACTGGCGTAGCCTATCACCGTTTGCGGTGCTCTTGTTGGATGTGGTTTCGTTGACCCCTTTGTAATCTCTAATTTGTTTGATATATTTCTTAATGAAATAGTAAAATAATTGTTTGATGGGAGGAGAAATATTTTCAGGATGATCCTGCTTATTTTGTTTAACAGAATAGGTTATTAATATTTAGAATTTGCCTACTTAAAATATAATCCTATTGTTTTATTTGTTTATATATATTTTTGCATCAACAAATGAAGTCGATTGGAGGTGATTGTCGCGATACGAACTGTCCCGATGAAAGTGCTTGCGTCAAGTTGAATTTCGAAACAAAATGCTTCTCCAACAAAGGTACCATTGTTTTCATATTTGACACTCTATGCTCAACCGTTTTATACGATCGTGTTAAAAGACAAAGCCTTAAGAAGAGCGTAACCTTAGTTAATCTACGAAATTTATGGGTATTTATTTAGACTGGGATTAACTGAATCAGAGTGATGTGGGATTGACTCAGAATGGGATAATATAAACATTATTTAATTACCGATGAAACACTCAGGGGAACCGGAACATTTTTTATTATAGTCCGTTCCAGGAGTATACCATCATGTCTGTTTCTGAAGAATTGTATAATGTTTTCTGAAGAACGTATGGCCGTACTAGCCCCGTAACGGGTTAAGTTCGGAAGACGTTCGGATAAGATCGAAGTCTGTAGAAATCAGCTTAATTATGAAGCGTGGAACGCGAGATTTCCCCGCCAATTTTAAGACTTTCTCCGGTAAGGGGGACCATTGAACTAATATTTCGATAAATTCTAATAGTACAGCAGTATGGTAGCAGGTGATGATGTGTATTTTGATGTATGAGTGCATCATTTGAAGATGTTAGTATAATACAGATTTTTTTTAGAATCACGAAAAATTTCCTGAAGTTACGTATATTGGGCCTTTAATAAGGAAGATTAAATAAGATAAATTCGATTTCAGGTAATTTGTTTTTACTTATAGTTCTCAGAGACAACAGGAAGTACGGTGCTTCCTTCGTTGATGCAGATGGTATTCTTTTTGGTCTGTATCCGGTTTTGAAAACCCATACAGATGCTCAACAATTCTGCGAAGAATCGTCTGGAAGACTGGCAGTTCTGGACACACCAATAAAATTCGAGAGAATAATTGATGCTGTGCAGTGGTATGGCTCGTATGGCGGTAAGATAAAACATTTTATCCATGCCCTAATCCTGTTTATTGTCAATACTGCAATTTTTTTTTCTTGATCAACATCATTAAATTTTCCTTTGTTGTTTTTGTCATCGATTTGCCTGTGACGATGACTAAAATCTCACAAGACCTGGGACGTTACCATCAAGCTTTGCATTGCTACACGGCCGGAAAAGTTTCAAAAATTATGATGATACTTTCCTTGACCAAAATCAGTTACAGGACTTATATACGTAACTTCAGGAAATCTTTCGTGATTCTAAAAAAATTCTGAAAAAAATCGAGTTGATAACCATGCAAAAATAAATAAAATAAGTTATTAAGCTTGATTTTCATTTCAAGTGTTGCCAAAAGTTACGTATACACGGCCTTTAAATATATGCTTTGTTTCAGTAGTCGCGTATTATTTGTGAGGGCACCTATTATTACAATTAAATGCTTAGCAGCCTGCTAGCCCCCTAGTTCGTCAATGCGTCTTAATGTATCAAAGGAACATTAAGTTTATGAATGTGTATGCTTAATGCTCCATTACTTGTAGGTATAGTATAGATATATACGTACTATTGATGTCAAGAAGCCTGGTATTGCCTTTATGTATCATGTATCAATTTCTATGTAAACGAATCTTATGAAATGCATATTATTACATTAAAAAATCATATCTGCGAGCTCTATGAAAAGGGATGTTTTAGGGATGGGGATAGGTATGTTGCCCTAACTACTTTGTCATTAGAGGCGACTTACGTAGTTCCCTCATGATCGAGGCGGGTATTGTAACCCTAACGAAGTTACGGGTATACTGGAATTCCCGTATCTGTCAGTCAGTCTGTTTGTCGTCCGCAGTAGCATGTTCGTTGGCGCCGTATGGCTTTTTGTCCATCGGCCCAACGTTGGGCCAATAGTGTCAGAAAATTGCGTTGGCCAAACGTTAGGCCATCGTCTGAAAATATTGTCGACCCAACGATGGGCAGTTGTCTGAAAATATTGTTGACCCAAAAATTGGCCAACACGAATAATACCTAGAGCTGTTCCTGTATTTCCTATATGGGAGGGGCGAGAGGCACTAATCCTTCATGTGTGGTGGAAACCACACTTCTTTGCCTTAACATTATTTTTAATATCTTAGTTATAAAGTATCAATGTTATTTACTAACACAAGCAATTCGTAATCATTATACAGGCATGTATATAATGAGTAGTGAAAGAAAAATGAAAAATAAAAACAGAACAAATTCAATGAACCGATTTCAAAATATTTATTTTTCTCTATAATCGTTATTGTGTATAGAATAGACATAGGAGAAATATTAAAATATAAACAAGCAAATATTATGTACATGGGCAGAAGTGCTAACGAGACATTAATAAACATATCTCGAATTGATGTGATTTAAAAAAGAGTTGTCATTGAAAATAGAATGTATATCTTATATTGTGTTTAACTTCATCATTTGTATGAGCTCATCCTACTTGTAGATCATTGTAGATACAACATTAACTTACTGTTGCCTAAAGACATCCTATGTTCGCGCTAGAACTGCATTCAGAACGAGGCTATACCGGATGTCGGTTAGAATTTGTTTGGGCGATCAGCTTATTTCCGACCGTGGGCCAACGACGAGATACGATCATTATATATAGCTGAGCTCCAACGTTATACCAACGGCGAGATGTGATAGTTGATTGTGCAGCTTAACTTTACCGTTGGGCCAACGTTGATATACGATTGTCGTAGACCCTTAACCTAAAATAACCTGTCCGAAAAACGCATTTTGAACTATCGGGCAGATTTTATAGAAACTTCACATGAATGAGTGGTTTAGTTTGGTTTGTTCTGACTGTTTAACGTCCCACTTACAGCCATGGTCATTTAAGGACGGTATCCCGGTGTATGCGAAGTGGATGCATGTGCTGAGGTGGCGGCCAAAAAAATGGTCGACGAATGTTTAAACATAAAAAACTCTGTGCCAAAAGACAACACCAGTTTAAAGGAACACCTAGACTTATTCTCTTTTACTTTTACGAGGGTCTCTATGTAAATCGTTCCTTTGTTTCTATTTTGCCTATAGTTTAATCGATTTTGAGTTCTGATTATGGTTTTGTTAACGTTTTTGGTTCTCTCTGATTTATTTTAAAAACAATAGATAATATACAATTCATAGATTGACAACTTACTGTGTAGTTATAATAATGTACGTTTACTGCATTGATGTTCGTTTGTTGTATTGCAGACGAAATCAGTTGGTTTGTCGGTGTGACCCGGATGAGCAATGGTTCGTGGTGGTGGAGTAATGGTAAATCTGCTCATGTTCCTGTAGTGAACCAAAATGCATATTGTGGGAGTATATACCGCAATAAACTTGACGATCAAATTTGCAGTGTGTTAACTTTTGTCGTGTGTGAAATGCCATAAATGGATAACACCATGAGTTTTACTGAATCCCATTGGATCAACTTGCATATTGAATGCGGATTACCAGGGGCCAAGGGTTTCGCTTTTACTTCGACATTTTGAAGCAGTGAAATAGAGTCATTCACTACAGACATAAACTACATTAGGTGATAGTTCTTGTTTTTGAATTTCTCCTGAAAGGTGTTTGATCGCATCGAGAAATATTCTGTATCTTGTGTGAAATGAAGATGCACGTTTTTGAACTTGTTTGTTTATATGCTTCCTTGTTGTGATTGACAATGATGACTCGGTTCTCATTTTGAGGATTGATGTGTAGTTGGATGTGCCCAAGATTTACATGGCGGGTATCGTTGATGAATCAGAAGTCACTAACTCTTCCGGAACACCTGGTCTTATTATTTTGTACTTTTACGAGGGTCTCCATGTTAATCTTTCCTCTGTTCCTAATTTGCCTTTATTTTTTTCCATTATGAGTTCGGATTATGGTTTTGTTGACGCTTTGGTATTCTCTGATTGCTTTCAATCACAATTATTATACCCCCGCAACGAAGTTAGGGGAGTGTACTGGAATAAGGTTGTCCGTCCGTCCGTCCGTCCGTCCGTCCGTCCGTAGACACAATTTTGTCCGGCTATGCTTTCGCTCAATTTTCAACTGAACTTTTCAAAATGTTGTGGGAATAGACAGTACAGTATGAAGTATCCCCCCTCAAGTAAACGTGATTTTCGACCCTTTTTCAGAAAGTTATTCCCCTTTTTATATAAAAAATGACCACAATATTGTCCGGCTATGCATTCGCTCAGTTTTCAACGGATCTTGTTAAAATTGTGTGGGAATAGACAGAACAGTATGAAGTATCCCCCTCAAGTTAATGTGATTTTCTACCCTTTTTCAGAAAGTTATTCCCCTTTTTATGTAAAAAATGACCACAATATTGTCCGGCTATGCATTCGCTCAATTTTAAACGGAACTTTTTTAAAATTTTGTTGGAATAGACAGTACAGTATGAAGTATCCCCCTCAAGTTAATGTGATTTTCGACCCTTTTTCAGAAAGTTATTCGCCTTTTTATGTAAAAAATGACCACAAGTTTGTCCGATTATGCATTCGCACAGTTTTCAACGGACCCTTTAAAACTTTTGTTGTAATAGACAGTACAATATGAAGGTGTATCCTCATTTGTTGTACACTACACTTTAAGAGGCGGGGGTATGAGTTGGCCCCGGACGACGGTTCTAGTTTATATAGCATACAGTATATACAGATCTTGGCATTATGCGCCTCTATCGTAAACATTGTATATTTTTGTATATCGGGTATTAAACAAAAATGCGTATATCAATATTTATTTGTAAAAATGATATTGTGAGTTATAACAAAATAATGAAGCCACTCTTCCGCTGCATTTGTTAGACGTACGGTACTACAATGGACGGTCGTCGGGCCGTAATCGAAAGGTTTTGGGCTCTAGTCACTGCGCGACACGTTACAACATTGTGTATTTGAACAAGCTGGTTCTAGTCTGCTCAGCAGTAAATGAGTACTTGGTTAGGCAGTGCTAGAAATCATTGAATGCTTGCCGTGTGCGCCAAAAGAAAATACCAGTTGTATTATTCAAAGGGAATTGAGAAAGAATTAGCTGGTCTCTAATGCAATTATAACATTGGGTTACCACTTTAAAACTTCATACGAACTAGGGTGTGTCAAAGCGGTGTATAGGAACATATACTTTTCATCATTATATATGTAATTATCTGTTAATCGTTCCGAACTTTCTCCGTGATGTTATATGTACATTCTGATTGTTTCTGATCTATATAAATATACCAACGGCAAACAACGAGACTATGGATACAGCATGAATATAGTATGATTACATCCTTTCATGTGAATTACGTATGACGTAATATATTAGTCTTGTTCAATGCAAGGCTTGCTGCACCGTTTCGATGGAGAACGCCCTCGCGTCAAACGCTCAAATGAATGGTAAATTATTGGCGCCAATTTTACATAAATTATAGCTGTTCCGCCTTTTTCGTTTAAAGGACGGCGCAATAACAAATACAGTTAATTTAACAGCTGCTCAAGAAAAAAGAAATTGAATTAAACAATTGTTCAATAGTAAAAATGTAAATATATAAATTGAACGACGTTCGTTTTTATTACCATGCCGGTATGAATGCAAATCGGTTACATCCCTATTGACCATGAAGCCCTAGCGGTCTTCATGTAATATATATGTAACCGCTTTTCGTTTTAAACGCGGGAATGTTTGTTTACGTTTTCCAAACACAAATCGCGATCGAAGACGTTAGCCCAGAAATCGTTTTAAAACTATAGTGTTAAGTTGACGTTTCTTACATGAAGACATATATATGATAGTAGTATATAGATGATAAACAGTTGATCAAACTGTATTTTTATGGTTTGTCGTGATAACAATTTTTTCATCGCTCACACGTGGATACAACGGAGAGGCCACCTTGTGATAATCTATAATTGTCATTATATCAACGATAATGAATGTAATAATTACCTAACCATCCAATTTATATCCTACTTAAAGAATTTAAAAATGAATTAACTTATAGCAATATATCCATATATCAAAATCAGTGTATATCAGAATTGTATTATATCAGTCTCCAGATCACTTATAAAAAAACGTCATTGTATCAGCATCACCATTTTTACAAAAATAAAAAAACTTAAAATTTCAGAACATCGTATATATGTCATACATAAAGAGTTTAACCAAATTAACAGTCTCAGGTTTTGCCAAGGTTACACTGTACTAGCCTAATGTCAAATACTGTTAAAATATAGTTAGATTCTGTTGAAAACTCCTTTAATCCTTTTCAAAAAAATAGTTTTTCTTCCAACACTGGGGACGACTAGGGATAAAAATAATTGTGCCGGTATATATTGCTATCTAGAGGATCGGTTATTATATTATCATGAATGCCCTTCGAATTCACACCTTTTGGAAATTATAGGGTAATAAGTACACCTGCCACAACTCACAGGTAGGTACTATTGTGAAATCAAGCGGTATAAATATATGAAGAGTGAGTTATCTTGTCTGTATGACGATACTGTCAGACAGCGTAGCAACGACAGATAAAAACGTCTGTGTTGCACGGGGATCTCGCGATAACTAACGGCTAAAACACTACTTATGGATAAGAACAAGGCCTTCCGGGTAAGAGCTACCCGGAATCATCGGGGTCGTACCTTTGCTATAGTGCAATTTCACAACAGTACCACAAATGCCTCTTGGCTATATGTATGACAGGTAAGGCTACAGGTAATTTACATAGTCGTAAAAATCAGGTTGTGTTTATTGTAAGCTTGGAGTTACTGATCTGTCACGGACTAGATTCGAATTTAATTTTTCTGACAAGTTCATTAATGACGATTGGTGTTCTGCGTTGTTATAACAAAATGCGTAATTACAAATTGCGTTGATAAGTAACAACGTAAAAGTTTATTTATCTGTTTTGATTACGAATTCCAGACAAAATTCACCTTTCTTGTGAGATTTTTTCATTTTATAAAAAAATAACATTAAAGTATAAAAAAAATCATTACAAATTGCGTTGTTATTAAAAATTGCGGGGTGACAGGTCTTTCAATGTAGTAGCACTTTAAATTGGGAAAACGTTAAGGACTATCATTGTATAATTATATTTCGTCGCGTTCATATACGTGAATAACGATATTTAACTGTTATCGTTTTCTATAATAACCCCCGAAGTATAATTTCTTAGAACACTAAATATAAAAAAAAAACTGTTTTAAGATAGTCTAAATGGATTGCAAACAAATCCCTGAAGTTTGTTATCTTTTTTCTCTAACAGAGAATTTGGCGAGATATGATTATGGCAGGTATATCAGGGTCAATTTCATGATGATTTAACTATTTCCTTGCGATAAGGTGAAACATACTTGTTTATACAGCATCATCAGATAAATCGTTGATAATCGTGTAATCTAAAGCCTACCACCCACGCGTTGTTTTCTTTGGAACATTTAATTATCTTCAAGGTCAGCCATGTCTTCAAGACATTTTGTAGATTAAGGTCAGTTGGGTCAGACAATGGTCACACTATAGGGTTCTTTATAGTGAACAAACAAATATCAGGGCGGAAGATTCCGCATTTCTCTCATATTAAACCGTGTTGGATAGAGTTGTCCATATAAAACTCTATCTTATATAGCATATCACGCGACGGGACCGCACAATGGATTTGATGCCGAAAAGAACAAAGGGAGATGTGTTGAAAGTAAAACATTTTAACTTCGAAGATTAACGAGCTTAATAATAATATATTTTTTCAAATATGGGGAATGTTTAATCTCGGTGACTGATTCGTTTTTGTCAAATAAGCTCAAGGGAAAAGTTGATGTTTTCAAAAAGGTTGTACGTCAAAACGTTTTCTCATGGTTTTTATTTTTTTTAGCTTATTCAGGTAGTTGAACAAAGGTGTAAGATAGGGAAATTTTCACCTCGGGATTTTCAAATTGGCAAACCCTCGGGATTTACCAAATTCGAAAACTTCTCGATTGGAATTTCCTTATCTAACATCCCTGGTCTGCATATCGTTTATCCTACGACATAACAAGATACAGTAAGGCTAAAGAAATAAATTAACTGCAACATACATAATTATTTTGCTTTAGAAGAAATCCAACCCCATTTTAACGTAGACTGAAAAGTGCTTTTAACTTTCTGGAACACCGATTCAGTCAAATTCAAATAGAAAATAAATATATATATTTCTACCAAAATAAGTGGTGTCAAATAATTATTACAACTGTTGAATAACATTTGGTTTATAGCACACTTGAAATAAACTCTAAACGCATTTTGATTGACTGATGTGGTGAACTTTGATCGGAACAACGTCACTTGCTGATTGTTTGGCATCATTTGGCGAAAAGGACGATCCGAGATGTGTTCGCCCATTTTTGTCCGCTGTTCATTTATATTGAATTCAATGAAACACTGCTCTTTTACGACTGACATTGTGATGGAAACAGGTCACAAGACTCGTGGTTGTTGGATATGGTATTGATTTTTAAAAGTTACAAAGGACACGAGCATTAGTGAGTGTCTTTGTAACGTCATAAAGAAACATAATCGAGTGAAATACATATCATATCCAACAACCACTCGTTGTGTAACCTCTATTTAAACAGTCTCTATTTATATAACAGTAACTTGAAATCACTTTAGAAACTATCGAATACAATGCCTGGAGCAATACCAAAACAAATTCCAACCCTTCAAATATTATATATAGTGTAACCAAAGTTTCATCTGAAATGTTATCATACGGGACGAAGTTTTGTTAACCAAAGTATCGTCGACATTCGTGTGACGTTTTTTTCAGTTTCCCCACCGGAGGGCTAGATCACCGTTTGCGAATTCATGTATTCACGAATATGTAATGTTACATAATACATTATGATATTGTGGCATAGGGGAGATGGCTCTAGGAGTTTCTAGAGAAGGCCAGGTTGTTAACATTATGTAAGTTGTTTATGTGATGTAAGTTATTTACAAAGAATCATGTAGAATGTTCTAGTAGTATTGTCTGGGTTGTTTACATAAAAATCGTTTGCGTTTATCTGAGTGGTTTAGAGAATTTCAGAACATAGAAGTTTGTAGTGAATACTAGTTTTCCAATAATATTAAGTATAAATACCATGACAGAAAATGTACAGGCCAGAACTGGTAAAGCTTGGAGGATTAAATGACCTGTTGGATATTAATTGCCTGGAACTGTTATATTGCCTGTGAACCGTGAACTGTGATTAACATTCTCATTTCTGAAATTACGGATTGGAAGGAAATCTTCAAGGACATCTTTTCATGCAGATAAGATTAAATTAATTTTTTACTTATTCACCTATACGTCTTGGTACACCACTGATCTAAGTATATCTATATATGTATTTTGTATATATCATTAAATTGTGTTTTGAATTTAGCTGATGATTTCCCTTTTTTGTAATTATCACGTTACAGTAATACGAGTTAAATTCGCAAAGTATACGTAAATGATTTACAGGAAAACAAGTTCAATATTAATGAAATTAAATATTTACAATCTTGAATATAAATCATCTGTTATTTTTTAACATATATTGTCAGATTTATTTCAAAACTGATCCTAATTATTCACGGGAAAATCAATCACATTTATAGCAAGCGGGTGTGTGATAATAGCAAGGAGGTGTGAGAGAATAGCAAGGGATGTGAGAGAATAACAACAGGGTGTGAGAGAATAACAACAGGATGTGAGAGAATAACAAAGGGGTGTGAGAGAATAGCAAGGGGTTTGGGAGAATAGCAAGGGAGTGTTGGAGAATAACAAAGGGGCTGTGCGAGAATAGCAAGGGGTGTGGGAGAATAGCAAAGGAGTGTGGGAGAATAACAAAAGGGTTTGAGAGAATAGCAAGGGGTTTGGGAGAGTACCGTAGGAAATAATTACGGAATTCTTAGTGGTTAACTTATAATTTAAAAAAAAGGAACTTATTTTTGTTGAAGTCGTTTAATTGGATGATCGATTTATGTCAAGCTTTCAACTGCTTTATTAGTTTATGATCAAAAGTTGTTGTCTACCATACTGTACCTGTACCTGAACATAATCCTGCATTATGTTGTTAAATTGTCAGGAGACAAATGTAATATCGAATAAATAAAACTATACAAACTGATAATTCACGAACCGTGATGTCTAACCTCAATTGTAATTCCATTTTGTCCAGTAGCCAGGGTCATGCTCCCGTGATTACAAAATTCTGTGCCATCTTTAATTTGATCGAACTAGTCATGCGTATATAACCGTGTTATCAGTCTCTCTAATTCAATGTAACCATTTTACCCTCTGGTGTAAGTCTGCGTGTTTAATCAGGCGTGGGTATTGGCCATCAGTATGAAAACATCGCTCGGATAATATCAATTCCATTGTTTATTCAAACGTATCGCAAGTCCTTATAAGATGATAAAGCGCACATAAATTAATACTCAGTTTCGGGAGGTAAGCGGAGCAGAAGGTAAGTAAAAATGTTCTCTTATTTTATATATCACATCATTTTTAATGCTGAAGCTGTTGTGTATGGCATTGTATTTTAGCATTAAGTTTTGTCGTGCGTAACAGATAAGTTTTGTTTAATTGTAATTGTGCATGAGTTTCTATGTTTGTAATATTGAGTCTTATTGCCCTATAAAATTTTATATCTCTGCCCTACATGTAATATGAGTCCAGAGTCTTATATTCCTAATTAATGTAATGGATTGATAACGGAAAACAATAAAACTAAAAGAACTGAAGTCTAATTATGCAATAGCGAGCACAACAACGGATATATTTGTTTGTTGTTTCCGGACATCAAGTCATTGACAGTCATAATTCTTTGCACGTGCAGCTATATTTATTGTCAATAACAGTTGTTAGTAAATTATATAAGTATTCAACAAATCGGAAACATATTAATTTTTATTTTTGCAATATTACAAAGTCAAATGGTGTAAGTTGAAAGACGACTTTCCCCTTCCCTTTATTTAAGGAATGACCACATTTTTGTAGGGTTATACGGTATGTTCCGAAAAAAATGTGTGCGAAGC
The DNA here is from genome assembly GCA_947623455.1 of Mimachlamys varia. NCBI lineage: Eukaryota > Metazoa > Mollusca > Bivalvia > Pectinida > Pectinidae > Mimachlamys > Mimachlamys varia. The sequence goes on from OX392545.1 coordinate 33,583,790, forward strand.
GGTTTATGCAAAAATAGTGCATACAGTTTTTTTCGGTATATACCTTAACAAATTATGGCCATTCCTTATAATTTCATTTCTAAAGATACATGCTTATACAGATCTTATACAATGAGTTGGTATTAATTGGTATTATTGACGTCATCACTTCTTGCGTTGTCCGATTTTCGAGGTTATACGATATAACTTGAAAAAAGTTAACATGGGGGAACTGGCAAAATTATATTATAATGCTATATACGGTGCTAATGCAGTAGGCAAAATGTTTGTTATTGTCCAAGCCGTAGTTTCTGAAGGAAGATGCAATTTATGAATTATTTTCATGTAAACAGTAAGATCTAAGCTGGCTTTTTGTTCTAAAAACGAATTCAAATAAATGAAATGATATTATTTAGATATATCTGACGCCGCTTTGATCAAATTCTGTAAAAACATATCAGTGAAAGTTATTACAAATGAAATTATTTCTATATGTCGTTATCCGTTAGAAACCATGTGGGAAAGGAATTTGCTCTGGCTGGTAGTGGCTACGTTAATTGTGACGACATCATTAGCTGTGTGTCCTCATGACGACATCAACTTGCTAAAATGGAGCGATGCGGCTACATGGCCAGATAACAAAGTAAGTTTTAGTTAATATCCTAGTAACCCCGTAAGTATTTGTATAGGCATCCAGTGTTGATAAGCGCAGCAGTGAGTGGAACTGACATCTTTCATATACAATGTAGTTTGATTATGTATGCCTGACAAATATGCTGTAAACGTGCATATTTTAAAGGGAATATAATTTTATTGATTTTTTTTTCGCTGAAAGAATTCCGTTAGATTATTATTGCGCGTATTAGTTTCTGTATATAGCTTTCTACAATACGTATTGTACGTGCACCATTTCATTATTGCGCTTATGTGTTCATATTCCATACAGTCATGTTATCACATTGTTTATAAATATTTTACATTATGTATTATGAAAATATCTTAATTGGCTGGAAACATTTAACTAAAGAATATGGATACGACTTTATTTTTCGTTATATATTCTACTGACGTATATTTCCAAGAAAGAAATCAAGCGACGTCAAAAAATATGTTAAATCTGAAAAATTCACATTGATGCATGTACATCCACATAGCTTGATACATATGACGTGCTTTATTTAATTGAAAAGGTTCCAGTTGCTGGCGACAATGTCAGCATCACCGCAAACGTGGTTCTGGATGTATCGCCTCCAGAGCTAGGGGGCGTGACAGTGGAATCTGACGCTGTTCTCGTCTGGAGTCCTGACGGCGATCATCAACTGGTCACCAAATATATCCACGTCAAAGGCGCCTTCCATATAGGATCGGAGACATGCCCATTTGAAGCAAACGCGCGAATCACTTTAACAGGTAAGACAAAACGGAATCTGTAGAGGATACCTATAGTGAAAATATATATAAAAATAAGCCATACTAATGAAATACATTTGATATTAAACGGCACACCATTGAAATTTCTTTTGATTACATTTCAAATGAGGCCTTACAATTGTATTATTATTATGTTTTCTTTACCTGCCTGCTTAAAAGTAGCTGGGAACAACTCTAACAACAGGAAAGTAGTTCCGGCAAACCTTATATTTTCACTGCAAAACTTTATATTTTCACTGCAAAATCTTTTATGTTCACTCACACTGTTCATCACTGCAGTGAAAAAATAAGTTTTATCAGTTTGATAATTTCCTATATTTCACAGACAAAATGTAATAAAACGCTCTATTTGATAAAGAATGTAAAGTAAGGCATGCGATAGTGTGTCTTTGTACTATAGATACTTCATGTACAAAAATAGTATTTATTATAGCCATAACACTTTCCAATTTGTTTTATTTATTATTTCCTAGAACTGTTTGTAGAGGTGCACGGTGATGTTGCAGACACAGTACATAATTAAAAACAAAATCAACGCAAACATACTGCATCTTCCCGAATACGCACGTATTCAATACATAACTCGCATCACTTACACCGGGATACCGTCGTTACATACTCTTCGCTGTTTCAAGGACGTTAAACAAAACAAAACCAAATCAACGTTTTGCACGATATTTGTTTTTACATGATATTAAGAAAAAAACATATTTGTAAATAAAGTGAATATGAGAGATGAAACAAATGCGTATACTTTTGTTAAATGTCCTAAGATTGACATGGATTTTTGTTTGGTAAAGGACTAAATTATATTTTCTGCAGTAATTATTTAAAAAGAACGCTTCCAATAGGATAATTCATCAATGTTGCCAGTATTTAAAAAGAGTTTGTCGAAAAGGAATGTCTGAATTATATAACCATTCATTACCCCACCTAGGGAACCGGAAGGAATATTCTATGCCAAACTTCGGTGCTAAGTTTATTGGAGTCGACAGTGGAGCCACTCTCGAAATCCACGGCAGGAAGAAACTTCCATGGACTAAATTGGGAAAGACAGTACCTCGTCTAGACAAAACCAATGGCTTAGTTTATACTAGTCTTGATGTGGTAAGTACATAAACTATTGTGTGTGTGTAATAGGAAGGAGTAATGAAAAATAAATCTGCCCCCAAAATTTGGTTCGAACTAGCGACTCTTCGATATCTAGTCGGACACCCAATTGCTTGACTAAAGCGAAATGTCCTCTAGCTGAGGCTAGTTAGACGACCTGTACTCTTAACTTATGTTAACGTTTTATATTCCTACTGTTTCTTTTCGAACGTTTTATAAACTGAAAACTTTTAATGTAGTGTAAAATTGATATTGTTTTACCTGCGATGACATAATTACCGTTAGTTTTTACCTGAGATGAAATGAATATCTCTATTTTTACCTGAGATGAAAGGATTATCTCTATTTTTACCTGAGATGATATGATTACCTTTAGTTTTTACCAGAGATTATATGATTATCTTTCTTTGGCGTTCAGGCTAGAAGACGAAATCGGGAAGGCCTTGGTATGTACGTATTCAACCAAGACGGCAGTTTGTTTCGTCTTGAAATCCTCTCGACAAGCAGCAAGATGATTGGAGATGCCGATCTGATAGTTGAAATCTTGCTCCGATTTAGTATAACAGTAAAACAAACTATTAACTCGAAACCAGAGAAATCTGTTTTTTCTGTGATTAGATAATCAACCTATTTTTCCATCATGTTTGCAATTAGTAGTTGATTTTAAAAGTAAAACCAATAGGTTAGTCATTTGATTCTAAACGTTTCTTATAAACGTTGCTTTAATACAAATAACTGTCAGAATATCTTTCATGGATTTGTTTATCAAGATAACGACAATCCCTTTACATAGACCGCCAGTAAGAAAATGTGTTTCATCAAACAACGTTGCTCTATGAAGCAGAACACTTACTCTTCTGGAACACCTGGTCGTATCATTGTATATTTTTCCAATCGTCTCCTTCTAAATCGTTCCTTTGTTCAAATTTTGTCCCTAGTTTAATCGATTTTGTTTTTGTTTACGCTGTAGTATTCTTTTTTTAATATGGATAATTTGTTATACCCTAGTTCTAATGTAAACATCTTACCGCTGCAGATCTTTGTTATAATATTGATGTTGTATCCTTTTAACAGTTAATTTTACATTGCAGGAACTCCAAAGGACAAAATTATTCTGATTGCTGTACAATTCACACTGGTTTCGAACCCTCAGACGCATGATCTGTCAAAGATCTTCGATGCTATTGAAACTGTTGCAGGCCTAGCAAATGGTGACAGCAAAATACGGAAAGCAGGACCAATGGACGCGTATGCACTCGCTACTGTTAGAGGTATAGCAAGGCTGATTTATAGTCAGTATGTTACCATAGCGTGCAGTTAATCCTAATCTGATTAAAATGCAGATCCTTGTTCTCACTCCGTTTTACAAGGATCTGAAAATATTCCATAAGAGGTCACGTTCTGTTGACCTCTCTCGCCTCTTTACTTCACACTCCAGTAGAATTTTCTTCTAATTGATGACAGTACGCAGCTATCGTTTGCAGGAAGTCTTTTATCACATTATTCACGTTTACTTGCTGTGACGAAATGAGTTAACGCACAAATAGGATTATGCAAGCTTTTTCGTCTGAAAACATTCTTATTTAAGAAAATTAATTTGATTGGCTAATGCAAAAGGTCATCAGAACGTGACCGCATATGACATGTTGTCAGATCCTGATGTTAAGAAGGAGGAATATGGATATGCATTTCAATCCGATTGTATCAATCTATGCATAATCAACAGTCAAAACACTTGTAACTGAAAGAGGACGCATATTCGCAACATGTAGACATGTGAAATTGAATGTCTAAGGAGACTCTTTTGAACGAATGATGTAGGCGAAGAAAGATAAAAATATATACAATGGGAATAGCATATACTCGATTTCCCCTTTGATGTCCTTTGTAGTAGACACCGAAATAAGCCGAAATTTGTGATTTTTAATTCATTCTTCCAGTGTGTTTCATGCTAACAAGTTTGATTAAATAAATTACTTTTAGTCAGATAGAAGATTTCACTTGTCTCATCTACTCAAACCGCACGGTCAAATTTGATTGTACAGGACACAATCGGATGTTCGTTGATGGATCATTCAGTATGTGTTGATCTGTAATACAAGTTTCAAGATTGAAAATTCGTGGTTAAAAACCTTTAAGAGCCACATTATTTTTTCATATTAATTACTTGTAGATAAGAACAAGTCTTGAAGAATATTTGCATCAGTTCATTACGCGAGCACAATATCACAAGAGATGTGACATTTGTCTATCACTTATTTTCAAATAGATGTTGTGTGAGCCTTTTCAAACAATACCAGTTACTTGCCGGAGACCAAGCTTTCATATTTGCAAAATCAAATGACATTGGGCCACATCAAAGGTCACAGTAACAATGAAAAGTAGCAGATATTTCGAAAGACCTATTCTTACTATTCCGGAACACATGATCTTATCATCTTTCACTTTTTCAAGGGTCTCTATGCTGTTCTTAATTTTTCATATTTATTCATATATATCTATTTCGAGTTCAGTTTATAGTTTCGTTGACGCTTTGGTATTCTTTGCTAATTTTACAATAAGGTGATCCCAGTTCCACCTGTGAGACGCTGTCCCATATGAACCACCTCTCAGCCACAGCCGTAGCATCTGTGGACGTTGGTGACTTGACAATGATATCCACCAGCAGGACTTTTGCAGCCACCAGGAAATGGAGCGATTTTATAGAGTTTCAGGTCGTGACAAAAGCAGCAAATGCCGTTATTTTGGATGTAATTGATGACGTCAGTACATGGAAAGAAGGTAACACAGCGAATTAGGCAAATCAAAATTTCAAATAACATAGCCTTGTCAGTTTAGTTTGTTAGACGCTGTTGAAGCCTATTATAAACATATTTAATTATGTATGTCTCTTATTAAAAACCATAGCCATATAAACCTAATTGTTTTCCTCAATTTTACAAAAATTATAAAACGAATTTTACAATTAATATAAATCTATAATTGTAACTCGTGCAAATTAAGTATATTATGTTTTCAATACTAACGTATTCATCCTTTGAATCAATTGAGATACGAAAGTTTCGCTTGATATTTCTAAAAACCTCATAATCTATCTTCATATACGTATACCCGATGGCGCTAATTACCACCTGCAGGTGACCGTGTGGTGTTGACGTCCACTGATTATGACATGGAGAAAGCCGAGGAGACAACAGTGATAGCCTGCGACAATTGTACAGACAGACAAGTGAAAGTGTCACGTGAGTGTGGAAACTCTATGGTAGCCAAGTAGCGTGTTATCGTGATGGTAACCAAGTAACGCGCGATATTGATGGTAACCATGTAACGGGTTATCATGATATTTGAAACTTGTACACAAACTCTTTGGTTTCAAAATGTAATTTTAATCTTTACACGTAACATTTGTTTTCATTTACTTATTTAAACATGGCTGGTAAGCATTGTATTCATATATTGGATTACTAACCTGTAGCTTTGAACTTTATATTCGAAATGACAAACTCGAATTAATTTTAGTGTATCTTGGTATTGTAGTATTGGTTTGTAAATAAGAATAACAAACAGTAATGACACCTTTTTGTATTAAATCAAAAAAACGTGGAATAAAGACATGAGCGTATAGAAAAGAGAATCACACATACATGTGCAGAGCATAGTGTCACATATACCGCACAGGTGTAGACACTTTTCGCTATTTATGTATCATAATTGTTACACATCTCAGACTTATAACAAATATCATGATTTTGTTGTCAATTTACTAAGTATTTTCTTCTAACTTTGCTCAAAATTAATTCAATAATTTATGTTCTTAGTTCGACCAAAATTCATGCACTTTGGAGAAATCGATACACGTATTGACATGCGAGGAGAGGTGGCGCTCTTGTCTAGAAACATTGTTATAGAGGGCGCAATGAATAGTCACTGTCCCAGTGTAAACGAGAATTGTAAAACTTACAACTACGACACGTTCGGCGGTCATATCAAGGTACGTCGTGGACATATCAGCCGTTCAGCATTAAGTAATAAAACTAACAAAAAAGAGCATAACTGTATTTAAGGCTTATTTTGTGTTGAAATCACAAATTATATTTTTTTATAATGACATCATTTGAATCTTTGTATTTTGTCAATGTTTTTACAGGCATTAAAAGGCTTTAGGAATATGCACATTGAAGGAGCGGAATTACGGCAGATGGGGAAACAAACAGATATTGGTAAGTTATCTGCAATTAGTTACATGGCGGGTGTCGTCGATGAAGCAGAAGAGGCTCACTCTCCCAGAACACATGGTCTTATTCTCTTGTGTTTTTACGAGAGTTTCCATGTACATTTTTCTTTTGTTCCTGTTTTGCCTCTAGTTTAATCGATTTTGAGTTCGGATTATAATTCTTTTAACGCTTAAGTATTCTCTATTTATTTTACACCGCTGAATGAAATGAAATCTGGATTCGTGAACAAACATTGAATGTTCTACGTGCAAATATTCTTTGAGAAATTTACCTGCAATTCTATTTAAAGAAAGCAAAAGAATATATCAAAGAAGAATAAAGTAATGTGGCTATCCAAAGGTTAATGAGTTATCATATCGTTATGTTTCAGGGCATTACCCCATACACTTCCACATGTGTGAAGATGTGGATGGCGACGACTACCCAAATCCACCTTACGTCAGAGAGAATGCAATCCACCATACACTCGCTAGGTGTATCACTGTCCATGGCACACACGGGGTCACGGTATGTAAATAAAAAGAGGCGCCCTATGTCGGGTTTTCTTGGATGTGGCGGTTTTTGATAGGATGATACCAGAGTTTGTATGCTGCCCCGATTGACACACTTGGGATCTTCTTGCTCCTTAGTTTTTCGTTTTGGTGGCTTCTCCCTAGACACCAGTTTTTATTTCACCTTAAATGTGGCGTAATACATTCTTCTGTTTACTTGACAGGGATATCCACACCTTTACCGATGTGATATTTTCTTATCTCAACCTAAGGTTGAAATAAGCTACATTTATGTACACGTTCGCAAAAATTGTATGACGTCATAACAACAATGCCACAACGTGACAGCAACAATACAATGACGTCACGTCAACAACTCAATCCCATCACAACTACACTGTAATGCATTGATATGACGTAAATTTTAGATATACATATGCATATGAGGTTTAAAAGGGTAGGCCTCGTGTTCAGCAACCTAAGAATCTTACCGCTCGGGTTCATCAAAATCGTATAAGGTCACGTCAACAATACAATGACGTCAGTAATCCATCAATTTCATGTCAGCCCTGAATTGAATTTTACCTGCAATGTTAACATTTTGTTATGAATAAGACACAATGGTTAAGCAGGATAAGATGATGGGAAACAATCACCCATTTGAGGGTGAGGAAGGATAAACTAAACCCTCGGTTAAAGAATATTACATTGACAAACACTTGGCTAAGTCTCGCGTTTGGCAGCTTAAGAATAGTCCCCTTCGTGTTGAAGCCTGTGTGTTGTAAATTATGAATAGTTCAAAACATATCATGATATAACCTGGAATAGACATATATGTATATTACAAAATGATTACACATTTTAAATTCTGAGTTTCATCTTAATTTTGCCGTCAATCGTTCATTGTTAGAGCCACGTTCAGTGTTTTTTGTCTGTTTTCATACACATATCCTGGTTTGGCCATTCCGACAAACATTTTCGATTCTGAATTTCACTACAATACACGGTTAATTGGACTTTGTTTATTAATTATTCAATGTTAAAGGGTATTTGTGAAGCTTTAATTGAGCTTAATGTATCTTTTGCTCCACGAACTGTCATATTCAAATCTGGAATATACCTCTCTTTATATGCCTGGCCATCTCATGTTAATGTAACTTTATGATTTCAATGAAATTCATGTAGGATAGTTTCATTCGATTTTGAATTACAATACATGTTTGTATATCGAAACTTTATCTTTTGTGGAACATGTAATATTCAATAGTCATCCTTCTCAGCACTTCGTGGCAGAAACCAAGTGCTTGGGTATTTAAAAATTTAATGTCATAGTGTATTGGTTTTGTTGTAACAAAAGATGGAAAGTATAGCTTTTTGCCAGAAATTGGATTGTGGCTAATAACACAATAAGTATAATGAACACAACATATCTATTTAATCCTGAATAATTACATAATCCGGAGTAAGCGAGTCATATCATTACGTGTAATTATGTGTAGCAAAGACGTTTATTTTTGTTTATTTTGGTTGAAACAGATAATGGACAATGTTGCTTACGAGTCTTTAGGACATTGTTACTTCCTGGAAGATGGAGGGGAAAAGAGGACAGTCTTCGATGGTAATTTGGGCGCCAACACTAGAGTCGGAAGTCTTATACCACTGGATAGGTAAATTGAACTACCAATGGTGTATCAAAGAAGCTATTATACATTAGTTGTATACGTGTTGATACTTTAAAATCCTGACATAAAATATGAACATATTATTTGTAAAGAAAATATCATGAACATTACTAGAAAAAAGGAAGTATAAGAGAAGTATTTTGGGAAGAATACATTTGAAATTTACTTTATTGAACACGCTTAACTTCATCTTATCCCTTCAAGCGGCACTTTGTGTCAAACGAGAAACAAATATCTGTTTTAATTCATAACACCTTGACTAGAAGTTGAGTTATTTAACATAGTTTCGTTTTATCGTTCCTGATTTTAGACGACCAACCACCTACTGGATAACCAATCCGCAGACAACCTTCCGGAACAACGTTGCGGCAGGAAGTCAGGTAATGTGTAGAACATACTTATATACAAACACATATGTTATTCACATTATGTAATAATAACGTGAACAAGAGTAACTAATGTCATGATTCAGAAACCTGTTTAACTTGAATGATCAAAACTTATCATATTATGCAATGCTGCGTCGTCCCCCGTCCATCCGTCCATCCATCCGTCCGTGCGTTTGCATTTGACTTTTTCTGAAATATAAAAGGTGTAGAATCAATATATTTGGCTGGTTGGTTCTCCAGACATTTCGAAAGGCCTACGTACATGATTGAGTTTTGGCTGGTAGGTTCAATATAAGGAGCCGAATGAGCTTCGCGGATTTATGCAAAGTGCACACATTTTTTGGTATATACCGTACTACCCTACACAAAATGTGGTCATTCCTTAGGTCATCACAACACGTGAATTAGGAAACCATCCCTTAATTACTATCTTAGATTGCCCTGTAACATTGATAGTAAGCCACGATCGAATTTAAAACTGTGTGTTGTTTTGTAGGATTTTGGTATCCTGACTTCGGTCCCTCGGATAAATAAGCCACGATCGAACGTTAAACTCTTTTGTTTTCTAGGATTTGGGTATTTGGTTCATATTTCCTGACTTGCCTCTCGGACCCTCTGCGGATAAAGGCTTTATGAAGATGTTTGAAGCTCGCTACACTGCTATCACTGAGTTCACCAACAACGTAGCTCATTCAAATAAGGTAAAAGCCATCAGGAGAACAATCTGCAATTGTTAAGTGTAAGGCAGTGGGATACAATACTATTTTTCATAAATAGTAGCATAATACCACAAAAGTAGATATTGCAAGAAGTAGATATTGAACAGACGTGCTTAATTAGCATCCATTGTTATTCAGTAATTACTTAGAAATTGAAAGTGTATGTTTCTAACTCTGGAAGATTACCTTATGAAACAGACAGTCAATAGGAAGGAATAGAGGCAAATCTTGATTAAGGTGTATGCTTCCACATAAGAAAAGAACACGTACAGATTGCATTACCGAATACCATGGATAATGTGATGCTCTACTTAACTACACTGGTGCAATATTAAGGTGGCACATTCTCTTACCTAAACAAACGTATGTTAAGGTAGCACATTCTCTTACCTAAACAAACGTGTGTTTTATCTTTACATTTTAGAATGGTTTATTCATTGATGACCGGATCAATGCGGTGACAGGGGAAATTGACTCGTGTAACAGATATGAACCTAAAGAGGATCCTTCTGATCGGAACTCTGCCGACAAGAATGTGATCATTGATCGACTAACAGGTATGTGTGGAAACAATGCTATATCACGATACAGGTGTGTTTGCTTTAGTATTTAAGGAAAGACATAGTTACGTAATGTTGAGTCTACGTTTACTTTGATGCGACCTAATTTTATTTGGCGGGTGTCGTCGATTAAGCAGAAGATGCTTACTCTTCCGGAACACCTGGTCGTAATCTCTGGTACTAATTTTGGGGAATGATTCTTACTTGGATGTGACCAAGATTTACATGGCGGGTGTCGTCGATGAGGCAGAAGACATTTACTCTTCCAGAACATTCTCTTGTAGTTTTACGAGTCTCTAAAATCGTTCCCATGTTCCTATTTTGCCTCAAGTTCTATCAAATATGAGTTCAGATTATGGTTTTGTTTACGCTTTGGTATTCAGCCTTGTTAAATCGATATTGAGTTCGGATTATGGTTTTGTTGACGCTTTGGTATTCTCTGATTTATTTTTTAAAACGGCCTCCGTGTAAATTTTTCGCTTGTTCATATTTTCCCCCTTGTTTAATCGATATTGAGTTCGGATTATTGCTTTGTTTACGCTTTGGTATTGTCTTATTTTTTCACACTCATATAAATAATTAAATTTTCTGTGTAACGCCCAATTGTTAAACCTTTTGAAGTTAAATAATATTATTTAAATTGTGATGATAAAAACTCTGGCCACCAGGATTTAAGAACTTCGTCCATTATACAATTATTAATATAGTGGATTTCTTTTTCACCATATATGTCAAATTGGTATTTTAACAAACTCTTTTTTTGACTTAATCAAGGGATTATAAACAAAACACAGTTTTAACAAATTAACACAAAAAGAATGAGCCAAAATGTCATGCAAATGGAATCGATTACAATGCCATATGATGGTTATTTTATAGTTAATAGTTCTATAGTTTTACAACATTGTTCATTACTTCTTCGTTAAACAAATGGAGTGAATATCCTATCTAATCTTTATTTTACTGACAGCATACCACAACAGAGACAATGCGTGGCTAAGAGGGGGATATATTACACTTTCGAAGGCTTCGTAAGTATTCATTATCATTGCGTTAAGATATCATTTTCTTTTGAACATTCAACAGTTGTTTCCTCACACCGTAGTTTGTATTGGTCATATTAATGTTTCACGAACAATTGCCATGTCAATCATTTATTATTAGATGAACAATACGTTTTGATATATATATATATAGTTAAGGGGGAGAAATGGTTTCTAAAACAAGCGATTTTAATACCATACCAATATTACCGCAACAAATCAAAATATACCAAACCATATTATGGTTTATAGCCTGTCCGTCGACACTCTTATCCACTCTGTTCATCACATAAAACAAACCATATTTATTCAAACTTACTTTTACATGTTTGACTGCCCTGGATATTTTAGTTTCTGATTCCATTAAGATGACGGACGTTATTCTGCCTATTTGACCTTATCCTGTTTATTTCACCAGTGCAGAAATTCTTTATTCAGCCATTTTCTTATCATTTTAAAACTGTTAAGAAAAAGCTTTTTCACTTCTGTTTCAACCAATTGCATGACCTTAGATATTTCCGTATATATAGATTTAACATTCAGATGAGAAAGACATATTAGGATTTTTTTTATTAAAACAAACATGTTGCTGGACAGGGTTGGTTTAGATGGGTGTTTCACGAAAAGAAATAGCACGTGCAGTTGTCACGATTGGCGATAAGTAATTTAAAAAGAACGGTAACAAATTATAGGTAAAACATTAAGTGTGAAAGTAATAAACTGAGTAAATGACTATTGATGTATTAATTTGATAAAGTACGCTATACTAGATTTATGAAAATACAAATATTTAGCTACAAAGTCTGGAATAATAATTCGTAATTAAACTTTTACTTATATGTACAAACTCTTATTTATTTGAAGACTTGGCGGAAGTCTGACATCCATGCTGTTTGCAAGGTAGGTTTTGTCTATATGGATTTTAATGAATGAGATTCTTAATATTCCCACTTTTTAACGAATGACCACAATTTTTTTTAGGGTTATACGGTATATACTGAGAAAATGTGGCCATTCCTTATAACTTCTTTTCTAAATATAAATATATAAGACATAAGTCTTATACAATGATTGCGTATTTTTAATAACAAAAATTGAATGGTTTTGCAAAATACACAAACATGTGCATACATTTCACCGCAAAACAACTTCAACCAATCAGAAGTTTTATTTCAAAATACCGCCCCAAAAATGGCGGTATATGATGTCATCAGTTTTTGCTTTGTCTGATTTTGAGGTTATACGATATAACCTGAAAAAGTTTAACATTGCGGGAATAGGCAAAATTAAATTATACCAGTATACACACATACGTGTATTGAGACACACATGAAGGTAGAACTACGCTTTATTGATACGATGCTAAACCAAATGAAACCAGGTCATAAGTACCACATTTTGACGTCGTCGCTGAAAGATGACGTAACACAAACATTTACTGCACCTTTTAAATTAAGCAATAGATACAGTATGCCGAATAAATGAATTAAACTATATCACATAGCTGTTTCGTCCTCCTAAGACTCTTCAGTTATGCTAGGGGCCAAAAGGTGCCAGTTGTATGTTTCTATTTTGTCTTTAAATTCGATCGAAGTGGTTTATTACCTAAGCAATCAATGTTTTAGCATATGCTATGTATCTGTAACATTTTTTGTCAGAAACTCGAGGCAGGAACAGTTCGTGGAAAAAAGTGTTATAATTGGCGAGACCAAGAATACTGGGGACCCAACACGAGTATCCGGGTCAGATGGATGGAAAGATTTTCCACGCTCAATACCACATCAGTTTAACTAGTAAGTATCAACCTCAGACAGAGGTATTCGTTGCCATATCCCTTTGCGTGCAGCTTTTTTTTATCATCCAATATCTTGTTCTTATGCGACTTGCTACATACTAAACATTGACATTGAGACGTTTATGGGATGTTCGTCCGGAAAATGATAGTGTTACTCACTGATTGAAAAAGGCGCAAAAATATGCAGTTTTGCTTAAAACACTTTTAATGCTCCTCAAAATCAACCTATATATACATATATATATAAATATATTTCATTCATGAACCAGTCATGTGTGTAGTTCGACAAACGTGCGAAAGATGACTAACACACACATATGCTGCACCTTTTAAATTAAGTGCAGACAGTATTTAGTATGCCGAAAAAATGTACAGCTGTTTCGTCCTCCTAAGACTTTTCAGTGATGCTAGGGGCCAAAATGTGGGAATCGAAAATTGCTATGCTGATGTAGAAGCAAAAGGGTCAGGTGGGTAAAATCCCTTCAATTTATGAATTTAGAAGTCAAATTTAACTAGTTCTGTATAATTTTAGATAGTGTACTACGAAAATGTGCATATTATGTACCATGTCACTACTCAAATGAAATAATTGTGGTTATGGGAATCAAGCCACTCCCTGCCATGTTTTCAACTTCCAAACCGTGAAAGAAGACATTCTTACATCGATAAACACGGTTTGCACTTGATAATGCAATGAACTTCAAAAGTGTTTAACAGAATGAGATCATTTCAAACATTTGTGCTGATAATTGACAATCAAAGAACATCTTTATATCCAAAGAATACCTGTTCGTGCAGGCCAGTGTCGATTTTGCCTTGGGGGAATAAGAGTGATCTTTCTTAGAACACCAAATCAAAATAGACACGGAATTATGTGACGGCTAGTTCCGACAGGGACAAATTGTTGAAAAATATTTGCTCTGGTTGATTTTTTCAAAGTAAAATAAATAAGAGAATTCCAAAGCGTTAACAAAATCATAATCCAAATTCAAAATCAAATTACAAGAGAATAAGACCAGGTGTTCCTGGAAAAGTAAGCGTCTGATGCTTCATCGACGTCACCCGCCATGTAAATCTTTGTCACATCCAAGTAAACATCAAGTTCTCAAAATGAGAACCGAGTATCATTGTCAATCACAACACTAATGAGCATACTCAATAACGTCCATCTTCATATCACTTAAAGAAACAGAATATTTCTCAATGCGACAAAGATTGCGACCAAACACTTGCCCATAGTTCTGATCAACCTGCATCTATCGAATCATTGTGTCGTTAGTGTGTCAGCAGTCGCCGACGATCACGAAAATCCCGATATTTAGGGCAAGGGGGGTGTTCCAGATTGATCAAAAGATCTTTCGAATTTTTCAAAATCCACATCCCGTTAATTCCACTTCTCGAGTATACAGTGTCACAATAAGACTGAAGCCCGGATTTTATGGTTCTAAGAATGGTAGTAAGAAGTTTTGATAATGGCTTGGTTAAGCAATTAGCAGAGTCAGCGAAAAAACGTTGCTTATAAGGATCCTTGTGTCAGCGTCTTGCTCATTAACCGGTACCTGGAAAAATTGTAATACAGAAGCACATAGTTTTTGCATTGCCCAATTGTTTGCTGCTATACGTGGATTGTGTACATATCTATGACAATCATACATCATTTCATCAGGGCTGTATTTGCATATCGTTAGGGGAGAACAGAACTATTCCACGATAAATGAACGCACTTGTGTCGGGTGACAATACACTATGGAATATACAGGTTGTACGTCGAGACGAAAAATTCAGTTTTTTTTTCATCGACTTTTTTAGGCATATTAGTCATTTTAGTAGTCACTTTGAAGTCTAGTATCCAATAAAATTAAAAGTTTCGAGTATCCAATAAAAATTAAAAGTCACCAATGGCTAATTTGGCTACCGACAGCGGTAATATTTTATTTATTAAATAACAACATGTCCATAATAGCATATCCGTTTTTTATGTCTCCACTGAATTATATAACGTATTTCAATATTTGCATCTTGGCTGACATAAGAAATAACGCAAACTTGCGGTAGTTAGCAATTTACATTTTGGCCCCTCAAACTCCACATACCGGATTTTCTAATTGTCAGCAACGGTACAAATCTGTACCTAGTGTTTCTGTCAGGTTCAACCGTTTCAACGGTTTTAACTGCAAGTGCAAAACGTGTTCTAACGATTTGAGTACGAAATCGCGGCTGTTTCGTAGATGCGCAGAAATCGGTTACGCGAGGATACTAATTCTATACATGCACATTTAGCAAAAGTGTCTATAAAGAGTTATCTTGGCTTACGCAAAGTAAAAACGAAGTCATAACCGAACATAGGTTTTAATAAAGTAAAAAAGAAAAAGGGGCATTAAAAAAAATTCAATGGGGTGAAATGGGGTGTATGTGTGTATGTGTCACAAGTATGGGAAAAAAAGTTCAAACCCAATACGACAAAAACATATTCCATTAATAAAGATATATTATACATGTATACTGTATAGATATATAAATCTTTGACTGGAAAAAAGTACATTTACATGTATACAAATATTTATCGATTAATCGTTTGCATGAATAAATAATTACTCAATTAATATGCCTTTTATTATTTTGTAGCAATTTGCCTTTGCAAGGATTTGCTTTTTATGACGGACCTGTATTCATTTCTGATACATACTTCGACAAATATACAACCAACGAGTACCGCAAAGCTGGAGCCATCGGCTTCAAACGCTTTAACGATGCGGCTAGCTCCGCCATTAGTGGAGCGAAAAACATTCACTTTGGGTTTCCGGACGGTGTAAGTAGACGTCTGTGTAGTCGTTACGACACAGAATTTTCAAGTTAAATTAATGTATCAGGAGAGGAAATTATATGTAAGGCCCAGACCGGGGTTCGGACCAGGGACCTTCCGAACTCTAGAAGGACACTCGACCAATTGAGCTAGTTGGTCTCCTAGGATCGACCAAATCTAGTTTCGCAAAAGAAAAGGAAAGACTTCTAAAAATTAAAACCCTTTTAGAAGAGGTTGATTCATAGTTTGGTCCGAACTCAGCTGCTATAGCTTATGAGTCATTAAACATATGGGGTTCAGGCTTGTCTATAAAAATCCATCACAAAAATCACGATAATTAGATCAAGCGCTAGAATAACAAATCAACTGCGACATTCTACAGTCGCCATTTGCAATTAAAGGTCAAAACAGAATCAATACGTACAAGGTGATAGAGCCATATCCAAATGTCCCTATCGTGTGCTATGTACACGTGACACATTACTGTTTTGTGCAGCATGTAAGATCTACATGAGCTAAATGTTCCCTCTAAGAACATGTATGTTTTCGCATGTTGTGCCACATTTAACGAACACCTTGGCAAATCACATGTCAAAAGCAAGTTTTATTGTTAGATAAGATGATGCATAGCAACAGTTGTTCAAGTTACTTCTGTTCATTTTGCCCGAAGAGTGATTAATGAAGATGACGTAACACACACATGTGCTGCACCTCTTAAATTTAGTAATAGATACAGTATGCCGAAAAAATAAATAAACTGCACCATACAGCTGTTTCGTCCTCCTAGGACTCTTCAGTGATGCTAGGGGCCAAAAGGTAGGAATCGAAAATTTCAAAGCTAATGTAGAAGCAGAAGGGTCAGGTGCGTAAAACCCCTTTAATTTATAAATTTAGAAGTAAAATACTCTAGTAAAATTATCACTCGCTCTGCTATTTAGAAGACCCGTAAGATAGAATGCAAATATTCAACTCCTATCTATTCCGAGGTTTTTATTATATTATTACGTTGTATTTCCAGCTGCTCACGGGCAATAGAGTGTACGATGGAAACAGCAGTATCTACGGCTTCGCGGACCTGGATGGTGACAAGGGTGCAAAGTTCAGAGACCTGGACGGTTCAGTTACCACAGTTCCTTTGAGTACCGTTGTTAGGCCCACCCCATTCATGACAACGCCCGACTGTACTTTGAGGTCTGCATGGAATGTGATGATTTGTCCGCATAGATACATGACGGTATGTTAATGAGTCTATGATCTGCCCAATATTGTTTGAATAATAGTTAAATGAAATAAAAAATATAACATTTCATATAACGCTCTTTTTAGCTAGCATAAGCCACTCAAAAGCGCTTTACAGTACACAGATATACAATATGATACAATTGATACATTAACCTGTCATATCAGACGCTAACTATTAGTCCTATGTCATGGTCCTATAATTTGAAATACGTATTATTACACAGTATTTAAGGGGTAAAGTCGTACTGTGAATTAGAAAGCAACATGGTGTGTTTATTGTCATTTTAGAGCAACAGTACGCTCAGTCAGTAGGTACATCGTCTTAGGAATTAACCCATGCTATAGACATTTATAATATGAGACATTTGGCATCCGTTGTCCTTCATGCAATATATATTTATTAATTAAATTGTTTTTACACTGCAATTTCGCAAAAAGAGAGAAGTTATCTCTCATATGTAGGCCTCAGATTCTCCCGAAATCGAGCATTAAGAATGCTTGCAAGATATTTAGCTTTACTGAGAATAACTAACCTTACTATGACATGTACGGATGATGCTTTCGTGTTACAGATGCGCTGCCAGGACGTATCGAAAACCAAACCTGAACTGAAGCCTATGTTTATAAGAGATGACATTCCAGACGAAACCTGGCGCTCTATTCTTCCTCATTTCCGTGGATATCCAATGATAAGTGGCGGCCAGTACAGTTACTCTGCCTACTGGCCGGATAAGGCGCCCTCTGAATTCATGCTCATTCCCAAGGGGCTGGACAAGTGAGTACTGCTATACATTATGATATCCGTTATACGGAAAACAATGTTTTTACAGTGAAATAGATTTTATTCCAACCTTTACGCTCTTCGCGTTTTATATCCCTCACAATATTACTAATGTTTTTATTTTCATAGTTCATATATAACTAATTTTCCATTGATTGTTTGCAGAATGGGGCTATCTGATTGGTTGAGATTTTCTTTTCAAACCTCTATGAAAAAAAAATCTGACAACGGCGCGAAAAATGTGACGTCATAATAGTGCAATTGACGTTGCGTATTTATTTGTAAAAAATAATCCGTAGTTAGATCAGTCAAATTGTATATAAACATGTTTTAAATTTGGAAATAAGTTTCAAAAATGAATTATAAGCGTTGATGTCAATTATTTGTTAGTTTTATAGGGTTATGAAAAAAATTTGCTTGAAAACTATTGAAAGAATCCGCTAAGCGGATTCATACGGTTTGCAAACAAAATTGCTTTCATACCCCAATAAAACTAAAAAAAATTGTCATCAATGCTTAAATGTTTTGATTATGCTAATTAATTCGCTAACGAGCAAATATATATATATACCTAAATAGGTACTTGTTTGGTAAATAATAAAGCACAGAATGTTTTAGCAAAATTGTTATTGTCTTAAAACACACTGACATTACTGACAACTTTACTGACAACTTTGCAAAAAGCCCTACAGGGTTTATGTCAGCAATAGAAATGTGCGGTATAAGACTACGACTTTATGTAAGTCTGTGGACTCCAAAATAAACACGCACAAGTATCCCATTCATTATCACATGTACAATGTATGTTACAGAGGGAATCCTATTCCTAATAGCATGTACATTGTTTGTTACAGAGGGTTTCTTATTCCTTATAACACGTACATTGAATGTTACAGAGGGTATCCTATTCCTTATAACACGTACATTGTATGTTACAGAGGGTATCCTATTCCTTATAACACGTACACTGTATGGTACAGGGGGTATCCTATTCCTTATAACACGTACATTTTATGTTACAGAGGGTATCCTATTCCTTATAACACGTACACTGTATGGTACAGAGGGTATCCTATTCCTTATAACACGTACATTGTATGGTACAGAGGGTATCCTATTCCTTATAACACGTACACTGTATGGTACAGGGGGTATCCTATTCCTTATAACACGTACATTGTATGTTACAGAGGGTATCCTATTCCTTATAACACGTACACTGTATGGTACAGAGGGTATCCTATTCCTTATAACACGTACATTGTATGTTACAGAGGGTATCCTATTCCTTATAACACGTACATTGTATGTTACAGAGGGTATCCTATTCCTTATAACACGTACACTGTATGGTACAGAGGGTATCCTATTCCTTATAACACGTACATTGTATGGTACAGGGGGTATCCTATTCCTTATAACACGTACATTTTATGTTACAGAGGGTATCCTATTCCTTAAAACACGTACACTGTATGGTACAGGGGGTATCCTATTACTTATAACATTTACATTCTATGCTACAGAGGGTATCCTTTTCCTTATTACACGTACATTGTATGTTACAGGGGGTTTCCTATTCATTACATCACGAACATTGTATGTTACAGAGGGTATCCTTTCCCTTATAACATGTACATTGTATGTTACAGAGGGTATCCCATTAATTATAACATGTACATTGTATGTTTCAGAGGGTATCCTATCCCTTATAACACGTACATTGTATGTTACAGAGGGTATCCTATTCCTTATAACACGTACACTGTATGGTACAGGGGGTATCCTATTCCTTATAACACGTACATTGTATGTTACAGAGGGTATCCTATTCCTTATAACACGTACACTGTATGTTACAGGGGGTATCCTAATCCTTATAACATGTACATTGTATGTTACAGGGGGTATCCTAATCCTTATAACATGTACATTGTATGTTACAGAGGGTATCCTATTCCTTATAACACGTACACTGTATGTTACAGGGGGTATCCTATTCCTTATAACACGTACATTGAATGTTACAGAGGGTATCCTATTCCTTATAACACGTACACTGTATGTTACAGGGGGTATCCTAATCCTTATAACATGTACATTGTATGTTACAGGGGGTATCCTAATCCTTATAACATGTACATTGTATGTTACAGAGGGTATCCTATTCCTTATAACACGTACACTGTATGTTACAGGGGGTATCCTATTCCTTATAACACGTACATTGTATGTTACAGGGGGTATCCTAATCCTTATAACATGTACATTGTATGTTACAGGGGGTATCCTATTACTATAACACATTGTATGTTACAGAGGGTATCCTATTCCTTATAACACGTACATTGTATGTTACAGGGGGTATCCTATTCCTTATAACACGTACATTGTATGCTACAGGGGGTATCCTATTCCTTATAACATGTACATTGTATGTTACAGAGAGTATCCCATTCCTTATTACACGTACATTGTATGTTACAGGGGGTATCCTATTCGTGTTGGTGTCTGTCTCCCGCTTAACGCTACACTTGAGCTGAAGACATGGTACCCCAAACGATTCATCGGCCTGGACCAGTGGACCGAGGTGGACAGTGTCCACGACATCGACGACGACACTGACGGCGGCAAGTACTTCCGTAACAGAACCTCGGGGTAAGCACTGCTGGTTCCTTATGCGGTCACATGTTGAGAGATGCGATATCGATGACAAAATTACCCCCTCCTGCTCCAGTGTTGATCAACAAGTTACATTTACAGCATTAAAGTAATGTTCACAAGTTTCAGTATTGATTTTGCTAACTAGAATATTATATAAGCATTCTTTGATTAATAAAATCAAAATGTGGCAATGTTGTGGGCGGATCGGAATATTCTTAAGATCTCATAAGTAAGTATAAATGCACAACGGTTGTCTAGTATATAAGAAGTTAATATCCCTAAGATCGAAAATTCGTCACACGCTGAGGTCCTTTTAATCAATATAACTGTAACAGTATACATGAAGAATATATTATTGATGTAAATAGTTTAAACGATGTTTCATATTAATCTATTAATCTGTTGCATTTCAGTATGCTTTATGTCAAACTATTTACGAATGAAGTCCGAGTGAAAGGCGACACCAGTCCGTGCGCCGCCGATGTCTGCGTGGTGATCAGAATAAACGTCAAGGCGGACGATATGAGCACCACCCACTGTAGAGAACTGGACACGCCCACTCCTCCGGCTAAGGTACGACGTCATCATAGCATTTGTTATTATTATATATCCTAAATAAATTGCACGGGAAAGGTTTGCTACCAATAATGATATAACAAAAAATGTTTTGATATATCCCATGGATATAAACCCATCTCTAGTGCTACATATGTAAATGTTTTATTTTTATCATTTTTTTTATGAAATGAACGGGACAACGATTATCTTTTTTATTTTATCGTCCAGTTATGCTTACTATTCTTTTGTGTTTTTTGTTTATTTTTAGTAACTGCGTCATCAATTTATTACCTATGCTTACTTCCTATATCATATATTCCTACTTACTCTATTATATATTCTAACTAAATATACTATATTCTTACTACTAGTATACATTGTAGCTAAATATGATATATTTTCTTACTTACTGATGTCATTACTATATTATGTAGTACGTATTCTTACTTTCTATTCGGGAACATAGGAAAATGAAACAACAGTTCAACAGCCTACTAGATATTTATGATACATTTGTATAAGGTATATGTTATTTCTTACAGAGATCCGTTGCCAAGAAGAGAAGTGATGATACTCTATCATTCGATACATACTACGACGGACCAGAACCGGTAAAGCAATAACCTGTTCTTATGCCCAACTCTGCATTTTGTACTCAAGCCTTATTTCTTGTTCCGGTCACAGATTATTAAAAAGTCTAATTTTGTTCATTGTCCAGGTTTGGAAAAAAGGAAGAGCTTTAAAGCTGAATACTGTTTTCAATATTTAGAATTTTTTATCATTTACATGTTTTATGCGTGTTAAAACGAAAACTGGCTTCGTCACAGACTGTATGCTGGAGCATGAGAACAATTGCGTGAATACGGGCCTAGGCGATATACACGGTAACAATACATAACTTATCTAGAATTGATTGACATGATCATGTGTGGTCGAGTGTAACCAAAACTTAGAATAGCACAGATTACAAATTTACTGTAGATATTTAAGCGGGCTTATAATTTCGCGATTTGACAAAAACAAATAACAATAATTGACATTGATTATAGTTTCAAAATCTATAGACGTGCTAAACGTTAATGTTTTTGAGCTTTAGCACAGAGACGAAATATTCGCCATATGAGGTAAAAACAAAATCTATAGACGTGCTAAACGTTAATGTTTTAGAGCTTTAGCACAGAGACGAAATATTCGCCATATGAGGTAAAAACAAAATCTATAGACGTGCTAAACGTTAATGTTTTTGAGCTTTAGCACAGAGACGAAATATTCGCCATATGAGGTAAAAACAAAATCTATAGACGTGCTAAACGTTAATGTTTTAGAGCTTTAGCACAGAGACGAAATATTCGCCATATGAGGTAAAAACAAAATCTATAGACGTGCTAAACGTTAAAGGCCCAATATACGTAACTTCAGGAAAATATTCGTTAATCTGAAAAATTTTGAAAAAAAATCCAGTTGATAACCATGCAAAAATAAGCCTAAAACGAAGTAAACCTGAGCGGTAACTAGCGAGAAACTCCTGATCGAAAAATCCAAAGAATTGAAAATCATTCAGGTGGGGCCCACTTCAATAACAAACCGCAGGTAGAAGACAGTCAAAATGGTCGCGTGTTTACAAATACCGAGTTTCAACTGCTGCCGTACCGATAACCGCGTAAGAAGTCATCTTGAATATTGCTGAAATCAATTAATCTTAACTAAATCTATAAAAATAATAAATTATTAGGCTTGATTTTCGCATCAAGTTTTGCCGAAAGTTACGTATATTGGGCCTTTAATGTTTTTGAGCTTTAGCACAGAGACGAAATATTCGCCATATGAGGTAAAAACAAAATCTATAGACGTGCTAAACGTTAATGTTTTTGAGCTTTAGCACAGAGACGAAATATTCGCCATATGAGGTAAAAACAAAATCTATAGACATGCTAAACGTTAATGTTTTAGAGCTTTAGCACAGAGACGAAATATTCGCCATATGAGGTAAAAACAAAATCTATAGACGTGCTAAACGTTAATGTTTTTGAGCTTTAGCACAGAGACGAAATATTCGCCATATGAGGTAAAAACAAAATCTATAGACGTGCTAAACGTTAATGTTTTAGAGCTTTAGCACAGAGACGAAATATTCGCCATATGAGGTAAAAACAAAATCTATAGACGTGCTAAACGTTAATGTTTTTGAGCTTTAGCACAGAGACGAAATATTCGCCATATGAGGTAAAAACAAAATCTATAGACGTGCTAAACGTTAATGTTTTTGAGCTTTAGCACAGAGACGAAATATTCGCCATATGAGGTAAAAACATTAGAGATAACAAGGCGTCACCAAAACCATAATCCGAACCCAAAATCGATTAAACTATAGTTTGTACTGTATGTTTATGTCTTTGTCAACTAGGACTGGGGAGCAGGCCCTACCGCCCCTTTCACAACTAGGGCTCCGATTGACGGAGGATACGGCGAATGGAGCGAGTGGGGAAGCTGCAGGATGGGTGAGTGCCTGGAAACCAGATAAGTTCAACTATACATTAAGTTTATATTGGTGGAAACATACATAGTAAAAATAAGAAAAAATAGTATATGTTAATTTATCACAGCGTTACAACATATGTGCTAATTATATTTCAGCTTTAACATACACGGACAAAGCAGGACAAACAACAATTATACCACATGACTAACAGCAGAATATACCTTCGTCACAACAGAAGACAAAATGCAACGAAAAATAACCATAGCTTCAACACGCAACGACAATACATTTTCATCAAAATGAAATAGTAAGGACAAAATTTAAACAGCGTCAACATACGACAAAATATCAAACAGCGTAAACATACGACAGAATATTAAACAGGGTCAACATACGACAAAATATTAAACAGGGTCAACATACGACAACATTTCAAACAGCATCAAACACGAGGACGAAACTTACCATAGCATCAACATACGACAAAATATTAAACAGCGTCAACAAACGACAAAATATCAAACAGCGTCAACATACGACAAAATATTAAACAGCGTCAACATACGACAAAATATTAAACAGCGTCAACATATGAATACATTTCAAACAGCATCAAAACACAAGGAAGAAACTTACTACAGCATCAACAGACGACAAAATATTAAACAGTGTTAACATACGACAACATATTGAACAGCGTCAACATACGACAAAATATTAAACAGCGTCAACATACGACACCATTTCAAACAGCATCAAAACACAAGGACGAAACTTACTACAGCATCAACATACGACAAAATATTAAACAGCGTCAACATATGACAAAATATAAAACAGCGTCAACATACGACAAAATATAAACAGCTTCAACATACGACAAAATATAAAACAGCGTCAACATATGACAAAATATCAAACAGCGTCAACATACGACAAAATATCAAACAGCGTCAACATACGACAAAATATCAAACAGCGTCAACATACGACAAAATATTAAACAGCGGCAAAACACTAGGACAAAACTGACCACATCGTCTTCAAACGACAATATATAAAACAGCGCCAAAACGCACGGATAAAATACACTACAGTGACAAAACAGACGATACAAAAAATTATAAGCTGGCACCAAAAGAATCTGTGCTCACTCTTCAACAAAAAAATCATGCTCATCCCTCAACAGATGTGAAACTATGAATGGAACAATGAAATAACTGTTTGATATATAAGATTGGATTTAACCAGTCCAGTAACAGAATATGTGAGTAACACGTGTGGTGTTATACATCTACAGACATGCTGTCAGTGAGGACTCGCACCTGTGATGATCCTATTCCGAGACACGGCGGCATGGGTTGTTTCGGTCCAAAGGAAGAGGCACAGGATTGTGTAGACGATTTGGGGTGAGTAGTTCAGTATAAATTGTCAACGATTGATATTTTTTGTTTCACAGGTAACCTATGCACATGTGCCTGCGAATATGTTTCAGCTTGTTTTTGGCTTTAACTGAGGTTTTTAGACCAAAGTGTAAACGAACTGCACATGGAAAGCGACACTGCAAAGCAAATTACAGTTGTTAAAGTGTAGAAAAAGAGAAATAAAACGTATGATGCTGGATATCTTTTAGATTGTGTTCATGGTTTTCTTGCACATAAAATTCTCATTAATTATTTTAATGTTGAAATGTTTGTACACGACAACTAAAGTGTATTGCATGGCTATAAAATGTCGATATTTGTCAGCTAATCATGCAATTTAAAAACATATATCAGATGTCACATTGAACAATATTTTTCACGGGAAAGAGTAATTAGAATCGAAGATAGTTTCGGCTGATATTATTAACTGTTGGGTGTTCCCGATCTGAAGCAAAACTGAATTTTTCCATGTACTGTGTATTTTGTTCTCTCTTTAAGGCCCAACAACGATGTTGGTATCCCAAACGACGATGTTATACCTAACGACGACGATTTTATGCCAAACGACGATTTTATGTCGGCGCTCCGAAGGCTGCTAGTTGACAGCAAGACAAAACTCTGAATGGTTGTTATACTATCTTCTAGAAATAAAAAATTTTGATACATGCAGATTTTGTTTTCTTTCAAAGTTCATTTAATAAATGTTCAAACACCTTGGCGACTTCTACAGTTTGGGAGTTGATTATCTATATTTTTCATTAGTTTTCTAATGTTGTTTAAATTGCCAGTGTGTTAGGTAACCATGTATTTACATGATATCTTAATAGCAAAGAGGAAGACATAGCCTCACTGTGCACTTTGGGGACGAGACATTTACTTGGGGGTGACCTAGTTTTTCGATGAACAGACGATGCTTACTCTTTGGGAACACCTGGTCTTATTATCCTGTACGGATTACAATGCTTTCCGTGTAAACCTTTTCTTTGTTCATATTTTGCCTCTAAATCAATCGATTTTGAGATAGGATTATGGTTTTACAGAGGCTTCAGTATTTTCATAAATTTGGCAAAAATGAAAGTTAATTGCCAACACAAGACCCTGCAATATAGCAGCCAATTGTTTCTTTGTTATTGGAAAGGCTTGACAATGTTAACATCACTATTCCTTAAAATAAACTGGGGACCTTCGTGCTACATGCCAAATATCAGTACCCCGAGCACTTTGGTTATTTAGAAATTGTTTGAAGATTTTAACACATTTGACCTCTGTGAGCTTAGAAGCTAGGTAAAGGTCATTCGTTTGAACAAATTTGATAACTTCCCATCCATGCATACTAAAGCCCCAAAATCATTACCCTTGAATTTAAGTTATTGAGAAGAAAAATGTTTACCTCTGTGATCGTGAAAGATGGTGGTGGTCATTCAGACTTGGTAGCTCTAAATCCAAGCATACTACAGGCTTGATTTCAGTGCTTTGTGTCATGTGATTATTGAGAAGCTGTTTGAAGATTATATGAAATTTGACGTCTGTGACCCTGAAAAGGTATTCGTTAAACCAAACTTTAAAAGGCTAACTTTCTTCCAAGTGTGCTACAAGCGTCAACATCAGTACCCTGTGCCTTTTGGTTTTTAAGAAGTTGCGTTACAATTTTAAGGTTTTTTTGTGGCATTGAAATTCGGTCAATGTCTTTCATTTGAACACACTAGATAGCCCATCTTTCCAGAATGGATGTGCAGATTAAATATCAGTACCCTGGACC
Organism: Mimachlamys varia; assembly: GCA_947623455.1. Taxonomy (NCBI): domain Eukaryota; kingdom Metazoa; phylum Mollusca; class Bivalvia; order Pectinida; family Pectinidae; genus Mimachlamys; species Mimachlamys varia. Next base: position 33,610,934 of record OX392545.1, read on the forward strand.
TTTAGTTAATGAGACACTGTATGAAGAGTTTTAACACTTTTGACCCCTGCGTCATGGAAAGTCGGTCAAGGCCATTCATTTGACAAACTTAATACTCCTTTATAACAGCATGCTACATAACACATAACAGTAACCTGGGTCTCTTGGTTAACGAGGAGAAGTTGTTTGAAGATTGCTAAGGCTTTGGACACACGTGGCCCTGAAAGTAAGTCAAGATCATGTATCTGAAGGAATTTAATAGCCATCCATTCCAGCGTGATACTGAACCAAAATCATGACCTTGGACGTTTTCATTATTGAGAAGATGTCGTTTAAATATTATAAAATAATTTACCCTTGTGATGATGCAAATAATTCAATGTCATTCATTTGAACAAAACTGGTAGCCAATCATTTCAACATGCTACTGAGCCAATGTCTTGACCCTGGGTCTATTGGTAATTTAGAAGAAGTTTTTTTTTAAAGTAAAGAGTTAAAGATGAGCAAAATACCGATCACAGTATTATTTCAGTTGCCCTTTGAGCAGGTAAGCTAAAAATAGCAAATAACAAACTGTCAAAGTCAAAAATCAAAGATGGCCTCCTGATGACCATATTGTTTTTCGGATCAACTAAAAAAAATTGGAAAATGCACCACCAGGCACCAAGGGGAACCTATATTTGAAATTTGAAAATGATCCATCCAGCACTTCTGAAGAAATAGTGATAACAAACTTTCAATGTCAAAATCAAAGATGTCCGCCTTCCGGCAATTTGGTCTTTTCCTATGAGTCCCAAAATTAAAATGGTACAACTACTGACCAAGGGAAACCTACATATGAATTTTGATTTTATTTTTGACCAGTTCTAAACCAAATGGGCACAACTGGGTAGGAAGAGAACATGAATATGAAATATGAGAATGATTAATATAGAACTTCGAGAATATTATTGATTAACTTTCCATGTCATCATCCAGGAGGGCCAGCTTTCAGCCATTTTGTTTTTAAGATCAGTCCTAAAATCCTAAGGGAACAACAAGGGCTTTGATAGCTAAAAAGTAACAAGAATTATTTAATGACAGACCATGGACCAAGGATACAGGGGGATTGGACTATAGCTAAAGAGTATCAAGAATTGTTTAATGACGGACCATGGATCGTGGATGTAAGAAGATTCGAAAGCTCAAAAGTAACAAGAAATGCACATATTCATTTGTACCATATAGATTTATTAAAGGACTTATATAACTTATTAAATAACATTCTAAGATTACAACTATGTTAAATTTTACAATTTATTTCCAAATTTGCACATTAAACACACCGCCAAAACAATATTAAAAATCTTTATTACACACACTAAGCACTTAAGGATCCTTGTCTCACGGTTTTATATTTATAAATATCTGTTATTTTGTAAATCAAATTTATTTATTTACTGATTTAAAGTCCCTTAACTGTATTTTTGAAGCAAAGACGTGTGTGGACACTTCTGTTTACTAAACACCAGTAGCTTATTCCTTTAAAGTGGATTCAAATCATAGTATAACATATATATAGCCCGCTCACTTTCAACCTTCAAAACACTGCTACATACATGTAGCATGGCCTAGCTGACTTTCTACCCCTGGAACACTGCGGTTGAAGAAATCTATCTGTATTACTTTTCATAAATGCTCAACAATATAAGAATGGTTTTCTTATTGAAAGTGATTTTTTTCAATCAAATCTACAAATCAGTTTCGGACTTTCCAGTGCCTTATTAGTTTCTTAAACTTGCACTTTTTATTTTTACAAACAAATTCTCTAATATTTCTAATATACTCAATGTTTAAAAAGTGAATGTTTTGAAATGTTTATCTGCATCCACTTAACACAAGCCTAGAATTTATATTTTTTCAAATAATAAATCATGTCATGGAAAATACATAATGAACACATTTAATGTTAATAAAAAAACCCATGTAACTCATTTTCATACACAAGAAATTTAATTCATAATGCCATTATTGAAAGTATGGTGCAACTTCAGATTAGACTTTTAAATGATATGAAATTAAACCTTGCAAACACATTTCTCCTGATTTTTTAAGTAAATCTGTATTGTACAATCATTAATAATTTTTTTAAGAAATTAATTCAAATATAAGTATACATTGTGTATGATACTTGAAAACTCATGAAATCTTGAATAAACAAGAAACCCACCATTGATGGTTTTTATTTGATCCTACAAGTTTGATCTTTTCCCTTTTTTCCTTCCTTTATATATTTAATCTTTGTTAAATGAAATTTGAGAATTTGTCTTAAAAATTGTCAGAAGTTGAAAGATGGTTGCTTGTCAGCAATATATTTTTCTGATCAGTTCTAAAATTAATAGAGCACAACTAAGGACCAAAAAGGATCTACATATGAAATTTGGGAAAGATTTCTACTATATTTCTAAATAATACCATATGTAGTTTTCAAAGACAAAATCCAAAATCGAAGCTGTTTGCAATATTTTGCTCGCGGATCAGGCCGAAAATGGGACCATGCACAATAATCCATCCAGTACTTGTCAAAATATAATGATCACAAACTGTTACTGTCAACATCAAAGATGGCCGCCTGAAGGCCATATTGCTTTTCAGGTCAGCTGGAAAACTGGACAATGCACAACTAAGAATGAAAGGAAAGTTGCATATGAAATTTGAGAATGCTCCATCCAGTACCTCTCAAGAAATAAATTAAAGATCACAAGGATTGTTTAAACACAGATGGACGACAGGCGGACAGATGGATGGACCACAGACCACGGACACAGGGTGATTCAAATAGCCCATGATCTGATGATTGTAGGCTAAAAAAGGGTAGTTTAGTTTTCATCAATTCAAAAAAGGTAAGTATTTAATCCAATGGTTAAGTTTCATTATGCAATTATGAAAAAGATACACATGGTGCAATTCAACTTTAAAGAAACAAAGAGTTATTAATCCCAGAAACAGATTATATACATTGTTGTTAAAACACTGAATACACAACACTTAACAAGCACAGTGTAATTCAATGTTTAGCAAAAAGAATTTTTCATTAATTTTCTACCATGTATTGTTCTTATTTTAGATATTCTCAGGGAACAAGAGATCTTGTAAGGAGATACAAACATGTATTATCATAGGTACTGGTAGCGTATATCATTACCAAGATGTAATGATGAAATCAACTTGTAACACAGTGAAATACAAAACTTTTTATGCCACCAATTGATAAGACCTTTAAAACTGTTCAAACTAGACAATATGGTGAATTACTGTATTCCATTGAAGGTAAAAGACTCTTCAATGTCAAAGGTCAACATGTAGGTCAGAGTGACCTATTTTTGATACATTACAAAAAACATCTCAAGGTGAACCGAAAAGTAGGAAGTTCCAGTGACCTGTATGAGATAGAGCCCAGACAAACTATTTTTAAATGTAGGTCAAAGGTCAGAATGTATGTCAGAATGACCCATTTTTTTTTCACGACCTTACTAAGGTGAATCCATGCCCCCATGCCAGTTAAGCATCTAGTTCCAGTGACTTGTACTGTAAGAAACAGAGCCAGACAAACTATTTCTTAAATATAGGTCAAAGGCAAAAATGTAGGTCAGAATTACCCAATGTTTTACATGACACACTGCCTTATTAAGGTGAATCCATGGCCCCAGTTATGCATCTAGTCCAAGTGGCTTGTACTGTGAGAGACGGAGTCAGACAAACTATTTCTTAAATATAGGTCAAAGGCAAAAATGTAGGTCAGAATTACCCAATTTTTTACATGACACACTGCCTTATTATATATACAGTATAAAGGTGAATCCATGGCCCCAGTTATGTATCTAGTCCAAGTGGCTTGTACTGTGAGAGACAGAGCCAGACAAACTATTTCTTTGATGTACATAGGTCTACATGTACATCAAAATGTAAGTTAAATGATCACTTTTGAAACATAACACATGTACAATACCTCCCCAAAGTAAACCAACATCCAAAGTATGAAGTTCCAGTGACAAGTAAATTAGGCCATAGAGCCTGGGCAATATACATGAAACAGAATGACAGACAGAAGGATGGAAGGACAGAAGGCAAGAAGGAAGGAAAGACGACACAAAGCAATAATCACCCCCTCGCTGTTCCTGCTTGGTGACTAATTATATTGCTACTGGAGGATGATTGTCACCAAGTAATAACAATTTCCTACTGAAAATTGACAAATATTCCCAAAAGTGTTACTTCCATATACAGAGTCTAGAGAAGAAGATTTTTTTTAAAATTTTGGTTAATTAATTTCCATTTTGGGGCTCTGCCCTTGTCCCTGCAGTTGCAGCAGGAATAGTAATTTTACAGATGAATATTCTTGCCAAGTTTGAATAAAAATCTGTTCACTGGTTCTGGAGAAAGAAAGTTGTAAAAGTTTACAGCACATGTGTACAAGCTAAAAGGACACAAACAGGCAAAGGATTTAACTTGGACCAAGTAAGCGCCCAAGTTCCTAAAAACAATCCCCACCTCTGAATTATAATTTTATCTATACTCTGCGAAAATTCACCACATTGATGGTACTCCAATCTGACTAATTACACCCAAATCTGATTAAAATACAGATCTTACAACATCCAATAAGAGGTCACATTCAGAAGACCCTTTTCGCCTCATTACTTAACACTAAAATAATTTTCAAATGATCTGTCATTTTGCAGCAAGCCATTTCATCACATTATTCCACATGAACTTTTTGATGACAAAATGACTAAACGGACAAATGCGATTATGCAAGCTTGGTCGCCTCAAAATTTCACTGTCAAGATTCTGAAAGTAGTAATTTGATTGGCTTACGCAAAATTTCATCAGGGCGCGACCCCCTATGGGATTTTCGCAGGTATTAACGCAGCAGAGATAAGTTCATGGAATGGCGTAGAGTTCACGATATGGTTTTAATCAGATTGATTACACCCATGCATGATTTAACAAATTTAGGGCTCAGTGCGTACCATGGCAGCCTTGAGGATTACAAAAGAACACTAGTTGGATCCTCTGATGTAAAAAGAATAAATTGGTCGCCTAATGTTTTAGTTGAGTGGCTCAGAAGTTGCTCCTTTGTGCTCTTCAAAGGCAAAAAGAATCTACGTCAGCAGACAACTTTTTTTGCTGGAGGTCTCTAGACCAACCATACAGCTAGTTGTGGGCCTTCCATTGGTTCTGATATGTTTCGGGGTAGCAGACACTAAAAATGAGCGTTACCCTTGGAGTATTGAAGTGTAACAGGAGAGGAAAAATGCATGGCCAGAACATGATTCGAACCTGGGACCTTCCTAACTCTTGACAGACGCTCAACCAATTGAGCTATCTTGTCGCCGACGATCGACCCAGTCCAGGTCCCAGGATCATGAAACAATCTTAGACTTCAGATTATGCTTAGCCAATCATGTATGAGGTTACTTTTTGAAACGTTAATCGTGATTGGCTAAGTCAAAACTTAAGACAAATTTAGACTTAAGATTGTTTCATGATCCTGGGACCAGATCTGCTACAGAGGCAAAGGCTTATAATAGCAGTGTTTTTGATACCTTAATTTTATAGCAACCTGTTCCTTATTAAAGTTGGAAATTATTATAGGATCTTCAGATGAATTGGGAAATATACTTAAATTTTATTTAATTTTGGAAAAATAACACAAGTTTTCATTGGGGGAAATTAAACAGCCTTATATCGGCTGTAAAAATGGACAATAAATAACTGGTTATATCAACAGGCTTGGGGTTATTGCTGAATAAATCCAGTAAATGGACAGCCCCCCATACATATCTTTTTGTCTTAAAAATTTGATTCCACAGATTTATCTATACGTACAAATGTCAAAGATGAACCTTACATGTAGAGAATTGTAGCGTCAGGTCAAAGTTCATATTCACTTGTTCACAGAAATATAAATATTGTTACATTATTTCTTGCAGAAACCCATATAAAAACCCATTCATGTACAGTATTTTAATTTGAAACCAGATAAAAAACATATAATTATATACATAAATTGATAAATACTTGGTTATTTGCACTTTTTCAGAAAAATGGTGTATGGTAGTGTGAAAATAAATCGCCCACAAATAAATGTTATTTTAAACAGTATCCTCCAACTGTTTCAATCACATGGTTCAACAGGATGAGTAAGGATGTGTTTATCAAGATTAATCTTCTGTACAAATGCCTTTCCACAAATATAACACTCATATCTTTTATCATCGTAGTGAATCCTCATGTGAACTGTCAGATTCCAACCCCGTCCGAAGGCTTTGCCACACAGTTCACATATGAACGATCGTTCACCGAGGTGCGATTTGGCATGCCGCCTCATACAACTGCTGTCGCTGAAACTTTTGCCGCATGTCTCACAGCTGTAGGGCCTCTCACCTGTGTGTGAGCGGATATGACTTTCCAGGTATGCCTTCTGTGTATAGCCTTTACCACAGAACGAACAGATATGTGGTTTTTCCTCAGCGTGGCAGAGCATGTGTGACTTTAAACTCCAACTCTGAGTGAATGCCATTTCACAAACATCACACTTAAACGGTTTGATGCCGGAATGAATTCGCAAATGTCTGCGGTAATGACTCTTGTCAGCGAAGCCTTTTCCACAAATTTCACACAAGAATGCTTTTTCTCCCGTGTGAGATCGGACATGGGTGTAGAGACTGGCAGCACGTGTGAAGGTTTTGTCACAGAATTCACATTTGAACGGTCTGTCACCTGTGTGAGTTTTTAAGTGAGATAACATATTGCCAGAGAATTTTAGTTTTTTACCACAGACCTTACACTCCTTGAATTTGTCGTCCACGTGGATTTTTACATGGTGTCGCCATGTTGACTTTCTGGTGAAGGTCTTTGAACATGTATCACAGTTAAAGACTTTACCCTTCGAGTTACTGTTTCCTGTTGTTTTCACTTTTGATTTTTTCTTCTCCTCACAACTTTTTATCAACCTTTCCAACACAAATTTGTCTACTTGTCCTATTGCTTGTTCATCAGTTTTGTCTTCCTTAGCATCAGATTCTTCTACTTCATCTTCTGTACTACTTCCGTAATCTGATTTTAATTGGCTACCAGTAGATTTCTTTTGTTCCATTTCATTAACAGATACCAGTTTCAATGAACTGCAAAAGCTTTCCTGATCCTGATCACTCATAGTCGCATCAGTGTCACCAAGATGTTTGGTAGCAGTCTGATCTGTTGTGTCACTCTTTGACAAGTTTTGACGGACAAGTGTAGAATGCATTGAGTAGTCGAGTGGGACATTCTCTTCGGCTGGGCCATCACTATCTACCTCGTAATCACTATCATTACTCGTGGAGGGTTCTATCAACTTTTCCTGGCAATGTTTCTTGTTATTATCATTCGGAACTAAATTATCTGTTATATTTTCTTCATTACATGCGTCTTCCAATTTGAATTTCCTTTTTTTAAATGTCATTTTGATGGGAGACTTGACTTTAATCGGTGTCTTTGTTGGTATATCTTTTTCCAATGTTGCTATCTGTGCCCTGGAGAGGTCAAACTGTGACCTTGAAACGTTGTTCATGTTTATCTCCACTCTACCTTTCCTAGACAAATACATGTGTGGTTCAACATCCCCATTATCATCAAATCTCGTCTCTGAACAGGATTTGTTCTGTATAATTTCACAATGCTGATCCAAGTTACCTCCCCTTGCATTCATCAATCCATCGGAACATGAAGGATATTCAACACTGTCAACATTCGCAAATGTCTGATTACCTCCCTTGCCTTTCTCTAAATTCCCTGAATCACTTTCTTGTGAAATTGATGGTTTCGTGTCACTTTCAACATTTTGATTTTTCTGATCACACAGTAATGATGAAGTTAGGTTACTCTTTTCCCTTGGCAGAAAGTTCAGGTGCATTTCTGTCTCTGACTGAAGATCACTTTCAAACTGAACAACAATGTTGTCCGCAGAGTTCGAGGAGACAGAGGTTGGTTCAGCAGCAGTTTTTTCTCCCCTGGAAAGATTCAACACCACAATTTCATCATTATAGTTCCAAGTACTATAATTAACAGTTCTATCGTCCAAAGTGTCTTCCTGGCTGCTGAATACTGAAGAACTTTCACCATCCTTCAACGATTTTCCATGGTTGACTTGCTGAAAGAAGTTTCCGATTTCCATTTTTGTAATGCCTGAATTACTTCCCCTTGTTTCTTCATTTCCCTGACCTTCTGCAGCCAGAAGAAAATGTTCTGATGTGTATTGAACATTCGGGGCAGATTTCGAGATAAGATACTCACTTGTTAAGTCAAGACCTTGGGATGTTGTAATACCACCGCTGAGTTCATTCATTTCACCCCAATTCTGTTTCATGCTAGTGTCTTCAGCATTTTTATCAATGTGCTGTTTTTGATTTCTTTCAGCCATTAAAGAAAAGTCAAGATAAGCTTCCATTTCGTCTTTATCCATGGTTATAGATAATCCAAATCTCCTCTTATTTATCTCATATTATTGTTACTATACAATCAATAAGTAGAAAGATAACATTTCCATTTCTTGTTAGATCCATCCCATCTACTGGCCATGAGGCAGAGTGACGACTCTGCTAAGGAAACATTTTCCGGGTGCTGACATGAATTCTTGAATCTCATCTGAAGTGTCGGGTTTTTTTTAACCTAAAACAGAGAAAATAAAAGTTATAAACTGAAAAATGTATTCTCCGTCAAGCTGGTGGAAACTATAGATCAAGATTTAGAGATTGTTAAAAATCCAATTTACTATATGTACACTTTGTATGTATAATATGCATAATTATCAACCAGGAAATGGTCAAGATTTGATCTTGATCTAACGTATAACTGTCATACAAATTACTTTTATATTGTTGATATTACTTCTTTGACCCATGTCATATAAATATACATATATTTAACAATGAAATCAAAGTACTGCCTTCCACATTGTGCTGATGCAATATTAATGCTAACAAACTCAAGATTTAATGTCTAGGCTTATTAGCGAGTGCTATAAGCTTGGGATATCAACTTGACAAACTCAAGATTTAATGTCTAGGCTTATTAGCGAGTGCTATAAGCTTGGGATATCAACTTAGGTTAATAGCTAGTGTAGAGTGTAATTAACTATTGTTATTAGTTTGTTATACCAGCTTATGATATAAGCTAGTGTTATTAGCTAGTGTATAATTAACTAGAATGTTATAAGCTAGGGTGCATTAAGCAAAAGTGTTATAAGCTTAAGCCTTACTCACTAGAGTATATATTACCGAGAATGTTATTAGCCAGTGTTATTAGCTAGAGTGCATTTAGCCAGATTGTTTTAAGCTTAAATGTCTTTAGCTAGAGTTATAAGCGAGAGGGCTTTTAGCCATAGTGTTATAAGCTAAAGTGTCCTTACTTAGCGTATTACCAACTAGAATGTTATTACACAGTGTTATAAGCGAGAGGGCTTTTAGCCATAGTGTTATAAGCTAAAGTGTCCTTACTTAGCGTATTACCAACTAGAATGTTATTACACAGTGTTATCAGCGAGAGGGGTTTTAGCCAGAGTGTTACAAGCTGAAGCGTTATTACTTAGAGCGAATAAGCTTGTGCTATTAGATAAAGCATTGTCAGTTAGTGATATACATGTATGCTAGTTTTTGGCTGCTAGTGTTATCAGATAGTGATATTAGCTGAAGTGTTATTAGTTATAGGGTGTTTTTAGCTAGTGATATTAACCAAAGTGATGAGCTAAGGGGAAATCCCAACAGCTCATGCTTGTAAAGCAACCTTAATCAATGCAAATCATTTGCATTTATGCCCCAAATTTTCTCTGGCCCGACATCCAACTTCTAAGACATTTTGACTGATAAATTGTCTGATATGGGGCTAGAGAACATGCTATATGAAAATACATACTTATTTGATACTGTTTAGAGGCTGAGAGTTTTGATGTGCTGACAATAAAACTTGACTATGACATAACACATACTGTTCATACTTCACATGTAATATATATTGATAATGAATTATTTATTGATGCTATTGTAGCCAGGTGTAGTAAGCAGGTTATCACCTGTATGTCCCTGCATGCACAGGGACATTTTCACAGGTAGCACGGGCTTCTGTCCCGTGTCACCTGGTTACTGTCACATGGTCCTTATTTCTGCCAGTAGGCTCCTTGGTTTTCAATTGTTCAAAATGTTCCACCTGGGCAGATTCCCAAGTTTTTAACTATATTGTAGGCCATTGGGTAATCAAATAATCAGCAAAATATACTCATCCAGACTAAAACGGAAGATGAATATAATATCTTTGTTCAGACTTCCTGACCGTAAGCCACACTATGATACCATTTGGTGGCGGACAAATGACATGTTTTCATATATCACAGCTAGTGCACTACGTCCCCTCACAGGAAATCATGGTTTCAGGGGCAGAGAAAACTCATGATAAGGATACAAAAAAAAAATTGGAAATCTTCTTTACTGTTTAAAAATGCTAGTCATAATAAATTACTGTATTTTTTATGGAGACTAGTTTTGTCTTCAGCCTTATCAGACTAAAGTTAACGTTAACCTGGCTATAACACCTAAATATGTACATGACTTCCCAGGGCGTTTAAATTGGAGTAACTGCAAGCAATTTTAGATGAGATGTTCTATAACTGCAACACAGGTGTTTGTGGACATGAATGTGATTTTTTTTCTCATTAAAAATAGAAGGTAACATGACATGTAACAGACAAATATGTATGCAGTGCTTCATAATAATATTATGTTAAATTATAAAGTTCATAATAACAACCCATGCAGAGTAGCCTTATAAAGGCGTCTCTGCATATATGTTATTGTGAACTATACTGTATGCTAGCATTCTATTTTTGATGGGAAAAAATCACATTCATGTCCACAAGCACCTGTGACCACGGAAACCACACATATACTTTTAAGATAAGTAAACAATATAGCATATACATAAATAGTAAATATTGCGTATTTCAACACGTAAAATTGTACTTGTCCCTGTGGTTGAAACAAGTACATGTATGCAAGAGGAAATTACAAACAGTAAAATTATTCTAAATGCATGAAGTTTTCTACGCATTGCGTGAAGGTAGGTCATGTCCACAGGAACAACAGAACGAAATTACCATTTTAAACAACATGACTAAAGTACATACATAATTGTGTTGAAGATCTGCTGTTTGCAAGAAATAAAATCTTGCTTTTAATTCTTTGTCAGTTCCTTTTCCCTCAGGCGTCGAATACGGAAATGAGCGCTTGATACTAATAAACAATAATGTGGACCGTCATGACATAATATCCGGAAATAGTTTTCTATGTATACGCAACATTAAGGCTATCTGTGGTTATATTTATAATTAGTGCATTCAAAAATGCAAACTTTGTAAAATATTTAAATGAAGTTTAAAAGCAATATTACCTAACCTCAAAATGGAAAAGTGGAAATTAAAAATAATTTATCCGGAAAATAGTTTAGTTTCTACGTAATCAGGATCGGTTGGACGTTTAAAGTTGAAAAACGTGTTGCATGTTAAAAAGATGGTCCAATATTTACATTGATGGATGACAATACCTGGCATTGTTCGATGTAGCAAGGGGAAAAAAAGGTTCTGCCAACATGTTGTGAGTTTAATTCTGATACTTTGTATTACAAAAACTTCGGACATTATACTGAAGTCAGAACATAGACGATTCGTCCAGCTGATTTTCTTCTCAAGATTAGACTTCACATGGATAATGAAATGACTGGTTACCGAAACGACTAGAACTTGAGTTTGGTAGTAGATGCACATGTCAGGTACAAATGGTCCTGTTCAGCCTGAGTCTCCTCTAACCAAAGTGTGTTATAAACTTCTCTGCCCTTGTAACAAATTTAAACATTTTGACATATATTTGTGTGGCAGATTTGAATTGTACATAGGATTTAGGTCGCCTTCTAGCTTCGCGCTAGAGGGAATTTCCCTTTAGCACAGTGGTAGAGCGTCCGACTAGGAACCTGGAGATCGAGGGTTCGATCCCAGGTGGAAGCACACTATTCTCTTTCCTGTTACAAATGGTGTCCATGGCCCTCCCTGTGGTGACAGTGGAGTTAGAACCTGGGTTGTGGTGTTCGGGGGCGAACACATTTAAAAGGGGGGAGTAGTGTGGCAGATTTGAATTGTACATAGGATTTAGGTCGCCTTCTAGCTTCGAGCTAGAGGGAATTTCCCTTTAGCTCAGTGGTAGAGCGTCCGACTAGGAACCTGGAGATCGAGGGCTCGATCCCAGGTGGAAGCACACTATTCTCTTTCCTGTTACATTTGTGTATATAGTGTACATGTGTACACAATCACCCGGTAATTGTTTGGAATTAATTAACTGCAATCGTTTGGTTGTGAGAGCTTTCAGGTGCTGACAACAAAGGGTGACTATGATAAAACAGATGCCTCATCGATCACATAAATTGTTAGTGCCCAAAAATCTGAACCTTTTAAAACTTTAAAGTTACATCTTCAGGTGCCTCAACAGCTGAAGGCTACATATACATGTACACTGTATGTCATCAGCCCATGTCTTTTCTATCCACACGGTATATAAACGACATCCCCAAAAACATCAACTTTACTTTTAGGCTTTTTGCTAATGATACCATCATGTATCTGGCCGTAGGTTCTACGTCAGATGCAGATAGCATAGATAGCATTACAGAAAACCTATAGGCAAATTGGCACTCTTGGAAAGTCGTTGGGATATGTCCTTCCATCCCGATAAATGTTCCATTCTTTGCATCTCCAACAATACAAACCCAGTGCATTTCTCTTACAAACTATATGAAAAGGAACTAAATCATGTAACAGATGTGAAATATGTGGGAGTAACTTAACTCTCCAATCAGATCTCAAGTGGAAAGCCCATAATAATATTACCACTCCCGAACAAAACATAAACATTAGCACGTTCCAGTCCCACTCACGAACAAAACATAAACATTAGCACACTCCAGTCCCACTCACGAACGAAAACATAAACATTAGCACACTCCAGTCCCACTCACGAACGAAAACATAAACATTAGCACGTTCCAGTCCCACTCACGAACAAAACATAAACATTAGCACGTTCCAGTCCCACTCACGAACAAAACATAAACATTAGCACGTTCCAGTCCCACTCACGAACAAAACATAAACATTAGCACGTTCCAGTCCCACTCACGAACAAAACATAAACATAAGCACACTCCAGTCCCACTCACGAACAAAACATAAACATTAGCACATTCCAGTCCCACTCACGAACGAAAACATAAACATTAGCACACTTCAGTCCCACTCACGAACGAAAACATAAGCACACTCCAGTCCCACTCACGAACAAAACATAAACATAAGCACACTCCAGTCCCACTCACGAACAAAACATAAACATTAGCACATTCCAGTTTCACTCACGAACGAAAACATAAACATTAGCACACTTCAGTCCCACTCACGAACGAAAACATAAACATTAGCACACTTCAGTCCCACTCACGAACGAAAACATAAGCACACTCCAGTCCGACTCCTGAACGAAAACATAAACATTAGCACACTCCAGTCCCACTCCCGAACGAAAACATAAACATTAGCATACTTCAGTCCCACTCACGAACGAAAACATAAGCACACTCCAGTCCGACTCCCGAACAAAACATAAACATAAGCACATTCCAGTCCCACTCACGAACAAAACATAAACATAAGCACACTCCAGTCCCACTCACGAACGAAAACATAAACATTAGCACACTTCAGTCCCACTGCCGAACGAAAACATAAACATAAGCGCACTCCAGTCCCACTCACGAACGAAAACATAAACATTAGCACACTTCAAACCCACTCCCGAACGAAACATAAACATTAGCACACTCCAGTCCCACTCACGAACGAAAACATAAACATTAGCACACTTCAAACCCACTCCCGAACGAAACATAAACATTAGCACACTTCAATCCCACTCCCGAACGAAACATAAACATTAGCACCCTCCAGTTCCACTCCCGAACAAAACATAAACATTAGCACACTCCAGTCCCACTCCCGAACGAAAACATAAACATTAGCACACTCCAGTCCAACTCACGAACAAAAACATAAACATTAGCACACTTCAGTCCCACTCCCGAACGAAAACATAAACATAAGCACACTCCAGTCCCACTCCTGAACGAAAACATAAACATTAGCACACTCCAGTCCCACTCCTGAATGAAAACATAAACATTAGCACACTTCAGTCCCACACCTGAACAAAATGTTAAAGAATGTCAGCAGCCATATTGTCTAGGTCTAGTTCCCTTGTCCTAAAGTCCTCTTCTTCAAATCTTGTGCTCTCTTTATGCCCTGAAGTTGATCACTTTGGGCTCTGTTTTAAGGATTTCATACTTGCCAACTTTTTAAAATTTCCATGGGGGAGATTACGCATGCTCAGAATTGAAAACATAAATAATATGTATACATATATATTCAGAGGAAAAATAACACTTTTAAATGGCTTCTTTTGAGCTCTTCTTTCAGATGATATCATCAGATGTTTAAAAATAGGAACAGTTGAGCAAATTCCAAAGTTGAAAATGCAACATTTAAGGGTCCAAAATTGGGAGTCTCCCTCCTAAATAGGGAGGGTTGGCAAGTATGGATATCCCATGCTGAGGTGGCCTACTCTTAAGCTTATGTAGGGTAAAAATCACAACGAAGTGAAAAAGGGGGTGCTTTTAATCAGAACATCATCCATAAGATCTATATCTTATTATAAAAAATACAAGTAGGATGTATCCTTTACCATGGATTATAATAACAACATACTCAAGGGTCACTTTAAAGTTTTCTCTGCTGACTAGATATATGCCTATCAAGGTGAAACTTGTATAAACTCAAGAGTCACTTTAAAGTTTTCTCTGCTGACTAGATATATACCTATCAAGGTGGGACTTGTATAAACTCAAGGGTCACTTTAAAGTTTTTTCTGCTGACTAGATATATGCCTATCAAGGTGAAACTTGTATAAACTCAAGAGTCACTTTAAAGTTTTCTCTGCTGACTAGATATATACCTATCAAGGTGGGACTTGTATAAACTCAAGAGTCACTTTAAAGTTTTTTCTGCTGACTAGATATATGCCTATCAAGGTGGGACTTGTATAAACTCAAGGGTCACTTTAAAGTTTTCTCTGCTGACTAGATATATGCCTATCAAGGTGAGACTTGTATAAAAAATGAAGTTGGCATAGTAGTAGTTTTCATAATTAAATGACTATCAAAGCCATCCTTCATATTTATCTTTATTCTAAAGGATGACTGCTACCTACAAGTACAAACATACTACAATGATCAGTTAATAATCAAATTGAGGATATTGGGAGTCTAAATATAAACTTGTATGATTTCAGTCTTTTAAAACATGGTTTATATTATAGAATTGGTAAGGGGAAAATCTGAAAAAGAATAATACTTCATTGATTCAATGCCCTGGAAAGATTTCAGTTTCGTTCTATAAAGATGTTGTGGGTAAAGACAGGGAAATGAAATCATGATCTGAAACATTACCTGTGTACAGACATAATTCATGAAATATTTGTTGTTCACATTTTCCACAGGTTGTTATTACAGCACTAAGAATGTCGCTGAACATCCCCGGATTAGCAGTCCTCCTCATCTTCTACGTCATTATATTTCTGGTTGGAATTTATGCCGCCAGGAGGAAGAAGTGGAGAAATGGGGAACCCGATACTCTTGAAACCTCCCTAGTTGCTGGACGTAGCATTGGAGCTGTGGTCGGGATATTTACAATGACAGGTACACAGACTGTTTGCCGTGATTGTTTTGCTGATGCTTCTTATTCTTATGCATCTGTATCATGAAAATCAAGCATCTGTATCATGAAAATCAAATACTTTTTATACTTGTATTTGTTCTGAGGGTATACAAAAATTATAAATATACTTTTTGACTGAATCATTATGTGAGGTGTCAATTTGAATTAAATATTGTATTTAAGTACAATTTTAATGATCATTATCACTCGTAATGGTTTGAATCCATTATAAATTTTCAATGGTACATACAATATTTAAGTATTATAAATTGTATACCCATATCTACATTGTTATTGTTCTTTACCACAGCTACCACTGTGGGAGGAGGCTACATAAATGGAACAGCAGAATCAATAGCCACAGGAGGACTCGTATGGACACTTGCTCCATTTGGAATTTTTATTGGGCTAAGCATAGGTATTTCAGATATATGCATGTAACTAATTCTCTGTTTTTATTAAGTTCAAGGTAAGTGGCCGTGATGGCTAAGTGGTAAAGTTCTCTAGCATTCTGTAGGGACTTTCTTGCTTGTATAATTGGTACTGAATATTGCTGCCGTTCCAAATTGAAAAAAAGGAGAGATAATTTTTTTTAAAAATAATTCACTCGTCACTGTCTAAAAAGTCAGCAAGTATTCTTCATATTTCTGAGTATTACAATGAGTTACAATATTGATTGATGTTATAAGTAATTTTTATTTAAATATGCGGTTCAAATTTGAAAAGAAAACATCTCACTAAATTTTGCGGTAATCTTTCTTAGAAAATTAATGTACCAAAGATGAAGTTTGAAAAAAATGGATAAAACTTTGGTGACTCTTGGTTGAACCTCAACATATCTGTTATAGTAATGTTTCATCATATGTTCAGTATAATGTTAATTACTTTGCCAGGAGGTGTGACCTTTGCTAAGAGGATGCGGGATCAGAACTACTTGACGATGCTGGACCCGTTCCAGGAGGTGTACGGTAGCCTGGTGGTGTTCCTTATCTACGTCGCCTCTGTATGGGGTGACCTATTCTGGACAGCCTCAATACTCTCAGCTTTAGGTACAGTGGAGAATGGTTTAGATAAAGCAATATTTGTTACTCTGTGTTATAAATGGCTGATAAAAAAGACAATACCTGGTAGTCCAAATTATGTGGGTTGTTCCGCTATATACATTTTGTATGACCTAACTAGTTTCGTTATAGGATTGAAAAATGTCAAAGTTAAGGAAAAGTGTGCCGGCAGCCTTATATATATATATATATATATACCGACCCTGCTTTATTTGTCAGCTAAGACAAAGTTGTTCAGGGACCTTCACACTATTTCTGTAAATGTGATAATTTACAGAGCAGTTTCCAAAAAAAAACATTTTCATTTTTAGGTACCAGTCTGAGTGTGATTTTGGATTGGAGCCGTACCGTTGCCATAGTGTCGTCAGCTGCCATCACTGTTGGGTACACCATGATTGGTCAGATGATATCGGTGGCCTACACAGATGTCGTACAGTTGTTACTCATCACAGGGGGACTGGTAAGTATAGATCGTACCGAACCACTGGTCAGGTGACACACCTTTCAACAAAATTGCCGAAAATTCCATTCACTAATTTTATATGAAAACTGATCTCCAAGTTTCCTCTTACATATTTGACAATTCAATCTTGGGGGGACTGGTAAGTATAGATCGTACCGAACGGCTGGTCAGGTGAAAACACCTTTCAAAAAAATGTCCGAAAAATTCCATTCGCCGATTTTATATGAAAAATGATCTCCAAGTTTCCTCTCACATATTTGACAATTCAGTCTTGGCACTTATAGAACAAGGGTGATAAGTATGCATTAGAAATTTTGTTTTGCAACTTCTATAATAAAATAATATATAAATATCATTCTTACCTTGCTTTACAGGGAGACATATTCCGAAACACGTGGGTATAAATTGTCTTAATTTCTCAGGAACCCAGGGATATTTCATGACAAAAACACATTTTAGGGCATGACGTGATTAAGGGTTTCATGTGAAAAGAATAGCAGCAGTCGCTTGACTGTTCCTTTCCTTTGAATAAAAACATTTGCTTGACTTATTCCTTTCCATTGAAGACTACAGCAAAGCCAGTCAGTTTCAGTGTGCTTAAAACATGATTTTTTTTATCTACATAACAGTATCAAACTAATTGTGTCATTAAAGGCCCAATATACGTAACTTTCGACAAAACTTAAAGCGAAAATCAAGCCTAATAACTTTTTGTATTCATAGACTTAGTTAAGATTAACTGATTTCAGCAATATTCAAGATTAATTCTTACACGGTTACCGGTCTAGCAGCAGTTGAAATGCGGTATTTGTAAAACACACGTCCATTTTGAACTGTCTTCCAGTTTCGGCTTGTTGTTGAAGTGGACCCCACCTGAATTATTTTCAATTCTTTGGATTTTTCTGTCAAGAGTTTTTTGTTAGTTACCGCCCAGGTTTACTTGGTTTTAGACTTATTTTTGCATTTTTTTCAGAATTTTTCAGAATCACAGAAAATTTCCTTAAGTTACGTATATTGGGCCTTTAACAGAGCCTGCAGGGAAGCAGAGAATGTAATGTACATGTAAATAAGCTGGGCATAGTTTTCTAACTGATATGTGGAGAAATTTGAACAATGGGGACTCTGCATTTATACATATGGTTAAGAATGTTTTTATTTCCATAAGGAATATTATTGATTTGTTATGCATTGTATTTGAAAAAATCCTTTAAGAAATTAACAAAATACTTAATCTTGAAATCTAAGCCATAGGATTTTGTGTAGTGGCATAATGGTACGAATGCATAGAGAAATAATAACTTGCTGACAAAGCAGGTCAGAGAAAATTCTTTATTGTTTTTAGTAACAAAACCTCAGAAAGTCTTTCTCATTAAATAATTAATGCAAATTTACTTCTTTTTTTTTTTAGGTTCTCTGTGTGCCATTTGTGTTGACCAATGAAAATGTAGGAAACATTGGAGATACAACAAGTGACTGGATTGGCCAGTATGATACCAACACTACCAGTCTGTGGATAGACCTTTTCATTGCTATGGTAATACAGTAGACTCCGCTTAATATCACTTCTCATTTGTCCGGGAAAAACATGATATTAACCGGAACATGATATTAAAAGAAAACGTATTTTCTGACATTTTTCATCCCTCAAACCCGGAAGTGGACTTGGTTAAATGTCGTAGTGCTGTGACTCAACAGAGAAGATTGTTGAATAAAGATATTTTATCACTAACAATGTTTTTTTCACTCCAGTGACAGTATAATCTTTGGTTTTAATCTGGAATGCACTTATTTTCATATATATTGTTCGTACGTAATATTATCAGTAGGCTAGCTTCACACGAAACCAGGGACGAAACGTACTACGATTGTTTACTGCAGTAGGACTACTGTAATGACGTAACGTTAGGCATACAAGTGGCTGGTATTCTGCATCAAATTCATGTTTTGAAATCATGATACTCCGTAAATATTTACCGTTATCTTGATATGTATACTGGTTTTTCGCTTGTGAAATCTGTTGTTTGTTTAATTTCTTTAGATATTCGCTGCAAGTGCGACATCGTGTTCACAGAGTTTGTCGGTTGTATAGCGCTACCGCGAAATGAACTTTTACCTTTGAAACGTGACGTTTCATTGGATGACCTCTATATGGAAATAAAACAACCACGCGATAAGATTTAGTCTCGGCACTTATATTTATTCACCAGCCGGCCTAGAATCACGGCATGTCGGAGTCGTACTTTGGCTATTTAAAATCATAACAAAGACGATATCTCTGCATTTTACGTGAACATTAGCTTAAATTAATTAATTGGACACTTATTGTTTAAAAGACACTTTTTATTTTAATTTCAATAAATATTTCGTCATGTTTACGGAAGACCATCCACTTGTAAGCCTTCTTCACGACAACGTGAATTCGATCTAAGACGAGCTGAAATGAAAAATGGAACTCGTGTTAGGAACTCATTAAATCACACATGGCGTTATATAAGATTACAAAAGTATGGGTTCCCTCACCCAAAGGTGTAATCTTTGCTCTGGTATGCCAAGTCAATCTATTGTTCGACTAGTACGGCAGTGATCAGGTAGGTGTGAAAAAGACGTAGCTGACCACGGCGTTGTTTACATAGCGATTTCAGGTGTGAAACTCGAGTCCCCGGGGCATTTATATGAAATTATTTCTAACATTTACCTGTAATTTTTGTGTGACAGTGGCCAAAAAAAGTGATATTAACCGAAATCCACCTGGAAACAAGTGATATTAAAAGAATGGCATTACATAGATTATATAGCAGGAAAAACGGTGCATGAAGAAAACGTGATAATAACCGAAAAGTGATATTAACCGACGTGATATTAAGTGGAGTTTACTGTACCTTGCTACAGCCTTTGGTATTGCCAGAGGTGTTTTCAATTTCACTTTTTAGGTGAAAATGGAAATTCTACAAAATTTCAATGATGTCAGAAAAGTCTTAACACCCCTTGCAGATATGAGCTATAGATATTTTTTTATAATTGAATAAAAGTACTCATGCTTTTATTTGAACTGAAATTTTAAAGGCCCAATATACATGTACGTAACGAAATGGTCGCGTGTTTACAAATAGCGTGTTTCAACTGCTGCTGTATCGGTAACCGCGAAAGAATTCCTCTTGATTATTGCTGATACCATCTAATCTTAACTATATCTATAAATATAATAAGATTAGGCTTAATTTTCGCTTCAAGTTTTGCCGAAAGTTACGTATATTGGGCCTTTAAATGATTTTTGTACAATCTGAGTAAAATTCAGATTCTTCCGCTCACTCTGTTAAATAAAGATCTGACAACATCCCATATGTGGTCATGTACTGGTGGCTTTTTACTCTAGTCAATCACATTGCTACTTTCAGAATCTTGAATGTGAATGTTTGTGGCGAAAAAGCTTGCATTCTAATCGCATTGGAATTTTTTATATTTTTTTGCCCTGCTGTTTTACAGACATTTGGGACGATTCCGTGGCAGGCCTATTTCCAGCGTGTGTTGTCTGTACAGGGCGGCCGGGAGGCCCAGATACTGTCTGTGGTGGGCGGAGCTAGTGCTCTGGTGCTCTTCATTCCCTCTCTCCTGATTGGTGCAGCAGCTGTCAGTGCTGGTAAGTACCTGACAAAAACGTCAGCCTTACTTTGAAACAGTCATAACCAATATTTGTTCTTGAAACACTTACACTTATGTTATTTCCTGAATTCTGTTTCTGATGTTAATCCACATGCCAATAATGATTGAAGTCATTTACTACAGATTTATCATCAAAATACCAACTCATCTTCAGTCAATAACACTTGCCATCAATCAATGACAAGAATGTTACATATTTTGTCTTCCATTTACTAAAAACGTACCGTAACAAAGATTTAAAATAGTTATCAACTTTTTTTTGGTTTTGGTTCAAAGGAGATGCCTCCTTTGATTTGATATAAATTGAATACAGTTAGTATGAGTTATTCTAACTTGTTTCAGGATCCCATTCTTTTATGCTTTGTTTGTTATGTAATTAGTCCCCCAGCGGAATCCGGGGGGGACTATCTATCTATCTCCTACACTATAAAGCACTAGAACTTAATACTTAGTAGTATTGTTCTCTGTGGGAAGGCAGTGTGTCGCGTACAAAAACCGGGTCAATGTGACCTATATTTTGCTATTTTTTGACCTCTGACCTACATTAAAGTAAAAGTTTGTCCGGGCTAAGTTTGTCCGGGCTCTATCTCCTCCACTATAAAGGACTAGAACTCAATACTTAGTAGTATGGTTCCTTGTGGGAAGGCGGTGTGTCGCGTACCAAAACCAGGTCACTGTGACCTTTATTTTGCTATATTTTGACCTCTGACCTACATTAAAGTAAAAGTTTGTCCGGGCTCTATCTCCTACACTATAAAGGACTAGAACTTAATACTTGGTAGTATGGTTCCTTGTGGGAAGGCGGTGTGTCGCGTACAAAAACCGGGTCACTGTGACCTATATTTTGACCTCTGACCTACATTAAAGAAAAAGTTTGTCCGGGCTCTATCTCCTACACTATAAAGGACTAGAACTTAATACTTGGTAGTATGGTTCCCCGTGGGAAGGCGGTGTGTCGCGTACCAAAACCGGGTCACTGTGACCTATATTTTGACCACTGACCTACATTAAAGAAAGAAAAATTTGTCCAGGTTCTATCTCCTACACTATTAAGGATTAGAACTTTATACTTGGTAGTATAGTTCCCTGTGGGAAGGCGGTGTGTCGCGTACCAAAACTGGGTCACTGTGACCTTTATTTTGCTATATTTTGACCTCTGACCTACTTTAAAGTAAAAGTTTGTCCGGGCTCTATCTCCTACACTATAAAGGACTAGAACTTAATACTTAGTAGTATGGTTCCTTGTGGGAAGGCGGTGTGTCGCGTACCAAAACTGGGTCACTGTGACCTTTATTTTGCTATATTTTGACCTCTGACCTACTTTAAAGTAAAAGTTTGTCCGGGCTCTATCTCCTACACTATAAAGGACTAGAACTTAATACTTGGTAGTATGGTTCCTTGTGGGAAGGCGGTGTGTCGCGTACCAAAACTGGGTCACTTTGACCTTTATTTTGCTATATTTTGACCTCTGACCTACATTAAAGAAAAAAGTTTGTCCGGGCTCTATCTCCTACACTATAAAGCACTAGAACTTAATACTTGGTAGTATGGTTCCCCGTGGGAAGGCGGTGTGTCGCGTACCAAAACCGGGTCACTGTGACCTATATTTTGACCTCTGACCTACATTAAAGAAAGAAAAATTTGTCCAGGTTCTATCTCCTACACTATTAAGGATTAGAACTTTATACTTGGTAGTATAGTTCCCTGTGGGAAGGCGGTGTGTCGCGTACCAAAACTGGGTCACTGTGACCTTTATTTTGCTATATTTTGACCTCTGACCTACTTTAAAGTAAAAGTTTGTCCGGGCTCTATCTCCTACACTATAAAGGACTAGAACTTAATACTTGGTAGTATGGTTCCTTGTGGGAAGGCGGTGTGTCGCGTACCAAAACTGGGTCACTGTGACCTTTATTTTGCTATATTTTGACCTCTGACCTACTTTAAAGTAAAAGTTTGTCCGGGCTCTATCTCCTACACTATAAAGGACTAGAACTTAATACTTGGTAGTATGGTTCCTTGTGGGAAGGCGGTGTGTCGCGTACCAAAACTGGGTCACTTTGACCTTTATTTTGCTATATTTTGACCTCTGACCTACATTAAAGAAAAAAGTTTGTCCGGGCTCTATCTCCTACACTATAAAGCACTAGAACTTAATACTTGGTAGTATGGTTCCCTGTGGGAAGGCGGTGTGTCGCGTACCAAAACCGGGTCACTGTGACCTATATTTTGACCTCTGACCTACATTAAAGAAAGAAAAATTTGTCCAGGTTCTATCTCCTACACTATTAAGGATTAGAACTTTATACTTGGTAGTATAGTTCCCTGTGGGAAGGCGGTGTGTCACGTACCAAAACTGGGTCACTGTGACCTTTATTTTGCTATAATTTGACCTCTGACCTACATTTAAGTAAAAGCTTGTCCGGGCTCTATCTCCTACACTATTAAGGATTATAACTTTGTAGATAACAACCCGGTGGGGGACTGTAATTCGTTGAATTATCTTGTTTATTTATGAATTAAAATTTATTTAAGCATTGATGACAATTTTTTTTTAGTTTCTTTGGGGTATGAAAAAAATTTGTTTGCAAACTGTATGAATCCGCGAAGCAGATTCTTACAAAGTTTGCAAGCAAAATTTGTTTCATAACCCTTTGAAACTAAAAAATAATTGAAATCAACGCTCAAATTATTTTTTGACACTTATTTTCAAATTTAAAACATGTTTATGTACAAGTTGACTGATCTAACAAAGGATTCTTTTTTACAAATCAATATGCAACATCATTTGCGGTATTGTGACGTCACATTTTCTGTGCCATTTTCGTTTTTTTTCCATAGAGGTATCAATCAATGGAAAATTAATTATATTGATGTAAATTGAAGATATTGAATATGGAACCTTTTGGAAAAAGCTTATGAAATTTGTACTGTATGTTGTATGATTGACAGACTGGACCAACACTACCCTTGGCATGTCCCCCATGGCCGCAAGTAAGGCCGACATGGTGTTACCTTACGTACTTAACGAGTTCACCCCGGTACCTGTGGCAGTCATAGGTATGTACTTAACGAGTTCACCCCGGTCCCTGGGACAGTAATAGGTATGTACTTAACGAGTTCACCCCGTACCTGTGGCAGTCATAGGTATGTACTTAACGAGTTCACGCCAGTACCTGTGGCAGTCATAGGTATGTACTTAACGAGTTCACGCCAGTACCTGTGGCAGTCATAGGTATGTACTTAACGAGTTCACGCCAGTACCTGTGGCAGTCATAGGTATGTACTTAACGAGTCCACCCCGGTACCTGTGGCAGTCATAGGTATGTACTGAACGAGTTCACCCCGGTACCTGTGGCAGTCATAGGTATGTACTTAACGAGTTCACCCCGGTACCTGAGGCAGTCATAGGTATGTACTTAACGAGTTCACCTCGGTACCTGAGGCAGTCATAGGAATGTACTGAACGAGTTCACCCCGGTACCTGTGGCAGTCATTTGTATGGTATTGTATGTGTATAAACCCTATTACAAACAAAATAATTCAATTAAGAGCACAGCCCTCGGTGTGGAAAGTCCCTGAGCGAAGCTCTTGAATGGTAACACATGCTTTTTTAATAGAGTTGTTTCCCCTTGTTGCTACTTTTTCCCTTTAATATTTTTCGTCCAGAAGTAGCCCTTCAGTGGGGAAAACGGAAACACGTCACCAGTACATGAATGATTCTCAGTAAATATCAGAAATTTACTAAAGCTATGCTCTATTAAGGCTTTGCCTTTGTCATATTAATGATAATATTAAATCTAAATCTCAATAACATGGCCTTTTTTCATTGTT
Organism: Mimachlamys varia; assembly: GCA_947623455.1. Taxonomy (NCBI): domain Eukaryota; kingdom Metazoa; phylum Mollusca; class Bivalvia; order Pectinida; family Pectinidae; genus Mimachlamys; species Mimachlamys varia. The sequence continues at coordinate 33,635,808 of OX392545.1, forward strand.
GATGATTTAGTAAGAATGAAACACTGATATTATTTATTTCTCCTGGTTGTTTTGTCCTTTTGCCTTCTTTATGTTTTTCTTGGGTGTCCTGTTTGTTTGTCCTGTTGTCAGGTTTATTTTATTTGTCACCTTTGAATTGTCCTGATGTCCTGTTTGTCATTTGTGTTGGTCATATACTCTTAAATCTCAATAATAAGCCTGAATAAAAAATATGGCGGTCTTGAAAGTTAGCCTTGGATTTCCTCCAGTCAAATATATCTTGAAAATATGCTGGCTTTGAAAATAGGACGTACTTGAAAGGAAGTCTTGGATTTCCTTCAGTGAAATTTATCTAAAAAAAAGCCAGTTATTTATTTGTTTATAAAGTTAATAATGCTAGTATAACTAATGCAAATGTAATGTTAAATTACAGTATCGTTAGCTTGGATGTAGCATAGCTATAATTCTTTGGCTTATTCTGGGATTTATTTGAAAGTGAAAGTAGAATTCACATAGAGAGTTGATCATTATAAAATAAAATCTTTTTTGAAAAGGTGTGTGTAAATCATCAATTATATTTTTTACCAATGATAGTTTTCGAAAGTAAGACAGTCTCGTAAATAAGCCTTACTCGCCTTACAAATAATTGACTTCGAAAAATAAAACTGCCTTGAAAATAGGCCTGTATTCGATGCCTGAACGCCACTCCCTATGGGATGCAGCAGAGTTTACGAAATGCTGCGGCGATCAAGATTTGATTTTATTCAGATTGTCTGTTTTGCTGTTTTTTTCTCATCTGTGTTGTGTTGTTGTCAGGTTTGGGAGCCATCAGTGCTGCAGTCATGTCGTCAATGGACAGTTCTGTCCTGGCCTCAAGCTCCATGTTCACCAAAAACATCTACAAACAGTTCCTTCGACCAAAGGTAACACAGGCGCTACACATGTTTTACCCACAGGGGCTGCCATCTCTGTACAATATAAAACTGAAATACATCTCAGTGTGTCTTAACATGTTAAATGATAATTTTTTAACATTAAATATTTATGTTGATTAACATCATTTGAAGTTTTCACCCTGCATTAGTACAGTGGACTCCACTTAATATCACCCCTGTTAATATCATATTCCTCTTTATATCATGTTTTTCCCAAGCACCATTTTTCTCTATATATAATTTATGTAATTTTATTTGGTTAATATCATGTATTTTGATGTGAATTCCTCTTAAAATCATGCTTGTTTTAACCAATAACATGACATATCCAGAAAATGATGTCATTTCCATTGATTTCAGCTTGTACAAAATGTTGCAAAGAAAATTAAAAATAACCCCAAAAATTATATTTAATTGAAATAATGTAATCTACCAGGTATATATTGAAACATCTTCATATGTACATTGAATAGGTTACTTTTAGTTATGGAGATTGGAAATGCACTAGATTTAGTGGAAAAATATGTTTCTCTTAATGTCACATTCCTGTTAATATCAATGTTTTTGTTTGACAAATGCAACATGATATAAAGAGGAGTGCACTGTACAATGCATATTATCCATTGTTGATTTTTCTATTCAAAACTACATACAACATTTATGGTGAGCTGTTTATTTGAAAACATTGTTATAATAGTGTGATTCGTCGGCAAACTTTCCTGATACAACATACAGAATTTGAATTTATAAAAAATTAAATGTAATCATATTTGTACTATGTTCAGCATCCTTTATGGCATGTTCGAATATGTTGAAAGCACTGTAAAATATTTTAAAATACTAAATTACCGTATAGTGGGAAATTTAGCGGGCCTTTAATTTGGCGATTTGGCAGGTCTGTAATTAAATTGTTAATTAAAAATTAAAAAGACGCGAAAATTTCGCTTTCAGCAATAGTTTCCATATATGTGATTATAGTAGTTGCTCCGGTCAATATTTTCTTATATTGGCCGGAGTCAAGGACTACGGGCCGAAGCTTTATATTTTGACGACATAATTGCAGGATGATGTTATAGACAATGAAGGAACGTCATGATTCCAGACAATGAGCAAAATAGCGTCTGACCTAATGGTCTGTTTTTATTGCATATTATGTGGTCGTGATAGGTAGATTGGATATAACAAATATATCCTGGTATGAAATATATATGCTCAACGCTGAATTAAAACCCTAGATTTATTAAAAATCGCCAAATTTTAACCCACCAAAATTAAACATTCTTTTTTCATGACCAAATCGCCAAATTTTATGACTGCTAAAATATCCTGCTAAACAGTATGCAGTTCAGTATCTCCCGATATGTTGCCAATAATCCATGCACAGTGTAACAAAAGAAATTAATCTAATTTGAAAGAACTTGTCTCTTAGTTGCTGTAGATGTAAGTATAATTTCGGGAAAATGCATTCATAGAAATACTACACAAATAATACTGTTATTATTAACATTTCAATGCAGGCCTCGGACACAGAGCTGATCTGGATTCAGCGCCTGGCCATCCTCACTGTAGGAAGTACATCCGCAGTTGTCTCCCTTCTCGTGCCTGGCGTTTACGGTCTGTTCATCTTGGCTGCAGATATTGTCTTTGTCATCATCCTGCCTCAGTTGATCTGTGCAGTGTTTCTAAAGTGGACCAATGTTTATGGATCTGTGACGGGATATATCGTAGGGACGTTGTTACGGATCGGTGCGGGAGAAACCAGTATTAACCTACAGCCATTTATATTCTATCCCGCCTACGAAGATATGGAGGGACAGAATTTCCCTTTCAGAACTTTTGCAATGATTTCATCTCTTTTAATCATTGTTTTCGTCTCCATCTTGACTAACGAACTCGGCCTTCCCATGACCAAACCTTGTAACACGTATACCCTACATTCGCGAGATATCAGTTCAGAATATGCACCTGAAAGTCATACAAATTCATTCTGTACAAAATTAGACCAACAAAATCGACACACTGGATTTACGAACTGTGACCACACTGTCCAAACTAATGTAGATCACTGTGATTACCGGGAAGATGATTTTATAAACTGTACGATCGAGAATCACGAGGATGTTGTGTTAGCCTCAACAGAGATAAAAGATGATGGATTTACGAACTGTAAGCAAAAAAGGAAACGACCGTGTGGAAAAGAAACTTGTGGAGATGTGAGAGACTTAAACCAACAGCGACAGGAACTTGTCCACCTAAACACAAGTCACATATCAAACGAAATGTAACAATTACTTCTACTACTACATTTATACCAGTGCAACACTACCAGGAAACAATCCTTGGTTTACAATTGTTCCTAACTTAGTGAGAAAAGCACTTAAAACCGTCTTACTTCTCATTTGAATCATGTTATCTGATCAAAAAGTCCATTTCAATTATATATCAAAAAGTCCATTTCAATTATATATGAAAAAGTCAATTTTAATATTGAAAATATTGTTTTGCTCCTAATTCTTCATTATTATCCAAGTCATTCACCAAAATTGTTTGTTTTTTTTATTAATTCATAACAGAAGCAATGTATTAGACTTCAGCAAAAAATCTATGCTTGATCATGAGAAAAAATTCAATGAATACTGGCCCAGCTGATCATTGTACATCCTGACACATGTAAATGATTTGCCACTTTTTGCCATTACATTTATAATTTCAGTAATCATTATAAGGAGGGAACCTCTAAATGTCTAACAGAATCAAATGAAAAATTAGATTTCATTTTAAATGAATTGAAAGCAGTATTATCTAGTCACATAAAACTGTGTTTGTCATAGGTACTCCTGTTTGTGATAGATCTAGAGCCCACTTTACATATCATGTATATTTGTTATTTGAAAAGAGTTACCATGTAGTGGAGTAGTATAATTATGTAAATCTAGAGTCAAGTTCAAGCAGATTTATGTTGTTTAGCATAAAAGGTATCTTCAACATCCAAGGATTACGATCACCTACGCTCTCTACACCCCTGGAATATATCATGACAAAACAGAAGGCTCTGTGTACACCACCTTGTTGATGATGGTCAGACCATTTGATGTACATCAAAAGAATCTCAAGGTCACATAATGGTAAAAAATTGACAGGCTTTGAAGTCGGTTGAGGCTCCTTGGTTATATTCAATGGAAAGGCATGCAGCTTTAATAGCGATTGGTCATTTTTTTTACCTGAGCGTGCCAACAGTTTTGCCTAGACATATTCTAAGGGTGTAGAGAGCGAAGGTGATCGTAACCCCTGGATATCGAGGATGCATAAAATGAAGATATAGGAAAATGATTTTAATGAACAGTACCTTACATTTTTTTCTATGTTCAACATCAGTGATTATCAGTGACTATGTTTTGTTCTGTGATCTGAGTTCTGTTTTCAAATTTTCAAAATTGAAAATGAGTTTCTATTTGTACTAATAATATATGTATGTGAATGCTTTAATGCTACTGTTGAGGGATCAATATTTAAATGTGGTTTTACAATCATAATAATACGGAGCTGCTTGTATTTCCAAGCCATTTCCTTTAATTCAATAGTGCTTAGATATATATATGTTTGTTGTGAAATGCCTAATTAAACCCAGCAGCTGTGGACTGTTATATAATATAAGGTACTGGAGCATTAGCTGTACTGAGAAATAAACATGGGTGGTTTCTACATATTAAGGTTTGCTAAGCTAAAGGGCAATGTTAGACTGGAAAGCATCTAATGATTGTCTGTGTATAAAAATATGAATTATGCTGTACTGATAACTTTACAGTCAAGTATTATATAGTAGAACTGAGCTGGGTTGATCGTCAATTTCAATTATATATCAAAAAGTCAATTTTATTTATATATGAAAAAGTCAATTTTAATATTGAAAATATTGTTTTGCTCCTAATTCTTACTTATTATCCAAGTCATTCACAAAAATTTTTTTTTTTCATTAATTCATAACAGAAACAATGTATTAGACTTCAGCACAAAATCTATGCTTGATCATGAGAAAAAATTCTCTACTGATAACTTTACTGTCAAGTATTATATAGCAGAACTGGGCTGGTTGATCGTCCGCGACCAGATAGCTCAGTTGGTCGAGTGTCTTTCAACAGTTTTGAAGGTCCTAGGCTGGAATCCAGTCTGGCAGAGCATTTTTCCTTTCACTTCTCTCAAAGGAAGACCCAGCATAGGTATCTTAACAGACGTGGACCAGATAGTGCTAAGGTTTGTCTCAGATTTTAAAGCTTTCATTTAAAATATCAGTGTAAAGGTTTTATTTTTCTACTTGTTGGTGGTTTTTAAGTATTAAGTTTTAAATACAAGTTTTTATGTAATATTTACCATTAATGTTATGTTTACATTTATTATTGCATTTTGATACCAATATAAACTAGTCTAAAGGGTTCTATCTACATCTGATCCTCTGAATAGTGATGTGGCTGGTGTATTGTTAGTCAGAATTAATCCCTATGTAAAAAAACCAAAAAATTAAGGAACCAATCCACAGGTCATTGATTTAGCAACATGCTACAATTTTTAATTTTTTTTCTGATAAATTCAAATAAGATATCAATGGAAAGAATGAATATTTTTCTGCTTATCCATGCTTGAAATCGGGTCACAGAAGGTGGTTAATTCATTGTTGTTACCCACTTTTCAACATCTTATTGAAGATGGCTGCCTTCACTGGGTTTCCAGAGACCTTTCTTTGCGAGCTGTACATTTTGGATTCGGACTTTAGACAGCGGCCATTTTTGTATCTATCAATAATGATCTTCTGTGACTTGATTACATTTATACATTTGTTCTGGATATGATAAAAATATATTGCTTGATCATGGTGTTTTTATATAGAGATAATTCCTACTATGGATCATAAGTCCTGGGTACAGTGCGCCTGTTGCCACTGAATGTGCTAAGACTAATTGATTATCAAATGGATTATTGTTTATGGTGTATATGATAAATGACTTTTTAATTTAGGGTACTTTTTTACATGTTACAATTTTAGCAGACATCATATATATTGTACATGTGCTGGTGATATGTACTTTTTTTTTTAAATCAAGAGTCTTATACAAGGATTATTTTTTGTGTCGTTGTGTGTTATAACAAATACTTTAGCTCAGTTGAGCAATTTAAATTTTATTTTGTTACAGAAATAAGATTTTTGAAGATACATCACCTACTGTCCTCAAATTACTTTTCAGTTTTATTGTTAATAATGACATAACACACACACAAGCTATGAGTATTAGTCCTGTGTGTATAACACACAAGCTGTGAATATTAGCCCTGTGTGTATAACACACAAGCTGTGAATATTAGCCCTGTGTGTATATATTTTAATAAGTGCTATCTGTTATAGACGTTTTGTATTGAACTTTACAAATGGTCAGCAACGACACTATATTTACCAAGAGAATCGGGCATTCACTTACTACAATTTGTTTTAACATTCCAAAAAGTGCTTTTTATTGTTTAGTCGATAGACTCAATGTTCATATGTACTAGTCAGGTACATGAAATATTTTTTGTTAAACTTGTGTTTGCTTTAATTAATTACCTGTAGTAAACAGAAGTGTTGAGTTTGTAAAAGTGTGTCTACAAACACAATATTTTTTTGCATTTAGACATTCTTGTTTTAACTTTATGAGGTGTACAGCTTTCTTTCTAATCTATGAATTAATGAAATGTAGTTTTCCAATCCATGACTGTATTTGTGGTGACAAGCTGTTGGACGATTTTCATGAAACTCATGCTCAAATTCAGATCAAGTGCTCAAGACCAATTTCTTGCTCCGGTGATAAATTAATTATCATATTTCGACAATGATTTGGAAGATTTTTCATTGGACTTAATATTAAATACTATTTGCAATGTCAGCACTGATACTCAGCGTTTAATATATCCATTTAAGCAAGTTGTTAACTCTTCAACCCCTTGAGTTTTGCAATGAACTACTCCAACCTTTGAATTGGAAAAGTTCAAGTGCTTACAGGGGCGAATTAGTGAGGAAGTTGTTGTGTTAGGACAAAACCTGCATGAGTAAGCCTGAATGGCTTGGGAATGGTTTCATGAACACGAGACATGAAGTCCAGTTCTCCCAGGCCTGTCAGTAACCATAGTCAGTAACCATAGTCAGTAACAATAGTTCACACGATCCGTTCTGACATTGCTCCAAGGTAATTTTTTCATTACAATAAGTTTGTCTGTTTTTAAGTCATGAGGAGATCAGGGCCCAGTTGTTCAAAAGATGATTAACTTAATCAGTGGTTAGCACAGATTTTGATTATTCTGTAACTAATTTTTCTAGGCCTTTCAGTAACAATAGTCAGTAGCCATAGTTCACATGTGCTGTTCTGTTCTGTTCTGTTTAACTTCAAGTAAAGTGCTGAAATTACATTGCTTCATGGCAATTTAATATCAATAAGTCAATAATTTAATATCAGTTCATAAATCAAGTGCTAAAATTCTATTCTAAATTTAACAATCCACTTAATTTATAACATTGCTTCTGACTTTTTAAGATGCAAGTCTAGTGCTATAACTACGCTTTTGGCTAGTGAAGATCTGAATTCAATATTTTGGTCCTGTTCAATTGGGTATATGTTTAGATTGGTTAATGTTTTGTGTTTGATTATTGATTTCTCGTTATAGTTTATAAAAATTCAGATTTTTGTTATCTTTAAATGGAAGCATGACACACCACGAGTTTATTAAGTTGACATAAATATATCAATAAGGGTTCATAGAATTCATGGTGTCATACATTTACAGTTATCACAATAAGGTAACGTAAACATTCATTTATAGCTTCATATTACTTTCTGAGCTCTACCATGTAGATTTACAGTGGAATGCCTGTCTTAAATCTCGCATATACGAAGTATAACGAGTAATTATGCTAATGTGGCATTCACTTATTGTGATTTCATAAGATTGATCCATGATCAAATGTATAAAAGCGCCTCAAATGTTTTAAATTCACATTTAAAATATCTTTATTAATAAAGTGAATAGATCTGGATAAGATAAATGATGTTTTGTCTGTTATCAAACCATCAGATGAAACCTTCCTCCAGCTGAGGCTGTAGGGAGAAAGGATCTCTGGTCTGTCGTTTATAGGACTTTGTAACGTGATCTTCAATTGGTCGTTTTCCCGAGGAATTCATCATTCCCGAATTCTCAACATGCAAACCCCCAGACGCAGAGAACTGAATGTCATTTGAGAAAGGGGGGTAACTCCTGGTGCTACTCTGTGTGTTGTCGTAGTAAAGGTATGACTGGTGGTCAGTGTGAGGTCGAGTCTGTGGCTGCTGAGGGAGACTTGTCTGGTCAGATCTGTGGACATTTAAAGGTCATTTAAAGGTCATTAACATATTACCACTGAAGATGCATGTCCACCCTTCCAATTAAAGGGTAAGAATAGTTCATCATAAAGTGGCGTGATTTAATTTATTAAAATTAGAAATAGATTGCTACTTTGTTATGAAATTTCGGGGATGAATTGCTGAACACACGTGAGCACACCTATATAATAGTAATAATTACACGAAGGAAAGGAATCATAATCATTACTGCTATCGTTATAAATCATTAATGATGTAATGGATGAAAAGGATGAAAACCCAAACTTCTTTTATACCGTAGAGGATTGCGTACATTTATATGAATTTACAGATATTTTTCCTTTTCAGATCAAACAGATCAATTATAATAATGCGAAATGATGGAGATGTAGAGAGGACAGTAATGCTATGAGAGAAAACTTACTGGTAACTATGGACTATAAGCATGTGTCATTTTAACATTATGTACGTACATGCGCGGTATGTCGATCTGTGCGATGTGGGTTATCTGAGCGTTCCAGTCCATGGTGTTGGTGAATCGCTGGCCGTCACAGGTGGACACGGGAGTCAGACCCTGACCTGGGCTCGCGTGGAGAGATGGAATAGATACCTGAAAAATTAACGCTTATTAACTCATTCACTCTTGATATTTCATAATAAACTATCCCAACCTTTGAATTGGAAGAGTTTAATTGTGGCTTCGGGGGTGGATGCGTTGATATAAATAGGAAGCTACATCTATGAAATCTGCACGTTATAGTAGCATATGCTTATTTTACTTAATTTGATAATTAGATTAAGTAAATATAATTACAAAGTTATTAAATTGAATAATTTAATTTACCTTGCTTAATTTAACAACAACATCGTTAGTATAATCGTAGTTGCAATAAGATATGCTGCACCTTTTAAATTGAGAAATAGATAGAGTATGCCGTTAAAATGAATTAAACTGCATCATACTGCTGTTTCGTCCTCGTAGGACTCGTCAGTGATGCTAGGGGCCAAAAGGTGGGAATCCAAAATTTCTAAACTAATGTAGAAGCAGAAGGGTCAGGTGCGTAAAACCCCTTTAATTTATGAATTTAAAAGTCAAATTAAACTAATTCTGTATAATTTTCAAATCGTGTACTACGAAAATGTGTATATTATGTACAATAATTCGAGTATGCGCCAAAATCAATTCGTTTACAGGTATGTAACATGAAAAAATTGTAAACTTACGCGAAACTATCACGGAAAGTATACAAAGCCTCCATGATAAATATACGTTCGAGTCCCGTATCCAGAACGCATAGAATCTATGGGATTCGCAGATTTTATGGAAATATATTGTTTTGAGTAATACAGTTGAAAGGGACCCATGAGAATAAATTGTACCACTGAAGCTGGTATCGGTATATGCTATCAATGCTATATACCTGGATGTGTCTTGGGTTGAAGCCGAAGTTCGTGACGTCCTCTTGAGCTGGATGTATGGATGTGTTGGGTATGGACTGGTGTATGAACGGTGGGACGTATGTGTTACACTGGGTACTGCTGCTTCTGTGTCAACAAAAAACAAATCAGATAATACCAAAGCGTCAACAAAACCATAATCCAAACTCAAAATCGATTAAACTAGGGGCAAAATAGGAACAAAGGAAAGATTTACATGGAGACTCTCGAAAAAGTACGAGAGAATAAGACCAAGTGTTCCGGAGGAAAAAGCGTCTTCTGCTTCATCGACGACACTCGCCATGTAAATCTTGGTCACATCCAAGTAAGCATCAATCCTCAAAATGAGAACCGAGTCATCATGACGGAATCTTTGTATAATTTTATTTTTCGATTAAATACGCTCATGTGTCAACAAAGGATGGAATTATGAAGGAATCTCTGTATAATTTTATTTTTCAAGTTAATTAATTTTTATTGCATTTTAGATCCAACTAACATTGTGTGGGTCGGGCTGCAAATAGTACATAGATACATTGATTTATTCTGACAACATACATACAATATGTACAGGATTTACATCCTTTGATAGTCAGCTCTTAATAAACTTATCAAAATAACTGAAATTGTGAAGTTCACGGCTTTATTTTCTTCTTGTAACAGTACTTTTGTGGCTGATTGATGTTCGAATTCATATTCTATTTTGACTTGTTATTCGAATATTATAGCCAAATGAACAAGCATACATAGAAAAAATGCTTTTGAAATTGAATTTAATTGTTTTTCATTAATAAAACATGACGAAGTTAAGAATCCTTGTATTTGATGCATGGTATTACATATAAATTGCTCGTACGTAAATTTATACGAATTTGTGTGATCATAATTGACAAAAATGATTGTGCAAAATACTTTTACTATTTTAGTTCAATTGCAGTTAACTCTGTTGATACACAAATGCTTTACATTTATTTAAATCATGTTTAATATACCATTATATGAATCAACTGGATATGTGAAGATGGATAAGTATAGATGGAAAAAGAACAGAACGTCCATTCATCAAATTCATGGTTTCACTCGGTGAAATATGAATCAATTTTATTCTTACGAACTATTATGTAAACCAATATTTGTTACCTACTTAAATATTAATCACGATTGAAATATTTATCCATTTTCATTTCAGAATATTTATTGTTCAGTTCTTTGATACAATGGATAAGACAACAGACAAAGCCTTGGAGCGCCCCTCTTTACAGTAATAACCAGTTGATACGCATAATACTGAATTCAACTATAGATAAAACATGAATAACATATATTCAATACATATTGATAACTATGTATCATTGCTATTTTTACCATTTCGTTTACGACATTGAAACAGAAACTAGATCCTAAAAAAGAAAATATGCAAATAAACTAGTGGACAGCACACAGTACAATGTTGTGCTTGGGTACTTCCGTACACATGTGTAATGTAAAGAGAATCGAGCAAGTAACTGTGATCTAGTAAACTTGTTTAGAATATTTAATGAAATATGTATGTGTATGAACTTACTGCAGTGAGAACCCCGTCTGTAAGCCGATGTCAGGTGGGCGATCAAACTCGTTAGTGGGCGTCTCACACCCTACAGCTGTATCCGTCAGTCCCTGTCGACTGTGACAGCCTGTGACGAGAAACAGCAAATAGAAAGGTAAACATCAGGAACATATTGGTAAACAATAAACAGAGAAAACCGAAGCGTCAATAAAACCGAACTCAAAATCGATGAAACTAAAGACAAAATATGAAAAACGCATGGAGACCTCTGTAAAAGTACAACAAAATAATACCATGTGTCGCTTCATCGACGACAACCGCAATGTAAATCTTGGATATCCAAATAACAGTCAAAGTGTTAATTCCACATAATTTGATAGCAAACATCAGCAAGACATTAGCGTTTGGTTGTAAACATTAGGAAGAATTCAGTGTTTTTTTCCATATAATTTTTTAGCAAACACTAGCAAGACATAAGTGTTTGGTTGTAAACATCAGGGACATGTCAGTGTTATTTCCACATAAAGTAATTTATGTTACACTTACTCATTATGTCCCTCGTGTTGGTGATGACAGAGTCCCGGGCATCCACGTGACCCCCGGAGAAGGTGGGCGTGAATGCGGACCTACTCCCAGGAAGGATACTGTCCTTGATGATGCTAGAGTCTGGCAAAATGATTTCATCCACAAAATCTAGAAACACATGAGTAACGATATTTATTACAAAAAATAATTCTTACTCTAGGTTTTTCTATGGTAAGTAGAATATTTTCCATGGTTGCCTTGTTTTACTTGAGTCTTTGACATGTTTTGGTACAATGTACAATGCCTATCATGGCCTAGGCAATTAACCACACTAAAGCCTACACTATCACACTATCGTACTAGTATGAGAGGTTACCTACGATGTGTTAATATGAACATAGAATGTGTTCCAAACCTATGATACACTAGCCCAATGCCTTATAGAATTGTTCACACCGGAGAAAGTATCCATCATTGTGCACTAGCCCAATACCTTACAGAATTGTTCACACCGGAGAAAGTATCCATAATTGGGCACTAGCCCAATACCTTACAGAATTGTTCACACCGGAGAAAGTATCCATCATTGGGCACTAGCCCAATACCTTACAGAATTGTTCACACCGGAGAAAGTATCCATCATTGGGCACCCACTCCCTGGCAATCTATAACCGGTTATCATGTTAATCTTACTCTTGTACTTTTGCAAGGGTCTCCATGTTAATCTTTCCTTTGTTCATATTTTGCCACTGGTTTAATCGATTTTGAATTTGGATTATGATTTTGTTAACGCTTCGGTATTCTCTTATTTATATTCTTACTCAACGTGCATGTTTGATAATCGGAAAACAATTATTTAATACGAATTGTTCAAATTGCTAATTTTGTCAACCAGAGAATAATTATTCGGGACAAACAAATCAAAGATCATTGTTGCCTCTTGATGTAAAATGTAATCTGAACTTTTTGAGCACCAAGTTTTAACCATTTTTATGTGTTGAAATATGTTATTTCATAATCACAACCATATGTCGGAAAAATTAAAATGAAAGTGTTAGGAAAATGTAATATTAAGTACAAATTGATCTCTTGTTACACCTAAACAAGACATTTGTACTTTATATTTTTCAGATTAACAACTCTGAACGAAATATAAGACTGTTTTCATCATTTTGTACTTGTGTGAAAATGACAAATTGAACTCGATATTGAGCAATATTTCCTATGCATTAGTGCATAAATAGCAATGCCGAAGTTGTTAACTAGATACATGGAAGCTCACAAATATTGAATTTGGATTCTTATTTCATACCCTTAATTGTGTCCCTCCCCCTCCAATATGCCGTGTCTTTAAATGGTGCCCCCTTATTCAGGTGACCCCCCCTCTCATTCGTGATCTCACCTGGGGACGCCTCCCCTTTGATAATCTTCAGGAAGTCGTTAGCCCGTTCTTGACTGTGTAGGTTCTCCACCAGGTACAAAACGTAGTCGTCGAACATTAGATGCATGAGATGAAACGATCCTACAAGACAACAAAAATGATCATAATCGGGTAATAAAACATCGCATTTTATGTTACTTTTTGATCAGCAGCATCACAAGTTTTCTGTGTATGCCCAAACAATGTAATCAGAAAACGAATCATATTTACATGGCAAGTGTCGTCGATGAAGCCAAAGACACCTTCTCTTTCGGAACACCTTGTCTTTTACAAGGGACTCTTCAATAATTTGTTTCCTTTTGTTCCATATTTTGTCTATAGTTTAATCGATTTTGAGTTCTGATTACGGTTTAGTTGACGCTTCAGTAATTTCTGATATAGTTTTATGGTTTTTGTACACTATGTAGTTCTACAAAGGTACAAACTCGGTCTTAATATTTTGCGACACGCCTATTGCATAAATATTTGTAAATAAAGAAAAGCTTTTTGGTCCCATGAGAAATCAAGTTATGTAAGTAATGCCATCAGTAATACTGGACCTGACTTAAACAATGTTCGTTGAAGGCTAAAAGATGACGTAACACAAACACATATATGCTGCACCTTTTAAATATAGTAATAAGTACTGTATGCCTAAACAATTAATTAAACTGCATCATACAGCTGTTTCGTCCTCCTAGGACTCGTCGGTGATGCTAGGGGCCAAAAGGTGGGAATCCGAAATGTCTAAACTAATGTAGAAGTAGAAGGGCCAGGTGCGTGAAGCCCCTTTAATTTATGAATTTAGAAGTAAAACTTAACTTGTTCTGAATAATTTCAAATCGTGTACTACGAAAATATGTATATTATGTAAAGTGCCACTACTTAATGTTTTTTTAAGGCTAAAAGGTAGAGAGTACGATAAACCCATTTAAAAAAACACTCAGAACCAGTATGATTAGTTTGAAATGTTTCTATAATAACAACTAATTCTAGATGATTTATGATGGAAAACGTCTAACTTTATGCGCATATATATATTATAAGATTATGACATCCATAAGTTTCACTGTAATACAGCTTTCCGACAGGACCAAATGCGGCATGACTATCAAGGAAAAAACCCCCAGAAAATACCAAAGCGTCAAAAACAAAACCATAATCCGAACTCAAAATCGGTCCTTCCAAGCAAAATGATTTCTAAACAAGTTCATCTCGTCCGATATATATCTGGAGCAAGTATTAATGATATATGATAAGAAAACACGTTGATAACCTGATATACTATAGGTATAGTACTGAATCATTCCTAGAATTTATTTAACCGTATCCAAGGATTTCCAGGAAAGGAAACGATTTTGCGAAACAAAGAAGTAACTTAACGAAAGTGACACATACCAAAGCTAGGAGCGCTGTGGAGAGTCATATCACGTATTACCCTAGTACCGAAACAGGACCACATTAACAGGAACTGGCGGGCTATCTGTCGGAGGGATCCCGGCTTCCTACGGCTGGGCTGTAACCATGCATACACGATAACTTATCAATAACATACATATAAATACATTATTGTTTTGTTTGATAAAACTTCAGATTTCGTATAATTTACAGGTATTCATTTACTTAAAATACCTAATACTATTTGAAATGCTCTGATTAATTAACTTTTTTTTCAGTATTCTTTTGGTATTTAGGCTAAAACGGAAATTTGTAATTATCCTTGTTATGATAACAAATTATGCACTTTTTTAATACGTATTTCGTACTCGTAGTAAATATCATGTGAGTAAATTATTTTAACAGAACTGTTGAACCGCTGAAATTATTCAGTTATTCACAAATACATATGAAAACACATTCAATTGTAGAAATCCTTTTTTTTGTCGACAACAAAAGCAAATAGATGAAGGAAAGTAATATGACAATATAGAAAACAGCAAAATAAACACCTATTAAAAAACATAGGAAAATAAATAATTCTGTATTAATCTGAGATAATACCCTTTAAGGTCTGTAATTTGTACCATACACTTAGTAAAGGTAGTCAGGTTCACAACTCAAAAATTGAAAATGTCAGAATGACAGTGCATATTAATAAAATGGTGAGCGAAAATGTATACCTTTACGACACAGCGATCTACCATGTTATCCAACCATTCTACAAACGACTCCAGAGGGGCCTGTTCCTCCATCAGCTTCTCGTACTCCGTACATACTGTAATAATGTAAACCGGAATATGTCATAGAATTACCTATGCTGGAATAATGTAAACAGAGATATGTCATACAATTACCTATACTGGAATGATGTAAACCGAAATATGTCATTGAAATAACTATACTGGAATGATATATACCGGAAAATGTCATAGAATTACCTATACTGGAATGATGTTAACCGAAATATGTCATTGACTTAACTTCCTGTTTTCAGTTCATGTATCGATGTCAATCGAAATCCTCACTCGTTTAAATATCGTTCCACACAATTGATGCTGCATCATTCTATCACGTACTCATGGAAATGTTGCCATTGTGACCGTTTAAACAGTCTACGGTGTAAAATTGTTCTTGTTTATGTTAATCTTGAAATATATCGTTGCATTTCCTGACGGAAACACCTTCAAACCACTATAATATACCTTCTCTGAGATGAGTTTTCGAGTGAGAAGCCAATTACGGGTCGATTTCACGTGAATTGTTCTGTATCTCTACATTATTGTTTCGTAGACGTAGAAACATAGAGGAGGGTAAAATAAAGCGATATATCCGGGATATTGTGCTATTTTTACAAAAGGTGATAAAAGTCTAAAAAGGAGATATATTTTGACAGTACCCAAAGTTATAAAACTATCATTTTATTCATTGATTGGAAATTTGTATCAACATTAAAGCATGCGTGTGTCCTCTTTCTTTACATTTAGATTTGATAAAAAGTAATATGATATTTTCGTTTAGCATCATGCCTTTTGAAAACATTTTATAACAATAATAATGCTATGCGATACATTAGCGCATGATTATATATTTCGTCTGTGAGAAAATCCGTCAAAATACACGACGCAAGTTACCATAGTGAAACTGATAGAATTCCTAGCAGACCGATATCCGATATTACAGCATTTTGTTCCAACACTTAGTTACTGGTTATACGTACAGTTTACGATTATCTGGTGTTCCCTTTCACTGTAATTGTCCATGGTATACAATGTCTGCTTGATGATACTGTTAAGATCAACGTTGAGCCAATCATCTAGCATCTGTGACGTAATTTCCGCACTGTGTATAACGGTCCTGGCCGCTTGACACAGGTGGTTCAAAGACGTTTGACGACGCAAAACTTGTGCAAACCGCCTCGCTACTACAAAACCAAAGATAAATGAATCAAGGTTAAACAATGTAGATCTGATTAATGAAACTTCATTTTTTTATTCCATCTGTTTGTAAAATGCGTTTTAACAGGAACAGTTAGTTGTGTATAAATGAATGATATTAGTGTCCATGACATTTGTACCATTAAACGATTTTAAAGGCGTTTTCGAAAGCTCGCAAATTAAGTTTTCAATTCCTGTTTGTGTACAAAACAAACTCAGTGTATATCATTCATACCAAACAGATGAATATTATTCCTTATATCAGATTTATATTTATTGAATAATCTGGAGCTTGTCTTGTTAATTGTTGATTTGGTTTGTGATTTTCATTCACACAGAATAATGGGCAATCCAATATTTTGACCAATACAACATTGGGAGGAGGAGGTGTGTGAAGTATTTGTACTCGTCGAGGTAAATTAGTTAGTGATTGTAAGTTTCCACTGCCTGTAAGTTAAATGATGATTCGGGACCTATACTACACAGGGCATCTGACAGGGTTTAATTCTAAAAAAGGCAAATTCACGATACAGAAATTAATCTGAGATACGTAGCATCGCATAATTTATTACATTTTTAACAGTGGAATATTGAAAATAATTCATTCTATAAAAGTGATATTTTTCAGTAGTGAGAAATATCACTTTTTCTGATTTGACCAATCAGAATCCTGCTTACAAACGACATTTGGGGAAAGCAAAAGCTGCTACTGTAGACTGTGCTATAAAAATGTAATAAACAGAATATCTAACAGTATCTTCAGTAATACCAAACATATTTCTCTCGTGTGGCTTGACGATAATTTGGTATTACTGAAGACACTGTTAGATATCCTCTACATTTCAATAATAACAGGTTGAAGTAACTTTCTTCAGATAGGCGTAAAGTGTTATAGCCAAGTGAAAACTGATACTTGAACGCTATTGTCGATAACTCTGATCGAAATAAACTTGGTAGTGGAGATACCATTATAATTGTAGCTGGGTAAGCAATCTCAACACTGCCGTCGTAAATTTTGATAAATGGGCGGACTAATATTTACTGTTATATTCCAATCAGTGGAGATAACAACTCAGTGTGTCACTTACTGTAAACCAACTTATTCTAGCGTGCGATTTATTTTCGTGTATTTCGCGGTTAATTGAAAATCTCGAAAATTAATCACCGCAAAATAGTTTCAATCAGAGGTGTGCCAAATGTAGGAGTGCTGTAATGTACTGAACATAGAATATATGACCGTATTTATCGCGAAATTAAATCACCAAACTTAAGTCGCCGCGAAAATCAGTAGGTTTACAGTATAACCATCTATGACTGTATAATGTTACTGATTAAGACATTTGAATTGACTTTTTTCCCTTGATTCTTCTTATCGACATTGCAGTCATATTAAGAAATGCAGATTCTGCACGTGTTGCCAAATCGGAATACCTCGGTAATAGTGTGTCGGAGACTGTGACCACAATATGAAGTCGACTCATAATGGCCGAACTAATCTGTAATTTTGCCAATATTCATGCCTCATTTTCCAATAACAGTTTCCCAAAATTTTGGAAAGGTCACATTAGAGCGAACATGCTGCGCGCATTGTTGCTTTTTCAATTGCCACAAACAGGATTAAATTCGGAATAAACTATCCCATACGTTTAATCCAGGATTATTCACAACGCGGATGTTTTTGGTGAAAAGTTGTTAGTTCAAAGAAACATATGATGAAATGATTTTAAAATTAAAAGTAACTATATTTACTTTAGATATTTGAAAATTAGTTTGCAACATAACATGAAAAAGAGATTAAAATTCAGCCTTGAGTATACGGTAACATGCTATTGGGTAGTTATACTGGTATTCAAAAAGGAATGAAAATCATTTGTACAAACTTTCTAAGGAACAGGATATTACTTACAATCAAATTTGATTTTCTGAACACCGTGTGGTAAAGAGTCTAACGCTGTCTGTAGCCATTCATCCAACTGTTTGGCGAATCGGCGGATCACTTGTGTCAAACTGTCACGAAAAGTTTGGGAGAAACAAATTGAGATTATCATACACATGTAATTCAAACGACACATGTTACCTAAATAACATATGGTTTTATAATGTGTACATAGTTCTATATGTAGAACAAAATGCTCCTAACCATACGCAAGCAAACTGTGACATGAACATAAATTAGTTCCAAACTTCAAACATGTCGATTTGTCGAAAAATACGAAAACAGGATTATGTACAAATAATTGCAATCTTAACGACACTCTCCTCCTGGAACGAGTCGTAAGGTTTTCAACAACTGCATGCTTTCAAAACATTTCTATATCATTGATGTGTTACTCACCAGGCAAGACACCTATAAAACGCATACATACAGAACAGTCTCATAGTTTTATGAAAGATAGATTATGTTTCACAAATCTGTCCTTTAAAGATTTTTTATTATTGAAATAGATCATTGTCGTGTTTATAGATTTATTTATTATTGAAATAGTAACATTTGATGCAGCAAACTTGTTTAATCTAAAGCGATTAACAGTACATAGAAACAACATTTTCATTTTTCATGAGATTGTCTGAATAACATTATACATCGAAAGATTATTTGGATAGGTTAGATATATCCACGACGAAGTATTAACCACACTGGTGTGATTTATATCAGACATATCGCATTATCCAAATCATGTACACCTACAGGAGGACGTTTGGCCGTATCTGCGTTTTAGGTTTGACATGAATTGAATATACTTTATGAAAGAAGATGGACAAATATGACCTTACAGTTTTGTGTTGATTGATTACAAGTGTACGTTTGTGTGACACTTTAATTTGGAAAAATCGTTTATCTTGAAAATTCGGTTTTTTAAAAAACATTGTTTTAAATACATAATTTAAATAGGTTAAGTAAGTACAAAACGGCATAAAACTGAATATTTTTCTATATGAGTATACTTGCGTTTTCGGGATAGGGTATTTATTATCTTATTCCTCAAGTGATTACAACATGTGATTACAACAAGTAAGTACACGTGATTACAACATCTGATTACTACATGTGATTATTACACGTGACCCTGCTATATGATAAACAAAACAGCTGATCGCCCTTTTAGATAGGATTGAGTATGAAAGTATAAAGATGCATTATAATGACTGAAGTTTAGTAAACCTATGGTCGGCTCGTGACTCAAAGGACTGCCTAATTCGTCTCGTTTTTCTATTGGTGTGGTATCTCCTGGAATACTTAATTGGGTTTATTTAATGGATACTTTCATTTTCTCCCCGTTACAACACCTAGATACCAGTCACATCTATTATTCAAGTCCTTATATAAATGGCTGGAATACACAATAAAATACAAATGTATTTTACGGACTAAATAAACCATATCATTTTTACTAAGACCGGTTGTATAAACGTGAACAATTGTCAATAGCTAACCGCGATAAAAGCATGCTTTCCATCTTGCTAGTTGCTTAAAATCAGAGAATACCGAAGCGTCAACAAAACCATAATCCGAACTCAAAATCAGGTAATACCGAAGCGTCAACAAAACCATAATCCGAACTCAAAATCGATTAAACTAAGGGCAAAATATGAACGAAGAAAATATTTACATGGAAAACTTGTAAAAGTACAATAGAAAAAGACCAGGGTCCGTATTAATGAAACCGTTCTCATGCTGGATCATGGATTCTGTTCTCAAGCCGACTTTCGTGACCCGGTTATAAATTAATAATGATTGACATTTTGTAAAAGATTTTACGATAGTTGAAGCAAAATTATGGTCTCAATGTTTATATTTTACATTTTGAGCGTTTGACTTGATTTAAGTAAATGATAAGAAAGCCGAAATGAGCACAAAATCCACGCTTGAGCATGGAAGCGGTTCCTTGAATACGGGACATGGTCTTAACATTTGTACAGAATTTTTGTTTTGTTTGTATTTTTCGTCTTAATAACAAATATGATTGACAAAACATTTTGTTAAGAAAATACACCGACGACATTTGAGCAGCTAAGGTTCAGTTTAAAGTTGTTTGAGATTTGTGTAATTTTC
This sequence comes from Mimachlamys varia, assembly GCA_947623455.1. Lineage (NCBI taxonomy): Eukaryota > Metazoa > Mollusca > Bivalvia > Pectinida > Pectinidae > Mimachlamys > Mimachlamys varia. The sequence continues at coordinate 33,656,457 of OX392545.1, forward strand.
GAAAAAAAATCTGATTCTTTATGTTCACATACAATATAACAATATTTTCTCCTACGTTTATTTTACCCTAAATAAGAAAGTAATCTCCGTCGTGAGCATATCTTGTCTAAGTACCCACCTTTCTGGCAGAGCCTGTAATACAGTAGGCATGAGAACGTTGGCGATGGCTTTGTAGAGGATTGAATCACATACACCGACAAGAAGAACTATAGTCTTGTAGTCAAGTATAGGGACAATGTGTGAGGGCATACCCTGCCAGAAGTGAAGCAGGAAACTCTGTACCTAAACCATAATTAAATACAAAATATGCATTATATATATACAATATGTAGTATGAATTACTTACATTTAATACAATATATATCATAGCATCCGACCCGATAGAAGTGGAATAGGAAACTCTGTATCTAAACAATGTTCAAATACAAAATATGCATTATATATATACAATATACTATTAATATATTAATACTATTTACTTACATTAAATACATTATATAGTATTGCATACTATGACAGAATTGGAAAAAAAACAACTCTGTACCTAAACCAAAATTAAATACAAAATATGTAGACTATAATCATTTTACAACAATTATGAAACAAGTTATTTAACTGATATAAATCACTCTAAATGCATATTATAGTATGCCATGGCAGAAGTAAAGTAAGAAATTCTGGACCTTAACAATAATTAAATACAAAATGTGTAGTACAGATAATCGTGGAAGTAGACCATAAAATATGTAGTACATGTATAGCGGTTACACAACGAGTGGATGTTGGATATGGAATTTATTTCACTCGACTTATTATTTTTGAAAAGTAGCAAAAGACATGAGCTTTAGCTATTTGCATATCCGATGAAAACTCGATATCGAATGAGGAATATGATTATTATTCTTAACAAATACTGATTTAGCTTTACATATATGTTACATATCCCGGCTAACCTCGTCAAAGTTGGCTCTGATAACCGTGTCCAGGATTCTCTGGCAGTGTGTTCTATACATCATCATAAACGTAAACACCTGGAACAGAAAGTAAATTCGTTAGCACCCTTCGTGTGTAGTAAATAAACAATACGTTCGCACCCTACGTGTGTGGTAAATAAACAACACGTTCGCACCCTTCGTGTGTAGTAAATAAACAACAAGTTCCCACCCTTCGTGTGTAGTAAATAAACAACAAGTTCCCACCCTTCGTGTGTAGTAAATAACAACAAGTTCCCACCCTTCGTGTATTAAATAAACAACAAGTTTGCATACTTCGTGTGTAGTAAATAAACAACAAGTTATCACCTGTAGCGTCACGTAAATATATGTAACAATAAGTTAGCACCTGTAGCGTCGAGAAAATATTTGTTACAATAAGCTAGCACCTGTAGCGTCACGTCATTATATGTATCAATGAGTTAGCACATGTAGCGTCACGTAAATATATGTAACAAAAAGTAAGCCAATGTAGCGTCACGGAAATATCTGTAACAATAAGTTATCACCTGTAGCGCCACGTAAATATCTGTAACAATAAGTTATCACCTGTAGCGTCACGTAAATATCTGTAACAATAAGCTAGCACCTGTAGCGTCACGTCATTATATGTATCAATGAGTTAGCACATGTAGCGTCACGGAAATATCTGTAACAATAAGTTAGCACATGTAGCGTCACGTAAATATCTGTAACAATAAGTTATCACCTGTAGCGTCACGTAAATATCTAACAATACGTTAGCACAAGTAGCGTCACGTAAATATCTGTAGCAATAAGTTAGCACCTGCAGCGTCACGTAAATATCTGTAACAATAAGTTATCACCTGTAGCGTCACGTAAATATCTAACAATAAGTTAGCACAAGTAGCGTCACGTAAATATCTGTAACAATAAGTTATCACCTGTAGCGTCACGTAAATATCTGTAACAATAAGTTAGCAACTGTAGTGTCACGTAAACATCTGTAGCAATAAGTTAGCACCTGCAGCGTCACGTAAATATTTGTAAGAATAAAATGGCACCTTTAGTGTGAAAAGTTAGCATCTTTAACGTGAAGTGAATATATGTAATAATAAGTTGGCACCTTTCTTGTGAGGTAAATATATATGTTACAATAAGTTAGCATATAAAGCTACAGGTAAACATCTATGGCCTATATAGTTTGTTCATAAACGTTTAGATTGATTTATCTATATAAAATGTACCCTGAAATTAAACAATCGTGAATATCATATGGTGTATTTGTTGGTTTGTGATCCTACACTAAAGTCATTAAAAAAATGGTTTACTATTGCTGTTTTCCCGTCCGTTATCACTTTTAATTGTGCATGTATTTTATTTGACTAACCCTTTTTCAAAAATGATGCGATCTTGTTTTAAGTTAAACTTAATACGTTCTCTATGTTTATGTTCATGATAATGTAAGTCACCTGCCCTTACCTTCTCTATGATAATGTTAACGGTTATATAAGTCACCTGCCCTTACCTTCTCTTCGGCAATATTCGGCGGTAACTGTAAATCTTTAATATCGGGAAACTCTGGGAGTAACGTTCCTAGTTTCGATCTCGGGGAGTACGCTATGATCTACAAAAAGACGAGTTGATGTAGTATGGGTAATGGCTGCGTTAACGAGGCGAACGCAGATAAGCAAGTTCGGCATTAGGAATGCAAGAATTCAACATAAAATACAAGAAACGAAACAAAAATCGGAAGTAACTACCAACTTTAAGGAACAGACAACAACAACAACAACCTAAGTGCAGTTATGTAATATTTAATTGAAGATTAACGAAAAACTTCCTTGAAATAAAACGGATTAAGGATGATATAAGGATGTTTGTTAGTCTCAATATAAAATCCTTACCTGTTTGACATTTTCTTTTTTGCCTTCTGCGGAACTGAAAATTTGGAACAATCTTGAAATTTATATTGTACATATATTGTATAGGCTTTCAGTGAATACATATTTGTTTTAACCTCCTCATAACAGTTAGGGTCTTATGAGGACTACAGAGACACTGCCTAAATGAGACAATGTACAGAAAAGAAAGTTGGTTGACCCGTTCTCAGTATAATAAGACCAGGTGGTGTGTTCTGCTGGAGTCTTCGGCAGTATACTTCAGTGTGGTAATACTCTAAATCGGCAAAATATCCGCTCTGTCGCAAGAAGCTATGTGCTTACACGAACATACAGAGCCTCCCAAATACACACGCACTCAACGCAAGCTTCCAGAACGCATACACCGGGAGGCCGTCCTCAAAAGTCCGTGGCTAATAATATGATGTAAATACAATCAAACAAAACCGAACCAAAAAGACATGAAGATACATCTATACAAATCACATTTCCTTTAGAAGAAAGCATGGAAGAACTAGAATATCAATTCCCATCCGATTCTTCAGGGGCCTAATAGGGGTCGCCTCCTGCAATATCCGAAAAGCATTGTATAAAACATGTGTAGAGTAAAGTATCGGAAAGTACCACTAAAATATGTTGTATATTTATCCTGGGATATTTATGAAGAATGGCGGAACATAACTCCATATTAGGACATGTATATTGGATATATGTTAGCAAACAGTATTATCAGTTTTGGTTTGGTTTGATTTTAACGTGCTGTAAAGGGTAACAATAGCCCGGTGCATCTAAGAACGGCCTCTTGGTGTATACGATGTGGTGAGCGGATGTTTTGATTGCGCGTGTTTTGGGGAGGTTTACGTTTTGGTATGTCCGTGCAAGTTTTTTTGCGATTATGCTACCACATTGAAGTATATTGTCGAAGCCAACCAGCAGAACACCAACACAGTCATATTATACTGACAACACGGTAACTCACTGACATAATGCTTAGTGTCAAGCAGGGGGTAGTAACTACCATTTTAAGACTCTGGTATGCCTCGGCAATAGTACAAAACCAAAAGCGTTCACCGCAGGGACGAACGCTTAACTCGGAAACCATTAGAAAAGATGACGTAACACACACATATGATGCACCTTTTAAATTTAGTAATAGATACGGTATGCCGAAAAAATGAATTGAACTGCATCATACAGCTGTTCCGTCCTCCTAGGACTATTCAGTGATGCTAGGGGCCAAAAGCTGGGAATCCAAAATTTCCAAACTAATGTAGAAGCAGAAGGGTCAGGTGCGTAAAACCCCTTTAATTTATGAATTTAGAAGTAAAATTAAACTAGTTTTGTAATAGCAATTATAAAGTGAATATGATCTCAAATTTAGTCGCCTCTTATGACCATGCAATTAGGGCAAAGGTTAAATTCTTACACCCTATAGCTACTTGGTGAGGTTTATGGGATATAAACCTCAATGGGTCTAGAGACAAATTTAAAATGAACATCTTTGCAATACTTAATAACAACATAACAAATGACCAATGGGATATGAAAACGCTATAAAGAACTGAATGTAAAGCTGTATTCTTTTCCTTTAGTGATAATTGTGGTAAACAAACCTTTGGATTCCTTTGGCTGAATACATGAGTTCGTAGTAGATAGAGCTTTCTCGTACACCGATACCATAGTAGTGATACCTGTATATAAATATAAAATATCTATATTTACCATAGTAGTGGTACCTATGTATAAATATAAAATATCGATATATACCATAGAATTAGTACCTGTAGATAAATATAAAATATCTTTATATACCATAGCAGTAGTACCTGTGTATAAATATAAAATATCTTTATATACCATAGCAGTAGTACCTGTGTATAAATATAAAATATCTATATTTACCATAGTAGTGATACCTGTATATAAATATAAAATATCTATAAATACCATAGTAGTGGTACCTGTATATAAATATAAAATATCTATAAATACCATAGTAGTGGTACCTGTATATAAATATAAAATATCTATAAATACCATAGTAGTGGTACCTGTATATAAATATAAAATATCTATATACCATAGTAGTGGTACCTGTATATAGATATAAAATATCTATAAATACCACAGTAGTGGTACCTGTTTATAATATAAAATATTAACATATACCATAGTAGTGGTACCTGTATATAAATATACAATATCTATATATACCATAGTAGTGGTACCTGTCTATAAATATAAAATATATATATATACTATAGTAGTGGTACCTGTGTATAAATATAAAATATATATATATACTATAGTAGTGGTACCTGTGTATAAATATAAAATATATATATATACTATAGTAGTGGTACCTGTATATAAATATAAAATATCTATATATACCATAGTAGTGGTACCTGTATATAAATATAGAATATATATATATACCATAGTATTGGTACCTGTATATAAATATAAAATATCTATATATACCATAGTATTGGTACCTGTATATAAATATAAGATATATGTATATACCATAGTTATGGTACCTGTGTATAAATATACAATATCTATATATACCATAGTATTGGTATATGTATATAAATATAAAATATCTATATACCATAGTAGTGGTACCTGTATATAGATATAAAATATCTATAAATACCACAGTAGTGGTACCTGTTTATAATATAAAATATTAACATATACCATAGTAGTGGTACCTGTATATAAATATACAATATCTATATATACCATAGTAGTGGTACCTGTCTATAAATATAAAATATATATATATACTATAGTAGTGGTACCTGTGTATAAATATAAAATATATATATATACTATAGTAGTGGTACCTGTATATAAATATAAAATATATATATATACCATAGTATTGGTACCTGTATATAAATATAAAATATATATATATACCATAGTATTGGTACCTGTATATAAATATAAAATATCTATATATACCATAGTATTGGTACCTGTAAATAAAATATCTATATGTAAGATTTTTACAGATATCATATACTAGTGATACATGTATATAAATATTAGAGATATAAAATTATACAGATATCATAGTTATATAGTGGTACCTGTATCTAAATATCAAATATCTATATATACCATATTAGTGGTACCTGTACATAAATATAAAATTTCTATATATGCCATAGTAGTGGTACCATCTATATACACCATATTAGTGATACCCGTGTATCAATGTCAAAATATATATTATCAAACAGATACCATAGTAGTGATCCCTGTGTATAAGTACTTAATATTTATATACATTACTGCACCTGTACGTGCATACAAACATTATACACGTAAAAAGAAACTAGATAAGACCATTGCATCAGCTGGGATTGTTTATGATAACAATTAACAATCACGTATAAAAAAATGGTATAAATCATCTGTATAATTTACTCTTCGTTTATTAGAAACGTAAAGCAGAGATGTATACTTTAAACTGTCTGCTTGTAGGTAGAATACAACAGCTAGGCCTATATAAACTTATCTTTGTATTCTGACCTACTTAAGACTGGACTCGAGTGATTGTGTTTCTATATTTAGACTCGTTGTTGCTTGCCACGTGTTCTGTTGAAAGCCGCAGACTTTCGTAAATTAAAAAACATCAGTATATATGTGATCTGTCATGTGTGGATATTGTGAAAAAAAATTATGTTTTATAATGAATACATAACTCTATGCACTTTAACTCTTACAAGTTAACTGTTTATAGCGGAGTCGATTGAGTATGGTCAATTTATATCACCATTGTATATATCGGTTCCGTAGTGTAGTGGTTATCACGCTCGCTTCACACGCGAGAGGTCCTGGGTTCGAGCCCCAGCGGAACCAAGAAGATTTTTTTCTTTTTAATTTACATTCATTACACGTGCAAGTATTCATATGATTTAATTTTTTAATTTAATTTTCGAAGATATAATTTGTTCATGCTTTTGCATTCATATACGTTACTGTACCGTACAGTTGTTACTTACTTAGATTGTCCACGTGTCCCTAACCTCCTGGTGGTAATCTGTGGGAATTGCTGTCGTATGATCTTAAAATAAACAGAATACCAGAATCAATTATTTATTTGTTGTAAAGCTCTGAGGAAGAATTGGGATATCCTGCGTCCATGCTCTCGATAAACCTACCGATATTGTTGGTTCTCAAACTGAAAAATATATTGATAGATAATAAATAACATGATATTAGGTATCAATTAATTAATAACTGTTCCACGATATATATCAGTCTCATATCTTTTATGGATTAGTAGGTATACGTGTACATATAGAAAGAGATGACATGTTGTGACCATATACTCTATTATATGATTACACAGCCTCTGAGATAAGAATCGGGTATTTCCTCTATGATACATGTACATCTGTACTCGCGAAAGCGTCCACTATGCGAAAAAATGTCCATTGTTTGAGGACAATTTAGTGAAGTTTGATCATTTGGATATCTTTAAGATATCACAAATATTTAAAGGAATTTATTTCTTTATTGATTATGAATTATTCATACTGATATTTTGACAATATTCGCTTTTTTTCTTTGTTCTTGGGTTTTAAAATATATTAAGGAAATCAATTCATTATATTAATAATTGTCCGAACAACTGGACTGCTCACCTTCCCAAAACTGGCTGCATTGACCGGCTGTGTGTCCTTCTTCTCACAGTAGTCGAGATAATGGTAGTAAAGGGTACTGCGGGGGATACACACCCCGATGGCTATCTCGTAATTATCCTCCAACCTGCAAATATCTCGAATTTTTCAACTTTAGAAATTCACACCATGAAGTTCTCTTTATTTCGAAGTCGGGTTATATTTCGGCATATGTTTATATACTAGTACAAAACTGTGATTTCAGCTAAGTTTGGTGCTCTTTCACCCTAAACTTTTTGCTCAAAATAATTAAAACCAGACTGAAATTCGCATGCATAGGACTATAATGATCATCTGCTGACAAAAACCGTAAGAGATCAAATATTTGTTAGTAATATTGCATATTTTCCAATTATCATTTTTTTTCAAGTTTATTTTTTTCATTTTTATCAATCACATTCCATTCCATGCATGAGTACATTAACATACATCTTCTATCACATCTTTCAACATTAAGTAAATACCTCATATCAAAATAAATAAATACTTACACCTTTTTTTTTCATGATATTGCTTTCACAGTGTAAGTAAATACAATGTAAATAATAAAACTTGATCTCATTTTTTTTCGGAAATTCCAGTCAAGTAAGGAACACAAATGACTTCATCTTTCATTATTTAGAAACAAATCAATTAAAAGAATGCAAATGGAAACTATTAAACAAAATTCTTGCATCAAAACAAATTATGCACCAATGGAAAATAAGCGATACTCCAAACTGTAATGTATGTTTAACAAAATAGAAGATTATGAACATTTCTTCATAACATGTAAATATTTTCCAATTATATATGGTTTTCAAAGAAAAAGAGATGTGAATCCGTATTAGAGACTCCGGAAGCTAACAACGCTTTACACAATAGGAATATTAAGTGTTTCATTGTAAATTTTAGCTGTAGTAACTAACAGTGCCTCCACATTATGTTGACATTTAAAATCGACTTTCTCATTTATCTCGTATTATTTATTCATTATCCAAATGATATATGTCAACACTAATTCTGTAAACCACCTTGTAACTATAAAATATACCTCAATCATGGATTTTATTTTATTTATAGACAAAATGTGATGTTAATCATATCATCTTATCATGTTTATATACGAAACGAATCGATATAAGTCGTACAGCTAGTTTCTGGATCCTAGTAGACCTAATAAATGATCGGAATCATCAGCCCATTATTAATACATTATTATTAAAGTATCAATTTATTATACATGTGCCTTTGTGTTATACTGCCATATACGGTACAAAAATTACGCTGCAATCCGATATACATATCTTGTAAATTTTATCTTACAGTTAATTTTGAGTGCCGTTTATCATCACCATGGAATCTGTTCGTTACTGTTCTGACCTAATATTATATATCACCATTTATGTTTTACGGGAGAGGACAAATTACAAGTTGAAATTGTGTTTGATCCCATCTGTATATTTGAAAATAAAAGTCAATTAATTCTTAATAAATCTAGAATCTGACATAATTTCATAGATAACATCATCCCCCCCCCCCATTTAAACATATGTTATTGGCAAAATTACCGCAATATGAATGACACTTGCTATATATTTTAATTTATCTAACGGCCTCTCCTCAGTCTGGTATTTCATTTTGCTGTATCAGTGTACTGTTTGATTGCTTTTATAGATGACTTTGGGAAAACACAATTTTTAAATAGTTTGAGATAATCTACAAACCAAACCCCAACAAGGTTTTTCTTTGACGGTTGTTCTTCTATTTCGTAAAACTTTTAAAATAACACTTATATTAATTGGAAACTGTTACTGGCTTTAATGAAGAGATTTCCTTAAGAATCTAGAAGGGAAATGTTATTTACCAAAAAGAAATATCGAAAAGTTATAGTCAATATCTGGTGTGTTTAGACTAGCCAACATTGTATACCCCTGGTGAGTGTTATTGTCAATATGTGGCGTGGTTGGACAAGCCAACATTGTACATCACTGACGAGTGTTATCCAGGACAACTTACCATTTGAGAGTCTGTGGTGTCGAATGAGGCTTGGAGGCAGATCGTAATTTTGCATATGCACCTGAAATCGAATCATTTCTTTTAAGAAAAAAATGTATTGTATATTTTATATGTATATGGTGTATGATGTTTCACACTGAAATAAATAAATTGATTGAAAAAATGACTAATTTATAAAAATAGATTACTAAATTTTTTAAAGGTCCAATATACGTAACTTTCTGCAAAACCTGAAGCGAAAATCAAGCCTAATGACTTTTTATATTTATAGCTTTAGTTAAGATTAAATGGTATCAGCAATATTCAAGATGAATTCTTACGCGGTTACCGCTACGGCAACAGTTGAAACTCGGTATTTGTATTTTGAAATTTCTTATGACTTCGGCTTGTTGTTACATGTAAAGAGGGCCCCACCTGAATTATTTTCAATAATTTGGACTTTTGTGTCAAGAGTTTCTTGTTAGTTACCACTCGGGTTTACTTCGTTTAAGGCTTATTTTTGCATGGTTATCAACAGGATTTTTTTTTCAAAATTTTTCAATTTGACGAAATATTTCCTGAAGTTACGGATATTGGGCCTTTAAGATGTACTCCCTTTTAATGTTTATAGTTTACTCAGGTATTAATCACCGTTTTAGTATTGATGAGACCTCCGTTATGCTGGAGCAAACATCATGGGACGAATTGTCATGCTGTTATTCCAACTTCACGCTACAGTTTTCCCGGGACAATAATACGGTTATTTGAAATTCTAAATAAGGGCTTATTGTTTTTAAATTACTTGAACCAGTCTTATACTATATCTAGTATTGTTTAGTGCTACGTAGTTGTTTAGTTTCTTCTCAATAAAGGAACGGATTTCTATGAAAACTTGACAAAACCATTCTGTCTACACTATTGTTGGAATTGTCCCATTTAATTTACGTAATTCGTATCCTACAAATATGCTTTTAAGGATCTAATGGCTATTCCGGAAACTTCCGTAAATGTCACTTCTTTAACTCATGTGTAAACATACATACACGGTACGTACACTCTCTCGTTGGGATCCTCACCATGATAATAATCATCATCATCATAACCACCACCACTACCATCATCATCATCATCATCATCATCATCATAGCCATCATCATCATCATCATCATCACCACCACCACCACCACCATCACCACCACCACCACCACCACCACCACCATCATCATCACCACCACCACCACCACCACCACCACCACCACCACCACCACCATCATCATCATCATCATCATCATCATCATCATCATCATTATCATCACCACCACCACCACCATCATCATCACCACCACCACCACCACCACCACCACCACCTCCACCACCACCACCATCATCATCATCATCATCATCATCATCATCATCATCATCATCATCATCATCATCATCATCATTATCATCACCACCACCACCACCATCATCATAGCCATCATCATCATCATAGCCATCATCATCATCATCATCATCATCATCGTCGTCGTCGTCGTCGTCATCATCATCATCATCATCAACATCATCATCATATCATCATCATCATTAAACTTACCTAGTTTAGCGTCGATGTCCTCACCGAATCCAGCAGTCGTGTTATCCTCACAGTTATCGTCGTTAGTATCCAGTTCCTTGGGCTCGTCAACGCAGTGATCAAACCAGTCTTCTGAAACACAGCGATTAGGTTTCATAAGATTTACCTTACTACTGTATACTAAGGAAAATTAAGGACGCGCCTCCCTGTGTATTGTATCGGCGTGTAATGTGTGTAGGAAACACGGTATGTTGGTGTACTTGTCTCCCTGTGATAGTACTGATATGATAACGACATTATAGTGCTATCTCCCTGAAATACCTTGATCACTTTAAACTCACAACAGTTAACCAGTTTTCGTCATTGCTCTTTAAGCCCTGAAAGCTAAACAAAGAACCATAACATCTCGACCAGGGGAGATAACCAATAACCTTCCTCACAGCGGTAACCGCTCTACTAGTGATTAGGAATGAGATAGTGTCAAGGGAGAAAAATCTGCTCAGAAAAAGTGAAAAACGATAGTAAATTTATATAATTATCTCTTACAAACGTGGACTACAGGTACGATTGTAACGCCTTAGCTGAAGAGCGGGACTCTGAGAAGGATACAAATAAAACACCATTTTTATAAATCTACTAGGTTTATACTAATCAACATTGTAATATTTGAGGATGCCAAGTCGTAACTAAGGAAGAATACGTCAGTCACAAAAATACATTCGAGAGACAACGAGACATTGGACACATTGATAATAACAAAGATATGTTACATCACAATTCACACTTGATAGCAATGATGTGTTTATGATGTAATTCCTTACGTTTTTTTGTCGTATAGTTACAATGTACGTATAGTTAGCGATATATTTGAAACCCAAGTTAGCTGTCACCCGACAAGTCGTGACAAAAGGATTAGTATCTGTAAGGTTCATGAACTTTCTCCTAATCCGTCTGGCACTGTATTATTTTGATATTTTCAGAAATAGAGGATCTTACATGAGCGTCAATGTAATATGGAATTTATAAACCGGGTTCAATGATTTAATTTGTCACAAGCCATAATGTGAGTGACATATTGAACTTTTTAGCGAGTCCCATTGACTCGAGTGTAAGATTCTATTTATCTCATAACTTATTTTCATGAGATAATACGCCCAAATTCTAAAATTAATTTTTTCTATCAGAGAGACTTTCTACTATGATGGTAGGATTTTCCCTAAAATCAATAAATAAGAGAATACCGAAGCGTTAACAAAATCATAATCCAAACTAAAAATCGATTAAGCCAGGGGCAATTTATGAAAAAAAAAGAAATTACATGGAGACCCTTGTGAAATTAGAAGAGAATAAGACCAGGCATTCCGGAAGAGTAAGCGTCTTCTGCTTCATCGACCACACCGGCCATGTAAATCGTTGTCACCTCCAACGTATTGAGAATATTTTTAAAATGAGAACCGAGTATTATTGTCAATCACAACAAGTAAACACACTAATGAGCATACTCAAGAGGTCATAAAAACGTCATTCATTAGTGACGTCACAATAGAGTAGTTACACATGTGTAATTCCACACCTATGACATGGTTTTATGTCATGGTAAAGTGGGTCAGTTATGTGATAAATATATGTGCTTATAATTTGTTGGTGAAAAACTATGTTTAACTGTAAATGTTCGGCTAAAATGTAATGATTTGCTTGATTCTTCATGATTGTGTATTTAAACTTTTTTACGGAAGAATCCAAAACGCCATTCTCCTAAACGACACAAATACAATTTTGCACGTAATTTCAATTATCGTAAAAATACCAGGATAAAACAAATGCTACACAGTTAGCAGTGCTGTATAATACACGCGGTCGTTTACTACATACGTATCTCAGTGGTTCGAGTTCTGGGGTCATTGGCTATATGTACCAGACACCTATACAGGGGTTTAAACTAAGTATACGGGCTTATTGATATTGTCCGGGAGCATGCTTTCTATTTATAGAAAATAACTAAAAAAACTAAAATTTGCCTGAACGAAAAATTAAACAAACGTTAAATTGAAGTGGAAAAAAATTGCTAAGCCGAGAAAAATCTCCAATTTTATCTTTTTATTTAGCTTAGGAGAGGACAAATCACTTTTTTCATTTCCTTATTTCATTTCATCATACGTTGTGGTTTTTTGGAGGAAAGGGAGTCATACATGTTACACATGCATCATTGCTTGATTTCGGGGCTATACCATTACAGGTGTGTCTATGATATCACCGTCAAAGTACCTGCAATAGTAAGCAACAATATTTGGCAAGTCGATTTTTGTCGAATTTTTGTCGATTGATTATTTATGCGGTGAAGTAAATATTAAAGTATGTAAGTCTTTAAAAATTGCTCAAATATAAACGTTGTTAGGTACGAGAAAGCGTTTAAAAGACGCTGATGACATGTATAATTCACTCTTACAATCTCATGTTCATAACTGTACATACAATATAAACGCATTGATGATTTAAACTTTATACACTATTCTAGTCCATTGCACATTCCCTTGGAATGCCGCAGAAACCAGTAAAAAACACATTCATCCAGTAATCAAAATCAAGTCCGATAGAACGTCATCCTGCCCGATTGCAATAAGAACATTCAAAGGAATCTATAGAATTTGGCCGGTGTCGAGGAAAACCATTGCGGCAGTCAAATTAATAAGCGATTACACGGATTTTACGCTGAGTGAGGGACACCTGGATTAGGAAGTGGTGTGTAAGATCGAAATTAAAGAAATGAAAAATGATCCCATTGAGGCTGTCAGACAGCCTTCTCTATATTGTATGTGATTAGCGTTCTAGCTGAATAAAACACGAGCTATAGCGGCAAGTTGTTCATTTTTACAATCCGCGACCGCTGGCCTATCCTAGATGCGGGCAATCGTGGTCTCGACTTTTTAGTGTTATTTACACTAGAATGTGTGGCCAGTAAATACAATATGGTTCCGTGCGTTTCATGGTTTTGTGATTAAGGGAGATGACTAAAAGATGTGGGTTTTCTTTTATCCGTACAAAAGGTTAATTCCCTATGTTCTAGAATCCCTGTAAGAGAGACTATAGCAGTGCGGTAATTAGTCTAATATGTGTGGGTGATCTCTTATTCTATCCGTGACCAAAGTTCAGCAACCTCGACAGATAAAGTACGGCTTAATACCATCGTAAAGTAACATTATATTCATATTGAATGACTAAACTCAAAAACAAATTATATCATTGATATCCACCTTCCAATGTATTTTGGTCTTGTCGACGAAAGAAAAAAGGAAAAGACGGAAATTCGCTCCTCTTTTTTGCGAATTTTTGATATAAATAGGTTGTTCATATAAAGAAGCATGTTTAAACAAATAGACTACATAGTTTGTTTAACTTTGCTTCACATCCTATTTACAGCTAAGGTAATGAAAAAAATACGAGAAAATCGAAGTGTCAACAAAACCAGAATTCAAACTAAAAACCGATTAAACTAGGGACACAAATATGAATAAAGGAAATGTTTGCAGGGAAACTCTTGTAAAAGTACCGAGAATAAGACCAGGTGTTCCGGAAGGACGGCCTCCTTGTGTATGTGAAGTTAGTATACACATTGGTTGAACCCGGTATGTTCGTGTAAATCTCTTTGCGATAGTTTGGATTTTTTGGCGATTAAAGTGCTGCCACACTGAAGTATACTACCGTAGGTCCCAACGCAGAATACTAATCCGGTAACATTATACGAACAACGGGCAAACAGTCGTTTCACTCCCCATATTACCCAGTGTCAAGCAGGAAGTAGTAACTACAATTATTTGAGACCTTGGTATGTCTAAGGTATGAATAGTAGTTTGTTTCACACATGATGACCTAGATGAATCCCATTTGTCCAAAATGGAAGCCGTAGACCTCGTTCGCACATACCGTTTTAACAACGTAAACACATTACTTCCCCCAGTTTTTGATGCCGCTTCTGATTCAAAGAAAAGTTATTTGCATTATCATACGTTATATCTTAACATATCGTGCCATTTGATACATACATTGTGACTGTCAAAGCCGGAGCTCACTAACAAAAACATTTGGTTTCACTTTGATTACAATAACTAGCTTCGATTCTGTAATATCTCTAACTATCCTGTTTTCAGTATCGAAAAAATCGTCTATATATTTTGGTATTTTAAGCTTCACTATTATTGGTATTATTTAGATTGAAGAATTGTTGAAGGAGATGATATCGCATATCATGTAGAGATTTTCTGAAAGAGCTGTTGGCATTCCCATGGGAACAAACAGTGCATCACTCTAGTTGTCTTGTTTTTGTTTCTACACGAAGCTGACTTTGCGGAGCCAATCAGGATAGGTAGGTAAAGTCTTGTCAATTTTTTTAATTTCACTTTAAGATTTATCGACGATGTGTTGTCTATGAATAACAAGTTTGCTGACCACGCCGATCACATATACCTTTCTAAACTTACAATAAAGGACATTACATCAACTACTTCCCTCGACCTTTACTTAAACTATGACCAACAACATTGATATTTTCCTGCTAAACTATACGATCGTGAATTTCCCTTCTTGGTGATAACGAACCTACTAGTCAAACTTATGTTGTTAACATGTCGCAGTTGATTCGTTAGTCTATGGCTTGCTCTGAATATTGAGATTTTCATAATAAATGTCGGCACCTGACAAACTTAATACAAAGAGATCCAATAGACGCAGGTTGATGAAGACTATGAGCAAGTTTTATGGCCACCTCTTGGTCTCATTGGTTTTTTTATTTGTAATAACTTGTTGTGCATGAGAATTATAATTTGGTTCTCGCGTTGAAAATTCGACGTTAACTTGGATGTGACAAAGATCTACAAAGACTGCTCTAAGCATAGCTGAACAAAGCCTGTATATCCCAAATTCCAATACCGCAATGCGGCAAAGGCGATGTGATGAAGCTAAAACCATATGACGGTATAACCTTTGTACGCGTTATAAGGAAATGTTTCATGCTTCTAAGCAAACAGTGTTTACAAATATGGGATTTGCTAACGAGGTTATACTACCTTGGTAATCAGCCAATATCTTTCTTAACCGCATGAAGAGCAAAAACCGGTGGTGCAATTTCGGCGCTTATAGCTACAAACATTTTACAAGTTCTAGTACTGCCCCATTACTTACCCATTTACAGCTGAGCTGAGTAGATTGAACCAAATGGAATAAAGTGTCTTGCTGAAATATACAATACAGCGAGATGGGGTGACTCGAATTAAAAAAATGTACGGTCAAGGAATCTGTCCTTCAACTATACCAACGTGCCTCCTATTGTGGTCTGATGGAGCCTGCATAGCCAGAGGTATCTCGTTTTAGTAGTGGCACGGTACATAATATACACATTTTCGTAGTACACGATTTAAAGTTATACAGAACTAGTTTAATTTTACTCGTAAATTCATAAATAAAAGGGGTTTTACGCACCTGACCCTTTGCTTCTACATTAGTTTATCAAATTTCGATTCCCATCTTTAGCCCCTAGCATCACTGACAGGTCTTAGAAGGATGAAACAGATGTATGATGCAGTTTGATTAATTTTTTCGGCATACCGTATCTATTACTAAATTTAAAAAGTGCAGCATGTGTGTGTTATGCCATTTTTGTTTAACATCCTATCTCCAGAACCCTTGGTATTTTTCTGATGTACTGTTTACAGGATCTCCGTGTAAATATTTCCTTTTTCAATACTTTGTCCCTGATTTAATTGATTAAGTGTTCTGGTTATCATTTTGTTGACGCTTTGGTCTTCTCTGATTTTTATATATCAATAGTAAAGGACATTTAAGGACGGCCTCGTGGTTTGCCCTGTTGAAGAAGGGTATGGGTTATATCTTATGGTAAAGACATATCAGAGGGTCAATGGGATTGGAATGACTGATTCACTTGCACACGTTTGCGGTAAACCAAAGAAGGTACCCGCTCGATCAAATTTAACTGTCAACTGGCAAACCATTCTTTGTAGCCCAATACTAATGAGCGTCAAGCACGACGTATTACCTACTTTCTAAGACTATATGATGTCTCGTCCAGAGGATGGAAGTTTTTTTATTAGGTTTAAGTCCTATTTACATCTAACGTCATTTAAAGACGGCCTCCCGGCGTGTGCGATGCGAGTGCATGCACAGTGTGTGCATGTATTTATTCTAAATTTGGAGGCTGCGGTATAGCGAGAACCAAAAGCCTTTCTTACAGGGTGAATGCTCAGACAAAGGTGGAAAAAGAAGTGGAGTCATTACTGAAAAATAACAGTTAAAAGAGCAAATTTAGATTTGACATTAGACAGAACTAGTTTCATTTTACTTTTAAATTCATCAAATAAATAGCTTTTACGCACCGGACCCTTCCGCTTCTATACAGTTTAGACATTTTAGATTCCCATCTTTTTGCCCCTAGCATCACTGAAGAGTCCTAGGAAGACGAAACAGCTGTATAATGCAGTTTAATTTTCATTTTTGGCATACTGTATCTATAAATAAATTTGAATGGTACAGGATATGTGTTTGTTACGTCATCTTAACGGTACAAATTCAGTCGCCTCTTAGGATCATGCAATGGGGAACGCAGGTAACAACATTGGTACATCCTATCTGTAGGGCAGGAAATTATCGAGCGAGAGATGACATGGACATTCCTCAAAAAGGAGGGGGTGGAAGTAGAGGTGGGGTGGGAGATTCTAAGATCAAAATTACAGAGAGAGAGAGAAAGAGATGATCGTCCAAAAAAATTATAACATGAATATAAGAAACATGAAGTCGGAGGAACACAGCCGCTGGTGTGAAATAAGTGCATTTTAACACATCCAGCCAAACTGATAATCCGACGTAAACAGACGCACTAAAGCCGGACATCGTCCCGACAACCTCAGTCAACAAAGACCGGTATGTGGAGTTTTATAGGCCATAAAATACTATTACTGTCCTTCTGAAAAAGTCCCAGTGCATGTCAGGGCTCACGTTCTGTCTGGGGAGTCGAACAGACTCCTAAGGTAAAACGTCAACAAAACGTTTTGTTTATTTTGTTGTGCGTTTCTGATAAATGTATTTTATATTCTTTCAATTCTAAAATGTCTTTCAGGTGTATTTAATTATCGGCAGTGTTTCGGGAAAAGACATTTTCTATCGACAGTATTATTTTTAAGTAAGTTTTCTAAGTTGGTGAATTTATTAACGTTACGTTATACTAAGACTATGCGAGGTTAATATAAAACCTTCCATTTTGATCAATTACAATAATACTATTTCATAACCTGTATATATATAGTGACTTATGGTATTATATATTACTCTAAAAGTGTGTTATTGTAAATCGATAATAATATTTTTACTTATATGAATCAACTCACTATTATGCATTAGTCATATCAATATCAACATAAATAAATAATTAAAGGGTTGTGCCTGCAAAGAGTCTAAAAAACAAATATGAGGTTGAGGTTTTATTTAATAGCCTTCTTGATTTTTGGGTCTTTATTTGAGCAATGCAAGATTATATGTAGTACTGTGCTAGATTAATGTCTTAAACAATCGGAGATTTATTAACGAAATCTTATCGATAAAAAACGCAATCGAGTTTTCACACAGATGATATGTTCAGACATTAATATAACATTTTGAAAAATGTCATTCGTTGGTCCTATTCTGGTAAATATAAAATCTAGTATGCAGAATAAATTTGATTTGACATGATTAAGAATTGCTACAAGTTGTTTTAGCCAACGATGTACACAATATATTAAATTTTAAAATGTCGATTAATTATCTATAGTATAGCTGAACATAATTAACATTCTAATGTGAGGGTACCCGAATTAGTTTTCATCAGATAAACGTATTTTAATTACTAAAACTCAAATATGGTAGCTGTAAAGATACGTACATTACAATTAATTGTGTTTAAATGAAAATAAAGACAAGCTGTCCCTTGTAGTGAAGTCTATACCTTTGATGTGCTATTTACCCAAGGATCAAAAGTTAAACTATTCTACATTGCAGGAAACGACCAACGATAACATTGTGATTTTTTTAAGAGTTTTAAAACCTGTACTGTTATATGACCAACATGCAAATTACAGATATTTCATTTCAGTAATGCGAATATTTATTTATCTCTGATTAAAAAAATATAGGAATACAACAAAACTTGTCTAAAACACCAATATATGTACTTATTTTATCAAATTTACCAATTTTATAATTCGATATTTTAAATTATATATTTTTATAAAATGTTAATCAAAATTTGTAAAGACGAGATCTCACCTGTTTCATGTTTAATCCAAGTGTTAATAATCCTTTAAATTAGAATTTAGAATAGTGCTTTATTCCTCTTTCTTAGCCGATATACTCCTCAAAATATTTATGTAGCAAATCCATAGACAAGAGAAGATATTTAAACTCCATTTCTCACGATCCCGTGTATATTTCGAAAAACAAAACATTTAGGGATGAATACAAACTATTTTTTTTTATAAAAATCGTTTGCAATGCTGGTTTTTTCACACATAATATAGTATTCTTGATAATTTAACATTTAGTAATGTTACGTCTACGCAATACTATCATATAGAACTAAAGCAGATAATACATAAAGTTTCTAAAGTAAACAACAAGAAACTTCACGTCTGGATCTCCTAGCAAACATCGAGATGGAGTCTACACGTCAAAATGACAGTAAAAATGATTTGTCAAATATACTACCCCAAACTGGTCGAATTACGGGAATTCAGAAAGTTTAATTTTACCAGTGGTGAATTTCACTAGGCAGATAATTAGTTGGGCAAGCACATGAGAGGAATTGAACATAGCTACCGTCACACGGTATAGAAAAGTTTGCCGGGTAACGGGCCCACAATAGCTAGCTTAGTGTTAATCTGAACCAAATATGCCGGTTGGTTTCTGGGATACAAGTCAGTAAGGAATTAACAAAAAACACGGCTACTCACCTGTCGGCGGGATGTCCCCCATGGCAGTGAACTGATCCATGTGTCTGAATAAAACCTCCGTCGACTAGTAAACGGTGCGCACTCGACCAAACTTAATTAAAACTCAAAAATTGTGTATCTGTCAACCTGGTCCGGATCACTCCGTCACCGGCTTTGGGTTCAATAGGACTATTTTAGAATACTACTCAACATCAATTTTCATCCTGACGATTATACAATTAACATGATCGTATGGTGTAGATGTACATAAAGAAAGTTTTTATGACTTGTATCACGTGATCATTTGGTCAGACCTTTTAAATATTCATGAAGAGAAGAGTTGATGGTCCTGAAAACTCGCTCATAAGTTCTAGTGTCTGTTTTGTCATGTTGTAAGAGAGGGATTTTGATTGGACCAGAAAATGCTGCCGATGCTGATAATTGGAGCTCTAGTTTATAACTGAATAATATGTTCTTGTAATAATTACTACAGGTGTCAGACATGGCTATTTATGACTGGTCTTTCTCCGATATTTCTTACGGGAGTTTAAAAGTGAACAGTGTTATTTTACTGGTTATTATTACGGAAGTATGTAAATCAATAAGATGTCAGAATATATCAACTTTGACATTGTTTTGTTTATGTAAGATTTGACCGATGTGAATGAACATAATATAGACAGTTTCATGATCGGTATCAACGAGAGGCATAAGCGTTCGTGGGTAGAAACACTGGGACTTGAATATGTTATAACTGTATATTGTTGTTATTGTTTTCCTAGAAATATCCTTACTAGATCACTTTCTACGTAGATTAGACGCTTAGAAATATCCTTACTAGATCCCTTTCTACGTAGCTTCGACATTTGAAACAAAATACAATTAACTACTTACGCTTAATTTAATTCATTAACATTCTCAAACATAAGTAACAAATAAATACCATAAATACCATGTTTTTTATAACACATATTTGTTATGTAACCACGAATCAATATATTGAGCTTAGAGAACAAAAAATAAACTGTCCATACATTACTGTTGTATACATAACCAAGAAAACCGACGTTAAGAAAAGAAAATTGATAAATATTGTGGACAGAACGATAACATAAAAATGATACATTGTGTATTGTTAATCTGTAGATATATAAGATTGTACTCTACAGTTTTGCTATAAATATGTTTAAATAAATATGGTTAAAATAATAATTTGGTCACCATAGAGTCTTCACTATAAATAACATGTAAATCGCAAACAACCAAACCAAACATTTTTAGCTGTTTTGTAGAACTGTAAATAAAATTAAAGATAATATATATGTTTATATTAATAAAGTACACATAATGTACACATTAAAAAGATGAGAGGTATGATTCTGTGTTTCTTGTTTGACTGATGTTCCAAATCAACAGCATATGTACATTACAATAGTCATACAAAGAAATCAAGCATTTGTTTAATAAAGTAAAAGAAAAATGACAAAGTACAAAAATAAACAATATCGCGGCAATCTCACCTTAATACATCACATAACTAATTAAAGATTCATTTAGAATGTGTTTTTAGCATTAGAGTTATTAAAATAATTTTGATGGCAAAATAACAATTCACGGCTTATTTTACAAATTTTATTAGTAATAAAAATAACTAACTTGTTCAACGCAAACAAATAATCGAAAATGTTTTAATAAATTAAAGATAATTATGATTTACAAATTAACACATCATACATATTACTTTACCAGCAAATTAATGTAGGTAGAGAATGAAGTCAATGATATATTGAAGATATAAATAGCTACGAAAATGTACAGAGCACACTGTCCAAATGTATAAAGGATTAAAGAATAATAGGCTAAGATTGTGACAACGTTAAAGGTTCCAAACCACGATGTACACTACTTGACTTTGTGAAAATAGCAATACGGATTAGATCTCACCGGTTAAACATACAATAGCAGAGACGCCCCCGGCTCTCCCTCTGTCATCAATAGCCACTTTATCATCGGATTAAGGAAATAAACATCGACGCTTTTCATAAAATTTGAATAAAGTGGTTACATTCCTTCAGACTCTTACCCCGTCATGTTAAAGTAGAACCATAGGGACACCGCCGTCTGAAATTAACTGATGTTCATACTTCACCCAATCCAGAATACAGGTTTACCATGAATTGTATTTTCATTGTTCTCTATTTTGACTATGAAGATAAGTTGATAAAGTTAAAGTTTGTTCTCAATACAGGAGCCAATAAAGTTCCTCTAAACTGACCGCAACATTGAACAATTGTATAATAATAAATCAAGATTCATTAATTTTGATATTAAGATAGAGATGAAACAGTAGACGCTTACCCTTCCGGAGCACATGGACTTGTTTAGGGTCACTTTGTAAATGTTTCCTTTAAATTTGTTCATATTTAGCCTCTAGTTTAATCGATCTCTGGATTTTCATTGTTAACTGATTTGCTGTATAATAAGTATACAGTTTTTTATTCTGCCAAACTGTTTTCTATTCTACTTTTAACATTAATTTTTGAAGTAGATACAACGTCAATCGGGGGATTATTTTAGGTTTCGACTGTCCAAGATGTGATCAGTTCGATTTAAACTGAATTTATAATTACTAAGTACATATTCAATATCCGTTTCATTAGGTTAGATGTTGCGCACTTCGAGCACGTATAGACTGGTAAGCAGGATGCACAAAATGTTAATGTCAGTATGTTAGAACTATGTTTTCAGTTATCTCATCTTTTAAGGATGTACACCTCTGAGGTTTCAGTCACGTTCAATTCTCGTTTTGATCTTATTGATTTTATTATATATAACAGAAAGTATGATCAATTTGAAACGCATGTACGCATCTGAAAATTGTGTCAAAAATTCGTATTTCTGTGTATTTTGTACTTTGCCAAAGGCCGAAATTTCACCTTTTTGATGCTAGATCAATCTCTTAAAAACATCAGTTTTTCTCCATTTTTAATTTCAGTTATTATTTGCTTTCAAATGTTAGTAAGTGAATAATTAGAAAAAAATGTATTTTTTTCATACATTTTGTGTTACTAGAGCACTTTTTATTTTTGATCCCGAAATTGTGAAAAATAACGCAAATCGTAATGGAACAAACAATGAAGCACACGTACCACCCATTTTTATGACGGTTTTAGAAAGTGAAACTCATTTTCATTTCATCAGCTAAATATTAAAAAAAATTTCATAGCAAAACTTCGGATCTGCGCCTAAAACCATAAATATTTGAAGTAAGGACTTTTAACTGTTATTCAAAGGGTTGACTCTTTTAGTTTAATATTGATAAATATAGTCGGTAGATGATAGCATTGCAAAATTTGAGTTTTTGGTTTATCACATTCTTCGTATGAAAATAGAGATTTATGACACATGTGGTAAGACAGCCAGTCTAGATTGTTTTAATGTAAATAAAATATGCAATCGTAATCAGTTTTCATTGTAAGTTTACGATAAGTGTTCTGTCAAATACCAGAAAACAAACACTTATTCACTTAGTAGCATCATTTCCGTCAACATGTTTTTCTCGCTAAATTATCATTGAAGTATATGGCTAGCAAGATAATATAGATAAGTTTTAAAGTTGCACATTCCCGAAGTGGTATGGTCATCGTTTGTATACGCCCGTCAAAAATGACGGGACGTAACATGGTATGGCGTTGTCCGTCCGTCCGTCCGTCGTAATTTCAATTTGTAAGGAGATCTCCTCCAACAGTTTTCAACCAGTTTCTTTCGCACTTGCTAGGCTTGACCACCATGAACTGAAATTGTGTTTTCCTGAAAGACAGTTCGATTTGACAATATTTACTAGAGTTGTGCAGTTTCGGGCATTATGTAGAAAATGTCAGATCATTTTTGTGTTTCCTTCAATTCCTCTAAATTTGGTACAGTACTTTGAAAAGCTATACTATTAAACATATTTGAAGGGTTTTGTTATGTTTCAACTTTTTGCGTAACAGCATTGCGTAGTTAAATATAGGTATTACGTAGAAAATCTATTTCTGTCGTAAAGGTTTGTTTGCATGGGATCCTCTCCTACAGTTTTAAACCGATATCTTTTAAACTTGGTAAACTTAATCATCATGACATTATATTGTGTTTTCCTGAATGGCAGTTCAGTTCGACAATTTTTAAAAGAGTAATGGCCCTTTGGAACTTCTGATGCCATTTCGAATACTATGTAGAAAAAGTCAGATCATTTTTGTGTTTTATTCAATTCCACTAAAATTTGGTACGGTACTTCGAAAAGCTATACATTTTAACATTTTTAAGGGGTTTTGTTGAATTATTTCAACTTTTTGCGTAACAACATGGCGTAGTTGCAATAGCAAAATAGAAGCATTATGTAGAAAATGCATTTCTGTTTTAAACTGTTGTTTGTCCGGAGATTTTCTACTAGCAACTGTTACCTTTTAAACTTTGTAGTCTTAATCATCATGACATGAAATTGTGTTTTCCTGAATGACAGTTCAATAAGACAATATCTACTATAGTATAGCCCTTTAAAACTTCGTATCTGATGCAATTTCGGATATTGTATAGAAAGTGTCAGAAGTTGATTTTTTTGTGTGTTTCCATACCATCATACTTCCGATACGGTACCACGGGCGTATCATGCCTCCGATTGCGGTGCTCTTGTTGTTATCTTGCGATAATACAAACAAATCTACAATTAAATACACATTTTGAGGATTCTTTATTCTTTGTAATTCTAAACACCAGCATAGGAAAACATAATTAATTCTGTCTCATGTCGTCTTCTTGTTAATTTCGAGTGGAGAACAATATAAAGGGCAAAGCGACATGCTCAGATTAGAAATAGGACAACCCTCACGCGCGTTACACATATTGACTCTCTGCCGCCTTACACGTGCGTGAGGGACGCACTTTTAAGTATGAATTTTCAATAGTAGAGATTATAGGAAATACGGCAATAAGACGTCCGAATGTACTTGTCAGGCACAAGTAAGGAAGACATCCGGCCTGGAGGGTCATACATAATTTAAAGACAATTTGAATGGGGTTTTGTTAATTACAAAAATAACTCAAAAAGGATATTTGACCACATTTTAAGTGATATTCATGATTGTTGGTAGCGTTTATATATAAAAACGAAAAAAGAATGTATACACAATATCTAATCTCGGAATAGAGAGTGGTATTAATAGGAGTAGGATGTGATTATTTTTGTTTGGTGGTATGTGTCGCATTAAAAGCTTTGAACACATAAAGAAAATGTCTACACTTAACTACAAAACACACGACGCGGTATGACTTCTAGGTGTCAATTCAGATGCATATTTCCGTGTAACACTACATCATACATCCGTTTCGTCCCTCTTGACTGGTTGGTTAGGCTAAGAGCCAATAGTTGGGAATCAAAAGTGTCTTAACTACAAAGGCAAAGAAGGGACAGATGCGTGAAACCATTTTAATGCATGTTTACCGGTAAAATTTCGATAATTAATCATTCTTTAAAAGTGATATTTTTCACTAGTGCACTTTTGCTTACTTGACCAATAAAAACACAGCTTACAAACTAGCATAGGGAACATTTCAAGCTGTCCATCTGGTCAAATACTGGTTAGCTTAACATCACGAATGGCTCATTTTACTGCCCAGAATTTAAAGGTTGTTACCTATCATTAGAAAAGCTTTCTTATGGAAAACACGACATTCAATTTCAGCATGTGTGATTAGAGGACACTTGTGTCAAACGAAACACGGAGTGTCCACAGTGTCTCCAAGTCGCAAGTTAGACTAAGCCATGTACAAAACGTATAGGAGAGCTAGTGACATATCTGACAATGATAGTGATAAAGTATATAACTCACTTTTTTGTGGTACTGACATTTTTTGTGGTACTGACATTTTATCATCCAGATGCGTGGTGACGAAACACCTCCGCATTTCCCACGATCCACATCGTTTTAGATTTGCTGGTTATCAACAACTTGTAGCAATCTAATTTCATGACAGAATGTTTTAGAAATATTTTGCGTTATTACAGTAATATGTCATACTTATTTAAAATAAGAAGTCAAATACATTCTTCATTAAAATAAGTTAGTAACGAGCCTTCATATTTCAGTAAAACATTTAAGGAGATGGTTGTAATTTGTCGTGTGGCTAATAATTTGATATTTTTCTGAATATTAGCTTCACGACTGAAATATATTTCGTTTTACCGACGACACTGCTAAATATCCCATGATGAATTAAGTAAACTATTAAGTATTATGTAATTTTGAATCGTAATCTATGGAAGTGTATATTATGAACCATACCACTATTCAAATGAGATAACCATCGAGCAAACCTCGGGGACAAACGAATACAGTATAACACTCTGCTAAATTGTATCTTAAAAGGTTAACTTACCACATACATATGTACTGCACCTTGTAAATCTAATTATAGATACAGTTAGCTAAAACACCGAATAACACTGCATCATACAGCTGTTTCATCATCCTAGGAGAAATAGAAAGTTGTTGCAATTCCTAATCTCACCTGCATGACAACCCTGAGCTTTATGTTACTTTTTCTCATCGATATATATTTTATTATTGTGTGATATAAAGAAGGATTTTTTGAGTATGCTCATTCGTGTGCTTATATATATATATATATACCTGTTTAGAATGATGACTCGATTCTCAATTATTTGTTGACGATGTTTAAGTTGATGTGACCAAGATGTACATGGCGGGTGTCGTCGATGAAGCAGAAGATGCCTACTCTAACTACCGGAACACATGGTCTTATTATTATGTACATTTACAAGAATACTCATGTTAATCGTCCCTTTGTGCATATTTTGCTCCTCTTTTAATCACGTTTGAGTTCGGGTTATGGTTTTTGTAAGACTTTGTATTCTCTGATTTTTAAAGAAGATAATTGAACAAAACCTTTCTATTTAACGATATTTTTATTTAAATGTAGATAATATTCGTTATAACATTGAGTCAAACACGTTTTCTGACATTCATTACTATGAAATCACTCGCTCGACTCAAAGTTTAAGGAAATCAATTCTTTTCCAACCAACATATCTTGCTCACTAACAAATTGGTATGGCCTTAAGCTACAAATTGATGAAAGTGGCGATAACCAAGCTATATATTTATATGGTTCATTTAATACTAGACATAACATTCAGTAGCCTTCAGAATAGAATATTAGTGTAAAGTATATATCGTCACAAAGAACCGGTTCACGTTGTGATATAGTCACACATATACATATGTATGGGCTAACAGTCGACCACACATTTCACAAAATCAAATACTGCAAAGTGTTCAATCAGAAAAAAAATCTAGATAAAACAAACAAAAATCTTCAAAACTGAACTATTTATTTACAATCAAACAACAACTAAACAATAAATTAAATGTAATTACCAGTCTATACAGATACGATAATAGCTGTACTCATCACTGACGGCGAATAAGGGTCAAATATAACACCCAGCGGAATATCCGACCTCCATATGTTGATAAAGTTCATATCCATCCAAAACAGGCGGAGTGTACCCCAGATCGTACATTGACAGCGTATATATCCTTTCAAGTTTGTAGAATGTTCCTAGAGATCCGCTTATAGAAATAAAAAGTAAGTTCCGAAAGCAGAACAAATGTTTACCGATATGTTTCTGGCGACATCTGCCCATAGGTTAACACTGACAACTTTCAGAATATTTATTAACACATGTTTACATAATATTTTATATTTACAACATAGTAGCAATATCTGTATATCTATCTCAACTCAATCTTATTGGGTTCAGCCCTACAGTTTGTAGAATTTTAAATACTAACAACCTAAAATTGCTGATAACTGTCTCTTATTTCGAGAGAGGTTGTGTTAATCAATATATTAATTAATGTTTGTCCACCTAATATGTTTACAATGGAAGTTAGTTTATAATCGCCGTAATTGTCGTAAAAAGGTAAAGTACAGAGAACTTCACGTTTTCAAAATGGCCGCCGAATAGATCTTCTGATTTTCTTTGACAATACAAGTTCTTTCATACCACAAATATATTTAGCTTTTAGGCATTTTTATATGCATATTCAGTATTAAAATTAAGCTTACATTCTCAAATATTTCCAACGTCGCTTACGTGATATCAAATCGAGACTAGAACGTGTCTGAAACCTCAGATGAGTAGAACCTTCTATGACATTGTACATTATTGAATTCAATAGAAATTTATTTCATGCAAAAGTGTACCGTGAATAAATGTCCTAAACTAAAGAGCTAAAAAGGAAATGAGGATGCTATATCAGTTGAGTTAGACCTAATATAATCATAAACAAAAACATATCAACGATAAAAAAATCACCTTATATCAACGCTGTACATATTATACATGAAAACCGATGAGAAACAAGACCTGATGCATGCTTAGCCTGACGTTCTTTTACACCTGAGGATTAGGTTTAAGCACTCCGTCCTGAATGATGAAGAACATAAAATACAAACAAATAAATTGCTTAACGAGGAGAGCCATGTGAGTGTATCTAGTATTCTTGCCATGTTATTTTCGTTTTTCGCCTGCAGTTTATATTGTGACATGCCATTTTCTGAAGTGAGAATGATGTAACATAACATTAACGTTATAGGTAATTCAGACATCAGAAAGATGCCAATATTAACCAGTGACATATGCACTACTTGAAATAGATTTTTTGATCCAGACTCTGTTTGATTGCTCGCTTGTAGTTCACGTCTTGTCTTTAAATATCGCAAGTTTCTACGGATCCCTATTATCTCAAATATCAACAAAAAAAGGCAAGGTAGAAACTGAAGTAAAATGGTTCGTAATAAGTAGGACAAGTTATTTAAATCAAACATCCACTGATTGCCTCGTTCCAATACCACAATATACATCGTAGAAATATACTCATTATTAACATCCATAGATTGAACATCTACAGATTCCATATTGAAAAGGACAATTACACTTGGAATAAATACTACAAGTATGGTACAGAAAACAAGCCACATGTACATACGAGCGTATTTAGGTCTGAGCAATATGTTAACCTTGAAAGGAAAGGTAATGATGATGAATTTCTGGAATGATATTCCCAGCGTTGTAAATATTGACATGGTGTGAAAAAATATCGGTAAAACTTCCATGGACAGAATTATCATAATACAGAACTGGTATGATATGAAGTCTGTATGTACTCTAAATATGATAAAATAAAAGATAGTTGGCAATGGACATATCGCTGTTAATATGTCAAAAATTGACTTCATTCGTAATAAAAATATGTTACAAGGATTCGACACATGCCTAGATAAAACAAGAAGAAAAAAAACATTGACACTGATAGCAACAATTCCAACGGTTGGGAGAATGTAACAATGGTAAAACGCACTCAGTTGGGGTTCCAAATAACGTGATGCTATGCTGAATACGGCTTTTCTGAAATAATGGTACTCATCGCAAATGTCAGGTTTTCCGTTTTCGTCACAGTACAACTCAAAAAATCTCCATTTCGTAAGCACCGTGTTTGGATTTGCTCTTTCGAAATTTTCTACCATCTCAAAACATTTCCAAAAGTCAGTGCTGTTGGTATCGGGAAAAGCTTCCTCACAAGCTCCAAACGCTCTCCCATACTCTTGAGAACATTCTGTGTAGTCAGTAACTGTGTCATTATACGACAACAGATCACACAAATAGACTATTTTCGAAAACCACGTAAACAAGTCTTTGATGAACGCTGCCGTAAAGGGAGCGAAGTGCAATAACATGGCGGATATTACGTTGATACAAAACTCAAACCGTTTTTCTCCAGGATGGTTTTGATTCCATTCAGAGCACAAAGAGCGAGTGGTATTTTCCATGTTGTATCCGATTGGTTTTCTATGCTGTTTATAAGATTAAATTCCCATTCAGTTGTATCACATACAAGTTTTTGACGACTTGGTTTAGGGAAAAGATAACAGATAGTTGACGATTAACACAACTATGCCAGCATTTACTCTTACTGTGTGTTCTCTTTGACTCGAGTGCGATTACAACAACTGCAGTGGCGATTAATGGTTTATATACAAACTGATGGCGCTATTATGTCATTGGCCACACCCAAGTGAATTGTATAATCTCGATATATAATTCTATGTTTAACCCAAACCTCTGATGTCCATTTTATTGATGAAAACTATGCTTTTTGACGTTTTTCGTATACGTCTACCTATTTGTAGTACATCGGACAGAGGATTGATGCTAACTTGGATATGACCAAGATTTACATGACGGGTGTCGTCGATGAAGCAGAAGACACTTACTCTTCCGGAACACCTGATCTTATTCTCTTGTGTTTTTACGAGATTATCCATGTAAATCTTTCCTTTCTTCCTATTTTGTTTAGTTTGATCGATTTTGAGTTCGGATCATGATTTTGTTGACGCTTCGGTATTCTCTGATTTTTTATCTATGTATTTGAAAAGGAGACTAATTTTTTAATCTTATAGCTTTATCGTACACAAACACGGTCGATATCTAATTACACAAGTTACTGAGAAATTATTATAGTTTTCATTCGCCTTATTAATGAAAGTGATTCCATATCATACGATTTCTTTTTACAGGAAAACAATAATATATTTTCAATTTTTGTACACTGAAATATAGATCGATTTTTTGACGGTGAATAATCCTATTCGTGATAGCATAATATTTGGTTTTCCATAGCGTTTTTAAATAGTTTATTCCATATATTTTTGTCTTTTTAAAAGACACACATCAGAACTCTACGTTTTTAGTAATTGTGAAGAAGTTGCTTGAAGATTTGAAACGCATTTGACCCCAGTGACCTTCAAAGTGGGCCAAGGTCAATCATTCGAACAAACTTGGTAGCCCATCATCCCAGCATGAATCATCAAATATCGTTATCATGTGTTTTTTAACAAGAAGTGTCTTGAAGATACTCAAAACATGTTATCCCTGTGACCTTAAACATGGGTCAAACGGTCATTTATTTGAACACATTTGGTAGCCCTTCATTCAAGAATGCTACAGGCCAAATATCAGTACCCTAGCTGGTTCTTTCGGTTATTGAGAAAAAAGTCTTTTGAAAGGAAAGTTCATATGTGGCGCACGACGTCGGACGGTGCACGATGGCTATAGTTCGGGTCCAGTGACCTAAAATTACCCATACTCATTCACAAATACTTTCAAATTCTACAGCCCAGCTTATTCTGCTATCTAATCAAAGGCTGTGCTTCCAAATTATAAAACTTTAGTTTTGTGATTAATACGTTACAACTGCGAATTTAGTAAATATAGGCATATTTAGGCCTTATGTTATAAATCATTACCTATAGCCTGATTTAAACCTATATATTTTATTGATCATCAAAGGGATTGAGCACAAGTTATTGAACTTATATATTAACAAATCTATAGTCCAGTCATTTTATCAAAAAAACAGGCCTTACCTCAAACTAATTGCAAAAGAATTTATTTTTTGGTTTTTGGAATGGTTATCATTTGTACAAAATTTGGGAAATTAATTTTTTGGCCATTTTTATGGTCCAGAAAAAAGAAAAATTACATATATGATAGTTTTTGAAGTGAAATATTTAGCTATTTTACAATAATTAACATATGAAATAAATTGTATAGGAAGACCAACTTGAGAAGAGCTCAGAATAACCAAAATTTGTCACCAAAAGCAATCTATCAACGATTAAATCAACTATCAAAATGGCTATTTTTTTTGGTTTAATTTAGCAATATTGACGTTTTTGCTCATTTTGAATGGAAAAAATAAAAATATATGACTCTAAACAAACTTAATCTACACTTAGTTGCTGAACCAAAACATATTAACTAATTTTCATTAATACGAATTGGTATATTGTTATGTAAACAAATAATATGACACTTCTTAATTGACCAGTTGAACCAATTTGGTGTTATTTCATGCCTACATGAAAAATATCCGTATTTCTCTAACAAATATTTTGATAAAAAGAAAAGCAAATGCTTCCAATCAGTTCATATCCTTTTGTGTATTGTTTATATTGTTAAAAAAGTTCTCTCAAAAAGTATGTTCAATAACTGACGGTAAAAACTTCAATTCGTGCATTTTTTGCCTGAACACTACAAAAATGTCCATCAATATGAACAACATAAATCTAATTTTTCGAATATGTCTTGTCCGATTTGAATATAATTTTGCCAATGGAACCACCATAAAACTTATGATTTCATGAGATTTATTTGAAGTTAAAGATTCCTTTACTTAAGTATTTTCATTAAGAATTAAGCATCCCACCATGCATTTCCATTATCAGAATATGAAAAATCAATTTATTTGAAGTTGACATCAATCATAAATTTAAATTTACTTTTATCCAGAAGGCTACGTCATGGTGGTAATTACTGCCAAATTATTTCAAAATCCAGCAAAAAACAAGAAATATATTCACAATTTTGTTGTTGACTTAGTGGTCAAGTCAAATTTGCACCAAATGTGGTTTTCATCTACCTAATTTCAAGTAATATAATGGAGGTATCTTGTCAAATGTTTTATTTTTTGTTAAGAATAAGTTGCATAGAAAATAATTTAATGCACATTTCAGCATATGCTGAAGGTATTTATGAAATATTGTTCACATAAATCGATGAATCATTCAATTTTATTTGAAATCAGCTCCAAATCAGACAAACAGATAAACTTTGAGCAGCCATATAATTTAAAAGGTGTAAGTTAAATATATCATTTTCTGAAATTTAAATAAGCAAACTATATGTGAATACGTCAATAGTGACGTTGATTGATGGAGTAATATTTCTTAAAAATCCAACACAAGCTGAAATATTGATAAATTAACAACATTTTAGTGATTTTCAAGATGTCATGATTTTTTTCGTTAAACATTCAAACTGTTTTGTTATTGATTTTGTGTTGTACAACAAACAGGCTTGTCATACAATGCTTTTTAGTTATCCTGTATTACACCTGATGTTGATATTTGGGTTAAAAAATGGTCCATCAAGTAATTTTTTATATTTTTCCGATTTTTTAGGGGTAGAAAAAACTATTTTCCCCAATTTTGATTAATGTAGACTTTTTTTCTGTTACAATGTATACTAAAACCTGTATGAAAAACCAAAAATAAATTCTTTTGCAATTAGTTTGAGGTAAAATCATAAAATGACTTGACTACTATAGCTAGCCGTCCGATAGCCTGTGTCTGCCGATAGCAAATATATCAAAAGTTGAAATCGTCATTCAAAACGTTGTCGGGGATGTTGGTACATATTAACCAGGCCAAATTGTTAATCTAAACTTGTTTCGATTTGGAAACCAACATTCACACTGGAAACTTGGACAGTAGAATTATTTTCTCTATCTACGAACAGTTCTTCTCTCTTCCCCGTCGGGGGCCCCATCGTGGAACGTCAATATTCTAAATCAATTAATAGGCAGATACGGGTATATTCTAGCATGTGCTGTACGCTTTATCCGTAACAGTGAGACACCTGGAGATTGTAGGAGTTGTATTTGTTTTAATATTACTGCTTATAAACAACTCCGCGTGGCAATGTTTACATTTACCTCGGATTCCATTCTTGGAAAAACGCGGTTTCGAAAGAACTTGTGATGTTCTCGTCTGTTTCCGATCAAAACATTGCTTGTTGACAAGTGGAAGTTTGAACATGTCAAACTTCAGCATTTTTGTATATCAAATGGTGTAATTATGTAAAACGCCTAATTTCAAGTACTACAAACTTGCCTGAAAGCAAATACTGAAAAGAAATTACTGAAATCTAACCATTTAGAGGTTATTAAAGGGAATAAATGGATAAAAACACTGTTAAAAAAATCTTATTTAACGCAACCTTTCCTGAAAATATATCATAAATTGTACACTTTCACTTAATTACACAAACTAAAAGTTTTAGCAAACGCTGCTAATAATTACTTTTAAGTATCGTAAGTATTCGACCCGTTGTAATTCATGTATTATCTTTCGTACACACGCCCCTGTCTCATCTTGCGCAAGCGCGTGATCCGATCACATGACAGACAGTATATATACGTACCAATACACGAAAGAGACGAGGGCGGATGTCCTCATGTGGAAACGATATTATGGCCAATGACAGTACGTTTTACAATGAAAACTTGTTGATTTCAACAATAAGCAGTCATTTCTTGATTGCCTTCATCCAAAATAAAGGCGATATACAACAAGTGAAATCATACACATACATACACACGTGTTTCAGTCATGTTTGTTATGATGGTTGTGGGGTGGGGAAATGGTCACGTGGCGGGTCGCATTCATGAAACCGGCATGGCGTTGTGAAGCCATGCGAAGCGAGCTTCGTTGTAAGACCATAAACGAGACCAGCTAGTGGGTGTAACACTGAAATGTATAGGTCTTGTGGTTACATTATATAGCTGGCATAGAGTATCTTGGTGTTTTCTTAATAATTTTATATAGGCTATCAATATGAGAAAATTAAAATATTTTCATTATCAAGTATTTTCATTATTACATCTCGAGAATTAACTCAAAAGGTGCTAAATATACATTTGCCTATCCTATAAATTATAAATACCTCGTTCGGGCCTCATCTAACAATTTTTTGCTAGCGAACAACAAAGTACACTTCTCGCCTACAAATGCTATAAATGCTTATTTTGTGTAAGCATAATATCCATTACCGAGATATGCGTAACAAAAGAGCCAGATGTCAAATATGTAAGAAAGAGAAATCAACGGGTGAAGCCTAGCACAATTGTCTTTGTTTACAAACACCTCTGTTTTCATTTCTTTGTCGTGACGGGACGGGACAGAATTCCTGGTAGCAGATCATGTGACAGATTCGGCAAAACAGCAGACGAAAAACTCGAAATTTCAATATCGTATAATGTGTCCAAATTTATCAAAATTGACGATACGGCCACGCAAATCTCTTTATTTTTGGTCCATTTAAACTAGTATTGCACCTAGATCCTGTTTCCTTGCTATGATATATACGGCAATAGTCCATTTAAGCAAACTACACTTTTTGCAATATTAGCGAAATATTGAATGGTGGCAAACACTTAATATGCAGGAAGGCATATGACGTCACAAATGTTGATATGTGACGTCTTCTAGCCATCT
Source organism: Mimachlamys varia (assembly GCA_947623455.1). Lineage (NCBI taxonomy): Eukaryota > Metazoa > Mollusca > Bivalvia > Pectinida > Pectinidae > Mimachlamys > Mimachlamys varia. Next base: position 33,691,716 of record OX392545.1, read on the forward strand.
TTACAACAATTGTTATTTATGAAGGTACATTGTATGAGGCGTAGGTCTGCAGGCAAATCGTCTGTAATGTTGAACGAAGGAATTTTGAAACATAAGTTTTAGGACAGGTTATTTATCAGAAATTATCCTTCATTAACGTTAGCCTGGACACAATTTGTACAGAATCATGATATTTACATAAATGACCTTCCATCCGAAGGTTCACTTGCACCAAGCCGTCTATCTCAGATTAATATTACAGTTGTTTTTAAAATAAATAACCCCAAAGCTAGAGATAAGATTTTATGACTTAAACAGGAACTAGGTATTATTGACACCCTTAGAGAATTAAATCCTGATACAGAAAGATTTACTTGGTGAAGGAGAAATCCATGTAAATAGGGGAGACTAGATTACATTTTTATATCTAATGGACTTCTCCCAAGTTTAACCCAATTGCTTATTGAGCATGGATATCGTTCGGACCATTCTATGTCAGTTATAAGTTTAAGCTTCACCAAATTTCAAAAGGGGAGGGGGTTATGGAAATTTAACAATTCATTACTTCATGATTCTGAATATTTAGATATCATTAGATCTCTAATTGTCACCATTAAAAAAACAATATGCTCTACCTATATACAATATGGACAATATCGAAGATGTTTCTTTAGAAGAATTGATGTTTGATAAAAATGACCAATTATTTTGTTGTTAGAAATACGAAGTAAAACATTGTCATACTCATGTCTTAAAAAGAAAAAATTAATATTACTGAAAAAAGTTAATAGCAGATATTCAGGAATAAGAAGGGGGGACACCATCAAGTGATGCAGAGTTAGATAATATCGATATAAAAAAGAGAACTAGAAAATTTAAGAAAACATAAATTAATGGACAATATGATACGTTCCCGAGTGAAATGGATAAATGAAGAGGAAAAACCAACTAAATACTTCTATGGACTAGAATCTCGAAACTACACCAGTAAAATCATTCCAAAGATAGAAAAAGACGATGGTACAGTTATCACAGAACAGACAGAAATTCTGAATGAAACAAAACTTTTTTTTGAAACTTTATATAAAAGAAACACTAATATACAGGATGTTAACTTGGAGAACCTATTGGATCCATATGATGTACCTAAATTATCTCCCCTTGAATCACTTTCATTAGAAGGGCCAGTGACTTTAACTGAAATGGCAAAAACTCTAGTAAAAATGAAAGATAATGAAAGTCCTGGTTCCGACGGATTCTCAGTTGAACTTTTTAAAGTATTTTGGAAACAACTTGGAAACTTTATTGTAAGGTCAATTAATTTTGGTTTTTCAGTTGCAGATCTATCTGTTACACAAAAACAAGGAATAATAACATGTATCCCAAAAGGCAATAAACCCCGTAATAAACTTAAGAACTGGCGTCCCATTACTTTTCTTAATACCATTTATATGATGGCATCCGGCACAATAGCAGAAAGACTATAACTATAATAACCAAATTGATTAGTAGTAATCAAACAGGCTTTATACCAGGTAGATACATTGGAGAAAATACACGTTTGATTTATGATTTAATGCATTATACTGAAGAAAATGACATACCTGGTCTTTTATTGTTAATTGATTTCGAAAAAGCTTTTGACTCTGTCTCTTGGAATTTTATTACAAAAACTTTGAATTTCTACAATTTTGGCCCATCACTTTTTAAGTGAATCAAAGTTTTCCAAGAAAATATAAGCTCTGCAGTTAATATAGGAGGTAACTTATCTAAATTCTTCACTATTGAGCGCGAATGCCGTCAAGGGGACCCTGTTTCTTCAGATATTTTGATTTTATGTGCAGAAATTTTATCAATTATATTAAGAAATAATTCAGATATCAAGGGTATTGTAGTAAACAACAAAGAAATCCTTTTGTCTCAGTTTGCGGATAATACGTCTGTTATTCTTGATGGTGCAGAAAAGTCTTTAAATGTTACCCTAACACAACTTAATTATTATGCTAGAATTTCAGGTCTTAAAATGAATTTCAACAAGACCCAGGTAATTTGGATAGGTAGTGAAAAATACAGTAATAATAAATATACAACAGAACATGGTCTTTTGTGGGGAAGTACAAAGTTTAATCTGTTAGGCATAGAGTATGATGTTGATCTAAGGTTGTTAAATTAAACTTTTACAAGAAACTGATTAAACTTAAATCACTCATAAACTCACGGAGTAGAAGAAATCTCACTCCAATCGATAGGATAACCATTATTAAAACATTGCTAATCTCACAATTCAATCATCTTTTTATAGCTCTTCATAACCCCCCTGACTCATATGTTAAAAAAATTAATGATATTTTATATGAATTCCAATGGTGCGGAAAGACCGATAAAGTTAAACGTGATGTTATAATAAAGTCATATGAACAGGGTGGTTTGAAAATGATTCACTTGAAGTCTTTCATAACGGCGCTAAAGTCAACGTGGGTGGGAAGGATCTATAGAGAAGATGCTAGTTGGACTTTTATAACTGAAAACTTCATTGATAAGTTCTCTTTAGCTAATTGTGGTATTTATAAAGTGAAAACTACAAATGAAGACTGTAGTAATTTGTTTCGGAAAAATGTTTTAGAAGCATGGTATCAAACAGTGATTTCATCCAATATTTACAATGAAAAAGTATGTGAAAATCCGTTGTGGTACAATCACAATATCAAAATAAATAAAAAAACAATTTTCTGTAAAGAGTGGTACAGAAAAGGGGTACTTTTTATTCATGATGTTATGAAAGAAGATGGTTCTTTATGTAGTTTTGATGAGTTTCGACAGAGATATGGAATTACCTCTAATTTCTTAACTTTTCACAGCATAATTAGTGCTATAAAACAGTTTATGAGAAGTAATCCAGTTTTTTTCACTTTAGAAAAAAGTATTTGCTTACCTAATATACCATTAAATCTTAAAATTATATTACGGAAGACAAAAGGGGCACATGATATGTATGCTGTTTTATGCCATAATGAGGTAAAACCTACATCACAAAGGAAATGGTCCACAGTTTCAACATTGAGGACAAATTATGGAACAAGATTTATAAGTCTCCCTTTATAACTACTAATAGTACGAAATTAAGATGGATTCAATACCGAATTAACCACAATCTGATAAAAATACAGATCCTTGTTCTCACTCCGTTTTACAAGGATCTGACAACATCCCATAAGAGGTCACGTCCAGATGACCTTTGTCGCCTCTTTACTTAACACTAAAATAATTTTCCAACGACCTGTCATCTTGCAGCAAGCCATTTCGTCACATTATTCCGCACGAACTTTTTAATGACGAAATGACTAAACGGAAAAATGTGTTTATGCAAGCTTTGTCGACTCAAAATTTCGCTGTCAAGATTCTGCCAGTAGTAACATGACCCTTTATGGGATTATCTCAGATCTTAACGCAGCAGAGAGAAGTTTACGGAACGGCGCGGAGATCAAGATATGATTTTAATCAGATTGAATTAACCACAGAATCTTGACGACAAACACACTTTTTCATAAAATGGGTATAAAACAGTATACATCTTGTACATTTTGTAAAAGATATCCAGAAACAATTGAACATTTATTTTGGAATTGTGAAAAGGTAAGCGACATTCTAAGAGAACTTAAACAGTCATTTGCAACCAGTTACATTGATTTGAATTTTGTCAAACAAGATTTTATATTCGGATTATTAAGTTCTAACGAGGCTGACAGTATAATAGACAATCTTATCCTATTATTGATTAAACAATATATTTTCAAAATGAAATGTCTGGAAATTGAACTTAACCTTATAAGTTTAAAGAATCACATACGCTTTGAACTTTAGTCTCACAAGTACTTTATATTTAAACATAGAGCCTACAAAAATAATATAGATTTGTATAATAAAGTGGAAAAGTGGCTTCTCTTATAAAACAACTAAATATTATTATTGTATTTAAGTTGTAGAATAAAACTTGATGTCTGAGGTTTGAAAGACAAACAGTCCTACTGTGACTGTGTACATGTAGGTGTGTAATCTAAACACGTGTAGTGCTAGATAAATGTGTATTTGTGTGTGTGAGGCTGTGTGTGCATGTGTGCACGAGTCAATGTTAAGATAATATAGTGAATCAATAAAACTGAGGAGGATGATAAAGATGATGATGAGGATAACGATGATAACAATGATGATGATTGAGGAAGATGATTATGATGATTAGGATGATGATGATTGAGGATGATGAAAAGGATGATGATGAAATTGATGATGATGATGATGATGATGATGATGATGAAATGATTTAGGTTGATGATGATGATGATGATGATGATGATTATATGAGAAAAAATGATGATGCTTGATGATTAGGATGACGAAGATGATGATGAAATTGGATAATGATGAAATTGGATGATGATGAAATCGGATGATGATGATAATGATGATGATGATGATGATTGAGGGTGATGATGATGATTAGGATGATGAATGATGAAGATGATTAGGATGATGAAATTGATGATGATGATGACGATGATTTAAGTTTTTTTTGTTTGCGTAGGAAGGGAATAGTGTTTCTGTGTGTGTGTGTGTGTATGTGAGATTTGACATTTTGTTAGTGTAATATGATGTATTTGTGTAAAATAGTTTGAAACAAAACATGTATCCAAGTATGGCGTTTTCATTTAAGCATTAAATTGCATTCTGTTTCGAGTTTCAGGCGATATGAACGCCCATTGCATTACATGAAAATAGCATGAACCGCGTTAGCGGTTCATGTTTTATTTTCCTGTAAAGCAGCGGGCCTTCATATCGCCTATAACTCGAAATCAAATGCAGTTAAATACATATATTTACATTTCCACTTTTAACCATACTAGAAAAAATAATTTCGCCCATAAAATAAAGCGCGTACTCGTTTTCGAAAGACGGAAACGTTTCACGTGCTTTCTCCTGGAATGGGAAGGTGGAAATTTAGTCCGTGGAAAACAGCTACCGTACACGGAATTTTATTATTATGAAATTGTTGAAACCTTTTTCTGTATTTTGCACTGTTTCTGTCTAAGGGTTCTTAAAAATAATAATTGGCGTCATTGTAAATGACAACGAGTATTTATGACGTCATACTTCGGATGCATATCCGCTGATTTGAAAAATATGTAAGATGGTCCGCCATTGAAAAAGTTTTCAGCGTCGTATGGTTTGTTGCTGCCTTGCATAAAAATCCTAATGCATGTTTGTTATCTATTGGTCGACTAAACTGCTGATGCAAATACGAATCGTCCTTCTACATATATAAATGTATGTACGTGGTGTCAGATTGTTGACAATATATTATTTCGGACGATATGCCTACTGAAACAATACTGCATACTCCGGGAATCACGGAGGGGGCACCCTCTTCGTGGCAGACAGTGAGTGATTAAAAGCATATGCTTTTTCAATGCTTAATTTTGTTAATTCGATCTTACCAATAAGTGATTTCAATGGAATAAATGAAGCCAATAAACATCTATAGTTTCTCGTTCAAACAAGAGTTAGGCGTGATATGCATTGTTTTTTAACCTGAGAGATGCAGGTTGATGAGAACAGAGCAAGTATAAAGATCACCGTCTTTGTCTCATCGATTTATATTTTGTCTTTGTGTGATATGGAGATGGACGTTTTTGAGTATGCTCATAAGTCTGCTTATATTAATATATATACTTGTTAAGAATGATGACTTGGTTCTCAATTATTTGTTGACGATGATGACGTTGATGTGACCAAGGTGTACATGGCGGGCGTCGTCGATGAAGCGGAATACGCCTACTCTAACTTCCGGAACGCATGGTCTTATTATCATGAACGTTTACAAGAATACTCATTTTAATCTTCCCTTTGTGCATATTTTGCTCCTATTTTAATAAATTTTGAGTTCGGATTATGGTTTTGGTACGGCTTTGTATTCTCTGATTTTTAAAGAAGATACGTGAACAATACCTTTCTATTTTACGCTGTTTTTTTAAATGTAGGTCATATTCGTTATAACATTGAGTCAATCACTTTTTCTGACATTCATTACTATGAAATCACTCGCTCGAATCAAAGTTTAAGGAAATCAATTCTTTTCCAACCAACATATCTTGCTCACTAACAAATTGGCATGGTCTTAAGCTACAAATTGATGAAAGTGGCGAGAACCAAGCTATATATTTATATGGTTCATTTAATACTGGACATAACATTCAGTAGCCTTCAGAATAGAATATTAGTGTAAAGTATCTATCGTCACAAAGAACCGGTTCACGTTGTGATATAGTCACACTTGTAAATATGTATGGGCTAACAGTCGACCACACATTTCACAAAATCAAATACTGCAAAGTGTTCAATCAGAAAAAAAATCTAGATAAAACAAACAAAAATCTTCAAAACTGAACTATTTATTTACAATCAAACAACAACTAAACAATAAATTAAATGTAATTACCACTCTATACAGATACGATAATAGCTGTACTCATCACTGACGGCGAATAAAGGTCCAATATAACACCCAGCGGAATATCCGACCTCGATATGTTGATAAAGTTCATATCCATCCAAAACAGGCGGAGTGTACCCCAGGAGCCAGTGTAACACTTCTCCGATCCGATCGTACATTGACAGCGTATATATCCTTTCAAGTTTGTAGAATGTTCTTAGAGGTCCGCTTATAGAAATAAAAAGTAAGTTCCGAAAGCAGAACAAATGTTTACCGATACGTTTCTGGCGACATCTGCCCATAGGTTAACACTGACAACCTTCAGAATATTCATTAACACATGTTTACATGTTATTTTATATTTACAACATAGTAGCAATATCTGTATATCTATCTCAACTAAATCTTATTGGGTTAAGCCCTACAATTTGTAGAATTTTAAATACTAACAACCTAGAATTGCTGATATCTGTCTCTTCTATCGAGAGAGGTTGTTTTATTCAATAATTTAATTAATGTTTGTCCCACCTAGAATGTTTACAATGGAAGTTAGTTTATAATCGCCATTGTCGTAAAAAGGTAAAATACAGAGAACTTCACGTTTTCAAAATGGCCGCCGAATAGATCTTCCGATTTTCCTTTAATTCCTTGACAATACAAGTTCTTCATACCACAAATATATTTAGTTTTTAGGCATTTTTATATGCATATTTGCTATTTAAATTGAGCTTACATTCTCAAATTTTCCAACGTCGCTTACGTGATATCAAAACGAGACTAGAACGTGTCTGAAACCTCAGAAGAGTGGAACCTTCAATGACATTGTACATTATTGAATTCAATAGAAATTTATTTCATGCAAAAGTGTACCGTAAATAAATGTCTTAAACTAAAGAGCTAAAAAAGGAAATGAGGATGCTATATCACTTGAGTTAGACCTAAGATAATCATAAACAAAAACATATCAACGATAAAAAATCACCTTATATCAACGCTGTACATATTGTACATCAAAACCGATGAGAAACAATATTTGATGCGTGCTTAACCAGACGTTCTTTTACACCTGAGGATTAGGTTTAAGCACTCCGTCCTGAATGATGAAGAACATAAAATACAAACAAATAAATTGCTTAAAGAGGAGAGCCACGTGAGTGTATCTAGTATTCTTGCCATGTTATTTTCGTTTTTCTCGTGCAGTTTATATTGTGACATGCCATTTTCTGAAGTGAGAATGATGTAACATAACATTAACGTTATAGGTAATTCAGACATCAGAAAGATGCCAATGTTAACCAGTGACATATGCACTACTTGAAATAGATTTTTTGATCCAGACTCTGTTTGATTGCTCGCTTGTAGTTCACGTCTTGTCTTTAAATATATAAAAAATATATTTGATATTCCCAGCGTTGTAAATATTGACATGGTGTGAAAAAATATGAAGTCTGTATGTACTCTAAATATAATAAAATAAAAGATAGTTGGCAATGGACATATCGCTGTTAATATGTCAAAAATTGACTTCATTCGTAATAAAAACATGTTACAAGGATTCGACACATGCCTAGATAAAACAAGAAGAAAAAAAACATTGACACTGATAGCAACAATTCCAACGGTTGGGAGAATGTAACAATGGTAAAACGCACTCAGTTGGGGTTCCAAATAACGTGATGCTATGCTGAATACGGCTTTTCTGAAATAATGGTACTCATCGCAAATGTCAGGTTTTCCGTTTTCGTCACAGTACAACTCAAAAAATCTCCATTTCGTAAGCACCGTGTTTGGATTTGCTCTTTCGAAATGTTCTACCATATCAAAACATTTCCAAAAGTCAGTGCTGTTGGTATCGGGAAAAGCTTCCTCACAAGATCCAAGCGCTCTCCCATACTCTTGAGAACATTCTGTGTAGTCAGTAACAGTGTCATTATACATCCGATCACACAAATAGACTATTTTCGAAAACCACGTAAACAAGTCTTTGATGAACGCTGCCGTAAAGGGAGCGAAGTGCAATAACATGGCGGATATTACGTTGATACAAAACTCAAACCGTTTTTCTCCAGGATGATTTTGATTCCATTCAGAGCAAAACGAGTGAGTGGTATTTTCCATGTTGTATCTGATTGGTTTACTATGCTGGTTATAAGATTAAATTCCCATTCAGTTGTATCACATACAAGTTTTTGACGACTTGGTTTTGGGAAAAGATAATAGACAGTTGACGATTATCACAACTATGTCAGCATTTACTCTTACGGTGTGTTCTCTTTGACTCGAGTGCGATTACAACAACTGCAGCGGCGATTAATGGTTTATATAAAAACTGATGGCGTTATTATATCATTGGCCACACCCAAGTGAATTGTATAATCTCAATATCTAATTCTATGTTTAACCAAAACCTCTGATGTCCATTTTATTGATGAAAACTATGCCTTTTGACGTATGTCGTATACGTCTACCTATTTGTAGTACATCGGACAGAGGATTGATGCTTACTTGGATGTGACCAAGATTTACATGGTAGGTGTCGTCGATGAAGCAGAAGACACTTACTCTTCCGGAACACCTGGTCTTATTCTCTTGTGCTTTTACGAGAGTATCCATGTAAATCTTTCCTTTCTTCCTATTTTGTTTAGTTTAATCGAGTTTGAGTTAGGATTATGGGGGGGGGATTTGCTCCTTTACATGTAAAAAAGAGATACAATGTACAACAAAACAACAAATTTAACAATATTTGAATACTTTCTAGAATGTAAATAAAGATCCTCTTATGTGTCCTGGTTGAATGGACAAATTTGGTATCCCTTTATCCAAGCATGATGCCAGCAAAGTGATAGTAACCTTGACCCTTTAGTTTAAAGTATTTTGTCACATTTTCCCCTTGTGACCTTGAAATTTGGTCAAGGTAATTCATTTGAACAAAATCGGTAGCCCTTGATACAGGTATGCTAAAAGACAAACATCAGTACTCTACGTTTTTGTTTATTGTGAAGTTGCTTGAAAATTTTAAACGCATTTGACCCCAGTGACCTTATAGCGGGCCAAGGTCAATCATTCGAATAAACTAGGTAGCCCATCATCCAAGCATTAATCATCAAATATCGGTATCCTGTGCTATTTACAAGAAGTGTCTTGAAAATACTCAAAACATGTTATCCCTGTGACCTTAAACATAGGGAAAAGATAACAGATAGTTGACGATTAACACAACTATGCGAGCATTTACTCTTACTGTGTGTTCTCCTTGATTCAAGTGCGATTACAACAACTGCAGTGGTGATTTATGGTGTATATCCAAATTGATGGCGTAATTATATCATTGGCCACACCCAAGTGAATTGCATAATCTCGATATCTAATTCTATGTTTAACCAAAACCTTCTGATGTCCGTTTTATTGATGAAAACTATGCCTTTTGACGTATTTTGTATACGTCTACCTATTTGTAGTACATCGGACAGAGCTGGCATTTTCTAGCTATGGGCAAGTTTTATGGTCGCCATCTTGATCTCATAGAGAAATATTTTGTACCTTTGTGTGATATGAAGATGAACGTTTTTGAGTTTGCTTATTAGTGTGTTTACTTGTTTTGATAACAATGATGACTCGGTTCTCATTTTGAGGATTCATGCTTACTTAGATGTGACCAAGATTTACATGGCGGGTGTCGTCGATGAAGCAGAAGACGCTTACTCTTCCGGAACACCTGGTCTTATTCTAGTATTCATGTAAATCTTTCCTTTGTTCCTATTTTGCCCATAGTTTAATCGATTTTGAGTGCGGATTACAGTTTTGTTGACGCTTCGGTATTCTCTGATTGATTTTATCTATGTAGTTGAAAAGGAGAACATTTTCATTCTATAGCTTTATCGCGCAGAAACACGGTCGATATCCAATTATACAAATTACTGAGAAATTATTATAGTGTTCATTCGCCTCTCTCATGAAAGGGATTCCATATCATAATGATATATTTTCAATTTCCGTATAATGAAATAAATTTCGATTTGTAGACGGTGAATTATCCTATTCGAGATAGCATTCGATTTGGTATTCCATAGCGTTTTTTAATAGCTTATTCCAAATATTTGTGTAAGATGTTGATAGTGAACAATCTATCATGAAAGGTTTCCAGTTTGATGCTACACGTTTACACAAAAATCACTTTACTACTGTTTACGTACTACTATTACTAGACACTCATCTATTTTACTACAATATGTTCCAATCTAATTGGAATGCAGATCCACCCATACTCCGCATAGATAGGATATACCAACATCCCATAAGTGATCATGTTCTGGTGATTTTCTGCATCAATCAAATTACCCGGGGCAATAATTCTCTGAATTTGCTCCTTTACATGTAGCAAATAGATACAATGTAAAACAAAACAAATTTAACAATAGTTGAATACTTTTTAGAATGTAAATAAAGATACTCTTATATGTCCTGGATGAATGGACAAATTTGGTATCCCTTTATCCAAGCATGATACCAGCAAAATATACGTAACCTTGACACTTCAGTTACTGAGAGAAATCGTTTAAAGTATTTTATCACATTTTTTCCCTGTGACCTTGAACTTTGGTCAAGGTAATTCATTTGAACAAAATCGGTAGCCCTTTATACAGGTATGCTAAAAGACAAACATCAGTACTCTACATTTTTGGTTATTGTAAAGAAGTTGCTTTAGATTTTAAACGCATTTGTCCCCAGTGACCTTGAAGTGGGCCAAGGTCAATCATTCGAACAAACTTGGTAGCACATCATCCCAGCATGAATCATCAAATATCGGTATCCTGTGCTTTTTTACAAGAAGTGTCTTGAAAATACTCAAAACATGTTATCCCTGTGACCTTAAATATGGGTCAAGGTCATTTATTTGAACACATTTGGTAGCCCTTCATTCAAGAATGCTACAGGCCAAATATCAGTACCCTAGCTGGTTCTTTCGGTTATTGAGAAAAAGGTCTTTTGAAAGAAAAGTTTATACGTGGCACACGACGTCGGACGGTGCACGATGGCTATAGCTCGGGTCAAGTGACCTAAAATTACTCATACTCATTCACAAATACTTTCAAATTATACAGCCCAGCTTATTCTGCTATCTAATTAAAGTCTGTGTTTCTAAATTATAGAACTTAAAGTTTTGGGATTAATATGTTACAACTGCGAATGAAGTAAATATGGGCATATTAAGGCCTTATGTTATAAATCATAACCTATAGCCTGATTTAAACATATATTTTATTGATCATCAAAGGGATTGAGAACAAGTTATTAAACTTATATATAAACAAACCTATAGCTAGCCGTCCGATAGCCTGTGTCTGACGATAGCAAATATATATAAAAGTTGAAATCGTCATTCAAATCGTTGTCGGGGAAGTTGGTACATAATAACCATGCCAAATTGTTAATCTAAACTTGTTTCGATTTGGAAACCAACATTTACACTGGAAACTTGGACAGTAGAATTATTTTCTCTATCTACGAACAGTTCTTCTCTCTTCCCCGTCGGGGGCCCCATCGTGGAACGTCAATATTCTAAATCAATTAATAGGCAGATACGGGTATATTCTAGCATGTGCTGTACGCTTTATCCGTAACAGTGATCCATATAACGATATTAAAGAGTGATGAGATCGTGGGAGTGTTTTTTTTTAAAATATTGCTACTTATAAACAACTCCACGTGGCAATATTTACATTTACCTCGGATTCCATTCTTGGAAAAAGGAGGTTTCGAAAGAACATGTGCTGTTCTCGTTTGCTACCAATCAAAACATTGCGTGTTGACCAGGTGAAAATTGGGCATGTCAAACTTCAACATTTTTGTATATCAAATGCTGTAACTATGTAAAAAGCTTAATTACTTAATTTAAGTACTACAACACTTGCCCAAAAGCAAATACTTAAAGGAAATTACCGAAATCTAACCATTTAGTACCTTTAAAGGGACTAAATTTCATGTTCAGAAGTTTGGCTTGATAAACCCCATAGACCATACAATCGAGATTTCCTCAATCGTGGAGCATATTTGAAATATCCGAGGCATGGTTTTGTAGTTAACTTTCTTTCAATAAGAAACTTTTTGCGGTATGTTCGTGTAAGCGTAGGCCTTTTTGCGGTATGTTCGTGTAAGCCATTTTGCGGTATGTTCGTGTAAGCCTGTTTGCGATAGTCCGAAACGTTTGCCAATCTAGAGTGCTACCATACTGAAGCACAGTGCACACATACCGTAGTGGTTTTTTTTCTATCCAGAAGTTAAATGTGATGATTTATATATACAGTGTATTATTATTGTAAATAGGAAACACTTATAGTATATTACATGTAATATAATGAACTCTCACGTTCTCTAATTTTTTTCAGCGTTTGCTTCAGGTTGTTTTTGTAACGTATCTTTCCATAAAATTTAAATGTGTTTTTTTCTCTTCTTCATTCGTTACTCGATAGTTATTGCTTATTACGTCATAATGCTAAAAAGTATCTTTTATGATACGTTTTCTAAAGGTTCACTGATCTATGGCCATGTATCGACCGTCGTCAGGCTTTTTTCTAATACGCGGAAGACCTGACATCAATAAAAGCAGCTACATAAAGTGTTACAGGGAGAATCGTGTATATATAACGTGTGCTTATAGGCGAATGGTTCAATTGTGTCACTATATCTAATGTTATGATCATGTGTCCGAGGATAATTCTTCTGCTCATGGTCCCGTACTCAACGATATCAGGTAAGTAAATATTTCTGATTCAGATCTCCCTTAATTATAACCCGTGCAGCAACAAAGTCGCGCGCGCGCGTGTGTGTGTTTCGAGGTGGGGGCGGGGGTGTCTCCCCGTCTGTTTGTAGACATACCGGTGTATTGTATCTAGACAATTCCCCCTAAACTTACCTATCTCAATTTTAACAGTACTTAATCCATTAAATGAAAGGACTATTAAGGAAGGTGTAGATTTTTTTCAAAATATCGGTTGCCATGGTAACTGGTTACTTGTATCCAGACTTGTTAAGACAGTGAAGGTAACGAAGCCTATACTATCCCAAATTATTACCATAGCAGCACAATCCTGGCCTTGGATTGGTCAAATTTACATAGTCCAATTTCGACTGAATTCGGTATTAAAGCATGCCATGACAACAATGCCGAAACAAAAGGTTGCATTTGATTGGTCAAAAATTTATATATTGTCCCACTTTTACTAAATGGTAGAGAGGGGTAGTGGGGCATATCGACTCTCACTGTATAACTGATATTAAGATATAAGTTGACTTCCACCAAATATGATAGTAGAACGATAATGCAACACGGACTGAAACTTTTGATGTTGGACAAAAGGTAACCAATATTTAAGGCCACAGAGGTCAAAATATCCTAAAATCTTGCAGCCATTTCTTCTCGAACAAAAGTCCCAGAAGTTGGTTGATATTTGTAAACCGATGCTGCATCAAACCTTGGATATGTTGGTATATAATTGCTAAGGATATATCAGACTCTTATATATACTTTCTAATGTGTCCCGCCGAAATCCAAAGAAATGATTGGCTCAGAGAAAAGAGGAATAGTTGTTAAAAATACACAACACGAAGTACAAATTGTGAACTATTCGCCAGATCTTTCTCCATCTACACTGTTATCTACGTACGTATGTGGAGAGAAACGGAGCAGCAATTAGGATCTGTATTTCAATCTGATTGACCCAGTATGACTTCGGGCAAGTTTCAGCTGATTCCCATTTTCGGAATTTGAGAAGTTCGTTTGTGCATCGCGGACGACGACAAACGAAGCATTATGACCATAGCTTATCTTAAACATATTCGGGCCAAATAACATATAAAAGATACGATGCCAAATTCAGTACTGCTTTAGCTGTGAAAGCGCCTTATGAGTAGTTTCTGTTAGTTAAAAGGGAAAATGTTGTATATTTATTTTGAATAGGACGCAAAGCAAAATCAAACCAAACAAAACCCAAATTATGATACCGCTTTCGACCATAAAATGAGGGCTGTCGGTACAATGCTTACGCCACTCATGCAAGGCAGTCAAATATTGATAGTATAAATTCCTCGAGTTTTGTCACCACTTCAACATTACCTTTACACTTAATGAAGATACACTGCTCCGGCATAGTGATCGGAAGGTATCTGCTTCCAAACATATAATTTATCTTGCTTACTTTACATATCTTTTTTGTGGATAGTTCGATACATGCAATAATACGCACTGTAACAATAGCAAAATTCATTATTTACGTTCTCATTAGTCGAATCGATTCGTACATGTACTTACAGGTGAGGTTATTTAAGGACGGTCTCCCATTGTATGCAATGCGGGTGTGTGTGTTCAGAGCGTGTGTTTTTTGGAGGCTGCGGTATGTTCGTGTAAGCCCTCTTGCAATTGTCCGGATCTTTTGCCGAACACCGAACCCGGTCACATCATACTGACAGCGGATAAACCAGTCGTTCTACTCCCATAATACTGAGCTTTAGGGAGTTATAACTACCATTGTTAGAGACTCTGGTATGTCTCAGCCTGGGGACAGAACCCATAGCCTTCCTCACAGGGACGAACGCTCAACTAAAGGCCAAAAGTTAGGTTGTGTCAGAGGAGACATTTGGAAGGAGAAATTTGTTTAAAAAGAATAGAAAATATAAGATCCCAAGTTAAGTCGCCTTCTACGATGATGTAATGGGGGCAGCAGGTACAATTCGTTACGCCCTACCTGCAGGGCAGTAAAGACGCTACAAAGGTTATCAGAACATAACCTCATATGGGATGTTGTGAGATCCTTATGTAACGACGGGAAAATAAGGATCTGCATTTTAATCAGATTTGTCAAAATATTTCCAAGGGTTGAGAAGATTTTTTTTAAAGATTTCCCCGCTGTTCAGTCCAAACCATCTGCCCCATGGGCAATTCTTTTACTTATATAATAATGTATATTTGTATAAGAAATTGGGAACCGTTTGACCAATTATGTTTGATACCAAATTCAAACCCTTTTGAGCTTAGGGACTTAGTGTTTTTGTTTGGTTCGATTGTGTTACGTATTAACAACTAGGGTCATTTAAGGACGGCGTCCGGTGTATTCGATGTGCTTAAGTGTGTTGAATGCGTTTGTATTTTGGAGGATTTAGTATGTTCGTGTAAGAGTTGCGAAAGTCCAGATATTTTGCCAAAGTGTATTGCCGAAAGCCCCCAACAGCAGAACACCCCAACGGTCACATTTTATTGACAACGTGCCTGTCGTTACACTACCAAAATACTGAGATTTACCAGGGAGAAAATACTAATATTGTTTAAGACTTCGGTATTTCTAGGCCAAACAGAACCCAAAACCTTCCTCACAGGGGCAAACTCTAATCTAAAGATCATAAGTGAGACACTGGCAAGGGAGACATTAGGAGGGGAAGAAAAGATAAGATCCAAAATTTAGTGCTCTGTAAGCATACTTGCTGTGATTGAGAATGATTCGATTCTTACTTTGAGAAACAGAAGACTGTTACCCTTGTGGAGCACCTTCTGATTCTCTTGTACTTTTACAATAGTCTCCATGTTAATATATCATTTGTTCATATTTGTCCCTAGTTAAAATTCAGGTCCGAATTATAGTTTTATTGACGCTTCGGTAATTTCTGATTTCTTCTGCAGTTTCTTTTAGGGAAAGCAATTTGACGGACGCTGCGATATAGCATACGCCCACTTGTCCCCTTCTGCGATATGTTCGTGTTAGCCTCCGTGCGATACTCCGGATCTTTTGCCGTTTTATAGTGCTACCACACTGAATTATTATGAAGAAGGCTCACTGCAGAACACCATCCAGTTACATTATACTGAACAGCTTAAGCAGTCGTTACACTTCCAAAATGTTCAGCGTCAATCGGGAGTAGTAGCTACCATTTATTTTATGTCAAATTAACAGCTGCGGCCATTTACGGACGATCTCCCGGTTTGTGCGATGTGAGTGTGTATTGCGTGCGTGCGATATGTTAAGGGAATACTTACTATCAATGTAGTAGTCTCTGATACATGTATTTCTCTAACCCTGGACAATGATATCCAAACTTTTACCGTTGTGAGATTTTCTATTTCCCTAGGTTGAGACAAGCTTATAACAATTGTATGACGTCGTACCAACAATACTATGAAGTCACGGCAACAATACAATGAAGTCACGTCGACACCTCAAACACATCACTTCAACATTGTCTTGCATTAATGTAACGTCAATATTAAATTATACATGAGGGTAACATGATAAGAGAAAAATAATAATCATTTACCTCCTTGGTATTGAGACAAAACACTCAGCAAGCCTCATGTTTGGCAACTTAAGAATCTTACCCCTCGGGTTGAGATTCCCCTGTCTCACCCAAAAGTGGGTGAAATATTCTTTTAGTCTCGGTCAGGAACAGAACTCAAAGCCTTCTTCACAGTCTAAAACGCGGAAATAAAGTCCGCATAAGAGGCGATATCAAAATGGCATTAGCAACAAATAAGATGTTAAGAAAGAAGGGAAAAATTATATCCTAAATTTAACCGAGTCTTACGAATCATGCAATGAAGAAGCAGGTGTAATTTTTACTCTGGAGGTCGAAAGGCGGTTGCAAAAACAAAACAATGTAGGCAAGATGCAAGCCAGAAAAAAAGTGTGCTGTAGTTTAAGAAAATATAGAAAAAAAAGTATATGCATTTTTGTATTTCTTATTTTTTGTTATTGGCCTATTTATGTCAATATCATATGTTTTAGTTATTTATCTTAAAATTGACATGTCGAATATTTTTGTGTGTATTGCCGGCTACCATTTAGTAATGCAACTATTTCTCCAAAGCAACAGAAACTTGTATTAATTAATGTTATCAAGTATCCATCCATATAATCTTTATTTTAGATGTCCGAAGTGATTACTACAGAAGCATGGTTTTGTAGCTAACTTTCTTTCAATAGGAAACTTTTTGCGGTATGTTCGTGTAAGCGTAGGCCTTTTTGTGGTATGTTCGTGTAAGCGTAGGCCTTTTTGCGGTATGTTCGTGTAAGCTATTTTGCGGTATGTTCGTGTAAGCCTGTTTGCGATAGTCCGAAACGTTTGCCAATCTAGAGTGCTACCATACTGAAGCACAGTGCACACATACCGTAGTGGTTTTTTTTCTATCCAGAAGTTAAATGTGATGATTTATATATACAGTGTATTATCATTGTAAAAAGGAAACACTTATAGTATATTACATGTAATATAATGAACTCTCACGTTCTCTAATTTTTTTCAGCGTTTGCTTCAGGTTGTTTTTGTAACGTATCTTTCCATAAAATTTAAATGTGTTTTTTCTCTTCTTCATTCGTTACTCGATAGTTATTGCTTATTACGTCATAATGCTAAAAAGTATCTTTTATGATACGTTTTCTAAAGGTTCACTGATCTAAGGCCATGTATCGACCGTCGTCATGCATTTTTCTAATACGCGGAAGACCTGACATCAATAAAAGTAGCTACATAAAGTGTTACAGGGAGAATCGTGTATATATAACGTGTGCTTATAGGTGAATGGTTCAATTGTGTCACTATATCTAATGTTATGATCATGTGTCCGAGGATAATTCTTTTTCTCATGGTCCCGTACTCAACGATATCAGGTAAGTAAATATTTCTGATTCTGATCTCCCTTAATTATAACCCGTGCAGCAACAAATTCGCGCGCGCGTGTGTCTCCCCGTCTGTTTGTAGACATACCGGTGTATTGTTGTCCCGTCTGTTTGTAGACATACCGGTGTATTGTTGTCCCGTCTGTTTGTAGACATACCGGTGTATTGTTGTCCCGTCTGTTTGTAGACATACCGGTGTATTGTTGTCCCGTCTGTTTGTAGACATACCGGTGTATTGTTGTCCCGTCTGTTTGTAGACATACCGGTGTATTGTATCTAGACAATTCCTCCTTAACTTACCTATCTCAATTTTAACAGTACTTAATCCATTAAATGAAAGGACTATTAAGGAAGGTGTAGATTTTTTTTTCAAAATATCGGTTGCCATGGTAACTGGTTACTTGTATCCAGACTTGTTAAGACAGTGAAGGTAACGAAGCCTATACTATCCCAGATTATTACCATAGCAGCACAATCCTGGCCTTGGATTGGTCAAATTTACATAGTCCAATTTCGACTGAATTCGGTATTAAAGCATGCCATGACAACAATGCCGAAACAAAAGGTTGCATTTGATTGGTCAAAAATTTATATATTGTCCCACTTTGACTAAATGGTAGAGAGGGGTAGTGGGGCATATCGACTCTCACTGTATAACTGATATTAAGATACAAGTTGACTTCCACCAAATATGATAGTAGAACGATAATGCAACACGGACTGAAACTTTTGATGTTGGACAAAAGGTAACCAATATTTAAGGCCACAGAGGTCAAAATATCCTAAAATCTTGAAGCCATTTCTTCTCGAACAAAAGTCCCAGAAGTTGGTCGATATTTGTAAACCGATGCTGCATCAAACCTTGGATATGTTGGTATATAATTGCTAAGGATATATCAGACTCTTATATATACTTTCTAATGTGTCCCGCCGAAATCCAAAGTAATGACTGGCTGAGACAAAAGAGGAATAGTTGTTAAAAATACACAACACGAAGTACAAATTGTGAACTATTCGCCAGATCTTTCTCCATCTACACTGTTATCTACGTACGTATGTGGAGAGAAACGGAGCAGCAATTAGGATCTGTATTTCAATCTGATTGACCCAGTATGACTTCGGGCAAGTTTCAGCTGATTCCCATTTTCGGAATTTGAGAAGTTCGTTTGTGCATCGCGGACGACGACAAACGAAGCATTATGACCATAGCTTATCTTAAACATATTCGGGTCAAATAACATATAAAATATACGATGCCAAATTCAGTACTGCTTTAGCTGTGAAAGCGCCTTAGAGTAGTTTCTGTTAGTTAAAAGGGAAAATGTTGTATATTTATTTTGAATAGGACGCAAAGCAAAATCAAACCAAACAAAACCCAAATTATGATACCGCTTTCGACCATAAAATGAGGGCTGTCGGTACAATGCTTACGCCGCTCATGCAAGGCAGTCAGATATTGATAGTATTAATTCCTCGAGTTTTGTCACCACTTCAACATTACCTTTACACTTAATGAAGATACACTGCTCCGGCATAGTGATCGGAAGGTATCTGCTTCCAAACATATAATTTATCTTGCTTACTTTACATATCTTTTTTGTGGATAGTTCGATACATGCAATAATACGCACTGTAACAATAGCAAAATTCATTATTTACGTTCTCATTAGTCGAATCGATTCGTACATGTACTTACAGGTGAGGTTATTTAACGACGGTCTCCCATTGTATGCGATGCGGGTGTGTGTGTTCAGAGCGTGTGTTTTTTGGAGGCTGCGGTATGTTCGTGTAAGCCCTCTTGCAATTGTCCGGATCTTTTGCCGAACACCGAACCCGGTCACATCATACTGACAGCGGATAAACCAGTCGTTCTACTCCCATAATACTGAGCTTTAGGGAGTTATAACTACCATTGTTAGAGACTCTGGTATGTCTCAGCCTGGGGACAGAACCCATAGCCTTCCTCACAGGGACGAACGCTCAACTAAAGGCCAAAAGTTAGGTTGTGTCAGAGGAGACATTTGGAAGGAGAAATTTGTTTAAAAAGAATAGAAAATATAAGATCCCAAGTTAAGTCGCCTTCTACGATGATGTAATGGGGGCAGCAGGTACAATTCGTTACGCCCTACCTGCAGGGCAGTAAAGACGCTACAAAGGTTATCAGAACATAACCTCATATGGGATGTTGTGAGATCCTTATGTAACGACGGGAAAATAAGGATCTGCATTTTAATCAGATTTGTCAAAATATTTCCAAGGGTTGAGAAGATTTTTTTGAAAGATTTTCCCGACTGTTCAGTCCAAACCATCTGCCCCATGGGCAATTCTTTTACTTATATAATAATGTATATTTGTATAAGAAATTGGGAACCGTTTGACCAATTATGTTCGATACCAAATTCAAACCCTTGTGAGCTTAGGGACTTAGTGTTTTTGTTTGGTTCGATTGTGTTACGTATTAACAACTAGGGTCATTTAAGGACGGCGTCCGGTGTATTCGATATGCTTAAGTGTGTTGAATGCGTTTGTATTTTGGAGGATTTAGTATGTTAGGGTAAGCGTTGCGAAACTCCAGATATTTTGCCAACTGAAAGTGCTACCACACTAAAGAGTATTGCCGAAAGCCCCCAGCAGCAGAGCATTATATTGACAACGTGCCTGTCGTTACACTACCAAAATACTGAGATTCAACCAGGGAGAAAATACTAATGTTGTTTAAGATTTCGGTATTTCTCGGCCCAACAGAACCCAAAACCTTCCTCACCGGGGCAAACTCTAATCTAAAGATCAAAAGTGAGACACTGGCAAGGGAGACATTAGGAGGGGAAGAAAAGATAAGATCCAAAATTTAGTGCTCTGTCAGCATACTTGCTGTGATTGAGAATGATTCGATTCTTACTTTGAGAAACAGAAGACTCTTTCTGCCACCTTCTGATTCTCTTGTACTTTTACAATAGTCTCCATGTTAATATATCATTTGTTCATATTTGTCCCTAGTTAAAATTCAGGTCCGAATTATAGTTTTATTGACGCTTCGGTAATTTCTGATTTCTTCTGCAGTTTCTTTTAGGGAAAGCAATTTGACGGACGCTGCGATATAGCATACGCTCACTTGTCCCCTTCTGCGATATGTTCGTGTTAGCCTCCGTGCGATACTCCGGATCTTTTGCCGTTTTATAGTGCTACCACACTGAATTATTATGAAGAAGGCTCACTGCAGAACACCATCCAGTTACATTATACTGAACAGCTTAAGCAGTCGTTACACTTCCAAAATGTTCAGCGTCAATCGGGAGTAGTAGCTACCATTTATTTTATGTCAAATGAACAGCTACGGCCGTTTAAGGACGATCTCCCGGTTTGTGCGATGTGAGTGTGTATTGCGTGCGTGCGATATGTTAAGGGAATACTTACTATCAATGTATTAGTCTCTGATACATGTATTTCTCTAACCCTGGACAATGATATCCAAACTTTTACCGTTGTGAGATTTTCTATTACCCTAGGTTGAGACAAGCTTATAACAATTGTATGACGTCGTACCAACAATACTATGAAGTCACGGCAACAATACAATGACGTCACGTCGACACCTCAAACACATCACTTCAACATTGTCTTGCATTAATGTAACGTCAATATTAAATTATACATGAGGGTAACAGGATAAGAGAAAAATAATAATCATTCACCTCCTTGGTATTGAGACAGGATATCTCAACCCTCGGGGTAAGATTCTTAAGCTGCCAAAACACTCAGCAAGCCTCATGTTTGGCAACTTAAGAATCTTACCCCTCGGGTTGAGATTCCCCTGTCACACCCAAAAGTGGGTGAAATATTCTTTTAGTCTCGGTAAGGAACAGAACCCAAAGCCTTCTTCACAGTCTAAAACGCGGAAATAAAGTCCTCATAAGAGGCGATATCAAAATGGCATTAGCAACAAATAAGATGTTAAGAAAGAAGGGAAAAATTATATCCTAAATTTAACCGAGTCTTACGAATCATGCAATGGAGAAGCAGATATAATTTTTACTCTGGAGGTCCAAAGGCGGTTGCAAAAACAAAACAATGTAGGCAAGATGCAAGCCAGTAAAAAAGTGTGCTGTAGTTTAAGAAAATATAGAAAAAAAAGTATATGCATTTTTGTATTTCTTATTTTTTGTTATTGGCCTATTTATGTCAATATCATATGTTTTAGTTATTTATCTTAAAATTGACATGGCGAATATTTTTGTGTGTATTGCCGGCTACCATTTAGTAATGCAACTATTTCTCCAAAGCAACAGAAACTTGTATTAATTAATGTTATCAAGTATCCATCCATATAATCTTTATTTTAGATGTCCGAAGTGATTACTACAGAAGCATGGTTTTGTAGCTAACTTTCCTTCAATAGGAAACTTTTTGCGGCATGTTCGTGTAAGCGTAGGCCTTTTTGTGGTATGTTCGTGTAAGCGTAGGCCTTTTTGCGGTATGTTCGTGTAAGCTATTTTGCGGTATGTTCGTGTAAGCCTGTTTGCGATAGTCCGAAACGTTTGCCAATCTAGAGTGCTACCATACTGAAGCACAGTGCACACATACCGTAGTGGTTTTTTTTCTATCCAGAAGTTAAATGTGATGATTTATATATACAGTGTATTATCATTGTAAAAAGGAAACACTTATAGTATATTACATGTAATATAATGAACTCTCACGTTCTCTAATTTTTTTCAGCGTTTGCTTCAGGTTGTTTTTGTAACGTATCTTTCCATAAAATTTAAATGTGTTTTTTTCTCTTCTTCATTCGTTACTCGATAGTTATTGCTTATTACGTCATAATGCTAAAAAGTATCTTTTATGATACGTTTTCTAAAGGTTCACTGATCTAAGGCCATGTATCGACCGTCGTCATGCATTTTTCTAATACGCGGAAGACCTGACATCAATAAAAGTAGCTACATAAAGTGTTACAGGGAGAATCGTGTATATATAACGTGTGCTTATAGGTGAATGGTTCAATTGTGTCACTATATCTAATGTTATGATCATGTGTCCGAGGATAATTCTTTTTCTCATGGTCCCGTACTCAACGATATCAGGTAAGTAAATATTTCTGATTCTGATCTCCCTTAATTATAACCCGTGCAGCAACAAATTCGCGCGCGCGTGTGTCTCCCCGTCTGTTTGTAGACATACCGGTGTATTGTTGTCCCGTCTGTTTGTTGACATACCGGTGTATTGTTGTCCCGTCTGTTTGTAGACATACCGGTGTATTGTTGTCCCGTCTGTTTGTAGACATACCGGTGTATTGTTGTCCCGTCTGTTTGTAGACATACCGGTGTATTGTATCTAGACAATTCCTCCTTAACTTACCTATCTCAATTTTAACAGTACTTAATCCATTAAATGAAAGGACTATTAAGGAAGGTGTAGATTTTTTTCTTCAAAATATCGGTTGCCATGGTAACTGGTTACTTGTATCCAGACTTGTTAAGACAGTGAAGGTAACGAAGCCTATACTATCCCAGATTATTACCATAGCAGCACAATCCTGGCCTTGGATTGGTCAAATTTACATAGTCCAATTTCGACTGAATTCGGTATTAAAGCATGCCATGACAACAATGCCGAAACAAAAGGTTGCATTTGATTGGTCAAAAATTTATATATTGTCCCACTTTGACTAAATGGTAGAGAGGGGTAGTGGGGCATATCGACTCTCACTGTATAACTGATATTACGATACAAGTTGACTTCCACCAAATATGATAGTAGAACGATAATGCAACACGGACTGAAACTTTTGATGTTGGACAAAAGGTAACCAATATTTAAGGCCACAGAGGTCAAAATATCCTAAAATCTTGAAGCCATTTCTTCTCGAACAAAAGTCCCAGAAGTTGGTTGATATTTGTAAACCGATGCTGCATCAAACCTTGGATATGTTGGTATATAATTGCTAAGGATATATCAGACTCTTATATATACTTTCTAATGTGTCCCGCCGAAATCCAAAGAAATGACTGGCTGAGACAAAAGAGGAATAGTTGTTAAAAATACACAACACGAAGTACAAATTGTGAACTATTCGCCAGATCTTTCTCCATCTACACTGTTATCTACGTACGTATGTGGAGAGAAACGGAGCAGCAATTAGGATCTGTATTTCAATCTGATTGACCCAGTATGACTTCGGGCAAGTTTCAGCTGATTCCCATTTTCGGAATTTGAGAAGTTCGTTTGTGCATCGCGGACGACGACAAACGAAGCATTATGACCATAGCTTATCTTAAACATATTCGGGTCAAATAACATATAAAAGATACGATGCCAAATTCAGTACTGCTTTAGCTGTGAAAGCGCCTTAGAGTAGTTTCTGTTAGTTAAAAGGGAAAATGTTGTATATTTATTTTGAATAGGACGCAAAGCAAAATCAAACCAAACAAAACCCAAATTATGATACCGCTTTCGACCATAAAATGAGGGCTGTCGGTACAATGCTTACGCCACTCATGCAAGGCAGTCAAATATTGATAGTATAAATTCCTCGAGTTTTGTCACCACTTCAACATTACCTTTACACTTAATGAAGATACACTGCTCCGGCATAGTGATCGGAAGGTATCTGCTTCCAAACATATAATTTATCTTGCTTACTTTACATATCTTTTTTGTGGGTAGTTCGATACATGCAATAATACGCACTGTAACAATAGCAAAATTCATTATTTACGTTCTCATTAGTCGAATCGATTCGTACATGTACTTACAGGTGAGGTTATTTAAGGACGGTCTCCCATTGTATGCGATGCGGGTGTGTGTGTTCAGAGCGTGTGTTTTTTGGAGGCTGCGGTATGTTCGTGTAAGCCCTCTTGCAATTGTCCGGATCTTTTGCCGAACACCGAACTCGGTCACATCATACTGACAGCGGATAAACCAGTCGTTCTACTCCCATAATACTGAGCTTTAGGGAGGTATAACTACCATTGTTAGAGACTCTGGTATGTCTCAGCCTGGGGACAGAACCCATAGCCTTCCTCACAGGGAC
The DNA here is from genome assembly GCA_947623455.1 of Mimachlamys varia. Lineage (NCBI taxonomy): Eukaryota > Metazoa > Mollusca > Bivalvia > Pectinida > Pectinidae > Mimachlamys > Mimachlamys varia. The sequence goes on from OX392545.1 coordinate 33,716,869, forward strand.
GAACGCTCAACTAAAGGCCAAAAGTTAGGTTGTGTCAGTGGAAGGAAAAATTTGTTTAAAAAGAATGGAAAATATAAGATCCCAAGTTAAGTCGCCTTCTACGATCATGTAATGGGGGCAGCAGGTACAATTCGTTACGCCCTACCTGCAGGGCAGTAAATACGCTACAAAGGTTATCAGAACATAACCTCATATGGGATGTTGTGAGATCCTTATGTAACGACGGGAAAATAAGGATCTGCATTTTAATCATATTTGTCAAAATATTTCCAAGGGTTGAGAAGATTTTTTTTAAAGATTTCCCCGCTGTTCAGTCCAAACCATCTGCCCCATGGGCAATTCTTTTACTTATATAATAATGTATATTTGTATAAGAAATTGGGAACCGTTTGACCAATTGTGTTTGATACCAAATTCAAACCCTTTTGAGCTTAGGGACTTGGTGTTTTTGTTTGGTTCGATTGTGTTAACGTATAAACAATTAGGGTCATTTAAGAACGGCGTCCGTAGTATTCGATATGCTTGAGTGTGTTGAATGCGTTTTATTTTGGAGGATTTAGTATGTTCGTGTAAGAGTTGCGAAAGTCCAGATATTTTGCCAAAGTGTATTGCCGAAAGCCCCCAACAGCAGAACACCCCACCGGTCACATTTTATTGACAACGTGCCTGTCGTTACACTACCAAAATACTGAGATTCAACCAGGGAGAAAATACTAATATTGTTCAAGACTTCGGTATTTCTAGGCCAAACAGAACCCAAAACCTTCCTCACAGGGGCAAACTCTAATCTAAAGATCATAAGTGAGACACTTGCAAGGGAGACATTAGGAGGGGAAGAAAAGATAAGATCCAAAATTTAGTGCTCTGTAAGCATACTTGCTGTGATTGAGAATGATTCGATTCTTACTTTGAGAAACAGAAGATTGTTACCCTTGTGGAGCACCTTCTGATTCTCTTGTACTTTTACAATAGTCTCCATGTTAATATATCATTTGTTCATATTTGTCCCTAGTTAAAATTCAGGTCCGAATTATAGTTTTATTGACGCTTCGGTAATTTCTGATTTCTTCTGCAGTTTCTTTTAGGGAAAGCAATTTGACGGACGCTGCGATATAGCATACGCTCACTTGTCCCCTTCTGCGATATGTTCGTGTTAGCCTCCGTGCGATACTCCGGATCTTTTGCCGTTTTATAGTGCTACCACACTGAATTATTATGAAGAAGGCTCACTGCAGAACACCATCCAGTTACATTATACTGAACAGCTTAAGCAGTCGTTACACTTCCAAAGTATTCAGCGTCAATCGGGAGTAGTAGCTACCATTTATTTTATGTCAAATTAACAGCTGCGGCCATTTGAGGACGATCTCCCGGTTTGTGCGATGTGAGTGTGTATTGCGTGCGTGCGATATGTTAAGGGAATACTTACTATCAATGTATCTCTGATACATGCATTTCTCTAACCCTGGACAATGATATCCAAACTTTTACCGTTGTGAGATTTTCTATTACCCTAGGTTGAGACAAGCTTATAACAATTGTATGACGTCATACCAACAATACTATGAAGTCACGGCAACAATACAATGACGTCACGTCGACACCTCAAACACATCACATCAACATTGTCTTGCATTAATGTAACGTCAATATTAGAATATACATGAGGGTAACAGGATAAGAGAAAAATAATAATCATTCACCTCCTTGGTATTGAGACAAAACACTCAGCAAGCCTCATGTTTGGCAACTTAAGAATCTTACCCCTCGGGTTGAGATTCCCCTGTCTCACCCAAAAGTGGGTGAAATATTCTTTTAGTCTCGGTCAGGAACAGAACTCAAAGCCTTCTTCACAGTCTAAAACGCGGAAATAAAGTCCGCATAAGAGGCGATATCAAAATGGCATTAGCAACAAATAAGATGTTAAGAAAGAAGGGAAAAATTATATCCTAAATTTAACCGAGTCTTACGAATCATGCAATGAAGAAGCAGGTGTAATTTTTACTCTGGAGGTCCAAAGGCGGTTGCAAAAACAAAACAATGTAGGCAAGATGCAAGCCAGAAAAAAAGTGTGCTGTAGTTTAAGAAAATATAGAAAAAAAGTATATGCATTTTTGTATTTCTTTTTTTGTTTGTTATTGGCCTATTTATGTCAATATCATATGTTTTAGTAATTTATCTTAAAATTGACATGTCGAATATTTTTGTGTGTATTGCCGGCTACCATTTAGTAATGCAACTATTTCTCCAAAGCAACAGAAACTTGTATTATTAATGTTATCAAGTATCCATCCATATAATCTTTATTTTAGATGTCCGAAGTGATTACTACAGAACGGAGAGCAGATACAATGACGTCCTACCGGCATCGGGCATATTATGGACAAGAACAAGGACTCTTGTGAGCTGTATCAATCTATGTCATACTGACGCAGACTGCGAATCGATCTTCTATGACAATGGATTTTGTTACGGATATATACGGAAACTACACGACGAGGTGTCTACAGTTGCTAAAAGTGGAATGAAATACTATGAAATGGCAGGTAAAATGATAAAAGGGCGAGCCGATCCAAAATGGTTCAAAATTACATAAAGGTCCGTACCGAGAAAAAATGCATTGGGGCATCGTGACGTCATCATGCTTATAACGTCATAATTATAGCGTTGTTGATGTACTGCTCCACTGTCAACGGTTGGCTATTCTCTGTCTGGATTTACCCTGGCGTTAAAAATTGGTTAGACTAATATTTTATGAATATGCCTGCGTCAACTGTGCGTTGGTTAACAAACAAGAGGCCCAGTTGGTCTGTATCGCTTACCTGACACAATAGTATCTAGGTAATCATGGTAAAATATTTTCTATGCAAAAAAACAACAAAAAAAACCCATGGACAGGGACATATCTAAAGACAAATCCTTAACGCATATCTGTATACATTTATGTTTGGACAATGGGTCGGTATCTCAACTGTTTTCAAGTTCAACTGAAAAACAAGGTCCCTAGTGCTAAGGCCAGACCCTGACATCAATGCTAATATCATGATTGTGTTCCTCTTTTTATGCCCAGTAACGGTATAGTTTTCGAATAGGAATTCTGCAAAGGCGTGGCCGATCCTGGGATTAAATCTTTATCATGATTGTAATCGCCCCTTTATGCCCAACGATCGTATATAAATAGTTTCGGGTAGGGGATCACGATCATTTTGGATTTGGTTGTGATCCCCAACCTTTAATCATATCATGATTATGATTGTATCTTTAAAATATCAGAGAATACCAAAGCGTCAACAAAACCATAATCCAAACTCAAAATTGATTAAACCAGGGGCAAAATATGAACAAAGGAAAGGTTTACATGAATACTCTAGTAAAAGTACATGAGAATAAAAACACGTGTTCCAGAAGAGTAAGCGTCTGCTGTTTCATCGACGACACCCACAATGTAAATATTGGTCACATCCAAGTAAGCATCAATCCTCAAAATGAAAACCGAGTCGTCATTGTTATCACAACAAGTAAACACACTAAAAAGCAAACTTAAAAACGTCCATCTTATATCACACAAAGATACAGAATATTTCTCGATGAGATCAAGATGGCGACCATAAAACTTGCCCATAGTCTTCATCAACCTGCATCTCTCGAATCCCTGTGTCGTAAGTTTGTTCGTCAGCAGTTGACATCTATCACGATATTCTCGATATTTAGAGCAAGCCCTAGAATAACGAATCAACTGCGACATGTAAACACCATAGGATGGAGAAGCAGGATTGTTACTATCAAGAAAGGGAAAGTTCACGATCGGAAAATCGAAATCGTCACGTTTATCATACAGCTTAGTAGTAAGTTTCCCGTGTTGGTCATAGTTTAAACCAAGAAATTGTTTATATAATCTTGGGATGGGGATCTTAACCGTTTAAAATTCATGATTCTTGAGTAAAGTCCGCAAGGGCGTGGCTTACCCTGCGATAAAATCGTCACAGTTTGTGATCGTCATGTAATGCCCCGCAAGTCTATATAGTTTTTGGTTCGGAATATACATTCTAAAAGTATTGACTCAGAAGTTAAATCTGCAAGGGCGTGTCTCGTCCCGGGAACAATCATGATATCCGGATTGTGTTCGTCTCTTTATGCCAAGCAATGGTTTATATTATTTAGGGCGGAGATCACAACCAAATCAAAAATCTTAAAGGCTTTACCGTATTTTCCCTATTTGGGCCTCGCCCCTGCGGCCCAAGGAGTTGGGGTAGGGGGTCAAAATCACCAACTATATAAAGGATGTTCTGCCATTTAATTAAAATCCATTCAGTACTTTATGAGAGGTAGTGATTTAAGGGCTTTGCTTCTATTTCCCCTTATAGGACCCAGCCCCTTTGGCACCAGTGGGGTCCGAGCCATCATTTATGCAAATATGTTCCCCTTCCCCAAAAGATGTTTCTTACCAAATATGGTCAAAAGTTATTCATAACCTTATGCCATGTAGCGATTTAAAAAACGTATTTCCTCTATTGTTGACGCTTTGATAATCCCTAAATATATTGGTTTTATATCTTGCACCTATTTCATATTGTTCTTCCATTTAAAAGCTATTCGTTTCAAAGCACATTTTAATTATTAGATGAAGGGCGCGATAGTTAAATCACAAATATTTCTATTCATTACATTTTTGCCAGTGAAATATAGAAATTATCAAACTCATTAAACTTATATTTTCACTGCAGTGATGAGCAATGAAAATATAAGATTTTGCAGTGAAAATATAAGACTTTTTCAGTGTAACGTGAAAAAGTGAAACGCCAATAAAATACTACCGGGGTCATTATTCTACGTTGCAAAAGTTACCCGGGGTCGTTATTTAACAGTAGAAATCTTACACGACCATCTGTAGAAAAATGACCCCATTCGATTTTTCCGTAATTCGTCCCGTGAAAAAGTGACCCGCCGTAGCTTTCAACAGTGGGTAGTTTTCAACTGGGTCATGTTTATCACGTAACACCGGAACATTTGTATGAGTTGTTCCCCTTGATCAAATCTTGGAGGCTTGGCATTGTTGTCGTCTGCTAGAACTTGTCTCGTGGGGAAAGACGGTCTTAAAGAAATTGCATCAATAGTAAATATTGATGGGAACTGCTACAGGATTTTATATGTAATGAATTGGAAGATGACAATGGTTTAACTTTTCCGATCAGCTTATCCATATCAGTTGTGTACTGGACCCGATCGATTGTGATTTCGACGGATTACAGTAGACTTAGCTCCTTTGCAGTAGGCAAGTAGATCAAGAAAAAAATAATGAAAGTATCTTAGTCCTCTTTCGAAATGAAAAAAAAAAGAAAATTCAATGGTTTGCCGTTAAATATCAAATATATTGCACTTGAATGGCAGAGATTGTTTTATTAAAAATCGTGCGTAGCACGAGTGAAAATATTAAAAAAATCTGCCATACAAGTGAAATATATATGATATTTAACGGCAAACCATCGAATATCCTCTATATATCTTAATTTCTTCAAATCATTAGGTTATTGTCATTAAGGAATAATCAAGTCCTGCAAAAAAAAATTGACAAGCATTTCTTTCTTGAACATTGGCTCCTTCCTGAAAAAATGATATTTTTTGTTCATGTCAATAACATATTCCAATCAAAACCTTATTGATGTAGTCAGACAGAGGATTAAATCACTTCTCAAAGCAAATATGTTAATCAGTCAGCAATAACAGCAGTGCAATTGAGAATAGTTTAAATAGGGACAGCAAAAGTGTTACGAATAACGAATGGTTTGGGGGGGGGGGGGGGGGGGGGGGGTATGGAAATCACAATTATGATAAAGTACTAGTTGACCCTTTTTAGCCGCTAGAGGGTGAGGACAATATTCTTAATTTTGGCGGCCAGGGAGTGTTCCTGCCAAATTTCATTCAAATTGAGTTTTTTAGAAGAAGTTGAGATGTAAATTGTTTACGGACGGACGACGGAAAAAACGGCAATTAGAAAAGGTCACATGAGACTTTATCTCAGATGGCCTAAAATATATAGGTGACTTGTCTTTGTAGTCAGAGGAGCTTTTTGTTTAATGAACCTGCTGGATAACGGATTTATAAATGTTGAACCAAATAACTCAAGACTTCATTTTTTTTTAATTTTTCATTTGTCGGGTACTTAAGTTTTCTCTCATTCAAATTCTCATACTAAAAGAATTTGTACCAAAACAATTCACACGAGTACACACGAATACAAAAACAATCCTTACTCACATGATTTTTTGATACATTTGATGGCAAAACCCTGATTTATTTAATTCCATATGGCCAGTTGGTAACTTGGCGGCCGGAAAACCTACCACACACTCGTCCAGCCTGGACAACGACGACTTTGGACCGCAGTATGCTGTGGACTCACGTCGGTATCCTATCCAGAACGCACCAGCGTCTCTACGATCTTGTTCACATACAGAAGTTGGTGGCAGGGGCGATGATACACCGTTCTGGGAAGTAGATCTGATGTCACTGCATAAGATTACATCCCTGTCGTTTCTCAGTCGTAACGAATGCTGTGGTGAGTTGAAGAAGTAGTATTTGTTTCAAATAGCAAAGATCATGCCTTATACTAAGTTTGTGATGGGAACTTGTTTGCCATAATTGTTTTAGTGATTTGTTTTGGTATTGGTTTACGTCCTATTTACAACCAATATCATCCAAGGAATGCCTCCTATTGTATGCGTTGTAAAAGTAATAAAGATCTGCATTTTGTATCCTTGCATGGTATGAAGAACCATGGTTTCAAATACGCTCATTTGTCTGCTTACGTTTCTGATTGTGAATACGGACTTGGTTCTCATATCAGGGACGGGAAGTTTACTTGTATGTAACCAACTTTATTTGTGCTAACTCTTCCGGATTACCTGGTCTTATTATCTTTTCGTGGTTCTCTGTTAATCTTTCCTTCTTATATTTTGTCAAAGTTCAATGAATTTTTCAATTTGTTTAGTTTTATTGTTTTTATGACCTATTATTTAAGGACGACCTCTTGGTGTATGCGATGTAGTTATGTGTGTTGATTGTTTGTATGTGGGGAGGCTGCGGTATGTCCGTATAAGTCCTCTTGCGATAGCCCGGACCATTTGCCGATTTAAAGTGCTACAAAACTTAAGTATACTGCCGAAAGCACAAGCTGAAAACCCACCCTGTCAGATTATACTGTAAACCGATGAACTAGTTCAACTCGGTCGCTCTTGATTGATTCGGCTATGAAAAACAATGATATTGGCATACCATTGTTTAAAATGTCATAATGATGCCCTGTAATTAACACGTATATAATGAATCGAAGGTCTGACACAAGTGCCGGGTGGTTTCACCATTATCAGTGATATTGACATACACTACTAATTAATATCTAAAACATAGCATGGCGTTCAGGTCTTGCAGCAATAAAAACTACACAGATAACTTGGAGTTGATTAGTTTTTGTTAAATACCAGACTTAGTTTGTACCAAGAACAATTTTCATCAATGTAAATGATGTTTGGGTTTGTTTAATTTATGTCGTATCGACGGTTTATGTGTAGAGCGAGTGTTAATTTGGTAGGCTTCGATGTGTTTGTGTGGAGATAAACCTTTCAACCAGCCTACACCAAGTATGCTACAATGTACATTTTAACGATCCTTGGCGAAAAAAACAAACATAAACGAATACATGTCTCCTTTTGTGCAAAAAAAAAAAAAAAAAAAAGGGGGGGGGGAGAAATGATTGAACTCTTTCTACTACTTTTCTATCTGTACAAAGTGGATGGTGACAGTTGTTTATACTGCTGTGTTGTCCTGAGAAGTCTGAGGTTAGATATTGGTAAACAATCTATAAAACTAGGGTTAAAGCATTATTTTATAGTGTTGGTAAACTTATAAAATGCATCACTTCCCTTATGAGATAAATGAGCCTGTAAACTGTAAAGCAAACATGCAGAATTAACATAAAAATGCACTGGCAGACTTTTTCCCACACGAAAAAGAGAATACAATTTAATATGTTGATAACGAATCATCAAGTCGTCCGAAAGCGAAAATATTTAGTCACTAAAATTGGAGCAAATGTATCAAATATCTAGATCTTAAATGGCCTAACGTTTTGTGACATACCTTAATAATTTATCTTGCGTATATCATTATGAAATGTTACTTTCAATGCATTTGTTTTCATATGGGATTTTGGAAACGTTTTAGAGTTGTTTTCTTCAATTTAGCGACCCCCCCCCCCACACACACACTCACAATCCTCGATATATCTACAATCTGGTTTTTTTCATTGCTTACTTTTTCAATTTATGACAAACTTATCAATTACTTATACATATTAATTTTCCTTCGTTTAATTTTTGCTATTGATTTTATCGCAAACTTATTCAAGTGTTTATATGTCCATTTTGTCGATACATTTGTTTGATTGCTTGACATTTTGGCAAATATAACGTGTTGTTTCTTGAGGCGTAGATTAGGTATGAATATCGATCTGATTCAAATGCAAATCCTTCTTCTGACTCCGTTACACCAGGGACTGCCAACATCCCGTACGAGGTCATGTTCTGGTGACCTTGTGTTGTAGCAAATCATATTGCTGCTTCCAGAATTTAAAATGTTAACGTTTGTGGACGTCAAAACTTGCATTATCCTTTATGTGCGTTTATTTATTTTGTCTCAACAAGGAAATGCACATATTGTGATGAAATGTGACGCTACAGATGAAAGCATCAACTATCACCAATTAGACGATTCTTCTTGAGTGTGTAGCAAAGGGCTACAAAAGTCACCAGAATATTACTTGGATGTTGTCAGATCCTTTTGTAACGGATTGAGAATACGAATCTGCATTTTAATCAGATTAGTATGAATGTATTGTGGTTCTGTTTTTGTGGCTTTGATCACGTCTGATACATATTTGTGTTAATCCATGCTAACTATCGTTTGTACTTGCTGGCAGCCGTTGATTTAATCTATACTCAGGAAGTTCATTAATGTCGTATACAAATATGTACAGATTGAACGCATACTGTTGTATAATCGATTGCGTATACATAGTATTAATGAAACCTTAACAGTGCTCTGGTGTTAAAATCAATTGCATCAAAAGTGAAAGTTGATGCTTCTTATAAAAATAAAGTAGAGAATACCGAAGCGTTAACAAAATCATAATCCAAACGCAAAATCGATTAAATCAGGGACAAAATTAGAACAAAGAAAATACTTACATGGAGGCCCTTGTAAACGTACAATAAAACCAGGTGTTCCGGAAGAGTAAGCGTCTTCTGCTTCATCTACGACACCCGCCTATTAAGTGCCTTGTTTTCAATGCGCTTGTATCAACTACATGATATGTTTGGTTTGGTTTAATTGTCTGTATTCCTATTTACACCAAAGGTTATGGGCATCCAAAGTAAATGCATGCGTTACCTGCGTGTGTATTTGGGGTGGAAGTGGGTGAACCGGTATATTCTTCTAAGCCTTCTTATAATAGTAGGAAACTTTTGCCTATTGAAAGTGCTTCCACATTGTAGAATACTGCCCCAAAAAGGATACCCCATCCGGTCGAATCATACTGACAACGGGTGAACAAGTATAGCTAATCCCATAATGCTGAGCTTCAGGCAGGGTGCAGTTACTACCCTTGTTAGATACCTGTGGTATGTCTCTCCCTTGGAACAGATTCTAAAGCCATCTTAACAGGGACGAACACTTGATTAGAGTTAGGTAGTATCAAGGGAGACAATAAAAAGGATAGCTTTGTTTAAAAAGAATAAAAAAAATAAGATCCACCTCTTACGATCATGCAATTGGGAGAGATACTATTCGTTCGCCCTAGCTTCTGGGAAAGTCTGTGTATAAATGCAAAAAGAAGAGAGTATCGAAGTGTCAACAAAACCATAATCCTAACTCAAAATCGATTAAACTAAGGGCAAAATATGTAAAAACAGAAAGATGAACATGGAGCCCCATGAGAACCATAACTGTGTTGTTAGTGTGTTTATCAGCAGTCGACATCGATCACGACAATCTCGATATCTAGAGCAAGCCTTAAAATAACTAATCAACTGTGACATGTATACGCTATTAGAGAAGCAGGGATGGACTACCAAGAAAACGTTTATCGCATATCTTAGTAATAAGCTGTCCATGTTGGTCATTGTTTAAGTAGAGATCGAGGTAAGCAGCTGATGTAGAAGAATCTGTTAAGATATTTATTTCAAGTTCAGAATGATATACGATTGATGTGGTCAGCAAACGTCTTGTTATGTAAATAGACACAACGTCGATATATCTTAAAGTATAATTAAAATAGTTGGCATGGTTTTCGTTATCTGTCCTCAGTCTCGTATGAAACCAAAAATATGTCAGCTAAACGTGGCACAGTTCATAGCAATGGGAATGCCAATAGTCTGCTGGAATTATTAATAATACAGGAGTTGCGACACGCTTAACAAATTAACACCAATGCGCAATGCAATCAAACTCGCATAAATAGCAAAGAGTAAAAGATTATTAGAAGCATTGTTATTATGACTGAATTACACAAATTGTGACTTAAACGGAATTTGGTTTTTGCAACACAAATTAATATGTCTGTTTTTATGACAATACCAAAGCGTCGACAAAACCCTAATCCGTACTCAAAATCAATTAAACTAGAGACAAAATATGAACAAAGGAAAAAATGACATGGATACTCTCGTAAAAGTACAACAGAATAAGACCAGGTGTTTTGGAAGAGAACGCGTTTCCGGCTTCATCGACGACACCCATATCATAAGCTGCAGTTTAAGAAATCTTTGTGAATGTAAATATAAAGATTGAAAGGCTTAAAACAATTATCGTAGCTAAAGATCTCAATTTGACATTTACTAAATTGGAATTTATTTTTGGTAAACACACTGACAATCATATAGAAAACATCATTATACTGACTATAAAACAATACATTTACAAAACAAAGTGTTTAGAAACTGATCTTATAACCACAATATGTTTTAGGGTTATACGGTATATACCGAAAAAACTGTGTGCACTTTGCATAAATCTGCGAAGCGGTTTATGCAAAAAAGTGCACATAGTTTTTCGGTTTAACCCTAAAAAATATTGTGGTTATTACTTATAATTTCATTTCCGAAGATACGTATATAAGACATAAGTCTTATACAATGATTTCGTATTAATTATAACAAAAATTGAATGGTTTTGCATAATACACAACCATGTGCATAAATTTCATCGCAAAACAACTTCAACCAATCAGAAGTTTGATTACAAAATACCGCGCCAAACATGGCGTTATATGACGTCATCACTTTTTGCGTTGTCTGATTTTTGAGGTTATACAATATAACCTGAAAAAGTTTAAACATTGTGGGAATAGGCAAAATTAAATTATATATGAATAATATCAAAAATCATATAAAATTTGAGCTAAAAGCACAAAAGATACTTATTAAAAAAACAAGGAAAATTCTTAAACAAGGATGAGCTAAACCATTACATAGATAACTGGTTGCATATATAACGTTTTGTTTTAAACAGTCATTGTACTCCCTCTCATTAAATTTAAATAAACATATTTTTTTTAAATATACATGTTTGATGTATGTTAATTTACTTGATGATATTCACAATAAACTGCGACCTAGGATTGCCCCCCTCCTTCTGTAGTGTTTTGTATCTGTGTACTATATAATGCTCAAGTTTGTTTTGATGTCGTATATTATATGTATTGTTCTCGTGTCGGTGTCTCGTAATGTATGTTCGTACATGGTGATTTGCAGAATAGTGGTTGACAATGATAATGATGGTTGTTAATTACTACTGTGGTGATTATGATGATGTATATGGTGATGATGACGATGATGATAATGATGATGATGGTGATATGATCATATGATGGTAATGATTATTATTATTATGATAATGATGATGATAATATGATCTTAGGATTATAGTGATGATGATAATGATGATGATAATATGATCATATGATTATAATGATAATGATGATGATTATCCGATCACGTGATGATGATGATAATGATGATGATTATATGATCATATGATGGTTATGTGTATGGTTTTACGATCATATGATGATGATGATGATATGATGATTGTGTGATGATGTATATATGAAGATAACGATGCTGATAATGACATGATCAAATGATGATGATTATGACGATGAGGATATGATCAAATGATGATGATGATGATGATGATGATGATGATGATGATGATAGTGTGATCATGATGATTCTGATGATGATAATGATGCGACCATATGATGATCATAGCGGTGATGATTGTGATTATCATAAGATATTGATGATGATGTGATCATTTGATGATGGTGATGATGAGGATCATATGATGATTATATATATATATATTATATTATAATATTTACGGTCTGTTTGGAATTGATAGTATATTGCCTATACATTTCTACGAATGCCTACTGAACTTTATTTTCCGATAAAATAAGTGGATCACGCGCCTATTGGCGCAGCGCGCAGTAATACACTCCGTTACGATTTGAACACGAGGCCGCGTCACTACTTTACAGACTCGATCAATATCCTGCCGCGTAGTATGTGTTAATTTATTTAAGAAATAAATAAGAAGCATTTTAATGCTTTTTTTTTATATACAATAACAGAAACAATACTTATGTGAAAAAATAACTATAAAAAGTTGTAATCTTTTGGACCTTTCTTGTTTACTTGTTGACTGAAATTTCGCGGGAATTCGTCACCTCATAAGGCGGCTGTTTCAACAGTCTACCGAAACCAAACGATACTGTTTGATTTCATCGCAGTAAGTATCATAATATCTTATTAAAGAAATAATTACACGTGGAAATATAAGGTCTGGACAGTAAATATAAGGATTAAAGTTTCTTTCTGGTGATTCCATTCCAACTATCGATATCCTACTGAACTTAATCCTTTGATAAAACCACCAGAAAGAAACTTTAATCCTTAAATATAATATGAATTGATTGACAGCCATGATGTACAGTATTATGTGTCTTGTGTTGTTTAAAAAAATGAAAATAAAAATAATATTAACAAAAAAGATTTAACGGTCACCGAATAGAAGATAAAAGTCGTTATACACAGGAACATGATAGTTTCTTTTAGCTAGTTTTGGAACTAAAATAAGATATTTAGAATAATTTTACACATTTGGAGGGTTAAGATCAATTTTCGATAAAAATGCCCCCTCAAAGGTCATAAAAGTTTGGAAAGCTTTCCAGGTCGAAAAATCGGCAACAACCTACCTTTCTTACATTAAAAAACACATTTCTAGTTGAGGTACGAAAAAACGTTTGGTACCGTTGGAAAGATGGATAATTTTTATTTTACAAAACTCCTAAATCCAAGTCAAATGTATCCTCCTTTCACATTAATAATCTCCATTTCCTCCAAAAACACGCAAAATTTCCGTGTCTCAAAGTTTTCGTCAGCTTGCCGGCCACTCTGTACATATTCATTAAGGTTCACGATACCCCGCGTGCTGGTATTTTGCCAAAATCTAAGGAAGGCCGCCATCCTATGGCATCGTAAGGCCTTCGCGTGCAGTGACGTCAACCTCAATGAATATGTCTTTGACTAATTCACTAACTAACTTCACAACTAAGATCTTTGCGCCAAACATAGACAATATTTATTTGTTCTTAAATAGTTGGATCTTTTCCTTCTTTTCTTTTACATTAGTTTAATTTTAGTTCTATAACATTTTAAATTTCCTGTTAAGAAAAGGCAAGATTATTAGAATGATTGTACAGTATGTAGCAGGATTTTTTCTTCTTCTTTTTCGTTTTTGAACAACTAAGAACCATGAGTACCTACATCTATGAAATAAAAAAAAGTTCATTGATAAGTTGTGAGCAGTCCAAAATTCAAAAGGGCACTACTTAAAGGAAACATACGTATGAAATTTGAGAAGGATCCCTAAAGTATTTCTTAAGAAATCGCGATAAATTTCCAATGTCATAATCCAAAACGGCCGTTTGTAAGCCAAGAATGGCAATAACAAACTTTTTCTCACAAATGCAATACGGCCGCCTAGCTAGAGTTAGAGTGTTTATTGGATCTATCCGAAAATGCACCAAGCACAACTAAGAACCAATGGACACCTACATATGGAATTTGATAATGATATATCCAGTTCTTCTCAAGAAATAACGATACCAAACTATTATTCACACATCTAATACGGTCGCCTGTCGGTCATATTGTTTTTTGATATGTTAAAAAATGCACCGTGCACAACTAGGCAACATGGTGAAACTACATTGAAAATTGAGAATGATCCATCCAGTGCTTCTCAGAAATAGCGATAACAAACTATTACTAACAAATCCAAGATGGCACCAAGGGAACCTATACATGAAATTTTAGTGATCCATCCAGTACTTCGAAATAGCGAAAACAAGAACTCTTTAAGGAAGTACGGATGAACCATTAACGCAGGGTGATTTGAATAGCCCATCTGATGATGGTGCGCTAAAAATAATAGCATAGTCAGAGTTGTGTTGTTTAATGCCTATCATGTTTTGAAAATATACAGGTGATATATGTTGGACTGTTTAAAAAACTTCACAGCCCATATCTTTCAAACGCCTTGCATGCAATTTATCACTTTTGGTAAAACTAAGTAACTGGTTCAAAGGTGAGTGTTGTGATTATAATGGATTAAACGCATGGGTCTTTCTTTTCCATCTTTCTTAGAACAAAAATGACACACCATGGGAGAGTAGTTAAAAGTTGACACTATGAAAGAGTTATAAATTGTAAGTCTTTAGTGTTTAGTTAAAAAGCGTCCAATGCGTTTCAGAATAGAAAGTTGTTGTGATGTCTTTCTATAGATTTCAGAAATAAGTGCTTCAAAATAAAAAAAAAATGTAAATATTTCTACCGAGCAGTTTTACTACGTTCTCAAGGGAAATATTTGCCTCGTCAACTTTTAAAGGCTTTATAGCATCTACGGTACATTTTCCTATGTAAATGGCCTGAAATGTATACGAGTTTGCCTTCATTTAGGTTAATTTGAACCAGTCTTTCAACTTTGTACTGTCGCTTTCAATATTACTTTCTAAAACTCAAGGGTTTTTTGTTCGAGTCCCCAACTGTGTTATCCTCTGAATAATTGTAAAGTTTAGACGATTTCACATATAAAAATATATCATTAACAAAGACTTTAAAAAGCAGATGGCATAATTTAGATCCCTGTGGCATTTCCTTGAGCACATCAAACCAGTCGCCACATTTAGTGCCAATCTTTACCTGCTGCCCAGGTAGCTGGACACCAGATCGACAGAACCTTTACTCAGATAGCAGGCCTCTCGCTCCCTAACCAGCAGTTTATGGCTATTTTCTTGTTGCTGGTTGGTCTTAATTGGAATGTTACTGATAAGGAGGAAATGTCTATATTACAGGAGAACGTAACACTGGGTTAAACATTACCGTGGGAGAGACATCAGGAGGAGCCCACGGGTTGTGTCTGTATTACCCTGTGGGGACTGGTTTTGTTGGCGAGATGAAGACATTCCACTGCACACAGCCATTGACCGGACGGTTTGTACGGATTTCACGTAAACTACCCGTAATCAACGCATGCGAGATAGAAGTATATGGCTACCAGCTGGGCTAATTTATATTAAAACATTTGCATAACAGTGTACGCTGAGGGTATTTCTACAATTGATACTATATATGTCAAGTAATTTTTTTTTCTTCTGAAGTTGACATGATTGACGCAATATATTCGGCATAACTTCATATATTTATAATAAATATACAGTGTTCCAATATACACGCCTTCTTTGTATTACTATACATCTTCCCCTTGACAACATAATGAACTTTCAAGTGCATTTGACAGAAAGGGCATTTGTAATTGTTTTCACCCAAGTACAAAATGATGATGACATTTTTATGACTTTTGAAATGACAATTTCGACATCACTAAGGCTAGTGTTTATTAGACGAATACACACTCTAAATACTTGTGTGTACAATGAAAGTATATTCTTACCACTATGTATAGTTTTTGTGAGATGATTCCATAGCTTTGTTATATACCATCCATGTTTAATTGTCTTCTTATACTAGTGTACAAAAAAAATATATTTCCAATATGTATTTATTCTAGTGCTTTAAATGAAATATCAACTTGAAATATGTATATATAGCGTATTTCATGAATTAACTATCCATGCAAAGACATGTAGATATACTAGTGTGTGCAAAGAAATCTTAAGTTTAATTATATACCATCCACGTTTAGCATCCAATGTAATTTTTCAAGTTAAAATATTATGTATAGTACGGTATATGACTATGTTTTTCATGTATGGTTATGTTTGTAAAAATGGTATTTTTACTTGGTTTTCTTTGTAAATACACTGTCTTTGAATCTATAGCTTTGATTGCAAACATGTTACTACAACTGTATATATAGTCGAATTATGTGTGTAAACAATTGTATTTATATGAATACACAATGTAGACTATAAGAATGGGTACAAAGAAATTTCTAGTTTTGAACGTCTTTATAAAGATCAATAGATTTGTATATAAATATATGTTAGAATGTACAATCATGGTAATTTCTACTTTATTCGTACAACTTTTTATATTCTAGGGTTTATTCAATGTACACGTATGTATTTTGTACCTATTATACAGTACCCTTGAATTACAACTAATATATATATATACAACATTTACTTTTACCTTCATCCCACTTTTCTACAGGTTATACATTGTAAGTTTTAGTAACCTTGAAATACAACTTATACATATATACAACATTTACTTTTATCTTCACCCCACTTTTCTAAAGGTTATACACAGAGTTTTTCCGTTCCATCATTTATATTTCAAATATCCTCGTACATTGTACTCCTTTGTATCTCTTGTACCAGAATAAATCCAACACGCGATAACATTCAAACATAAACATAGTATTTAGAACAAGCGCATGATATTTTGATCTTTTCTCGGTCTTACAAACTTCACGTGCATACTAGTTTAGCCAGTACCGTTTGGAACACCTCTAGTGTTTTCGTATGAACTCGATTGCAGTAATCACACAAGTAAATTTGTTTCTTTTGTTATCACGCATTACAAAAACATCCCCTCTCTATATTTTGATCATAAAATGTATTCTCTTATACATTACATGCATATGTATTTGTTCATTTCCTCTTTCGATGTATTTTTGAACAAATACACAAGCCAAGGACGTTGCTTTGACTTTTTTTCATTTTTATTTTTACTGGACTGCACATTTGTCTGAGTTTGAATCCGATCGCCCATTTGTTCACATGTATTTCTTTTGTGATAATGGGTAATGATTATTTGAGCCACAGAGTGGCGATCGGTGTATTTTACTCAAGGGCATATGGTATATGTTTAATCAAATCAAAAGTTGTTTTAATAATTTATCTTAGTAAAATTTTAAATATAGTTCGTTTGGTCTAATTAATGTTATAGAAGAACCTACTAGGTATGGGCAAACCAGACATAGTCTACTGATTCTATTTCTTATATTCGTCCCTCTACTGTTTCTTTTGATAGAGATTTAGCGATCACGAAGGTTATATGTTTAAAAATACCATGTAATTTTTCATCAGTTTATACATGTAAGGTATGGCTATACAGAAGGGCTGATTTTGAACGCCTCAATATTCTCATATCGGAATATGACTGTGAAAATATGATTCTTAATTGCGACTCTGTAGATTTAGCATGTAAACGTTTTAATAATATATTTGTACAGTTTGCTAATGAGTGTATACCATCAAAGGAAGTTATTACACGACCAAACGACAAACCCTGGATGACTTCTGAAATTAGGAAAAATATAAGAATTAAGGACAGTCTTTACAAAATAGACAAACCAAACGACATTCTGACTTTAGAA
Organism: Mimachlamys varia; assembly: GCA_947623455.1. Classification (NCBI taxonomy): domain Eukaryota; kingdom Metazoa; phylum Mollusca; class Bivalvia; order Pectinida; family Pectinidae; genus Mimachlamys; species Mimachlamys varia. Next base: position 33,734,833 of record OX392545.1, read on the forward strand.
AATATAAGGACAAGAGAAACGAAGTAAACAACATGAAAAAACACGCACGCCTAAACTTTTATGAAAATGTACATGGTCTTATTGATGAGTATTTTAGTTCAGATCCAAAAGCGTATTGGAGACTTTTTAAACGCCTAATGAAATCTAGTTCATCAACACAACAAATTCCAACACTTCTAGATCCAAATTCAGACACTGTAGCCACTTTCGATACAGAGAAAGCAAATCTTTTAAATGACGTTTTGTAGCATTACTCGTCTTTACGATACTGGAATATCTTTACCAAATTTCGCCTCCAGAAATGAAAATAAGTTTAATAGTGTTAGGTTAACTTTTATTGACATTAGGAATGTTTTACATACACTTAACCTCGGCAAGGCCTCGGGTCATGATGCAATTAGCCATCATATGTTGAAATATACTGTTATACGGTTTGTAAGCCGTTATAATTACTGTTTAAGTTATCATTGGTTAAAGGTGTCTATCCAGATGTATGGAAGCATGCTAATGTTATGCCGCTTTTAAAAAAAGATATAGGTATTCTACAACGAACTATAGACCAATTTCTCTTTTATCAACTGTTTGGAAAAGATTTAAAAGGGTACTTTTTAAGCATATGCATACCTCTTGCATATTACAAAATTCTCTTATCAGTATCAGTCTGGTTTCTGCCAGGTCATTCCACTGTTTTCCAATTAATTGAATTGTATCACAACATTTGTTTGTCTCTTGAAGAAAAAAAACATGCATATATAGTATTTTGCGACATTTCTAAAGCATTTGACTGTGTATGGCACCGTGGACTTCTTGTTAAATTACAATCGTACGGCTTAACTGGGGAAATTCTTAAGTGGCTAAAAAAATTATCTTCTAAATCGTAAGCAAAACGTCCTCATAGATAATTCATATTCAGATCTTACAACGATTAAAGCAGGGCTGCCTTCTTTTATTTCTTATCTATATTAACGACAAAGCCGACGTATTAGAGTCATGGTCTTTTCGCTGATGATATTTCCCTATTAGCTTCCTGTTTTTTCCTGTCAAGAAATCAAACATGTATTAAACATAGACTTCGAGTCCCTGAGAAAATTGGCAAACACTTGGTTATTGACTTTTAATCCAGACAAGACTGAAATGATCTTTATATATAATGCTGACGAAATCGACGAAGACCTTGACATTGTTTTTGACAGAAAATTAATTTTACGGACCGACATAGACATCTCGGGGTAGTTATGGGCTCAAGTGCCAAATAGGGGACCACGTTAATGCAGTATATGAATCAGTTTTGAAAAAGGTTAATATGTTAAGAAAATTGAAATTTATGTTGAAAAAAGTTGCATTAATTAGGATATACAAAACGCTTATTATTATTATTTTAGAGTATGCATGTGAACTTTCGAATGGATGTCCAGAATTGGACTCGTTAAAATTAGAAGAAGAACAACGCGAGGCAGCGCGAATTATCACCGGTCTACCGTCATATGTAAATTTGTTTAGTTTTATATGCAGAAACGAGCCTTGATACACTTTCTGAGAGGAGGAGAAGGAGAAAAGTGAGCCTTATTTATAATATGGAAAATAACTTAAAGCCATATTACCTCTATTCACTTCTACCTCCAAAAGTTTGCGATACTAACAACTATAATTCCATATTATAGACTTTCTCTAACTAAATCGTCTTTTATACCTTCCTCTCCAAAATTGTGGAATGACCTGAGTGAACTGACCAGGTTTTCGCTTTCTCTTGCAAAAAGAAACCTGACACGTGATTTCGGCAGTAAATACCCAGTATATTTTAATTGTGGAGATAGGAAAATAAATTTAATACACACAAAACTAAGAAATCGATTTCGAGTTCATCTTACCAATAGTCCAAATTGCAGTTGTGGAAATCGTTGTTAAAAAGCTTATAATTTTTTCTTTGAATGCGACAATTATGTTAACAGCAAAATAATATTATTTGATCTGTTACGACACTTAAGTATAGATATCAATCAAAAAAGTATCATTATATGGTAATGAATTGTATGCCGATAATATAAATTTCAGAATTTTCAGACACGTTCATAATTACATCAAGTCCAGAAAAAGGTTTTAAATATAAAAAATGCATATATAATTGTTACTGTCCTGGTTTAGTGTATGTTGTATTTATCATAATGTTGGGAAAGGGCGTTTCATAAGTTGACATTACATTTGCCCAATCCTCTTGTTGTTTTCGTGACAATAAAATATGTTTAAACAAGAAAAGCAGAATGACAATAAAAAAATTTGTTTTCAAGATCGAGTTATGTTTTGCCCCCGCCATGAAAAGGGGGGGGGGGAGCATATAGTGTTACCCATTTCCGTCCCGTCCAATGGTAATGTAAAAATCTTATTTAAATGACTACTGATCCGATTATCATCAAACTTCGTATACGTAATAATCACGAGGAACTAATTTCATATGGGGGAAGGAGACATTTATGTCTAGCAGACATTTCTAGTTTTGCTGATGCTTTAAAACTTAGGGCAATACCAACATAGGATCCTAAGACACACTCACAAAAACCTCCACTCGTCCTCTCTATCATCATCTTTACATAAACTCACTTCAACTTTCACACATCATCCTCAATTAACTCCCTTATCAACAAAACTCTAACATCAATCCACACACATCATCATTCATCCTTTCATTATCATCATCCGTTATAGCAATCACCTTCATTATACTCAGTCTAGGACACTCAATACAACATGATAATAAGTTATTTGCACATTATTAACGTAATAACTCTTCATTATGCTAATAGAATCACGAGAAAAAAATCCTGGGGAAATTTTATGGTCGCCATCTTTGTCTCATTGAGAATATTCTTTATCTTTTAGTGATATGAAGATGGAAGTTTTTGAGTATGCTCATTAGTGTTTTTACTTGTTGTGATTGACAATGATATCCAGTTCTTGTTTTAAGAACTTGATGTTTACTTGGATGTAACAGAGATTTACATGACGGGTGTCGTCGATAAAGCAGAAGACGCTTACTCTTCCGGAATACCTGGTCTTATTCTCTTGTGCTTTTTCGAGAGTCTCCGGGTTTGCCTCTAGTTTAATCAATTTCAAGTTCGGATTATGGTTTTGTTGACGCTTTGGTATTCTGATTTTATTTTAACCTTTATCCAAAAAATCAAAAATTTCGTAACGGTTCCAAAACTAAAAATAACAAAAAAGTTTAAACGATCACACAGTAAACACCTTTAAATTCAGTAAGAAGGGTTTTAAGGAAACTAAATTAAAAATAAGGAGTTTGCCCCAACCCAATCGCTTATTTGCAAAATCAATACCATTTAAACTCTAAATACCGATACCAGATCGGAATCTGTAAGACTCCTTTTTTACGGGGATATTTGAGGGGTCGTGTTAATCCCCCTCCTTATGACTCGAATGACGAGAAGCAGCAACTAGGAGAAAAATAATAGTATGGGCTGGGACACTACAATAACATGACGTCATCAAGATAGTCTATTATCCTTTATATTCAGGAGTATTATGAGAGTGGAACGGTTGCATTGCTGGGAGCCTTATCCAGTAAACGTTGATGTAGAAGCACAATAAAATCGTCATCGGTTTGTCACTAATTTTAAAGAAGTTTACTTGGACATTACGCAGTCTCATGAATACTAACGCACCCAACACATATACTTACAGTGCGTACTCTCGGAGTTGTTGATAGGAAGTTACCTAAAGTGAAACCAAAACAGGATCTTTGTGTTTTTAAATCTCAATTGGAACATAAATGTCGATGATTATTTGCATAATACTAGTTTAGGTACTCGGCAAGGAGTTGTTAAAACATATTAAAATCAGGTTAATTTCTTCATTGATAAACCGTTTGTTAAATGGGCTTTAGTTCGCAGCAGATCAATATAGCTGGTTGGAAACAATTACGTGAACAACTGTGCACTTCCGTCGTGGTGTTTCTGTATAAATTCTCATTTAACAGATCGATAATATTAAGTAGTTTATTTTTGGTTAGCAAATATCAATGTTCCATCCCCTCATCTATAAACCTTTGAAGCTAGTTATACCACATACAGGAAGTGGTTGACCGTAATTAAAGCTTAGTAGACAACTTAATTGACTGAAATGGTATTTCATGCTGTACCTTTATGTCAATATTTGTGGTTCAACAAAACCCGAACTAAACTTTTAACCCAAAATAGAACTAGTCGTTTTCAAAGACCTTTATTTAAATATCAATGTCTATATATACTATATTTCATATGTAAATAAAACAAAATTAAAATAGTACATAACGTAATCGACCTTGAGTTCGGATTATGTTTTTATGTTGACGCTTCGTTATTTACTGATTTTTAGCTCACCTGATGAACTTATACTATATTATGATGTCCGTCGTCCGACGCCCTCAACGGTTTTTTAGACGGATTCGTAGAGCTGAAGGTCCTAGAGCAAAGATATTTGGGGCCAGCAAGTACCTGGGACACATTGCTACAAGTGTACAGCGTTTTGCAAAAAAAAATGAATAGGTAAATTCCCTTAAAAGTTCCTGGCATGAATAACTATAAAGAAAATAATGCATTTTAACACGATTCGTTTGTAACACGTGTTTTGATTGAATATGGACCATGTTCTAAAGTGCGATAGAGAATCATAATAGTCGTATCAAGCTCCGACCATGGAGTTTAAGTAAGCTACCCCCCGTTTTTACCCAAAATAAAAGTTCGTCAAAGATAGGCATAAGTTTAGCAAGCAACAGAGCAGAGAGGATCGATGGGATGTATTTAGTGAATAAATTAAAAATTAACGTGATTAGCATGTTTTCAATGTTGATCGAAGTATGTCGTTTACATGTCACGTACGTTAACGGAGAATCTAAATCCAAATATTCCGTCTCGTCATCATCAGGACCAAGCATGTATGGAGGTGACTTAATTACAGTATTTCTGATTGGTCAGTTTGCTAAAGAAAGACATGTCACAAGCCAGGTCACATAGTACTTAACTACGTATTTGTATCAATGAAATACAATGTATCTAAACATGTTAGCGTTTTTCATTTCATGAAAATATTTTAAATTGGTGTGACGAATGTCCTAATTCACAAGTATAGATTTTAAAAGCTATTTAATACACCTTCACTTCACAGGAAATAGTAGTTTTATATGTGAATACAGAAAATCGATAGAGGAATACGACCTCCTTTTGAAAGTTGTTCGGTAGTATGTAAACGAAGAGGTACCAAGCTAAATTAGTATCTATATTACAATCAGACTTGTTGAGCTTTAAATAGGATGTACAACTTAATAATCATCATTATTACTTGCTTTATGGACCATCAAGACAAGACAGGTCATTGGGGCCAAAACATGGTTTACATTGAAACTGAAAATAAACAAGCGAAAAGACAGATGTTAGTATTAATATTTTAAAATGTATGATGAATTATATTCTTTGGAACAAACTTACAGCCTTTAATAATTGTACAGGTACTTATAAGGATTGTACCTTATTTTGACTGCATATACAGTAGTATGCCCGCAGTTGGCAACGGACATAGTCTATGGTGCGCGTTAGCGCTCCATAGTGAATATGTTCGTTGCCAACTGCGGGCATACTACCGTATACGCAGTCAAAATGAGGTACAATCCTTATATTTACACCATTATTAATTTTCAAGTGCTATACGAAGAAAAAACATTCGAAGCAGGTTGCTAAGATGGTAACTATGATGGCCGTGGTTGCTCAGATAATATAGTCCCATTTGATTTCATCAATATATTGGTAAATTTAGAAAATACACAGTGAACAACACCATAACATCATATGTAAATATGGTATTAAATAATATTTCTAGCATGTCGAATTCATTTCTTTATTTATAACGGTTGTTATGTACACGCATTGACACAGTGATCCGGTTGTGACGCGGTCCGACGTCAGACGTCACAACTGCAAGGCGCCGCCATATTTGCGTTACCGTCAAAGAGTTTCGAATGCGCATCATTACGAATCAAAAGTTTGCTAGAAACTATTTATTATTTCATCAGAGGAAATTGATTCCATATTTAATTTTGTTCCATGTTTCAAAATCGTGTAGGAATCAACCAATGGCTGACAGCGAATACTTATTTTTCTGAAGCGTGAACGACGCCATATTTGAACAAATATCTATCCGCCGAGCCTTTTTTCACTGCGTATACGCTTATATATTCGCAGTCAGAGTTTACGAAGCACAAGAAGGGAGAGGTGTAAATATATTGATTTGAACAGAGATTTGATGCATGCTGTGTTGTGAAAGAATATCTTTCGAGTCGCCTGAAGATCATTGCAATCAAACAAGAAATGTTAACTAAATAAAAGCAAACAAATCAATAATTTATCCTTCAACAAACTCCATCATAGAAAATAAAACAATCTTAGCTTTGGATCAAACATATTCTTACCTGCGCTTGCTGAATAAAGGACCATAAGTATCACAAGCATCCCCATATTTCTTGTCATAGTATTGAAAATGCAGATAACACAGCTGTTCTGAGCACACGGAAGCGTATGGAAGCGATTCGCCGTGTAACACCATATATAATGCATGCGGCTGTTAATAGTGTTGCTTTTCTGTGTATAGGTATATACGTAAATTCAGCCATCAGCAGCTTGTTTCATATTATGCATTTTTGGTAATCAAATTAAAACACAAATCTTTGTTCCCATTCCCTTTGCAGAACCGCGCGAAGATCAAGATGTGATTTTAATCAGATTGTTCAAGCAACCCTGGTCAAGTGTATTTATTAAAAAGACGTCTAATTATCTGATGGTTGAAACCGATTTACCAGACTAAGAAGATATCGATAATTTGTGGGGTTTTGACGACAAGGATTTCGACAATTTGCTAGCGACTATCCAGGCGTCGGACATTCAGACCGTTGACCATGTGGTGTTTGACAATCCGACCATTGAAGGCCGTCCAAGACCTGAAATGCCTTGTCATAGTACAACTCAACAGATAACTAAAATTGAAGAAGAAACACGACCCTCAAAATGTTTTAAGAAAGTGTCAACTGAAGAAATTTGTAGAAATGAACCATTCGAAAATTACATAAAAAACACGACTAGGGGCATAAAATGTTTCGAGGAAGATTAGCGTACCAAGGGAAACAACTCTTAGTGAATTGATGACAAATACACAACACTGTAAATGGAATTCAGAGCTTTTCCCCCTTATTGTCACCATCTATTGCATAAATAAACGTCACAGTTGAATTGCAATTCTTTCGTCTGGGAGAATCAATGTAGTGCCCTAGTGTCTGTAATGTCGTGGCTTTGTAAACTGTTGTTGTTGTGCAGGGAAATAATTGGCTATGAAAACAGTCAGTTCAGAGGACCAGAGTAGGAAAGAAAGAAATTCCAACATAGCAAACGACACAGTCTTCAAAACATGTAACAAGACCTTAAATTGACTTTAAGTTTCTTACTTCAATCTTTGCTTGACTTTGGCCAACAAGGGCAGTTTACAACAAAGCTGTATGATAAACGTGACGATTTAGATTTTTCGATCCACAACATCATATACAACTATGCATGATATGATCGGAAAATTTAAATCGTCACGTTTATCATACAGCTTTGTTGTAATTAGCTGCCCTTGTTGGCCAATGTCAAGCAAAGATCGAAGTAAGAAACTTTAAGTCAATTTAAGGTATTATTACATGTTTTAAAACCTGTGTCGTTTACTATGTTGAAATTTCTTTCAAAGTCTAAAACATTGCGGTTTAAAACCTCTCTGAAGTTAAGAATTTTCGTTCGTCCTGTCTGCACAACAACAGTATACAAAGCTACGTCATTACAGACACTCGGGCACTACGATGATTCTCCCAGACGAAGGAATTGCAATTGAAATGTGACGTTTATTTATGCAATTGAGGGTGACAATAAGGGGGAAAAGGTCTGAATTCCATTTACAGTGTTTTGTATTTGTATTTGTCATCAATTCACTAAGAGTTGTTTCCCTTAGTACGCTTACCTTCCTCGAAACCTTTTTATGCCCCAAGTTGTGTTTTTTATGTAATTTTCAAATGTTTCATTTCAACAAATTTCTTCAGTTGACAATTTCTTAAAACATTTTGTAGGTCTTTTTTTTTTCTTCAAATTTACTTTTCTGATGTCTGAATGTCTGGATAGTCGCTAGCAAATTGTCCGAATCCTGGTCGTCAAAACCCCACAAATAATCAATCTCTTATTAGTCTGGTAATTCGGTTTCAACCATCAGACACTTAGACGTCTTTTTAATAAATACACTTGACCAGGGGTGCTTGAACTATCTGATTAAAATCATATCTTAATCTTCGAACGGTTCCAAAGGGAATGGGAACAATGATCTGTGTTTTAATTTGATTACACACAATGCATAATATGAAACAAGCTGCTGATGGCTGAATTTACGTATATACCTATACACAGAAAAGCAACACTATTAACAGCCGCATGCATTATATATGGTGTTACACGGCGAATCGCTTCCATACGGTTCCGTGTGCTCAGAACAGCTGTGTTACCTGCATTTTCAATACTATGACAAGAAATATGGGGATGATTTTGATACTTGTGGTCCTTTATTCAGCAAGCGCAGGTAAGAATATGTTTTGATCCAAAGCTAAGAATATTTTATTTTCTATGAATGTGTCTGTTTTAGAATTAATTATTGATTTGTGTGCTTTTACTTAGTTTTACATTTCTTTTTGGATTGCATTGACCTTCAGCCGACTCGAAAGATAATTCTTTCAAATCATAGCATGCATCAAATTAAATAATGATGCTAATATCTGTCTTTTCGCTTCTTTATTTTCAGTTTCAATTTATATCATGTTTTGGCCCGTATGGCCTGTCTTGTCTTGATGGTCCGTAAAGCGAGTAATAATGATAAGTTATACATCCTATTTAAAGCTCAAACAAGTCTGATTGTAATATAGATACTAAATTATCTTGGAGCATACTTTGTTAAAAGAAAAACGACAACAGCTTAGAGGAAATGTACTGAAGAAGATAAAGTAAAGATGATTGAATTTCTGGTCGACAATATTTGTGTTGGGTTCGGAGGAAAGATTTCCAGCAGACTATTGGCATTCCAATGGGAACAAACTTTGCCCACACTTAGCTGACATGTTTTTGTTTTCAAACGAGGATGAATTAGTGGAAGATCCCATCAGGACAGTTTGCTGACCATGTCGATCGTATATAACCTTCTTAACTTGAAATAAAGGACACAACAGACTTTTCTACATCAGCTGCTTACCTCGATCTCTACTTAAACTTGGACCAAAATGGACTGCTTACTACTAAGCTATACGGACAACGTGATGATTCCGATTTTCCGATCGTGAACATCCTATTTCTTGATAGTAACATACCTGCATATCTAATTATGGTGTCAACAACTCGCAGTTGATTCAATATTATAGGGTTTGATCTAAATATCGTGATTTTCGTGATCGATGTCAACTGCTGACAATCAACAAAGACAAAGATTCGAGAGATGCAGGTTAATTCGATCTATGGGCAAGTTGTATAGTCGCCATCTTTGTCTCAATGAAAAATATTCTGTATCGTTAAGTGATATGTAGATGGACGTGTTTGAGTATGCTAATTAGCCTGTTTACTTGTTGTGGTTGACAAGATATTCGGTTCTCATTTGGAGAACTTGATGTTTACTTGGATGTGACAAAAATTTACATGGCAGGTCTTTCCTTTGTGCACATTTTGCCCCTGGGTTAATCGATTTTGAGTTTGGATTATGATTTTGTTAATCTTCTGTATTCTCTAATTATTTTTTTATTTTGAGTAATGATAATAAACTATATTTAATTTTAAAAGCAACATTAACGGGTATAAATTTATTAACAAAGCCTTAGTAACAGTGTATTTATCAATACTCCATCCCAATACGCTTCAAAGCCAAGCATATTATCTTTATTTTAGATGTCCGTATTGATTACTACAGAATTGAGAGCAGATACAATGACGTTTTACCGGTATCGAGCATATTATGGACAAGAACAAGGACTCTTGTGAGTTGTATCAATATATGTCATACTGACGCAGACTGCGAATCGATCTTCTATGGCAATGGATTTTGTTACGGATATATACGGAAACTACACGACGAGGTGTCTACAGTTGCTAAAAGTGGAATGAAATACTATGAATTAGCAGGTAAAATGATTAAGGTGTAGAAAAAAAAAAATGTTCAAAAACAGATAATTCATAATTCCCGTTTTTCACTCAGCATTATGATTGAACCAATGGTTAACCAGTTGTCAGTATTATATGACTAGGTGAGGTGCTCTGTATGGGCCTTCGGCAATAGTCGACCCTGCAATCTGATTAAAATGTATATCGTTATTCTCACACCGGTTCATGAGGATCCGACAACTGCCCAAAAGAGGTCACGTTCTGATGAACTGTGTAGCCTCTTTACCCTACACTCTAGCAGAATCGCTTAATTCGCCCACAAACATTCACAATCAAGGCCTTTCGGCAATCTGATAAAAATCATATCTTGATCTCCGTGCCGTTCCGTAAACTTCGCTCTACTGCGTTAAGATCTGAGTAAAATCCCATAGGGGGTCACGTCCCGATGACCTTTTGCATTAGCCAATCAAATTACTACTTTCAGAATCTTGTAGGTGAAATGTTGAGGCGACAAAGCTGACAAAATCGCATTTGTCCGTTTTGTCATTTCACCAAAAAAGTTAATGTGACCTCTTACACGAAATTGGAGAATGATCCGTTTAGTTTTCAGAAATAGCGATAAGAATTATTTCAAAGACGGGTGATCACAAGCTTTGTTCAAAGACGGATTGGTTTAGTTTAATTGTTCTATGCCCTATTAACAGCCAGACCAAGTACACGGGGCGATTTGTGTAGCCCACCATCGGTTAGAACTCCGAGGTTAATGACCCATCCATCACTGTAAAAATATAGTGGTAATCATTGGGGTTCAGCTAAAAAGTTCAATGGATAGCTAGCTACCAATGGTACATGTATAAAGATTCTTGGATTCTGGACATAGTCCATGAATCACATTAGCGCTTCATGATAAATATGTCCAGAAAGCCCATGTTATTATGACCTCATGGATGTTGAAAAAAAGTCATTTCATTCTTTATATCTACATTATGATTATTGTTTATTTTATCTGTTAACGCACAGCATAATAAAAAAATGCATTTTTTCATGTTTTTATCTGGGAGTGACGTCAGCCGTTTTCGCGGGAAAGTGTTACACAGTTCGTGACGCGGTCTTAGCATCCGTTATAACAACAACCTAATCAAAATGTAGTTCCACCTACAACATTTTTTCTGTGAGATTTTTCGAGTGATTTTTATGTTTTGAACCTTAAGAGGATCGTTACAATATTGAATGTCTCTACATCTTACATAGATCGTGTTTATCTAAAATAGCACAGGGCAGAATAACAATTCCGATGTCTTGACGGCAGATAGTACAGTTAGATCTATCAGAAGACAGGGTAACTTCCAGGTAACTTCAAGCATACTGAATGTAAATATTAAATTATCTATTCCGTCCAAGAAGGTTAATTAGTTACAAACAAGCTATGTCGCTAACAAACATAGAAGAATGCCCTTTAATAAACCTAGATTATTTTTTTAATTAAACCAAGCCATTTTATAACATTCTCTCTATAGGGGGATCGCTGAGTGCAGTCTATTAAATAAAATTAGTCCTGTGGTTTATGATAATTTAATTATGCATGTTTAATTTTAGATGTATTCATCCATTACGCAAAATTACTGTTTAATCAAAGAATGCCTCCTTTCGGCCAAATTGTTTATTGGATCTGCCCAAAAATGGACGATGTACAACTAGGGGCTTAGGAAACAGCATCATAAAATTTGAGAATGGGCCATCTAGAACTTTAAGGAGGGACGGTCCATGAACAAAAGGCGATATCGAACGCCCTTCATCTGATGATGGTCGGCTAAAAATCTTGGTATCAAGAGCAAGCCATATAACAGAGAAACAGATGGTTATAGAGTAAGGGGAAGTTTGGGATTAGGAAAACAGATATCATGGCTCGCTACTTAAAGTCAGGCAATACATTGATGGTACTGACAACAAAGGGTATATCCGTTGGTACGATCAACTGAACGAACTAATACTGTTATCAATAGGTAAAGATGACCATGCCAACGTCTTGCTGGGTTAATCGAATTAATGAATTAATACTGTGTTAGATGCCAACGATAGCATCCGTTTTCTGATATCATTGAATCCTCCATTCCGTACAAGGAGGTTAGAAACCAATAAACACTGTCTCAAACACACATTGAAGGACGTCCTTTAATTAACTTTTTTTACGAAGCCATTTTATAACATTCCCTCTAGAGTCGGATCGTCTTGCTTGATGGGCATACATTAATTATATGTAATGTAATTGGCTTTGTTTTATTATCTTTAAATTATTTATGTGTTGTCAATATCGAGTGAGTATGTTTTGTTATCATTTCTGTGATATCTTTGACATTAATTTGTTATCGGTTCTCCTGGTTCAGTGGACCGTCCAGCCTATGCATCGTCAGTCCGTTATCTTTACATCGTAACGAAAAACGATTTGTGCAAACAAGTGCCCCCTCCCCTATCCTCGTTCCCCCATCACCCACACATCGCTTTGTTCAAAACCCTACAAATGAAGAGTACCAATAGCAATCTCAAATAAACGTTGTCTGTAAGAAAGCACTACATTAAGTTTAATTTGATTGGCTAAAGCAAGTTCGAGTTATCCTATTTTTCTGTATAGTTTTAGTGACCTTTATCTTTAAACATGAAAAACAATCCCAAGGAATGTATAGCAAGGAAATCTTTGTGCAGACGAAACCGATACCGACGCCAACGACCTATATGTCGCCGGCGATACAAAAATCAAAAATGTTCATTTCAGTCTGATGACATTAAACCTTGTAAAAATAGAACTCTAAGCCAATGGACAAATCAAAAGTACACAGTTTTAATGAAATAGTTCAAGGATTAATCAATTACGGCCATGACAAACAAAGAGAAGAGCTTACTCCAGTGTACCCTCTAACTTCGTGAGGCGGGACGTTTGGGTAAAATTAGGATAGTTAACCAAAACAATTAAAGCGAAATTCATAATTTATATGAATTACCCTTACCACGTCATTGATGTACAATAATTCATGTATACTGTAAATCGGAGTCAGCTTGATTTCAGTTAGATAGATGCAATTTGAAAGTTGTTTGAAAACCGATTTCTAAAAGCAAACCCTTAAACTGAAATTTTCCGTATAAATTTAAGTTGGCCTGGTCCGATAGGCTTAATAAGTTTATGCAATGGCGCAGCGGCAGTCGTCTGTATAATTTAAGACACTTCTAGTCCTAAACATTTAGCAAATTTGGCCAGTAGCGTCATTGGCAAACTGGTTCTTAATTAAAGATAATATGAGGGCAACAGATGGGGTCAAATACGGGGGAAACGATGTAAATCTTCGTGGTCCATAAAAGGAATACCTTTCCAGCACACCTGGTCTTTTTTCTAACAGAAAATTTATCAAAATAGTGACACTAAGGGCGATTACATTGTATACAAGAATAAGAATTCTGATCCACGTGTTTTAAATTATTAATTTGAAGGCAAGCCTTTTGATTAAATTCGACAGGACCAGTTGGTAACTTAGCAGCCGGGAAACCTACCCAACAATCGACGAATTTAGATAACGACGACTTTGGACCCCGGCACGCTGTGGACTCGCGTCGGTACCCTGTCCAAAACGCACCTGTGTCTCTACGCTCCTGTTCCCATACAGCAGCCGTCGGAAAAGGAGATGATACACCGTTCTGGGAAGTTGATTTGCAGTCTCGTCATAAGATTACATCACTGTCATTTCTTAGTCGTAACGAATGCTGTGGTGAGTGGTAGTATTTTTTAGGATTTCTGTTATATGCATATCCGTTTTGTCATATTTTTTTGTATTTGTCATCACAATAACGTTTTCATTTTTTCTAATATAAATAAATGATAAAAAAATATGCCATTTTTTCCATTTCTTTATAATTTAATGTTTACTTATTTCCTCAATGCTGATTTATTTTTCAAGTAAAGTCGTAAAAACCTTCAAAAAATATCAAAAGAAATTGATGATGTTTTGTATAGACTATAACTCCTTGCAGGTACATGTAGGGCTTACGAATTGCTCTTGCTGCCCCATTACATGATCATAAGAGACGAATACGTTTTGGACATTATTGGGGATTATCATTTCTATTCCTTGTAGACAACTTTTCCCCCCTAATATCTCTCGTTAAAGTACCTCACTTTTCGCCTTTAGTTTCTAATAAAGTTGTGTTATGAAAGAAGGGTAATGTCTCTATTACAGGAGATCGTAACACTGGGTTAAACATTACCGTGGGAGAGACATCAGGAGGAGCCCAGGGGTTGTGTCTGTATTACCCTGTGGGAACTGGTTTTGTTGGCGAGATGAAGACATTCCACTGCACACAGCCATTGACTGGACGGTTTGTACGGATTTCACGTAAACTACCGGTAATCAACGCTTGCGAGATTGAAGTATATGGCTACCAGCTGGACTAATTTTGAACGTGATTCGTGTTTGCATACATTGAAACGAAACACTTGTAGGGTTTTTCGCCGAGGACATTTTAATTATCGCTACTATTTAATTATATCGGGCGATTTATTTTTTACTTGGAGCTGACATGACTGACGTAATGGATAATTGGCATGTCTTCTAGTAGTTAAATAGTTAATAAATAAACATGTTTATTACATTTTTGTCTGTGAAATATATAGAGGATATGCAATGGTTTGCCGTTTAATATCGAATATATTTCACGAGTATGGCAGATTTTTTTTATATTTTCACGAGTGCGTAGCTGATCGGAAAAGTTGAACCATTCTCATCTTTCAATTCATTTCATATTAAATCCTGCAGAAATTCCCATCAATATTTACTATTGATGCCATTTCTTCAAGATAATCTTTAGCCAAGAGACAAGTTCTAGCAGACGACAACAATGCCGAGCCTCCAATATTCGATCAAAGGGAACAACTCATAAAAAAGTTTCGGTGTTATGTGAAAAAAGTGACCCAATTGAAAACTACCCACACTTTTTTACGGGACGAATTACGGAAAAATCAAATGGGGTCATTTTTCCACAGATGGCCGTGTAAGATTTCTACTGTTAAATAACGTTTGCAACGTTTACAATAATTTACCTGACGGGTGTTGTCGATGAAGCAGAAGACGCTTACTCTTCCCGAACAGCTGGTCTTATTCTCTTGTACTTTTACGAGAGTCTCCATGTAAATCGTTTCTCCCACGTGCTATAACAGATTGCGGAGGATGACTATTTATAGGAAATTGACTGATGTGTGATTTCATTAAGCAATAAATCAATGAGAAAAAAGCTGATTAATATGCTCCTGATACAACAAAAATACTATCATTACTATTGAGTGCGTCAGACATGCACTTAATGCATGAAGCCCGGACACAGTGACTGTTGCAATTTTGTGGACGCTTGTTTACAAAAGTCAGGAGGAAAATTTACAAGTAAAAGAGAATAAGACCAGGTGTTCCGGAAAAAGCATGTTCTTCTTTATCGACAACATCCGCCATGTCAAATCCAAGTAAATATCATTGCCTTAAAGTGGGAATTGAGGCATACTTCTCAATCACAAGAAGGAGATATTCTCATGAGCTTATTCAAAAACGGCCATCTTCATATCATGCATGGTTGTATATGATGTTGTGAATCGGAAAATCTAAATCGTCACGTTTATCATACAGCTTTGTTGTAAGCTGCCCTTGTTGGCCAAAGTCAAGCAAAGATTGAAGTAAGAAACTTTAAATCAATTTAAGGTATTGTTACATGTTTTAAAAACTGTGTCGTTTACTATGTTGAAATTTCTTTCAAAGTCTAAAACATAGCGGTTTAAAACCTCTCTGAAGTTAAGACATGTTCTCGTTCGTCCTGTCTCGTGGTGTCGCCCATCAGTAAAACTGCTCTTATCTCCTACTCTGGTCCTCTGACTGTTTCTATAGCCAACTCTTTCCCTTCCGTTTCCAATGTGCCAGTCTGCACAACAACAACAATTTACAAAGCCACGACATTACAGACACTCGGGCACTACGTTGATTCTCCCAGACGAAAGAATTGAACTGTGACGTTTATTTATGCAATAGATGGTGACAATAAGGGGGAAAAGGTCTGAATTCCATTTACAGTGTTTTGTATTTGTATTTGTCATCAATTCACAAAGAGTTGTTTCCCTTGGTACGCTAATCTTCCTCGAAACATTTTAATGCTTCAAGTCGTGTTTTTTATTTAATTTTCGAATTGTTCATTTCTACAAATTTATTCAGTTGACAGTTTCTTAAAACATTTTGTGGGTCGTGTTTCTTCTTCAATTTTAGTTTTCTGTTGTCTTGTACTATGACAAGGCATTTCAGGTCTTGGACGGTCTTCAATGGTCGGATTGTCAAACACCACAGGATCAATGGTCTGAATGTCCGACACCTGGATAGGCGCTAGCAAATTGTCCAAATCCTTGTCGTCAACACCCCACAAATTATCGATATCTTCTTAGTCTGGTAAATCGGTTTCAATCATCAGATAATTAGACGTCTTTTTAATGTCAAATAAATCCACTTGGCCAGGGGTGCTTGAACAATCTGATTAAAATCATATCTTAATCTTCGCATGGTTCCGCAAAGGGAGTTGGAACAAAAATTTGCATTTTAATTTGATAACACACAATGCATAATATGAAACAAGCTGCTGATGGCTGAATTCACATCTATGCCTATACACAGAAAAAGCAACACTATTAACAGCCGCATGCATTATATATCGTGTTACACGACGAATCGCTTCCATATGACGTGTGCTCAGAACAGCTGTGTTATCTGCATTTTTAATGCTATGACAAGAAATATGGGGATGATTTTGATACTTGTGGTCCTTTATTCAGCAAGCGCAGGTAAGAATATGTTTTGATCCAAAGCTAAGATTATCATATTTTCTATGATTGTGTTTGTTGTAAGATTCATTATTGATTTGTTTGCTTTTATTTAGTTTTACATTTCTTTTTGGATTGCATTGACCTTCAGCCGACTCGAAAGATAATTCTTTCAAAACATAGCAATGCATCAAATCTCTGTTCAAATCAATAAGTACCTGTACACTTATTTAAAGGCTGTAAGTTTGTTCCAATATAATTCATCATACGTTTTTAAATATTAATGCTAACATCTGTCTTTTCGCTTCTTTATTTTCAGTTTCAATTTATACCATGTTTTTGTCCGTATGGCCTGTCTTGTCTTGATGGTCCGTAAAGCAAGTAATAATTATGATTATTTAAGGAATGAATTTTTTTTTTCAACATTCATGAGGTCATAACAACATTGGGTTCTGGACATATTCCATGAATCGCGTTAGCGAGTCATGGTAAATATGTCCAGAAAGCCGATGTTGTTATGACCTGATGAATGTTGAACAAATAAATTTCATTCCTTATATTTACATTAAGATTATATTTTATTTTATCTGTTAACGCACACCATAATAAAAAAATGCATTTTTTCATGTTTTTACTCGGGAGTGACGTAGGGGAAAGAACAGCCGTTTATCGCGGGAAAGTGTTACACAGTTCGTGACGCGGTCTTAGCAATGTCATAGCAACAACCTAAACAAAATGCAGTTCCATCTACAACATTTATTTTGTGAGATTTTTGGAGTGATTGTTATGTTTTGAACTTTAAAAGGACAGTTACAAAATTGAATGTCACTACATATTATGACGGATCGTGTTTATTTACAATAACACGAGTAGAAGAACAATTCTGATGACTTGACGGCGGATAATAGACGACAGAGTAACTTCCGGTGCATTTGTTAACATTTTATCTAAACATGACAGTGTTTGTTGTCACTGTATTTTCAGGGGATGCTTTTAATAATTTTTATCAATTTTAAACATTTTTCTTAAAAAAATGATTTAATCATTTTTATTGTTCAGGAACTACAACTATTTTTCATCGTATTACTACACGCTGTTTGCATGTGATGAGGCTAATGTTGTTATGAGAAATGAATGCAATTTTCGCCAATGCTTTCAAGATTACTGAATGTAAATATGAAGTTGTACATCCTGTTTAAAGCTCAGCAGATTGAATTGAAAATGTATTAAATAGCTTTCAAAATTTATACTTGTGCATTAGGACATTTCGTCACACTAATTTAAGATACTTTCTTGAAAGGATTGCCACATATGGCCTTCCCAGAGCATGCGACGTAATTTTGTATTTTGGATATCTCGTGTTGTTACCACTCTGAAGCAATATTATGTTGTGTATACTACTCTAGGATGGTAATGGTATATAACGGCAAGGCAATCCCTGTGACCGGTAACCCCCAAAATGAACATCTTGGATTTATGCATAATAGTTTATAATCGCGATTTCTTTAGTTATCGGATGGATCATTCTTTAATTCCATATGTAGGTTCCCTTTGATGCCTGGTCGGCTATATTAATTTTCGGCTGGATCCGAAAAAAATATAGAGCCGATTCGTGGCCATCTTTGATCACCGTGATGATTTCAATTTTCCGATCGCAAACTTTCCATTTTTTTGAAAGTAACATCCCTGCTTCTCCAACATATCACAGTTGATTCGATATTCTAGGGCTTGCTCTTAACACCCCCTCCTAAAGAATAATTTTTCGATCAAAACATTTGATGTTTCCACCCTGTACACTACCATACCTCATCCAAAATTGAAGGAACGTCTTTGAGCTCTTGTTATGAGAGTTTTCTTTTCCAAGAAAGGCGGACGACGATACAAATATATGGTAGTGAGCTATCTTGGAGCATACTTTGTTAAAAGAAAAACGACAAAAGCTAAGATAAAATATACTGAAGAAGATAAAGGTGATTGAATTCCTGGTCGACAATATTTGTGTTCATTTCGGGGGAAAGATTTTCCAGCAGATGTTCGTGATCGATGTCAACTGCTGACAAACAAACTAACAACACAAGGATTCGAGAGATGGAGGTTATTCAGATCTATGGGTAAGTTTTACGGTCGCCATCTTTGCCTCAATGAACAATTTTCTGTATCGTTGAGTGATATGTAGATGGACATTTTTGAGTATGCTCATTAGTATGTTAACTTGTTGTGATTGACAATGATACTCGGTTCTCATTTTGTGAAATTGATGTTTACTTGGATGTGACAAAGATTTACATTGCAGGTGTCGTCGATGAAGCAGAAGACGCTAACTTTTCTGGAACACCTGGCCTTATTCTCTTGCACTTTTACAAGGGTGTCAAAATCCTAGATGGTCGCCTGTCGGCCATGATTTTTTGGATCACCTCACAAAATAGACCAAGTATAACTAGATACCAAGGGTAACATGCATATTAAGTTTGAGATAATGTATCTTTTCCTGTATCATGCCGAGATAAAGGGCGCCAAAGTAGTTAACAAATTACCTTAACCAATTTTCAAAATAAAAGGAAATTAGTTCAGATCCATTCAAACAGCCTTTCGATAAACAAAAAGGCCAGGATATTCTTATTTGGTCTGTTTTATGCTGAAAAAAAGGCTTACAAGTCTGTTCAAGTGAAAACTTAAATCTATTTTCTATAATCACAGGAGTGAAATTAGAACTTATTTCTCCTCAGTAATCACAAGCTCAGAATACTGATCTTTAGCCTGTAGCCTATTTGGGTGAATGGATACAAAGTGTATTCCTGGACCCTCTTGCATGGTCACAGGGGTCAAATAATCCTTCAAATAATTTTGCTAAAACCAACATATAATCAAACAATTCTTCAAGGTTATATTACCATTAAGGATCATAGGCCTCTTGTTATTGATTGTTTCATCGTTTATTTTGTTATTTGCATATATATTCAAGGACTCTAGTGACACTACTTAATTGTAGAAAGCAAAATTAACTGGTATAATTTCAATATCAAAACTTTAGTTACAGTGTATTTATCAATTCTCCATCCCGATACGCTTTAAAGCCAAGAATATTATCTTTATTTTAGATGTCCGTATTGATTACTACAGAATTGAGAGCAGATACAATGACGTTTTACCGGTATCGAGCATATTATGGACAAGAACAAGGACTCTTGTGAGCTGTATCAATCTATGTCATACTGACGCAGACTGCGAATCGATCTTCTATGACAATGGATTTTGTTACGGATATATACGGAAACTACACGACGAGGTGTCTACAGTTGCTAAAAGTGGAATGAAATACTATGAATTGGCAGGTAAAATGATTAAGGTGTAGAGAAATTAATTATTATTCAAAAACAGATAATTCATAATTCCTGTTTTTCACTCAGCATTATGATTGAACCAATGGTTAACCAGTTGTCAGTATTATATGACCAGGTGAGGTGCTCTGTATGGGCCTTCGGCAATAGTCGACCCTGCAATCTGATTAAAATGTATATCGTTATTCTCACACCGGTTCATGAGGATCCGACAACTGCCCAAAAGAGGTCACGTTCTGATGAACTGTGTAGCCTCTTTACCATACACTCTAGCAGAATCGCTTAATTCGCCCACAAACATTCACAATCAAGGCCTTTCGGCAATCTGATAAAAATCATATCTTTATCAACGTGCTGTTCCGTAAACTTCGCTCTGCTGCGTTAAGATCTGAGGAAATCCAATAGGGGGTCACGTCCCGATGACCCTTTAAATTAGCCAATCAAATTACTACTTTCAGAATCTTGTAGGTGAAATTTTTAGGCGACAAAGCTGACAAAATCGCATTTGTCCGTTTTGTCATTTCACCAAAAAAAGTGCATGTGGAATAATGTCACGAAATGCCTTGCTGCAAGATGGAAAATTAATTTAGTGTTGAGTAAAGAGGTGACAAAGGTCATCTGAACGTGACCTCTTACACGAAATTCGAGAATGATCCGTTTAGTTTTCAGAAATGGCGATAAGACTTGTTTAAACGACGGGTGATCACAAGCTTTGTTCAAAGACGGATTGGTTTGGTTTAATTGTTCTATGCCCTATTATTAGCTGGACCAAGGACACGGGGCGATTTGTATAGCCCACCATCGGATAGAACTCCGAGGTTAATGACCCATCCATCACTGTAAAAATATAGTGGTAATCATTTATTTTTTTGTTCAGCTAAAAAGTTCAATGGATAGCTAGCTACCAAGGGAAACATGTATAAAGAATCTTGAGAAGTATCTTTCAAGTACTCAAGACATAGCAATAACAAACAATTACTGCCAATCAGATATGGCCTCCTGGATTGTTTGTAGTATCAACTGAACGGATGAGATACTATGCTAGGTGTCAACGATGTCATCCGTTATCATTTAAGGAATAAAATTTATTTTTTCAACATTCATAAGGTCATAACAACATTGGCTTCAACATATTCCATGAATGGCGTTAGAGATTCATGTTAAATATGTCAAGAAAGCCAATGTTGTTATGACCTCATGGATGTTAAAAAAGATATTACATTCCTTATATCTACATTTTGATTATTGTTTATTTTATCTGTTAACGCACAGCATAATAAAAAAATGCATTGTTTTTATGTTTTTACCTGGGAGTGACGTCAGCCGTTTTCGCGGGATAGTGTTACACAGTTCGTGACGCGGTCTTAGCATCCTTCATAACAACAACCGAAGCATAATGTAGTTCCATCTACAACATTTATTCTGTGCGAGTTTTGGAGTGATTTTTATGTTTTGAACTTTAAGAGGATTGTTACAATATTGAATGTCTCTACATATTAAATAGATCGTGTTTATTGGTATCAAGAGTAAGCCCTATAACAGAGAATCAACTGCGACAAAAAAACACCATTGGTTGAGAATACAGATGGTTATAGAGTAAGGGGAAGTTTACGACAAGAAAACACCATGGGTTGGGAAATAGGTGGTTATAGAGTAAGGGGAGTTAACAACAAGAAAACACCATTGGTTGAGAATACAGATGGTTATAGAGTAAGGGGAAGTTTACGACAAGAAAACACCATGGATTGGGATAACATGTGGTTATAGAGTAAGGGGACGTTTACGACTAGAAAACATCATGGGTCGGGAAAACATGTGATTATAGAGTAAGGGGGAAGTTTACGACAAGAAAACACCATGGGTTGAGAAAACAGGTGGTTATAGAGTAATGGGAAGTTTACGACGAGAAAAAACCTTGCGTTGGGAAAACAGGTGATTAATGTGAATGAGTTTACGACAAGAAAACGCCATGGGTTGGGAAAACAGATGGTTATAGAGTAAGGGGAAGTTTACGACGAGAAAAAACCTTGGGTTGGGAAAACAGGTGATTAATGTGGATGAGTGTACGACAAAAAAAAACATGGGTTTGGAAAACAGGTGGTTATAGAGTAAGGAGAAGTTTACGACAAGAAAACATCATGGGTTGGGAATACAGATGGTTATAGAGTTAAGGGAAGTTTACGACAGGAAATCACCATGGGTTGGGAAACAGGTGGTTATAGAGTAAGGGTAAGTTTACGACAAGAAAATACCATGGGTTGGGAAAACAGGTGGTTATAGAGTAAGGGTAAGTTTACGACAAGAAAACATCATGGGTTGGGAATACAGATGGTTATAGAGTTAAGGTTAGTTTACGACAAGAAAACACCATGGGTTGGGAACAGGTGGTTATAGAGTAAGGGTAAGTTTACGACAAGAAAATACCATGGGTTGGGAAAACAGGTGGTTATAGAGTAAGGGTAAGTTTACGACAAGAAAAGACCATGGGTTGAAAAAACAGGTGGTTATAGAGTAAGGGGAAGTTTACGACAAGAAAACACCATTGGTGGGGAAAACAGATGGTTAAAGATTAAGGGTAAGTTTACGACAAGAAAACACCATGGGTTAGGAAAACAGGTGGTTATAGAGTAAGGGGAAGTTTACGACAAGAAAACACCATGGGTTGGGAAAACAGGTGTTTATAGAGTAAGGGAAAGTTTACGACAAGAAAACACCATGGGTTGGGAAAACAGGTGGTTATAGAGTAAGGAGAAGTTAAGGATAAGAAAACACCATGGGTTGGGAAATCAGGTGGTTATAGAGTAAGTGGAAGTTTACGACAAGAAAACACCATGGGTTGAGAAAAAAGAGATGGTTATAGAGTAAGGGGAAGTTTAGGATAAGAAAACCAGATATTGTGGCTCGCTACTTAAAGTCAGGCAATACATTGATGGTACTGATAACAAATGCTGTATCCGTTGGTACGATCAACTGAACGAATTAAAACTGTGTTAGGTGTCAACGATAGCATCCGTTTTCTGATATCACTTGATCAGCCATTCCGTACAAGGAAGTTAGAAACCAATAAACACGGTCTCAAACACACATTGAAGGACGTCCTTTAATTAGTTTTTTTACCATGCCTTTTTATAACATTCTCTCTAGAGGCGGATTGCCTTGCTTGATAGGCATACACTAATTATATTGAATGTAATTGGCTTTGTTTTAGTATCTTTAAATTATGTATGTGTCAATATCAAGTGAGTATGTTTTGTTATCATTTCTGTTATATCATTGACATTAATTTGCTATTGGTTCTCCTGGTTCAATGGACCGTCAAGCCAATGCATGGTCAGTCCGTTATCTTTACATCGTAACACAAAACTATTTGTGCAAACAAATGCCCCCTCCCCTCCCCTCGCTTCCCTTTCCCCAACCGCACATCGCTTTTTTCAAAACCCTACAAAAGAAAAGAGTTCCAATAGCAATCTCAAATAAACGTTGTCTGTAAGGAAGCACTACATTAAGTTTAAACCGATACCGACGCCAACGACCTATATGTTGCCGGCGATACAAAAATCAGAAATGTTCATTTCAGTCTGAAGAGTGGGTCAAATTAGGATAGTTAATCAAAGCTATTAAAGCGAAATTCATAATTTATATGAATTAGACCTAACCACGTCATTAATGGACAAGAATTCATGTAAACTGTGAAACTGAGTCAGCTTGATTTCAGTTAGATTCAATTTGAAAGTTGTTTGAAAAGCGATTTCTAAAAGCAAACCCTTAAACTGAAATGTTCCGTATACATTTGAGTTCGCCTGGTCCGATAGGCTAAATGAATTGATGCAATGGCGCAACGACAGTCGTCTGTATAATTTAAGACACTTCTAGTCCTAAACATTTACCAAAATTTGGCCCGTAGCGTCATTGGCAAACTGGTTCTTAATTAAAGAGATAGTATGACTCCCCTGAGGGCAACAGACGGGGTCAAGTAAGGGGGAAACGATGTAAATCTCCGTGGCCCATGGAAGGAATACTCACCTGGTCTTTTTTCTAACAGAAAATTTACCCAAATAGTGAAACTAAGGACGATAACATTGTATACACGACTCAGAATTCTTATCCACATGTTTTAATTATCAATTTGAAGGCAAGCTTTTTGATTAAATTCGACAGGACCAGTTGGTAACTTATCAGCCGGGAAACCTACCCAACAATCTTCGAATTTTTCCTACAACAACTTTGGACCTCAGTACGCTGTGGACTCCCGTCGGTACTCTGTCCAAAACGCACATGTGTCTCTACGCTCCTGTTCCCATACAGCAGCCGTCGGAAAAGGGGATGATACACCGTTCTGGGAAGTTAATTTGCAGTCTCGTCATAAGATTACATCACTGTCATTTCTTAGTCGTAACGAATGCTGTGGTGAGTGGTAGTATTTTTTAGGATTTCTGATATATACATATCCGTTTTGTCATATTTTTCTTTTGTATTTTTCATCACAATCACGTTTTTATTTTTTCTAATCTAAATAAATGATGAAATTATGCCATTTTACCATTTCCTTATAATATAATTTTTGCCTATTTCCCAAATTGATGACTTTTTGTATAGACTGTAACCCCTTGCAGGTTCATGTAGGGCGTACGAATTGCTCTTGCTGCCCCATTGAATAATCATAAGAGACGACTACGTTTTGGACATTATTGGGGATTATCATTTCTATTCCTTTGTAGACAGCTTTTCTTTCCTAATATCTCTCGCTAAAGTACCTCACTGTTCGCCTTTAGTTGAGGGTTTGCCGACTGAAGAAGGCTATTGGGTTCTGTCCCATCCCAGAGTCTCCAACGATGATAGTTACTATACCCACGCAAACTTTATTTTTATCGGAATTGATGTTAGAGAAGGAAAGTATTCACCTAACTTCGACTGTCTTAGCGTTTGCATCCATTTTTCAAACTTCAGTTGTATTATGAATGATATTATCGTAAACTCCCGAGAGAATCGAAAGTCGTCATCAGAACAAATCGGAAGTATTCTACTTTCGTTTTTAGGCACAAATATAGGAATTCTAAATGAAGCCACATACGAGAGATTTTATTAGCACGTCTTTTGTCGTGATTAGCAGCCAAATGTTTTTATCAGATACGATGCTTTGCCTTCTATAAATATATTGCAAAGTCTTTGGTTTGAAGTGAACGCTAATACGTCAGTAATTCTCACTCACCAGAGGGCGTCATGGTAACACAGTCTTCCTAATATGGTCATTTAGTTGGAATTGGTCTGCACGATCGCATTAACGATCATTTCATGCAATGTTCGTTTAGAAATACAGACGAGAGAATGTATTGAAACGAACACGCATAACAACAGTTATAGATGGACAATTCACATTGAAACAAACGATACATTTTAAAACTACATTTTTATAAAATAAAAACAAGCATTAAACAGCATTCTGTTACGTGTTATCGGATCATAACACGGAACAGAATGCTGTTTAATGCTTAAAGTTACATTTTCCATTTCTTTTTTATAATAAATTTAATAAACCTATATATATATTCTACATTTGTTTTGAAAATTCTAATAAAAGAAACAGCCAACAGATAGTATCGGCCAGCTATTTCCAATGAATGATTATGACGTCACATCCAATCGACATGTATCTATTACTAAATTTGAAAGGTGTAGCATGTGTGTGTTACGTCATCCTTAGTAATTTCTAACAAAGTTGTGTTATGATAGAAGGGTAATGTCTATATTACAGGAGAACGTAACACTGGATTAAACATTACCGTGGGAGAGACATCAGGAGGAGTCCATGAGTTGTGTCTGTATTACCCTGTGGGAACTGGTTTTGTTGGCGAGATGAAGACATTCCACTGCACACAGCCATTGGCCGGACGGTTTGTACGGATTTCACGTCAACTACCGGTAATCAACGCTTGCGAGATTGAAGTATATGGCTACCAGCTGGACTAATTTTGAACGTGATTCTTGTTTGCATACATTGAAACGAAACACTTGTAGGGTTTTTCGCCGAGGACATTTTAATAATCGCTACTATTTAATTATATCGGGCGATTTATTTTTTACTTGGAGCTGACATGACTGACGTAATGGATAATTGGCATGACTTCTAGTAGTTAAATAGTTAATGAATAAACATGTTTATTACATTTTTGTCTGTGAAATATATAGAGGATATTCAATGGTTTGCCGTTTAATATCGAATATATTTCACGAGTATGGCAGATTTTTTTATATTTTCACGAGTGCGTAGTTGATCGGAAAAGTTGAACCATTCTCATCTTTCAATTCATTTCATATTAAATCCTGCAGCAGTTCCCATCAATATTTACTATTGATGCCATTTCTTCAAGATCAAGAGACAAGTTCTATCAGACGACAACAATGTCGAGCCTCCAAGATTCGATCAAAGGGAACAACTCATAAAAAAGTTTCGGTGTTATGTGAAAAAAATGACCCAATTGAAACCTACCCACCCTTGAAAGCTACGGCGGGTCACTTTTTCACGGGACGAATTACGAAAAATCAAATGGGGTTATTTTTCCACAGATGGCCGCGTAAGATTTCTACTGTTAAATAACGACCCCGGGTAACTTTTGCAACGTTTACAATAATTTACATGACGGGTGTTGTCGATGAAGCAGAAGACGCTTACTCTTCCCGAACAGCTGGTCTTATTCTCTTGTACTTTTACGAGAGTCTCCATGTAAATCGTTTCTCCCACGTGCTATAACAGATTGCGGAGGATGACTATTTATAGGCAATTGACTGATGTGTGATTTCATAAATCAATGAGAAAAAAGCTGACAACAATACTATCATTACTCTTGAGTGCGTCAGACATGCACTTAATGCATGAAGCCCGGACACAGTAACTATCGCAATTTTGTGGACGCTTGTTTACAAATGTCAGGAGGAAAATTTGCAAGTAAAAGAGAATAAGACCAGGTGTTCCGGAAAAAAAGCAAATATCATTGCCTGAAAGTGGGAATTGAGGCATACTTCTCAATCACAAGAAGGAGGTATACTCATGAGCTTATTCAAAAACGGCTATCTTCATATCATGCATGGTTGTATATGATGTTGTGGATCGGAAAATCTAAATCGTCACGTTTATCATACAGCTTTGTTGTACGGTGCCCTTGTTGGCCAAAGTCAATCAAAGATCGAAGTAAGAAACTTTAAATCAATTTAAGGTATTGTTACATGTTTTAAAAACTGTGTCGTTAACTATGTTGAAATTTCTTTCAAAGTCTAAAACATAGCGGTTTAAAACCTCTCTGAAGTTAAGACATGTTCTCGTTCGTCCTGTCTCGTGGTGTCGCCCATCAGTAAAACTGCTGTTATCTCCTACTCTGGTCCTCTGAACTGACTCTTTCTATAGCCTATTCTTTCCCTTCCGTTTCCAATGTGCCAGTCTGCACAACAACAGTTTACAAAGCTACGACAGTACATACACTAGGGCACTACGTTGATTCTCCCAGGCGAAAGAATTGCAAATGAACTGTGACGTTTATTTATGCAATAGATGGTGACAATAAGCGGAAAAGGTCTGAATTCCATTTACAGTGTTTTGTATTTGTATTTGTCATCAATTCACTCAGAGTTGTTTCCCTTGGTACGTTAATCTTCCTCGAAACATTTTAATGCTCCAAGTCGTGTTTTTTATTTAATTTTCGAATGGTTCATTTCTACAAATTTATTCAGTTGACAGTTTCTTAAAACATTTTGTGGGTCGTGTTTCTTCTTCAATTTTAATTTTCTGTTGTCTTGTACTATGACAAGGCATTTCAGGTCTTGGACGGTCTTCAATGGTCGGATTGTCAAACACCACAGGATCAATGGTCTGAATGTCCGACACCTGGATAGGCGCTAGCAAATTGTCCAAATCCTTGTCGTCAAAACCCCACAAATTATCGATATCTTCTTAGTCTGGTAAATCGGTTTCAATCATCAGATAATTAGACGTCTTTTTAATGTCAAATAAATCCACTTGGCCAGGGTTGCTTGAACAATCTGTTTAAAATCATATCTTAATCTTCGAATGGTTCCGCAAAGGGAGTTGGAACAAAAATTTGCATTTTAATTTGATAACACACAATGCATAATATGAAACAAGCTGCTGATGGCTGAATTCACATCTATGCCTATACACAGAAAAAGCAACACTATTTACAGCCGCATGCATTATATATCGTGTTACACGACGAATCGCTTCCATATGACGTGTGCTCAGAACAGCTGTGTTATCTGCATTTTTAATGCTATGACAAGAAATATGGGGATGATTTTGATACTTGTGGTCCTTTATTCAGCAAGCGCAGGTAAAAAAATGTTTTGATCCAAAGCTAAGATTATCATATTTTCTATGATTGTGTTTGTTGTAAGATTCATTATTGATTTGTTTGCTTTTATTTAGTTTTACATTTCTTTTTGGATTGCATTGACCTTCAGCCGACTCGAAAGATAATTCTTTCAAAACATAGCAATGCATCAAATCTCTGTTCAAATCAATAAGTACCTGTACACTTATTTAAAGGCTGTAAGTTTGTTCCAATATAATTCATCATACGTTTTTAAATATTAATGCTAACATCTGTCTTTTCGCTTCTTTATTTTCAGTTTCAATTTATACCATGTTTTGGTCCGTATGGCCTGTCTTGTCTTGATGGTCCGTAAAGCAAGTAATAATGATGATTATTTAAGGAATGAATTTTATTTTTTCAACATTCATGAGGTCATAACAACATTGGGTTTTGGACATATTCCATGAATCGCGTTAGCGAGTCATGGTAAATATGTCCAGAAAACCAATGTTGTTATGACCTGATGAATGTTGAAAAAATAAAATTAATATTACATTTTCATGTTTTTACTCGGGAGTGACGTAGGAGAAAGAACAGCCGTTTATCGCGGGAAAGTGTTACACAGTTCGTGACGCGGTCTTAGCAATGTCATAACAACATCTTAAACAAAATGCAGTTCCATCTACAACATTTATTTTGTGAGATTTTTGGAGTGATTTTATGTTTTGAACTTTAAAAGGACAGTTACAAAATTGAATGTCACTACATATTATGACGGATCGTGTTTATTTACAATAACACGAGTAGAAGAACAATTCTGATGACTTGACGGCGGATAATAGACGACAGAGTAACTTCCGGTGCATTTGTTAACATTTTATCTAAACAAGACAGTATTTGTTGTCACTGTATTTTCAGGGAATGCTTTTAATAATTTTTATAAATTTTAAACATTTTTGTTGAAAAAATGATTTAATCATTTATATTGTTCAGGAACTACAACTATTTTTCATTGTATTACTACACGCTGTTTGCATGTGATGAGGCTAGTGTTGTTATGAGAAATGAATACAATTTTCGTCAATGCTTTCAAGCGTACTGAATGTAAATATTAAGTTGTACATCCTGTTTAAAGCTCAACAAGTATGATTGTAATAGAGATACTAATTTAGCTTGGTTACTCTTCGTTTACATACTATCGAACAACTTTCAATAAAATGTCGTATTCCTCTATCTGTCTTCTGTATTCACACATAAAACTACTGTTTCCTGTGAATTGAAAATGTATTAAACAGGTTTCAAAATTTATATTTGTGCATTAGGACATTTCGTCATACTAATTTAAGATACTTTCATGAAAGGATTGCCACGTATGGCCTTCCCAGAGCATGCGAAGTAAGTTTGTATTTGGATATCTCGTGTTGTTACCACTCTGAAGCAATATTATGTTGTGTATACTACTATATGATGGTAATGGTATATAACGGCAACGCAATCCCTGTGACCGGTAACCCCCAAAATGAACATCTTGGATTTATGCATAATAGTTTATAATCGCGATTTCTTTAGTTATCGGATGGATCATTCTTTAATTCCATATGCAGGTTCCCTTTGATGCCTGGTCGGCTATATTAATTTTCGGCTGGATCCGAAAAAAATATATAGCCGACTCGTGGCCATCTTTGATCACCGTGATGATTTCAATTTTCCGATCGCAAACTTTCCATTGTTTTGAAAGTAACATCCCTGCTTCTCCAACATATCACAGTTGATTCGATATTCTAGGGCTTGCTCTTAACACCCCCTCCTAAAGAATGATTTTTCGATCAAAACATTTGATGTTTCCACCCTGTACACTACCATACCTCATCCAAAATTGAAGGAACGTCTTTGAGCTCTTGTTATGAGAGTTTTCTTTTCCAAGAAAGGCGAACGACGATACAAATATATGGTAGTGAGCTATCTTGGAGCATACTTTGTTAAAAGAAAAACGACAAAAGCTAAGATAAAATATACTGAAGAAGATAAAGGTGATTTAATTCCTGGTCGACAATATTTGTGTTCATTTCGGGGGAAAGATTTTCCAGCAGATGTTCGTGATCGATGTCAACTGCTGACAAACAAACTAACAACACAAGGATTCGAGAGATGGAGGTTATTCAGATCTATGGGCAAGTTTTACGGTCGCCATCTTTGCCTCAATGAAAAATTTTCTGTATCGTTGAGTGATATGTAGATGGACGTTTTTGAGTATGCTCATTAGTATGTTAACTTGTTGTGATTGACAATGATACTCGGTTCTCATTTTGTGAACTTGATGTTTACTTGGATGTGACAAAGATTTACATGGCAGGTGTCGTCGATGAAGCAGAAGACGCTAACTTTTCTGGAACACCTGGTCGTATTCGCTTGCACTTTTACAAGGGTGTCAAAATCCTAGATGGTCGCCTGTCGGCCATGATTTTTTGGATCACCTCACAAAATAGACCAAGTATAACTAGATACCAAGGGTAACATGCATATTAAGTTTGAGATAATGTATCTTTTCCTGTATCATGCCGAGATAAAGGGCGCCAAAGTAGTTAACAAAAATGACCTTAACCAATTTTCAAAATAAAAGGAAATTAGTTCAGATCCATTCAAACAGCCTTTCGATAAACAAAAAGGCCAGGATATTCTTATTTGGTCTGTGTATGCTGAAAAAAGGCTTACAATTCTGTTCAAGTGAAAACTTAAATCTATTTTCTATAATCACAGGAGTGAAATTAGAACTTATTTCTCCTCAGTAAATCACAAGCCCAGAAGACTGATCTTTAGCTTGTAACCTATTTGGTTGAATGGATACAAAGTGTATTCCTTGACCCTCTTATATGGTCACAGGGGTCAAATAATCCTTCAAGTAATTTTGCTAAAACCAACATATAATCAAACAATTCTTCAAGGTTATATTACCATTAAGGATCATAGGCCTCTTGTTATTGATTGTTTCATCATTTATTTTGTTATTTGCATATATATTCAAGCACTCTAGTGACACTACTTAATTGTAGAAAGCACTCTAGCAGAATTGTTTAATTCGCCCACAAACATTCACAATCAAGGCCATCTGGCAATCTGATTAAAAATCATATCTTGATCTCCGTGCCGTTCCGTAAACTTCGCTCTGCTGCGTTAAGATCTGAGTAAAATCCCATAGGGGGTCACGTCCCGATGACCTTTTGCATTAGCCAATCAAATTACTACTTTCAGAATCTTGTAGGTGAAAAGTTGAGGCGACAAAGCTGGCAAAATCGCATTTGTCCGTTTTGTCATTTCTCCAAAAAAAGTGCATGTGGAATAATGTCACGAAATGCCTTGCTGCAAGATGGAAAATTAATTTAGTGTTGAGTAAAGAGGTGACAAAGGTCATCTGAACGTGACCTCTTACACGAAATTCGAGAATGATCCGTTTAGTTTTCAGAAATGGCGATAAGACTTGTTTAAACGACGGGTGATCACAAGCTTTGTTCAAAGACGGATTGGTTTAGTTTAATTGTTCTATGCCCTATTAACAGCCGGACCAAGTACACGGGGCGATTTGTATAGCCCACCATCGGTTAGAACTCCGAGGTTAATGACCCATCCATCACTGTAAAAATATAGTGGTAATCATTTATTTTTTTGTTCAGCTAAAAAGTTCAATGGATAGCTAGCTACCAAGGGAAACATGTATAAAGAATCTTGAGAAGTATCTTTCAAGTACTCAAGACATAGCAATAACAAACAATTACTGCCAATCAGATATGGCCTCCTGGATTGTTTGTAGTATCAACTGAACGGATGAGATACTATGCTAGGTGTCAACGATGTCATCCGTTATCATTTAAGGAATAAAATTTATTTTTTCAACATTCATAAGGTCATAACAACATTGGCTTCAACATATTCCATGAATGGCGTTAGAGATTCATGTTAAATATGTCAAGAAAGCCAATGTTGTTATGACCTCATGGATATTGAAAAAAAGTAATTTCATTCCTTATATCTACATTATGATTATTGTTTATTTTATCTGTTAACGCACAGCATAATAAAAAAATGCATTTTTTCATGTTTTTATCTGGGAGTGACGTCAGCCGTTTTCGCGGGAAAGTGTTACACAGTTCGTGACGCGGTCTTAGCATCCGTTATAACAGCAACCTAATCAAAATGTAGTTCCACCTACAACATTTTTTCTGTGAGATTTTTCGAGTGATTTTTATGTTTTGAACCTTAAGAGGATCGTTACAATATTGAATGTCTCTACATCTTACATAGATCGTGTTTATCTAAAATAGCACAGGGCAGAATAACAATTCCGATGTCTTGACGGCAGATAGTACAGTTAGATCTATCAGAAGACAGGGTAACTTCCAGGTAACTTCAAGCATACTGAATGTAAATATTAAATTATCTATTCCGTCCAAGAAGGTTAATTAGTTACAAACAAGCTATGTCGCTAACAAACATAGAAGAATGCCCTTTAATAAACCTAGATTATTTTTTTAATTAAACCAAGCCATTTTATAACATTCTCTCTATAGGGGGATCGCTGAGTGCAGTCTATTAAATAAAATTAGTCCTGTGGTTTATGATAATTTAATTATGCATGTTTAATTTTAGATGTATTCATCCATTACGCAAAATTACTGTTTAATAAAAGAATGCCTCCTTTCGGCCCAATTGCTTATTGGATCTGCCCAAAAATGGACGATGTACAACTAGGGGCTTAGGAAACAGCATCATAAAATTTGAGAATGGGACATCTAGAACTTTAAGAAGGGACGGTCCATGAACAAAAGGCGATATCGAACGCCCTTCATCTGATGATGGTCGGCTAAAAATCTTGGTATCAAGAGCAAGACATTTAACAGAGAAACAGATGGTTATAGAGTAAGGGGAAGTTTGGGATTAGGAAAACAGATATCATGGCTCGCTACTTAAAGTCAGGCAATACATTGATGGTACTGACATCAAAGGGTCTATCCGTTGGTACGATCAACTGAACGAACTAATACTGTTATCAATAGGTAAAGATGACCATGCCAACGTCTTGCTGGGTTAATCGAATTAATGAATTAATACTGTGTTAGATGCCAACGATAGCATCCGTTTTCTGATATCATTGAATCCTCCATTCCGTACAAAGAGGTTAGAAACCAATAAACACTGTCTCAAACACACATTGAAGGACGTCCTTTAATTAACTTTTTTTACGAAGCCATTTTATAACATTCCCTCTAGAGGCGGATCGTCTTGCTTGATGGGCATACATTAATTATATTGAATGTAATTGGCTTTGTTTTATTATCTTTAAATTATTTATGTGTTGTCAATATCAAGTGAGTATGTTTTGTTATCATTTCTGTGATATCTTTGACATTAATTTGTTATCGGTTCTCCTGGTTCAGTGGACCGTCCAGCCTATGCATCGTCAGTCCGTTATCTTTACATCGTAACAAAAAACGATTTGTGCAAACAGGTGCCCCCTCCCCTATCCTCGTTCCCCCATCACCCACACATCGCTTTGTTCAAAACCCTACAAATGAAGGGTACCAATAGCAATCTCAAATAAACGTTGTCTGTAAGAAAGCACTACATTAAGTTTAATTTGATTGGCTAAAGCAAGTTCGAGTTATCCTATTTTTCTGTATAGTTTTAGTGACCTTTATCTTTAAACATGAAAAACAATCCTAAGGAATGTATAGCAAGGAAATCTTTGTGCAGACGAAACCGATACCGACGCCAACGACCTATATGTCGCCGGCGATACAAAAATCAGAAATGTTCATTTCAGTCTGATGACATTAAACATTGTAAAAATAGAACTCTAAGCCAATGGACAAATCAAAAGTACACAGTTTGAATGAAATAGTTCAAGGATTAATCAATTACGGCCATGACAAACAAAGAGAAGAGCTTACTCCAGTGTACCCTCTAACTTCGTGAGGCGGGACGTTTGGGTAAAATTAGGATAGTTAACCAAAACAATTAAAGCGAAATTCATAATTTATATGAATTACCCTAACCACGTCATTGATGTACAATAATTCATGTATACTGTAAATCGGAGTCAGCTTGATTTCAGTTAGATAGATGCAATTTGAAAGTTGTTTGAAAACCGATTTCTAAAAGCAAACCCTTAAACGGAAATGTTCCGTATTAATTTAAGTTCGCCTGGTCTGATAGGCTAAATAAGTTTATGCAATGGCGCAGCGGCAGTCGTCTGTATAATTTAAGACACTTCTAGTCCTAAATATTTAGCAAATTTGGCCCGTAGCGTCATTGGCAAACTGGTTCTTAATTAAAGATAATATGAGGGCAACATATGGGGTCAAATACGGGGGAAACGATGTAAATCTTCGTGGTCCATGAAAGGAATACCTTTCCAGCACACCTGGTCTTTTTTCTAACAGAAAATTTATCAAAATAGTGACACTAATGGCGATTACATTGTATACAAGAATAAGAATTCTGATCCACGTGTTTTAAATTATTAATTTGAAGGCAAGCCTTTTGATTAAATTCGACAGGACCAGTTGGTAACTTAGCAGCCGGGAAACCTACCCAACAATCGACGATTTTAGATAACGACGACTTTGGACCCCGGCACGCTGTGGACTCGCGTCGGTACCCTGTCCAAAACGCACCTGTGTCTCTACGCTCCTGTTCCCATACAGCAGCCGTCGGAAAAGGGGATGATACACCGTTCTGGGAAGTTGATTTGCAGTCTCGTCATAAGATTACATCACTGTCATTTCTTAGTCGTAACGAATGCTGTGGTGAGTGGTAGTATTTTTAGGATTTCTATTATATGCATATCCGTTTTGTCATATTTGTTTTCTATTTGTCATCACAATAACGTTTTCATTTTTTTCTAATGTAAATAAATGATAGAAAAAAATGCATTTTTTTCCATTTCTTTATAATTTAATTTTTACTTATTTCCTCAATGCTCATTTATTTTTCAAGTAAAGTCGTAAAAACCTTCAAAAAATATCAACAGAAATTGATGATGTTTTGTAAAGATTATAACTCACTGCAGGTACATGTAGGGCTTACGAATTGCTCTTGCTGCCCCATTACATGATCATAAGAGACGAATACGTTTTGGACATTAGGCGTTATCATTTCTATTCCTTGTAGACAACTTTTCCTCTCTAATATCTCTCGTTAAAGTACCTCACTTTTCGCCTTTAGTTGAGGGTTTGTCGACTGAGGAAGGCTATTGGGTTCTGTCCTCATGCCGGGACATCCCAGAGTCTCCACCGATAATAGTAACTATACCTTCTTTGACTCATAGTTTTATGGGAAAAGGACGACTGGTTCACCCGTTGTCAGTATAATGCAACCGGTATGCCCTCAGTTGGCAACGAACATATTCACTATGGAGCGCTAACGCGCACCAAAGAAAATGTTCGTTGCCAACTGCGGGCATTCTACCGTATACGCAGTCAAATTGAGGTACAATCCTTATTCAATTTGCACCACGCAAACTCTATTTTTATCGAAATTGATGTTAGGGAAGGACAGGTTTCACCTAACTTCGACTGTCTCAGCGTCTGCGTCCATTTTACCAACCTCAGTTGTCTTGTGAATGATATTAACGTAAACTCCCGAGATAATCGAAAGTCGTCATCAGAACAAATTGGAAGTATTCTACTTTCATTTTTAGGCACAAATATAGAAATTCTATATGAAGCCACAGACGAGAGATTTTACTTCCGGACTACTACCGATGGAAAATTATACTTTTGTCGCGATCAATATTGAGGGCCATTTTTATCAACACGTCTTTTGTCGTAATAAGCAGCTAAATGTTGTTAATCAGATGCGATGCTTTGCCTTATATATTATATATTGCAAAGTCTTTGATTTGAAGCGAACGCTAATACGTCAGCCAAATTGGATATTACTTTCACTCACCAGGGGACGTCATGGTAACGCAGTCTTCCTAATATGGTCATTTAGTGGGAATTGATCTGCACGATCAACGAACATTTCATGC
This sequence comes from Mimachlamys varia, assembly GCA_947623455.1. Lineage (NCBI taxonomy): Eukaryota > Metazoa > Mollusca > Bivalvia > Pectinida > Pectinidae > Mimachlamys > Mimachlamys varia. The sequence goes on from OX392545.1 coordinate 33,771,537, forward strand.
AATGTTCGTTTAGAAATACAAACGAAAGAATGTATTGAGAGGAACACTCATTACAACAATTGTAGATGGACAATTAACATTGAAACAAACGATACATTTTAAAACTACATTTCTATGAAAAAACAATTAAGCATTAAACAGCATTCTGTTACGTGTCATAGGATCATTACACGGAACAGAAAGCTGTTTAATGCTTAAATTTACATTTTCCATTTCTTTTTTAAAATAAATTTAATAAACCTAAATTCATATTCTACATTTGTTTTGAAAATTCTAATAAAAGAAACAGCCAACAGATAGTATCGGCAAGCTATTTTCAACGTAATGATTATGACGTCACATCCAATCGACATGTATCTATTACTAAATTTGAAAGGTGCAGCATGTGTGTGTTACGTCATCCTTAGTAATTTCTAACAAAGTTGTGTTATGAAAGAAGGGTAATGTCTATATTACAGGAGATCGTAACACTGGGTTAAACATTACCGTGGGAGAGACATCAGGAGGAGTCCATGAGTTGTGTCTGTATTACCCTGTGGGAACTGGTTTTGTTGGCGAGATGAAGACATTCCACTGCACACAGCCATTGACCGGACGGTTTGTACGGATTTCACGTAAACTACCGGTAATCAACGCTTGCGAGATTGAAGTATATGGCTACCAGCTGGACTAATTTTGAACGTGATTCGTGTTTGCATACATTGAAACGAAACACTTGTAGGGTTTTTCGCCGAGGACATTTTAATAATCGCTACTATTTAATTATATCGGGCGATTTATTTTTTACTTGGAGCTGACATGACTGACGAAATGGATAATTGGCATGACTTCTAGTAGTTAAATAGTTAATAAATAAACATGTTTATTACATTTTTGTCTGTGAAATATATAGAGGATATGCAATGGTTTGCCGTTTAATATCGAATACATTTCACGAGTATGGCAGATTTTTTTTATATTTTCACGAGTGCGTAGCTGATCGGAAAAGTTGAACCATTCTCATCTTTCAATTCATTTCATATTAAATCCTGAAGAAATTCCCAGCAATATTTACTATTGATGCCATTTCTTCAAGATCATCTTTACCCAAGAGACAAGTTCTAGCAGACGACAACAATGCCGAGCCTCCAATATTCGATCAAAGGGAACAACTCATAAAAAAGTTTCGGTGTTATGTGAAAAAAGTGACCCAATTGAAAACTACCCACACTTTTTTACGGGACGAATTACGGAAAAATCAAATGGGGTCATTTTTCCACGGATGGCGTGTAAGATTTCTACTGTTAAATAACGACCCCGGGTAACTTTTGCAACGTTCACAATAATTTACATGACGGGTGTTGTCGATGAAGCAGAAGACGCTTACTCTTCCCGAACAGCTGGTCTTATTCTCTTGTACTTTTACGAGAGTCTCCATGTAAATCGTTTCTCCCACGTGCTATAACAGATTGCGGAGGATGACTATTTATAGGAAATTGACTGATGTGTGATTTCATTAAGCAATAAATCAATGAGAAAAAAGCTGATTAATATGCTCCTGATACAACAACAATACTATCATTACTATTGAGTGCGTCAGACATGCACTTAATGCATGAAGCCCGGACACAGTGACTGTTGCAATTTTGTGGACGCTTGTTTACAAATGTCAGGAGGAAAATTTACAAGTAAAAGAGAATAAGACCAGGTGTTCCGGAAAAAACATGTTCTTCTTTATCGACAACATCCGCCATGTAAATCTTGGTCAAATCCAAGTAAATATCATTGCCTGAAAGTGGGAATTGAGGCATACCTCTCAATCACAAGAAGGAGGTATTCTCATGAGCTTATTCAAAAACGGCCATCTTCATATCATGCATGGTTGTATATGATGTTGTGAATCGGGAAATCTAAATCGTCACGTTTATCATACAGCTTTGTTGTACGGTGCCCTTGTTGGCCAAAGTCAAGCAAAGATCGAAGTAAGAATCTTTAAATCAATTTAAGGTATTGTTACATGTTTTAAAAACTGTGTCGTTTACTGTGTTGAAATTTCTTTCAAAGTCTAAAACATAGCGGTTTAAAACCTCTCTGAAGTTAAGACATGTTCTCGTTCGTCCTGTCTCGTGGTGTCGCCCATCAGTAAAACTGCTCTTATCTCCTACTCTGGTCCTCTGACTGTTTCTATAGCCAACTCTTTCCCTTCCGTTTCCAATGTGCCAGTCTGCACAACAACAACAGTTTACAAAGCCACGTCATTACAGACACTCGGGCACTACGTTGATTCTCCCAGACGAAAGAATTGCAATTGAACTGTGACGTTTATTTATGCAATAGATGGTGACAATAAGCGGAAAAGGTCTGAATTCCATTTACAGTGTTGTGTATTTGTATTTGTCATCAATTAACAAAGAGTTGTTTCCCTTGGTACGCTAATCTTCCTCGAAACATTTTAATGCTCCAAGTCGTGTTTTTTATGTAATTTTCGAATGGTTCATTTCTACAAATTTCTTCAGTTGACAGTTTCTTAAAACATTTTGTGGGTCGTGTTTCTTCTTCAATTTTAGTTTTCTGTTGTCTTGTACTATGACAAGGCATGTCAGGTCTTAGACGGTCTTCAATGGTCGGATTGTCAAACACCACAGGATCAATGGTCTGAATGTCCGACACCTGGATAGTCGCTAGCAAATTGTCCAAATCCTTGTCGTCAAAACCCCACAAATTATCGATATCTTTTTAGTCTGGTAAATCGGTTTCAATCATCAGATAATTAGACGTCTTTTTAATGTCAAATAAATCAACTTGGCCAGGGTTGCTTGAACAATCTGTTTAAAATCATATCTTAATCTTCGCACGGTTCCGCAAAGGGAGTTGGAACAAAAATTTGCATTTTAATTTGATAACACACAATGCATAATATGAAACAAGCTGCTGATGGCTGAATTCACATCTATGCCTATACACAGAAAAAGCAACACTATTAACAGCCGCATGCATTATATATCGTGTTACACGACGAATCGCTTCCATATGACGTGTGCTCAGAACAGCTGTGTTATCTGCATTTTTAATGCTATGACAAGAAATATGGGGATGATTTTGATACTTGTGGTCCTTTATTCAGCAAGCGCAGGTAAAAATATATTTTGATCCAAAGCTAAGATTATCTTATTTTCTATGATTGTGTTTGTTGTAAGATTCATTATTGATTTGTTTGCTTTTATTTAGTTTTACATTTTTTTTTTGGATTGCATTGACCTTCAGCCGACTCGAAAGATAATTCTTTCAAAACATAGCAATGCATCAAATCTCTGTTCAAATCAATAAGTACCTGTACACTTATTTAAAGGCTGTAAGTTTGTTCCAATATAATTCATCATACGTTTTTAAATATTACTGCTAGCATCTGGCTTTTCGCTTCTTTATTTTCAGTTTCAATTTATACCATGTTTTGGTCCGTATGGCCTGTCTTGTCTTGATGGTCCGTAAAGCAAGTAATAATGATGATTATTTAAGGAATGAATTTTATTTTTTCAACATTCATGAGGTCATAACACCATTGGGTTCTGGACATATTTCATGAATCGCGTTAGCGAGTCATGGTAAATATGTCCAGAAAACCAATGTTGTTATGACCTGATGAATGTTGAAAAAATAAATCTCATTCCTTATACTTACATTAAGATTATATTTTATTTTATCTGTTAACGCACACCATAATAAAAAAATGCATTTTTTCATGTTTTTACTCGGGAGTGACGTAGGAGAAAGAACAGCCGTTTATCGCGGGAAAGTGTTACACAGTTCGTGACGCGGTCTTAGCAATGTCATAACAACAACCTAAACAAAATGCAGTTCCATCTACAACATTTATTTTGTGAGATTTTTGGAGTGATTTTTATGTTTTGAACTTTAAAAGGACAGTTACAAAATTGAATGTCACTACATATTATGACGGATCGTGTTTATTTACAATAACACGAGTAGAAGAACAATTCTGATGACTTGACGGCGGATTATAGACGACAGAGTTACTTCCGGTGCATTTGTTAACATTTTATCTAAACATGACAGTATTTGTTGTCACTGTATTTTCAGGGAATGCTTTTAATAATTTTTATAAATTTTAAACATTTTTGTTGAAAAAATGATTTAATCATTTATATTGTTCAGGAACTACAACTATTTTTCATTGTATTACTACACGCTGTTTGCATGTGATGAGGCTAGTGTTGTTATGATAAAAGAATACAATTTTCGTCAATGCTTTCAAGCATACTGAATGTAAATATTAAGTTGTACATCCTGTTTAAAGCTCAACAAGTATGATTGTAATATAGATACTAATTTAGCTTGGTTACTCTTCGTTTACATACTATCGAACAACTTTCAATAAAATGTCGTATTCCTCTATCTGTCTTCTGTATTCACACATAAAACTACTGTTTCCTGTGAATTGAAAATGTATTAAATAGCTTTCAAAATTTATATTTGTGCATTAGGACATTTCGTCACACTAATTTAAGATACTTTCATGAAAGGATTGCCACGTATGTCCTTCCCAGAGCATGCGAAGTAAGTTTGTATTTTGGATATCTCGTGTTGTTACCACTCTGAAGCGATATTATGTTGTGTATACTACTCTAGGATGGTAATGGTATATAACGGCAAGGCAATCCCTGTGGCCGGTAACCCCCAAAATGAACATCTTGGATTTATGCATAATAGTTTATAATCGCGATTTCTTTAGTTATCGGATGGATCATTCTTTAATTCCATATGCAGGTTCCCTTTGATGCCTGGTCGGCTATATTAATATTCGGCTGGATCCGAAAAAAAATATATAGCCGACTCGTGGCCATCTTTGATCACCGTGATGATTTCAATTTTCCGATCGCAAACTTTCTATTATTTTGAAAGTAACATCCCTGCTTCTCCAACATATCACAGTTGATTCGATATTCTAGGGCTTGCTCTTTACACCCCCTCCTAAAGAATGATTTTTCGATCAAATTGGCATGACTTCTAATAGTTATATAGTTAATAAATAAACATGTAATAAAAAGAAAATTCAACGGTTTGCCGTTTAATATCAAATATATTTCACTTGCATGGCAGATTTGTTTTTATATTTTCACGAGTGCGTAGCACGAGTGAAAATATTAAAAAAATCTGCCAAACTCGTGAACTATATTTCATATATATTCTATCACTTGTATGGCACTCGTGAAAATATAAAACAAATCTGCCATACTCGTACTTTGATATTAAACGGCAAACCATTGAATATCCTCTGGTCGGACACTGGCAGCGACGGAGTTAGTATAGAAACATAGGCTTAGTAACGGCACAACTGGCAATGGTTTCTCCCACTGGAGATGGACGCCCAGTAGTAGAATCATCCGTATTGGCAGAACGTTTACACAAGGTTTGTGTCTGGTGTCATTCTATAATGTACTATCTTGCTGTTTTAAATGTAGCAAAGAAAGGTACAAACAGGCGTGTAAACATTTACAGTATACAACTACACTACAAAAAGTTCCCGATAACATTAAGGGAGACAACCTATCCTAGTTTTATATGTAATTTTCAGTAGCATAAAAAGCTTGTCTGTGGTATTTTTATGCACATTATTGTATATGCTTTATGTAACTATATGTTATGTAAATAATTTGACTATGAATACGGATTTGTCCACTAGATAAAAAAAAATAACACACTTTGTAAAAAAAACGTTTTGTCAATTTCTCCACGAATAAATAAAATTTGAGGTAGCTATTGATTTTTTTTCTTCAATTCAACCAAAAGGCCCAGAATTCTGATATTTGGCCTTTAGGATGCTGGGATGCAGGGCTACCAAGGTTATTCAAATGAATTACCTTGACCTACTTTCAAGGTTGCATGGGTCAAATATGTTAAAATCATATACATTGTATAGTCAGATGACTGCAAAGGCCCGTTGGGCCTCTTGTTTTATTGACGAGCGTAAAAAAGCATGTTTATTATGTTTTTAACCAGTGAAATATGAAATATTAACTTGATAAAACTTACATCATCACTGCGTATATCATGACTAGTGACGATATAAGAATTCTCATATCATCACTTGTGGTGATATAAGTTAGGTTTTGAAACTACCTTTGGGATAGAAGAGCCCCCCCCCCCCCCCCCCCCCCCTCACTTACCGAACCAAAATGATATTAAAAAGGTGTATCCTTGGACCTTTTTCGTCTGATATAAAAAATCAAAACAATGATAAAACATTCAATCTCAGGAAATGGAAGCAGTCAATATAGAAAAGGATGTGCTGAAAGACATGCTGGAAAATGGTTTGGATGATGAAAATGGGGTTTTTCTCAATTTTGATCTTATAAATGATGCTAACGATATAACATCTCCGCCAGAAACATCTTCAGCTGGTAGTAACAACAACAGGCAAATCCATCAAGTAAGTTTAGAAAATATTGAGACTTTTTAGACAGATAACAGAACAGAAACACTTTAAGAAAAACAACTGAAGATATGAAAGTCTTAAAAAAGTTTCGTTAGCAGTCAGAGGAGGCAAGGTTTCCTGCACTAATATCGCCGCATGAACTGAAGCAATCTATCATCGTTTCTTACGTTTGTCGCAAGGTAGATGGCACCGAGTATGAACCAGTGTCTTTGAGGTCATATTTTTCAAGTATTGAGCGCTTTTTGAAAAGCAAAAAATACTCTGTAGCTATTTCTACAGATATCCAGTTCCAGCAATGCAGACAGGTACTGAAATTGAAGCAAAAACAAACTGTTCAAGGGAAAATGTGCGACAAAGCTGCAAATCTTGGTATGCAATAAATTGTGAAAATAATATATTAATAAAAAGTATTTCTGGAGTATATTATATTCATTTCTGAAATCAAAGTAATAGTCTTTTAATACAGTTGAAATCATAAGCTGATGCATTGCTCCACAATATTGATAAAAATACATTGATTATTTGAAGCAAAAAAAGTTGTCGATTACATTTTTAGCTTTGATCTAATTTTGTGTTGTAAACAATTTCAGTTTTGATAAATGATTTTGTGTTGTCGAAAATCCTAATGCACCTTGGAACAAAAACTTTGCGATGACAATAAACAAACTGTATATCCTTGTGAAAGAAAAAACTCTGCAAACCTGACAAATGATAGGAGACTTACAAACTAAAGGTAGACGGATATCACAGTGGCTTGACATTCTGTCAATGATAGGAGACTTACAAACTACAGGTAGACGGATATCACAGTGGCTTGACATTCTGTCAATGATAGGAGACTTACAAACTTCAGGTAGACGGTTAACACAGTGGCTTGACATTCTGTCAATGATAGGAGACTTACAAACTACAGGTAGACGGATATCACAGTGGCTTGACATTTTGTCAATGATAGGAGACTTGCAAACTACAGGTAGACGGATATTACAGTGGCTTGACATTCTGTCAATGATAGGAGACTTACAAACTACAGGTAGACGGATATCACAGTGGCTTGACATTCTGTCAATGATAGGAGACTTACAAACTACAGGTAGACGGATATCACAGTGGCTTGACATTCTGTCAATGATAGGAGACTTACAAACTACAGGTAGACGGATATCACAGTGGCTTGACATTCTGTCAAAGATTTAAATGACACCAATACGCAGGAAAATCCCTATATTATGTTTAAAAATAGCATATTGTTCACAGTATATGTAGGATATTCCGTTTGTATGATTTTAATTGTAGGCCTAACAGTACGGCCACTGTCAGGTGTTGATATAAAAAAGAGCACGCACTGATGCAGATATTTCCGCCAGTGAAGCCTAAAAACAAGTAATTAAATATAAAAGTTTACAAAATATAAAACAAAACACATGACTGAAACTGAAAGAACATTTAATGATCGAAATGAATATAACATGTATGATACCAAGTTACAAATGTTCTGCTCCGGTGACCTAGTTTACGTGGAAAAATCAAAATGAGTCTATTTATAGCCTTACTGGTCTCAATTCACTGAGTATAAACAGATATCTCCTACAGAAACTGTCCGATACTGGCGTTCTACCAACACAAATTGATCGAATATTTGGACACTAGAATCTTAACAGTTTCAATAACTACAGCAAATACCGACTCATCTTGTCAATTTACAGCGACAGTGAAGATATTTTATAAACGATATCATGTTGCACCAGAAGGTTTCCTTTCTTACATTTCTCAATAGGCCTACTGACTGTTATTAAAACAAGAAATCCCAGAGGGATCTTTGTGCCCACCATTGATGATTTTTCATTCATTCGTAGATTGACCGATATTTTCCCTTCTTATTTTAACTTTCATCTATGCATTTAATTTCAGTTATCTCAGAGCTTTGAATTTTTATATTTACTTGTGAAAATAGTTGAAAGCAGGTGTATAATCAGAAGTTTTGTTTTTCTGATAAGTTCCGAAATCCAAAACTTTAAGAGAGATCCAAGATGGCCATCTGTCAGCCATTTTGTTTTTCCGATTAGTCCTAAAATCAATACACTACAACTAGGTCCAAAGGGGGACCTGCATATGAAATTTGGAAAGATCAATTCATTACTTCACTAGATATAAATAATGTTTCATGGTCAAAATTCAAGAGGGCAATCTGTCATCCAATTTCTTTTTCCGATCAATCCCAAAATCAATACAACAAACATTGGGACTATTGGGAAGTTGCTTATGAAATTTAGGAAAGATCTATTTAATACTTTACAAGATAATTATAAAGGTAACAAATTTTCATCTTCAAAGTGCAAGAAGGCCGTCTGTCGGCCATTTTGTTCTCTCTGTTAGTCCCAAAAATCAATACGGTGTAACGTGTAAGGGGGTTCGTTACGAGTCAATTCTCTGAATCACTGTATTTGCGTACACAGCATGTCTAACCTACTGTAACATATAACACGTTAAATACAAATATATACAGATATGAGAGAGCTTATCTGAGCTCAGGCTTATGCCAACTAACAATTATCCAAAAGTTAGCTTAAACTACAAGACAAATGAGCTCCCTAATTCACATGTATCTACATAACAATTAACCAGTACATCGATGTTCCTTCTCAAAACCTGTATAGCAAATAAATGCCTACTGACTATTTGTAACTCTACATGAATAATAATATGCTTAACTCAGAACCTTAACATGCTTCAGTTAAATCACAAACTGTGTACTATAATTATATAATGAGCGGTAACACTACCCATTTTCTGAGCTATATACAATGAGCCGTAACGCTCACTGCTCAAATGTACAGCGTCAAACAACAGAGCTGTTACATTGAGCAAGCTACTCTCAATGACTGTAAACATTGGGCACAACTCTAGATCTGCTGTTCTCCAAACTCACACACCACAACTCAGCGAACCTATTTGCTCTCATGCCCCGCTGTGTCAACGCACTATATGGACGACCAAACCCTAGGCAATTCACGCGTGTGATTTATATGTTGTGAGTTTCTGCAGTGTGTTTCGATTATCTCAACGGCTTTAGCAATGAGTCGTGACGCGCTTAACAGTGAGCATGGCCGAGTACAAGGCACTATTTCAGCCCTGTACCTCAACACTGCTCATCTGTACAGCTATACTTCGTACACGAGCTCAAATGCTATTACTGTAACACACTTACCGCTCTCAGATGTTCTCTGTCTGACGGTCTGAACAGGACCTTGGTGATCGAACCCTCGATCACCAAGGTCCTCGACGGAAGCTCATACACTGAGCTAAGCTAAAGAGAAGTTCCATCTAGCTGTAAGCTAAAAATTTAAAAGCGACCTTAATTACATACCTGATGTACAATTTAAATCTGCCATATAATTTATAATGTATCTAGGCCTAGCGAGAAACCCGTGCTTTTTTCTAAGTATTGCATTATTTTGTTTACGTCACGTAAAAAAAAAAATCATCACGCATTAATGAAAAAGCGCAGAGATTGGCAGCGTAACTTGTGACGCCAGGTTTTAGTGACGTCGTGCTTGAAAACCATAGAGGGCACCATTTAAAACGGGTTTGTCACTGCAGGCTGGCAGTATTTTGTATCTCTCCACTGCTTTCAAGATGTTGAAATTATCAAATGGATAATTCACGATATTTCCCTAATAAAATATAATAATGTACTTAACATGCATACTTTTATATTTATGTAGACCGTAAGCTTCGCAACGCTTGGGGTTTTGTTAATAAATAATTCATACATAGATATTGCCTCATTGATTTGGAGGGGAATCCATAACTGCGTAATATAAATATTCATGAAACCATAAAGACATTTGCATAATTTTGACATAAATTCATACACACCAGAATTTACTTCCAGTGACTATATATTTTTTTAAACCACTTCTAGAACTTGGATTAGTATCAAACACCCCTTCACACTTAAAACGCCTACATATTACGAATGCTAAGAACAGCTGAGTTATCAGCATTTTCAAAGTTATGACCATGTATATCGGGATGATTATAATACTTGTGTACCCATACTCTGCAAGCTCAGGTAAGAATTTTTATGCAAGTCTAACATAATTGTATATTATATGAAAATCAAATTTGCAAACACAGGATTGATGCTGTTAACACCAGTAATATCTTACATCAAGTCTGTCCGAGCTAACATACCGCCGTTCTTCCGACATTATCCCAGTATTCCCAACAGTTATTCTATACCTATTGCTTTTAAATTGTACTCAAACGCGGCAATAGTTGAATATAGAACACCTTACAATTACTCTTCCTTCAACATATTCATGTTCGTCATCTTCAGCTTGACACATAGTACCTTGTAACCTTAATGTGCTTATTTGTGTGATTGACGATGACTCGGTTCTCCTTTTGAGAACTTGTTCTTTACTTAGAGGTGACAAAGATTTACATGAATATAAAGCAGAAGACGCGTACTCTTTGGGAACACTTAGTCTTATTCTATTGTTCTTTTACGCTGGTCTCCATGTTAATCTTTCCTTTAATCATATTTTGCTTCTAGTTTAATCGATTTTTAATTGGGATTATGCTTTTATTTACGCTTTGGTATTCTCTGATTTTTACATGTTTCGTGAACGTTTACCTTCTTGATTTTAACATCCCCTCCTTTCCGCTGCTGACAAACAAGCTTACGGCTGATCTTACTTTTTTGCACATGTTCAAGGGAACATATGTCAATGATTCCTTTATTCACTTTTCGTCTGTTACTTATTCGACTTTGAGTGCGAGTTATCATTCTCTTGACGCTATAATATTATAGCCTTCGTTTATATAGAATTCATCATTTACATTGTACATTGATCAGATTAAGTTGTTCTTCACATTTTACATATGTCTACATAAAAACCAAATTTAAAATGATTTCTGTTCAAAATATATATCTATAGTGCAGGGATGCTTTTCATTAGAGCTGAAGACAGAAATGTAAATAAAGAGAATACCAAACTCACAACAAAATCATACCCAAAATCGGGGATGGGAGACAATATAAACAAATGAATGATTTACACCGTTACCCTTGAAAAAGCACACGATAATAAAAAGAGGTGTTCCGGAAGAGTAGCGTATATTGCTTCATAGACGACACCCACCATGTATATCTTAGTCACAACCAAGTAAATGTGACGTCTTCTCAATATAAAAAAACCCAAGAATTTTGCACATCATTGAGAATATTCAAACACGTCAATACCATACAGCGATACAAAATATTGCTGAATGCGACGAATTATTTTCATAACATAACTTGAGAGTGTTGATTGTGCCTAGGTTTAGTTCATTAAAAATACCCATAGTGCTTCGTCTGTCTACGTTCATCGTCCGCCCTATTAAACTTTTGCTTCAACAAACTGAAAGACTAAGGGCGCTGGCAGTATGCTGGAATAAGGGGCATTCAAAGTTTGTTCAAATAAAATGTCCTTAAGTATTTAAGCAGCTTCTCGATAAAAGGAAGGCAATGGATACTGAATTTAGTTTGTAGCATTCTGGGATACAGAGCTACCGAGTTGTCGAAATTAATGACTTTGGACCACTTCTGATTACCAAAAGGCCCGCATGTAACAAAGAAACTTACATTTGGCTTCATTTTACTGCTGAGTTGTATTCAAACTGGTTTGAAATCAAACCATGGACGCGATTCAGTGATTTTGTTGCCCATTCTTACAACCGATATAAGGCCGTTTTTTTCATAAAATCCTATTTTTTCCCAATCAAATAAGGCACAGACTGCAGTAAAATCTAGGAGCACAACACTGCAATTAACATATCCGTATCGATGGTATTTATATTAGTTAACGGTAATTTATTCCCGCACGGTTTATCAATGGTCGTACTGGGGACTGACCCAGCACCGTAAAGATGGCATAAGAAATTTCATTGAACGTCTCCCACATGTTTCCATCGTCTAATGGTTCTGAGTTGACATTTGAAATCACATCTTGATCTCCACGCCGTTCCATAAACGTATCTCTGCTGCGTCAATATCTGAAGACATCCCATAGGGGGTCACAACCAGATGACCTTTGTTGCATCCATTCTGGTAGAATTTTCTAATGACGCCGTCATCAGCAGCAAGTCAATTCGTCACAAAAGTCCGAAAACTTGTTGTGACGAAATGACTAAATATACAACGATACAATTATGCAAGCTTTGTCGCATCAATAATTCAAAGATTGGATAACGCAATAGGTCATAAGGACGTGATATCCTTTGGGATATCAAGATGTGATTTTAATCAGATTGAGCAAAACTGACCGGGAGAGAAGAACCTACAAATGTACGAATAAACCACAACTCAACCTACAATAGGTATTACCCATATTTGGCCTGTAGCATGTTGGAATGAAGGTATATTAATGTTGACTCTGAGCCACGTTTTATAGGGTATAATGTATTTAAACCTTAAAGTAACTTCTCAATTACCGATAGGCCAAGGGAACTGATATTAATTATTAATTATCAAGCCCTTAATAATGATATTACTTTCAGTATCTCAGGCCACTCATTCCCCCACAAGAAAGGGGTAAAAATCACTATAGTTTGTAAAAGAAAAAAACGGAAAAATCTGGAGAGTTGACAGTTCCGGGTATACACATATTTAAATTGACAACTTGAATCTTCTATTCTGTTTATTTATGTTTTCATTCGCTCTCAACTAATGACGTCACCCATTTTTCAAAACCAATATAAGCTGGTATAGATTTATTAACACCTCTATAGTCATTATCAATTATCTCCCTTAATACACTTAAAAGCCAAGCATCTTATCTTTATTTTAGATGCCCGTAGTGATTACTACAGAATTGAGAGCAGATACAATGGCGTTTTACCGGTATCCAACATATTATGGACAAGAACAAGGGCTCTTGTGAGATGTATCAATCTATGTCATACTGACGCAGACTGCGAATCGATCTTCTATGGCAATGAATTTTGTTACGGATATATACGGAAACTACACGACGAGGTGTCTACAGTTGCTAAAAGTGGAATGAAATACTATGAATTAGCAGGTAAAATGATTTAGGAGTAAACAGATCACTACTGGTTCAAACAGAAAGTTTCTACTTTTACTTCTTTATTGAACAATCTGATGCAATCTGATTAAAACACAGATCCTTACTATTACCATCGTGTGTAGGATCTGACAGCGACCAGTAGAAGGTCATGTGCAGATGACCTTTGTATTTACCAATCAAATCGCTGCTTACCAGATTCTGAAAGTGAAAAGCTAACTTCGATTTGTTTCTACACTTGCCGTTAAACCAGGTAAAGAAGCGAGAAACCCGAACGACCGTAAACAAAAATGGCGGCGCCCAGTTCTGCGGTCTGTACGCCAAGGCGTGTGTTCTTCTTGGACACTATCTGTTTGATTTGTAGTTTTTCGTTTTTCCAAAAGAAATAACAACTGACGGTAAAGAAATTATCACAAAATATACCAATCAAATTGTTATATAACGCCCTGTATGATTTTCTCTTCTTCGCTTCGACCCGCCGCCATTTTTGTCCGTCTACCAAACTCCGTTTACAATGTGCATTTTGATTGGCTGTTCATTTCCTAGAAATAGAAATAATAACGGTCATCTGCACATGACCTTCTACTGGTCGCTGTCAGATCCTACACACGATAGTATTAGTGAGGATCTGTATTTTAATCAGATTGAATCTGATGTAAGGCAGATCCATACTCTCACTCCGTGTTACGTAATGCTCTGGCAATATCCCATAATAAGTCATGTTCTGTTGACCTTTATGTCCTCTTCTTTTCACACTCTTATTAATGTCTGGTTAATGCTGTCACTTGCTGCAAGTCATTGTATTAGAACATTGATATTACATATATTACATTTATCTAGTTTTTACGAAATAACTAAACGCACAGATATGATTATTCGATTTAGTTCGCCCACAATCACATTTAGAATTTGGTAGCGGTAGTTTGATTAGCTGCTGTAAAAGGTCACCATAACAGCCCCCATCCCTCCCCTATGAGATGTCTAATCAATGAGAATATAATGGATTGATGGATCTGCATTTCAATCACATTGCCTTAAATGATGTTTCTGACCAAATATTTGTTTAAAATCAGTACTTTATAACAATTAGCACTTTTAAAGGCTAACCTGTATTTTCCCTATTGAGGCCACCCTCTGACACAAGGTGAGATGTCAGTCACCATTTATTTCAAAATATGTTAACCTGTAAGATTATATGTTTCTGACAAAATTTGTTTAAAATCCATTCGAAACGTCTATAACAAGTAGCGATTTAAACGACTTAACATTTCACAATTGATTCGATATTCTAGGGCTTGTTCTAAATATCATGATTTTCGTGATCGATGTCGACTGCTAACAAACAAACTAACAACACATGGATTCTAGTGATGCAGGTTGATCAGAACTATGGGCAAGTTTTATGGTCGCCATGTTTGTCTCGTTGAGAAATATCCTGTATCTTTAAGTGATATGAAGATGGACGTTTCTCACTCTGGGAACTTTACTTGGATGTGACAAAGGTTTATATGGCGGGTGACGTCGATAAAGCAGAAGGCGCTTGCTCTTTTAGAACACCTAGTTATATCCTTTTGTACTTTTACAAGGGATTTTGGTAACGCTTTTTTAATTTATTTTACCTGTTTATTCCCTTTTGGGCCCCACCTTCTAGCTCAAGGGGGGTCAGAGTCACCATTAATGCCAAATTCCTTCCCAAAAGGATTATCTGATCAAAGTAATTGCAGTACCTACTGACTAGTGCCAGTCTAGAGGAAGTATTCACCAACGATGGACGCCGCGCCATAGCATAAGGTCACAAGCCCTTCGGGCCAGATGAGCTAAACTGCCATCTTATATCCTCCCAGATTAGTTCGAAAATGGGCCTATATACAACTAGGGACCAAAGATGTTGTCAAGAAAAGCGACAGAATATGTTTATCAAATAAAAAGACAACCCTTATTAGTCGAAAAAGGACAACACACAGACAAGGATTAGGATGAACCCGTATGTATTTAAATTGTTTTAACAGAATTGTTCAAAAGCTTGGAAATAGACCTTTTACTTACAAAATAAAAGATGATTGCATGTCTGCCATATTGGTTTCAGAACTGTTTGAGCTCTGTTACAAGGAGATTATTGTAAAACAAGAGGCCCATGGGCCTTAACGGTCACCTGATGTTTGACATGAAAGAGAAATATGGGAATGTTGAGATGAATATTTATAACAATACATTGTAGCATATATGGGAGTGGAAAAGATGAATTTTTGAAATTATGTCAATTTGACCCTTTTAGGTCCCATCCCTCAGGCACCTGGGGGTCAGTCAGTGTTAATATGTGCGTACTACTCAAAAGTCATGTCATATTGATAATTTCAACCAAAGGGCCTATTTCCAAAATGGCCCCTTCTCTGATTCAAATTTCCTGTTGGTGGTGCATTGCCCATGCCATTGTGGTCACAAATCTATAAAGTATCAAGATTTAGGTCACTTGGTTTGTTTTTTATGGCTCCTCAAAGTTGTACCTTTCAGAAGCTGTCTAAGTGTTGATAAAATGTGCATGTTATGTAAAATATTAATGAAAATCTAATCAAATGATAGTCACCGTAAAGAATACATTCATGGCATGATTGTGACAAAAAATCATGTTTCCATTGCGCCATTTGGCTGTTTTATGGAAGAAACAATCTCAAAAATGCCATTTTCGATGATAACATTTTAGACACAAAAACTGTGTTTTTTAGAGAATACACCCTTTTATGGGCGTTGGATGCAAACCAATTTTTATCCTATCAAACAGTACGTAATATGCTATTGATGAGAGGAAAAATCATCAAAATGTAAATGGTGGAACATTTTCAAATCTTGGGTTGAATTAGCCTATGGTTGAATTGCCGATTTTCGACTTTCTTTAGATAATTAACAAAAACACGAGAGTATTTGCTCGGTATGTTGAGAATATGTACACAGATATGAAAACAAGAGGCCCAATGGGCCTGCATCGCTCACCTGGAATTAATCTCTTGTAACCCTAAAGTCGTCAAAATGGCCCCTTAGGGGTAAGAGTCACCATTTATGCAAAATTTGTTCCCCTTCCCCCAACTATGTTTCTGACCAAATTTGGACAAAATCTATTCATAACTTTATGACAAGAAGAGATTTAAAGGAATTACCTCTATTTCCCCTATTGGGCCACGCCCCTCTGGCCCCTAAGGGGTCAGAGTCACCATTTATGCAAAATTTGTTCCCCTTCCCCCAACAATGTTTCTGACCAAATTTGGACAAAATCTATTCATAACTTTATGACAAGAAGAGATTTAAAGAAATACTTCTATTTTCGCTATTGGGCCCCGCCCCTCTGGCCCCTTGGGTGTCAGTGTCACCATTGATGCAAAATCTGTTCCCCTTCCCCCAATGATGTTTCTGACCAAATTTGGACAAAATCTATTCATAATTTTAAGACAAGAAGAGATTTAAAGGAATTACTTCTATTTTCGCTATTGGGCCCCGCCCCTCTGGCCCCTTGGGTGTCAGTGTCACCATTGATGCAAAATCTGTTCCCCTTCCCCCAACAATGTTTCTGACCAAATTTGGACAAAATCTATTCATAACTTTATGACAAGAAGAGATTTAAAGGAATTACCTCTATTTCCCCTATTGGGCCACGCCCCTCTGGCCCCTTTGGCGTCCGAGTCTCCATTTATGCAAAATCTGTTCCTCTTCCCCAAAGGATGTTTCTGACCAAATTTGGTCAAAATCCAATTAGGATTTTTTGACAAGAAGAGATTTAAAGGAATTACCTCTATTTCCCTATTGGGCCCCGTCCCTCTGGCCCCTTGGGTGTCAGTGTCACCATTCATGCAAAATCTGTTCCCCTTCCCCCAATGATGTTCCTGACCAAATTTGGACAAAATCTATTCATAACTTTATGACAAGAAGAGATTTAAAGAAATACTTCTATTTTCGCTATTGGGCCCCGCCCCTCTGGCCCCTTGGGTGTCAGTGTCACCATTGATGCAAAATCTGTTCCCCTTCCCCCAACAATGTTTCTGACCAAATTTGGACAAAATCTATTCATAACTTTTTGACAAGAAGAGATTTAAAGGAATTACCTCTATTTTCCCTATTGGTCCCCGCCCCTCTGGCCCCTTGGGTGTCAGTGTCACCATTCATGCAAAATCTGTTTCCCTTCCCCCAACGATGTTTCTGACCAAATTTGGACAAAATCTATTCATAACTTTATGACAAGAAGAGATTTAAAGGAATTACCTCTATTTCCCCTATTGGGCCACGCCCCTCTGGCCCCTTAGGGGTCCGAGTCACCATTTATGCAAAATTTGTTCCCCTTTCCTCAAGAATGTTTCTGACCAAATTTGGACAAAATCTATTCATAACTTTAAGACAAGAAGAGATTTAAAGGAATTACTTCTATTTTCGCTATTGGGCCCCGCCCCTCTGGCCCCTTGGGTGTCAGTGTCACCATTGAAGCAAAATCTGTTCCCCTTCCCCCAACAATGTTTCTGACCAAATTTGGACAAAATCTATTCATAACTTTATGACAAGAAGAGATTTAAAGGAATTACCTCTATTCCCCATATTGGGCCACGCCCCTCTGGCCCCTTTGGCGTCCGAGTCTCCATTTATGCAAAATCTGTTCCTCTTCCCCAAAGGATGTTTCTGACCAAATTTGGTCAAAATCCAATTAGGATTTTTTGACAAGAAGAGATTTAAAGGAATTACCTCTATTTTCCCTATTGGGCCCCGTCCCTCTGGCCCCTTGAGTGTCAGTTTCACCATTTATGCAAAATCTGTTCCCCTTCCCCCAATGATGTTCCTGACCAAATTTGGACAAAATCTATTCATAACTTTATGACAAGAAGAGATTTAAAGAAATACTTCTATTTTCGCTATTGGGCCCCGCCCCTCTGGCCCCTTGGGTGTCAGTGTCACCATTGATGCAAAATCTGTTCCCCTTCCCCCAACAATGTTTCTGACCAAATTTGGACAAAATCTATTCATAACTTTTTGACAAGAAGAGATTTAAAGGAATTACCTCTATTTTCCCTATTGGTCCCCGCCCCTCTGGCCCCTTGGGTGTCAGTGTCACCATTCATGCAAAATCTGTTTCCCTTCCCCCAACGATGTTTCTGACCAAATTTGGACAAAATCTATTCATAACTTTATGACAAGAAGAGATTTAAAGGAATTACCTCTATTTCCCCTATTGGGCCACGCCCCTCTGGCCCCTTAGGGGTCCGAGTCACCATTTATGCAAAATTTGTTCCCCTTTCCTCAAGAATGTTTCTGACCAAATTTGGACAAAATCTATTCATAACTTTAAGACAAGAAGAGATTTAAAGGAATTACTTCTATTTTCGCTATTGGGCCCCGCCCCTCTGGCCCCTTGGGTGTCAGTGTCACCATTGAAGCAAAATCTGTTCCCCTTCCCCCAACAATGTTTCTGACCAAATTTGGACAAAATCTATTCATAACTTTATGACAAGAAGAGATTTAAAGGAATTACCTCTATTTCCCCTATTGGGCCACGCCCCTCTGGCCCCTTTGGCGTCCGAGTCTCCATTTATGCAAAATCTGTTCCTCTTCCCCAAAGGATGTTTCTGACCAAATTTGGTCAAAATCCAATTAGGATTTTTTGACAAGAAGAGATTTAAAGGAATTACCTCTATTTTCCCTATTGGGCCCCGTCCCTCTGGCCCCTTGAGTGTCAGTTTCACCATTTATGCAAAATCTGTTCCCCTTCCCCCAACAATGTTTCTGACCAAATTTGGACAAAATCTATTCATAACTTTATGACAAGAAGAGATTTAAAGGAATTACCTCTATTTCCCCTATTGGGCCCCGCCCCTCTGGCCCCTTTGGGGTCCGAGTCACCATTTATGCAAAATCTGTTTCTCTTCCCCGAACGATGTGTCTGACTAAATTTGGGCCAAATCCATTCATAACTTTATGACAAGAAGAGATTTAAAGGAGTTACCTCTATTTCCCCTATTGGGTCACGCCCCTCTGGCCCCTTTGGGGTCAGAGTCACCATTTATGCAAAATCTGTTCCCCTTCCCCCAACAATGTTTCTGACTAAATTTGGACAAAATCTATTCATAACTTTATGACAAGAAGAGATTTAAAGGAATTACCTCTATTTTCTCTGTTGGGCCACACCCCTCTGGCCCCTTTGGGGTCCGAGTCACCATTTATGCAAAATCTGTTCCCCTTCCCCCAACAATGTTTCTGACCAAATTTGGACAAAATCTATTCATAACTTTATGACAAGAAGAGATTTAAAGGAATTACCTCTATTTCCCCTATTGGGCCACGCCCCTCTGGCCCCTTAGGGGTCCGAGTCACCATTTATGCAAAATTTGTTCCCCTTTCCTCAAGAATGTTTCTGACCAAATTTGGACAAAATCTATTCATAACTTTAAGACAAGAAGAGATTTAAAGGAATTACTTCTATTTTCGCTATTGGGCCCCGCCCCTCTGGCCCCTTGGGTGTCAGTGTCACCATTGAAGCAAAATCTGTTCCCCTTCCCCCAACAATGTTTCTGACCAAATTTGGACAAAATCTATTCATAACTTTATGACAAGAAGAGATTTAAAGGAATTACCTCTATTTCCCATATTGGGCCACGCCCCTCTGGCCCCTTTGGCGTCCGAGTCTCCATTTATGCAAAATTTGTTCCCCTTTCCTCAAGAATGTTTCTGACCAAATTTGGACAAAATCTATTCATAACTTTATGACAAGAAGAGATTTAAAGGAATTACCTCTATTTCCCCTATTGGGCCACGCCCCTCTGGCCCCTTTGGCGTCCGAGTCTCCATTTATGCAAAATCTGTTCCTCTTCCCCAAAGGATGTTTCTGACCAAATTTGGTCAAAATCCAATTAGGATTTTTTGACAAGAAGAGATTTAAAGGAATTACCTCTATTTTCCCTATTGGGCCCCGTCCCTCTGGCCCCTTGAGTGTCAGTTTCACCATTTATGCAAAATCTGTTCCCCTTCCCCCAATGATGTTCCTGACCAAATTTGGACAAAATCTATTCATAACTTTATGACAAGAAGAGATTTAAAGAAATACTTCTATTTTCGCTATTGGGCCCCGCCCCTCTGGCCCCTTGGGTGTCAGTGTCACCATTGATGCAAAATCTGTTCCCCTTCCCCCAACAATGTTTCTGACCAAATTTGGACAAAATCTATTCATAACTTTTTGACAAGAAGAGATTTAAAGGAATTACCTCTATTTTCCCTATTGGTCCCCGCCCCTCTGGCCCCTTGGGTGTCAGTGTCACCATTCATGCAAAATCTGTTTCCCTTCCCCCAACGATGTTTCTGACCAAATTTGGACAAAATCTATTCATAACTTTATGACAAGAAGAGATTTAAAGGAATTACCTCTATTTCCCCTATTGGGCCACGCCCCTCTGGCCCCTTAGGGGTCCGAGTCACCATTTATGCAAAATTTGTTCCCCTTTCCTCAAGAATGTTTCTGACCAAATTTGGACAAAATCTATTCATAACTTTAAGACAAGAAGAGATTTAAAGGAATTACTTCTATTTTCGCTATTGGGCCCCGCCCCTCTGGCCCCTTGGGTGTCAGTGTCACCATTGAAGCAAAATCTGTTCCCCTTCCCCCAACAATGTTTCTGACCAAATTTGGACAAAATCTATTCATAACTTTATGACAAGAAGAGATTTAAAGGAATTACCTCTATTTCCCCTATTGGGCCACGCCCCTCTGGCCCCTTTGGCGTCCGAGTCTCCATTTATGCAAAATCTGTTCCTCTTCCCCAAAGGATGTTTCTGACCAAATTTGGTCAAAATCCAATTAGGATTTTTTGACAAGAAGAGATTTAAAGGAATTACCTCTATTTTCCCTATTGGGCCCCGTCCCTCTGGCCCCTTGAGTGTCAGTTTCACCATTTATGCAAAATCTGTTCCCCTTCCCCCAACAATGTTTCTGACCAAATTTGGACAAAATCTATTCATAACTTTATGACAAGAAGAGATTTAAAGGAATTACCTCTATTTCCCCTATTGGGCCCCGCCCCTCTGGCCCCTTTGGGGTCCGAGTCACCATTTATGCAAAATCTGTTTCTCTTCCCCGAACGATGTGTCTGACTAAATTTGGGCCAAATCCATTCATAACTTTATGACAAGAAGAGATTTAAAGGAGTTACCTCTATTTCCCCTATTGGGTCACGCCCCTCTGGCCCCTTTGGGGTCAGAGTCACCATTTATGCAAAATCTGTTCCCCTTCCCCCAACAATGTTTCTGACTAAATTTGGACAAAATCTATTCATAACTTTATGACAAGAAGAGATTTAAAGGAATTACCTCTATTTTCTCTGTTGGGCCACACCCCTCTGGCCCCTTTGGGGTCCGAGTCACCATTTATGCAAAATCTGTTCCCCTTCCCCCAACAATGTTTCTGACCAAATTTGGACAAAATCTATTCATAACTTTATGACAAGAAGAGATTTAAAGGAATTACCTCTATTTCCCCTATTGGGCCACGCCCCTCTGGCCCCTTAGGGGTCCGAGTCACCATTTATGCAAAATTTGTTCCCCTTTCCTCAAGAATGTTTCTGACCAAATTTGGACAAAATCTATTCATAACTTTAAGACAAGAAGAGATTTAAAGGAATTACTTCTATTTTCGCTATTGGGCCCCGCCCCTCTGGCCCCTTGGGTGTCAGTGTCACCATTGAAGCAAAATCTGTTCCCCTTCCCCCAACAATGTTTCTGACCAAATTTGGACAAAATCTATTCATAACTTTATGACAAGAAGAGATTTAAAGGAATTACCTCTATTTCCCATATTGGGCCACGCCCCTCTGGCCCCTTTGGCGTCCGAGTCTCCATTTATGCAAAATCTGTTCCTCTTCCCCAAAGGATGTTTCTGACCAAATTTGGTCAAAATCCAATTAGGATTTTTTGACAAGAAGAGATTTAAAGGAATTACCTCTATTTTCCCTATTGGGCCCCGTCCCTCTGGCCCCTTGAGTGTCAGTTTCACCATTTATGCAAAATCTGTTCCCCTTCCCCCAACAATGTTTCTGACCAAATTTGGACAAAATCTATTCATAACTTTATGACAAGAAGAGATTTAAAGGAATTACCTCTATTTCCCCTATTGGGCCCCGCCCCTCTGGCCCCTTTGGGGTCCGAGT
This sequence comes from Mimachlamys varia, assembly GCA_947623455.1. NCBI lineage: Eukaryota > Metazoa > Mollusca > Bivalvia > Pectinida > Pectinidae > Mimachlamys > Mimachlamys varia. The sequence goes on from OX392545.1 coordinate 33,794,207, forward strand.
CACCATTTATGCAATATCTGTTCCTCTTCCCCGAACGATGTGTCTGACTAAATTTGGGCCAAATCCATTCATAACTTTATGACAAGAAGAGATTTAAAGGAGTTACCTCTATTTCCCCTATTGGGTCACGCCCCTCTGGCCCCTTTGGGGTCAGAGTCACCATTTATGCAAAATCTGTTCCCCTTCCCCCAACAATGTTTCTGACTAAATTTGGACAAAATCTATTCATAACTTTATGACAAGAAGAGATTTAAAGGAATTACCTCTATTTTCTCTGTTGGGCCACACCCCTCTGGCCCCTTTGGGGTCCGAGTCACCATTTATGCAAAATCTGTTCCCCTTCCCCCAACAATGTTTCTGACCAAATTTGGACAAAATCTATTCATAACTTTATGACAAGAAGAGATTTAAAGGAATTACCTCTATTTCCCCTATTGGGCCACGCCCCTCTGGCCCCTTTGGGGTCCGAGTCACCATTTATGCAAAATCTGTTCCCCTTCCCCCAACGATGTTTCCGACCAAATTTGGACAAAATCTATTCATAACTTTAAGACAAGAAGAGATTTTAAGGAATTACCTCTATTTTCTCTATTGGGCCCCGCTCCTCTGGCCCCTTGGGTGTCAGAGTCACCATTTATGCAAAATCTGTTCCCCTTCCCCCAACGATGTTTCTGTCCAAATTTGGGCCAAATCCAATCAGGACTTTTTGACAAGAAGAGATTGAAAGGAATTACCTCTATTTTCCCTATTGGGCCCCGCCCCTCTGGCCCCTTGGGGGTCAGAGTCACTATTTATGCAAAATTTATTCCTCTTTTCCCAACAATGTTTCTGTCCATATTTGGGCCAAATCCAATCAGGACTTTTTGACAAGAAGAGATTTAAAGGAATTACTTCTATTTTCCCTATTTGGCCCCGCCCCTCTGGCCCCTTGGGGGTCAGAGTCACCATTTATGCAAAATTTGTTCCCCTTCCCCCAACAATGTTTCTGTCCATATTTGGTCCAAATCCAATTAGGACTTTTTGACAAGAAGAGATTTAAAGAATTACCTCTATTTTCCCTAATGGGCCCCACCCCTCTGGCCCTTTGGGGGTCAGCGTCACCATTTATGCAAAATCTGTTCCCCTTCGCCCAAGGATGTTTCTGACCAAATTTGGTTAAAATCCAATCAGGACTTTTTGACTAGTAGCGATTTGAAGAAAATGTTGACAGACGACGGACGACGGACGCTGCGCCATGGCATAAGCTCACCGGACCTTCGGTCCAGGTGAGCTAAAAAGTGAGAGAAACACTTTTTCATGAAAGAAATCCAAGATGGCTACTTCACAAGTCCCCGTGGTTGAAGACATTGGCTGACAAATAGACAGAACAACACACAAAACGTGTTCCTTATGATTTGGTTGGTTTTTGCATTTACGAGAGTGTTCATAGCTACGGGCGATTGTATAATACCTATATTTATAAGTTTGGTGAGTCACATGGTAACGGGGATCTTTCATATCGAGCCCCAAACATACTTTTGACATATGACATATGACATTTTGACATGTTGCCGCATGGAAAACTATTTCAAGTTTTATCGGAATTTCTTTACCTGTGGTTGTAATAGTCGAGGGTTTTCCAACGCCCTGTAATACCCAAGGTACAATTGTAGTACAAGATACTGGAGATATGCGCACACATTCCCATCGTTCTCTCTCCAACTGGGCAATGGCAGTAGTAGTCTTTTATTGGGGCCTCATCATCAGGTGAAACGGTGAACCGTACCCAAACGTTTTATAACCTCGTGTTTGTTGTTATGTAAATTAAGTAAAGCACACCGGAGAACTCTGCTAGTTTTTTGCCAAAGATTAAACAAGACATGATTGTGTTGTAATAGAGCATTTATTCAAATGCCTAAATTGATAGCATTTAGCAAAATGCCAAAAACATTTTAATATAAAATAATCTTATAGGCAAAATAGGTGGGACTAGAAAGAAGATAATTGGCCTAAATTGATAGCATTTAGCAAAATGCCAAAAACATTTTAATATAAAATAATCTTATAGGCAAAATAGGTGGGACTAGAAAGAAGATAATTGGCCGGCTATTGATAAATACAATGAAAAGTCCTCTTCTTTAAAAAAAAAAAGGGAGGAAGTGAGGGGTGGAGGTGGGCGTTGAGAAACTGTGGAGTGCAAAAATCAGCTGTTGTTGACAAAATGGATGATCGACGTCACGTGACCTCTTATTTTCGCTGGGTCACGTGACGCGACCAGGGGCCCCCAATTGGGGGTACCCAATGGGTTACCGAAGAGGACTTCTTAATTTAAAACTCGCCACCCCCAGCCGACACAGAGAATACATTGATTACACAACTACATAAATTCACAAATTAATAAAGTAATAAACAGAGGTTATAAATTACTTTATGTGAACATAAATACAATTATAACCTCGTGTTTGTTGTTATGTAAATTAAGTAAAGCACACCGGAGAACTCTGCTAGTTTTTTGCCAAAGATTAAACAAGACATGATTGTGTTGTAATAGAGCATTTTTTCAAATGCCTAAATTGATAGCATTTAGCAAAATGCCAAAAACATTTTAATATAAAATAATCTTATAGGCAAAATAGGTGGGACTAGAAAGAAGATAATTGGCCACAAAACTAGATAGAGATGATGATCTCTAGCAAGTTGGCCCACCCAGAGAGCTCCGGAGTGCTGATAAGCAAATTGAAATATATGTTTCTTTGACAATCAAAGGTTAAGCTCGCAGGCTTGGGGAATAAAACACTATTATCAATACCTACTGATATGCTGCCTAAGACAGTCATATCCCTCACATCTAGGTATATATATACAGTACATTTGTATGTGCTGGAAAACTTCTGTTACATGCTTGGCAAAATATATGTATTTTTTATACTGACAAAACACTGATATGCCGCCTCAGACAGTCATATCATGATATACAGACAATTGCACAGAAACGCATGAAAAAATACTACACATATTATACATGATGATATGCCGCCTCAGACAGTCACATCACATGTATAGAAAGGCAACAGCATGAAAAATTCCATAGTCATATCATACAGTATACAGGCAAAAGCAGGGAAGGCCTGTGCAAAGGGCAGATGCATGGAACAATACTACAACATGTAATATACATATTGATATGCCGCCTCAGACAGTCATATCATATACAGGCAATTGCAAAGAAACACACAAATGAAAAAATACTACACATACTATACATAATGATATGCCGCCTCAGACAGTCACATCAGATGTATAGAAAGTCAAATGAAGAAGAAATTGTCAAATAAACAAGTTCATATACAAGAAATATTGTTGTACAACATATTGCTATGCCACCTCAGACAGTCATAGCGCATTATCACATGAATGTAGACTAGAAACATATTTGTCATTCACAACTATGAAAAATGCTGTTATAACATACATGTACAAATTGTAATGTGATATCTCAACTAAAATGATAATATTCTTGACCCAAGACAATTAACAGTTCAATATTGTACAAACTAGATGTTCACAACATATGGCATGCCGCCTAAGACAGTCATGCTTAATGGCAGGAAACTTGTGAATACACAAACACACAGTTTTCATGATATTGTGCTATATCTATTAATGTACATAGTCCAAGCTGACCGATTTGAAAATGGAACATCTATTATGCAATGTACATAGTGTACATATTGATATGCCGCCTCAGACAGTCATATCTTGCATTTGATTCATATATATATATACTAGTATGAGAGTACTGGGTGAGGCTTCTATGTAATGTTCCTGAATTAAGGGTATGCGCAAAGGCTTCCATGTTCAAATTTCATGGATGTAATTGCATTCCATCGAACACTGGAATACGAAAATATCTGTTTACAGCATCAGAATTCCATCTACCCATTAAGCGTATATGGGACTCTGGTATGTTGCATTGAAAAGCAGTAGTAGCTGCACCAATGCGAAAACTGTGTGATTTATAGGAATCAGTATCCAAACCTACAAAAGACAATGCATTATGTAGCTGTGCTGCATAAAAAGCTTGTGAAATTGGTTTCGCATTGCCAAACGAAAACAAGGGGCCCGGCAGGGCACCTCTTAAGGGCAAGAAGCGGGACAGGGATCTAACTGGACAAATGGCTTTGCAGATTTGTTTACTGATTTGCAAAGTAACTGGCCTTTGTGAAGAATGGTGTTTAAAATGCCTCAAGATCAACAAGATATGATCATTTCTACCATGTTTTGAAGTACCTATAGAAATATTTTCTCTTTGCAAAATGTTTTTATTCCTGACCTGACCTGACTTTGCAGTCATCTCTCCAATTCGCAAAAAGGCGAAAAAATGCAGACAAAACATGGCGTGCAACATGATACGATCAAACCGACATTGTGCTGTGTGATGTAATGCCTGTACTATTTGCTGGAGAATGTGCGGAGTAATAGGAAGGCGGATGTCAGGGGCACCTGACAAATTACGAACTCCCTTCAAAGCCTTTTTGACTACAAAATTCTTAGTTGGATCATGAACACCACGGATTTTGTGCATGTAAGAAAGACCTGCAATGTAGGTTGCGATAGTGTTTGCAGATTTCTGCTGCTGATAAAGCCATGATATATACAGAATAATATCAGACACTGAAACTGGCCAGTGAACATCAGCATTACCTTTAGCGACAGTGTAATATTTACAATATGACGACACTGCTGTCGAATAGGAAACCTGAGAATTGTCTGATATGGCTGCAGACAAAATTTCTGCTGCTGTATCCTTCAAAGATGAAGAAGATGCTGTGGAACTCTTGTAGGATGAGGATCCATGTAAGGAGCCAAGGCCTTGAACTTGAGAATCTGCAAGCGCGAAAGGAGATCAGGTAACACATTTTGTTTACCAGCAATATGTGTGGCTTGGAACAGGATATTGTACCTTAAACATGCTAATACTAGTCGCCTAACTAACTTCATGACGTTAGGATCCTTTGATGAAGTTTTATTAACTATAGCGACAACTGCTTCGTTGTCGGAATAGAAAAGAAATGACTTGTTAGCCAAACTGTGTCCCCAGATTTCGATAGCGACTACAATAGGAAATAGTTCCTTGACTGTAATATTGTTTGCAGACATACATGTATCACATGAATCCCACGTTCCGAAGAACCACTTAGAACCAAAGACTGCACCAAAACCAAGAGAACCTGATGCATCCGTAAATAATTTTAGTTTCTCTGAATCTAACCATCGGTCGTCCAAAAATATGGACTTCCCATTGAAAGATTCAATGAAGATACTCCAAGCCTGAAGATCTAGTCTAGCTTCTTTATTTAGACGGATATGGTGATGAGGTTTAATAACGCCTTTTGTCAAGTCGATCAAGCGGCGGAGAAAACATCTCCCAGGCAGAATAACCGAACATGCAAAATTAAGCAACCCAATGAGAGACTGAATTTCTTTCAGGGTAATGCGTTTACGCCTTTTGTTGTTCTCTAGCAACTGTTTAATTTTGTTTATTTTCTCCATAGGCAGCCGAGCTTCCATTTTAATGGAGTCTAACTCTATGCCGAGAAAAGTGAGAACTTCGCTAGGACCCTCGGTCTTTTCCTCCTTGATAGGTATCCCTAGAACTTCACAGAGATTGAGGAATTGTTTAAGACCTGCAGAGCACAATGTAGTGCCTTTCGGCCCTAGAATAAGGAAGTCATCTAGGACATGAACCATATGGCCTATGCTAAATGTGTTAGTCGCAATCCATTGAAGAGATGTGCTAAACGTTTCAAATATAGAACAGGATATGGAGCAACCCATTGGTAAACATCTATCAAAATAATACATGCCCTGAAAAGTCATCCCTAGAAGTTCATAGTCCAATGGGTGGACAGGTACTATGCGAAAGGCAGAAGCAATATCGGTTTTGGCCATAAGACAGCCTTTACCCAACTTTTTAATAATATGTATTGCATTTTCTACTGTGCTATAGGATACTGAACACAAATTATCAGGTATGAAGTCATTGATAGATGTTCCCTCTGGATAAGACAGGTGATGTATCAGTCTGAACTCATGGTCTTTTTTCGGAACTAATCCTATTGGTGAGCACTGTAACTCTTGCATTGGTGGGTCCCGAAATGGACCAGCAATGCGACCCCGACAAAGTTCCTTTTTAAGTTTTTCCGCAACAATGTCTTTATTTTGTTTTGCAGACAAGAGATTGTTACAAACTCGAAATTTTCTAGGGCCCTCATACCCAATTCGAAATCCTTCTGAAAACCCTTGAATTAAATATGTTGCCAAAGACTGGTCATATGCTTGCAGAAATTGACTTAAAATTGGAACTCTGACTGGAGTTACTACACCAGAACTACTTCCGACTACCTGACTGGCTAGGGTTTGCGTTTTTGTTAGCTTGGGACTTGCATTTGTTATGGGAGTGGGGGCCCTTGCAGGCAAAACATACGTGTTTGTATGTGCAGCTTGCACCCCGGGGGCATTGGCCCTGTTTGTGGAAGGGATAGCAGTATCCCACTGGTACCTTTCCACCATTGGGCTTGCTTGATTGTCCCCTTGAGTTAAACCCACCATTGGACTTGTACTTACGAAAGGGCTGGTTATAGTTCTCATTTGTACTAGTGTTATGGGCATAATTGGCCATCACCCAGTACTCTACTTGCAACTGTCCCCAAGGAATATTTGAAGACTCTCGATCTCTACGCACTCTCTCATCATATATTAACCATGCAAACCCATGGTTTTTGGCAGCCAAATCCCTAACTATTTCCCCATGCTTGATGACCTGGGGTATTCTACCAGGAAACTTTTCGGCATAAATTGCCAGAAAACGTAAAAATGCTGTAGTCCATTGGTTAATGTTTCGAATAGCTGGTCTGGATTTTGAACTTGAAATTTTAAACTGGGCTTTACCTGATTTCTGAATTTGTAAAGTCCCAGCATCTTTGTCAGACCAAGTGTTGGAGGACAACAAGTTTTCAAACTTGACAAATTTATCTTGCCAGATTTTTTGCTTAGTTTTTGAATCAATTTGGCTAGAGATGGAGCTAGAGATAAGGCTGCCACCATGTTCAGTAGAACTCTCCTCAGATGAAGAACTAGAATATGAATCAGAATCACTTGATTCAGATTCACTGCAAGTATCAGATTTAGAGTCAGTACCTGATTGCTGGCCATGTGCAGGCATTGGGGTCCTGGAGCGCCGCACTCGTTTATGAGGTCGTTTCTTTGGAGACGTGGACACGGACCTCTTTCTTTGGCGACCTCGAACAGTCTCCAGCCTTTCACTTGGCTCAACATGTACAGCTGTTGGTCGTTGATGGAGTCGGTTCTCCATATGCTGTACGACTTGTTCTGTCACCCTGGTTACAATGTCTTCCATGTTTGGCAAAGCTTCAGCCTGTTCTGCTGACCCAGCCGCTGCTGGGATGGGTCGAACCCTGGACCTTGAGGCAGCCTGTATGGCAGACCCCGCTGCTGTTGAGATGGGTGTTGTGGAACTATTTCCAGGGACAGCACTTTTTTCTGTTTGCTTGCCTCTTTTTTGTGGCCCTTTCTTCAACGTAGTGGTGACTGGGCTTGGGACAGGTTCCGTGGCCTGTGACAAGTGTGGCCCAGTGTTACGTTTATGCTTGTACATCTATGGGAAACAATAGAAAGGGGTTAATACAAGCTTAAGTAGCAGTATGAGTCTGTACCCTCCACATCATGTAGGTATGTGATCAGCATCATGATATAACAAATGCAAGCATGACCATAATATAGTTATCATATACATATAATTGATCACGAGATCAACTTTAATCATTTGCGTGCGCATCATGATTATGGTAATTGTATTGCACAATTTATGACTATGTATATATAATGTCAATGATATTGTATATCAGATTGATACAATATCTTCTACTGCATCTCAATTTTGTAAGGGCAGTATTTGTAATATTTAATGGTCATGTAAATGAATTTGTTAATCACAGGGATCAGCATTTAACATACCGTAGCCCTTGTCATATATTATATTAGTATCCCACACAGATACAAATAAGCATGTTCAATATAAGCAACCGAACAAACTACATATATATATATATGCAGTATACAATACTTATACAGATAACAATAAAACATACATGGTACTGTATATAATTCACTGTATATGGTACCCCACACAGATACATGTAACAGTATCCCACACAGATACTTGTGTACTCAACATCAACTGTAGTAGTATCCCACACAGATACCTATGTACCGTATACATCAGGTGTAAATAGTGTCCCACACAAATACATATGTACCGTATACATCAGCTGTAAATAGTATCCCACACAGATACATATATACCGTATACATCAGCTGTAAATAGTATCCCACACAGATACATATATACCGTATACATCAGCTGTAAATAGTATCCCACACAGATACATATGTACCGTATACATCAGCTGTAAATAGTATCCCACACAGATACACGTCATATGTACCGTATACATCAGCTGTAAATAGTATCCAACACAGATACATATGTACCGTATACATCAGCTGTAAATAGTATCCCACACAGATACCCTTAACAGTATCCCACACAGATACCTATATATGTACCACTGTACATCAATTGTCAACAGCTGATAATATAAGTATCCCGCACAGATACACAAAAGGGGCTATTAGCTATAGTATCCCACACAGATACCTACGTACTGTACATCAGCTGTAAACATTATTCCTCCGGATACACCAACAATAGTATATAATGCACACAATAATAACCTGTAAAGCTACCCATATCTATATATATATGTGTGTTCTGTACATCCACTTAGGCACTATAGCTAGTCTCCCGCACAGATACACTAATTACTATATGCATGTACCTACACCGTACACATAACAGTATCCCACACAGATACATGTGTGCAAAATTCACACCCTGGCATTAAATTTGCAGATCACTAGATGCATGCCAGTAGCCTTATCACTTTAATCGCACCCAGAATTTCAACATGCACCGATATCCTAAATATTTCAAGCATACATGTAGTATACAGTATGCATATTCTGAATTTACAGCACACTGTGAAAGCTAAAGCATAACCAGTATGTTTACATTTTGAAGGCATTCACCTCTAAATAAATCAACATTCCTTACAGATATTTAGTCCAGAATTACAGAACTTGGTCAAAACAGCATCCCACACAGATAACCATGACCAGGCAAGCGTGCGAATCTATAAATATAAGTAAAAAATTCACCTGATGGCAAAGCAAGCATATGTACATTTTATAAAGTGTGACTGCTCGATAAGCTGTCCGTATGTATATATATATATAGTACAACCCACAAAAAAGAAATATATTAACAAATTTTGTTAATTAAGCTTAAAACAACCAGGCGGCTGAAATTGGATAGTAGAGTTTATGATGCACAGACCTAATATAAATGAACTGCATGTGGGCGACTGATAAAATTTATATATATACCCCAAAATGTACTGTTTACCTTGCCACACAGGTGTTCATTAAAGAATTGAAGTTGTAGTATATATACCTATACATATGTACAGTTGAGCATGGGTGCCCACCACAACAACCCACTTGCAATGACATAAGGTATATAAATGAATAAATATACAGCATATACTTAATATATGCAAAGTAAAACCAAAAGTATGACCTTATTTCTTGTTAATGTAACATACCAGCTCTCAGTCTCCTCACTGCAGATACCAGTAACGCCCTGATGTTATTGAAATATTTTTTATTTCCCTGGTCATTTAGATGGACCCCATCTGTGTCAAACACTGCAGCTTGGTTCTCAGATGACCAAAAACCTGTCATGCGGTGAAACACCACCCCATCCATATTTTTAACGTAGCTGTCCAGTCGCCTATTGAGTTCATCAACCCGCTCGTTAAACCAAACAGTGTCAACAGCATAACGGATGGGGCGCGAAGGGGGGAGTCGGTGTAATATTTGGCACACTATCACCTCTTTAACACCAAGTGAATATCTCAACGTGACTGTCAGATCAATAATACATTTAAAGATATCGTCCACTGAAGAATTCGCCTTGCACAGATCGTTTGAAGCTGTCTGTAAAACTACAATATCTGGATCACTGCTTTGAACTAGGGCGACCCCCCTCCGTCCTATTGTTTTCGTTCCAGCTCCCCCAAATCCCTCCAAGTTCACCACAATATCGTCGCGAGCCAAGTTAAAATTATCGTCGACTCTATCGTTACAAGGGTCCTGTATATATTGACGTAATCGCCTGACGAAAGAATGTCCTAGCATCAATGCAGATGCAGGCATCGTGAATCAAAACACCTATGTGGCGTCCACATGTAAAATACGAAACTTGTAAACAAAGGAGCTGATTTTGGCGCGCTGGGCTAACCATGCATCAAAATTCCAAAAAGACACTAATTGCGTCGTTACTTACGGCTTTCACACAGTTCGATCTCTTCTATGATAATGTGGAACCACTGTACGTTGTTCAAAACATCATATTCGCAATAATAAACAAATAGCGTTGAGAAACTGTGGAGTGCAAAAATCAGCTGTTGTTGACAAAATGGATGATCGACGTCACGTGACCTCTTATTTTCGCTGGGTCACGTGACGCGACCAGGGGCCCCCAATTGGGGGTACCCAATGGGTTACCGAAGAGGACTTCTTAATTTAAAACTCGCCACCCCCAGCCGACACAGAGAATACATTGATTACACAACTACATAAATTCACAAATTAATAAAGTAATAAACAGAGGTTATAAATTACTTTATGTGAACATAAATACAAATATTTCGTTTGGCTTTTGTATCGCGAATGTATTTGACATCGGAGAAGGTCTGGGGAGTGCTGGTAAAGCCGCACCTCATAGTCTCCGTCATCACTTAAATGTTCGGCGATGTAACCAGGAGCCAGAGATATCTGATACGTTCCACACGTAATGGTTCTCAAGTAATCGAGATCGAGACGGGGAAACAGTACGGAAGATGCATCCATCTTGACAAAATCGGCCCTTGCCCGTCTAGATAGATCCGGATCTGTCTTGACTCTCTGAGCTAAACCATTCGGTGTTGTCAGTCAAACGGTCCTTTATACGTTCAGCCATTAGCCTATCTTTGGCATCTCTCTCTGGAGATCTATGGTAGATCGGTCCTCTATAACCATTCAGACAGGCTGTGACGGTTCGAAGCAAAGCCTCAATGACATTGATAAAGCTGTCGGAAGAACGTCCAGTGTTTCAGACGACCATGATAGGATTCCACAATCCACCTCGATTTGGTGATAGTTCTGTCAAGATTTGCTTGGACGTCAGAATGTTGACTTTGACCGTGTTTCAGGTATGACGGCTTGCTAGCATTGAGGCCAGAGGCTTCGAGAACTTGTAGGACATCTCTAAAACCTCGGTCAACGACAACATTGTCATCTGGTTGTAGCCAAGTAACTAGCTTGTCCATGACATCTTTTGTTATTGTAGCATCATTTTCGCTGCCAGTGAATGGTCCTACTGTGTCCAGAATGTAGCCATCTAGTAAGGCGATGCTCATGAATTTGAGATAGTTTCTCTCTTTCTGGCTAGGACATTCTCTGGAGCTTGTGGTTGAAGCTTTTCTGGATATAAATATAGGTGCCATCTAATATGGCAGTGGCTTTATCTCCAAAAAATGCTTCTGAAAAGACAGTATTGTGCCCGAGCAACTGTTCTCTTGTCAAGTGATCCGGCCCTAGCAATTGTGGGTCTATCGATGTGTCTAATGCTTGTACTATGGAGTGGAAAGTTTTGGACACACTTGACTTGGAAATTCCAAAAGGAGAAGAACACTGACTCCAGGAAATGTCGGTTTTCAGTTTTACCCAGAACAGTAGTAGTGCATCGTGTGTAGTCTTGGTATATATACCAGATGAAAGATATGGGGAACAGTGATAGTGGATTTCGAGGAACTGATCTTTGGACCAACCTGTCCAGGCCATGCATGCCAAGTCATCAAGAGAAGAAAAGCTTATTGCAAACGCAGACTGGTTCTGTGAAAGGACGTGCGACACTTCTAAGAGGTCATTAATGATTTCGGACGATTTTGATGGTAACTGAGATTCCAAGGAACCTCTACCATCAAGGACTACCTCTGTAGACGGATCTAAGTCGTTACCAATAAGGTGAATGGAGCAGACGCGGGATGAGGTGGGGCACCACAGATTGTGTGAATAGATCAGGTGATGTCTGATTTTGTTCCATTTATTGCAAAGGTAACAAGACAGAGACAGCATTTTTTGTGTGAAGATGATCCATTCAAAAGATCATGAAGGGTCAGCAACGGCAGGATATGGGACGGGGAGTCGTCTTCTCTATTTTCTGGTTCTCCTCGGTTTCAGGTTCAGGCTGATTTTTGTCCGAAGATACTTCATGTAGCACTTCTGGCAAATGAGTGTTTGTTCCTTTGCTGACAACAATCCTTGTTGCACCAGCGTATCTAGGAGCCATTAATATTGTGGACTATTAACATTGCGAGCACTTCTGTTCTTATTGCCACTACGTTTCTTGAAGTATAGTTGACAGCCTTCTCCAACACATTTACCCTCCATCTTGAAACAATAACGATTGGTTTATGAAGCGTCGATAAAGTAACAAAATAGCAATTATGCGAAAATGTGTGATAATAACGAATTGATTGATTAATTAGAACAAAATAAAGTATTTCATATGGATAATCTATCTAAAGGATGTGGCGTGGTCGGCAGGCACAAAGAAAGTGAAACAAGTCAGGGTCCCAACCCTGACAGAGCCACAACGCTTTGGAGATGGGACAATAAAACAAGGAAAGTGAGACAAGAATAGCTAGCGTCCAGTCAATGATTCCGTAAACGTATAGACAAAGACAAGAAGATACGGATAAATGTTTAAGGTCACACGATCAGAAAATTCAGAAGAGGACAACTTGAGATAGAAAAGTATTTATGTATCAGGGTGTCCTCAGTGTAAATCTTTATATCGATACTGTTTATTTAGTTGTTTGATATCATAAAACTGTCACGAAAATAATCGCTCTGATATTCAATATAAAATTTTGTATATAATAAGCTATATAATAGGGTTTCAGACAAGGTTGTTACGCATTTCCCCTTTTCTTTCAATTTACAACCACATTCAGTCGGTGATATGAGAACGTTCCACCACATGGAATTAGCTGATTTTTGGTACACATATGAAACAAGTTAAGCTCTATCCGATTTTGTGATGAAAATTTGCATCCAAAACTATATAACGGGAGAAAATTGCAATTTTATGGCATTTTTTCCCCTTATTGTGTCTCTGCAAGTGCATTTTCATCCGAGAATTTTTTTTTTTTATGTTTTATGAATAAACACGATGTTTTGCAAATATTTATCAAAAAAAAATTATACTATGTTGCTAATTACAATTTCGAGATAACCTTCTTTTATTTGCGACCTTGTGTCTTTAAAGCTCAAAATAACAACTTTATAAAAATACATTTTCACTGAAATTATGAAATCCGGGTGTCGGAAAGGTGTAAAATTATTCTTCGGAAAAGAAAAAAACTGTAGTGGAGCTAGATAAGAAATTATACGGGGGCAGGCTCCTATGGAGAATTAACATTACTGGAAACAGGCCCTTTGCATCATTTCTTATGGCAATTAAACAACTATTGCAAAAAAATGTTTTTTTTTCTGCCAATATACTATAGTAAACTTAACCCCCTCCACAGGGGGAGATGCAAGACCCCAGAGTCATGAAATTCACAATTTTGTTAAGAACCTTAAAACCCTTCCATCTATGAAGAGTATTTGATTCTACCATATCTGGGAGAAGAGAAGAAGATTTTTGAAATTTTTGTTAATTTGACCCTTTTTGGCCCCGCCCTCCAGCACCTGGGGGTCAACTAGGGCCAACATGTACATACCATCAAAGTGTCATCCCATGCTGATAATTTGATACAAGTTAGAATGAATTCCAATACAAATCCAACAAATAATAGTCAAAAATGTGATTTCCCTATATACACTATAGTAAAGTTTACACCCATCCCAGGGGCAAACGTGAGACCCCAGGGTCATGATTTTCACAATTTTGGTAAAGCACCTTAAGACCCTTCTATCTATGAAGAGTATTTGATTCTACCATATCTGAGAGTAGAGGAGAAGATTTTTGAAGTTTTAGTCAATTAGACCCTTTTTGGCCCCGCCCCGCATGCCCCTGGGGGTTGGGGACCATACAATTCACAATTTTGGTTCACCCTCAGCCATTGAAGCTTCCTGTAAAATTTCATTGAATTTAGTTCAGCGGTTTTTGAGAAGAAGTTGAAAATGTAAATTGTTTACGACGGACGACGCACGACGCCGGACAAAAGGCGATTGCAATAGGTCAACTGAGACTTCGTCTCAGGTGACCTAAAAAAGCACACATAAAAGCACGTCTTTTAAAAAACATAGCTGTTCATAAATGTAAAATTTATGATACCAGACCAGATAATCCCTCCAGAGTTAGATTGACTTGCTTGACATAACAAGTACTAATTAGATTCAATAAAAATAGTTAATTGTTTTCTGACATTTAAATTATGTATGTATTGTCAGTGTGTGTGCTATGTTTAGCTCACCTGCCCAAAGTGCAAGTGAGATTATGAGGGAATGGCGTTTGGTTTAAATCTGACCCCCATCCTTTGACCTGAGGGGTTGGGCCCAATAGAAAAATATAGTATATTCCTCAAACCCTTTCCTCTTCTTTAGAAATAATATTGTCCAGGTCTGAAGTATCCTTTTCATTACTTTATGAACCGTGGGTCTGAACCGCCTGAGAGGCGGGGCCAAATAGAAAAAAACATAGTCAATTCTTCCTTATTTCTGAATGACAGAATACTGTTAAAAATCTGGTCTGAAGCATCTTTTGGTTAAGAGGAATACATTTTGTATAAATGGATCGTCTGGCCTCCTTTGGGCCTGAGGGGCGGGGCCCAATAAGGATTTTTTTTTAAAATCCAACTCCAGGAATAAAAGGATTTGGATGGAATGTGATCTACAATTTCTTTTGTGAAGGGGATGGATTTCAGTTTGTATAAACCGTGGGTATGACCCCATGGTGCCTGAGGGGCGGGGTTTAACCAAATGCTAATAAGGACAATGAAGTAAATTCTTTAAAAGTCTTATTCTGTGGTAATGATAGGATATCGTTCTAATTTGGTCAGAAATACCTTTGAGTAAAAGGAACTTACAAAAAAATGAATACAAACCGTGGGTCTGACCTCCCTGTGGCCTGAGGGGCTGGGCCCGGCCCGGCCAAATAGGTCCTTCTTCTTTAGAAATGAAATAATTTGTCCTTAACTGGTCTGAAGTATCCTTTGGTGAATAAAATAATTTTGTTTAAATGATAGGTCTAATCATCTAGGGCCTTAGGGGTGTGATCAAATAAGGGAATGTTGAAAATGTCTCGTAACCTTTTTTTCTGATGAAGGAAAAACTGAAAGCTGTCCTTATAAAATGTTATGCATTTTTGACTGAATTAGATTCATTTTGGATAAATGGTTGGTGTCTAACCTCCTTGGGACTGAGGGACTGGGCCAAAGAAAGGAAATTCTTTAAAATCCTTCTTCTAAATGAATCGACAAGATCATTTCCAAATGTTATTGAAGGTGAGTTGTATAAACAGTTGGCTGACCCACCTTAGTTCCTTCGAGGTGGGGTCCAATCCTTCTTTCTGTCGAAAGACAGGATATTACCGAAACTTAATCTGAAGAGGCCTTGAATGAAAAGGGATTTAATTGTTTTATCCCATGGGACGGACCCCCTGCTGGCCAGATAGGGGAAATGTAATTAAATTCTTCAAAATCCTTTTTCTTAAAGAAATCGGAAATATGTCAATCTGTCCAAGACAGATTTGAAACAACTGTATACAGGTGAGCGATACAGGCCTTCTGGGCTTCTTGTTTCATTTACTTTGTCATGCATCTTTTACTTTCACTGGTTATTGTTCCAGTGAGAATATGCAATATTGCAGCATCAGTCGTCCACACATAATTTTTGCTTTTCTTGCAAGAAAATTGTTTGTTGGTTCTACATCGATGCCCCCGTAAACAGCTTTATTTCGATGCAACAAAAGACTAGAAAATGCCTGCCCCCGCCCCCCCCCCCCCCCCCAACTTGTGAAATTAGCATTTGTTCTCATTTAAAACGAGGGATGTTATGTTATCATCTCTGCTATCATGTTCCATTGAGACCAATTAAATATAACAAAGTAAATACTTGATATGATTTAAACCAATCAGATGGCTTGGGCGGCCATCTTGGATGCTTTATCCATGAACAAGGCTCACAACTGTAATCAAACGTATTATGTATGCACAGTTTAGTGATAATCACAATAGTAATTGCAAAGATTAGCCGGTTACATTACCACGGGACGAGACGCGACTCGACGGGACAGACATTGGTAACACTAAATGCCTCCCATATTTCATGGCGGGGTATAGCATCAGAAACTTTCGATTCAATGTGGTGACAATGAAGCTTGTGAAAACTAGAACTGGAAGCCAATAGCATCATACAAAATTGTTATACCCCATCGGTGCAGTGTGACACACCCAATGAGAATTACAAATTTATTCTTTTGTACAAATTATAATAAACAGTATTAAATAAGATTCAGAACCTACCTGTATATTTCTGCTGTTATTCGTTTTATTTTTTACTTTTTTATTTTCAAAATGTAAAATGAAATAGGTTACGTCTAAGCCTGTTACACATCTGTCAAAAGTTCCAATCTATACATAAAAGAAAAGGTTACTTTTGGGAAATCGTGGTACATTAAAAACAAATATCGCCATTACAATTGGCACAAACCTATACTTCTAAGCAATACATTGTGTATGTCCTACATTATAGTCCAGACCAATCTCAACTTGACTGTAGTCATTGATAAGTCGCAACGTTTGCCAAAGTTTCAATAAAAGTTATCAAGGTTTGATGAATAAGGCATTTGCACGAATTCAGTGTATAGTGACCAAATTACCAGGACACCCAAATAACAAATAAAAATACTTGCACATCTAAGACTGGTCCCTATCGTCCCTTTGTTTATTTTAAAACGGTTCAGAAGTGTGTGACGAAATCTTGTCGAGTAAATCGTTGCCTGCTTACCAAGGTAACCACAATTTCCCTAAAATATATCAGTTTACATGTATAAGAGTTGTCAGAATTTTTTTTCCACAGACGGACAGACAGCTTATTCCAGTACATCTCCTAACCTCGTTTCGCGGGGATACAATTAGGATACATTTATCAAAACTAACAAAAATTTATTAAAGCAAATATTTATGCATTAGGCTTAACTACATCATTTATTTGTGAAAATTCATTTATATTAAATGTGGAACTAAGCCAATCTGATGTCAATTAGATAAAGAATTAGCCATTTTGAAAGAATAAAATACCATAGAAATATTCACTTGTTTGTAAAGTTTTGGATGTTATCCCTGCTTTCCCCTTATATGTAAAGGTAATATTAATTGATAGATGGTAACATTACTAACATTACTCCTTTTAATCTGGTTTTAGTTCTTGATTATATTTTTGTATTTTTCCCCAAACCTTGTACAGGTCGTTAACAAAATAATACTAAAAAGATGCTTAAAATAGTGTTGGTACATTGCACTATCGTGTGCAAAATAATACGTTGTTGCAGCATCTGGTTAAGGCAACAGGTCAACTGGTTTTAGTTCTTGATTATATTTTTGTATTTTTCCCCAAACCTTGTACAGGTCGTTAACAAAATAATACTAAAAAGATGCTTAAAATAGTGTTGGTACATTGCACTATCGTGTGCAAAATAATACGTTGTTGCAGCATCTGGTTAAGGCAACAGGTCTTCTTCTTGCTGTTCACCTTAAAAGTACCTCTATTTTCACAGCTACATTGTGAGCAACTGATTTTGATCTAGCTTTGGATGAAATGGGATAAAATAACAAGGTATTACCTTCATCGACTGGTTGTCACTTCTGCAAATGATTGAATAACGAATTTTTATGTTTCAGTATAGGTACCTGGTACCCACCTTTCAAAAAATATAAAAATAAATTCTGTTGACTATGATATTGCTTATTTGACTGAACTATAAGGAGGATATGTCTATATTACAGGAGAACGTAACACTGGGTTAAACATTACCGTGGGAGAGACATCAGGAGGAGTCCAAAGGTTGTGTCTGTATTACCCTGTGGGAACTGGATTCATTGGCGAGATGAAGACATTCCACTGCACACAGCCATTGACCGGACGGTTTGTACGGATATCACGAAAACAACCGGTAATAAACGCATGCGAGATCGAAATATATGGCTACCAGCTGGACTAATGCTTAACGGCATTTTTGTTTGCATACGTTGACACACTTGCTACCACGGTGTACGGAGATGCTGTTTCTACAAATTAATACTATAAATGATTCATTTTTTGGCGTTTATGTATAATTTGCATACCGTCATATATGTATGTATAAACAGTTTTGGGACGAGTTTTGATAACTAAGGTGATTACTCTTTTTTGATTTCTACCAATACGGGACTCTAAAACAAGACGACGTACGCAGTCATAGACGTCAAAGCAGGTGTTCTGCTTGAGCATGAGAACGGTTTCATGAATACAGGCCAAGGTCACGAGTTAGCGATATCTCGTGATAATGATGTTGTAATTCCTCGGAATCTGGCGCCTGGTCGTAGTAAATATACAACGTAACATTGGTTTGACTTTCACATACAAACATAAATTGGGCCCTGCTATCGAGCTTTGCCAGATGAATGAATTAATAAACACAAGCGGTTTAGTTCCACCCTCTTTCCGTGATTTCCCCCAGGCCACGCACTCACCTTTTATACACACCTCCCCCCTCCCCCCCCACCACCACCACATACAAACATTAATTGGGCCCTGCTATCGAGCTTTGACAGATGAATAAGTTAATAAACACAAATGGTTAAGTTCCACTTCTCGTTTTGATTTATTAATATCCCAAAAGTTTCACCAAGCATACAGTTACAGTGAAATACAGCAACAGCACCGCTCTGCAGCACCCTCTCTCCGTGATTTCCCCAAGGCCACTAGATCCCCGCGCGCTCTCTCCGTGATTCCCCCAGGCCACTAGATCCCCGCACCCTCTCTCCGTGATATCCCCTAGGCCACTAGATCTCCGCACCCTCTCTCCGTGATTTCCCCCAGGCCACTAGATCCCCGCACGCTCTCCCCGTGATTTCCCCCAGGCCACTATATCCCCGCGCGCTCTCTTTGTTATTTTCCCCAGGCCACTAGATACCCGCACGCTCTCCCCGTGATATCCCCCAGGCCACTAGATCCCCGCACGCTCTCCCCGTGATTTCCCCCAGGTCACTAGATCCCAGCACCCTCTCTCCGTGATTTCCCCCTGGTCACTAAATCCCAGCACCCTCTCTCCGTGATTTCCCCAAGGTCACTAGATCCCAGCACCCTCTCTCCGTGATTTCCCCCAGGTCACTAAATCCCAGCACCCTCTCTCCGTGATTTCCCCCAGGCCACTAGATCCCAGCACCCTCTCTCCGTGATTTCCCCCAGGTCACTTGATCCCCGCACCCTCTCTCCGTGATTTCCCCCAGGCCGACACCAGTCACAACCGGCCAGAACAAGTTCCTCCCTTCAATACACATACGAGACAATCAACTAGTACTAATACATGATACAATGTAGTCCATTCACCATATAATACACACACATGTTTCACACCCCAGCTCTGGCCAACAGTAACACAATCCCCGTTACATATTCACTCCAGTATATATATATATGTAATGAAGTGTCTCTTCCCGGTATGCAAATAACACCCTCAATGCATCTCAGTTCGCCACGCCACTACGTTGCATCGATATGACTTAGAAGGACGGTTGGTAATGTTCGCAAAACGATTGTGTGCACAATTTGACAATGCTGTATTAACGTTGTACAGACGTTGTCGCCACGTTTTATTTATATTTTGATTTACACAGTGGGCCGTTGCAACTATCTCACTACAGTATATAATACAATATGGTTTGTCAATGCCAGCAGATAAACCTTTGTTACAAACCATACACTGCAATCAGATAAAATACAACAACGCAGCGTCTAAAAAGCAAATGTTGAATTGTCAATCATTGTTATTCCACAAAGTCAGTTTCTACGTCAAAACGTTAGCATTCATATATCAATTGTAATGGCACTTGTTAAAGATGTTTAGTTCATAAAAATACCCTTTTGTCTATTTTGTCCAAACCTGGTTTGGTTCATCTTACGTCCTAGTCAGGGCGGCTATTAAGTACAGCCTTCCAACCCCGACCCCCTGTATATGCAGTGGGTCGGGGGGAGTAACAGGGAGTAACAGGAAGGAGTGGTTAAGAAAGAAGGAAAATATGGAATCCCATATACGAATCAAGCAATGTAAGTACAATTCCTTTTCCAGATGTCGTTTGAATTTAAATCTTGACAGCGCGGGACACTTGCCCTTAGGATAGGATGAACCTATACAACAAAACCAACAAGACAGGTCACACCACAAGGGCGTAACACGGATGTAATTCGGTGTGTGTAGCGGCGGAAAACACGTGACTTACAAACTAACAGATCACAGGCTATACAGTAACGGAGCAACAATATGGATCTACATTCAAATCAGATCGGTTTGACGTGTATATATTTTAGATTTCAAAAAAAAAAAAAAATAATAATAATAATAAAAATTAAAGGCAAGGCAAGTTGTATTGTTTTATGACCATACAATTTAGGAATAACAACATTTCTCTGGCTTATATACAAGAAAATATATGCATTTCAAAAAACAGTTTTGGTAGTGCATAAATACTCCGTTCACAGATGAAATCTTCATTACAAACCATGTACCGCAATCAGATTAAATACAACAACGCTGCCTTTGTTGTATACACTACATGTATATCCCCGCCCAATATATTATAGATGTTTGACAGACGAGGCAAGTTGTATTTTTATGTACATGTATATACAATGTAATTTAGGAATAACGGCACCATTAATCAGGCTTATATACAAGAAAATATATGCATTTAAAAATTCAGTTGTGGTAGCGCATAAGTAAACATGTTCACATAACTGTGTAACAATCATTCTTTCCGCTTTGTGCTTCTCTCCGCACGCACCAACGATAACGTACAATAGTTTCATCAATGATATTGCGATATTACGCAGTGAAAACAATTCTCAACCCCTAGTACTATAGATTCGCATCATACTAATTGCAATCAATCTTATTGTAATATGGTATATATTTAAATTTGTTTTGTAACTATATAAAGCTACATATATACTTAACATTATGTAAATAGTTTATAGATATACACCAAGCATTAAACTGTACAAATAGTTTGCTTCCATATGTAGGTAGGTATAAAGATAAAATAAATAAAAAAAAGACGACCGACTTCCACACGCTTTCAGAGGATTCTGGGCAAAAGAGGCAGGTCAATCAGAACTATGGGCGCCATCTTTGTCTCATTGAAAACTATTCTGTATCTGTGTGCGAAATGAAGATTGACAGTTTTGAGTATACTATTTAGTATGTTTACTTATGAGAGACAATGACCCGGTTCTCATTTCGTATTTGCATATTTGCATGACGGGTGTCGTCGATGAAGCAGAAGACGCTTACTCTTCCGGAACACCTGGTCTTATTCTCTTGTACTTTTACAAGGATCCCCATGTTAATATGTCCTTTGTTCATATTTTGCCTCTAGTTTAATAGATTTTTATTTCGGATTATTGTTATGTGAACGCTTCGGTTTCTACGGTATTTTTTTAAAAACATTTTTCAGTCAGAATGGAAATTTAATATGCCATCGATAAGTGTTTTTGTTAATTTACATTTTATATAATAAACATAATATACAATTTATCAAAATTTAATTTATATTATTTCCGGAAAATATATAAAGCCCCTAGGGAATTTTGAACACGGAGCCGAACTGGATATAGGAGAATTTGACGGAAACGTCTACACCATAGTTTAAGTGTCGGGCGAGTGTTCACTAAGTTTGAAAGGATTTTATATATGTATGTACAATGATTTTATCTGAATAATGTATCTATGTTCGTTTGTGGCTGGGACTTTACGTCCTTGTCCCGGTTATAACTGAGCCTAGGACAGAAAAAGAGAAGTCAGGATTTTTGATGCAATTCCGCTTTTTAGAGGGTACCAAAATAGTTCTAATCAGAGGATTATTCGGTACTGACGTACTAGTAGCTATACATTAGGGGTTTACAATTTTGAGTGTCACTTAAAGCCTTACTGTAGTCTTAACCTATAACCTAAATTGTATACTCCTTGGCGGCTAGCAGTTAGCCTACTCTTTTACGAAAACCAGCGGAGTGATTGGTAACGGGGTGCATAAGAATGTACATTAGAGTAGAAAGGTGCTGTAAAGTAACTGCTGGGGTTGTGTTAATTAAACAATTTTAGTTAAGTGATCTATGTGGTTTGATATGTTTAAAATTTTAAAGGCCCAATATACGTAACTGTTGGCAAAACGTGAAGCGAAAATCAAGCCTAATAACTTTTTTATATTTGCAAATCTAATTAAGATTAACTGATATCAGCAATATTCAAGATGAATTCTTAAACAGTTACCGGTACAGCAACAGTTAAAACGCGGTATTTGTAAACACGCGTCCATTTTGAACTGTCTTCTATTGATGGAAGATCTAATCAGGACAGACAACAAAACCCTTGCCAAATCTTTTAATTTCCCTTTCAGATATATTGACGATGTGTATATACCCTTCTGAACTTGAAATAAAGGACACAACAAACTCTTCTACATCAGTTTCTTACTTCGATCTCTTCTTAAACTACGACAAACATGGACAGCTTACTGTTAAGCTATACGATAAACGTGACGATGTCAATTTTTCGATCGTGAAATTTCCATATCGTTAGAAACATTCTGTATCTTTAATCGTCGATGAAGAAGAAGACGCTTACTCTTCCGGAACACCTGGTCTTAATCTCTTTTACAGGGGTCTTCATGTAAATATTTCCTTTGTCCATATTTTGCCCTTGGTTTAATCGATTTTGAGTTTGGATTATGATTTTGTTAACGCTTCGGTATTATCTTATCTATTTTCAAACCTCGGCTTGTTGTTTAAGTGAGCCCCACCTGAATTATTTTCAATTATTTGGATTTTTCCGTCAAGAGTTTCTTGTTAGTTACCGCTCAGGTTTATTTCGTTTTAGGCTTATTTTTGCATGGTTATCAACTGGATTTTTTTCAAATTGTTTCAGAATCTCGACAAATTTCCTTAAGTTACGTTTATTGGGCCTTCAATAGTGTTTTTGTGTAATTGATAGAGTAAAAGTATATGTTTGTAAGAAATGCCATTTATGTTATTTAAAGAATGCATATATTATCTTTTGGAAAAGTTAAATGAATTAACATATTCATACTTAATATTTAGAAATTGTTATATTTATTAATATCAATATCTATGTGCATTTGATGGGGTAAGATAGATATATGTTATATACTAGCATTTGTCGAAGGAGTTATTTCTGAAATTCCCTTTCTTTATGTTGAGTATGCGATGCATGATTGGTTGCATTGATATTTATGTTTTAAATTTATTCTGTCTACAGGGTTTCTTAAGAGGATGAAAATAAACTTGGTCAAGTATCTATATCTGGAGTCTTTGTTTTGATGTGTACAGTGTAAGCCCCAGTAACATTATTTAACTTCAGTTTCTATTCTCACCCCGTTACATAAGGAACGGCAATGGCACTGATTCGCATCCCAATCAGATAACCAGCCTTCGCCGGCAAATACCTGGCAACTGCCCTAGAACAGCCTCAAATATCGATTTTGTGCTTTGAGTATTGGTTGTCATAAACAGCAAGTCATCTAAATAAATCTATATACATGTAAGTTCATCCTTTTGTAGGTGGTAATTAGTGCAATGTTGTCACCACCGTTTTGTTTAAACTTTGTTGTAATCCTCAAGTTCTTCGTAAACATTTTCATCATCATCTTCAGGAAAGCCATTGTTTGCACCAGTACTACGATTTATTTCACTACAATGTTCATGTTCCGCTTTAGCCACCGTTTCCACGTAATAGTAGTCTTGTTGGCCAGTTCCAAGATCGTCATCTATGGTTACATCCTCGTAAATGTCAGCAGTAATGCTCGCCTGTTGTTGGTTTTCATTCTCTCTTTCATGTTCACGGCTGCAAAGACGTGCTTCAGGCACGACATTATCAGTGTGAAGATTTACATCATCACATTGCCCATGTTCTGCTCCAGGCTTTTCCATGTAATAATAGTCGTCTTGTTTTCCCGTTGCAGCGTTTGCTACATCATCGTAGGTTTTACCAGTATCGCTTGCCTCTCGTTGGTTTTCATTCTCGCTGGTATCTTGTTTGCCCATGGCGACGTATCTAAAAGTGTTACATAAACAAATAGTTTAATTCATTGTTCCCCCTGCACTTCTCTTGTTCAACCCCGACACCTCCTTATAAGACAGCAAGCTCTGTTTACTCAGAGAAAATGACACAACAAGGTATTGGCGGAAAATGGCTCATCTCTTCAATGGCCGAATATTTATTTTACTTATTTTAAAAAAAATGTTAACACCTTTTAAAATTGCATTGCTTTATTAGTAAAGGTGCGGCCTATAAATAAAGCGCCCTACACTTATAAATAAATCGTAAAGTACAAAATCTGCTGCGAGCCGGCTGCACCAACCAGAATCAGTGAGGTAGGTTTATCCAATGCTTAGACCAGCTGGCCAGGTGTTGTCTCACCATGAGGCCTTACACTAACCTAATAAGGTAACTAACTTAATAAGGTAATAAACATACAAACAAAACATATAAATATATTCATTTTATAAAGGGTGAGGTGGGAGGGTTCAACCAGTTTTTTTCTAATACAGGAAAACAAATACGGTTAAGAGTCTTTTGATTGCATCGATGGTGTAAAGATGGCGGTCAGCCAGATATTTGATCTGGCCCCAAACAGGTTCACATGCTGAAACAGGGGTCAGTGATCACGTGATACAGTATTAGCCAATTAAATTGTGCTCCAAGATAAAATGCCGGCATTTTTTATTAGTAAAGGTGCGGCCTATAAATAAAGCGCCACAGGACATCATAAAAGTGAAACGTTATGATGACGCCGCCACCCTTGTACTGCATATATTACCAAATTTAAAAGGTGCAGCACATGTGTGTGTTACGTCATTTTTTAGATAATACAGTTGTCATATTGAATACAGCACTATTAAAATTCCAAGTTTGTCGAATTTTAAAACCTAACGTGTGAAATTATGAAGCTGACAAACATAAGCAATATTATATACTACAAAAGTACTATATGAACGCAACGCGTATTAATGGTATGTTTTCATTAAATTTTTACAGGTGAAATTTCGAAAATTATTCATTCTATAAAAGTGATATTTTTCACTAGTGAAAAATATCACTTTATCGGATTTGACCAATCAGAACGCTGCTTATAAACGACGTTTGGGAAGATCAAAAGCTGACACATTAGATTTTTACATAAAAGTGTAATAAACAGAATAGCTAACAGTATCTTCAGTAATTCCAAACATATTTCACTCGTGTGGCTAATGTTTTAATATTTTTCACTCGTGCTGCCCACTCGTGAAAAATATCAAAATATTAGCCCCACTCGTGAAATGTATTTGGTATTACTGAAGACACTGTTAGATATCCTCTATATACTCACGGTCGTGTTGTTCTCTCAGACCGTTCGTTGTGAAATGTGACAGTATTGCCTGCGGAAACAAAATACCTATATTTACAAAAACCAAAACAAAAGAAAAAAAAAATATAACGAAAAGTTAGTTAACGTAGATTTGACATGGTAGTCATGACACCAGATGATTGTAAACCTAGTGTTCACATACTGCTTTATTTACTAAAGTATAATATTCATTATGGGTAAGTCGTTGCAGTGCAACATGTAAAAACAGACAAATATTTAATCCGAATCCCTGTCTATTCTGACCTTACCGTTTGGTCACGGCCTTGTTCAACTGATCTTTGTATATGATTCCTTGACCAAACAACCTGTTCGTATCGGTCGTCATATTTTTTAACCATTCAACCTAAACAAACACCTCGACGACTTCAATTGCCGACTATTCAATATTATTGCATGACATGATAAACAGAGATATGTACTAGCATCTTCAGATTTGGTATTAGTTTTCCATTACAGTGTTACAAAGACGATCTGTATTTGAAATACGCTTCCGACTTACACACACACACACACACACACACACACACCCACCACACACACACACATCCACACCTTCATACAGACACACGTAACACGACACGATTAAAGCATTATACACTTGAATGTTGGTGGTAACTAATCACCTTTAAAGGTCGCACATAACCACACTATTGGGGTGGGGATATATCTATGTGATTCCCTTCCCCGTTTGTTTATGGATATGACTTGCAATCAAATTAGCTATTTAGGCCTAAGTATGGAACATATCCTTCCATTCCGTTGGAAGAAGAAGGATTTCCAAGAAAAAAATATATTTCCCCTTTTGGTCCTGTCCCTCAGGTTTCAGACAAACCATTTATACCAAGTGATTCCCATTCACACAAGGATGTTTCAGACCAAATCGTTTCAATCCTACTGAATAGGAATTTAAACACATACCAATTTCCCCCTTTTTCAGCCCTCCCATCCCGCCCCTGGGGGCAAGACTCGCAATTAATACTTAAATAATTTCCTTCTACCCAATAGTGTTCAGATGTATGTGTTGATTGGAAGACTGTGGTATATTGGTGTAAGCCCCATGTGATCGTGTTACGGTATATTGCTGTTAGCCTTCGTGTGATCCTGTTGCGGTATATTGGTGTAAGCCGCCACGTCTTCGTGTAAGCCTCCATGTGATCATGTTGCGGTATATTGGTGTAAGCCTCCATGTGATCATGTTGCGGTATGTTGGTGTAAGCCTCCATGTGATCGTGCTGCGGTATGTTGGTGTAAGCCTCCATGTGATCATGTTGCGGTATATTGGTGTAAGCCTCCATGTGATCTTGTTGCGGTATGTTGGTGTAAGCCTCCATGTGATCGTGTTGCGGTATATTGGTGTAAGCCTCCATGTGATCGTGCTGCGGTATATTGGTGTAAGCCTCCATGTGATCTTGTTGCGGTATGTTGGTGTAAGCCTCCATGTGATCTTGTTGCGGTATATTGGTGTAAGCGCCCTGTGTTCGTGTAAGCCTCCATGTGATCATGTTGCGGTATGTTGGTGTAAGCCTCCATGTAATCCTGTTGCGGTATATTGGTGTAAGCCTCTATGTGATCGTGCTGCGGTATATTGGTGTAAGCCTCCATGTGATCATGTTGCGGTATATTGGTGTAAGCGCCCTGTGTTCGTGTAAGCCTCCATGTGATCATGTTGCGGTATATTGGTGTAAGCCTCCATGTGATCATGTTGCGGTATGTTGGTGTAAGCCTCCATGTGATCTTGTTGCGGTATGTTGGTGTAAGCCTCCATGTGATCATGTTGCGGTATGTTGGTGTAAGCCTCCATGTGATCATGTTGCGGTATATTGGTGTAAGCCTCCATGTGATCTTGTTGCGGTATGTTGGTGTAAGCCTCCATGTGATCTTGTTGCGGTATGTTGGTGTAAGCCTCCATGTGATCATGTTGCGGTATGTTGGTGTAAGCCTCCATGTGATCATGTTGCGGTATGCTGGTGTAAGCCTCCATGTGATCTTGTTGCGGTATGTTGGTGTAAGCCTCCATGTAATCATGTTGCGGTATATTGGTGTAAGCCTCCATGTAATCATGTTGCGGTATATTGGTGTAAGCCTCCATGTGATCATGTTGCGGTATATTGGTGTAAGCGCCCTGTGATCATGTTGCGGAATATTGGTGTTAGCCTCCATGTGATCATGTTGCGGTATATTGGTGTAAGTCTCCATGTGATCGTGCTGCGGTATATTGGTGTAAGCCTCCATGTGATCATGTTGCGGTATGTTGGTGTAAGCCTCCATGTGATCATGTTGCGGTATATTGGTGTAAGCCTCCATGTGATCATGTTGCGGTATATTGGTGTAAGCCTCCATGTGATCTTGTTGCGGTATGTTGGTGTAAGCGCCCTGTGTTCGTGTAAGCCTCCATGTGATCTTGTTGCGGTATGTTGGTGTACGCCTCCATGTGATCATGTTGCGGTATGTTGGTGTAAGCCTCCATGTGATCGTGCTGCGGTATGTTGGTGTAAGCGCCCTGTGTTCGTGTAAGCCTCCATGTGATCTTGTTGCGGTATGTTGGTGTAAGCCTCCATGTGATCATGTTGCGGTATGTTGGTGTAAGCCTCCATGTGATCGTGCTGCGGTATATTGGTGTAAGCCGCCACGTCTTCGTGTAAGCCTCCATGTGATCATGTTGCGGTATGTTGGTGTAAGCCTTCATGTAATCCTGTTGCGGTATATTGGTGTAAGCCGCCACGTCTTCGTGTAAGCCTCCATGTGATCTTGTTGCGGTATATTGGTGTAAGCCGCCACGTCTTCGTGTAAGCCTCCATGTGATCATGTTGCGGTATGTTGGTGTAAGCCTTCATGTAATCCTGTTGCGGTATATTGGTGTAAGCCGCCACGTCTTCGTGTAAGCCTCCATGTGATCGTGCTGCGGTATATTGGTGTAAGCCTCCATGTGATCGTGCTGCGGTATGTTGGTGTAAGTCTCCATGTGATCGTGCTGCGGTATGTTGGTGTAAGCGCCCTGTGTTCGTGTAAGCCTCCATGTGATCTTGTTGCGGTATGTTGGTGTACTTGCCTCCATATGATCGTGCAGAACTTAAGCCAGCTTTTTGTGCTATGTCACCCCGTGATTTTTATAAACAAAAAAACATTAAATGATGAAAATAGCTTTTTTATTACGAATCACATTCTTCATACAAATTGCGGGGTGATAGATATCACACTTAAGTTTACTGGCAAAGGCCTTCACCAAACACCATACCTATTCACATCAAAAATGACAATTTTAAAACCAATCGTTCACCGCATAAGGCTAAGCGTATAGCAATGAGTGTTTACTAGTACTAACTACCATAATATTCAGGAAACTCTGGAAATTTAAACATGTTATCGCGTTCAATATGTACACCGGAAGAGCGTCCTAAATTAACCGTAACTGGTGATCAACAACTTTACTCGACCAGGGAACAAACACCCCAAACACTTCTCACATGGGCGAACGCTTAAATATACTGGGATAGTGTAAAGGGTGATATTTAAGGAAAGGATTGTCAAGAAAGATGAGACGAGATCTGAAATGTAATCGCCTATTACGAATCATGTAACCGGGAAGCGAATACTATTCTTGATGCAACATGAAAGATAAAAAATAAAGAAATAGGAAGGGAAAGCAACAAGAATGAAGGAAGGACGAATATCAAAACTTACCTGGTTTTGTCTGTGATGACCTTTTTTGGCAGATATGGCGTACAACTATATGCGCAATGACGGTGACGATGCATATGGTACAGATCGTCAAGGCTAAAGCAATCACTAGTGTATTATCGCTCTGATGTTCTGGGTCTGTAATTATATAAATGTCATCACAAGCAAAATGTTTTCTTACTCCTATGTATGCATTATAGAAAATAAATTGATTTCTCTAGGTAGTGGTCATTTCATTTGAATACTGAGACAATAAATGAAAATCTGAAAAAAACAATCACCGAATAGTGCAGTTTTGAAATGCCCTAGTCAGCAGTGTGATTGGATCACATATCCGAACTTTCGCTGTGTAACGAAAGCTTTGGCTCTGTTCAAAGGCCAAGATATGCCGAAAATTCTAACAATGGTAATCACTACTCCCTGCTTGACGCATACCATTATGTGAGTGAAACCACTGGTTGACCCTACATGTGGTACCTACATGTAAAAATGGTGGCACTTTAAATCAGAAGGACTTCACGAGCATACCAAAGCCTCCCAAATACACCACGCACTCAACACAAGTATCTACATCGCATTCACCGGGGAGGCCGTCCTTAAACGAACCCTAAACATAGGGATGAATGCACAACACAAATATAAACTTTAGTTTAGAAATTTTGGATTCCAACCTTTTGGCCCCTAGCATCACTGACGTGTCCTAGGAGGACGAAACAGCTCTATGGCGCAGTTTAATTCATTTTTCGGCATACTGTATCTATTACCTTTAAAAGGTGCAGCACATGTGCGTGTTACATCATCTTTCAAACAAAAGCTAAGGTCGGAAATGAAACCCATCAGTTGGTCATATACTCTAATGAATTCCGCCTAACAGATATGATATGTATACACCTGTAGCCTTATCATATAAGTAACCGTCGGAATATACATCTACTGTATACGCTGTCAAGACTGAGATCCGTCTAATCTGAGCCCCTGTCTATTCCGGTCTCACCTTAGTGGTCCCGACATTTCCCGTGTACCACGTATACAAACTCTTCAAACCAAATTCCCAATGTTAGCAGATCAAAAGAATTTAAACTGATGTTATTTGTCTATCTCTAAAACATTGTTCTCTAGAATGTGAGAAGCTTCAATGTGTCTAATGTATATCTCAAAGTGTATATAATATTATTATGTAAATAGATATCTGTGAAAAATTCCTTACACGCTTATGTTTTATTGTCAAATGTTTGCATGTCAATTTTATATATATATTGTAAAACATATCCAGTTTACATCGTAATCTATCAGAAAATAAAACAAAATTGCATGGGTGTGTATATGATTGGATACATCCATACATGTGATTGCGAATATATGTGATTTTGTGCATGTATGTGTGTATGTATGTGCATGTTTGTATGCACCCTTGTGTAATTGGAAGTGCATTTCGAAGTGCATGTACTGGGCACATGCTTACTTGCATATATAACTCTGTGTGTATTTATGTGTGTGTATGCATATCTATGTGTTTGTGTGCACATTTTCCTGTATAATATGTTGTTGTATAATGATGCATGTATTTGCTTTTTCTTTGTATGATATGAATAAAAAAACCATTTACCAGTTTTTAACACTGCTGTCTGATAGGAGAGTTTGAATGCAGAGCTCTCACCGAAGTGGCGAACTGTAATCAAAACAAATTCTTCCGCAGTGACATGAAATTCCAGTGGTCTTCCAATCAAACTTGAATCTTGCGGCATGAAGATAGTTGTATCACCTCCTTCTGCAGCTAGACATTTAAACAAAAACGAAAATAAAGAAACCCTGTCCCTTCATACCGTGTTCTTCTATATGATATTCGCCCCTTACCTTTCGCATTTTGGATATAATTGTAGCTTAATTACGCAAGAATATTTCGGTTGACTAAGCAAATGAATCGATTAGTTCGATCTCTGTCTATTTTGAGCCGATGATTAAAATTTTCGTCAAGTTTCGTTGATTTTTCTTTTACTTCGAAAAACCTTGTTAACAAGATCTTTATTGCTTTCAAGTCACGCAATGCCTTCTTTTCAGAAAGAATTGATCAAGCTCTAGCCATGCTTTACACTCGGTTTTGAGGTGGGTTTTTTTTGCAGTTGTACGAGGTTCTTTCAGCAAGTAATTATATATCCTCCAATGTTTTCTTTCTTTGCTTGCACACACAATTATATTCAATAGTTTGAAGACATATACTTACCTTGAAATATAGTGATTGTAGAAGATCCGTTGGTTTGGAATTCTTCCACTACAATGGAGATGGTGCTGCCACTAACAGTACTTGAAGAGCAGGGTTCAGTAGCGAAGATCATCCAATCACAATCTGTATCCCTGATTGTTATAAAACATGATAAAATGTATTAACCGAAGAATAAAAAAAAAGGAAAAAAGGAGAGAACTTATATAGGCCTAGCCTGCTGTTCGATCCGATTGTTTTCACAATAAAATATGATGAAATGAAAAACAAAAATGAAATGAAATAAAAAAGGGAAAATCGATACTTGATATTCATTTAAATGATTAAAGTTTAACCTTTGAGACAACAGGACAAAATAGAAGATCAGCGATTTTTGGAAACAAACTAAAACAACTTCTTTGCTTTCCTTGGGAAAAAACATTTTGATACATATTGGCTGGTTGGGTTCAACGATTCTTTGATATTCATCTTATGTGATTGGGTTTTGTCCCTGAAATCCTCAGGAGATGTTGGCTGAGTCGAGCATTACTCAACGCTTTCTTTTACGTGCTATTAATAGATAAGATAATTCGAGGAAGACAGCCCGTGTTAGTTTTGATTGCGGGTGTATTCGGAAGTCTGGGTTATACAAACATTAATGTAGACCGCCCGTGTTAGTTTTGTTTGATTGCGTGTTTATTCGGAAAGCTGAGTTATACAAACATTAATGTAGACCGCCCGTGTTAGTTTTAATTGCGTGTGTATTCGGAAGGCTGAGTTATACAAACATTAATGTTGACCGCCCGTGTTAGTTTTGTTTGATTGCGTGTGTATTCGGAAAGCTGAGTTATACAAACATTAATGTAGACCGCCCGTGTTAGTTTTGTTTGATTGCGTGTGTATTCGGAAGGCTGTGGAATACAAACATTAATGTTGACCGCCCGTGTTAGTTTTGTTTGATTGCGTGTGTATTCGGAAAGCTGAGTTATACAAACATTAATGTAGACCGCCCGTGTTAGTTTTGTTTGATTGCGTGTGTATTCGGAAGGCTGTGGAATACAAACATTAATGTTGACCGCCCGTGTTAGTTTTGTTTGATTGCGTGTGTATTAGGAAGGCTGTGGAATACAAACATTAATGTAGACCGCCCGTGTTAGTTTTGTTTGATTGCGTGTGTATTCGGAAGGCCGTGGAATACAAACATTAATGTAGACCGCCCGTGTTAGTTTTGTTTGATTGCGTGTGTATTCGGAAGGTCGTGGAATACAAACATTAATGTTGACCGCCCGTGTTAGTTTTGTTTGATTGCGTGTGTATTCGGAAAGCTGAGTTATACAAACATTAATGTTGACCGCCCGTGTTAGTTTTGATTGCGTGTGTATTCGGAAAGCTGTGGAATACAAACATTAATGTTGACCGCCCGTGTTAGTTTTGTTTGATTGCGTGTGTATTCGGAAAGCTGTGGAATACAAACATTAATGTTGACCGCCCGTGTTAGTTTTGATTGCGTGTGTATTCGGAAAGCTGAGTTATACAAACATTAATGTTGACCGCCCGTGTTAGTTTTGTTTGATTGCGTGTGTATTCGGAAAGCTGAGTTATACAAACATTAATGTTGACCGCCCGTGTTAGTTTTGTTTGATTGCGTGTGTATTCGGAAGGTCGTGGAATACAAACATTAATGTTGACCGCCCGTGTTAGTTTTGTTTGATTGCGTGTGTATTCGGAAAGCTGAGTTATACAAACATTAATGTTGACCGCCCGTGTTAGTTTTGTTTGATTGCGTGTGTATTCGGAAGGTCGTGGAATACAAACATTAATGTTGACCGCCCGTGTTAGTTTCGATTGCGTGTTTATTCGGAAAGCTGAGTTATACAAACATTAATGTGGACCGCCCGTGTTAGTTTTGTTTGATTGCGGATGTATTCGGAAGGCCGTGGAATACAAACATTTATGTAGACCGCCCGTGTTAGTTTTGTTTGATTGCGTGTTTATTCGGAAAGCTGAGTTATACAAACATTAATGTTGACCGCCCGTGTTAGTTCTGATTGCGTGTGTATTCGGAAAGCTGTAAAATACAAACATTAATGTTGACCGCCCGTGTTAGTTTTGTTTGATTGCGTGTGTATTCGGAAAGCTGTGAAATACAAACATTAATGTAGACCGCCCGTGTTAGTTTTGTTTGATTGCGGGTGTATTCGGAAAGCTGAGTTATACAAACATTAATGTTGACCGCCCGTGTTAGTTTTGTTTGATTGCGTGTGTATTCGGAAGGCCGTGGAATACAAACATTAATGTTGACCGCCCGTGTTAGTTTTGTTTGATTGCGTGTGTATTCGGAAGGCCGTGGAATACAAACATTAATGTAGACCGCCCGTGTTAGTTTTGTTTGATTGCGGGTGTATTCGGAAGGCCGTGGAATACAAACATTAATGTTGACCGCCCGTGTTAGTTTTGTTTGATTGCGTGTGTATTCGGAAAGCTGTGGAATACAAACATTAATGTTGACCGCCCGTGTTAGTTTTGTTTGATTGCGGGTGTATTCGGAAGGCTGAGTTATACAAACATTAATGTTGACCGCCCGTGTTAGTTTTGTTTGATTGCGTGTGTATTCGGAAAGCTGAGTTATACAAACATTAATGTTGACCGCCCGTGTAGTTCTGATTGCGGGTGTATTCGAAAAGCTGTGAAATACAAACATTAATGTTGACCGCCCGTGTTAGTTTTGTCTGATTGCGTGTGTATTCGGAAGGCTGTGAAATACAAACATTAATGTTGACCGCTCGTGTTAGTTTTGTTTGATTGCGTGTGTATTCGGAAGGCTGTGAAATACAAACATTAATGTTGAGCGCCCGTGTTAGTTTTGATTCCGTGTGTATTCGGAAGGCTGTGGAATACAAACATTAATGTTGACTGCCCGTGTTAGTTTTGTTTGATTGCGTGTGTATTCAGAAGGCTGAGTTATACAAACATTAATGTTGACCGCCCGTGTTAGTTTTGTTTGATTGCGTGTGTTCGGAAGGCTGAGTTATACAAACATTAATGTTGCCATTTTAATAATTCATTGATAACATTAACGTAGCGTACAAGAATTTAGGAACCACATCCGACATAAATAATTTCGTTGATGTTGAGTTATGTACATAAATGTATCAACTATTGCGTAATGTTGGTCACACTTTCTGCATGTGTTGCATTCACGTGCGATAGCAATGACGTAGGGTATATGATGAAATATGGTATGTTAGACTGTTAGTACGGAATTAGATATTCAAATAGGTCTATGTCTGGTGCGTGAGACTGTGTTTTTGAGTGAATGATACACATGTATGCTGATAAGTATACAAGTATTATGAACAAATGTTTGGTGCGACCTGTGTGAAGGTGACGGTGTACATGAATGTGTTAAAAAGTATGTACGAAAGAATGAAACTGACAAAACAAACGGAAAAAAACCCAAAGAAAATGAAAGAATGAGAGGATTTTTCACGAAACGCAATTTGGGCAGTTTGCCTTTTGCTGGTTGCTATAACGCAATTCTTGGACCTGAGTGCTAACACAACGACGTAGGGTATAGCACAGGAAGTAATGACAAGACGTTTTTTGTTCATAATTACTGCGCTCGTGAGTTGCCATTCCCTTAGCAACTTAAACAAGTTATATTTTTCTTAGCAAAATGGGGATGCATCTTTGAAGTGTGGTAGAATGTTTGATTTGAAACAAACAAATGCTTACATGTTGGTTTGAGGAAAGCTTGCTGAGTGGACATATTTAGTCTTTGCCTCTGCTACAAGCTGGGAGTCGTTACATCCAAACACTAATGCGTTTTTAGCTGTATGTATATCTAAAACAGTTAAAAATATATCGTATGCAAATTCATTCGTCAAGAAACAACTGTGAAAATCATCAATAATCCTAAATTGAAAGGGATTTATTTGAATATCTTTTAAATCAACAGTCTATACATGTATATTCAGTATGTTTCTGTACAACATAATCCCATAAATTTTAAAAAATTGTTTATATTCTCCTAAATAATAAAATTGTTTATTTTCTCATAAATTATAAAATTGTTTATATTCTCATAGATTATAAGATTGTTCATATTCCCATAAATTATGATATTGCTTATATTCTCATGCATTCTAAAACTGTTTATATTCTCATAAATTATAAAATTGTTTATATTCTCATAAATTATAAAATTGTTTAATTCTCATAAATGATAAACTTGTTTGTATTCCCATAAATTATAAAATTGTTTATATTCGCATAAATTATAAATTTCTTAACGTTATGAAATTCAAATTTCTATAAAAAGAAACAAAGTCACAATGAGTACCTTCAGCTTGGTATGAAATATTAAATCCTTGTTTCGCTACCAAACCCTCGGTTTTAAACAGTATCACAAATCTGTTACTAGGGATATGGTACGTTTTGTTTGGTTGCATATCTCGATGTCCTCCGTCTGATAAGGAAATGAAAAAGCACCGAAATGTCAATCACATCATAATCAGAACTCTGAATTGATTGAACTAGGGGCAAAATGTGTACATAAAGAATGATTTACATGGCAATCCTATGACAATGCAAGATAATAAGACATGGCGTTCCGGAAGACAAAGAACTCCATTGAAAATAAATGGTTAAAGACAAACTAGAGTGACCCAAAATTCTGAATTTTATTTTGTAACATATTGTACCTCTCTGCTTTATGCATTCTATAAGATTTATATCTTAAGTACATTGGACGTACGGTTATTTAAATATTGGTCGAATCACAACGTTATGGCCCTTATAATAATGTAGTTATTAATAATGGAATAATTCTCTCGGCGTGTAAAGGTCTCATGATGAAAACTTGGACAATTTTGTGGTTCATGCAAATGCAAATAGGCAACATGCTTGCTAGGTAATGAACGACACGTGCGCACAGACGATTACACCCGTCACTGCTCGTGCTACGTCAAAACATGAAATTATGAATGGTTTTGCTAATGTTTCACTAATGTCCTTAAATTCAATAAATTTTGTCTATAATACATAGTTTTCATGCGAGTTTATTTTTTGCAACCATAACTTTGTATGCATGTGTTGTATGCAACAGATCAGTTCTTATCTCGGTTAGTGTGTTAACTAATATCAATCATTTAAGGATTGAATGCTTATTCCGTTGTTTGCATCGGCTGATGAAGTCAAGTGAACCTTGCGCAAATGAAGTGAATAGCAAGGCAGTTCATGTACTATTTGCACGAGGTTCACTTGACTTCATCAGCAGATGCAAACAACACAATAAACATTCAAACCTTATATTTAGGTAAACTATTTTACATTTCATAAATGTCTTTAAGCTGCCGTTGTCATAGAGTGCTTTACATTTGTAACATTGCACACTTATCGGCATGCATGTGCATACGCGGAACAACCGATAGCTAGCTTCATTCATCACTAGGCAACAGAACAAATGTAGTCCAGTGACTGAAAAAAGTGGTGTGAAGTCAGATTGCAGTAAGGCCTATCAACAGTTGAATTATGTATAGCTTATTGATGAAAGGTTGATGAATGATATTGGTGACATATAATCAACTGGATAAGTGATTTGATGGGTTTTAATTTGGGATATTAACCGAAAGCTTACTACAAGCTTTAAAGGTAGGCACATGGTACATTTTTGTATTGACAATACCACAGGTGCCTGAGAATTCGTTATACAGTGTATTTACTTTGGACCAAAACTAAGGTTATTAGAGTAAGTTACACTTTTGGAGGTTACGATCCTATTCCAATAAAAATTCTACCCTTATCTAAACTCCTCGGAGGTATAAATTATTCTAAACACCATGGTTTAGGTCCACAAACTAGAACGCTGTAGATGTAGCATATACTCGGGCCTCTATGAGCAAGCTATGTTAGGTCCTACAGTAGATCTAGTCTAGCTAGCTTATCAGTTTCGTGAACAAGTTACATTTGTCGAATAATAGAATCTAACATATGTTACTTCTTAAAACAGAACGGATTTCTGTGAGCAATCTCAAACATTTTATTTTATTATCGGACATAAATAAAAAACGCAATATCTTCCAACGGGCACATGATCCATTTGCATTAAACACAAGATCATCGAGGCGACCTATGAGGAATTTAGGACCGACATACCTCAAATTAATGCTTTCGGAAATGTCAGTATTTTGTCAGACCAAGTATCATTAAAGCTATATGAGATATGATACGATACTGGCATAAAATATCTGTTTTACGTGTATAGTACACCCGTACATTATTGTACACAGTTCGTCTAGGACGATACACTATTGTAAACAAATGTATTACTTCGCCAGCAACGAAAACGTGCGTGCCCCACTTACTTCATCGGGAAATGAAGCAACCAGAGTTTAACAGTTTCATGGAGGCGGAGCGAAGTGAAATGTAAATATTACGGTATATAGGTTGTAATCAGCAGACCATTCTTGCGATGAATTCCATATGTTAATGATAATTACCGTATTTCATTTCAGAATATTTATTTTTCAGTTCTTTGATTCAATGGATTGGGCAACAGGTAAAGCCTATGATCGCCGCCCTCTCCTTACAGTTATGAAAAGTTTATGCACTAACTGAATGCAAATATAGATAAAAAATAGATAATATATTATATACATATATTGTTACCTATATGTCATTATTTTATTTTATTCAATATTTTAATAGAAATTGCATCATGCTACAGAGAAAAAATATGCAAAGCAGGTAATGGACAGTATATGGTACAGTTTTGTGTTGGATAGTTACCATATGTTATCATTGGGGTGTCAGCAGGATCATCAATCTCAACAGAAGGTGTGTCTAACCGAAGCAGAGTACAGACAGTTGAGGTGGCAATATTCAACTTGAATCTGATATTAAACTTGCATATGGTATTGCTGAAACGTAAATGGAAACCAAACGTTACTGACCAGTTAGACAATGTGGATGTCATAAGTATCGCATACGTATTATAAAACCTAAAATTGCTACGAATTGGCGAACGTGTATATTCTTATTTTCAATATTACCAGGCAGATTATCAATTATTCAACTACTCGATAGTTTTTTTGTGAAATACATTAGGGAACTTTATTATGATAAACGTTGACAATTAGACTGACTCGTCAGGAAAGGAACCCGCTATGTGAGCGGTATGACCATGGAAGTTGGGCATTTATATAGCATCAAATTGTTGGATTTCCACTATGTACATATAAGCATTAAAGCATGCTTCATTAACAACTAGAATATACCTTATACACTGACATTATGCAATATCATATTGATACCCCTAAATAACATACAAGACATATCGGCAAATTACAATCATCCACCGAATGTGACCGCCTCACCAAGGTAAACACATTGAAATTAATTAACTGTCATTGGCTCGTTACCTTAACAATATCATTCATTTTACAGTTTCTATAAAATACAGAACAAAGTTAAGTTATGCAATGTAACCTATCACCGTTATATTACTCACCGAGCGTAGGCAGAAGGAAATGTTGGCGAGGCGATATACCTTCTCGTTTCA
Source organism: Mimachlamys varia (assembly GCA_947623455.1). Taxonomy (NCBI): domain Eukaryota; kingdom Metazoa; phylum Mollusca; class Bivalvia; order Pectinida; family Pectinidae; genus Mimachlamys; species Mimachlamys varia. Next base: position 33,833,496 of record OX392545.1, read on the forward strand.
TTTGCTGAGACATCTATTTCTGATGTGTGCACGCATAAGCATCCTAAACAAATAGAAAACTGAATTACAGTTTGCCATTTATATGTTGTGAATATTATCTTTATGTAGGAGCTAACAAAAGTAAGTGAGAGTGTCAGTTTATTGAGGAATTTATCATTTCAAGAGCCTGTTGGCCAGTGACATTGAATTACTTCACGAAAAATGCCATATTATATTGACACAAATGTAACAAATTCATATCATACCTTTTATTCAGAAGTTTAATTATGTAAACCAACTTATTTTCATATATCCCATGTATAATACAGTACAGCACTCCTACAAATGAGATACTTCTGATTGAAACTATTTCGCGTTGATTGATTTTCGCGGTTTTTAATCAACCGCGAATTACACGAAAACAAGTTGGTTTACAGTAAACCAAAAGTCTCACATTCCCTTTTTCATACGATAAGCCAATTTCAACTTTGACAGAACTTGTATTACCGGGACATTCGTATTTCGTCATGAAGACATCATCCATTTATGATGTCACATTAGCGTTATTATACATGTACATGGGTAATACCATACTGATGACATGGCCGTATGACTGAACGGGTCAAATTTGTGTTAAAAGAATATAGAATATTTCTCAAAGACACTATTCATGACTTTCCAGTAATCATACCAAGATACATGTATCGATATAATCAAAATATACTTCTTTGTCATCTACATGTATATTGGACTGTTTTATTCTGTTTTTTTTTTCTAATAGCAACAAACCACACTGTGATAGGAGGTGAACGACGAGAGTAAAAAACAATGTACTTAGTTAGGATATAGAGGTTCCATAGCGAGTGGTTGTTGGAAAGGGAATTTATCTCACTCGATTTAATGTTTTTTAAAGTTACAAAAGACACGAGCTTTAGCGAATATTGTAATCGTAATTTTTAATAATAAATTAACGAGAGTGAAATATATTCCATAGCCAATAACCGAGAGTCGTGTGACCTGTTTCTACCACAATACTGTTAAATCGACATTGGCGGTGTTGTTTTCTGGAGTCAACCGTGGACTATTTGTGGGAAAACATATCATCTAGTATATATTCCCGCCAAGTTGTGACGACGTCAACAATGGTTGACGGCGTCAACAATCAGCACCTTACATTTAATCGCGTGATAAGTGGTCAACGTTCACCTTGTCAGCAAATCAGAAGTTCGGAAGGTCATCTACCACTAGTGGTATATACAATATTTTTATCCAACAGTCAGCACGTTTATACAATGGTCTGAGAGTGAAATAACACTTTTTCCATAAATAATATCGGTTCCAAGGGTTCGGGCACTTACCAAAGGTTCTGTGTGAGTTTCATTCATTAACACTTTCTATGCAAGTGTAAAGACATGTTTAATACATACGGTAGTAAGTTATTTTTTGGGGGAGGGGGATGTTTCTAAACAAAGAAACGGTGATAATTAAGGTACTGCCGTGGATAGTAACATAACTTCTTTAGGCACTAGCCAGATGGTCAATTACCTTCCCATCAATTTTACCAATGCACGTGTACGCTAATTTTAGCACCTATTAAAACTAGGGTAATATTTCCAACTGCGCACTTACATTTAAGAGTACGATATTAGTTTAGTTATGTTCGTGTTACAGCGGTAGTAGTTTGAAGATTATTTAGAATAGAGACTGAAAGTGGACTCATAGTGTTGAAGGACCATAGTGGAAACGTGCGAGGTAACTTCCCATAAACGTGTGAATCGTGCGAGGTAAGTTGCCATAAACGTGTGAATAAATATAACTATGGAACTTCACGTGTTGGTGAAATAAATATGTACAATATGTCTGTTCTGTATCGCACCACAATGTCCTCCGACGACAACCCCGGCGTCCCCCGGCACCCCCCGGCACCCCCCGGAGTCCCCCGGCGTCCCCGGCGTCCCCCGGCGTCCCCCGGCGTCCCCCGGCGTCCCCCGGCGTCCCCCGGCGTCCCCCGGCGTCCCCCGGCGTCCCCCGGCACAGGAGAGAGCGCTACTCACGTACAACAAGTGATCATGCAATGATGGTGTCGAAATACCTGAGGTCGAGTAGGATAGCCTGAAGCCTTGGTAAGTGTTACTATGGTCAGATATGAAGCTGATCGTAACACTCTCGCCTAGTATCACATGTTCCGATGTAGTGGTGATGTTCTCTCTAGTGTTGCCAGACGAACCTACCAAGTATTAACGGGGAACGACTTAACATTTTCAAGTAAGTTTCCGCATACAGGTATTGGTTGAACACTCTTTATAAAACAAATAAAAAATCGTAATCATTCTGTATAGATAGGATATTGCAGGTTAAACAAAACTATAGACATATTTATAATTAACCGTACGAAATAAATCAAAAGTTCCAAAACTATATATAACTAAGTAATATGTAGAAAGTCTTCAATTATGTTGAGCAGAGATAAATAAGAGTTTCCTTTTTTCCAAACTTGTTTTGTGTTCAAAATGATAGCTTTATCACAAACATGTTCGAGATACGTATAAACGATTTTATGTATTTTATCTTGAAGTTGTAATACAATGTATCTAAAACACGATGTCATAGCTCAAAAAGCAGCAACCAAACCGTAGGACAGCTGAAGTTTGTCGAATTTTCCTTCTAGTTCAATGAATTTGACAGCAATACGTATCAGCTGGCAGGCATCAGTGCTCCGAATTGTCCAATAGCAGCTCAGATCACTGGGATAAAACACGATTTGAATAGCAGTCAGACAACAGACTGAGTTAAAAATAGTCGGTCTAGCTAGAGTAGTTAAAATGTCGGAATGAAAATTGCGAAACTCTTCAGACAATGAAATAAATCGTACAAATAACCTCTTAACAGGTCTGAGGATAACTCACAAATACAAAACAATTACAGATAACTCTCATAACAGATATATTATTATATTAAATACGAAATATTAAATAGGGTTTTTTTATGAAGTTTTTTAATAAGCATTTTGTCACGTAATTGAAAAAAATAGAAATTACTACTACAAACGAATCAAGACTGTTTAGTTTAGCTATTGAAATAGTGCGATGTTGAGACATTGATAAGCTTAACTGGCCTCAGATATGTTGGGTTACTATTAGAAACCAATCCAGACTGTTTTGTTTAGTTATAAAAACAGTGCGATGTTGAAACCTTGATATGGTTAACTGGCCTCAGATATGTTGGGTTACTACCAGAAACCAATACAGACTGTTTAATTTATCTATTGAACTAATGCAATATTTAGACATAAATATCGTTCGCCATGTTGAGCTACTATACGTCAAAAGGAGCGACCAAACAATGAGCAAATGAACTCGTAAGGTTTGAAAGGTGATAAAACACACAGTATTCCTAATTCAGTGGGACCACGAACAATGCATGTTTGTTTTCGTCCACGTAAGTCTGAAACAAAGATATGCATAATTATATATACTTAGCGTAGTTATCAGGAAATCCTGGTGAAGTAATGAACTGGTCATTTGCTTGGGGGTATAGTATCACACCTGGACTACTATGGCACATGTCGTTTGCCATCCGACAGCCTGTAACAGTGCAAACCAGTTGATTAATTCATGAAAAAAATCAGAGAAAACCAAAGCGTCAACGAAACCATTATCCGAACTCGAAATCGATTAAAATAGGGGCAAAATATGAACAAAGGAAAGATTAATATGTCGACCCTTGTTAAGTACAAGAAAATAACACCAGGTGTTTCTGAAAATTAAGCGTCTTCTGTGTCATCGACAACACCCGCCATGTTAATCTAATAGCCTCAAAGTGAGAACTGAGGCATATTTTTCAAGCAAAACAAACATGCATAATAGTTAGCATATTAAAAAAAATGAAAGATAAAGATTAAAAACGATCATGCCCGGTTATCTAATTGACATTTATGATAAAACAAAACTCAATGTTTTCTTTAACAAAAAAAGGAATATTTCGTTCGCTAGGCTAAAGACTAAATTACGTAATAAAATGGCTAACGAACGCCTACAAAACACTTTGCTATTGATGATAAACCGGTAGGGCTTTATGAAAGTTTGTCAGCAATAACAATGTGTGCTATAGGACTGTAACAACGTTTGTGAAAACGTTCATTAATTATATTTATATTTTGATAGAAATTTGTGCTTTATTTCGTTACTTCGAACCAATTTTGAACAGCAAGTGAAGTGCAGACAACAATGAAAGTGATGACGTTACAATAGAGGTTGATGACGTCACAATAGCAAATGTTGTTCTGGTCTGAGAAACTGGGTGGTATAGGCGTATGGCAGCAAATGCCTCTTAGCATTGTGTCAATGGGAAAAGGCAGGGCAAATGTTAATATTTGACGTCCTAACGCTTACGATAGAAAAAGTCCGAATTCAACACATTTACCGATTTGAGTTCTGAATAAATCGTTTAAGTAAATATTTCTTTGTGATGTCAATTTCATTGGTTTATTTAGTTATATTTAATTATAGTTACATGTATTACTAAAAAGTGAACCTCCATATTGAACCCCATATTCAAACTCTGTAACATCAGGATCTGACAACATAGCACAAGGTGTCATGTTCATATGACCATTACATCCTCTGTACTTTATACTCAATGCGAATTGACTTTTTGACGATGTCTTCTGCAACATGTCATTTACTCGGTTCTCATTTTGAGAACTTGATGTTTACTTGGATGTGACAAATATGTACATGGCGGGTGTCGTCGATGAAGCAGAAGACGCTTACTCTTTCTGAACACCTGGTCTTATTCTCTTGTACTTGTGCAAGGGTCTCAATGTAAATCTTGCCTTTCTTCATATTTTGACCCTGGTTTAATCTTTTTTGAGTTCGGAAAATGATTTTGTTAAACGATTAGGTATTCTCTTATTTATTTTCGTCACAACATTCACATGCATAATTTTTAGCTTGTTGTGGCGAAACACCCGAATATAATTATGCAAAATATTTCGCACACCAACATTTGCATTCATTATACTAGAATCAGTAATTTAATTGGCCAATACAAAACCAGGGCTCGAAATTGGCGGATACCAAATTTCTTCTCGGGAAACCAACCCTCGTATCCCAGGTACATGTATTCCACCCGGGATACCGATCTTTCACGTATATGTACCTGAATCGGTTTTTGTATATATAAGACCCTGCTTAAGATATATTTTTCTGTCGTGACTGGGTTTTATCATGTTAAACGTCAGGTAAGTTGTCTGTGTTAGACACCTGACTAATTACAAAGCCCGAGGTGATCACCTGTCCACTCTGGGTTTGCTTCCCCCACAGTCAGTTTAGAACAACAGACTAGTCGTCGTTAAGTCTAAACAAAACATCCGTGGTATAATAAAGGGTCGTCTAAAATACACTGTAAGACAGTTCGTATTCAATTAAAGAATTATTACATTGAAATGATAGACCTGTCGATATTCTCGTATAAAAACGAGAATGCATTTCATAAAAAAAAATTATGGGTGCCTTGACACTACGTCTTGCGAGAAAATGCTGATTTAAACGCTTGCGGAACAAAATGTAATTAATTTAGTTATTTTGGTGCAAAATAAGGTTACTTTATATCTCAATGTATGACAATTCATAACATTTTTTCGTCGTTTTGACTTTTACATTACAAAATCGATAGCTAGGATATAGCATAATGATAGTTCAAAGTTATTTGAGAGTGAAAGTAGAATCCTACAGCTGCTCTTTAAGAAGTCAAAGTATTTTTTTCTGATGTTGCCAATACAGAGACGGGATACCAGACATTTAGGCGGGACACCAGGTATTTAGGCGGGATACCAGATATTTAGGCGGGACACCAGGTATTTAGGCGGGATACCAGATATTTAGGCGGGACACCAGGTATTAAGGCGCGATACCAGATATTTAGGCGGGACACCAGGTATTTAGGCGGGATACCAGATATTTAGGCGGGACACCAGGTATTTAGGCGGGATACCAGATATTTAGGCGGGACACCAGGTATTTAGGCGGGATACCAGATATTTAGGCGGGACACCAGGTATTTAGGCGGGATACCAGATATTTAGGCGGGACACCAGGTATTTAGGCGGGATACCAGATATTTAGGCGGGACACCAGGTATTTAGGCAGGATACCAGATATTTAGGCGGGACACCAGGTATTTAGGCGGGATACCAGATATTTAGGCGGGACACCAGGTATTTAGGCGGGATACCAGATATTTAGGCGGGACACCAGGTATTTAGGCGGGATACCAGATATTTAGGCGGGACACCAGGTATTAAGGCGCGATACCAGATATTTAGGCGGGACACCAGGTATTTAGGCGGGATACCAGATATTTAGGCGGGACACCAGGTATTTAGGCGGGACACCAGGTCACTGTATAATGTATTCCGTCTGGAGTACCATACTGTGGTTTAGGTTCTACCCCTGAACAGCCATCAGAACGAGACCCCTTATGGGAAGTTGTCGGAACCTATGTAAGCGAAAAATAACGAAGAGCCATTCAGTTTTTAAATTGTAATCAGACTTTGGCGCTTTGTAGTCATATCACTTACTCTGAAGATCCGAAAGGTTTTGAACTTCTTATCATAAACGAAAATGTTATGTTGCATTTTAAAAAGAGAATAATGCCTTTATTTAGAGAGAAACTCGATTACTCATTTATTAATTTTTTTATCTATAATATATGTGTATTCACTTGCTTTAGTAATAAATATTAAAATAGTAAAGCTATTGATGGTTCGCGCTACATTAGTTGTATTATGCGGCAAACAAATACCCAGAAACATATCTATTTAAAATATATTTGTCGACGATATAAAAAACGAAACCCTTTTATTTTGTATTTTTTCATGTTTATGATTTTAAGAATCTATAAACACTTGTATGTAAGTATCGCGGATATTACGGTACTTAAATGTACTTTCGCAGTATATTTCATCAATAGGAAACGGGAAGTTAATGGTATGATAACTTACGTTGACCGAAACTAAAGTCGATAGTTTGGACACACACGTCGTGCTTATCGGTTGCTATTTAGTCAAATGGTCACATGACCTGTCACTGGACAATTCTGTCCCGCCCCGTCATAACAGAAAGGTCATGTAAACTAAACATACGTGTGCCGAGTCATCATTGTCAATCACAACAAGTAAGCACACTAATGAGCAAACTCAAAAACGTCAATCTTCATATCACTTAAAGGCCCAATATACGTAACTTTCGGAAAACTTGAAGCGAAAATCAAACCTAATCACTTATATTTATAGATTTAGTTAAGAATAACTGATAACAGCAATATTCAAGATGAATTCTTTCGCGGTTACCGGTACAGCAGCAGTTGAAACACGCTATTTGTAAACACGCGTCCATTTCGAACTGTCCTCTACCTTCGGTTTGTTGTTGAAGTGGGCTTCACCTATATTATTTTCAATTCTTTGGATTTTTTTGTCCAGAGCTTCTTGTTAATTACCGCTCAGGATTACTTCGTTTTAGGCTTATTTTTGCATGGTTATCAACTGGATTTTTTTTCAGAATTTTTCAGAATCACGAAAATTTCCCTGAAGTTACGTATATTGGGCCTTTTAAGGTACAGAATATTTCTCAATGAGATAAAAATTGCGACCTTAAAACTTGCTCATAGTTCTGATCAACCTGTATCTCTCGAATCCTTGTGTTGTTAGTTTGTTTTTCAGAAGTCGGTATCGATAACGAAAATCACGGTATTTAGAGCAAGCGATAGAATATCGAATAAACCGCGACATGAAATCACCATAGGTTGGAGAAGCAGGGATGTTACTATCAAGAAATGGAGAGTTTACGATCGGAAAATTGAAATCATCACGTTTATCGTATAGTTTAGTAGTAAGCTGTCCATGTTGGTCGTAGTTTAAGTAAAGATCGAGGTAAGCAGCTGATGTAGAAGAGCCTGTTGTGTCCTTCAGGTTCAGAAGGGTATATATGATCGTCAAACTATTTGAAAGTGAAAATAAAAGATTTGGCAAGATTTTTGTTACCCTAGAATATGAAAAAAATTCCTTGTATCAATTGCTTATTTAAAATAAATGACAAAATACAACACTCTATGCCAGGTATATCAGCAGAAGCCTTGTACATTTCGTTGAAAATCCCCTGGTTTGCAACTTTTACGGTCCTACAACCAAGCTCGCACAGCATAATTTCGCCATGATATATTTGTTTCAACAAACAAATATATGCATGATCTCAGTAAATTTAGTTACGTGTTACGACTAGTAGAGTTAACTTATTACTAAACATATCTATTAGAAATATTTTGTGACGATTTTACTTAATGATATCAAGAGAAAGTGGAAGAAATTGTCAAATGTTTTCAGTATTGCAATCAATCAAAATACCCGTTAATGATAAAGACGCTGACTTACCTCGGCTATATTGGATACCTAAACTACACAAGGATCCATATACGCTACGTTTTATCGCTGGCTCGTCTCATTGCTCAACACAGCCATTATCAACTTCTTACTACCATTCTTAGTACCGTTAGATTGATGCTTACTTGGATACGACCAAGATTTACATGGCGGGTGTCGTCGATGAAGCAGAAGACGCTTACTCTTCCGGAACACCTGGTCTTATTCTCCTGTGCTTTTACGAGAGTCTCCATGTAAATCTTTCCTTTGTCCTATTTTGCCCCTAGTTTAATCGATTTTGAGTTCGGATAATGGTTTTGTTGACGCTTTGGTATTCTCTGATTATTTTTTTTTCAAAAGTAAGACTTTTTAAGATATTCTTAAAAATTATTTGTCACCATTATGTCCCAATAAAGTGTCCATATAGAGATGAAAACTTAGAAATGTGCAACACAATTCAAGTATTAAATACCGGTGATAAGTGGGACGACTGGGTCGCCCGTTGTCAGTATGTGACCGGGTGGAATTATCTGCAGGGGGCCGTCGGCAGTATACTTCAGTGTGGTAACACTTAAAATCGGCAAAACGTTCCTCAAAAAGACACCGCGCCTCCCAAATACACACACACTCAACACACACCCACATCGCATACATGTACACCTGGAGGCCGTCATGAAATAACCCTGGCTGTTAATAGGTTGTAAAACAATCATATCAAATTTTTCGAAAACTGTGACTGGTATTCTTATCATGCAATACTGTAGTTAAAAAACTGCCTGAATACCTGTGATCGAATATGAGAGCTTGAAACCTCGATATGTCGTACTATCATCAGATGTGAAACTGATCGTAACATTCTCGCTGTGTATGACATGGTCCGTAGTATCCACCACGGTGATGCTATTTGAACCTACAAAGCATAAACACAGAGACCGATATATCTTTACTTTTTCTGATACATTAAAACGTAACATCGTTTCCTGTTGACAATACTTTCTAGTTTGATATCACTTTAAAACGTTGTATTTCATTTATTATACTTTTAACATATTTGTAGGTACTATAATGTGTAATACACATCTTTAAGGGTATTTGAATTTATTCATTTATTCAATCTTGATCTAAGTTAAATTATGATTAATATGTATAAACGAAATCCTGTTTCATGTTGGAAATGATAAAACAGGTTAACCAAAGTTTAAGACATACCATATGATAATCGCAGTTTGTCGTATCCTGATTCAAGTTGAATGGTCTTGACTTCGATACGTATCTGTCCACAAGCAGCAGCGTTCCGAATTATCCAGCGGCAACGCTGATTACTGAAAGATACACGTAGTTTGAATTACGTTCACATATTTGAGACATTTCTTATAAACTACCATCTATGAAACATTAATTTGATACAGTTCCTATGAAATCAATATAGTGATTTCTTTCATTGTATAAAATTCTATTATCATATGATTATGATATAATTTGTACATGGACAATTAATTTGCTAATGATGTATTTTACTTGTTGTGATGACAATGATGTCTCGGTCCTAATTTTGAGGATTGATGCTTACTTGGATGTGACCAAGATTTACATGGCGGGTGTCGTCGATGAAGCAGAATACGATTACTCTTCCGGACCACCTGGTCTTATTCTCTTGTACTTTTACGGGGGTCTTCATGTTAATCTTTCCTTTGTTCCTATTTTGCCCCTAGTTTAATCGATTTTGAGTTCTGTTTATGGTTTTGTTACGCTTTGGGATTCTCTGTTTTTTTTTTAGTTTTTTTTTATATTTTTACATGACATTGTTTTAACTTTTTGTTTCTGTTATTTGTTTTTGTAAATGTCAGGTTTTAACAATTTTGTTTTGCCCAATATGACTTAAATTGTCAACGAGCCGTTTAGAAACACAACAAACTTAAAACGATCATTAAAAAAATGTCATGTGATCGAGTTATAACTATGAAATGGAGAAGCTGGAGACATAGTCCTGTACAAGACTGGTACCTGCTTCCCCCAATAAATGATCGTAAGAGGCAGCTACATTTTGTATGACCCCGATTAGAATTATGCCGTTAGGTAAATGTTCGCCCCTATGATAAAGCCTTATTCCTGACAGAAACATACCAAAACTATTGCATAGAATATTATTATGTTTTATTTTTTATTATTGTTTTGCTCAGCATTGTTAGAGTTGAACGAACATACTGCAGCCTACACTAACACCCAACCCATACTCACATTGCACACTACTGTAGGCCGTCCTTAAATAACAATATAACACCTAAGAATTCAAGATATTTCTAATTTCGGAAACCATTAGACAGAGGAATTCCATCATCTTTGTTTCAAATTAGAACTTCTGTACAAGGCAGTCCTACATGAGTCAAATGCCATGAGTTAAATGACGATATGGTTTTCTGTATTATCACTTAACTGCTGTATTTAATAATGCTCTCTTAATTTGAACGTGAACTTACTGTACTCAAACAACTACAAAGTATTAGTCGTCGATGCCAGTTTGATATCAAAGAAATGCGAGTTTTGCATTTACATGGCGGGTGTCGTCGATGATGCAGAAGACACTCACTCGTTCGGACACCTGGTCTTATTCTCTCGACTTTTATGGGGGTCTTCATATAAATCTTTTCTTCGTTCCTATTTTGCCTCTAGTTTAATCGATGTTGAGTTCAGATTATGGTTTTGTTGAAGCTTTGGTATTTTAAAGAATGTTCTCAAGGTCATGTACAATATCAACAAATGACCTAAACTAGGTTATGTAAGAGAAAACACACCCCCCCCCCCCCCCCCCAAAAAAAAAAAAAATTGCTATTGCAACCCTAACCTTGAACACCTACATTTCGCACTAAATCTTTGCCAATGAAAGTTAACGTCAGTGGCCATGTGGCCAATGCTAAAACTTGAAGGTTCCATCTTCTGAATCTTGTCTGATCGTACAAGTGTCCTCGATACAGTAGTTTGTACTGATGAAAACGTTTATATTTGTATCAACCCAAACAGAAATTAAATACGCGCACATAACCACTATTCACTCATACGGGATGACAGTGGGACTTTTAGTCTGGATTCAAAGGCGAGCTGGGGCGGGTCGTCTGTTTGTTACCAAACTACTCGGAAGTGAAGCGGAAATAAAATCGCTTAAATTTAAAATCGGAGTACTAAACATATATGTTCCAATGACATTCTGCGTCGTTATGTAAATAATGATATATACTTAGCATAGTTGTTAGGAAATCCTGGTGAAACAATGTATTTCACGTTGGATGTGGCCTTTAACTGAACACCTGGACTCGAAATGCACGTGTCGGTCGTTACCTGGCAACCTGTTAATTAATAAAAAGAGTGACCATACACAGATATATCTTTACTTATATTATCCTCGATATCTATTACATTATAATGAGATTAAGAGTGATCATACACAGATATATCTTTACTTATAGTATCCTCGGTATCTATTACATTATAATGAGATTAAGAGTGACCATACACAGATATATCTTTACTTATAGTATCCTCGGTATCTATTACATTATAATGAGATGAAGAGTGACCATATACAGATATATCTTTACTTATAGTATCCTCGGTATCTATTACATTATAATGAGATTAAGAGTGAGCATACACAGATATATCTTTACTTATAGTATCCTCGGTATCTATTACAGGTACATTATAATGATATTTAAAGCAATCATACACAGATATGTCTTTACTTATAGTATCCTCGGTATCTATTACATGTACATTATAATGAGATTTAGAGTGACCATACACAGATATATCTTTACCTATAGTATCCTCGGTATCTATTACATTATAATGAGATTAAGAGTGACCATACACAGATATATCTTTACGTATAGTATCCTCGGTATCTATTACATTATAATGAGATTTAGAGTGATCATACACAGATATATCTTTACCTATATTATCCTCGATATCTATTACATTATAATGAGATTAAGAGTGACCATATACAGATATATCTTTACTTATAGTATCCTCGGTATCTATTACATTATAATGAGATTAAGAGTGAGCATACACAGATATATCTTTACTTATAGTATCCTCGGTATCTATTACAGGTACATTATAATGAGATTTAAAGTAATCATACACTGATATATCATTACTTATAGTATCCTCGGTATCTATTACAGGTACATTATAATGAGATTTAAAGTAATCATACACTGATATATCTTTACTTATAGTATCCTCGGTATCTATTACAGGTACATTATAATGGGATTTAAAGTAATCATACACAGATATATCTTTACTTATAGTATCCTCGGTATCTATTACATGTACATTTTAATGAGATTTAAAGTGACCATACACAGATATATCTCTACCTATATTATCCTCGATATCTATTACATTATAATGAGATTAAGAGTGACCATACACAGATATATCTTTACTTATAGTATCCTCGGTATCTATTACATTATAATGAGATTAAGAGTGACCATACACAGATATATCTTTACTTATAGTATCCTCGGTATCTATTACATTATAATGAGATTAAGAGTGATCATACACAGATATATCTTTACTTATATTATCCTCGATATCTATTACATTATAATGAGATTAAGAGTGACCATACACAGATATATCTTTACTTATAGTATCCTCGGTATCTATTACATTATAATGAGATTTAAAGTAATCATACACAGATATATCTTTACTTATAGTATCCTCGGTATCTATTACATTATAATGAGATTAAGAGTGACCATACACAGATATATCTTTACTTATAGTATCCTCGGTATCTATTACATTATAATGAGATTTAGAGTGATCATACACAGATATATCTTTACCTATATTATCCTCGATATCTATTACATTATAATGAGATTAAGAGTGACCATATACAGATATATCTTTACTTATAGTATCCTCGGTATCTATTACATTACAATGAGATTAAAAGTGACCATACACAGATATATCTTTACTTATATTATCCTCGGTATCTTTTACATTACAATGAGATTAAAAGTGATCATACACAGATATATCTTTACTTTTATTATCCTCGGTATATATTACATTATAATGGGATAAAGAGCGATCATACACAGATATATCTTTACTTTGATTATTCTCGGTATATATTACATTATAATGGGATAAAGAGCGATCATACACAGATATATAATTGTATCTTTTCTTTTTATTATTCTCTGTATCAATTACATCATAATGAGATTAAAAGTTATAATACACAGTTAGATATAGTCTGATATTTTATTATTCTCGGTATCTATTACATTATAATGAGATAAAGAGTGATCATACACAGATATATCTTTACTTTTTATTATCCTCGATATCAATTATATTATAATGAGATTAAGAGTGACCATACACAGATATATCTTTACTTATAGTATCCTCGGTATCTATAACATCATAATGAAATTAAAAGTGATCATACACAGTTAGATATAGCCTTAGTTTTTATTATCCTTGGTATCTATTACATTATAATGAGGTTAAGAGTGACCATACCCAGATATATCTTTACTTATATTATCCTCGGTATCTGTAACATTTTAATGAGATTAAAAGTGACCATACACAGATATATCTTTTCTTATATTATCCTCGGTATCTATTACATGTACATTTTAATGAGATAAAGAGTGATCATACACAGATATATCTTCACTTTTTATTATTATCGGTATCTGTAACATTATAATGAGATTAGGAGTGATCATACACAGATATATCTTTACCTATATTATCCTCGATATCTATTACATTATAATGAGATTAAGAGTGACCATACACAGATATATCTTTACTTATAGTATCATCGGTATCTATTACATTATAATGAGATATAGAGTGATCATACACAGATATATCTTTACTTATAGTATCCTCGGTATCTATTACATTATAATGAGATTAAGAGTGACCATACACAGATATATCTTTACGTATAGTATCCTCGGTATCTATTACATTATAATGAGATTTAGAGTGATCATACACAGATATATCTTTACCTATATTATCCTCGATATCTATTACATTATAATGAGATTAAGAGTGACCATATACAGATATATCTTTACTTATAGTATCCTCGGTATCTATTACATTATAATGAGATTAAGAGTGAGCATACACAGATATATCTTTACTTATAGTATCCTCGGTATGTATTACAGGTACATTATAATGAGATTTAAAGTAATCATACACTGATATATCATTACTTATAGTATCCTCGGTATTTATTACAGGTACATTATAATGAGATTTAAAGTAATCATACACTGATATATCTTTACTTATAGTATCCTCGGTATCTATTACAGGTACATTATAATGGGATTTAAAGTAATCATACACAGATATATCTTTACTTATAGTATCCTCGGTATCTATTACATGTACATTATAATGAGATTTAAAGTGACCATACACAGATATATCTCTACCTATATTATCCTCGATATCTATTACATTATAATGAGATTAAGAGTGACCATACACAGATATATCTTTACTTATAGTATCCTCGGTATCTATTACATTATAATGAGATTAAGAGTGACCATACACAGATATATCTTTACTTATAGTATCCTCGGTATCTATTACATTATAATGAGATTAAGAGTGATCATACACAGATATATCTTTACTTATATTATCCTCGATATCTATTACATTATAATGAGATTAAGAGTGACCATACACAGATATATCTTTACTTATAGTATCCTCGGTATCTATTACATTATAATGAGATTTAAAGTAATCATACACAGATATATCTTTACTTATAGTATCCTCGGTATCTATTACATTATAATGAGATTAAGAGTGACCATACACAGATATATCTTTACTTATAGTATCCTCGGTATCTATTACATTATAATGAGATTTAAAGTAATCATACACAGATATATCTTTACTTATAGTATCCTCGGTATCTATTACATTATAATGAGATTTAGAGTGATCATACACAGATATATCTTTACCTATATTATCCTCGATATCTATTACATTATAATGAGATTAAGAGTGACCATATACAGATATATCTTTACTTATAGTATCCTCGGTATCTATTACATTACAATGAGATTAAAAGTGACCATACACAGATATATCTTTACTTATATTATCCTCGGTATCTATTACATTACAATGAGATTAAAAGTGATCATACACAGATATATCTTTACTTTTATTATCCTCGGTATATATTACATTATAATGGGATAAAGAGCGATCATACACAGATATATCTTTACTTTGATTATTCTCGGTATATATTACATTATAATGGGATAAAGAGCGATCATACACAGATATATAATTGTATCTTTTCTTTTTATTATTCTCTGTATCAATTACATCATAATGAGATTAAAAGTTATAATACACAGTTAGATATAGTCTGATATTTTATTATTCTCGGTATCTATTACATTATAATGAGATAAAGAGTGATCATACACAGATATATCTTTACTTTTTATTATCCTCGATATCAATTATATTATAATGAGATTAAGAGTGACCATACACAGATATATCTTTACTTATAGTATCCTCGGTATCTATAACATCATAATGAAATTAAAAGTGATCATACACAGTTAGATATAGCCTTAGTTTTTATTATCCTTGGTATCTATTACATTATAATGAGGTTAAGAGTGACCATACCCAGATATATCTTTACTTATATTATCCTCGGTATCTGTAACATTTTAATGAGATTAAAAGTGACCATACACAGATATATCTTTTCTTATATTATCCTCGGTATCTATTACATGTACATTTTAATGAGATAAAGAGTGATCATACACAGATATATCTTCACTTTTTATTATTATCGGTATCTGTAACATTATAATGAGATTAGGAGTGATCATACACAGATATATCTTTTCTTATAATATCCTCGGTATCTATTACATGTACATTATAATGAGATGAAGAGTGATCATACACAGATATATCTTTACTTTTTATTATTATCGGTATCTGTAACATTTTATAACGGTGACAAATACTGTTACTCTGTATCTTAAAGCAAAGTTTATAAACTATAATCAATGATACTTACCTATGTTCCCTACGCATACGAACAGGTAAATGAGAATCTTCAGGTCCCCCATGATTGACTGTGTCACCACTACTCCATTTCAGTTTATATTTAATTATTTTGATTCGTAGAAGGCCGTCTTTGACCTATGTACTTTATAAAGTGTGTGTCTGTTACTGATACATCTATGTATACACACATAGCGATACGGTAATACCGTGCGCGATACATTCATGCTTATAAGAATTCCACTTGGAGAATCCTCTTCTGCGTCTCTTCAATTTCCTCCATACACAGGAATATATAGTATCTTAATATTGTATAGTTATCCCAATATTGTTTGTCAAATTATGTTTGTACAATGTGATGCATGCTTATGTCGACATAATGGGAGATAAGCCTCTGGCTCAATGGGTCATCGACGTTTAAATAAAGCTATTATTATTTTTATTATTACAAGCTTTACCGAACATAATCTTACAGTGTGCGTGAATGAATTCGAAGAACGTATACGTATCAGCTGTACGTTTTTATTTTCCGAAAGCACTGTCAACTCAACCAAACTTCGTCCGTCAAACCATGCTCTTCGTCTTCTTTGATGGTGTCGTATTTCATTTTGTTGATCAGATGCATCTGTTCCGATCTTTCAACAGTTTCTTTCAGCTTCTTTCTTGTCTAGTCTTGTGACTCTGTTTTCGTCAGCCAATATTTGTTTACCGCAGCTACATTTGTACCTGACATTTGCGCTTCCGATTCTATTTTTATACGGGCAAGCACGTGTTTTTTTTTCGAACCATGTGACCACTATCCTGCTCCGGTTCCGTGCCGATTCGCAAGAAAAAATAAGAAATGTTTTTTTTTTTTAAACATAGAACACGATAATAAAAATATAACTATGGTACTGATGTGCTAAGTAATATATATTGAATAAACTAAACTATTAAGGTAAAAAAAAATGTAGAAAATGTTTCATGTCGTACCGGGTTGAGATTCCTATAACAAGTCGAATGGCGGCGACGAAAATGCCGTTTTAAGGTACTTTCCGGTTAATTGACACAACTGAGACCTTGATTTTCCTTCTTAGAATAACATTTGCCTTTCGAAAATGTATTTCATTTAGAAATTGGTCTAAACACGAGCTAATTATTATTATTATGTAAGATTATGTTTTCATTATAGAAACATCTTAACTGCCATTTTAATGTGACGAGAACACTGATCTCGGCTATTGACTAGCGCGCTCAATTATAGAGGTTTAACGCACTTGACCCTGCTGCTTTTACATTAATTTAAGAGAATTTCGATTCCCACCTGTTGGCCCCTAGCATCACTGACGAGTCCCAGAAGAACGAAACAGCTGTATGATGCAGTTTAATTACTTTTTTTCGGCATACTGTATCTATTACAAAATTTAAAAGTTGCGACGTGTGTCTGTGTGTGTTACGACATCTGTCACCTCTAGTATGAAGCTTGAATGATCGATTCTCGGTCAAGTTCCGTTTTATACCTTCAGAATATTTCGGTTGATTATGCATTCTTTCTTAAAGGTCTGACAGGGGCTAAATTCTCTCAGATACGAGGAGTGTTCGAAAACTTTTGCGAACTCACTGTATACTCGAGTAACACTTGAGCCAGTGAAAACTGGTTCATTGAAATCAGTAAACCGATTCCCTTGCAATTAAGATTGCTTTCAGGCGTAGTCATACAATGTATACACTGTGATGAAAATGATTGGAAAACGAATAGAAACTGTGACAATCAGAGGCTACATAAAAGTCCGCTGTAAGTTTGAGTTTACATCACAAATATACATGATGAGATTTGTACTGTTTATGGGGATAAACCAATATCATTTTCAAAAGTTTATAAATGATTTACTAAATTACTTCTGGTCATGGATAAGTAAAATATGTCCCTAACCCACGAAAACCTTGGTGTGCGGTTACCAATCTGAAGATTCGGTGTATGGTGTCCCCTGTAGGTTGATGTAAGATGTGGAGTATGATGTCCCCTGTAGGTTGATGTAAGATGTGTTGTATGGTGTACCCTGTAGGTTGATGTGAGATGTGGAGTATCGTGTCCATTGTAGGTTGATGTA
The DNA here is from genome assembly GCA_947623455.1 of Mimachlamys varia. NCBI lineage: Eukaryota > Metazoa > Mollusca > Bivalvia > Pectinida > Pectinidae > Mimachlamys > Mimachlamys varia. The sequence goes on from OX392545.1 coordinate 33,852,129, forward strand.
AGATGTTGAGTATGGTGTCCACTGTAGGTTGATGTAAGATGTGGAGTATGGTGTCCCTTGTAGGTTGATGTGAGATGTGGAGTATGGTGTCCCCTGTAGGTTGATGTAAGATGTGGAGTATGTTGTCCCCTGTAGGTTGTTGTACGATGTGGAGTATGGTGTCCCCTGTAGGTTGTTGTACGATGTGGAGTATGTTGTCCCCTGTAGGTTGTTGTACGATGTGGAGTATGTTGTCCCCTGTAGGTTGATGTAAGATGTGGAGTATAGTGTCCCCTGTAGGTTGTTGTACGATGTGGAGTATGTTGTCCCCTGTAGGTTGATGTAAGATGTGGAGTATAGTATCCCCTGTAGGTTGATGTAAGATATGGAGTATGGTGTCCCCTGTAGGTTGATGTGAGATGTGGAGTATTGTGTCCCCTGTAGGTTGATGTAAGATGTGGAGTATGGTGTCCCTTGTAGATTGATGTGAGATGTGGAGTATCGTGTCAATTGTAGGTTGATGTAAGATGTGGAGTATGGTGTCCCCTGTAGGTTGATGTGAGATGTGGAGTATGGTGTCCCCTGTAGATTGATGTAAGGTGTAAAGTATGGTGTCCCCTATAAGTTGATAAAAAGATGTGGAGTATGATGTCCCCTATAGATTGATGTAAGGTGTAAAGTATTGTGTCCCCTGTAGGTTGATGTAAGATGTGGAGTATGGAGTCCCCTGTAGGTTGATGTAAGATGTGGAGTATGGTGTCCCCTGTAGGTTTATGTAAGATGTGGAGTATGGTGTCACCTATAGGTTGATGTAAGATGTGGAGTATGGTGTCCCCTGTAGGTTGATGTAAGATGTGGAGTATGGTGTCACCTATAGGTTGATATAAGATGTGGAGTATGGTGTCCCCTGTAGGTTTATGTAAGATGTGGAGTATGGTGTCACCTATAGGTTGATATAAGATGTGGAGTATGGTGTCCCCTGTAGGTTGATGTAAGATGTGGAGTACGGTGTCCCCTGTAGGTTGATGTAAGATGTGGAGTATGGTGTCACCTGTAGGTTGATGTAAGATGTGTAGTATGGTGTCCCCTGAAGGTTGATGTAAGATGTGTAGTATGGTGTCCCGTGTAGGTTGATGTAAGATGTGGAGTATGGTGTTTCCTGTAGGTTGATTTTAGATGTGGAGTATGGTGTCCCATGTAGGTTGATGTACGATGTGTAGTATGGTGTCCCGTGTAGGTTGATGTAAGATGTGTAGTATGGTGTCCCGTGTAGGTTGATGTAAGATGTGGAGTATGGTGTCACCTGTAGGTTGATGTAGGATGTGTAGTATGGTGTCCCATGTAGGTTGATGTAGGATGTGGAGTATGGTGTCCCCTGTAGGTTGATGTAAGATTTGAAGAATGGTGTCCCCTGTAGATTGATGTAAGATGTGGAGTATGGTGTCTCCTGTAGGTTGATGTAAGATGTGGAGTATCGTGTCCTCTGTAGGTTGATGTAAGATGTGGAGTATGGTGTCCCCTGTAGGTTGATGTGAGATGTGGAGTATTGTGTCCCCTGTAGGTTGATGTAAGATGTGAAGTATTGTGTCCCCTGTAGGTTGATGTAAGATGTGGAGTATGGTGTCCCCTGTAGGTTGATGTAAGATGTGGAGTATGGTGTCCCCTGTAGGTTGATGTAAGATGTGGAGTATGGTGTCCCTTGTAGGTTGATGTAAGATGTGGAGTATGTTGTCCTCTGTAGGTTGATGTAAGATGTGGAGTATGGTGTCCCCTGTAGGTTGATGTAAGATGTGGAGTATGTTGTCCTCTGTAGGTTGATGTAAGATGTGAAGTATTGTGTCCCCTGTAGGTTGATGTAAGATGTGGAGTATGGTGTCCCCTGTAGGTTGATGTAAGATGTGGAGTATGGTGTCCCCTGTAGGTTGATGTAAGATGTGGAGTATGGTGTCCCTTGTAGGTTGATGTAAGATGTGGAGTATGTTGTCCTCTGTAGGTTGATGTAAGATGTGGAGTATGGTGTCCCCTGTAGGTTGATGTAAGATGTGGAGTATGTTGTCCTCTGTAGGTTGATGTAAGATGTGGAGTATGGTGTCCCTTGTAGGTTGATGTAAGATGTGGAGTATGTTGTCCTCTGTAGGTTGATGTAAGATGTGGAGTATGTTGTCCTCTGTAGGTTGATGTAAGATGTGGAGTATGGTGTCCCCTGTAGGTTGATGTGAGATGTGGAGTATTGTGTCCCCTGTAGGTTGATGTAAGATGTGGAGTATTGTGTCCCCTTTAGGTTGATGTAAGATGTGGAGTATTGTGTCCCCTGTAGGTTGATGTAAGATGTGGAGTATTGTGTCCCCTGTAGGTTGATGTGAGATGTGGAGTATTGTGTCCCCTGTAGGTTGATGTAAGATGTGGAGTATGGTGTCCCTTGTAGATTGATGTAAGATGTGGAGTATTGTGTCACCTATAGGTTGATGTAAGATGTGGAGTATGGTGTCCCCTGTAGATTGATGTAAGATGTGGAGTATGGTGTCCCCTGTAGATTGATGTAAGGTGTAAAGTATGGTGTCCCCTATAAGTTGATAAAAAGATGTGGAGTATGATGTCCCCTATAGATTGATGTAAGGTGTAAAGTATTGTGTCCCCTGTAGGTTGATGTAAGATGTGGAGTATGGAGTCCCCTGTAGGTTGATGTAAGATGTGGAGTATGGTGTCCCCTGTAGGTTGATGTAAGATGTGGAGTATGGTGTCCCCTGTAGGTTGATGTAAGATGTGGAGTATGGTGTCCCCTGTAGGTTGATGTAAGATGTGGAGTATGGTGTCCCTTGTAGGTTGATGCAAGATGTGGAGTGTGGTGTCACCTGTAGGTTGATGTAATATGTGGAGTATGGTGTCCCCTGTAGGTTGATGTAAGATGTGGAGTATGGTGTCCCCTGTAGGTTGATGTAAGATGTGGAGTATGATGTCCTCTGTAGATTGATGTAAGATGTGGAGTATGGTGTCCCCTGTAGGTTGATGTAAGATGTGGAGTATGGAGTCCCCTGTAGGTTGATGTAAGATGTGGAGTATTGTGTCCCCTGTAGGTTGATGTGAGATGTGGAGTATTGTGTCCCCTGTAGATTGATGTAAGATGTGGAGTATTGTGTCCCCTGTAGGTTGATGTAAGATGTGGAGTATTGTGTCCCCTGTAGGTTGATGTTGGATGTGGTGTATGGTGTCCCCTGTAGGTTGATGTGGGATGTGGAGTATTGTGTCCCCTGAAGGTTGATGTAAGATGTGGAGTATTGTGTCCCCTGTAGGTTGATGTTAGATGTGGAGTATGGTGTCCCCTGTAGGTTGATGTTAGATGTGGAGTATTGTGTCCCCTGAAGGTTGATGTAAGATGTGGAGTATTGTGTCCCCTGTAGGTTGATGTTAGATGTGGAGTATGGTGTCCCCTGTAGATTGATGTAAGATGTGGAGTATTGTGTCCCCTGTAGGTTGATGTTAGATGTGGAGTATGGTGTCCCCTGTAGATTGATGTAAGATGTGGAGTATTGTGTCCCCTGTAGGTTGATGTAAGATGTGGAGTATTGTGTCTCCCTGTAGGTTGATGTAAGATGTGGAGTATTGTGTCCCCTGTAGGTTGATGTAAGATGTGGAGTATTGTGTCCCCTGTAGGTTGATGTAAGATGTGGAGTATGGTGTCCCCTGTAGATTGATGTAAGATGTGGAGTATTGTGTCCCCTGTAGGTTGATGTAAGATGTGGAGTATGGTGTCCCTTGTAGATTGATGTAAGATGTGGAGTATTGTGTCCCCTGTAGGTTGATGTAAGATGTGGAGTATGGTGTCCCCTGTAGATTGATGTAAGGTGTAAAGTATGGTGTCCCCTATAAGTTGATAAAAAGATGTGGAGTATGGTGTCCCCTGCAGATTGATGTAAGATGTGGAGTATGGTGTCCCCTGTAGGTTGATGTAAGATGTGGTGTATGGTGTCACCTGTAGGTTGATGTAAGATGTGGAGTATGGTGTCACCTGTAGGTTGATGTAAGATGTGGAGTATGGTGTCCCCTGTAGGTTGTTGTCAGATGTGGAGTATGGTGTCCCCTGTAGGTTGATGTAAGATGTGGAGTATGGTGTCCTCTGTAGATTGATGTAAGATGTGGTGTATGGAGTCCCCTGTAGGTTGTTGTCAGATGTGGAGTATGGTGTCCCCTGTAGGTTGATGTAAGATGTGGACTATGGTGTCCCCTGTAGGTTGATGTAAGATGTGGAGTATGGTGTTTCCTGTAGGTTGATGTAAGATGTGGAGTATGGTGTCCCCTGTAGGTTGATGTAAGATGTGGAGTATGGTGTCCCCTGTAGATTGATGTAAGATGTGGAGTACTGTGTCCCCTGTAGATTGATGTAAGGTGTAAAGTATGGTGTCCCCTGTAGGTTGATGTGAGATATGGAGTATTGTGTCCCCTGTAGGTTGATGTAAGATGTGGAGTACTGTGTCCCCTTTAGGTTGATGTGAGATGTGGAGTATGGTGTCCCCTGTAGGTTGATGTGAGATATGGAGTATTGTGTCCCCTGTAGGTTGATGTGAGATGTGGAGTATGGTGTCCCCTGTAGGTTGATGTAAGATGTGGAGTATGGTGTCCCCTGTAGGTTGATGTAAGATGTGGAGAATGGTGTCCCCTGTAGATTGATGTAAGGTGTAAAGTATGGTGTCCCCTGTAGGTTGTTGTAAGGTGTAAAGTATGGTGTCCCCTGTAGGTTGATGTAAGATGTAAAGTATGATGTCCCCTGTAGATTGATGTAAGGTGTAAAGTATGGTGTCCCCTGTAGGTTGATGTAAGATGTGGAGTATGGTGTCCAATGTAGGTTTATGTAAGATGTGGAGTATGGTGTCCCCTGTAGATTGATGTAAGGTGTAAAGTATGGTGTCCCCTGTAGGTTGATGTAAGATGTGGATTATGGTGTCTCCTGTAGATTGATGTAAGATGTGGTGTATGGTGTCCCCTGTAGGTTGATGTGAGATATGGAGTATTGTGACCCCTGTAGGTTGATGTAAGATGTGGAGTATGGTCTCCCTGTAGGTTGATGTAAGATGTGGAGTATGATGTCCCCTGTAGATTGATGTAAGGTGTGGAGTATGGTGTCCCCTGTAGGTTGATGTAAGATGTGGAGTATGATGTCCCCTGTAGATTGATGTAAGGTGTAAAGTATGGTGTCCCCTGTAGTTTGATGTAAGATGTGGTGTATGGTGTCCCCTGTAGGTTGATGTGAGATGTGGTGTATGGTGTCTACTGTAGGTTGATGTAAGATGTGGAGTATGGTGTCCCCTGTAGATGGATGTAAGATGTGTTGTATGGTGTCCCCTGTAGGTTGATGTGAGATGTGGAGTATCGTGTCCATTGTAGGTTGATGTAAGATGTGGAGTATGATGTCCCCTGTAGGTTGATGTAAGATGTGGAGTATGGTGTCCACTGTAGGTTGATGTAAGATGTGGAGTATGGTGTCCCCTGAAGGTTGATGTGAGATGTGGAGAATGGTGTCTTCTGTAGGTTGATGTGAGATGTGGAGTATAATGTCCCCTGTAGATTGATGTAAGGTGTAAAGTATGGTGTCCCCTGTAGTTTGATGTAAGATGTGGTGTATGGTGTCCCCTGTAGGTTGATGTAAGATGTGGAGTATGATGTCCCCTGTAGGTTGATGTACGATGTGGAGTATGGTGTCCCCTGTAGGTTGCTTTAAGATGTGGAGTATGATGTCCCCTGTAGGTTGATGTAAGATGTGGAGTATGGTGTCCATTGTAGGTTGATGTAAGATGTGGAGTATGGTGTCCCTTGTAGGTTGATGTAAGATGTGGAGTATGGTGTCCCCTGTAGGTTGATGTAAGATGTGGAGTATGTTGTCCCCTGTAGGTTGATGTAAGATGTGGAGTACTGTGTCCCCTGTAGATTGATGTAAGGTGTAAAGTATGGTGTCCCCTGTAGGTTGATGTAAGATGTGGAGTATGGTGTCCCCTGTAGATTGATGTAAGATGTGGAGTACTGTGTCCCCTGTAGATTGATGTAAGGTGTAAAGTATGGTGTCCCCTGTAGGTTGATGTGAGATATGGAGTATTGTGTCCCCTGTAGGTTGATGTAAGATGTGGAGTACTGTGTCCCCTGTAGGTTGATGTGAGATGTGGAGTATGGTGTCCCCTGTAGGTTGATGTGAGATATGGAGTATTGTGTCCCCTGTAGGTTGATGTGAGATGTGGAGTATGGTGTCCCCTGTAGGTTGATGTAAGATGTGGAGTATGGTGTCCCCTGTAGGTTGATGTAAGATGTGGAGAATGGTGTCCCCTGTAGATTGATGTAAGGTGTAAAGTATGGTGTCCCCTGTAGGTTGTTGTAAGGTGTAAAGTATGGTGTCCCCTGTAGGTTGATGTAAGATGTAAAGTATGATGTCCCCTGTAGATTGATGTAAGGTGTAAAGTATGGTGTCCCCTGTAGGTTGATGTAAGATGTGGAGTATGGTGTCCAATGTAGGTTTATGTAAGATGTGGAGTATGGTGTCCCCTGTAGATTGATGTAAGGTGTAAAGTATGGTGTCCCCTGTAGGTTGATGTAAGATGTGGATTATGGTGTCTCCTGTAGATTGATGTAAGATGTGGTGTATGGTGTCCCCTGTAGGTTGATGTGAGATATGGAGTATTGTGACCCCTGTAGGTTGATGTAAGATGTGGAGTATGGTCTCCCCTGTAGGTTGATGTAAGATGTGGAGTATGATGTCCCCTGTAGATTGATGTAAGGTGTGGAGTATGGTGTCCCCTGTAGGTTGATGTAAGATGTGGAGTATGATGTCCCCTGTAGATTGATGTAAGGTGTAAAGTATGGTGTCCCCTGTAGTTTGATGTAAGATGTGGTGTATGGTGTCCCCTGTAGGTTGATGTGAGATGTGGTGTATGGTGTCTACTGTAGGTTGATGTAAGATGTGGAGTATGGTGTCCCCTGTAGATGGATGTAAGATGTGTTGTATGGTGTCCCCTGTAGGTTGATGTGAGATGTGGAGTATCGTGTCCATTGTAGGTTGATGTAAGATGTGGAGTATGATGTCCCCTGTAGGTTGATGTAAGATGTGGAGTATGGTGTCCACTGTAGGTTGATGTAAGATGTGGAGTATGGTGTCCCCTGAAGGTTGATGTGAGATGTGGAGAATGGTGTCTTCTGTAGGTTGATGTGAGATGTGGAGTATAATGTCCCCTGTAGATTGATGTAAGGTGTAAAGTATGGTGTCCCCTGTAGTTTGATGTAAGATGTGGTGTATGGTGTCCCCTGTAGGTTGATGTAAGATGTGGAGTATGATGTCCCCTGTAGGTTGATGTAAGATGTGGAGTATGGTGTCCCCTGTAGGTTGCTTTAAGATGTGGAGTATGATGTCCCCTGTAGGTTGATGTAAGATGTGGAGTATGGTGTCCATTGTAGGTTGATGTAAGATGTGGAGTATGGTGTCCCTTGTAGGTTGATGTAAGATGTGGAGTATGGTGTCCCCTGTAGGTTGATGTAAGATGTGGAGTATGTTGTCCCCTGTAGGTTGATGTAAGATGTGGAGTATGGTGTCCCCTGTAGGTTGATGTAAGATGTGGAGTATGATGTCCCCTGTAGGTTGATGTAAGATGTGGAGTATGGTGTCCCCTGTAGGTTGATGTAAGATGTGGTGTATGGTGTCCCCTGTAGGTTGATGTGGGATGTGGTGTATGGTGTCCCCTGTAGGTTGATGTGGGATGTGGTGTATGGTGTCCCCTGTAGGTCGATGTAAGATATGGGGTATGGTGTCCCCTGTAGGTTGATGTAAGATGTGGTGTATGGTGTCTCCTGTAGGTTGATGTAAGATGTGGAGTATGGTGTCCCCTGAAGGTTGATGTAAGATGTGGAGTATCTTGTCCCCTGTAGGTTGCTTTAAGATGTGGAGTATGGTGTCCCCTGTAGGTTGATGTAAGATGTGGAGTATGGTGTCCCCTGTAGATTGATGTAAGATGTGGAGTATGGTGTCCCCTGTAGATTGATGTAAGATGTGGAGTATGATGTCCTCTGTAGGTTGATGTAAGATGTGGAGTATGGTGTCAGCTGTAGATTGATGTAAGATGTGGAGTATGATGTCCCCTGTAGGTTGATGTAAGATGTGGAGTATGATGTCCTCTGTAGATTGATGTAAGATGTGGAGTATGGTGTCAGCTGTAGATTGATGTAAGATGTGGAGTATAGTGTCCCATGTAGATTGATGTAATATGTGGAGTATGATGTCCTCTGTAGGTTGATGTGAGATGTGGATTATGGTGTCCCCTGTATGTAAAAATATCTTTTTTTTCTGATTCTTTGAATTCTTTTTTAGGATTTTGCAGGGACTTTCTTCATGATTTTATAATCGAAAATAGTGTAAAACAGCCCCAATATACGAGCAATATTCATAAAATTGATACTGTAGTGATAATCATGTGTTAATTATTAGACTTGAAATTGTTTTAAAAATAAACAGCATATGTCTTAACAGCCGAAATCATTCATCATTTTAATATGCCCGTTTCTGCCAATTGTCTTTATAATAATTAACTTGTTATCAAAACAAGCGATAATTATGGAAATCCCAATACCAAACATGCTATAGAACTGATGACAGCGATAGTGTGAGTAAAAGGACGGAAGAGGCAATCCTATTCAATGATGTTTTAGTTTCTACTTCCGTAGTTAGTCCATGTAGTTCATGTAAAGCTTGTTGATAAGCCGTTTGACCGATTCAAGTGTTGTTAAGCACTTTTTAAATTATAGCTGGAAAAACGGAAACGCGTGCACTTAATAGTCACGTGCGTTGTAATGCTGTTAATGGTTGATTCATTTCCGTGTGTCTAATGAGTTAGGCCATCCCATAATGAATCAGGATTTTTTTTAAACAACTTGATAGGTGTTTAGCTGTCATGGTGAACATTTTGTCAGACAACTACTAAATAAACCTGTGAACTGCTTCAGGTCAAACTACACAGAATTGTTAGGGACCATGTGTTAATGTACATGCATAGTATTTTTCTGAAGAAATTTTGGTTGCCATGGTAACCAGGTCAAAATACCAAATTCTTGTGAAACAGCGGAACTGCATCTAAACCTATGAACCGATTTCAATTGAAATACACAGACATTTAAGGGACTACTTTGTGTAGATAGGCATGCAGATTTCTTTTTTTCTAACAGAACTTTAGGTTGCCATGGTAACCAGGTCATATACCCGTTTTTTTGTGTTTTTTTTTTTACTAGACAACTCCTCCTAACCAGTGAACCAAATTCAATGAAATTACACATGGATGTTGTTCGTCATCAACATTGCCTTATAGCAGTTTTTATTACAAAGGTGGGGGCGGGGGTGTAAGTAAGCCATCGGCTTACAGTTCTAGTTAAATTTGGTCTAAAACAACATTGGGGTTAGGCATCACTTGATCATGTTAAAATCTTTTCGATCCTTTTGGCCAAGGGGCGGGGACCAAAACAGAAAAATACATTGTTTTTACTTCGATGAGAGATGATCTGTTTTAATGAGATTTTGAAGATAAACTTGCTAAAACTGTGCGCTGAAATTTTACTTTTGAAACAAGCTTTTAAAAAAATCAGCACAACTGCAGCAACGCGGCTACCGACCACCGTGGCATTGACCTGTTACTATCGCTGTAATTAATAAAGCAATAAAATACAAGGAAATGTAAGCCAAAATGCTCTACAGTGATAACCACGTGGAAGTTAAACAGGAGTTACATTGAATAGGAAACAATGGCTATCTAGTGGGACCCGGGTCCTTATATGGTATTATATTGTATATTGGTGTATCACGTGTGGCATGACCGTATCTATAAATTAATGAGGGATGCAAGCACGAGGTCAAAAGGTTAATGTTTGCCTTATTTGATTCAAACTAATAAATATAAGGAAATACAAGCTAAAATGGAATGGCGGTTGAGCATGGGGGATCTGAAGTTTATCATATATTTTTTTATGTGTATATGGACTATAGGTAAGTCTCATTTGTAATTTTATTTATTTGATACAATTAATATACATTTATTAGTTTGCGGTAATACAAGGCAGGCAAATTGTCTTCGTGATTTGTTCGGCAGTAATAGCAATGCAATACATGCTGGGGTTAAATGGGGAAACTAATAGATCAAGCTTAACGTACCAAACTAAGCAATGAAATGCATGCTGGGGTTAAATGGGGAAACTAATAGATCATGCTTAACGTACCAAACTAAGCAATGAAATACATGCTGGGGTTTACTGGGGAAACTAATAGATCATGCTTAACGTAACAAACTAAGCAATGAAATACATGCTGGGGTTTAATGGGGAAACTAATAGATCATGCTTAACGTACCAAACTAAGGGAACTTAAATAACATAGATAATAGAACAGCGGACTAAATAGCTGTAGTCTTCTCTGTTTTTTACGTTACTTAAACATCGGAACTTAAATGACAATCTCATACGGAAAATTGTCATTTTTATTAACAAAATATAACCGTTCTGTCAACTGATATTCGTTTTGAATCCCGCCTATGTCGGAATGAATGATACAATTAAAATTATAATAGTATGTGTATCGTACATAAGACTTCACGAGTATAGGGCCTTTTTCGAATAGCTCGTATCTTTCTAAACTCTATGTGGAGAACGCAGACGGCTCTGCCTTTTCAGCGATCAAGGATGACTGTCAAAAATGTTAAACACCGACACGTACTCGTTGGCCTACAGTGTAAACCAGTTTGTCAAACTGATCCAAACATATGCCAAACGTTTCTCAACCCCACACCGATGGGTCATACCATGCCTTTAACCTTCATTAGTTCACACTATTCATTTACGACAGTCCCTTAAGTCTATCAATTGACGCTGAATTCAGCGTACCTGTTGGAAAGACATGTTTGTTACGGGTTTTGAGTAAAAAAAAAACTAAGCGTTAACGCAACTATAAAAATTCCGGAACAACTGATCTTAGTCCATTGTATTTGCTAAATGATATCCAAGTAAATGTTTTCCTAGATTCAAAATTGAGGTGTATCTAGTTTCATGGATTTCGATTTGGGATCTTGTTTTTGTTTAACGTTTCGGTAATTTCTGATTTGTTTTTTCATCCTGAGAAATATTAATTTCGAATTAACCACAAGATTTTTGGTGGTTATGATATACAAGAAGTCGGAACATTCATGACTAAATATTTATCGGGCCTTTAGAAAGGAAATATGAATAATGTTATTAAGGGTTCGAGAGATATTTAAGACAATAGCTCCCGTTTCCTCTGGCCCTAGCACCTGAATTAGACATTTTAACAGATTTCATTGTCGGAATCCCACGGTACACTTCTCTGACGTTTGCAGCCCGGGGGCTAAAATGGAAAGAAACTCTCGTTTTCGTACTAAATAAGTAGCCAATCATATCGATAGTTTGATCCACAGGGGCTTGGCACGGACCTATGTCACTATGAAATGATTGTCAGATATTTTATTTTACCTTTCTCGAATATAGCCCTCACACTACTTTATATCTGTCAGATATATAGTAGTGGGAGGGCTATATTCAAGAAAGGTAAACAAAAATATCTGAGGTCCGTGCCTAGCCCCTGTGGTTTGATCCGTGACTACATACAGCCGGGACATCAAGCCGGGGTATCCCGTTTCATTTGCAGCACCGCCTGTCAACAAAACCTGTCGATTGTGTTATAATTGTGTCGATTGTGATTAAAATATAAGGTCCTGCTATACGGCGATTGACATCGGCGTTATGCCTACAGAAATATACTGGTCGTGCATGGTCACGGTAAAATGATCTCACAGAGTGTCACGGAAACAACCATTCTGATTGGTCGAAATCTCCGAATAAACTTTTATTCGGGGAAACGAAGGTTTACACCGATTCTGGCCCACGGGAGGGAAACGTCAGAGAAGTGTACCGTGGGTTTCCGACGGTGGACAGATTTATGACTGGTGTAAACTAGATAGGGGCCAGCGGCTGACAAGATCGACATAACAATATAGCCAATGATAGCGGATAAACCGGGAGAATTCTTAATGACGTCATCCCAGCTCCATGCTTCACCCGCTATGGCTAAAAATAAAACCCTCGCCTGGTGTAATTATTGATTAAATACAAGAGAACGACGTCTAAAACAGAATCATTTTTGTGGAAATAAATCAAATTATATACCAATCGAATTATTTCCTGTCAGTGTTTTATTGTATGATTAATTGTTTGGGCAGAATATGTTTCCGAAGCGTAGTAGGGACAGGGGAAAATCCCCGGGAATCCAAAACAGATGCGTTCGACACGCTGTTGATAACATGTGAAGCTTGTTTGTTAACAGTGTCCAGTTGTAAACACTGGTACGGTAGATTATCTGGTAATCTACAGGTAAATCATAGCGATGGGTCCGTGTTTTCCAACATGACTTCCAGTTTTACTATTCCAGATGGATTTTGTACTGTGGGTGTTTCTCTTGCGGATGTGATTGTGTCGTGGTCAGAGCAAACTCGGGCTATACGTCTGTAGACGATACGATCAGCTTCATAAACAATTCGTAAGCTGTTGCCTGCTTTTAACAATCTTGTTTGGCCTTAAAAAAACACAACAACAAAATCGTTCTTGATGTATTTGGGTGGGTCAAGTACGAACCTCCGGTATGGAAACCGAGTTGAATCACGGCGAGAGTAAACAATGAACTGCGCCATTGATATCATTTCCTACCTTTCTGGTAGGTGTTCTCCTGTTTTGTTTTGAAGCAGGAAATATTTTGGAAGGATTGTTTATTTTGTCGCTGATGTTCGACAGACAATAAACAATAAAAAAAGTTTGTTTCAGTCAATGAATCCGACGAATTGTTAACATCGCTTGTCATCACATTTCAATTCTGTTCGATTCACTTTTATCGAATCATGTTAACACATTACTGTCCATGTGTACAGTCTATAATGTGTATAAGACATCGGTTTAATGAGTTTTGCTAATCATTTTACCCTCCAAATGCCAATTGTAACGATATATACAATGTATAATCTACACATCAAACAAATTATGCCGAATTACCAAATGTGTGCAGTTAGGTTGCGTTAGATTCAGCCTATCAATAGAAACAGAATTCCGATAGATTCACCGATACAAAATACCTCAGTTGGACGCGCACAGTTTTGGGGAAATAGGCATAGGAACCCACAATACCTTTTTTTCTATGTGTGTTGTTCGGGGACCCTAGTTCCTAGGGGTCATTTTCGGACAGACCCGATAAACAATATGGCCGATAGGAAGCTTTCGTGGATTCTGACAGTTATAATTTGTGATTGCTTTATTTTAAGACGTACTGGACGAATCCTTATCAAAGTTCATTTACAGGTTCCCACTAGTTGTGTATTTTCCTGTTTTTGAGCCGATCCGTAAAGCAATATGGCCAACAGGCAGCCATGTAGGATTTTGTATTAATTTAATAATGGATTTAATGATTTAATGGAAAACAATGGACGCAGGCTTCAAACCTCTAAATCCATAAATAGAATATAACTTGCATAGTTATACAAGAAATATATATACTCATTAAGATAATTTATCCGTTTTCATTACAGATATTGTCCTTAATGTGATCATCTAGCAATATCTCAAAATCTGTAGTAGTTTCCGCATTTACGACATAATCTGGTAGCTTGTTCCAGGCATCTACTACCCTAAAACTGAACGATTTTTTTTCTTAGTTCTGTATTACATCGTTGTTTGTACAAATTAAATTTTAGAATTTTAGACAGGAACATCACGTACACAATACATCTATACATACAGGTACTCACTATATATATATAATAGTACCTGGGTTACATCTAAAATAACTACACTAGATGTAACTCTATTATCGAATTTTTTGTTCACAATTTTAAAAACGTTTATCAAATCTCCCCTTGCCCATTGTTGTTATAGTGTTGGAAGGTTCAGTTTTTTCAATCGTTCTTCATATGAAAGTTTTTTTAAATCTTGGAAGGAGCTTATAATTAGTAGTCCTCCTTGGTACATTTTCTATCATTTGACTTGGTTTTCTGAGCTTGGTATACTCCTTGTATCGATCTTGTGTTTTTGTTTCCATATATCTTGTCCATGCGCGATGTTTTTGTTGATTTTGCTCGTAATATCCAAGTTTGAAGCTAAGCCGTTCCTGATATTGGTGGATGTGTTCTTCCTTTTTGAGAATGGTTATCCTCAAAATTATGGAAGATCCGAAAGAAAGTATTGGAGGTTTCTTCAATGGTCAGGTTAGATAAAGTTCCTTCCCAGTCTACTTCCCGTACTTCCTTCTTCATGTTGGTGTAATCCCCTTTATGATAAGTATAACCTGTTTGTAACTTATTCAGTTTTATGGAATGCATACTTAAAGGCCCAATACACGTAACTTCAGGAAATTTTTCGGGATTCTGAAAATTATGAAAAAAAATCCTGTTGATAACCATGCAAAAATAAGTCTAAAGCGAAGTAAACCTGAGCGGTAACTAACAAGAAACTCTTGACAAAAAAATCCAAAAAAACTGAAAATAGTTCAGGTGGGGCCCACTTCAACAACAAATCGAAGGTAGAAGGCAGCTAGAAATGGACACGTGTTTACAAATACTGTGTTTCAACTGCTGCTGTACCGGTAACCGCGAAAGAATTCATCTTGAATATTGCTGATATCAGTTAATCCTAACTAAATCTATAAATATAATAAGTTATTAGGCTTGATTTTCGCTTCAAGATTTTGTCGAAAGTTACATATATTGGGCCTTTTAAGTAAAGAAGAAGATGATCATTGTTGCCTATAGTGCTTTTGTAATCAATATCATTAACCATCATCTTCTTCATTGCCTAATATTAAATTAAGGTATTTGTTTCGTTTCCCTCCCACACGCGGGTGTACTTGTTGGAATGTCAATGAAGGTAGTTGTCTCTTAACAGTTCTATGAAATGATCTCCTTGTCTATCTCCCCTTGAGATCCATATTTTCTCATATATACTTTGAAAGTTGAAATCCCCAAATATTAACAGGTGTGTTAACTTTTTCTCGGTCGAAATTGAGGAAATAAGGTTGTGCAACTCTTCGTTATTATCCTTATTAGAATTTTGACGTTTATAGATACACATTACCCCCTTATCTGGCGATGCTAGTTTAACCCAGATGCTCTCTTTGAAGTCGGTTTTTATATTTATTTCCACTGGTTTAATTTTAAGATTCTCTTTAACATATATTCCTATTTCATGGTGTCGATAAGGGTCATTTTCATTTTACAAAAAAGTTCATAACCTTGGATTCTCAGTTCTGTTTTGACCTTAGATGTTGGGACTGATCAGAAAAAAAATAAAAATGCTGGAATGCGGCAATATTTGATTTTCCTAATGAACGTTTGTTATCGCTATTTCCTATGTACTTGATGTGATGGATCTTAGTTCCCATTGGAGCATACTTATGCCGTTTTGTTTCTGTGACTGATCAGAAAAATAAAATGGCTTAATGGTGACTGTCTTGGATTTAGACAATGAAAGTTTGCTATCGCTATTTCTTGAGAAATACTTGATGGATCTTTCTCAAGTTTCTAAGGTGGGTTTCCCTTGGTGTTAAATTATGCCTTTTATTAGATATTAGAACTGATCAGAAACAAATGGCAAACAGACGGCCTTCTGTGTTCTAAATTTAAATTGAGAAGAAAACGATGGATCGTTTTATAATTTCATCTGTAAGTAAATCAAACTAACTAGGTTGGACAATAAGTTTAAGTGCCTCGTAGGATAACGCAGTTGGTTGAGCGTCCGCCTAGAATGCGAAAGGTCCCGGGTTCGAAGCCCGGTATGGCCGTGCATCCTGTTACGATATTATGATACTAGTTGGCAAAAAATGAGCATTATATCAAAGTTTTACTCCTAAACACCATATCTTCAGAATTTTAAAATTGACTTTTGAAATATTTAAATTTTATAAGATGACGTAACACACACATGTGCTGCACCCTTTAAAATTAGTTATATATACAGTATGCCCAAAAAATGAATTAAATTGCATTATACAGCTGTTTCGTCCTCTGAGGACTCTTCAGTAATGCTAGGAGCCAAAAGGTAGGAATCCAACATTTCTAAACTAATGTAAAAGTAGCTGAGGAGGAGATATCCAAAAGGTGGGAAAAGGTAAGGAGGTGACAGGTCGGAAAGTCATCTAGTGACGTTTCTCATAAGTGGAGCAATTGTTTTACAATGTTGCAGATTGTCAGATGACAACCGATACGTGCAGAGCGATGCCAGGCGTGACATTAGATGCCGAAGACAATGCAAACTACATCACTTCACCAGGTTATCCAGATACCTACCCTGAGTATGTATGACTATGTTCATCTAAAGATATAGGCTCAATTTGACTTATAAAATTCAATCAAACATGGCTACTTTATACGAAATGAAGAACATTGATGTCATTGCTTATGACACAATGACCTAAAGGTATCTATGTCTACCCGTGGGAGTGTTAAGTTGTTTGTGTTATTTATTGTTGTGGTCGCTATTGTGATAAAGGTATATGACAGGAGTCTTAATTAGTTTCTGTAAAACATACATACTTTTTTCTCTGGTGACCGATGTCTGTACTACTACATACAATATATTGATTGGTTAAAGATATTTCTTTATAATAATAAAGGCATTTCCCCCTATACTACTCTTGTTAAAACCCTGACACCTCGATATACAAATATATGTCTGTACTACTACATACAACATACCGATTGGTTACTCTTGATAAACCCTGACACCTCGATATACAAATATATGTCCGTACTACTACATACAACATACCGATTTGTTACTCTTGTTAAAACCCTGACACCTCCATATACAAATATATGTCCGTACTTCTACATACAACAAACTGATTGGTTACTCTTGATAAAACCCTGACACCTCCATATACAAATATATGTCCGTACTACTACATACAACATACCGATTGTTTACTCTTGATAAACCCTGACACATCCATATACAAATATATGTACGCACTACTACATACAACAAACTGATTTGTTACTCTTGTTAAACCCTGACACCTCCATATACAAATATATGTCCGTACTACTACATACAACATACCGATTTATTACTCTTGTTAAACCCTGTTACCTCCATATACAAATATATGTCCGTACTACTACATACAACATACTGATTGGTTACTCTTGATACACCCTGACACCTCGATATACAAATATATGTCTGTACTACTACATACAACATACCGATTGGTTACTCTTGATACACCCTGACACCTCGATATACAAATATATGTCCGTACTACTACATACAACATACCGATTGGTTACTCTTGATACACCCTGACACCTCGATATACAAATATATGTCTGTACTACTACATACAACATACCGATTGGTTACTCTTGATACACCCTGACACCTCGATATACAAATATATGTCCGTACTACTACATACAACATACCGATTGGTTACTCTTGATAAACCCTGACACCTCGATATACAAATATATGTCCGTACTACTACATACAACATACCGATTGGTTACTCTTGATACACCCTGACACCTCGATATACAAATATATGTCCGTACTACTACATACAACATACTGATTTGTTACTCTTGATAAACCCTGACACCTCCATATACAAATATATGTCCGTACTACTACATACAACATACTGATTTGTTACTCTTGTTCAACCCTGACACCTCGATATACAAATATATGTCCGTACTACTACTTAAACAAACTGATTTGTTACTCTTGATAAACCCTGACACCTCGATATACAAATATATGTCCGTACTACTACTTAAACAAACTGATTTGTTACTCTTGATAAACCCTGATACCTCCATATACAAATATATGTCCGTACTACTACATACAACAAACCAATTGGTTACTCTTGTTAAAACCCTGATACCTCCATATACAAATATATTTACAGGACAGTAAGCTCTGCTTACTCAGAGGAAATGACACAACAAAATATTCCTGGAATTTGGCTCGTCGGAGTTGATGGCCGAATAATTTTTTAATTCATTTTGGGGAAATTGAACACATTTTAATATTGCCTTTTTATGAGTAAAGGTGCGGCCTATAAATAAAGGGCCACAAGACATCATATAAGTAAAACGTTATGATGTCGCAGCCACCATTGCTGGCCATTTATATTTTCTCTATTATAGTCATCAATATTGCGTGTGTGGCACATGTATTTAGCTAAATGCCTTTTTTTGTCATGTATCCGTGTATTTTTTTTATTTTTTTTTTATTCAGTTATTCTCGTCCTTTTCGTACGAGATTTCTGATATGATTTATATGATAGCTATCAATATATTGTTCATTTTCTAATATTAAGATAGCGAAGGACCATTGAGCGTTTGTCATGGCACTCCGTCCGTCTGTCAATTTCCGTTCAAAACGTAATTATGTAACAACTAACTCGATTTTAAGGTCACCTGATTTTGATACGGTTTTAATTTCACCCTCGTTAATCCATTTTCAAAAGTTACAAAGTACAAAGTTTTTTGTAACCTTTAAAAACTAAATTACGTGAGTGTAATTAAAATTATATCCACAACCAATCGCTGTGTAACCTCTTTTTATTTTCAAGTAATCTAAATTGCCTCTGGATAATTCGGAGTACTGGTAAATGCGGACTGATACGTATTAACGTCGAATCCCTAGACCTGGAAGTGGAATACGACAAACTTCAGTTGTCATATGGTATGTTAAATGTTTTTTGAACATATTATATATCCATTAAGTATAATGTGTGATATGAAGATGGACGTTTTTGAGTTTGCTTGTTATTGTGTTTACTTGTGATGACAATGATGACTTGGTTCTCATTTTGAGGATTTATGCTTACTTGGATGTGACCAAGATTTACATGGCAGGTGTCGTCGATGAAGCAAAAGACGCTTACTCTTCCGGAACCCCTGATCTTATTCTCTTATGTTTTTACGGAAGTCGCCATGTAAATCTTTCCTTTGTTCCTATTTTGCCCCTAGTTTAATCGATGTTGAGTTCGGATTATGGTTTTGTTGATGCTTTGGTATTCTCTAATTTTTTTCTTCTTCATTAAAGGTATCTAATCTGTAAAAGTTTACATTTGCTCTTAAACCTTTTATTGTATTGTACATACAATGTGACGTCATCATGTCATTATCTCTACTTTATAAGCTTTTCAAAAACTATTCGAAATAACTCGATAAAGCACAATAATTCAATTATAAAGTACATATAAGTAATGAACTTTTTAAGAAATGTTTTTACAGTCTTATAACGCACATTTCTATTGCTGACAAACTTTCATAAAACCCTGTAAGTTTGTCAGCAATAACAATGTGTGTTATATGACTGTAACAGCATTTTCGAACACGTTGATTGCTTAAGTAATAAAAAATAACTTGTATTATATATGAATATACAATTTGTCAACAAATAAAAGGTTACCAAAGTATTTGTATAACATTAAATCAGGCAGTTATTCGTTATTATTACGAGGGTCTGTTATCAAACTTCAAACTATAATAAAAAAGTTGGTATGCCAAATGTTTATTTTTTCTCTCTTTATACTATAACCCATGTCTTACATATATTTTGTTATGGATTATGACTATCTAGTGTCTGTCTGTAGGTTCGCTACTCGAACCAGAACAGCAAGTCGTCACTACATCCGAGTATGAGATATCGAGCGAGAGTGTTGAAATACAGTTCACAACTGATGACAGCAACGGTCGCCAAGGATTCCAGATTTCATACTCTTTAACAGGTAACAGCAATAGTCAAGAATTTGAGCTTTCATACTCTCTAACAAATACCATCAGTCGTCAAGATTTCGAGCTTACATACTCTCTAACAGGTAACATCAGTCGTCAAAGATGCGAGCTTTCATACTCTCTAACGGGTAACATCAGTCGTCAAAGATTTCGAGCTTTCATACTCTCTAACGGGTAACATCAGTCGTCAAAGATGCGAGCTTTCATACTCTCACACGGGTAACATCAGTCGTCAAAGATGCGAGCTTACATACTCTCTAACAGGTAACATCAGTCGTCAAAGATGCGAGCTTTCATACTCTCTAACGGGTAACATCAGTCGTCAAGATTTCGAGCTTTCATACTCTCTAACAGGTAACATCAGTCGTCAAAGATTTGAGCTTTCATACTATCTAACAAATAACATCAGTCGTCAAAGATTCGAGCTTTCATACTCTCTAACAGGTAAAATCAGTCGTCAAAGATTTGAGCGTTCATACTATCTAACAAATACCATCAGTCGTCAAGATTTCGAGCTTTTATACTCTCTAACAGGTAATATCAGTCGTCAAAGATTCGAGCTTTCATACTCTCTAACAGGTAACATCAGTCGCCAAAGATTCGAACTTTCATACTCTCTAACGGGTAATATCAGTCGTCAAAGATTTGAGCTTTCATACTCTCTAACAGGTAATATCAGTCGTCAAGGATTCGAGCTTTCATACTCTCTAACAGGTAACATCAGTCGCCAAAGATTCGAGCTTTCATACTCTCTAACAGGTAACATCAGTCGCCAAAGATTCGAGCTTTCATACTCTTTAACGGGTAACATCAGTCGTCGGGGATTCGAACTTTCATACTCTCTAACAAATAACATCAGTCGTCAAAGATTCGAGCTTTCATACTCTCTAACAGGTAATATCAGTCGTCAAGGATTCGAGCTTTTACTCTCTAACAGGTAATATCAGTCCTCAAAGATTCCAGCTTTTACTCTCTAACAGGTAATATCAGTCCTCAAAGATTCCAGCTTTTACTCTCTAACAGGTAATATCAGTCGTCAAGGATTCAAGCTTTCATACTCTCTAACAGGTAATATCAGTCCTCAAAGATTCCAGCTTTCCTACTCTCTAACAGGTATAATAGCAGTTGTCAATGAAGACGTTTTTTTTTCGAATGATTTACTTAAAAAGACAATGGAAATTTTATAACCAACTAATAATCTTAAATGAACAGTTGTTTCCATGTTAAACTTAGCTGTACGTTTTTATTGCTCTATAGACTAACATGTATAAAGCATCACATCACGTAGAAACGCGTGAGGGACAAAACAGCAGTAAGACATATGTTAATTCTTTTGTTATATACAATTCATATAACAAACATACTGGTACACTATGTTTAACGTTAGAAACTTTATAATTGATTTGGAATTAAGTTGCATATATTTTACTGCTGCATGTGTGTAGACACTTCAGATATGGATGTCATGGCTACGAATGCAAGGAAGAGCATTGCCCCGTCAGCATTCCTTGCGTAAGTACTTAACCGGCTATGTGACATGTTATTTAACATTATTAGGTTAACTGTATGAAAGGAAGTCATCCCACATAGATTTAGGGCGTACACTGGAATACCTGTCCTCTGGTCCTCTCCTAAATCAGGTGCTAACCTTGATCTCTATTTAAACTGTAACCAATATGGGCTTCTTACTTCTAAGTTATACGATAAACGTAGCGATTGTGATTTTCCGATCGCGAACTTTCCTTTCCGGATGGTTACATCCCTATTTATCTAACCAACAAATTCGTTATTTTAAATCTTGGCCTAGATTAAGATATTTTCGTGATATGTGTCGGCTGCTGATTTAGATTGTTGCCTAAATTCTAATTTTGAGAACGTGTCATTTTTTTTATTTGAACGTGATTTACATGACGGGTGCCGTCGATAAAGCAGAACACATTCACCCTTCTGGAACAACTAGTCCTTTGTTCCTATTTTGTTCAATACATGTTTAGTTCGGATTATTGACGCTTCGGTACTCTCTGATTTTTTATTGAATAATGGCGCTAATATTTTCTAAAATTATCACGGGCGTTTTCGCTCATTTTGTTTGATACATTTGGATAAACAAATAATATTGGATATCATAAGTTTTATTAGATTAGCTCAATAGTTTGATATAGAATTATCCGTTCTTAGCATTAAGGCCAATGCCCTATCAGAATATACATCTGTATAAACAATAGCACTGTATCTATTAATTGAGTTCCTACATATACATATGGACATGAAATCTACGTTTTTTTTACCAGACCATACTGGAAAACTAAAAAAAAAAAAAAAACTAAAAAACTTTAATGCCGAAGTAACAACCCACAGTACGTGTTATATGTAATACATGTGCCACGTCGTTAGGATCGAAAGGTTTACTTTTCATATTTGAATTACATTGAAGTTTCAGCGATACCGTGTGTCAATGGAATATTGTCACATCAGCTGCCTGTACTCTACTACGGTTAGAAACATCTTCTGGTGACACAGATGAAACTACTATACAGTACGGTAATTATCATTTATTAATAAAACATTCCTCTACAAAACCTGATCTACGGTATACAACATATGCGTACAAAGAACGGTAATTATCATTTATTTATTAACATATTTCTTTACAAAACCTGATCTACGGTATACAACATATGCGAACAAAGAACGGTATTTATCATTTATTTATAAACACATTCCTTTACAAAACCTGATCTACGGTATACAACATATGCGTACAAAGAACGGTAATTATCATTTATAAATTAACACATTCCTTTTCAAAACTTATCTACTGTATACAAAATAGTAATGATTTAACACACTAACCTTAATAAGAAATGATCGTCTGTTTACAGCATATGTATATCTATATATATATATACAATGTATTGATTGCTTTTAACACACTATCCTTTACAAGAACTGATACGATGAAGGAGAAGACGAATACTCTTCCAGAACAGCTGGTCTTATTCTCTTGTACTCCCCTTTTCAAATTTTGCCCCTAGTTTAAACGATTTTGATTTCAGATTATGGTTTTGTTAACGCTTCCGTATTCTCTATTTTGGCTTGACACAACTGATCCTCTCTATATAACAAATGCATAGAAGGTAATTATTGTTGTTTATCAACACACTATCCTTGTAATCTGCTGTTCATAATATTTGTATACAAAGTAATAATTGTTATCAGCACACTACCTTTGGCAAGAAATAACCTGCTGTATACAACATATGTATACATGGTAATGATTATGAACCATCAACTCGCACGAAGATAAAGACTGCCTTTTAACAACGATCAGGCAGACGACATATCCGATTCAGCATGTGCAACCAACAATATTGAATCCGGCTTTAACAAAACAATGGAGCTGATGTCACACTAGTACAAGTCAGTGTGACTGAAAACGCCATTTTAACTTGGTACCATTATAAAAACAATACCAACAGATACATAAAATCTCAATCACATAAACAAAACACACTTGTCTGCAAATACATAATGTTTCGTTGTATTTCGAATTGTTTTTTCATGAAAACTTCGAAACATCGGGACTTTGACTCATGAATTTTGAATATCGAACATCGACATTTACATGTATATATGTACTGTACATGCTAAGAAACTGTAGATTCACATTTATAAAGAATAATATACTAAAACACAGTTATTTTTGTAACGCGATAATCTTGTAAGATTTTTTTGTACGTCAACTTAATTTTCAAAGCAAGTAAAATTTTCACTTCGATTTATTAGTTGTACTTTTCAATGTCTTCATAGCAAACGGGCCAGATTAAAACTTCGATACAGCGAAAAATTCAATTCATAGAAGTTCGATCCTTGAAAAGTTAATAAATAGTGTTATATAATGCATAATCGGACTTTGTCTTAAGTTCGACACATCAAGAAATTCGAATCATCGAAGTTCGATTAATAAATGTTTGACTGTATGTTCCTTTCTAATATTTTTCTTCCCTTTACAATTAGACGGAGGACTACGAGAACTTCGTTCACAACAAACGTATCTTATTCCTGGTACCAAGTCGGTCCTTCGGTCTAAAACGGGTATATTAGCAGCAAGTATTTCATACCAAACTGAGGGTAAGAACTGGGACATTTGTTTGAGATATTAATGTCAAATACAACATTTTTAATTTGAATATCCTTCATAAAGACACACTTGAATCTCGATCAATTAATGGTCAATGTGTACGTACATTAATGTTTTATATATAGACATTTTCCATAATGATTATTTTTTTAACGCATTCGACTTATTCTTTATCAATTCAAACAAATCATTTATTTGAAAATGTTCTTTCTGTAATTTCATTGTTTTAGATCTAAACATAGGTAAAACTCCAACAGTATTTGGATGCCAGGATTTCCAGCTTTCAGCAGATGTGGAGTCAAGATATGTCCTTTCGTCCAATTATCCAGACACCAACAGGTAAAGATCTATTTATTTAAGCCATCGATACTTGTTCATATATATATCTTGTTCAGATTAAAAACATAAAGAAGGGAACAAGCAATTATACTCTCAACTATGGATTCATACACATCTCAAAGTCATCCCCTTAGCCATACTAAATATACACATTTTTATCTCTATCTATTACTAAATTAAAAAGGTGCAGCATGTGTGTTACGTCATCTTTAATGACAGGGGATGGCAGACTCTGCTGGTGGAGTATTTAGTCCCAGAAGTTTGCTGGAGCCTCCATAGCCACAGTTAATCTCATTTGAGTAGTGGCACGGTACATAATATACACATTCAATTATACATAACTAGTTTAATTTTAATTCTAAATTCACAAATTAAAGGGGTTCTGCTTCTACATTAGTTTAGAAAGTTTTGATTTCCGCCTGTTGACCCATAGCATTACTGACGTGTCCTAGGAGGACGCAGCTGCAAGATGCAGTTTTATTTTTTTTCCGGCATACTGTATCTATTACTAAATGTAAAAGGTGGAGCATATGTGTGTGCTACGCCATCTTTGAGGAAATATATCGACTTGATTTACCTACCAAGGAAATGACATTGGTATCATAAAAACAGCGTCTATGTTGTGTTAGCACTGTACGTACAGCTGCGTGTCAATTGTGTCACTCATGCTGCACATTTCATGATAAGAATGTGCTTTGGTTAACCCGCGAATTTATTTTCTTGTAAAGCCAATACAGGGGAAAACAGTGATGAGACCAGACACATCCTTGAAAATCCTGAGGTATATTTATATATTTCAATTTATAACATTTGGAGGGATATGTTTCAAAATGAGTGCTCGCTTTAAACAAGAAAAACACCTTTGTAGTACATTATAAAACCAAATCAAACTTAGCGTACATAGAGATTTGAAACAGCAAATAAATTAGTCCAGCTCTTCCGCATGACATGCTGTCATATATGGATTGAACGGTGTTTTTATTGCGTTTACGGTGGTATGAACGCAATGGGATACAGAAATATTCTATATAGCGCGTTATTTGGGATTTAAAAAAACATTTTGTATGATTTGTAGAACTTTTTAATCATGAAATGGAAGCATATTGAGTGTACAGGTGTACTTTCCATAATTGTATTCATACGCCATTGCTTTACGGTAATTTTAACGCAATGCCTTTTGTATTGATTATATAGGGGCATATGTAGATATATTAGTTTGGTTCCGCCAATTTCCCTTTGTTTCCCTTTATAAATATTAATTTTATTAATTTTAAAACAATTATGAAACAAGTTATCAAACTTATATTTATCACTTTTGTTGGTCTCGATGCCAGCGCGCGAGGGGTCTTGTTGTGGGGAAAACCGGAGTACCCTGAAAAAACCTACGTGGTAGGGCAGGTAACCCTTTACCTTTTCACGTCCGGTCGGGGAATCAAACCCCGGCCTTAGTGAAAGACAAGTGCGCTATTCACTGCACCACCCGACCACCCATTTTTTCCATTTCTCAGTGGTTACATTTTTTGTTTTCATAAGATTTGATTTACCCTCCTTTTTTACCCTACGGATTATAAATTTCTCCGGTTTTATCATAATAAGGAATACAGATTGTGACTGGATGATCTTTGCTGCTGAATCATGCTCTACCAACAAGGGCAATATCACCACAATCTCGATTGTAGTTGAGGACTTCAAAACCAGCGGGTCTTCTCCGATCACTATATTCCAAGGTGAGCATATTTCTTTAAATAATTTACTTTTCGAAGTGTTTCTGTTGCCTGTTCTTTGTATATTCTGATTCAAGCAAGCTAATAAGTAGAGGCTATCAAGTTCAGTCTGATTCATAAGACATAGATATGCCGTAAACATATCTTTCGACACTATTGTTCAGTCTGAAAAACTAAACAATTGTGTCGAAAGATATGTTCTCGGCATATCTATGTCTTATGAATCATTTTGAAAAAAAAATCATATCGTTGTACAGTATCTTCATTTCAGAAATACAGATTGAATATCTAGTTCCAAACAAATCAACAGTGCAAAACGCGGATTCAGCCAAAGACTCCAAGTAATTATCGCTTTAGTCGATTGAATTACAAACCAGGTCAGCTGGTTCGGACCTTTTGGCCTGGTGGTAACGGCCTGGCTCCATAACCTAGATGTCTCGGGTTAGCCCCCAGCTTGTCTCACTAGTTTAATTTCTCCTCTTTGTTAAAAGAATTGTTTATGTTCCAGGTTGGGATGTTTGTATTTACAAAATATAATAATAATTACAATGATAATTTCTTAAAATATACTTACAGCCCCTGGTACCCGATTAAATGTTACGTCGTGACGGATCTGTTTGATTTGTACGCCTTCGTTAGGATCTATATGCCGTCACGTTTCGTATCACAAAGTCTTCCACAACTATGTCCAGTCTTACTAAGGATGTATATGTCTATAGAAAATGAAAACGTTGAATTGGGATCCGATTGATTAAATATTGTTTTTGTGTAATGTTACAGCTGCATCACGAGGTAATGTAACCATCTACATAACCCAGGAGTCAGGTCTGATTGGACACCCATTGGTATTGTATGTTTCCGCGGCAGAATTCGTTTTGATTACTGCTCGCCATATAGGAGAGGAGTCTGCTTTTAACATCTCCTATCAAGTTATGGAACCTGTAGCTGGTAAGGAAACTTATATCGTAGTTTTTCGCCCCTCCCTTGTTGGTCAAATATTAAAAAAACGCTCATTTGAATTGAATCATAGGTTTTTTTTAGAGACGAACATCAATTTAAAAAATCATAAACGGAAATCTTCATCGTTTTTGTTTTGAATGAAGTTGCAGGATACTTCAAACTATCAATGTCATAGTTTTAAATAATTGTATCAGTAAATGTTTCTTAAGCTTTTACTTCTATTGAAGGATTCGGTTGTTTTGTATTACCCGACGCCAATGCTATCTAGGTGTCACATTTTTGCATGTCAAATTACGTTGTTTATTTTTCATGCATGCATTGGAATGCAACACGTGTTGTAAGTAATGTCGTTATGAAACAGAACACGACGAAAGAGACGATACACTCCTGATTGCTCTCGCCACTACGATGGGTATTGTCTGCATTGTCACCGTCATTGTGCATATAGCAGTCTGCTGTATCCGACGACAAAGGTCAACACAAACTAAACCAGGTAAGCGTCAGTAGTAAAACACTGTCATGCTTTCTTTACTTTCTGCAATGTTATCCAGGTTGGGTATCTGGCTTTATCACATAACTTACCCGTTCAGTCATGTCATACGGCCGTGTCATGAAAATGGTATTACACACGTGTAATAACACTATTGTGACGTCATAAACAAATGACGTCTTTATGACGTCATATGATTGTCTCGGTAAAATCGAACTGTCACAGAAGAAATTTGCTTTTCTTATAGAGAATTAATTTAGTTTAGTTAAATTAGTTTTTTATGTATTTTCTCATAAATATACGTTATGTGACAAATATAATCTTACACTCGTGTCAATGTAATATGGAATTTAAGCTCGTTAAATAATTTAATATCTAACTCGTGTAAGATCCTCTATTATCGGTTATTTAATACTTATGCAATAACATGTGTAAGTTTTAAGTTTTTTCTCGACTGCCTTGTCAAAGGTCAGCTAACGTCCCTTGCAAGGACCTTATTTTGTGTTTTCTTAAACAGCCATTAAGAAATATAATTTTGTTTCAGCAAGCCATTCAGTTAAGTTTCACAACGTAGGGCAAGAGAGGACAAAGCGACCGTGAGTACACGTTGATTTCTCTGTGGTATAAACAAATATGAACAGGTTTATAACATTGTTTTTTTCAGCTCAATCTGTTTATATTACATTTAATCTAAAGTCCTTTGATAGTGTTGAAATCCATATAGTATAGGAATATAACATCTTATTATATACATTTAGGGAAACAATAGGACAATCAGGCAACATAAATAGTTAAATTATTTATATAACTTACGACAAACGCTGTTAATCATTATGTAGATACGTCGGAATGAACTTACGTCAGCCCAGTGGAAATAGAAACCAACAAGAGACAAGATCTTCTGGTGAATATTACGAGGTGGTTGAGGATGGAAACAAATGCGAAGCCAGCATTGCTGGTGCAGCATACCAGGATGTAGCCAACGCTAAAGACCTTGGAACTTACAAGCAGGACGGCTACTATGCCATGGAAACGCCTGAGGCAGAAACTGAGCAATGTAGTGATATGTACCTTAATCCTGATCCAAACAATGTCGCTTGTAGTCAAGATGATGAAGATGTGTATCAAATCGTCGACGATTATGAGAACGTTTCTGAAAAACGGTTTTGAAAATATTGCATGTATCGCCATTGATATTAAATTGAAGTTACTGTGGTCGGCAAATGGTTATCATTGCTACTATAACTAGCCATCAACTAGTAAGACGAGGGCTCAAGGCCTTCTCTTGGTAATCGCCAGGCCAGGAAGTTGACGAAGGTCAATGGTTTTTTCCACTTCTCCATTTTTTGTTCAGTACAAAAGACAAAATAGTAATACTACATGGAAGTCCATCCTAACATTTTCACACGATAACACTGAAAACATGACTTTCATTTTTGCGCCATCAGGTGCCGACGTTCAGTCCATAAATCACTTTCGCAGTTGCAAGGATGCAAAATTATATTATTGTATTATTATACAATTAATATTTGGTGTATATACTGTAACTGTACTTATTTTAGCGCAGTCACATTTTAGCGCAAACACAGAAAATTGTAAAATATGATTTATTAGCGTGGACATGAATTAGCGAAATCGGGAGGTTCAAATTCGCAATACCAGAAAAATCTCCGTCTCTTAAATTTTACACCAACGCAACATCAGCTACACTTGACCTACCGGTTAGTCACTAGTGAACTGTTTGCATTGAAATTATAATTACATTTTTAGTCGTTCGGTTGGTGCCGGCATTATTTATGCATTTACTTAACTTTTTAAAATAATACCTGGCAATGGCTTCCTATCTGCTAACCCCATCGGGGCCTCATTAAAATTACAGTAAATGCGAAACTTCGGTTTTCTAGCTCTACCTGTTTTCGTATGATCAACAGACCTTACCGCTTCAACGAAGCATGTAGGACTAGTATTTGACCATGCTTTCATCTTGACCGTATTGATTAATTACTATACAAGCACATAATTAAACCACGGAGAAGGGTCATGTCCAAGTCTATTAACACTCACCACAAGCGTATGTCCCGAGGCATGAAGCTTACGACAATAATTGTCACAGGTGTTTACTTCACGGTAGGGTGGTCAGACCCCAGGTTACACCGATTTACAAAAGTAATTTTGGTTATGTCTTAACTTTTCCGGACTCAAAATCGGTTCGGTATTCGGAATTCAGAGGGATCGATATTAGGAAATGTTAATATAAAGAAGAAACAATTCCGTACATATATATCTAGTTCGGCATAATGAGGTGATCGGTAAAGGGAAGCTACACTGTATAGTACTTTATTCACGTTCAGTTTTAAATGCATTTTTTAGCGCTGTACATGAATTGGCGCTCCACAAACAGCGCGAAAAATTAAACTAGGGCTAAAATAAGAACGTTTGCAGTACATGTATGTATGTAGTGAGATATATGTATGTGTTTCATTGTTTTTTTGTATTATAGTTCACTTAGCCATAAATGTACTATTCAAATCCATTTAATATATACATTTTTTCTGCATTTTGCATGGGTTTTTTTCTGCCTTTTTTACACTTAGAAATTATATTTTACTTAACATATATATTCTTAAAATACATTATTTATGGCTGAAGCCATTGAAGTATTTCGGGGATCATTTCCTGTGCTTAATTGATGGTTTGTTTATAATTATAACCGGTGAAATGAGATTTTGAACATGTATTAAGTTTGTTTAAACGTTTAAATAATATTTATACACTGTAACAGTGTACCTGTAAATAATATCATTCGACAATATCTTAACATTAATTTCTCATTTTGGTGCCCGAAATGTTGCGAAAAACATCTAGATTCTGTCTTAACTGTTTGCATCTAGAAAATCCGTTATTTGCTTTGTGTAACAAAATAGATTATCGTAATTTAAATGTCATCAAAAGTAATGATGTTCATTTAGGGATTTTTTTAAATTTCATGCCGGTATGAATGAAAATGGGTCAATATGGATGTAACCGTTTTGCAATTACACCAACATAAAAATTAAAAACCCGCCGTTCAATTAATATATTTACATTTTAATTATAGAGCAGTTTTTAAATTTCATTTATTATTTCTTGATATTTTTGTAATTAACTGCATATGTTTTTGTGTCGTCCTTTAAACGACATTGACGGAACAGCCCTAATTTTTCACCCAATTGGCGCCAATAATTAACCGTTGTCATCTGAGCGTTTGACGCTGGGATGTTCTCAATGTTATCCGAAACGCAGCGGCAAGACTCGCATTGGACAAGATCAATATATTAAGTCATAAGTAATTCACGTTAATGAATGTATTCATACTGTATTCATGATGTATTCATAGTCTAGTGTTTGTTGTTTTCAGTTGGTATGTTCATATAGCTAAGGAACAAGCAGAATGTAAATATAAGAGTTTATTTACTATTTTTTTCTTGACGTCATTATAATATATTTCATAAATCACACCATAACCTTAATGGAAATATAATAAACTTGTACCATTTTGTAGTTAAAATAATGTTTCATATATTTATATTAACACTCATTTTACTGTATTACCAATAAAATTATTCATCCTATAAAAGCGATATAAAAACTATCGTTTTTTCTGTTTTGACAAATCAAAACAATAGTTGCCCGTTAAGCTTTTGCAATAAGAGTATAATCAGACTAACAATATCGTCACTAATATCAAATATATTTTACTCATGTGGCTAAGTTTTAATTTGTTTGTCTCCCCGGACACTCTTTCTAGTATCACTTCCCGCTGGTGTCTCCCGGACACTCTTTCTAGTATCACTTCCGGTTTTGTCTCCCCTAACACACTTTCAAGTATCACTTCCCGGTGGTGTCCACTCGGACACACTTTCTACTATGACAGCCCGATGGTGTTTCCTCTAATACTCTTTCTACTATCACAGCCTGCCGGTGTCTCCACAGACACCTTTTTTAGTATCACTTCTTGATTTTATCTCCCCTAACACACTTTCTAGTATTACTTCCTGCTGGTGATTCCCGGAAACCTTTCCTAGTATCAATTCCCACTGGTGTCTCCCCGGAGACCCTTTCTAGTATTACTTCCCGCTGGTATCTTCCCGGACACTCTTTCTAGTATCACTTCCCGCTGGTGTCTCCCGGACACCCGTTCTGATATATCAGTGCCCGGTGGTGTCTCCCAGACACTCTTTCCAGTAATATTCCCCGACTGTGTCACCCCAGACCAACTTTTGTAGTATCACTTCTCGGTGATGTCTAACTGGACACACTTTCTAGTATCACAGACCGGTGATATCTCCACAGACACCTTTTTTTGTATCACTTCCCGATTTTGCCTCCCCTAACACACTTTCTAGTATTACTTCCCGCTGGTGTCTCCCGGAAACCTTTTCTAGTATCACTTCCCGCTGGTGACCCCCGGACACTCTTTCTAGTATCACTTCCCGCTGGTGTCTCACCTGACACAGTTTCTAGTATTACTTCCCGATGGTGTCCGGACCCACTTTCGAAGTATCACATCTCGGTGTTGTCCACTCAGATACTTTTTCTAGTATCACAGCCCGATGATGTTTCCTTTGATACCCTTTCTAATATCACAACCTGGTGGTGTCTCTCCAGACACCTTTTTATTATTACTTCCTTATTGTGTCTCCCCTAACACACTTTCCACTATTACTGCCGGTTATGGAAGCCCGGAAACCCTTTTGGGTATCATTTCTCGATGCTGTCTCCCTGGACATCCTTTCTAGTATCACTTCCGGGTGCTGTCTTCCTTGATACCTTTTCTTATATAACTTCCTGCCGGTCTCTCCCCGAACAATCTTCCTAGTATCACTTCCCGATTGTGTCTCCCGGACCCCCTTTTGTAGTATCAGTTCTCTGTGCGTCCACCCCGACACCCTTCCTGGTTTCACTGCTTGTTGATGTCTTTAGGAACACCCTTTCTAGTACCATTTCCCTGTGGTGACTCCCTTGACACCCTTTCCAGTATGCCCTATGGTTTCTCTCAGGACACCACTACTAGTATCACCTCATGGTCGTGTCTCCCCTAACACCCTTTCTAGTATCACTTCCCGGTGGTAACTACCCGGACACCCTTTCTAGTATCATTTTTCAGTGTTTCTTCCCGGTCGCCCTCTCTTATATAACATCCCGATTGTGACCCATAAGACACACTCAATCTCTTGTGTAGCTTTCCGATTGTGTCTCCACGGAAACCCTTTCTAGTATCACTGTCCGTGTGTGTCTCCCCTGACAACCCTTCTAGTATCACATACCGGTTGTGTCCCCAAGACACTCTTACTATTGACGCTTCCCGATTGTGTCTCCCTTCTGTAGCATCACTTCTCGATAACGTCCCCCCAGATACCCTTCCTAGTATCACAGGTCGATTTCTCAGTTTCTCCCCAGACACCCTTCTCAGTATCACCTCCTGATGCTGTCTTTCCGGACATTCTTTCCAATGTCATTTCCCGGTGCTGTCTTCCGGATGCCATTTTCTATAACACTTCCCCCGAATGCGGGATCGACATATGCAACTAAATCATTTTATGTTCTAATCTCTTCGTATTACTATTTATTCCTATTGTCTATGCACTCAACCCAAAACACCCACATCGCATACATGGAAGGTCATTCTTAAATGACCTTGACAGTATATAGGACAGGAAAATATTCAAACCCCCTCTAACGCTGTCTCATGTGGTTTTTAATTGAGCGTCCGCCTGAGTGCGTAAGGCATTGGGTAATGTCTCTTAGCCGAGACCTAACGTCTACCGGTTTGACTCTAAAGGAGTGAAACCTGTTGTCATTATAAAATGACCAGGTGGTATATTCTTCATTAGACTTTTGACAGCACACAAATTGTACTTCAGTGCAGCATTGCTTTGGATTAGATACACGAACATACCTTTGTCTCCAACATACACACACCTTCTTCAATACATACACTCACGTCACCTACACCGGAAGGACATCCCTAAACATTGTTGATATGACGTAAAACAGAATACAACCAAAGGAACACCTAATCAACCGTCAACGTTCTTAATAAAATAAGAGAATACCGAAGCGTCAACATAGTCATAATCCGAACTCAAAATCGATTAAACCAGGGGCAAAATTTGAACAAAGGAAAGATTTACAAGGAAACCCTTGCAAAAGTACAAGAAAATAAGACCGGGTATTCCGGAAGAGTAAGCGTCTTCTGCTTCATCGACGACACCCGCCATGTAAATCTTTGTCAAATCCAAGTAAACATCAAGTTCTCAAAATGAGAACCGAGTATCATTGTCAATCACAACAAGTTAACACACTAATGAGCATACTCAAAAACGTCCATCTTCATATCACTTAAAGATACAGAATATTATTATATGGGAATTATATTCCTAATACTGACTGTCAACTTGCAAATCTCCAATGAGAGAGGGTCCCGAGTGTTAATTGCCTGTCCGATGTACCTCGGATGTATATTTTTTAATAGCAAGTTGAGTATGAACCTAAAACTGGTGGTAGATACAGTGTATATATAAAGATTTTGCTAAACTTGTAGTTGTATACACAGAAAAAAATGTCATTATTGGTTGGCTTATGTGGGTATATGTAATATTCCTAGTCTTATTACTTTTCAGCTGATTGTGTCTCTTTTGTTTCATTTTCATTTTCATAATCAAGTGCAATAACATCTTAAAAAGATTTTGTTTCCTAATCATATAACGAAAACATATTTAGAATTTTAAAATCATTCTTTACAACATTCGAGGGTTTAATGTTTCTTATACTTTGACATTTGTTTAGGTGTTATTATTCGTACTAATAAAAAAGTATATCTCGAATTCATAATTACAATATTTTGTTGTCTTTTTAAGTTAGAAGGGTTAGAGGAAACACGTATTACACTGGGTGTTTTCTATTAAATCATCAAGTCATTCAAACCTGTCAATGAAACTAGCACATTTGTATTAAAATGCAAGTATATGTTTTGATTAAATTAAACGATTTTAACCGCTAATTATTCGGAAATAAATTGGAGAATACCGCAGCGTTAACAAAATCATAAACTGAACTCAAAATCGAATAAACCAGGGGCAAGATATGAACAAAGGAAAGATTGAGATGGAGACCTTTGTAAAAGTACAAAGAAATAAGGCCAGGTGTTCCGGAAGAGTTAGCGTCTTCTGCTTCATCGACGACACCTGTCATGTAATTTTTTGTCACATCCAAGTACACATCAAGTTCTCAAAATGGGAACCGAGTTTCATTGTCAATCAAAACAAGTAAACACACTAATGATCATACTTTAAAACGTCTATTGTCATATTACTTAAAAGTACAGAATATTTCTCAATGAGACAAAGATGGCT
This sequence comes from Mimachlamys varia, assembly GCA_947623455.1. Taxonomy (NCBI): domain Eukaryota; kingdom Metazoa; phylum Mollusca; class Bivalvia; order Pectinida; family Pectinidae; genus Mimachlamys; species Mimachlamys varia. The sequence continues at coordinate 33,886,970 of OX392545.1, forward strand.
ACCATCCAATCAAACAAAGGGCCAGAAGGTTATATTCCACTAGTGGTAAAAAACATATATTTATCCAATAGTCAGCACGTTTTTACAATGATCTAAGAGTGGAATAGCACAGGATATTGTGGTAGAAAAAAAGATGGATATGCTTCAGTCCATAACCCAAAAATACTCTTAAAATATCATCTAACATATAAAAAAGACACTAGAAAAACCGTCTAGTTCTAAGGTGTTTTAGAAGATGAAAAAGTGAAATTAAAACACGCTCATTTTCAAAAACATAACATCACTAAAAGGCGGTTACCGGAAGCCAGTCCAGAATATTACTTGATTCGCGGATGTTATTTAGGTGAAATACATTGGTCAATTGGAAAATAGAAAATCACAAACTTACACGCCCATTTCCTTTCATCGATTAAATCATTGATACATGTATCAAACAATGAAAAGTGTCGTTACATCACATAGATATAATTACTTCACCTACATTTTTCAACAGTATTACAAACACAGATAAACATTTTCTTATTTTATTACATGATTCTCTGCATCCCAAAACAATATTCGACTAGATTGTTTTGTCTCAAATATAACACATGGATATATATAATAGTGTCCTTTTTCAAAAAAAAATTAATAAAAACAAGAAAAAACAAAAAAAACTAAAAACTACCTACTTCCAACTTTTGAAAATGCTTGTATTTCTCAAAAGCTTTGGGAAAACACTGGAGAAAAAAAAAGATGTTTGTTTCGAATTGGTACATTGGAACTCAAATGGAAGGCAAATGCCTTCTCTACTCATTTCAAAAGGAGAGGACTTCTTCGGACAAAACCATTTATTTGTATTGTGTTTCGTGTTGCGCAATTTTACATTTATGTCATTCTTAACACACAACTCACCACAATGTTTACTTCTGCCATAGTCAGATAAAATGTGCTTACGAGTTATCTAGTAAGTGATGTAGGTAATACCAACACTTATATGTAATACGTTCATAAGTGTTACTGCCCTTGTTTACGACTGGTGGATGGTATCAAATATCTGACTCGGAAAACAAATTGGTCCATTACTGACGTCATGCCTAGGCTGTTTATATATAAATATTGGAAGATCATCGTTTAAAGTAATTGTCGCTTTATTGATTGAACGATTATATATGTACAACACTGATTAAGCATGACTGGGATCCAAAAAGGTGATAAAAGGTTTTTTCGTCTTTTGAAGAACGAGACTATGCGTACATCGTGTCAGGATATGATGGTTGTAAAACAACATGAATACAATTTATTTCGTTCACATTTCATGAAATGCAATTCAAAAGCAATCGGTATAACATGAATATCGATACCAAGACATGGCAAACAAGCAAATAAATATAAGACATTCAAAACACCGACAAAATGTCTGGGATTAAGCGGCATAACATCCTGTACCTGCCAAGATGTCGCCTTTACCATTCCGAACGGCATCCCAGATCAGCACTTAACATGTTGTCTTAAATCATAGCAGCTCGAAAACCATGCTATATGATCTGCTAAGAAAAACGACTGCAAACATGAAAAACAAGTATAAGTGGTTCATTGAAATATATCTGCATTTGCGTTGCAACACACTTTATGAACATTACCAGCAGAAATGATTTTCATTTAAGCAATGAATGTTTTACCAACTGTTGCTATGGTCCCATCACAGACATTGCTATTGATGACAAACTGAATAAGTCTCGATAGGCATTGCCATAGCTGTTCTGCCAAAGTCGTTTAAATGACGACACAAAATAAAAACGCAGATAAAAAAATTATGATCAAAATTAAGCAATTGCTCTATAATAGTAAATATATAAATATAATGATTAAAAGTCAATTTTTAAAACACCATAGAACTGTGAAGGTTCAAAAATGAGATTCAATCTTTATATGGACAAGTTTTTTATAATTTTTAAATTATGAAAAAAAAATAAACATCCACGGGAAACACCATAGCTGGTTTGTATGAAATACAATAATTCGACCAAATATTGTACCGACACCAATGACTAATTAGAAAGAACATGACTTGCATTTTGTCTAAAAAACCACCAAACCGAAATAAATGAATGCATGCAGAACATGGTTTGCTTTAAGACAGATTTTAAGTCTTCTTATCTGTGCCAGACACTAACATTACCAAGATGAGTTTGAATAGATACGATAATAAATTTTGATGTGACTTAATTCATTTAAAAAAAAATAGTGCAAAATCGACGTTACTCTGGCAAACTGATCTAAAATAAAAACGTGCAGTGGGCGTAAAGTAATTGTATGACACAAATCATCGTTTTCCTTGAACTTCTTCCTTCTAATTAGACATAAACACTGCTGAACAATAAGCTCACGTCGAGTTATTCGTAAAACAAGGCAATATTTACCCCACATGTTTATATAATAATGTATACTTTGGTTAAGTTAGATATTGATTATTTTACGCCCTATTAAACAATGTGTAATAGGACGAGGAAAAGTGATGAAGATAGTGCCGTCGCTGGGGCTCGAACCCGCGACCCTTGGCTCTCCAGCCCAATGCTCTACCGACTGAGCTAAAGGGAAATTCCCTACAGCTCACGCTTGTAAGGCAACCTAATCAATGCACATCTTTTACACTATTCCCCCCTTTTTCTAAATCCCCAACCCAGGTTCGTTGACTCCCCGCCAAAGCTTCTCCTCCTTGAAACGGGGAGGGTCATCAGCACCAGTTTGTAATAGGACGAGGAAAAGTGATAAAGATAGTGCCGTCGCTTGGGCTCGAACCCCCGACCCTTGGCTCTCCAGCCCGATGCTCTACCGACTGAGCTAAAGGGAAATTCCCTACAGCTCACGCTTGTAAGGCAACCTAATCAATGCACATCTTTTACACAATGTACCAGCTAGGGTAACTTAAGGACGACCTCCCGGTGTCATCGACTTGAATTTATAGTCCTTGTTTAAAATATTAGTTTCCATGTACAGTTTACGAACGATTTACTATCCAAGTATGTACAGAACATAATCTGGCTGAGATGTATGTTTGCCAGAGCTCTTATAGTTTAATCATCTTCGTTGGTACGAGAACATGCTGTTAATATCAACATAGATTAAATTGCAAAATATTGCCTACCGGTACGTTAAATTTCCTCCTTATAACATGCATTAAAACATTGTGCTGAACACGCCGTTCTGTGATGCATGTTAATGATATGCTCATGATAACTTGTTTTCGAAATTCAAGACAACCTTTATCACGCTTGAAGTAATATGGTGACAGCTCGTTTATAAAATCCTAAATACTAAAATGTCATTTACAGACAATTTTAACACTGAGTACTTTTCAGGAAATAACTCGTGTAGATCGGTCTCTGAACAGATATGTACTCTTGTTAGATAGTGGTATCAGCTGTGTAGGAATAAAACAAAGGTGATTCCTTAAAAATGTTTCGAAATAAGGTAGGTTCTCGACCATGTTTAAAAACACCTTATATTCCCTTCAACTTTAAGTCGTTGAAAATAAGATACTGTTTTATAAAAAAACAGAAAAGAAGTTTTTTATCAGTCATAGAAAAAGTCAGAGGAATCATCCTCGAAGATGACTGTTCCATTCTCGTCACAAATCAAATCCATGCTTTTGCTCTTTTGTTTGGACAAGCGTGGCCTATTCCGACGTTTTCGTGACCTCAGGATGTTGTCAACTTCAGTAACGAGCCCCGGAAGTCCGTAAAAGTCAGCTTCCTCTCTGAGCAGGTACAGCTCCTTGTACCCCTGGGGGACCGTCAGCTTTGAGGTCCGGAGATAGTTAAGGACGTATCTGCAACAATGTTTGAAGAAAACCAAACGTCACCAAAACAGTATGTACACTGAGATATTGTTTTCTTAATAAAATGAAAAACGCGTTATAACAAATTGCATTGTTTTTACAAATTGCGTTGATAAGTATCAACGAAAACAATTATATTACAAATTGCGTTGTTATTTAAGGATTAACATGAATCTATTTTTTATGTTATGGGGTTATAACACAAAAAAACGTAGTTTACTCTAAATAAACCGCGAGGCGGTTTATGATGAGAGTACGCTCTGTTTTTTGTGTTATAACCCCATAACGTAAAATAAGGATTCAAGTTAATACTTATAATTTAATCTATACTCTGCGAAAATTAACTTTATTGATGGACTCTTTTCTCTTACAAATCATTACGCTGCTGCATCAGCCAATCAAAAGCGGCGTTATAAAAGGCGACGTTATTTTTTATGTTATGGGCTGATAACACATTTTTTAAGCCAATGAAAATGCTTGTTTCAAACAAGATTAAATTATTACAAATGGCGTTGATTAATATCAACGTGAAATTTGATAAAACAATTGTATCACAAACTGCGTTGTTATAACAAATTGCGTTATTACAAATTGCGTTGATATGAATCAACGTAAAATGAAAAACAAATATTACAAATTCCGTTGTAATTTCAAATTGCGGGATGACTTGCACACGTAAAATAGATGTTGTACGTGCCAGTGAGAAATCCCAGTATCATAGCACAGACAGGTTTAAAATTACCTGATCTAGTACTAAAGTGACATTTCCGAAAACATCAATTCATGATCTAGGTCTCATCCATATAGAATACCCGTACTGTGTTCCTACCTTTAAGCCTGCGGTTTTCAGTCGGGTCACTGAAATAAAATCCCTTATCCCCTAAAAAACCCAAATCCCTTATTCAGTTGATTACATGTCAACAATTACATAATCATATATACGCCAATAACCTACCCTTAATTCGGGATTTTTGTGATCGATGTCGCCTGCTGACAAACAAACTAATAACACAAGGATTCGAGAGTCAGGTTGATTAGTACTATGGGCAAGTTTTATGGTCGCCATCTTTGTCTCGTTGAGAAATATTCTGTATCTTTAAGTGATATGAAGATGGACGTTTTTGAGTATATATGCTCATTAGTTTGTTTACTTGTTGTGATTGACAATGATACTCGGTTCTCATTTTGAGAACTTGATGTTTACTTGGATGTGACCAAGATTTACATGGCGAGTGTCGTCGATGAAGCAGAAGACGCTTACTCTTCCGGAACACCTGGTCTTAATCTCTTGTTCTTTTGCATTGGTTTCCATGTAAATCTTTCCTTTGTTCAAATTTTGCCCCTGGTTTAATCGATTTTGAGTTTGGATTATGATTATGTTGACACTTCGGTATTCTCTTATTTTATTCCAATAGTATGGATACGTTTTCAGTGGGCCTTTCGGAAATCAGATTTTCGAGAGAGTAAATTGGCTTCAACTGTGACCAACATCACAAAGTCGTTGTTACTGTAAGCGTATCTCTTGATGAAACGTTATGCATAAGACGATTTGATTATAGCTCATAAATATTACAGTTTTTAAAACTTTTGTCTTGGAACTATATTCTTATGTTGCCTAGTGATGAATGAAGCTATCTATCAGCTGTTCCGCGTATGTACATACATGACGGTAAGTCTGCAGCCATGTTACAAAAGTGATGTACGTGTGACAACGTCAGTTTGAATAACATACGGTGGCGCGGATCAAGTAAAAAAGGATTGAATAAAAAAAAAATCAGAGAATACCAAAGCGTAAACACAACGAGTAAACACATTAATAAGCAAACTAAAAACGTCCATCTTCATATCACACAAATATACAGAATATTTCTCGATGAGATCAAGATGGCGACCATCAAAATTGCCCATAGTCTTCATCAACCTGCATCTCTCGAATCTCTGTGCCGTAAGTTTGTTCGTCAGCAGTTGACATCTAACACGAAAAACTCGATATTCAGACCAAGCTTTAGAATAACGATTCAACTTCGACATGTACATGTAAACACTTTAGGATGGAGAAGCAGGGATGTTACTATCAAGAAAGGGAGAGTTCACGATCGGAAAATATAAATCGTCACGTTTATCATACAGCTTAGTAGTAATTGCCCGTGTTGGTCATACTTTAAGGAAAGATCGAGGTAAGAAGCTGATGTAGGAGAGTCTGTTGTGTCTTAAATGTCTATTTTGTTGCTTGAATTGGTTGATGAAGGGAAATGACCCTTACGCGAATGGCAACATGAATTGCTACTTCATTTGAACGAAGTTCACTTCCCTTTCTCAGCAACCAATACAGTATACATTCAAACCTTTAAAAACGCATTCAATCAAATGTTACTGCTACACTGTGTAATTAAACCGCCATAAAAAAGATGGTATGTATACTGTATTTGAGGTTCCTTTAATTTATGGATTTCACGCGACAGTAAAAAACAACTTCTTGGTTTGGTGGTGTTACCAGGTCTTGATCAAATGTTGAAAAGTGGTAGTGAAGAAAATACCATAGCCGTATTATGATATTGCAGTATTAACAACTCAATAGTATGGTGTGTGGGTATCATTGAACTGAAGCTAGCATACGTTTTAATCGATCTGTACAAATAGGTCAGTAATGATAGCGTTTCATGTGTAACAGCTGTGATACAGAGTAACACACATATTGACTGGCTTGTATGTAATTATTCCACTATTCCGTATTATCAACATTGACAATTTGCTGTTTACCCGAGAGCACCGTTTGTTGTTTTCTTTTTATTTCTACCATGCTTTTTGGAAAGAAAGATATATTCTCTCTTAAAGCTCTTTTTTATTGTTCCAGGTTTCATAATCCTTACCGATTAGTTTATATATCTTTTTTTTCGCGCTTACGTTCATTGTGGATATTTCAATGTACCTATCAACACAAACATCTTTCGACACGTACACCATAACATCAAATCCAGCAAGAGGTTTCGATCATTATGTATTAATTAAGCGTGTACATTTGTATATGCATTTCATTAACTTGCCTTCTGATTTTTATGACATTGATTCTGTTTTGATCATTCTGAAATTATTCTGTCTTTCATTGGGTTTTGCTTTGTAATTAACTAGTATTCAGATGTCTTCCCTAGGCAAATTCCTCTACACCCTATCTTCTCTCTCCTTTTTCCACCAAACCCCCTTCCCGCCCCTGCCCATATTCTTCTTCCCTCTTTTCTACCAAAACAAATATGTATTCAATCAAGCGGAGATGACAATTTTAATTTGTAATAACTTGTTGTCCAATCCATTTGTATATTTTTCAATAACATATGTTTAAACTAAACCGGTACATTTAACATTATTACCGATGACATGGAACAGTAGCTGTGTATATATAACAACACATAGAGACAAGTTCTTACATTTTTGAGAAATATGAAACGACGATGAGAAAGTTCAATTTATCATGTTTTTAAAAATATGTATGTATTATATATGTTACATAAAATTGTTACATAATACACTGATAAAGAAATGCACAATAATTGAATAAATTCCAGACATACTTGATAAAATTAAACATTATAATTTTGCCATTCGTAACTTTTTCACAGATAAAGTTTGTTATGCCTATAGCCTTGTTGTCATGACCTTTCCAGGGGTCACCGTGTAGTTTGTTACTTGTTCATATTTTCCCCTAGATAAATCGATTAATTTATTTAATCGGATTATGATTGTTGCCACTTTGGTATTCTGGTTACATTTAAATGTTGTTAAACAGAAAAGCATTACTATCAGTTTTATAGACACTTGTATGTCCCGGCACTGGGACAGTGCCCATAACCTTCCTCACAGGGGCGAAAGCTCAACTATAGGACAAAAGTGAGGTAGTGTCAAGGAAGATATAAGAAAGAATAAAGTTGTTAAAATCGAGAATTAAGTCGCTTCTTCAAAGCATGCAAATTGGACAGTAGATAAAATTCAAGGCAGGTAAACCAACGTACAAATATATACTATATGTCGATTTCATATCTGAACTTACAAGTTAGCAGGAAGTACAAATGATGACGGCATGGCATTCTCTGTCCAGGGGACGAAACCCTTGAAACTATATACGTATCGTATATCATCTCACCTTAAATATCATATGCTAATACGCTCTATGGTAAAGGAGAAACACTTAAATAAAGTGATGACATTTAAAAATTTAAAAAAGTTGTAAACTGATGAAATTAATTTGAAATCATTAGACTTGTTCAGGTAACGTAAACAAAGTTAAAGAACACATAGCCTATATACATGTATCACCCATATATTAAGCCACCACAAACCATGTAACTAATAGTATCACCCATACATTAAGCCACCACAAACCTGAAGACGTGTCCGTCTCGATCGATAAATATGGTTCCCCGGTGGTCCCTCATGGAGTGAATTTCCCCTACGGCCACTCTGTCCAGATATCCTCCTCGGACACTGGTCATCACGGACTTGGACGTCGTATAAAGGGCTCCCCCTACATTCAGTTTTATAATTCTGTCCCGCTCCGCCATGTAGGTAAAATGTCAGTTATTGATTTAAACTGTTGATTTATCCGAAACGAATAAAGTCGACATATGTTACCCTGTATTTACAATCCTAGTCCACATGCTACCAATATAACATGTCTTAGTCATTGCTAGAGTTACCTCTCTTGGAATGTTATATTTTGAAACGCTTCATATAGATAGAGGTTATACGACGAGTGGTTGTTGGATATGGTATCTATTTCACTCGAGCGTCTTTTGTAACTTTAAAAAAATAATTAACGAGCATGAAATTAATTCCATATCCATCAAACCACGAGTCATGTGACCTATTTCCACCACAATCTCAGTCAGAAACAGCTTGAGTAGACCGCGGACTGTGATATGCACAAAACGAATCATCTTGTATATATTCCCGCCAAGTGGTGACGACGTCTACAATCGTTGACGATGTAAACATTCAGCAAATGACGTTGTTCCGATCAAAGTAAATCAAATAAGCAAATCAATATACATTTAGAGTTTATTCCACGTATGGTATAAGCAAAATGTTATTCAACAGTTGTAATGATTATTCGATACCCTTAGAGTTGAATAACGCCCATCATTTCTGGTAGAAATATGCATATATGAGTTTTAATATGACATACAGTCAAACCTCGTTATCTAGATTTTTTATTAATAGAAGAACCGTTTAATTCGACATTTTTTCACGTCCAAGCCATGTTTTACACTTCAATTCAAACTCGCACAACTGGAATACTCGGATAGATCGTATTCCCAGGGTCCCGGTAAATTCAGGAAAGAAAGGTATTCCAAAATAAATACGTTTCGATATCCATAATTATTGAGATAATCAAAGTTTTGAAACTGAAAATGACTGTAACGGAAAATGGTAAACTGCAGTGTTTTAACTGTTAGGAGGTTTTGAAAGTATAAATGATATGCTAAAAAATAAAAATAAAAAAACTCTAGTTGGACTAAAAACTTAAATACTACAAACATTTAAACATATGGCATTTAACTAGGAAATAAATCCTAGCCTGAATTACTATTGATTGTTTTATAAAAATTGATAAAATCACTTTAACTTCATTTAATGAAACAAGTAAAAAGTGGCGGACTGATAAATCGATCACCTGCTTACATGTTAGGTAGCTCTCATTATTAAAACAAATTTTAACATTATATGCACTTTATCAGTACATAATTCAAATCGTTAATTCTTGTTATTTCGGTAATTTGCAATTACCAGTGTAATCTTCAATGACGAAACTGTAAATACCTTGTTATATCAAAATCATGCCCGATTTAAGACCTATTTTTTAAGTCAATGTTGATAAAATTGCAAATCCATTGTATAATTTCACGTATTTTGTCTAGTACACAACAGTTGCTTGCGGTTCTGTCAGTAAATAAAGAAATGTTTATATATATGGCGGTTTTATTAAAAAGTTGCCTGTACGCTCGTCATAAAAAAAATCGTCTATGCGACCGAGAAATTATAGTTAGATGAAACAATAGCATGTAGTGGTGGATTAATATCTAAATTCATCGGAAATGTCGGTGTTTCATCTGAAAATTGCACGACAGACTCGCAACCAGTAAGTTATGTGCATTGTTTACAAAAAGTTGAGAAATAACGTTGGTATACTTCCATTACATTACTGTAATTGGAGGCTGATTTCATCCGGTCTACATTGACGGTGGGCTACCTCATACACGAAGGAGGGTCTGTATCTTAGGCACATTGGATATAGCCCCAGATATAGATCAAACGGCTAAATCAGTTTACTCAAGCTGGCCCCGGTTTCATCAACGTTCCTAGACGTATATTAACTTAAATCTTTATATGATCTCATTACGGAATTAAAGGAAACATTCTTAAGATTATAGCCTTAAATTCCATAACACTTTCCTATGTATACTTTTAGGTTAAGGACTTTCCTTAAGTTAAAGAACGTTGATAAAACTTTGGGCCATAACTCAGGTTATATTGAAAACTGGTTAATTTAAAGAATTTTGTCATCGCCCTAGGATTTCAATATAACTACGTTCGACTGTAAGTTATTACACTTGATCATCTGCAGTGACGTTTACACTGAAAATCAAATAATTGAATCCAGTCTCACTCCTTTCTGATACGTTTCCAGGAGCACACTGAATAAACAATAACAGATTAATGACAACATAAATCAGTGCCTATTTGTCTTGTTTTATTCTGATAAGCTGACAACATTGTGTTTGTATTTTTTTTAAACAGCGCCTAAAGACGTACATGAGCAATATCTTAACATCAACACACACTTTGATAGGAAAACAACAGTTTTGCTCTGAAAAGTCCCAAGACCTTATAAAATAGACAATACAAACTTTATTTGTGTGAAAAATATATAATAGAGATATTATCAGCCAACAACAGGCGCCGCCCCGGGAACCATTTTCACTGACGTCGTCATCGAATCCGTCGTAGTCATGTTTGCTTGCGTTGTCGTCGCATCTGTCACAGTTGATGCAGAGATCGACTGCCCCATCGTCGACGTCATGTCTTTGAATAATGTCATAGCGTCAGCTGTGGTAGAACCCCCAGTTGTCTGTGGCATAGCGTCAGCTGTGGTAGAACCCCCAGTTGTCTGTGGCGGTGTTGTACCTGATGTCTGGCAGGTGCTATCGCTGGCCATGATTGAAAAACCAGTTTTACATTTCGTACATTTCCCGCGAACGTCACAGGTATCACAGTTCGTGTCTTTGCAAGCTGTCAAAATAAAAAAAGACGACACATATATAATTCATTGAAACCTTTATGTTAACTTCTTCAAACTTAAATTATGTGAGACGTCGGACTTGCTTGATTGCAGTTAGAATGAGCAATAATGAACATACATTTGTACTCAAAAACGTCCATCTTCATATCACTTAAAGATTGACCCATAAATCAAGTGTTGACAGCAATGAAACCGATGACCTTGCGATAGAAATTGAATGGTGGTTGTTACAAAGGCAAATGTTGTACATAGAGCAAAGAGGGAATGAACAGCGTTTTTTTCAATGTTTAAATGACGACGCCAAACCAAAGGCAGGTTATTTATAACTTATTTTAGAAAATTAAAAATATGAATTGAAAGGCGTTTTTTTTAAATTCCCATGTCGGTATCAATGCAAATCGGTTACATCCATATTGACCATGAAGCCCTAGCGGGCTTCAAGCAATCTGGATTAAACCACTTTTCATTCATACCGGCAAGAACATTGAAAAAAAAACGCTGTTCATTTCCTTTTGGCTCTATGTACATTATGTAACGTCATCATTCAATTTCTTTTTTAACGTCATCAGTTTCGTTGTTGTCAACACTTGATTTATGAGTCAATGCTGTTCGAAGTAACTAAATAAACCATAATTACCCCATAAAATGTAATTTAAAGTTATGTCTATACTAGTTAATGTTGTTTTGGCTATAAAACACACATTTTTGATGCAGACACATTTTTATAAAACCCTACCTACCCGGCTTTATTAAATTTGTCAGCAATAGCAATGTGTGTTGTTGGAGTATGACAACATTTACTAAAACATGCATTACTTCAGTTAAATATCCACCCTGCACAACATTTGTATCATTCATTCAGCTTTGGCAGAATGTGTAATTTTTCAATAAATGCAATATTAAAATTTTATTTTAACGATATGATGCATTTTGGATTAATGATTTAGTATTAGTATTTAGTAATTTTGAAAAACTGTTTTTTTGAAATGAACCAAATGTGATCAAAATCTCACTACATAATTTATGCTCTCGGATAAATTACATAATACGGTCTAAACTTAGAAGACATGTATGTACTGACATTTGTTTATCTAGTTCGTATTTATATGCATTTTTTATATTATCACATTAGCTTATATTGTAATAACTTCTTTATTTATGCATTGTAAGTATCAAATTATTATCTACATGTTGTGAAGCGCTTTAGAGTAATTTTAAAAATTATATAGAGCGCTATATAATTTTGTATATCATTATTATTATAATACATCAAGGTAAGTAGAAGGTATGTGTATTAAATTTCATTAAAACAGAATGCATTTTTTCAGAAATTTGATTTGATTATTCCTAAGTCCTTTTATAATATAGATTTTATTCATTTTACAACAATTATGAAGCAAGATCCAACTTATATTAATCACTCTTGTTGGCCCGGATGTTAGCGTATGGGGGGGGTCTTATTGTGGGAGGAAACCGGAGTACCCTCAGAAAACCCACGTGGTCGGGCAGGTAACCCCATACCTTTTAACGTCCGGTCGGGGAATCGAACCCTGGCCGCCTTGGTGAAAGGCAAGTCCGCTATCCACTGAACCACCCGACCACCCAAGTCCTTTTGTAAATATACTTAGATGATATATCGATTCGGTGATAACCTCGACCTTAGCAAAGTGTTTTATCCGGGACATACACGGTAAACAGTGTTTCATTTCAGAAGAATGCCTAGTAAGACAAAAAAAAGGCTGGTATGCGGATATACGGTAAAATCAATTGCTTTTGTTCGTAGTGGTTTTTTCAAATTTCAAATCTTTAACATTTGAATTTATAAGTCCATTACGTCACTATAAAATTTCTTATCGGTGCTTTTTTCTCGTTAGAACAGGTGTTTGTAATCCAGAAAGTTACAACTGTTGACAAATTACGTTAAGTGTGTAAAACTTACAGAATGTGGCTATTTAAAAGTATATAATTTTACAGTAGTAGCTTTAGAATCCTTAAATAATATTTATACAAGATGTTTTGTAGGAGTAACACTACTATAGACAGCTCTTACACGACAATGGACTAATCATACCACAGTCAGTCTCAAAAAAGGTACATGTAATCCTAAAATTGTCAATTTTGTTTATAACACAAAGTCAGTTAGGCTGCTAAATGTGTTTTTGTCATGGTTGTTACCTGTCTACGGGCCTTTTTCTTGTACATTGACATTTTCGTTATAAATCGTCCGAGAGTTTACACATGTATGCACTAGCCGCGTACTGTTCGTGGCTGGTACGCACTGATAGGTGCGACTACTTCTCATATCTGCATTTTGACTAATGTTCTCCACCATGTAAAGCATCACGCGAGTGCTATTTATCTTACACCGGTAACCACGTGTAATAATCACACTAATGTTTGGCCCTAGGCTACCAAGGCAAATGGTCAGATGGAGTGTTAATGACACCGGTAGATGCGCATTCGGCCTCTGATATGTCATTTTAGCTGTCAGGCGCTGCGTGTCAAGGTGTTTAAGGCTACACCTTTAGATGCACAAGTGTCTAATACGACTGTCACACACTGAATGTTAGCGTTGGGAATAGAATAACCAACAACAGTTATTACACTTATTTTGGATTCGGCCTAACCAGAAATCCGACCAAAATTGTTTTCAATATCATTACATTTGTATTTTGATCTTTCGTTTTTGAGTTAATCATGAAATTTAGTTTAATTATTATTTGTTTGCTGCAAGTCTTTTATTTTTCAAACAAAGGCCTTGTTCTGTTGTAATAACGTTGTTAGTAGCATGTTAATTATATATTCGGTATACAATCATGTAAACTATATCTAAGTTAATATGAGCTGTATGATGCAATGTTTGTTCTTCGTGTTAATATTGCGTGATAAACATATTTACACATTGCGATGTAGTGATTACAGAAATGTTTATTATTATTATAGTCATCCTATGCAATCAACATAAGAGCCCAGTTGTTTAAAAGATGATTAGCTTAATCAGTGATTAGTGCAATTTTTGATTATCCTGTAACTTTAAAGTGGAACCCTAGATTTAGTTACAACTTTGCAGATATCACATATCTAGTAATGTCAATTTACATGCCAAGTTTTGGCACTGTACCTTATAAATTGACAAAATTATAAAAGTTTGCAAAAATATCATTTACCATGCAATGATTAAGCTATTCACCTTTTGAACAACTGGGTCTTGTCAGGAAACTCCTTGTGTTTGTCTAAACTGTATGAATTTAATTCGTGTAAAATATATCAATAATTAAGCATTAAACTGTTTCCGGTTGGCATTCACATCATACATTTTTTGCGTTTGCCTAGTTAGATTTTTTTTGTATTTCGTATGAATGCCAACCAAAGCAGTTCAATAATTATATTAACCTTATGGAATTTCTTTTTTCTTCTTTCTCAGCAGTTAGCTCTAAAAATCTAAAAATTGGTCGACGGCTCTATCGTGTATGCTAGTTATGTGAAAAGAACAGTCATTACACGCAGACGGTCAGTGGTATCCATTGCTACAATTATGACGTCAACAATCGGTCAAAGGCATTCATGGCCTTATGAGTGTCAACTTATACAGAGGTAATGACATGCAATGTCAAATATGGGGACATTAATGCAAAATTGCAAATACATTATATTGACTCCTTGTGGTAGTTGTTGTATCAAAATAATATTAGTTGTTACAATGGCAAATGCTGTGACATGTATATATATGAACTGAATCCGTTCCTCTAGCGTAATATTAGATATATAAAGATTGAATTTCTCATATATAATATATAGCTTACCTCTGCAAATCGAAAACCGGAATTGTTCACAATAGAAGCCTGATGGGCAGGATGATAGACATATTCCTATCCTGAAAAAGAGCAGCATGATGTATACTCATTGAGTCATTTCTTCATTACTACTTACCTTACTTTGAAAATCGTGTTTCCCACACTCTTAAGCACAAAATAGCTTAGCGTATTGCAAAAATTCGAAACTGCGGTATTTAAACAACTACATAATTATATACTGATCTACCTTAAAAATATATATATAAAAATTACATCATATCGTCCTTAAACCAAAAGAGATATAGATAATGGGATTACACAGATCCAGACCAACAGCCTTAATAGTCTTATTTGACTGTTTATATGGCCCTTTACTTTGCACATTTTTCTTTCCAATTTTTTAGGTCTGACATAACGAAACGTATCAAATGAGTAATCGATATATACATTGATGTACCAATTCCCGCATGAACGACAGTTGCATGTTCCCTGAACTTAACATGGTACAAAAAGACAACTGTTTCATTAAGCGACACACTAATTAGGATATTTGGCCTCATACTATTGTCTATTTCAGGTAAAAGTGCCGGTAAGGAAAGAAAAAAAATTAAACTGAACCAAAGTGAACATTATCTATGTTGTAAAAGTTTATTATGACAACCATAAATGGTAGAAGATTATACGTCTACTCTACATGCAACGTATTATCGCGGAAAATACGACGGAAATATGTTACAATATGAGATCTAGTTAAGACGGGCTGATGGGGTAGGAGGTAAGGATGTGTGTGTGTGTCTGTCTGTTCGGGGATACCAAAATGACAACAAACTAGTATTCGGGTTCAAATCTACCACAATAGTTCACAAATATTTTAATGGACTACTTATACGGTGACCATTTTAACAGTACAACATATGAGGGGTCAGGAAGGATAGCATTGTCAGCTTTATCGACAAAATTATGAATTAGATCTAGGTATCACCCGAGTAAACAAAATTCTCTAAATTAAAACAAGACTAACTGCGACGTAGCATCTAGGCAAGTGCGTTACCATTATATCCATTTCACGTAACGCTTGCTTGAGCTTTATGACATAGGTTTATCTACAATGTGTATGTTAATAGTCACCTGTTGATTTTAAGTTGTTTGTACACGTTTTTGTTTCTAGGAGATTACATGCACTTTTCGTTTGCAGATAATAAGGGTTTATCGTCCTACCAATATCTGGGGTCATTTGAGGACGTGGTGCTATGTTTGTTATGTATGCAGGTATGTAAGTGATTGAGGCGATGTACCGGCAGAATTACTTTGAATACAATGACAAAGGCGGCCAGTACAACATACAGCCCGGTCACATTATTCGGACAATGGTTAAAGAAGTTGTTGACCAGCGCCAAAACTCTTAAGGTCAAATTCGATCATGAGTACAGTAAGTATATTTCATCGGACAAATGACTTGTAAAGTATATCAACTGAAATGTGTAAAATGTTTAAAAAACAAAATAAGATTGAGACAAAATATGAACAAAGGTCAGATTCACACGGAGACTCTTGAACAAGTACTAGAGAATAGATGAGGTAAGACAGAGGTCAGATGCATTTTATAAAAAGTCGGTGAACATAAAACAAATGCAAGAAGCTCTGAACAGCTTTTGACCGACATTAGGTGCCCAGGAAGACTCTCGCATATGTAAATCACAACAACTCGGGAAATGCCGATAATCTTCGGGATGATCACCAGAAATGTCCGCGAAAGGCTGCGTTAATCGAATATTTCCAATGATGTTGATTCGGTCTGTGAACACCAGACAAGCCGCTACTTACGTTGAGGTCCCGTTCCTTTGGTAGTGGAGACAGAAACCATTCTCGCAGAGAGAACACCCCACCTGCTTCGCACAGGGCTTTATTTTACAATTGGCAGGGCACGCTACAAATTAAAAACAAAACTTTATTTTACAATTGGCAGGGCACGATACATTTAATAATTGGCATGGCACGATACATTTTACAATTGGTAGGTCACGCTACAAACAAACGTCAAACACGGGGCTTTGTTTTACAGTTAGCAGGACAAACTACAAATAAATGTTTAACACAAGGCTTTATTTAACAGTTGACAGGGCATGAAACAGACAAAGGTTAAACACAGAACATATTTTGAATTCACAGGGCACGCTACTTACAAAAGCAAAACACAGGGCAAATACACGACAAACACGATCTGGCGCGAAACATATGAGTTTATGACGTCAAGAAATTGCGTCATAGACGACATGATTTAGTCCCAGAAGAAACGTTCCAAGATGTGCAGACCGACGAAAAAAACAAATGGGGAGAGACCGACAGATTAGTTGCAGTCCCTTTCCGCTTTAAGTTCTTCATGACGGGAAGAACAAGGTGGGTTAGGAATGCCTTCAAGGTTACCGAGATGGATTCTGCAGAAGTTTTTACGGGCAGCGTTGATTCGATTCTGAACTGTAGATAACAACCTAGACATTTGGATGACAAGGATGTTTCAAACTCACACGCCATCGATAAGAATCACCCATTTTATTGTAATTTCTTTATTTTCTGGGAGTGACGTCGACGTTCTACATTATTGATACAAACGTCACTCGCCACGGAGCGACAAAATGACGATGTATATTTTATTTACTGCTGAAATAAGGAAATGTATTTTGTGCTAATGATGTTCTTGTCATTTCTTTATTTTTAATTATCACATAGTAACGTCATTATAGATTTGTCATTTCTCTATTGAAAGAGCCTGCTATATTTGCCATTAACGTTGCCTCAGGCTGAGATAACAGGCCTTGAACCAATAACTTAACATTTTATAATATTCTCATGTTCCTGTAACACTTACAGCCATACCCGCCGTTTGTTTCTGTAATCACAGTCTCGTTGGCGATAGCGCTGGAAGTGTAGAACAAAGCAAATCCAATAATCGAGACCAGTAGCAATTTACAAGCCTAAAAGAAAGAAAAGAATTACATTTGTACACATTCAGGTTGATATCGTATCTTTGCCCATTGTAATTACCTGTATTCTGAATATACAACGGAATGATCAAAAATGAATATTATTTACAGATAACGAACGTTAAACATAAATAGAGCTGGACTCAAATTGATACTTGTGTGATGGATGTCCTCTGAGTGTGATCACCGGGCCCACATTTGGTACAATTTTGTAGATGGTGTCTTTTTGTTTGTCAATCTGTGTCTGTGATGGGGTGCTTTGTGTGTATACTTTTGCTCGATATTTTCGTTTACCATTTTTGTCTATAAAACGGACTGCTCAAAGCCAGATGGTATGCATGAAATATGCCAAGTATATATATTGTGTGAAATCAGAATGTCTAGCCGCCAAAATAATGAATTGAGTACAACTCACCAAACTGTTTCAATTAATCGGTCTTATGTATGCTCTATATTCATGTTCAAGTGTAGGTGGCGTTCCATATAATGAGTTAAATAACCTTAACTTTAGTCTATCATGTATAATATCTAAACATAAATAGATATTTGAATTGTAAAATATAATACCTACCATTGTTAGGTGATCTCTAAGCTGAAAACGACCTAGCTTTAACTGGTCTTATCTTCTCCACGTAGGTTTATAGTCTCCACAGAGATAGTGTCTGACGTATCATACGTTTGGCGTCGATATATCCACAAGTCACACCTTAACCATTTTTATTTATTTATTTATTTTTAATCGCCTACAGACATTTCTAGAACTGGTCATGTTATGCGGTACATATTAAATTTAAAATGTACTTGCCCGGCACCCCCTTGCATGTTTGAATATACCATTTCATACGATGTAATATGAAAAAGCCGGAATGGATATATTCGACATATATTCAAAACAATATGGAATCGAATTATGCTGGATAATATTCAACATGCAAGGCTGACATGCATAAAATATATATCAATACAGTACAGGAAATCGGTACAATATCAATAGCCAATACATTTGCCCTCATTGAGAGTTGAACGGACAACATATGTCAACAACCTCAAGTTAATCATCTCTGACAATTTCGAAATCATCATACATATGGACACGTACTTGTTATATGACATGTAAGGTTGTCGAGTTTATATTCAATTTCTCTCGGCAATAAACCAATCTCTTTAGTACCAGCCTTGAATGAATATATCCCTGATGCCTTCAGCTTTGTTCTGTAACATAAATATTATTATATCAAAGTATTAGTTAAACCATATAGATAATTGTTAAAAGCAAAGTTGGTGACGTTTATCGGACACCATACAGTCCTATACTGCAGAACCCGCCAGATAATGTAAGTATTTCATAGGTAAAGTGAGAACGTTTGTCGGACACCATACAGTCCTATACTATAGAACCCACCAGAGAATGTAGGCCGGTTATAGGTAAGGTGGGAACGTTTGTCGGACACCGTACTATACTATAGAACCCACCAGAGAATGTAGGCCTGTTATAGGTAAAGTGGGAACTTATATTAGGAATAAGATTCATCAGTTTGGTATGAATGATATATACTGAGATTGTTTTTTTTGGTACACAAACAGGAATTGAAAACTTAATTTGCGAGCTTTCGAAAACGTCTGTTTCCTTTGTCAAGCAAAGAGTACAATAGCCGAGTGTCGGTGTTCTGACCGCTGAAATCAGCTCGCAAATTAAGTTTTCAATTCCTGTTTGTGTACAAAAAAAACAATCTCAGTATGTAAAGTGAGAACGTTTGTCGGACACCGTACTATACTATAGAACCCACCAGAGAATGTAGGCCTGTTATAGGTAAGGTCGGAACGTTTGTCGGACACCGTACAGTCCTATACTGTAGAACCCACTAGAGAATTTAGGCCTGTTATAGGTAAGGTGGGAACGAACACATGTACAGTCGTCATACAAAAGGTGCCGTTCGTTTTTACGAGATTGGTGGATTTGCGTAAACAATATAATGGCAATAAAACACCCCAAGCAAGGACTTAACGATAGGTACAATCAGAACCAAGCACAATAAATAGGTGTTTTAAAAGGTAATGCTAGTATTTCATTTCAAAAAATTGTAATTTTCTTTTTTTCAAAATTTGTCTTGTTCAGTTATTTGTAAATGTTTTCTTCGGGTTGGAAAGTATGCTTTATGAAACGATTATTTTACACAACCAAAATAAGTTTTTATGTGACGTTTCGATGGCCGCAGTGGGCCGATTTTAAATCGAGATGAGGGGGCTCACAGACTCTCGCACATCTATGACCAAGTCATAAACAAAGCGTAGTTGTATCTAATCATTTCGGTAAAGTAATTTTACTATTGTGCCTTCGCCTAACATCGTAGATTTTTTTAACCAACCCGTACAGAATTTAAACCTACTGTGTGTATACGCTTTGTTGGTCATAAGTATGATGAAGGTGACATGGAACGTATCGTACTAGTCATTGAAAAGTCACATATAAATATATTGTTGTTGTGTAAAATAAAATTTACATAAAAATCTTGTTGAGAGCTTTAACGCCTTTTCGTCCTATTGTTATCGACGTCAATAACATGTCAAAAAACATGCATGTACACAACCATTACACACCTTCCAAATTAGAACTGCATTCAACACATTGCATTTAATTGCATGCACCGAGAGGCCTTCGTTTAATGATAGCTGTGAGTAGGGCATACACCTAATGAAGACAAATATAATTCAACTGACATAAATGAAGAAACATATGTAATACTTCTAAAGTGTCAATAAGTGACATTTCAGTTAGAGACTTGGAAGGGGCTTGTGTACGTGCTATTAGTGAACTATACTGTTAGGTATACTATTAAACTCGACCAGACTTGTCACTCAGTATGTAATATTAAACTCATCGCATACTTGATATTTACCAAAAAAAAATTATATAACTCATTTATATTTACTAAAGATGCTCACTTGTTTGATGACCCTGGCTGTAAATAGGACGTAAAAAAATCAAGCCAAACTTAACCAAACTGAACTTAACTTAATCAATAGTTCGAATAAAAAAATACCCGAAGGTTATCGTCTGTTCACTCTTTTTGAGGACTACGTGGGACAAAAACTAGTCAGCGTGCCCATCTTAACTTTGCAATCATGTACTACGGATATTTCTAGTCCACTTATCGCTTTCATTTTACCTCACAGTTATTAAAATTATTTTCAACATAATTTTTTGACACTGACACATTTAATCTGATTTTAAAATAAACGGACATTTTAAAACTTCCTTGTCTATATTTGAAGGCACACCTTTCAGTACACCACGCAGTGATGTTGATTACACAGAAGAACGTACGGGGTTATCTTTTCCTATATGTGCTTCCTGGTTAGACAGTTTACCAGACTCAGCTATAATGCTGAGTCTGGTAAAAATGTGTCAAATAGATTGATTGCATTTAAATCTACTCTAAACAGTATACATTTCTGTGGAATACAAACACTTTCTTCCTTGTAGTTTAAAGAGTTTATCAACACAGGCATTAAACACCAATCTATTACTAAACAGAGTAAATATGTGTTGACAGTAGCAAAGACAATTAACAACCAACATCCTTTCTTTTTTTTTTTTTGAACGAAGACACAATGAATCAGATGAACATATGACTCATGAAATACTTTCTCTTCCTAGTAGCTACCGAATTTAACTGTCCGAAATAAAAGTACCAAATATATAATTATCATTCCATCTTTCAGCTCTTGTTAATATCATCGGTCCGACACAACGCAATCTGATTAAAATATGGATGTTTATTCTCACTCCGATATATAAGGATCTGACAGCATCCAGTCAGAGGTTATGGTCTGGTGAACTTTGCACCATCCAAACTTCACACGCAGGTCAAATTGTTTAGTTGAAGCTGTCATTAGCAGCAAGTCATTATAAAATTCGTTATAGGACCATTTTGTAATCTACAGCAATGTAAGTTATAGGACCATTTTGTATTATACAGCAATTGTGTTATAGGACCATTTCGTAATCGACAGCAATGTATGTTATAGGGCCATTTTGTAATCAACAACAATGTATGTTATAGGACCATTTTGTAATGGACAGCAATGTATGTTATAGGACCATTTTGTAATCGACAGCAATGTATGTTATAGGACCATTTTGTAATCTACAACAATGTATGTTATAGGACCATTTTGTAATCAATAGCAATGTATGTTATAGGACCATTTTGTAAGCAACAGCAACGTATGCTATAGGATCATTTTGTAATCAACAACAATGTATGTTATAGGACCATTTTGTAATGGACAGCAATGTATGTTATAGGACCATTTTGTAATCGACAGCAATGTATGTTATAGGACCATTTTGTAATCTACAACAATGTATGTTATAGGACCATTTTGTAATCAATAGCAATGTATGTTATAGGACCATTTTGTAAGCAACAGCAACGTATGCTATAGGATCATTTTGTAATCAACAACAATGTATGTTATAGGACCATTTTGTAATAAACAACAATGTATGTTATATGACCATTTTGTAATCGACAGCAATGTATGTTATAGGACCATTTTGTAATAAACAGCAATGTTTGTTATAGGACCATTTTGTAATCAATAGCAATGTATGTTATTGGACCATTTTGTAATCAATAGCAATGAATGTTATATGACCATCTTGTAATCGACAGCAATGTATGTTATAGCACCATTTTGTAATAAACAGCAATGTTTGTTATAGGACCATTTTGTAATCAATAGCAATGTATGTTATTGGACCATTTTGTAATCAATAGCAATGTATGTTATATGACCATCTTGTAATCGACAGCAATGTATGTTATAGGACCATTTTGTAATCAAAATCAATGTATGTTATAGGACCATTTTGTAATAAACAACAATGTTTGTTATAGGACCATTTTGTAATCAACAGCAATGTATGTTATAGGACCATTTTGTAATGGACAGCAATGTTTGTTATAGGACCATTTTGTAATCCTCAGCAATGTATGTTATAGGACCATTTGTAATAAACAACAATGTTTGTTATAGGACTATTTTGTAATCAACAGCAATGTATGTTATAGGACCATTTTGTAATGGACAGCAATGTTTGTTATAGGACCATTTTGTAATCCTCAGCAATGTATGTTATAGGACCATTTTGTAATCAACAGCAATGTATGTTTTAGGACCATTTTGTAATCAACAACAATGTATGTTAAAGGACCATTTTGTAATCTACAGCAATGTATGTTATAGGACCATTTTGTAATCAACAGCAATGTATGTTATAGGACCATTTTGTAATAAACAGCAATGTTTGTTATAGGACCATTTTGTAATCAACAGCAATGTATGCTATAGGACCATTTTGTAATCGACAACAATGTATGTTATAGGACCATTTTGTAATCGACAACGATGTATGTTATAGGACCATTTTGTAATCGACAGCAATGTATGTTATAGGACCATTTTGTAATCAATAGCAATGTTTGTTATAGGACCATTTTGTAATCAATAGCAATGTTTGTTATAGGACCATTTTGTAATCAATAGCAATGTATGTTATAGGACCATTTTGTAATGGACAGCAATGTATGTTATAGGACCATTTTGTAATCGACAGCAATGTATGTTATAGGACCATTTTGTAATCGACAACGATGTATGTCATAGGACCATTTTGTAATCGACAGCAATGTATGTTATAGGACCATTTTGTAATCAACAGCAATGTATGTTATAGGACCATTTTGTAATGGACAGCAATGTATGTTATAGGACCATTTTGTAATCAACAGCAATGTTTGTTATAGGACCATTTTGTAATCAACAGCAATGTTTGTTATTGGACCATTTTGTAATCAATAGCAAGGTATGTTATAGGACCATTTTGTAATGGACAGCAATGTATGTTATAGGACCATTTTGTAATAAACAGCAATGTATGTTATAGGACCATTTTGTAATAAACAGCAATGTATGTTATAGGACCATTTTGTAATCGACAGCAATGTTTGTTGTAGGACCATTTTGTAATCAACAGCAATGTATGCTATAGGACCATTTTGTAATCAAAAGCAATGTTTGTTATAGGACCATTTTGTAATCAATAGCAATGTTTGTTATAGGACCATTTTGTAATCAAAATCAATGTATGTTATAGGACCATTTTGTAATAAACAACAATGTTTGTTATAGGACCATTTTGTAACCAACAGCAATGTATGTTATAGGACCATTTTGTAATCAATAGCAATGTTTGTTATAGGACCATTTTGTAATCAATAACAATGTATGCTATAGGACCATTTTGTAATCGACAGCAATGTATGTTATAGGACCATTTTGTAATAAACAGCAATGTATGTTATAGGACCATTTTGTAATCGACAGCAATGTATGTTATAGGACCATTTTGTAATCAATAACAATGTATGTTATAGGACCATTTTGTAATCGACAGCAATGTATGTTATAGGACCATTTTGTAATCAACAGCAATGTATGTTATAGGACCATTTTGTAATCAATAGCAATGTATGTTATAGGATCATTTTGTAATCAACAGCAATGTATGTTATAGGACCATTTTGTAATCGACAGCAATGTATGTTATAGGACCATTTTGTAATCAATAACAATGTATGTTATAGGACCATTTTGTAATCGACAGCAATGTATGTTATAGGACCATTTTGTAATCGACAGCAATGTTTGTTATAGGACCATTTTGTAATCGACAGCAATGTATGTTATAGGACCATTTTGTAATCAATAACAATGTTTGTTATAGGACCATTTTGTAATCAATAGCAATGTTTGTTATAGGACCATTTTGTAATCGACAGCAATGTATGTTATAGGACCATTTTGTAATCAATAGCAATGTATGTTATAGGACCATTTTGTAATCGACAGCAATGTATGTTATAGGACCATTTTGTAATCGACAGCAATGTATGTTATAGGACCATTTTGTAATAAACAGCAATGTATGTTATAGGACCATTTTGTAATCTACAGCAATGTATGTTATAGGACCATTTTGTAATCGACAGCAATGTTTGTTATAGAACCATAGCATTCATTGTTAAATCATCCATTGCTTATGCAACACACAAACAGAAATTACTCGAAATACGCTTCACTTAGATATATTAAATACCCTACAATTTTACCCCGAAACACTCTGGGTAACTACAGTAGGTACATAATAAATACAATTAGTACATCACGTGACTGAATACTGCATTCCCATTGTCTACACACATGGGTACTATGCAGTGATAGTGCCCGCTCACCTGGGCACTATCAAATTTGGCGCGATATTCAACGTGAATCCATTATGACGTCACTATTAAGTTACGTCACTATGTTGAGCACGATTATTGGCGCGAAAATAGACATAGATCAGGAGTTGCTTGAAAATGGCTGACTTTGGAATTGGCCGAAAGCTGGCCATGTTTTATCACAACAAATCAAGTTTTGGTGTATATTTAAGCGGACGGGTGATGCACTAAACCCATTATGGCCCTGTTGAGAGGGGACATAATAAATACCAATATCACTCACTTCAAATTGCTTTAAAGTAAACACCAAGCGATTAACCTGCCTTAAGTGAGCACGATACGCGACCCTGATCGGTTACACTCCATAGGAACAAAGGAATGAAGAAGCCACGGGTTTAATAGACAACATTTTTACAGGCTCAATATTCTGAATTCTTCAGTGTCTGTGCTTTTACAGATAGTACATATATGAATGATTATTGTACAAAATGAGTTTGACGCACTAAATATAATTCAAAATCACAACGGTCCAATATGTAACTCTATTTAAAGATGATACATATATGCTGCACCTTTTAAATTGAGTAATAGCTATAGTCCGCCAAAAAATAATCCTCTTCCTGTCCAGGAAGCCCAGAGTACTGGCATCTGGCATCTGAAATATTTCACAATAACTCACGACCACCAGGTAGTGACATTGGGCCAGTACGTAACTAGGACCTGGCTTACAGTACTTAAAGGTTTTCTCAAACAAATATTTGAGTAATGTATAATAAAGTGTCATTTAATCTGGTAAATTCGTAAAAGAAGGAGACTTAATATACAGAAAAATCGATAAGTGTTTGTATTAAGAATATGTTACCATTATTGAACAGATATCCGACAGAACAATACAGGCCACATCGGCCTCTTTTGTTTTAGCATGGTACAACAAGAAAGTAGCAAATGAATAAATTGGTATATGAAGTAAATATTTTACATTTCTGCGGACGTCTGGCGGATTAGGTAACCTGGACGTAATAAAGAAACTAACTTTAAAGCTTCAGTATTCTCTAATTTATTTTTACAGTTTACATATTAATGTCAGATCAGTAATGATAGACCACGGGTAATACCTGTGCTGTTAGGTAACACACAGTTAGTCTGGATATCCTATACAGGTACCCTAGAGTAGCGAGACACCTGGTGGTGACCCTTTCACCCTGTAGTGTATACGGATTTATATAAATTGAATACTTAAACTTATTTCTCTGTATAAAATGATTAGATTGTGTTGGAGAGAAACATAGCATATGTTGAAGCACTTCATCATGGGACGGCTTGGACTGTATGTAACATTGGCTGGCATTCTCTCTCAAGCTTCAGGTAAAGTACATGTGGTCTTCGTATCTATGGTTTACTGATACAAAACCTATGGTACAAACATTTATCATTGAACACATCTACATAGTTTGGATAGCAGTAGGCAAAAGTGTGCTGGGTATATATCTTATATTTTTAATTACAGTGAAACTGTCAAGTGTCAGATCAGATTGGTGTCAAACTGGCTCATCAGTTACAATGACTACGTGTTTAACATTATAAAGCCTGTATTTTAGATAATGGGCCATGAAAACAGGTAAACAAGTGGATTTTAGAGAAATCTTTTTGCATGGTCACCCTCGATATTCAGACCACAACGCTATTTAGACCACTTTGGTGTGATCCATAAGGTGGTCTTAATAGACAGGTTTCACTGTACTTTGAAAGGTATTTTGTTTAATCTCTGTCCTCTAGTGAATAAAACATACTTATCTATATGATTGTTTCAGATTAGAGATCACTCCGAGTTATAAAATGACAAATTATTTTGCATTGTTACCATAAACAATCCAATTGCTGAAATATTATTATCAACTGTTAATAGTTAGTTAAGATTCGTTTATCTCATTTCTCAGAGTGTAATACTGCTCTGTCTAGGGCAATTCATTTTCAATCACTGTTGATGTATGATACCCATGCAACACAGTCACATGACGTCACAATAATTCAACAATGGTGTGATGTAACGAATACGAAACAGTTTCATGACGAAACGTGACGTGATGAAATTAAAATATTTCACAATATTTCAACAATAAATATTATAAATTTGAGATTGTTTTTTGTGCAAACATTAAGATTGTTTTTTGTGCAAACATTGTACAATGTTCGACAATTTCATACGAGGCTGATTTTGTCGAGGGCTTATCAGGACATGTACATTGTAATAAAAACCCTTCCAAATCTTTCAATTTCACTTTCATTTATATCGACGATGTGTTGTCTATAAACAACAAGAAGTGTGATGACTTGATTAATCATATATACCCTACTAAACTTCAGATGAAGAAGAAAACGAATACACCTGGTCTTTTTTCTCTTTTACTTTTAAGAGGTAAATCTTTTTTGTTCATATTTTGTCTCTTGTTTCATCGATTTTGATTTCGAATAATGGTTTTGTTGACTCTTTGGTAATCTCTAATTTTCTAAACAAATATGGGATATGTTTGATTTTGCTGACTGATTTGATATCGTCAAAAAAGCCCAACGAGGAGTTTGTATTTTAAAAGTGGTACTCAGTCAAAACGTAATTTTATGGCTTTTGAGCTTATTCAGGTTGTTGAAAGAGAGAACTCTTTCATGACCATATGTATAATATAGGGAGATTCAACCCTCGAATGATTGTTTTACCTATTTTACACTTCTGGACAGTCTTATAAAATAACAATCTTTTATCCATGTCTAAATATATGTATATGCATCTTCATTAATGAGGTTGTGATTTACGTTTAATATGATTGGTAGAGAACGTATTTTTCATCCATTGAATTTGATTCCTTGGATTCAGCCTCCGATGCTCCTAATTATATCTTTGCCACAACCTTGCTGTATTATGTCTTTTGAGTTTCGTAATGAGGCTTGCGTGAATAAACCGCTCAAATACACACTCAACGCAGAACGTCACATTGGATACAACCGGAAGGTCGTCCTTAGAGAGAACTTAAGTTGTAAATAGTACGTTAAACAAAATAAAAGTAAACTAAATTAAAGGCACTGCAAGCAACGGCCCGCACGCCCTTTGTTCCCTCTTATAGTCGCGCTGGGCATTAATTCGATCCAATCCACTCAAACAGTAAGTGTCTGTACTCGCCACCATGCGGATGATGTAAGCAGATCATTGTCACATTTAGCCGAACGTAACACGTATCGCGTCAAAAGGTTAACGGTGACATTTACCGGGTTCATAGCCAAGTGGCTATTCTAAAGACAATAATTAGGCCGACTGGTTATGTGTTATTAACCAAATTTGCCGGGTTCATAGCCAGGTGGCTATTCCAAAACAATAATTAGGCTGACTGGTTAGGTGTTATTAACCAAATTTCAATCTATCACACAGTATCTAAACTATTATTACGCATTAGGAGCGGAAACCTTTGATTCTGATAGTGTTGATGCCGTGACTGAGTGCCTGATTTTAAGATTATTAAATTTCGCCAAGTGTAAAACCTCTTTCATTATTCAGTTCACCTTAATTGGAAATAGAGTTTTCACTTGTTCCTTAATATAAAAACCACAAGTTTATAAGGGTTCTTAGAATTCTTCTAACAACGATATTTATCTCTAACATTTGAAAAATAATCCCCATAATGTGTATAGATGTCATTATGTGATAGACATTGCCGTGAAGGTAATGACCTTTATCATATGAAGTTCAGAAGTCTGTGGTATTATGTGACCTGATTTTAAGACTTGTTGTTGAGAGCGGTAGCAACTATATGGGTCTTTAGAATTATGGAATTCTGTTTGTCTACGATCTTATCGAAATGGACAGGTGAGTTTATGATCTAGAATTCCACGTTTTATCTCGTTCTATCTACACTACGATAGTGTCACTAAAAGTCCTGGTTTAAGTGACGGAATTACTTTAAGATTGGGTCATTGATTTTTTTTTTATTACATTTAAGTTAATGGTACATTTATAGGCATTATATACATGTAATAAAGGTGAAATTGTTGTTTTCGCTATCCTTTATAAAAAAATGTTCCTTTCCACTAAAATCTTATATTTCTAATCTCAATTTTGCATTAAGCTGCATTGAGAAGTTTACCTATTAAGATCTTTAAATGTTTGTGTAAAAGAAAAGATGATGAGAGGCAAACCACTGTGTCTCTTACAATAAAACTATAGGGTCGGCATCAGATCAACACCATCGAAATGGTACAGATTGTTTGTTACTCCTTAAAATATTAAAAAAACAGATCTTTAACAACAATCTCGTTCGCAATATTCGTATTAACAACATTTTACTATTATATCTACTGATCTTGATTCCCGGCCATGCTGGAATAAATAGAAATGAAACGACATTTTCGTCGATAAGGACACAATAATACTGCCTTATTGTGGCTTTAAATAATCACAAGTGAATTGTACGGAAACGAATTGGCAAAATCAATTGTTTCAAGAAACGAACAATAAATTGTATTCACCTTACGTGTATAGAGCAGATCGCGGAGGAGTAGTTGCCTTAACTTCGCGTATGCCATACCTACTTCACACATGGGTACCTTTTACATAGATAAAATCAATCTAATGGCCATTCATGTGATAGACCAATTACAGTCAACCGCTCATAACTGAATGCGTTGATTGAAAATAAGTTCGTTAACGATTGTAAAATATTTACAGTCTACACTGACATTCACTCGATAACCATTGTTCTCATAACTGTACTAAAACACGTGCCAAATTCTAATGACGTCAACATCAATTCATGTGGGCGGAGCTATGCAAATCCTCTAATTTGAAACACAATGGTGTGACGTCACCAACAATAAACGTAAGCGAGTTAACAATGATTTATGCGAATTTCATGGTGTTACATTTATTGAACCATTACCATGTTAATTAGTTTTTAAATGAAATTTGTGTCCGAAGAAGGAACTATAATGAACAAAATAGTAATGAACATTTCACCGAAAGATAATATTAATATCAGGATAAACTTTCTATTTTGTTTAGGTTATCGATGGTAACTACAATGGAAAACGGGTAAATTGTACATAACCGGCTTCGCCGGTTATTGAATTTACCCATGTTCCATTGAAAGTAGAAAGTGAATCCTTAAATGTACTATCTATGAAATGTATATATTTGTTATTATCTGTACAAATAGTTTTAGATTTTTTCAGTTAATTGCTACATTAAGAATATAATATAAGTCATAAAACATGGGCGAACGTTGGTAGTGTCCGTAGATCAGCTGTTTTCTCTGGTTAATCCGGCCTTCCACCGTAACACAACTCTCAATCCTTTAATGACCAAAGCTATTAACTAACGTTAATCACAAACAAACAAAAAACAACAAAAAACAACAAAAAACCCTAAATCATTGTGATTTCATGTAGTCTGATTCCACTAGACACTCTATAAACATATACAGTTATTCACATTATTTGGTTAGCTTCTTTAACAGTCTCGAAAAAACTTTTAACAAGCGTTTAAAGTGCAATTTTATGGCTTTAGGCTGTTCTAAAAGTGTCATTTCCACTTTTTTTCACGGACGTTTTAGTATCAAAATTAAAACGAAACATCCATATCAATATCACTTATAACTGCATATGGTATGTTTACCATGTGAATTTATATTTTGAAAGAGATTTTAATTCAGTCAAAATAAGATAAAACCTTATGACGTTCATCGCCGTGCACTCGTTCTAAACGGCAATTGACTAAATGTGTGGAATGAAAGATAAAATGAAGATAGCAAAAGTACACATTTCATTATTGTTTTGATAAATATATTTCAGGACTTCTCCTATCGATTGAGCCGCACAAGATACAGTACATAGGCAAACGTGACGCCACGATTCGATGTACAGTTGGTGAATCCGACATAGAAACTATTGGATGGATGCAAATATCAAAGCAAAATCTTTTAATGAGAAAGACACCGTTTCTTATTCTGCGAATAAGTGATGGCGTTGGTCCAGAATGGGGCTCCGAAATTGATGATGCTAAAATGGACGACAGATCCTCTGTAAGATATTCGTTAGAGCCAATAGAGGAAACGTTTTTAGAAGTTACGTTGCATCAGATTGAATGTGAGGATGATGGGGTATATTCTTGTGAAGTTTTCGGACTGAATCGAAACGAGAGTATGGCAAAAGACACTGTTCGAGAGGAGCTAATAGTTTACAGTAAGTATACTTGATATAAAGTATAGCCTCATAGGTTCATCTTGATATATATTATCATCACGCACGATACCTATATCTAGTGATACAGCTGTATCTTGCAGATCTATCAGTGGAACAATGATGGTTTGGTGATCGAATCATGGTCCTGTTATCTAGATATATTTGATTGGGCCTCGTAGTAGTCTGTGTCGGACACCTTTACAGCAATATTTCATACAATTGATCATAATAGACACATGCAGACAATTCATTCATCGCGTTTTGTATTGAATTTGATGCCCTCTTAGATTGTTTGAAGGATATACCATCACGAGAAGGATTGGCAAACAAGGATCGCTTGTATTTCAGACGCCATCTTTCTCGTTATGCTGAGTAATTTTAGTTTGAGTTATCTGCCATTAAGTTATCTTATTGGGTAAATAATATCTAAAGTCCTACGTGACCGTACGGTATTAATATAAAACAATACACAAAAGTAATATTTCTTATATATTTAGTGCGAATGAATGAGTGTCACTGCATTCGTACATCATAGGTAGGATCGTTTCTACTCCAACCGATAATTCAAACTCTGACATTGCTATTTGTAGCAAGTTTTACAAAAATAACAACAACAAAAGTAGAATATCGTATCATAATAGTTTACCTTTATTTGTTTTTGTTTTTGAAAGACTATGGAGGAAAGCCAGAAATAACGTACTACTCGGCGAAGATCCCGTCCAAGAGGGTTACGGTAACGCCGGGTAGTGAGGTGTCCCTACTCTGTAATGGGATGGTCGGTAAACCAAATCTACCTATAACGTGGTACCAGTTCAGCTACGAAGCTGGCGCGTTTGTGAGTCTGAAGGAAGGTGTAAGTGAAGGTAGGAAATAACAACAAAACTCTATCAACTACCTATATGTTTTTGTGTAACGGCTAGTTTTCCCGTACGTATAGTAACAAATGCATCATTAGTAACAGTAATTTATATGAATATGTTAAGGTCTATTTTATTACATTTTTACAGGTGAAATATAAGAAAATATCAGCTTGAAAAAAATATTATCATCACTGCTTATATCATCACTAGTGGTGATATAAGACATCGTATATTATCGCTAGTGATGATATAAGTTTCGGTCCAATATCATTTCGCACTATTTGTATACTTTTTTTCGTTTTTCTACCAACAAATCATAGAAAGTAGGGAAATTAAAATCTTTATAGTATAACGGATATTAAAAGATATCTTATGAATTTTATTTGTATGTTTTTTGCATTTTTACTATATTTTGAACCAAAATATAGAGCTGTGGCGTATTAACATTCTATAGGCCTTAGGCACTCCGTCCCTATCAGTTGTAACCGTAAATTTTAAAAATGAACTAAAACTTTTGGGAAATATATTTCACTCGTACAGCAGATTTAAAAAATATTTTCACTTGTGCTTCGCATAAAAAAATGCCATACTCGTGGAATACATTTTATATCTAACGAGAAACGTTTGAATAGCCCAGTTGTAAGTTACAAATTGTACCCTATTGTCCCCATATTACTGTTCCATAGGAAAGACTAAATTTGCAATCTTCCTCCTATTCTACTTTTCCTTCCTTATGACACAAGACACCGCCTCACTTTTGGCCTTCATTTTAACGTTTGCCACTTTCCAAAGTCCATGATATTAGAAATTGCTCTTAGTTTATTGTTCAGAATTAAAGAATAACAACAACAGGTTCGTCCTTTTTTTAGTATAAAGTGACCTTATATGACATAAGACAAAACTAAATTAAGACAAACCAACACTTTTGCTGACAGACGCGACGCAAGTAATATTTCAAGTGAGCTAATTTTGCTCCGACTTCATAAATGTTGAAAACATTATGCAGACGATGTTAAAGGCAGTTGTAAGTATTTTTTGAATTGCGATAGACAATTGGTCATAAAACATGCGAGCAATGCACATTTTTTTGTCGGGGAATACTCTACTACTATGAAATTTAAACAAAACACAACGCAAATATGAAGCGACATCCCTAGTGTAATTTCCTTAGCCCTGCTACAATACTATACCATTGACCGCGAAATTTAAAAGGCGAGGGTTTTATTGGTTTTACCTATTAGCCGAATCCCTACATTATGGAAGCCTTTTAAATCAAGATAATTTGTATGCGTTCTTTTTTGTTGAAGAAACAATGATGGTTTCGAAGGACAACATGTGCTCGTACAACGGTAGCAAATTCTTCACGTTTATAGCGCCACTATATGAACAAGAAATAACTCTCAGCTGTGGTATCGGTCCTCTGTATGACAGAATCACAATTGTGACAGGAAATGTTACGACGGAAAGTTGTAAGTATACCATGCCGAAAGTGTTAGTATTGTAGAAACAGTAAATTTAAAGAAAGACGAACTGGTATGTATGTCATGATATATATAGTAAGTAATGAAGATGGACAAGAGGTAAAACGTGTCCCACTTTAGGGTAAAGTAAACATACAACAAACGATGTTCTTTAAATGATACATTTTCAAATGATCGACAGTAAGTAATGTTATAGCCACATAGATCTGCTAACTGACTTGGTTGTTTGCTCATAACGTAACTAATTACATCTCGCTTTTTACGAAATATGGGATTATTAAATTGAAATTAAATAACGAGAGCAAATTACATTTTCGCTTTACTACAAGTCTGATCGTGAGAGACTTAGTACAGAATACGTAATATTAAAGGTTAGCAATTGGATAGTCTTTCTAAAGTACACTTTGTTAGATATGATAGACAGTTTTGGTTTCTACTGATTATAAATATTAATCTTTTCTGTTATATGTTAACAATGAATAAAGACTTTAATATAAACCATATATAATGTCAATAGTGTACATATATTTTTTGTTTCCGTTTCGACTGATTTTCCTTATTTTTATGTTATTGTATTTTATCTCTATTTAGTTGATAGGATCTTCAAAAAACGCAAAGCTGTTCTCCAACCCAATGCTAGTGCCGAGGAGGGAACAGATAATGGTTTGTTGCTTGTTTACAACCTCCGACTGTTACAATGATACCCGAAAAAATATGCACGTAGTTCATATACAAAATATGTTTGATTTCGTGTTAAAGCCAATGAAGCAAAACTCTAAAAGTGTTAATGTAGTAAAGAGTATCAAACCTTGTAAAGCCTCAATTGATACGTCGTTTCAGTAGACATTGGAGGGATGAAATGTTCCTATACTAAATATATTATCATTTTGTTTAAATATGAAGATCCTACAAATTTCATCATAATCTACCAACAAAACAATTCTCTTTACGAAAGTAACGTACACATACTATCGTTGAAAATACCTAATTCATACATAGCTGTTTTTATTTCTGTAATTATTGCTAACAACTGACACTAATGCTCATGATTTATGATTTATATGAGTTAGAAAACCAAAGAAACGAGGAATATCTAGAATATTTTATCTTACTACTATTGCAATTGTTTACAGGAATATTACTCAGCATTAACCCGTCAAAAGTTCAGTATCAGGGGATGTTCGACGTTACCATCAAATGTTCTGTTGGTAACCTTGCTGAGAACCTGACAAGACTTGGATTTATAGAAATCCAAAAAGAAAGTCCTGTTTCAGTGAAACGACCATACTTAACACTGAAAGCCACGAACGGAACAGATCCGGAATGGGGGTCCGGAATCGATAGTCAAAAATTAGAAAGCAAAAGTACAGTGACGTACAAGAGATATCCTCTAAACGAGGCTTTTGTCCAGGTGGTTCTCCATACGATTGAGTGTGATGACGAAGGAATATACACATGTGTTCTGTTTGGAGCCGACTACGTGAACAACCTGATACAGAAAACAGTCAGAGAGGAACTAACCATAGACAGTAAGTAAATAGCTTAGACGATTTCTACTTAAAATATGCGCATGCGTGAATCAATTGTAAACGTTCTCAAAAACAACTTATATAGTTCATTTGTTTCCCTTCAATTAAGAGGTTTTTCTTATTACGGTAAAAAATCAAAAGATAAAGTTTATATTCTAATATATAAGCTCTCGTGAATTAGGCAGGTGTTTCTTTTTATTTTTGTCTAAATGATCTTATCACTGGGTTAAAGAAATATTTTAAGAAGAGAAAAATATATCATTAAGAAAACTATGAAATGGATAGTGGTGAAATGTACAAATATACATACAAAATGAACAGTCGAGACGGAAAGAAAACTGGTCATTGTTGACATGGACATATTTAAATACGAGCACAGTCAGTTGAACATCGTTAAATCGAAGTCGGCAGGACCTTGGAAAACTATGCAAGTATTAAGATTAAACGAGATTGAAAGTTTGGTATAAAGTTCAACATTGACTGACATAACACTAGAGATAACGAAT
This sequence comes from Mimachlamys varia, assembly GCA_947623455.1. Classification (NCBI taxonomy): domain Eukaryota; kingdom Metazoa; phylum Mollusca; class Bivalvia; order Pectinida; family Pectinidae; genus Mimachlamys; species Mimachlamys varia. Next base: position 33,922,743 of record OX392545.1, read on the forward strand.
ATTGTGTTATGAATTATATTAAGAAACTACATTGTACTGGGTCTCAAATTCAACTTCCCAAAGAAAGATAAATGTGCATTTTATTTCTGTTATATAGCGTTTGCCGGTAAACCAGTGATAACTATCAACGATCAAAGCTTCCCAACGAAGGAAGTGCATGCTGCCCCGGGAAGTAACATCACTCTGACCTGTGCTGGTGCGTTGGGGAAGCCAATTGTGCCAATCCAATGGTACAAATACGACATGTTTACAGGGTCGTATGTCTACACTAAAGACGGAGTCCAAACAGGTTAGTCTAGTTATAGGGGAAATACAACTCGGTATAAAACTTTGACTGAGACGGAATCAAATCAGGTAAATCTAGTAATAAGGATACATAACCGGGTACAAAGGTTTGACTGAGTCGGAATCCAACCAGGTTAATCTTATAATTAGGGTACATAACCCGGTATAAAGGTTTGACTGAAACAGAATCCAACTAGGTTAATTTTAAAATTAGGGTACCCAACCCGTTATAAAGGTTTGACTGAGACGGAATCCAACTAGGTTAATCTTAGAATTAGGGTACACAACCCGGTATAAAACGTTGACTGAAACGGAATCCAACTAGGTTAATCTTAGAATTAGGGTACATAACCCGTTATAAAGGTTTGACTGAGACGGAATCCAATCACGTCAATCATAGAATTAGTATACACAACCCGGTATAAAACTTTGACTGAAACGGAATCCAACTTGGTTAATCTAATAATTAGGATACGCAACTCGGTATAATGGTTTGCCAGATTAAGCTTCTTGTGGTGACCCAACGTGAATGGGGCTGAAGTCAGATCATGTCACAGAGAGAAAATATATTTTGTCTACTTCATAACAATGACATGAATGAGAATTATATCATTATTTATTGTTTGACTTCTTTTAACATTTCTTGTAATATTATCATGTAGCCTTCACTTTCATTTAAATGCTCCATGTTTTTTTTTTTAATTTCTTCTCTTAAAAGTGGGGGTCAACATTTGGCCCCAACATCAATTTCTTTCATATTTTCCTCATATATAGATATATGGAAATAAACCATAACCCCATATAGGATTAGTCATTTGCAATACTGATAGTCATACTTGACCTCCTTGCATAAAACCAGATTGAGGTTGAATCAATTAGTCAATCGTAGTTTAAACCTGATTAATAAGATTATCATCCAAAAGCCTTTTTTATATTTCAATTTCAACGAAATAATGAAAAGTTTTACTGTTCATTATATAGATATATATTTACATTTGCGCTAAATTCTACGATATGAATATGACCAGCAAAAATGCCCTTAATTTAAGTGTGAAAGCAATGGTTCTCGAGACGTAGCACGTGCTTTAATTATGACGTCATAGATCAAGCTTGTTCAATGAGAGTTTTGTCGCGGCGTTTCGAATAACATGAAGAATGCCCTTGCGTCAAATGCTCAAATGACAATTATTATCATTGGCGCCAATTTATTCAAGCTGGGCTGTTACATCCATATTTAGCATGAAGCCCTAGCGGGCTTGATTCAATATGGATGTAACACATGACCTTTCATAGCACTATGCAAGTTAAAAAATGACTTTCAATCCGTATATACCATCGGTCTCTGTTTTAAGTTGATTTCAGCAACGTTCAAGAGAGCAGGAGGGGAACACCATTCTTAGTTTACCAGCATGTCTCTCCGTTAACGATCATGAAGTTGAATCTTTCTAATCTGTCATACACGTTACACAACGAGTGGTTGTTGGATATCGAATTTATTTCACCTGAATCTGTTTCTACCACACTATTAAATCAGCAGTGTCAGTGTTGATTTTTGGAGTGAACCGCGGACTATTTGCGCGAAAACGCATCATCTCACATATATTCACCCAAAGTTGTCAACAATTAATGACCACGTCAACAATCGTGGTTTCCGGTCAAAGTTCATCTTCTTTACCAATCAAAAGTTCGAAAGGTGTATAACATATTTTTATCCAACAGTCATCCCGTTTATACAATGGTCTGGGAGTGGAATAACACGGGGTATTGTGGTTGAAACTAGGTTACATCATCTCACAGTGAGAGTATAACTCAACAGTAATTGTATGGTGTTTGTTTAAGAACCTGTCAACCTCCCGATTGACCACCTTTGCCGATATACCGGCACGTCCACGTTGACGTTTGCCACCACGGTTTTGGAACATGAAGTGACATACGAGTGTAAGATAGGAGCTTTTGCTGACAGTATTACTGTTATCATTGACGGACGAACGAATGGTAAGTACACTTAAAGGATAAACTCCCGGGTGTTTTTCTTTAACATATACCAGCGTTAGCAAGATTACCCATCTGAATCAAGTATTTACTGTGTGTTATAAGTTAGATTTTATGAAATATGGTATTGTCCACCTCGGTAACAATCAACAATACATTTTATGCAAATGATTGAGTTTCTGAGTTTGATAACACCCACCAATTGTGGTAGAAATAAGTATGTTTAAACGGACGCATTACCGATCAATGAATACATTAGTTTAAAGTTTGTAATACAGCAGTTCAATCAATTATACACATCATAAAGACAATCCCAAAATGCAGTTTAAGGATAACCAGATTTTGTTTTCGTCATATGAAACATCATTTATTTCAATTCACATCGTAATGTACGTATATGTTTTACAATTTCTTTTTAGAATCTGGTTCTATTTGAATTAAATTAGTTGTTAATCAATGGCTGTCAGTCAACAACAGCCAATATGATTTATAATATGCTCATTCTTAATACAGGCATACCCCCGTCATTCAGCCGTGATATACAACCAAGAGAAACAGAAGGTAAGACTACTATAACTTATTGTGCAAATCTACTCTATGTCAGGTTTTCATATAGTTATTAGAAACAATACGTATCGTTAGATAATCTTAATTATTTTATATCAACGGTATTTCAAGAAATGCATATATTGAAATCTTTTTTGAGATAAATTGAAATATTCTTAAAAGTAAGATTTTTTTCGGAAGATGCTTACGTCCAGACAAATACTCGAAAACAAAATTTGAGTATCGGTCCTTGTGCAGGGATCATTCATATTTATGAAAACACAATCTCTGTATATATTCCAATCGAAACCATACATACTTATAAAAAGCACTTAGTTGAATGGTTCAAATAACTTCTTTCTTAATAAGGTATATATAAATAAATATGAATGCATCACAATTGTTCTAACACGTATCAGCCCGTATCGTTTCATACAACATTCATTTCAGCACGTTCCGCATCAGTCACGAAACGCATATCAACCTCGCTTTAATAAATTACCGTTTATGATTTGTTTTTAAATATTAATGATCGTTGATAGTATGCTAATCCGTATTTTATAAGTAAGTATATTATCAACCGAAGGCACTTTTCCACATCATACCCAGTATCAACCCTTGACCTTTATCATACTTCAGGCCGATATTGGTGTCTAGGGTTGAAAATTGATGTTTAATTGGATGTGACCAAGATTTACATGGCGGGTGTCGTCGATGAAGCAGAAGACGCTTACCCTCCCGGAACACATGGTCTTATTCTCTTGTGCTTTTACGAGAGTCTCCATTTAAATCTTTCCATTGTTCCTATTTTGTTCCTAGTTTAATCGATTTTGAGTTCGGATTATTGTTTTGTTGACGCTTTTGTATTCTCTGATTGTTTTGTTCTCCATGTTAAGTAAGCATATGTAATTATCAAATTCTTAATTATATCGCTTTATTCTGCAAGTCAGATTATAAATGTTTTCTTTTTACAGGGATCAACTCCGCCGATAGCCGTTTCGGTTCCGGTGTTCTGTGCTCCATGTTAGCAATTATCGTTTGGATTAACAGCAAACCGGAATAGGTTTTGCTCAAATCCTGAATGTTGCTTCAGTTTTAACATTCTTATTTGGTGTACATATATGAAAACTTCTTTTGTTTTTAGCAGTGTATTCTTATTTGGATCTTATTCTGAATGTTTCAATTTATTTTTGATAAAATAGTAGCTTGATAATAAGAAACATATTCAAGTAAGATTAAATGTGTACAAAACGTGATATTGTCAAAATATAATATTAATTTTTTTAACGACGGTGGATTCTTTTATACATTAGCGGCATCTGCTATTGTAGCGTTGTCATTTCAATCATATTTTAATTGTTTTTGATCTGATGGTATAACTGTGTCGAAGTAAGTTATGATATATTTTAAACAATTAATTTGTGTTTACAAAACTGTTCGAAATGTATATATGCTATTTATGTATTGCTGTAGATCGCAGTGTATAAGATCCATGATATTCGTTAAGTAACACGTGCATTGTTTAGCTGTACATGTGTGTGTTCTAATACAGTAATGATTTAATGTTGTTATACGCCCATTAAATAATACGGCACGTAATCTTGCATGGCGTTGTCCGTCCGTCCGTCCGTCCGTCCGTCGTAAACTTTCATGTATCCAGATATCCCCTCCTACAATTTTAGCCGATCTCTTTCAAAATGTGTGCATATATTCACCAGTACATAAAATTGTACTTACCTGAACATTGGTTCGATATATGAGTTATTGCCCCTTGCATATGATTTCTTTTAAACTAAGGTGTAATGTATTAAGACGAGGAAAACGGTGCCTATTGTGAAATTGCGATTGAACAATTTTTTTTTCATATTTCAAATAATTATGCATTTGTCTTTCACTTTGGCATGAGCCGTGTATATATAGTTCCCTCATGTGACACCCTTGTTAGATAATGATATGTTTACCTATTAGATTGTGGCTTTTAGAAATGTTCTTAAAAACGCCTATGTCACTTTAAAAAACTGAGAGAAAAGTTTAAATAACTACCATAGACCTCATTATTTTCAATTCTACAGGATCGTGAAAAGTAAGGTGAGTTCGAATACTTAGTGGGACTTCTAGCAGGGGACGACGAAATACTTCAAAGTAAAACGTATCTTCGAGTTACAGGAGTTCCAGATAACGAGGTCTGACTATATATAAGCCTGTATACGAACTTTTTGTTTTCAATTTGCAAATATTAGTGACAAAAGGAAAGGGAAAAAAGGATTTAAAGGATAACCATTTTTAATGAATTAATTATACAACACCTTGAATAAATCTAAGTGATATGTATATTCGTTCATGAAAAATTGTTGTTTATTTTTAAAAGCAAACATATTAATGAAATCAATTCATGTTATTTAAATTTTAATGATATTCCACATTTTGTACACCACCATGGACAATAGAAATCGCCCTGCGTTCCGTGATCCGTTCGTCTTTGAACAAGTTGTTTCTAACATTCCTTATGCAGGTTTCCTTTGGTCGCTAGCTGTCTCCTTTTAATTTTGGGACTGATCAGAAAACCTATATTGCTGAGAAGCGGTCATTTTAGATTGATATTTCAAAACTATCATTGATATTCATATGGTCGCCATCCCTGGCTCATTGAGATATACTAATGTATCTTTCTGTATGTCCATTAGTGTTCTTACTTGTTATTGTGAGTCTCAGTAGAAATCTTTACTACTTTCATATGTCGCCTTTAGTTTAATCGATTTTGAGCTCAGATTATGGTTTTGTTGACACGTCGGTATTCTCTAATTATTTTATAAAGGGATTCAAAAGAGTAATAACATAAAGAGCTAGTAAGACAAAATGAGAGTTGGGAAATAATCAAACTATCAGGGAACGAATATAGATAAAACAATAGTGGGTTGCATTACTACACATTAACATATACTGGTTCTTCGTGTTTAACCCCTTTATCGTTACTGATGAGCCCTTAAAGGACACAACAACTGCACGTTGCAGTGGAATCCATGTTTCCATTATTTAATTATGTAACCGCAATTACATATGTGCCTTACGTTCATCCAAACTACCAGAGCAAACTAGTCCATAACACAAAATACCAGAACAAACTAGTCCATAACACAAAATACCAGAACAAACTAGTCAATATTACATATAAACAAAATTTCTATAGTGTACAGATCCGAATTCTAAATTTATATGGTTAAAAGGCACGGTGGCCAAGTGGTAGGACGCCGGACTCGTGATCGAAGGGTTGCGAGTTCGAATTCCCGTCACGGCACTTTTTCTGTATCCTTGAGCAAGATATTTTACTCTGCTGGTTCCAGTCAACTCAGCTATAAATGAATACGTGGTCACAATCTGCTTTAAGACGATCTTTAGGTTGTGATAAAGCGGTATATAAAACCTCCAATTATGATAATTATTTTTATACTAAAACTGCTAATTAAAACAAAATTAAAACTTACGTTTGTATTTCTTGGTCTTTTTGTTTTTAACTTACCGGACACAATGTTATGTTGTCCGATGGACGTTGTTTTTAACTTACCGGACACAATGTTGTGTTGTCCGGTGGACGTTGTTTTTAACTTATCGGACACAATGTTATGTTGTCTGTTGGACGTTGTTTTTAACTTACCGGACACAATGTTGTCTTGTCTGTTGGACGTTGTTTTTAACTTACCGGACACAATGTGAGATATGCGACCAGAAAGTATTAAATACTGTCCGTTTCAGTTTTGTCCGGATTTCCTGATCCCGGAATGGACAAAACAATACTGTAGCTCACAATGTGGTGAACACTTTTTGATACAGAGTCCTATGAATTGCCATACGAAGAAGTTAATATCATATAATCAACAAAAAACACAATTATTAATTGGATGACATTTTGCTACAGTGTATTGTTTTTACCATTTTGAATGTTCTCACACTTAGGGAAGAATATGTTTGAGTGGTCATCATTGGACAAGGTCCTTTCTTCTAAAAACGGTCCATAGTTCTTGTTCTGTAACTTAAAGCTGACAATGCAAGTTAAAAGCTTTCAATTAAGATTTGAAAAAAAAATATTCAGGGAATAGTTCCGAGATGTTCCCTACTTTGACCATGTGTCTTCCGGTTTTCGTAACCAAGGAAGTGGCAGACATTTTTGATGTACCCTTGCTTGGTAACGTGTGAAGACAGCATTGGGTATAAAAGCACCGATAGATGCAAACCGGTTTTATTCCGACACTGCCCTCTCTCTGTAGCACGTCTCTTACAGTAACAAATAGTCTGTACACATTACGTTACGGCTCGTTTTCGGTTTTTTTTTTTACGAATATGGATATTGGAAAGATATATAATAAATATGAAATGAAATTGTAATAAAAACATCCATATCCCCATGAAGCTTACAACAAAATAACACAACACAACTTTATGTAATATACATGTATGTTGCAAGTGAAACAAACAAATGGCTATTTTACGCTTATGCCTACCTTTTTGATATCCAACTAGTACTAATATCCAGCGTAGAAACCATAATAAATCCAAATAAGTCCATGAGAATGGTTCAAATATATAATTTCACACTGTTGACTACACACCTGTGTGTGCCGTGTTTTACACGTGTTTGCTTGTCAAGCGTCTACATGACCAAGACTAAGAGTTTGTACGTGGATGCGATAATATGCACGTGAAAGACCGGCGATATATATTGACTTTATGGAAGTATTTTCAGTGATATACCTTTTATTTCGGATACGCTTTTTCAAGAATGTGTTATTAGTAAGAACCAGCATGGCACGATTGTGGTTCAAAGTCTAAAGGTGAGTGCGTTTGATTTTTGACAGCGGTTGCCGAGTGCGCGAAGCACTGACTATTGTGACGGTCAGGAGTACTTTGAAAACCGGTTTTACAGGCTATGACCTTTATATACCCATCGGGGCCCATACTCGTTACCAAGCAAAGGCAAAACTAAAATGTCGGCACTTCCTTAGAAACGATGGTCGGAACAGATAGGGGCGATCTCAAAACCAGAAAAAATTTTTTTTTTTTAAAAATATTGATTGAAAGCTTTTTAAGTTGCATTGTCAGTTTTAAGAAAATACTAACGGACACATTGCAAATTTCAAGAGTAAATCATGAACAGCAGTTAGGGGAATCTTACGCTATGGAACTTGTCTTTAGCTTCTGTAATCTTTTCTTCCTTAAGTTACGGTACTTTGATGAACATGGGATCTGTTCCGGAAGGTGAACCGTGTCTGAAATACAAGGCTGTACGACATATGGAACACTCTCTGCCAAATGTATGCCTCAAACTTCGTGGACAGTCATTCTCTTGAGGTGTTGCCATGTGATTTGACCGCGAGGAAGGAATTCGAACCACGTATCCGTGTTGCCATTGAGCATTATGGCGGAAAAGCACAACGCCAAAATACCGCCTAGTCCGCAAAAAGAGCTTTAGTGTTTCTCAAAAACAGTTTATCCGATAACGCAGTGCATTCATTTCACATTCACATATGCGGAAAATTAGTAATAAATGCACCGACAACTATACATTTTGCGCTATGGAATAACAGTAAGGTATGTTAAACCCAGAGTTTGTGTTATAAATCATCCATACGTGAATTGTTCATGAAGGGTAACTAGTTACCTTTTACATCTCTGAAATCTACAAAAAGCACATTTCGTCATGTATTTAATTAAATAATGTCGTTTTGTTTTTAGCCAATTTGTTTTTCTCATGTTGTTCGCTAGAAATAATATATATCCAAGTTAAACCACTGATGTAATCCATTTCAACAAGCATGAGCTAGGTGATTAAATACTTCGGTTATTTCTCTGTTTGTAAAAAAAAAAACTGGTGAAATATTACTTCCTTAAGCAGAAGGAATTATTAACATTTACATAAACATAACATTGCTATGAGGTCTTTACTCTTGATGCTGCGTTTCAACCTTATAAGCAGGAGTTGTAATTAACAGGTTTGTAAATAAAATGGACAGATACTGAAACTGTTTACAGTACAATTGTTATTTGATTCAAATCCATAATCTGTTATATGTTTATCTTTAGTGTCAAACAATCCATATATATACGGGTTTAAACTAGATTTGTTGAAACATATGGTATATTTGATGTAAACAGTTTTTAATGATATAAATATATATACTTCACGAATGATTTGATTTGAATGAAGATAGTTATTGAAAACAGGACACAAATTATAATAGGAACCGACCGGACGAGACTCAAAACATACGACAGCTGACTTTACAGTCTGTATCGGCATACGCATCCGTCTACAACTATTACAGGATCGGTTTTCCGTTAAACCTCGTGGAGCTCATGAGAGCTTGATAATGCGTCTAATTTACCTGTTAGTCTATTTAAGACCTTAGCTAGACTACATCATGACCAAATATGTATATATCAAGCAACATAATATTGCCTTTAATAACAGAAAAAAGTAAATAACATATATATACATCATCACCTATAAAATGCCTACAACAGATTCTACGGCTGCCAGGTTTTGGCAATAAATCTCTCGAAGTAACAAATTGTTAGCGTTAAGTGCGACATGTCTTGATTGAAATGGGATGAAATACCGAACGTGTCATTTTAAAGATAATTTAGATGCAATATGTATGACGATAATAAAACGACAAATATCTAAAGTCTGCAACCATGATATATATATCTTTGCAACTTAATTAACAGCAATATGGTGTTAATTTGACTTCAACGATAACGACAATTGTAGCTAACAGTGCACATATATAATTGAAACAATGAAGTTTGTGCAAAGGATATGGACTTATTAAAAATTTCAATTCTGTATCAAAATGACAGCACGGTGCATAAATGAAAAGATCTAAAGGAAATTGAACGTGAATGCAATGTAAAGCATATTGATACTACATTTTATAAATTTAATTAACTTAGTTAAAAAGGAAATTCCTTGTTGAAGTTGAAGATCAAACGGAATATAAGCGCATGTAAAACGCGATTAGTTCTATTTTTTACACAAAATCAAACTCAGAACATGGAAAAGATGGGGGGGGGTGCTAATATGTATATCTAAAGTGACTATATGAATGTGATCTGCTCCTCCTCAATCACTTAACAAGACAAACATTCATAGGAACAATTCTATATAAGTTTTAGACATGAACACTTACGATTAAGGATTTTTAATGCGAAAAAGCGCTAACCTTTCAAAAGACAAATATATACGTATTAACCTTCTTGGCTATAGTTATCAAGTAGAACTCATTTTAATCCGAGAACTTGATAGTTTCTAAGCTTGCTGATAATGTTTTGTTTTTACTGCGGTTTCACGTTGTTTTGATTTATATGGCGGGTGTTGTCCATGACGTTGAAGACGCATACTTTTCCCGAAAACTTGGTCTTATTCTCTTGTATTTTTTGCAAAGGTCTCCATGTGGATCTTTCCTTTTTTTCATATTTTGCCCTTAGTTTAATAGATTTTCAGTTCTGATTATGGTTTATCGACGCCCCGATATTCTCTATTTTTTTGTATAACACAACTTTATCGATATGACATACTTGACTTCGTGAATCAATTCAAATAGTTTACACTTCAGAAATAACCACATTTTGGGATCAGGGGTAGGGGCGGGGGAAGGGGGGGGGGCAAATGTACAGTAGGCACACTGTACTGTATATCCCACCTGGGCATCCCCACTCAAAAATGAGACATGTTACTTATGTAAACTCATTTCAATGTTAAGATAACTTCTTCTTTTTAACAGCAAATCAAATGAAGACAGCAATGAAATTATTGACCTCCCAATAGAGACTTATGACGTCACAATGCCAACTGCTGTTATAGTCTGAGGCACTGGGTGTTATAGGCGTATGGCAGCAACTGCCTCAAAGCATTGTGTCAAGCAAAATTACGGAGCAAATGTAAATATAATCGTTTATTTATTCAATGCCAAACAAACAAGAAAACTTTTCCTATATCTGTGACTGTAATTTTAAATCAATGCTTTAATGGTAAAACTGACAATGAGAACTATACATTGGATACTTCCTATCTAAATCAGGCAATCAGTTCTACAAAACACATCACACCTAATCACACAGACACGTGATTGATTTATATATAGTATCAATAGGCGGGACAGTAAGGTATTCTACGATGACAAGTCCGACATCTTTATTACACATTTATGACACATGTTTGTTAGAGCGTAAATGTTGCTCTTTGTTTTGATGCATTGACGTCACTTGCTAATTTATAATCATAACCATAATTTGGACAATTATTCCTATTGATAAACTTTTGGTAAACAGTACGTTGAGTGATGGCGCAAATGTTTAACATATCATAATTAATAAAGTGGGACCATTAAGGTATGAAACGCCCGTATTGATATTAATATGCCAAAATAAATACATGCGTTATTAACAATTTCCATCCTTTACAAAAATGATAATAATCCAATCTGAATCTTTTCTTAATATTTATCGACAAAACATATCTACAAAGAAGACCTGTGATTACACAAAAAACTGAATTAAAAAAATATGACATTGTATTTAGAATTTCCATAGCTTCCGTTATAAGAACAGAAACATTTAAAGCGACGAAACCAGCCATTTCAATCTTCGTTACATTCAAGCAAATATCATTGTTATGCCTACAAGTTATGATTGACAATGACACTTGGTTCTCATTCCGAGACTTAATGTTGACTTAGATGTGACCAAGATTTACATGGCGGGTGTCGTCGATGAACCAGAAGAAGACGCTTACTCTTCCGGAACATCAGGTCTTATTCTCTTTATATGGGTTTACATGTGGGCCTTTTTTCGTATTTCGTCATGATTTAATCGATTTTAAGTTCGGATTATGGATTTGTTAACGCTTCTATATTCTCTATTTTTCACAGATTTGTTTTCAGTGAAGAGGAAACATGTAAGACTAATCTTAGGTATTATCCTGACAGACTTGAGAATCTACAGTATGTGTATTCATAAACGGAACTATAAACTTTTATGACGAGCCGTTTAGAGGTACACAGAGGACCCACAGTACATAAACCATGAAGAGTACACTAACAAGACGTGTGTATTTCGTGTTATGTCAAGTCCTGCTCCCATAACGACTACTGCGGTACCACACGGCCCGTCTGATGTATCGAGGTCAGTGCTATTTTTTGCTGATTGTTACCGAAATAAGTGCAACCGACCGCGAATCGTGAGACCGACCTCAGAACACAATCGCCATACCGTTAATAATGTATTTACATGGTATATGAATACATGTGAATAAACAAAACATACATTTTCCCTTTTTTACCAAGATACACTCAAGTGTAGTGATATATATAATGTGTGTTTTTTTTTACATCAGAAAAAACTAATTTGAAATTTGACCTCATATTGACTATTATATGCCCTCAGATAACCATTATTAAAAGATGTACACCTATGTACCGTTCAAAGATCAAAACCACATTTCTTTAGCAGTCTAAACATACGCGTATACAAGAATACAAATAATTAAAGAATTAAATAGGAAACGTTCAGATATCAGAGCAGACCGGGAGATTAATGTTTTCATTGATAACGATTCCCCATGTCCTTCGAAAACATATTGAACTTTCAATTAAACCGCTATTATAACGGGAATTGTACGCCAATGTAGAATTAATGAAATTAAAAGGCGTATAACTCTTTTCTATTTTAAGAAATCCCCTGCAATTCAAACTTTGAAATAAAACGTCTTCTTCGCAGCATAATGCAGTATCATTGTCAATGCTTTCCTACAACAATGCCAAAATAAGAATGATTTATTTCATACAGGTAAGTATACTCTCAGCAAGGTCAGTCTGCGTCAACAAAAAACATGTATAAGGCGTGGACACTCACACTTGCCGAGGACAATGTACTATCCGAAACGTCCATTTAATATCCATACCGGTCAAATGTTAAACATCGCGCCTTCATGTGATCATAGGCGACATACAACAGACAGATAACAGTGTAGATACTGAGTCAGCATATATCACTAGCGTCAAAGATATCTTAAATGTTTTCTGTCTGACCTGATTTCGTATTTATATCTTTATATCTTTCAGCATCATATTCTTTTGTTAATGTATGACAATACGCAAGGTAAAAATTCATATTCAAGTATGTGCTCATGGAAAATACAGAACACACAGCAGAAAGTTGTCCGCTCTTGTCTGTGTATTGGCTACATCTACCTTGTGCATAGCTATATTTACATATAAGGAAAACCGACATCGTCATGTAATAACCATGTACAGACAAACATAGGATAATATAATTCAATGTGTCGATTTGGAACAATACGTGCCGATTTTATAATGCACCGTCTACAGAACGTTTATTATAGAGTTTACGTGCAAACATTTTATTACCAAATATTTATGATATATTATGATATATGACATTGATTGTGCATGTTGACACATTTTTTTAATACCAAGACGTTTGCTGATCTAGTCGATCGTAAATACTCTTCTGAACTTACAACCAAAGACACAACAGCCACTTACACCTCAGCTGTGCGACGATCTGCTTTTGAGAACTTTCCCATTTTTGATAGTAACATTCTAGATTCAACAATTGCTGGTTCTAACAAATCGCAGTCGATTCGTTAGTTTAGGGCCTCTCTAAATAGCGAAATGTTCTTTAAAATTGTCGTCTGCTGACGAAAAGACTTACAGCGTAGAGATTCGAGAGATGCAGTTGATGAAGACTATTAGCAGGTTTAAAGGTCACCATCGTAGGTCCATTAAAAACTATTCAGTATCCTTGTATAATATGAAAATAGTGTCTCGATTTCATTTCGAGGACATGATATTTGATGATACAAAGGGTATGCTATCTAAAGACACTAGTGTAGAAATAATCCATTTCGAAAGCACGGAACGTTTGAGGAGCAAGGAAATGCTTTTTCGGAGTCTGATGGCATGATGAAAAATTAATTGTAACTCACTTCGGAATATAACTATCTACTGATTACGCTTGTGGGTCTGTGTCTCCCGGAGTCTTTTAATTTCATTTCTATGCTGTCAGGTTGCATTATCAGGTTAAGACTATTGGTTGAAAGTGTACCTATACGTTGTCACAGATGGGTGTATGTAGATGACGTTTTTCCTTAACGTTAGACACTCAAGATGTATAAGCAATAAACAAACAAATACATTTCTTATAAAAGCTGGCTTCGGTGTTAATTTCTGACAAGTTGATAGTTTACATTAAAATGAATTGTGAGATTTGTCAAAGATTTCGGCAAACGCATGACATTTAGTAAAATTAATTTGTCTAGCAAAATCACGATATGCTTTAAGCACAAACAAGTGAACTCTGTTAAAGCCTGTGGGTTTCCGCTTTAATTTAAAAAATTGTTTATATTTCTATGCGTCAAAATGTTTCAGAAAATTAACCTCAAAATATTATTCTTTACTCATATGCGTTTAAACTTTAACCGATTTATATAATCCTACATCCTGGGCAAACGGAAATTAAACCTTCTGAGGTAACACACAAGTCTTTTTTTTATTTTTTATTATACCGCTTTATCTTAATAATATTTCCTTTTCGTTCTCTGATTTGTTTTCTTCTTTGAACATATGTCTCATCAGCAGAGCTGTTTTAAATATCGAAGGAACAATTGATCGTTTTAATTTATTATGACATTCTTTTTTTTTGCAAATTATTGATTGTTCTAATCATAGGTTTATTCTAATTCCATATCTGGTTTTTGACAATTTTTCGGCAGGCTTGTTTCCTAAAACGCATCGAAGACTTCAATTTACGCCCTTTCTTAGCACCACTAACGAGTCCTAGAAGGACAAAACCACTGTGTGGTACAGTTTAATTATTCGGCTCGACTATATCTACTCTAAATCATAAAGGCGTTGTTGTCTTGTGTGTCTTTTGCAAATCTTTTGCAAACAAATATAGGCAACAATTTAAGCTTATTTGCTGTAAAACATGTCTCTAGTTGCCTAATTATTGCCTCAATACTGACTTTGAGTCCGAACCTCTCATCACTGAAGAGTCCTAGGAGGACGAAACAGTTGTATGGTGTAGTTCAATACATTTTTTCGGCATACTGTATCTGTTACTAAATTTTAAAGGTGCAGCACAATAATGTGTGCGTTACGTTATCTTTCATATTAGAGAGTGGCAGACTCTGCTGGTGCATTTTTTAATCTCCGGGGCGTAATGAAGCCTCAATAGCCGCAGCTATCTAATTTGAGTAGTTGCACGTTAACAATATACACATTTTCGTAGAACACGAATTGAAATTAAACAGAACAGTTATAATTTTACTTCTAAATTCATAAATAAAGGGGGTTTTACGCAACCTGACCCTTCTGATTCTACATTAGTTTAGAAATTTTGGATTCCAACCTTTTGGCCCTAGCATTATTAAAGAGGAAGATTCCTAGGAGGACGAAACAGCTGTATGGTGCAGTTTAATTCATTCTTTTCGACATACTGTATTTTTAACAAGATTTATTAGGTACATATGTGTATGTTACGTCATCTTACAATTAACAAACATAACATTTGTTTTGGCGGGGGAGATCCACACAACATCCTGAAGCACAGGTGCATATTAGATCTATCTTACTAATGTTCCATTCAACACCACATTACTTCATACTTGACCGAGGCCACATGCTCCTTCCTGTCGTTTATATATTTCACCGTGTGTATTTAACGGTCAAGGAACAACCGGGACCATTCTCTCACTCATCGCCCGACCGTCCACGTCCTACCGCTGACCCTCCGCTCTCCGCCATGTACAACTTGTCCGGCCTAGTTTTCCTTGGCTGTCTAGCGCTGGGATGTAAGTTAAATGTTTATTGATACAGTTTGAATTACAATGTTCTTACTGCGTATTATTCCGGGCATTATTTGCATCGTAACGTTAACACAAATTGCAAATAATTTTCGAATATTATACTAATTTGAAAACCTTTTAAATGCCTGTTCTTTTTGTTTGAATTACATATTGCTTTCAGAAAATGAAGAGGTGTTTTTGTAAATATCTTTTATGAAGGAAGATGATATCACTGATACTGTATCCACAATTATCGCTTACGATTGATGAATTTGGAAAAAAAAATATTTTAGTACATGATTGACCAGTTAAAGACCCAATGTACAAAACTTCAGTCACTTTTTCGCGATTCTGAAAAAATCTGAAAAAAATCCAGTTGACAACGATCCAAAAATAAGTCTAAAACGAAGTAAACCTGAGCGGTAACTTACAAATAACTCCAAAGAATTGAAATTAATTCAGGTGTGGCCCACTTCAACAACAAACCGAAGGTAGAAAACATCTCAAAATGGACTCGTGTTTACAAATACTTAGTTTTTACTACTGTTGTACCGGTAGCCGCTTAAGAATTTATCATGAATATTGCGTATATCAGTTAAACTTAACTAAATCTAGAAATATTTTAGTTATTAGGCTTGATTTTTGCTTCACGTTTTGCCAAAAGTTACGTATATTGGGCCTTTTAATAATGCTGCTTTATAATGTCCCATCGGCTTTGTATGTAGAATCATACTAAGGTATGTGCTTTACCAATATGTTAACTACCCCATATTGTCAGATTATTTTCTACTAAATAATATTATTTGTATTAAATAACAGCCAAAAAGATATACCAATAACATTACTATTCAGGTTAAAATTGAACTACAATGTAATGCACGAAAAGGAAATAATCAATTCATAGACATTGCAAAAGTATGCTGAAATTCGTCTTTTTGCAAATCCATTTTCGATACGTGCCATTATGAACGAATTAGTTAAAAACATTGAAAATATTTTTGCAGAAAAAAAAATAGTATGAATCTTTCGAATAGTATTATTTTGTTGATAAAAAATCATATAATATTGAAGCGTCATTAAAAGTATAATCAAAATCGTTTTAACTAGGGAGAAAATAGGAGCAAAGGAACGATTTACATGCAAGACTCTAGTAAAAGTACATGAGAATGAGGCCTAGTGTGTATAGAAACGTGTATTGAAACGTGAATTGAAGGCATAAACTATCATATCATTTCTAGGTTGGTAGACAGTTTTGTTGTGACAGCACGCATGCATATCGGCTACTTAATCTCGATAAAAGCAATCCATACCAGGGCTAGAATCCATAAATAGATATTTGTACATATATACAGGTACGAAAAGTCTCATCACAAACCATCTTATAAGTCTACGTTGGCGATGATTTTCTGTCAGTACATCAGGTTTACGACAGAAATTACACTGTTGGCTTCATAAACCTGCCACGGAAGGAATATAACGTATTGTGTGTATTGGCTTCATATATTTGCTGTGAATGCATTTATACTTAGCCCCTTATGATATTGTAACAAGTTACACAGAAACAAGTGCGTGGTAGTTTTATGTTTATGTAGCTACTTTTAGGCAGCAAACTCATAGTACAGATGAAAGCCAAAGTCAAGTTTATGAAAGCAAAATAGTACTCTAATAAAAAAAATAAACAAATATTATATTACAAATATTGACTATACAAATAAAAAAAATACATTTTCTTTGAAATCAAAAATTCTTTTGACTAAAGGCTTTTCAAGGAAGTTTTTCAAATATGCGATCGGTTCATAACCTGTAATCTTGACTAAAATGTTGTTATGAAAAGAGAATTCGTTTTAAGATGATTCTTTGCAAGCTTCTGTTTCCGGAAATTGGCATTTAATGATAACATTTGGCGTTAAATCTATGTGCAATATCTTTTTTTTTAGAATTATATTCATCAACTTTAAACAATGTTTTCTTAATCGATTTAACTACTGATCTAACCGTTTAATGATGGTATCAAAGTACAAACTCAGTTAATTTCCATTTAAAAAACTAGATTTTTTGCAAATACAGTTTTTTTTTTCTTTCGCAGATGGATTTTTCTTTGGAGGTGCCCAGAACAGTCTGCCAGCAATGAGTGGAGGATCTGGAATGACGGGCATGGCGGGGATGGCGGGGACGGGTGGCGGAGCAGACATATTCGGAGGTCTGTTCGGTATGGGAGGAGGCGCTGGTATGGGAGGAGGCGCCGGAATGGGAGGAGGCGCTGGCATGGGTGGCGGCGCTGGTATGGGAGGAATGGATTCCATGTTTTACAGTCTCAGTAGGATGACTCTGTGTGGCGAGACTCCTTCCCGGATCAGATACAAGACAAGGGGCAGCTGTAGTCCTTACGAGTGTAATAGGATGACGACCGGACATGACGTAGCCTGCTTAGGTCATTCCTGTTGTTGTAAAACATTCCAATGTACAGTTATGCTAGGTAAGTGCAAAGTGTGATTTTATATTTTAACTGCGATTCTACTGCTAGGGAAAACATTTGAATATTGGCATGATTCATAATATAAAAACTTTCGTAGTACACGTTTTGAAATTAAACTGTACTATTGTTTTCCAAATTGATTAATTAAAGACCTTCTTCTACTTTAATTAAACAAATTTGATTCCCACGTTTTGACAGCTAGCATCACTGACGAGTCCTATAGGGACGAAACAGTTGTATGGTGCTGTTAACTGCATATTGCTAAATCTAAAAGGTGCAGCATGTGTGTGTAATATATCATCTGTCTTAGACTATTTTGATGTTTAATGTCGCTTGCACTATACTTATTATTATTCACGGAAGATTTAAGCTACTTCGATAACGAAATAATGAAAATATATGTTGAAAGAAAATCGATTCCAATAAAAAAAGCATCATATATTAATGCAGATCTTGTGGTTTTCCATTTGAGCATTGCGCCATACTTTATGTTTACTTATGAAAAGTATATCCACAGTCTAAATTCGTATTTAATGACAAAAAAAAGTAAAAACGAATACACAAAACGAAAAAAAAAATCAGAAATGTATTCTAAATATTTCAAACATGATGTATAAACAAATAATGTGCAAACAAACGCCTCTTAAAAGTTTTTTTTCTTTTTAATACCATGGTATTGCGATTTTTAATCTAGAAATGGATTGACGAAATATAACAATATTACAAATAGCTAAATAGATATGGTAACATTAACAGTTTACTAGGAATATATATGAATTAGTTGTAGGATTATTTTATCAAATAGCTGTAAATAATCATACTTATAATATAATACTAAATATAACACAATGTTATACAATGTAATTACTTATATCAATGTACAATATTATCACGCATATACCTAAGTGGATATAACATTGTGTAATTATATAACGTCAAATATCTTTGCTCCAGTGTGGAATATTTATTAACTTTTTGTATTTCAGATGCAAGAAAATAAACCAAGGACACTTTTAATTCTGTAAGGATTTGGCTGTGATAGAAGGTACTTCCTATAGCTTTGCTTAGCGTTCATGAATATATGAATGCACAACTTGCGGATAAAAGCAGTATTAAAAAGTAAAACCAACAGACAGGGTAAAAAAGTGTATCATATATTTACATATGGAAATAAACTACTTACATAAAGTTGAAAAGTCATTACATTATGCTCTGTACAGCGAACATGTGTAACATTCGGAGAGGAAAAGGACAACTTAAACCATGCCTATATTACAACAATACACAGGGATGTACGAGGAGGATTGATTGACAGGTGTCAATAATAGCTAATACGTATTTTTTAAATGTTCACTTGTGTATGCTTTGTTGCACTAATTCTTCAAATAAATGCTTTTGCTGTATGTCTTGTGGAGTATGGTTTTTCCTGATAACTCATTTTGAGCAGCAGGTAGGCCTTATCGATGGCCTGTGGTGGTACACTTCAGTGTGATAGCACTATAGTTATAATGTCAGCATCAATTCCGCAATATCGCAAGAGGACTCCCAATATTCACGTGTTTCCAAATATTCACGTGATCCCAAATATTCACGTGATCCCAAATACTCACCTGCTCCCGAATACTCCCACACCCAACACATCTCACCTTTCATACACAGCAAATCAAGTCCTTTGATGACATAAGTTGATAGGATGTTAAAGAAAATGAAACATTGTGGGAAGTAGGAGATGTTTGATTTAATACATTAGGGAAACTTGGAATGACTAGCCTGCAATAAACCTGCGTATCATAGTCTCCTAATTATAAATACACACACTCAACCAACACACAATACAATCGAATACGCGTAGATACCTTGACTGTTGATTGGACTTTAAACAAAATAAACCAAAACTACTAGTTTTCAAAGAAAACCATAACCATAAAAAACATAGGTTGTGTTAAATCCGTATTTAAGAACCTCGAATTATTATTAATATTGTAAGGAACAAAAGTCTCAAAACAATTTAATGCTAATTCGAATTTGATAAAAAAAAATGAAGACAGTAAATGAGATGTAATATATACAATTGTAGATACTATTGAATTAGGCAATGATAACACAATGGCCAAATTCTTTTTACGAAACAAGTCTCGCGCACAAACTCAAGTTCTCGGTCTACTGCCGAATATAAATTTTTTGTCAACAATTCAAGCTTAAGTATTAAAATGACACCGAATATTCCATTGTACCACATTATTTAAGTGAATTGCTTGAAGTTAGATCTGACCACTTAGTCCATGTTTGAGCTCGTGTATTGTTTCACTTACAGTATGTTCTAAGAGAAGATACATTAACTCCACCGTCTCTCTGTTTATGCAATTTGCTGTCAGAAAGACGTATGAGTTTTAACACTAACATTTGTTTTGTCTATATTTTTTAACTTTAACGTCAAATGTCTGCCTTAATAGATAACATACACGCAGTGTTGAGGACAGTGGTGAACCTACATAATGACTGAGACGTGACATCACATACAGTGTAGGACACATTCACTGTTCGTCATTGGCTGTAATGTTGTGTGTGTTTTGGCAGCGTATGAAATGTTAACACATGCAAGAAATAGATAACAAAAAAATTATAAAGAATCTGCTAAATAATCTTGTAAATGGCATTTTTTATCTCAAAGTTTTTGACCAATGTATACCTAATGTTCTCAAAAAAATAACAAAATCAAAACTTAATAAAAACGTAAACTTGACTTTTTACCCAGTAGCTTTCTACTTAAATTTAAAGTAGCGTTTGCATGTGTTAATAGGACATTTAAACAAAATCAAACCAAAACAAGTAGGAATAAAAAGTCGTATTTGTATCACATCTGCAAATCTACCACGGGACCTTTTTCCTTCATTGGGACAGGGATCCTTAAGGATACTTTAATCAGCGTTGGGTGTAACATCACGTGACATGATGTACCTAGCGTAACGGCTACTGTGGTGTATGGAACAACTACAAACCGTGACTGTTACAAGTAAACACTACGACAAACTTGTCTTGCGTGTTGGCGTCAATACCTAGGCAGAAACGCAACGGCGTGCTGACGTCAGCAGAAAAGGTTCATGGGCACGTTATCGGACCGGATCAGGTCGGCTGAGGTCGCAAGACGGTTCTACTACCGTCGTTTGAGTAATCGGTCAATGTCGGTGGTTATTTCTGCTTCAACAGCAAGTCTTCGATAACGGAACAGTGTATCTATCCATGTCCTGAAAAACATGAATATTATCGAATCACCTTTATGGTCCATCTTCATCTTTCGGCAGTGAATCTTGAAGTCGCCGACTGTAGCCTGGACACTTAGTGTTATTGGGAGAAGACAGTGTTACTGTTATTGTTCCATACTTGGTATCAAATGAAATACAATCAATACAATATTGTAACGTTTCTTATTCGGGCAAATACATAAGGCTTTATTTAAACAATATATTAAAAAATTATTATTGATAAGTATATCAAAAAAGTCAGGTTCCTGTCTTGCACGGAAAAATAGACTGAATTCATTCGCGGAAATAATAGACTGAATTCATTCACGGAAATAATAGACTGAATTCATTCACGGAAAAATAGACTGAATTCATTCACAGAATTAATAGACTGAATTCATTCACGGAAATAATAGACTGAATTCATTCACGTAATTAATATATTGAAATATCACATTTATTCTCTATTCCCCATTATATCTCCGTCGCTGAATTAGTTACTTTGATGACGTCAGTGATTAGCATTTCTAATACGCAATACTTATATTTGGTCCTCTCTCCGTTGTTCAGTTGGTTGATTGTTATAAATATCCGCCCTGAGTAACCACATTTCTAGAAATGTATGTTTTATTTGTGGCTTGTTGCAACCAAACAGGAAAATATTCATCACAGAATCATTAACAGGGAACATAAAAGTCCCGATTAATTTAGAGATAAGTATGTGTTGATATGACACGCATGTGTACACACGTCACACCTGCACATGCCTTTGGCGAAATAGAGAGTTTACATTTATAGACATGAGCGATGCATACTGTCCTATATTGAAGTGCGTTAACTATATACATCTATATGCCTTTCCTGTATAGAAGGAATTACAATGTTGTATATAAATTACACATGCTTTACCGTATTTAGTATGTAAGAAATACGTCACTGTTATTGTTATTATTTATTTATATAATCTTGCTTATGAAAGTCATAATGATCGTCACAGAAATTTGTGTTATCAACTCATAACGTGAAAAACATTTGTAACGTCGCTTATGATTTGCTGATACAACAGCGGAATGATTTCTGAAAGGAAATCGTTTTCACGGGGATTGTGTAGAAAAAATCCAATTTTAAAGATTAATTTTAATTTATTGTTCATGTAATTGAGCCATAACACACAAGAAATCGAATTGTACCCTTAACATAAACCACTTGGAAGTTTAATTAGAGTTTACTCCATTTGTCGTGATATGGCTCAATAGCATAACAAATATTGAAGTCAATCTTTCAAAATTCATATATCATACAATGTTTCAGTGTCGTTGAATATTGGAATTATTTTCTCTATAGAGTCAATATTCAAATCTTGACAAAAACAATCTGAAGATAAAGAGCATAGGTGGTATGTAAAGGACATTGACAGTATGATAATTTTATGGAATGCTCCAATACGAAATATGTTTGTATAAGTAGAGAAAGACAAACTCATGAGTATTAATGCTATATGCTGTAGTAACGTAAGAATGGGAAAACAGCTGTCTTCGCAGAAATGGGTTGATGAAGAATATGGGCAAGTTTTAATGTCGCCATCTTGATCTCATATTCTGTATCTTTGTGTGATATGAAGATGGGTGTTTTTGAGTTTGCTTATTAGTGTGCTTACTTAATTGTTGTTATTGACAAAATGACTCGGTTATTATTTTGAGGAGTGATGCTTATTTTGATGTGATCAAGATTTACATGGCGGGTGTCGTCGATGAAGCAGAAGACGCTTACTCTTCGGGAACACATGGTCTTATTATCGTGCAATTTTACGCGATTCTCCATGTAAATCTTTACTTTGTCCAAATTTTGACGCTAGTTTAATCGATTTCGAGTTCAGAGTATGGTTTTATTGACGTTTCGGTATTATCTGTTATTGTTGTTTTAGCATGATTGGCATGGTGTGTTCCTCGTGTAAAACAATTGACAATTATATACAATCACTTCAGAAGGGGTAGAGAAGAGGACATCGTAAAATTAACACGACAAAAATCATGTTATTGTAGAAGTATCTTTAATGTGATGGCAGAGTTTAGTAAAACAGAAAATGAGTATTTCATATATCAGTTGAATCATTTATTACGATTCAATTTTGACAATGAAAATGGAAATGAGATACTGAAGACCTCTGTTTAAACGAATGCACTTGTATAATACACGTCCTCATTCTACATCAGTATACCGTGTTTATACCAAGGTATTCTACCGGAGCTAACGTGATATATGAAACATATATTAACTTTATCTAACATGTTCGTATTGTTTTGGTATTTTACTATAGAAAAAAGCCTCAAAGATAATATATTGTCAGCTACAATAATAAAACAGTTAACGATCAGTGTTGTGTACGATGATATGAGGGTCTCCAACTAATGCCTGATACGGAAGCGTCGTGGACGTCGCCTGTCTATGTGGTCAAGCATGTTATCTGTAAAGTTAAAAACAATATTAAGGACCAACCAGATGTTGACAAGATTGCATAGTATAGTTATCTAATCAACAGATACACATTCGACGGTGCTTATACATACCATTATTTCGCAAAATTTCTATCAATCCTTAATGTGCTAGATAATATATAATTGTATTTACAAAAAATTTCAAAAATTGACATTTATTGCTATAAATGTAAACTAACGTATACTTTTTTTATAGCAGGAATACTCCTGTTTAACTGATAAATCTGCATGTGTATTTGGGGCAAAAAGTATCCGTCGATTTAGATTATAATGTTGGTGGTCACATATACTACTTACCGAGCCTTTCTGCATGATCCTCACTTGTAGCACAGCATTTACCTGAATAACATTCCATTTTATACTGACAACCTAAATTATCAATACACGTCTTCCTTAACCTGTTAGGCGTCTCGGAACACAACACAAGTTGCCTGTATATACCCATTCGGTTAAGATTAAGAAAAGAAACCCTCGATTGACCCCTGTTACCCAGCAGTAATGGTGGCACTGCAAAATGGAGTTGAACCGGTATTGCTTGTGTAGAAACACGGCGTCGGCCAGGCAACCGTTGTACCGTCGGATTAGGAAATGAGCCTTCACTGCCCCTGAGTATAGTGTCAGGACCTATGCGTCGAACAATAACACGACTTGAGCCTAGCATGCCTGCAAGATAAGGGAGTACCCGCGCTAACACTGATGCAATAGGTACATGGTTTTGCCTATGTACACTGGTAGTTGTTTTCTGTGGTGGTTGTTGCAAAGCTGGCGAGTGTACTACATCACCTGCTGGAGTCTTTTCAACGTTTTTGATCTTTGAAGTCTCAGTCATGTTCGCCATTTGGATTGGCAGAGGTATCGATGTTGATGATGTGATATTTCTTCCCAACGTGTGTGAAGCAGCGCTAGAGTCAGTTCCATTTTCATTACTTTTTACCAGTTTATGTGGTTGGTTGGACACCGTTATTGCTTGAATGGAAAATTGACCCTTTTCATCGGTTATTGAACTTTGTTTGTTCGATGCCTTTGTACCACTTTTTCCATCTGACTCTCCAATACTTTTATGTGAATTATATTTTTCAAGGGGTATACCATCACTCTGTGAATCGCCTTTGACCACAGTCCTTGCTTCTTTCTTATAAGGTGCTGTAGATATGGTATCATTTTCAGTTTCATTTGTCGCGTTGGGAAATGTTTTTCCATTTTTTTCTTTAGCCGTTTCAATGAATCTGTGTTTTGTTGATTTTGAAGTAACTGACTTCGTCGTGATTTCTGGTTCTCCGAATGTCATTTTTAGCGTTTCTGGCGATTCTTTGGTTTCTTGTGTTGGCAGTTTCGTACTTTTGTCGTGTATTTGTGTAGTCCTCGTTGATTCATGTCCAGGTTGCATGCTTGACTTTACAGGTGAAATTGTGGTTATTTTGGTCGCGGTGTCCGAGGTTTCAAGCGTTTTGTTACTGTTAGTTTTAGTGACCGGATTTCTTGCTGGTTTAGACCGATTTGACGTTTGTTTCGTAGCCCGTGCCGACGATCTAGAGGACGGTTTCGTCCTTTTCCTTCTTCTAGAGGATCTTCTGGACAATCTTCTTCTGGAACGCCTAACTGATCTTCTACCAGAGCTCTTGTTAACTTTAGTCACAGTGGATGGCGTTGTGATGCCTGTTATACTTTTAAGCCCTGGAACTATACCTCCACCTTCTTTATTCAGTGTTATTTTCGACACATCAGAAGAGGAACTTGCTAAAGATGTCGCCTTGGTCTCTACAATGTCGTTCCCATGTGCACTCATCTTTTCTTTGGCGGGTAATTGGGTTGAAATAGCTTTAATGAAATAATATGCATGATTTAAAACGAAGTGTGTTATATTGTTAATACTAATTAATGAACAATTTAATTAAAACTGAAAGGATATGGCTTAAGTCATATCCTATTTTTTTCTTATTTTATTGTTTTTGTTTATTTGCTCTGCTTACCTCTTTGGTTTTGCATGTTATACTCAATAATACATGAGAGCCATATGAAAAAAAAAATCACTGTTTACTTGTTTTTTTTCTGTAATGTTCTTGGTATGACCTCGTGCCTTTATATACACCTTCAGAATAACAATCTTTTAGATAAACACGATGTATAGTCGTCACTGTTTGGGGGACCATTATGTTCTATCTAAAAATTTGTTGACTAAAATCAATACTGATATGTGTATAGATTGAAATAAAATATTCAAATCGGGTATTCGAATATCCGAATTTGTTTTCATGTAAATGTCATCCTGGAAAATTTACATGAAATAAAATAAATATTCTCTTTTGTATCTTTTTAAAGTATTTTCGAATAAAAACTTACTTACCTGAAATGAACATCGCCAAAAGTAATGAAGACATTAATGTCGAATCCATTTCTAAATTGACCACTCAAAACATAAAGTATCCGTTATGAGATATGATTTCCTTTCAAATGATAAGGACCGGTAAACGGTGGTTAGATAAAAAAATAACCTTTTTTCATTGGTCCAAGTAAGTTCCGCTGATAATTAATCCCACATTTTTGTATCACCTACCTACCGATCAAACCGTAAAATAATTGTACATGTACAGTTACCACTATTCCATTGGCACATTCTATATTATAAAAAAAAACGCTTTCCTTTAAATGTCCGGCTTCTTTTTCCTTCGATACAGCGAGATGCGCAGAATGTAATGTTGATAAATTTGCCGGTCACATCAATAAATTCAAATAATGTTACCCGTTAATTCTGGCGTGAAATGAACATAATAAGATTTAAGACATAAATATGCCAAAACTGTCCTGAACTTTCACACATTATAGTTTATCAATATCCAATTAACCTAACAATGCTTTCACATCGTCGAATTGTATTGGTATGTTTTGTTTAAGGATGTCGCTTAATTATTAGTGTAGTGTAATGTCCTTATGTTAACATAAAATAACAATTAGTGTTTACAATCATTGGGTGACCTTTGTAGTACTTATTTATGTAGCGCCATGTGATCACGAGACGAGCGCTGAAATCCCTGTTAATATTGGCACTTTCTAGAACTGATATTTACAATACGTTTCGTGAAATGCTCTCCTTTGATATTGATTACAAATACAATTCTTATAATGTATCGTAACCTATTTATGTTAAATCAGATTAAATTACACTCCAGTAACCCACTTATACAATTATATGTGTACTGTTTTGAACATGTGTTCATATTTTTTTAGATAAGATTGTTTTACTTAATTTGTTATGTCAGTGCTCTGAAAAAAGAAATCAGAGAATACCAAAGCGTCAACAAAACCATTATTCGAACTAGGGGCAAAATAGGAACAAAGGAAATATTTACATGGAGATACTCGTAAAGCACAAGAGAACAAGACCAGGTGTTCCGGAAGAGTAAGCGTCTTCTTCGACGACACCCGCCATGTAAATCTTGGTCAAATCCAAGCAAACATCAACCCTCAAAATGAGAACCGAGTCATCATTGTCCTCACAACAAGTAAACATACCAACAAGCAAACTAAAAAACGTCCATCTTCATATCACACGAAATTACAGAATATTTCTCGATGAGATGAAGATGGCGACCATAAAACTTGGCCATAGTCTTCTTCAACCTGCATTTCTTGAATCCCTGCGCCGTAAGTTTGTTCGTCAGTAGTTGACATCTATCAGGAACATCTCGATATTCAGAGCAAGCCCTAGAATAACGAATCAACTATAAACACCATAGGATGGAGAAGTAGGGATGTTACGTTCAAGAAAGGGAAAGTTCACGATCGGAAATCGACATCGTCACGTTTATCATACAGCTTAGTACTAAGTTGCACATGTTGGTCATAGCTTAAATAAAGATCAAGATAAGAAGCTGATGTAGAAGAGTCTGTTGTGTCTTTAATCTCAAGATCAGTAGGGTATATACGATCGACTAGGTCAGCAAACTTCTTGTTGTTTATAGACAACAAAAACGGTCGATCCTGTTCTTCATATAATACTTTAAACAAAGTGTTTGGAATGTGAAAAACTAATAATCAACATATTCTTCTTGTCCAGATTTTAGTATGTGAGCCATTTAAAACACGTCTGCTTGGTTTTGTAAAATTAACTTAGCAAAGGTAAACACAATGTTCTGATTATTAAAAACTGAATTAAATAAACATATACGTGCGTGTATGTATAAGGATATCTGTCGTCAGTAGAAGTGGACAGTCATGAGCTAATTTGAATATATGTTAATCCTAGCACTATATTGTTTTTAATTGCGACATTTAATACATGAAATCCTCCACAAGGAATAAGGCACAAACAGGTACCTCCAAACACCTAAACTCTAATTTGTTTATAAAAACTACATACAATTAAAGTGTCCTACGGCGAGTGATTATGATGAAACATTAACTGACATTTTACCCTATACGTAAGTGGTATTGACAGTAACGATGTGCCGGTTCTCCGTTAATCATCTCTCATGATCTTAACCCTAAAAGGTAACATTTCTCCACGACATATATATATTAAGTCTTTTTCACGACATCATTACGTGACAAGCAATTACCAATTTGACCAACATGTTTAATTTTAAATGATGACGTAACAGGCCAGGTGAGATCATTCTCAAGAAGACGTAAACTAGTAAGTTATGTATATATACAATTGTGATAAAAGTGTATCACGTTTACATATTCATCAGATCAAATTCTAGTTTGAAGACGTTTCGACAGCTGGCGGAGACGTCGCGATTTTAAATGAGATATTGTTTTCAGCTTTGCCCTGGCTATAAAAGTCCGATTATTTTCAGGACCACCATACAGGATCTGATCGTGGTGGCTGTTGGTTCATTCGGGGGGAAAGCATCAGGAAAGCCAGTTCTTGAAGTAGTTCTGAAAACTTGAAATTCTACGGAACAGGAAATAGAAACATGGATACGCCCGCGATGGTTTTATGTACTTTTATAATGGCGATGATTGTTTCAAGTAAGTTTCCATACAAATATTATAACTATCTTTATGATTTACTCCTGCTAATCTGATATAGTTTATTGGTGCAAAGAAAGGTTGCAGTAACATTATGGCGACGTATGGTAAATGCATTCTTAGATATTATGTAAGCATAATTCGTATTTTTGTAATATTATATAAACAATCATTTCGGCGTATACATAGACATGTACTTTGCATATGAAACGCAGCAGGTATTGACTCAAATTTGTTTACCACAGATTATTCACAGTATTAATTGACTTATTGTATTATAGATCAGTGATTCGTAACATTAGAAAGGTTTTCAAAGTAATTGACCTATAGTAAGGAAGGACAAATGTATAAGTGACTTAAAATAGTATCATAATATAATCGAATAACAGCTTACATAATTGACTCATGGTATTGACAGATCATTGACGTACAAACTTCACCTTAAATCATTGATAATAAGTAATATTTGTATGAGATGGAATTTTAATATTTCAATGACTCACATAATTCAGACTCTCTGCAAGGTAGCAAACCTCCTTGATTCATTTTAAGACAACATTCGTAGTAATGAAGTTCATGTCATTATCTTTCAAAAAGGTAGAAAGTATGACTTACAGTTAGGCACTAAATAGTATCGACTCCTCGTAAAATAAGTCATTTCCTTGACCCACGCTAACGTAGCAACTAATTTGACTCGTAGCATAGTGGCATATATATTTGGCTAATAGTAAGGTAGTATGCATTGGATATTAATTTTGATATATGTTCTCTTTTACAATCATATAATATAATGTAAGCACAAAGGGTGGTGTAAATGTGGGAGAAAACATTATGATCGAGAAAAAAGCTTTGTTACAGGATAGCCTTTCGATCTTTGAATCGTACCCTGGCCACCAAATTAAAAGCACGTACTGCAATTTCCTACGTAATATCCGCACCGGGGTATAGCCCGTGCCAAGTAAATTGAGGCATTTTGGAAGCTTTCGTAAAATAAATATCAGATAACACGCACTGACAGATTGCCCGCAGAGATATGATGGAAAAATTGTATTTATTTTGTAAATAAATATGTTTATGTGTATAATTAAAGATACATTAATACTCTTCAGTGATATGTTTTGCTTATAAATAGTGTATATCTACATGGTAACATTTAACAACAGAAAGTTCGCACCGGGAGATAGCCCGCAATAGGTATCTTCATATGTAAACAAAATCGTATAGCCCGCGGGCAAAACACAGGAAATAACGGTACGTTATCCACTGCTGTACTTCTTTTTTGACATATTTTGTTTAATCAGACTAAGTTAAACATTTTACCAACCATATTTATGCTTTAATACATTTAGCTTTTCAAACACCGTTTGCTTTTTTCATGGAATATGTCATTATTTCGAAATGTATTTCTTTACTTGAATCATTGTATCATTTGATGATGGTGATAGTTGTTTTATACGAATATGTTTTAGAAACAAAAGGAAAGTTGCTTACGGATAAACAAATGTCTCTGACATACTTTTATGAGGGTGATTGGGGCTGATTGGTAAAGGCGTCTGTTCGTCTACAATCATCAGCCAACCAACATTAGATTGTGGGTTGAGGCATTGATGATCCGGTTGCTTGACATTTGTCGGCAGTTTTCTACGTATTATCATGTCATCCTCCAATACTTACAATTGCTCGTCTCCAATATCTTTAGCTTCTAATACTTCGTATAAACACATCAAACAAATAGTCGTTGGCATAAAGATAACGATTTGTATTTGTAAGGTCGACGTTTTAATGATACACACCAATGTTGTAGGTATTACGGCTATAACCCCGATGGACAAGATGAATGCTGAGATTATGTCAGACTACATGGACCTCCAGAGAAAGGTTATGAAATACAAGATGATACAGTCGTCATTTGGGGGACAGAAGGGTGGTAATAGCATGTTTCCCCCTGGATTGCAAAACCTCTTCAACTCGTTAGGCGGAATGGGTCCATCGATAAGCCGTGGATCACAGACAGACATCACTATGCCAGAAGTACCACCAGCAACAAGTATTGGCCAACAAAATCTACAACCTGCATCAAAAACAGTAAAAGCAAAGACAACGGTTAAATTGAACAGTTCCAAACCGAAAACTGGTAAAGTCCAATCCCCAACAAATACAGCTGTAAAGAAGTCTACGACGTCCTCGGGGAAACAATCTCCCGGGGCGGGTATGATGGGAAATGTGCCACCAGTTGTAGGATCTACACTTGAACAGAATCCAATGATGGGTCTCGACATGGCGGCCATGATGAATGCTGCTTCCATGATGAATAATGCAGGAGGATCAATGTTTGGCCAAGGACAGATAACCAATCCTAGTAACCCCACGCAAAAGGGGGTTCCACCGATGACCTCATCAGGTATGAGCAATGGACAAACTGGTACGTGGTTACCACAAACAAACATGGGGTTGTTTTTAATGCAACAGGACCTCTGCTCAGAAACACCGTCTAAATTGAGAACCATGTGTACGACGAATAAGAATTGCAATCACGGTATGCAATGTTCGACAGGGAGGTGCTGCGCTACAGACTATGGACAAGCAGAACGACTTGGTGAGGACTGTTTTCACTACTATCTTGATTATCTACTACATGAATTCAAATTAAATGAAATTATGTCGCATCTGAATCACATAACACGTAAACGATATTGTCTTTTTCTCTATGGATCTAACATTTTCGATTGCCATATTTATTTTAATTCATATAGAAACAAATTCCATTGCCTTTCCCGTACCTACCGTGTATATCAAGTTGATGTCTCAAGCACATCGATATAAATAACTAGAAATTACAATTTAAGATCTTAATTCAATAATCTAACATCTCAGAAAGCAGAGTTATTATTCCGTTAAACAGGTGTTTTAAACCGCCATGGAAATTATAGAGCACTACAGATGTTCAGACTTTAACAATAACATATGTGAAGGACAAACCAGAAAATGTTCCGATGTATGTGTCCGTGACGTTAAATGTTTTTCTTTTACCTTTCAGACAATATGGTTGAACTGTTGGAGAGACAACGTGTCAGACAAGCCCTGCTGGCACTATGAGATAAATCAGCGACGGTGTCATGTTGACATTTAATAATTTATTCTTTTTCCAGGATTTATTCATAACTAGGGATATTTTGTATACACAATGCCTAATGCTTTTAATATAGATAGTTTTCCTGCTTATATTAAGTGCTTGTGAAGCTGCGGATAATTTTGTATTTAAAATATTTTCCTGGGAAATGGACTCAAGAAAGAAACTTTCGTTATCTGTATTACTGTGCCAATATCCCATACGTTTGAAAGTAGTTTGTAAACTATTTCAATTTATCGATGCTAAATATCATTTCATAATGTTTGTAAATAAACTGTTACGAATTTGTATCTTTCTTATTTTCTATTGTTTCAAATGAAAAAAAAAAAAAACAGTTATGAAAAAAGACGTAAACGAGAATAACATCCTTATATTGCGTTTTCCCGACAACAGTGTATTAGTAATGGAAAATGACCTAAATGCTGACAGACGGATATAGTTTAGCAAGGGTAAACGCTGTCCATATATATCCAGTTACATAGCTTTTGTAAACACGTTTTATGCGACGTTTCGATGACAAGTACCATGTAACCGTCATGAGACGAATGACCAGTAAACGTATGCACACAAAAGTGTAAATTGTTTACAAGTTGGTAACCAAATCGGTCGATTTTGTCTACGCAGGTAGGCGAATGGACAATAGTAAAGTTATTGTACCAAACTGACTCGAGTCAGCAATGCTTTGCTTAAGACTTGGTTATAGACATACGAGATCCTGTGAGACCCCTCATCTCGATTAAAAACAAAACCGCTGTGGCGTATCCAGGTGGCTACTTTTACCTGCCGCTTTAGCAGATTGCTCTCTTTCTCTCCAACACTTGGGGTTTTTCAAAGTCAATCACAAGTTTTTTTTCTGTATGGCATGGTCTGTGATTGCCGATTTGTTTATCTGAGACACCGAGTGTTTTCTTCCTCTTTCCTTCCCGTGTTTCAGTACCTTTCCGGTACCAAAGTGTTTCCCCGTCTTTCTAATATATAATGCGTTCCAGGTTTTGCATCTGTATACGTAGTCTGCGACGTTATCCTGCGTCTACATCAATAGTTTTGAAAGATAAACAAAAGGAACAGTGCTACATGTATGATATAATATTAAAGCTCCCAGGGATGAATGTTCCTAAATAGGTGGATTAGGTTGGCTATCCACATGTTTACATATTCTTAGATTTACACGGAAAACCTTGCAAAATGCAACATAATGACGAGTAAACTAATTATAAATTAAAACAAATATACACGGTTTGATATTATAGGGTTATTAATCAGCTAATTCCAATGCCGAGTGCAAATATGACAGACCGAGGCCTATATGTACATACGAGCTTACCCCACATTAGCCCAGTTATAAGGCCAAGGTCTGTTATATTGGCCCAAGGCCGTAGGCCAATGTGACAGACCGAGGCGTAACAACTGGGCGAATGTGGAATTAGCTGATTAATTATACTTTTATTAATTAAAGGGGCATCCCGGGAAAACCTACAATGAAGTTCCTGAATGTATATGCTGTCTGCACTACCAGTAACACTTTCCTGTAATCCCAGTATTCAAAGTCCACTCAAAATGTCTTTATTAGCTATTTGCAAAATTGCATTCCTCGGGAAAAGCCCGATAAAAATAGCGATGATCACGCGTCAAGTGACAGTGTTGTCAGCTTGCGAAGGGTGTTCCAAAAACAATGTCACTTGCATCGGTGCTCATATAGCGGAAGTGCTTTTGTTCATTTTAATTTGCTCTGACCTTAAAAATACTCTCCGCCAGCCAAAACACACAGCCGATCAATCCATTTTTGGAAGCATTTTTCATACTCTTCAATGGGTACACCCATCAGACACTGATAAACAGCAGATCCAAGGGCATTTCTCGAATTGTATCTCCTTTCAGATAAATGATATTTAAGTTTTGGAAAGAGAAAATAGTCGCAGGGGGCCAAGTCTGGCGAATACGGAGGGTGCGGAAGGACGGTAACCTTCTCTGACTCCAAAAAGTCAGTCACAATACGTGCCTTGTGAGCGGGTGCATTATCCTGCAAAAGTCGGACATACTTAAGTCTTGTTTTGGGGCGGCGACTTTTGTAGTAGTTCTTCAACTTTCTCAGAACAACGTTTTTATAGAACTTGCCTGTGACCGTTCTGCCTTTTGGCACCGGGATTTGAATAGCTGGACCCTTATTAGTGAAAAAACCTTCTTTACCGTTCGTATTTGTTTGGCAATACTTGG
Organism: Mimachlamys varia; assembly: GCA_947623455.1. Taxonomy (NCBI): domain Eukaryota; kingdom Metazoa; phylum Mollusca; class Bivalvia; order Pectinida; family Pectinidae; genus Mimachlamys; species Mimachlamys varia. The sequence goes on from OX392545.1 coordinate 33,956,959, forward strand.
GCGTCTGGCATTAGTAGTGGCCCATATTCGGTTGGCAACCTTCCGCTTTGGTTCAAAATAATACACCCAGGTCTCATCACCAGTGACTATATTATCAAAAGCCTTTTTACTATATTTTGGGTACATTTTGAGAAGTTTTTTTGCCATTGTTACACGCGTCTTCTTTCGCTCATCCGTTAACAAATGTGGTATCCATCTTGCATTTATCTTTCTAACTTTTAGGTGTTTCTTCAAAATTGCATGAACTCTTGATAACGACAAGTTTGTCATTCGAGCAAATTGTCTTACGGTGAATCGAGCATCAGTTTGGAGGATATTTCGGATTTTTTCTATGTTACCTTTGGTCGTAGTTGTTGCAGGACGACCTGGGTGAGCAGCATCTTTCAGTTGCTGCTGCAAAGCACTAAATTTACCTACCCACCTACAAACAGTCCTGTGAGACATTTAGCCCTCCCCATAAATGTCACACACCTCGCGGTGAATAGCTACAGCCTTTATGCAGAGTAATGACCTACCTTTTATATAGGCCCTAATTTCAAGAACATTTTCACCTCGTTTTCCTGTGGTTTTGTGTCTAGTCTAACGAATAGGCTATGAAACGATGCACACTGTACCGAGGCCAGTGAACGTGTGGACGAGATATTTACCTGTGTCACGAGCCAGGGATTACTCAATCGACACGAGGTGTTTTTGTGCATAAGTTGCACGATTTCTGCGAAATAAAGTACAGATGACATTATTTATGGAACACCCCTCGTATTTGATGAAGGGGCCATAAGAGAGGGGACGCGTAATGTATACGTCCGATGATGAAGCTGAGACAAAGTCCATGCATTTTATTGAACATAATCACATTAATAATCAGACGTTAATTAAAGTGTTCGTTGACATTTTCAACACATCTGCAGGCATAGGACATAAATGTATAAGGATTTTTTTTTTAATAAATGACTTCGGTTATGCATATTTATCCATTCGTATCAAATTTAATACCGGGGTCCCAACCCGATAATAATTGTACATTCCGTATTTCATGGTTTAAGTATGAAAAGCAATTTTTCCCGTAATGATGACATAAATTGATTCAGTTTGTTCACATTGAAGCCGTATATACTCTAATCTCAGTTGCAACTAGACCGGCTTTTTACATCGTAAACAAAAGACCCCGCTCTTTCTCTCCAGCAACATAATTCAATAATGCCGTTTTACTGGAATATTATTCAGTGATTCTTACAAATCACGCTTTAAGTTTCACACAAACAGTTCATTTAGGAATTGAGGAATTAAAGGGTTATCCCTTAGGAGGCCCAAAAACTAAATCGAAGCTGTGTGTACCGGTTACACAGAAGAAACCTGTAACATGCAAACGGTGGGGCGGGTAATTTCTCCCTTGAATACTTACCATCCCTCATTGTGCTTCCATATGTTTTGACCATTCCACGCAATCGGCAACGTTTCGCTTGGTAGTTACATGTAGGTCACGCGGATAGCCATTTTTTTGTTACCGATGTAGCTTGTAATGAGCATGCGTTATCATATGTGACGCAAAAAATTTACATGTCCTAATCGTTGATCAACAAACAGTGATTCCCCTTTTTTCACACAAGATAATACGTTTAATTCATATATACATTAATTCTAAATAAGCATAAAAAATATAGTTTTACCGTAATGCCTCTTTTACCACTTGCATGTTAAAATAACAATAACACTAAACTGAATAAATTCAACATATTTGATAACCACTTATTCAAAATACACGTATAGTTCAGTTATTTCCTCCTGTAAACTAGACATATACTGACTTTACTGAATTTTATATTCTGGAAAAGCGTAACATTTATTCTGAGGTAACATAACGGGGTTTAACAACAAAAAGGACAGACAAGCATGTAGTTTAGAATTTGTCTTGAGCTATAAGGTGACAGTACCAATAGTGGATCAAGGCTTGAATTTTACAGTATCTAACGCTTAGATAGGTTTTTATTGGTTTATCAATATTTAATGGTGGTCGTTAAGATTAATACCAAGCAAGCATTTTACAGTGAGTTTGAATGATGGTTTCTTGTGGAATTAGATCTTCAAACTTAATCGCAAGGATAAGTAAAAATATGGTTATGAATTCTAAGGAAACTTCATTGCTATAACTATTCTTTTGAGATTTATCGAGTTAAAAGAATTTGTAAAACAAGTGATCCAATATTTGGATACTGATCCTATTTGGATCCTGCTTTGTTATGTACTACTGATATATCATCAAGGAACATTTAGCTTACTCATGTAACACTTTGTATTTAGCCTATAGTTATGTCTTTCATTCCGCTAACATGTCTTAATTCGCCGTTTTGGTGGAACTGTCGGGTGCTCAGTTCATAGTTTGTTGTCTTTTGCCGTTGTCAAATCATACACTGAAGCGGTACTAAAGTGAAAATTGTATGTTTCGGTGCTGTGTGTAGTCGTCGCCGTTGGTGTGCGTTCGTTTGGCGTGTTATCGATGTTGGCCCAGTTTACCCCGAATTAGCCCAGTTCGTCGATATTGGTCAAGTTCACTTCATATTGGCACACTTTTGTTATGATATTGATTGGGCAGTTTTTTCCATATTATTTTCAATATTCAAGTGCTTAATAAATAAAACTCCTTATCTGGCTAACACAAGCAACTACTTGTCCTATACTACCTGGCTAATATGTCCATATTTGTATGTATGCATGCGAGTGCTTGGGATGTAGTGTGTTCTGTTTGCAGTGGGATCATGCTTTAAACGGCATCTTTTATAGCGCAACCTCACTTGAATACTACAGCACAGATACGGCGACACCCACCCCTGACCATAGTATACTCCACCTGGGTTGTTGGAGTGGTGTCGGCAGGAGAAAAACACTTTCGCTAAATATTTCATGCGTGCGCCGATTTTGGGGATCGAACCCCGGCCATTTGCATGGAAGGTCAGAGTATTAACCACTCAACCAAGCCACCAATTCTGCTTCATCGATGCCATCTGCCATGGAAAAATACATCCACGTTCTGTTTTGTTATGTCGAGAGAAGTAGCATGCACTATACACTGTACATATACATAAAGTGCCGCTTATATTTAATTTTAACGTGTCCTTTAGATTTAACAACACGCTACATGAATACATGTGACAGAACATGCGAATGAAATAAACAACCTGGAAACGTACAGCTTTTGCAACCCCTTTAAGCTGTTAAAAGGTTTTTAGGCTAAACTTTGGAAGACCAATTAACCCAAACCAGTTAATAGGAAAAAAGGGAGCTGCATCAACAGTGTTTATCATGTACATGTATATTAAAAAATTGAATTTCAAATTACGTTGTACGTATTGTGTGTATGGCATGAACCGTACTATTTTTTCAAGAAATAAAGGATACGGAAAACCCCGAGGCCTTTAATATGTATTATTGAAGTGTGTATTTTGGCACTACCTTAAAACATTACTGACAACAATATAATGAGATCATGACAACAATATAATGAGGTCATGACAACAATATAATGGGGTCATGACAACAATATAATGAGGTCATGACAACAATAAAATGAGGTCATGACAACAATATAATGAAGTTATTACAACAATAAAATGAGGTCATGACTGCAATAAAATGAGGTCATGACAACAATATAATGACCTCACGACAAGTCAGCAATCCAATTACGTCACGTCAGCATTGTTTTCCATTGGTGCTTTCATGAAAGATGTACATTTTTTGTAGCAAAATAATCATCTTCTACCTTGATGTTGTGACAGCAAAATCTCCAACCCTCGGGGTGATATCTCGATTGTCTAACCGGGCTCGTGGTGAGTTGCTTGATTGTATATACCTCGGGTTCGACAACAAAAAATATCACTTCTTGGGTGGGAGATTTCTCTGTCACATCCTCAAGTTAGCAGAAGATTCTATTAATCTTAAAGTAAGTGGGGTTTTACAAAGAATCCTAAATAAAGACACTAGCCTATTAACAAGCAATGCTGAATAGTCCTCTTCTGATGTTGTTCAACCATGTAGGTTTTCCCCGGGTACTCCAGTTTCCTCCCACAAGAAGACCCCACGCGCGCTAACACTCGGGCCAATAAGAGAGATTAATGAAGGTTTAATAACTTGTTTTATAATTGTTGACAAATCCTCTGAAGAAAAAGTCTACAGTCATGATCACGTACATGACAGCTTCATCTTAACTGTGTTGTTAACTGTTTTCAATGTTATCGACCTCGAAACATGTTAAAGAATATGGATATAACCTTGATATATTAATATCAGTAACATACATTGAATGGATGAAAGCACTTTAATATCAAAATATATCAGCTAATCTTTATCTCCTGTCTGGTATTATTTATATTACGGCGCTGTGGTATTCTCTGATTTTTTTTTATAAGACTATTGTAATTGAATGATGAAAATAAGGCAAAATCATAATTAATGTATCGGCTATTAAGCAAGTTACACACTGCAGTATTTACTTCCTCCTTTACAAGATTAATAACTTGTACATTATCCCTCTTCTGAAAAAACAAAATGAATAAATTTTCCAGCATATTGAATTTACGAAATTTTGTATTATTAAATATATTCTAATCAGCGAAAGAAAAACTTGTTTGTCGCCTATAGACAACTGACACATCTGCCAAATTAATTCATTCACCACTTTACACTCATTTGAGAGCTACAAAATATTTTTTGTATTATAAATGCAATTTATGTTTGATGGTTAAATTTGTCTTTTGAAACATCAAAAACTTCAAAGCGAATTTAATATTGAGTAATATTATGATTCATAAAGTAAATGTTTAATAGAAATATAAAAAATTGCATCAATTGACTATTATATTTCGAAATCAAGTCAATCAAATCCAAGAGTCAATTAATCCCTAGACAAGATACAATTTAAACTCCTTCGTGATTCCACTTGGCACAATATCAAGGATTTACGTTTTTTAATTGACAACTTTAGTTCTGTCAAAAAAAATCAATGAATATCAACGAAACGTTAATAGATTCATCATCAGATATCAACAGCGAATACACCAATGGAAAAATATCGACGATGTGTTGTCTATAAACAACAAGAAGTTTGCTGACCTAGTCGATCGTATATACCCTACTGAACTGAACTGAGATTAAAGACACAACAAACTCTCCTACATCACCTTCTTACATCGGTCTTTACGTGGACTAGGACTAACACGGGCAACTTACTACTAAGCTGTATGATAAACTTGACGATTTAGATTTTCCAATCGTGAACTTTCCCTTTCTTTATAGTAACATATCGTGATTTTTGTGATAGATGTCAACAAACTTACGGCACAGGGATTCGTGAAATGCAGGTTGATGAAGACTATGGACAAGTTTTATGATCGCCATCTTGATATCATCGAGAAATATTCTGTATTTTTGTGCGATATGAGAATGGACGTTTTTGAGTTTGCTTGTTAGTGTGTTTACTTGTTGTGATGACAATGATGAATCGGTTCTCATTTTGAGGATTGATGCTTACTTGGATGTGACCAAGATTTATACCAACATTAGTCTTTAAGAAAAGATATGATATATGAAGCTAGTGTCAGTTTTTTCGTGGGTCTATAGTTTTGCACGAATTAAGTCAGTAAAATATGTCTGTAGGACAGTTTACTATGTTTTTTGTATATTCTCCTAGCCACCTTCGTCTACGTTTAAGGCCCGTATGCCTTTCCACATTCAGATGGGAAACAACCATGTCCAGCACGACACGACCTACAATTTAGGTATAGGGATTGAACGGCATTTTTAATTTTCATGCCGGTATGAATGCAAAGCGGTTACATCCCTATTGCATGAATCCCGCCGTTCAATCCATATATTTACATTTTTTTTATTATTCAACAATTGTTTAATTCAAGTTCTTATTTATTGAACAACTGGTTAATCAATTGCGTTAATTTTTGCGCCGTCCTTTAAACGAAAAATGTGGAACAGCCATAATTTGAATAAAATTGGCGCCAATAATTTACCGTGGTCATTTGAGCGGGGGCCTTCTCAATCATATTCGAAGCGGAGCTGTAAGACTTGTATTGAACAAGACTACTATATTACGCCATGAGTAGTTCACGTGCATGAATGTATTCATACTGTGTTCATGATGTATTAACAGTCTAGTGTGTGTTGTTTCCAGTTGGTATATTCATATATAAAATAAACAACCAGAATGTAAATATATATAAATGAATTTCGCAGCATTCAGTTAGTTCGCTGACGAGATTGACATGTTATACGGTGAGCTAATTCAGTTAGATATCAGCCCTAATGCGTTATTAATCACTACGAAAACCTGGTTTATACTAATACAATTTATCGTATGTTTACTACTTTTTGTATGTGTGATAAGTCTCTTTTTTGTCTGTTTTTATTGTACAAACAAGCACAATTTAATGTAAACTGACGTCAAAAGACGACTCGACTGCTACAAAGGAACGCTGAGAATACAGCGCCACCGCGATGACCTCAATGGCGTCACAAAATATGCCTTTCCACCCTCCATCGACAGCGATTAAATTCTATCCATGGATATCCATTGTGTAAATTTATCAAGTTAACATGAAATAACCGTTTTATTTGCACGCTGACTTTTACCAATTTTTAGTTTTAATGTCACTCAATATTGTTATGGTTTTAATTAAGTGATGTGTGCAAAGGAAATAATTTGTAAATGTTCTGTTTATTAAAGATAAAAAACAACAACAAAACTTTAATATCACACCCTATTTCAGCCCTAGAGTCCTGATATCAAGACTCGCGGGCAAATAAGGGATGTGATATAAAAATGGACATATATTAATCTCTGAATATCTAACTTGCATATACATGTAGATATATTCTGAATATTGATAAAAGTCTAGCATAAAGAATATAACTAACCGGGGAGTTGAAATTTAGGGTGATTATTGCATGTTTAAGGGGGCTTGTGGAACCTGCAGATACTGTATAGGTGCCTAAATTAAACGGTACAAAACTGTGTTAATGTTTCACGGTGAACCTTCGTCCAGATTTGACGTCACTAATAAGTGAAAAAAACTATTTTGAAACTCTGAGTGGCTAAAACGTTAAGCGTACGTGACAAATGTTGAATCACCTTACTGTGATTTATTATCTACATTTAATGGATATGGTAATTGTTTGTAATAAATGTCATAGCACACAATTGCCATGAAAATTACCTACGGTTGTCACTAAACTAATTATCTAGGCGATGCGCTTATAACAATGCATACAATTCAACTGTTTTGTTCTGGACTTGAATTTGTATTAATATTAGACATACAAATTACGCTACAGGATATTGTTCATGTATATATAACATTAATCGGACATGGCGGACACCAATCTATTCAAGGATCACAAATGATATTGGAAATACCAGTTAAGAAGCTCTGTTTTGGTTTCAATTCGACTTTAAGCATCATGTGAAGGGGAACGGAAATGTCTGTAGGAAAGCTAGCTTTTTGTCAGAATATTGTCTGGTGGATCATTTTGTAAAAGGGAATCAGTTGTATAAAACGTACATCCAAACCCTCTTGGGCAGCGTAAAGGGGCCCAATTGAGAAATAGATGTAAGCATCTTCATTTAATGATAATCAATCAAATGCAGCGAAACCAAAGCAGGTGAGTGATGAAAGTCATATTGACCAATTGTGACCTCACGCTTCCAAAAAAAAATCAGAAAATACAAAAGCGTGAACAAAAACATCATCCGAACTCAAAATCGATACAACTAGAGGCAAAAAAGGAACAAAAGAAAGAATAACAAGGAGACCCTTGCAAAACTACAAGAGAATAAGACCAGGTGTTCCGGAAGAGTAAGCGTCTTCTGCTTCATCGACGACACCCGCCATGTAAATCTTGGTTACATCCAAGTAAGCATCAAGTGAGAACCGAGTCATCATTGCCAATCAAAAAAAATAAGCACACAGATAAGCAAACTTAAAAATGCCCATCTTCACATCACACAACGATACAGAATATTTCTCGAGGAGATCAAGATGACATAAACCTTGCCCATAGTCTTCATCAAGATGCATGTCTCGAATCTCTATGACGTAAGTTTGATCGTCGGCATCAAAACATCGATATTTAGAGCAAGCTAAGCCCTAGAATAACGAATCAACTGCGATAAGTAAACATCATAGGATGGAGAAGTAGGATTGTTGCAATCAAGAAACGTAAATTCACGATCGGGAAATCGAAATCGTCACGTTTATCATACAGCTTAGTAGTAAGATGCCAGTGTTGGTCATAGTTTAAGTGAAGATCGAGGTAAGAAGCTGAAGTAGGAGAATCTGCTGTTTCTTTAATCTCAAGTTCAGTAGGGTACATCGATCTACTAGGTCAGAAAAATTCTTCTTGTTTATAGACAACACATCGTCGACAAACCTGAAAGTAAAATAATTGGCAAGTTTTTGTTTCCCGTCCTGATATGCACTTCGCCAGATTCAGCCTCGTTTGAAAACAAAAACAAGTCATCCAAATATAGAACACTAATTAACCGTTTACTGATGACGTTCTGGAATGCCTTCTGTCTTCACAAAGGTAGGAAGCGTAAAAAAACAAACTGTTATATAAGGAGAAAACATTACTAGCGTTAATAATACATTGTGTATAAAACGTAAAAATTCCGCCTGAAGTAATTGTGTGCTATATAAAGAATTTTATTTTTACATTTCTTTTGTATTGTTCTGATATATACAATAAAAACAGGTGTTCTTTTTACTCTGTCGTAACACTACTAATTATCGGATATGAACGCAGTGGTTATTGCATAAATGGACGAAGTGGTTATGGGATTAAAGGTGTGTATCTCTGTTGGTTTCTAAAAAAATTAAAAGCGACATCGCATTGTTGTATTGCAGTTTCCAATTAGCATACATTAGATATGCTAATAACTTTTACGTGACGTTATCGAAACCACATTTCGTGATTATAAATTAATAACTTCTCATGATAATTAGCTGAACGAATACAATATTTCATTTCAGCACTTTAGGCGTGTTTTCCTGTTGGTGAACACGATCACATGCATAACTGAGAAAAGACAATACTTATGAATTTTAATGTATAAAAATCTGAAACAGGAAGCTAGTTGGCATGTCAATCAAAGGATCGGAGTTAGGAACATTTGAATAAATATATTTTTAAAAATGAGTGGACGTGACGGTGGTGAAAAATAATATCCATGGCAAAAAAAAAGAGAATACTGAAGCGTTAACCATCCAATAATCTTTAAGTAAAGATCGATTTCACAAAATATGAACAAAGGAAAGACAAACAAGGATACATACTATTTCTCAATGATACCAAGATGATAACCAATATTCGTGTTAGTGGTCTTAATGAGCTTGTATATCCGAAACTCCTGAGCTGTAATTATGCTCGTCAGCAGCCGAGATATAACAGGAGATTCTCGATATTTAAAGCCAGTGAATTAACTGTGACTTGTATACACCATAGGTTTGGTAAAACGAAGACATACACATTATCATCGTACACAAACAACTATCAAATTTGTAAATTACATAATATATATGAATGCTCGAATAATCCCCGGAGTGTTGAAAATCCGCCTTATCACATACAAAATGTAACCTTACAAACGATTGTGTAATGTAAGCCCTGATTAGGAGCCCAACCTATCTATCCCATAATATGCTAATCGTCTTGAAGTTACTGTGATCCATTTGCATCAATAAACGTAAAAGCATAGTTCATCCTTAAAAAATTAAAAAATGAAATGAGGTGTCCAAATTTTTTCCATGATACTGTCTGGGAAATGATTTGATTTCTTTTTACATTGTGAATAACTTTTGTTATGAATTATTTTCGAAACTATCTATTTATTTCAATTTACCGGTCATAATGCTATGTTAAATGTGGTTTCATCTTCGTTTTGAGTAATAATCTGGACGAAAATGGTTTCGTGACAATATCAAATGTTTGGCTATGTCACTAACAATATATGTTACATTGACATGTGTAACGGGATACGCCTGGAATTTATTATAATTTTTAACATCACACTGACATTGTGTGAGCGTATGAGTACACAATCTTAATATCTCAGACACGGATATTTACCAGATTGTGAATATTTATAAGATCTTCGTCAAAGATGGGGACGTTTCGACGGCTGGCAGAGACGTCGCGACTTTAAATTAGATCATGTTTTTACCTCTGTGTATACTATAAAATGTCGCTGACCCCCTGTTTAGCTAACAAATACAAAAAAGACTGTTGTTGGTGCCATCGAGTTACACTAGCTAAGAGACAACCCCAAATTTATATTCTCATCGGCATCGTGTGTGATAGGTCGTGAAAATGGAAGTGCCATTTCTCGTTGCATTTTTGGTGGCGATGCACATTTATGGTAAGTCAATTATTATCCCTTTTAATACTGTCAGGAAAAAAATAATTTTCATGTTTTCATTGTCAATTAAACATTTGAGGATATCGTATTTACAATGGTAACTTTCAAATCTAGTACATGTATGAAATTATTCAATGCACATCTAAAACATTTAGCAAATATCGATGATGTATACCACAGACCTGTGTACAATGAAGATCCTATGAATACCAGTGTTTGTTTCAGACCTTCATACTTTCATTCTTAGTAGCAGTAACAGTCTTAATGTGACAGTGTATACTCCAGAGGATTCTACTCTATCTTGAACACCCCCATCTGCTAAATCTATCAAAACATTTGGTGTTTCCAATCTATACTACCAAATATTATACAAATGCCAAACTTTTTGAGATTTTGACATTTTGAGAGCTATATTTTCCAAGAAAGGCGGGCTGGCATTCATATGCCATATTTTTAATTTCACTTTCAGGTATATCGACAATGTGTTGTCAATAAAAATCAAGAAGTATGCCGACTTAGTCGATCGTATATACGCTTCTTAACTTGAAATTATGGGCATAACAAACTCTTCTACACCAGCTTCTTATCTCAATCTTTACTTAAACTATGACCAACATGGACAGCTTGCTACTAAAATGTATGATAAATATCACGATTTCGATTCGCCGATCGCGAACATTCCCTTATTTGGTTAGTAATAACCCTTTTTTCAAACCGAGGTTATATGGCGCAGTAAGTTTATTATTATATGGCTTGCTCTAAATAATGATAGGTTTGAGATATATGCTGACGAACAAAACTTATAGGGTTCGAGAGATGCAGGTGGAGATATAACTTGCATGGACAGCTTGCTACTAAAATGTATGATAAACGTAACGAATTCGATTTGCCGATCGCGAACATTCCCTTACTTGGTTAGTAATAACCCTTTTTTCAAACCGAGGTTACATGGCGCAGTTAGTTTATTATTATATGGCTTGCTCTAAATAACGATAAGTTTGAGATATATGCTGACGAACAAAACTTATAGGATTCGAGAGATGCAGGTAGATAAAAACCATAAGAAAGTATTCTGGTAGCCATCTTGGTCTCACTGAGAAATATTCTGTATTCTTGAACATATATGAAGATGGGGCGCTTTTGAATAGACTCAAGTATCCCTACTTGTGGCGATTGAGAAAATGTCCAAGTTTTCCGTCTAAGGACGTGGCACGTATTTGTATGTAACTTACATTTACATGGCGGGTGTACGCTGTTGATAAAATAGGAGACGATTACTCTTCTGGAACAACTGATCTTATTATTTTGTATATTTTAAAATGCCGGCGTGTAACTATTTCCTTTGTTCGTATTTGCGCCTTGTATAATCTATTTTGAGTTATGAGTATGGTTTGCAGACGCTTAAATGTTTTCTGATTCTCTGTCGAAAAACACCCGCAAGTGTGCCATACAATTTCAGAATGTGTGAAGGAAGGCAAAGTAGGTCCGAGACAAAGCTGGGGGATCTGGATTAACATATTTATCGTTTTCTAAATTTAAAATGCCGTTCTCTAGATTTCTCATATAAGATTGTACCATTACGTATTATTTTCCTGTTACCAGGGCTATGTCACTTTTCTACCATTTGTTGCTAATGTAGCTGAAAATGTTGCTGAAAAAATTGTTTTGAGTGTTCATGTGTGTGACTATTTTTCAGATGTGATGGCAATGTCACCATTGATGCAGGATATGAATGCAGATATTATGAGAGATATTAGGAATCTTCGCAGCAAGATAAAAAAGCACCAGAAAACATTGTCTGTTAAAGGAACGGGAAGTGAAAGAAATAGTATCCTCCCGGCAGCAGAGATCGGAGTACGAGAGTTCTTCCCTTCCTCTGATGGTATACTCCCTGTTAACAAGCAACAATCTGAAAAGACAAAATCTCAAACATCAGTAAAAAGTGAATCAAAGACGGATATTAAGATACCGAAAGTACCAGACACACTAAAAAATGTCGAAATTTCGAATAAAGATATATCTCATTTTGTGATGAATTCGGAAAAACCAACAACATCAAAGACAAAGAAATCGAAAGAATCATCCAAAAAGAAGTCATCAATTAAAACAACAGAAACAAAGAACACAGATGCGTCCCTGGTTAAAACATTGAAGGAACCAGTTATCGAACCGGAAAGTATTAAAAGTGGTGCTACTGACACCAAGGTTACTACAAAATCCGTGAATAAGTCGTCAAGACGAAGGAAATCCTCGAGAAGAAGGAAATCAAGACGATCCAGAAGGAAAACTACACCATCACCCAAACCAGAGACACAACCAGCACCAACGACCGATGTCCCTTCAATACCAACAGTAGCGAAGGTCCAAACGACCCCGAAACCAGATGTGGTGCTGGAACCTACTCCAAAACGCTCAATACAAACGACGATGACCCACGTGTTGAGAGATGGTCCAATGGCAATAGCGTCCATGTTAGCCCAGTTGTACCCGCAGGTGATAGGACTTTTAGGTAGAGCTCGAAGTCAAAGGCCATTGATTAACCCTAGAATGAGAATGTTAATTAATGGAGGTCGTTTTTTCAATCCTTCTATCCCAGGACCAATCATCGTTCAAGGGCGTATAGCAAAAGAACCTGGCCCTGATAAACAAATATCGTTAAAGACCACTTCGTCGACTATAAAATCTGAACAAGCTGGAAAGACGTTCCCACAACTAAGTCCTATGGAAATGTATATGCAACAGGATCTGTGTTCCGAGACACCGTCTAGGCTTATTAAGAGGTGTAGGACGACAAAGGAGTGTGAACATAAGATGGAGTGTTATTCAGGATACTGCTGCGCAAACAGTCATAGGCATGCAGAAATGCTAGGTAAGAATACTTATATACGTCACATTAGCCTAGCTAAAACTGAACTTTCGTAAATAATTTAGTATGAAGCTACTATTTTAGTAAAGTAAGAACGTATTTCGTTTGTTAATGATAATTTAAAGATTTACACTCACATGTGCGGGTACATCTAGCATACCGCAATAGACTACATCAGACTAATACTTGCCAATAAAATGTTTATCTTTTTTTGGGGTTGCTGACAAGTGAACCTTGTGTGACGTACTTTGAACAGCTAAGCTTTTATTGTAGTTGTTAACAAGTGAACCTTGTGTGACGTATTTTGAAAGTTGACCTTTCAAATCTGGATACACGTGTTCGTTTGTTCTATCGTGCTATCCAGTCTATGACAGAACTAAAACAACAGATTGACTGAACTATTGAATCTTATATTTCAGAGACGTTAGTAGACATTAATTTACGTATCCAAATATATAGCAGTTTATATAAACCATACAATCTTCATGCGTACACAAAATAATACACAAACTCAATGATGGAATATGAAAGTCAGAACCTAAACATACTGTAAAAGTGGAATTGTTCGCGGTGTTGAAATCTTATTTTCTGGCATTTAACATTTAACACCACTCAAATTATACACTGTATATTTCCACAATGCAAACTATTTGTAGGCTGACTGGGCGAAAAAATCTGCGCGCGAAAATATTGGCCTTTGTAGTATCGCAAAGAAACAAGCACAGGCAATATCGTCATTTTTTGTAAAAACTCCTCGGCCTATGTATATTTTGCGTCTATAAAACGGAAGACGCTTACTTTTCCGGAACACCTGGTCATATTCTCTTGTACGTTTACGAATGTCTCCATGTTAATCTTTCCTTTGTTCCTATTTTGCCTCAATGTTTGTTTATTTTGAGTTCGAATTATGATTTTGTTGACCTTTTGATATTCTCTGATGTTTTTCTCTATGGCATTGATATCGATTTTGTTTTACATTACAGATAACCTGCCGGAATATATAGGCCTACCTCGTCGTCAGAGATGGTGGAGCGTTCGGAGACGGGTTAATTAGACAATACTTATCACTTAACAATATCATTCACTATTTAATTCCATATAGAAATAAATATATTCACATACTGTTGTGTTTTGTTGTTCCCAAAAGAATGCAATTTGTTCCTCGCTGAAATTGCTGTATATACATATACACATTTCTTATCTCTTTGACGCTATTGATACCTGGCACAAATCGCAATTTTCATTATGTCAATTGTTAATGAGAGTTCGCATTTTATCTTGTGTGTCGGGGGATTGTTTAATCTCAAATTTATAAATACAACTGTAACTGTTTTCTAGCGTTTCTTTGACTTATGGTTAGTATCACACATTATACATTTCTTTACAAATAAGTTTAAACTATAATAACACTGATACCTGATTTATGGCGGTCTTACCAGCAGTGTTTCATTCAGAAAGAGGCTGATACACATAGTAATGACATTACATGGAATACACAAACATACATGTATTAACGTTATTTACTATTTCTACCCTGTTGCTATGACTATAAACCATTTTTGGCTAAACATTAATCATTGAGTGATATCTAAATACTGTTAAAATAATAAAGGATATTCCCAATATATCGCTACTTAAATAGTCATTGTTTTTTTTTACAACTGACGGTGTTTAGTAACTTCGTGTTGCAAACGTTCCTATTATTGCACTCCTATTCAAACCTTTCCCTTAATAAATTAACTTATACAGAATTTTAAAGATAATTTCTAATTCACCTGAACGATTAATAGACTTTAAAATTAATCCTTTATAACCAGCATGTCCCTTACGTTGTCACACAGCGAGACAAACAAAAGACCACACAGTGCATTTTGATGTAAAGGCATCAGTTTATTTTTTCATTGTAAATACGTTTTGCTATTCTGTATAGATTAACACAAACATATATTGACATGCATGGCTCGGTCAGGTCGTTTTAGTTTTAGCAAAAATATGACAAAGGCAAAGCCTTAAAACAGCTAGCGTTATAGTTAATCTCTGATATTTACTGAGAATCATTCATATATTGGTTCGAAAGTGAAAAAAAAATAATTTAAAATATGGAAGATAAATGCAGCATACATCAGCAGAAAGATGTTCCGGTTATTTTCAACCTTCCGGAAATGACTGATGAAGCCCGAGTGTGACGTAACATAATTGTGTGACGTGTTTCCGGCGCACGAAACAAAATCAAAGGCAAAGAGAAACAATTCTGTTTACGCACGCATGTGTTACCTTTTACGAACTTCACTCTTGCCCCTTTGGCGCAAGAGAGCATCGCTCTTATCAAATATGTTCTGAGAACTCGGTATGACATTATAAAAAAGCATTACACAGTATTGTTTTTACGGTCCATGATATCAATAGCCAGACGCACAATTAAACACATATAAGAAAAGGGAATACTTGGTAATAAGTCAGACAGACAAAGGGGAGGTCATAATGAACATAAATGAAAACGAATATTGTTTTAAAATAATAGCGGCCAATAAGCAGTCCATTTTCTCCTTCAAAGCATCTGGCAGTCTGTGTTTTGTTCTATGCATATGAGTATATATTTAACACGCCTCCACATAATCAGTTCCTTGAACGAAAAAGCGAAGTAAGGTTAGGGGCCAGATAACCTGGTCTGATAAGGCCATTGCCACCTCCATATACATCTATCTTTGTAACTGTAAATAGCAGGAAAGTCGAGGCGTGTTTCTGTCACCAGGTGTGACAAGCTGTCAACCATCTCATGACAAATCACCAACGCATTGTCATCTTAACGCAGCAGTTGTCAGAGGATATTAACAGAACTCACTTGTCGTAAATTAAAATGGTGTCAGTTTATAGACTATGTGTACTGACATATTAGTACATGAAGTAGTATACACAGGTTTTCGTTATCGACAATAGCTATATTTACCTTGTGTGCTCGAAGTAGAAATGCACATTGTTATAATAACATCGTACACAAATGCTTTGTCAGCTTGATATTTTATAATGATAATGAATTTGGTTACTATTAGTTACCGTTTATTTTAAATAAAATGCTCAACTTTGATTAACCTGAAATAGTAATACCGTTACAAATGTATTAACACTATCCATCAATTCATATAGGGAATAGTGTATATCAAATAGTGTCTTCAATTATACCAAATATATATCACAAGTGGGACTAATACTTTAATATTTGTTCACGACTTTGCAGCACAAGCGAAAAATAATAAAATAGTTGCCACACGAGTGAAGTATATTTTGTATAACTGAAGACATTATTAGAAATTATGCTTGTTACAATTTTAAATCAAAGCCTGCACTTGTCATCTTGTCATTTTTCCCAGTTGTCGTTGAAAACAGTGTTTTGATTGGTCTAATCAGAAAAAAGTGATATTTTGCAATGGTGAAAAATATTCAACTATTACAATACATGACATCCTTCACTTTGTACCAGTACATGATACAGCCGTACACAAAGGTTTTCAACTTTATATCATAACGTTCATGCAAAAGCTTTTTTTAAAGCACTGAACTCTAATTTTCCTTAAAAACTATATAAACTAAATAGATATCATTACATATCGTATATAGTGAATACACTTGCTACACATACCATTCAGTGTGAAATAACATCTTGTATACATCTTGTATTACATCTGTGATGCCTGCGTTTAAATGCCTTAAAGATTTAACACAATGTTTCTATTGTATAAAAAGAAGCAACAGTGCATATCAATATGACATAAGCTTTTCCCAACTGAATCCCAAATCATGCAAAAGGAATATGATATAATCCAATTTAGAATAAGAACATACCTGACGACAAAAATCTAACAAGTGTGCACATACATACTATCAAAGGTAAACAAGCTGGAAGTACCTCCTTTGATCACGTCATTTTTTGGAAATATTTATAGTGGTTGATACGTCTGATTTCTGATTTTATTAACGCTTCGGTATTCTCTAATTTATTTTCATTCTTATCACAACACAGTACAGAGATAAACTTTAGTGAAAACAAAGGCCATGCAAATGGATGAAATAAGATCATTTTGCAAAACTGTTGTATGAATTCGCTGATAACAATTACGGCAATTTACATTTTCAACTGCACATGCCGTTTGATATGCTAATTTCTATTTTTCTAAAAGGCTCACATGATTTATGGAACTTAATAATCATTTGGACTGGGTTTGATGTCGTTCATTAACTAACACATCTGTTGTCTTTTTTGATGTACGGGCTCTATGAATGCGTGACCTCTGTCAGCGGAGGGTGGTTATACAAATTGTAATTTGTTTTTATCTGTTAATAATATCCCGTCATTTGACAATTCGTCAGTGTTATAGCTTGAACGAAATATATTTCTCCAAAGTCAGTGAATTAAAAGTACATTATTTATTCAGGTTTAATACGTACATGTGTTTCATCTTGTCAATACTAATTACAAAAAGAAGACGTTTCGATTGTATAAAACATTTATTGTGATATGAATATAAACATTTATACAAAAAACGCACAACAAAGCCTTTGTGTTAGCATGAATAAGGGCGCAACCTCACAACAATATGGAACCCTGATATGTCTTACGGTCGTCTAATACATGATGATATATGTATGAACAACTGAAGCATGGGACATTGTTCCTACAAGTAACCTCCCTTCTTATCGTATAGATATTGTAACAGTTAACGACACTACATGATTATTTTCTCATAGGTATATAGCTGCAATCTCAAAATTGACATTGCAAGGAAACACTGATCAAGCACACTGCGCTTCTCTTTCAACATTGAAAACACTATATATGAAGCTTTTATGTAAGGAACAATAATTGTAATTTCATTTTATCGTATCATATCTCTCCACAAAGGAGTTCGAGCTCTGACATCTTGATTGAGTAGAAAAGCAAAGCGAATACACAGTGCTTCATGTGTAGTAGAGGATCAAGTAGAAAGGCGCATCCACAGCGCAATATATGTAGTGAAGGATTAAATTCAAGGAATATTTTAATACAACTCACTTTCAAAAAACCCATCCATGACCACAACTGATTTATAACGCGCGTTTCAATAGAATAGCGTACAATAGTGATGGAGATTTAAAAGAAGAATAATGAATATCTGTTTCCCTTCCTTGAATGTTGATATCTTGGTGAACGAAAATATTGCAATGGTACAATTTTTGGGTTAAATAAGGATTGTACCTCATTTTACTGCGTAAACGGTAGTATGCTCGCAGTTGGCAACGAACACATTCTATGGTGTGCGTTATCGCTCCATATTAAGTATGTCCGTTTTCATTCCTATCACAACACTGTACGGCTACGCAGTTAAAATGAGGTACATTCCACATATTCACATCATTTATTATAACTTTTCAAGTATTATACGAAGCAAAATCATTCGAAGCGGGCTGCTTCGCTGGTACAGTGTAACTACGATAATCGTGATTGTTAAGATAATATAGTCCCACTGAATCTACATCCATATATTGCTAAATTTAGAAAATACACAGTAATAACGCAATATCTTTTTTGCATCATATGTAAATATGGTATTAAATAATATTACTAGCACTTCGGGTTTATTTTCTTTATTTATACCGGTCGTTATGTACACGCATTGACACAGTGATCTGGTTGTGACGCGGTCCGATATCAGAACTGCAGTGCGCCGCCATGTTTGCGTTACCGTCAAAGAAATTCGAATGCGTTTCATTGAAAACCATTTATTGTATAATCAGACGAAAGATATTCCATATATGTCCCATGTTTGAAAAATCATGAAGAAATCAAACAATGACCGTCAAGGAATAGTAATTGTTCTGAAGTGTGATCGACGCCATATTTGAATAAGTATAAATCCGTCGAGCCTTTTTTTCATTGCGTATACATTAATTTATTCGCATTCAAGAGTTTACTAAGCTCAAGAATTGAGAGGTGTAAATATAATGTTATGATTCAACATAACGTAAGTCTAAACACGCAGTCAGTACTAACGGACGTGTCATTTAAGTTCTACGACAAATGATAGTGTTTTAATAGAAAATTGTGTCATTTGTGTCCACCAGCCAAAGTTCCTATGGCGTCTGTACATGTTGTTGAGCGATACTGACAGCTCCGAACCACGGCGTCGAACACGAGATTGTCGGGACATTCCCGGACGTAGGTGTAGCCCTCGGAACAGCTGGCGAAGTAGTGACAGTTATCACAAGTGTGGTAGTCGCCGTTCACTTTACGGTGACAGTCGTCTGCACTACTGATACAGTCATCTGAAAAACAAACAGTAAAGGGACACCGTGTACATAGTACTGATACAGGTACTCAATAAAACAGTAAAGGGACACCGTGTATATAGTACTGATACAGGCATCTCAATAAAACAGTAAAGGGACACCGTGTATATAGTACTGATACAGGTACTCAATAAAACAGTAAAGGGACACCGTGTATATAGTACTGATACAGGCACTCAATAAAACAGTAAAGGGACATTATAGTACTGATACAGGTACTCAATAAAACAGTAAAGGGACATTATAGTACTGATACAGGTACTCAATAAAACAGTAAAGGGACATTATAGTACTGATACAGGTACTCAATAAAACAGTAAAGGGACACCGTGTATATAGTACTGATACAGGCATCTCAATAAAACAGTAAAGGGACACCGTGTATATAGTACTGATACAGGTACTCAATAAAACAGTAAAGGGACACCGTGTATATAGTACTGATACAGGTACTCAATAAAACAGTAAAGGGACATTATAGTACTGATACAGGTACTCAATAAAACAGTAAAGGGACATTATAGTACTGATACAGGTACTCAATAAAACAGTAAAGGGACATTATAGTACTGATACAGGTACTCAATAAAACAGTAAAGGGACATTATAGTACTGATACAGGTACTCAATAAAAGGACACCGTGTATATAGTACTGATACAGGCATCTCAATAACACAGTAAAGGGACACCGTGTATACAGTTCTGATACAGGTACTGAATAAAACAGTAAAGGGACACCGTGTATATAGTACTGATACAGGTACTCAATAAAACAGTAAAGGGACACCGTGTATACAGTTCTGATACAGGTACTCAATAAAACAGTAAAGGGACACCGTGTATATAGTACTGATACAGGTACTCAATAAAACAGTAAAGGGACACCGTGTATATAGTACTGATACAGGTACTCAATAAAACAGTAAAGTGACACCGTGTATATAGTACTGATACAGGCAACTCAATAAAACAGTAAAGGGACACCGTGTATATAGTAATGATACAGGTACTCAATAAAACAGTAAAGGGACACCGTGTATATAGTACTGATACAGGCATCTCAATAAAACTGTAAAGGGACACCGTGTATATAGTACTGATACAGATACTCAATAAAACAGTAAAGGGACATCGTGTATATAGTACTGATACAGGCATCTCAATAAAACAGTAAAGGGACATCGTGTATACAGTTCTGATACAGGTACTCAATAAAACAGTAATGGGACACCGTGTATATAGTACTGATACAGGTACTCAATAAAACAGTAAAGGGACACCGTGTATATAGTACTGATACAGGCATCTCAATAAAACAGTAAAGGGACACCGTGTATATAGTACTGATACAAGCATCTCAATAAAACAGTACAGGGACACCGTGTATATAGTACTGCTACAGGTACTCAATAAAACAGTAAGGGGACACCGTGTATATAGTACTGATACAGGTAATCAATAAAACAGTAAAGGGACATTGTATATATAGTACTGATACAGGCATCTCAATAAAACAGTAAAGGGACACCGTGTATATAGTACTGATACAGGTACTCAATAAAACAGTAAAGGGACACCGCGTATATAGTACTGATACAGGTACTCAATAAAACAGTAAAGGGACACCGTGTATATAGTACTGATACAGGTACTCAATAAAACAGTAAAGGGAAATTGTATATATAGTACTGATACAGGCATCTAAATAAAACAGTAAAGGGACACCGTGTATATAGTACTGATACAGGTACTCAATAAAACAGTACAGGGACACCGTGTATACAGTACTGATACAGGCAACTCAATAAAACAGTAAAGGGACACCGTGTTTATAGTACTAAAACAGGTACTCAATAAAACAGTAAAGGGACACCGTGTATATAGTACTGATACAGGCATCTCAATAAAACAGTAAAGGAACACCGTGTATATAGTACTGATACAGGCATCTCAATAAAACAGTAAAGGGACACCGTGTATATAGTACTGATACAGGTACTCAATAAACAGTAAAGGGACATTATAGTACTGATACATGTACTCAATAAAACAGTAAAGGGACATTATAGTACTGATACAGGTACTCAATAAAACAGTAAAGGGACATTATAGTACTGATACAGGTACTCAATAAAACAGTAAAGGGACATTATAGTACTGATACAGGTACTCAATAAAAGGACACCGTGTATATAGTACTGATACAGGCATCTCAATAACACAGTAAAGGGACACCGTGTATACAGTTCTGATACAGGTACTGAATAAAACAGTAAAGGGACACCGTGTATATAGTACTGATACAGGCATCTCAATAAAACAGTAAAGGGACACCGTGTATACAGTTCTGATACAGGTACTCAATAAAACAGTAAAGGGACACCGTGTATATAGTACTGATACAGGTACTCAATAAAACAGTAAAGGGACACCGTGTATATAGTACTGATACAGGTACTCAATAAAACAGTAAAGGGACACCGTGTATATAGTACTGATACAGGCAACTCAATAAAACAGTAAAGGGACACCGTGTATATAGTACTGATACAGGTACTCAATAAAACAGTAAAGGGACATCGTGTATATAGTACTGATACAGGCATCTCAATAAAACAGTAAAGGGACATCGTGTATACAGTTCTGATACAGGTACTCAATAAACAGTAATGGGACACCGTGTATATAGTACTGATACAGGTACTCAATAAAACAGTAAAGGGACACCGTGTATATAGTACTGATACAGGCATCTCATTAAAACAGTAAAGGGACACCGTGTATATAGTACTGATACAAGCATCTCAATAAAACAGTACAGGGACACCATGTATATAGTACTGATACAGGCATCTCAATAAAACAGTAAAGGGACACCGTGTATATAGTACTGATACAGGCATCTCAATAAAACAGTAAAGGGACACCGCGTATATAGTACTGATACAGGTACTCAATAAAACAGTAAGGGGACACCGTGTATATAGTACTGATACAGGTACTCAATAAAACAGTAAAGGGACACCGCGTATATAGTACTGATACAGGCATCTCAATAAAACAGTAAAGGGACATTGTATATATAGTACTGATACAGGCATCTCAATAAAACAGTAAAGGGACACCGTGTATATAGTACTGATACAGGTACTCAATAAAACAGTAAAGGGACACCGCGTATATAGTACTGATACAGGTACTCAATAAAACAGTAAAGGGACACCGTGTATATAGTACTGATACAGGTACTCAATAAAACAGTAAAGGGAAATTGTATATATAGTACTGATACAGGCATCTAAATAAAACAGTAAAGGGACACCGTGTATATAGTACTGATACAGGTACTCAATAAAACAGTAAAGGGACACCGTGTATATAGTACTGATACAGGCATCTCAATAAAACAGTACAGGGACACCGTGTATACAGTACTGATACAGGCAACTCAATAAAACAGTAAAGGGACACCGTGTTTATAGTACTAATACAGGTACTCAATAAAACAGTAAAGGGACACCGTGTATATAGTACTGATACAGGCATCTCAATAAAACACTAAACGGACATCGTGTATATAGTACTGATACAGGTACTCAATAAAACAGTAAAGGAACACCGTGTATACAGTACTGATACAGGCAACTCAATAAAACAGTAAAGGGACACCGTGTTTATAGTACTAATACAGGTACTCAATAAAACAGTAAAGGGACACCGTGTATATAGTACTGATACAGGCATCTCAATAAAACACTAAACGGACACCGTGTATATAGTACTGATACAGGAATCTCAATAAAACAGTAAAGGAACACCGTGTATACAGTACTGATACAGGCAACTTAATAAAACAGTAAAGGAACATTGTATATATGGTACTGATACAGGCAACTCAATAAAACAGTAAAGGGACACCGTGTTTATAGTACTAATACAGGTACTCAATAAAACAGTATATGGACACCGTGTTTATAGTACTGATACAGGCATCTCAATAAAACAGTAAAGGGACACCGTGTATATAGTACTGATACAGATACTCAATAAAACAGTAAAGGGACACCGTGTATATAGTACTCATACAGGCATCTCAATAAAACAGTAAAGGGACACCGTGTTTATAGTACTAACATAGGTACTCAATAAAACAGTATAGGGACACCGTGTTTATAGTACTAATACAGGTACTCAATAAAACAGTATAGGGACACCGTGTATATAGTACTGATACAGGTACTCAATAAAACAGTAAAGGGAAATTGTATATATAGTACTGATTCAGGCATCTAAATAAAACAGTAAAGGGACACCGTGTATATAGTACTGATACAGGCATCTCAATAAAACAGTAAAGGGACACCGTGTATATAGTACTGATACAGGTACTCAATAAAACAGTAAAGGGACACCGTGTTTACAGTATTGATACAGGCATCTCAATAAAACAGTAAAGGAACACCGTGTATATAGTACTGACACAGGCATCTCAATAAAACAGTAAAGGGACACCGTGTATATAGTACTGATACAGGCATCTCAATAAAACAGTAAAGGGACACCGTGTATATAGTACTGATACAGGCATCTAAATAAACAGTAAAGGGACACTGTGTATATAGTACTGATACAGGCATCTCAATAAAACAGTAAAGGAACATCGTGTGTACAGTACTGATACAGGCATCTCAATAAAACAGTAAAGGGACACCGTGTATATAGTACTGATACAGGTACTCAATAAAACAGTAAGGGACACCGTGTATATATTAATGATACAGGTACTCAATAAAACAGTAAAGGGACACCGTGTATATATTAATGATACAGGTACTCAATAAAACAGTAAAGGGACACCGTGTATATAGTACTGATACAGGCATCTCAATAAAACAGTAAAGGGACACCGTGTATATAGTACTGATACAGGTACTCAATAAAACAGTAAGGGGACACCGTGTACATATTAATGATACAGGTACTCAATAAAACAGTAAAGGGACACCGTGTATATAGTACTGATACAGGCATCTCAATAAAACAGTAAAGGGACACCGTGTATATAGTTCTGATACAGGTACTCAATAAAACAGTAAAGGGACACCGTGTATATAGTACTGATACAGGCATCTCAATAAAACAGTAAAGGGACACCGCGTATATAGTACTGATACAGGCATCTCAATAAAACAGTAAAGGGACATTGTATATATAGTACTGATACAGGCATCTCAATAAAACAGTAAAGGGACACAGTGTATATAGTACTGATACAGGCAACTCAATAAAACAGTAAAGGGACACCGTGTATATAGTACTGATACAGGCATCTAAATAAAACACAAAACGGACATCGTGTATATAGTACTGATACAGGTACTCAATAAAACAGTAAAGGGACACCGTGTATATAGTACTGATACAGGTACTCAATAAAACAGTAAAGGGACACCGTGTATACAGTTCTGATACAGGTACTCAATAAAACAGTAAAGGGACACCGTGTATATAGTACTGATACAGGTACTCAATAAAACAGTAAAGGGACACCGTGTATATAGTACTGATACAGGTACTCAATAAAACAGTAAAGGGACACCGTGTATATAGTACTGATACAGGCAACTCAATAAAACAGTAAAGGGACACCGTGTATATAGTACTGATACAGGTACTCAATAAAACAGTAAAGGGACATCGTGTATATAGTACTGATACAGGCATCTCAATAAAACAGTAAAGGGACATCGTGTATACAGTTCTGATACAGGTACTCAATAAAACAGTAATGGGACACCGTGTATATAGTACTGATACAGGTACTCAATAAAACAGTAAAGGGACACCGTGTATATAGTACTGATACAGGCATCTCATTAAAACAGTAAAGGGACACCGTGTATATAGTACTGATACAAGCATCTCAATAAAACAGTACAGGGACACCATGTATATAGTACTGATACAGGCATCTCAATAAAACAGTAAAGGGACACCGTGTATATAGTACTGATACAGGCATCTCAATAAAACAGTAAAGGGACACCGCGTATATAGTACTGATACAGGTACTCAATAAAACAGTAAGGGGACACCGTGTATATAGTACTGATACAGGTACTCAATAAAACAGTAAAGGGACACCGCGTATATAGTACTGATACAGGCATCTCAATAAAACAGTAAAGGGACATTGTATATATAGTACTGATACAGGCATCTCAATAAAACAGTAAAGGGACACCCTGTATATAGTACTGATACAGGTACTCAATAAAACAGTAAAGGGACACCGCGTATATAGTACTGATACAGGTACTCAATAAAACAGTAAAGGGACACCGTGTATATAGTACTGATACAGGTACTCAATAAAACAGTAAAGGGAAATTGTATATATAGTACTGATACAGGCATCTAAATAAAACAGTAAAGGGACACCGTGTATATAGTACTGATACAGGTACTCAATAAAACAGTAAAGGGACACCGTGTATATAGTACTGATACAGGCATCTCAATAAAACAGTACAGGGACACCGTGTATACAGTACTGATACAGGCAACTCAATAAAACAGTAAAGGGACACCGTGTTTATAGTACTAATACAGGTACTCAATAAAACAGTAAAGGGACACCGTGTATATAGTACTGATACAGGCATCTCAATAAAACACTAAACGGACATCGTGTATATAGTACTGATACAGGTACTCAATAAAACAGTAAAGGAACACCGTGTATACAGTACTGATACAGGCAACTCAATAAAACAGTAAAGGGACACCGTGTTTATAGTACTAATACAGGTACTCAATAAAACAGTAAAGGGACACCGTGTATATAGTACTGATACAGGCATCTCAATAAAACACTAAACGGACACCGTGTATATAGTACTGATACAGGAATCTCAATAAAACAGTAAAGGAACACCGTGTATACAGTACTGATACAGGCAACTCAATAAAACAGTAAAGGAACATTGTATATATAGTACTGATACAGGCATCTCAATAAAACAGTAAAGGGACACCGTGTTTATAGTACTAATACAGGTACTCAATAAAACAGTATATGGACACCGTGTTTATAGTACTGATACAGGCATCTCAATAAAACAGTAAAGGGACACCGTGTATATAGTACTGATACAGATACTCAATAAAACAGTAAAGGGACACCGTGTATATAGTACTCATACAGGCATCTCAATAAAACAGTAAAGGGACACCGTGTTTATAGTACTAACATAGGTACTCAATAAAACAGTATAGGGACACCGTGTTTATAGTACTAATACAGGTACTCAATAAAACAGTATAGGGACACCGTGTATATAGTACTGATACAGGTATTCAATAAAACAGTAAAGGGAAATTGTATATATAGTACTGATTCAGGCATCTAAATAAAACAGTAAAGGGACACCGTGTATATAGTACTGATACAGGCATCTCAATAAAACAGTAAAGGGACACCGTGTATATAGTACTGATACAGGTACTCAATAAAACAGTAAAGGGACACCGTGTTTACAGTATTGATACAGGCATCTCAATAAAACAGTAAAGGAACACCGTGTATATAGTACTGACACAGGCATCTCAATAAAACAGTAAAGGGACACCGTGTATATAGTACTGATACAGGCATCTCAATAAAACAGTAAAGGGACACCGTGTATATAGTACTGATACAGGCATCTAAATAAACAGTAAAGGGACACTGTGTATATAGTACTGATACAGGCATCTCAATAAAACAGTAAAGGAACATCGTGTGTACAGTACTGATACAGGCATCTCAATAAAACAGTAAAGGGACACCGTGTATATAGTACTGATACAGGTACTCAATAAAACAGTAAGGGACACCGTGTATATATTAATGATACAGGTACTCAATAAAACAGTAAAGGGACACCGTGTATATATTAATGATACAGGTACTCAATAAAACAGTAAAGGGACACCGTGTATATAGTACTGATACAGGCATCTCAATAAAACAGTAAAGGGACACCGTGTATATAGTACTGATACAGGTACTCAATAAAACAGTAAGGGGACACCGTGTACATATTAATGATACAGGTACGCAATAAAACAGTAAAGGGACACCGTGTATATAGTACTGATACAGGCATCTCAATAAAACAGTAAAGGGACACCGTGTATATAGTTCTGATACAGGTACTCAATAAAACAGTAAAGGGACACCGTGTATATAGTACTGATACAGGCATCTCAATAAAACAGTAAAGGGACACCGCGTATATAGTACTGATACAGGCATCTCAATAAAACAGTAAAGGGACATTGTATATATAGTACTGATACAGGCATCTCAATAAAACAGTAAAGGGACATCGTGTATATAGTACTGATACAGGTACTCAATAAAACAGTAAAGGGACATTGTATATATAGTACTGATACAGGCATCTCAATAATACAGTAAAGGGACACAGTGTATATAGTACTGATACAGGCAACTCAATAA
The DNA here is from genome assembly GCA_947623455.1 of Mimachlamys varia. Taxonomy (NCBI): domain Eukaryota; kingdom Metazoa; phylum Mollusca; class Bivalvia; order Pectinida; family Pectinidae; genus Mimachlamys; species Mimachlamys varia. The sequence goes on from OX392545.1 coordinate 33,985,073, forward strand.
AACAGTAAAGGGACACCGTGTATATAGTACTGATACAGGCATCTAAATAAAACACAAAACGGACATCGTGTATATAGTACTGATACAGGTACTCAATAAAATAGTAAAGGGACACCGTGTATATAGTACTGATACAGGTACTCAATAAAACAGTAAAGGGACACCGCGTATATAGTACTGATACAGGTACTCAATAAAACAGTAAAGGGACACCGCGTATATAGTACTGATACAGGTACTCAATAAAACAGTAAGGGGACAGCGTGTATATAGTACTGATACAGGTACTCAATAAAACAGTAAAGGGACACCGCGTATATAGTACTGATACAGGCATCTCAATAAAACAGTAAAGGGACATTGTATATATAGTACTGATACAGGCATCTCAATAAAACAGTAAAGGGACACCGTGTATATAGTACTGATACAGGTACTCAATAAAACAGTAAAGGGACACCGCGTATATAGTACTGATACAGGTACTCAATAAAACAGTAAAGGGACACCGTGTATATAGTACTGATACAGGTACTCAATAAAACAGTAAAGGGAAATTGTATATATAGTACTGATACAGGCATCTAAATAAAACAGTAAAGGGACACCGTGTATATAGTACTGATACAGGTACTCAATAAAACAGTAAAGGGACACCGTGTATATAGTACTGATACATGCATCTCAATAAAACAGTACAGGGACACCGTGTATACAGTACTGATACAGGCAACTCAATAAAACAGTAAAGGGACACCGTGTTTATATTACTAATACAGGTACTCAATAAAACAGTAAAGGGACACCGTGTATATAGTACTGATACAGGCATCTCAATAAAACACTAAACGGACATCGTGTATAAAGTACTGATACAGGTACTCAATAAAACAGTAAAGGAACACCGTGTATACAGTACTGATACAGGCAACTCAATAAAACAGTAAAGGGACACCGTGTTTATAGTACTAATACAGGTACTCAATAAAACAGTAAAGGGACACCGTGTATATAGTACTGATACAGGCATCTCAATAAAACACTAAACGGACACCGTGTATATAGTACTGATACAGGAATCTCAATAAAACAGTAAAGGAACACCGTGTATACAGTACTGATACAGGCAACTCAATAAAACAGTAAAGGAACATTGTATATATAGTACTGATACAGGCATCTCAATAAAACAGTAAAGGGACACCGTGTTTATAGTACTAATACAGGTACTCAATAAAACAGTATATGGACACCGTGTTTATAGTACTGATACAGGCATCTCAATAAAACAGTAAAGGGACACCGTGTATATAGTACTGATACAGATACTCAATAAAACAGTAAAGGGACACCGTGTATATAGTACTCATACAGGCATCTCAATAAAACAGTAAAGGGACACCGTGTTTATAGTACTAACATAGGTACTCAATAAAACAGTATAGGGACACCGTGTTTATAGTACTAATACAGGTACTCAATAAAATAGTATAGGGACACCGTGTATATAGTACTGATACAGGTACTCAATAAAACAGTAAAGGGAAATTGTATATATAGTACTGATACAGGCATCTAAATAAAACAGTAAAGGGACACCGTGTATATAGTACTGATACAGGCATCTCAATAAAACAGTAAAGGGACACCGTGTATATAGTACTGATACAGGTACTCAATAAAACAGTAAAGGGACACCGTGTTTACAGTATTGATACAGGCATCTCAATAAAACAGTAAAGGAACACCGTGTATATAGTACTGACACAGGCATCTCAATAAAACAGTAAAGGGACACCGTGTATATAGTACTGATACAGGCATCTCAATAAAACAGTAAAGGGACACCGTGTATATAGTACTGATACAGGCATCTCAATAAAACAGTAAAGGAACATCGTGTGTACAGTACTGATACAGGCATCTCAATAAAACAGTAAAGGGACACCGTGTATATAGTACTGATACAGGTACTCAATAAAACAGTAAGGGACACCGTGTATATATTAATGATACAGGTACTCAATAAAACAGTAAAGGGACACCGTGTATATATTAATGATACAGGTACTCAATAAAACAGTAAAGGGACACCGTGTATATAGTACTGATACAGGCATCTCAATAAAACAGTAAAGGGACACCGTGTATATAGTACTAATACAGGTACTCAATAAAACAGTAAGGGGACACCGTGTACATATTAATGATGCAGGTACTCAATAAAACAGTAAAGGGACACCGTGTATATAGTACTGATACAGGCATCTCAATAAAACAGTAAAGGAACACCGTGTATATAGTTCTGATACAGGTACTCAATAAAACAGTAAAGGGACACCGTGTATATAGTACTGATACAGGCATCTCAATAAAACAGTAAAGGGACACCGCGTATATAGTACTGATACAGGTACTCAATAAAACAGTAAAGGGACACCGCGTATATAGTACTGATACAGGTACTCAATAAAACAGTAAAGGGACATTGTATATATAGTACTGATACAGGCATCTCAATAAAACAGTAAAGGGACACAGTGTATATAGTACTGATACAGGCATCTCAATAAAATAGTAAAGGGACACCGTGTATATAGTACTGATACAGGCATCTCAATAAAACAGTAAAGGGACATCGTGTATATAGTACTGATACAGGTACTCAATAAAACAGTAAAGGGACACAGTGTATATAGTACTGATACAGGCATCTCAATAAAACAGTAAAGGGACATTGTATATATAGTACTGATACAGGCATCTCAATAAAACAGTAAAGGGACACAGTGTATATAGTACTGATACAGGCATCTCAATAAAACAGTAAAGGGACATCGTGTATATAGTACTGATACAGGCAACTCCATAAAACAGTAAAGGGACACCGTGTATATAGTACTGATACAGGCATCTAAATAAAACACTAAACGGACATCGTGTATATAGTACTGATACAGGTACTCAATAAAATAGTAAAGGGACACCGTGTATATAGTACTGATACAGGTACTCAATAAAACAGTAAAGGGACACCGCGTATATAGTACTGATACAGGTACTCAATAAAACAGTAAAGGGACACCGCGTATATAGTACTGATACAGGTACTCAATAAAACAGTAAAGGGACACCGTGTATATAGTACTGATACAGGCATCTAAATAAAACAGTAAAGGGACACAGTGTATATAGTACTGATACAGGCAACTCAATAAAACAGTAAAGGGACACCGTGTATATAGTACTGATACAGGCATCTAAATAAAACACTAAACGGACATCGTGTATATAGTACTGATACAGGTACTCAATAAAACAGTAAAGGGACACCGTGTATATAGTACTGATACAGATACTCAATAAAACAGTAAAGGGACACCGTGTATATAGTACTGATACAGGCATCTCAATAAAACAGTAAAGGGACACCGTGTATATAGTACTGATACAGGCATCTCAATAAAACAGTAAAGGGACACCGTGTATATAGTACTGATACAGGCATCTCAATAAAACAGTAAAGGAACACCGTGTATATAGTACTGATACAGGCATCTCAATAAAACAGTACATGGACACCGTGTATACAGTACTGATACAGGCAACTCAATAAAACAGTAAAAAGGGACACCGTGTTTATAGTACTAATACAGGTACTCAATAAAACAGTAAAGGGACACCGTGTATATAGTACTGATACAGGCATCTCAATAAAACACTAAACGGACACCGTGTATATAGTACTGATACAGGCATCTCAATAAAACAGTAAAGGAACACCGTGTATACAGTACTGATACAGGCAACTTAATAAAACATTAAAGGAACATTGTATATATAGTACTGATACAGGCATCTCAATAAAACAGTAAAGGGACACCGTGTTTATAGTACTAATACAGGTACTCAATAAAACAGTATAGGGACACCGTGTTTATAGTAATGATACAGGCATCTCAATAAAACAGTAAAGGGACACCGTGTATATAGTACTGATACAGGTACTCAATAAAACAGTAAAGGGACACCGTGTATATAGTACTGATACAGGCAACTCAATAAAACAGTAAAGGGACACCGTGTATATAGTACTGATACAGGTACTCAATAAAACAGTAATGGGACACCGTGTATATAGTACTGATACAGGTACTCAATAAAACAGTAAAGGGACACCGTGTATATAGTACTGCTACAGGCATCTCATTAAAACAGTAAAGGGACACCGTGTATATAGTACTGATACAAGCATCTCAATAAAACAGTACAGGGACACCGTGTATATAGTACTGATACAGGTACTCAATAAAACAGTAAGGGGACACCGTGTATATAGTACTGATACAGGTACTCAATAAAACAGTAAAGGGACACCGCGTATATAGTACTGATACAGGCATCTCAATAAAACAGTAAAGGGACATTGTATATATAGTACTGATACAGGCATCTCAATAAAACAGTAAAGGGACACCGTGTATATAGTACTGATACAGGTACTCAATAAAACAGTAAAGGGACACCGCGTATATAGTACTGATACAGGTACTCAATAAAACAGTAAAGGGACACCGTGTATATAGTACTGATAAAGGTACTCAATAAAACAGTAAAGGGAATATGTATATATAGTACTGATACAGGCATCTAAATAAAACAGTAAAGGGACACCGTGTATATAGTACTGATACAGGCATCTCAATAAAACAGTAAAGGGACACCGTGTTTATAGTACTAATACAGGTACTCAATAAAACAGTAAAGGGAAATTGTATATATAGTACTGATACAGGCATCTAAATAAAACAGTAAAGGGACACCGCGTATATAGTACTGATACAGGTACTCAATAAAACAGTAAAGGGACACCGTGTATATAGTACTGATACAGGTACTCAATAAAACAGTAAAGGGAAATTGTATATATAGTACTGATACAGGCATCTAAATAAAACAGTAAAGGGACACCGTGTATATAGTACTGATACAGATACTCAATAAAACAGTAAAGGGACACCGTGTATATAGTACTGATACAGGTACTCAATAAAACAGTAAAGGGACACCGTGTATATAGTACTGATACAGATACTTAATAAAACAGTAAAGGGACACCGTGTATATAGTACTCATACAGGCATCTCAATAAAACAGTAAAGGGACACCGTGTTTATAGTACTAACATAGGTACTCAATAAAACAGTATAGGGACACCGTGTTTATAGTACTAATACAGGTACTCAATAAAACAGTATAGGGACACCGTGTATATAGTACTGATACAGGTACTCAATAAAACAGTAAAGGGAAATTGTATATATAGTACTGATACAGGCATCTAAATAAAACAGTAAAGGGACACCGTGTATATAGTACTGATACAGGCATCTCAATAAAACAGTAAAGGGACACCGTGTATATAGTACTGGTACAGGTACTCAATAAAACAGTAAAGGGACACCGTGTTTACAGTATTGATACAGGCATCTCAATAAAACAGTAAAGGAACACCGTGTATATAGTACTGACACAGGCATCTCAATAAAACAGTAAAGGGACACCGTGTATATAGTACTGATACAGGCATCTCAATAAAACAGTAAAGGGACACCGTGTATATAGTACTGATACAGGCATCTAAATAAACAGTAAAGGGACACTGTGTATATAGTACTGATACAGGCATCTCAATAAAACAGTAAAGGAACATCGTGTGTACAGTACTGATACAGGCATCTCAATAAAACAGTAAAGGGACACCGTGTATATAGTACTGATACAGGTACTCAATAAAACAGTAAGGGACACCGTGTATATATTAATGATACAGGTACTCAATAAAACAGTAAAGGGACACCGTGTATATATTAATGATACAGGTACTCAATAAAACAGTAAAGGGACACCGTGTATATAGTACTGATACAGGCATCTCAATAAAACAGTAAAGGGACACCGTGTATATAGTACTGGTACAGGTACTCAATAAACAGTAAAGGGACACCGTGTATATAGTACTGATACAGGTACTCAATAAAACAATAAGGGGACACCGTGTACATATTAATGATACAGGTACTCAATAAAACAGTAAATGGACACCGTGTATATAGTACTGATACAGGCATCTCAATAAAACAGTAAAGGGACACCGTGTATATAGTTCTGATACAGGTACTCAATAAAACAGTAAAGGGACACCGTGTATATAGTACTGATACAGGCATCTCAATAAAACAGTAAAGGGACACCGCGTATATAGTACTGATACAGGCATCTCAATAAAACAGTAAAGGGATATTGTATATATAGTACTGATACAGGCATCTCAATAAAACAGTAAAGGGACACAGTGTTTATAGTACTGATACAGGCAACTCAATAAAACAGTAAAGGGACACCGTGTATATAGTACTGATACAGGCATCTAAATAAAACACTAAACGGACATCGTGTATATAGTACTGATACAGGTACTCAATAAAATAGTAAAGGGACACCGTGTATATAGTACTGATACAGGTACTCAATAAAACAGTAAAGGGACACCGCGTATATAGTACTGATACAGGTACTCAATAAAACAGTAAAGGGACACCGCGTATATAGTACTGATACAGGTACTCAATAAAACAGTAAAGGGACATTGTATATATAGTACTGATACAGGCATCTAAATAAAACAGTAAAGGGACACAGTGTATATAGTACTGATACAGGCAACTCAATAAAACAGTAAAGGGACACCGTGTATATAGTACTGATACAGGCATCTAAATAAAACACTAAACGGACATCGTGTATATAGTACTGATACAGGTACTCAATAAAACAGTAAAGGGACACCGTGTATATAGTACTGATACAGATACTCAATAAAACAGTAAAGGGACACCGTGTATATAGTACTGATACAGGCATCTCAATAAAACAGTAAAGGGACACCGTGTATATAGTACTGATACAGGTACTCAATAAAACAGTAAAGGGACACCGTGTATACAGTATTGATACAGGCATCTCAATAAAACAGTAAAGGGACACCGTGTATATATTAATGATACAGGTACTCAATAAAACAGTAAAGGGACACCGTGTATATAGTACTGATACAGGTACTCAATAAAACAGTAAAGGGACACCGTGTATATAGTACTGATACAGGTACTCAACAAGCTAATTCGTGGAATTTATGTCCCCCGCTTCAGGGCCACTTGGGGGGAAACATCATGTGCGTAGAGTTCTGGCATTTTGTACATGATGCCTATATTTCATGATAAAAAGGGGGATAACTCCGTAAAATACGCGCGGAATTTCACGAAAATCGAACTCATTCGAGATACTTAAATAATAAGTATCCTCAACAAGTTTGATGAAAATCGAATTATTCCTTCAAAAGATAGAGCACGGAAAGCAATTTTTTGTACATAATGCTTTCATTTGGCAATGAAAGGGACAAAACTCTGTCGGATTCCAAAGAAAGTTGAGATACGACATCCAAACCCGTAATATATGTTAAACATCATTACCTTATATAATATTCTACAGAATTTAAAGTGAATTAAATAAAAAACATAAGAGTTATGGCATTTTGTACATGATGCCTATATTTGGTGATAAAAGAGGGATAACTCCATAAAATATGCGCGGAATTTCACGAAAATCGAACTCATCCGAGGTACTTGGATGATAAGTATCCTGACCAAGTTTAATGAAAATCGGATTATTCCTTCAAAAGATAGAGCACGGAAACGAAGTGTGACAGACAGACGGACAGAGGGAGGCAATGAAAGGGACAAAACTCTGTCGGATTCCAAAGAAAGTTGAGATACGACATCCAAACCCGTAATATATGTTAAACATCATTACCTTATATAATATTCTACAGAATTTAAAGTGAATTAAATAAAAAACATAAGAGTTATGGCATTTTGTACATGATGCCTATATTTGGTGATAAAAGGGGGATAACTCCATAAAATATGCGCGGAATTTCACGAAAATCGAACTCATCCGAGGTACTTGGATGATAAGTATCCTGACCAAGTTTAATGAAAATCGGATTATTCCTTCAAAAGATAGAGCACGGAAACGAAGTGTGACAGACAGACAGAGGGACGGACGGAGGGACGGACAGAGGGACGGACAGACGGACGGACGGACGGACAAACCCAAATCAATATCCCCCGTTCCTCCGGAAGCGGGGGACAATAAAACAGTAAGGGGACACCGTGTACATATTAATGATACAGGTACTCAATAAAACAGTAAAGGGACACCGTGTATATATTAATGATACAGGTACTCAATAAAACAGTAAGGGGACACCGTGTATATAGTACTGATACAGGCATCTAAATAAAACACTAAACGGACATCGTGTATATAGTACTGATACAGGTACTCAATAAAATAGTAAAGGGACACCGTGTATATAGTACTGATAGAGGTACTCAATAAAACAGTATAGGGACACCGTGTTTATAGTACTAATACAGGTACTCAATAAAACAGTATAGGGACACCGTGTATATAGTACTGATACAGGTACTCAATAAAACAGTAAAGGGAAATTGTATATATAGTACTGATACAGGCATCTAAATAAAACAGTAAAGGGACACCGTGTATATAGTACTGATACAGGCATCTCAATAAAACAGTAAAGGGACACCGTTTATATAGTACTGATACAGGCATCTCAATAAAACAGTAAAGGGACACCGTGTATATAGTACTGATACAGGCATCTAAATAAACAGTAAAGGGACACTGTATATATAGTACTGATACAGGCATCTCAATAAAACAGTAAAGGAACATCGTGTGTACAGTTCTGATACAGGTACTCAATAAAACAGTAAGGGACACCGTGTATATATTACTGATACAGGTACTCAATAAAACAGTAAAGGGATACCGTGTATATATTAATGATACAGGTACTCAATAAAACAGTAAAGGGACACCGTGTATATAGTACTGATACAGGTACTCAATAAAACAGTAAAGGGACACCGTGTATATAGTACTGATACAGGTACTCAATAAAACAGTAAGGGGACACCGTGTACATATTAATGATACAGGTACTCAATAAAACAGTAAAGGGACACCGTGTATATATTAATGATACAGGTACTCAATAAAACAGTAAGGGGACACCGTGTATATATTAATGATACAGGTACTCAAAAAAACAGTAAAGGGACACCGTGTATATAGTACTGATACAGGCATCTCAATAAAACAGTAAAGGGACACCGTGTATAAAGTACTGATACAGGTACTCAATAAAACAGTAAGGGGACACCGTGTACATATTAATGATACAGGTACTCAATAAAACAGTAAAGGGACACCGTGTATATAGTACTGATACAGGCATCTCAATAAAACAGTAAAGGGACACCGTGTATATAGTTCTGATACAGGTACTCAATAAAACAGTAAAGGGACATTGTATATATAGTACTGATACAGGCATCTCAATAAAACAGTAAAGGGACACAGTGTATATAGTACTGATACAGGCAACTCAATAAAACAGTAAAGGGACACCGTGTATATAGTACTGATACAGGCATCTAAATAAAACACTAAACGGACATCGTGTATATAGTACTGATACAGGTACTCAATAAAATAGTAAAGGGACACCGTGTATATAGTACTGATACAGGTACTCAATAAAACAGTAAAGGGACACCGCGTATATAGTACTGATACAGGTACTCAATAAAACAGTAAAGGGACACCGCGTATATAGTACTGATACAGGTACTCAATAAAACAGTAAAGGGACATTGTATATATAGTACTGATACAGGCATCTAAATAAAACAGTAAAGGGACACAGTGTATATAGTACTGATACAGGCATCTAAATAAAACACTAAACGGACATCGTGTATATAGTACTGATACAGGTACTCAATAAAACAGTAAAGGGACACCGTGTATATAGTAATGATACAGGCATCTCAATAAAACAGTAAAGGGACACCGTGTTTATAGTACTAATACAGGTACTCAATAAAACAGTATAGGGACACCGTGTTTATAGTACTAATACAGGTACTCAATAAAACAGTAAAGGGACAGCGCGTATATAGTACTGATACAGGTACTCAATAAAACAGTAAAGGGACACCGTGTATATAGTACTGATACAGGCATCTCAATAAAACAGTACAGGGACACCGTGTATACAGTACTGATACAGGCAACTCAATAAAACAGTAAAGGGACACCGTGTTTATAGTACTGATACAGGCATCTCAATAAAACAGTAAAGGGACACCGTGTATATAGTACTGATACAGGTACTCAATAAAACAGTAAAGGGACACCGTGTATATAGTAATGATACAGGCATCTCAATAAAACAGTAAAGGGACACCGTGTTTATAGTACTAATACAGGTACTCAATAAAACAGTATAGGGACACCGTGTTTATAGTACTAATACAGGTACTCAATAAAACAGTAAAGGGACAGCGCGTATATAGTACTGATACAGGTACTCAATAAAACAGTAAAGGGACATTGTATATATAGTACTGATACAGGCATCTAAATAAAACAGTAAAGGGACACCGTGTTTATAGTACTGATACAGGTACTCAATAAAATAGTAAAGGGACACCGTGTATATAGTACTGATACAGGTACTCAATAAAACAGTAAAGGGACACCGTGTATATAGTACTGATACAGGTACTCAATAAAATAGTAAAGGGACACCGTGTATATAGTACTGATACAGGTACTCAATAAAACAGTAAAGGGACACCGTGTACATAGTACTGATACAGGTACTCAATAAAACAGTAAAGGGACACCGTGTATATAGTACTGATACAGGTACTCAATAAAACAGTAAAGGGACACCGTGTATATAGTACTGATACAGGTACTCAATAAAATAGTAAAGGGACACCGTGTATATAGTACTGATACAGGCAACTCAATAAAACAGTAAAGGGACACCGTGTATATAGTACTGATACAGGCATCTCAATAACACAGTAAAGGGACACCGTGTTTATAGCACTAATACAGGTATTCAATAAAACAGTAAAGGGACACCGTGTATATAGTACTGATACAGGCAACTCAATAAAACAGTAAAGGGACACCGTGTTTATAGTACTAATACAGGTATTCAATAAAACAGTAAAGGGACACCGTGTATATAGTACTGATACAGGCATCTCAATAAAACAGTAAAGGAACACCGTGTTTATAGTACTAATACAGGTATTCAATAAAACAGTAAAGGGACACCGTGTTTATAGTACTAATCCAGGTATTCAATAAAACAGTAAAGGAACACCGTGTATATAGTAATGATACAGGCATCTCAATAAAACAGTAAAGGGACACCGTGTATATAATACTGATACAGGTACTCAATAAAACAGTAAAGGGACACCGTGTTTATAGTACTAATACAGGTATTCAATAAAACAGTAAAGGGACACCGTGTATATAGTACTGATACAGGCAACTCAATAAAACAGTAAAGGGACACCGTGTTTATAGTACTAATACAGGTATTCAATAAAACAGTAAAGGGACACCGTGTATATAGTACTGATACAGGCATCTCAATAAAACAGTAAAGGAACACCGTGTATATAGTACTAATACAGGTATTCAATAAAACAGTAAAGGGACACCGTGTTTATAGTACTAATCCAGGTATTCAATAAAACAGTAAAGGGACACCGTGTATATAGTAATGATACAGGCATCTCAATAAAACAGTAAAGGAACACCGTGTATATAGTACTGATACAGGCATCTCAATAAAACAGTACAGGGACACCGTGTATACAGTACTGATACAGGCAACTCAATAAAACAGTAAAGGGACACCGTGTTTATAGTACTAATACAGGTATTCAATAAAACAGTAAAGGGACACCGTGTATATAGTACTGATACAGTCATCTCAATAAAACAGTATAGGGACACCGTGTTTATAGTACTAATACAGGTACTCAATAAAACAGTAAAGGGACACCGTGTATATAGTACTGATACAGGCATCTCAATAAAACACTAAACGGACACCGTGTATATAGTACTGATACAGGCATCTCAATAAAACAGTAAAGGAACACCGTGTATATAGTACTGATACAGGCATCTCAATAAAACAGTAAAGGAACACCGTGTATATAGTACTGATACAGGCATCTCAATAAAACAGTATAAGGACACCGTGTTTATAGTACTGATACAGTCATCTCAATCAAACAGTAAAGGAACACCGTGTATATAGTACTGATACAGGCATCTCAACAAAACAGTAAAGGAACACCGTGTATATAGTACTGATACAGGCATCTCAATAAAACAGTATAAGGACACCGTGTTTATAGTACTGATACAGGCATCTCAATAAAACAGTAAAGGAACACCGTGTATATAGTACTGATACAGGCATCTCAATAAAACAGTAAAGGAACACCGTTGTATATAGTACTGATACAGGCATCTCAATAAAACAGTATAAGGACACCGTGTTTATAGTACTGATACAGGCATCTCAATAAAACAGTAAAGGGACACCGTGTATATAGGACTGATACAGGCATCTCAATAAAACAGTAAAGGAACACCGTGTATATAGTACTGATACAGGCATCTTAATAAAACAGTATAAGGACACCGTGTTTATAGTACTGATACAGGCATCTCAATAAAACAGTAAAGGGACACAGTATATATAGTACTGATACAGGTACTCAATAAAACAGTAAAGGGACACCGTGTATATAGTACTGATACAGGCATCTCAATAAAACAGTAAAGGGACACCGTGTATATAGTACTGATACAGGCATCTCAATAACACAGTAAAGGGACACAGTATATATAGTACTGATACAGGCATCTCAATAATACAGTAAAGGGACACCGTGTATATAGTACTGATACAGGCAACTCAATAATACAGTAAAGGGACACCGTGTATATAGTACTGATACAGGTACTCAATAATACAGTAAAGGGACACAGTGTATATAGTACTGATACAGGCATTTTAATAATAATACAGTAAAGGGACACCGTGTATATAGTACTGATACAGGAATCTCAATAAAACAGTAAAGGGACACCGTGTATATAGTACTGATACAGGCATCTCAATAAAACAGTAAAGGGACACCGTGTATATAGTACTGATACAGGTATCTCAATAAAACAGTAAAGGGACACCGTGTATATAGTACTGATACAGGTACTCAATAAAACAGTAAAGGGACACCGTGTATATAATACTGATACAGGCATCTCAATAAAACAGTAAAGGGACACCGTGTATATAGTACTGATACAGTCATCTCAATAAAACAGTACAGGGACACCGTGTATATAGTACTGATACAGGTACTCAATAAAACAGTAAAAGGACACCGTGTATATAGTACTAATACAGGCACTCAATAAAACAGTAAAGGGACACCGTGTATATAGTACTGATACAGTCATCTCAATAAAACAGTACAGGGACACCGTGTATATAGTACTGATACAGGTACTCAATAAAACAGTAAAGGGACACCGTGTATATAGTACTGATACAGGTACTCAATAAAACAGTAAAGGGACACCGTGTATATAGTACTGATACAGGCATCTCAATAAAACAGTAAAGGAACACCGTGTTTATAGTGCTGATACAGGCATCTCAATAAAACAGTAAAGGGACACCGTGTATATAGTACTGATACAGTCATCTCAATAAAACAGTAAAGGGACACCGTGTATATAGTACTGATACAGGTACTCAATAAAACAGTAAAGGGACACCGTGTGTATAGTACTGATACAGGTACTCAATAAAACAGTAAAGGGACACCGTGTATATAGTACTGATACAGGCATCTCAATAAAACAGTAAAGGAACACCGTGTTTATAGTGCTGATACAGTCATCTCAAACAAACAGTACAGGGACACCGTGTATATAGTACTGATACAGGCATCTCAATAAAACAGTAAAGGGACACCGTGTATATAGTACTGATACAGGCATCTCAATAAAACAGTAAAGCGACACCGTGTATATAGTACTGATACAGTCATCTCAAAAAAACAGTACAGGGACACCGTGTATATAGTACTGATACAGGCATCTCAAAAAAACAGTACAGGGACACCGTGTATATAGTACTGATACAGGTACTCAATAAAACAGTAAAGGGACAACGTGTATATAGTACTGATACAGGCATTTCAATAAAACAGTAAATGGACATTGTATATAAAGTACTGATACAGGCAACTCAATTAAACAGTAAAGGGACACCATGCATATAGTACTGATACAGGTATCTCAATAAAACAGTGAAGGGACACCGTGTATATAGTACTGATACAGGTATCTCAATAAAACAGTAAAGGGACACCGTGTATATAGTACTGATACAGGCATCTCAATAAAACAGTAAAGGGACACCGTGTATATAGTACTGATACAGGTACTCAATAAAACAGTAAAGGGACACCGTGTATATAGTACTGATACAGGCATTTCAATAAAACAGTAAAGGGACACCGCGTATATAGTACTGATACAGGCATCTCAATAAAACAGTATAGGGACATTGTATATAAAGTACTGATACAGGCAACTCAATAAAACAGTAAAGGGACACCATGCATATAGTACTGATACAGGTATCTCAATAAAACAGTGAAGGGACACCGTGTATATAGTACTGATACAGGCATCTCAATAAAACAGTAAAGGGACACCGTGTATATAGTACTGATACAGGTACTCAATAAAACAGTAAAGTGACACCGTGTATATAGTACTGATACAGTCATCTCAATAAAACAGTAAATGGACACCAAGTATATAGTACTGATACAGGCATCTCAATCAAACAGTAAAGGGACACCGTGTATATAGGACTGATACAGGCATCTCAATAAAACAGTAAAGGGACACCGTGTATATAGTACTGATACAGGTACTCAATAAAACAGTAAAGGGACACCGTGTATATAGTACTGATACAGGCATCTCAATAAAACAGTAAAGGGACACCGTGTATATAGTACTGATACAGGCATCTCAATAAAACAGTACAGGGACACCGTGTATATAGTACTGATACAGGCATCTCAATAAAACAGTAAAGGGACACCGTGTATATAGTACTGATACAGGCATCTCAATCAAACAGTAAATGGACACCGTGTATATAGTACTGATACAGGCATCTCAATAAAACAGTAAAGGGACACAGTGTATATAGTACTGATACAGGCATCTCAATAAAACAGTAAAGGGACACCGTGTATATAGTACTGATACAGGTACTCAATAAAACAGTAAAGGGACACCGTGTATATAGTACTGATACAGGCAACTCAATAAAACATTAAAGGGACATTGTATATAAAGTACTGATACAGGCATCTCAATAAAACAGTAAAGGGACACCGTGTATATAGTACTGATACAGGTACTCAATAAAACAGTAAAGTGACACCGTGTATATAGTACTGATACAGGCAACTCAATAAAACAGTAAAGGGACACCGTGTATACAGTACTGATACAGGTACTCAATAAAACAGTAAAGGGACACCGTGTATATAGTACTGATACAGGCATCTCAATCAAACAGTAAATGGACACCGTGTATATAGTACTGATACAGGCAACTCAATAAAATATTAAAGGGACACCGTGTATATATAATAGGGATAGAGTTAACTAAATAAAACAGAAAAGGAAATTGTATATCTGTAAGCAATTCTTTAAATGATAGACGCTACTGTGCAAATATTTCCATGTGTAATGGCACTAGAAAAAAAAACTCGATCCAAAATCCTTAACTATACCATAATACATACAAATCAAATGAGTGGAACTGTTTTAATGTTAATTAGATATACATGTACCAATATTTGAGGTTAAAACAATCAAATGGTCATACGTTATATGAAGGGTTTTTTTCAAATAATACTAGCATTCAAAACAATTATCAATAAAAACATAAACATAAAAGTGTTAATGACAATTCTACAGTTCAGGGTTTTCATTTTTTAATATGTACATGCGTTTTAAAAATTAAACTGATATTGAAATAGGGTAAGGGACTTAACTCAAATAATAATATAAAACGATTAAATAACATTCTGACTATCTTAACGTTGGCTATTCATTGAAAAATGACAGGTATAAATAAATGTTTAAAGATGGACTACAAAAGGCACGATAATGACATTCGTAAAACACGATAATATTTGTATAACAAAAATGATATGGACATTTGGATAAAGAAAATAATGCTTATTTGCGCTATGACTATGCTAATAATTGACGTAGTGTTAAATTCACGAGCCAAATGAACAGTTATTAGTACCGACGACGTCAACAACAAAGGTCGTTTTGTTCCAGAGCTTACAAAAGGAAATACCACTCCTACTTTACTGCATGACCAGCTGAATCGACTATAGAACAGTAGTCTGTTGGACAACCTTGGAAATCAGATTTTCCTTTTAATTTATTTCTGGGCAGCTTAGCATAGAGGCTGATCTACCGAACATATTGTAACGGTTAGATTCTCAGTCTTTTCCGTATTAAGTGTGGTTGCTTTTATCTAGCGTTTTAAGTTTTTTTAATAAAGTTTTTCTATTTCGTTCTTGTTGTCCATGTGGTGGGAATACAATGCAGGTGTTGGGTATCAACACTTCAATCTTAGCAATACGTACGTGTCATGGGCTTATAGCTGCTTGTCGTGGTAACATAGGGCAGTCCTGAAATGTTTATCAAAGATTGTAAATTATATATATTTACATGTGCATTCTATTACTATATAAACTAAAATGGAGACGTACGATTTAGGAGACAATACAAGTCATCCACCGCGTAACGATAATGACGCCATTCGTATGACATAAACACAACGATGATTCGTCGTCCAAATGGTTGTTACATTGTACACACCTAGAATATGTCATGGCTAAACTGAAGGCACGTTCTGACAACAAAATTTGACCAATCGCAAGGCTTATTTCTGTCTTTTGAAGATTACAAAGGAGCCGCAATTAATTTCAAAACTTGTCAATGTTTACCGTTATGTGAATATGAGAGTCTTTGATGAAAATCAAAAGTCGAAGGTCTTCTTTGTCTCATCAGCTATGTTGCGCATACGGACCCTTCAGTTTTGTCATTATATATTCCAAGGGTGTACAGAGCGTAGGCGAGCGTAACACATGGATACCGATAATGACAAAAGATAGAATGATACAAATGATACATGTGAGTACTTTGCCAATATATCAAAATGAAGAGCCGCCATGTTTGGTTTGAATAATCAAACAATGATGTCACACTTACTGTAACATGCGGGGAAAGGTTGGTCGTTTGTCCACGTGTGAGTTTGGAGGTCACATCTTTTGTTCACGAGGAATTCTCCTGTGGTAAACGCCCAGCCATCCTTACACAGCGCCGTACAAACACTGGAATTACAAGGATGTTTACAATCGATCGATTTTCAACAAAAGTACCCTTTGAAACATATTGAACTTCTATAGAAATTTATCCTAAGAATGCACATTATGGTAGATAAAACAAAAAACTAGCCTTTGCAGTCTTCTTGAAACATGTTCTCACCACACCAAACCTTAAATCACGTTTTAGATGGAATCGCTGTAAGATATTGCCACAGACACTTGTAACTCGAGTCTATGAAAAATTGAGGTTATGGAATATCAAATATTTACAAACATAAACGTTTGTAAATGCTATAAGTTTGGTTTGGTTTTAATTTTTATATGTCCTAATAGTAGGACGGCATCCGGGTTATGCGATGTGGATGCGTCGATTGAGTGCGTGTGTATTTAGGAGGCTGTGGTTTTTTCGTGCAAGCCTTCTGCTTTGGTGATTCACCCTCCATCAATAATGATGTTTATGGGCAAGTCTTGTGTTAGTCCGGATCATTTATCGATTAACGGTGTAGTATGTTGTCAAAGTAAGGAAGGCACCTAGAAGAACACCACACCCGGTCATATTATACAGAAAGCGGTTGATCCAGTCATTGTACTCCCATAATGCTTAGCGTCAAGCAGGTAGTAGTAACCACCATTGTAAGACACTCTGGTATGTCACGTAAAGGCGAAAATAAATAAGAGAATACCGAAGCGTTAACAAAATCATAATTCAAACTCAAAATCGATTAAACCAGGGAGAAATTATTAACAAAGGAAAGATTCAAATGGATACCCTTGCAAAAGTAAAAGAGAATAAGACCAGGTGTTCCGAAATAGTAAGCGTCTTATGCTTCATCGACAACACCCGCCAAGTAAATCTTTGTCACTGGAGAGAGTAGGAAGGAGAAAGCTCAAGATCGAAAAAGAAAGGAAAAGATATCATTCTTTGTCGCCTCTTACAATCATGTAATAGGGGCAGCAGGTACCATTCGTATGACCTACCTGCTTGGCAATCCCTACATGCCGGGCAATATATGATATAAAGGAAAAGCATTGTGATAAGCTATTACATTGGAATGGTCGCATTATCACATAACTGAAATGTCTTCACCAGTTAAAACTATGGGAACATGTCAATAACTTGTATCTTTCGATCGCCGATGAAAATGGTTATTACAAATAGTAAGTCTATATGATAAAGAAATTCAATCGTAGTTTTATAATGATAGGCTACTTAGCGTCTGAGACGCCTGTGTTGTCAACATTAATGACGTCTAATACGCATGGCATATGAAGTGGATGACGTGAGCGCCCCTGGTGTTACCTACAGTGATGTCCCCCTGTCTTCACAGTTAATGACGCCATTTTTCGGAGGCAGCAGTGACGTACAGGTTGGTTCCGGGGTTGTTCCTGTGGAAAACATACTTTATTAATTTTGACAAGAGAGAGAGAGAGAGAAAGAATACCGAAGCATCAACAAAACCATTATCCGAACTCAAAATGGATTTACAAGAGGCACACTTCGAATAAAGGTAATATTAACATAGAGATCCTTAGATCGATTAATAAGTAAACATAACGCAGCTTGTGATATTATCGACGTTATTAACGTTCAATATTGGACGAGCTCTTGATTTCGAATAAAATATTTGCAATCTTTATGTTTTTTCCAATGAGGCCAAGATGGTGACTATAAAACTTGTTTATATTCTTCATTTAATTTTAAAAGAAGTTTTGCATCTATCGCTTAAATGTGTACACGTATTACTTACCTGAGGTAATCGGTAAAGGAGTTGTGTTGCTGATGAAACTTGTGGTAAGAACAGATTCTACAAACAATAACATGAGCTATAAACGTTGAAATAGATGTGACACAGCTAAATAATTTACAGTGATTATATCTGCAATCGATAAACAAAAGATTCTACATAAAAGTACTGTAGCACCAGTTTCATGAACTGACACTGTCTATCACTACTGTATGCCAATTCAATTAAAATGTCATTAAAACCCCATTAAAGTCTCATTAATTATTAATTTTTCATTAAAAGTGCACATTAAATTGTGTTTTTCTGAATTTAATGACTTCCACATATTCCATTAAAACAGAGTTTAATGCCTATTAAAAAGGTATTAAAACAGTCTTTCATGACCATGAAAAACACACTCTATTGGGTTAAATATTTTAATACCCATTAGTTTGTGTTTTTTTCAATTTAAGAGTCATTAATTTGGAATTTAATTGTCATTAAACACATTTTAATGACTATGAAAATATTAGATGTAATTTAATGACCATGAAAAGCATTCATTAATGGTAATTAAAATACAGAGTGATAAATTAATAGTCATTAAAATTACAAATCAGAGACAATGGTCATTAAAACATTTTAGAACTGTCAAAATTTCTCTTAGCAATATTAAAAATTAATTAATGACAATTAATATATATTAAATATGATATTTTTAATGGTATACTACATGTATATATAGATATATATATAGACATATTTTCCACATGAAATTAGTCCAAATTACATTATATATATAGCTACAGCTTGTATTTGATTACCAGGCGTATATACATATATGTCTCTTAAAATGTACATTGTATAGGCATTGTACGTAATCCAGCTTCATGATTTACATCATTGATTCAAATTTAAAGTCTGTATTATTCAAGTGTTCATAAAATACTGCAGTAATAATATAGATACAAATGCTTCAAGCTAAATTTATCTCATGATTCTCATCACATAAAGGGTAACTTGCTGCTATTCAAAAACCAAATATGATTGTTTTCAACAGCAGTGATGAGAGGATTAGATATCCTTTCTGTATTGATATACACTTGTCGATCTCTAAGTGTAGCTTCTTCAGCATGCCACATTTTTGTATTTGGATCAAAGTTTACAGGGAAATAACACTTCACACAAGCAAAATGCTCTACTTTACTATCTTCACTTTCATGCTCTACAAAGCAAGTAATGCGTCCAAAACGGACATATTTCCCAGATGAAATTTTGCAATTTGGAAGTCCTCGATTTTCTTCAAAACATATGTATGATGACTTTGATTTCAGGTGTTTGTCCTTTGCGGCACAAGTATATGTTGTTGCACGGTGTGTATTTGTATTTGTCTCTATGTGACGGCCATATTTCCTGAATGTACACTTGCGACACCGATCTCTTGGCAGCTTGATACCACAAGATTTGTGGACTAGCTTTTCCATTCGTTTTGATGGAGTAAACATTTTTTTGACATGTCCATGACCTGGAGATGACTCCTCACAATCTTCCATTATTGTGCGTTCAGATGCAATAACTGTTGACAACGTGGGACTATTATCTTCTTGAAGAAGCCTACCAGACGACTTGACAAAGTTACACCAATCATAAATAAGGTAGGTTTCAATTGCTGTAGCTTCCGGAAATCTCATATTTATGGCGCGTTTACAGAGCCATGAATTGAAGCGCTCAAATGTGTACATCCATGTAGAATACACTGGACCAAATTCACGTATTCCATCCGGAATATGATGAAGCAGGTGAGTAGTTATGTTTTGGGCATGTACAGGGAAATTTCTTTCGACGAGTGCCAAACTTTGATTCAATCTCTCTTCGATAGCTTCTAGCTGATCTACCTCTTGACATTCCTGACACAACTCTGTCATAGAATCTAAGAGCGAAAACAAAGTCTCTCTGCATTCTTTCCCAAGACAATCCTTCAAACAAAACTTCAAAATGCCCTCGGTTGCAAGAACTTTCCAATCATGAGATTTCAAGCTCCCAGGCTTGCTTATAAAATATGCGGGCTTAAGTCCAACACCAAGAGGTATGTTCATACTCTTTGCTCTTTCATCGGCTTGCTTCAGTTCTACTTTTGTCAAAGAAAACGGATATGTAACAGGTAAATTTACTGAAGATCTGTCGCAATGCAACATAGTTTTTCTTCTTTTATTTTTAACAGCTGCTTTCTCATTGCTACGATTGATGGTTAATATTCTATGCCGTGCCCTTGTTTCCTCTTCAGATGAAGATATGACATGTTGTCTGTCCTTTTGCTTTTCAGCAGCTACTATTTTACTCATGTTCACATTTCTCCCAGTTACAATGTTCATGATGTTTTGAGTCACATCTTTAATTGTATGACAGCTGTCAGGAAGACTTTCTTTTAACCGATTATGCCCGGGTAGTTTCA
The DNA here is from genome assembly GCA_947623455.1 of Mimachlamys varia. Taxonomy (NCBI): domain Eukaryota; kingdom Metazoa; phylum Mollusca; class Bivalvia; order Pectinida; family Pectinidae; genus Mimachlamys; species Mimachlamys varia. The sequence continues at coordinate 34,006,744 of OX392545.1, forward strand.
TCAAGATATATTCACCCTTGCACCCTGTAGCAGTTGCAACACACGCAGCTCTTGTTTTGTTAGCAGCATTGTCATAAGCAGTTCTATGGCGCATTTCATCTGCGTAATTTCTTTGTTCTGGCTTACCTTTCAATTCAGGTGTTTTGTCCACAAAAGTTGTCGTCTCTTGTCTGAGTGAATCGCTCGCAGTCAAATAACGTCGATTATTCAGATAGACTACTTTATCCAAGTGACTACATTTTTCACCACCAATAAGACACCAGTGACAGCCAGATAAGCTCCCACTTCCTAACTTATTGAAGAGTTTACTAAGACCTGGATAGTCTAATACATAAAGTAGGAGTTTAATTTTGACATTAACAGGAGCATTATCATATCCTGGATATGCTACTTTGCATTGTGTTAAATAGAGGAGTTCATCCACCATTACCTCTACATAAGGACCAATGTTAGAAGCTTCTGCTTTTCCAATCGCTTTCCCTGGAATTATACCCATTAGATAAATGTTACTGAACTGATTTCTCTCCTGGCGAGGCAAGTTCAATAGAGTAACCATCATTGGTGTCATACTGTAAGTAACTCCTATGTTGTGAAATGGATTAACCCCATCTAATTCAAAAGATAATGATATTCCATTTTTATCACCAAGGAAGTACCCATCCTTAGCATACAGTTTATGCCAAACAGGTGCATGGTGTATGTCCCACATGTCACTTCCATAGTATTCACTTCCTGGATGACTTTGAATTAGTTTAGCTAAATTTACTTCTCCATATATTCGAGCTAGTCGTGGACCCAAAGGTATGTACATAAATTTTCTTCTAGGCACAAGACATTTAGAGTTGTTATCAATATATCGTGCTTCACCGCAAGTTGGACAAGAAGTAAGATCAGCATGCATGAGTTGTTCAGTATTTCGGAACAGCAGGCAATCATTCACACATGCATGAAAAACTTTTTTCTGTATCATATAAGGGTTTATAAGTTTCCGTGCCTCGTAGTAGGATGTAGGAAGATGAATGTTGTTTCTGTTGCCAAGGATCTTTGCTTGCATATTAAGAAAACTTGAAAAACGCTGTTTTGCTTATCGATGGGTGAGAGGAAAACACATCAAAGTTGACACATAGCCATTGCAATATGGTGGTATTTGTTCCTGGAATCTTTGTAACAGCTAAATGTGACGAGTATTGATCTTTATCATAGAAGAAGGACCATTGATTGACTTCTTTTGGAAGATTAGGTTCAGAGTCATAACTACTGTCTGTATCAATATCACTATCATCGGCGATACTAGAAATTCCATCACTGGATTCTTCATCATAGGTTGATGATCTGAATTTAAAAGAAAAAAACATTGCAATTCAGTTTATATAAATTTAATACTGATAGCTGATTATATTATATATCTATATTGAGACCAAACTTATCTTCAATCTGAAATATTCAGAGGGCTTGCATTATATTGCTGCCTTAAATAGTTCACTAACATTCAATCAAATATCAAATTCAGTTTTAATTACAATGTCATTTCAAATGGAGGTTGTCGCTAAAACAGCAATGTATAACAGGAGGTCCCATGACCCCTTATGGTCATCTCTCTTCAAGGAATTTAAATAGTAACCAATGGCAACCTAAGACGGCCGACTGGTGGCCATTTTGTTTTTTGTGACCAGTTTCAAAATGTTAGTGCACAACAAGCTTAGGGACCAAGGGTAATAACCTACATATGAAATTTGAGAAAGATCCCGCCAGTACTTTGTGAGAGATAGCGGTATTAAACAAGAATTGTTTAAGGACGGACCACAGACGCAGGGCGATTTTAACAGCCCACCATCTGATCATGATGATGGTGGGCTAAAAACTAACACCTACTTTTTAGTAATTAAAAAAGAACCGATCTGGGACAAAATTCGCTTTAATACTATACCCAGAGTATGGTGTGAAATTGTTTTTTGTTATTATTATTTTATTCTTTTATTTTTATACTTAAAAACTAAATTCAAATGACTGTGGTTCACTGATGTTAAATATTAAAATGTCAAATATCCCCATTTACCCTCTCCTTGGCCTAATTAATTAACACATATGATGCAATTTGTCGTAAATATGCCCACATATGTCCATAACAGTTCAGAACCCTGTAGTGTTTTCTTTTTCATTAAAGTCAATCTCCTCCACATGGATACTGATCATGAATAGCATACCTTTCAAATGCATCCACTGCATGTTGTTCAACTTCATTCAAATCAGCTGTAAAAGCATCATGCATATGGATGTCCAAACTGTAACAAAACATTTATCATATGACTGTACATGTATTTATTAAATATTTCTCTAAATATGACATAAGCACAATCAATAATTACTACTTAGGTTGGCATTATTTCTTGTATACATTTGTTCTGCATGGCAATTAAAAATAGTTTATATTGAATGCAAATTCTAATATACACATTACTCAATTCATTCAAAATTTTAATGATTATTTAAGTATAAATTCTGATCTAATATCTGATCGACAATCAAGCTACTGAAAAAAACAAATTACCATTTTCCTATAATATATAACTCACATGGCAACATAATTGAACAAATATACACCGGTATGTATTTACATGTAAAATAATGTTACTTAATGTAATACATGTATCAGGCTTGCAGTATAAGTCTCAAGAAAGATTCAAGTTATTTTTATGAGTCGTGTGCAGATTTGATATTTAAAGATAGCATATAAAATAGTATTTACTTACCTTTCACCACTATCAATTTGAAGAAAATCTTTGGGCAGAGATACAAAATGTGTATGCAGAACATCTTCTGACAAAATTAATGGCTCCTGGAAAGTAGCTGTCAATTCAGTGTCTGAACTCGATCTGGAATTATATTTTCAGAATTTATGAAAACTAGCTAAATATTTATATTATAAACAAAGAACTACATTTGTATTACATATTGAATTATTTTGTACATGAAAAACTAAATTGCTTCGATAGATACTACGGTACTACACTGCTGATTATTATATATATGGTGTCTTGCAAAATAACCATCGGCAAGATCGTGGGAACAAAACAACACCAACACACTTTAAATTTAGTTGTAATAGGCTTACGCTTACTATTAAAAGTTAGACCACATTTTTCAATGGGAATCAAATCAGCTTTGAAAAGAACAATGGGATAAATAACTTATTATTTATATTAATTATTTACCTTCCAACATTAAAAGCAAGATTGGTGGATCGTGAGTTGGAATCCTCATCGGTATCGATGTTTGATTTCGTAGGCCATCGGTGACGGTGTGGAGACGAGACGGGTGAAGGCTCCGACTCAATGTCACTGTCGCTTTTAAATATTCCATACTTTGCATTGTGAGATTCAATAGTTCGAGTATCGATAGGTTCGTAACAATTTTTACATTACCGGCAATTACAAACCCTCTTTCGAGCAGGCATTTTTCCCCATGCTGCTTCCGCTGTAAGTACCGGTGTACATGGAAAAGTGAGCCAGTCTATTTAATACCCGAACGGGATTGTGGTAAAAGAGCAATCGGGATTTAATTCTTATTAATAACACATTGACAAAATTGATGGATGGGTTTAAGTAATTTAACTTCCTAATCGACTGAAACTGAGGAAACTCAGTCGCTAATTAAAGGGGTTAAGGGTAAAAAATTGGGAGTTTAATTGACATTACACCGGCTTGTTTCCTCCTATGTACAAGCGAAGATTTGATTGGGCACATGGCCGCGAGTCGTTTATAAAAGTACTCCTGATTGGTTACAAATTAACACCAGTGCACGCGGATCGTCTGCTATCAAAACGAGCTTTGCAGAACTTTCAAGTTTCATCAGCCGTAGTACGCGAGCAAATCAAAAATGGATGTTCAACAGCTCTGTCAGGTCATCGGTCTTTCAACAGAGGGAACAAAATGCCTAACAGGTACAGTGCAGTACATATCACAATGAATAGTCTATTTGATTTTTATACTGATTGAATAACTTCCAGCAGAAGTTCAACGGCACTTTCGCGCCACTTGTGTGCAGTCTGGGTTTTTTTTAATAACTGGGGATTTGTTAAGTTTTTATTGATAGGTATATCAGTTTGTTAACTGTAAAAAAGCAGGGACTCGATGGTGTATTTCAACGAAATCTGAAATAAGGGAAAAAAACACTCAACCGGGCTTATTGCATGCCAGAACACCGACCGGACGTTGGCGTCACTTTTACTTTTGTCACGTGACTATATATAGATCTTGTTGGCAATTTTAGAAATTTATAATTTAAAATTTTCCAAGTCTTGAAGTTGACATTTAATACAGCTAGACAAGGCCCTGCGTTACTGTCTAGTACTGTATTTCTGCCCAATTTCAAAAACTTGATGCTGTTTAAGTGAAAATGTTGCTGAAAAAATATTGCGGTAGTTAATAATTTATATTAGATTTAGATAAAATTTCTATATCAATAATACCGCGATATTTTTTAAAAAAAATATTGATATTATCGCGATACGGTTTACTGTTTGCGATACCCACCACTACTCGTCGTGAGTTACGGCATCGCAGCTAGATATGTCGGATAATATACATGAACATTTTTGTTGATGTTTCTACTACTTAATTAGTTCTGTTATGACTCGACGAGTGCAATTTAATTAATACAGTACATCTTGCTTACAATGTATTTCTTTACCTAATTGCAGAAACTGGTGTCACTGTCGAGATGGTAAAAACATTCACGGAAGGTGACATAGAAGATGTATTCAAAACATCATTTCTGGACCGATATAAAATTCGACAGTTCCTGAAGAAATCTGTTAGTAGTAGGCCTAGTGCTGCTGGGCATAATAATCCAATTGCTCCTGAGGCTGTGGAAATCAATGCTGATCATGATCATGATGACATGAATGTTCCCGATACTGAAAAAAAATCAAACGATGGACCCTCATTTGCGGGCGTGCATGCCCCAATGGATATGTTGAGAAAAAAACACAGGAGAGGGATACCCACACCTGCACAATCATATTTTACAGGACTTGTGCGTGACGCAGCCAAGGCTGCAAAACTATGGAAAAGAGCAGCCCCACTTAATGAAAACTTCGACAGAAAGAAAGAAGACTTTTTAGCCAAAGTATTCTTTGCCTGTCCCAATCTCAAGCCATACAGGAGAGAGGTTGTTAGTAGACTTGTTGATGCCCTTCAAAATCGCAGAAAATACTTACATGACAAATGTTGTGGGAAGAGAAAGTCAATCTGCCGTGTGTTATCTTCATCCAGTGCAAATACAAGTATCGACAAACAAGATGAAAGTGGACATATATTTAAGGAAGGAGAAAGTGTCAAAATTCTATCTTGTGACCAAGGGGAGGTCATTGGAAAAGGTGTTTATTGTGGCCATGGTAAGGCTGGAGATCAATTTTGTGAGCTAGTTGTAACATCAGTGATGCCACGGGCTGCAGAACTAGAAGTAGAATTGCCAAACCTGGATTTCTCATGTGACGGTGAGACTATATTTGGCAATAACTTGCTGAAGAAAGTAATAACATGGAGACGTTCACGTCTCCAACCAGATGTGCCATCTGTAAAATCGTCAACAACACCAGTGAAAAAACCTAAGCAAGGAAAGTCAAAGTTGTCAGACTTTAAGTTTGTCAGGAATCTTAATACTAGTACTACTAGTACTACTAGTACTAGTACTGACATTGACAGTTCATCACACGTTGAATCTGATGTTGACTACATGGGTACGAATACCGTGCTTGAGGATTCAGATACAGAGCTCGAGGATATTGATCATGAATTACCACAATTATCAAAACCTAGTAGTGCTACGAAACGTAAAACAAAAAGGTCTAAAGGCCTAGATATGAAACAATCCCCGCGACTTGACAACACATCAGCAGCAAGCTCAAACTCACGAGCATGTTTATACGAGTGGGGCGGGGGAAAGGTTTACCTGGGAGCCTTATTAGTGAATGATGAGGGGATATCGGTGATAAATTGCATGAAACCCATTGCGAAAATCAAAGGTAAATGCATTGATGTAATTGTGAATGATAAACAAACAACACTCCTTAATAAATTAGACAAGCAACACAACCCAGACAGTAATTATCAAGTATGTGTGATGCCATCATGTAAAGTTCATCTTAATGAGACAGGAGGATTAGCAGCTGGACACATCACGGTCACAGAGGATGTGAAGAATAGACTGAAAGGCATAATAAAGCACTACCTTGGAACCAAATCTGATGAACCACCTAATACCTAGCGCTCTTCCGTTGTTTTACCACCAAGTCTGGATCTTCAAGTGATCAAAGATATATATATTCATTTTGGATTTGTTTGTGTGCTTTATAACATTCCAGTGCCAGGATTAATGTCGGGAAATGTGCACGTGGTTGTGATCATAAATATTAATGTAGCTAATTAAGCTGCTTTTACCATATTCATGGATATAAAGAATAACAAAAGTCTGAATTTTTTTAATTTTTAATTTTCTCAAGCTTAAGGCATACATTGTTTAATACAGTGCATATAATTACATGTACATATATCCTTTAATCATGCATCACATTGAATTTGGATATTTTTTAGGTTAATATTTAGTAAGATTGGTGTCATTTAATTAGTAAATGACCAAAATTATAAAATGTTAATTTTCATTAAAATGTTGTACAGAAGAAACTAATTCAAATGTCATGACAATTAAAACTTTTAATGAGTTTAACCATGTACCTTTTAATGAATTTTAAACAGATTAATTATCCTTAAATCGTCAATTACTCATGAAAAATCCACAATTAATTATCATTAAAATACTGTTAATAATTAATGCCATTTTAATGATAATTAATTAGAGAATTTAATGGTCATTAATTTTGTCTTAAATATCGGTATTTTTTAATGATCATTAAACATTATTATTACAGTAAACTTTTAATTCAATTTAATGAATTTTAATTATCCTTAACCATGTACCATTTAATTAATTTTAATCTCAAATATAATGGAAGAAATTAATGGATTTTAATTAATTTTCCCATTAAAAATTAATGTAGTTTTAATGACACTTTAATGACATATGATATAGTAGTGTATTGCAAAAAGGAATGTCATTGGCTGCTGAGGAATTCCTGCATTACTTTCAGAGATATAACAAAATATGAAGGAATGCAACTTATTGTCGTAGATTATAACGAAATTGAAAATGAGTCGCATACATGTATATACTTTGTCAAAAAAACATAAAAAGGAATCATCATGTTTGATTGTCAACTGAGTATTTCAGATGATCAATGTAAATGTGGTAATATAAACATTGGGTCGTGCTAGTGCGAGAATCAAATTATTCTTTTCGTTTGCATCATGATTATGACATCATCATTTTCATCATCAAAAAACTGGAATTGTTACTTTATTAGGCGCTACACCCAATTTCATAGAGATGGTTGTACGGACTGGTAAAGGGAAGTAACTCGAAATGTTACGTCTGAAATGGTTATTTATTAACTTGTATATAAGACGATTCCTTAATCATGTAGACTCAACTGTAAGGATACCTTTGGTGTAAAGCGCGCTAAATATTCTAATCAATACATTCGGCATATGAATCACAGATATCTCTAGTTCGAACAAACGTGATTGTGTTTATTCTATCTTTCACAAGGTTATAGGTCGTGCTAGATGAAACGTGAGTGTGCCAAACGTTCCTTTGAGTAGCCGTGCAGTTCATCGTTAGTTTGTTAGTAAGGATGTTAACGCTGCTACACACACCGAATTACATCGGTGTTACGACCGGCGTTATGGTTCATCAATACAAATTGTATTTTATATTGCAGTCGGCAGGGAAGAAAAGGGACTTCGAGGCCTGCGACAACATGTACACCAAGCAATACGTCATTTCCGGGATACAACTTTCAGTCGTTTTAGTCATGTAAGTTTCAGCACCACGTGACTATATTTAGGGCACTTTGAAAACAAAATCGCGGATAACTAGAAATTTTCAATGACGGTAAGCGAGGTAAAGTTTGTTTTGTCGAAATAGGATAACATCTTCAAATAAAACAAAAGGATCGTTTGTAAAATTATCTGAGATCACTGATCCACTGAATTTTACTTATATAGAGAAATTTGAATGCAATCCATAGTGCTCGTAATCGGGGTTTCTCTTAGCTGTTGGAAACTGTCTGAACGTTAAATTTAGCCAGAATGTTGCTATTACGACTGACATATACACATCTAGGTACACCACACCATGCCTAAGTTTTTGAGTCTCTACCTTTGTTTTGTCCCTTTAAACATATAGCGACTAAACAATCGAATCGAATCTAGCTGTCATTCGGTCGTCAATGTGAAGTGCCCTAATTTTTTCGCGGTCACATGATCAAATCACAGACTTCTAACTCCATTTCAAAAAAGTTATTGTGTCTCGGAAACAGCGTTTTGAATTGAAAGAGTATAGAGACATAGTTACATTACATGGCATACTACTGTAACATGAATACCATAGTTAAATGCTAAGATTTTTATATCTTTTAAATAGATCTATAGAAAGAAAATGTTTAAAACATATAACACGTGTTATGTTATGCTGAGTTAATGAGATTGATATGCTTGTGTAGTAGGTTCAAATATGTCCGCCCAGAAAGTTAAAAACTAAGTAAAATAAAAACAAATGTAGGTGATGATCAATACTTGTTATATCGTATATGTTATTTTAAATTAGTACCTACCTTCACTTGCAGGGCATCCTAGTAGGTCAAACCTTAGTCCGATATGGTCCTGCCAGGCTATGGGGTTGATTCGGACGTACAACGCCACGAACGGACACGAAAACCAGTTAATCTTCTCGTTACACGTGTCTCTGTTACCACTGAAAAACTAGAAAAGCGAGTGGACCGAATATGACTCATATATTTCTTAGTCCGATTTGAAAAAACCCCATCAAAAACTGCATTTAGATACGTACATATCCACGACTTTTACCCTACTTAAAATTATCAATGACATTCAAAAAATGGATATCAGCTTTGAAATGTTAAAACCATTAAGAATTAACCATTAATCTCGATTGCTGTAGACCTATATATTCGTTTTGAGAACCTTTATTCTGTATGTCACTTTTATTTTTTATTTATTTATCTGTTGTTTTAAGACATAACGAAGAAAGTTCGACCCCAGGGTCAGTCCTGCAACCATTTGAGGAAATAATTTACGACTGCATGCGTTTTGTTTGACTGGGTGGGGTGTTTCCTACCTTATCAATCACAGTTTCGTCTCCATACGGTACAAATGACCTTCCGTCGGTGCTGTGGAGAACTCGAAACCTAGTAACCACATCCTGGGCGGTGTCACCAGAACTTACACCCCGGCCTTTGGTGACGATGCCTGTTATCCGGCTTGGTCTATCCAGTTTCACCTATAACAAGATGACATTGTACGGTTATTCTTAATGTCGTTGATAAATGCTATTACTGTTTACTCCGACGTTACTCATAAACGAATATGTGAATCTTTCCTACAACAAGGGCCACAACTACTTTGTTATGTTATAATGATTGAATCTTGCTTGTAATAGGCATTTTGATTGGCTTAGAAATTTGTGTAATCATCTCATAAAATAAAAAAATGGCGTCATGATTTGTAACGTCGCATTTGATTTGATGAGACAACAGCGTAATTATTGCTGGGAAGAAAGAGTCCAACAATTAAAGCGGATTTTTAAAAGGATGTTCAAGAAAATATTAAATTATAAGGATTAAATGCAATTGCTGTTTATTTAGGGTACACTCCGAGTTTTGTGTAATAGTCTAATAACATTAAAATGATTGAAGTTAATCCTTAAATAACATGGCGGGTGTCGTCGATGAAGCAGAAGACGCTTACCCTTCCGGAACACCAGGTCTTTATTCTTTTGTACTTTTACAATGGTCTCCATGTAAATGTTTCCTTTGTTCATATTTTGCCCCTGGGTTAATTGATTTTGAGTTTGGATTATGATTTTGTTAACGCTTCGGTATTTTCTAATTTATTTTATATAAAACAATAACCCAAAGGAACGGATAATAAGACTGATTTGTCCTTGTTATTGTTTGCTTCATTCATTTTGAATGAGAGGGGAAACATGATCAGGGAGACGGGAACGAGGGAGGAGATGGTTTATTGCATCGCCATGTGATTAATAGTATCCAATCAGACATGTGAAGCATACATGAATAAAAAAACTGAATTCAAGAATGTCACATGTGTCTATATTACATTTACCTGTATATTTATTCAATGTTTATCATCAACATATTGTTCTCATACACAAACCAGAGTATAGAAATTCTAACTACTCAGACCTGGATGTACTGGCCGAGATCATCGTTCGCCGGTCGCCATCCACCACTTAGTTTCAGACCATTGACAGTTTCTGGATGAGAGTTAAATCGTGCTCTGTCTGGCCCGAACTGGACTCCAACCAAACCTGCCCATGAACTTGAGGCGGTGAAAATGCTTCTTCCGGAAATGAGATGTTCCTCGCATGTCGCTTAAAAAAATAAGATCAGCCATTACCAAATGATGGTCGAATATGTTGTAAGTATGACGTCATAATAAAAATGACGACGTACATGTATGTATATAATATGTAATAGCCATGGTTACATGTTTATGTTCATAATGGGAATACCAAAGTTGTTTGATAGTTTGGAAAATATTTTGAACATTTTACAGATGCATGTGAATAATGGTGGGGAAAACGAAGATATTGCAAACCATTTGAAAAAGCGGACAGCCTAATTAAAATCAAATGTGGTTTTTAAAGGTGTAAGGCGGTAAAATTAACTACTATAGTAAGACGTAGGTACTAACATACTTACAGACACACCGCGGTACGGAACTTCCGGTGTACCACGTGCCTGTCAGACGGTCACAGATCCTCTTTACCGTGACGTCATGCGTCTCGAACGTGAACCCATTCGTGCACTCGACGTCACACACTCTGAATACCAACAGACAACACGAGAAACACAAGTAGTAAAGTAATTCAATAATGGATTGATCAAATGTAAATACTATAGGATAATATAATAACTTACTGTAGCTAATATATCAATTGTGATACTCTTCACTAGAGGGGTCCCGATATCCATGTTTTAGTCTTTAGATTTACATCTTATGTACTACTTTTATGTCTCACCTATTCAAATATAAAACCTTACGACGACCTTTCATTGACGTCAACATGTATTTAAATATTTATTTATTTAAATATTTCAGCTTATATTTGTAATATCTGTACTCACAAATCTGCATCGTGCTGATGACACGTGACAGCTGCTGTGTCACGTGACACATTCAGAGAGCCACACTGGTCCGTCGCACTTATAACTGTCAAAGTGAAATTAATACATATCCATTCATATATTTCAAGATTACCATCGCCCTGACCACACAGAACACGTAATGTCTTTAACCATGATGTAAAACCAGCAATTGTAGAGGACTCAGGAATGGAAACATTATAGCAATCAGAAGGCGCTTTACATAGAAATAAGGGTAGCCTAGAGCTGTACAGTCGCTACAGATAATCCGTATATATAACATAGCTCTACATAGCTCCATTGTAGTGCAGTACGGAGGCTTAAAAACAACAGTCATCAACCTCTATTATGGCATTACAAGTATCGAGTTCGTTGTTTTAAAAACCTAATTTCAGGTTCAAAAACTGTTCGAAACAACTATACGACCATAATAGAAGTGGTAACATAACACTTAACACATAACACAGCAAATGTTTTAGTCTTATAATATTTGCCTTTTCCATTAAATGCAACAAAATAATACGGAGCAAATGTTAATATATAGAGGATATTCAATGGTTTGCCGTTTAATATCGAATATATTTCACGAGTATGGCAGATTTTTTTTATATTTTCACGAGTGCGTAGCACGAGTGAAAATATAAAAAAAGATCTGCCATACAAGAGGACTAAGATACATCGAAAGAGGACTAAGATACATTCATTATTTTTTTCTTGGTCTACTTGCCTACTGCAAAGGAGCTAAGTCTACTGTAATCCGTCGAAATCACAACCGATCGGGTCCAGCACACAGCTGATTGGGATAAGCTGATCGGAAAAGTTGAACCATTCTCATCTTTCAATTCATTTCATATTTAATCCTGCAGCAGTTCCTATCAATATGTACTATTGATGCCATTTCGTCAAGACCATCTTTCCCCAAGAGACAAGTTCTAGCAGACGATAACAATGGCGAGCCTCGAAGATCCGATCAAGGGGAACAACTCATACAAAAGATTCGGTGTTGCGTGAAAAAAATGACCCAGTTAAAAACTACCAACCGTTGAAAGCTACGGCGGGTCACTTTGTCACGGGACGAATTACGGAAAAATCGAATGGTGTCATTTTTCTACAGATGGCCGTGTACGATTTCTACTGTTAAATAACGACCCCGGTAACTTTTGCAACGTAGAATAATGACCCGGGTGGTATTTTATTTACGGGTCACTTTTTCACGTTACACTGAAAAAGCCTTATATTTTCACTGCAAAATCTTATATTTTCACGGCAAAATCTTATATTTTCACGGCAAAATCTTATATTTTCACTGCTCATCACTGCAGTGAAAATATAAGTTTTATCAGTTTGATAATTTTCTATATTTCACTGGCAAAAATGTAGTACAATGCATTTTTCTGCGACGTTCAGTTGAGTAGTTTTTCAATGACTTATCGGTTATGCTAAGAGCCGAGACGTTCGAATTACGAAATGATTTATAGTATTCTTAAAACATTAGAGGAGATGCCAAACAACCCTTCGCCAGATAAATGAATATACCCGCGACCTACCCTGGCAGGGCTGAAATGAAGACATCCCGTCATACCAAACGCCATCTGATATGGTGCACACGCGCTTAGCGTTGTCTAGGGCAACAGGCAATGCGTATCCATGGTAACACACAGCGGTACAAACTCTGCAACGTAAGGTCAAATCATTTATTGATTCAATGCCTACATTATCGATTTGATACATGTTCGCTGCATATAAACTATTTATGTAAGAAGTTCAATATCAACAAAAAAGAATGACGATTACATTGTAATCCGGGTATTATGTCGTATTTTAATGTTTACTAAAAGAACTCGTTGCTATGAGGGGAATCTTAAAAACCATTATTTGTATATTAGTTTTCAATGCCGGTTTCTGTTCAAACTAGATGCCCCTACAAATGACTTTGCTATTGGATAAATTTGTATATGCCAAAGGTTTGCACATTTAGTCTAGCATTTAAATGTATCTAGTACTTTTTGTCTATTGCTATATGCATTTAGAGTATATGTTGCAATTGATCGTAAGTATTGATTCAAGTTTTAGTCGGCCATTTAGAGTACGAACACCCATTGCAGTATATACTGGGCGGGTTATGGAGGATCAAACTCACAGGTCCGTGCCTTTCTCTATACACTTGCTCATTCCGTTACGAGGCGGGCTGGGAAGCGTACACTTTCCGACCACGGAAACTAAAAAAGAACGCACCTCATCAACAGATGTGAGAATATAAATATTTCATGAGCTATTCCAAACTTTGAATTGGAAGAGTGTAAATTTGTCTTCGGGAGTAAATGAGCTTACAAGTTTTTTTCTCTGTCTTGAACAGAGACATGTTTTGTATATTTGTTGTTTCCAGATATCATTATCATGACGCTTTACACGCTACATAAAATCTGTCAATTTTGATATTAAAGATGTTTTAGTCAAATTGATTTTTACTTTTGCATTATATAATCAAATCGAATGTTGCGTAAATATTTATTATGTATGAACAGATAAAACATCTTGAGCCACGTTTTAAATATGAAGGGATTTATTACGTATGAATTAGATAAAATATCTTGAGCCACATTTTAAATCTTAGTGAGGTTGAAATGACTTGACGGCCACACCTCTATAGCAATTCGATATCGTTTGACCTTTAACAAAAATAATGAATGGTACACATTCTGTGTAAAAATGAACATAAGTATTTAATCAATTTATTTACAAAAACTAAATTAATGGAATTTTTTATTTTTCTAATTTCAATATTTCTATTTTGCAATGCTAAACACTGGGATGATAGAGTAACTTAATGTCAGTTTATTGACGATATATGGGACGAGAACAGAACTTGGACATATTGCTGTACCTTTACAGTCCGGGAGGACATTACCAGAGTCCCACTCTCCGCTCGTGACGTCACATGTCCTCTTGGCTGTGGTTTCGTGGGTAACGAACGTGTATCCATCGTTACAGGTCCCAGTGCAGATCCTTATTAAAAGATAAAACAAATACAGCTTCAACTCAATCAAATCAAAAATTAATAACGAATTTGCTGCAGACATCTCTCGATTTCAAAATAAAGCCGTGCATTACTGTAGAGTCGTTAAGGTTAAAGGGAGACAACTCACAATCGTGTGTCCTTGTGCTCACACCGAACAACGCCGTTTTCAGGTGGATGTGCCGGTCGGCAATTCTCGCTACTCAGAGATTCTACAAATCAAACATGTATTAGGAGTTAAAAGAGCACTGTTGTGTGATATTACAGTAAAACTGTCTTAAGATGAAATTGCTTGATAACAGTTTCTGTTTATTACAAAGTAAATTGAAATCCCCGGTTTTTGGTCTTCTTTACTTATTACAATTTCGCATATAACGAATTTTCTTTTGATATGAAGTCATTTTGTGGTCCCGTCAAGAAAAAACTTTCTCCTAATTCGAATGTCCCGGATGTGTCGAGTGTAGTTTTGCTTTCAAAGTGAAATATGTGGCGAAAAAGGAAAATTTATCGACACATAATTAATTTATCAAATAAAAATGACACACGTGACTAGTCGAAATGCGATTCAGTTGTATGTAAATGAAATGAACCTGTTAGTGCTAAAACTGCATATCAGTGTGTCGAAATTGTGCATTGTTCAACCGAGAACGCCCCACAGAAAGTGGTCAGTAGCCTGTCGGCATTCGAATCCTACTTCGAGGAAGAATCGGTAAATAGACAGGTAAAAAATAAAACTATGCATACATTAAAACTTCTGACTTTCTGTTTTTTTTCTTCATCACGTTTCGAATGCTTTCCAATGTTTGAACATATATTTTCCCCATCATTCCATTTTCAAGGCTTCACCCCCAGAAGTACAAAATCATGGACTGAGCTTAGTCTGCTTCCCTACCTTTAGATACACACTGAGGGAATGTGTTCCCGCCATTAAACCAATGGCCGTCAATAAAGTCGCATACTCTTCTTTCCAGTATTGTCATTGACCGGAAGCGGAAGCCATCATTACAAGTAGCCACGCATGTTCTGCAAACCGGAAACACGTTAGTATGGACATCTTAGTACAGTAAGGCATGCTCTGACATCATAAAAAATCACTAAACTTAACAGTTTATTTTGTAGAATTCGTTAAGTGTTAGGGTACAGATCTGAACAATTTGTATCTACATATTTATGTATTCTTGCTTTTTATCAACCCATAATACATTTATCTTAAAGTAATCACTGGCCATTACAGATATCATATATTGAATAATACTTGGCCAGTTGTAAACAAAATCAAAAATTCAATTGTTCTTTATCTGTTATTAAAAAATAATTATCTGTTGCGCATTTTGTTGTGAAAACGAAAATTTGCCATGGTCGATTCTAAAATACTTAATACAGCTGATCAGAGCACGTGTCAGCTTGTCTTTTCTTCTTTTCTTTTTAATTGTTTATTTTTTCATAGAATGTTTTACATATATAAAATCATCATCATCATCATCATCATCATCAAGATTTAATCACTATCATCATGTCCACAAACTTAACCTTAATCCTCAACATCACCACCACCATCACTTGAGTACAATCATCATCATCATCATCATAAGTATAAAAACCCTGACTGCAGTCATCGCCATCAACATGATTTAATGACTATCAGCTTGTCTTTTCTTTGTCAAAGGTTACATGTTTGGACTTACAGGAAGTTGCCGTGTTCCTCACAGGTCACTTTCCCGTGTTCAGGGGGAGATAACTTCGTGCAGACTGTTGTCGCCGCTCCCTGTATACCTAATATTGAAACACCAAACATCGATACAAGGTTGGTTTTATCTTTGTTCTCTTACGGTGTAAAACCTAAACTGATACATGTGTTTTAATAACGGAACAATACACGTAGTGTATGAACATCAGAATGACTCAGCGTGGAAAAGATAAAAAAAAAATACAGAGGTACAAAGTAAACCGCTGGGTGTTGCAATGTTACCCTGCTGAGGACACCATATTGATCGCAGGACAAAGTTTTCTAATTTTCACTGTGTAATATAGGCGCTGTCGACATATACCTTTTAAGTTTCAAGAAATAATTCATTAAAAATATAAGTTTTTTATGTTATCATTACATTCGACACTATTGAAATACGGTTGTACATTTTTAAACATTTCAAAACCATATGGATATCATATGAAAATACGTTCATATAGCTATGAACGCCATTCGATCAAAATCTTTTTGAATCTAATCCGTCAAGGAATCTCTCTGGTCACTAACGCGACGACAATATCGATTATATCAAGAAAACCCGTTATTTAGGCCAGAAATAAATACAAAAAGGAAAGGAGCATAAAGACTGAATGGCGGATTTTCATGTGAATGCCGGTATGTAGGAGCTATTTGGAATTTGCCTGTAACGATTTAGGTTCATACCAGCAAATTAATGTTTACTTTTACAATTGTGTTTGGCCCTTAGTAAACAATACCAAAACAAAACAAAAACCATACCAGCATGAAATTGAAAAAAATAGTCTATTTAATACTTGCTAAATTAATAAATGCTCTATTTTCGTTGGCTTATAAATGCAAAGTCACTGACAATCGTACAATTGTATATTAAGAAAACTGTGTACGTGTAAACATATGTTCCTATAGCGGTAAAGAAATTCAAATATCTATGTGACGATAAAAATATAAATAAACAAAAACACGAAGACAAAAATATAAGTTAATTTAAGTTTCACAAACAGCGGATTCCGGAGTAATGATATTAAGACTCACAATCTTTCTCTTGTTTACTTTGTTTATCACAGCTGTCAACATATCAGTAAACAAGATAAACATTTGTCAACATACGCCACCTCATTATCAACTATCAGAGTTTCCTCCCCTTGGTATCGTTACGTCATAACATGTCAACAATAGCTGATTGTCGTATTGACATTTTAAAGGAAAACAATAAAGGCTCACCGTAACAGTTTTATCTACGCCAATTAGCATGGGCTACGGATCTTTAACTCGCGTGTACAATTAAATATAAAGGTATGTATGAACATTTTTAACGATCTTGTGTTTCAGTTACAAATGTAATGCATTCTCTGTTCGTCCTTATCATTTTTACAAAGAAAATTAGTTGACTTGGAGAAGGAATTCAAAGGTCCCGTTGTTGCAACATATTTAAATAAATATGTAAATAATCTGTTATAGTACAAAGATTGATATTGCAAAGATTCAACCATCAACTAAGACAGGTTACAAAGTTATGGAGCGAAAACGAATATGTTTTGGAAGTACATTGTACGGACAGAACGATCACTATATGGCGTCCACTCCTATGTGACTGGGCCCTTATCAAATGATTGATTTAATCGGTGATGTCCCCATTTCAACGTATGTGACCTTTTCTCTCTCTCTCTCGTTTCCCTACACTTTCGTTCATGCGTTTTCTCACTTGACATCCATTTTTAAAATGGTCGGTGAGGACACTAGATCCGAATCAGACAAATTATTTACGATAGAAAAAAATAGAGAACGTTATGTACCTTACCTTCTCTCCTTTTTCATGAGAGGTATGGACTTGCTCTTGACAAATATTTATATCTCACAAATTAACAATTTATACCTTTAGTTTCTACACTTGTCGAGTCTAACCAGGAAAAATATTGGACATGTTAATTAAGAAAGAATAAGGTGTTTGTATTCGTGATGAGCTAGTTAGTTTACATAGTCTTTTCTATACTGGTTATTTGTTTACCACAATACACAACACGTCTAAGATAGTGGTATTACAAATCAGATAAACGGAAGCATTTGTGCTCTGGTGTCAAACTGACAAAAAGTAATCAAACGAGATATATACTCACTGAATTATGGAAAGTTTACGTAGTTAATACACCATTGTGCCAAAAAATCAAGTACAAGTCCAAATGACAAAAACAGTAAATATTACATACATGTACACTGTACTATACAGAACATTTCAGTTTTAATCGCTATTCCTCTTTAAAAATTTAACTGAGTGAAGCTCTGCCGATTTTGTCGTCAAATCAATTTGAATATTCTAATAAAACTTGGAGAGAGAAAAAAAAATTAAAAGGTATGTTATCAGACCATAACGTAAACAACGACGTCGCCATTTATAACGTTGCTTTTGATTGGCTGATGCAGCAGCGTAATAATTTGTAAGAGAAAATAATCCACCAATGAATTGTATTTTCGCAGGGTATAGATTAAATTATAAGGATTAACTTGAATCTATTCTTTACGTTATGGGGTTATAACACACACAAAAACGGAGTGTACTCTAGTCATAAACCGCTTTGCCGTTTATTTATAGTACACTCCGTTTTTATGTGTTATACAATATGTACCTCCATAACATGAACATTCAAGTTAATCCTTAAATAACAAAATGTACACAGAAATTCCTACAATTCACCAAGAAATGAATTAACATCTTTCCAATACGATTCAAATGCATACTATGACTACACGTAATACAAATTTACTTACTTGAAATCTTCTGGAAAAAAACGAATATTACAACAATATTGGTAAAAATCTTGGCGTTGACCATCTTCACAATTCGCTATTAGGGCTTGGTCAGTTTGAAGTCATTAGTTGACTGTCAGAAAGGGTTGGGTCATTCCCATCACACGACATGGTCGACGAACGATTTATTTTAGCCGTTACAAGCCATGTCATCTTTATCGCCACGTTTTCGTCAATAAGCTCGGCCACATATTGTAAATAGGGGTAGTTTGAACACACAGGCCACGCACATATAAATAAGTGTTGTCGCACTTTGCTTTGATAAAATCTTGAATCACTGGTGATAAAATATGTATACCTATGAAATCATAGACTAGGGCGACGGTAATTTAACTTAAACGCACAAAACATTGTTATAAAAATATGTTGTAATTGCATGGTTACATGAAAAATCCAAGGTTTAACAATTGTCCAACAAAAACAATTAACATAAAAATTGGTAAAAATCTGGAAAGATACAAAAGAGTCACACCTATTACGGAAGCTTGATTATTTTCCACATTAGTTTGTCCCGTATCTTTCCTATTCATATATATTTTGGTAACTACTATGTTTTTTAACATCGAATTGTCGTCATTTATTATAAACTACAAACACGTGTGACGGTGTCTTTACATATCTTTTTGTATATTCATTATAGTTGTATGAAACCCTACACATTATTTCCTATTGTTTCTGATAGTGTTTTAATTATGTATTGCTATGAATACAATAACCACTACCTTGTATCAGAAGAATGCACCTTACCTTTGTGTAACATGTTTAGTTTAAACTTTCCTTTATTTCATTTTAAGCTATTCGTACATGCATGTACAATTGTGTACCATATTTTACATCACATCTGTAGTAGAAAATAACCCAAAGCCAAATATTTCGGAGATTTTTTTCAGAACGAATTTCTAAAATAAGAAAAACTTTCCCAGCCCTAGGTCACTGGGTTAGCTCTAGAACATCCGGTTATGAAGATCGGGAGCGTGTTAAACTAGTAAACTCGGGGTTCCGTAAAACAATATCTACATGTCCTTGGCCTAACCTGGCTCTACACAAACAGGAGTCACAGAAAGGGTGTTGGGTCTGCATAACAATGGTAGAGCGGCGTAACCTATCTCCGGTAACCTGAAGAGGCGGGGTCGCAATCCCTCACAAACAGGAAGTACTTGGTGTAATGAACAATTCTGATTTAGACACAATGTTCTTGAATGGAAATAGTGCATTGAGTACATAGTTAATCAAAATAGGAAACCACAAATATATAAAATAATTAAAGTGAGAATTCCTTTTTATTTAATGTGTTCCTGCTTATTTCATGTCTGTTAAAATTATGTTTGCAGTTGACATCGATCACGAAAATCACGATATTAAGAGCAAGTCCTAGAATATCGAATTAACTGAGACATAGTTAGTCAAAGAAATACAAAACAATCACATATATATGGGATTGTTTTGTATTTCTTTGCTTAACAATGTCAACTGCCGACAAACAAACTAACAACACGAGAATTCGAGAGATGCAGGTTAATCAAAACTATTTTTTTTATTTAAGAACGACCTCTATTGTATTTGATGCGATGTTTGTGTGTTTTTGGAGGCATCGTTTTATTCAGGTAAACCCCCTTGCGATAGTGCAAAGCTGATACCGAAGTGCTACCACACAAATGCATACCGTCGAAGATACCAAGAAGAACTCTCTACTCAGTCAAATTATTCTGGTGACAATGGCTGGACCAGTCTTGTCACTCCCTTAATGCTGAACGTCAAAAATAGAGTAGTAGCTATCATTTTGAACCTCTGGTCATGTCAGAAAAAAGATTTGTTATAAAAAAAAGGCAAGAGCCCAAATGAAGTCGCCTCATACGGTCAAGCAATAGGGCCAGCATGTTCAATTATTGCGCTCACTTGCATGGCCAATTTAATAATTACATGTCATCTGCTGAAAAATGTATAGATCTTAGCAAATCTTTATCCTCCAGTTTGCCTGAAAGCATTGACCAAAATTGCATTCTTTTTCCTTACCAAACATTGTCCCAAAACCTGCTAATTTGTGCACTACAATAACGAATGGCGTACTGGGTTCACGCGCCTACCGCGAAACATATCTTTGAAACATATTCACATGTAACATGACTTGCATGATTAAAAGTGGTAACTGTATGTGATAAAAACATACAACTTGCGTAAATCCTACAAACTTTCATGAAATTGAATTATACTGTGTTTGCCTTATTGCCATACTCTTGCTACGACTCAAACCGGAAGTTATTCATTTTCGCACGAACAAATGGTCTTCCCTCTGCTGAGGTTCCCCGTCCTATGTATTAACAATTGATAATAACAGTATTATAAAAGACATGCATTCAC
Source organism: Mimachlamys varia (assembly GCA_947623455.1). Classification (NCBI taxonomy): domain Eukaryota; kingdom Metazoa; phylum Mollusca; class Bivalvia; order Pectinida; family Pectinidae; genus Mimachlamys; species Mimachlamys varia. The sequence goes on from OX392545.1 coordinate 34,027,951, forward strand.
CAGAAAATTTAATTAGTTATTGTATAGGCATATATATGTTTTATCAACATTAACGCGATTCACGAAATGGGTTAAAAAAACAAAAGTTATCACCTCATTTGTATCGAGAAAAAAGATGTTATTTCTTAAAAGTTTGAAGAATTTAATAAAATTAAAATTTGCAGCTAAATATTCATATTCCGCTTCAAATAAACGTATATGGGATTATAACGATAGTGTATTTCGATCACTACACTTACATTTGATCCCCCATCGAAGGTATTATTTGCTCAAGTAATGGATCTATTTCCGTATACTCTTCACTGACATAAACATTATATTTAATATCGAGACTATTTATCTATATCCCAATTCTGATAGAGGCGTGAACCGTACTGTGTTTACTGACCGCAGAGGGGTATTGGACGGTAGGTCCGAACTCCCGGTGATCGTGGCATCTGTGATAGGCTTGTTTATGTAAATATTTCTCTATTGGTGATAAGTAAGTGTAAGATTAGCCAGCACTGGCTACTTACTGCCTGTATAGTGTAGCGTCACCTCGCCTTGTCCCCCAACACAGAGGGGTACACACAGGTCAGGCCTGTATAGTGTAGCGTCACCTCACCTTGTCCCCCAACACGGATCAGAGGGGTACACACGGATCAGACTTTGCTTAGTGATCCCATGATGGTAAAAATATGTCTACCTGAATACTACAAATACAATATTGATATACAGAATTCTCTAAATAAGACGAAAACGCTTTATAGTGTATTTACTGTATTTACATTTATGTAGTCAATACCATTATCATTTCCATTAATTACTACAATTTTGAGGAATTCGCAGGAGCATATTAATAGTAGTATGCCATTATTCGATTTGGATATTATAAGTTTCTCTTTTCACAAGACCGGGACCCCTATCAATTATATAACTTAATCTTATAGAAGAATTATGATGATTGAGAAATATACAAAAATAGAACGATAGTTAAATACTATTTGGTTCGAACAAAATCAATTGTTGAAAGCGTATTTAAAGACCTTTTGCAAGATGACTGATGTTTGTTGTTTTTTGCATGTGTGCACTATTTCCTTGACAAACGAAACATATGTCATCAAATACTCACCATAACTGTTAGCTTCGAACTGGATAAAACTAATCAAGAATATTTCACGAAAGTTCTTCAATACACTAGCTAACCTAAGTAAAAAAAAAAGAAAAAGTAACTTTCTGTATTATATTATTACTAGATTTTACTCAGTTGATAACATGCAAATATTATGAACATGCAAATATTATGAGGCTGTAAAATGAGTTCAATTCTGAGAAAAATACTTATATAGTTCACTAGGCAATCACCTAACCAACCGCATAATGTGTAGGATTAAATCGATCGACGTTGACTGTTGACAAACAATCTAGTAACACCGGGATTCGAAAGATGCACGTTGACCTGAACTATGAGCAAGTTTTATAGCCGACATCGTTGTTTCTTTAAATATATTTCTGTATCTTTAAGTAATATGAAAATGGACGTTTTTGAGTTTGCCCATTAGTGTGTTCACTTGTTGTGATTGACAATGGTACTCAATTCTCATTTTGAGAACTTGATGTTTACTTGGATGTGTCCAAGATTTACATGGCGGGTGTCGTCGATGAAACGAAAGACGCTTACTCTTCCGAAACACCCGATCTTATTCTCTTGCACCTTTACAAGGGTCTCCATGTGGATCTTTCTTTTTTTCGTATTTTGCTCCTAGTTTTATCGATTTTGAGTTCGGGTTATGGTTTTGTTGACGCTGCGGTATTCTCGAATTGTTTAAACACAAAATACATTATATGCAGCAAGTAAGAGAAGTACATGTAAGAGAAACTAACATGCCTCCTCGAGTACCTTTAACTGTTCTGATACTTCCACCGATAGAACGGAGAAAACACCAGTAAAATGTAGTCACATGTAGGAAATATATATAGGATGTATGTTAAGATAAGAACGATAGTTAAATAGCAAGTTGGGTTTTGATACAAAAAATAATTGATAAACAATTGTGTCATCTATAAAAATGCCTATTAATTTATCAAGCTAACCATGTGAAATAGGAAAGAAAGACTCGATAATAAGGTCTAAACAACTGTTTGTGTTCATCATAAAATTAACATTCAGTATCCACTCGATCTTGGTGAATCTCAATCCGAACGTTTTTTTTAGAATATGTCTTGAATACACAACACAACTAATTGCTAGTCATTGGAGACGTAAAATATTTTCTGTCAGTAAATTAAGTTCAATTTGAAAACAAAATCATAAAAGGGGACAAGGCACCTTAGTTTCTCATTTACGATAAAGAATTTTGTGTTTTTCATAATTTCTTACAACGAAATATTTTGAAGGCCTAATATACGTAATTTTCGGCAAAACTTGAAGCGAAAATCAGGTCTAAAAACTTTTTATATTTATAGATTGAGCTAAGATTAACTGATATCAGCAATATTCAAGATTAATTCCTGCGCAGTAACTAGTACGGCAGCAGTTAAAAATCGGTATTTGTAAACACGCATCCATTTTGAACTGTCTTCTAACTTCGGCTTGTTGTTGAAGTGGGCCCCACCTTGAGTATTTTCAATTCTTTGGAATTTTCTGTCAAGAGAATCTTGTTAGTTACCGCTCAGGTTTACTTCGTTTTAGGCTTACTTTTGCATGATTTTCAACTGGATTCTTTTTCAGAACTTTTCAGAATCATAAAGAATTTCCTGAAGTTACGTATATTGGGCCTTTAACCTAAAAAAGTCTTTGTGAACAAAAACGTATATCTCAAATTAAATGGTTTGAAGAAAACAGCCAGAATACATGTGCCCTTTTTATTAGTTCTATGAGTAGACACAGGATTAATACCAAAACCAAGTAACGTATTGTTTGAGTTATCTCCCTCTAACCTCAAACTAGATTTGTGATTTTGGAAATACTGGCACTAATTTTTTTAAAGGCCCAATATACGTAACTTCAGGAAATTTTTCAGGAGTATGAAAAAAAATCTATTTGATAACCATATAAAAATAAGCATAAAACTAAGTAAAACTGAGCGGTAACTAACAAGAAACTTTTGACAGAAAATTCAAAAGAATTGAAAATAATTCAGGTGTGACCAACTTCAACAACAAGCCGAAGTTAGAAAACAGTTCAAAATGGACACTTGTTTACAAGTACCGAGTTTCAACTGCTGCTGTACTGGTAACCGCCTAAGAATTCATCTTGAATATTGTTGATATCGGTTTATCTTAACTAAATCTATAAATATAGTACGATATTAAGCTTGATTTCCCGAAAGTTACGTATATTAGGCATTTAAAGAGGTTTTTTTAGGCATATTCATAATTGTTTACAAGAGAAACACGACAAGGACAATTTGTTAAGGTAGCGTAATTACTGTTCAATAAACTACAAGAAAATACTAACTGTACAGTCGGATACCCTAATCAGTGAACTTTAATCAACAGTTGATAATGAAATACATGTAATCACATTTTGTATTTTCAGTGATTTCAGTTTTAAATGTTGCCTAAGTTCTCTTTGACAGCGTGACATTTACTGGGATGTGGCGTAGGCTAACACGGTGGGTGTCGTTGATGAAGCAAGATACGTTGTTTTTTTTCTTCCGGAACATCTAGTCTTCTTCTCTTGTACCCTTTCAATAGCCTGTGAAAAATTCTTCCCTTTGTTATTGTTTTGCCACTAGCGTAATCGATTTTGAGTTATGATAAGGGTTTTATCGACGGTTCGGTATTCTCTGAATTATCGTTTCCATGGTATAATCATATGTAATATTTCGGTTTCTATGAACATATAATTCAACCACCAATAATAGTCTCAACCGTTTTGGAAACTAGTTTAGATCAATACAAAAGCACTGTCTAAGGGATTTGTTTAATAAATTCCCGAATTCCAAAAAGAATTTGACAATAGCTGTCTGATGGTACCATGCCTTACGACCTTTTGTAAAATAGAGAATTCTGCTCTTAAACGCTGAGAGCAGAAAAAGTACCGTCTTATAGTCTTTTTGAGGGAAATTTATGTCCCAAGATCGGATTTCAATATTTCAGAAATAAATATGAACAACAGACAATTCTACGCTCAGACTCTTGAAAAAGTGCAAGCGAATAAAACCAGGCGTTCAGGAAGACAAAGCGGAACTGACTCCTGGATGTGCGATCTATGATGGTCACTCTTTCACCTTACACCAGAATTGTCTTAATGAACGGTTGTAATTTCATTGTCGTTAAAACCGGGAAAAAAGATAAGATGCGAAGATTGGCTATGTGCGGTCCATCAGTCGAAAAATGTTTCAAACTATTTAGTGATATCTGATAGGAAAAGATTACGAAAACAGGATTATCTGAAAAGTTACACAGAAATACGAGTAAGTAGGACAGTAGAAAATACAGCAAATGTATCATTTCATTTCTTGCATGATGTGCGAACTACATGTGGAATATTTATTTTGGTTTGTGTGGTTTACTGCACGTTAAGGTCATATTAACAGCTGGGTCCATTTAAAAACGTTCCCTCTGTTTATGAGATGATAATTTATGTTGAATGTTGAATGCCTGTGTATAGGGGAGGCTGCGCCATGACGAAGTTCAACTACACATTTTGAGCGTGAACAAAGGCTGGGCCCTTCCTTAATTACCCTAGATATTAAACTGTTTATTGCTCTGTAGGCGTGTTAAGTGGATATATCCTTTGATGATTACATACACACAAGGTTTAGATCGTATTGCAAAAGGTCGGGGATCGAGACAAATGTTTAAGCATTGCATTTTTTTTGTGTTCAAAGACACGTAAAAAAGCAGCGCGGAATGCGGTTACCTGTCAACCAAAGCCACACCTAGTATTCCAAATACCTCGAATATTCTAAATTCTTTCCTCCTTTACAAAACATAACATTGAAAAGCTTTTAATATTGCAACTTGAAACCACATTTATCAACCTATTTCAAACACATTTTACAGTGAACAAACAAACATTGCAATACATGATTAAATGTGGATTAATGCTGTTTTAAAGCAGATTCATTTCCATGAATTGACTCAAAATATATCAATTATAGTACGATTTAGTCGAGATATTTACTGTATAACCGTCATGTTTGGTCCTTGTGGTTTACTGCAAACTCATTACGCTATTTACGTGTAAACTTCGTTATACTCAAGGTAATACCGGTTTGGGAGCAAGTTTGTTATGTAATACTTAGGAAATACTCCTCTTGTGTAACTGTTGCCGTGGGAATTATCCCTTTGATAAAGCTTGCCTCATCGTACCTTGGTGACGATGCTCTCTTTCAGTGTTTTTCAAAGTCGTTAGGTAACGAACTAAAATGCACCTAGCTTAATCTATAAGTCAAAGAGATATGTAATGATAGTAAAACAAATGATGGTTTATATCATTTTAGTATGGATTTCGAATTTGATTTAGTATATATTAGAAAAACAGGAAGAAAATAAGAGAACTTTGATAAGTATATCTAATTAGCAACGCACACCTCAAGATGATCGAGAAGGGATCACATATACAGACCCCATGAAGCTGTTCTGTTGCTATTAAAGAGAGAGCTTAGGTGTTAGAAATGGAAGATCTTACACGAGTGTCGATGTAATATGGTTATGTGATAGATAGAATCTTACACTCGTGTCAATGTTATATCGAATTTATTAAATTCGTTAAATAATTTAATATGTCACTCGCCTAAAGGCTCGTGACACATTAAATTATTTACCTCGTTTAATAAATTCGATATAACACAAATGTCAGTCTAAGATTCTATCTATCACATAACTGACATTTATGAGAAAATACACAAAAACTCTCAAATTAATTCTCTATAAGAAATGCAAATTTCCGCTATTATAATACGAAGTTCGCTACCGAGACAATCATATGACGTCATAAAGACGTCATTTGTTTATTACATCACAATAGTGTTATTTCACTATTGTGACGTCGTGTGTAATACCATTTTTATGACATGACCGTATGACATGACTGAATGTGATTAATGTCATTTGATCGTCGTTTGTATAATTTTCAAATACGTTTGACTTTTATTCTACATCCAACTGTATTTCACAATATATGTACTCGGAGTAATAAATAATTGATATTGGCATCTAATTCTTAATAATGAATTGGCAATATTTGATTCAATATTTAACGTGTCAAATATGCAAATATGGTATCCTGATGTACTTATGTAATAACGCAAATTGCCAATTAGTTGTTCAAATTCAATTTGATTCAAACGAATCAAAACCAGAGTCACCTAAGACAAAAGCTTATAACACGTTCAAAGGATGTGATGTGTATGAAGTGTATCTGGGAGACCACTTATTGTACAAAAATGACCACCCCTAATATCCGTACCTATGTCAGAGGAGAGAGGAATTTGTGCGATGACAAATACATCGATTGTTTATGTACACGTTTTGGAGGATACCTATGTGTAAGGTATATAGGTAGGCAAGTAAGGTATGTAAGATCATTTAGGGATGCAAGAGATATGAGGTAGAAAGTTATGAATTTCAAGTTTGATAAACAATATAGGCCTTAGTATGTTAGTTTTTCACATCAGACAATGAAAATGAGTATTCACTGTTACCACTTTTAACTGCGAAAAGCCCCCTTACGTACTACTATGTTACAAGTAACTGATGCGGTACGCTGACAAAATGATAGACAGTAAAATTGGTGAAGGTGTTTTTCAACGAAGTATTATTTTGTTTAATGTAGATTACGTAACACACATTTGCTGCACCTTTAAATTTAGTAATAGATACAGTATGCCGAAAAATAAATTAAACTGCACCATACAGCTGTTTCGTCCTGATAGGACTCTTCAGTAATGCTAGGAGCCAAAAGGTTGGAATCCAAAATTTCTACACTAATGTAGAAGCAGAAGGGCCAGACATGTACAAACATGATAATAAATATGTGATATCAGTAATTATGAAGTGAATGTAGTGACACTTTTAATCAAGAAAAGAATACGCAAACTCTAACATTCTTTTTGTCTATATATACTAACAATGTCACTTTATCAATGTAATTTCTGTAAAAGTTTTTGCATGTATATATTCTTACATGCTCTAATATATCATGGTCATGGTGACTGGATAAATGCATATCATGGTTTTATGTGTTTGTTTACTAGCACACGTAATTTTATCATTCACGTGGATAAGTTATATGTAGCAGTAATACATTTATAAATATGCATTCTGTCAAGGCTATAATCATTTCCCTGTTTAAGTTTGAAAGTGTATTATAAAAACGCAATCGATTCAATTATATGATATCAATAACAAGTTTCAAAGGCCCAGTATAGGCAAAACTTGAAGCGAAAATCAAGTCTAATAATTTACTGTATTTATAGAGTTAGTTAAGATTAACTGATATCAGCAATATTTTTACAGGTGTTTACAGGTACAGCAGCAGTTGAAACTCGGTGTTTGTAAACACGCGTACATTTTGAACTTCGGCTTGTTGTTGAAGTGGGCCCCATCTAAATTATTTTCATTTTTTTTATTTTTTCTGATTTCTTAGAATACGCAACAGGAATCGACGACACCCGCCATGTAAATCTTGATCACATCCAAGTAAACATCAATCATCAAAAATGAAAACCGAGTAATAGTTATCATTCACAAGTAAGCATACTAATGAGCATACTCAAAAACGTCCGTCTTCTTATCACACAAAGATACAGAGTATGTCTTATTGTAATTGAATTGTCATTTTGCCCTGTTTTATCTAGTTTTGTCGATTTTGAGATAGAATACCTTGGTATTGGCTTGTCGTTATTTCTGCCATTTTTTATTTCTAACCTTGACCTCTGAATCACCGTGGTGATTCAAAATAGTTGCGTTTCCAAGATGTCTCATTTCAGTACGTATTTGAAATGTTTACTGGAGTGACTCGATCCTCAATGAATGTCTTCCTCAAATGACCCCATCTGTCACTCGCACGGACGGCACGACTCTGTAAAGACGCCGAATGTTGACGTTTCCTGTGATAACAGCAGGAGAAATGCCACTACTTATATAGCTTTATAATTAACAGTCAAGTACAAACTGTCAGTTTTAAATACATTCTACCTAAACAATGAGTTTTCGTCAAAATATTCGAGCGGATTGAAATAATATCTTTTATGCCGGTACTAAATATAATGTCTTCCAATTCTGATAATTTTTTTTTTTCTATTCAAAAACTTACATTACGTTGAACGTAACGGTAAGAAAACACATTGAACGATCAATTTACAAACACATGAGTGTTTAATAGAAGAAATGTGAAATGTCTTACAATAGGGTTTTTAATCCGTCGTCTCCTCTTCTATTATTTCCCCAGAATAACAGAAAGAACCCTTGTTTTCCATTGTATGCATCACATTAAATAACTGCGACTGTAATTCGTTTATATCTAACAAGTGTTTCAGTTGCTATGTTTATCTAAGGATGTAAGACGGAAATCTAAGCCATATCGCTCGTCTATAAGCTAACTTCCTGTGTACAAGGTAAAGTTGATGACGTAGAAACAGGGGAATCAAACATGCGAGTGTGATAAAATTACCATTATATTTCAGGCAGACAGTATAGGCTAGAAATTGTAATCAATTTCACCATTAAATAAATTGTCAGTTCATCAAACGAGAACGGAAAGAACAAATAAAGACCTGATCAATATATTCATTCAATAAATGTTAAGGCTAAAATTGTTATAGTTCTATAATTTTGCTATTATTGCAAACTCATTTAGGAACTTTAGTATTAGGTCTTATAGGGTTATATGTAAGTTTTTCAGCAATTACTTTTTCATATCTACCGTTTGATAGAGCAGTAACGAAGAGAAAATTGAGTCCCAACAATAATGTTATCAATGCAATCGTAATATATTTTTTTAACGTTACAATAGCAAATTTGTAGAGTCTCACACAGTATAATTCGTCGTCCTGGCGTATTGCTATGGACACATGCAGAGAGCGGTAACTATACTATGGTCATTGATTGCATGTTAAAATACTTAAATATTGTTATTTTAGAGCTGCTTGGGCTTTAAACGTTGTAATAATATAAAGTTGGTCGATTGAAGTTCATGTAGTTGTTCTTTGATAAGGGAAAACGTGTATGATTAAAACAAGTGTGTTGTCAGTATTTGGACTATATCGGAAAAAACCAATCCTATCGGTTTAACGTGTATGGTGAAATACACCAAAACAGCTTTTGTTTTAATCTTCTTCTTGTCGAATTGCGGCATCAAAATTTATCAAATGTTGTCATAGATGAGCTATTGTGACATGAAGTCACGTACATGGGGGGTAAGATTCAAATTTCTTACACTGGATATCTCTATGTTATACACGGGGAACTAATAATAATTAGGATAAATTAAAGTACGTGTGAAAGCCTTCTGGGAAATCTCGTATTTGTAATTACGAAACCCCTTTCGGTACATCGAACTCGGACCCTTAAAATCGAAGGTTTAATTCCCGGTGGAAGCATACATTTTTCTTTCCTGTGAAAATTGGTATCCGTGACCCTCCTTGTATTGACTTCGAGATAAAACACATTTGAAACATAAAGGATCGGGGAGGGGGTTGATATTGTGGCAGATTATATTTTTTGAGACATTTTGTGTCCAGCATCTATGCTGCATTTTGTTTTTAATCCCGCGGTGAGGTACACATCTGTGGTGTATCGGTAATTCTGTCGTGCTTCCATCCGTCCTGTAAGCCATGTTAACATCCCACAGTAATCTCACTTTGTTTACAATGCGCCGTAATGTAGCATTCTGAAACACGCGCAGAAGCGACAGGGGTTAGCCAGGTTTGGGTAAACATTGCAAACTTTCAAGCCAAACCATGATACATGCTATGTTAAACGTGATTACGTAAACACTGCCGCCCCGAAATAAAGCTTATATCAACCGCACTATAAGTAATAGGTTTGTAAGTGCAGTAAATTAAAACACATCCCTTAAGAGTCAACACCAATAATCCTTTAAAACATGGCTGACACAGACAACCGCTTTGTCCGTGTTAAAAAAAAGTTAAAAAAGAATATTGAATAAAGCTGCTCCGGAAAGAGGTAAACAGGCAAAACAACATAAACCGGTGATCCTGGTAAATGTTAAATGTGACAAATTTGGTAAATATTTAACTTTTTTCACTTTTTCTTACACATCAATGCCTGTACATTTATATTAAGTATGTGCATCCTGACCCAACCTTTAAGATGACTTGAAATGAAGAACAGGGCTAGAGCGCCTAACAAAAACATAGGGAACAGGTGGTTTGGTCAGAAGCAAACGCAGGTCCTTTTTTATGTGTTCTTCCTATATGGTCCCGTGGTGCACAACTCCGTATATAAAACCTGCTTCATTGCCGTTATTTCTATGGCCAGCAATCACTTTTGGCGTAACTATGAAAGAGAACAACACAATGGAAATATTATGTTATAAATATATGTCTGTTGAATTGTGTTCATAATTCTTTGTATATCCCCACAACAAAAACATTTCGGACTTCAAACATAAAGTTACAATGTTTTGGATCTTCGAATATTTTTATAAAGCCAGCACAAAAAATAAAATAAAATAACAAATTATTTGTTTGAATTGTACTTGAAATTGAACTGTATTCCTTTGAGACTTGGGTTTGTTGTGTTTAACGTCCTGTTAAGAGCTTGAGTCATTTATGGACCTGGCTCCGTATTTGTTGTGTAAGCATGCATGTATGTACTGTATGTATGTTAGCCGGAGACGGTACGCTCCGCCACAAATTACTGACAAAGGGTGAACCATTGCTATTAACGCTCAACGTTGTGAACGGAAGAGCAACCGTCATTTTTCTAGTTAAAGAACACTTAGTCTTCTTGTACCGGCCTTGGAGCTTTCCTCTCATGTGCGTACAGTTAATATGTAAGGATTCTGGTATGTACCGGCCCAGGAACAGAACCTTTAGTCTTCCTCACCTTGTCGTAGAGTCACTATTTTAAGGACTTTATTTTTCGGATATGTTTTCGGTTTTATATCTTTATTTGTTGGTACAAAATTTCCAATATTAACTTCCAGATTGGACCATTAATTAGAAAATCGATTATTCATAAGAAGAAAAAAAGAAGGAATTGCTATCCCTCTTTAGCTAACTTAAAGAATATCTGTGCCTGGCTGAACTACATTCGAGAATCGACAATCATCTCATTGAAGAAAGACCTGCTGCTCTCAACACACACACACACAAGTCACATACACCGGGAGGCCGTCCTTAAATGACCCAGCCTGTTAATAGGAGGTAGAAACAACCAACCACCAAACCAACCTACTTGAAATAGTTTTTCGAAATTATGTAATTATAAATATTGAAAGCAGGATAAATTCACTTCATTCCACTAGATTTATGAATTTTAAACTGAACTAAACATTAAAAATTGGTTTCAAAGTAAGCGAATTTCAGGTATGCGTTTCCCATTGTAACGATGAAAACGTTCCGAAAATAAAGCTATTTGGTAGGTTTACTTAAAATTTATCATATCTTATCTATATTTTGGTTGTATGCTAATTTAGAAATCATTACATTTCGGGGTCATGCTATGGATTAGTGAAAATAGTCGTCGAGCGTAAATGATCAATTTATGATAAGTGATTTCTTAACCGACTTTATAAGTATGTTCATGTTTATAACATCATGCAAATAAGTATATAAAATTGATGATGTATTTTGTGTATAAAAATTGTTTTGATTGGTTTTAGAAATATGACGTAACACATACACATTCTGCACCTTTTAAAGAGGTATGGCGCATATTGACCCGTTTCGACCTAAAGGTGACCGTTTTCAAAATAAAAAATAAACATCAAAATGAGGTTTTGGAATAAACATGTTAAATATATAACATTTAGATGTTATTATTTTCGAGAAAATGAGTTTGTTCATTGCAATAACTATTTCATAAATCTACTATAGAGTTAAATTATCATTCTATTTACATCTTTCAAGAGGGGTTTTCCAATATTGAAATCCTTTTTGACATAAAGCGCATCTGAGGAACAACTTCTATAAAGTCATATTTTGTTTATCTACCAAAAGACTACTTAAATATTATTCCTAAAAAGTGGTCCTCTGATGCGCTGTTATCAGAAAATGGAAAACATTGTTTATTAAATATTTTTTTTATTTCGATATTAACTAAAGTGACTACAAATCAAAATAAAAAAGTCCAATTCAATATAATCTACTAAGCTCAGATGGTTGAGCTGCTGTGTAGCAACCTATTGGTTCGTAGTTCGATTCACGAAATGGTGTGTTTTTTTAATTTCCAAGAATATTGTGTTTTAAGTATGAGATAAAACGTTGAAATACAAAATGTTCAAGGGGAAAGAGTAAATTAAGTGATTAACTCCGTATCCATCTCGTGTAAAATGTTAACAAATTGCCACGTCGCCTGATATTTACTATAATTCTGTCATAGAAAATACAGAATGTGTTCGGGTTGGCCTTTCACACTACAGCGAACCAATGAACCATGGAAATCTATTTTAGTACAGGGAGATTTACAAACGGTTATGTGTTACTTTGCCTATATATTTAGCGAGGGCAATCGAGCGCGTAGCTTAGGTCGGAATATGGGGGAAAGTGACCAAACATCTTTAGTAATAAATACAGTATGCCGAAAAAAATGAATTAAACTGAATCATACAACTGTGGAGTCCTTCGAGGACTCTTCAGTGATGCTAGGAGCCAAAAGGTGGGAATCGAATTTTTTCTAAATTAATTTAGAAGTAAAAGGGTCAGGTGCATAAAGATCACGTAACACACACATATGCTGCACCTCTTAAATTTAGTAATAGATACAGTATGCCGAAAAAATGAATTAAACTGCATCATACAGCTGTTTCGTCCTCCTAGGACTCTTCAGTGATGCTAGGGGCCAAAAGGTAGGAATCCAAAATTTCTAAAATTATGTAGAAGCAGAAGGGTCAGGTGCGTGAAACCCCTTTAATTTATTAATTTGGAAGTAGAATTAAACTAGTTGTGTATAATTTCAAATCGTGTACTACGAAAATATGTATATTAAGTACTGTGCCACTACTCAAATGAGATTAAATGCATAAACCCCTTTTTATTTTTGAATTTTGAATTAGAATTAAAGAGGTTTAGTATAATTTCAACTCGTGTTCTACGATCTAAGATATCCTATATAAAACATTTCAATAAGCCTATCGTGATTTAGTTATAATCTGTTTCTTTGTTTATTTCTTTGCTGCATACATTGTATAGATATTTCAGTGCTACAACCGTAGTATTGTGCTTATATTCTGTGCTTGCATAGAAGGCCTAACGTACAATGGTATAGCGTAGTGCTAATCCACTTTATATTAATTCCTAAATGAATTTTAATTAATTTGTCAATTGTTTTACCTGTGCTCTTTACCTATATTTGTTAAATACAAGCTCTACAAAGCTTATGTTGCACCTAGTCTTCATTCCACAGGAGACAAGTTTATTGTAATGTGTTATATTGTAAGATGATCCAAACACACATAATATTTTAAAAATAAATTAAACTGCATCAAACAGCAGTTTCGTCTTCCTAGGACTCGTCAATTGCTAAATTGCACCTTCAAAATTTATTATAAATAAAGCAGTATTGCAATGCGCAGCATACAGATGTTTCGTACTCATAAGACACACCGGCGATGCTAGCACCAAAAATGTCGGAATACAAAGTGGCCGAAAATAGTGCTGGAAGTGAAAGAAAGGCGCGTACCTGTGGGCAAGACTTTAATTTGTGAGATTCAACATGTATAACGTTATACTTGTTAGTTTAAAGCTGATAATAGTAAAGTTTGTTTATGAACCTGCCACTTCTAAAAGGAAGATAGCAAGAAACTAAGACAAATAACAATATTGACAGATCTTTGATCGCACGTGTCCGCTCCTAGCTAAAGTCCCCATTCCTTGAAAATCCTCGGAAATCAACACAAACTATCTTCTCCAACAAATTCCAAAGAAACATCCGGAATTTGGCCAAACTCTCATTAAGTCCACAATTAGGATAATCCATTTACGCTAAATAAATTGAGATAGTATCCATCCGGACGTTTAGACAACGTATCGTAAAGTCATGGGATTTGATAATCCTACACCAATTCACAATGTTGAGTTGTTAAAGCAAGTTCCATCTTCTCCGGAACAAAATGTTCCCGTCTTCTAGTCCGGAAATTACACACTCCACTGTCTATTGACAACCGAAGTCAGCCCTTTATTGAAATCTAATTAGTCAATGGTTTTACGCCCCTCGGTACTCGATATGGCCCCCTTGTCCTGGTAACCGACCTATGTGAGGCCGGTCCCTCCCTGGCTCGACTGGCCAGGATAAGGGGCCGGCACTGTGCTGTTTGAACAAGGGTAGACCTATATAGGTCAAAATTAATCCAGGACTACAATCTCCTCAGTTTTGACAAGCGATGTTCAGGATGAAGGTTTTACAGTACACCAGCGTTTTCTTGGGTAAGTTTTACGCTGTATCGACCCATAGTGTATTTCTGATTGTTTATAGAATTATTCATTTAATGAATGTTCATTTACTGTGTAAAAGAATAATGTTGTAAAGGATGTCATCAAACATTTATATATAATAAACGTTCTCCTCAATTTTGCTTCAGACTGTTTATTATATCTCTAAATATCTTTATGATTTTCAATCTTTTCTGATGACTAGGTACTGGCGATATCAAATTAACCAAAACAACTGTAGAACAATTTAACCACTTTTTTCTACATTTTCTTAATTTTTTTTTTTCAGGGTATGATTTGGTAAAAACAAAATATTTTCGTGAGAATATTTCTGCTTTTTTTTTGTTTTTTTTTTTTTTTTTTTTGAAGTGGGTGGGGGGGGGGGGGTCTTGAAGTTGACGTCGGTAAGAAAATAAGTTGAATATAAATTTTGTTCATATGTTTTGAAATAGATAATATTATTGAGTCTGGTAAAAGTTTACATAGGATGGTCAAAACATATGTGTCAATGTTTATGATTAACAAATTAACGTATATTTAAAAGAAAAACTCCATGACTCCATAGTGCTGTGTTGAAATATATATTTTAGTATTATTTATTATCGTTATTAGTTTGACCTCGATTTGACAGTGTGATTTACTCGTTAAATGTATACTGTCCTTCACAAATGAAGTGCTATAATGTATTTATTTTATACTCAGGTAGTCAACTGAAACGTACCTAGGTAGTTGAAACATATACGTTTTGTTGCATTATCCGATTTTCTTATATTGAATATACATGGTACATGTATTTCCAGATCTACCTATTTACATAAGCCATGATACTTCGTTTTACTCATTTTAATTTTCACTGATGGATGGACAAAATACAATAAGATTTCTTAAATTGTTTTTCATACAAAAAGTCCAAGGAATACCAAAGCGTCTACAAAACCACAATCCGAACTCAAAATCGATAAAACTAGCGCCAACATAGGTACAAAGGAAAGAAATGCTTAAAACAAATGCCTCTTTTTTGTATTCAAGTGATTACACAAAGTTATTTCTTGGTCAGATCTTTTTTTTTCTATCTAATTCGAAAGGCGTTTGTATTTATCAAATTATATCATTATTCTGAGTGCATTGCTAGTCGTCTTACATTATACATGAAACAATTGTATGACATTTGTATTGTCGTAATTCTTTTAATCGTGGTTTAAGTTTTCCTGTTTTTGTCGCGTATTGAATAAATTTCAAAATTTAAGGAAGGTCATTTTCTAAATTCTATGTTTTTCGTGTTAATATCATATCAGTTCTTCAGTACAATGTAACCGGGTGGGTCATCGGCATTATACACTAGTGTGGTAATACTTTAATTCGACAAAAGATCCACACTATCGCAAGAAGGCTTACACGACCATACCAGCAGCCTCCCAAATATGCACGCACTCAACACATTAGCTAGCATCACTTACACTGGCCGGCTGTCCTTAAATGACCCTATGATGATATTATAATAAAACCAAACCAAAACCAACAGCGAATAGGTCACTTTGTCTAACATATCAAGCGCTGACGTAAGTATAAAATATAACGAGAAATAGGCACATGTCCGCCACTAAACTCTCCATTCTTATAAAAGGCTACCGAGTTATTGAGGATCACAAGCGGATGTACGTTCGTGATATAATTAACTATACAATTTCTCACATGGGATATGTTTGTAATCCAAAACAAACGTTCATATTGTGTGGAGTATGTTGACATATAACCTTTGTACATTCTTGTTACCTTACGTCTTACGGTTTCTTCACAGGAAAAGTTTGACTTGCTGAGTTATAATCATGCTATGTCATTTATGAATGGTCTTTTGTGTCAATGTGTATTTCAATTACACAGGTTTTTGGTTAGATTTTCAATGTCTTCATCATTGCATATGAACCTTTCAAAGACATAAATACACTCAAGCTAACCCTACTTTCATCTATACCGTCCAAAAACTCATGTTTGAACTTTAGGTGACATGTTATCACGGACATTTCACTCGGAGTATAGGTAACTGGGGAAAAGTATTTGATACACAGCGGGTATCTTGTCATACCGCCAACATTAGCTGACGGACATTAAAAATGCTTTGACAGAGAGCAATCCATAAACTCAGGAAATCCAAATCTGACAAATTTCTTCAAAGATCCCCGTTCACTTACGAAAATTTTTATCTGAGTTTGTAATATTGATTTTGAAATTGATGTAAGCTTTGTTAAAAGGAGAAAAACGAACTGTTTGCAAGTTTTGTTTTATGAGAATAAAATGAAAATGTGATTATCTAAATATTATCAATAAAAAAATCAGAAATTGATACCAAAGCGTCAACAAATTCTTAATCTGAACCCTAAATGGATTGTACTTTGGGCAAATATAAACACGGGTGGTCGGGTGATGCAATGGATAGCGCACTTGCCTTTCACCAAGGCGGTCGGGTTCGATTCCCCGATCGGACGTGAAAAGGTATGGGGTCACCTGCCTGACCACGTGGGTTTTCTCCTGGTACTCCGGTTTCCTCCCACAATAAGACCCCTCGCACGCTAAAATCCGGGCCAACAAGAGTTGATAATATAAGTTGGATAACTTGTTTCATAATTGTTGTAAACTAAATAAAATTTATATTTATAAATATGAACAAAAGAAACATTTACACGAAACCATTGAAAAAGTACACGAAACCATTGAAAAAGTACACGGAACTCAGATCAGGTGTTCCGGAATAATAGGCGGCTTCTGCTGAATAGAAATAACAGCGACCGACCTGCCTGCTGCCTGTTAATGTCCTGATTCAGATGTGTTACATTGACAGCTAAAGTAAAAAGCAGGGGAGACTACCGCAGGGTACCATAGACACTTGATGTGTTCGCTTATTTCAAATCCCTCCGGGATAATATGATTCCTTCAACTTCATCTGCTGGGATCTATAATTATATAAGTTTCAAAATGATATTGCTGATAATTTGAAATTATCCTGTCTAAAGACACATGTGCTGCTCCTTAAAAATGTAGCAACAAATACATTATGACGGTAAAAAAATATTTCCCTGCATCAAACAGCCGTTTTTTCGTTCTAGGAATCGTCAGTTATGCTAGGGGCTTCAATATTATGTTTACGTATTAGTGTTATCAATTTAAGGATTTTATGTCCTAGATGATGGCTATGTAACATTTGTACACATTTTATTTCCCTTGCTGTAATGAGAATTTGTTTAAAGTTTATTCGAACTGATAAATATATATGATATACATAATAAAAACACCTGCGTCATGTTTATCATGCCAATATAAATGATAAAATTGATTAATCTCGTTCCATAGTGTCCGAACAGCTTTCCGCCTACAGTGTACACATACTTTTTCTTTCAAATTTTTATTTATTTTTTTTTTTAAGGTTACTCTCTTTATCACCACGAACGCTTTTTAAATCCAGAATAATCTAATGATAGAGGGAAGCAGTATAAAAAGGTTTTAATTTTCTAAGCAAAAGACGCTTACTCTTTGGGAACACCTAGTCTTAGGTTCTTGTACTTTAACGATAGTCTCAATATAAATCTTTCCTTTGTTCATATTTTGCCCCTGGTTTAATCGATTTTGAGTTTGGATTATGAATTTGTTTACGCTTACTGATCAGGAACACCTGGCCTTATTCTCTTGTGCTTTTACGAGAGTCTCAATGTAAATCTTTCCTTTGTTTCTATTTTGTCCCTAGTTTAATCGATTTTGAGTTCGGATTATGGTTTTGTTGACGCTTTGGTATTCTATGATATTTTTCGGTATTCTCTAATTAATTATATTTCCTTGATTCAGAATTGCAATATATTGAACCTCGATATAACCTTCTTCGATTTATTTGACCACCTCCATTGACGGCAATGAAATTAAAAGTAAACTTTTTTTCTAATTCTTATTCTTAGGTGTTCATTTCTAACATTCGATTCATCACCGAAACCCGTAAACATGTAATAATGTATCTAAACCTGAAGACGTTTTTTGAGTATGCTCATTGTTATGCATAGTGGTATAACCAGATTAGAGTTCGGATTATGGTTTTGTTGACGCTTTGGTATTCTCTGATAAGGTTTTAGGTTATTAACAATTATTTTAATCAAAGGTTATAGCTCCCCTTTGTACGTGGTTTGCATTAATTTTGTGTTACTTATCTACACCTGTGTTCCCTGTGTCCAGTCTATATGTATTACGTTTGTGTGTTGCTGGGCTGGAAATATGTATCGATGATTCATTGTTTGTTTCAGTCGCCATCGCTGTAGTTTCTACATGTAAGTATAAACCAAGCACATGTTAAATCACATATTTCGACATTATGAACTTTTTTTTTATTTCTTGTATACGAAATATTTCACAGACCTATGTTGTCTGTGTCTATTTACATGATTCCCAAAGTTGCAGAAAGATGGGAAGCTTCAATATCTATTTCGTAATCAACGCAAACGGTTTGAAAACTTAACTGAAATTGTAATTTTTGATATGAATAGACTAAAAATATATTCAGTTCATTGTTATTTTGGTTGATAGTGAAAAAGTGTAGGCTTACTAAATCTTTTAAATACTTAAAAAGGACAGAAAATTTTGAGAGTTTAAATATATTCTTAAATTCTGATAACGCGCGTTAGCGCGTTATGATTATTTGTCTGCATTCACATTCCGTGTTATAGGATCATAACACGGAACAGAATGCTGTGCAATGCTAATATTTACATTTTCCAATTGATTTTGATAATAATTTATTTAATCTTGTTTGAAACAGGCATTTTTATTGGCTTAAAAAATTATGTTCACAGCCCATACCGTCAAAATGACGTCGCCGTTTATAACGTCGCTTTTGAATGGCTAATGCAGCAGCATAATGATTTGTAAGAGAAAAGAGTCCATCAATAAAGTTAATTCTCCCAGAGTATATATCAAAGTATAAGTATTAACTTGAATCTATTTCTTATGTTATGGGGTTATAACAAAAAAAAACCGGAGTGTACACTCATCATAAACTGATTCGCGGTTTATTTAGAGTACATTTCTGGTTTTTTGTGTTATACATAACATAAAAAAAGATTCAAGTTAATCCTTAAATATATTGATTAAATTTATATTTATATTCTATATTTGTTCTCAAAATTTAAGGTTGATTTCTTATAAATTAAACAGCCAACAGCCCAGTATCGGCAAGCTATCTCCAACGTTATGATTATGACGTCACAATCGTAATGACGTCATAATAACCACTCCAGTGTTATGGTCTCATAACACAGAACTAGCCTTGGTAGTGTTATATAGGGCAATACAAAGCAAATGTAAATGTTATTAAAAACATATATTTAGAACAGAACTTCAAAAAGGTAAGTACTCGGAGTAAAAAAAATATTTTACTGGGCTGTGTACGGATCGATATGCACACTTTTGGTTTTATAGCTGATCCTTGCGCACAAAACCTTGTCACTGGTCCGTACGGGGTTCCGGATGACCACATCACCGCGTCAAGCAGTCTAAACGGAAATATCTACGCAGGACCTGAAAGAGGGCGTCTCAACACTACTGCTAACCAGCTAGCGAATGGAACGTACCTCCAGGGATCATGGGCTCCTACTCAGAATTCCAAAAAGGAATACATCCAGGTGCGTGTATGTTAAACTTCAGCGACGAAATCAATTTTCGCCGATACTGCTTCATTCCTATGACAATGCTTCCTTTTTATCTAAACAACTCCTTCACACGCTTTGCCTAACTTTTACCGTTGGTTCTTCTGTCTCTTAAAATAGATTAAGTTCCCCTTTATTCGTTCATCTCTCGAAATGTGTAATGAACTACAAAAAAAAAGATCTGATATTTTTCTTTAATTTTATTATCAGAGTTGTCAGAAATTTGTCTTCCAAGTTGAAATAAATAGTAAAACGGGGGAAACCTTAGCAAAATCATATGTTTGCTTAGCAAAACACCTGTAATCCGTGAAGAGCCGTTGATAGTCGTGATCGGCAATATTTCAGGTTGAGTTGAAAGATGCCAGTCTCATCAGAGGGGTCATGACCCAGGGACGGAATATACTTCCCAGTGAGAATAGCGTAGAATACGTCAACCTGTATCACGTGGCTACCAGCATGGACGGTGTCAATTTCACACGTGTTACAGATGCGAACGGAAAGGACAAGGTAGGGTTTGGATTTCATTTTTGTGTAGCTTAATATTTTGTCAAAATATCTAAAATGCCACGCCATAAAAAAAATTGTTGTTTACTGTTTGTATTGCCATAATGCGTTCAGCAGACTCTCCAATTACATTTCTTTTGTGGTTTCATTTCGCGTCACGTCATTACACCTTTTAAAAGCATTACAATTTGTGAGTAACAACATCTGGTCTCATTAACTCTACGTCACTTCTGTTATACCTTATATAAGACATTTTGACGTTCACAAGTAAAAGATAACGTTAGATTTTGATGATCCGTTCTCGAAAACTAAATATTGCAAAAAAGACATTCGCGGAAAATTGTATAATACTGAAATGTTGATTTTGTACAATGCATATAGACTCTTCTTTGTCCTCGTTATAATCCTGTTAAATACGTTTGTTTTGAATTGTTGATTTGCAAACTATGAATGAGTATCCTTCTAAGGTTTTGTCGTGTATGGATTGGATGAAGCGCTATGAAAGGGAGAGAACAGATAAAGGCTAGAATTATGTTATACTCATTGGAGAACGGGGTATTTAGATACGGTCTTCTGCGTTGTTGAAACTCTTGTTTTATAAAAAAAAACAGAAACAAAAGCTCAAACATGAAGATCTCCGATATAGTTTGCACAGAGTTGTACCAATGCTGTCTGCTTTCAGATCTTCAGCGGAAACATGGATTCTGACACCATAGAAACAAGTAAACTCCCGTGCCCTGTGTTTGCCAAATACGTCCGCATCATCCCGGAGGCCTGGTCTCAGAACATCTCTATGCGGTTTGATCTTTTGGGATGTCAGATTGACCAGAGTCAAAAAGGTGGATCACACGTTTTTATACCCCTTACTACCTGAACATTTGGCAAATCTCCCGTTGTTCATTGGCTAAATACATGCCTAATTTTGAAATATACAACTGGTAAATAAAAATATTAATGCAATACATTATTAAGCGTTTTAAACTCGTTCTAATCTATGCATTATTTGAATCATTTCTATGGGTCAAAGAAGTAATATTGACGGTAGTTTTCAAAATAACACTGGATCCTTACAGATGGGTATTTATACTTATACTGTGTAAGTAATTTAGAGAGATAACAGTAAGCTGTATTTAGACTGCCGAGTAATTGAAATATGTGTTTTAAGTATGAAGATCGCTTTAAGTCAAGCGTGATTAACAAATATGTAAAAACAACTTGTATATCTAGGTATATCGATATGCGTGATGACTACTATTTTCTTCTGTTGTAGCTCCTTTGTCAACCACGCCCCTACCTACGTCGGCTCTGCCGCAGACAACAGTTCAAACTCAGCAACAAACAACAACCCAGAGTCAACAAACAACAGCTCAGAACCACCAAACAACTCAAAACCAACAAACAACAGGCAAAGCAGCTTTGACTACAGCCGCCATTGTTAAAACGACAGCGAGTGCCGCCCAAGCTACAACAAACGGCGGCACAACATGTAAGTGAAATATGTTATATACACACTTTAATCCGAGTCATAAAACTTGAATGAACTAATTCATAATTACAGTAAAACGATGTTATACTATAATTATAATATTAGTTATTCTATGACACTATCACTTTCTATTCCGACCAAGTTTGGATGACATTCAATATATTGTAAAGGCCCTGGCCAACGTGTTGTATTGACGCTATAATTATAACACTGGATACCAGGGACTCTCCATTGGGATATTTATAGATAAACGTATGTGTAGCACCTTGAAATATACGATGATGAGGATATACAATATACACCCGTTTGAAATATCGAACCACACCATATAAGTTTATATGTCTTACTATCTACTAGAGCAAGTAACCATTGTATTCATTGTATATGAAGCTTTGTTGTTAAGCAAGTACATCGGAGGACGTCACAAATAATTAATATTTTCTGTCATTAGATATTCGTCACGTGATTCGAGTTCACATGGAGAAGGTTGCATTTCATAGAACAAATAATCATGCTGCACTCGTAGAAAGCAAATGATGTATTATATCGGCATTTGGTGTATTTGTTTTGTACACAATCTACGTTATACTATACATTTACTTACCAATAAGATGTATTTTATATTATGAAGTCGAAGATATAATGTTTTAACAACAATACTGTTTTATCAAATCCACGTATATCCTCCTTTCTGTTTACTTAAAAGTAATTTTTCTTCATAAAGTATATATTATTAAATTTAACTGGTGCAGCATGTGTGTGTGTAACCTCATCTTTCATGATAGGAGGTGGTAGAATCTACTGGTTGAATAAGTAGTCTCCGACGTTTGCTGGAGACTTCATAGTCACAGTAATCTCCTTTGAGCATTGGCGTGGTTCATGATAAATTATATACACTTTCGTAGTACACGATTTGAAATTATACAGAACTTATTGTTTCTAAATTCATACATTAAAGGTGTTTTACGCACCTGACTAATCTGA
Source organism: Mimachlamys varia (assembly GCA_947623455.1). Taxonomy (NCBI): domain Eukaryota; kingdom Metazoa; phylum Mollusca; class Bivalvia; order Pectinida; family Pectinidae; genus Mimachlamys; species Mimachlamys varia. The sequence goes on from OX392545.1 coordinate 34,051,152, forward strand.
TTCTACATTAGTTAAGAAAATTTCTATTCCCATCTTTTAGCCCCTAGCAGCACTGACGAGTCCTAGGACATCCGCTGTATGATGTAGTTTATTTTTCGGCATACTGTATCTACTACTAAGTAAATTTAAAAAGCTCAGTGTGTGTGTTTGGGTGTGTTACGTCATCTTGAGATCATTGTTTTGTACACAATTTTTTTTGTTTTGTTATTACACGAGTGTCGATGTCATATGGAATTTATTAAACGAGGTCAATAATTTGATATGTCAAGAGCCTTTAGCCTTAAACGAGTTTAAAAAATTCCATATTACATTGACACGAGTGTAAGATTCTATTTATCACATTTATGAGAAAATACACAAAAACTATCAAATTAATTCTCTTTAAAAAAAGCAAAATTCTTGTGTGACAGTACGATTTTCATTTTCACGTGTGTAATACCACATTTATGACATGGCCGTATGACATGACTTAACGGGTCAGTTATGTGTAGCTGTAGATATGTATTAACTCCGCCCCTTTATATTGTAGCGTCAGCTCCAGCAATCGCTACCTTGGCCGGAAATGTCCCGAATGTTCGTAAGTACAAATTGTGGTTTCTTGTTCGATCTATTCTGACACGATCTGCATGAAATACCCGATATAAAAACTGAAGCATGTGCAATAAGCAAGAAACAGTTGATAACATCTATAAACGATTAATGAACTACTTTTTAATTGCTGAAAAAATACCAAATCGTCTACAAAACCAAAATCAGAACTCAAGGTCGATTTAACCAGGGGGAAAATATGGACAATTGAAAGATTAACGTGGAGAGCCTGTAAAAAGAGAAACAGAGAATAAGACCAGGTGTTCCGGGAGAGTAAGCCGCTAGCGTCTATATTTCGGAAACCTTTAGAGCTGAAACATCGTTATTTTGATGGAAAAATTCAAAATGGATGTAATATGATGATTTGGGGAAGATAAAACGTTCATCTCCTTTCTATAACGAATTACTACATGATTATGTTTACTTGGTATTTCTAAGCGCTTCGTTCCCGGTAAGTGCTTACAAACATAATATTTCTGGTAGTGGTCGTTCATGACAGAGATAAGACTTTAGCTTAATTGCTATCAGATTCGCTATTTATCTGGGTGTATTACAATTCATATAATTAACGGGGTTTTCATGCCCTCCGTTCGGTTTCAACGGTAGTTGAAAGTAATCTTGATTTCTCACGTTTTGGCTCCAGTAACACTGATGAGTTACTGAAAGACAAAATAGCGATATGGTGTAGTGGTATTAATTTCTAGTTTTTTTTTTTGGGGGGGGGGGGGTAATGTTTGAGTGCTATGTTTATGTTACGTTTATCTTTCATTCTGACGCCATACCTTACTATTGTAGCTTGTGTCAGTGACTGTAAGGGCAAAGCTAACGGGGACTTCCAGGGCTGCAGTACGACAATGAAATCCTGTGAAATGCCTACTTTTGTTACCTGTTCTAACGGGATTCTTTACACTATGCCCTGCCCGGCGGGACTGGTCTGGAAAGATTCCCTGTCGAGGTGTGACTGGCCAAATCCGAATTGCTAAAGACGCCATTCCAAAACTGAGGAAGTAGCCGTTGTATTAAGAGACACTGCAGCAGATGCGGCTGAACATAGTATGTGAGAGATTGACGGAATAATTTTGTAAAAATTGTGTACACAATAATAATGAATCATTAAAATGAATTCCAATATATTTAACGTGTAATTGTTCTCTTGCATCTTGATTATAGTCGAGATTTTGAAGTTGTTATTTAATATGAGTATAATAAAAAAATACTTTTGGAATTCTCCTTTTTGTTTTCTTTTATTCTGTGGAAGAAAAAATTTCACAGAAAAACAAATCTACTTAAGCAACAAAATTAATTAAAATTGAACGGTTAACGGTTCAAATTTATTTGAGATGTAGCACATTTAATCAAATAAAAATTTGCGAAAGTATATTAGGGCTGCACTTGATGCCGATGTGTTTGCTGGATAAGCAAGAAGCTACAGCGTATACGGTAGTATGAACGCATTTGGCTGCAAATGTATTCTATGGTAGATTTTTATCTCCCTATATAGAATATGTTCGGTGTCTGCTGGGCCACCGTACCGTACATGCTGTCAAAATACGGGTCAACTCTTGAATTAACCTCTTTAAAATAAAAGAACACCGAAGCGTAAACAAAACCATAATCCGAACTTAAAATGATTAAACTATGGGCAAAATATGAACAAAGGAACGATAAACATTGAAAAATTACAAGATAAAAAGACCAGGTGATACATTAAAAAAAATCCAAAAGAATAAGACCAGGTGTTCCAGAAGAGTAGGCGTCTTCTGTTTCATCGACGTCACCTAGGTAAATCTAGGTCACATCTAAGAAAATATCACATCCCCAATCACAACAGATAGGAATACTAACTTAAATGAACATATTCAAAAACGACCTCACTCATATCGTACAAGAATGTCGAATATCTTTAAATGAGACCAAGTTGGCGACAATGAATAAAACTTGCTCATAGTCTACATCAACATGCATATCCCGATTTCTGTATGTTGTCCGTCAGCAGTCGACATATATCCTGAAAATATCGTTATCTAGGGGACATGTAAGCCCTAGATAAAGGAAATAACTGTAACATGTAATATAAAACACCAGGTTGGCGATTCAGTGATGATTTCAAGTTCATAAGGGTATATATAAGATATTGAAAAACATTACTCCTCAATCCGTATATTTGCTTGGTGAATATTGAGGATAATAATCCTAAAACGTCATCGGAAAATGACAAAAAAAAATAAAACAAAACATTGTCGTGAATAATTTTAATGTGGTTGAATATGATGTAATTATAATATCAAAAAATAAATGAGTACCCGGACGAACTCTGCCTGTGCAAGGAACGCCCTTGTTGTAGATTTCCCAACATAGCGATTACATGCAGGTAGACGAACGACGTTCACATCTCTTGACGGAATCGTCCCACTGGAGACCGACTGGGCAGTCCCTCAGGGTGGCGCCATTGTTGGCGCAGGTCACGTATTTACTACAGTCTGTACAGGCCTGGAAGTCTCCCTCGTTCGTACCGCATTCCATTACATTGTGAATGCATTGTGCTACAAATTTAGAGTGATTTTGTTTTAATATTGCAATGCATTGTTAAACAGATGAACATTTACATTTATAAAATGATTAACCAAAGTTTCAAAGCAATGGCGTCATTAAAATACTTGGAGAAAGTTTGAACTCGGAGTTGGTACTAAACTCTGCTAAGTTGAATTAACGTCAACCCGATTTTACTTAAATAGAAACAAGCACATTAGTTGCTAAAATAGAAACAAATACAACTTGAATTGCCTAACTTGAATTGCCTAACTTGAACAGTCTTTAAGTGATTTTTCGCAGGGTATAGAATCATAAGGATTAACTTGAATCAATGTTTTATGTTATGGGGGTATAACACACAAAAAAACCGTAATATACTCTAAATAAACTGCGAAACGGTTTATGATGAGAGTACACTCCGTTTGTTTGTGTTATAACCCCATGTTTTGATGGAATCTTTTATCTTACAATATCATTACGCTGCAGCATTAGCCCATCAAAAGCGACGTTATAAACGGCCACGTCATTTTTTAAGGTTATGGGCTGTTAACATAATTTTTTAAGCCAATGAAAATGCTTGTTTCAAACAAGTTTAAATCATTATTGAATAACCCATGACATTTAACAACGAATATCAATACAATATAATTAGACGCTGCAAAAAAAAAAAAAAAAAAAACTTCTAGCGATAATCATTAAGTAAAGGAAACTGAAACATTTACAGAAACGTAAAAATGGGAATACACCATATCTCAATACTCAATTAGAGTTAACGATTGTTCTTGAGCAAACTAAATATAGGCATGTTCATCATCTAGACTTTACCTATGAAGTATTTTTGGTACTGTTTTCAGTTTGGATTGTCTTTCCTTACTAATATCAAGTTTTGTCGGTACGGCTATATCCAATTTATTTCATTATTTAAGTAAACATTTTATCTGATCGGCCAAGCTTTCAATAAACACGCTAATTGTTTTCTTCGCCCTGATGCAATGCATAATTATAATCATAACCGGAGTCTTTAGTTTGAATTTGTTTTGATATAGAGTTGTAGTAAACCTACATTTTTTCTATGCATAAACAGTAGTTAGTGTATTTATAAAACATGTCGCAGCGATTTAAGGCCGACTTGTCACTTTGCCAAGTTTAGTAAACCAGTCGGCCTTTAGCATTGCGACACATTGAAATGAACATTGTTTGTGCAAAAAGTAAGAATTTGACATCATATATTTAATTTCAGCTATCACTTCTTCAAAGGAAACATGCTTTTCAAAACCTGGCCTCTGTTTCATAAACCTTTCTTAAGGAAATGCCTTGATTGTAAAGTATCCATAGAAAAGCATTATAGAATTCCAGGAATGTTCCTCGACTTAACCATTCCCGCTTAACTACTGAAACGGTTTCCGATAACATGTTCACAACAACTTCACCAGTAATGTATACCAAACTGAGGAATCTTTCTTATATCCGAGTCTCCTAAAATACAAACACATTCTCTCCCCCACCCCCCATCCCCCCCCCCACCCCCACCCCCCAAAAAAACATATATGTACTTAATTTGTGTCATACATTGCGCGAAGAGGGCTGTTTCTAAGATGTAATAGCTTGTTGTCAAATCCATTTGTATATTCTACAATAAATATGTTTAAAATTAACTATCGGAGTATTCTAAAATACATCCACATTGTCTTCCTCCCTCCTCCCCCAAACATAAATGTACTTAATTATTATCATGTATTGCGGAGAGGACTGATTCTAAGTTGTAATAACTTGTTGTCCAATTCATTTGTATATTTAAGGATTAACTTGAATCTATTTTTCATGTTGTGGAGGTATAACACACAAAAATTTTAGTTTAATTTTTAGATGAGAGTATACTCCGTTTTTTTGTGTTATAACCCCATAACATTAAAGACAGATTCAAGTTAATACTTATAATTTAATCTATACCCTGCAAAAATTCACGTCATTGGTGGACTCTTTTCTCTTACAAATTATTACGCAGCTGCATAAGCAATCAAAAGCAACGTTATAAATGGCGACGTCGTTTTTTTACGTTATGAGCTGATAACATAATTTTTGAAGCCAATGAAAATGCTTGTTTCAAACAAGATTAAATTATTCTACAATAAATATGTTTAAACTTAACTATCTGAGTATTCTAAATTACACACTAGATAGTAACGTTTGATGGGTAAGTGAATTGTTACTAAACGAGTAGGACTTTTTTGTACAATCCATTTATACTGACCAGATAGAATTAAAACTTACCGTTGGTGACCACGGGTCCGACCACGGGGGTGTCTGTGACGGCTGGGGGTAGGGTCGGCGCCAGTGTTGGAACAGCCATGCGACAAGCTCCGAAGGCGTTAGCTGTGGGGAATGGCTTCTGGTAGGTACACGTCAGAGTCTGGAACCTCACGTTGGAATCAGCCTCGAACCCATTTTCACATGACGCGGTACATGTCCTACAGAAGAAATGTAAATCTCTTAGCTAACATCAAGTGTAAATAATTATGAAATGAAGTATTTTCATTTCAGAATATTTATCTTTCAGTTCTTTGGTACAATTGATTTGGAAACAGGCAAAGCCTATGAGCGCCCTCTCCTTACAATTATAAATAGTTTATACACATCTTACTAAATTCAAGTAAAGATAAACTATAAATAACATATATTAGATACATATTAATAACTGTATGTCATTACTTTTTGTATAATTCCATTCGATATTGTAACACGACCTATGTCATGTTATGGAAAAGAAAATATGCAAAGAAGCTAATGGACAGCACATAGTACAATTTTGTGCTAGGATACTTCCGTATTGTGTGTAACAGTAGTGTTAGGTTAAGATAGTTGAACAAGTAAATTTACTAATAGATAAAGTATATCACAAATGAATGAAAAGTGTGATTAATATACCGAATTGGGCGTTCTAAAACTAAGCTTAGGTCTAGCGCTGCCAACGTCGTTTAAATGACGGCAACTACAAACGCTGGTAATAAACCAATTATTGCAGAAAAAATGGTAAAAATGTAAATATATGGATTGACAGTCATTTTTTAACTTCCATAGTGCTATAAAAGTTTTTTTTTAAAGAAGGAATTTTAATACACATGTACAACGTAATTCTGTCACCGTGTGACACTATCTACCTACATGTTGCCGGTGTTGTATTCACAATACACGCGGCCATTGACGGGAGCATTCACTGCCTGACAAATGTTGATCAGGATAGGGTCTGTGAAAAAAAAACATCATCGTTAACAACGTGACCATACTATTTTGGTATTTACACGGTAGCAACACGACCGGATGTGCAATTTCTGAATCACATAATGTGAAGTTAACGCAATACCATTCTAAAATTGTAACCATTGAATTTCGAGGATGGTGCGAAAACCTCCTTGTAAAATATATTTACATGTGCAATAAAATTCAGATATCTGTAAGTATTGTAAATTTTGTCTGTTTTATTTCTGCTCAAACAACATTTTAAACTTTTTGGCCATTGAAAAAAAGGTAGATACAATACGGCTTGAGAGTCAACCGCTATTTAGAGATCGTGTATGATGGGAGACCACATGTAATGGGAGATCACGTGTGCTGGGCGACCACGTGCGATTTGAGATCACGTGTGATGAGAGATCACGTGTGATGACAGATCACGTGTGATGACAGATCACGTGTGATGACAGATCACATTATAAAGATGACTGCCGTAATTTGCAAAGAAGCAGATAAATTTATGATATGAAGCAATCGAAATTAAAGATGGTTTCTCAATAAAGATTAGTCTGTGAAATAAATTGTACGTCGAGTCAATCATTCTCAATAGATCGGTCATCATATTCCCTCTTCTAATCTTTTTATACAGTTAAAAGATCTAATTTAACCCATGTTACTGGTGGTATATCGTTTCGTTGGTTTTAATCCAGGACATTTATATAGATATATTGTTTTCTATAATCGATTGGAACAAAGTATACTAAGTATATTTCTTATTTGAAAGTTACATGTGTACTTACTTGTGTAAAGAGGTTCCCCCGTTAGGTCAAAGGGCATTGCGCATGCCGTCAGCACTAAAGCAAATCCTGAAGATATATAAAAAGGAAAGAACTTAACTAAAAGACATTTAAATCTAATCCATTTAAATAATATTCTCTGTGGATTTCTTTTTTTTTCGACTGATTTAATTCATTAAAGATATATTTTCTGTGATTCTTTTTTCGAATGTACATGTAGTAGGTTTTTAAAAAAGGACTATGTTTGTAAGAAATTACACAATAAATATATTGACATTGCTTTCATATATCCAGTAAAATAAACGGCACAAATGGATCGAGCTTCTGACGAACAGATTCTTAAACTTATCAAGGAAAAAAAGATAAAAAGCATGATGGCTATTGATTATAACATTGAGAGAGGAAAGATTGAGCAAGGTTTTATTTTTAATTTAGTTTATCACCAGACTTGCTGTGGAATAAGACAGAGAAGTGCAGAAACCTTAGTAAAGTGGTGATAATATGAAAGCGGTACAAAGGAATCTTGGTCGTAAAAGTCGTGAACAGAAGGACAAAATAGTCCATTACCAAATAAATGATTTTAGCATTAAAGCTTGGTAGCATGAAAACTCTAGCACTATATTTATATATTGTTTTTTCTACACAAATATCAAGTTATATGTGCAACTTGCCATTAATTATTTTATATAGATATAGCATCTATTGAACAAACTGTAAATTCGTAGATTTCAAAAATCGTCTAACGTCCCAACAAAGCTTGGGTTATAAGATTTGATTTCACTCTAATTTGGTATTTCTCACTCATCGGCACAGTTGCTTGAGTGTCTGTCAGTAAATAATAAATATATATTTCTGAAATGAGCCTCCCATTACCATTACATTCTGTAATGGGCCGCGGCTCCAAATATATAAACATTTGTTTTATATACTGACAGAAACTCAAGCATCTGTGCTCATCGGTGTTATTTTTACCACTATTAAAATTTGATCCCAAATGCGTGTTTTATGCTATTTATGATAGACAAAAACTGCTGAAAGTTCATCATGAATATTTTCAAAACGCATCTGAGACATACTTGTATAAATATACTGTTTTTCCCTTGGTTAATTGCTCAGTCAGATAAAAAAAAACATATCTGTTTGTATCACCGTTATACCGGTGATCGGAAGTGAGTGAAATATATTTGTTAAATATTGCTATTTCAGTAATATAACGATGTAAACTTTTCACATCATAAGCGTTATTCAGATTATAATTATATGTTTCGTATTTAGCTGGCTTGGATACGTTATTTTCCACACACGATTATTATTGAATATACGGCATATTGACTCTTCGATATTCTCTTGTATTTTTTTTTATCCTGTGTATAACTTATCATCCTAAATGACGTTGACTTATTTATGCAGTAAATGGAAACAAAAATATTTTGGGCTTGACGAAATTAATACAATTTAGAACATGAAGTCAATATACATGAGATATAGATGTACGAACCGGTAAGAGCTGAGAGTGAGTACATGTTGTTGGTTAGTCCGTCCTGAAGTGTCCGAGTGTCGAGGGGTACTGGCTGAGATGGAACAGGTCAGGGATAAAAGTGCGCGACCTTATCTTGTCAAATTTCTGACATCGGTCCCTAATCGGGCGAAATGTCCCGATGACCAAAATTCTGCTATCTCGCTCCAGAAAGTCAGGCGTGCGATGATAAGGCACGCGGTACTGACAATGTTACGAGTTTCCTGACCCTCTTCACGCTATACCTGGCTCCTGTCACAGGGAGCTGCTGCCTTACTTTGGTCCGAGACTTCAGTAATACCAGTCTGCTAGATAAGATAAATATACGTAATATAATGTCAACGGTCCCACAATAATTTGGGAGCTTTGCATTCTGCGACATAAGTTATGAGTTTAAGTTTATCATAATTTGATATCTTCTTTTCTTAACGTTCGCAGCTGTTCGGGTTCCTTTGAATGATGTATTTCTCATAAGGACACGGAACCCAGGTATCAAGGCAGATAGTTTACACGACATTTGCTATAAGGCCTCAATCCCTTTTTCTGACTCTTGAATTTCTTGCTCATTCGCAAAATGAAAGTTTGCTTGTATGTTTGGCCCACCGACAACTAAGGTAATTTCGGGTCAAAATGTTTTTGTTATATTTCGAAAAATGTGGTCATTTCAACAGGAATGGATCACTGACAAACACATGATTCCAATATATTGTGTCAAATACTTTAACATAACTTATAATAATAAATAACAAAACATGGTCTCCAGGAACTTCTCATTATTTACCTATAATGATATTTCCTCTACCTTTATATAAGTGTGTGCTCTGAATATAAGTAAACCGATTAATTTGCCTGCAATAAATTGTACCATGGACCCTCTTTCATTAAGTAAGTTACAGCAACATTTGGGGTTGGATACATACGATTATCAGATATTAATGGCCTGAATTTCTCTTAGTAACACCTCTTTCTTTTTAAACGGATAATTTTCTAGGCATCATTGTTTAAAGGCCCAATATACGTAACTTTCAACAAAACTTGAAGCGAAAATGAAGCATAATAACTTATTATATTTATAGATTTAGTTAAGCGGTTACCGTAACAGCAGCAGTTGAAACTCGGTATTTGTAAACACACGTCCAGTTTGAACTATCTTCTAACTTCGGCTTGCTGTTGAAGTGGGCCCCACCTGAACTATTTTCATTTTTTTTTTTATTTTTCTGTGAAAAGTTTCTTGTTAGTAACCGCTCAGGTTAACTTCGTTTTAGGTTTATTTTTGCATGGTTATTAACTGGATTTTTTTCAGAATTTTTCAGAATTACGAAAAATTTCCTGAAGTTACGTATATTGGGCCTTTAAATGAGAAAATGCTATTGTCATTTTTATAAGCATCTGCAATCGGATTGAAACAGTTTGATTTTGTTTGTTTTGTTTTACGTCCTATTAACAGTCAGGGTCATTTAATGACGTGTCAGGTATTGGAAGTGGAGGAAAGCCGGAGTACCCAGAGAAAAACCACCGACCTACGTTCAGTACCTGGCAACTGCGCCACGTGGGTTTCGAAGTCGCAACCCAGAGGTGGAGGGCAAGTGATCAACTTTGCAAGCCAAGGGTGTACATGTGCAATACGCTACTCTCCTTTAGTGTACACCCTTGACTCGCGAAGTTGGCTAGTTGTAAAATATCAGGACACTTTTAACCAATCGGCCACCTCGGATTGAAACAGTAACTTTTTAATAACTCCTCGACAAAAACGAGTCGAAATGATCAAATTAATGTAGGCCTAGAATAAAGAAATTAACATTATAATCGAAAAGTCGAAATCAGACGGTCTTTAAGGCTAGTGTTCGATATAGCTACATGCCAGAACATTGAGAAAAAAAAACAACAATCGACTGATCACCAAACCAGATCAGAAATGGATGTGGGAACTTTTCAAAAACGAAAGGGGAAATCAAGAAAACGTCAATCAGAGCTGAAATGCACCCCATACTCGCCCAATTCAATCCCATAAAACCCTACTCAATCTCACAAACTCTATGCAATCCCACTCCCCTTACCCAATCCCACAGAGCGCCAGCTAATCCCACAGAACCCCCACCAAATTCTACAGAACTCCATACAATCCCAGTCACCCCGCCCAATCTCGCAGGAACCCATTCAATCCCACAGAACAACACCCAATTTCAGGGGCGTAGCTGGAGGTATTTTGATGTGCAAGCCCCGCGACGTTTACATGTTGGGGAGGGGGTACTTCGGGGGGGGGGGGGGGGGGGGGGATCACATTTAGACTTCAAATGGTGCCATTGTTTTGGACTTGTTTAAATCATCATTGTCTGGCCTATCATTACACAAATTATTAATGCAAAAATGGAATACGAAATGTTTTATTTCCATGATGTATGGGAACAAAATCATTATCCATACCTTTCTTATGTCATTAACTCGTCAGTAAGTAAAACCAGAGACATTTACATGAAAAAACATCTTTGATATACATACGTCTCTGTTTATAAGTATATGTGTTCTGTGCAGGACTTAGGAAGTAAGAACCCCATTTTGTATAATTCGAACAGGCCTAGTTTCACGAAAGTTCCTTAACTTAAAAATCTCCATAGAAAAGCATTAAAGAATTAAAGGGAAAATCTTAAGTTAAAGGAATTTTCCTTAATTTATGCAGTGCTTTCCTATGGAGATATTTAAATTAAGGAATTTTGGCCGGGCTCATTAATAAATGTATTAGCTGACATTTTGTTTGAACCGAAATGTAGTAAATATTGGCCTTTTTTTTAACTCTAAGAATGATAAAAGGATCATTTTTTATATTAAATTTAATAAAGATTTACTAAAAAAAGAAACAGAGAGTACCAAAGCGTCAACAAAACCATAATCCGAACTCAAAATTAATTAAACTAGAGGCAAAATATGAAAAAGGGAAAGATTTACATGGAGACTCCGTAAACGTACAAGAGAATAAGACCAGGTGTTCCGGAAGAGTAAGCGTATTCTACTTCATTGACGACAACTGCCATGTAAATATTGGTCACATCCAAGTAAACATCAGGTTCTCAAGATGAGAAATAAGTCCTTATTGTCAATAAAAACCAAGGGAGAACACTAATGAGCATACTCAAAAAACGTCCATCTTCATATCACTTAAAGATACAGAATATGTCCCATGAAACCAAGATGGCGAGCATAAAACTTGCCCATTGTCTTCATCAACCTGCTCCTCTCCTTTCCATATACCATATACATGTAAGTTTGTTCGTCAACAGCTGATATCTATCACTAAAACTTAATATAACATGATTTTATAAAAAAAAAAGTCGGCCTAAGTGAAGGTAGTTTCAAACTGATGCTTATGTTTGGATGTTGTTTGGTATTCATTTTTTATATGAATTTTCTCACGATAAAGCCATTACCTATATTGTGGTAGTGAGCTGTATTATAAATATTATTTGAATTGTGTTGGCTGCGGTCTCCCACATCTTGCACAATTATAAATGATTTAATATGTATGTGTATTGTAATCCTATATGCTGTTGCATACGGAATGAAATAAAATTAAAAATTGAAGTATTTATAGATAACAAACGTTCTGCAGTCTAATATGTTAATCTGACGAGTCGAAAAAAGGAGTAACAATATCAGTGGATATAAGAATATAAGTTTAATTATGAATTTTCTCGACTTCAATACACATACTTTGGAAAATGATGTGCAAGCACGGGCTTATGTGCTTACATGGCAGCTACGCCCCTGCCAATCCCATAGAAACCTACCCGAACCTGCAGAAACCCACCCAATCTCACAGAAACCCACTTAAGCCCAAAGACCTCCAACTAATCCGTAAGAATCCCACCCAATGTCCATCACCTTACCTAATCCCGCAGAAACCCATTCAATCCCACAGATCAATACCCAAGCTCGCAGAACCCCACCAAATCCTGCAGAACTCCATACAATCCCAGTCACTCCGCCCAATCTCGCAGGAACCCATTCAATTCCATAAAACAATACCCAATCCCGCAGAAACCCACCCAATGTACCTCACCTTACCTAATCTCACTCACCACACCCAATCCCGCAGAAAACCATTCGATCCCACAGAATAATTCCCAATCCAAAAGAACCCCATTCAATGTACCTCACCTTACCTAATCCCACTCACCACACCCAATCCCGCAGAAAACCATTCGATCCCACAGAATAATTCCCAATCCAAAAGAACCCCATTCAATGTACCTCACCTTACCTAATTCCACTCACCACACCCAATCCCGCAGAAAACCATTCGATCCCACAGAATAATTCCCAATCCAAAAGAACCCCATTCAACCCAAAAGAACCCGATAGCCCCACCCAATCCAACAGAGCGCCATCCAATCCAACAGAGCGCCATCCAATCCTACAGAACTCCACCAATCCCGCTCACCCCATCTAATTCCACTCACCTCGCCTAATCCCATTCAACAACCTGATCCCACTCACCTCACACAATCCTACAGAGCACCACCTAATCCCAAAGAACTATATATACCTACATGTAATTATATAATCCCATATAACCCCACCCAACCCACAGAGCACCACGTGCCCCCAATGCTATGAATTTGCAAAAGGTGATCAATCCTAAAAGGACTAGGGACTTTCCTGAACCCCCATCCATTAATAAACAAAATAAATAACGATGCGAAAGATCTAACCACGGAAATCATGATTATACACCTGTACGTGTGGAAGTGCTTTTTAAATTTTTTATATATTTTAATCAGCGTTGTAAATCGACAAACGCGCTTTTCATATTCGAGAAATTCATAAAACGAATTAGAACAAAAAGTTATTCAAAAAATTCGAATTACTAATTTCTGTTTCTCAAAAAAATCCATATTGTGCCATTTAAAAAAAAAAATCCGGAAATATAGCCCGGGAAGTCGTGTAAGGTTCTACAATTATTTCCGTACATCCGGTTATATTTCACTTTCGTGAGAGAAATATTGTAATGTGGTTTGTAGATGTTTTGTAGGTGTAGTACGCCATGTCATCGAATGTACCGCTTGATAAACTCCAAGTAAAAGTTGAAATTTCTGAAAACAAGACAGAGGATGTCCCGGCATTGGTAAGACACGTGAAAACATGTATAAATACTCGAGATTCAGTAGTCAGATTCAGGGATATCGAGACTGCAAAGCATCATCATTCAGTATGTCGGGAAGTCCGAAGGGTTCTGCATGACTGGACTTTATGGCGGGACGTGGTTCTTCTAATCACGGACTTAGATATGATATAATTATAATCTAAATTCAATGTTCAGATGTAATGATTTATGTGAGCAGACGAATAGTGGTTGGTCGTTTCGCCCTAAATCGCGTTCGCGCTAAGAGTCGTTTCGCCCGAAGTCCCGTTCGCGCTAGGTTGTTTCGCCCTAATATTTCCCAAATCGGGTGATATTTTTACAGAATAATTTACATGTTATAAGACGTACCATTATTATATATCTCTTGAATAACGATTTTAAGCTAATTAACTACATTTCTTGTAGGTCTATGTACCAGAAAAATCTTTAACAAATCTGTTTATATATATCACGGAGTCGACGACGGATATAGTTTAAAGTCTGTAAAGAACGGTTTTTAAGCAAAACATATAAAATAGTCATGCTGAGCAGCTTGTAACACGACTAAATATAAACATGTTAACATGAAAAATGACTAGTGTGGGTCCCAGAGTGCACTGTCTAGTGTGGGTCCCAGAGCGCACTGTCTAGTGTGGGTCACAGAGCGCACTGTCTAGTATGGGTCCCAGAGCGCACTGTCTAGTGTGGGTCCGAGAGTGCATGTTATTTACAACTTGTTTCATCTGTACCTGTATGCTATATGGATTGTGCTATGGTAAGATAAAGTGAAATAAAAAAAAAACCATGAAGTTCTTTTAAGCATTTGACATAACAAAATGGGTTGTCTGATCCTTTCAGTCCAATCCAATAAATAAAACAAGGTGCATTCATTGTGTCAATCAATATCATAGCACACTAATTTAATCATGCCTGTTTGTTTTCACAGCATCCCCGCTGGGTACAGAAGGTCCAGTTCCTGACCTACCATGCTCCCCCGCTGGACATCAGTGACCGTGGTCAGTGTGAGGAGTGGGGAGACCGCCTCAAGTTTATCGAGGAAGATCTTCACTGGGCTCTCCAGCTGCCACACGACAAATTTTGGTGCCAGGTATTGGTTTAATATTGTGTAACAGGAGAGTAATTATGCATTGACAGACTGGGGTTTTGAACTTGGAATCTTCTAAACCCTAGACAGAGGCTCAACCAGTTGAGCTATCTGGTTGCTGAAGATTGACCCAGTCCAGATCCGCTACATTTTCCCTCCTTTTAATTATCAAAGTTTTTGACCCCAAACCGGAAGACACACACGAGATCCTATACCACCTTCTGTGGTTATATTTCGTTGGGTGCTAAATATAACAGGAGATGAAAAATGCACGGCCAGACCAGGGTTAGAACCCAGGACTTTCCAATCTCTAGATGGACACTCAACCAATTGAGCTATCTGGTCGTCAAAGATCGACCAAGTCCAGCTACATCCTCTACCATTAGATATCAGAGATTTTATTTCCTTTTTTATTTAGGTCTGAGATTATCCAAGGTTTTTTCACCAACTTTAAGCAAGGTTTCCAAGTCAGAAATATATATTGCTGTATATAAAATTAATTATAAGAAATGTTATTTGCAACTGAATTATTGTACATCATTCTTTAAGACTATATAACCTTGAAAGGGTCTACATATAGCTTTACTTATGATCTGCATTGTTGAAATATTGACATGATAACTATTATTAGAAGCATTGAAGTTAATGTTTGATAGATAACAGCATGCCCCATTACGTACAACTGTACGTGATTCACGCATCAAAACTAGTATGCACGTACAGATTTTTGATAACAGGGGTACATTGCATGCACGTAAAAACGGGTATAAAAACTCAAATTATGAACAGTCGGCACAAGAAAGTACGATAAGAAACAATACACCACATTATAAAATATTTCCGATCATTCTCGCAATGTTCTTTCAGTCACGGTTGCTTCCGGCGAAGCCTGCAATTCGATTGGCTGATCAGGGGCGGATCCAGAATATTTTCAGGGGGGTGTCACCATTTCAAATTTCAAGTTAATTTTGCAGCAAATGCAAAAACATCATGTTGTTTTAACAAATAAATTTGTTCAAATACAATATCAGAGCCACATATTACATTGTGTTATAAACGTCTCTGACAATGTGCAGTTAATTTTGGAATTAAAATTAAAAAGTTGCACTAGCGATGAACACTGCAAATACATATGTAATTAGATTAAATGCTTATTTACATGCATGTTTTAATGTGCTTATGTCCGTTTCCTGACGTGACTTTCTCACAATGACTATTCTCACAACTATAGAAACGGGCAATAAATACCTCTTCACGGAAGAAATGCATGATGAAACTCAAATTTTGATAGAATGTGATTTTGTTCTTAACCGATATTTTTTTATTCTTAATGAAACGGAAGCGAAATTTCAAACTTTTAACGCTTTACTGATACATACTAAAAATAAATTGATATTTTTTATGAGAGTAGAAATTTATAGAAAGAAGTCTATAAAGAATTTTGTTTTATGAATCAAGGAAAACAAAAATATTTATCAAATGTAATCTAATTACTCAAGGAATATTTTGATAGTGTCTCATAAGCCAAATTTGGCTAGATACTAATGGATGTTTTTTTATGTTCGAATATACACTGTAACTGTATTTTATAATTATTATGTATTGTACATGTATGCAATACTTTAATAAGCTTATCTGTATCAGATAATTACGAAGCACTAAACAATGTCAAATGTCCTTCCACAGGTAGAGACGAGGCTTGTATACATTTCTGTACCTGTGGTAATTCTTGTAAACATTGTCACGGTTCACTGACCAAGTTAATTGATGCTGGGGTGGAGATATCAAGTAGTTAATTGATGCTGGGGTGGAGATATCAATTAGTGTCAATTATATATAGTCAACACTTTTACAGTTGGGTGGCAGGGTGTTTGGCTTGGACAGAGTTATAGATAGACAGAACAATTACCACTGAAGAGATTGATAAGTTCAAGTAAAAATGTGCGCAAATGGATTCAGTGCTGGGGGTGTCACAAGATCAATGTGATCTTATATTTTACTACTAAATAAAATCCTGGTCAAGGACAGGGGGGTGTCACGTGCGCCCAGTGACACCCCCCTGGATCCGCCACTGCTGATATATATATTGCGACCCACATATCAAGGTTATTTCCTAACCTGAATAATGTTTTGCTACATTCCATTTAGGTCGCAATCATATGCTACGACCGAGTAGCGTGATACCGTTCCCGTTTACACGGAACTCCTCGGATGTCATCATGCTACATTTGACATTATTTGAAGCGAGCAAGCACATCCGAGGTATTCCGTTCTTGAAAGACGATAATGTTTACTTGGAATTTTATTTGTTATAACTTAATTCAAAATTAATAATATATAATAATAAATATTATATTGAGTTAGTATAATTTTCAATCAAAAGATAATTAAGGGGAGTAGTCAGTACTTTATACTAAATAAGCTAAATGAGTCATGGCACATTTGTAGTGTTTAATTTTCTATCAATATATGCATTTTGCCTGTACCCCTTGATTTTAGATTGTACCCCTGAAATTTTCTGTAGAGGGGTACACTTTACCCCTAATAAAAAAAAGTAATGGGGCATGCTGCAGATAAATGTGAAAATCTTGATGAATGTTCTTTTCCTCTAAAAAAAGCGGCAAACAATTTGTTACCCTTGTATTGGGCTTTTTAAAAATAGATTTGTAAAGAAATAACCACTGCCTGGCTTCCAACTTAACACATGACCATATCTTTTGAGCTAATTTGTTAGAGCAAAAGACCAGTAAACTAGAGGTCCTGGGTTGGAATCTGGAGGAAGTATTGAAATGATGATGATATCTTTGTTACAATTATCTTGCAGGATGAAGATCTTTAAATTAATTTGGATCCCTTTTTTCAAATTTCAGATTGTGTTTGATGAAACTTTTATTAGCCTGATAGACAGCTATCTGCGCTATGCCCCAACAAGGACACATGATGTTCTGATTGAACTTCCTGCGGACACAAAGTCCCGCCATGACGAGGTTCATCGGCTCATGTTCATGATATGCCTTCGTATGGCTACACATAAGGAATCCAAGGTAACGTTATATAGATAGAATGATGCAAATAATAAATCTTTGTAAAAATTTGTAAACATTTTCTTTAGGTTGGACAGTATGATTTATGTAAAAATTATTTTACACAACCAATAAATATTTTATGTGACGTTTTGATGACAAGTACGATATGTACCCTGTCACCTTCATCAGACTTATGACCAGCAAAGTGTATGCACACAACAGGTGTAAATTGTGTAGGAGTTGGTAAATGACAAATCGGTCATTTCTTCTATGCTGTTGGGTGTATGTACAATAGTGAAGTTATTGTACCGAAATGACAAGATTCAATTACGCTTTGTTTATGACAATTATGCTTCTTTATAGTTTGTTGTCATCATTGGTTTTCACTTTAGTTGTCATACTCTTTGTTATGTTTAGATTGCCTTTATTCCTGTTACAGGAACACCATATCACTCCCAGCGTGTTTGGTGAGATCCTGTATGAGAACTTCCTGTTTGACGTCCCTAAGCTGTTGGACCTGTGTGTGTTATATGGGCAGGGCAATAGTCAGCTACTACACAAGATGATAGACAACATATTTACAACCCAGCCTAAGTATAACCAGGACCTACAGAGCACTATACCTACCATTCTACAGGTACGAAATACGGTCAGTGCTTTCCTCTGTGAATGGGGTGTGGTGTTCCAGATATAGGGTGAACACATCTTGATTGGGGGGATATATTGCGCCAGATTTTAGTTGACATCACGGTTACCTTCTAGCTCTAGATCTGTTGACAGGGGTAGAGACTAAAGCGTCCAAGAACCCCAAGATTGATGGTAGAAGCACACTTTTCTCTTTCCTGTTACAAATTTGATGTTTAATGGTGATTTTTTCAATTTCTTTGATTAACAGGTTTTTGACAATATTCGAGCCAAATGTGGTTTGGCAGATGGGAGTGGCCTGACCCCTAAGAAACTGTCCAATCCCAGCCAGGAACAGTCTGAGCTAGTCTCGATGCGGATGGCTGACTTTCAGGATGTGGTGTTCTATCTAGCGGACACAGGAACCACGCTGGCCAGTTTTCTGGATGTCTACCCTCCGGCCTGCGATCTCTTCTACAAGGAAGATTTTGTACACCAGTAAGTCACTATCAACGTTACAGCAGTTATTTATGGATTAAATTTCAATTTTGTTTAGGTTATCGGGGGATAACTACAATGGAAAACGGGTAAATTCAATATCCGATGAAGCTGGTTATGTATAATTTACCCGTATTCAATTGTAGTTATCCCCCGATAACCTAAACAAATTAGAAAGTTTATCCTTATATTTACAGTATCTTTCTGTGAAATGTTCGTAACTATTTTGTTCATTATAGTCAAATCATCGAACACAGATTTAATTTCAAAACTAATAAACGTGGGAATGGTTCAATAAACGTAACAGCATGAAATTTGCAAGCTCCGCCCATGTTTATTGTTGGTGACGTCACACAATTGTGTTTCAAACTGTAGGATTTGCATAGCTCCGCCCACATGTATTGTTGTCGACGTCATAGAAATTTGTCACGTGTTTGACTACAGTTATGCGGTGATAAAGATAATCTGTTGAGCAGTGGTTATTGAGTGAATGTCAGTGTAGACTGTAAATATGTGGTTATCTGATTAAAATGCAGATACTTATAACTCTCGCTCCGTTACATCAGTATCTGGCAATATCTCATAAGAGGTCATGTTCTGGTGACCTTTGTTACCTCTTTACTTCACATTCAAGTAGAATTTTCTAATTGATGACAGAACTCATCTGCACCAAGTCATTTCGTCATAACATGCCCGTCTATAACTTGTTGTGACAAAATGATTTAATGCACAAGAGGATCATATATACAAGTTTTTTTGCCAACCAACATTCACTTCAAAGATTTTGTAAGCAGTAATTTAATTGGCTAATGCTGAAGGTCACCAAAACATGACCTCAGATCCTTGTACAATGGACTGGGAATAAGAATTGGCATTTTTATCAGATTGGTTAAAAGCCAACTGACTGGGTGTACTATAATTAAAAAAGAGGAGATTAATTAATTGATAGTTTAAGTTATTCAAGAAAGTCTCCATTAACTTTGGTGTGTCGTTTACAAGGGAAAAAACCAGCATACACAAGATTTTGCTGGTATTCTGAAATGTTTCCATTTTATCTTGATTTAATATAGTATTACCAGTTCTTCACTCTGACACACACTTCAAGTATCTGTGATGATGCACATGTAGATTTCACCATTACAACTCATTTTTACAGAGGGAAAGGATGAGAAAGTAATATTGAATCTCTCCTGTACATTTGTGGTTCACTTAAACTCTGCCCTGAAGTCAAGATTTGTGAAGTTTGGTCTATTAGCCACATGTAGATCTTTAACATATTAACACCAAAGTTGTGATTTTTCTGTCTGCATTACAAATTTAAAGGAGTCATCAACTATACATATATACATTATTTGTCTTTAAGAAAAATTGATGGAATACAATCTATCCTCGTGTCAAGTTATTGTTTGTAAAAACATATTATACTAACATTGAAACCTTTTGCACCATTGTCTTGAGGTGTGATTTTGGTTTATGTGTTAAACTTGAACTGTTTCTCTGACACAGACTGGTCTTGTATGTATTATATCAGTATACCATTGAAGAGTTTTGTACCCTTGTCTCCAGCATTGATTTTTGTTTAATAAATAATGGACTATTTATCTGACAGACTGGCCCTCCTGTATGAATCTGTGATACCAGAAGTTGTTTCTGCAATCAAGAAACGAAAGTTTGACAGTCACAGGTATGAGATTTAAATGAAGTCTAGGATTAGAAACAACATATACCACTCCGGATTATATCTATTTACTATGATTTTTTTTTCTCAAAGAATATACATGATAAATTCTGCTTACAACTAAAATTTTACTTCGGCATGATCAGATAGTGTAAATATACATGAACAGATTTCAAGAAGTATTTTTTTTTTTTTTGCAATAAAGATTTTCAACGTCTTTTTATGAAAATATTTGAATTAAATGTTTTTATATGCCATCATTTTGACAAGTGTTTTACAAAGATGTACATAAGAGACATCAATGTACTATTTTAAGCCACAAGACACTCCTGAGACAGAAGACCCAGGAAGCGAAGAATTCTCTATTGAAGGTTGTACATCTGATTATAAATACCTGCTGTATACAACCAATACTGGAGAACATGTAAGTAGACCTTCATTATTGATTTGTTTAGTGTCAACTTTACTACTTTCTTTATATTCAAGCATAATTATAAACACAATAAGTTGGATGCATGATCCAAATTTTGAATAAAATGTTATTAGGTCAAACCTGCACCAGTCATTTATGATAAAAAATTGATAAAATGAAATTCTGCATCCAATCTGAATATTTATCTGGGCTTTAGGCAGTGCAAAATTAGACACTGGGTTACTGTATTTGATGTTAAAAGTTTCAGTGGTTTATAGAAATAGGAAAGATATAGCTTTTAGCAGAATCTTCTTAATTCTATAACAAAATTGACCAGAGTATACATGTTTTCTTCTTTCAAGTAAATTGATAAATCATGAGGTAAGAGATTTGCAGGCTCTATCCAAATAAATAACCCGTTCAGTTGTTTGTTTACAGAGGAGCTGAAAACAGAGTGGAGGATCTTATACACCTGTTTACATCAATGCTGAATGAGAGAAGGTGAGAAATATAGTTAGGGAGAAACAATTAAATGCATGCACCTCTGAAATTTCCTGATGAATTTTTCCAGACTTTGAATTGGAGGAGTTAAAACGTGTCTTCATTGATGTGTGATATAACTCTTTCACCCCTAAAACACATTTGAACTCTTCCAGTTCAACGGTTGGAATAGTTCATTATGAAACTTCAGGGGAGACTGAGTTAAGTAGAGAAACGAATAATAAAAAGGAAGTGAAGGAATGAAGTATGGCGAATTACATTCCTCAAGTAAGGACATTATTGTAACTGTTTGTACTTTCAAAAATAAAATCTATTGAACCTTAACAACAAAATGTAGTACACACTGTGTTCAGTTGGTGCAGTACGTATACATAGATCACTTACCTTTCATCAAGACAGTCAGGGTTTCAGTTCCCAATTAGTCATAAAAATGTTATAGGTGTTAACCTCTGAAACCTCCAATGAGGGAGATCACCCTCATTCCACATTTCCAATGAGGGAGAAAGTGCATGAAATACTTCTAAAACTGCATTACTCAATTTGTTTTCCTCTTTTAATGTATCAAAACAACTTTAAACAGTATTCATTTGATTCAGACACACCTGTAATGGTCATAACATACACCCTACTTTAACTAGGATATCATTTGACCACAGGATGTAGATTTTGAGTTTGTGTGAGATTGGACTTAAATGAGGGAGATTTCAAGGGAGATTGATAAATCATGGTCAAAATGAGGGAGTCTCCCTCATAATGAGGGAGGGTTAACGGGTATGAAAGGTAAGGGTAGCAAGCCAAGTTTGGTGGGGTTTCTGTGTACATGTCCAGTGTCCTCCCACAGGGAAACCCCCTTATAGATTAACATCCTGGACCTAGTTGTTCAATCATCATAATCCCTGTTTAACGCCATGTTTCAACCTTCAATAATTGAGTCAGTTTACAATATGGAATCTAACAATTTTGCATGTTAATTAAATCTACTATATATTTGATATTTAAAAAGTTGTAACAAAGTCAACCGTTTCTTCATGAGTTACATACAACTTGGAATTGTTGCTATAATCACTAATTCAGCTTTTGAACACTTGTCAACAAGAGTGGTTGATATATGTTGTAATAATCATTGATATTTTTGCATGTAAACTTCTTTAGTTTAAGTCTTTAAATTTTGTGTTGTTGGAATGTAAAAATTTAATGTCAATCCTTCTACTGTAATGTGTCACTGACATTGTCATGAATTTGTATTAAGTTGTTTGGAAGTATCATATTACTAAATATCATACCTTTGTATATGTTTTAGGTTTCTGGCTGACTTTGAGAGTCGACATAGGTTTGAGAACTACCAGGACATACTACTGCAGGCTCCCGTAGAGGTGTATCCTTTATCGTCTTCTCAGGCAAGGTGTCAGATTTACGCTTCAGCTATATTGTATAAAATAAAATCTTGATATAATATCCCTCTGCCACCTTGTATGCTGCCAACATATTTAGTGTCTCTGTTTTCTCATTTCTGTAAAAACTACTTTATACACATTTCCCTCAATTTACTGCAATACCTCTTTATAATTCCAAACTTTCTTTGAAAAATGATGATAGTATTACAAAAGTTTTACTGAAAGTGCATCAGGGGTCAACTTATTAAATATGCACAGAGGATTTAAATTATCTCCCTTTGAGCACCCCAGGGGTTAGGGTTGCATAATTATACGTTTGCGTCCATAAGCTTCAAGCTAGTTGAAATTTCAAAATTGAAGGATGGAGTTTTAGTTGGCAAATATTAACCATTGGTCAGTTTGGTTTGTTTGACCCTTAACATCTACCAGTGATGAAATGAGATTGCAATATATACAAGATGCCATTAGCTCAGCCTTCACAACTCATGGTCGCCGTCGGAAACCAACCGGGGGCACAAACAGAGGGGGTAGGACTAGTCCAGATGGTTCTCCAGGGCCAATGGAGGATGCAGGTGCTGTTGGGGGCGGAGCTACACCTGGAGCAATGGGCGGAGCTACAGGTGTATCAGATAGTACAGTACATGGTGACGACTTCCAGGTAGAAAATTATGTAAGTTAGTTATTTCTAATTGTTTTTAGTATTTACTTCAGTTTTACTGTGTAAATATTTGTAATTAAAGTGTTTGTTGATTCAAATGTGGTTCTTATGACATTTAATCTGGAAGTCCCACAGATAAACTGGCCAGAAGTAGTTCAGGTTTATACAAAGTGTTGACAGGACAAGCATAATGGAGCTTCTCATCCATCCCGGTTTACACAAGATCTAATTTTTCGGAAAAAAATACTTAAGCTGGAAGTTCACAAGGATATATTATAAGCCCTATGAATTCAATATGTGTAGTTGGTTGTTTTAAGATCAGCAACATCTGCCCTTCATTAATTAGCATACTGTACTGATTTGTCAACTTTAACCCTCCATTTTACACAGGATACCCTTTCATGTCCCTAAATATTGTTCAGTTTTGATGTAGATTGGTATGCATTTTCAATGTATAAAAAGTTAGGGGAAGTTAAAACTGAAAGTGAACATACTTTGCTCTAATTAGTTGGTAGTTTCCTCACAATAATTTGAATACAAATTGTCATATTAAGATGACACTTGTTCATAATTTATCTTACACAAAGGACAAAAGATCAGAGTCCAAAAGAAAAATAGAAGCTATGACCAGTGGCATTGGCAGGCCTACAGATATTGACCTGCCATGTTTACTCTTGTGTCAGATAAAAATAATGATAGAATGTTTATGTTTATATACTTTATATTCAAATTCACATTTGAACAAGATCTGTCCATTGTATTGGACAGGCAAACAGGTGTATAGTTCTTAATTGTTCAGGTACTCCTGACTTCCTTGTAGATCTTGTAAGCAAGGGGAAGTAACTCCTGGATGCCCAGACTGAACATGTCACTTCATTGTAGGAAGCAGAGGGAGCTTGTGCAGCAAGGAAAACAGGCGTGGAGCTCGAGTCACTCATCTCTTCTGTCAGAGACCTACTCCCCGACCTGGGGGAGGGCTTCATTGAGGTCAGTATAGATATCACAGGTGTGAACCATCTAGTCATTGATCCCCGACCTGGGGGAGGGATTCATTGAGGTCGGTATAGATATCACAGGTGTGAACCATATAGTCAGTACTCCCCGACCTGGGGGAGGGATTCATTGAGGTCAGTATAGATATCACAGGTGTGAACCATCTAGTCAGTACTCCCAGACCTGGGGGAGGGCTTCATTGAGGTCAGTATAGATATCACAGGTGTGAACCATATAGTCAGTACTCCCCGACCTGGGGGAGGGTTTCATTGAGGTCAGTATAAATATCACAGGTGTGAACCATCTAGTCAGTACTCCCCGACCTGGGGGAGGGCTTCATTGAGGTCAGTATAGATATCACAGGTGTGAACCATCTAGTCAGTACTCCCAGACCTGGGGGAGGGCTTCATTGAGGTCAGTATAGCTATCACAGGTGTGAACCATCAAGTCAGTACTCCCCGACCTGGGGGAGGGCTTCATTGAGGTCAGTATAGCTATCACAGGTGTGAACCATCTAGTCAGTACTCCCCGACCTGGGGGAGGGCTTCATTGAGGTCAGTATAGCTATCACAGGTGTGAACCATCTAGTCAGTACTCTCAGACCTGGGGGAGGGCTTCATTGAGGTCAGTATAGCTATCACAGGTGTGAACCATCTAGTCAGTACTCCCAGACCTGGGGGAGGGCTTCATTGAGGTCAGTATAGATATCACAGGTGTGAACCATCAAGTCAGTACTCCCCGACCTGGGGGAGGGCTTCATTGAGGTCAGTATAGATATCACAGGTGTGAACCATCTAGTCAGTACTCCCTGACCTGGGGGAGGGCTTCATTGAGGTCAGTATATACTATATAGATATCACAGGTGTGAACCATCTAGTCAGTACACCAGACCTGGGGGAGGGCTTCATTGAGGTCAGTATAGATATCACAGGTGTGAACCATCTAGTCAGTACTCCCTGACCTGGGGGAGGGCTTCATTGAGGTCAGTATAGATATCACAGGTGTGAACCATCTAGTCAGTACACCAGACCTGGGGGAGGGCTTTATTGAGGTCAGTATAGATATCACAGGTGTGAACCATCTAGTCAGTACTCCCCGACCTGGGGGAGGGCTTCATTGAGGTCAGTATAGATATCACAGGTGTCAACCATCTAGTCAGTACTTTCAACCTTGGGGGTGTATAGATATCAGGATGAAGATTCTGATTTGACTAGTTTTCGGTTCCCTTCAGTTCAATAGGAAGAACACTGGATAACAAGTGATTTGTTAGTCCCCGATTCAACCTTTAGCAGAGACACAATGAAAAAAAAAACGGTTTCTATTACCAAGATCTATTAAAAAAATATATTCAGAAGAAATAGATTTGAGTAGTCAAGTGGTGCAGTGAATAGCTAGCTTGCCTTCCACCAAGGTGTTCTTGGTTCGATTCCCTGATTGGATGTGAAAAAGTAAGGCAATCTGTTGCCCGACCACGTGGGTTTTATTTAGGTACATGTACTCAACTTTGCTCCCAAAATAAGACCCTGCATGCTAACATCTGTGCCAACAGGAGTGATTAATATAAGTTAGAAAACTTGTTTCATAATTGTTGTAAAAAAGATAAAGTTTACATTATATTATATTCAATTTTTAAAGTAACATTTACTGAGACAAGGAAAATGATTGGTTCAATGGATTAGAATAGATTTGAGAAAGTGGTAGATAATCTGTTATGTTGAATCAAATAAAGAAAATCTGTCTCTCAATGAAACATAATGCCAGATATTTCTCCTAATGTACTTTGTAAAGATAGTTTTTCACTGTTACAGAATTGAAGTTTCTTCAATCTGTTTATGTTAAAGAAAGCGTTCAGATTTTCTGAAATGAAGCAGTTACAGATGTTTTGCTTTGTTTCCACTATACAGGTCTGTTTAGAGGAGATGGATTATAACATAGAGCGTGTACTTTGTTTTCAGGACTCACACAACTAAATAATTTACTATATGTTATTACTAAGCTTTCGAGCTAATAACTTTAATATTTGAAGTACAACACTTGTGAAAACTGCCTAAATTCACAGATACATACATGACAAAGGCTTCAAGGGGCATTTAATGAGGAGTTTACTGGCATATTAGCTTGCTACAGGCGTCTGCTTCGGACAACCGGAAATTTACATGTCAAACCAGTGAAATGGGACCGGAACACCCTCTGACTTTTGACCCCATATCAATCCGCCATCACATATCGAAATCTACCAAAAGTATATATTTTTGTAAAGTTAAATATCTACAGATTTCATTCAATGCAGAATATGTCAACAATTACCTATTTAAATTACCCAGAATCACTGTACTTAGCCGGAACAAATTTTCAGTAGGGACTACAAACGTATGAAACACTTCGTGATAGGCTGATTTAGTTGTGTGAGTCCTTTAAAGGGCCCTAAACCTTTCAGATGTTGAAATAAAGTTTACTAACTGAAAGTATATACATTTCCGAGTAAAATGGTGAAGTTTGGTTGAAATTGAATAAAAAATTATGAAGAAAACCCAAGTTATTGCACCTTATGTACACTTGCTATTCAGAGCTAGCACCAGAAATTTCTCGTTTCTTTTGCATAACATTTACCTCTAGCACCTCAGTTAAGCACGCACTTAGCAATTTCATATTTTGCACAAAGATCAAATACGCTTACCGCTCAAATGTTTTTGAAAAGAAATCTTGTTACCTCAGTTTCTGTTAATTTTAAAGTCTCTGCAGTAATTAATTTTTATTTTAAGTATTTTTTTATTTAATTTTAACAATTAAACACACTTAGAATTCACACACAACTTCAAACTTCTACAGAAAACATGAGTCATAAACGGTTATCAGATATCCACCTTAACTGTTTATCTATCAATTACACCAGCTTACATTTAGCACTTCTAGCTCCCCGGGGTGCCTCCATTTTACAGGGAGAATATTGGGGGTAGGGGAGATATAATGCTATAAACGGCTTATTGTATGAGTAAACAAAGTACACAAACGCATTAAATCAATAAACAAGATGTTGAACAAGGTATATATTGTGACAGGAATAAAGTAATATCTACAATTTACTGAAAATATGGAATATAAGTTGGATTTAGCCACCAAAACATGTACGTGACACATACACATATATAAACTCACATGTGCAATATTTATACAAGCTTATTATGTTATTGTTCTAGTTATTGCTTTCTTAGGATTATAAAACACGCATACATTTATAATTTGCACGAAGGAAGAAGCCTGAGAATGACTGGGCAGAGTTGGAACGGGGTTTGGGGGGGGGGGGGGGTGAAGACAGCACACTAGATCTTTGTTCTATCAAAATTTGGATGCTAAAACCTGGTACACATATCAGTTAAGTTTTATTAACACGCACGCAGATTAATTATCACAGTTAATTGAACCAAACTTAATTAAAAACGTGAGTATGATGGTCAGTCCAACAATACAGGCTTCAACACAGGGCCATGTTTTGCCAGATTTTAAATAATTTTGAAGTTTTTTTGTCAAATTAAATATTTTTACACACTGAAAAATGTGCAAACACTCAATGACAGTGGTTGTCTTTGAAAAAAAAATATCCGGAAGCACAGAAAATGTTATATAGGTCAAGCACATGGCTAGTTCAATTAAAGGACTCACACAACTAAATAATTTACTATATGTTATTACTAAGCTTTCGAGCTAATAACTTTAATATTTGAAGTACAACACTTGTGAAAACTGCCTAAATTCACAGATACATACATGACAAAGGCTTCAAGGGGCATTTAATGAGGAGTTTACTGGCATATTAACTTGCTACAGGCGTCTGCTTCGGACAACCGGAAATTTACATGTCAAACCAGTGAAATGGGACCGGAACACCCTCTGACTTTTGACCCCATATCAATCCGCCATCACATATCGAAATCTACCAAAAGTATATATTTTTGTAAAGTTAAATATCTACAGATTTCATTCAATGCAGAATATGTCAACAATTACCTATTTAAATTACCCAGAATCACTGTACTTAGCCGGAACAAATTTTCAGTAGGGACTACAAACGTATGAAACACTTCGTGATAGGCTGATTTAGTTGTGTGAGTCCTTCACTATACAGCTGTTTAGAGGAGATGGATTATAACATAGAGCGTGTACTTTGTTTCCACTATACAGGTCTGTTTAGAGGAGATGGATTATAACATAGAGCTTGTACATTGTTTCCACTATACAGGTCTGTTTAGAGGAGATGGATTATAACATAGAGCGTGTTCTTTGTTTCCTCTATACAGGTCTGTTTAGAGGAGATGGATTATAACATAGAGCATGTACTTTGTTTCCTCTATACAAGTCTGTTTAGAGGAAATGGATTATAACATAGAGCATGTACTTTGTTTCCACTATACAGGTGTGTTTAGAGGAGATGGATTATAACATAGAGCGTGTACTTTGTTTCCACTATACAGGTGTGTTTAGAGGAGATGGATTATAACATAGAGCGTGTACTTTGTTTCCACTATACAGGTGTGTTTAGAGGAGATGGATTATAACATAGAGCATGTACTTTGTTTCCACTATACAGGTCTGTTTAGAGGAGATGGATTATAACATAGAGCGTGTACTTTGTTTCCACTATACAGGTCTGTTTAGAGGAGATGGATTATAACTTAGAGCGTGTACTTTGTTTCCACTATACAGGTCTGTTTAGAGGAGATGGATTATAACATAGAGCATGTACTTTGTTTCCATTATACAGGTCTGTTTAGAGGAGATGGATTATAACATAGAGCGTGTACTTTGTTTCCACTATACAGGTCTGTTTAGAGGAGATGGATTATAACATAGAACGTGTCATCAATGCTGTCTTAGAAGATAAACTTCCGCCTTCCCTACAGGACCTTGACAGAACCATGCCTAGGTGAGGACGGCTGTTTGCTTTATGTTAATAATCATTGAAATCTCCACAATTAGCCACAACTGTACCACAACCTGTTAATGTTGGAAAATCTCTTTTGTTTAAAGTATATGAAGATTAGTTTTGTAGAAAACTTTTTTTGGAAATTGAATCCAAATTTGAAAAAGTTCACAAAGAGAACAATTACCCACTAGATGTAGGGAGCCTGGATCAGATATATAATCTCATGTTTCATGTATTTTTCAATTTCGATAAATTTTATTGCCAAAAGACAAATGGATTGGGCAGCAGGCATATATAGCCTAAGATCAGGACAAAGAGAATGTTAATTTATTTGAAAAGTTTAAACACTGGAATAAATACAAATGGGAATTTTTTTTTTTTTTTCAATTTTGGAAGACTTGGCACAGTTTGTTTTTGGAGATCAATACCCACTTTCTCTGGAATTTTGTTACAAGATCTGGAGCTGCTTGAAATGTCATAATATTTGAAGTGAACATACTTCATAACCAAATAATGGAATGTTATTTCTAATGGGTAGTTGAAGTTGTTACTGGTTTCAAAAAAAAGCGCATATTTCTCAAAATATGCCCAATTCACATCAATTACTTTTCCGAATCAGGTAGAGTGATACTTAAACAATTCTTATTAACACAGAATGATTTTGTTGTGACAGGGAGGAACCACAACCAGATGATGCCCCGAAATCACTATTGGACGGTCGTCGTAATGTGTACGACAATGATGAATTTGACGTGTTTAGCCGGGACAGTGTAGATACATCACGTGTATTCCAGGGGAAACAGTAAGTAAACAGAAACTTTTAAGTGTACAAATGTAGCAGATATAGACCGGGTCGATTGTCGGCGACCAGATAGCTCAATTGGTTGAGCATCTGTCTAGAGTTCTGAAAGTCCCGAGTTCGAGTCCCGGTCTGGCCATGCATTTTTCTTCTCCTGTTACACAAACAGAAATATTTTCAAAAAATTCTCAACAAAATCAACAAGAGGACATCTCTTAAAAATTCAACCAAATTACAATTAATTAGTCATTGTATCAAATAAGCTTACTGGGAAGGGAGCCAACTCAACCAAATTACTATTAATTAGTCATTGTATCAAATAAGCTTACTGGGAAGGGAGCCAACTCAGCCAAATTACTATTAATTAGTCATTGTATCAAATAAGCTTACTGGGAAGGGAGCCAACTCAACCAAATTACTATTAATTAGTCATTGTATCAAATAAGCTTACTGGGAAGGGAGCCAACTCAACCAAATTACTATTAATTAGTCAGTGTATCAAAACGTAGCTTACTGGGAAGGGAGACAACTCAACCAAATTACAATTAAGGAGGCTCAACCCTTTTGTAATTAACTGCTAGATTTCCTTAAAGCTTTCATATGTTGATTATGCTACCAGGTAGAGATGATTTTGTGAAAATCTAAGCATTCCCATATGACTTGTTTCATTTTTGGTAAAAAACACAAAAAAATGATTTTTCGCAAAATTTAATGTTTTTACTACTTTTTTTTTTCTTGTGAATGTTGTTGAAAATCATAAACATACAATAACATAAAGAAAATCAATAGCTTCCTCAAAAATTTGTGGAAAAATGGACATAACAATTTTTACAAAGTGTGTTATTTTTATATCTAGCGGACAAATCTCAGTATTCACAGTCAAATTATTTACATACCATATAGTTACATAAAGCACAAGCAAAAAATTGAATCAAAATATCACAGACAAGCTATTATGCTTCTTATTGAAAACTAGATGTAAAACTGTGTCTAGGGTAGGTTATCTCCCTTGATGCTATTAGGAAGTTTTTATAGTTTTATAGTCCAAACGTTCTGCCAACACGGATAATTCTACCACTCGCCGACTCTCTCTTCTGTTTGAGAAAACATGGCCAGTTGTACCAGTACTATATAGGCCTACCTTCAGATTCTGTTTACATACTGTTGTCGTCGCTGTCAGTGTCCGACCATGTGTCGATATAGTGTACATCTATTTTTGTTGTTGTTTTGCAATAGGAATGGTCGTGACAATACTAAATTTGCTCGTAATCTTGAGATGAAGACTTGCACCGTTCCCTCTCATCTCACTATTGTTGACATTGTGACATATCACTGTGTAGAACGAATTTGATACCCTGTTTTCAAATACCAAGTACACAAATAGGAAGCTAGTCACAACAAAACGAGAATCAAAACTGGTGTATTACGTAGGGTCGAGCGTCCTTAAGAGTGTATCAAAATGAAGCTTACTGAAAAGGGAGACAACTCAAGAAGTGTGTCTACTACTTGAGATGTCTGCCTTTGCAGTAAGCTTGATATTCTGCATGTGTGTGTCATTTGTCAGACTTTATATATGCATAATTCTTCATGTGAGGAGGGGACTTGTTTAGACTTTGCCTGTTGCCTTATTCCTTTGGAATATTAACTCAAAAGAATTTTTGTGAAATAAGACAAAAATTAGACATTTAGTCATGAATATCGGCACATTGTAGATATAGAGACACAATCAATCATGTTGACACACCTGTAAGTATATGTTGATATATGGACCGTAACAAAACATTAATCTCTATGTACAGGGTGTTTCAGAAAACATGTCCCCGCTTTAAACCTCAATAAAACCTAAAAATTTAAACGCACAATTATAAATTGTAGATTCTTCAAAGGGTGACATCAATAAAATTTGATTAGTTGCCAGTATCTTTATAGACTGAAGGACTGCTAACTCAAAGTCAGTTTCTTATTTACTAATAGCAAATAGTATTGTTTTGGGGTCAGCTGCCAGTAAATATGTACTCTGTTGCTAAATAATAGCTTTATAAATGACCAGACTATGACAAAGTGATGAAACTTGCAGTCATAGCTTGACAAAGTGACCAGTCCCACAGTCATAGCTTGACAAAGTGACCAATCCCAGAGTCATAGCTTGAAAAAGTGACTAGACTTGCAGCCATAGTTTGACAAAGTGACCAGACGTGCAGTCATATCTTTACACAGTGACCAGACTCAAGGTCGTCACATCACAAAGTGACCAGTTTGTCTTGAAACTAGTATTAAATGTTTAAGGAGGAGATGTACATTGTGTATTTATTAAAACTTAGATTTGTACTTTATCAGGACTGTGTATTACCGGGGTAATTAAAACTTATATACTTTATCAGGACTGTGTATTACCGGGGTAATTAAAACTTATATACTTTATCAGGACTGTGTATTACCGGGGAAATTAAAACTTATATACTTTATCAGGACTGTGTATTACCGGGGTAATTAAAACTTATATACTTTATCAGGACTGTGTATTACCAGGGTAATTAAAACTTACATAGTTTATCAGGACTGTGTATTACCGGGGAAATTAAAACTTTTATACTTTATCAGGACTGTGTATTACCGGGGTAATTAAAACTTATATACTTTATCAGGACTGTGTATTACCGGGGTAATTAAAACTTATATACTTTATTAGGACTGTGTATTACCGGGGTAATTAAAACTTATATACTTTATCAGGACTAGCATAGGTCACACACATGCTGCTCCACCGTTTGTCTGTAGAGAGTACTAATGGTCACTTCAGTTCTCCTGCCCATGGGTCAAGGGTCCTTTTATAATTATTTCCCAATGAAAATTCTGAGTTCTCATTGGTACATGTTTTATCTTATGTCTTTTTGTTTTACATGTGAAACTAAAGGAGACAGTTTGATGTCCAACAGAAGATATAAACTTAAATGGAAACATTATAGGTCTTGGTTTAATACAACACTGACCACACAAGACATGTTTTAGGTTCCTTAGTAAGGGGACGTGGGAATGCCAGGTTTTAGTGGTACACGTACGATGAAAGACTTTGAACTAAGACTTACACAAAAAGTATGTTTTAGCTTTCTTGATAAATTCAGCTTTTGGTAATTTTTGATGTGGTTACCATGGTTTTCACACAAGTAGCATATATACATAGAACAAACGAGTTTATACACTTCTCATTCCTTTATTTATATTGGAAATAGCATGTCGTTCACAGTCATATATAAAATGTTTATTTTGTTTTGTTAGGTCATAATTCTTTATTTATATTTCTGAGACATGGGCCTTGTTTTTCAGAATCTATTGATTTTACTGTAATTTGCTTCCTATGTTCAAAGGATGTGTGAATACTGTAAACGCCAATATTTTTGTGTGTGGAATTTTTCACTTAGTTACCCTTCAAACAATTTCGTGGTGTGGAAATTTTCGAGCTATGTGTCATCTCTTTTAGCACTGTGAACATATAACACTATTATCCAATGTAGAGTTTGAATGGTGTAAAATATTTTTGCATGTGGATGAATTTGCGGAGATTGAAAGCCAGCGAAAGTGAAAATTTCAACACCACGAACAATTCCACTTCTACAGTACCTTATTCATTTTCTTTTGGTCAAAACTGCATAACTTTGATTTTATAATCAAATTTTGGCCAAGACTAGATAACAGTGATTATATAATATTGTAGTGTGGGGAAATTACTAAAAAAATGTGTTTTTATCTCCCACCCTGTTTTGTTGTCGTGGTAACAGAAATTAGGTTGACTGTTTCTCTAGCTAGTTAAGTAGAGCTAGCTGTCCAGTCTCTGTAAGAGTATTAGATTCCACTACACGTACTTAGAGATGCCAAACTTGACCTACCATGTTCACCGTAATTAGTGCCCAGGGCATCTAAAAAATTGAATCCAAATGGGTTGTTAATTAGGATAATAAAACTAAGATCTGGACGATGTTGTTTTTATGAAGTAAATAATTATGATGTATTACGACCAGGATGGGCCGTAGTGCTCATGTAGTACTCATGATGAGCGATATTATTGTCATTAATTTCGGACAATTTGTACTCTTATGCATATTACACAAATTTGTGGAATTGTTTCTTGTAAACATGCGCACACTCAGAGGTTTTGCTTAAGCTTACCATCATAGAAAATTGAGTTTTGTCATGATTAGTAGGGGCGCTTTTAGAGGGAGAGGAGCTTATTACAGCAAATACGGTATTTAACAAAATACATGTACAATGTAAATGATTAGCAATGGCAAGGATTGTATGGGTCTCGAATATAACTACAAATACCAGTACTGAATTAATTCAACATTGGAGAATAACGATTGTCAGATTACAATAATTTAATGTCTAATAAAATTTCATCAAGTTCTTTCAGCTGTGTAACCTGCACTATAACAGATTTAATGACCGATCATATTTCCTGAAACTTTTCTCAATAGTATAAAACTGTAACGAACGGGTCAACGTTAGTGATACAAGAAAGGGACAGCATCTCAACGAAAGATTTATTTGTAAAATTAATTTCCAGGATTTAGAAAAAAAATTAACATCGCATAGAATTAAGATCTCAGAACTTGTCTTGGCTGAAACTTAAATCGTGTACAGAAATACAGCTGTAGAAGAGATGAAGTGTGTCTCTAATACCCGCTGTAATTACCATGGCGACAATTAAATATTTAATGGGTTCTTTATTTAGAATAGATAAACACTGGAATGGCCATCCTCTCTAGGTTAATTCTTTGTTTATAAGGGAATCACTTTGGTCAGTGTATTCAGTCATTAAACACCGGCCTGCCATGTCTGTAATTCTATAAAACTAACTTTATCAGGATCCCTGTCCCTCTGCACTGTGGCTTTCATAGACATAGGCCATTAACTTTCCTAGATCATTAGCCTCCACTTAAGGATCCCTG
This sequence comes from Mimachlamys varia, assembly GCA_947623455.1. Taxonomy (NCBI): domain Eukaryota; kingdom Metazoa; phylum Mollusca; class Bivalvia; order Pectinida; family Pectinidae; genus Mimachlamys; species Mimachlamys varia. Next base: position 34,086,487 of record OX392545.1, read on the forward strand.
TGCCACTGCATTGTGAATTTTTGTGGTCATTAATTATATAACCTCCCCTTCAGTATTTTTGCCCCACTGTACTTTGCATTTTCTAGCTCAATAACCTCCCCTTAATGATCCCTGTCCTATTGCATTTTCAGTTTCCTTGGTCATTTTACCTCCCCCTTAAGGATCCCTGCCCCACTGCACTGTGGCTGTCCTAGCCCAATTACTTCAACTTAAGGATCTCTGTCCCACTGCATTGTGGCTGTCCTAGCTCTATTACCTTCCCTTAAGGATCTCTGTCCCACTGCATTGTGGCTATCCTAGCTCTATTACCTTCCCTTAAGGATCTTTGTCCCACAGCATTGTGGCTGTTTTAGCTCAATTACCTCCCTTTAAGGATCTCTGTCCCACTACAGTATGGCTTTCCTAGCTAAATTACCTCCCCTTAATAATCCCTATCCAAATGCACTGTGGCTGTCCTAGCTCAATTACCTCCCCTTAAGGACCTCTGCCCCACTGCACTGTGGCTGTCCTAGCTCAATTACCTCCCCTAAAGGACCTCTATCTCACTTCACTGTGGCTGTCCTAGTTCAATCACCTCCCCTTAATGATCTCTGTCTCACTTCACTGTGGCTGTCCTAGTTCAATCACCTCCCCTTAATGATCTCTGTCTCACTTCACTGTGGCTGTCCTAGTTCAATTACCTCCCCTTAATGATCTCTGTCTCACTTCACTGTGGCTGTCCTAGTTTAATTACCTCCCTTTAAGGAATGTCTCACTTCACTCTGGCTGTCCTAGCTCAATTACATCCCTTTAACGAATGTCCCACTGCACTCTGGCTGTCCTACCTCAATTACAATAATAAATGACTGAAAGATATGATGGCCATCTTGGATTTTGACGATGGCAGTTTGTTACCTCTATTTTTTAGAAGAATATTTAATGGATCTTTCATAATTGTCATATGTAGGTTCCCCTTGGTCCCTAGTTGTGCCTTTTTAATATGGAGAATGATCCGAAAAATTACATGACACTGACAGACAAGTGACATTCTTAGATTTTGACATTGAAAATCTGTTTCTACTATTTCTAAGTATGGGATGGATCTTTCACAAATTTCATATGTAGGAAGGTTACCCTTGGTTGTAGATTGTGCTCTTATGATTTTGTGACTGATCTGTAGTTAATTTTTGTAATAATAGTTGATGCATGCAATTTTGTCACTTTGTCCATATCTAAGAAATACTTTTGAAAACTGATGTCCATATTTTAGAAATACTATTGAAAACTGATCTTTATTATAATTTTCAGCCCGTAAAAGTGCACACATATTTTTTTTTCTGTTTGTGCAAAACTCTTTAATAAATGTATATCAAGAAAGAAAACAGAGCTCTTTATATTACAGTATAACATTTTAGATTCTTTGTGTTTGGTCATTGTTGGATACCAACGTTGAGTGAGTAATCGTAGCGAGATCAACCGTGGGTATTCAAAAATGGTGTTTGGCAAGTTGAACAATTCTGTGCTGTTGATGTCCCGAAAAAGTGGACCATATTGTTCAGCAAATATTTAATGTAGTCTCAAAAAAATTAATCTTTGCTGAAATGCTGTTAACAAGCTATAATTGAGATCTAAGCCCGATTCCATTAAAATAGCGTCATCTTTTTAATGACTTGAGAGACAATAAAACATTTAATGGGTTCTTTATTTAGAATAGATAAACACTGGAATGGCCAGTCTCTCTACATTTATCGTTTATTTATTAAGGAATAAGTTCGGTCAGTGCATGGAGTCATCAAACACTGCTTAACATTGTCTGGTAAAACATAAAACTGACTTTGTGAGACAAGGGGACGTTTGAAATACGGAGTAGTCAGCAGACAAGGGTACGTTAGAAATACGGAGTAGACAGCAGACAAGGGGACGTTAGAAATACGGAGTAGTCAGCAGACAAGGGGACGTTAGAAATACGAAGAAGTCAGCAGTACAGACTTTGAGACAAGGGGACGTTAGAAATACGGAGTAGTCAGCAGTGCAGACTTTGTGAGACAAGGGGACGTTAGAAATACGGAGTAGTCAGCAGTGTAGACTTTGTGATACAAGGGGACGTTAGAAATACGGAGTAGTCGGCAGTGTAGACTTTGTGAGACAAGGGGACGTTAGAAATACGGAGTAGTCGGCAGTGTAGACTTTGTGAGACAAGGGGACGTTAGAAATACGGAGTAGTCGGCAGTGCAGACTTTGTAAGACAAGGGGACGTTAGAAATACGGAGTAGTCAGCAGTGCAGACTTTGTGAGACAAGGGGACGTTAGAAATACGGAGTAGTCAGCAGTGTAGACTTTGTGAGACAAGGGGACGTTAGAAATACGGAGTAGTCATCAGTGTAGACTTTGTTAGACAAGGGGACGTTAGAAATACGGAGTAGTCATCAGTGTAGACTTTGTGAGACAAGGGGCCGTTAGAAATAAGGAGTAGTCAGCAGTGCAGGCTTTATGAGACAAGGGGACGTTAGAAATATGGAGTAGTCAGCAGTGCAGACTTGACTTTGTGAGACAAGGGGACGTTAGAAATACAGAGTAGTCAGGGGTGTAGATTTTGTGAGACAAGGGGACGTTAGAAATACGGAGTAGTCAGCAGTGCAGACTTTGTGAGACAAGGGGACGTTAAAAATATAGAGTAGTCAGCAGTGTAGACTTTGTGAGATAAGGGGACGTTAGAAATACGGAGTAATCAGCAGTGCAGACCTTGTGAGACAAGAGGACGTTAGAAATACAGAGTAGTCAGCAGACAAGGGGACGTAGAGGAGCCAGCAGTTTAGACAAGGCCTCCCATTAATTCTACACTATGACTATAAAAGCACCTGCTGAAGTAATGTTACATGAACTGTAACCATTGAAAGCTTCTGAAAATTCAAAGACAGTGATAAACCTATCTTACATGGCTTGAACTAAAAACGATTGTATTCATGTTCTGTTGATTCAACTCATTCATCCCTGAAATTTACAAATAACTATTCATATTCTGTTGATTCAACTCATTTATCCATGAAATTCACAATTGGCTATTCATATTCTGTTGATTCAACTCATTTATCCATGAAGTTCACAATTCACTATTCATATTCTGTTGATTCAACTCATTCATCCCTGAAATTCACAATTCACTATTCAATCTTTGAATTGAAGGATTTAACATATGTATGTAGGGATGAATGAGTTATTATGTATATATGTATTCCTGAGATGAAAAGTAATGTGACAATGAAAAATAGCTTTAAGCTTGGCTTGAAATAGGTTGTCACACAGGTTAAGCCTATAAGTCCTCTATGAAAATAAAACAAGAAACTTACAGCATTTGCTATTGTAACGTGGTCAATCTCTATTTTAACATCAACAATTTAACTGTTGTCAAAATTCCGCTTAATATGCTTTTCAAAGAACTGTTCTAAATACTAAAAAAGTGTAACTTAATTCTGTAACAATATGTAAATGCAAATTGTGACTGTTTTAGCAACTGTATTTATGGTCCTATGATAGACATTCCCATTGTGTCAGGCTTTATACAGTTTGTCATCCATACCAGACTTGTTTAAGTCAAGCATTCATAGCAATGTGTGTTATAAGACCATAACAACATTTGCTAAAACATTAATTACATATTAACTAACAGAGATGTAGGATCAATGTTTCTATATATTTTGCACAGTCAGAGTATTTAAGAAATATAGTTAAATATAAAAAATCATAAATCTTTTATAATTCCTCAGAAACAAGATGGACAAAATTTCACTTGATGATAAGACGCTGGGATCGGACGACAAATTCCGCCTCAACGAAGCCTATGGTTATGTTGTGGAGACAGTAACATCCGACGAAACATCACAGATGACAGACCTGTACGATGACGAGTACGATGATACATACGACACGAACAATGTTGGAGCCGACGATGCAGACTCAGCTGACGAGCTGCTACATGGGAGGTAGGTATTAAACTAATAATAACACTGTAACCGCGGGGCTTCAATAAAACATGACTATGCAGTACCGTCTAAAAAACAGACATCAGGTACAAACTCTTCATTGTATAATGTTTTGTCTTCAGGCCATTCACAGTTCCCAGGATCCTAGGGGGAGGTAACCAAGGACGACCCCAGCGGAAAAGCAGCGAGTCCGACTCCCAGGTAATATATTGTATAGTGCTCTGAGTTTGAGGGAAAAAAACCTTTAAGGATCTTTATTTATCCAGTGGTGTCGTTCACTTACTGTATATAATTTACAGAAGGGAGTGGAATGTTGTCAAGGATTATTCCCTAGAGGATTATTTTTTTTAAGATTCACTTTACAAGAGAAAGATCTACCAAAAGTAATATACAGTAGGAATGGCAAATTATCAATATGACTAATATGACTGGAGTATCATAAAATTATCAAAAAAATTAATATTTGCCTCTGATTAAAAAAAAAGTACATGTATATCATCGCTGTACTGGACAAAGTGACAGCTACATACAGGAATTAGAGAGAACCTTGTAATTTTACCATAACAATAAAGAAAATACCTCCCTTTCAAACATGAACCTAAAAAGGATTGACAACTTTTCAAAGTTTAAGCTCATTAAATCTAAATGAATTTCATTATAGCAAAATCTTCTTCTGGGAATCAAATATGCTAGAGATAAACTGCCAGTAATACTCTGTGTGTGTATATAGAAATGGTGAAATATATCTTAACAAGAAAGATATCAAAATCATTTGATTGAATAGCATATAGGCTAATTAGCTCATTTTCATCCCAAACATTTTCAAAATTAGAAATAAAGTCATGTCTTGGCTTAAGCTTGGCGCAGTCTTTTCTCTGATATTGCAACTTGATCATATTTCAAAACATACGAAGCTAAAGATACCGTTCATTACATCTTATGAAACAATATTTTCTGACAGGATTCTGATGAGGAGAAAAAGCGGGATCAGTTCGTTCAAGACCCAGCTCTCCTGCGGCAGCAAGCAGAGCAGCGTAGGATATCACAGAGGAGAGGTCAAGGTCGTCGATATGGTCAAGGCCAAGGACATCCTCCAAGAGAACAGGGTCAAGATGGACCAAAATATGACGTTAAGGGCAAGCAGAAAGGACATGGGCAGGATGCTGATGTTCTCAAGAACAGAAGGTTTAAAGAGAAAAACAAGTCGTCAAGAGGAAATCACAACAGGCGTTACATGTCTGATAAAAAGAGGATGGGGTTTGGAGGGGGACCTTAAAAACAGGACGGAAATAATGAGGACACTTCGATAATTTTGTTTATAACATTATTGCATGTTTGGGATAGTACATGATTTTTTGGCAATATACAACCTTTGGGTCTTTTTAAAGGCCTAATATACGTAACTTCAGGAAATTTTTCATGATTCTGAAAAATTCTGAAATAAAATCCAGTTGATAACCATGCGAAAATAAGCCTAAAACGAAGTAAACCTGAGCGGTAACTAACAAGAAACTCTTGACAAAAAATCTTGAATATTGCTGATATCAGTAAATCTTAATTAAATTTATAAATATAATAAGTTATTAGGCTTGATTTTCGCTTCAAGTTTTGTCGAAAATTACGTATATATTGGGCCTTTAAGCAAGAGTTGTCTCCCTTCTGAGTAGGTTAACATAAACACATTGTGACATCATTATTATTACTAAGAAATCGATGTAAATATGTGTAAAACTTTTGGCTGAAAATGCTGTTTCCTTAGCAAAATAATGATATCAAAATAGTGTTGGTGTAAATACCTACCGAAATGGGAGACAACTCTTGTTGTTTTTATCAAAATTCTGCAATGATTTTAAGCTAATCAAGACCTATTGAATTGTTCTCATAAGAAACCACTAACTTAAAGTTGTTATCATGAAACAATGGCATGATTCCTGGCATCAGCTCATAGTTTGTGAACACAGGGGTACTAACTAGGCATAAGGCGCAGGCAGAGATCAAGAAGTGCAATTGTTTTGATTTATAATGGATTCCCCCCCTGAAGTGGCACGAATGGTGGCCAAAAAGTGTGTCGATGACCCAATGAACCAGCAGTGTTATAGTAAGAATAGAGAGATGGGTCCTGAAGTTTATGTATTTGTTATGCTTGTGTTGATTGTTTATTTATGAAGTTGGTAATCATTTTGTGAAATGTATTGAAATGATTAAAGATGAGATAACAACAAAGAATGGAATTGTTTGTTTTAAAAAATAAGACCACATGAACAATTGTGAAGCTATAGACTACATACTTCTCTATGTTATGTTAGTATCCTTAACTCATTTTTAGCTCACCAGGCTGTTGTACCGTCGGGCGTAGAGACATTTTATTTGTCTGGTAGCTTCATTGGAAGAAGCTGAACAAAGTTTGCAAAAATAATTTACCTTGACCTTTATTCAAGGCCACTAGGGTCAAATCGTTAAAACGTTTAAACGACGTCTTCTGATTAACCAAAATGCCTTGAAGCATGATATATGGCTGAAAGGTTCCTTGGATGAAGCGCAAAAAGTTTGCAAAAACAAATGACATGGATCCATATTCAAGGCCACGGGTCAAATCTGAAAAAAAAACCATTAAAATGTTTGAAATGCCAAAAAGGCCCAGAGACATTATTTGGCTAGTAGCTTCCTGTGAAGCAGCTGAACAATGTTTGGGAATGAAAATGACCTTGTCATACTTTCAAGGTTACGGGTAATGTATGTTTAAATCTTACCATGTTCCTCTGAATGTCTTACAGTAATATATTTTAGGCCTCTTTAGGGTAACAAGTAAGAGATTGTATACCAGGAGAGCGATGCATGCCCATTGAGGCTCTTGTTAGATCACCTACCTGAAGGGCAAGTGAGGCTATGCCATGGTGCCAGTGTCCATCAACTTTTCCTATGAATCCCTATTAGTTATGAACCACGTGCACATACCAGAATTTGTGGTACGACATCCGTCTGTACATATCTCTTGTTATTGCTGTTTCTAACAATATTAATGGATGGAATTTCTTGGTTCACAGTTGTGCATTGTTCCATTTTGCATCAAATAAATAAGTTATAATTTTCGTAAGATGAGGAGTAATTTACTTTTCAATGCATACGTAAATAGGTTTTGTATGAAATTATATTAATAAAACCAAGGTTTGTCACATGGCATTGTAGTGTGAACCTTGAGCTTGCCTTTATGAAAAGGGACTGTTTCATTAGGCATCATGTGTCAAATCTATGGCAAATATGCGTGAGAAAAAGAAAAAAAAACATTTATGGATATCAATAAATAGTTTTATGGACATCTACTTTATTTTCTGATTTCCATAATTCATTGATGGAAATATGGTGTGTGTAAGTCACACCGTTCCTGCAACAAGTAGAGAATGGCTCTTGCTCTTAAGTCCCAAAATCTGAGCGCAAGGTACGGAGGTAATTAACTCGGTGTTGTCGGTTAGGATGTCTGGGTAAGAATTCGCAAAAAAATAAATAAATAAATAAATTGGACATCGAAATTTGTTTTTGTTTGAAAATCACGCGTAGTTCAACAGTCATTGCAAAGTTAGCACAATACCAGCTTCTTTTGAGCCGTTCCGTTTTCAATGAGAAAACAAAACAAAAATGTTGTAGACAGATTATTGTGATGTGAATTAGTCTAATGCCCAAAGTGTTGAATTATTTTACACGAAACATCCATCAACGCCAAACGTATTGTTGACAGCCCGCGCATGCAACAGTATCGCTTAGTATCACAGGAACATTCGATATCCATGCTAATGGACGGTCGGAGCAGTGGAGTGTGTACTCGGCTTACACAGAGATGGCCGGGGTTCAATTCCCCGACGTGGACAAGTGCTGGGTTACTCTCCCGACCACGTTGGCTTTCTCCTGGTACTCTGGTTTCCTCAACGTGAAGTCCCCCGAGTATTTCTGTCCGTGCTAACAAGAATGATTTATATGATATGAAAAATAGTTTATTATTTTAATTGGGGTTGTATGTGACAAATGATCTACTTTTCCGAAATCTGTCTCTATTTCCTTGATGATGTGTCATGTTTACTGAAGGGAGCATAGGTTCGTTGGGAGACGGGCATCGCTTTACCAGGCAATATATGTCATGTTGTACAAGTGAAGCCAGTGTGATTTAGTAGAGTAATAGCTTTGCCAACGCATCCGTACCTCCATAATACAAATCCTATGCAAACACGTTGGAGAACCCGTGTACGTACTTAATTCATATTGTTTTACTTTACCAGAGTATATCTGAATGATAAGCGGTCAAGGTTATATATTTACATTTGCTCTGTAATTGTCCATTGACACAATGCTAAGAGGCAGTTGCTGCCATACGCCTATATTTACATTCTGTGTTGCCTTTGCCTATATATCATTACTAAACCAAATTGTAATACATGACACTGTATACTACAATTTTCAATCCAAATCACATGACGTTATTTATGACGCCATGTTGGACTATGTTATATCACAGTTTTGCACTCCGCCTCAGATAGCATGTATGATGGCTTTGAATCAATCGCTCAGATGACACTGATTTAAATCAGGTTATTGTGACGTCATTTCTGACACCATGTTGGACTACGTTACGTCAACGCTTTGCACTCCGCCTCAGATAACATGAATAATGGCTTTGAATCAATAGCTCAGATGATATTGATTTAAATCAGACTCTTCCAGTAAAGAAACACACATGGAAGAATGGAGAACGTTTACCGACTTTATCCCAAAGGAATAGATAAAGGCAAATTTTAAAATTACCGGAAATGTATATATAAGCATTGAACTGTCACCAGATGTAGTATACTGTCGATATGAATACAATTTGGGTGACAGATAAATAGAATGTCGCCCTAACGCTTTCCGGGCTTTATTTAGTTTGTCATCAATAACAATGTGTGTTTTAGGGCTGTAACAACATTTGCTAAAACATTCATTCCTTAAATATCACACTTAACCATATTTAAATTGATCAACCTTTCTACAAGATATCTCCCGACACAATTCCATTTAACCTGTTGTATTGACATTAAAGTATAAAACAGGTTATAACGTTAACCAACTTTCACTAATTATAAACTTTGGCCAACGTGGACAGCTTACTACTAAGATACGACAAACATGACGGGTTCGATCATGATCTTTTCCTTTCTTGACACCTACATAACTGTTTCTTCAACCTGTGGTGTTTACATGTCACAGGTGATTCGTTATTCTAGGGCTAGCTCTGAGTATCGAGATTTTCGTGTTGAAAAATGTCGACTGCTTACAAACAAACCTACGGATTAGGGATTTGAGGGGTGCAAGTTGATATCGACAATAAGCAAGTTTTATAGTCAGCATCTTTATATCATTGAGAAGTATTCTGTATCCTTGTACGATACGAAGGTGGATGTTTTTAAAATATGCTCATTCGTATTTCTGCTATTTGCGATTGAGAATGATGACATAAACTATAGTATACATTATAGGAACACCGGGTATAAAAACATACTTGTTAACACCCGATTGTGACATGTTGGTTAGAGATGTGCAACTAACGAAAGTAGATAAATGTTCTATGCAGCATTGACTCCAGGGGAACACGAGACCAGATGTCTTCAAAGCCTGAGAACCGTAGCAAACGTATTGATGCGCTTGCGTACACGCCTAAAATTTCCATTCTATTGTTTCAGAAAATCACATGAACTATCATTTTAATGGTTTCTATAAATCCTGCTGTTAAATGTGAATGGTTCGAGCCACCTCAGACTCTTTGAACATCAAGTAGAAAATGTTTCCATGAAACTGACTGTGACATAGACATAGAGATGTACCGTTTGGATCACTTTTAATGAAGCGTTCCAAGATTCTATATAATATCGTTTTTATGTCACAGATCCTTATTGAACCTAATTGACTGGAGAAGCACTTGGCGGATATCTTAGATAACACAGAGGTTATTTTGAACCATTAAGGAAATACAAGTCTCCCTTGACCTCCTTTAGGGTCTATCGAGAAATGTATCTATTATCATACTGCATGGAAACATGTCCATTTTGCAGAAAAAAAACATAACTTTTTTATATAGATATATATTATCGAATTTTATTGCAATACACACCATAAACTGCTGGTAATTGGTCCATACAGCAAATTAATGTCGGATATCATACATTAAATCAAGGATAAAGTAGTTTATTTTGATAGATGTATAACTGATTTTGTACTCATATCAATCTGTGTCAAATTAATGAGCATCTCACAACAATTACTAGGCTCTGTACGCCTCGCGCTAGTTAACTGCTGTTAATTGGAAACATGTTTGTAAATCTAAGAAACTTGTATTAATCAATCATGACCTCGGGACGGGGAATAAACACGTTATATTATGCTATTAATGGCTTGGCATTGAACTCTCGTACTTGGATTTATCTATCTTTCCTAATAAACATCTGTTTTTCTTTAAGACAAGTTATTTTTCAAATTAATTCATATTTTTAAATTATTTAAACTCGTCATCTGATGACAAGAAATCATACCTTTCTTTACAAACGTAGATTTAATATTTCATATTTGAAAACAAAACATTATTGATATTTTCAAAGTGATATAAAACCTTCCTTCGAGGACAAGAAAGTGGTTCTGTGTTGTATTAAAGGTATGTCTCTAAAATAAAACTTCTTAAGCTTCCCAAATAGTCCGTCCTTAAATGACATTAGCTGTTAATGTGACGTACAACATAGTAAAACCAAACGATACTAAAATACTTCTTATTACCCGGAAGGATAGGCGTCTTCTGCTTCATTTACGACTGTAAAAGTTGTGCATGGATAGCATTGCCTTACAAGCGTGAGCTGTAGGGAATTTCCCTTTAGCTCAGTCGGTAGAGCATCGGGCTGGAGGACCAAGGGTCGTGGGTTCGAGCCCCAGCGACGTCGGCACTACCTTTATCACTTATCTTCGTCCTATTACAAACTGGTGCCGATGACCCTCCCCGTTTCAAAGAAGGAGGCGCCTTGGTAGTGAGTCAAAGAACCTGGGTTGGAGATTTAGATAAAAGAGGAAATAGTGTAAAAGGTGTGCATTGATCAGGTCGTTTTACAAGCGTTAGCTGTAGGGAATTTGCTTTTAGTTCAGTCTTTGGAGCATCGGGCTGGAGAGCCGAGTGTCGATGGTTCGATCCCCAGCGACGGCACTATCTTTATCAGTTTTCCTCGCGTCCTATTACACGACACCCACCATATATTGCTTGAATGCAACATCCTCGTATAGCTCTAGAAAGGAATAGAACATGCACAATGTGGTAATATAGACAACATTGAGCATACTAGTGATTATCGACTCTGTGATCGAATGGAAATAGCATATACACCCTAATAAGACCATGATGGCGATCAGGCCCGTGTTCATGAAACCGTCCTATTGTTCGCGCATGCATTTTGTGATCAAGCCTTATTATAATTTAATAAATAAATCTGAATTCGCCAATTATGTAAAACAGTTTAGGGAGATTTAATGTCAAATCGAGTAGGTGTGTACGCCCCGCATCACCGAATGTGACAAACATAAACGGGATTAATCCATAAAAAGAGCATTGCTTCCTTGGTAATTCTCCGAGGACGTTGAGTATGCGTCATCGAGGCGGTGTCGGATAGCTTGGGCAGATACACGACACCCGGGAAATATGCCGCCACTCTCATTGGCGGGAACAGAGCTAGTCAGCAGACACCGGAGCCGGGTCTGACGGTCTCCCTGACCCATTGTTATACGGGTTCTGGCGCATACTGGACGGTTTAACGTCGACTGATTAAAAAATTAGACTACTCATCTAGTCTTAACATTACGACGAAATGGTTATACATGTATATACTAGTTTTGCAATGTTCACGCATGACGCATGCTAACAGTTATATCTTCTGAAATGTAATGGCGTCGGCAGGCAACAGCAACCAAAACACGTCTGACATGAAGCCGACAGAAGGCGGACTGATGAGCTTCCAGTTTAAATGTAAAAGGTTCAATCCCTTTTATTGACAACAAATCGGCGAATGTTTCAAGGATGTTGCCAACCACATGCACATATGTGTAATGCCACATTTCTATGTCTATTATCAATCTCTTACAAATGTCTTTCGGGAAAAGTAGACATCATTTCATCAAACAGGAAACATTTGTGTAGCAGCATTATTTTTTTTAATAATTTAAAATATTTTATTTTCAAGCAAAGAGATTGGACACAAGTTAGTGAAATCAAATTAAGCCCTGTCCCATAGACATTCATCATGCAAGTCATTGTTTTAGGAACAAGCTCTGGAAGACCAAGTAATTGTGATATGTACGTAAACAATGCAGATCTAGAGATGAAGGTTAATGTGTTGCTGTCAAGAAAAGGAAATATCACAATTGAAAAATTGATCGTTCCAGTCTTGGTCGTAGTAATCTTCGTAGGTCATGTTGTAAAAAAAATATTTGAGTAAGTATCTGACGTTAAATACTCATCTATTAAATATTCTGTATCTTTGTGTAATATGAAAATGGACGTTTTGGAGTTTGCTTATTAGTGTGCTAAATTGTTGTGATTGACAATGGTGACTCTGTTCTCATTTTGAGGATTTGTGCTTACATGAATGTGATCAAGATTTAGATGGCGGGTGTCGTCGATGAAGCAGAAGACGCTTACTCTTCCGGAACACCTGGTCTTATTCTCTTATGCTTTTACGAGAGTCTCAATGTAAATTTTTCCATTTTTCCTATTCTATTTCTTGTTTAATCGATTTTGAGTTTGGATTATTGTTTTGTTGACGGTTTGGTATTCTCTGATTTTTTTGCTTTGTTGCATTGTCTTTTTCAAAGTGAAGTTTGGCTTAAAACTCACTGCAAGGATAACAACAAAGTTATTGTGGACTACATATAGGGACAGGCCAGAGATAGGCATAATAACATAGCAATGGTAGTAATTAAATTACAGTTACTTTAAGGTTCGATCAATTAAATTAGTTTGTATACAGGTAAAAATAGAATGTTTGTAGAATAAATATACATGTACATGTACCATCTTTAAGAAATAATAAATTAATTACAAATTGCAATTACAATTAACCAAACCCTGGAACAGGCAGGTAGGACATTTTTATCAGCAACGTTAGTCCGCTCTGATAAGACAATCACGTCGACCAGAAAATCGATGGCAGAGTTAGTATCGGTACAGAACTTGTCCCGTTTTTAACTAAAAGTGAGCTTTTAGCAAACACTATGAACTCATTGATACAGTAGTACTAAACATTGTCCATAAATGAAATGTTTGCGAGCGTTTTACTCGCAGCTGCCCATATTAACTACAGTGTTAGCTTTGGAAGTGACTTTTATAACATAACCAAAAATATCTACAACAGAGACGCAGAGATATTTATCTAAAACCTGAGGATAACTACTATTTTGGTGGTCCAAAAGATGTTTTCTTTTCATTTATGGAATTACCAATCAATGACACTATAACTATTAATATTGTAGTTAGACGTACGTATTTGTTTGTTATCGTATTGTGTGTTGTAATATGATAACTCTCAGCGAATCAAAGCCGCCCTGTTATAATTACCACACGGCAGGTTCCAGTAATATAATCAGCCAAGATTAGCCCGAATATAACATGTTTACCTATCTACATCAATATAAACAGCATGTTTTATTTATCAAATCGGCCAAGATTAGCGGAATGTAATATATTTACCTCATTTTCATTATGTAAATAATTAAAGGTAGGTACACAGGTTATATTCGGCTAATCTTGGTTGATTTGATTACTGGAATCTGCCGTTTAAAATGATGTACATGTAGACCGGTACACAGGGCCTGGTTTCATCAACGTTCCTTAACTTAAGGAAATTCCTTAACTTAAAAACCTCCATAGATAAGCATTACAGAATTTAAGGAAAGTTTCTTAGCTAAGGAATTTTCCCTTAAATTTTGTAATGCTTTCCTATGGAGATATTTAAGTTAAGGAATTTCCTTAAGTTAAGGAACGTTGATGAAACCAGGGCCAGGTTATATTCGGCTAATCTTGGCTGATGTAATGGCTGGAATCTGCCGTTTAAATTGATGTACATGTAGACAGGTAAACGTTTTTCTGCATATGGTTATGGTAAACAGCAGTGGAACTTGGAACTCGACTGCGGAGTGAGGGAAATAAGCTTTACCTAAGACCAATGGAAGTTTACAGCTACGCGTCTTTTTATATAACCATGATGGCCTCGCCAGCAGCCATATAAGAGTTCGGTTCCGACCAGCTAATACTGTGTATATCTGGTCTAAATACACTGACCTCACCCTGTCAATTTGAAAGGCGTTTTATTCGCGCATTAACGACGAATCAGCCGAATAACCATAATATTAGGAGTCATTGACAAGCATTCATGACGAGGGGCCAATAATGTGACATATACTTCCGAATTATTTGTGAAACAGACATATATTGCAAGTAAATCAGAGTCATTACTGTACAGTTGCAAATATTTCCGAGTGTTTAATTTCGGTAAATTCACGAACGCATCAAAATTCGTGAAATATTACGCTCCGTGAAAATGTTAAGATGGTGGCCATATAAACTTGGTTTCGCAATTACTTTGTGATCCGCAAAACTAACCCTCGTAATTATGATTCAGACAGAAAACCACAAAAAAATAAACACTCACGAACTTGAACTCTTAAACGACATGTAGTTCCCATGTCGTCGGCAAGTTTTCTTTCTTGTTTATAAACGTTTTACAGGTCAAATTGAGAGTGGATATGCTTCCTTCCGCGGGCGCATTCGAACAGATATCCCGGGTACATATTAAAAATGGACCCAACCTGTTAATGCACCTTTTTACGATGTTGGCTCAGTGGAAAGGGACTTTAGACAAAAATATATATGGTAGATGGTTTGTGTTAAGTTTGGAAACATTGATGACAACACGATGTGACGCAGATGGACACAAGCTCAACCACTGTGACCATTATCACCAGCTCACCTCCAGATTCTCCCATCGAAACTCATACTTTTTGGGGACTTGAAGTGCTCCGTTTCAGTTTTCCCCCCGTCTTTGTGACACCATCTCAAATATGGAAATATAGGGAAATCAAGGCGCGGTCAGCGACGAAGTTTATTCAAAGCTCTATTCTGATTCTGTGACATAGACAAATCGGAAGGAAGAGAGTCGAAATGTTCATATATGCCAATTGGGAAATCATTTTCTTCTATATAACCAATAACCTGTTCGAATCCCAAAGGGCGAAGTCAGACCCCAGCGCACAGCCTAGCAGCACGCTTGGGTTGGTTTCTTTAATGTGAAAAGTGTACTGTTATTAATGCATTATGGACCTTCAGAACGTTTCGGAATTCTGACTTGAAGAATAGATGAACTATGCACCGCTGGCCTTCATAACACATCCACGTATCATACATGTAGCCCGATATTGTAGTTCACTATTTAAGTCATGTTGAGCAAAGGTCAGCGTCGTTGATAAGCATTTAAAACATTGAGTCAAATGTATCTACAGAGAACATTTGGTCTGATGAAAGTTAACAATATTGTAAAACCTTTTTGGGCAAAAAGGCTGAAAATTTAAAGTTCAATGACACTGAAATTCTTAAAAAAGACTGATATCAGTGAATCGGCTGGACATTTTCATCTCCGATTATATTACAACACGTCTTCATCGTTCCTCCTTTCAACTTTTTCCCTCATGAATTTCCCCCCTGGAAATTTTATGTTGATGATAGTTGTGTTTTGCCGTAAGTTTATGGTCTTTCTATGGATGTCACCTGTCACCAGTGCTATTTCGGAATAATATCGAATTATCGCTAAATGGTTCTCACTTGTTGCTCTATAAAGTTTCTCCACTATTAATATTCTGATCATTTTACACCACTGAAACCGTCAGTAAATTGACGCCATTACAGATGGAATGTGATCCGTTTTAATGTCTAATCCGTTGGTCATTAATTGTTCAGGCAGTGAAGACTGTTTCCTTGATGCCTTTAACAATACATGATTCAGTACCGGTTAACCACTTCAACAGGTCCGGATAGTTATTCTTTCCTATTTAAATCAGTGGATGGTTTTACTGCAGTGCTGTGATATCGGTAATACAATCAGTGTGATTCTGTGGTTACCTTTCTCAAACGTCAGCGATATCAATAGAAGTCGACAATCCAATTAAGAACAGCCGTGCTAGAAATGTCTAAAGTGCAAGTTGGCGTCGTTTTATATTTTTGCAAGTATCGGTGTCACTTCGAGCTTTACAATAATACAGCCCAGCCTTGTTAAATCCATTCGCCACACAAGAACAAAGCTCAAGTTTCTGCGCGATAAAATGACTGATCTCTAGGATATTCCGTAATAATAGAATACGTAGACTCGAAAACAGCTCTTCAATACTCAGGGACCGTATTCCTGAACTGGTCCTGGTAGACCCTTATGCTGCGGCCATACATTGTTACAATATTTGATGTTTTGTGAAAGATTTCTCAGATACTTGAAGAGTGCTAAGGTTGACTACAGAATTGTAGATGTGTAGACCTCGGTTTCATAAACGTTCCTTGACTTGTGGAAATGCTGATTACTTAAACATCTGTATAGGAAAGGATTACAGAGGATAAGGGGAATATCCTAAGAAAAAGGAGCTGTTCTTAGCTGTAATGCTTTCTATGGCGGTTTTTAAGTTAATTAATTACCTTAAGTTAAATATAATAAATAAATATACATTGATATAGCGCCCTATCTAGCTAGCACAAGCCACTCTACAGCGCTTTACAGTACATATATTTACAATTCTTATACAATCATTACAATTAACACATATAATTCTATCATATACGATTCTTAGGAGTTCGAAGGAGCTGCCTTATCAGGCGCTTACTACTTGTCCTATACCACCTGGCTAATATCTCTCTATGTGTGTGTATGTATGCGTGTGTGCTGGAGATAGTGTGTTCAGTTTGTAGTGGGACCTTGTTTCCAACGGCATCTTTTATAATACCACCTCACTTGAATCCTAGAGCACAGATACTGCAACACCCACCCCAGACCAAATGAAGAAATGTTGATGAAACTGTAGACAGAAATGACATTGTGACCGTGTCACCTGACTGAGTAATGTAAGTTTAAAGAGAGTTGATTCTGCTGGTGGATTATTTAGTCCTCGAGGTTTGCTGGAGCCTCCGTAGCCACAGTTATCTCTTTTGAGTAGTGGAACGATATATAATATACACATTTTTGTAGTGCACGATTTGAAATTATACAAAATTAGTTTAATTTGTACTTCTAAATTCATAGTGTAAAGGGGTTTTACGCAACTAACCCTTTGTTTCTTTCTACATTAGTTTAGAAAATTTGGATCCCCACTTTTTGGCCTCTAGCATCACTGAAAAGTCCTAGGAGGACGAAACAGCTGTATGATGCATTTAATTCAAATTCTAGACATACTGTATCTATAACTAAATTTTAAATGTGCAGCATATGTGTGTGTAACGTCATCTTAAAAGCAGAATCAATTATCAATCAAATAGGGCGATTCCATGATTATGGACACAGTAACATATTTCATATACATAAAACAAATAACAAATAACACATAAAACATTTTAATATATATCTCAGACGACATCAAAATGAAATAAGCGCCATACAAATGACTACTCTCATTTCTCAAATGAGTTATCTTACATAGCTAAACAGTCTCTTAATCCAATTTGTATAAACTGCGGACAAGTTTTATCACATAGAGCTAAGGACTATAAAGTCTGTCTCGGATATAAAACATCATTTACCTCGTAATCCAATCTTTAGATAATCAATATGAAAATTAAATAAAAATATTCCACCGACCGTTCCTCGTCAGTGCAATGTACATCCGAGGGAAACCATGATGCTACACATTCTTTTATTCAAGCTAAATGTAGCATCAAGACGGATCGCAGAAACTTTGTTAACAATAAAAAATATATGAAATATTTTCAACGGCAATGCATAATTGTAGTTAATATTATGAAGTCAAATGGTAGCGATTACTGCCGAGCTTTAATGAGATCGGTCACGTCAGAGAGTGGAACTCTTGACCGACATGACGTCATAGAGAATCAAAGGACATGTTTAGGTGAACTGTGCTGTCTTTGTTTATCGTACAATTTACAGGTAGCGGTACGTATTAAGCAGCATGACATTGCTTACTGATACAGGTACCGATACCACCTTTATAAGTGTCCAATGACTCCATCAAAACAAGGCATAATGATATTTACTGATAGTGGTGGTACATAATATGATAATACACAATGCACAATATATCATAATCTTGATATATCCCCCCCCTTTCATTCAAAATCCCTTTAACACCAAGAACTATTGCGTCGTTCTCTTTAGAACTTTCACTATGGAAGATATCTGGTACCGCTATACACTGAAACATATGAAGAAATAATATTCCACTCTTTTCTTTAGCAGTGAAATAATTCAATGTTGATGATTGAAATGTTGGTTGTAATTTGAAACACCGTAAGCCGTAGGATAACAACTTTTCTATTGTCAATAGCATTATTGTAACTGCCCTTATCGTTGTTTAAGAAATATCGAAATAGCAATTACAGGAAGTCATGTTCCAACAGAAATCAACACTTGAGAAGCAAGTTATTACTTCTTTCTTTCTAACTTCTTCAAATACCCCCTTATCTTAATGCAAACGCCTCTATACATGTAGCGATGTTTTCTTTGAGCAATTTTGTTTTTAAATTAGAATCTCATATACCATGAAAAGATCACACACTTTGTCCTTGTAATGAGAAACAAATTTTGTGCATAACTTATACGAAATGTTTTATCTTAAATATGAGCGGCGAAATTTTAGATGGTTCCAAATTACCAGAAATGGGTTTACAGCAATGATTAGGCCAAGTTAGGATGAGGCTAATAAAACGTTCATAGAACGAGGCATGAACCGGACAAGTGGACTACGTCACCGTCAATGTATGAACGTCGTCTTTATTGTACGGGTTTAAAACAAACTGTTAATATTCCGCTGAAACATGTCGTGAAAATCGTAAGATAACAATTGTGACTGAACATTTGGTCAAACAACAGATTTGTACGTATACAAATAGTTTTGCTAACACACATAGATAGTCATTTTGACGACATGTAATCTTAAACTTTACCACCACTGTCAGTAAATTATTTAAACTTAAATCTGTGTGTCACACCAGGCCAATCAAACTCATTCTCATGAGTCACGTGACCTTTTGTTATGACACACAAATTAACCTCATCCGCCGCCTCCACCGCCAGCACGCCGGGAGGGTCTGAAGCTGGCTCCCCCTCCTCCACCCATCAGTGGATTGTAATCTGTAATACATAAGATGGATTGGGCTCAATATAACACACATTGCTTAAAACAGAGAGAGTATATTAGGCATGGTTAGAGGAAATATAAATAAGACGTCAATTAAGGTTGACAAAGTAATATCTTCCAAGGTCACTATCATGTCTAATAAAGGCTTAATTATTATTTTTCAAAACAAATTGGGGTTCTGATGACAATAATTATATATGATTGATATACTTGTAAACTATTTATTAATGCCAAAGTATGACATCATGTCGATAAAACCCTAGATACGGTGTATTAATTCAGCTGAAAGGAAATAAAACAAATCTATGCTCTTACTGTTTTTATTTATTTTCCTATTTTTGTTTTCTCCTCTTCTTATTTCTGTTACTGGTGCGTATTTGTGAGCATGTCATGTTACATTGAAATGATGCGATTGCAGTTACCGCTCGCTCTAGTCAACATAATAACTACATAGTCATCGGCCCGACTTACCTGTATCCCTAAGCTTGGGTTTGGCTTTGATCCCTTTTGGTGTTTCTGAAGTTTCCTCTCTCTGCAAAAACAATAATTAGCACTATAAGTTGAAGTTCGTAATAAAAACAATATAAGGTTAAATTGTTAATACATACTAATCCCCGTCTCCAGAAAAAAAGATCTGAGAATACCAAAGCGTCAACAAAACCATAATCAAAATCGATTAAATTATAGGCAAAATAGGAACAAAAGAAAGATTTGCATGGCAACTCTGGTAAAAGCACAAGAGAATAAGACCAGGTGTTCCGGGAGTAAGCATCACGTCCTCATTGTCAATCACAACAAGTAAACACTAATGAGCATACGCAGAGACCTCCATCTTCATATCACTGTAATATACAGAATATTTCTCAATGAGACAAAGATGGCGACCATAAATTTTAACCATAGTTCTGATCAACCTGCATCTCTCGAATCCTTGTGTTGTTATTTTGTTTATCAGTAGTCGACATCGATCACAAATATCACGATACCTAGAACAAGCCCTAGAATATCGCATCAACTGCGACATGTAAACACCATAGGTTGGAGAAGCATGAATGTTACTATTAAGAAATGGAAAGTCCACGATCGGAAAATTTAAATCATCACGTTTATCGTATAGCTTAGAAGTAAGCTGTCCAAATTGTTCGTAGTTTAAGTAGAGATCGAGGTAAGCAGCTGATGTAGTCTGTTGTGTCCTTTATTTCAAGTTCAGAAGGGTTATATAAGATCGACGTGGTTAGCAAACTTCTAGAAAGCATTAATTTTGCAGTGAACATACATGTTTATATAGCAAATACACCACGATCTATCTACAGCCACTGTTTTATGAAGATAAAACTACAGCCAATATCTATATTTTTCACTGATAAAACTTTAGCCAATATTTCTATGTATTTCATTGATAAAACTACAACCAACTAATATTGTGTAATGTCCAACAGCTAATATTGTGTAATGTCACACAGCTAAAATTGTGAAATGTCTCACAGCTAATATTGTGTAATGTCTCACAGCTAATATTGTGTAATGTCACACAGCTAATATTGTGTAATGTCACACAGCTAATATTGTGTAATGTCTCACAGCTAATATTGTGTAATGTCACAGAGCTAATATTGTGTAATGTCTCACATCTAATATTGTGTAATGTCTCACAGCTAATATTGTGTAATGTAACACAGCTAATATTGTGTAATGTCACTCTCTGATCAAACCGCACGCGATCACTATATGTCCACTGTCTTATTGAAATCAGTTTTCTGTCAACTTTGGTTTTTCCAAAGTTGCCCTTTATCAACATATGCAAACAAAACCTCCCATTCTGACGGCGACCCTTCACTTCATACATCACAATGGAACCTCCTGCTTATCATAAAACACAAAACCGTTTGTAGAAATAGTAGCTTATCGATAAATGGATCAAGGTCAATAATGTTATCAGTGTGGATACATATAAAATACGTTTTAACATGTATATGTATCAACGTGCTTGGATCCAGTAATAAGACCCACGTAATCAGGAATTGTAATTGGTTTCACTTCAAATATGATATATGGTCCAGCGATAAATTGTATCATTTGAATATCTAAGACTAAAAAGAAAATACAAAAATAATAGTATCCATATATCAATTTTGTCTTATAGACCACTTCGTAATTATTTTTCTTTGATAATAATTACATAGGAAATGACGAATATTTTTTTGTTTTATGCAGCTGTAGTTAAATCCTTTATAGAAAATACAACAGTCCTTCATCTTATGTAATCAGATATTTAAAGTAGTTTCAATGTCACCGCTATCTTTTAAACATGATGAACACTGAATAATTCTTTTCCCTTAATGATGAATTATTGCTGGATTGTGAAAAAGGGTAATTCAAATCACTGTATTGTATGTTTTAATTTGAACATAATTAAACTCACGATTATGAGCACGGCATAAGTTGAATTCCAGATACATGAAAGGCAATGTCGTTCTTTTAATATTATACGAAAATGATAACGCATGTTCTATTGAAAATAATTGAGTAGTTCAATTAGGACAAAAGTATCTACTCAATTCTGATAAACCATCCAAGTAAGCCGGTGTAAGATGATTGTAAAGTAAAAATGAAAGTTGGAACAAAGTTCGCATAATAAGGAAAAAAAATAACGAAAAAAACTTTACCAAAGCTTCACCAACTTTACTGCCTTGGTTACTTGGATTGGCGTTCTACAGTATTGCTCCAATGTCATAGCCAATACCATATGTGGCGTACCGTTATACGGATATCGTAAATCGATGCAACAAAAATTAACTAAATATCAAAGTCAATCTGCGACACTGGAAACCACCATGAAAGTAGACTTTTCATGCAGGTAGTTCGGATATGCTTGCTTCTAGTCATTGACAAGTTCATGTGCGTCAAATGCACTAACAGGCCCTCAGAAGGACACGCAACACATAATGCAGTAAGGTTTTCAAAACGGTGTCTACGAGAATAAATGTTTTTGAGTTTATTCATTGTTGTGCCTGCTAGATATGATTGAGAATTGTGTATCGGTTCTCGCTGGATTTGAACCAAATTTACATGGCGGGTGTCGTCGATGAAGCAGAAACGCTTACTCTTCTGGAGCGCCTGGTCATATTCTCTTGTACTTTTACAAATGCCTATATGTAAATATTTCCTTTATCAATATTTTGCCTCTAGTTTTGTCGATTTTAGTTCGGATGGAGGTTTTGTTATCTTTGGTATTCTCTGATATTTTCTCATTCATGGAACACATCTCATAGCATGGACATATTCATCCATTTCACACAGTATTCACAAAGTGTTCCCGGAATATCTTTAGTTGAATCCATCTTAACATGGAGAGCATTCACTATGAAAAGCTCATACATACTCTAAACGAAACATACATGTAACCGTATCCCGATACAGAGATAGAAAAGTAACGCTCAGCAAATAAGAGGCAAGCTCACCCTCGAAAATGTCATCTCTATTTTTAAAGTTAAACCTCGATTTGCCATCTATCTTTAAAATATCTCAGCTCTTATCTAGAATACATCTATCACAAGAACTGGCCCTAGGATCATGAAACAATCTTAAGTCTTAATTTGTCTTAAGTTTGGACTTAGCCAATCACAAATAACGTTACAAAAAGTAGCGCCATACCTGATTGGTTAAGCACAAACTTAAGTCTAAGATTGTTTAATGATCTCGGGGCCTGGTCCGTTCAGTCATTTCATACTGTCATGCTATAAATACATGGTTGTCTTAAAAGTGAAAATCGTACCATCAAAGTAGAAATGTGTCGTTGTATAGCAAAATGGTGTATGTTCTCATAAAATATGAGTTTTTGTCAAATATTATCTTTCACTCGTATCAATGTAATCATGTTACAAGCATAAAGGTTCGTGATGTATTGAAATTAACAGGAGTCTACCCCTATAGTATTCCCTACCGATTGTCTCAGTAGTTCCAATCCATCGTTATACAAAGGTTAATTCCCCTAATTCCCCTTAATTTCCCAAAAGGGTGATTCAGACTAAATATAGGCAAAATCCACTTAGCTGTTCAGGGCGACTTGCGTTTTAAAGGAAAAGTTGACGGACAGACGCTGCGCGATTGCATAAGCTTTCTTGCCCTTCCGGTATGTGAACTAATACGAGTTAGAATAGTTATACACTTAAATACTATGACAGATTTTAAACTACATTTAATATAGCAAAGCAGCCCCTTTGTTAATCAGGAAAATCAGTCTTTCTTTAATAAAGACAGTAATTTTGTCAGGTACGACAGCATCAAACAAATATCATGACAGTTGTCTATATGAGACAAAGAAGAATAATGGATAGAAAGAAATAATTTTACGATGATGAGAAAAGGTTGTAATACACAGGTGGGATCTAAGGAGGTTATACTGTTACATAATTTTGGATCAGAGACATGGCTCAGGGTATGATAATATAAACATCACCAATAACATGTATAATAACGCAACCACGGAGGCAGCGTGTGATTAACAGCGTGGCCGTATCGGTATTACAAGAATATACACAGGTAGCTGTATTACAGGATGAAGAGAAACCCAATCTGGCCCGTTAGCGTCAACTCGCTGACAAGCGAGCCGTCGTAACGCACAGCACTTATTCTCATTATAGCCATTTCATTACCCGGTCTTTAATTATCCGGAAATTGGACAGAGGACAAGAGACGTAAAACCGGCTTTAGGTTATACTAACTAATCACTTAACTGTGTATAAATCAACTCATGATGACGGCTCTCTAAATTGAATTGTCATCTAAAAACAAGTCCGACTCGTCCACTGCACAGCCGGCCTTACTCGCTCTTTAGATTTGCCAAATAACCATTTTTAGAAAAAACCATTTTTAGAAAATAACTTTAAGTGAAAAAATTGTCATTTTTTATACAAAAATCTCAAATTACTAAATATAGTATGCATATTAATACATAGGCGCGTTCTTTTCTAAAGAGAGGTCTACATAAAAATCAGGCGTAAAGCTTGCCATTGAAACAACAAAAAGAGTCCGAGATGTTTTAGGTGGTGAGGGTCTAACATTGGATCACCTCAGGCATGTTGCCTAGTATGTTAACAAGTCACAGTCCCGTAGATTCCAGTCACACGCAATCATAGACAAATTATACGAGCTTTTCTAACGCTTATTTATGTGTTAGAATTTCTAGGATCATACGGAATGTCTGTAGTATTTTATACATATGTCCCGAAGCCAGATCATAAGGAATATTAAGTTTTTTTGGTACATTAAATATGTCACGAGGCTATTGTACTTAAATATACGATGTTTTAGGATTTTTCAATACTGTTAACCAACTTATTTTCGAGTAGTACTATTTTTCGCGTATTTTGCAGTTGATTAAAATCCCGAAAATTAATCGCCGCGAAATAGTTTCAATCAGAGGTTTGCCAACTGTAGATGGACTGTACTCTACTGTACATATAAAATCGTCGCGAAATAGTCGTTGCATATGAAAACGCAAAATTAAGTCGTCGCGAAAAATAAGTTGGTTTATCACAAAACTGACCCGTTCAGTCATGTCATACGGCCATGTCATAAAAATGGTATTACACACGTGTAATAACACCATTGTGACGTCATAAACAAATGACGTTTTATGACGTCATATGATTGTCTCGGTAGTGAAAATCGTATCGATAATGTAGAAATTTGCCTTTCTAATAGAGAATGAATTTGAGAGTTTTGGTGTTTTTTTCTCATAAATATGAGTTATGTGATAAATAGAATATTACACTCGTGTCAATGTAATATGGAATTTATTAAACTAGTTAAATAATTTTATATGTCACTTGCCTGAAGGCTCGTGACATATTAAATTATCGAACACGTTTAATAAATTCCATATTACATCGACACTCGTGTAAGATCCTCTATTTACAGTACACTCTTCAAATTTCTGTCAATGACCCATTGTCCTACAAACGATGGTTGAACCTCGCCGACGGAACGCATAAAATATACACGGGTCACATAATTACCAGGGGATTGTCGCTCTAAAGCAAATCTAACTTTGTTTATATGCTTGTTGAACTATATAAGTGGGACAACATAAATTCTAAAACGTAATCCAAATCTTAAGGCAAAATGAAATCATCTTTATTTCTGAATTATTTGTGATGTCGACTTCTGACAAACAAACTTACAACACAGGGATTCGAGAGATGCAGGTGGATGAGAACTATGAACCTGTTTTTTTTGTGCCATTGAGAAATATTTTGTAACCTTGCGTGATATGAACATTGACGTTTGTAATTATGCTCATTTAAACTTTTTTTTGTGATTGAGAATGATGTCTCGGTTTTCACTTTGAGGACGTTTACTTTGATATAACACGATTTACGGTGTTGTCGATAAAGCAGAGAACGATTCGTCTTCCGGAACACATTGTCTTCTACTTTTACATGGATATTCATGTAAATATTTCCTTTATTCATATATTGCCCCTAGTTTAATAAATGTTGAGCTAGGATAATGGTGACTTTTGACGCTTCGACGCTATGAGTCATCAAAGAAAAAAAACAGAAATCAAATTGGATTGCTCTTATATTGCCGTACACTTATAACAGAAGTTATTTATGAAAACAAAGACAAATATCTTTTTGAAACTTAAATTCAAGTTTTCTTGAGAAAAAAAAAATAAAATCAAATGTGCATTCATTGTGTCCTGACCGAAGCCTATGGACAACAATATGAACTGAACAAGAACACTAAGCATCGCTCACCTGGCATTAATTTTGCATTTGTAACCTTAAAGAAGTATAATTCTAATGATTAAGTCAATCTAAATGATACATTAAAATGTACACACTTTGACCCCTGTGACATTGAATGTATGTCAAGATAGATTTTACTGAAATACGTTGTTCGGCTTCTGCCAATACGGCTGTGACCTTGAAAGAAGGTAAACTTATTTTTTTCGCGAACTTTGTTCGCCTACCTCAAATGAAGCTACCAGCTAAGTAGCATGCCACAAGGCCTTTCGGTATTTCAGAAGACGTCGTTTGAAAGTCATCACATATTTGACACCTGTGACCTTGAAAATAGGTAAAAGTGATTTTCTTCGCAAACTTTGAAAGGAAACTACACGCCAAATACCATGTCACTAGGCATTTCGATATTTCAGAAGAAGTCGTTTAAAGGGGAAATTGATGGACACAGGACGGACGACGGACGCCGCATCGTCGCTTACGCTCACCATGTCCGAAGGGCCAAGTGAGCTATATAAAATAATATGTTCATGCATCATATAGGATTACCATTAAAACTGATACGAGAGTCGTACTGAAAACTACAGTTATGGAAGTACACGTATCTTTAATAGCATTGCCTAAAGAAATGTCCAATTGAAATCATTCTATTGGGATAAAGTCGCTTTAGCTCTTTGGGGAGACATGTTTCGGTGTTTGAACCGTCGATCGTAAAGACTCTAATCAGACATAGTTTGCTTGCGTTTGAATAATATGTGCGTAGATAGGCTAGATCACAGTATGAAGAGCCAATCAGAAATTGCCTTTCGTCTGCAGTTCAACACATTGCTAACGTCTCAAAACGTTTTATCCGTCAGCAGATTTGTATCAACTTTTTAAGTAAAAAAGCTATGCGTCGATAGGGCGCTTGGCACGTGTGTTCAACAAATGCGCGTATGGCGTATGGCGTATGGCGCAGTGCGTCTGCCCTTCCCTATCACTAATTAGAACCGAATGACCTTGCCTGCCACTGATGACCCCATGATATTTGACTCTCCAGCACCATTTTGATACTATTTTTTGTGTAATTTATCTGCATTATTATTGTTTTTCATTCTAATCCTGTAGGATACGGTTTTTATTTGATAAAGCCTTGGCCATACCGGACATAAAACCGTTTCCAGTGCATAGTTGCAGGTTTTGGTAGCGATATGAAATTCCTTGTTACGAACCAATTCAAAAGATCTTATCACAATCTTTATTTATTTTCTAGCAATGCAACACGATATCTAACCAGATACATGACACCACATAAAAGTTAAGAGGTCTGTACGAGGTGTCATCACCTCGATAGACGCTCAAATCTGAAACGTAATCAGGGCAAAAATAAAACTAATTTGCCTTTTTTAAGAAAGTCCAGCGAAAGGTCGCCACCGACACTTCAAATTAAAGTGAAGCAAACAAAAGTTAAAAGCCAGCATGTATCAACAACATCAAGGCATTTCCTGTTTATACCTATATCAGAACTTGTGTATTCGATTTTGAGTTCGGAATATTGTTTTGTTGACGCTTCGGTATTCCCTGTTTTTCATGGACTCTTCCTGACCTTAAATATCTGTATTACTACTCTGTTAATAAGTATCTAGTTCTAGGTATATAGCCTTGGACCTAACACAGTTAATGAAACCTTGAGCTTTCAAAACATTGATTCCATACAAGTGTTAATGATTTACCGACAGAAAGATACATATAAACGTCCTTTATAATCCCATTAGGTTCCTCCGTTGATATCACTGTCCAGCACGCTATGCTATGGCTTAGTTATCCACCGTCTGTCGTCCTATATGCTATACTGAACAGATTATGGTTTACTTAGAAAACTGTCAGATGAAAAACAAAAATCGTTTAGTACGTACTTCTATCATTGTGAAATGATAGTTTTGTTTCATACCTTTTTACTGAATATGTCTGGCATTTCGTTTTCTTTAAAAAGGACTATGATATATAGGCGTTTTCGAAATTGCAATTAAACATTTCAGAATATGTAATGATTGTTTATAGCCGAGATGAATTCAAAATTCCTTCCCATCATCCAGTAACATCCGCGAAAACAATCACGCTTAGCCTCACTACGAAACCTCTTTCTCAATAAACCTTTTCTTGGAAAAGGTTGTTGAATAAATCAGCACGAAAATCAAATTATAAATAAAGCTGACAACAACATAGAAACATCACAAGCATTTGTCATACACAACTAAAGCGATCTAGACACAATGTAAGACAAAGAACAGTTGATATATATATAGCTGCTGCAAAACAAAAGGCGATTGACTGCTATAAAATCCCGACACGACACTGTTGCCAATTACTGCAGCAAGCCATTTCGTTTTCATTTGTGAACGTTGTCACTGTTTTGTTTAAAGATAAATAAAACAAAAGGCCAGTCGTTTTTTTAAGTAGGGTATTGTTAGTTTCGCTAGGACGCTGGCTCGTTTCAATTTTTAAAGTTGTAACATGTACTTAAGGGTTCGGTAGAAGTAGCTGAATTCTGTACTATCACATTGATTTTCAAGAAAAGGATTTTATCGAAAATTATTTGTTTTAAACTGCCATTATTACTATTATTATTATAAAATATTTTTAAGGCATATAATAATAATAATATTCTATAAAAATACATTTCCACGTATTTCAAAAGATTTGTGGTTATTTTGAATATGCAGGTCAAACATAATGCGTCCCAAATGTCGCCCGCTTTCTTGTATGGTACTGGTTGACTAAGGCTGACGTCCAAAGCTAATTAATTGCCGAGAATGAACATATTTTACGTATTTTCTATCAGAACACACTCAAATTTGGATCATATCACTCTTTCAAAAAATATTCACGAGACGAATACCTTTGCATAATGTATATATTACTAAGTCTAAAAGGTGCAGCATATGTGTGTTACATCATCTTTAATGATGGGGATGGCAGACTCTGCTGGTGGAGTTTTTTAGTCCTGAGGTTTGCTGGAACCTCCATTGCCACAGTTAATCTCATTTGCGTAGTGGTACGGTACATAATATACACATTTTCGTAGTACATGTACACGACTTGAAATTATGCAGAACTAGTCTTATTTTACTTCTAAATTCATAACAGATGTATGATGCAGTTTAATTCATTTTTTCGGCATACTGTATATATTACTAAATTTAAAAGGTGCAGCATATGTGTGTTACGTCATCTTTGCAAATGTTTTCATAGTGTATGCATATATTGACGAGATAAAAAAAAAATTCAACTTTTTGACCATTCTTTAACGCATCAAAATAAGATTAATTTATTTTACAACAATTGTGAAACAAGTTATCCACCTTATATTAAAGGTCCAATATACGTAACTTTCGGTAAAACTTGAAGCGAAAATCAAGTCTAATAAACTTTTTATATTTGTAGATTTAGTTAAGATTAACTGATATCAACCATATTCAAGATAAATTCTTTCACGGTTATCGGTACAGCAGCAGTTGAAACACGCTATTTGTAAACACGCGTCCATTTCGAACCGTCTTCTACCTTCGGTTTGTTGTTGAAGTGGGCCCCACCTGAATTATTTTCAGTTCTTTGGATTTTTTTGTCAAGAGTTTCTTGTTAGTTACCGCTCAGGTTTACTTTGTTTTAGGCTTATTTATGCATGGTTATCAACTGGATTTTTTTTCAGAATTTTTCAGAATGACGAAAATTTCCCTGAAGTTACGTATATTGGGCCTTTAATCACTCTTGTTGGCCGGGATACTAGCGTCGTAGTGTGGGATGAAACCGGAGTATCAAGAAAAGCCCACGTGGTCAGGCAGGTGACCCCATACCTTTTCTAAGTTATAATGCAATGTAGCCTCTTCTCCACTCCCACTGTCTTCATGGATATAACAGTAAGATTTTGTTGAGAATGATATCCTCCGTTCTCACTTCTGGGACTTTCTGACGTTTATTTTCATGTGACCATGATTTACATAACGGGTGTCGTCCATGAAGCAGTAGACCCTTATTCACCTGGTCTTATTTCTTTGTACTATTTCAACGGTCTCCGTGTAAATATTTCCTTTGTGACCTTGAGTTCGGGTTAAATAGTATTGTTGGTTTGGTATTCTCTGAGTTTTTTTTATATTAGTCATCGCACAGAGCAACTATCTGGTGGCGGATAGGTAACGTCCTGAAAAACTCGATAACAAACTTTTTACTGATTTGCAAAGACGGAAGTGTACTTGTAAATGAACCTTTTTATTTTCCAAGATTTTCTTTTTTCTTTGAGGATATATATTACACAGTCAATTATTTTACCAACATATGTACCTAGCATCCTGGTGATAAATATCGTGTTCTCTCAAACCTCTGAAACAAATATGAAGCCGTTTCTCCAAGCTTTATCGTATAGATTAATTCCTCCTTTCGTCCAAAACAGAGGTCGCAAGCACTATTTCTCAGTTGAATGAGTTTTCCGGATATATATTTGAAGATGAAAATCAATTATCTATAGCCAAAATCTGTTGCCTGAACATACATCCTAAATCAACATCGGATGAAATATGGACTTTTTTCACCATTTGAAATTTTAAAGTATTTTTGTTATGCGATCCGATTTACGTCCTCTTTATTCAGTCATCCACCGCTGAATCGAACATCACTTGATGTATTCATATCATCCATGTGATTAAAAATAGTTTACTTTCGGGATATGATCAAATTTTACCAACTCACTGAATTCGGTGATAGTACGAGACATTATTACCGAGGAAATTTACGGAGAACACAATAGTTTGCTATACGCTGTGGCCGTACCGTACAACAATTATCTCCTGGAGACCCTGAAGCAAATTCAAAGTAGCCAGTTTCTTATCTTTGGATTTCGCATAAACTATTGTTTGGTTGGTTGGTTGGTTGGTTGGTTGGTTGGTTGATTATTTTTACGTCCTATTAACAGCCAGGGTCATTTATAGACGGTTTCCCATTGTATGCGATGTGGATGTGTGTGTTGAGAGCGTGTGTATTTGGGAGGCCGCGGCATATTCGTGTAAGCCTTCTCGCGATAGTCCAGATCGTTTGCCGATTTTAAGTGGTATCACATTGAAGTTTACTGCCCCCAGCAGAACACCCCACCCGGTCACATTATACAGACGGCGGGCGAACCAGTCGTTCAACTCCCATAATGCTGAGCGTCAAACGGAGTAGGAGTAATAACCACCCTTGTTAGAGACTGGTATGTCTCGGCCTGGGGACAGAACTTGTAGCCTAACCACAGGGGCAAACGCCCAACTAATAGCGGAAAGTGAGGTTGTGTCAATGGTGTCATTAGGAAGGAGAACGTTGTATAGAAGGAATGTAAAAGATTATATCCAAAGTTTAGTCACCTTCTACGATCATGCAACGGGGGCAGCATGTACAATTCTAACGCCATACCGGCAGGGCAGTTATCGTTATGTAATCTTTTGAAGTTGAAGCGTACTAATTGTCGTGTAAATGTGACGTAACACACTTATGCTGCACGTTTTAAATTAAGTAATAGATACAGTATGCCGAAAAAATGAATTAAACTGCATCATACAGCTGTTTCGTCCTCCTAGGACTCTTCAGTGATGCTAGGGGCCAAAAGGTAAGAATCCAAAATTTCTAAACTAAAGTAGAAGCAGACAGGTCAGGTGCGTAAAACCCCTTTAATTTATTAATTTAGAAGTAAAAGTAAACTAGTTCTGAATAATTTCAAATCGTGTACTACGAAAATGTGTATATACTACTCAAATGAGATTAAATATAAGGAATGACGGCCAAGGGAACCAGCGATTCCATGGCGTGTCATAAAAAGTACAGAGACGAAACTCGACATTGCCATTCACAGCATTCATATTGGTTTCCAGTGTTTTGGACAGTTTTGTCCCCGAGGCCACTCTACGTATAGTAACATTGATCCTTCAATAAAAAATGTGATCCTGCATTTCATGACTAAATAACATTTAAATGTTAAACAGATTAAACTGTTACCTATATAAAAAAAATTGACTATTTTATGGTCAGTCCAATGCATTGCATATACATGCATGAATGAGTTAAACTATTTGACCGGTGACGTCATGAACTAATACACGTTTCCTTAGAAACGACTGTGCCCAAGCGTTTATGTGATTTAAATAACAGCATTTTGTTTAAATTAAGACGACATTTTGTGACTGTACATTACTGACTGTTGGAGATTTTCTGACAAGCTTTCATAACGCCAAGAGAGCTGTTTAGAGAGATGCAATACAATGAATATGCTAAATTCAACAGAATTAAAGTGAGTCAAAGGGATGTACGATGACTTAGAAATGAGCGATGAACACGCTACAGAATTGTTTCGTTAGAGAAAGTTACAAAACAGTTAATTTTTGCCCTTAAAGTCAATAGTCAAAACAGTTTTCCCTCGGTGTTGGGAGCAACCTGGTGAACTATTTCCCTCGGACTCCGGCCTTGGGAAATAGTTCACCAGGTTGGTCCCAACACTTCAGGAAAACAGTTTTGACTATTGACTGCAAGAGCATGAATTAACTGTATACTATTATATTTCTCAAAAGCATCCATAACCAAGGATCATACAAGAAAGAGTGGAAAGTGATGCAATCATTTAAAGTACATTTATAGCACTTGTCCACGCATCTCTGAGAAGTTGCAGGAAAAGCACAATAAACAAGATTGCTATAAGACAAGAACGACATAATTCTAGCTGAATCGTAGCTTAAAATAAAATTGAAACTGATCTAGTATTATTTTCATCTAACCTGATATTGGATATTTCAAACTTAATCGAATAGATCGTTTTCATAAAAAGGACAAATGCGGATTCATTTAAGCATTCAGCAAATAAATGCTGGTCTTTGAAAACAGAGGCTTAAAAAGAAACTTATCTTTTGTTGTAACTTAAAAAAATAACACTTTTAAATCACATTTAACTTCCTGACAATAAATAGTAACTAGACAAAATCAAGACGCAACGGAAAATACATAGATATTGATCTCAAGGGAGGTTATCCGTTTTAATAACATCAAGGGACCATTTTGAAATATAACCTCGTAACTTGTTTCTCGAAAACAATCATTTATCGATATAAATGATAACGTCCTTATATAAAAGCATACTGAATATGAACATGCAACGATATATTTTTCCATACAAAAGCAATAGACTTTCCATTTTAAAGAAACTTGGCTTTCTGTTCTCTTGGCCTGTTTTAAATAAGTTAGAAAAACAGAAACAAAATTAACGACATACTTTAGCTATTCCGTGTAAGAGAACACGGTAAAGAATAATTTGCGAAAAATGAAATCCAGAAGCCTAATAGTTACATATAGTTAAAATTGTACTTTCATTTTCCGAACACTTACAAGTTCATCGCTTTTAGTATCATTCGATTTTTATTTCTTCTGAAATTACCTCGTAATATATTCAATTTCCATCTCAGGTACTGAAATTGTATATATTTTATACCTATCATAAGAAACTAGTACTAAAACAGTGATATATGTTCATGTATATAATCCATTTGTAACTCCATTACTAGAGAGTTCCGTTTAATGCTAGGTCTATATCCTCGTGTCCCTACATACACATGTTATTCTGTAGTGTTACTGACTGGAAAATAACCCAAGTTGTGATTACCTACTAAAACACTACGTCATCTTGACAGCGTCATTAATGCCTTTGATAGAGATGTTATAATTCCGGTACAATTAATTACAACAGCAGTGGATACGGCAGCGCTCGTACTATCTGTCCACTGGAGACGGGGGGATCAAATTACTCTCATCAGAGGCATTTGGGAAGGGAGTCTTGCAAGAAAAATGCGTGGGATATTACAACGGTTAGCCAATGGGTGGTCTTTATATTGTCACGTGACTTTAGGTTATTCCTGTTAGGTGTGTCTGAACTTATGAATAAATTGGTTGACATTCTCGTTGCTGCAAACAAAGGGACTTTCCTGTCGAGGAAGGACAACCACTGTAGGACAGAACGCTAAGAATAAGGGGCCCGGTAAGTACACTTCTATATTACATGCACAGTCAGATCACATGTAAAGACTTAACATTGTTTAATATAAGTTAAGAATTATCTCTACAAGTTAAATATAAACAATCTTAAGGTAAAAAACATCATTTTTATGGGTAAAGTATTAGCATTTTAGACAAAAAAAAATGAATTTCGTTTTGTAAAGGATTATGTTTGACATCATATGCATGATTACAGTAGTTTATCGGTTTTGACTTGGAACAGTACAGTATTTAAATCTGAATGATAGAAATTTGTAAAGAAAACATTATTTAAACCCGCTTGTTTTAAAAATGAAAAAACAATTTGTACACACACAATGTCAACTAGTTTCCGTATTTATTTCTTGATTATGCGCTCGGGTAATTACTTTATCAATGTTGCACATACAAAATTAAGATGAGAGTTTTGAGGACAATATTAATTTAATAGATTGTAATTAATTTTACTCACTACAACGCGAACTGTAAAGGTATAAAGCCAAAAAACATCTATAAGAAATACCCAAAGGAGATTGGTAATATGTATCGAGACCTCACAGTTCCTTATATTTAAGTGGTTCAATTTAAGAAACTCTTTTGTGCTAACTCTTTGGCAGACTTGGAGAAGACAGTGCGTCACCCTATCTAGCTGTAACATTAAATGCCAATTGATGTTAATTATCAACAACAACAAAGATAGAGCATACATAACATAAACGTCAATCCATCGTTTTAGTGATACCAAACAAGAATGAGAAATAAGCTTAAGACGACTATACTTCAACGAATTTCACAAAATGGAATTACTTTAACGTAGTGTTTCTTGAGAACTCCAATCACAAAAAGAAATGTTTCTTCTTGTAAATGTGTCATTATTTCAGTCAACCAACGCTCTACGGTGTGTTAAACTAGTTTAAAATTAGCCAGCAGCTAGCGTTGTTCCAGGAGAAAATTACGTGCAGGAAAACCAGAACAGCGAGACATTTACAAAATTATACACGGTCTTAAGGGTGACTACAACGATTAATAAATATCTGAACGCTCACATACGTGGCAAGATCGAACGAATGCCAATTTTAGTAAAGAGTTAGAATAAACCGTTCCATTATAAAAACAGATGAAACACTAGCTATAACCTAAAGCAACATTTAAACCATTGAGCATGCTGTGATTTGTCCTCTATTTAAAATACCCATCATATTTTCTTAATCCATAGAATACATTATCTTCCTTGTCGAATATTGCAATGTAGACTTAATATCCAAGAAGACGAATATCGCAACGTAAATATGGAATTGGGCTTTCAAAGTTTTTCGCAACATTTAGCATTGTTGATAAGGCAAATGGTGGAAAACACTGCTATTGGATTTTATTAAAGGCCATTTATTTCTAGATATTTTATGGAGTTTTTCATATATAATTACGTGTTACAATTTACTCACAAAAGAAATACTAGCAATAGTTAAATATAGTAAAACAGAAACAACCACGTATTACTAAATCTAAATAAAGACGCCGATATGCACTGATAATATGATAAAATATATACTCAAACTTTGGCCTATAAAATTCACATTTACGCTAAAGGTGTAAACCCTAAGGAATTTAAAGTCAAACTTTTAGTTTCAAAATATCACAGCGTACACTTGACCTGGAATTAAGTGGTGATCGAACTGATATTAATTCCCCCGCATTTCTAATATCAAACGCACGTTGAGTACCTTAGTGTGTGCCCGTATATTGCACCAGTTGACGATTTTCTCGCCTCGTGAGATCGCGAGTAATGAGCATTTAGTTAAGCCAGAAATGGGACCAGGGATGACTTTATTAGGTTTCTAATTACCCGCTTCTCTTTTTCTTGCTTGCTCAATGGTTTAAAGCTTGTGTTTTAGTTTTAATACTGCGGTTATCGGGAGTTTTGTTCTTGCGTTTGTGTTTTCTTTTATAACAGGTGATTTTTTTTTGTAAATGTATACATCCCCAACCCCCCACCCCACCCCTCTGTTTCAATGGTCTGAAGCCTGTGCTTTGTTTTATCCCTTGATATGTTTAGAATATATGAAACGATGTTCAATGAAGAAAAGATCACCTTTACATAATTACATATATATAAGATTGTCATAAGAATAACTAACCATAAAAGTACTGTTCATGTTCCCTTGAAAATGACCATGTTCCATTGAAAAAAAAACAAACAAATGTCAGAATCTTACTATTGTACTGTTTTAAAAAGTGTCATTCGTAACGTTGTGAAAATATCATAGAAAGCTTTTCCGACGATGTTTTCAGTAGAAAAAGACAATACTTAATCATTAAAATAGTATTATTTATAGCAATATGTCACGATGTAACATTTTACCTTATCATTCCAAACATCCGCTGTATGGATTTGTCAAGTTCCTCTTATATTTCATATTTTAAATAACAAAATCGAGAGACTTTTAAGAAAATACTGAAATCTGAAGCTGAACAACTTGCCTTGACTTAAATATACCTTACCCTGAAATTTCAAAGCATGCCCACCATACATACGCGGTTCGTGTTGTACAATCGAAACAAATTATGTTGAAATTGAGGATTCTTTGTACTATTAGAAAACCATACGCAGCCTTGGTAGAGTCGAGGAAATAACAAATGTAAGCATTCCTGTGCTAAATGGATATCCTGCGCTCTACAGTACGTTATCGATCTTACAAAATAACAAACAAAATGAGTATGGCTTTACAAAGACATAATTTGATAACAAAAAGTGTAATCCAGTTGTGAAGAAAACGAGCCTAAAGGTCATAACCTAATCAGCGACAGTGGAAAAATAGATGTATTTATTGAGATGACGAGTTCATCTTTTCACTACAATACAAACTGTTGATCTTGAGTTGAAAATAGATTATTCTTCATAAAAGAAAGGTACTAGGGAACAATACAGTCAACATAAAAGATAATTCAAAAGACCTTTTGTTCTTTTTCTCTTTCCATTAGTAGCATTTGAGTCCCCGGGTGCAGGACACATACGCTACTCTCTTATGTTACAGGGTTCAACATTAGTCACCTCTCTCGATTAAAGAATATGTAACGTCAAGTTTTTTCCTATCCGTTATCTCGTACCTAAAGTGGTGAATTATGACCGTCCTTCCGTGTGAAAATAGTGTATTCCTTTAGCTATCTGGAGAATCCCTTTGCCGTGAAGGGACGTGATGTCGAGCGTTCGTTTACTTTTAATATGTTATCTTGAGACCGCAAATCACTGTTTGTATTGATTTTTAGAATGATATCTCTATGTATGTACATGTTTTCCGGATTCAGAGTTTCCGGGTTCGAGAGGTGTACAACTTAATAATTTGAATCATGATTACAGTATGGGTATTGGGATTTATACCAAGGCACACTACAGGGACATTACAGGTATAATAACTACATCTGAGACTAATAGCCTTTGGCAGGACTTGCACCTAAGCAGCAAAAAAAATGTTCTGACCGATTTTTTTTTTTAACATAGAAACTTAATTAACCTTTTAATATTTGCATTAGATATTAACAAACTTGTTTCGCTGGGGAAAAATATGTGAATTTAGTCAAATTAACTTTGCGCAAAGATCAATATTTCTCAGTAAATAACAAGTCAGAAGAAAATCTCGATACGTATTGCGTGTTTCGTTTTCATAAACCTTTAAAGTAATCACATGTAGCATACTTTTGCAAGTAAACTTGTATTCAATTACTTTCCTTTTGTAAAAATGAAAAGGACTTGACATTTGAGAATGCGTCAAACAAGCATTGGGAATAAATTCTGATAAAATAGGTTTACAATACGGAAATCATTTTAAAACAGATCGAGATACACTCAAAGTTACTGTCATTGTTGAATTAGAGTTGAGAGCCGTGTGGTACATAGAGGATATGAATTCTGATAACTTTAAAACCGTTTGAAAAAAAAGTATTTCATTATTTACTTTATGGATTTGTGCATATATACATAACTATATGAGGCACAATCTGATACCCTTTTATAATCCCTCCTTTTCCCATCCTTATGTATGTATTCTTACAAGTGCTGACTTCATAGCATTCACCCTTTTGTTGGTCTTCATACGTGCGACTCATGACAATCGTTCAGTCTTAGATACTGCTTACTGTACATACATTTAAGTTTAAATATACTATTTAAATATGGAAACTTTTCTTTTCAGACAAAATGAACTCTCAGAACTTCGTACAATGTGTTCTCATGATTCTGTCCGCATTGACGATATCGCTAGCACTTAAAGAAACCATGGCAACGAATGATGATGTCGACTCTCCACTTTCAGCAGACAATATTGGTTACATTATTGGTAAACTACAACGGCGCAGTGGACTTTCCCTTTTAGCGCCTCCAAGTGTATATGGTTCAAAATTCGCGCCATACATGCAGAGTCCTCCTGACAAACGCGCGAGATATCTGATTTGGATGCCTGCCCAAGGCTATGTGTCGGTTCCACAGGAAGACATCAGTAATGGAGGCGGAGGTTCCGCGTCATCTTCAAAAGTATTCAGATATGGCTAAAGTTTGGTTTCCATGACGCCCAAACAGCTCTCTTGGTTTGACAAAAGCAGCAATGGTGTGGTGTTCTACCAGTATTAACAGTGAAATCGTTTATATAGATGACAACAAGAAAGATCGAATGAAGGCTTATGTATTTGTCCAAAACATTAATAAAATGCTGAATTCAAATAAAACGTTATATTTCAGGGGAAATATGGAAATTGTGGAAGTATTTGTTTTAGATGTTATTATTAATACAATACCTTATTTTGGTTTGCTATTTTTGTTTTTCCTTTTTTTAAAACAAAAAATCTCTATGGAATATCAATACAAACCTTTAAATAAAAATGACATTACTATTTCATAATAATGATATATTGAAGGTGTAAGTCACGTATTTCTCTTCTTCCTGGCCTACATCTGGGGTAAAACCGTAACGAATACATGTATATCTTACCAATACTTATGTGGTACGTACCAATCATGTAAAGTTCCTGAACCTCTGTGGGATCAACAGATAAGTATATTTTCACCTATGACAAATTAGTATTGACAGTATCTATAGGGAAGATTAATTCAATATATCATCTCTTTGTGATATAGACTGAAAATTCTAAATCCGAGGAACATAATAATTACAAACTTCAACACGAGGCTTTGCCAAGAGCTAACCTTGATTAAACTCATCCCGATGGCTGAGATTTCTCTGTTTACATTATGCTGGGGTTATTTATTATTTTTCTTTTACACTTTCCTATTGTAAACAAAGCTGTAATTATGAACCGACAATGGTCGTTGCAACATATGACGAAAACAATGAGGTTACTCCGGTCACATTACATAAAGTGATGACGCGATAGAGATGTGTTAGAGTAATCGCGTGAATAAGCTGTCTTTTTTTGTTCTAAAACAGTTTATCTTTAGGGGTAGAAAAATCTAATTATATAATAAAAGAGACTATGAATGATTTGCATGGCGGATGTCAGTGATGAAGCAGAAGACACTGCCATTATAACACCTAATCTTATTATCTTGTTCTTTTTCTTTTTCTTAATCTTTCCTCTGTTCATATTCTATGTCATTTGTCTAACCAATTTTCAGTACGGATAATGCGTACTTTACTGTTAGATAAAAATAAACTAGCTAGTGAATGAATGAAAACTTACTCAAAACATTTTAATGATTGTTAATTAAAAAATAATAAATATTTTTGTTTAATTTACAAAGCTTTCTGGTCTTATTTTGTAAATAATTCGCCGCAAGGGTAATCTCTCTGATTTTAACTTTGTTTAACAAAAATGTATTCCCTCTGTTTTGAACTATTACATACGAATACAATTACCTTATCCTGAAGCTTGAGTCTCTCCGATCAATGAAATGACACCAAAAAGCAATATAGAACGATATTTCGCACCTGGTTCTTGACAGGAAAACCAATTCGAGTGTTCTCGTATTTGATAATTAATGACTTTGTGCTTATTAACTGATCACCGTCAAATGTTAAAGTGCAATTCCCATAAACAGAGCCCGATTGCATTCATGAACAAGAACAGTTATTAATACGATTACTCTAAAACAAAAGACAAGTTAAAAGGTTTCAGCTAACGGTGAATGAACGATCGTCAATATCAACATCACTATAATTATCTCCTTTCAGAATTTCTGGCATGGCGACATCTCCGCCTGGTAATTGTTTTTAATGAGATTTTCGGACTACAGTACCAAACTAGAACTGTAAGCCGATAGCTGACTGATACCCCCCCGCTACCTCTTATTAGAGGTGTCTGACATGTTTTTGAAAAAAACATGATGTGGTACAAGTTGTATATAACATGCATTATATAATGTATTATTTTATATTACTATGTATCACCGCATATCTAAAAAAACAAAAACAAAGAAGGCACCTTTGGTCTTAACCTGTGTATAGTAATCCTCAACATTACTTACTGCGAAGTTTCATTGAAAATGACCCAGTAGTTTAGAAGAAGTTGTCCAGACATCATGTTATTACGGAAACCTGTGTATAGTCACCTCATTACCATGGCAACCAAAATTTTGACAAACGAAACCCTGTATGCAAATCTATACATGGTCCCCAACAATACTGCCAAGTTTCACTGAAATTGATCCAGTAGTTTAGGAGGAGTTGTCCGGACAACACATTATAATGGAAACCTGTGTATAGTGACCTGGTTACCATGGCAACCAAAATTTTGACAAACAAAACTCTGCATGCACATCTACACATGGTCCCCAACAATACTGCCAAGTTTCATTAAACTCGATCCAGTGGTTTATAGGAAGTTGTCCGGACAACTCGTTATTACGGAAACCTGTGTATAGTGAACTGGTTACCATGGCAACCAAAATTTTGACAAACGAAACTATGCATGCACATCTACACATGGTCCCCAACAATACTGCCAAGTTTTATTGAAATTGATCCAGTAGTTTTGGAGGAGTTGTCCGGACAACATTTTATTATGGAAACCTGTGTATAGTGACCTGGTTACCATGGCAACCAAAATTTTGACAAACGAAACCCTGCATGCACATCTACACATGGTCCCCAACAATACTGCCAAGTTTTATTGAAATCGATCCAGTAGTTTAGGAGGAGTTGTCCGGACAACATTTTTCTACGGACAGACAGACGGACAGACAAGCTGATTCCAGTATACCCCCCCTAACTTCGTTGCGGGGGGGGTATATATATAATAATTCCCTGTTACATGTAAAGGAAATGAGTACAACCCATGGTTTCCGTCCTCTTATACTCATAGGGTGTTTACTGAAGGACTTATTTATATAATATACACATTTTCATAATATACTTATTTTCGTAGCTCACGATTTCAGATTATACAGAACTAGTTTAATTTTACTTCTTTATTCATAAATTAAAGGTGTTTTACGCACCTTGCCCTTCTGCTTTTACATTAGTTTAGACATTTTGGATTCCCACCTTTTGGCCCGTAGCATCACTGAAGAGTCCTAGAAGGACGAACCAGCTGTATGATGCAGTTTGCGAGTTCATTCACTTCCCTAAGACTTATATTCATGTTTATGACGATTTGTACTTCTTGTTTGCAGTATCTCTCTCATATCAACTATAAAAAAATAACAAAATATGTGTACCATTTCTAGTAATTCCAATCATTCATCCCCTTGAGTATATATTAGTCTTGATCCTGTTTGTTTTTTCAAGGAAAACGCAATTTCAACAAGAAACAGACAAAATAAACAAATAAAACACTCACATCAATAAATTTGGAGAGCAGTTTGTTCGAAAAGGAAGAAGAAGGGTTCAGAAACGATATCAAACATCCAATAAAAATCTTAATGTGAAAAATTTGGATAATACCAAAACGTCAACAAAACCACAGAATTTAAAATCGATAAAATAAAATATGAACCAAGGAAAGGTTTACACCGACACCCTTGAAAAATTGAAAGAGAGTGAGACCAGGGGTTTCGGGAGGATGAGCCTCTTCTGCATTATCGACATCACCCGTAGTGTAATTCTAGATAATTCAAGATCAGATTCAAGAATATATCTCGCTGTGCAGGTGAGAACTGTTAGTTTTCATTTATAACAAGTAAACATATAAATGAGCATATTAAAAACTGTCTATCTTTGTACAATACAATGATACAGAATATGTCTCAATGAAACCAAGATGGCAATCATAAACTTGTAAATTCCTAGAATAACGAATCAATTGTGCTTTGTATGTTTGCAAAGTATGCTACAAAGTGTACATTTTCAAGTGATCATTGACTATTTAATGTTGACCTTGTCTGTCACATCAATCAACAAAATCAACTTCTGCTTTATCGCCGACACCCTCCTTGTTCAAGTTCAAGTTCTTTTATTACTTTAAGTCTTACGCCTTGTAAATCTTGGTCATGTCCAAGTAATCATCAATCCTAAAAATGGGAACCGAGTCATCAATTTTCAATAATTTTTTTATTTGGATTATGGTTCTGTTGATGCTTCGGTAATCTCTAATTTTTTCATGGTTAAAATCAAGTCATAATAACCTTAGAACACCATACATGCATGAAAGTATAAACATCATGCTAAAGATAGGTCGTATATGTCAAATTGAAATTTGCACCTGCAGTGTACAGTTTTTTGTAATTTGGCTCAATCTCTTCAATATATATGCAATACCATTTATGCTGTGAGAAGTATTGTAAGAATATATTTTTCATCATTTACTCATAATCTTTTTTATTATTTAGTCATCAAAGCCGAATCACTCCTTGTACATATATTTAATTATGGTTTGGATGTGACCAAGATTAACATGGCAGGTGTCGTCGATGAAGCAGAAGACGCTTACTCTTCCGGAACACCTGGACTTATCCCCTTTTACTTTTACAAGGGTTTCCATGTAAAGCTTTCCTATGTTCATATTTCGCCTCTAGTTTAATGGATTTATAGTTCGGATTATGGTTTTGCTGTCCCTTTGGTGTTCTCTGAATGTTTCATCAATGTTAAAAGGAGTAGTTTCTTCTCTCATATCACCATAACATACACTGCATTCCCCTGGATTTATGGAGTCTGTACCCTT
Organism: Mimachlamys varia; assembly: GCA_947623455.1. NCBI lineage: Eukaryota > Metazoa > Mollusca > Bivalvia > Pectinida > Pectinidae > Mimachlamys > Mimachlamys varia. The sequence goes on from OX392545.1 coordinate 34,129,712, forward strand.
TACTTTTACAACACAGATGAACATCCTGTCATGATCCTTGATTGGCCTTACCTTGCACGTAGTAAGACGTTTATAAGATTGACATTTTACCCTGTTAGAGCAAGACTTTAAGTTAGTTTACACAAGATCGAATTGCCATGGATCCTTCATTTGAGGAAATCAAACTTACAATTACCTTAAGCACTGTTTTCCGCGTTAGGAGTCCCCTTGGTCAAGCATATAGATTTTGATATGTTAATATGCAATATAAAGTTTTGTAAAAACATGTTTTGAAATAATTAATTTAGTGTAAAATTGCCAGTGTTCACCAGATATTGCTAGAAACTCATTTATGTGTTGTTGCATCCTGAACATTCTGGATGATTTAAAATTTTACACAAACATTCTGGATCATCCTACATTTTACACGAACATTCTGGATATATAATTCTACATTTTGCATGCTTCCTACAAAATTTGATTAAATTCTGATTAGTGGTTATGAAGAAGAAGTGATTTGCTGACGGATGGACGGACACTGGACCACGGACGTAATGGTATGGCATTATAAACTGACATATTTTACCACTGTGACTTTGAAGGAAGGTCAGGATTGGCTCTCTTTGCAAACTTTGTTTAACTCATTCCAGTAAAGCTACCAGCAAAATAAAATGACCTCTGGGAATTTCAGAAGGTATTGTTTGAATATTTTGGACACATGAGACCCCTATGATCTTGAAAATAGGTCAAGTAATTTTATTTCACAAACTGTGTTCGGCTACTTTCAAGGAAGCTTCCAGTCAAATATCATGTCTTTAGGCCTTTCCTTATTTTGAAAGAAGTTATTTGAATGTTGTTTGACATATTTGACCCTTGTAACCTTGAAAGAAGGTCACATGGGTTTTTTTTCAAAAAACTTTGTTCAGCTCTGCCCAAGTTAGATACCAGTCAAATATCAGGTCTCCAGACCTTCTGATATTTCAGAAAAAAATTGTTGAAAGGAAACATTGAAGAAACAGGAAAGGTGACAGACAAAATCAGACTTTTACCATTAAGGACCAGAGTTAGCAATACAAAAGGACAGCAGATGAACCCAATGAAAAACATTTTAAGTAGATTTTGGGCTAACAATATAAATAGCATCACTTGCAATCAATATTGTATAATATATAATATTCACACCAGATTGCGTATCATAAAGATGTATTCCTTCTATGATATTAAAGTCAAACCTGTCATATGTGACCTTTGAAGGGAGGCAACAAAAAGGTCACATATGACAGGTGGTCTCTTAATACAGGTTTAATAAAAAAAAAGTTGAAAATCATATCTATTTTATATCCTATAAATTACATATTTAGAGGAACTACCATATTTAAAGAAGATATATCACAAAACTTCCTCCAAAGACAAAAATTAACAACAATATAATTTTTGAAGTGCATGTCTTTTTAACCTAGATTATAAAGAAAATATTTCTCAAATCATTGAGAATAATTAATCTTTGTTTGTGAAAAAAATAACTTCCAATATTTTATTTTTGTCCAATTGAAGAAATTTGCTTATATGTATGTTTGTTTCTTATCAATATTCATCCGATTGCTACGACCGGACAAATTCTGAATCCAATGTAATTGTGTGGTTTCTATTTTATAGTCTCTACATCATTTCCATTCAGTAAACCATACAAGACTCACCATGCTTACGATGTGGCTATTTAATGTTTAATCATCCTGTAATCACATATTAATTAGCAACTAGCCCCAACCGATGATTTAATTGCTCTACAGTATACACATCAGTAAGAAGGACACCAAGCCATGTGCCGCGAGGCCCCCACAGCTGTTGTACGGGCCGTGATGCATGACCATTTACAACTTTCATACCAGTCTCCACGCTGCTAACTGGTCTGGCCTTTAATTAAAGTGGCTTGTCTGTGACAAAGGTCAGTGTAAATCCATGTCGCTATTGTTTATTCGTTAAAATGACCAAAGTTTTATACTTTTTGTGAGACCAGTTGAAATTCGTGAGAAACTTGTTCCATGGCATGAAGAGTTTTTCTGACGAGATTCTTCATTCTAAAAAGACCCTTAAAAAGGTAGTTCTCGGTATTTGGGACACAGAAATGATGGTCATTGGTCACGTCAGACAGGTAGTCGCTTAATTCAGGTCATTTATATAGTGAATAACTTTGTGGGGAAATATTACGGTCACATATGACAGGAAGTCTCTTAATACAGGTGGTCGTTAAGGCAAGTTTGACTGTACTTACAGGTTTAACTTTGGATCGGTATGCTTTGCCTTGTTGGAGATTTTCCCATTCTTCTATTTTTGTTTTCCTTTTTTCTTCTTCTTTCTGCAAACCCAAAAGATTCAAATATTATCAGGTGACTAAGCCTTGTGAAGGCCAATCAGATTTTGGTAGATATCGTGATTTGTACTTTCTCTTTTTTGTGTGAGTAAGATCTATTATAGACATGTAGAGAGTATAAGAAACGGATTGGGTGTAGAATTTTGTTACACTTCATTTCATGTGCACATGATGCCACACGGCCTCAGCAATGATGTGACATGCTGAAAAGTGGCAAAGTCAATGTGATGTAATTCAAATCTTTTACAAAACTTAATTTTAAAAGTTAAAAAGATGAGATTAGTTTTTCTGCCCAAACATTGTTTACAAACATGAAATATGCTTTATCTCTCTGACTGATTCATTTTCATCAAAAAAGATCCAGGGAAAAGTTGGGGAAAGGGTAACCAGTCCAAATGTACATGTAGTTGTATGCTTTTGCATTTATTCTGCTAGTTAAAACCAGAGAATCAAGTCAATTACACACTTGGAATTTGAAAATTTAAAATTCTTTGCAAAATCTTGGGTTTTTCGGAAACAGAAAACTAACTGAGGGAATTTCTCTATCTAACATAAAATAATGGTCTTTATTTATACTTGATAACAAAATGACTCAAAGACTCATTATACCATTGATTAAGTATAACCATATCTTAATATATCTGTAGTCATGAAGCAGTCTAATATTCAACAATATGATCAGAACATCAGAAGTCATAGTTCCTCAAAGGTGTTGTCATTTTTAGCTCACCTGGTCCAAAGGACCAAGGTGAGCTTATGCGATACCGTGGCGTCCGTCGTCCGTCGTCCGTCCGTCGTCCGTCGTCCGTCGTCCGTCCGTCAACAATTGACTTCTTCTTTATAACCACTGATCGGAATTTGACCAAATTTGGTCAGAAGCATCCCTATGGGGTGGGGACTCAAAATTGTACAAATGGTTGGGCTGACCCCCCAGGGGCCTGGGGGGGAGGGGCCAAAAGGGGTCAATTTGGCTATTTGATATAAACGACTTCTTCTCTGAAACCGAGCAATGTATATTGCTCATATTTGGCTGGTAGTATTACTATGGGTTGGGGATTCAAAATTGTACAAATGGTGGGGCTGACCCCCCAGGGGCCTTGGGGGCGGGGCCAAAAGGGTAAGTTGGCTATATTGATATAAACGACTTCTTCTCTGAAACCCAGTAATATATATCGCTCAAATTTGACTGGTAGCATCACTATTGAGTGGGGATTCAAAATTGTACAAATGGTGGGGCTGACCCCCAAGGGGCCTGGGGGGCGGGGTCAAAAGGGGTCAATTTGGCTATATTGATATAAACGATTTCTTCTCTGAAACCCAGTAATGTCTATCGCTTATATTTGCCTGGTAGCATTACCATGGGGTGTGGATTCAAAATTGTATAAATGGTGGGGCTGATCCCCCAGGGGCCTGAGGGGCGGGGCCGAAAGGAGTCAATTTGGCTATAATGATAAAAATGACTTCTTCTCTGAAACCAAGCAATGGATATTATTCATATTTGCCTGGTATCATCACTATGGGATTAGGATTCGAAATTATATGATTATGATCACGGAGGGGCCTGAGGGGTGGGGCCAAAAGGGGCACATTAGACAATATTGGTATAAATGATCTCTTTCCTGAAACTAAGCAATGTATGACATCTATATTCTAGTGGTAGAATCCAAAGGTTGCTTGAATTCAAATTTATACAAATGTTTTGGTAACCTCGATCACAATCATGGATTTAGATATGACCCCAGGGTCTGCCACGCCCTTGCAACTTGACTCCTGACTCATAACTTTTAAACGGCTGAGATCCCCACCCCAAAACTATATATACAATTGCTGGGCATTAAGAGACAATCACAATTATGATTTTATATTTGACTCCAGGGTCTGCCACGCCCTTGAAACTTGACTCCTGAGTCATAACTTTTAAATGGTTGAGATCCCCACCCCAAAACTACATATACAATTACTAGGAATTAAGAGATAATCACAATCATGGTTTTTGATTTGGCCCTGGGGTCTGCCACACACTTTTAATTTGACCCCTGAGTCATAACTTTTAAACGGTTGAGATCCCCACCCCAAAACTATATATACAATTACTGGGCATTAAGAGATGATCACAATCATGGTTTTTGATTTGGCCCTGGGGTCTGCCACACCCTTTTAATTTGACCCCTGAGTCATAACTTTTAAACGGTTGAGATCCCCACCCCAAAACTATATATACAATTGCTGGGCATTATCAGATGATCACAATCATGGTTTATGTTTTGACCCCAGGGTTTGCCACGCCCTTGTAAATTGACTTCGGAGTCATAACTTTTAAACAGTTGAGATCCCCACCCCAAAACTATATATACAATTGCTCGGCATTAAGAGACAATTACAATCATGATTTCATATTTGACCCCAGGGTTTGCCACACCCTTGCAAATTGACTACTGAGTCGTAACTTTTGAATGGTCGAGATCCCCACCCCGAAACTATACATACAATTACTGGGCATTAAGAGATGATCACAATCATGGTTTTTGATTTGGCCCTGGGGTCTGCCACACACTTTCAATTTGACCCCTGAGTCATAACTTTTACACGGTTGAGATCCCCACCCCAAAACTATACATACAATTACTGGGCATAAAGAGATGATCACAATCATGGTTTTTGATTTGGCCCTGGGGTTTGCGACACACTTTTAATTAGCTCACCTGGTCCAAAGGACCAGGGTGAGCTTATGCCATACCGTGGCGTCCGTCCGTCGTCCGTCTATTAAGAAGAAGTCAACAATTGACTTCTTCTTAATAACCACTTGTTGGAATTCAACCAAATTTGGTCAGAAGCATTCCTATTGGGTGGGGACTCAAAATTGTACAAATGGTTGGGCTGGCCCCCCAGGGGCCTGGGGGGCGGGGTCAAAAGGGGTCAATTTGGCTATATTGATAAAAAACATCTTCTTTTCTGAAACCGTACAATGTATATCACTCATATTTGGCTGGTAGCATCACTATGGTGTACATAAAATATTTTGAACCAGGTGAGCGATACAGGCCCTCTGGGCCTCTTGTTATAAGTGTGTTATTTTCTATGCTTTTCTAAATGCATATATGCTTACTCACTCATCACCCGTGGGCAAACTCGCCGAGAAATCCTCGTAGGTAATTAATATGTACGAAGCATTTGATTGGTTCCAGTGCAATTTCGCGATGGGATTTTACACCAATCAGAATTAGCGTTATATAATCAATACGGCAGCATAAATTAGATAAGTAGCACTGTATTGCTCTTGACTTGTTTTTAAAGTCAACGATCTGTAAGACTTGTCTCGTAGGATTTTTTAAACAAAATTCACAAGACTTAATTGACACCGCCATCGTTGTGAACACGTCTTCTACTCGCTGTTTACATGCTTTCTCATGGGTGCAGCCATTGTTGTGTATGGTGTACCACGAAACGGGTCTTCAAACTGGAGAGTTCCGAATTACATATCGGTTTTTCTGATTGTTCCATTCTAATATACGAATTACCATATTTTACGAGGATTTCTCTGCGAGTTTGCCCACGGGTGATGAGTGAGTTAGCGAAGCAATATCAACCGTGGGTATCCAACGATAGCACTGTACAGTTTGCTATAAAAATGTAACAAACAGAATATCTCACAGTATCTTCAGTTATACCAAACCAATTTCACTCTTGAAAAATATCAAAATATTGGCCCCACTCGTGAAATACATTTGGTATTACTGAAGATACTGTTAGATATCCTCTATATCACTGTTGTTCCTTACACTCCGTATATAAAATATCTGTGTAAGTCTTTTCAAAGAACAGGTTTTCTACATGTTATCATGCATTTAACATATCTGAACAAGAAATATTAAAAGCAAAACCAATCATTACGGTTATGTTAACAATTCAGCATGGGTCCAACATTATAATCTGTTCACCAAATGATGTATTGGGGAGAATTCATTTTATCATTAGTTACCATTGGGGAGTGACCATTAATATGTAGCGGATCTAGACAGGGTGGATCGTCAGCGACCAGATAGCTCAATTGGTTGAGCCTCCGTCTAGAGTTTGGAAGGTCTCGGGTTTAAACCACGGTCTGGCCATGCATTTTTCGTCTCCTATTACATTTGGTGCCTGTGACCAAACCTTGTTTCAAGTACTGGGTGCATACTTAGCAAGGGATACCCACAACTGGGTTGTAAATTGTGATGTTTGAGGTCAAAGACTTTGTTAAAGAAGGGCGGAATGTAGCGGATCTAGACCAGGTTGATCGTCAGCAACTAGATAGCCCAATTGGTTGAGCGTCCGTCTAGAGTTTGGAAGGTCCCGGGTTCGAACCCCGGTCTAGCTGTGCATTTTTCCTCTCCAGTTACAAATATATTATTGTTACTGTTCATTAAATTGTCACAGCTCTGTATATATAAAGAACCTTTACATTACAAATCTTACACAACATCAATTATGCTACAGAAATCTTAACCCATTCACCCTTAAAGACACATTTGAACACTTGCAATGCTATGGTTGGTATGTTCATTATTCAATCTTAGGGGTGAATGGTGGAAACAGAAGCCTCCAGTTTAACAGAGAAGGGAAATAACTCTAGCTTACAATCTGTTGCTGTTCCATATAATGTGATGCCTTTGTGTCATGTTCCTCCTGTAGTCTCTGTCTCGCCCTTTCCATGGCTTCCAATCGGCTCTGGGCCACATCTGGATCTGTTTTGAAATAAAGCAAATAACTGTTAACTGGGGGCAAAATGAGTTTACTAGGCCCTTTTTCTGGGAGAGTGTGGGGCCCTTCCTTCTTTACCATTGAAAAAAAAAACAGATTTTATTTTACTGGATATGTTTGAATTGTTGAATTGATAATTATGCTGTCATTCATATTTACTGGTAATAGTTTTGAAATTAATCACTTTGGATAAACATTTGCATGAATAGTTCCTAGAAGATAACAGGCATCAATAACCGTTTAATAAAAGTAGGATAAGAGTTCATATCTGGACTTGAGAGAGAAAATGTAAGTTACTATTTAAAAAGAATGTCACAAAAGTTTATGTTAATGTAGTAAACAGCAAGATATTTTCCCCCATCATTTTACATTCACTGAAAAGTTTAACGTTATTACTAGATACTTCAGTGTGAAAAACATCACCCATGGAATTGATGCAAGTTTAAAGCCAATGGCCAGTTTAAGTGCAGTGACAAAACTCTGCAAATTATTTCTAGCTTAATTCATCAATTGAAGACGAAAAAATTGTTAATTACTGGATTTTTTTTAGTCCAAATAATAAACACACTAATGTGTTTATGAAACTTAATGTATACCATCCTGTTTTATTGAGTAAATCCCAACACCAATGTATTCCATACCAGGGAGCTATGGTAAGTCATACTCTGTCCATAACAAGTGACAATATCAATCAATTAGATAGTTGAGGTGAACATGTTTTTTGAACTTTGGAAAACAATATCATCCAGGTTTTATATTATCATATTACATGTCCCAGTAACAAACACATTTCAACTTAACTAAATAAAACAGCTGATAAAGTGCTCATTTTTTTTCAACAAGAGCTATACAAACAATACAGTTATCATTTACATTGATCAATACAATTTTGAGGAATTCATAGGAGCTGCATTATTAGGCAAGAACTATTGGTCCTATGCCACCTGGCTAATGCATCCCTATGTACAATGTATACATGTGTGTGGTGGAGATGTACCAAGGACTGTAGGTGATTACTGAGGTTACAAACTAAAACAGGTATAACAGAAATATGCTGCAACTAGCAGGATTTCATTTACTGCAATCACAGGAGTTTAATTTGTTTCACGTAAAAACATTTAAATTTAAGGGATATTGTATTATTTTAATAAAAGGTCCAATAAACTATCACATAATTTACCAATTTTTTTGTCTCTACTTTCCACTGCTCTCTTTTTCATCTGGTTGTATGCTGGCTTGACTTTGGAGCGAATGTACAGCAGAACTAGACATCCCAGTAATATGAACCAGCCATACTGCTGCAGTATCCCCGTCACTGAAATGCATCAACCATTATCATCATATTTATCTGGTGATGATGCGTATCAAAACAACATGTACACGTACAGTACACAAGTGAAAAAATTACATGGCACATACTTCTAATAAGCATTTACCCAGTCATTGAAATACTGTGTACTACAGAATTTTTTAAAAATTTGTTAGTTCTAAAAAGAAATAAGCTGTTATATGCAGTCAAGTTTATCATAAATGTTCATCAAATCATCATGATTAACCTGAAAATCAAAGGACTATGTATGGTTTTGCCTGTTTTTGGCCCCCAAATCCATCCAATTTTAAATTTCATTCTTGAACACTCAAATAATATTATTTCAAATATAGATTACATCCCTCATGCAATAATAATAATATTTATTTGTTATTTCTGCTATGGTTGCCATGGTAACCATCCGAAATATGCATAAATTATGCAAATGTAAATATTTGGTCGATTTTGGTCAATTTTTACATAGATTTTCACACAGTAACCATAGAGCGCATTCTTGAACAAAGTTTATATTTCTCATAAAGATGTGGTATAAGTGCCCACATATTCTCATTTGATACTAAGTTTGTTCAAGAATGCGCTCAATAGTTTCTAATAGAAAAACTATCCAAAATGTGGCCAAAATTGACTAAATGGTCAGATTTCCCTAATTTATGCATATTTGAGATGGTTTCCATGACAACCAGAGTTGAAACAACAAATAATTATTGTTTCAGTTTTATCAGGGATGTACTCTATATTTGAAATACATTAATTTGAGAGTTCAATAATCTGCTTCAAAATTTGATAATTTGGGGGCCAAAAAAGGCCCAAACCATATATAGTCCTTTAACACTTTCACCAGTGATAGTCAGTGTAGATCATGTTGTCATTTTGGTACAATTATAAACTGTGCATACACTTCAGGGCTAGCATAGCTAAAATTGACATAGATTTTCGTGGACAATTCGTACACATTTTACATCATTTTGTACATAAATTTCAGGACATTTGTTAGATGAAGAAAACAGAGCACAAATTGCATTAATGATGTTAAGTACAGATTTATACTGTGGCTAATTAAATTTACTAATTTAATTTCGCATATAAAAAAAAAAAAAACAATGTTGTTATGATTCTCTACCGACTGAGCTAAAGGGAAATTCCCTACAGCTCATACTTGTAAAGCAACCTAATAGTCCAGTCATTTTAGCATAAAAACAGGCCTTACCTCAAACTAATTGCAAAAGAATTTATTGTTTGGTTTTTGGAATGGTTATCATTTGTACAATAACAGGAAAAAAGTCTACATCGATCAAAATTTGGGAAATTAATTTTTTGCCATTTTTATGGTCCAGAAACAAGAAAAATTACATATATGACAGTTTTTAAAGTTTAATATTTAGCTATTTTACAATAATTAACATATGAAATTAATTGTATAGGAAGACCAAATTGAGTAGAGCTCCGAATAACCAAATTTGTCACCAAAAGCAATATATCAACGATTAAATCAACTATCAAAATGGCTATTGTTTTTGTTTAATTTAACAATATTGACGTTTTTGCTCATTTTGAATGGAAAAGATAAAAATATCTGACTCTAAACAAACTTAATCTACACTTAGTTGCTGAAACCAAAACATATTAACTAATTTTAATTAATAAGAATTGGTATATCTTTATGTAAACAAATAATATGACACTTCTTAATTGACCAGTTGAACCAATTTGGTGTTATTTCATGCCTACATGAACAATATCCGTATTTCTCTAACAAATATTTTGATAAAAAGAAAAGCAAATGCTTCCAATCAGTTCATATCCTTTTGTGTATTGTTTATATTGTTAAGAAACAATAAATTTGGCAAGTTCTCTCAAAAAGTATATTCAATAACTGACGGCAAAAACTTTAATTCGTGCATTTTTGCCTGAACACTACAAAAATGGCAAAGTCCATCAATATGAACAACATCAATCATATTTTTTTCGAATATGTCTTGTCCGATTTGAATATAATTTTGCCAATGGAACCACCATAAAACTTATGATTCATGAGATTAATTTGAAGTTAAAGATTCCTTTACTTTAGTATTTTCATTAAAAATTAAGTATCCCACCATTCATTTCCATTATCAGAATATGAAAAATCAATTTATTTAAAGTTGACATCAATCAATCCATAAATTTAAATTTACTTTTATCCAGAAGGCTACGTCATGGTGGTAATTACTGCCAAATTATTTCAAAATCCAGCAAAAAACAAGAAATATATTCACAATTTTGTTGTTGAAAAACGTGGACTTTGCCAATTTTAGTGGTCAAGTCAAATTTGCACCAAATGTGGTTTTCATCTACCTCTTTTCAAGTAATATAATGGAGGTATCTTGTCAAATGTTTTATTTTTTGTTAAGAATAACTTGCATAGAAAATAATTTAATGCACATTTCAGCATATGCTGAAGGTATTTATGAAATATTGTTCACATAAATCGATGAATCATTCAATTTTATTTAAAATCAGCTCCAAATCAGACCAACAGACAAACTTTGAGCAGCCATATAATTTAAAAGGTGTAAGTTAAATATATCATTTTCTGAAATTTAAATAAGCAAACTATATGTGAATACATTCTCATAAAACAAGAATCAATAGTGACGTTGATTGATTGAGTAATCTTTCTTAAAAATCCAACACAAGCTGAAATATTGATAAATTAACAACATTTTAGTGATTTTCAGGGTGGCATAATTTTTTTCGTAAAACCATTCAAACGGTTTTGTTATTGATTTTGTGTTGTACAACAAACAGGCTTGCCATTCAATGTTTTTTAGTTATCCTGTATTACACCATCCTCGATATCCAGGGGTTACGATCACCTATGTAATCTACACCCCTGGAATATATCATGGCAAAATTGAAAGCTCCCGGGTCTGCCACCTAGCGGTCGGTATGCGTTGTGTCCCTTTGAATCACGTAATCACCGACCAATCAAAATTGCGTGTAACAAAACGGCTTCTGCAATGAATGTAAACAAGGAAGAACATCTCATTCGGTTGATCTATGAAAAATTCAAGCTTGATCAAATTAGACAGCATCAGGAAACGGCGATCGACGCACTGAGTCCTTGCCGTAAATGTGTCGTTGAAGATTGTTCTTCTCTGTTTTACTGGTAAAGATCCATGACACAGTCGACACTGTGCCATGTTTGTTTACATTTTTTTCTGTCCCGTAAGAAGAGCGCGTGATCAAATGTAAGGTGCGCTTTGATTGGACGCAGCCAGACCTAGCTGCATCCAATGAACATTCTCGTCGCGGGATTTACGAAATGTGGTCTATATATGCCAAGGGTGAAGATGAGTGTGCGGGTCGTAACCCTTGGCTAGCGAAGATGGTATTACACCTGATGTTGATATTTGGGTTAAGAAATGGTCCATCAAGGAATTTTTTATATTTTTCCGATTTTTTAGGGGTAGAAAAAACTATTTTCCCCAATTTTGATTAATGTAGACTTTTTTTCTGTTACAATGTATACTAAAACCTGTATGAAAAACCAAAAATTAATTCTTTTGCAATTAGTTTGAGGTAAAATCATAAAATGACTGGACTATAATTATATAATCAATGCTGAATTTTAAAGTAAAATAATTAAGGGCAGGTGCGCAGGATACTCAGACATGACTGTGTAATAGGACGAGGAAAAGTGATAAAGATAGTGCCGTCGCTGGGGCTCGAACCCGCGACCATTGGCTCTCCAGTCCGAAGATCTACCGACTCATGAGCTAAAGGGAAATTCTCTAGCTAGAGCTCACGCTTGTAAGGCAACCTAATCAATGCACATCTTTTACAACTGTGTTGTCAATACATGCATGTAGCTATATGATTTTGAGGTCTAAGACTCAGAGAAAGATGCGAGTAATGTTACGGAAATAGACTGGATCGATCATAGATAGGCCTAATTAACTCGATTCATGGTTAAGCGACCGTCTACTTGTTATGTTATTAGTCCGAATGGTTCTGAACCCATTGGACTACAATGTATCTTCTAGCGTTTTAGACCTCGGGTATTCAAGCTGCTAAATCTTGCAATCTCAGAATCGATTATGAGGATTCATTTAAACTAAAAGTGAAAGTTGTTGACAAAATGAAAGCTACATTGTACAATTAATGTAAGTCTCGAGTCAAGGCAGTCAAGTCGTAGAATTAACCGTCCAACTGATCTTGACACAAAATCTTACCGGAACCAAAGACATCAGAAACTACTTGTGGAGTTTCGTTTTGAAGATTCGGGGGATGAGCTTCATCATCGGCCATGTCAACAATGTAAAAGTCTTAAAAAATCGATCTAATACGTGTTACAATTTGTGTTGTTGTCATTAACCGGAAATTTCACTATGCGTATAAAAATAAATCGGATCCGGGTATTCAGATACGGAACACAACATATTTATATAACAAAAATCCTTCATTTTTTATTTTGCTATCTGTTTTTTTGTGTTTCCACGTCTTTTCAATGAATTTTGTGGACTTTGTTTATTGTTCCGTTTTTAATGACATTTTGTAAACTTATTGAAAATATAGCAGGAATAAAATTCATAATGTGATATCTTTTTTTTTATCATTTGCTAGTAGTCTGTGATACCGTTTCTAATAAAGCCTTTTTATGTAATAGCATTTCTAGCTCTTTGTTTCTATTCTGACTTCATTGTCTCTTTTTAATACACACTACATTATTGTATAACCTGTAAATTTGTATCAACTTACTATAGGCCTATTTGCTATATTAGCATATATGTACATTACACTTTGATAGTGCTTTAACTTTTTCTTTTGTAACACCTGTGTGATGTATACAAGTGTTCATTATTAAATTACATATAATTTGTAGGAGTAATTAAGTTAAGCAATTGTGATTTCATATACTTATGATGTACTCTATCGATCTATGCCTATTGTATATCTAGTTGTTATAATTATATAATTATGTACTGTGATATTTTGTTAACATACTTTTTATACAGATGTTTGTCGCAAGAATAGCACTACAGTGCTAATGTTATTATGTTACATGTATGCGATGTTAAATAAAGCTTCTTGACTCTAGACTTGCTAATGTCTAAATATCACTGAAGAATGTATTCGAACGAGTCATAAAACCATCGCATAACCTTGTAAAACGGCTAATTACACACGACATACATGACGTCACGTAGACCGGTTTTCGATAGAGACGAAAACGAGAATACGTCCTTTCGACTGCCCAATTCTGAATCTAAATAAGGTGAATCACTTCGATCTGCAGTTTTGATTTCAATTATTAGAGACAGGATCAATGACAAAATGTATGCAATGTAGAATTTAAAAATATGCATTGTATTTATAGCGAAAAAGATTCTTTTTCGTTTTTTTTGTGTCCTTATTAATATATTGCTTGTCATCAATAATATGTCCATATTAATTATCGTCAATAATTTGATTGTTTTATGACCGTTCATTCTTCTTCATACATAATGCTCCGGTTTCTCTCACCTTTTTACTAATTGAATCATTCACCCCTGAAATTACCTAATGGACTATTCCAACCTGGGATTGGAAGAGTTGAAATATGTCTCCAGGGGAAAAGTTATATATTCCTCAATCAGTAATACAGCCTGCAGCACAAGTTTCGTTTGGCCCTGACACCAAACTTAGACATTTCACTGGAAAGCCCTAGTTTCCTCTGTCCCTGATACAAGACTTAGAAAGTTTGATAGAAAGCCCTAGTTTCCCCTGTCTCTGATACAAGACTTAGATAGTTTGATAGAAAGCCCTAGTTTCATCTGTCCCTGACACAAGACTGAGATAGTTTGATAGAAAGCCCTAGTTTCATCTGTCCCTGACACAAGACTTAGATAGTTTATTAGAAAGCCCTAGTTTCATCTGTCCCTGACACAAGACCTAGATAGTTTGATAGAAAGCCCTAGTTTCCTCTGTTCCTGAAACCAGACTTTGATAATTCAATGGGAAGCCCGAGTTTCCTCTGTTCCTGACACAAGACTTAGATAGTTTGATAGAAAGCCCTAGTTTCATCTGTCCCTGACACAAGACTTAGATAGTTTGATAGAAAGCCCGAGTTTCCTCTGTTCCTGAAACCAGACTTAGACACACATATGGTTTGGGTATGGTGTCGAGGTCAGAAAAAACTAAGGATAAACTCACTTTCGCTCGCTTGCACCCCTGCATGGAACATTACCGAAGCCAAATTGAAGGCATGCAACTAGCTGTTGTATTAGTCTGACCAATCGCTAAGGTTAATGTATATAGAAGTTACACAACGAGTGGCTGTTGGATATAGAATTGTTTTCACTAATGTTAATTATTTTTTTAAAGTTACAAAAGACACGAGCTTAACTTTTGAAAATTCACTAACGAGAGTGATTAAATTCCCGATCCAACGTGTGATCTGCTTCTACCGCAATCTCAGGCGGAAACAGCTGAAGTGAACCGCGGACTATAAGTGTGCAAAACGCTTCATCTCGTATATATTCCCGCCAAGTGGTGACGACGTCAACATTCGATGACGTCGTAAACAATCAGCAAATTACCTTGCTCCGGTCAAAGTTCACCATGTCAGCCAATTAAAATGCGTGTAGAGATTATTCCACGTATGATATAAACAGAATGTTATTCAACAGTTGTAATGATTATTTGATATTATGAGAGTTGAAGAACACCCACCTATTGTGGTAGAAATGTTCTTTAAACACCAGTACCGTTACGATACCGACATATTCTTGACTAATTCATGATAACCAGAAGCCTTGTTTTACATCGGTACAAAATAAATAGTACAACATAATCTCTAACGAGATGTTTAAAAGGACGAAACGACATGTATATCAGGCCCCGGTTTCATTAACGTTCCTTAACTTAAGGAAATTTCTGAACTTAAAAATCTCCAGGAAAGCATTACAGAATTTAAGGAAAGTTCCTTAACTTAGCATTTTCTCCTTAAATTCTGTAATGCTTTCCTATAGAGATTTTTAAGTTAAGGAATTTCCTTCAGTTAAGGAACGTTGATGAAACCAGGGCCAGAACGGAACTGCTAAAGAGATTATAGTGTCATCCACAAAGCGGCGCACACTGAGCCTTCAAATTTGCCATGGTACATTACAAGGGTGTTAAGAGCGTACGGATGCAGTTAGTACTGACCAGTACTGATGAATGGTATACCAACCACTAGGGTATGATTTCCATACGAATAGGCGCGCCGGCCATATAAAGTCATTCTTGATTATGTAGAAGGGTCTGTAACAGAAATAGATGTCACACGTGTACTCCTCTGTCCATTTGCCGGCGTCAGGGTTTAGGAAGTTGTATTTTTTTCTATTCTCATTTTTGATAAGAACATCGTAAGCGTTCTGTGCGAGGTAGAATAGTTCTGTAGTGTCGCACTGAAAAAAAAAAAACAACCTCGTGACTTTATATTTCCCTGTCGACAAGCCACATGAATGGTATACATTTGTAATATTTTCACCACGTTAGAATTAAAGATACAGTATTCTTCACGCGTCCATATGCTTGTTTTCCATTACAGACCGCATGCATACAATATTTTACTTTGATAGGGATGATAAACCTCGTAACATATGCCATAGGGTGATGAACCCTGTAGCCAAACATGTATCATAGGTTGATGAACCCTGTAAGTGTATGCTTACATGCCTATATGAAATGGGTGATTGATATATGTATATATAATTTAATTTTGCCTATTCCCGCAATGTTAAACTTTTTCAGGTTATATCGTATAACCTCAAAAATCAGACAACGCAAAAACTGATGACGTCATATACCACCATTTTTGGTTGAAGTTGTTTTGCGATGAAATTTATGCACATGTTTTTGTATTTTGCAAAACCATTCAATTTTTGTTATTATAAATACGCAATCATTGTATAAGACTTATGTCTTATATATGTATCTTTAGGCCAAACTTGAAGCAAAAATCAAGCCTAATAATTATTATATTTACAGATTTAGTTAAGATTAACTGATATCAGCAATATTCAAGATGAGTTCTCCCGCGGTTACCGGTTGTCACATATCGACATCTAGGCTAGTTATAGTCTATGGTAAGTATGAGTGAAAGTGCAATAAAAAAGGTAAGTATGAGGTATTTCGTATTTCGCGGGTAACAAAAAGCGCGCCAACTTTGGTTTACCTGGGCACGCGCAGAGTTGTTTATACAGGTGTGAAAGACAGGTGTAATGGCGTGACCCATTGTTTATATACCGCTTCGATTATTGTGGAGTATTCGGGAATAGCGTGAAATACAGCTCACGGTAAGCTATTTTATAATCATCGATAGATCTGTGTGTATCTTGTCAGTAAGATTGTTGATTCTGTGTATGTTTGACCGTGTAATAAACGGTATTTCTTAAATAGTAAACAGGTGAGAAAATGTACGGTGCGTAGTGAGGGCGAACGCAGTCTGTGGTGTGTGATTACTATTGAAATAGGTATCTGTTGGTTATTATATATAGATATATATTAACTGTAATAGTATAAAGGTGTAACAATATATCAATGTAATCGATGTAATTAATGTATACGATTGAGTATGGATGAGTGAGCGACGGAGTGTGTTTACGAATGTTACAGGATGTATGTTATATATTTAATATATTCTAATGTAAATATAAAGAGAGATATGTATTATGTAGTGTAGAATTGTGTAGTTATAAGTGTTATTTATATTTTGTAGCTAATTCCATATAGAGAGACCCGTCAGTTTGTCCAAGGGCAAAAGTATGGAAACCCGTAATGGCCGACGGTGTGCAGTTTCATATGGCCGACGGTGTAGAGTTCCATGTTCCACCTAATGATGCACTGAGACAGCAGTGTACTGTATGTGATATACAGAGAGGGATCGTTATATGTGTTATCCCTTATTATAGAGACATATTTCTCTATTTTGGAGACCGGGAGGATGATTTTACATACTGTGGTATGGAGGCCCGGTAGTGATGAGCGGAAGTGAACTCCGATATAGCAACTGAGACTTCAGCAGCTGAAATACAGTTCAGCTATACCTATGTCATCTGGCAGTTGACCAGGAGGAATTCCGAGTGTTCAGCGAGTGTTCAACGACTGAATTTTGACAAATCACGTTTGACAGAGAAGGACAGGAAGTGGTGTAGAGGAACTTTGTGACTTGTGTTTTGGAAGCTACAAAGACTGTAGATTATATATTTATCTATTTGTAGGGGTAGTTAGTTACTAGTATATATAGATATCTCGTATATATATTAATATAATATATATATTACTCAAATAGGATTGTGTGAGAGGTATTAGCGAGTGTGAAAGAGTATGCCTTTATAGATATTGTATATTGTAAATAAATGTATATATTGTAGATCCTCTTTTGTCATCAATTGCAAATATAGTTCGGCATACGTTTACAATTTTGGTGGCAGCGGTGGGATGATTGTGTTTGCAGTTGTGTGAGGATTTGTGTTGTATACTCTGAGAGAGAATCTGTGAGAGAACTTTTAGTTTTCTTTCAGCTGTATATAAATAGGGTAGTTACTAGGAAGTCGTAGACGGTATGAAGACTGCTGTTTTCAAGGTAAGTGTGCTTTTACTATTTCCTAGTTAGACTTTTATTTCAGATATTGATTATTAGATCATTGGTTGCTTTGCTATTTCATCATTGGAGAGTGGTAAGTTGTTCATTGTATTTTTGTTTCATCATGACTTCTATTCAGGAACTGAAGAATCGTGGAGAGGAGCTAGGATTAAAGGAAAAGAATCTTCAGGATTATATTCTAAATGAGCAAGCTAGAGAACGTGATGAGAGAGAGAAGCAAAGAGACTTAGTGAAGGCCCAAGGTGAAATGGAACATGAGATGAACATGTTGAGGATGCAGGCAGATTTAGAGAAGGAAAGAGAAGCCAGATCCATACGAGAGCATGAGCGACAGATGGAACTTCTCAAAATGAAGAGCATCCAGGGAACTGAATCACCACAAGCTATTTCTCATCAGACACATATGATTAAGGGACCAAAACTTCCACATTTTGATGAAGGTAAGGACAATATTGATTCGTACTTGCAGAGATACGAGCGATATGCTACGACACAAGGTTGGGACAGGAACAGAGAGTGGGCAACCAACCTTAGTGTACTTCTGAAAGGAAGAGCGTTAGATGTATTTTCAAGACTTCCTTTGGACCAGAGTATGGATTACGATGTACTGAAGAGTGCTCTACTGAAGAGGTTTGAGATGACTGAGCAAGGTTTTCGGAAGCGGTTCTTAGATGGACGACCAGAAAAGGGTGAAACCTTTAGCCAATTCGCAGTTAGATTGGAGAGTTATTTCCAGAGATGGCTAGAGATGGCGAGTACTGAGAAAACCTTCGATGGACTGAAGGACTTGATGATTCGGGATCAATTTCTTCGTGCTTGTGGAAATGACCTTACCCTATTTCTGAAGGAGAGAATCCCAAAGTCTATTGGAGAGATGTCCAAACTTGCTGACCAGTACGCTGAAGCAAGGGGTGATGCATCTAGTTTAGCAAGACCAAGGTATGGAGGACACAAGACATCATCCAGTGGGCTACAACAGCAGGGACACGCCAGTAATAGTAACTCCAGTAAAAGTTCAGTTGAGATGGGATCGAAGGACAAGCCAAGTAATACAGGGTTTGTGAAACATTGCTTCATATGCCAGAAAACTGACCATCTTGCGTTTAGGTGTCCACAGAAAACCAACAAGAAGAATCAGGCTAGCTGTGTGTCATCGAAAAGGAAAAGAAGAGAGAAGAGGTCTATAGAAACTAAGGTAATTGACGAATCAAAGATTGCTGAGACGGAAGACAAGTGTGTGATCGCTTCAAGTAGTGAAACGACGGAAATGCCTATTGTGCAGGGATTTGTTGGAACTCATCAGGTGTCAGTTTTGAGGGATTCTGGTTGTGAGCGTTCTATTGTCAAGTCATGCCTAGTAAGAGACGAGGATCGAACTGACGAAATGGAGACATGTGTGTTAGCCAACGGACAGAAACTTGTTGTTCCCATTGCTTACCCGGTTGTTGATACGCCTTACTTCAAGGGTAAAGTTCGTGCTTGGTGTATGGATGCTCCAGTGTACGATTTGATACTAGGTAACTTGAAGGGAGTTAGGAAGCCATACGACCCTGACAACGCATGGAAACGAGACGAAGTGTTAGACGCGCATGCAGTCCAGACCAGAGCACAGAAGCGGAAAGAGGAAAAGCCTTATCGTCCACTTAAGGTGCCAAAAGTGAAGGATATCGGATCGCCAACAGATATCAAGAGTGCTCAAGAAGGAGACGATAGCTTGAAGACATTGTGGGAATTGGCGAAGACTGGAAACACAAAGGATCGTTCTGATGGAGGGCAGTCCAAGTTCTATGTTTCTCGTGGATTATTGTTCAGAGAGTTCAAGAGCCCTTCATGTGCCAATGGACAGTTGTTCAAGCAACTTGTTGTTCCGACGGGATACAGACCGACCGTTCTTCAGTTAGCACATGAGTCTATGATGGCTGGCCATATGGGAGCAAAGAGAACATTGGAGAGGATAACTTCAGAGTTTTTCTGGCCGGGAATGACGACCGATGTGACGAGATATTGCCGATCCTGTGACACATGCCAGAGAACATTTCCGAAGGGAAAAGTTGGGAAAGTACCAGTAGGATCAATGCCTTTGATTGACACTCCTTTTCATCGTGTAGCTATTGACATAGTTGGACCATTGGATCCTGTCACAGAAAGAGGGAATCGTTACATACTCACCATCGTCGATTATGCAACGAGATATCCAGAAGCAGTTCCGTTGAAGAGCATTGAGACCGAGCGGGTTGCAGAGGCTTTAGTTGACGTCTACAGTCGGGTTGGAATTCCTCAAGAAGTGCTGACAGATCAAGGTTCACAATTCACCTCTGAGTTGATGCGAGAAGTTAGCCGTTTGTTGTCTATTCGTCAGCTAACTACAACGCCGTACCATCCGATGTGCAATGGACTTGTCGAGCGTTTTAATGGTACTCTCAAGCAAATGCTCCGTAGGATGTGTTCGGAAAGACCTCGTGACTGGGACAAGTATATCAACGCTTTGTTGTTTGCTTACCGTGAAGTGACACAGGAGAGTCTTGGATTTTCTCCGTTTGAGTTGTTATATGGAAGAAAGGTTAGAGGCCCTATGATGATTCTCAGAGAACTGTTGACTAAGGATATTCCAGATCCTGATACCAAGACTACATATCAGTATGTTATTGATCTCAAGGAGCGTTTGGAAGAGACTTGCAAGATAGCTCAGCAGCAATTGAAATCAGCCAGAACTCGTCAAGCGATGTATTACAACAGGAAAGCGAAAGACAGAAAGATGAATCCTGGAGAAAAGGTGCTAGTGCTTTTGCCAACGAAGAAGAACAAGTTGTTGATGCAATGGAAAGGACCATATGTTATCGAAGAGAGAAAGGGGACAATGGACTACAAGGTTCTAGTCAACGGTAAGTCTAAAACCTACCACGCAAATCTACTGCGACTATATGTGGACAGAGCTGTAAACTGTGCTGTCAGGAATGATCCAGGTGTTCTTTCAGTTACTTGTGCTGCAGTTATTGAAGAGGAGGACAACAGTGAGAATGGAGATACCCTCGAAGATGCGATTGTAACATCACCAGGACCAACAAGAACTGAAACTATTGCAGATGTACTGGTATCAGAACTACTAAGTGTGGAACAGAAGAGAGATGTCAAGGAAATGTTAGAAGAGTTTGAAGACGTCCTTACAGATGTACCTGGGAAAACTAACCTTGGGGAACACGACATCACCACTTTGACAGATGAACCAGTCAGGGCTAAAAGTCATTCTATACCCTACAGTATGAAGACAACAATCCAAGATGAGGTTGGGAAAATGTTGAAGATGGGTGTGATTAAGCCGTCCGAGTCACCTTACTCTGCTCCAGTTGTGATAGTCAAGAAGAAAGACGGCAGTAACCGGTTTTGTATCGACTATCGCCAGCTGAATCGAGTTACCATCTTCGATGCAGAGCCAATGCCGAATGCGGATGAGATTTTTGCACGCCTGTCAGGACATCGATACTTTTCTCGACTTGATTTGAGTAAAGGCTACTGGCAAGTGGCCATGGCAAAGACAGCTCAACAGAAGACAGCATTTTCGACTCCTATAGGATTGCTTGAATTTTCCGTGATGCCTTTTGGACTTGTAAATGCGCCGGCAACGTTTTGTCGCATCATGAGGAAACTTCTGAAAGACATGACTGGGATCGAGAGCTTCATAGATGATATTCTGGTGTATACTAGGACATGGGAAGAACAGTTGTTCATTTTGAAGACGCTTTTCCAGAGACTACGAAGCGCAGGTTTGACAGCCAGGCCTACGAAGTGTGCAATAGGATATGGAAGTCTGGAATGTCTTGGTCATATAGTGGGTGACCAGCGTCTTGCACCCAATCCTGAAAAGGTCAAAGCTATTCTTGATGTTAAAACACCGGAGACGAAAAAGCAGGTGCGATCATTCATGGGAATGGCAGGCTTCTACAGGAAGTTCATACCGGATTTCGCTTCAGTATCAGTTCCATTAACTGATCTCACTAGGAAAGGACAACCTCATCAGGTAAAGTGGTTGGAACCCCAAGAAAGAGCTTTTCAAACTTTGAAGAAGATGTTATCATCCAGTCCAATACTGAAACTACCTGATATTGAGAAGGAGTTTGTACTACAGACTGATGCATCAGACTATGGTATTGGTGCCGTTCTGCTGCAGGAAGATGATGACAATCTGTTTCCCGTAGCCTATGCAAGCCGAAAGCTGAAAGATGGTGAGAGATCTTACGCTGTGGTCGAAAAGGAATGTTTGGCTGTTGTATGGGGAATCAACAAATTCCAGAAGTACCTTTATGGAAGGCAGTTCATCCTAGAAACCGATCATCAGCCGTTGATCTATCTGAACAAGATGAAGGGCACCAACGCTAGACTAATGCGATGGGCATTGCAGATACAGCCATATCGGTTCACGATTCGTGCAATCAGAGGCAAGGACAATGTGGGCGCAGATTGCCTGAGCAGAATGTAGATATGCAGATTTGCGGAATTATTTCCACGATGTATTCCAGGATATTCATTGTGATGAATAAATGTCTAATGTGTATTTTAAGAATAGAATTTGTTCCTAATTATATTCTTCTAAATGGGGACGTAGCAGTTGCAACTCGGTGCGTGTTGAACTGTCTTCTAACTTCGGCTTATTGTTGATGTAGATCACACCTGAATTATTTTCAATTCTTTGGATTTTTGTGTCAAGAGTTTCTTGTTAGTTACAGCTCAGGTTTACTTTGTTAGGCTTATTTTTGCATGGTTATCAACTGGATTTTTTCATAATTTTTCCAAATCCTGAAAAATTTGCTGAAGTTACGTATATTGGGCCTTTAACAGAAATACCAGTCAATTGGAATAGGCTGTATAATTGAATTGACTTCATCTTCTATTAAATCTCGCCTAAAGGCAGTTTGTTTTAGTCGAGTGTTTTGCTATTGTACACTTTTTGATGTTGCTTGTTTGTATGTAGCGTTCTGTGATATTTCATTATACTGTTGCTATCATTGCTAATTGGACCCTTGGATCATATGAATTAGAATCAAAATACAAATGACCAATTAAAAATATAACGTACCGTGGTCTTGCTTGTATCTGGATGAAGGATGAAAGCTGTTCTGCGAAACGCATGCTTTATTTCCGCTCTGCTGGCACCTCTAGTTACGTTGAGGATCTGGTAGTGATCGACCGGTTGCCCCTGGAACTATGTCGACCAACGATACATGTTGTTGTGATGATCCAGATAAACTGAAACCAAAAATAATTGAAATACAATTATTCCACAGTCATGAGTCGGCAACAGAAATAGAAAAAAATATTCCTACACTGATACAAATATAAAAATATACAGACTGCTATATTGTGCTTATTTCGAAATAAATCACACAACTAACACAAAAATACTCTATTTCTGATCTGTAACATAATTTGTAAACAAAAACTTAATTTAAAAGATGTGTGTATAAAAATCCTGGTGACCGAGATTTCTCAATGTGGCTCTAATTGACTGGTGCAGTCAGTAACTGGCACTATAGTCTTCCACCAAGTCGGCCGGGTTTCTATACTCCTATTGGACGAGAAAAGGTTTGGGATCATTGGACCGACCACATGTGTTTTCTCCTTGTACTCTTGGTTCTGCCCACAGTTAGACTCCTACATAATCCGAGCCAACAAATAAAGTATGTTTTCGTCAATGTCTTCTTATTGATAACAAGCAATTAGATATGTCAGAGAAGATCTAAGTATTCAATAAAGAACCATGAGAAACTCATTCTCGAACATCACAGGGTTACGCTCACCTACGGTCCTGGAATATGTCATAGCAAAGCTAAAGGTTCTGTGTGGGCCACCTTGCTGATGAAGCAAGAACACTAATTCGATCCTTTGATAAACATCAAAGCAATCTTGCGGTCAGATAACGGTTAAAATTGACAGGCTTTGGACTCGGGTTACGCTCCGTTGTACTTAGTATCACTCTGTAAACTTCAAAGACAGTTGCCATCCTAGTGACTGGTCCAGTTTGTTTTTTTTACCCCAAGACCTACGTATCCAGCAGCTGTCTTCGAGCCTTCAGATTTGTGATGACATAGACCAGGATGTAGAGAGAATAGGTGGGCGTAACTCCAGGATATCGAGGATGAAAGTAACTATCATTGATCAACATGCCCGGCATTTATGCTGGTATTGCCGTTTCAATAACTAAAAATTGGTAATGTATGAATCACTTGTCCGGTGACATTTACTAATTTAAAATTTAAAAAGGGATATTGGAGGTTTATGCCTTGATTCCAATGCGTATGTATCGTATAAAAATTGACATGAGTATTGATATATAGGTTAAGGTATGCAAAACGCAATTCATTGGAAATTTAGGAATTGTCTGGCTTTTCCCAAATTTAGTATGTATATGTGATGGTACTGTATACACAATCACGACCTCCTTTTCGTTGATCTAACTGGGTAAGATAGGCGACTTTTCATGTCCGATCGAAGACCACGCATTGCCATGGCAACTATTGAAATGCAGAGACTGTTGTTTTCAGGTATTTCGGAACAAAAATAATCTATGTTACATTTGTGTAGTGTAAGCAAAGACGGGTACCGTGATTTTAATTTCGAAAATGCATTAAATATAGCCCAATATATCTATTACGTCACCAATACTTACACAGAGTAGCCACAGCAGCCAGCAGCAACAATGTCCGAGTCCGACTGTGGGTCATACCTATTTCTAAACAAGAAAACGGAGAATACAGAAGAGACAACACAACCACTATCCGAACTCATAATTTATTAAACTAGGGGCAAAATATGAACGAAAGAAAGATGCAGATGAATACCTTGGCAAAAGTACAAGAAAATTCAACCAGGTGTTCCAAAAGAGTAAGCGTCTTCTGCTTTATGGTGCAGTTTAATTCGTTTTTTTCGGCATACTGGATCAATTACTAGATTTAAAAGATGCAGCACATGTGTGTTACGTCATCATATGCGTGTGTTACATCATCATATATGTGTGTTGCGAAACCCGCCATGTACATTTAGGTCAAATCCAAGTAGGGCAGCATATCAATTGTGCTAATTAAAAAATCTGCCTTCATATAATACAAGGATAGAGCATATACAAATTTATCTAAAACAAACAAAATCTGAGATTGAACCTCTCTGTATAAACCTCTCTACTGATCCCCCAACACACATCACAAAGTTGAACTTCGCTGTATAAACTTTAATACTTATCCCTAACACAGAAAGCAAAGTTGAACTACGCTGTATAAACTTCTTTACTGATACCCCAAACCCCCAAAACAAAGTTGAACCTCTCTGTATTAACTTCTAAACTGATCCCCCAACGCACAAAGTAAAGTTAACTTCGTTGTATAAACTTCAATACTGATCCCTTAACACACAACACAAAAACAAAACAAAAAATCAGAGAATACCAAAACGTCAACAAAACCATAATCCGAACTCAAAATCGATTTTACTGAAAAGGAACAAAGGAAAGTACAAGAGAATAAGACCAGGAGTGCTGATTAAAAAGTCTGCCTTCATATCATACAAGGATACAACATATATCTAAATGAGACCAAAGTGGGGACCAAAAATATAGGTGCTCTGCGGATCCATCATACTGATGTGCTTCTATGTGCCATACCATTTTTATTCGCTCCGAGATGAAGCAGAACCCTACATTATATGACGTACATTCAACAAACAAATATCATGAAAGCAAAAAGTCTTGGTTTAATTGTTTTTATGTCTTATTAACAGCGAGGGTCATTTAAGGACAGCCTCCCGGTTTATGCGATGTGGGCGCATGTGTATTTGAGAGGCCGCTGTATGGTTGTTTAATTCTCCTTGCGATAGTCTGGATGTGCAACCATACTGAAGTATATATACTGCCGAAGGCCCACAGCAGAACACCCCACCGGTCACATTATACTAACAACGGGCGAACCAGTCGTTCCAATCCCATAATGCTGAGCGTCAAACAGGGAGTAACAACCACCATTGTTAGAGACTCTGGTTTGTCTCGGCCCGCGAACAGAACAACAAATTAGGCTCTGCTAAATATTTCACGAGACTTTAATTAATGTTTCATCAACTATGTTCGTTCACATTTGTCGATTCGAGGTAGGGTCACGTCCATACTTTTGATCTGAATAGAAACCAGTATTATAAATAGAAATCATATCATAATATAAACTGTCAGTGCATGGGTAACTTTTTTGTTGATAAGATGACGTAATATCCCCCGGGGTGTATTGAGTGTCTTGGTAGTCTTTTGTTGTCCACTGTTCTTGCATGACTACACAGGTATTTGCGAGTCCTACTGTCAAAGTCCCCGAGCTGAACATCCCACCCGGTCACATTATACTGACAACGGGTTAACCAGTGGTTCCACTCCCGTAATGCTGAGCGTCAAAACAGGGAGTCTATTGCGACAATTATTTTGTCGCTATAATAGCTATCGTGAGCTAATGTTATTTGTATCATATATGCGACGTTTAAGATTAAAGATTATTATATGTTGTATTGCAATGGCCGCGCCAAGATCAGGAATGTCATACAATCACGGGCCTGTTTATAATCATTATTAATCGTTGAATACGCCCTGAACGTGTGTCTACTTACATTGATGTAAGGGCACGTACATGTTTCTGATGCACTCAAAATTCAGACAGCTCCATTGATATACATAGACAATCACAATGAAACATATAGTATTGGCACGGTACATAGCATACATATGTTCGTAGTACACGATTTTAAATTATACAGAACAAGTTTAATTTTACTTCTAAATTCATAAATTAAAGGGGTTTTACGCACCTAACTCTTTCGCTTCTACATACGTTTAGAAAACTTTGAATTCCAATCTTTTTGCCCCTAGCATCAATGCCGAGTCCCAGAAGGACGAAAGAGCTGAATGCTGCAGTTTTGTTTGGTATACTATATTCATTACTAAATTTAAAAGGTGCAGCATGTGGGTGTGTCACGTCAGCTTACATACCTGTTATAAATATACACCTCTCTATAAAAGACACTTGTCTCTAAAGGACACACTCATCAGACCCACTCAGTTTACATTTTGTAATTTACTATATAATTGACCTCTGTATAAAGGACACCTGTCTATGAAGGACACTTTTGCTCTGTCCCTAGGGTCTCCTTCACATACATGTTTGACAGTACATAATCATCAAACAAATGTAGTAGGTCTAAATGAAACCATGGACAGTGCGGCCTACACTCTGTGTCTCTGGCTGGCCCAGAATTATTTATCTCATACTAAATAATTAATTAGCCTAAATTTATAAAATTATATCTATAACCGATAGATATAACAGAGCTGCTGTATATATGTTTGTTGTAACTTTCATTTCAGTAAAAAGGTATCATAATTATCATTAAAAAACTATAAGATCCATTGATTGTTTTAATTAATTAGATACTTTATGACATACGTACTATATTAATATATATATTAGTCTTTATACAATTTTGCCACCAGTGTATTGTTTATATGGAGAGGGCTTACATAGGCTGTGCCTGTTGCCCAATCCCTTTCACAATTCAACATCTGTATGTCAATATAATTTGCTGCAATGAAATGAAATCATCAAACAAAGTCATGAATATATCGATATATATCGGCAAACGTATTGCTCGCCTATATTGGATACCGAGATTGCACACGGGTAAGCCTTTATCAAAATTTCTGATTACTATCATAATACCATTAAACATCTTGAAATATACTTTGTGACAACAAAACAAAAGCTGAGCTGAAATACAACGAGGAAGATATCGTACGAATGATTGAATTCTTCGTTAATAATATCTTTGTTTAGTATTGAGGAAAAATTGATCTCATTTGAGTAGTGGCATTGTTCATAATTCATAGTACACACGCACGTATAATTATTTACACACGTTCGTTGTTCGCGTTTTCAAATAGTTCAGTTCTATTTTCCTTTTTTTAAATTCATAAATTAAAGTCTGACACTTCTGCGTAGACATTAGACGATTTTGATTTCCACATGGGAATTTCTAGCGACGAATCAGCTGTATGATGCATTTTAATGCAATTTTGGGCATATCGTTTCTATTACTCAACCCTTTATGTGTGTCTGCTACGTAATCGGTCCAGCAGTCCGGTGAAATTTGTAAGGGAACAAACTGTGCCTTACTCTTAGCTAATGTGTTTTTGTTTCCATTACAGATTTAATTTGTGGATGGATAACAAAATTATTTGCCAAATCCTTTAACTGCACTTTCAGAGATATCGCGGTGGATTGTCTATGAATAAGTAGATGTTTGCTGACCACGTCGATCTTATACCTTCCTGAACTTAAAATAAAGGACACATACTCTTTTACATCATCTGCTTACAACTGTACCTCAATCTTGAATTAAACTACGATCATCATGGACATCATACTTCTAAGCTATACTATAAATGCGACGGTTTCGATTTTACGATCTTAAACTACCCTTTATTGAAAGTAACATCCTTGCTACTCAAAAAATGGTGTTTAGATGTCGCAATTAATTAGTTATTCTAGGGCTTGCTCTAAATATCGAGATTATTTTGATTGATGTCGCCTGCCGGCAAACAGATTGAGGTATTCGGGAGATACAGGTTGACAGGTTGACGAAGGCTTTGAACAAGTTTTATGTTCGCCATCTTGGTCTCATTGAGAACGTGTTTGTATCATTGCATGACATTGAGGTTGGTATTCTTAAATATGCTCACTTACCGCACAAAATATAATAATGACATAATCATATCAAAGCAATGAATAAAAAAACATTCTATAATTTGTTAAATAAAGGACGATGTCAACAGAACAAAGCAAAAATATATCCGTACATGGAAGAAACACATCAGAAGACCAGGTCATTATTAAACAATGTATAGGGTACAAAGTTAGAGCTAGTTGCAGTTGACGTCAATCTTAATGTATATTCAATGTAATATGCATTAACATGGTAAGAATATCATTATTCAGAAGAATTCACTATTTAGTCGCTGATATGGGTTAGATATGGGTGGTTTATGATATGATCGCTGGTATAGCTGATATCTGGACCGTTTTATATTATCACGATCCCGTCTGCTTAACTAGACGATGATGATGCTGCTGCTGCTGCTGATGATGATGATGTTTGTTATGGTGTTCAGTGAAGATGATGAGTGCTCTTCTGATTTGATATAATTGTGTGTGAGAGAGTGTGTGTTTATATACATGTCATGTTAAATTTATGTTAACAAGATTTGAAAATAAAATTATTCATGACAAAAACAATAATGATAAATTAACCGGACGGACCAGAGTTGTTCCAGTATGGAAAAGGTTGCACTCTGTAACTGGATGCTGCGTGCCTTCGGCAGACAAAAAGTGACTTTTGTATGTCCGAACGGATTCAAACCACAAATTTACCATTTATAAACAAACATACCGGTTTATCTGCTAAAATGATTCTAAAATATCAAATAGCCCGAAGAGAATTATATTAATACAAAACTATTTATCAAATTTCTATAAGTAGACAAAATGGTCTTACCCACACTGGACAGTTATACAAATCACCGGGCGATGATAAGCTAAGATGTATCACACGTCTGTTACTCAGTATTGTTCAGTGCTGAATTTGCATAAAACCAGTTTACATGTGATAATATGTGTTTATATAAAGAAGTTTTGCAATAGTTTTCTTAACATAAATTAAGATCGTGTGTAGCTATGATTGGTTAAGTTGGACAAAACCAGTTTACATTGGTTAATATGTTTTCTATAAAGGAGCTATGCAATAGCTTTCTTAAAATAAACATGAACAGTGATCGTGTGCAGCTATGATTGGTTGAAACCTCTCACGTGAGAATTACATATCAAGTTTCAGAGATTGGTCCATGTCCAAAACGAACTACATTATTGACAAAATCTGAAAATCATTTTTTATAATTTATCCATTCCAAAATTGTGGAATTCTAAGTGCAATCGAAAGTTTGTATTTTTGTAAAAAACAAGCTAATTTTTCTAGTGATGCGGTATTGACACCGGAATGAAACATAAAAGGTATATATAAAACATACAATGTATAAATATGTACATTGTATAAATATGTACAATGTATAATCATCCAATGTATAAACATACAATGTATCCCATTCATACTCTTTAGGTGCTTCATATCTTTTAACCATCTCATTATACATCGTCAGTTTAAAAGTACGACCGTTTCATTTACGATTATGGAAAATATATTCCCTGGGCCTTGATTTGATACGTTGATTACCTGTCGCATAATGTGACACATTCGAAGTTGTAAACTATTTGGTTGCCCGCCTAGAGGACACTTTGCCTTGACATGACGTATAGCTTTAATCGTTTTACTGATGGAATAGATGAAGTTTCTTACATTTGAAAATCACAATATTCTATTATAAAAAGGCGACACTGCACCCATATGTCCATCTGACGTCATAGATCATGTCTTTCAGGTATACATACATGTGTACGGTGGCTTTAAATAAAATATATATCATTTGAAATATGACTATACACAAAAAACAGATTCATTTTTAATGAACCACGATGATCTCATTTACTTACCTGAATGCAAATAATGAATCGCAGACTGAGAAATAAAGTGTTGTGATGCATGTTACAAATGTACGCTTAATCCTAACAAATAATGCGTTATCGGATTCCATGAATGTCCAACCTAATACAACCTTTCCATAACAGATGGATTTCTAAATATAGGACCACGTTATGGGGAATCCCGATCAAATACATTGCATTACGTTTATATTTAGATGTATGTTTACTGGCAGACATTGCTGTAGGTTCCGGTACGATTATCTTTAACATAGAGGTGTATTATATTGTAAGGATAGTCTGACAACAATGAACAGACGTCTTGTTGACATACGGCTACAATACTGACTTCAAGGCTAGAGAAGGACCACCTTGAAGTAGATGACTTGTGTAATGTTGAAATAGTTTGGTATTCAAATGATACTGACGTAATATGGTGATGCAACATTTCACACCTAAACCACAAGGATCACCTCACAAGTTATCCACATGCAAAAGAGCATGAACGATACCCCGTCAAATACGATTCTAAAGGTTGGATTTTCCTTACTTGATACTCAGTCTTAATCCCTTTGCTCATATCAAACTCATTTTAATGAGGTCTTATTTACTTCTGTTTTTTTTTTGTATTATGAATCGACAGGGTTAACAAATTTCTTTTATGAAATGGTTTACCCCGTAGACGTTATTCAGAATGTCCTGAGTGCTGTTGTTTCCCCGTAGACGTTATTCAGAATGTCAGGTGTTGTTTCGATAGTTCAGCTGTTGTTTCGACAGTTTAACTGTTGTTTCAATAACTAAGTTATTGTTCGGTAATTAAGCTGTTTTTCGATACTTAAATTATTGCTCGATAATTCAGCGGTTATTCGATAGTTCAGTTCTTGTTTCGATAGTTCAGGTGTTATTTTGATAGTTCAGCTGTTGTTTCTATTCAGCTGTTGTTTCGGCTATTCAGCTGTTATTTCGGCTATCCAGCTGTTGTTTCGATGATTCAACTGTTGTTTCGATGATTCAACTGTTGTTTCGATACTTTAGCCGTTGTTTCTATGCTTCAGCTGTTCCGATACTTAAGCTTTTGCTCGATAACTCAGCTGTTGTTCATTTATTCAGCTGTTGGTTCGATAGTTCAGCTGTTGTTTTGATACTTCAGCTGTTGTTTCGAGTCTTCAACTGGTTCATTCATTGCATTTCTTTTGGTGCATACGATGCGAGTGTATGTGTTTAGCTGAGATGTATTTGGGAGGCTGCGATATGTAATCCTTAAAGTGCTTCCACAATTAAGTATGTTGCCGAAGGCCCCCGACAGTTTATACCCCACCCAATCACGTACATGTATTACTAATGTTATGATATATATAGAGGATCTGTCATGAGTTTCTCTTCATATTGAATTTATGATATAAGTTTTGAATGTTTCATTTTACGAGCCTTTGGCGTAAAATAAAGACACCTTATTGCACAATTTCAGACAATTTCAACTAATATTATGACTGATAAATTGTCCCTAGTGATAAGAAACAAGGAATAAAAACTTTAAGTTTTACTGTGTCTGGTATTCCATTCATGAATACGGCCGGAAGTGACGATTTCGTGACGTCACTTGGCGCGACAATGACTGGTTCGTTGCCGCTTAGCTCTATCACTGTCGTACACAGCAAATGTGTGGCGTTTTCCTACAGTTGGAGAATTATCCTTATCATCGCGGGAGTCAACAGGGATGTTGATTGTGCACCGACAATGGTTCAAATGAACATTTTGTTCTAAGAACTTTAAAAGACGCCGATTAAGGTCGATTTGTAAGCAGTGTTGTGGATTGTGTAAAGCATGTTTGTTGACGTCAGCTTATCCTGTTTATATCGTTGTTGGGAAAGGACCCTCTGATCGATATATTTTGTGTAGATTAGTATTGTTTACATGTCTGTAATTATTTACGCTTTATAATGACCCTTGTCTTTGTTGTCAACCTTAACTTCATCGGCAATTCCGAACTTCATCATTCTACTAGCAGTCGAAAGTTGTACGCTTCATAGTAAAAAGAAGTAGACCGTCCCCGTGCGTATTAATACATTTCACAAAGAACCAGCCAATCAGCGAAGCGGAAGGTGTTATTACACGTGTGTAATATAGAAAATTTATGTAATGGCTTTATTACACTGCATATAACGATAGTCATATGATAAACACCAATATCTTATAAGATAAAGAGTTTAATGCTTAGATGCTACCTTACATCCTAATCACTAAGAGTAACCTCCCTTATAAGATATAGTATAATGCGCATGCCTAGGGAACCGGATCTTGATGGAACATGGCGGTAAAATAAAACACTTGTTAAATGTTGGAATACTTTGTCGTCGTTCCTTATCACACATCAGCACCAAGACATTCTTTAACAACTAACAACGGTGAATTTAAGACTGATGTAAGCTTGTTTTAAGAAAACTGTTTTAAAATCATTTCAAAATGTAATATCCAGTTAGTGTATTATTATTCACTAGGTATTACATTATCAGTAAAACATAAATTGCGGGAAAACAAAACAAGCAAAGCTATAAAGTCATATACAAAATGTAGAATGTTTTGTTACTGGATAGTCTCTCGTTTTGTTCACCACCAGTCAGTGTACTGTGGTAAAACAGATATACACTGACCCGTACTGCTGACCATACACCAGTATGTTACCGTTCAAACTAGCAAAATTTCAGAGGATACCAAAGCGCCAAAAATAGTAGAATCCGAAATCGTAATTTATTAAAGTAAGGGCAAAATATGAAGAAATGTTTGATTTACATGGGGCCATTTGAAGATGTGCATGTGCAGATGCTTTAAAATCTAGAAAGAAAAACGTAAAAATAGTAAAAGGTGTCCCCTCAACTGTCACAAAACTGTCTGGGCGAATAATAATAGTCCTGCAGTCTCTAATTTAACTGACGTGTATCGTCCCTAACAAGAGAGTTCGTACAGTGTTTGCGCGAATATCTAAAAAGACTTTAGTCTCACTATCTAAAAAGACATGCAGTCGTTTGATCCATGTACTAAAATGTTTGTCCTCAACTGTGTTTTACACTGCATGCTACAATGATTTATCCTGTGAAATGTTATTTACAAGAAGACACTCATTTGAAATTGTCTCGAAATTATGGAAATTTTAGTGTTACATGAGTAGATATGAACGTCTTCCTGTATTAATATGTCGCAGTAACCATCTGCCACACAACCTGACCCCTAGCTGCTTAGAGCGATGACGGTTTACTAACAAAGGTAATTCAATAGGTATAAAGGTACATGCGTTACGTCATGCGTCTAACGATACCGAGTCGCAGACGGAGATGTGTAATTCTAGATAAACATTTGCAGGGCCACTCAACATCGATGACACCTGTCGTAATGACCTCGTAGAACCATCTAATATACCGTAATCGTGCAGGTATATGTTTATTGTGTTTCAATGTTAAGGTTTTCCCCAACAATCGCATTGCTATGTCTGATGTTTCCAGATTGTTTCACGTGACCGTCGGTCGGGAGAGCCGAAATCCAGCGAACAAATTAATATGCGCCTTTTATCCTTTTGACGGAAACCCCTTGCAGCATTTTCACCACAATTTAACCAGGACAGAGAAAATATGTTTCCGTGGGATACTAGACACTGTGTTAGTCAGGGATGGAAGTTGACTACGCCAGGGAACTCAACAAATAACAAAATATTCAAAGTTCACATCATTTTATTAACACTCCATGACGTCAGAAATATACACGTTTAATCCACACTGCACAAACTAAACGTTCTCACATTTATTCCCAAGGTAATAATCCGTAACGATGATACATAAATCCAAATGATTAAGAAAACGTACAAGTTAAATCCCAGAGAAAGTTAGTCACAATAATATGCGTGGAATAAGTCCTAAGGTTTCTGTAATCTCCCTCCCCCCTCACCTTCACTCCTTATATACAACACACATACTGCACTCTCATTGGCTAGGATCCTTCATCCGACCTACATTTGGCTCCTTCAAAGTTCTAACTTTAGATCTCTCTGATTAGTCAATATTGGTTCCTCCGGCTCCTCCGACCTATATACCGTTGGCTCCGGCTATTCCGACCTATATACCGTTGGCTCCGGCTCCTCCGACCTATATACCGTTGGCTCCGGCTATTCCGACCTATATACCGTTGACTCCGACCCCTCCGACCTATATACCGTTGGCTCCGGCTCCTCCGACCTATATACCGTTGGCTCCGGCTATTCCGACCTATATACCGTTGGCTCCGGCTCCTCCGACCTATATACCGTTGACTCCGACCCCTCCGACCTATATACCGTTGACTCCGACCCCTCGGACCTATATACCGTTGACTCCGACCCCTCGGACCTATATACCGTTGGCTCCGGCTCCTCCGACCTATAACCGTTGGTTCCGGCTCCTCCGACCTATATTCCATTGGCTCCGGCTCCTCCGACCTATATACCGTTGGCCCCGGCTCCTCCGACCTATATACCGTTGGCTCCGGCTCCTCCGACCTATATACCGTTGGCTCCGGCTCCTCCGACCTATATTCCATTGGCTCCGGCTCCTCCGACCTATATACCGTTGGCTCCGGCTCCTCCGACCTATATTCCATTGGTTCCGGCTCCTCCGACCTATATACCGTTGGCTCCGGCTCCTCCGACCTATATACCGTTGGCTCCGGCTCCTCCGACCTATATACCGTTGACTCCGGCTCCTCCGACCTATATACCATTGGCTCCGGCTACTCCGACCTATATACCGTTGGCTCCAGCTACTCCGACCAATATACCGTTGGCTCCGGCTCCTCCGACCTATATACCGTTGGCTCCGGCTCCTCCGACCTATATACCGTTGGCTCCGGCTCCTCCGACCTATATACCGTTGACTCCGGCTCCTCCGACCTATATACCATTGGCTCCGGCTACTCCGACCTATATACCGTTGGCTCCAGCTACTCCGACCTATATACCGTTGGCTCCGGCTACTCCGACCTATATACCGTTGGCTCCGGCTCCTCCGACCTATATTCCATTGGCTCCGGCTCCTCCGACCTATATACCGTTGGCTCCGGCTCCTCCGACCTATATTCCATTGGTTCCGGCTCCTCCGACCTATATACCGTTGGCTCCGGCTCCTCCGACCTATATACCGTTGGCTCCGGCTCCTCCGACCTATATACCGTTGGCTCCGGCTCCTCCGACCTATATACCGTTGACTCCGGCTCCTCCGACCTATATACCATTGGCTCCGGCTACTCCGACCTATATACCGTTGGCTCCAGCTACTCCGACCTATATACCGTTGGCTCCGGCTACTCCGACCTATATACCGTTGGCTCCGGCTCCTCCGACCTATATTCCATTGGCTCCGGCTCCTCCGACCTATATACCGTTGGCTCCGGCTCCTCCGACCTATATTCCATTGGTTCCGGCTCCTCCGACCTATATACCGTTGGCTCCGGCTCCTCCGACCTATATACCGTTGGCTCCGGCTCCTCCGACCTAAATACCGTTGACTCCGGCTACTCCGACCTATATACCGTTGGCTCCGGCTCCTCCGACCTATATACCGTTGGCTCCGGCTACTCCGACCAATATACCGTTGGCTCCGGCTCCTCCGACCTATATACCGTTGGCTCCGGCTACTCCGACCTATATACCGTTGGCTCCGGCTCCTCCGACCTATATACCGTTGACTCCGGCTATTCCGACCTATATACCATTGGCTCCGGCTACTCCGACCTATATACCGTTGGCTCCAGCTACTCCGACCAATATACCGTTGGCTCCGGCTACTCCGACCTATATACCGTTGGCTCCGGCTCCTCCGACCTATATACCGTTGGCTCCGGCTACTCCGACCTATATACCGTTGGCTCCGGCTCCTCCGACCTATATACCGTTGGCTCCGGTTACTCCGACCTATATACCGTTGACTCCGACCCCTCCGACCTATATACCGTTGACTCCGGCTCCTCGGACCTATATACCGTTGGCTCCGGCTACTCCGACCTATATACCGTTGGCTCCGGCTCCTCCGACCTATATACCGTTGGCTCCGGCTCCTCCGACCTATATACCGTTGGCTCCGGCTCCTCCGACCTATATTCCATTGGCTCCGGCTCCTCCGACCTATATACCGTTGGCTCCGGCTCTTCCGACCTATATTCCATTGGTTCCGGCTCCTCCGACCTATATACCGTTGGCTCCGGCTCCTCCGACCTATATACCGTTGGCTCCGGCTCCTCCGACCTATATACCGTTGACTCCGGCTCCTCCGACCTATATACCATTGGCTCCGGCTACTCCGACCTATATACCATTGGCTCCAGCTACTCCGACCTATATACCGTTGGCTCCGGCTACTCCGACCTATGTACCGTTGGCTCCGGCTCCTCCGACCTATATACCGTTGGCTCCGGCTCCTCCGACCTATATACCTTTGGCTCCGGCTATTCCGACCTATATACCGTTGGTTCCGGCTCCTCGGACCTACATACCGTTGGCTCCGGCTCCTCCGACATATATACCGTTGACTCCGGCTCCTCCGACCTATATACCGTTGGCTCCGGCTACTCCGACCTATATACCGTTGGCTCCAGCTACTCCGACCAATATACCGTTGGCTCCGGCTCCTCCGACCTATATACCGTTGGCTCCGGCTCCTCCGACCAATATACCGTTGGCTCCGGCTACTCCGACCTATATACCGTTGGCTCCGGCTCCTCCGACCTATATACCGTTGGCTCCGGCTACTCCGACCTATATACCGTTGACTCCGGCTCCTCCGACCTATATACCGTTGGCTCCGGCTCCTCCGACCTATATACCGTTGACTCCTGCTCCTCCGACCTATATACCGTTGGCTCCGGCTATTCCGACCTATATACCGTTGGCTCCGGCTCCTCGGACCTACATACCGTTAGCTCCGGCTCCTCCGACCTATATACCGTTGGCTCCGGCTATTCCGACCTATATACCGTTGGCTCCGGCTCCTCCGACATATATACCGTTGACTCCGGCTCCTCCGACCTATATACCGTTGGCTCCGGCTCCTCCGACCTATACACCGTTGGTTCCGGCTCCTCGGACCTACATACCGTTAGCTCCGGCTCCTCCGACCTATATACCGTTGGTTCCGGCTCCTCGGACCTACATACCGTTAGCTCCGGCTCCTCCGACCTATATACCGTTGGCTCCGGCTATTCCGACCTATATACCGTTGGCTCCGGCTCCTCCGACCTATATACCGTTGGCTCCGGCTACTCCGATCTATATACCGTTGGCTCCGCTCCTCCGACCTATATACCGTTGACTCCGGCTCCTCCGATCTACATACCGTTGGCTCCGGCTCCTCCGACCTATATACCGTTGGCTCCGGCTATTCCGACCTATATAGCGTTGGCTCCGGCTCCTCCGACCTATATACCGTTGGCTCCGGCTAATCCGACCTATATACCGTTGACTCCGGCTCCTCCGACCTATATACCATTGGCTCCGGCTCCTCCGACCTATATACCGTTGGCTCCGGCTCCTCCGACCTATATACCTTTGGCTCCGGCTATTCCGACCTATATACCGTTGGTTCCGGCTCCTCGGACCTATATACCGTTGGCTCCGGCTCCTCCGACATATATACCGTTGACTCCGGCTCCTCCGACCTATATACCGTTGGCTCCGGCTCCTCCGACCTATATACCGTTGACTCCGGCTCCTCCGACCTATATACCGTTGGCTCCGGCTATTCCGACCTATATACCGTTGTCTCCGGCTCCTCGGACCTACATACCGTTAGCTCCGGCTCCTCCGACCTATATACCGTTGGCTCCGGCTATTCCGACCTATATACCGTTGTCTCCGGCTCCTCGGACCTACATACCGTTAGCTCCGGCTCCTCCGACCTATATACCGTTGGCTCCGGCTATTCCGACCTATATACCGTTGGCTCCAGCTCCTCCGACCTATATACCGTTGACTCCGGCTCCTCCGACCTATATACCGTTGACTCCGGCTCCTCCGACCTATACACCGTTGGTTCCGGCTCCTCGGACCTACATACCGTTAGCTCCGGCTCCTCCGACCTATATACCGTTGGTTCCGGCTCCTCGGACCTACATACCGTTAGCTCCGGCTCCTCCGACCTATATACCGTTGGCTCCGGCTATTCCGACCTATATACCGTTGGCTCCGGCTCCTCGGACCTATATACCGTTGGCTCCGGCTCCTCCGACCTATATACCGTTGGCTCCGGCTCCTCCGACCTATATACCATTGACTCCGGCTCCTCCGACCTATATACCGTTGGCTCCGGCTCCTCCGACCTATACACCGTTGGTTCCGGCTCCTCGGACCTACATACCGTTAGCTCCGGCTCCTCCGACCTATATACCGTTGGTTCCGGCTCCTCGGACCTACATACCGTTAGCTCCGGCTCCTCCGACCTATATACCGTTGGCTCCGGCTATTCCGACCTATATACCGTTGGCTCCGGCTACTCCGACCTATATACCGTTGACTCCGACCCCTCCGACCTATATACCGTTGGCTCCGGCTATTCCGACCTATATACCGTTGGCTCCGGCTCCTCCGACCTATATACCATTGGCTCCGGCTCCTCCGACCTATATTCCGTTGGCTCCGGCTCCTCCGACCTATATACCATTGACTCCGGCTCCTCCGACCTATATACCGTTGGTTCCGGCTCCTCCGACCTATATACCGTTGACTCCGACCTATATACCGTTGGCTCCAGCTCCTCCGACCTATATACCGTTGACTCCGACCTATATACCGTTGGCTCCGGCTCCTCCGACCTATATACCGTTTTCTCCGGCTCCTCCGACCTATATACCGTTGACTCCGGCTCCTCCGACCTATATACCGTTGGTTCCGGCTCCTCGGACCTACATACCGTTGGCTCCGGCTCCTCCGACCTACAACCGTTGGCTCCGGCTCCTCCGACCTATATACCGTTGGCTCCGGCTACTCCGATCTATATACCGTTGGCTCCGCTCCTCCGACCTATATACCGTTGGCTCCGGCTCCTCCGACCTATATACCGTTGGCTCCGGCTCCTCGGACCTACATACCGTTGGCTCCGGCTCCTCCGACCTATATACCGTTGGCTCCGGCTATTCCGACCTATATAGCGTTGGCTCCGGCTCCTCCGACCTATATACCGTTGGCTCCGGCTAATCCGACCTATATACCGTTGACTCCGGCTCCTCCGACCTATATACCATTGGCTCCGGCTCCTCCGACCTATATACCGTTGGCTCCGGCTCCTCCGACCTATATACCTTTGGCTCCGGCTATTCCGACCTATATACCGTTGGTTCCGGCTCCTCG
Organism: Mimachlamys varia; assembly: GCA_947623455.1. NCBI lineage: Eukaryota > Metazoa > Mollusca > Bivalvia > Pectinida > Pectinidae > Mimachlamys > Mimachlamys varia. Next base: position 34,169,699 of record OX392545.1, read on the forward strand.
GACCTACATACCGTTGGCTCCGGCTCCTCCGACATATATACCGTTGACTCCGGCTCCTCCGACCTATATACCGTTGGCTCCGGCTCCTCCGACCTATATACCGTTGACTCCGGCTCCTCCGACCTATATACCGTTGGCTCCGGCTATTCCGACCTATATACCGTTGTCTCCGGCTCCTCGGACCTACATACCGTTAGCTCCGGCTCCTCCGACCTATATACCGTTGGCTCCGGCTATTCCGACCTATATACCGTTGTCTCCGGCTCCTCGGACCTACATACCGTTAGCTCCGGCTCCTCCGACCTATATACCGTTGGCTCCGACTATTCCGACCTATATACCGTTGGCTCCAGCTCCTCCGACCTATATACCGTTGACTCCGGCTCCTCCGACCTATATACCGTTGGCTCCGGCTCCTCCGACCTATACACCGTTGGTTCCGGCTCCTCGGACCTACATACCGTTAGCTCCGGCTCCTCCGACCTATATACCGTTGGTTCCGGCTCCTCGGACCTACATACCGTTAGCTCCGGCTCCTCCGACCTATATACCGTTGGCTCCGGCTATTCCGACCTATATACCGTTGGCTCCGGCTCCTCGGACCTATATACCGTTGGCTCCGGCTCCTCCGACCTATATACCGTTGGCTCCGGCTCCTCCGACCTATATACCGTTGGCTCCGGCTCCTCCGACCTATATACCATTGGCTCCGGCTCCTCCGACCTATATACCGTTGGCTCCGGCTCCTCCGACCTATATACCTTTGGCTCCGGCTATTCCGACCTATATACCGTTGGTTCCGACTCCTCGGACCTACATACCGTTGGCTCCGGCTCCTCCGACATATATACCGTTGACTCCGGCTCCTCCGACCTATATACCGTTGGCTCCGGCTCCTCCGACCTATATACCGTTGACTCCGGCTCCTCCGACCTATATACCGTTTGCTCCGGCTATTCCGACCTATATACCGTTGTCTCCGGCTCCTCGGACCTACATACCGTTAGCTCCGGCTCCTCCGACCTATATACCGTTGGCTCCGGCTATTCCGACCTATATACCGTTGGCTCCAGCTCCTCCGACCTATATACCGTTGACTCCGGCTCCTCCGACCTATATACCGTTGGCTCCGGCTCCTCCGACCTATACACCGTTGGTTCCGGCTCCTCGGACCTACATACCGTTAGCTCCGGCTCCTCCGACCTATATACCGTTGGTTCCGGCTCCTCGGACCTACATACCGTTAGCTCCGGCTCCTCCGACCTATATACCGTTGGCTCCGGCTATTCCTACCTATATACCGTTGGCTCCGGCTCCTCCGACCTATATACCGTTGGCTCCGGCTCCTCCGACCTATATACCGTTGGCTCCGGCTCCTCCGACCTATATTCCATTGGCTCCGGCTCCTCCGACCTATATACCGTTGGCTCCGGCTATTCCGACCTATATACCGTTGGCTCCGGCTCCTCCGACCTATATACCGTTGACTCCGACCCCTCCGACCTATATACCGTTGACTCCGACCCCTCGGACCTATATACCGTTGACTCCGGCTCCTCGGACCTATATACCGTTGGCTCCGGCTCCTCCGACCTATATACCGTTGGCTCCGGCTCCTCCGACCTATCTACCGTTGGCTCCGGCTCCTCCGACCTATATTCCATTGGCTCCGGCTCCTCCGACCTATATACCGTTGGCTCCGGCTCCTCCGACCTATATACCGTTGACTCCTGCTCCTCCGACCTATATACCGTTGGCTCCGGCTATTCCGAACTATATACCGTTGGCTCCGGCTCCTCGGACCTACATACCGTTAGCTCCGGCTCCTCCGACCTATATACCATTGGCTCCGGCTCCTCCGACCTATATACCGTTGGCTCCGGCTACTCCGACCTATATTCCGTTGGCTCCGGCTCCTCCGACCTATATACCATTGACTCCGGCTCCTCCGACCTATATACCGTTGGTTCCGGCTCCTCCGACCTATATACCGTTGACTCCGACCTATATACCGTTGGCTCCGGCTCCTCCGACCTATATACCGTTGACTCCGACCTATATACCGTTGGCTCCGGCTCCTCCGACCTATATACCGTTTTCTCCGGCTCCTCCGACCTATATACCGTTGACTCCGGCTCCTCCGACCTATATACCGTTGACTCCGGCTCCTCCGACCTATATACCGTTGGTTCCGGCTCCTCGGACCTACATACCGTTGGCTCCGGCTCCTCCGACCTACAACCGTTGGCTCCGGCTCCTCCGACCTATATACCGTTGGCTCCGGCTACTCCGATCTATATACCGTTGGCTCCGCTCCTCCGACCTATATACCGTTGGCTCCGGCTCCTCCGACCTATATACCGTTGGCTCCGGCTCCTCGGACCTATATACCGTTGGCTCCGGCTCCTCCGACCTATATACCGTTGGCTCCGGCTATTCCGACCTATATAGCGTTGGCTCCGGCTCCTCCGACCTATATACCGTTGGCTCCGGCTAATCCGACCTATATACCGTTGACTCCGGCTCCTCCGACCTATATACCATTGGCTCCGGCTCCTCCGACCTATATACCGTTGGCTCCGGCTCCTCCGACCTATATACCTTTGGCTCCGGCTATTCCGACCTATATACCGTTGGTTCCGGCTCCTCGGACCTACATACCGTTGGCTCCGGCTACTCCGACATATATACCGTTGGCTCCGGCTCCTCCGACCTATATACCGTTGGCTCCGGCTCCTCCGACCTATATACCGTTGACTCCGGCTCCTCCGACCTATATACCGTTGGCTCCGGCTATTCCGACCTATATACCGTTGTCTCCGGCTCCTCGGACCTACATACCGTTAGCTCCGGCTCCTCCGACCAATATACCGTTGGCTCCGGCTATTCCGACCTATATACCGTTGGCTCCAGCTCCTCCGACCTATATACCGTTGACTCCGGCTCCTCCGACCTATATACCGTTGGCTCCGGCTCCTCCGACCTATACACCGTTGGTTCCGGCTCCTCGGACCTACATACCGTTAGCTCCGGCTCCTCCGACCTATATACCGTTGGTTCCGGCTCCTCGGACCTACATACCGTTGGCTCCGGCTCCTCCGACCTACAACCGTTGGCTCCGGCTCCTCCGACCTATATACCGTTGGCTCCGGCTACTCCGATCTATATACCGTTGGCTCCGCTCCTCCGACCTATATACCGTTGGCTCCGGCTCCTCCGACCTATATACCGTTGGCTCCGGCTCCTCGGACCTATATACCGTTGGCTCCGGCTCCTCCGACCTATATACCGTTGGCTCCGGCTATTCCGACCTATATAGCGTTGGCTCCGGCTCCTCCGACCTATATACCGTTGGCTCCGGCTCCTCCGACCTATATACCGTTGACTCCGGCTCCTCCGACCTATATACCGTTGTCTCCGGCTCCTCCGACCTATATACCGTTGGCTCCGGCTCCTCCGACCTATATACCGTTGACTCCGGCTCCTCCGACCTATATACCATTGGCTCCGGCTCCTCCGACCTATATACCGTTGGCTCCGGCTCCTCCGACCTATATACCTTTGGCTCCGGCTATTCCGACCTATATACCGTTGGTTCCGGCTCCTCGGACCTACATACCGTTGGCTCCGGCTCCTCCGACATATATACCGTTGGCTCCGGCTCCTCCGACCTATATACCGTTGGCTCCGGCTCCTCCGACCTATATACCGTTGACTCCGGCTCCTCCGACCTATATACCGTTGGCTCCGGCTATTCCGACCTATATACCGTTGTCTCCGGCTCCTCCGACCTACAACCGTTAGCTCCGGCTCCTCCGACCAATATACCGTTGACTCCGACTCCTCCGACCTATATACCGTTGGCTCCGGCTCCTCCGACCTATATACCGTTGGCTCCGGCTCCTCCGACCTATATACCGTTGACTCCGGCTCCTCCGACCTATATACCGTTGGTTCCGGATCCTCGGACCTATATACCGTTGGTTCCGGATCCTCGGACCTACATACCGTTGGCTCCGGCTCTCCGACCTATATACCGTTGGCTCCGGCTATTCCGACCTATATACCGTTGGTTCCGGCTACTCCGACCTATATACCGTTGACTCCGGCTCCTCCGACCTATATACCGTTGACTCCGGCTCCTCCGACCTATATACCGTTGGTTCCGGCTCCTCGGACCTACATACCGTTGGCTCCGGCTCCTCCGACCTATATACCGTTGACTCCGGCTCCTCCGACCTATATACCGTTGGTTCCGGCTCCTCGGACCTACATACCGTTGGCTCCGGCTCCTCCGACCTATATACCGTTGACTCCGGCTCCTCCGACCTATATACCGTTGACTCCGGCTATTCCGACCTATATACCGTTGGCTCCGGCTCCTCCGACCTACATACCGTTGGCTCCGGCTCTTCCGACCTATATACCGTTGACTCCGGCTCCTCCGACCTATATACCATTGGCTCCGGCTCCTCCGACCTATATACCGTTTTCTCTGGCTCCTCCGACCTATATACCGTTGACTCCGGCTCCTCCGACCTATATACCGTTGACTCCGGCTCCTCCGACCTATATACCGTTGGTTCCGGCTCCTCGGACCTACATACCGTTGGCTCCGGCTCCTCCGACCTACAACCGTTGGCTCCGGCTCCTCCGACCTATATACCGTTGACTCCGACTCCTCCGACCTATATACCGTTGGCTCCGGCTCCTCCGACCTATATACCGTTGGCTCCGGCTCCTCCGACCTATATACCGTTGGTTCCGGATCCTCGGACCTACATACCGTTGGCTCCGGCTCTCCGACCTATATACCGTTGGCTCCGGCTATTCCGACCTATATACCGTTGGTTCCGGCTACTCCGACCTATATACCGTTGACTCCGGCTCCTCCGACCTATATACCGTTGACTCCGGCTCCTCCGACCTATATACCGTTGGTTCCGGCTCCTCGGACCTACATACCGTTGGCTCCGGCTCCTCCGACCTATATACCGTTGACTCCGGCTCCTCCGACCTATATACCGTTGACTCCGGCTCCTCCGACCTATATACCGTTGGTTCCGGCTCCTCGGACCTACATACCGTTGGCTCCGGCTCCTCCGACCTATATACCGTTGACTCCGGCTCCTCCGACTTATATACCGTTGACTCCGGCTATTCCGACCTATATACCGTTGGCTCCGGCTCCTCCGACCTACATACCGTTGGCTCCGGCTCTTCCGACCTATATACCGTTGACTCCGGCTCCTCCGACCTATATACCATTGGCTCCGGCTCCTCCGACCTATATACCGTTGACTCCGACCCCTCCGACCTATATACCTTTGGCTCCGGCTCCTCCGACCTATATACCGTTGGCTCCGGCTACTCCGACCTATATACCGTTGGCTCTGACCCCTCCGTCCTATATACCGTTGGCTCCGGCTCCTCCGACCTATATACCGTTGGCTCCGGCTCCTCGGACCTATCTACCATTGACTCCTGCTCCTTCGACCTATATACCGTTGACTCCGGCTCCTCCGACCTATATACCGTTGGCTCCGGCTCCTCCGACCTATATACCATTGGCTCCGGCTCCTCCGACCTATATACCGTTGACTCCGACCCCTCCGACCTATATACCGTTGGTTCCGGCTCCTCGGACCTACATACCGTTGGCTCCGGCTCCTCCGACCTACAACCGTTGGCTCCGGCTCCTCCGACCTATATACCGTTGACTCCGGCTCCTCCGACCTATATACCGTTGGCTCCGGCTCCTCCGACCTATATACCGTTGGCTCCGGCTCCTCCGACCTATATACTGTTGACTCCGGCTCCTCCGACCTATATACCGTTGGCTCCGGCTATTCCGACCTATATACCGTTGGTTCCGGCTCCTCGGACCTACATACCGTTGGCTCCGGCTCCTCCGACCTATATACCGTTGACTCCGGCTCCTCCGACCTATATACCGGTGACTCCGGCTATTCCGACCTATATACCGTTGGCTCCGGCTCCTCCGACCTACATACCGTTGGCTCCGGCTCTTCCGACCTATATACCGTTGACTCCGGTTCCTCCGACCTATATACCATTGGCTCCGGCTCCTCCGACCTATATACCGTTGACTCCGACCCCTTCGACCTATATACAGTTGGCTCCGGCTCCTCCGACCTATATACCGTTGGCTCCGGCTACTCCGACCTATATACCGTTGGCTCTGACCCCTCCGACCTATATACCGTTGACTCCGACCCCTCCGACCTATATACCGTTGGTTCCGGCTCCTCGGACCTACATACCGTTGGCTCCGGCTCCTCCGACCTATATACCGTTGACTCCGGCTCCTCCGACCTATATACCGTTGGCTCCGGCTATTCCGACCTATATACCGTTGGTTCCGTCTCCTCGGACCTACATACCGTTGGCTCCGGCTCCTCCGACCTATATACCGTTGACTCCGGCTCCTCCGACCTATATACCGTTGACTCCGGCTATTCCGACCTATATACCGTTGGCTCCGGCTCCTCCGACCTACATACCGTTGGCTCCGGCTCTTCCGACCTATATACCGTTGACTCCGGCTCCTCCGACCTATATACCATTGGTTCCGGCTCCTCCGACCTATATACCGTTGACTCCGACCCCTCCGACCTATATACCGTTGGCTCCGGCTCCTCCGACCTATATACCGTTGGCTCCGGCTACTCCGACCTATATACCGTTGGCTCTGACCCCTCCGTCCTATATACCGTTGGCTCCGGCTCCTCCGACCTATCTACCATTGACTCCGGCTCCTCCGACCTATATACCGTTGACTCCGGCTCCTCCGACCTATATACCGTTGGCTCCGGCTCCTCCGACCTATATACCGTTGGCTCCGGCTCCTCCGACCTATATACCGTTGACTCCGGCTCCTCCGACCTATATACCGTTGACTCCGGCTCCTCCGACCTATATACCGTTGGCTCCGGCTCCTCCGACCTATATACCGTTGGCTCCGGCTCCTCCGACCTATATACCGTTGACTCCGACCCCTCCGACCTATATACCGTTGGCTCCGGCTACTCCGACCTATATACCGTTGGCTCCTCACTCACTCTGATTGGCTACATGCTAGTTATATTTAGTATGCTGTTACAAATAATACACAGCCCTTAGATAACATGTCAACCACACAGCACTCTAATACACAACTCCCTGCTATGCTAAGCCGTAAACAATGGTAAACACCACCCCTATATATATACATATCTTATACACAACCTTAATGTAAACCATCCACGGTGGAAGGGAGATAATCGTACATTGAATTTGCTCCATTTTTATCCCTTATATGATTATTTTGTAAAGAAATTTATAAAGAAAGCCTATGAGAAGATGAACGTTTGTGTGATGCCCCTCATGGCGAAGCTGGATCAAAATGAGCGTTGGTCTCGCCGCAGATCCTAATCCCCAACAAAAAAAAACGTCACCACATAACTACTTGTGCTTTTATATGAGATAATGCAGGTGCTTAGCTTACTTCCTTTCTCCCTTTGTATTTTTACTTGCCGTTTACAGATTACTTACACTATAGAACACAGTGACCAGTGGTCCGTCAATAAAGGCCAGCAGCAGGAATCAAAATAGGTATGCTGATTTTTTTGATTTTTTTTTTTTGCTGATCAAGTCAATTGTATAGGCCTATATTCCCCTGTACATGAATCGAAGTCAAAAACACAACAAACTTTTCTATATCAATGCTTACCTTGAATTCTACTGAACATGATTGAACGGGTCAGTTAAGTGATAAAAATGTTTATCACATAACTGGCCTGTTTAGTTACGTAATACGGCCATGTCATAAATATGGACGTCTATCTAGAAGTGCCGAGGACGATAGAATAAACACGGGCACTTCTGAAAATAGAAATAATCGCGAGATATATGAATACGCGATTGAATCTCCTTTGAATTAACGCGAAAATAAAAACGTCGCGAAATACAAATGATAACAGTATTTTCTTATTTTTGTTTCCAAGCTCCTTACGCGGCATCAACTTAATGTTCTGATTTTATGTTAAATGTTATCCGTAGTTAAAACGAAGTCCATCCCTAAATAAGGCCAATATTTTTTTGTTTGTTTACACTTTCGTCGTGAGAAAGTATTCAAATATAAGAAATAGTTATTCATGACGTCAAATCGTATTAACTCATGGTCATTGGAAACTCATATCAGTAACCAATGTTTGGAGTTATTACCCTTGCATCGAAGGATACATTTTCACAAAGTCCAACCACAATAACTGAACACTCATTTCAGTAACCAATGATTGGAGTTATTTCCCTTGCATCGAATGATACATTTTCAAAAAGTCCAACCACAATTACTGATGTTGACATAACATCACCAATACGAAAGTTTTCAAACTATAAGACAGCGTTTATTTAGTATTGTACGCACTCTCATGTCCCTAACGTTCTGTAATTTAGACACGAAAAATAATTACAGAGAATCCCCAAGCGTCAACAAAACACAATGCGACCTCAAAGTCAGTTATAACAAAGACAGGTCAGCAAAAGCCCTGTCGTGTGGCTATATCTTCCATAAGCATCAATTTGGACCGAATGGTCAAATCCAATGACCTGGATCCATAGTCATTATAATCTGTGTTGAATTCTGACCAACATTGCTTCAAGTTGTCATAAGAAATTGCTCATCAGAGAAAAGCGACAAAATGGGACCTTGAACATTGTTTCAGTAACATTGACTTTTAGTCAGTTGAGTTATTGCTAATTTCCAACCTAAAAGGCTTAATACTGTCATAACATTTTACAACAAAATATTCATCAGTGAAAAGGTACAAAATTTGACTTTGACCTTTGACCCGATGATCGAGGTTATTAGTCAGATGACTTTTTGTTTAATTCTGACCAACTATGCTTGATAATAACATAAGGAAATATTGTAAGTGTAAAATAATAATAATTATAAAATCTTTTATTTAACCAGGGTATACTAATTTACAATATGGCCCTGCAACAAATATATATATACAAATATGGCATACTTTAAGATAACAATATCACAATTTAGTAAATGTAGTAACTATCACAGTCAATGGAATTTAAAATTAGAAATCCTATAGAATAAGTAATTTTATAATAACGCTTGCACATCACACTAACTTTACTCAATGGTATGGTTAAACACTATCATAGTTGGATATATACATACAAATGTACAATGCTAATATAGCACAGGGTAAAAATTGACAGGATATACACTAATATAGTGTGTATTAAAATAAGACAATTAAGTCAGTAGTGTAAAAATAATTTAGAATAAAAAAAAAATAAAAAATTGAAAAATACATTTGTCTTCGGATAGAAAAATAGTTTTATAATCTTTTTAAAATATCAATATAAGGGAAATAATCACAGATATAACCATATACTATAATACTAAAATGCTCAATTTTACCCTGACCTTTGAACCTTCAAACCTTGAACTTCACGTTAAAAAGGAGTACATGGTTTTTACTTTACTTGTTAAAAACTGGTATCTTTTGTAAACCACCGCATGATGTAAGTGAAATGAACAGTTGATGTTGAAAACTAACGTTCGAAAAATTAAGCCCGACAAAAGTCCTGTAAAAAAACGCAATTTAGTCCTGTATTCTATTAAGTCAACTCGTTCTTTAGGGTGGTCGGGTGGTGCAGTGGATGGCGCACTTGTCTTACACCAAGGCGGCCGGGGTTCGATTCCCCGACTTGACGTGAAAAGGTATGGGGTCACCTGCCCAACCACATGGGTTTTCTCCGGGCACTCCCGTTTCCTCCCACAACAAGACCCCTCGCGCTCTAACAGCCGAGCCAACAAGAGTGTTTGATATAAGTTGGACAATTTGTTTCATAATTGTTGTAAAAAAAAAAAAGTTTATATAACTCGTTCTATTTCAGTTCTGTTTCAATTAATGAATTGCGTTCTATAAAACGCTTGTACCTTTTCGATATTATTGTAACATAAGTTCATTATGGCATTGTTGTGGTTAAATAATAACTTTATTAGCTATAATAATACGTAGATTTACAACAACATATGGTGCTTTTCACGCAGGACATGAACAAACAATTTTAAAAATTTATCTGAAACATGCATACTGTACAACAGAGTCCAGAAATTACATTTAGTATTTTCAGCAAATAACCATCATCGCCATTTTTATTGTAAATATTGGAGACAGGAACAACACATCTTAGTTGTTGAGTTGATATGACTGGTTATTTGTATCGTCGTACAGACAATAACATTGAGAATTTTAGCATCAGCTCAATCAGATTAAATAGGCAAACACGTACTACATAGACTATTGGAAGGTCAACCTTCACATTATATAGGATGCCTGATACCTTTCAAGGAGACCAAGATGGCGACCATAAAACATGTTGATTATTTTCACCAACATGCATCTCTTATACCCCTGTCCGTACGTTTCCTCATCAGCAGTCGATATCTATAACGGAAATCTGGATATTCAGAGTAATCCATATTATCATGAATCAACTGCGACATGTAAATATCATAGGTTTAAGAAGCTGGGGAAGTTCACGATTTAAAAACCACGTTTAGCAAATAGCTTAGTCGTAAGCTACCCATGTGTTCTTGATTTTACGTTGAGAAGGGTGTATAAGATAAATAAGGTTAGCCAAATTCTTGCTGATTATAGACACCTCATCGTCAATATATCTGAAAGTGAAATTAAAATATTTAGCAGGGTTTTTGTTATCTGTTCTGACAAACTCCTCGCCAATTTGATCCTCATGAACGTCAGCTTAGAGTGAGGCACAGTGTGTTCCCATAGAACTGTTAATAGTCTGCTAAGGTTTTATCTGAAAGGGTTTTGTTATTAACTATGTATCTGATTTAACATGTAAATACCTTTGGTTTGGTTTGGTTTGGTTTATTTTTTGTTTTACATCCTATTAACAACCGGGGTCATTTAAAACCTGACAGATTTTTTAGGTGGATGAAAACCAGAATACCCAGAGAAGAACCATCGACCAACGGTCAGTGCCTGGCAACTTCCCCACGTGGGTGTCGAACTGCGGCCCCTTTTGAGATATTTAATCAAAGTCTTTTGGTTTATATTTATTATAATTATCATAAACCTAATCGATTTGACCACGATGTTAATGGCTACAATTAAAGTTTAAATATATTACTGCAATGTTCTATGGTTTAAAGATTCGTTATATAGGTTGTCCTTTAAATACAATTTCACCACAAAACTTTCAAAATAGATATATACATATGGAAAGCAAATCATACAATATTGAGATCTTCAAAACTAAAAGGTCATCTCCTAAGTATATATATGAACACTTAATATACATTAAAAAAAATATACAGAAATCGGGTCTTTAACTTTCAAACTGTTAGGCTGATGGTGACATTACATGTCTGATATATATATCATTGACCAGTATTAGCAAGTCAATGTCTAAAGTCAGTATCATTCATCAGACCTACCCCTCGCTATCTTAACACTATTTACACTATAATGGTGTCAAGACTCTTGACTTAATTCAGATTACGACGAAATCTATCGACCTATAAGGCTAGGTATTTCTCAGTAGTTGGTACTGACCCGATCAGCCTGAACTTTATCCCGACAGTGTTCTAAACGGAATGCTTGTACTGACTGATCAGGGTCAAATTCAAATTTCAAATCTGTTCTACATATGTATACTTGTACGGTTAGACCTCAGCTTTTATTTAAGCATATAACGATGTTACTAAGACGCTACATCAATTGAATATAGATGACTTTAAAGTGACCCCTCGTTCAGCATGATCATGATCTTCATCTCCATATTGGTATGGTCATGTTCGACACAGTAACCGGTAATCCGGACAAAATACCCAACATAACGTTACAGAAGCTTTTCATGTATCGAGAAAATTACCATCGATTTGTGAATTTCAAGATGTTAATGTTCTCCATCTCCATATTGCTATGGTCACCTGGCCCTGGTTTCATCAACATTCCTTAACTTAAAGAAACTCCTTAACTTAAAAATCTCCATAGGAAAGCATTACAGAATTTAAGGGAAGTTCCTTAACTAAGGATTTTCTCCTTAAATTCTGTAATGCTTTCCTATGGATAATTTTAAGTTAAGGAATTTCCTTAAGTTAAGGAACGTTGATGAAACCGGGGCCTGGACACATAGTAACTGGTGAGCTGAATGTTATCCCCAACATAACATTACGAAAGGCCTTAAAGTATCGAGAGAACAGATAATCTATCCATCAATTGAAATGTGAATTTCAAAATTCTTATGGACTCTATGGAAGATAAACTAGATAATGTGTATAACGTAAACACGCTAGAATGGGTTCACTTTCAGAGTGTGTAAAGTCTATCATGTCCTCCTTCCAGAATCGTTTAGTTTTGTGTGAGCGTTTTTACGTCATATTAACAGCCAGGGTCACCATGTTGATGCGTCGATTGTTTGAGCGATTTGAGTGCATGTGTATTTGGGCACCCGTGGTATGTTCGTGTAGGCCTCCTGGTGTTCGTCCGGAACGTTTGCCGTTTTGAAGCGTTACCACACTAAAGTATTCTGCCAAAGGCTCCCGCTATAACACTTCACATTATACTGACAACGTGGGAACCAGTCGTTCCACTCCAATAATGCATTAAAGACTATACGCAAATCGATATTTCTTGACCCCGATGTTTAACTAGCACTCAACGATCTTCATGATGAGTGTGGTTGTCTCTGTAGTGAAGACAAGGCATGTAATAACTTGATCTTTGTTTACAAATACTATTTCATTTATTGTTTACAAACTGAACTAGGCCTGATTGGTTACCAAGGTAACCATACTTACACATTGACCGATTTTGCGAAAGATGAAATATACTATCTAACCATGTATAGATATTTTGATTTTTCAAAATACCTATTAATGAGAATGATGCTAGGCGATAGTCTTTGCATTATTCTTTTTCTTTCATACTCTTATAGGAGTCTCTGTGAAATTCTTTCCTTTGTTATCTAGTGTAATCGATTTTGAGTTCTGATTATTGCTTAGATTTGCCGATTAGGAATGAAGATATAAAAGCACCCCTCCCCACCCCCTCCCCAACACACTCACAAAATAACTAAAAATATTTCATTTCAATAATAATTTCTCACATGAGAACAAAACAAATATTCATGTCGAATTTTACTAAATCGTTTTGCTTTAAAATGGGAATAAAGATCAAAGGTTTCTGTTTATTTCTCGTAGAACATATGTATTTCGCTTTTAGATTTCACTGAAATTGTTTTTCTTAATAATAATAATGAGACACGGGTAATGTGTTTCTAGGGATTATGTCGTCTATATAATAACAAAAAGCGTTTTCTGTTATCTGTGAGGACATGTACTACCCGTTCATATCTGTAAATTGGGACAGATGTTGGTACGTATTTAGTACAATCACATGGTTAGCAAATACCTCAAGGTCTTACAATTATAATGATATCAAACACCTATACCGTCTTGATTTAATTCCCCTTTAATGATATTTGGTTTACTTATGATCCTGTAAAAATATCATATTCATTACACATCAATTTTCACTCCTACTTTTAACTTTTCCTACAAAATGTTCACTGTCGTATATATATATATGTATTTACATCAACTTTATTACTAACAACAGCTTCCAGGTATTGCAAGAACACGCAACAATATTCACAAACAAGTAGTATTCTAAAGGGGGACTATTACAGGAGTTCTCGAAAGTTCACAGAGTCATAAAGATACATCTTGAGAGTAAACAACCAATATCTAATTTCGACCATTCGGAGGTCATGGAGTCAAACCTATTTATGCACCTCTGAAACATAACAATAACTTTTCATTAAATTTCGTCCAATAAATCTTGAGAAGTGTGTCGTGGAAACCGCCGACAAGTGACAGCAGTGAACTCGGACAAGAGGAATAAACTAATAGGTTCCTAACTTTGTCAGGAGAAGTTGCTAAACACAAACTCCAATGCACATATAGGCATATGTACTTGTTTCATTGGCTAGATCGGTTATGTAACATGGTTCTGCTAATATGAGTGCATAACGATATGTTAACCAAAATACTATAAAACCACTTATTTAATCGATCAAAAGGAATCAATGTTCCAATTACGCCATGCTATTTACTGACAACCAAAGCATTCAATATTTCTACTGACAACTTTGTCAATCGGGATATTCATAACATTTCTAAATATCGACCAGTTCCTATCTCACAACTTATTGTCAGTTATAAAAAACAAAGTAAAACGGAACGAACTTATCCCCCCCACCTCATACACACAAACGCATTCACACGCACATCTCTGAAGTCTTACTGTAATGTCCCATCATATTATGCAACCCCTAATGCTTTATTTGCTTGCTTTGGGATGTATTGTCATCGATACAACTAGTGACGTATGCGGACAGATCCCTAGGTACACAATGCCAAAAAGAAAAATAAGCCGTAAGGATAGATAAATGATGGACACCAGGTAGCATAAATGTCTACCCCCTGTGCTCGCTGTGGTTTATTATCTTTTAAAAACAGGACTGTGAATCGATAACGACAGTCAGGGTATTACTGTATCATGTTTTATCTCTTTGATTTTCTATTGGTCGGTCACAGTGATTCACCCATGATAACATTGATTTATATCATAGGTCAAAAACATTTATGTGTGTTTGTCGATCACATGGAAATTCCAGCATTTTGTGGGTGAAATTGTGTAATATATACACCATGTACATTTCATAGATTTTCAATTCGATTGTAAAATACTGAACTTATCTACTTCGTTTCCTAACTAAAAGGGCTATTATTGATGCAGAGGGAAACATTTACATTCGTGGTTCTCTCTTCATTGTCTTTGTTCAATTCTCAATTACATTCCTACGTCAATATGAATACACAATGAATGGTGACGGAAATGATAGACACGTTTGACCATCTTTGTCCTTGTTTTTCAGTTTCCTTCCAAGATAAATTTCTCACTCACTATTATCCGTGGTAATAGGAACTTAGCAAACAGCCAATATTGTTTACAGCTGGGTAAACTGGAACAAGCGGAGTAAAGTATCTTGCTCAAGGATTCAACACAAGTGCCGTGACCGGCACTCAAATTCGTAACCCTTCGATCACGAGCCCGGCGTCCTACCACTAGACCACCGCGCCTTCAATGATATATCTTATTATATCAAATAAGGAAAATATAGGTTCGTTATACCTTGAAACGTTCACCACGCTACGCTTACTTAATCGATTTCCGTCGACTGTGTATAACGTGTTCCATATTTGATACCCTTTGAATAATTCTCGTTGTAATTATAAATTCGTTATCAGTAAAGAAGTCTATAGAGCGAAGTTAAACGTTGTTTTATGTGTTGGGGGATCAGTATAGAAGTTTATACGTTTGGTGCTTACTTGGGTGTAACCAAGATTTACATGGCGGGTGTCGTCGATGAAGCAGAAGACGCTTACTCTTCCGGAACACCTGGTCTTATTCTCTGGTGCTTTTGCGAGAGTCTCCATGTAAATATTTCCTTTGTTCCAATTTTGTCCCTAGTTTAATCGATTTTGAGTTCGGATTATTGTTTTGGTGACGCTTTGGTATTCTCTGATTTTTTGTTTTGTTTTTGTGTTATGTGAGGGATCAGTATTGAAGTTTATACAACGAAGTTAACTTTGCTTTGTGTGTTGGGGGATAAGTATAGAAGTTTATACAGCGAAGTTCAACTTTGTGCTGTGTGTTGGGGGATCAGTATAAACGTTTATACAGCGAAGTTCAACTTTGTGTTGTGTGTTGGGGGATCAGTATAAACGTTTATACAGCGAAGTTCAACTTTGTTTGTGTTGGGGATCAGTATAAAAGTTCATACAGCGAAGTTCAACTTTGTGTTGTGTGTGGGGGGATCAGTATAAAAGTTTATAATTTAATTTTGCCTATTACCGCAATGTTAAACTTTTTCAGGTTATATTGTATAACCTCAAAAATCAGACAACGCAAAAAGTGATGACGTCATATAACGCCATGTTTGGCGCGGTATTTTGTAATCAAACTTCTGATATGTTGAAGTAGTTTTTCGGTGAATTTATGCACATGGTTGTGAATTTTGCAAAACCATTCGATTTTTGTTATAATTAATACGAAATCATTGTATAAGACTTATATCTTATATACGTATCTTCGGAAATGAAATTATAAGCAATAACCACAATATTTTTGAGGGTTATACGGTATATACTTTGTGTTGTGTGTTGGGGGATCAGTATGAAGTTTATACAGCGAAGTTCAACTTTGTGTTGCGTGTTGGGGGATCAGTATAGAAGTTTATACAGAGAGGTTCAACTTTGTTTTGTGTGATGGGGATAAGTATAGAAGTTTATACAGCGAAGTTCAACTTTGTTTTTTTTTTGTGTTGGGGATAAGTATAGAAGTTTATTAAGCGTAGATCAACTTTACTCTGTGTTGAGGAATCAGTATAGAAGTTTATACAGCGAAGCTCAATTTTGTTTTTTTGTGTTGGTGATAAGTATAGAAGTTTATTCAGCGTAGTTTAACTTTGTTTTGTGTGTTGGGGAGACCTATAGAAGATTATACAGCGAAGTTCATCTTTACTCTGATTGTTGAGGAATCAGCATGAAAGTTTAAACAGCGAAGCGCAACTTTGTTTTTGTGTTTGGGATTAGTATAGAAGTTTATAAAGCGAAGTTTAACTTTGTTTTGTGTGATGGAAATAAGTATAGAAGTTTATACAGCGAAGTTCAACTTTGTTTTGTATGCTGGGGAATCAGTATATAAGTCGTTTTTCTTCCAAAATGAAAAGCAGGCTATGCTAGGTATTTTGAAATAATAAAATACGGTTAGAATTGAAAAAGAAGTGTTATTAAAGAATTAAGAGGTGAATCGGATAAAAAAAACATTTACTAGATAAATTGAATCACAAAATATAATGCAGTGCAATGCCTTTTTCTTTAATGAGTAAAAGATATAAATCTTCCAAAGTTAAAAGGTTTTTAATGTCCGTTAAATTTGAGTATTTACCATGAACGTATCTACAATCTGACCGTTGTATCAAAAAGAACTCCGTTGTAACTGGAGAGCAACATGCGTAGGTAGTTAGACAGTGGATATATTATATTTAACAGAAAAACCTGAGTAAGATAAGAATGACTAGTACGGAGCCGAGAAAAGACAGCCTCATCTCTGCGGTCTCCCCGGTTGGGAAGACAGTGTTTAACCTTTGGTTAAAATGTTAAAATGTTTTTTTTGTTTTTATTATTTTTCCTGTTTTTGTTCTACTGTGACAACATTCTTGGAATACAGAACCAATAGAACAGAAACATTTGTTTTGTTCTTGTTTAAATAAACATGTACACGAGATAAGTATGTTGTATAATTGAAAATAAGTCCGTTTGTTGGGATAAATCCCATTCTTAAGATAATTTTCCGCATAGTGACTTGATTTCTGTCTCAAATAAAGATTGAATGACATATGGACTGTCCAATATGTTAAATAGTTGTTTTTGTCTGGTGAGTTCAGTTTCACAAGGCCATCCACCACAAAACTAGGGCATTACCCAACATTTATAAAACCGATATGCAGCTGATATGATAAAAAGTTTTAAGTACGGGCGCCAAAAGATAAACAATAAACAAACAAATAGACATGACCATGATAACAAAGTCAACATTCCAAAACACAAGTAGTTACATTTAACTTGTCAAAGAATCAGTATCTTTTGAAGTGCAATATGCAGATAGTGCAACCAGTTTTTATCCTTGTTTGTTGCAGTCCTTTGATAAATATGTCCTTTTTATGTCAAAGACTATCATAACACGTCATTCACTTATGTGATTAGAAAATTTAAAAAATGCCTGTCGCGTAGATAATATCTACCTCCGAGTAGTTTTTAATTTTTTTTCCTGTAAATAGTTCGATTATGTAACATTCACTAATTCTATATTTAATATGCATTACATAATTGTCATCCACACGTTTCGTTACGCACTGTGTTAGCATATCAAGAGGTTAAAATGAATACAAATAATTCGATTTCCTATAGTCCATTAATCAGTGATGATTGAATTTTATTTCAAAAACATAACTCAAGTCCTTGAAGTTAGGAGGGCCAAGAGAGGAGCTTATTTTCGATAATGTTAAAAATTAAATATAACTTGTTTCTCTTTCATTCGCACAATTAACAGGCAGTGATCGATAATTCATTGTTAAAGATGTAAGAGAGATATGCATTGTTTCAATGTATGTATAAACAATTTTTAAATTGTAAAAAAAAAATATTTTATGTAATTGAAATGTTTCAAAACCCAAAACGTTTGGATGCTAGTGTATGAGTAATAATGACAGTGTTTCGAAATAAACTTTATATATATATTTAAAATAACATTTTTAATATCGCATTTTGAAGAAAATTACCCATCTCTCTCTTAGCTCTCCTGATCAACGTTCTTTCCATGCTAATCAGTTGACACTTTGCTGATATAGCTAAATATATCCTTATATCTGATGCCAAAGATTGTATTGATTAAACATCGTAGTTCTGTGATGTAAGGAAAGAAACATTGCTTCAAATAAGGAATATCCATGTCGTTTCGAGGTTTGTATAAACAATCTTGTACGTGTATGTTCTTGGTAAGAATTATTTCATTTTGATTTGACAAATACTTGTAACATTGGTGGCACTGGCGGTGGCCTTGTTGAAGAAGGCATCTCATTGTCTGCGAGCTTTTGTGTTCTATTACAGGGTCACGTGTTAGAGGCCCTATATGCTAATTGTCACGAATCGTGTGATTTTGTTGGGTACTCAAGATTTATTTTACCAGTACTAACTATTATGATAACAGCTGTTAAGGAGACCTACATCTGGAACCCACCAACAGACTGGAAACGAGCAAAAGAAATCTTATATACAAAAAAGGCGACAGGTACAACCCCACCAACTACAGACCAATCTCACTCACATGTATCACATGTAAACTCATGGAACATATCATTACAAGCGCAACAATGTCACACCTGGAGAACAACAATATACTATACGACCTACAACACGGCTTTAGATCCTTCAGGTCCTGCGAGACACAGCTCGCCACATTAATACACGACCTAGCACAAAATAACAACAGCAACAAACAGACAGACATCATCATCATGGCCTTTGCCAAAGCATTTGACAAAGTCCCTTACAAACGCCTACAGTACAAACTAAAATATTATGGCATAACAGGAAACACGCATGCATGGATAACATACTTCCTCTCACTACGCACCCAAACAGTCGTTCTTGAGGGCAAACAATCAGACATTTCGCAGTTCATTCGATATGTTAGGTCTTGCTCTGATGATCGTGATTTTCGTGATCGATGTCGACTGCTGACAAAAAACTTACAACTCAGGGATTCGAGAGATGCAGGTTGATCAGAACCATAGGCAAGTTTTATGGTCGCCATCTTTGTCTATTTGAAAATATTCTGTATCTTTCTGTAATATGAAGATGGGTGTTTTTGAGTATGCGTATAAGTATGTTTACTTATGATTGGCAATGACTCGGTTCTCATGTCGAGGACTTGATGTTAACTTGGATGTGACCAAGATTTACATGGCGAGTGTCGTCGATGAAGCCAGAGACGCTTACTCTTCCGGAACCCCAGGTCTTATGCTTTTGTACTTTTACAGGGGTTTCAATGAAGATCTTTCATTTTTTCATATTTTTCTCCTAGTTTAATCGATTTTGAGTTCGTATTGTGATTGCTTACGCTTCGGTATTCTCTATTTTTCGTACATATCGTTCATAAGTTCCTTTTACTTTTTTTTCATCTTATCAAGTCATTCGCATGTCAACTGTATTTTGTATTTTCGTACATATCGATCATGAGTTTCCTTTTTCCTTGTTTTTTTCATCTTATCAAGTCATTCACATGTCAGTTGTATTTGAATAAGGAGTAGCTGTTCATTTGTTCGCTGTTCAAGGTCTTATGAAGAGCATGGAGGGACGTCGAAAGATAACGTAGGGAAATAGAAAAACATGTACTTTGTTTGGGTTAAAATAAGACGGCTGTCTTTCTGGGTTTTTTTGGAAATTATCAAAAATCTAAACAAATATGAAATTGGTGAAACTACACCCGCTTCTGTAGACATATGGGGTCATATTTGCGGTCAGTAGGATAAAGTGGCCCTATTCCCTCGTGTACACTGTTTGGGAACGAAACCGGATATAGGTACCAGTTGAAGCGAGAATGTGGTTTACACTTGTAGACAGGGGGTAGAATTATCCGATATTTATCGAGTTTAATGTTGTTGTATATAGTTGAATTTTTGTATTTCCGAAGAATCAAACCGCTGATGAATAGTCAAAGTTGTAATGTTATTGGCATATTTAAGTTACTGCAAATGTAAACGTGCCAGCAGGTACAGCCGATGCTAACTTTGGAACGTCCAAACGCAACATTTAACTGATTTTAAATCACAAAATTCGAGCCAGACAGTTCAATATGGAAGTGCAAAGCCTCACCTATATGCAACAGTATTAAACATAAACATCAGATAAATTTACCCCTGTCAACAGTTCAAACCAAGTTCTCGCTCCAACTGGTACCTACATCCTGTTTCGTTCCCATACAGTGTTACATGAGGGGTAAGAATATTGCCACTTTATCATATACAGTGATGAAAAGATCGCAGGTTGCATGGAAATTTCAAATTTATAAATAACGTGTTATATGATTTATGGATACATGTTAAAAACAAATCGGTCAAGAGTGTTTCGTATTATGCACCAGGGCACCTGCCAGCAGAGTTTACTAACGTCATTGAAGGGATATACTTTTAACAATTATGGAGTAGAAACATTTATTAGACGTAAATGCACAACACTAACTGAGATATCACCACAATGCATTGCCACAGGAAAAAACCTACTTAATTTTAACTTATTTTTAAAACACAATGTTATCACTGTTGCGACCAGTTTTATACGTATCTTGTTGTGAATAAAAGAAACAGCTTTGATACATGAAAGAAAAATGTGTTTCATCCTTTCAGTTTCACCTTATTCTAACATTAGACTGATCAAAATCTTTAAATCCCTGATTTCATATCCCTGATGCGGAACATTAACAAAAATCGAGCACGAGGCGGACTAGCGACCATAAATACCATAATACACTTGAATGTTTAAATAATTGAAAGCAGAGGATTGCTGTTGTATTACTACTTCACACAGAAGACGCTTACTCTTCCGGAACACCTGGTCTTATTCTCTTATACTTTTACAAGAGTCTCCATGTAAATCTTTCCTTTGTTCATATTTTGCCCCTGGTTAAATCGAATTCGAGTTTGGATAATGATTTTGTTAACGCTTCGGTATTCTCTTATTTATTTTCACTCTAACAGTGGACCAAGGTTGCATGGCCATTGTCATTTTACAGCACTTTATCCCACAAAGCTTGATTATGTAAGAAAAGGATCTAAGGAAATATATAGAGAATACATGGTAAGCTGTATTTTGGCGAGGGTTAGAAAGCCTTTTGTCTCTCTAACCCTCGCCAAAATACAGGTTATATTTAAAGACACTGATCATGTATTTAATTTATCCAGCAACAATAATCAAAATTTAAAAAGGTGAAGCCAGAGATATCAAATATATTTGGGATATATTTGTCGAAAACTTCTTTCTGTTCAAATGCCATCGTCTGGCGTATGAAAATGTGCGATTGTCTGTCAAAGTGAAACTCAATCTGATTAAAATCATATCTTGATCTCCGCGCCGTTCCGTAAACTTTTCTCTGCTGCGTTAAGATCTGAGATAATCCCATAGAGGGTCATGTCCCAATGACCTTTCGCATTAGCCAATGAAATTACTACTGTGACGAAATGGCTTGCTGCAAGATGACAGGTCGTTGGAAAATTATTTTAGTGTTAAGTAAAGAGGCGACAAAGGTCATCTGGAGGTGACCTCTTATGGGATGTTGTCAGATCCTTGTAAAACGGAGTGAGAACAAGGATCTGTATTTTAATCAGATTGAGTGAAACTAGATGCGTACGCCTTGAAGTAATCCTCGAGATAATATAGTTACTAACTAATCATGTGATTAGCATTATTTGTTTAACTTAGTGTAATGCAATATATGCATCGTATTGCGACACCTCAAACTTTACGACATAAGGGTGATGCGGGTCCGTTCATTTTATATGGAGACCAAAGTCAAAGTGCTGGTCGCTAATTCAAATTCATGCATGTGCTTAAATACAGCTGTTTCCCGTCACTGCCGAATACAACGAAAATATATGTGGCAGGTGTATTCCGACAACGGCAGCTCAGTTGCAGGATTATGGGTACCTCGGTTAGGTTATCATTGCCTTAAATCGCCTTAGATATGTCCATAGCCCCACGTGTGGTATTTAACGTTAGTGCATGTGTCCGAAAGAAACAAAGGGCTACTGTCGCCTTAATGTAGAAAGATAACATTGAAGCTGATTTCTTAACAATATCTGTCATTGACTGTCAATACCTTCTTTTTATCTTGTTAGGTCATTCTGAATACGGGCGATCTTGTAAAAACGGTAAATATATATATTGTGTCATTGTATCAACCTGGGTGAATAAGATTTTATGAATCTAAGTCATGTATCCAATCTTTGGGAAAGATTACTATTGGTACATTTCAGTGTCACGTTGTGTTGGGGATTTTTTTTTTTGAGTGGGGGGAGGCTTAATGCTTTAATAAGCTGCTTGTCATACATAGAGAATATCCAACAGTATATTCAGTAATATCGAGAAATATTTAGAGAATACCGAAGCGTTACTGAAATCAAAATCCGAACCCAAGATCGATTTAACTATGTGCAAAATATGAAGAAAGGAAATATCCAACTGGAGAACCTTGTGAAAGTACTAGTTAATAAGACCAGGTGTTCTGGAAGAATACGTGTCTTCTGCATCATCGACGACACCCGCCATGTAAATCTTGGTCACATCTAAGTTAACATCAATCCTCAAAATGAGAACCGAGTCACCATTGTCATTCACAACAAGTAAGCACACTAATAAGCAAACTCAAAAACGTCCGTCTTCATATTTTACCTGTGCCGTAAGTTTGTTCGTCAGCAGCTCGCGGAAATCGTGATATTCAGAACAGGATAAACGGAAACTAACGGATGATATTGCTCTGTGTTGACGATTGGCATGTTTATTCGAAAAAGATAGAATAGGAGTTGTCATTCATACTTTTAACTGTGTTGTGTTTATGGTACCATTTGTATATTCTAATAATCGTTGATTATTTAAAGATAAACCGTACGTCTCTGTTACGATATTGTTTTTCATGTCAGCTTTGCGTCTCGTAAAGGATATATGCAAAGTCGCGCAGAACGTGGAATCAAAGGTCTTAAAAAACAAACAACAAACAGAGAAAAATATTTCAATAAAAGTAACAACTAAACACGTGCATCTATAACATAGAAACCAAACATAAACACAGCATTTACCTTTCTCTGCCATGTCTAGAGTCCAGCAACACAAGAACAACATCAGTGAAAATTGCAATTCCCATCTATCCGAGTCTCTCAGTATTACTTAAAACAGATTATATTATGTTGTGTTTAACGTTAATTAAGTTGGCGCATTCTTTTATCATTAAAAGAATCTAAAAGAAGTCATAACATCTTTATTATTTTATAAATCACTAAATATTAAAGAATAGATTTGAAATAAATTAATTTTTATGTGTGGCAAATCCGACTTAAAGTATGCTTGTCAATTATTATACTATTTGATAGTTATAGTCACATTCTTAAAATACAATGATTAAATTTCGAGGACATCAATCTCAAGATGGTGCTGCAGAAAGGGTTGGCATAACTATTAAATTATGGGATCATGAAGTTGGTTTCAAGTTTCTAGTTCCGTTTAAGAAAAACGGAAAAAGGATCCTGACCCTAGTTTCGTTTTTTTATAAACGGAACTGAAAAACATACCATATAATTCTTTAACACAAACGGAACTGGGGACTAGACCCTAGTTTCGTTTAAAATAGACGTATATGGTTTGATTTCCTTGTCGACTTGGTAAAATAAATACATACGATAATCACATTTATAATTAAATCAAACTAGACAAACAATACGAATATTACAGCCATCAAAAGGATTTCTGTTATACGGAACTGACATCCAAACTCTAGTTACATTTTACCTCAAACGGAACTGGGAACAAGAACCTGGTTTTTTGTCTTACCTCACAAGAAATAAGACGATCATAGTCATATCCAATCTATAATCAAGCACCGAAACTACAGCATATCAGATACAATTCAGACTTTCAAAGCCTCTCTAAATGATTTTTTGTTAAACAGACCTGACATCAGAATTCCAATTACATTTTACCCTAAATTGAACTGGACACCAGAGCCAAATTACGTTTAAGTTAAACATATACAATGTACGGTTGTTTTCCCTATCTTCCTCACAAAACAAAAAAGTACTACGATCATAGCGATAACCGAATCAAGGACAGGAATCAAATCTACAACCGTTTAGAAACAAATTCAGAATTCTATTGCCTCTATAAACAGATTTAACTTTGGTTACGTTTTACCTTAAATGGAACTAGGGTCTAGTTCTAAAACGAAATATCTGAACTATGTATGAACATGTTGTTGTCAAAGATATTCGAAAGATCGAGGGCCCGGAAAATAAGTTAGCGAGGTACAAACATCCCCTGATGTTTACTCTACGATGTAAGGACTTCGAAATAACGCTTTCAAGTCTCAATTTTAGAAGCTCGATTAATACATCAACGCCATTATTGAACAAAGATCTATTGAGAAAGAGAAAACGCGTTTTCAACACCAAACGTGATCCATTGTATAGCGAGAAAACACTACACACCACTATGTTTACCGGGCGCTTATCGAATGACACACACGGGGATATGAACGCGTATATGAAGTGCATAAGGAAGAGTGCGTTCGACGAAAAAACGCCACTTGAGGAAGAAGTTGAAACGTATGACGGAGAGATGTAAATATAGCGTGAATTGGGAATTGAATGAAACCATGATATATATATGCGGGTTATTAATATCTCTAAGAGACAGCTTACAGATTGCAACAAAACACTACTAGCCAAGGGGTTTGAATTATGCCATCGTCCCTGACAAAATTCCAGTTGGTGATTTTATTGTAGCCATATACCAGGCGTGTAAGACATTGAGTTACGCCGAGGCTGATTAACTACGTCACAAGTGACTGGTGTCGTGTGACCTAGTCGATCGTATATGCTGTAATTCCTACTGAACTTGAGATTAAAGGCAAAACAGACTCTTTCACATCAGCTTCTTATCTCGATAGTTACGTAAACTATGACCAACATGGGCAGCTTAATACTAAGCTGTATGAACAACGGACGATTTAGTTTTTTCCGATCGTAAACTTTCCTATTCCTGATAGTAACATTCCTGCGTCTCCATCTTATTTGGGTTAACATGTCGCAGTTGATTCGTTATTCTAGGGTTTGCTCGGAATATCGAGGTATTCAAGAGACCGCCATGTTAAGCTTGACCACATCCAAATTAACATTAAGTCCTCGAAGTGAGAACCGAGTCATCATTCTCAATCACAACAAAAAGCAAACTAATGTGCATTTTCAAAAAACTTCCATCTTCATATCACACAAATATACAAAATATTTCACAATGAGACAAAAATGGTGACCATAAAACTTCCTGATATTTCTGATCAACCTGCATCTCTCAAGTCCTGGTGTAGTAAGTTTGTTTGTCTGTAGTCGACACCTTTCACGAAAATCTCGACATTCAACTGCGACATGTTAACACCATAGGTTGAAGAAGCAGGGATGCTACTATTTAAAAATTGTAAGTTTACGATCTGAAAATTAAAATCGTCACGTTTATTGAATAGCTTTGCTTCGACTCTTCTGCTTCAATATTAGTCTGTAAATTTTCAAATCCCACCTCCATTGACGAGTCATTGAATGACGGCAGTTTAATTCATTGTATCTCTACTAAATTTAAAAGGTGCAGCATGTGTGTGTGTGTTTTGCGTCATCTTTCAGGATACAAGGTGGTTGGCTTTGCTGGTGGATTTTTTTCTTTTTGGTTATGTAAGAAGGGTCAATATAATCGAACTCTATGTATACTCGAAATAATCAATGGACAATACCAAGTTATTCTACCAGATATATCGCAATAATGTTAACTTCCAGTACCCACATAGAAAGAGTGTCTCTGTAACATATGTAACGATTCTATGTAGACCATGTATTTCATATTTCATATTGTTCCGATAGGATAGCCTTCATTGCATACAAGAATACAGCTTATCTCTAAATGAGACCAAGTTGGCGATCATAAAACTTGCTCATGATCTTCATCAGAACAAATATTTCGAATCCTTATTTCGTTATTTCGTTCATTAGCAGCCTACATCTATTACGAAAATCATGTTTATAAAATGTATCTTAATTAAGGCATAGCATCAAGTCCTAGAATAACGAAGAATCTGCGACATTAAAACGCCATATCTTGGAGTGTCAGGGATGTTACTATATATTGTATGTGTCAAGAAAGGGACTGTTCACGGTCGGAAAACTCCTTTTGACTGCTATTCAATTAGCGAATATCCATTGAAAACTCCAGGTTATAAACAACTATTTCGAAATGACAACAGGCTACTGCTGGTTTTTCCTTCGCAGTTTAGCAAGATGATAAACTAGCTACAGTATTTCCTTAATACCTTGACTATCAAAAATCAATCAAGCATTATAATTCTGTACATATATATAAACAACTGAATGCTGACAATGCATTCACGATTAATTGTCACTGTCTGTCTATAAAATAAGCAATGACTTCCTCGTATTTGAACATTTGGGCGCGTCGTTTTTATGTGAGGAAATACAGCCATTACCATCGCATTGAGGTAAATGAAAAAGAAAATAAAAAAAATTCACATCCGAAAAATTGATTAATTTGTTATAGCCTTATAGACTGTGAACGGTGTAAACACCATATGTCGTTTCAAAAGGTTCCTCCCACTTCTATATTGCACAACTACATTATGAATACCAATACCTGAATGATCAACGATTTAAAAGGCAGTGCACAACCTATTAGGGGGCGTGTCGTTATCTGTACCTGATATAAATGACACGATTCACGACTTCCGTGCGCATTATCTGCGGCTTCCCGACATACGTTGTAGTGTTGTTTTCGCCTCTCTAAAGGTAAGATTTCATATCTAAGCATTGTTTATCAATATACTGGAGAAAGGCAGGCTAGAAGAGTTAACGTCGTACATGTGTTAAGTGTCAAACTTATATAGAAAGATCGTAACAGTATTGGCAATGTGTTGTCAAATTTTAGGAGCATTCCGCTCTCAATACTCTTGTGGATATTTTATATATTTGTTGTCTCGATAAAGGGGTTGGTTGCTCCAAACACATCGACAGCTACTTGCCTAATGCGTTAAAATAGTTTCCTTGTCCCACATGCTTGTTCTTAGTTGTTCGTGGCCTGAGAACATACGTTTGATTCCGTTATGGTACATAACTTCCAATAACACATGCAAGCAGTGTGATTTTAATTCAATATCTGTTTGGTAAATCTGCCATGTATTTTTCTATTTACTACATGCGAACTTGCTGATATATTATAGATAAGGGAATGATATTATAACATTGAAGGTGGTGGTCTTTTATGTCATTTACATAAGCGAGACAAATAGGTAAATACCGAAAAAACACGGAACTATCTTTTGAAACGGACGCAAGATAGGGAACATGTCGCTTTCTTAATGAAGTGTTGTTATTGTTTTTGTTCTTTTGTTCTATTCATCTAATTTTTATTTTTACAGATAAAAGTATTCAGGATTGAGGTTCAACAAGCAATTGAAAATCTCAATTTCAACACTCTAATAAATCATATTGAAAATTCAGTTTTAAAAATGGTGTTGTATACTGTAGTAGTTAGCCATTTATAAACTTCGTTAAGAATAAGACACTACATTCAAACTATAATGCAAGTCGACGATAACACTATACTAGTAACATTTAATCACATTTTAGAAAAAAGGACAGAAGGCTTGATATAATCTCTAAACATTTAAGCATTGATGACAAATTTGTTTAATTTAATTGGGGTATGAAAAAAATTGTTTGCAAAAGCGTAATGGATTCTTACAAAAGTTTGCAAGTAAATTGTTTTTCATAACCCTATGTATCTAAACAATAATTGACTTCAACGCTTACAATTAATTTTTTTTACTTATTTTCAAATGTAAAACATGTTTATGTACAATGTGACTGATCTAACATCGGACTCTTTCTTACAAATCAATATGTAACGTCAATTGCCGAATTGTGACGTCACATATTTCGCGCCATTTTCGGACTTGTTTTCATAGAGGTATGAAAAAAAAATTCAACAAATCAGCAAACCCCATTCTGCATACACTCAACATAAAAATCAATTACAATTCGATGTTTATAAGCAAAATTAGGGAATACCGAACATCAACAAATTACATGACAATTTGTGAACTTCGAAGAAATGCCAACTATCGTTGTTTCCAAAATGTCTAGCATATTCATTACAGCATCAAATGTTAAGACATATATATAAACATTTATTTATACGATTGAACCTGTTCATAAAACACTCGCACATTTCGCTATTATTTTATGCGTATGTCTGTAGCAAATTATAAATCGGATGTATAAAGCTGTTTATCATTAGGCTAACGAGTGATAGGATTCACGATATATTTATGAAATAGTTACTTGATTTATAATATTGCTATTTGAAAATAAAATTAAGATAAGGAAGTTGTGCGTTTGTGGGATATTGATGGAAAGGCTTTTGGACGTTCGATCGAATACAGCATATATAAACTTGAGTACTAATCTTTGCCACATGTATAACATAACCATTACAAATGTAAGTAGGATTACCTGCTTTATTTAGTCATTACGGCAAACGCTTATCCTTATGTGTTTGCGTTCTAGATAAGCCTTCAAGATGGGAATTGCCAGGCAATCCCTGTATGTTCTTGCATTGGCCATAATGATTCTGCAAAGTGCTGCTAATTCAGGTGATGCTGACCCAAATGCTGCTGACACAACAAGCGTAACTAATTTTGGTAAGTGAGGATATCATGGTTTTGACCTTCAGTAGGTTGCTAGATCTCCGACTGGTCTTTTTGGATTCTCGACAATTTACAAACAAACTTAGGGAATGATAACATTCGTTTGGACTAGAGTATAAGTTCAGGCCTATATTTCTCAACAGTACAACAACGCTGTTAAGGATCTCCTCTTGTGAAAAGTTAAAACTTTCTGACGACTAACTTTTTTTCTTATATGCACTTTTGGAAAAGGGAGTTCATAACATAGCAGAAAATGCAAAAAGAAGTATATTGTAATGAATTCGTTATTATGCTATACTCGGTCAAAAATATCAAAATGAGCAAAACACGTAACTTATGCGAAAAATGCTGTTTTGGCCAATTGCAGGACAGTTTCATTCAATATCTTCCAGATTTGTGATTAGATATGTATGAATGTTTGCAGACATGACAATAATAGTGTTTACTTATTAATAACGGAACAAAATAATCTTTTAATCATTCTTTTAGTTTAAAAAATAAATTCTAGATACCCCTACCCCTTATTTCTTATTGAGAAAATCCTCCATTTTTCGTCATTTTCTGCAGATTTAATGCTTTATAAAAAGGTATATAACAGATTAAAAGAAAATGGGTTTCTGATTCTAAAGCAGTCATAAAAACAGAGGAATTGGGGAAGCGGTCTTGTTTTGTCCCATTATCAAATTAAAAAAGTGTTACAATTCTTGAGTCAAAAATGAAAAACGCTTCAATTACACTAAACATCCTACAAACAAACCACAAATTTAAATCAAAATCTTTGTTGCATAATCGATTGCTTTATAAGAAACATAACAACGTTGTACAGCAAAAATGAATTTGCTGTTATGAAACATGGCGACACACTGACGATTTTAAATTATCAATCAAGCACAAAAGCCATGAAATTTTCGCCTTTCGGGAAGTGGAAATTATGAACAGAAATACTTATTCTCAAAATTGCAGCCATAATGGTCATTTTTTTTAACTTTATCTAAAAAAACTTCTACAAATAATAAGAATCCGGTTTTTTGCTATTTGAGATTTGAACGTGATTTAAAACTTTCTTTTTTTTTTTTAATTTTTATTTTCATTTTTTTTACAAAACACAAAACACATATAATACTGTACACCATGGCTGTCAATCAATTAATACTATATTATAATATAATATATATATATATAATCATCAAATGATCCTCATCATCACCATCATCAAATGATCACATCATCAATATCGTATGATCATCACAATCATCACCGCCATTATCATCATATGATCATATCCTCATCGTCATAATCATCATCATTTGAGTTGTCATTATCAGCATCATATATACATCGTCACACAATCATCATCATCATCATCATCACCACCATCATCATCATCATATGATCGTATAACCATCAACAAAATCATCATATTATCATCATCATTATCATCATCACTATAATCATATGATCATATTATCATCATCATTATCATAATACATGTAATCATCATTATCATCATAATGATCATATCACTATTATAATCATTATCAACATCGTCATCATCACCAAATACATCATCATAATCACCACAGTAGTAATTAACAACCATCATTATCATTGTCAAACACTATTCTGCAAATCACCATGTACGAGACACCGACACGAGAGCAATACATATAATATACGTCATCAAAACAAACTTGAGCATTATACAGTACACAGATACAAAACACTTCAGAAGGAGTGGGGGGGGGGGGGGCAATCCTAGGTCGGAGTTTATTGTGAATAGCATCAAGTAAATTAACATACATCAAATATGTATATTTAAAAAAAAAATATGATTATCTAAATTTACTGAGAGGGAGTACAATGACTGTTTAAAACAAAACGTTATATATGCAACCAGTTTTCTATGTAATGGTTTAGCTCATCCTTTTTTAAGAATTTACCTTGTTTTTTTATAAGTATCTTTTGTGCTGAAATCAGTTTCTAAACATTTTGTTTTGTAAATGTATTGTTTTATAGTCAGTATAATGATGTTTTCTATATGATTGTCAGTGTGTTTACCAAAAATAAATTCCAATTTAGTGAATGTCAAATTGAGATATGTAGCTATAATAATTGTTTTAAGCTCGTTAATTAGCCTTTCAACTTTTCCACAATCCCACAGTATATGTTCAATTATTTTAGGGTGAATTGTACAGAATGAGCAAAGGTTATTGCGTAATTTACAAATTTTGAATAAAAATGTATTTGTAGTGAGGATTCTGTGATTTATTCTATACTCTAGCCACTGTAGATTAGAGTTAGAGGTGGTCTTAAAAGGACATTGGTATATTTCATTCCATGTTTTATCATCTATGTTAATGTTTGAATTCCAATTTTTTAAAATTAGGTTCTACATTATTGTTAATTAATATTAAAAAGATATCATGTTCCCCTTTCTTATTCTTCAGTATTAACCTAAGATTGATAGGTATATTTTGGAAAACAATGGCTTTTTCTGAGTTAAACACTTGTTGGGTTTTTTTTAATATAAAATTGTTCAGCTTTTTTAGGCCCTGGTTAGTCAAGAAACTAGTTTTAATACTATATTTTTCCTGAAATTCTTTAAACTGGTAAAATGTTCCATCTTCTCTAATAATGTTGTAAATGAATTGTACTCCCTTTTTGAACCATGAACTTTTAAAAGTATAACTGTTGTCAATTTTAATTTCACTATTAAACCATAAAGGGTTCTCCCTTATATTGGTATTTTATATATTGCTAGAGCTAATAGTATTGTACCATGATTCTATAACATCTTTCCAAAAGAGGTTATTACAATGTTTTGATATTGATTTTAATTTTGCAAGTCCACAGTTAGCTAAAATTTGTTTATCGAACAATGTGTCTAAAATAGAAGCCCAATTTCCTTCTGCTCTATATAACCTTCTATTCCATGTTACTTTAAGTGATGTTATATATGATTTTAAATGTATCATATTCAGTCCTCATTCTTCGTAACCTTTAATTATCAAATTTCTTTTTACTTCATCTGGTTTAAAATTCCATAGAAATTCGTATAAACTACTATTGATCTTTCTTACATATGTTTCATCAGGGTTTGGGAGTGCTATAAACAAATGGTTAAACTGTGCTATAAGAAGTGTTTTAATAACTGCTATTTTACCAATTGGTGTAAGTATTCGCCTATAAGAAGTTTTTTATCAAAATTGAGTTTTGTAATTTTGTGTAAATCTACATCAAAGTGTAATCTTAATAAAGTTAACATTGTACTTCCCAACTGTAAAATAAAATCTGTTGCAAAAGTGGTATCACTATACATCTTACTGCCAATCGATACGACCATCAACATTACTAGAGAAGATGGAACATTTTACCAGTTTAAAGTTTAAAGTTGATAAGTTCCCCCCTATGTTTACTGCTGAGTTAATATTATGTTGAAATAATTTTATCCATTTTATCATAGTCTGACCAAATTAGTGTATTCTAGGGTTTTTGCTATACATTTCCAAGACACAAAATCAAAAGCTTTTTCGAAATCAATAAGAAGTAAAAGTCCTGGAATATTATGGGCTTCTGTATATTGCATAACATCATATATTAAACGAGTATTTCCCCCTATATATCTTCCAGTGATTAAAACTTCACAAGAGCAGATCCTCAAAAACACTGTTGCATAATGTATAGATTTGTATATCACTGGGACAAGCTTAACAATATCATCTGTTAATTAATCATTTAACTGCTTTCAGTTTGCATTCATAGGCAATTTGATTTCCTCATGAACAAATCAATTGCACTGTTTATTAATCAAATTTAGCTAAAATAATGTATCTATCGTGTATGCTTGTTCAATGAAAAGAACAACCATCACACAGGGGGAGTCAGTGGTATCCAACGTAACAATTATGACGTCATAATAATGATGACCTCAACAATTAGTCAATGGTATTCATGGATTTATAGATGCCAACTGGATTCGGTAGAGTCATATAGTGTCAATGTCCTGCAATGGTAGTTATTGCGTCGTAATTCAGTAAGTAGTGCGTCCGTTCAAACGGTAAAATTAAGCAGTCTATAATTGGCAACTCTTTTAAATAATGCATTCATGAAAAATAAGCAACTCTCTTCCTGCTCTATCTCTTTGTTTGCTTTTTTTAATTTTATTTTTAATTTAGTTTTACATTGATCGATTGGCTACACAGCAATAAAATATCAAGGGAAATGAATTTGTTTGAATGATTTATATATTTATATGCGTTCCCCTAAAAAGATCAATTAGTATTTTTTTGTAACTATGGTACATCAAGAGGAGAATTGTTAACATTGTTGTTTATTTGAAATCCAATCAAACGCATGGTTAAGAAACAATTACGGCTAAGCATCCAATGAGACATCAAGGGTTTTGTTCTTGGGCGTGCGTTTTAAGATATATTAAAAGATAATATCAAAACTATGTCGTGAGGTTATGTAATCTGATGACACAAAACAACGGTGCTGTACCATTACGTTGTCACATCGTTTTTGTGTTGATATAAAATGGCATTGTTTAAATTTGTAGCATGCAACACACTTGGAGTGATGACATTGACAGTGCCAGATTGGGTAAATTATGTACAGGTAATATGTACAGCTAATGGAACACCAACGCCATCAGCAGGTACTACTGTACCACCAGGCACTGCTACTCTAAACGTTACCCGTCACCAGGTCACAATTGAAAATTGTGAAAAGGTTCGTTAAGTTTAACTTGCTACGACATGACTATGGCTATTGTCATAGATATATAATTATAAGTAAAACACACAGCAAATAAATCTTAATGATTTGATTTATCCATATAATGTTTCAGATTTGTGATAATGATAATCCATAAACATTGTTCTTTCATTTTAAATATATGGTACTATTTTTAAATATTGATTTCGTAGATCTGTTTTGATGAACCGATATAAATTAAACCTTCATAAGTCTTGTTAATATTTAAAAAAACGCAAATGTTGAATGTAATAAACAAAAAAAACTTTAAGTTGAATCAAAGTCGTAATAGGTGACAGTACAACACATATTCAACATAGAGGTGGACTATATTACAATGGGGGGGGGGGGGGGGGATAAGATATAAACATTTCGACAAGCTTATATTCTAACTAATGGTTATATTAGGGATTCATTTAAACGGTTGTTTGCATATTAATTTTATTTCAGGACAGTAATGCTACACTTGTGATGTTAGCCATACCACCTACTCTAGCTCCTACTCCGTCTTTTATAAGCACGAGCGAGAAATCAGCGCAGGTGATTCTAATATGTGCAGCAAACGCAGACGGTCATTGGACAAAAACAGTACAGTTTCAGATCATCGGGTATGATTCGATGCTTATTTGCGAAATAATTTGTTTGGATACTACCTAATATCATGTATGCATGTAAAGATGAAATGTTATGTTACAGTGTAATAGTATTCAATATTAATGATTCTTTGCTATATTTACATTTTTGCAAGATACTTTTTACATCATAACACCATGATCTAAATGCTTTACATTTAATTAAGCATTAAACTTCATTCTGCTTCGAGTTATAGGCGATATGAACGCCCATTGCATTAAATTAGCGGTCCATGAATGCTTTCTCCTGGAACGGCGACCCGAAATATAGTCCGTGAAAAACAGCTACTGTACAAGGATTTATGAAAATGCTGAATCTTTTCTCTTTCTTTTGCACTGTTCTGTCTAAGGGTGTTTTAAAATAACACTTGAAATAATTGTCGTCGTTATAAATAACAAGTATATATGGCGTCATACTTCGTAGGCATGTCCACTGAATTTGAAAAATGAGTAAGATGGTCCGCCATGAAAAAGTTGTCAGCGCCGTTTGTTTGTTGCTGCGTTGCATAAGAACCCTAATGCATGTATGCTATATTTTGGTCGACTTCACTGCTGATGGGAGATACGAATCGTCTTTGTACATATAAATGTATGTACAAGGTGGCAGACTGTAGACAATACATTATTTCGGACGATATGACTACTGAAACAATACTGCACATTCCGAGAATGACGCGGGGACACCCTCTTACAGGGAGTGACTAAAAGCTTAAACTTGTAAGGACGACTCTTATTCAATGTTTAATTATGTTAATTCAATTTTACCCAATTATCGATTAACATGGAATAAATAAAGCAAATAAGCTGTCTATAGTTTCTTGTACAAACGAGAGTTCGGCGTGATATAGATTGTTTTTAACCATCATCTCACATTCATATTCAAAAGATAAGATAGATACATTTTATTTAAAGTCGGTGGGTATAAAAACAGATAACGAAAGCTTTGACCGACAAACATACATAAAGCATGACATACAAATAATAACAGGAAACATTAAGACATAGTGATGCACACACATACAAATGACATATAAAATAATGAAGTAGAGGGTTAAAAGGCAGATTGTACTATGTACTATGGAGATGAGAAAGTTATGTATGTGAAATGGCAGTAGGAGGTCGAGCTCTATTGAGGAATAAGACTAGGAAGAAGAGAATCTGAGCAATTGATGTATTATGGATGGGATTGATGTACATCTAGGTAGAAGCTATCTGAAGGCAGCACTTTTATAGGTTGTTCCGTTCACGGATGAGAGCAGGGATTTGAAGTGACTAAAGTTTGTTGTGGTTCTAAACTTTTCTGGTAGGTTGTTTTAAAGGCAAGCTGCTGCATATCTAAGGAAATTGAGGCCGTATATTGTTGTTTTGACTTGTGGTACATCTAATATGTCTGTGTATCTGAAGCTGTATTATCTCTGTTTTGTAGTGATTAAATCGTGGAGACATGGCGGGGTGGTTTTGTGTATGATTTTATATGTTTCTAAGGCCATTTGTCTAATTCTAAGTGTAGGTATTTGCGCTTTAGCCAGGAGATTGTCGTATGAGCTTGTGTAATAGTCATATATAAATCTGTGTGCCCTTAATTTGTATTTTCTCTATTTTCTTTGCATTCGTTTCTGAGCAGAAGTGCCATGAGAGTGGGCAGAAGTTGAAGTGTGACATGATGAAAGTGTGAGATTGTGATTTTGTTGAGGTGTTTTCTTAATCTTTAGAGTATATTTATTAGCTGTGAGGCTTTTTTGCAGATAGTTTTGATGTGGAGGTCGAAAGAAATTTTGAAATCAATATCCACACCAAGTAGTTTTACATCATCCTCACAGGGAATAGAAATGTCATCTATTTGGAAAGAAAGATTTTTAGAGTGTGTTTTTTACCTATAGCGATAGCTTGGAATTTGTCTGGGTTTGCCTACATTTTGTTGATATTTAACCAGTGTACAAGATGTTTGATGTCTTCTTCTAACGCTGATGTTAGGTGTTCTATGTTTGATGCTGCGTGTGAAAGAGTGTTGCCGTCAGCATAGTTGTAGAGTTTACAGTGTTACAGATATTGAATAGGAGGGGGTCGAGAATCGAGCCTTGTGGTACTCCTTTTGTGATGTTGCTCCAGCTGCTGAATGAGTCTTGAATTTGAGTTCGTTGTTTCAGAGGTTTTTCAACAGGTTTGACCGAGGATTCCGAAACACAATAGTTAGATAGTTTAGCAATAAGAATTTCATGAGGTAAACAGTCTAGTGCTTTAGAGAGGTCCATCAAAATAGCTGCTACATACTTGTTATCATCTTAATCTCTTTTTAAGTCTTCTTGGGTTGTAAAGTTTTGTATCCATACCCTTTCCTGAAAGCACATAAAAGATTATCAAAAATAAGGTCAAAATATTTACTGTGATGGTCAAAAAGTGTGCGTTCGTAGATCTATGAATTGGAGTATGCTGACTGGGCGGTAGTTGCTTTTATCTAATCTGTCCTTTTTCTTGTATATAGATGGACTTGTGCACGCTTAAGGTTGTCAGGGAAAATTCCAGAAGTAATGGTAGTGTTAACAAGTTTGGTTATGTGTGGAGTTAGAGAGTGTTGTCCTGCTTGGACTAGTTTTGCACTGATGTGATCTGTTCCTGGGTTTTTTTTTGTGTTTAGATGTGAGACAGTTTTGGAGATGTCGGATTCTTGGACTGCTGTGAAGTTAAACTGAGTGTTTTGTGCTATGTTATCTTTGATGTTGGGAACATATTCCTGCGCTACTACATGTACTACTTGTATTTAAAAATGGCAGACCATATAAACATCGGCGATACGGTGACAATTGACATGAAAGAAACAAGCATTGTTTACGAAATTGTTTCAAGGGTTTTACAAATTTGTTTAATGTAAAAGTGCCAGGAATTAATATTACCATTGAACTTGAACGCGATCGTATTGATAAAAGTCGCTGTTTCACAGACTCGGTCAGAACGGTCGACAAATTGCAATGCTTGGCACGGGGCCCAATCTAACAATCTGAGCGAAACATTCTACGATATGAAACTTTTGCATCAACATTTTGAAGTAACCTGAAGTCAATGGAATTAAACCAATTAACGATATCCAAGTTATGAAACTGTGTCCTTTGTTGTTAGGATTCTGTTAATTGGGGTCAGGAAAACGGATTATTCTAAATATGAACCAGCTAGTTTACGGGCGATGATAAAAAGTTTTGATCGACAATTACGTCGCAACAAATACGGTCACGCAATTGTTAACAATCCAATGTCTGCCCAAGTACGCAAGGTTATGAGAAGTAAGCAGCGTCAGTTGAAACGTGACGGAAAATGGAATCTAGCCTATTTATGTGATTCTATTAATGAC
Source organism: Mimachlamys varia (assembly GCA_947623455.1). Classification (NCBI taxonomy): domain Eukaryota; kingdom Metazoa; phylum Mollusca; class Bivalvia; order Pectinida; family Pectinidae; genus Mimachlamys; species Mimachlamys varia. The sequence continues at coordinate 34,207,645 of OX392545.1, forward strand.
ACTGAACTTGATATGTTGTTGAATTTCGTTGAATTCCTGTCAACTATTATCAAACAAACCTGACAGCTTATTACAAACTTGGTGGTTTATCGTACTGTACATTTCGGTCTCCGGGTTTCGGCGGCATATAGGGACATGTTTTGGGTGATGTAACTCTCGGAAAAGATGAGGACGGACATGATTTTATAGAATTTACAGAACGCCAAAACATAACAAGAACGGGAACCTGCTGTGATTGTTTGAACCACATGTGTATGAGGTGTGACATCACAAAAATGTGAAAGCTGTACAGTGTATAGTTTTCTGATAAACTTTAATGCCTAAACTATTACATGAATAATACATGTTTATTGTTTTATTTATATTTTCATTGCCTAAAAAACTGTTCATCATTAACATAAACAAATCTGGAACTACATTGAGTGCGCTTAACGACAATACTATGTTCTGAGTACTTTGGTGTTGAACTGAATAGAGTCATCTGATAACATAATTGTGTTTGAAGGGTTTTTTATCTAAATGTTTTGTGATAAATAATATCTTGAATTTATTAAACGAGTTAAATAAATTGATATGACACTTGCGTAAAGGCTCGAATCATATTAAAGAAAAACATGTCTTATCAATATATATTTTTTGCCATTAAGATGTGATACCTTTCTATGATTTTAACTGCAGACCGACTTTGCAAGGAGCATTGGTTGAAGAGACCCCTGAAGAGTTAACAGCGAAAATATTGACAACTGTCGATCCATATTCTAAAGCTGCAGAAGTGACACTTGGCGGCAGCTATATAATTGTGATCTCCGGTGATGGTACGTTGCTGAGTTAAATTTATCCTTAGGTTCAATATGTCTTCTAAATTATGTCATATTCACTGTTGAGGTTGTTGGTCAAATGCCTATGGAGATTTAATATAAGCGTCGCCCCTCACTTGAAATCCGAAAATATGATATTTATAAAAAGGTATGGATAAATTAATATTGAATAAGGAGAATTTAGTTTCAGAATTTATTCCATGAAACATTTGACCTCAATGCCTAACACATTTGTGGATGTTAAAGGCGATAAAACCCCCAGGACATTTACATGACACGATACTGTAACATTTATCATCATTGAGTATGGAAGAGAATAACAGCCATAATTATTTCTATGTTATAATTTACTTCTGGTTTTGAATCATGTTCTATGTACAGAATTTTTTTTTTTTACTCAATGATAATCTTGTTCTGTGTACAGTTTTATTAATTGACTAGTTAAAAATCTTGTATTTTGATCATTAGTATTATTTCAATCTCTGATAAATGTCTACTTACCATACTATGTACATTTGTGTTGGTGCACTCGTTTACAAATCTATTGCATGTCCAGGCCCATGCTATATGTATTGTACCGGCCGCAATTTCGTGTTGAAATTTCGAAACTTATGTGGATGATGCAGCACCCTTTGTGTTGTCTTAATGAAAACTAAACTTCTAGAATGGATTCTATAAATCACAAAAGCGGCCGCTTCAATCGTCATAATTTGTTTTAGGAAATACAATACAATGCTAACTCCGTCAAAACAAAACTTATTAAACAATTGTATAAGTATTTTTATCACAATATTTCAAATATTATTTTGATACTGAACATTTCAAGAGAGAACTTTTCGTTTTAGATTTATTAAGATTGTTGCAGAAAACATAAGATGTCATTATTAATGAATAAAATTACCCGTTTTGGACACATTGATCCACATCTATTGTTCATACTAACTTTCAACGAAAACATTTGATTCTAATTAAGCTTTGCTCATAACCGTGGGTCTTGAATTGTAGGCTACTCATATGAGTGGCTTCACATAATAATGATAAATATTGGTAACCTTGACCTTCGTCTGAAGTCCCATGGATGGAATTTGTTGAAAAAGCTAGATAATTCTTTTTAGGGTTGTAAATTAAAAGATTGAGTCAGCATTGTCATATAAATTTCATTATTTACCTCAATGGGTTAAATGAAGTAACATTTTGTAAACTGTCTAATACTGAGCGGTTAACTTCTGTCAGTTTCAATAATTATGACACTTTAAGTCAGTAAAACCCAACTTACTCCAACTCCTGAGTAATCGCTGGAGGATAACATGGTATTCGAGTAATCCAATGTTCGATCTTGATCGTCAATACAGATATGTAACATCTTGAGTGATAAAATTTAGCCATACGTACGTATTCTGAAACTGTACTTATGTTATTATTGCGTTTGTGGACGATCGCGACGAGTAATGGTAGTACTAAAAAGGGAACATTAATACAAATTTCGAACATTTAACTTCCACACGTAACCATACTATGTAAAGTTCATGGTCCCGTCCTGATAAATTAGATTTGCAGATTCACAAAAGAGGCAATCGGCAAAAATATATTTGAGAGAAAAACGAGCACTGGTTTATGGCATTAGTACTAATGGATCTAGCACAGAACAACGGACAGAAGTATTACTGCTATACATTGAAAGTTAACGGCACTGGTTCATGGTAGTCCTACTTTTCACTTAATATCGCTATATCTGTAACATGGTTTAACACAAAAATAGAATAACTTCCGTCAGCACAGCGGTTGGTGTGTTTGTGATTTTTCGCTAAAAAAATAGACATGTACAGTACAATTAAACATTTACGATATCGCAACAGGTATGTAACAATATAGCCGTTAATCCTGTAATTACCCAACGTCCTAATCAGACAACCATAGTGTGGTATATACAGATAGTTTGATTAGATCGAGGCATTTGAACAGCACGGAACAGTTGACAAATGATAGGATTAATGATATACTTATGAAGAGTTGGGTATAAATTATTTTTCGAGGAATGAGAATTATTCGAGGAATAACGGTACGACTAATCGGGAATTATTTTACATAGAATATTTACAAGCTCGGGCGGGACCGAATGAGGAGTATTCGAGTAAACCGGGTTCGAAAAAGTTGAGTTTTACTGCAGTTAAAAAATGATTTTTGGTAATTGAATTTCCTTTTTGAAATATAGATTCTTGTGAAAACCGTTCAAGTGATTACTTGTTTGAACTTTGGTGTCGCATGGACTTCGTTACGCAATGTATGCAACATGTGCACACATCCCAACAGTTCGCTTGTCCGCTTGACAGGTTTCTTTGTATCAAACGCAATCCAAACATTATATTTTGTATGCGATTAAATGAATTGGGACTCGGGTGAGGTTTATAGACCCTGTATACTTCAAAGATTGGTGTCAGTTGCTCTGCAATATACATTGGCACTACTTTTGTTGATAACGCGATTGAACAAACAGCTGATACTTTTCTGTCTAGAAGGTCGGGTTCATCAGCTACCATTGAAGGACTCACACATACGTTTGTAGTCCCTACTGAAAATTTGTTCCGGCTAAGTACAGTAATTCTGAATAATCTAAATAGGTAATTGTTGACATATTCTGCATTGAATGAAATCTATAGATATTTAACTTTACAAAAATGTATACGTTTGGTAGATTTTGATATGTGATGGCGGATTGAAATGGGGTCAAAAGTCAGAGGGTGTTCCCGTCCCATTTCACTGGTATGACATATGAATTTCTGGTTGTCCGAAGCAGACGCCCGTAGCGAGCTAAAATGCCAGGAAACTCCGGATAAAATGTCATTTGAAGTCTTTGCCATGTATGTATCTGTGAATCAAGGCAGTTGTCACTAGTGTTGAACTTGAAATATTAAAGTTACTAGCTCTAAAGCTTAGTAATAGCATATAGTAATTTTTTTTTTTGTTCTTTAAGAGAACTAGCCACGTGCTCAATGAACTCAACCTCTATAACATTTTCTGTGCTTCCGGATATTTATTTTTTCAAATACAAACACTATCATTAAGTGTAAGCACATTTTTTTAGTTTGTAGATATATTTAATTTGAAAAAAAAACTTCAAAATTAGTTAAAATCTGGCTAAACATGGCCCTGTGTTGAAACCTAAATTGTTGGACTAGCCCTTATACTCAGGTTTTAAATTAAAAGTTTTGTTCAATAACCTGTAATAATTTATATGAGTGTGTGTTAGTAGTACTTTGCTGATATATGTAGCAGGTTTTAGCATCTAACAGGGATCTAGTCTAGCACCCCCCCACCCCCCTTCCTAGTTCCAAATCTGCCAAATCATTCTCAGGCTTTCTTTATTCATACAAATTACAAACGTATATGAGTCATTATCAGAAAAGTACCAAATCGCTGTCCGTAACTTTGTCGTTTATTTCTGTGAATTCTACATAGAATAAAGTAAATGTTTTGCTAATACACCAACAATTAGAGATCTAGTAGTCACATTTTAAAAGACATAGACATGAAATTGTGCCAAATTTTTTTTTTTAACAATAATATTAGCCTTTCACCCAAAAATGGGTGTGTCCGATGGTAAATCCTCAATATTCAAGCTCATTTAAAAACATTTTTAATGGGGTATTATGCAAAATATGGGGATAGTTTTATTGATAATTACCAATTAAATTGATAAATAAGTACTTTTAGGCAAAAAGAAAATATTTAAAAGTTTTTTCAAGAAAATATTTACCTGTCCCATAACTTTTTGTCCTTGGTGTTACCATGAATATTTTGGTTCAATAAAGAGAAACTTTAAATCAACTGAGTACAATCATCTATGATGAATTCAATGCATATCTATCCCCTGTTCATTTTCACATGGCATTTGGAAGTTGAAAGCAGGACGTTTTAAATTGGAAGCAATCGAAATCAAGTCTTACCAACTGTGTATTTCAAATTGTCCATGGTGTTACCACATTATTTTACAGTTATACCATTTATTCAATAAAAAGATTTATAGTATTTAAAAGAGGTTGCAATGTAGTTTAAATACAGCTATCATGCTTTGCACAATTACCAATGGTTATAATTTTAATCTATAAACATATCTAAAATGTCTGTGGTGTTACTGTCTGTGGTGTTACCGGTCAAACAGGTAACACCACAGACGAATATTTGGTAACACTACAGACATCATACTCGTTTATGAATCAATTTTATCGGAAAAAATAAAAGCATTATGATTTGAATAAGTTAAATTACAAAACAATGATTATTGTTCATTTCTAATCAAAGAAAACTCTTAAATTCAGATTCTATACTTTTTAATCAAGATTCTCTAAAAACAGTAACACCAAAGACAATTATAGTAACACAACAGACTTAGATAAGTAAAACCAGAGTCAAATCTTTGCAACACAAACAAAAGTTTACTTATAATACAGACCATAAAATATATTATTAGTAAGATGAATTCTAAAGCTATGACATTAGCTAATGACATTAACTAACAGTTCTCAAATTGGAATATGTCATTGTGAGAGAAGAGGGCTTTGAACTGGTAACACCAAGGACATTAATATTGGCGATACCATTATAGTAACACCACAGACAAAGGAATAGAAAAAATCATAAATAATATCTAAGATAATGGGAAGATTCATATAATAAGATTCATAAAACAGAGAAATTATTGTATAATGTTATTTGTACAACATAGTAAGCACTAGGACTAGTGGGACAGTTATTAAAGCATGTATTCTCTCTGTGAGCCATGGCAAAGACATTACTAGTAACACCACAGACAATTTGGTGACAAGAGAAGATGCATAATATGAATTTCCATCATAAACAACCAATTTATATTTTAGTTAATGAATTAAATTGTTTGTTTAGGACACATTACTATATAATTATATGCATATTGATGAAATATAATTCAATTACAATATGCACTAGATGATGACAATGGTAACACCACAGACATTCAATGCTGGTATTATCCAGCACAACATTTCAGGTGATCAAGAATGGCCCTCTCTTCAACTTAGAAACAAAGACAATGTGTGTCAATAGTGAAATTGACTAAAATACATGTATTATGATATTTAAAATGGTAACACAATGGACAAAATGTCTGTGGTGTTACAGTTGTCTTTGGTGTTTATCAAATGTCCATGGTGTTACCATCACAAAAATCAACTCATACTAAATTGAATAAAGGTGAAAGAAACAATTAGCATTCCAGTAATTATCTGTAGCATTGTATGTTTGCAAATTAATAACTGTTTTCATGAATCTTTAGTTCTAACTTTATTTAAAAGAAATTATGCACATCCCTTGAGTGCAAAAGTACAGGGGTCGGGACATATTCCAATAAATATTTACAAATGGTATTTAAATGAGGTATATGTAATAAAAAATCATTATGTTATCACTTTATCAATTAAATAAAATCAATTAGCAAAGAACTGGCATGTTTTATCCCAACAAAAACAACAAATTCAATTATGGTAACACCACAGACATTTTAACTTACCTGTGATCGTTAGCGTTACCATAGTAACTGAACAGGTAAAAATTAAAATGGACAAACAATGATTTTGTAACCTGCAATGTATCCCCTTTTACTTAAACCATAAAAGTTGTCACTTTAAGAAAGTTGTTTTTCTGATTTTTTCACTTTTGAATCTTGAGCTTTTTTGATAATGACTCATATGTGTTTTTTGTGTTTTTTTTTATAGCCAGAAGAGAGCAATAACTAAAACAAGTAGGGAATAAGCGTGTACACAAATTGCACATATGAATTTATATATGTGGATGTGTCCCTTGTAGATTTTGGTGTCTAATCCAACTTAAAATTCCATATTTTCAGGAAATTGTAGATATTTCTTTATTCTTTGCACAATATATACCTTGCTCAACATCTTGTTTATTGATTTAATGTGTTTGTGATATTTGTTTACTCATACAATAAGCTGTTTATGGCATTACATCTCCCTTACCCCCAATATTCTCCCTGTAAAGTAGCGGCACCCCGGGGAGCTAGAAATGCTATATGTAAGCCTGTGTAATTGATAGATAAACAGTTAAGATGGATATCTATAAACCCTTTCGGACTAAATTGTAGAATTTTAGAGTTTTGTGTGAATTTAAAATGTGTTAAATTGTTAAAATTCAATAAAATTTACTTCAAATAAAAATTTAATTGCTTCATAGACTGTAAAATTAACAGAAAGTGAAATAACAAGATTTCTTTTCCAAAACAGTTGAGTGGTATGCGTATTTGATCTGTGGGCAAAATATGAAATTGCTAATTGCGTGCTTAACTGTGGTGCTAGAGGTCAATGTTATGCAAAAGAAATGAGTTTCTGGTACTAACTCTGAATAGCAAATATACATCAGGTGCAATAACTTTGGTTTTCTTCATAATTTATTATTCAATTTCAACCAAACTTCACCATTTTACTCGGAAATGTATATACATTCAAATAGTAACTTCATTTCAACATCTTAAAGGTTGATGGTGCTTTAAAGGACTCACACAACTAAATTATTTAGTTGTTTGAGTCTCGGGACTCTTACTGGAACTCGCAGTTTACATCGAAGCTGGTGTTCCGTTGTTAAATGAGTTCTTCCCACATAGATTGCAAAGGCCCTGTCTTTGCTAGTAGTAGTTTTTGGAGGTCTTCCCAAACGTTCACATTTACATACATCAATTCCAGTGTGTCGTGTCAGCTGGAACGTAGAATAAATGTAGAATAATGGAGCGATGTGCAAAATGGTCATCGTTTTAGGTACTTCTACTACTGTTGAACATGCCTTTAATCTGTCATATTCGGCTTCAGCTAGCTTTCGTTTCGTCATCCTATCATTCTACACGTGAAAACTACACTGCCAACGTGGTATTGTCAGTAAAATACGTATCACATGCATGCACACATCAAACACGGAATAGGCTATGGCCGAGTACCAAATCCGGTCTCAAAACATATTTCTGTTGCACAGACCAATTACTTTGTTACAGAAGGTCGACAATTACATAATACTTTTATATTTAAAGGCAATTGCAGGTAGCTGTAAGTTTAGATTTTTTGAATGTCACTGATTTTTATTGGTGGTGCTTTACCTATATCCGATTACATATATTGTAGTCAGATAATACCTTACTTGTGTCGAAAATCTGACACGGTTTCATTTCATGCTTTACTTGGTTAACGATATCAAATTATGTAATATTTCTTATGTTTTGTTGAAAAAATGGAAAAAGACAGAATAATAATCAGATTTATATTAATAATCATTATATGTAGTTCTTCCGAAGAAAGAATAGTTCTGCAGAAACCGTATCTGTTCGTTAATACTGCTGCTTATATCTTAAAATTATGTATTATATGATGAAGTGGTTTGGTGTTATACAGAATTAGAAAATGTATCGGTATTGCCCTAACAAATCGAAGATTCATGATTACGGGAAACTATACATTGGGCTTTTTTTACCAGTGAAATATCGGAAATTTTATAATGGCTGCAGTGTTTGCTAGATTTACATTGGCCATTTTCCTGTTTTCCTCACAAGTACCTGTCAGTAAGTAAACATGTTCGTGCTAAACATAACCCAGCTGGGAAATTCCCTTGGCATTGTGGACCTGTTCGTGCTATTTTAGCTGCACGAACAGGTTAGCAATCTTTGCTATCAGTGATTAGGCAAATATTTTGATAATTTAAGGTCAGTTGCAAATTGTACTATGTTCAAAACATCTTAATTTGTGTGGGCTCATAGAAAATCTGGGGGTCATAGTGGGTGGAGTATAAAATGAAAAAAATTATTTGTGAAGTTCTCACGCACTGAAAAAAATATAGAAAAACTTCGTGTAGTTTCTGTCAAAAAAAAACTTCGTGTAGTTTCTGTCAAATACGTAGCAGACTTGAAGATTTAAGTTGAACAAAAATAGGTTTTAAACTCATAAAGTAGGTCAAGGTCACATAATTGCTTACTGGTCTATTTTGATATAAAATTCATCAGGAAATTACCGAAAAACTTCCATTAACAAACTCCGAAATAGAATGACAACAATTATTACGCCTACATAAATATTATAATATATGTTTGGTAAGTTACTGACCCCGCATGGTTATGTGCATGTATAGTATATATGACAGGATTGCATCAAAATATTGTGTATTGCTATTGGATCCCAGGGTCAGGATCTGACTTATGATCTACTTTTAAAGACCATCTTCATTAAATACCATGTCATCAGATGATCTTTGCCTAACATTTCATTTGTTACGATACTTATAGCAACAGTACAAACAATGGTAAAATGAATGCCAAAAATTCCTTATGCGACCCCATTGGCGCCCTCTGCACCCCCAGAATGTGAGCATGCTTAATATAGATCCGATTACACCTACATGGTATAATTGTAATCAAGTTTGGTAAGAATTGGACTAAGGGTTTAATAAACAGCAATTAAAGCTGAAAATGCCATTTTTAACACCTTTTGGGGCCCCAAACAGATCCCTCCTGATGGTCAACAAATTGCAGACTATGCAGAATTTTTTTTCTTACTTGCTAGGTATATTTGCTTCCATGTCTGATTTTATCAGACAAGTTTTTTCTTGAAAAAATATAATTAAAACCAAAAAATGCACAATATAACCCCTCATGGGCCCCACCATAAGTCCCCATAGAACCCTACGGGTTAGTTACTTGTCAAGTTGATATTTTATTCTCCATATATGGGTGATAATTGTTGTCATTCTCGGTTAACGGAAGATTTTCTTTCACCACGTGAGAACTTCAACAACAAATTTCTCATTTTTCATTCCCCCCACTTTGACCCCCAAATTTTCTATGAGCCCACACAAAATCCGATGCTTTGAACATAATACAATATGTAGGTAACCTTAAAGTATCTTCCTGCAAAATATTAGCCTTATCACTGATAGGCCGCAGAAAGGCCAAAATTGGCACCCCTCCTTCCTAAACTCCTATTCAGAACATTGATTAAATGAATACTGTATATTGTTACGTATGATCAACTATTGTTGCCAGTAGCAGCAGTGGTTCTATTATTAAATTGTTAAATCTATTGTATGCATTTGTTTAAGTTGGCCATATAACAAAACAGTTATTATCTTTTGTTTTCCTTGTGCATGAGACTATACGGACCTGGTCAAGTGTTTTTTCATCGAAGCCAAATCAAACTCTTGACCAGGTCCGTATAGGTCGTTTTCACCGAAAACAAAAGTTAATATATGTATAAAGAACATTTGTAAAACTTCAGGTTCAAGTCCGATATCATTGCGCAATATCTGTATAGTCGAATCCGAAATATCTGGCTACTAGTCTTACGCTCAACAGATCGAGCTAAAGAGAAGATCTCTCTAGCCGAGCGGTATATTGCAGCTAATATTTACCAGGGTTTCATACCTCTAGGAAAGAACTCGTCCCGAGTTTCCGGGGGTCATAGCGATGCCTTTGCAAGTAACCCTGGTGTACATGTATGTCATTTCCGGGTCCCTACGTGGGCGCCATTTTAACAGAGGTCGTTATTTTTTTTCAATGCCTCCGCCAGGAGTCGAACCCGGAATCTTTGGCTAATAGTCTTACGCTAAACCGATCGATCTAAAGAGAATATATCTCTAGCCAATCGGTATGTTGCATCTAGTATTTATCAGGATTACATATGGCAAAGACATTTCTAAACATAGCAATTTGGAAACTAATATTTGTTTGATAAGATTGATTACCCTGTTTTTGTTACTATTTCTTTTGCAATAAAACAGTATCCTCTTTGGTAATACTTTTCTACGAACTTGTGAGATTATACAAAAAAATCTGCAATACTCGAGAAATATATTAGGTATTTAACGGGAATCCATTGAAAAGCAACTTTATTACCTTTTCTTGCGTGTGGAATATATACCAATTATGGACCTTTAATGAGGTCGATATGGTGTTATACCAACCTGATAGAATCAAATATTGACTGAGGGCGTTAGCCCGAGGTCAATATTTTACATTCTACCAGGTCGGTATATTACCATATTGACCGAATCAAGGGTCCTTAGTTTTTTATATTAGATGTAAAACTTGTTTGCAAAAGACTTAAATTGAATTATATCTGTCTTGATAAAGAATGAAATTTACAGTTGCATGTCTGCGTACTATAACGTTTCAATGATTATGACGTCATAAATGCAATATTGACTCACTGTTTCTAAAAATAGAACTATCAGGTTGATATCACAAAATAAAGACCTCCATGTGACCATATTTCAGCCAATGAGAATAGAGGAAAATCAGACCACATCTAATAAAGAAAATTATCAAGCTAATTAAACTTATATTTTCACTGCAGCGATGAGCAGTGAAAATATTAGATTTGCAGAGAAAATATATGATTTTGTAATGAAAATATAAGATTGTGCATTGAAAATATAAGGTTTTTTTTCAGTGTAACGTGAAAAAGTGACCCGATATCAAAAAACTAACCGGGTCTTAATTCTACGTGGCACAAGTTAACCGGGGTCGTTATTTCACAGTGAAAATAGGCCATCTATAGAAAAATGACCCCACTCGATATTTCAGTAATTCGTCCCGTGAAAAAGTGACCCGCCGTAGATTTCAACAGTGGGTAATTTTCCACCCAGGTCATTTTTCCCGTTACATCGGAACTATTTAATGAGTTGCTCCCCTTGATAGAATCGAATTCCCCCACGGAACAGATTGCAGACAAAATGAAAAACGCGCGTTAGCGCGTTATGATCGATTGTTTGTCTGCAATCATGTTCCGTGTTATAGGACCATAACATGCTTATATTTACATATTTCCATTGGTTTTGATAATAAATTTATATTTATATTCTACATTTGTAGGTAGATTTCTAATGAATGTAACAGCGAACAGCCAGTATCGGCCGGCTATTTCCAACGTTATTAATATGACGTCATAATAACCATTCCAGTGTTATGCTCTCACGGAACTGGCTTTGGCAGGGTTAAATAGTGGCAATGCAGAGCAAATGTAAATATTTGATATTAAACGGCAAACCATTGAATATCCTCTATATGTTCAATGGATTCTCGTTATCATTTGACGGCATAAACATTATGATTTGCTTAATATGTCAAAGTGTATATGTACATAGATATACAGGGAACATGTGCACAATTCCACTGAAATATATGTAATGATCTTCACTTAATTCTTTCAGAGCCATATTACAAAAAGGTGCAATCGTGCAAGGCATCGGGTACCGAGGGCGGTGTCGCGAACGGAATCGATATTTTGGGGTTTGTATTAAGTTGTTAGCGGAACTACGACCTTGACAAAAAGAAAATATTGTGATATAAGAACATCTTAAAGACTGTTGTCTTGAATGTGTACTTCCACATAGACACTTGTCATATAAACAGTTTATAAGGCAAATAAGATCAAAATCATTAACCGGTTACTGGGAACATCGATATGAACACAGGGACCTGAAAATTTGTTACAGCTAGTTTTGGACCTAAAATAGGGTGTTTAGAGTAATTTTACACTTTTGGGGTGTTAAGATCAATTTTCGATAAAAATGCCCCCCTCAATGGTCATAAAAGCTAAAGTGTGGAAAGCTTTCCAGGTCGAAAATCGACCTCACCTACCGATCTTGCATAAAAAATTACATTTATAGTTAAGGTACGAAAAAACGCTTGGTACCGCAGGAAAGATGGATACTTTTTATTTTACAAACCTCCTAAATGCAAGCCAAATTTATCCTCCTTCCGCAGAAATAATCTCCATTCACTGTCATTGGGTGCCTGACTTTAAAGGAAGACCGCCATCCAATGACAGCGTAAGACCTCCGCGTGCAGTGACGTCAAAAGTCATGAATATGCAAAAACTGGCCGGCAAAGCGACGAAACCTTTGAGACACGGAAATTTTGCGTGTTTTTGGAGGAAATGGAGATTATTTCTGCGGAAGGAGGATACATTTGACTTGCATTTAGAAGGTTTTTTTAAATAAACAGACTACATGAATGGCGACTTCTACAGGCAAGTTGAGATTTGGAGTCGCCAATGAATACGGATTGATATTGTTGTGGTTATTACTCAGATAGTGGACTGTTTACCTTTTGGGGTTTTTTACATACCACAGTTTACGCGATACATTGATTTATTATTATTCAAAAACATGTTAATAAAATAAACAAATCGCAGTACCTCGTGTCAAATATTCTGGACTATTGCACAGACACCCATGATATATTTATATAATAAGCGATTAACCGGTTACTAAAATAAATATTCGGTTACTAACGTTTTAAACGATTAACCGGTAAATCCTAGTTTAAATAATATTTATATATTAGGTCGCACACAAACTCCCGTTTAAAAATGTAAGTATTATTATATTTCTATTAGCATGAAATATATAAAATGAATATATATAGCAATATATTTCAATCTGCATGCTATGACACAGGTTTTTAAACATGTATTTGTTAAATTCAATGCGGTGTCTAATATTTGGTTTTCGAAATTCAACATTTAATTATTCTCAGTTATATTTTTTAATAAATCAATACTCGAGTTTTAAAATTAAAAAACAAAAAAATTTAGTTCAGTGTTTGAATGAACAACAAAGTCTGCTTTATTTCGCTTCACTCAGTGTTGAAAAGCCACAAGAGACAACGTTCATCGCAAAATCATCCCATTTAAATCATCATATTTAAACATTGAACTGTTACCAGATGTAGTATACAGTTGATATGAATACCATTGGGTTGACAGAAGAATATATCTAGAGCGACATGATTATTTATCTATCTTTCCAATTTCTTTTTATTCGAGTTTACTGTAACAATAATTTCTATCTGGTACGAATAGTTGTCTAATTTATTTGTGACCCGAACATGTTTTTCAAAGTGCAAATATTAGATAGCTATTTGTCCCTTTTTTTCTCTCTCCATAAACTATATGCAATTATATATCAAGTGGACAACCTTAATGTATAAACAGATAATATACCAGAACGCTTCCGTAGGCAAAGCGTCAACAAACGCCGGCATGCCAATCTAGGTATGCCACAGAGCACACGAATACTAAGGTTAGAGTATGATGCTACGAACGCAATAACCTACGTTTTAATATATGCTTTGTAAAATGCCTAATAAAAAGAAAATAAGAAAAGTCATTATTAACTATGTTTTAACTTTAAAACAAACATTTTGAATTTGTGATATATTGAGGAAGTTTACAGAAACCATTATACTTTTAGATCTAACTATATAGCTAGTTTTAGAGATATGAACTCATACATGTATCCTAAATGCCTTTCAGTACATGATTTTTTGCTATATATTTGTATGAAATGTACCATTTAAAATTTCTCTATGTGTAATAAATGTTCCAACAAAATAGATGTCAATACCAGTACACATTTAAATGTCAAAGTGTTGTTAGGTCATCACCATTGCCGGCGGTCAAATGATTACTTATATCTGCATGTCATTCTGAATGCGATAGTAAGAATAAATGAATAATTAATTAAACACTGTAACAGCCGTTCTGATATTCCTAAATAAACAGATTAAGAATATATGTGTGAAGTTTGATTGTAACGCATACTATTTCAATATAAAATGTACAACCACTTTTATTTAACATCGGTCACTGCTGAGTAAAACACTTCATTGAGGTACAGATCAAAACCAAACGCATAAGGATACAGCTCGTTCCAAGTTTATTTGCATCTAAGGTTTTTTGCTTGTGACGGGAACCTTTGTCGATTTCTATCACAATGAACAGGGGTACTCTGAACATTTTGGGGCTTTTCTCGGATTATACAATAATTCCCTTTCTCACTTTTAGGAAAACAGTAAAGGTAGATCCTACACAAACTGAGACCTGGAGGACCAATATCCCTCATACATCTCCTCATGATAGTTTTTTATCATTGACTGGCTTCCGGCTTGTAGGCTCCTCCACAGTTTACCTGCAGTGTTCTGTGGATATTTGCAAACAAGATCAATGTGTAAGTAATACAACTTTGAGAAAATGCGTCAAATTCATTTGAAGACGAGAGTAATAGTGACATGCGAAAGATGTAACCAGGAGGAGTGTGTAACAGGGTCATTTTATTTAGGTGTTTAATTTAAGTACTCATATTTAATATTTATGTTTTATTAAAGTATTCATATTTGATATCTATGAATATAATATTTTGACACGTGTTAATGTTTTAATCTGCATATATATATAAAAACGACAGACAACGAATCAATACTTTAATAAAACACCTAAATAACATGACCCTGTAACATTAAGAATGTTATATGTGTACTTTGTAGAAGGTTTTCGGAAACAATTGTTTTCATAATCTGCATTATGTGGAATTTAAAAAAAAAATAACAACTATATATATATATGTATAGATATAGTTGATTTCTTTTGGAGTTGGTGGATCATTTACACTAACATATCGAAATGACTAAAAAACTGCAAAGACTTCTTAATAATATGATTTTTAATTTGAGGCTCATACTTAATAATAAGGCATAGCATCAGATACTTAATCGAATAACTTTACTGCAGATCAAACAATTCGACGTGGTTAAGATGATGATAGTAATTTCTTAACTTTTAAGTTAATATATCTAAACCAAGTTATTTTTAACTTCTTCCTTATTTTGTTGAGCTGGATGTTAGTGCTTGGGGCTTTAAAGTACGAGGAAACCTATGTGGTCGGGCAAGTGACCCGTTACCTTTTTCACATTCGATCGCAGTCCAAAATGAGATATTTAGTTATTAGAATATAATAACTAGTATGTGGTTACTATTAGTAAAAGGAGATATATGACAATAGCAATACCTGTAATTGGTTTATCAGTTCATGTGATAAAGTTTTAACGTCATTTTTTGTTGCCAAATGTTAGCACTATCAGTATTTTATCTTAGGCCACACGAAAACGGAAGCGATCAAAAGTCCGATATGCAACAATGAAGTTTGAGGTGAAAAATGAAATACTGGACACATCAACAAGTGGAACAAAGGGTAAGCAATTTTCAGTTGATTGAAGCAGTTATATAACAAATCAAAATATTATTTTACAAAATATATGTCATTATTTGCATGTAACTCAGTGTTACAAGTGTTAAATTGATAGCAAAACAAAATGATTAATAGTCAGAACATATTTAAGTAACTGTTAGATAATATTTGCTTATTATTAATTACAGGTATCCATTCGACGACTAGACAGTTCGTCGTACTATTACTAGTAACTGTTCTCAGATACCAAACCTTTTAATCATGTCATTTGGTCAAGAAGCAATCATCTGTAGAAAGCAGCAAGTGTTTTTCCTTTTGCTTAAAGACACAATCCAAGTAACTATGTTAAAAGTTAACAATTATGCAGGATATCGATAACATGAAACAAACATTTCTAGATAAACAAAATAAAACGTTTGCAAATTCCATTTCGTGTTATTTGCAATAACTGCCACCTGTAAATATAGCTCACTAAGAAAACTATTATTATAATAGTTCATATATGTTATTAATTAGTTACGTATCAGTGAATGCATCGACATTGTGTTGTAATTCAAAATAAATGTGATATTTACACTTCCAATGTGTGCCTTGCCTTTTATATGCTACAACACTAAAAAGAAAATTCTGAGACGGATAACGTTTTGCCAATTTGACTTGTTATTGTTAAATCTCTGGAGGAGTAAACTTAAAGATGCCTGTGTACTTTCCCTTTGGTGTTATTTCGATTGTAGACATAAACAAGGTATCTCTCATCAATTGATTATGATCATCTTGATCTCATCGATAACTATCCTGTATACTTGTATGATATGAAGGTGGCCGTTTCAGAATATGCTTGTTGTGATCCAGAATGATACCTCAGTTCTTATTTTGAGGTCGTGATAGTCGTCGATGACGCAGAAGACGCTTACTTTTCCAGGACACTTGGTTTATGGTCCTGTTCTGTTCTTTATCTCTGCAAAGAAACCAATAGCCTGACATGACTTATATCTAAATAAGACGCAGACCCTGAACTCAAGATTGATAAACAATTGTTTGAAACCAATGACATGGGAGTTACGGGACGTCTACTATAAATAGGAAAAGGAAAACCTAAAAACAGTTTGGCATTTGATAATGTTTCTTTGACATTAAGTATTGCAGGAGCGTATTAAGTGAACGATAAACTCGAACAAAAAAATAAAGTATCATATTTAATTTTAGAAGAAGCAGTAAACTGTGAAGATCAAAGATTATATTAATGTGCATTTACTGTTGACATGGCTCGAACAAACAGATAAGGGAAAAACTAAAGTGTCTTCTTTTGCATTCAAACCCACTGCAAGGTAAAAGTTTGTATTTATAATAGACCAACTGAAGGAAATCAAATCGTTTGCTCGTTCCTAATCGATAGTGCAGGGGATGATGTCTAATAAAAAAGAGAATACCGAAGCGTCAACATACATAATCATAATCCAAACTCAAAATCGATTAAACCAGGGACAAAATTTGAACAAAGGAAAGATTTACATGGAGACCCTTGCAAAAGTACAAGAGACTAAGACCAAGTGTTCCGGAAGAGTAAGCGTCTTCTGCTTCATCGACGACACCCACCATGTAAACATCAAGTTCTCAAAATGAGAACCGAGTATCATTGTCAATCACAACAAGTAAACACACTAATGAGCATACTCAAAAACGTCCATCTTCATATCACTTAAAGATACAGAATATTTCTCAATGAGACAGAGGTGGCGACCATAATAGTCAATACATAGACTTGCACAAGCTCAACAATGTTTGCAAACGGAATAGACTTCATGAATATAAAGTATTGAAAGTATACATTAGTTGAACTATAAGTTTTTAATATTTCTTTGGTCAATTTCATTAGGTGATGAGGAGTTTGTCTTGAAACATTTCAACATTTAATTTGTCATAGACAAACTTTATTCATTTCCCAATAAAATCGACAAAAGGATATTTCAATCCTTAAATTATCTAATATAATAGGATTGGACGCAAGCGGATGCCTCATATATTTTGGAAATTTGTTTTTTCCTTATAATCTCTTAAAATATATAACGCAAAATAGTCCTAGGAATAGTATCATGCTAAATGGTACATTCTCATCATGACAGAATGTCTTAGATAAACGACCGGTACACCATACCCATGTTACGGATCCTTTGGATGAATACTGCATTGTTAGTCCCATCATTCACTATCTACATTGTTTACTGTCAAGACACTTGACCTCATTCAGCTTAACGTGATATACATTAACTACACAAGTGTAAGCAAACAAATCTTGTCCTTGAAAAAGATACTTACGTGATGAATAAGAAATGAGTGTTAATATTAACATGTATGTGATATATACTGTTCAATTACCCCCGCTTCCCATTTGTGTGACAGCCGACGAAAATAAACCTACATCTCCATTGTCACAATTAATTTGCTTCTTTAGGACTTGCTCCAAATAATGAGATACTCGTGATAGATGCCAACTCCTGACGAACAAACTTACGGCACAAGAGAGATTCGACAGATGCGGATTATTGATTCGGACTCTGAACACGTGTAATTGTCGCCATGTTGGCCTGACACTCCTATGGCAGAATTTTAATATCCGAATGAAATCGTCCTACCCATCTTCTAAACTAAGTTTTTGCAAAAGGCGTTTTTTGGGGGGAAAACAGAAAATCCGTCATACTAAGAGTGTATTTCAGTGTTTTACGATTTAACAATACAAGACTTTAGCACAAGCTTGAAAAATAAACATCATTTTTTGTGGTTTGTGTCACTTGCGGAAGGAAACTCGGTCACATTAAGACAACTTTATCGATAATGGCTTAATAATATAACAAGGAATACGAATATTATATTTAGACATCAAAACATTATAGACAACGCATATTTTGATGACAGACATAACTAGAACGAGTTGTTCGCACGGCTCATGAGAATTTAATTTGCATCGAGGAGAGACATACAGAGGATATCAGACGACATTATCAGTGTTAGATGTGGGGAAGAGCCAGTCATTCCAGGTAAACGCTAACAAAACAACTTGAACTTTAATGCGTATGATAAAATGCCTATAACTTTAAGTGGTAAAGGTGATGTACACATACATTGTACTGTATCCTACATAGGAGTATTTTGAATAACCAATGCCTGACGGACAAAGTGTTTATGATTCACTAATATTAAGCAACATTGATTGATTTCAAAAGAAGGGGTGCCAATTTGGGCCTTCTGGTGGCTATCACCGATAAGTTCTATTTTTTGTATATCAACACCTATGGGTTAGGTGGTCATGATATGACATGAAATTAAGGTCATGTCGGAGCGCTTAATGAGTTATTTAGGGAGTCCAATTCATAATAGGCCCCATTTTGATAAAATTATCTGATATATTTTTAATCTTTCTTCATAGTTTTGATGCTTTTTTGCAATTCCAAGACAGTACAACTTCAACTGATCACAAAAAATACCCAAGGTCGAAAAGTAGGTCACAGTGAGATATTTTTTTTAATCTGCTTAATATTTCTAAACATAACATCGTTTGGGCTTAAATATGGAAGCCAAAGAAAGTTTATTCAGGTAGTTGATATGAGAAAAAAATACTCTTTCATGTCAAAAGGTGTTTGATAGGGCAACTCCACCCGAGAGTTTTTCAAATATGGCAAAACTCGAGGCTTAAGGTTTTTACCAAATTTGAAAACCCCTCGTGTGGTATGTCCCTATCTTACATCCCTGGTCATAAAAAGAGTCTTATATTATTGATATGCCAGTTTCACACGCTACAGAAAACAGTAGTAAAAACATACAACTTATTGTATTTATACTCTATCATTTGTCTTAGGATGTTTAATAATAAAAAAATCACTAAAGTGAGGTTTTGCCTACGCTTTGACAGTCATTTTCTTGTACAGGTTTTCTTTTCTGGAAACTGCCTCAAAAAGTCGACTATTTAAATCAGGGTTTACAACAATATCTTTGAGATGCTGTAGTATATGATATACTGTAGTAGAAGATACTTCTGGCAAGAACAATACATGATCTCACAGCCATGTTGCAACAGCAGATGTAATATTTATCTTAATCTTGCGCCATAACATAACGCAGTAGATAATAAACCGACATTAATCCAATAGTACAATTTTTATCCGTAGAATTAATCTATGAACCCCTTGGTACAACATACATCAGGAGATAATCTAGAACCAATAATCCAGTGATATAAGATATATCAGTAGATAATCTGGTAGCATTAATGCGTTGGTAAAGATATATCAGTAGATACTATAGTAGCATTAATCCAGTGTTACAAGATATATCAGTAGATAAACCAATTACATTAATCCAGTGTTACAATATATATCAGTAGATAGTTCAGTAACATTAATCCAGTGATAAAGGTATATCAGTAGATAATCTAGTAATATTGATACATTAAGTATGTGGACAATATGATGATATCATTATATAATCCAGTAATATTAATTCAGTGTTACTTTATATATATGCTTAGGAGGTTTCGTTTTGTCACCATAAACATTTGAGATTTTTATGTTAATATTTTTATCCACGAAATGTTGTTCAACTTCCTTAATTCCTTTTAGAAGTTCTTGATTCACTTGCAAATAAAAAGTCAGAAAATATGGCTCGTTTAGGTCAATGTGGCGGTTTCAGTTTAAATGAGAGAGAAAACTACTTGTCGTTACGTACATCCTCCATGTTATACAGACAAAGGTAAACCCATCTAATGCCAATAAAGATAACAGTATGTCTTAAAACATTCAAAACGTACATACATATATGATGTAGAACGCATAATGCAGTCTCTTGTCATATTGAGAGTAAACAAGGAAACAAGTCTAAAAGCAAAAACTATTTAGATATCAAAACATTTCTATCAAATGCTTTTGTGGAAAAATTACGTTACAACTAGTCAAGCTAACCATACTGATACTATTGCGTCTGTGACGTGGGACGAATTCTGAGAAACAGCGACAGTAGGCTACTCCTCTTGTTGATCACGTGGTTCTGTGTTATCCGACGGTGTGAATAGGGTAGGCTTCTGGGCTGTTATTCATTCCATAGGCAGCCCTCCTCACTTGAAACAAGGTAAGGAAAAAGTTGTACATATCGATGTTAGATGCTAGATGTTAACTTGGATGCTGACGAGGTTTTCATTGCGGGTGTCGTCGATGAAGCAAAGACACTTACTCTTCCGTAACAACTGATCTTATTCTCCTGTACTTTTACAAGTGTTTCAAAGTAAATTTGTCATTGGTTCATATTTGGCCCCTGGTTTAATTGATTTTGAGATCGGATTATGGTTTTGATGACGCTTTGGTATTCTCTGATGTTTTTTAATTACGACGTCAGATTCCCCGCAAATAATGAGGTCTTTTAAGTGCTGCATGAGATGTACCTGACCCGGAAATGGGTCGAACCTGTTCGGGCTAAAGCTTATATTTCAATGCATTCCTATAGAACAGCAATATTATATTATATGTTTGTATCTTTTAGTTGTTCTGATCCGTACTCCTTTGAAGCTTTCGGTGTATTCAATGGTTTCAATGTTAACATACTGTAGTGTAAATAATTAAATGTAAATAGTGGCAAATCCATGTACAGAAAGTACGCATTTTCTGTATAAGCTCTCAAAAGACATTGTGTCCTGTTCTGAAGTACATTAAAGCTTTAATCGACATTTCTTTTTGTGTGTCCTGCAAACTAAACTGCTTATATTCTGAAAATTGTAGTGTTAACTCAAATAACAAAACTATCGACGGGGGTAGCTGTTGAACTGTTGATCGGCTGGAAAATAGTTTATGATTTCGACATCAATGTACTGTATTTTTCCTCGATGAGCGGGGATGCATCAATATAGTATTAGTGATTGGGTTACTTCTGTATTGTCCGAGTTAATGGTCGTCGGCCAGCTATATTGGCCTGAGGCGAAGGCCAGTGTTACGTATCCAAAAATTAAAACATTGCATCCAGTCGTAAATGAGATATGACATTTAAAAGTAAAACCGGATATGACATCATGGCGGCCATTTTGATTGTTTTGATGAGCTTAAAACTATCACCAGATGACAGAGGACGGACACTTCGAGATAATATTTCAATAACAAGTTAAAAAAATGGAAGCTTTAAGTTAAAGTCTAGAACAAGTCTTATGAAATCAAAATATCGGCCAATATAGAAAATAAAAGGGAATTTTGAAAATGGCGTACAATCTTTACTACAGGGGTTAGAGAATAAATGAAGATATCTCTTACATCGGGGTGACATTGCCTGTCGCCCTAAGAAAGACTTTTTGAGAAAATATGAAAACTATAAAAAAAAAAAAAAATGACCAAACGGCGAACTATTTTATATAACATATTTTGTACAACCATATAATGGGGAAAGGTAAGATATCGTAATTATGGCAAAACATCTAAAATGAACGGTCTCGAGATATAGTTGTTTTCAGGTGTGTACACCAGTTGGTAAAAAGCACTAATTAACGATGTGACAATTAAAAAGAAAGAAATGACATGCATAGCATTAATACAAAAAGAAATATTCTGTATTATTACAGCCCCCAGGCCTTACAAACGTTCAGAATACAAAACCAACCACATCATTTCGTTGCTCTGGCATGTGACGATAATGTAAAATGTCGACGTCACTCACAGAAAAAATGAATACTTTGCTTTTTTGACGATTGCCTGGTATTGACTGTGTTTTTCCGTATTGCCGACATGTTTTTGTATTACAACCTTGTGAAGCTAGTTAATTAATTAAAGGTTATATTAAGACTATAACAAGACTTGAAAAAAATCATTTTGTTGATATTCTGAATGAATGGGCATTAAAGCTGAGGGAATTGTATAAGCGAAGTAAAAAAAGTAAATGTAGATTACACGTAAACAGTTTGGTTTAACGCGGCACTTTTTGAAGATAACTCACCGTAGCATAATTAACATTACCTGTTTGGTGATAACAAAATCATCAGAACACACCAGCATTGTTTCTCTTTGTCCCTTTGGCAAAAAACTCCTAAAGCAACTTCATCGCGATAAATGCAACGGACACCAAATGAACACTTGGCAGTTAGTTTTCAACTTTCCAAAAATAACCTATGAAGGAGGCCGGGTATAACGCGTTTTGTGACGTATTTCCAGTTTTTTACTGTGGAAGGCTACTTCCGGTTGAAAGCAAAGTGTAGCAAGGGAAAATAATATTTAGTTCATGCATGTCTCTCCATTAAAGAGCACTCAGGCGCCTTTGGCACCCTTGAGCTACGCTCTTATAATGATATTAAGATTAAGTACAGCCTTAATACACACACTGCCATCCATAAGATTTGAAACAAAGGTTGTCTTATTCTGTCATTGCACAATTAAATCGAATTAATACAATGGGATCCACTCACTGTCAAAAAACATAGGAAAAGAATATATTGTTGAACTCTATGTATTAAAAACGTGAAGTCGCAAATATATTGCATTTTGAGGATTTAATCGTATCATAAACCATTTAAACATGTAGTTGAAAAATAAGAAAACATCGTAAGCATTTAATTATAACATTAGAATATTTATAATAATACATACTTCAAAATAGGGTTTTGCTCAATTTCAAAGCGTTTGCAGAAAAGATGAATCAGAGCTTTTGGATGACAATGTATATTATGTTCATTTTTAAAGAATAAATACATGTGCATGTACATGATATTCAGTCAATAAAATTCAATATTCAAACATTATGAAGTGTATCAAATAATAGAGGTAGTTCACTTCCCTATCTAGATGTGAAAATTTTTATTGGTCAAGTTTACCCAGTATCCTCCAAGACTTCGCTTTTTTAGTCCTCAATTAGCATTACTGATGAGTCCTAGAATTACGAAATAATTATATGATTAAGTTCAATTCATTATTTGGCTCGAACGTATCTTATAATAAATCATGTTATTATAGTTGTGTGGCTACAATTCCATTATGAAGTTACTAAAATAAAAGATTAGAGACAATGACTGGGAAGACTTGGGGCACAATACAATGAAGTATTAATATGCTTGATGTTATTGGTCAAAGATACTTTTCCAAGTAACACTGGATCGATACAAACTTACATTTATAGGACAAGATTTACTCTTAATTATAAATGGGACAACGAAATAATTCAAACAGTAAAGACAAAATGGTGTTGTCAAATTTTCGGAGAAATCCCAAACACGCTTTATCCTAATTCTTTAGACGAATCGCCATGCTGTAATATCAGCTTCTGCATCTTCACGCTCCAGTTTCTCGGGATATTTAATATCTTTGTCGTTGTCATGTTCGCACACAGAGTGTACTCAGTGGACGATGATACGGTCAATCTTAATTCGGCTAACGCAGGCCGAAGGGCTTATTGATTTAAAAATACTTAAACCACATCTTTTTATGCTTTTTATATTGCTTTTAAGTAATGTAATTGATTTGAATTTCCTGGGTTTTATTTTTATAAAGGAGCGGATTGCTCCGAACATCATTTTGTATACATTATTGGAATTACTGCCTTGCGCTATATACTTTGATGATATGTGCATCTCCTGTTCATGTATACTTGTGGTATGACTGATTTGAGATATTCAATAAACTTGCCCACCATTGGTTTTGTTTACGGTTGGACGTTACAAAATGTTAGCTTTATGCAATTGATAATGATACAGAAACCATTTACATAACATATTATACCCGTCAATAGAAACAGTTTGAACTAAAAAAATATATGCATGATAAATAAAAGTAGTAAAGATGAGATGAAATCGCCACAATTATTTACGATGACAGCGTTGCATAGCTTATCAAAAGACATTGACTACCCTAATTTAATGTAGATGTTTTTTACTGTTCTGTTATTATTACTGTTCTATTATTATTGTACCAACAATCTATTTTCATAAATTTGTCATAAATTATAAAAAAAAAAAAAAAAAACATCGTGGCTGCGTAATATTGCAGCAACGCCAAATTAATATTTGCTAGGGAAAGTTCAAGTTTTTTTTTTATTTTCAACAAGTCTAGTCATGTACCACCGGAAAAATATTGAACAATTTGCATTAATATAAACACTATCTACTGGATTATCGTTTTAAGCATGCCAAGATAATTGTATTTTGCTTTTATTTCAGGTTAAAGAACCTTTGAGGATGGCTTGGTATACACCGATTTACATTCTATTCGCAGTAAGCCTGAATACTTCCTTAATTAAAGTATTAAAACGCTATGCTATGCTCGCGCGGATCAAGTCTTTCTGTTAAGAAATGTTTATCTTTTATCACTTTGTGCTATCTGCTACATTTATTGGTATTGCTATATTATATTTGTGTTTCATTTTTTTAGATAACACTTATTTGTGACGCAGCGGTAACTACTATAAAGTCGCCTATACCGACCACAAAGTCGCCTACACCGACCACAAAGTCGCCTATACCGACCACAAAGTCGCCTACACCGACCACAAAGTCGCCTACACCGACCACAAAGTCGCCTACACCGACCACAAAGTCGCCTTTACCGACCACAAAGTCGCCTACACCGACCACAAAGTCGCCTATACCGACCACAAAGTCGCCTACACCGACCACAAAGTCGCCTACACCGACCACAAAGTCGCCTACACCGACCACAAAGTCGCCTTTACCGACCACAAAGTCGCCTACACCGACCACAAAGTCGCCTACACCGACCACAAAGTCGCCTACACCGACCACACAGTCGCCTACACCTTCGACCACAAAGTCGACTAGTACACCTCCGGTCACTACAACGTCTTCGCTCTCAATATTTATCCCTGATACTTTTGATTACAGTATGTTGTTCATAGTGAATTATGTATCTATATGATAATAATAATAATATACAACATTTGATATAGCGCTCTATCTAGCTGACATAAGCCACTCTAAAACGCTTTATAGTATATGTACATACATTTACAATTCTTATACAATCAATACGATTAACACAAAGTTATATCATATACATTTCTGAGGAGTTCGCAGGAGCTGCCTTATCAAGCGCTAACTACTTGTCCTATACCACCTGGCTAATATCTCCATGTGTGTGTGTGTGTGTGTGTGTGTATGTGTGTGAGAGTGTGTGTGTGTGTGTGTGTGTGTGTACGCATACGTTACCAAGAGCTTCGTTTGAACGCCTTCGACTCCCGATAGCTACCCTCTGTTTATACGCTTACGTGCAACATAGAAAATATAATATGTATTCCCTACTGATTTCGAAACCAGTTGTTATTATATGATGTATTTTATGTTGTGCAGAAATTCCGCCTAATATCTATTTGACTAGTTAATATGCTAGCTTCATTTGATGTATCATTTTATCTGAAACATGTTTGGTTGTCTATTTATATGGATTTTGCTAAATTATAACTAAGGAGAGAAATTTTAACTTCATTTTGAAGATTGTACCGAGAATGGAGGAATCACCATAATGAATGTTAAAAACCCCATGAAATACATCAACAATGACACGAGCCATTGTTCTGGGCCAACGAACGGGACTGGTGGATCTATTAAGTTAACGAAGTGTAAACTGGTGAGATTGGAAATAACTCGTGACAAATATATCTCGAAATCAACCATTTAACTGTTGTATTATTTATTACTTGTTACATGTTATTATATAACATTGTATCGGCATACTGTATCTATTACTAAATTCAAAATGTGCAGCATATGTGTGTGTCTTACGTCATCTTTCTGTCGAAGATGTTTAGTCTTTAAAGGGTAAAAATGTGTTGATGTTCCAGCAAAATAAGACTCCCTATTTCATAATGTGATAAATGCTCCGTTTAGTTTGAGTTAATGAGTCGGTAGATATTTATTCGTGACCTGATCAATATATCCTCAACAAGATTTCGGCAGTATCTGTTGCCTCTGGAAATAAATATGATATATTTCTGGAAGATGCAAAGATATTTTCTATAATTCATACTTTAACAATCCAAGATAATGTATTCACCCCTCCAGAAAAAAAAATCAGCTTAAATTTAGTTCATGCGAATTATGTTCTTAAAACTTGTCATTTTTGCAGATTTAACATTGATGAAATTTCTCTGACTCATGACTCAAGTAAATAACTCAGGTAAAAATAATAGTATATCAAGTTGAGATAATAAAAGACAATCAACATGACTAATGATAGCTTGCTTCTATACTACAGAATACAACAGTCACTATTGTACTTGAGGCAACACATACAGAAGGAATACTAGGAGGGTTACATTCGAAAACTTTCCAAATAAAATGTGAAGCTGTGAACATTAAGCCTTATCTGCTCAACGTAACAGCCCAGCGAAATATTGGGTAACTATTTATATTCTTGTTAACAAAGCTTTTTCTCAAAGCAACATTCAACAAAAAATAAAGAATTGTTGCAGTCTTTGGCGAGTCATCCCCCTTTCTACATACTGTCGATAACCTCTGGACTTTATAACTGTGTCACCTAATCAGCTGGCAGACACACGTTAAAGTGAAAAGGTCTGTTTCCGTTCAGTCAAATGAATTCGTTCATATTTATAGCTTATCCCGGAATAATTATTCCATTGCTGGTACGCATTATAAACTAAGCTAAACATATATCATACTTAACATTACATATTTCAATTAATATATTCAATATATCAAGAGGAAAGATCATATAATAATAATAATCTATAATAATATATCAATTTTCTGTATTTCAGTGACCAACCTACCCAACAAGTCGTAGATATGGTAGCGAATAACACACCTACTCCGATACAATCACTGGTTACGAAAATAAAGGCCGACAATAATCAAGTTGATGAAGCATATATCGGCCAGAAATTGGTGATTGCCATACAAATACCAGGTAAATAGCACAACATATAATCATTTATCGGTTATATTTTGGGTTAGATGTCATCTCCATGGGCATTCTAAGGATGCCCCTAAAGTTTTGAAATAATACCAAAGACATCAATATAATAATCTAAATCAGTATTGAAAGTAGTACATGAGTACTGCTTGGTCGTTCCATTTTTTTATTATTATCCATGCAAATTTGCCTCCCAAAAGATATTCTATACTGTGCCGTAATATATTGATGAATGTTAACAAAAATGTAGGTAACATTAATAACGGTTGTCAATAATTATTAAGTAATTTGGCGTTTGATGTATTAAACGCTGCCACTATTAAAAACTAGGTTAATTACTTTCCGATTTTAACCAAATACATGTTTGAAATAATTCAATTGACATATTCATTGCCATAAGGTCTGCACATGTTGTCATAGAGAAAGGTTGCAGGTTTATAAAATGTGTAGATAGGTACTGTATACTGTATTTGATAATTCGATCGCACGATGATTTACTTAATAATTTCGAATAATATTCGTCTACGCATTGTTGTAAGTTCCAACACCAATTGTGTTTTATTATCCCATGATTGCCTTGTATGTAGTCAATATACCTGTCGTTTTGGGCGTATTATACTTGTGTAATTTAAAATTAGCATCCCTGTGATTGGCTGTAAATTGCAATTGTTCTTTCTGTAAGATCACGCCTGGGGCAATCACATGACATCATTGACTTCCGCGTAAAGTCAACATGGGCGGTGTTTACATTTCAATGGTGTATACAATTGACGTTTTATAGAATAAGTTATACCACAAGTTTTAATAATGTGATCTCATAGGAGGATTATGTTAGTCGTCATGATTCTTTTTCTTAATTCTTAGACTCGTGTCATGAATCCTATATGAAATAGAAAGTCAATTTTCATTCGTGCCCTGACCAGACCCCGAACTCATGAGTTACTGCAGCTATTTCTGGCTATGCAATTTGGTGCTGAAGATCGTGAGTTCGAGGCCCATTCAAGAAACAAATTTAAATATAGTCTTACTTCGTCCTGTGTGCTTATATGTTATTTAACTAATTATCAAACACAATGCATGGACCATACACACTTACTTTGGTTGATCTGAAGGTTAAAATGTGAATTTTCCTGTCGTCATTCTACCGTGTTTAATATAATGTAATTATAGATAATGAATAACATAGTATGGTACCGGTGGTGGAAGGGGGGTAACTCCTACATGTATAACATGGTTACAATTGGAATATATATGTGCATTATCCAAGTTGTCGAAATATTTTAAAGGCCCAATATACGTAACTTTCTGCAAAACGTGAAGCGAAAACCAAGCCTTATAACTTATTATATTTATAGATTTAGTTAAGATTAACTGATATCAGCAATATTCAAGATGAATTGTATCGCGGTTACCGGTACAGCAGCAGTTGAAACACATTATTTGTAAACACGCGTCCATTTTGAACCGTCTTCTACCTTCGGTTTGTTGTTGAATTCTTTGGATTTTTTGGTAACGTGTTTCTTGTAAGTTACCGCTCAGGTTTACTTCGTTTTAGGCTTATTTTTGCATGGTTATCAACTGGATTTTTTTCAGAATTTTTCAGAACCACGAAAATTTCCCTGAAGTTACGTATATTGGGCCTTTAAACCACTTAAGGATTAACCTTTGATTTTGTTTGGTTTATTAGATCATAAATCCAATGGAGCGCGAGGAAAATTGCGGTTAAATTTACCGACTGCTCCATTGGATTTATGATCTCATTAACTAAACAAAATCAAAGGTTAATCCTTATATTTACAGTATTTTGTGTAAATGGGTCATAACTTTTCTGTTCAATTTAGCCCCATCTGCGGACAAATATTTCATTTCAAAACTTACAAACGTGAAAACGGTTCCAAAAATGTAACATTATGAAATTTGCACAAGCCGTAGCTAGCTCCACCATGTCAGCTGTTAATGACGTCATACAATTGTGATTCGAACGGGATAATTTGCATAGCTCCGCCCACATTTATTGTTGTCGACGTCATAGAATTTTTGCACGTTCTCAAGTATAGTTATTTGCAGTGCAATGGTTATCGAGTGAATGTCAGTGTAGACTGTAAATATCTATAAATAATCTTTTTTGAATGTTTAAATATCTAACCTGAACAATGGTCTGGGGAACAAGTGCAACACAATTCATAGGCAATAAAGAGATGTATTTGAGTTTATTTCCCGCTTCATTACTTATCACTTGTGTGTTTAATACAGTAAATTGTGCATGTTTTGGTACATAGTATCATTAACCACAGTTTAAAAGGTGCAGCATATGTGTGTGTTACATCATCTTTATTGTTTTCCTTTTTGTTTTGTTGTTTGTTTTATCTATGGTAAAAATGAAAAACAGGAGACGTTCATAAATAACTGTAATGATACATATGTGTTGCAGCTACAGCAAGCATCAAACCGACCGTGTGTGACGCTACAGGAAATGGCAAAAATGTCACTCTGTGGCAGGATACAGGGTAGTACATTACTAAGAATTGTCATTGTCAATATTAACACTAAAATGGGACGATAAAGTAAGTGTTTACCTAGTGTTATACTATTTTCCAATCTAAGGAGACAGGGTAATACATGATTTTAAGTTTATTTATTGTCGATGTTACCATAACAAATACATAAAATTCAGATTATGTTCATATATCACATGAAAATTAATAGGCAGTTCCAATAAAATCCACAAGATAGCACATCTCTTAAGAGCATTCGATAAAGCACATAATATAACATGCCGCCAAATTGAAGCACAAGAAAATGTTTACATATGTCGCATGAGCGCGTTATAACATTCGCATGATCCACTTCGACCACTGGTTCTAGAAGTATTCCATTGTGGCCTTGCAAGGATTAGGACTGTTTAAACTCCAGGTTAGTGAAGACGCTGTAACCTAGTATGGATTAGGACTGTTTAAACTCCAGGTTAGTGGCGACGCTGAAACCTAGAATGGTTTAGGACTGTTTAAACTCGAGGTGAGTGGAGACGCTGTAACCTAGTATGGATTAGGACTGTTTAAA
Source organism: Mimachlamys varia (assembly GCA_947623455.1). Classification (NCBI taxonomy): domain Eukaryota; kingdom Metazoa; phylum Mollusca; class Bivalvia; order Pectinida; family Pectinidae; genus Mimachlamys; species Mimachlamys varia. The sequence continues at coordinate 34,238,468 of OX392545.1, forward strand.
CTCCAGGTTAGTGGCGACGCTGAAACCTAGAATGGTTTAGGACTGTTTAAACTCGAGGTTAGTGAAGACGCTGTAACCTAGTATGGATTAGGACTGTTTAAACTCGAGGTGAGTGGAGACGCTGTAACCTAGTATGGATTAGGACTGTTTAAACTCGAGGTTAGTGGAGACGCTGAAACCTAGCATGGATTAGGACTGTTTAAACTCGAGGTTAGTGGCGACGCTGTAACCTAGCATGGATAAGGACTGTTTAAACTCGAGGTTAGTGGAGACTCTGTATCCTAGCATGGATTAGAACTGTTTTAACTCGATGTTAGTGGAGACGCTGGAATCTGGCATGGATTAGGACTGTTTAAACTAAAGGTTAGTGAAGACGCTGTAACCTAGTATGGATTAGGACTGTTTAAACTCGAGGTTAGTGAAGACGCTGTAACCTAGTATGGATTAGGACTGTTTAAACTAGAGGTTAGTGGAGACGTTGTAGCCTAGCATGATTAGGACTGTTTAAACTCGAGGTGAGTGGAGACGCTGTAACCTAGTATGGATTAGGACTGTTTAAACTCGAGGTTAGTGGAGACGCTGAAACCTAGCATGGATTAGGACTGTTTAAACTCGAGGTTAGTGGCGACGCTGTAACCTAGCATGGATTAGGACTGTTTAAACTCGAGGTTAGTGAAGACGCTGTAACCTAGCATGGATAAGGACTGTTTAAACTCGAGGTTAGTGGAGACTCTGTATCCTAGCATGGATTAGAACTGTTTTAACTCGATGTTAGTGGAGACGCTGGAATCTGGCATGGATTAGGACTGTTTAAACTAAAGGTTAGTGGAGACGCTGTAACCTAGCATGGATAAGGACTGTTTAAACTCGAGGTTAGTGGAGACTCTGTATCCTAGCATGGATTAGGACTGTTTAAACTCGAGGTTAGTGGAGACTCTGTATCCTAGCATGGATTAGAACTGTTTTAACTCGATGTTAGTGGAGACGCTGGAATCTGGCATGGATAAGGACTGTTTAAACTCGAGGTTAGTGGCGACGCTGTAACCTAGCATGGATTAGAACTGTTTAAACTCGAGGTTAGTGGAGACGTTGTAGCCTAGCATATATTAGGACTGTTTAAACTCGAGGTTAGTGGAAACTCTGTATCCTAGCATGGATTAGGACTGTTTTAACTCGAGGTTAGTGGAGACTCTGTATCCTAGCATGGATTAGGACTGTTTAAACTCGAGGTTAGTGGCGACGCTGTAACCTAGCATGGATTAGGACTGTTTAAACTCCAGGTTAGTGGCGACGCTGAAAGCTAGCATGGTTTAGGACTGTTTAAACTCGAGGTTAGTGGCGACGCTGAAAGCTAGCATGGTTTAGGACTGTTTAAACTCGAGGTTAGTGGCGACGCTGTGACCTAGCATGGATTAGGACTGTTTAAACTCGGGGTTAGTGGCGACGCTGTGACCTAGCATGGATTAGGACTGTTTAAACTCGAGGTTAGTGGAGACGCTGTGACCTAGCATGGATTAGAACTGTTTAAACTAGAGGTTAGTGGGGACAATGTATCCTAGCATGGATTAGGACTGTTAAAACTCGAGGTTAGTGGAGACGTTGTAACCTAGTATGGATTAGGACTGTTTAAACTCCAGGTTAGTGGCGACGCTGAAACCTAGAATGGTTTAGGACTGTTTAAACTCGAGGTTAGTGAAGACGCTGTAACCTAGTATGGATTAGGACTGTTTAAACTCGAGGTGAGTGGAGACGCTGTAACCTAGTATGGATTAGGACTGTTTAAACTCGAGGTTAGTGGAGACGCTGAAACCTAGCATGGATTAGGACTGTTTAAACTCGAGGTTAGTGGCGACGCTGTAACCTAGCATGGATAAGGACTGTTTAAACTCGAGGTTAGTGGAGACTCTGTATCCTAGCATGGATTAGAACTGTTTTAACTCGATGTTAGTGGAGACGCTGGAATCTGGCATGGATTAGGACTGTTTAAACTAAAGGTTAGTGAAGACGCTGTAACCTAGTATGGATTAGGACTGTTTAAACTCGAGGTTAGTGAAGACGCTGTAACCTAGTATGGATTAGGACTGTTTAAACTAGAGGTTAGTGGAGACGTTGTAGCCTAGCATGATTAGGACTGTTTAAACTCGAGGTGAGTGGAGACGCTGTAACCTAGTATGGATTAGGACTGTTTAAACTCGAGGTTAGTGGAGACGCTGAAACCTAGCATGGATTAGGACTGTTTAAACTCGAGGTTAGTGAAGACGCTGTAACCTAGCATGGATAAGGACTGTTTAAACTCGAGGTTAGTGGAGACTCTGTATCCTAGCATGGATTAGAACTGTTTTAACTCGATGTTAGTGGAGACGCTGGAATCTGGCATGGATTAGGACTGTTTAAACTAAAGGTTAGTGGAGACGCTGTAACCTAGCATGGATAAGGACTGTTTAAACTCGAGGTTAGTGGAGACTCTGTATCCTAGCATGGATTAGGACTGTTTAAACTCGAGGTTAGTGGAGACTCTGTATCCTAGCATGGATTAGAACTGTTTTAACTCGATGTTAGTGGAGACGCTGGAATCTGGCATGGATAAGGACTGTTTAAACTCGAGGTTAGTGGCGACGCTGTAACCTAGCATGGATTAGAACTGTTTAAACTCGAGGTTAGTGGAGACGTTGTAGCCTAGCATATATTAGGACTGTTTAAACTCGAGGTTAGTGGAAACTCTGTATCCTAGCATGGATTAGGACTGTTTTAACTCGAGGTTAGTGGAGACTCTGTATCCTAGCATGGATTAGGACTGTTTAAACTCGAGGTTAGTGGCGACGCTGTAACCTAGCATGGATTAGGACTGTTTAAACTCCAGGTTAGTGGCGACGCTGAAAGCTAGCATGGTTTAGGACTGTTTAAACTCGAGGTTAGTGGCGACGCTGAAAGCTAGCATGGTTTAGGACTGTTTAAACTCGAGGTTAGTGGCGACGCTGTGACCTAGCATGGATTAGGACTGTTTAAACTCGGGTTAGTGGCGACGCTGTGACCTAGCATGGATTAGGACTGTTTAAACTCGAGGTTAGTGGAGACGCTGTGACCTAGCATGGATTAGAACTGTTTAAACTAGAGGTTAGTGGGGACTCTGTATCCTAGCATGGATTAGGACTGTTAAAACTCGAGGTTAGTGGAGACGTTGTAGCCTAGCATATATTAGGACTGTTTAAACTCGAGGTTAGTGGAAACTCTGTATCCTAGCATGGATTAGGACTGTTTAAACTCGAGGTTAGTGGCGACGCTGTAACCTAGCATGGATTAGGACTGTTTAAACTCCAGGTTAGTGGCGACGCTGAAACCTAGCATGGATTAGGACTGTTTAAACTCTAGGTTAGTGGCGACGCTGTGACCTAGCATGGATTAGGACTGTTTAAACTCGAGGTTAGTGGCGACGCTGAAACCTAGCATGGATTAGGACTGTTTAAACTAGAGGTTAGTGGAGACGCTGTAACTGCTTCATGTGTATGTTTTGATTTTTTTGATTTCTACTCAAGGGAGACTCAATGCAAATTCCAAATGTTTTAGTTGCCGATGTTTATATGAATGCATATGTTTATGGAATGCGAAGGGAGATAACTATTCGTATCTTAAAAATAAAAAAGAGCATGAAAACAAATGCATATATCATGCTAAGGGAGATAACTTTTCACATCTTTAAACTCATATGACATTTTGCAATTCATAGATAAGCTAATGTATGCTCTATTCCTATCACGCCACGTCTGGTTTCTGTATGATTCGGCATTCATTTATCGCAGTTACACATTCCAAAAGATGTACATCCTCGAAGTTTAGAGGTTCTCCACTTCAGGCTTGTTTACCATAGTTGCTGTAAGCTCGCATCCAGTCCTGCAAACCCTGCAACTATGAGTGTACAGCATCATTTTGCTAATGCCCTTTCAACGACAGACCATATCTGTTTACATAACATCAATAGGTAGACTTGCACAACCTTCGAAATCTGGAACGGACTATCAAAATGGTCTTTCATAAATTCTAATCATTAAACAAAACACCTGTTGACTGAAATATAAGGATTGGCTCTTGCTTTGGTCGATTTCATGGTTTGATTAATTGAATATTTTTGGTGACAAATTACACATAAACTGTTTATGAACTTGACGTATCACAATATGGTATCAACCAATGAATTGGGGTTTTTTTAATATCAATTTTGGAACTACGCCTATATATAATTATCATACTTTAGCGTAAGTAAATTGACTCTAGTCAGGGTATTTAGATAAACATGTGTTTATATGCATAACTTGTATTTATCATAACATGCAATATACAATCAATGACGACTTCGACAACTTCAATTGTGGTGCGACCTTCAAACAATACTATCCCATTTTCCATAAAAAATGAAGGTAAAAGCATTTATTTCATTTTTGCCTGTGAAATATAGAAAATTATCAAACTGATAAAACTTATATTTTCACTGCTGTGATGAGCAGTGAAAATATAAGATTTTGCCGTGAAAATATAAGATTTTGCCGTGAAAATATAAGATTTTGCAGTGAAAATATAAGGCTTTTTCAGTGTAACGTGAAAAAGTGACCCGCCAATAAGAAACTACCCGGGGTCATTATTCTACGTTGCAAAAGTTACCCGGGTCGTTATTTTACAGTAGAAATCTTACTCAGCCTTCTGTAGAAAAATGACCCCACTCGATATTTCTGTAATTCGTCCCCTTGAGAAAGTGACCCGCCGTAGATTTCAACGGTGGGTAATTTTAATTGGGTATTTTTTTCACGTTACACCGGAACTTTTGTTTGAGTTGTTCCCCTTGATCGGGGAATCAAGCTTTCACTTGTATGGCAGATTTTTTTTTATATTTTCAAAAAATCTGCCATACTCGTGAAATATATTTGATATTAAACGGCAAACCATTGAATATCCTCTATATATATACCATGAAATTATATCAGAGAATACAGTATTAAGTAAAAAAAAAAACACTGTTAAACAGGAAGCCACGATGTTTCCCTTCACTTTACATGAACCTAAGTATCAAAGACATCTGCATATATCGTAATATCATCGATATCTCATTGACACATTTTGCTTTCTTACAACACTGTCGTTATCAATTTTCTGTTGTGCAATATTAAGCAAATGCGTAATTATTAGTAACCCTCGAATAGGATCATAGGTGTAGGACCAAAGTATATCAATAATATACTGATTCCTATTTGTATTTACATTGATGCGCAATATCCTGATTCTCTGAACAAGTTTTACATGAGGTCAAACCTACAACATGCGTCAGCTTATTCGATATAAACTTATATATTAGATGTGTTCTGACTTTCCTCAATACTTATTGGCTTAAACATTGTCACATGGGGGTCCATATTTTGTGATATCGACCTTATGTTTCTATGTTTTAGAAACACCGAGTCAATATTGCATTTGTGACGTCATAATCATTGTGGCGTTATAGTACCCATGCATGCGACTTTTAATTTCATTCTTTATCAAGACAGATATAATTTAAGTATTTTTCAAGCAAGTCTCACATCTAATATAAAATTAAGGACCTTTGATTCGGTCAATATAGTGTTATACCAACCTGGTAGAATCTAAATTATTGACCTCTGGCTAACGGCCTCGCTCAATATTTGATTCTACCAGGTTGGTATAACACAATCTTTACCTCAGCAAAGATCCATAATTGACATGTATTAAGTACTTTAAATTCTTCATATGGTGTGCATGTCTATACGAAAATATAAAAGAAGTTTGAGAATTATAAATGTTGATACGTTAAGTGCAACCATAAAGTAAATAATCATGTATTTTTCTAAATTAAGACTAGTTACTTTAATTTAAATCGCAGTTGTCAACACGACGAGGAACTTTTTGGAGAGAGGTGGACGAATAAATCGGGAGAGGTCAGAAACACGATGTATGGCTTCCGGTTTGTGGGGTCGTCTACATCAATAACCATCACGTGCACAGTGCGTGTGTGTCCGGATGGTTACAAAGGACACCTCTGTGATCTGGTAGGTATAAACACAAAATCTCACATAAAAGCTTAAACTTATTACCTACATGCAATCCGTATTCAACGCTAATCTTAGTTTGTTTACTTTTAATGATATAACCAAATGTTTTGTAGCATATCAGCGCTTAAATCCTTATGGACTATTCATTTCGTATTTTGACAAAATTCTATTTTTTCCGTGCGTTTTTCTAAAGGAACAATAAGGAAATCCTTAATCGTACAACCCATGCAAAAGAGACATATTATAACAAATATTTATGAGCATGTTGACCTCACGAGCACGCGCAGACCTCCTTCGTGGATGTAAATCAAAGTGGCTTCGAAACCGAAGTGCAACCTGTCTAATTATATTTCTCTGGATAAAGTAGGCACATAACACTTATCTCATTACATTTCATGTAAATGATGAATTCCTGAATTTGTAGCAGTTTCTTCACGACACCTCTATATCTGAAACTCGTGACGATTTTTATTTGTGCGTAGCATCGTTAAGCAAACACGTGCTCAGGTTATGAAATTCCCCTTCATAGGAGCGCCTTTTTGAGAGTTTTCGAAATTCCTGCGTTTGGTTGATATGAAATATACCAACAAAATGTCCCGTTGGTTTCATTGATAATATTATATCATGATTGTTGACAACGTATTTCGTAAATTTAGCATACCTGGAAAGAGGTACTTGTGAAATCAAACTTCCCGTGTTACCGCGACCCTCTCTGTTAAATTTGTTTACATCACACTGTACACGTGCTCACCCCAGGGGGCGCCGTAAGTTCGTGCTCTATTTGATTTCGCTATTTAATGCGATTCCCAATGATTAAACTGACCACACTAGACATTACATACGTGGTATCGAATTATCAAATACGGATTCTTACGTCCTGGCATATACCTTTTTGATTCTAGTTGAGCGGTAACATCGTCGGTTGACTGAATTTCCCCTTTAACGCGTCATTACTATTATGATAACACAAAACATGCTTAATATTTTAAAGGAAAATACAAACTTCTGCTTCGATTACATAATTATATAATTAATTTTCCATTGCTTGTATGCAGAATGCAGCTTTCTGATAGGTTGAGATTTTTTTTTAATACCGCTATGAATACAAAATCCAAAAATGGCGTAAAATATGTGACGTCACAATACGGCAATTGACGTTGCGTATTGATTTGAAAAAATAATCTGCTATTAGATCAGTCAGATTTTACATATACATGTTTTAAATTTGAAAATAAGTTTCAAAAATTAATTATAAGCGTTGATGTCAATTAATTTTAAGTTTCATAGGATTATGAAAACATTTTTGGTTGCAAACTAAGAAGAACTAAGAACTGTAAGAATCCGCTTCTTTGTATCGTTGTGTCATACAGTCGACTTGTGGAAGCAGAAAGAGAAAACGGATCACGAGACTGCCAGAGGCCGTTACCATACAAAAGGCTACTACAACACTAACCATCAGAGATCCGCTCCTGACCAGTGGAGCAGGGCGTAAGTAATTGTGCATCGGTCGATATGTATATCACGTTTTCAATAAATAAAATCCTGGTATTCTTTTGAATGAATAAACGAGCATTATACTTCTATGAGAGATTTTCAAAAACCGTCAGTGATATTATGGGATAATATTCAGTGTGTTCACCAATATATCATTTTTGTCCAAGTGTTTTACTCGTGAGTAATACACCCCACATATCTCTTACGATTAATAACAAATCAATAATACAACAGATCAAGTATAATTCCTCAGAAAATGATAAATCGAAAAAAATGCATTTAAGGATTAACCTTTGATTTTGTTTAGTTTATGAGATCATAAATCCAATGGAGCACGAGGTAAATTGCGTAAACGCGAAGCGTTTACGTTAAATTTACCGACTGCTCCATTGGATTTATGATCTCATAAACTAAACAAAATCAAAGGTTAATCCTTATATTTACAGTATTTTCCTGTAAATGGTTCATAACTTTTCTGTTCAATTTAGCCCCATCTGCAGACATATATTTCATTTCAAAACTTACAAACGTGAAAACAGTTCAATAAATGTAATAGCATAAAGTTTGCATAAGCCGTAGCTAGCCCCGCCCATGTCAACTGTTAATGACGTCATACAATTGTGATTCGAACGGATAATTTGCATAGCTCCGCCCACATGTACTGTTATTGACGTCATAGAAACTGTGCACGTTCTCAAGTATAGTTACTGGAAAATAACTCTAGTTTGCAGTACAATGGTTATCGAGTGAATATCAGTGTAGACTGTAAATATTAGTATATGCATTGGATAACAGTTTGATTTATTTAGTTAAAAGTGTCTGTAACCCAACTGGTATCATTTCAATGATAAAATACATTTTATATAAACAATGAAAGATCTTCATCATTTTGTTACAGATATTTTGCAATACTTGTTTTCCTCGACATTCGGTTTTGCAATAATTTTGGTGTTTTTGTTTTAGGAAAAGCACATGAGCTGAACATCATCATCGGAATAGCTCTCGCTACGGTTGGATTTTTGAAGATAACGTTCTTCCAAGGATGAGACATTCAATTCAATAATGGAAAATATAATAATTGAAAATAATTGATAATAATGGAAGCAGACTAAAAGCCTCTAAGTCCATATGACATTATATACAACATAAGATTTCACTGGAATAGTTACAAGAGTATACGTGAAATATAAATACACTCATTAAAATAATTTATCAGTTATCATAAAAGATATTGTCCTTAATGTGATCGTCTAGCAATGGAACACGTTTTAAAATAAAACATTTCCCCCTCTTTTACATTATATTGAAATAGAAGCCGAATATAGGGAAATGTTGTTTTTTTTTAAATAGAGACTGTGTGATCACTATAAATGTTCAAAATCCATCTTGCAAAATAACGAGAATATGTTGCAGAATCCAATTTCAGATTTGTTTTGTATTTGATAATACTATAAAAACGAACACAAGATTGTAAGTTTTGTACAATATGCACCTCATCATTACCAATAGCAACATTTATAGAATTAATATTTTTGGATTTAGTAATTGTTATTGTTCTTTTATTGATGATAAAGTGTTTTATGCTATTAACAATTGTTGTTTCATATTTCTTATTGAAGCATTTATATTTAATAAACGAAAGACATTTTGGCCCACAAACATTTATATGCTATTTAATAGTATTTGTATTGCCCTCAGTACCATGCAATATTTGTTATATTATACCGAATCTACCCAACACGACCACATACTATGCAATAACAACAGGCCACTGAGGGCAATATGGGAGTTTATGGACTGGTCAGTCGCCCAAAAATATGTATATTAACCGAAGCGAAGCTGAGGTTCATATACAAAAAAATGCATATGCCAAAAAAACTCAAAAGGAAATCAGGTACAGAATCTAACTTCAAAAATCTTTATTTGAAAAATAATTAACAAATATTGCATGGTACTGAGGACAATATGGGAGTTTATGAACTGGTCAGTCTCTTCGCTTCGGTCAATATACATATTTTTGGGTGACTGACCAGTCGGATATTGTTATTCGTTATAATTGTCTGGTTTTTATTTAATTCCACTTTTCTTGCCAAAATAATGGAATATCGCCATTGACTTGAATAATAGGTAATGCCTGTATACAGGGTCTCCATTTAAATCGAGATTAAGATTTATCTGAAAATATACATATTACACTGATGTATATTTACCATCAAGTACGTGTCCCCCCTACAGGGTACAGTCTGTAGTTTATTCATTTGATCTGAAGTTGTTACAATCATGTATATCCTTTGGTGTGCGGATTAAGAAAATGGTAGACATTCCGAATGTATTTTTAAATTAAAGGATGTCTTGATGATCTTTGTTAATAACCTACCTAAACCTGAACATATGACGACACCTTCAAATTTACAAACTGCATCACGTTTAGGCCTAATATGGATTCCCATGGTTTGGCCCCTAGCATCACTGAAGAGTCCTAGGAGGACGAAACTGCTGTAGGATGCAGTTTATTTAATTTTTGTCAGCATATGTATTTATTACTAAATTTAAAAGGTGCAGCACATGTGTGTGTAACGTCATCCTTAAAAAAATCAAATAGTTTTAATTTTTCATTCTTGCATAGTTCCCGTTTGTTAACAAAAGCTAAAAAGTTAATTCCCATTGTACACGAATAAATTTGTTTTCAACAGTCGAACAGTACGTTGCATAAAATGTCACCGAATATAATTATGAAATTACCATATCTTTACAAGATGCATTTGACACGAAACTGAATGAAGTAAATAATTATTTGTCTAATTAATCTTTGACGACTTATCAGTGGAGCTTAAATGCAAATTCCAAACATGACCTTAAAAGGGAACTTACGTACGCTAAACAGAACAATGTAGTTTCATTCTGAAATAAAGTAAAATGCTGTGGTTGTTCATCAGTTAAAGCCCACCTGAACGGAACAATGTGAAAAGGAATTAAAACTGTATGAATTTAAAGTCAGTGAAGTAAACGCTTGAAGTCAAACAGGGGATATCTCCAGTGATAAACCAGTAAATCAGTGATGTATTTTACCTTCTATATTCATCATATTTCCCAGACGCCCAAAGGTCTTTGATCGATGTAACGATTTTATTTACAGATTCTGGTTCAAATATGAAATATCAAACGAAATTCAATAGAAATGAATAATAATAAGGAATCTAAGACAGATAAGAATCATATTCCGCTATACATCTCAAGATCGAATAAAAGAAACGCCACTTCAAAGAATGAATACGCATAGTTCATCAGACTTTGTCTTTCAAACTGGCAAGACCTGTAGATATAAATTATCTGAAGAAGCAATACACTCCCAGGAGAGTAATGAAGTAAGAAAAGAATCGGATTCGCCATCCATAGGGAACTTAAATTCCTCTGGTTGGCGGTATCTTACACATTATTTAGTATGCATGACCTTTGTGTCAACTTACAGAGATTGGAAATTATTCTAGATATATTGGATTGTAAATTTTCCATATGCACAACAAAATAATATTCTGTTCATTCAAGTGACGTTTGAATACTACATGTAGCTGGTTAAAACAACTGAGTTTTTTCCATTATCTCACATCAAGGACCATAACTCCTTTAAAAGGGGTCAAGATTACACTGTAATGTCTATGCTTAGGTACATATTATACTGATCATTCAAGTGAAATATTAAATAAAACCTGCCTATTTTTCGGACAGGTTATTTCGCAGAAAAGGTCGATGATTCAAGTTGATGAAGCCTGAGATCCAGCACCTTGTTAAGTGGGAACGGAGTACCTAGTTTTCAAAGTAAGCGATCCATAAGCAATTATCTTTTTTTCGTCAAGTGGTTCAAGTCGATGTTTCAAGTCTTCTATCAACATTATATCTTTCAGCTGTTCTTTGTTTGTCAAGTGAGATATTTAATGTGGATAGAAGACTTTTTGTAAAAAATTTATACACACCTGTGTGATTCGGGTAGGTAATTAAGTTTTAGAAATACAATCCTAACAAACTTTCCGAAAAAACGTAACAAAAAGTCATTTAATTAGGACATGGTATTATTGAATCGATCTAAATTTTAGGAGGACAAACTAAAAATATTTACTCATATGTTGTATTGCTGTTAAGAAAATAAAAAAAAAATATTATTTAAAAAAATGTATTTCATAAAAAGGCACTGTGAAGAGATAAAACCATAAAAAGTCAGCAAAAGTAAAAAACCGTGTTAAATTACATTTAAGTTGGGGTACAAATATTTCATTCAAAAACAAATATTATTTTAATAGTGTACATGTTCATCAACAATTTGTTAATGTCACATGCGTGGATTTGTATGTGTATCTTTTTTCCTGGGTAATTATACAAGCTTGTGATGATGAAAATATGTGTATACAGCTGTATATATAAGAAGGTATTATGTCTGCAAGTAAGTTAGTACATAATGTGTGCTGTATGCTTGTGGGCATTATGCTTGTGTGTGTACGTGCATGTTTAAATGGTTACGTGCATGTATGTAAATGTACATCGTATTGGTCAAAGAAGTAATTTCGACAGTAGTTTTTCCATACAATATGGGCGAAGCTCACTGGAGCCGAAGGCATCCGAGCGGAGCTCTGTACCGGTAACATGTGTGTGTAAATAGATCTGACCCAACCAAACAGAATCCATCACTGGAAACTATTCGTACTTTCGTTTTTGTACTTCCGGTTTTGTACACGGAACCCGACGGAACCCGTTACTATGTCAAATCGAATGATAAAAAGATATCTGACGTAGCGGGAAATTTATGTATTCAATATAACGAAATTTTCAAAAGATATTGACCATAATTAACTAATTTAATACACTGCGCAGTTTATTTCAACGATATCCTTATTTTCTGCTGACAAATATCCATTCGCCAGCAACAATTTCAGCATCATTTATTTGAAACTATTTATCATGATGTGACTGTTTTTTATCACAGTTTATCGTGGTGGGAGACATGACAATGTCATTAACTTATATTTTGTAACATTCTAAACATTAACTATACATCATTAAGCTTGATGTCGTTGACCATTCAGAATATTTATGGATATTTGAATAAGATATCAGAACAACTTTCATGGATTATCATACAGTGTACATATATCAACATTCTTCCTTCAGCTCGCTTTAAAATGACATTTTTTTCTCTCTTTCATAAACAGAGAATCTTACACGAGTGTCCCCGTGATATCAAATTTATTATGCATTTATTTATTTCATATGAAACGAGCCTTTGGAAGACTCTTTTTTCACTTGATATAACAGCATGACGTAATGTACATTAATGTGACGTCATTTTTATGTCGCGTCACTGTATTTCTAATCCGCAGAATAAAATCCATTTGCATGTTTATTGAAAAGGTGTTATATCGTTTCTATCACAGTTTTGTATTGCACGGCAAGGGATCTGTTTTTATCATAATACATAATGTGAGTAAACATTCATGAGTAAAAGGTGGGAGGGGGACATCGTTCAATGGGGAAAATGTTATTGCAAAAAAAAAACTGAAAATTGGGGCGAAAATGATTGTGCCAGGAGAAAGCTAATACGGACTTCAACCTTAATATTAATATTGTTATTGATTTGATTGATCCACAAGCACTGTATGCTATTCTACAGAATCTTCATTCTTTCTACGTGTCTTTGTTAACATACACCTAGCTAGGTTTTCACTTGTTTCCGTTGAGGGATCATGTGACCAATTTGACCAAACAGCTCTGTTAGTAGTCGAGAAACACAATGTTTTCATCCCAGTAAAATGTGTGCAAATCTATCTATAAGTTGACAATGGAGGTACTTGCTTGGCAGTCGATTCCCGCCGGTGGCGAACCCGGCTCAAATACTTGTTTCGCTCCTGGAATGCGTGCGCATCAGCCCGTTTTCGTCGCCCGGCGAGAGCGGCTACCTTCTTGCGGGTCGCAAACGTGCTTGTTTCGGTTTTAGCCGATCACGTGACAGACATGAAATCGGCAAACCAAACAAGTAGACACAGTTTGACCTCGTTAACATCATTTTGTGGTTGATTTGACACCTTTAATTGAAACAAAAATACTGCACAAGCTTCGCTCTCTTCAGAGACGTATAAAGTCAAATCTCTGGCTTTATACGTCTCTGCTCTCTTCAAGCCATGTCTGAGTCATACTTAATTAATATACATATTACCTGTATATCTACTTATACAGGTATGCGTCCAAGATTATATGTATGTATGTAAATTTGCATTCTGTGTTGTATTCGCCTATATATCATAAGTAAACCAAATTGTAGTATATCACTCTGTATATTAAAGTTTGTAATCAGCATCACATGACGTTATTCTGACGCCATGTTGGATTACGTATACCATATATATATAATATTAGTGACATATAAAGAGGGACACATGATTATTTTGCTTTTGTTGCATACACGTAATCAGAACTTCAAAATCTAAGTATGTTTGACTTGTATTTATGTGTGATTGTCTGTCAGATAGAATAACCCTTTTTATCATTTGGATAATATGTAAATTATACAATTATCGACCTTTTTTAAGGTGATACGAAGATTGTTAAATCCTCGTGTTCACCTTAACAATGTCGATTACTTTTTTATTATTAATATTATAGGATATTTGGCTCCGTTAATACCTTTCGGATTTTTTATTCGGATTTCGAAGTAGATCTACACATCATCAGAATTTCAGCCTGATAGTATACCAGCATCTGTCGGAAGTCCGTCTCCATGCTCTTTTACTGCTTCAAAACAGCGGAGGACAGTATAGACTGATGTTTCTGTTGCTATTCTAGTATCTTGGCATTCTTTTCTTTTAAAAGCAAAGCTACATCCTCCTTAGAAATACTTCCGAGACTTGTTTTGTTTAAAATAACCCAGTTGAAGCTTCTCTGTCGTCTTCCATATTTAAACTAAACGGAGTAAGATTTTACTGACATTGATTGGTCAATATTCCACAGTAGATGTTTTGTATTCAGTTATTAACCTGCGAGGCTCGCGGCGGGGTTTTTGGATTTCAATATTTATTAGGATTTATTAGGAAACATTATGGACGCAGGCTGAAAGCCTCTATATCGATATCCAATAAATTACAAAGAAATAATAATTAATTAAATAATATCAGTCCGGCGCAATGTACATGTAGCATTTGGAGATTATTGTTCTTTATATATAAACCGGTTATTTTTTCCAATAATTGTCGAACAGGATTTCAAACTGATAAACAGTTTCTGCATTTATGACATGCTGTGGAAGACTGTTCCACAGATCAACAATTCGATAGCTAAAGAAGTGTTTCCTTGCATCCCGTCGACATCGTTTTTTGAAAATTTTCTGGGAGTGACCTCTAGTTCTGTTGTTATTGTCCATTTGGAAAAAGTTTTTCGTTACTCGACTATCATATATATTGTTCATTATTTTAAAAAAACATTGCTGACATCTCCTCTAGTTCTCCGATGTGAAAGTGTTGGAAGATTTAATCTTTCCAAGCGTTCCGAATACGATAGCGTTTTAAGTCCTGGGATGAGTTTAGTTGCCCTCCTATGCACATTTTCAATCAGATCAATATCGTTAATTCTGAAAGGGTTCCAGACGCTCGCAGCATATTCAAGATGGGGCCTTACTAGTGCTTTAAATAGTAATGTAAACATTGATTCATCTAAATACACAAATGATCTCCGTATCAATCCAACTATGCTATTTGCTTTGTTAACACTTAATTGTATGTGTTTTTTAAAGTTCAGATCTTCGTCGATCATGACACCAATATCCTCCTCACACGTAATGTTTTCTAGTTGAAATTTTTCTTCACCCGGTTCTGACATGTATTATTGTCTTTTCTCAGAAGATTTAATTGAAAGAACTTCATTTGTTATTAAAAGATCTAAAATACTAGGTTCATTCCCTTCCCTACTCCTTATGAAATTTGTGGTGTGTTGATATAGAAAGTTATCCCTTAAACACTCGATGAAATTATCACTTTTTTTTATCGTTGGTTGATGACCAGGAATTCCAATCTATTTTCGGTAGATTGAAGTCACCCATGATGAGTAAGTGACTCTAACATTTTGTGGACGATACTTTGTTTAATAAATTACGAAGTTCTTCAATATTATTTTCTGTTGAGTTCGGGCTCTTATATATACATCCAGCCAGGAGACAGCCGATTAACCTCTCGCGCAGATTTTTATTATTGAAGGGTAATTTCGCATTTAATTGTGACCTGCGCGGGCTGTTTAGACAAATAGGCATTGAGTAAATTACGAAGGTATATAATAAATATAAATATGTTATATGAGGTTTATGTTTTTAATTTATTATATAACTGGTTTTTTTGTAATTTCCCTTGAAATGTTTTCATTATATCAACATGTTAATGACGTCATACATGTAAAATATAAACTTTATTTATTTTACAACAATTATGAAACAAGCTATACAACTTATATTAATCACTCTTGTTGGCCCGGATGTTAGCGCGCGAGGGGTCTTATTGTGGGAGGAAACCGGAGTACCCGGAGAAAACCCACGTGGTCGGGCAGGTGACCCCATACCTTTTCACGTCCGATCGGGGAATCGAACCCCGGCCGCCTTGGTGAAAGGCAAGTGCGCTATCCACTGCACCACCCGACCACCCCGTCATACATGTATGATGGCACAAAAACAATTTTGAATAAAAATTCTGAAGAATCCCCAAGATCTGGCGAAAGCGTTATATTTTGTGTCGAGTTAAAAGTATTATATGTAGAATCTAATTCGGGGCACTAATTAGATTTGTGAAAATTTACAATTGCTCTGAGTAAAAAGGGGAAACGAGTTTTGGTATCGATATTTTGCGTTATAACGTAACTTACTAAGCTGTTTTTATGTATATACTATTAATTTGTTATTATAAAAAAACATATATCATATTTAATATTTTCCCTTACAAATCTGCAAAACAAATACCCCAGACAAAGAAAGCAATGACAACCTATCGACATTGCATTTTATTGTTTGGAGAGAATGGAATGTCAATCTTAAATGTATATAAATCGCTTTCAATATTGATCATAAAAACCCTGTGTGGTATTAACTTTATCAGTTCGATGAAAGAACTTCTGCGAATTTAACGTATATCCCAGTTACCAGCTCTAACACTGTCTCATTTATCTTGACTGCAAATTCTTCAGCAGTACAGTTCGTGTCAAAAACGTTTATATGTGAAAGGGAACATACTTTTAAAGATAAAAGATATTGCTTTAATCTTGTTCATATATCCACCCTTACTGTGATGTACTTATATGCTAAGTCACTTCAGCTGAATTTGTGGAATGAATAGCTACATTAGCTGAGTTTGTAGAGAGATCAGTTACGTTTGTTGGTTTTGTAGAATGATTAGTTACTTCAGGTGCATTTGTGGAATGACTGGCTACGTTAGCTGAGTTTGTGGAATGCCAAGTTACTTAAGCTCATTTTGTAGAATGATCAGTTACTTTAGCTAAGTTTGTAGAATGATTTGTTACTTAAGCTGAGTTTGTATATGATTAGTTACTTTAGCTGAGTTTGTAGAATGATAAGTTACTTTAGCTGAGTTTGTAGAATGATTAGTTACTTTAGCTGAGTTTGTGGAATGCCAAGTTACTTAAGCTCATTTTGTAGAATGATCAGTTACTTTAGCTAAGTTTGTAGAATGATTTGTTACTTAAGCTGAGTTTGTATATGATTAGTTACTTTAGCTGAGTTTGTAGAATGATAAGTTACTTTATCTGAGTTTGTAGAATGACTAGTTACTTTAGCTGAGTTTGTAGAATGATAAGTTACTTTAGCTGAGTTTGTAGAATGCTAAGTTACTTTAGCTGGGTTTGTAGAATGATTAGCTACTTTATCTGTGTTTGTAGAATGATCAGTTACTTTAGCTGAGTTTGTAGAATGATAAGTTACTTTAGCTGAGTTTGTAGAATGATTAGTTACTTTAGCTGAGTTTGTAGAATTTTAAGTTACTTTAGTTGAGTTTGTAGAATGATCTGTTACTTTAGCTGAGTTTGTAGAATGATAAGTTACTTTAGCGGAGTTTGTAGAATGATAAGTTACTTTAGCTGAGCTTGTAGAAGGATAAGTTACTTTAGTTGAGTTTGTAGAATGATAAGTTACTTTAGCTGAGTTTGTGGAATGATAAGTTACTTTATCTGAGTTTGTAGAATGATTAGTTACTTTAGCTGAGTTTGTAGAATGATTAGTTACTTAAGCTGAGTTTGTAGAATGATTAGTTACTTTAGCTGAGTTTGTAGAATGATTAGTTACTTTAGCTGAGTTTGTAGAATGATAAGTTACTTTAGCTGAGTTTGTAGAATGATTAGTTACTTAAGCTGAGTTTGTCTAATGATTAGTTACTTTAGCTGAGCTTGTAGAATGATAAGTTACTTTAGTTGAGCTTGTAGAAGGATAAGTTACTTTAGTTGAGTTTGTAGAATGATCTGTTACTTTAGCTGAGTTTGTAGAATGATAAGTTACTTTAGCGGAGTTTGTAGAATGATAAGTTACTTTAGCTGAGCTTGTAGAAGGATAAGTTACTTTAGTTGAGTTTGTAGAATGATAAGTTACTTTAGCTGAGTTTGTAGAATGATAAGTTACTTTAGCTGAGTTTGTAGAATGATAAGTTACTTAAGCTGAGTTTGTAGAATGATTTGTTACTTTAGCTGAGTTTGTAGAATGATAAGTTACTTTAGTTGAGTTTGTAGGATGATAAGTTACTTTAGCTGAGTTTGTAGAATGATAAGTTACTTTAGCTGAGTTTGTAGAATGATAAGTTACGTTAGTTGAGTTTGTAGAATGATCAGTTACTTTAGCTGAGTTTGTAGAATGATAAGTTACTTTAGCTGAGTTTGTAGAATGATTAGTTACTTTAGGTGAGTTTGTAGAATGATAAGTTACTTTAACTGAGTTTGTCTAATGATTAGTTACTTTAGCTGAGTTTGTAGAATGATAAGTTACTTAAGCTGAGTTTGTAGAATGATTTGTTACTTTAGCTGAGTTTGTAGAATGATAAGTTACTTTAGTTGAGTTTGTAGAATGATAAGTTACTTTAGCTGAGTTTGTAGAATGATAAGTTACTTTAGCTGAGTTTGTAGAATGATAAGTTACGTTAGTTGAGTTTGTAGAATGATCAGTTACTTTAGCTGAGTTTGTAGAATGATTAGTTACTTTAGCTGAGTTTGTGGAATGATAAGTTACTTTAGCTGAGTTTGTAGAATGATTAGTTACTTTAGCTGAGTTTGTGGAAAGATTAGTTACTTTAGTTGAGTTTGTAGAATGATAAGTTACTTAAGCTGAGTTTGTAGAATGATAAGTTGCTTTAGCTGAGTTTGTAGAATGATTAGTTACTTTAGCTGAGTTTGTGGAATCATTAGTTATTTTAGCTGAGTTTGTGGAATGATAAGTTACTTTAGCTGAGTTTGTAGAATGATTAGTTACTTTAGCTGAGTTTGTGGAATGATAAGTTACTTTAGCTGAGTTTGTAGAATGATTAGTTACTTTAGCTGAGTTTGTGGAATGATAAGTTACTTTAGCTGAGTTTGTAGAATGATTAGTTACTTTAGCTGAGTTTGTAGAAAGATTAGTTACTTTAGCTGAGTTTGTGGAAAGATTAGTTACTGTAGCTGAGTTTGTAGAATGATTAGTTACTTTAGCTGAGTTTGTAAAATTATTAGTTACTTTAGCTGAGTTTGTAGATGATAAGTTACTTTAGCTGAGTTTGTAGACTGATTAGTTACTTTAGCTGAGTTTGTAGAATGATTAGTTATTTAGCTGAGTTTGTAGAACGATTACTTACTTAAGCTGAATTTGTAGAATGATAAGTTACTTTAGCTGAGTTTGTGGAAAGATTAGTTATTTTAGCTGAGTTTGTTGAATGATTAGTTACTTTAGCTGAGTTTGTAGAATGATAAGTTACTTTAGCTGAGTTTGTAGACTGATTAGCTACTTTAACTGAGTTTGTAGAATGATTAGTTACTTTAGCTGTGTTTGTAGAATGATGAGTTACTTTAGCTGAATTTGTAGAATAATTAGTTACTTTAGCTGAGTTTGTAGAATGATTAGTTACTTTAGCTGAGTTTGTAGAATGATTGGCTACTTTAGTTGAGTTTGTAGAAAGATGAGTTACTTTAGCTGATTTTTTAGAATGATAAGTTACTTTAGCTGAATTTGTGGAATGATTAGTTACTTTAGTTGAGTTTGTAGAATGATGAGTTACTTAAGCTGAGTTTGTAGAATGATTAGTTATTTTACCTGAGTTTGTAGAATGATAAGTTACTTTAGCTTAGTTTGTAGAATGATTAGTTACTTTATCTGAGTTTGTAGAATGATAATTTACTTTATCTGAGTTTGTAGAATGATGAGTTACTTTAGTTGAGTTTGTGGAATGATTAGTTACTTTAGCTGAGTTTGTGGAATGATAAGTTACTTTAGCTGAGTTTGTAGAATGATTAGTTATTTTAGTTGAGTTTGTAGAAAGATCAGTTACTTTAGCTGAGTTTGTAGAATGATAAGTTACTTTAGCTGAGTTTGTAGAATGATAAGTTACTTAAGCTGAGTTTGTAGAATGATAAGTTATTTTAGCTGAGTTTGTAGAATGCTAAGTTACTTTAGCTGAGTTTGTAGAATGCTAAGTTACTTTAGCTGAGTTTATAGAATGATTAGTTACTTTAGCTGAGTTTGTAGAATGATTAGTAAATTTAGCTGAGTTTGTAGAATGATTAGTTACTTTAGCTGAGTTTGTGGAATGATCAGTTGCTTTAGCTGAGTTTGTAGGATTTTAAGTTACTTTAGCTGAGTTTGTAGAATGATTAGTTACTTTAGCTGAGTTTGTAGAATGATTAGTTACTTCAGCTGAGTTTGTGGAATGATTAGTTACTTTAGCTGAGTTTATAGAATGATCAGTTACTTTAGCTGAGTTTGTAGAATGATTAGTTACTTTAGCTGAGTTTATAGAATGATCAGTTACTTTAGCTGAGTTTGTAGAACGATTACTTACTTAAGCTGAATTTGTAGAATGATAAGTTACTTTAGCTGAGTTTGTGGAAAGATTAGTTATTTTAGCTGAGTTTGTAGAATGATTAGTTACTTTATCTGAGTTTGTAGAATGATGAGTTACTTTATCTGAGTTTGTAGAATGATGAGTTACTTTAGTTGAGTTTGTGGAATGATTAGTTACTTTAGCTGAGTTTGTGGAATGATAAGTTACTTTAGCTGAGTTTGTAGAATGATTAGTTACTTTAGCTTAGTTTGTAGAATGATTAGTTACTTTATCTGAGTTTGTAGAATGATAATTTACTTTATCTGAGTTTGTAGAATGATGAGTTACTTTAGTTGAGTTTGTGGAATGATTAGTTACTTTAGCTGAGTTTGTGGAATGATAAGTTACTTTAGCTGAGTTTGTAGAATGATTAGTTATTTTAGTTGAGTTTATATAAAGATCAGTTACTTTAGCTGAGTTTGTAGAATGATAAGTTACTTTAGCTGAGTTTGTAGAATGATTAGTTATTTTAGTTGAATTTGTAGAAAGATCAGTTACTTTAGCTGAGTTTGTAGTATGATAAGTTACTTTAGCTGAGTTTGTAGAATGATAAGTTACTTTAGCTGAGTTTGTGGAATAATTAGTTACTTTAGCTGAGTTTGTGGAATGATTAGATACTTTATCTGAGTTTGTAGAATGATCATTTACTTTAGCTGAGTTTGTAGAATGATTAGTTACTTTAGCTGAGTTTGCAGAATGATAAGTTACTTTAGATGAGTTTGCAGAATGATTAGTTACTTAAGCTGAATCTGTAGAATGATTAGTTACTTTAGCTGAGTTTGTGGAATAATTAGTTACTTTAGCTGAGTTTGTGGAATGATTAGATAGTTATCTGAGTTTGTAGAATGATCATTTACTTTAGCTGAGTTTGTAGAATGATTAGTTACTTTAGCTGAGTTTGTGGAATGATTAGTTACTTTAGCTGAGTTTGTAGAATGATTAGTTACTTTAGCTGAGTTTGTGGAAAGATTAGTTACTTTAGTTGAGTTTGTAGAATGATCAGTTACTTTAGCTGAGGTTGTAGAATGATTAGTTACTTTAGCTGAGTTTGTAGAATGATAAGTTACTTTATCTGAGTTTGTAGAATGATCAGTTACTTCAGCTGAGTTTGTAGAATGATTAGTTATTTTAGCTGAGTTTGTAGAATGATAAGTTACTTCAGCTGAGTTTGTAGAATGATTAGTTACTTTAGCTGAGTTTGTAGAATGATAAGTTACTTTAGCTGAGTTTGTAGAATGCTAAGTTACTTTAGCTGAGTTTGTAGAATGATAAGTTACTTTAGCTGAGTTTGTAGAATGATTAGTTACTTTAGCTGAGTTTGTAGAATGATAAGTTATTTTAGCTGAGTTTGTAGAATGATGAGTTATTTTACCTGAGTTTGTAGAATAGTTAGTTACTGTAGCTGAGTTTGTAGAATGCTAAGTTACTTTAGCTGAGTTTGTAGAATGATTAGTTACTTTAGCTGAGTTTGTAGAATGATTAGTTACTTTAGCTGAGTTTGTAGAATGATTAGTTACTTTACCTGAGTTTGTAGAATGATCAGTTACTTCAGCTGAGTTTGTAGAATGATTAGTTACTTTAGCTGAGTTTGTAGAATGATTAGTTATTTTAGTTGAGTTTGTAGAAAGATCAGTTACTTTAGCTGAGTTTGTAGAATGATAAGTTACTTTAGCTGAGTTTGTAGAATGATTAGTTATTTTAGTTGAGTTTGTAGAAAGATCAGTTACTTTAGCTGAGTTTGTAGAATAATAAGTTACTTTAGCTGAGTTTGTAGAATGATTAGTTATTTTAGTTG
The DNA here is from genome assembly GCA_947623455.1 of Mimachlamys varia. Lineage (NCBI taxonomy): Eukaryota > Metazoa > Mollusca > Bivalvia > Pectinida > Pectinidae > Mimachlamys > Mimachlamys varia. Next base: position 34,260,895 of record OX392545.1, read on the forward strand.
AGTTTGTAGAAAGATCAGTTAATTTAGCTGAGTTTGTAGTATGATAAGTTACTTTAGCTGAGTTTGTAGAATGATAAGTTGCTTTAGCTGAGTTTGTAGAATGATTAGTTACTTCAGCTGAGTTTGTAGAATGATTAGTTATTTTAGCTGAGTTTGTAGGATTTTAAGTTACTTTAGCTGAGTTTGTAGAATGATTAGTTACTTTAGCTGAGTTTGTAGAATGATTAGTTACTTCAGCTGAGTTTGTGGAATGATTAGTTACTTTAGCTGAGTTTATAGAATGATCAGTTACTTTAGCTGAGTTTGTAGAATGATTAGTTACTTTAGCTGAGTTTATAGAATGATCAGTTACTTTAGCTGAGTTTGTAGAACGATTACTTACTTAAGCTGAATTTGTAGAATGATAAGTTACTTTAGCTGAGTTTGTGGAAAGATTAGTTATTTTAGCTGAGTTTGTAGAATGATTAGTTACTTTATCTGAGTTTGTAGAATGATGAGTTACTTTATCTGAGTTTGTAGAATGATGAGTTACTTTAGTTGAGTTTGTGGAATGATTAGTTACTTTAGCTGAGTTTGTGGAATGATAAGTTACTTTAGCTGAGTTTGTAGAATGATTAGTTACTTTAGCTTAGTTTGTAGAATGATTAGTTACTTTATCTGAGTTTGTAGAATGATAATTTACTTTATCTGAGTTTGTAGAATGATGAGTTACTTTAGTTGAGTTTGTGGAATGATTAGTTACTTTAGCTGAGTTTGTGGAATGATAAGTTACTTTAGCTGAGTTTGTAGAATGATTAGTTATTTTAGTTGAGTTTATATAAAGATCAGTTACTTTAGCTGAGTTTGTAGAATGATAAGTTACTTTAGCTGAGTTTGTAGAATGATTAGTTATTTTAGTTGAATTTGTAGAAAGATCAGTTACTTTAGCTGAGTTTGTAGTATGATAAGTTACTTTAGCTGAGTTTGTAGAATGATAAGTTACTTTAGCTGAGTTTGTGGAATAATTAGTTACTTTAGCTGAGTTTGTGGAATGATTAGATACTTTATCTGAGTTTGTAGAATGATCATTTACTTTAGCTGAGTTTGTAGAATGATTAGTTACTTTAGCTGAGTTTGCAGAATGATAAGTTACTTTAGATGAGTTTGCAGAATGATTAGTTACTTAAGCTGAATCTGTAGAATGATTAGTTACTTTAGCTGAGTTTGTGGAATAATTAGTTACTTTAGCTGAGTTTGTGGAATGATTAGATAGTTATCTGAGTTTGTAGAATGATCATTTACTTTAGCTGAGTTTGTAGAATGATTAGTTACTTTAGCTGAGTTTGTGGAATGATTAGTTACTTTAGCTGAGTTTGTAGAATGATTAGTTACTTTAGCTGAGTTTGTGGAAAGATTAGTTACTTTAGTTGAGTTTGTAGAATGATCAGTTACTTTAGCTGAGGTTGTAGAATGATTAGTTACTTTAGCTGAGTTTGTAGAATGATAAGTTACTTTATCTGAGTTTGTAGAATGATCAGTTACTTCAGCTGAGTTTGTAGAATGATTAGTTATTTTAGCTGAGTTTGTAGAATGATAAGTTACTTCAGCTGAGTTTGTAGAATGATTAGTTACTTTAGCTGAGTTTGTAGAATGATAAGTTACTTTAGCTGAGTTTGTAGAATGCTAAGTTACTTTAGCTGAGTTTGTAGAATGATAAGTTACTTTAGCTGAGTTTGTAGAATGATTAGTTACTTTAGCTGAGTTTGTAGAATGATAAGTTATTTTAGCTGAGTTTGTAGAATGATGAGTTATTTTACCTGAGTTTGTAGAATAGTTAGTTACTGTAGCTGAGTTTGTAGAATGCTAAGTTACTTTAGCTGAGTTTGTAGAATGATTAGTTACTTTAGCTGAGTTTGTAGAATGATTAGTTACTTTAGCTGAGTTTGTAGAATGATTAGTTACTTTACCTGAGTTTGTAGAATGATCAGTTACTTCAGCTGAGTTTGTAGAATGATTAGTTACTTTAGCTGAGTTTGTAGAATGATAAGTTATTTTAGTTGAGTTTGTAGAAAGATCAGTTACTTTAGCTGAGTTTGTAGAATGATAAGTTACTTTAGCTGAGTTTGTAGAATGATTAGTTATTTTAGTTGAGTTTGTAGAAAGATCAGTTACTTTAGCTGAGTTTGTAGAATAATAAGTTACTTTAGCTGAGTTTGTAGAATGATTAGTTATTTTAGTTGAGTTTGTAGAAAGATCAGTTAATTTAGCTGAGTTTGTAGTATGATAAGTTACTTTAGCTGAGTTTGTAGAATGATAAGTTGCTTTAGCTGAGTTTGTAGAATGATTAGTTACTTCAGCTGAGTTTGTAGAATGATTAGTTATTTTAGCTGAGTTTGTAGAATGATCAGTTACTTTAGCTGAGTTTGTAGAATGATTAGTTACTTTAGCTGAGTTTGTGGAATGATTAGTTATTTTAGCTGAGTTTGTAGAATGATTAGTTACTTTAGCTGAGTTTGTGGAAAGATTAGTTACTTTAGTTGAGTTTGTAGAATGATCAGTTACTTTAGCTGAGTTTGTAGAATGATTAGTTACTTTAGCTGAGTTTGTAGAATGATCAGTTACTTTAGCTGAGTTTGTAGAATGATTAGTTACTTTAGCTGAGTTTGTGGAATGATAAGTTACTTTAGCTGAGTTTGTGGAAAGATTAGTTATTTTAGCTGAGTTTGTAGAATGATTAGTTACTGTAGCTGAGTTTGTAGAATGATTAGTTACTTTAGCTGAGTTTGTAGAATGATTAGTTACTTTAGCTGAGTTTGTAGAATGATTAGTTATTTTAGCTGAGTTTGTAGAATGATTAGTTACTTTAGCTGAGTTTGTGGAAAGATTAGTTACTTTAGTTGAGTTTGTAGAATGATCAGTTACTTTAGCTGAGTTTGTAGAATGATTAGTTACTTTAGCTGAGTTTAGAGAATGATCAGTTACTTTAGCTGAGTTTGTAGAATGATAAGTTACTTTAGCTGAGTTTGTGGAAAGATTAGTTATTTTAGCTGAGTTTTTAGAATGATAAGTTACTTAAGCTGAGTTTGTAGAATGATAAGTTACTTCAGCTGAGTTTGTAGAATGATGAGTTACTTTAGCTGAGTTTGTAGAATGATGAGTTACTTTAGTTGAGTTTGTAAAATGATTAGTTACTTTATCTGAGTTTGTTGAATGATAAGTTACTTTAGCTGAGTTTGTAGAATGATAAGTTACTTTAGCTGAGTTTGTAGAATTATTAGTTACTTTAGCTGAGTTTGTGGAATGATTAGTTACTTTAGCTGAGTTTGTGGAATGATTAGTTATTTTAGCTGAGTTTGTAGAATGATTAGTTACTTTAGCTGAGTTTGTGGAAAGATTAGTTACTTAAGTTGAGTTTGTAGAATGATCAGTTACTTTAGCTGAGGTTGTAGAATGATTAGTTACTTTAGCTGAGTTTATAGAATGATCAGTTACTTTATCTGAGTTTGTAGAATGCTTAGTTACTTTAGCTGAGTTTGTGGAAAGATTAGTTACTTTAGCTGAGTTTGTAAAATTATTAGTTACTTTAGCTGAGTTTGTAGATGATAAGTTACTTTAGCTGAGTTTGTAGACTGATTAGTTACTTTAGCTGTGTTTGTAGAATGATGAGTTACTTTAGCTGTGTTTGCAGAATGATTAGTTACTTTAGCTGAGTTTGTAGAATGATAAGTTACTTTAGCTGAGTTTGTAGACTGATTAGTTACTTTAGCTGAGTTTGTAGAATGATTAGTTACTTTAGCTGAGTTTGTAGAATGATAAATCACTTTATCTGAGTTTGTAGACTGATTAGTTATTTAGCTGAGTTTGTAGAACGATTACTTACTTAAGCTGAATTTGTAAAATGATAAGTTACTTTAGCTGAGTTTGTGGAAAGATTAGTTATTTTAGCTGAGTTTGTAGAATGATTAGTTACTTTAGCTGAGTTTGTAGAATGATAAGTTACTTTAGCTGAGTTTGTAGAATGCTAAGTTACTTTAGCTGAGTTTGTAGAATGATTAGTTACTTTAGCTGAATTTGTAGAATGATAAGTTATTTTACCTGAGTTTGTAGAATGATGAGTTATTTTACCTGAGTTTGTAGAATAATTAGTTACTGTAGCTGAGTTTGTAGAATGATTAGTTACTTTAGCTAAGTTTGTAGAATGATTTGTTACTTTAGCTGAGTTTGTAGAATGATAAGTTACTTTAGCTGAGTTTGTAGAATGATTAGTTACTTTAGCTGAGTTTGTAGAATGATAAGTTACTTTAGCTGAGTTTGTAGACTGATTAGCTACTTTAGCTGAGTTTGTAGAATGATTAGTTACTTTAGCTGTGTTTGTAGAATGATGAGTTACTTTAGCTGAATTTGTAGAATAATTAGTTACTTTAGCCGAGTTTTGTAGAATGATTAGTTACTTTAGCCGAGTTTGTAGAATGATTGGCTACTTTAGTTGAGTTTGTAGAAAGATGAGTTACTTTAGCTGATTTTTTAGAATGATAAGTTACTTTATCTGAATTTGTAGAATGATTAGTTACTTTAGCTGAGTTTGTAGAATGATCAGTTACTTAAGTTGAGTTTGTAGAATGATGAGTTACCTAAGCTGAGTTTGTAGAATGATTAGTTATTTTACCTGAGTTTGTAGAATGATTAGTTACTTTAGCTTAGTTTGTAGAATGATTAGTTACTTTATCTGAGTTTGTAGAATGATAATTTACTTTATCTGAGTTTGTAGAATGATGAGTTACTTTAGTTGAGTTTGTGGAATGATTATTTACTTTAGCTGAGTTTGTGGAATGATAAGTTACTTTAGCTGAGTTTGTAGAATGATTAGTTATTTTAGTTGAGTTTGTAGAAAGATCAGTTACTTTAGCTGAGTTTGTAGAATGATAAGTTACTTTAGCTGAGTTTGTAGAATGATTAGTTATTTTAGTTTAGTTTGTAGAAAGATCAGTTACTTTAGCTGAGTTTGTAGTATGATAAGTTACTTTAGCTGAGTTTGTAGAATGATGAGTTGCTTTAGCTGAGTTTGTAGAATGATTAGTTACTTTAGCTGAGTTTGTGGAATCATTAGTTATTTTAGCTGAGTTTGTAGAATGATAAGTTACTTTAGCTGAGTTTGTAGAATGATTAGTTACTTTAGCTGAGTTTGTGGAATGATAAGTTACTTTAGCTGAGTTTGTAGAATGATTAGTTACTTTAGCTGAGTTTGTGGAAAGATTAGTTACTTTAGTTGAGTTTGTAGAATGATAAGTTACTTAAGCTGAGTTTGTAGAATGATAAGTTGCTTTAGCTGAGTTTGTAGAATGATTAGTTACTTTAGCTGAGTTTGTGGAATCATTAGTTATTTTAGCTGAGTTTGTGGAATGATAAGTTACTTTAGCTGAGTTTGTAGAATGATTAGTTACTTTAGCTGAGTTTGTGGAATGATAAGTTACTTTAGCTGAGTTTGTAGAATGATTAGTTACTTTAGCTGAGTTTGTGGAATGATAAGTTACTTTAGCTGAGTTTGTAGAATGATTAGTTACTTTAGCTGAGTTTGTAGAAAGATTAGTTACTTTAGCTGAGTTTGTGGAAAGATTAGTTACTGTAGCTGAGTTTGTAGAATGATTAGTTACTTTAGCTGAGTTTGTAAAATTATTAGTTACTTTAGCTGAGTTTGTAGATGATAAGTTACTTTAGCTGAGTTTGTAGACTGATTAGTTACTTTAGCTGAGTTTGTAGAATGATTAGTTATTTAGCTGAGTTTGTAGAACGATTACTTACTTAAGCTGAATTTGTAGAATGATAAGTTACTTTAGCTGAGTTTGTGGAAAGATTAGTTATTTTAGCTGAGTTTGTTGAATGATTAGTTACTTTAGCTGAGTTTGTAGAATGATAAGTTACTTTAGCTGAGTTTGTAGACTGATTAGCTACTTTAACTGAGTTTGTAGAATGATTAGTTACTTTAGCTGTGTTTGTAGAATGATGAGTTACTTTAGCTGAATTTGTAGAATAATTAGTTACTTTAGCTGAGTTTGTAGAATGATTAGTTACTTTAGCTGAGTTTGTAGAATGATTGGCTACTTTAGTTGAGTTTGTAGAAAGATGAGTTACTTTAGCTGATTTTTTAGAATGATAAGTTACTTTAGCTGAATTTGTGGAATGATTAGTTACTTTAGTTGAGTTTGTAGAATGATGAGTTACTTAAGCTGAGTTTGTAGAATGATTAGTTATTTTACCTGAGTTTGTAGAATGATTAGTTACTTTAGCTTAGTTTGTAGAATGATTAGTTACTTTATCTGAGTTTGTAGAATGATAATTTACTTTATCTGAGTTTGTAGAATGATGAGTTACTTTAGTTGAGTTTGTGGAATGATTAGTTACTTTAGCTGAGTTTGTGGAATGATAAGTTACTTTAGCTGAGTTTGTAGAATGATTAGTTATTTTAGTTGAGTTTGTAGAAAGATCAGTTACTTTAGCTGAGTTTGTAGAATGATAAGTTACTTTAGCTGAGTTTGTAGAATGATAAGTTACTTAAGCTGAGTTTGTAGAATGATAAGTTATTTTAGCTGAGTTTGTAGAATGCTAAGTTACTTTAGCTGAGTTTGTAGAATGCTAAGTTACTTTAGCTGAGTTTATAGAATGATTAGTTACTTTAGCTGAGTTTGTAGAATGATTAGTAAATTTAGCTGAGTTTGTAGAATGATTAGTTACTTTAGCTGAGTTTGTGGAATGATCAGTTACTTTAGCTGAGTTTGTAGGATTTTAAGTTACTTTAGCTGAGTTTGTAGAATGATTAGTTACTTTAGCTGAGTTTGTAGAATGATTAGTTACTTCAGCTGAGTTTGTGGAATGATTAGTTACTTTAGCTGAGTTTATAGAATGATCAGTTACTTTAGCTGAGTTTGTAGAATGATTAGTTACTTTAGCTGAGTTTATAGAATGATCAGTTACTTTAGCTGAGTTTGTAGAATGATTAGTTACTTTAGCTGAGTTTGTAGAATGATTAGTTACTTTAGCTGAGTTTGTAGAATGATAAGTTACTTAAGCTGAGTTTGTGGAATGATTAATTACTTTAGCTGAGTTTGTAGAACTATGAACTTTCCTAGTTCATAGTTCACCCACAGTGTCATCGATAAAAAAGTTTGAATTATGGTTTTTGTTTTTTTATTATCTTTATAATTGTTTTTGCTGCCCTCATTGCATGATTGTACCAGTCAAACTTATTTGAAATCTTACCCTTTCTCTTCTTTCAAACTGTATTTTCCTTTTCACTGCCTCACTTGTGGTTACGATTTGAGCGTTCGCGTCTCTGATAAAATATTTATGTTTTGTCCCCTGTCGAAGAATTACCAGAGTCTCACAAATATCAGCTGTTATCGGAATTTTTAACTCAATAAAAATCCGAACTAAATAAGCTAACATAATCAATTCGACGTGTTCCTCTTCAAAACTTGTTTAGTTACACTGATGAGTGTGTGTTTCGTTGCGCTTAAATATAAAGTAATTTATATTCGTAATCGTGTATAGCTCGCGCATGACTGTGATAGTTGTTTCTACTGTTATCTTATTTGGTGATTTGGTGATTTGGTGAACGAACCCTGATCAAGTGATCAATAATCTGATATATAAAATTCCAGTCTACCTTTGTCATACAGTTCTTGGAAGCACAGTGGATCGTTCGTACACGTCGCGCACTAGGTTTGTATATCATGTTTCTTTAATTGCTTACTTTTTGCTTCAGTAGTAAAATATAATTGCTGATATTTTTTCGTACCTAACCCACAAATATTTAGACGTTTCCTTTTTGCGCTTTAGTTTGATTAATTAATCAAATCTAAATACATTTTTTAATGATATAGCGCAATAGATATCGAACGGAGGTATGCACAGCTAGAACATGTCATTTAAAAAGACAAGTCATCATCTACATTACTTATCAATATCAAATCCTATTTTTTCTATAATTCTGATTTACATCTGTATAGCAGGACGCTCAATGAACAGATCATATGCAGATAAATTTACAGCAATTTTTTTATTATAAATAAAAAGTATTTAACTTAAAATCTGCTATATGTATATATAACTGTTTTTAATAATTTTCAAGTTTTTTTTTAATACTAATATGAGTACGCGGCTGCAGATTAAATGTGTCCTATGTCAGAGAGATCAGATTTGATATACATCAACAGGATACTCGTTAATACTGTAGATTAAAGGTGTCCTATGCCACACAGATCATATCTGACAAAGGAAGATAAGCATAACCCACACACCAGAGCTGCACTTCCTAATTTTAATGAGTGACGTCACAATGCCGCACCAATGAAATGGCGCCATGAATACGGTTAATTATGTATCATACAACTGTTTAGTCTTTTTTGGATTCGTCGCTGCCTCAAACAAAAAAATAAAACAAACGGTTGTCATTTTTCTTGAACCTAATTATGATTATATTGATATTGTATATAATTTGTTGTCAGAAGTGAGAATTAGAATGGAATACTATTTTACATGGCGGGTGTCGGCGATGAAGTAGAAGACGCTAACTTTTCCGGAACATATGGTCTTATTCTTTGGTGCTTTTACGAGGGTGTCCATGTTACTATTTCCTTTGTTCCTATATTGCCTCTAATTTAATCGAATTTGAGTTTGAATGATGATTTTGATAATGTTTGGTATTCTCTGATTTTTTTTTTGATTTTTTTTTTACTATTGTGAAATCTGTATCTTCTCGATAACTTTAGATATGTGCTAAATGTAAAATTATGTTACAAAGAACATTTAATTTACGTCACGTTCGTTTGTCATTGTAACATATTTTTGATTCAAGTATTTGAATACAATTTGAAGAAATACAAAGCATGAACATTTATTAAATATATCATTGTTATCATACGTAACAGTATGAGTTGTTCTGGGAATAATACTTATTATTATTTAGTTTGCAAAACAGACTTGTCAACTGAACTTCATGACATAAGAATGGTTTATTTCGTGGTACATTAATCAGGTGTTGTGAGATTTAGCAATATAACACAGACATATGAAGAATTATAAAACTTCATTTTATTAATCTGACATAGTATTACACTATTATAGGAATTTCCTTTTAATGATTAAGTAATTTAATTCTGTTAATTAATTTTTAGTTTAAACAAAATAAAGCCTTTATATTTTAAGAAGGAATCTTTGTTCAATGTTCTTTTTTATTTGTGTGCCCTGCATTATTCATTACTATCACCAGACGATAAAGATCATCAAGATACTTTATATAAGATATTTGGCGAAATGAGATTTAAAATTTCACATTGTATTTTCACTTAATCACTCATTGTCGTGTTTATATGAACGATGGGTATATGATAATCTTTAAATACTCGATGATGTCGGGAATATATTCTGATAATCCAAAATGTAACTTTGTTATGAACACAATAGTCATAATGAAATGCAAATTCCTTAAGATCTCATCGGTACTGACAATTGGATCTAATGTGCGATTCAAATTAACTATTCCGATAGCGCTAAATTTATTGTATAGGCATAATATGCTAATTATAATTTTGGAGCTCTTAAATGGTGCATTAAATCAATAAATGGATATGTATTGCAGATATATATATTTTGACATATACTGCTGGTAAAATCTATATACGTGTCATAACTTCTGTGACATGCAGACAATAACAAAGGTTTTCTTTATTTTTTTTTATCAGATCCCAAGTTCATGAACACAATGAAAATACTGTACCTATGTCTGATACATGTGACGTACGTTTGTTTTTCAAGAGGAACTGACCCTTTGCCTATAAAATATGTTTGTAAGTAAAATTATTATTATCAGCATATCATGTACAATCATATTTCAAATATCACGTTTACCAGATACAGACATGTTTGAAAGTTATATTAAACATAATTATATCTGATGTTATGTTGGAAATAAGGCTTTAGTAATTTTTTGTTAAATCGCAAGTGGTAAATATAAGCATTGAACTGCTATCAGTAAGTAGTTATTGGCTGATAATGCCAACCGGCATTATCAGCCCATAACTGCCAACTGACAACAGTTACTTAAGAAGATACAATACCAATATGTAATGTTGAAAATAAGTATCTATTTGGTTTTATCATATTACTAACTGATAGTAATGCGCCTCAAGTCACGGGTATTTGAATAAAACAAAGATATTTTTTCTTAGCCTGTATCAGACGTTATAATATCAAAATTAGTTAATACAAAGCATTCTTGTCATGGAATTGTTATAATTCATACTATACATATATTTCTATATTATTTTAGCATATGATACCATTTGCCAGTATGATAATTAGTAGTGGTCTGAAAAGTAATTGCACAGTGGTTATTTTTCATTTTTATTATTTTTATTGTATTGTATTTACATTTATACTCAGCCTGTGACACAGATGGTAAACTATCGGCGACCCTGGAGGATAGCTCACTTTGGGCTCTACCGGAAACGTCGACATGTGGACGAGAGCGCAACTTAGTGAAAACATCAACCACATTCAGCATATCCGGTTGTCCAGTCGTAAGATAAATCTTAGTAATCAACGATACTCAGTAGTTTAAGTATAAAGTGGTTTGTCACTCTGAAGACATGTAACGGTGATTACATAGAAATAACAGAATTTTACCCTTACTCTTTCGGAACACTTGGTCTTATTCTCTTGTGCTTTTAAGAGAGTCTCCATGTAAATATCTTCTTTGTTCCTATTTTACCTCTAGTTTAATCGATTTTTAGTTCGGATTATGGTTTTGTTGACGCTTTGGTATTTTCTGATTTTTGTTTCATTTGAACGACAATTTGTACAAAGTGAAGTATTTAGAGCAATATCAAAGATTTGAGTGGGGGATATGAACAGACATGCAAATCGGCATATCTCGCATTCACGAAGCAACCAAAAGCAATATGAGTTTGAAAAATAACAAGAAAAAACCATTATGACGACAATAGCAGAATCATCATTATTGGTTAAAAACATACACATTTTTACGCATAAAATGTATAGATTATTTCCTAAGAGAAATACAAGAAGAAATGTACAGATTATTTCCGAAGAGTAATACAAGAAGAAATATACAGATTATTTCCTAAGAGTAATACAAGCCGAAATATACAGATTATTTCCTAAGAGTAATACAAGACGAAATGTACGGATTATTTCCTAAAAGTAATACAAGAAGAAATGTACAGATTTTCTATTCATATTAACGTGTTTGGTCCAAAAGTGAAAATCCAGTTAACAATTTTGTCGTCGACAAAGTAGAAGACGCATACTCTTCCGGAACACCTGGTTCTATTCTCTTGTACTTTTTCAATGCCCTCCATGTAAATCTATCCCTTGTTATTTTGGGTCCCAGTCTGATCGAATTGGAATACAAATTATGGTTTTGTTAATGAATCACTTTCATATTTTATAATTATACTGTCGTCAGTTTAATTTTCAGTAAAAATCGAAGTACTTATCTGTTTCAGGATAGTGACGTTGTTGTCGTTCTCACTAAGAGAAACCACGACACAACCGCTCCTGGACAAGTTGCTTTTACCCCTACGAAGGAAACGAAAAAGGTAGTCTTGACATGTAACGCAATCAAAAATGATGTTGTACAGGTGGCGAAGTTGCCGGGAATTTCGGTTGAGTAAGTACTGTTTGATATCTTCTCTCTTCAATTATTTCTCCTGCTGGGTAGGGGTTAATTTGCTATATGAATATGTATACAAGTGTGCCTTATCTTATGGAAACTGTTCAGCATACCTGTGTACAGTCGAATTGTTTAATGATAAAACATTCGGAAGAATTATACGTAAGATGCGATACAATCATATATATTAATTATCTCTGCAGGTTAGGTTTTTTTCAAACATTTTATTATCACAGATTTAGCTTACAATATTTTACAAACATGTCCTCTTTCTCATTTTTCTACCTTCTCTAAACACTACAAGCATTACATACAAGCTTACATTATTAAACACACCATCTTACATTCATTACTTACAAATTTATATTATTTAACATTACAATTACATACACATTTACGTTATTTAACATTACACACCATCTTACATTCATTACTTACAAACTTACATTATTTAACATTACACACTATCTTACATTCATTACTTACAAATTTATATTATTTAACATTACAATTACATACACATTTACGTTATTTAACATTACACACAATCTTACCTTTTTTTCTAAAACATGTACACAAATCCTAGGCCTATACAAGTGTAAGCCCTATATACTGTATGACACCCACACTCACATGTTGTACACAACTACACATAAAACAAGATAATAATTAGTATTGTATCATTTGAATTTTAATTAAGTATTATTTGAATAATAGTTAGATACTAATTAAATAAGGTAAGGGTTTTTTTATCAAACGGTAAAACATAAATGTGCCTGCTTGTATTACGTATGTTTTGTCATTATTCCAAATTGAATGTAATAATTTGTGACCACCTTATCTTAAGCCAGTTTACCCGCCATGCTGTCACTTTAGTATGTGTCATGCATACAATATAGATAAAAACTATCGATTTTTGTTCGTACCTAGCCTTCTCGTTATTGAAATAGAATGTCAAATTGGAATTTCATACATAGGTAAGGTTACAGTTATAAAATCATTAGCACTACCTATTTTAGTACAAACGTTAACTGTTCTCCCAGGTTCACCTGGGCATATTTTTTAAGGTGATTCAGTCGTCATTTTTTTATTTAATATGGAGTGGGAAAATCGATAAAATTAAATAGAAATGTCATGTATGGTTACTATATGGAAGGGGGTTACTTTTTCCTCATGTTAAAACACTTTAAAACCCTATCAATTGCTCGCCTTGGGAAACTTTGGTACTAGATAAGATAAAACTGTTTGGTGAGTAAGATAGACCAAGCAGGTCTAATTAAAATATCAAATAATTTCAACTCTTTTTGGAAGGACATCTTGCACATTTTGTCATCTATTATAGAGGACCAACCTCCCACAACCCAACGGCAAATCGTTAATTTAGTATATATCAAGTATATACAAGAAAACAAATACAACGTACTTTCTTTAAAAGTAGGAATCATTGTACTGGAATTGGATATATGTATGTTTAAAGATGACGTAACACACACATATGCTGCACCTTTTAGTACTTGACACAGTATGCCGAACACATGAATTAAACTGCATCATACAGATGTTTCGTGCTCCTTGGACTCTTCAGTGATGCTAGGGGCCAAAAGGTGGGAATCACAATTTCTAAACTAATGTAAAAGCAAAAGGGTCAGGTGGGTAAAGCCCTTTTAATCTATGAATTTAGAAGTAAGTTCTGTATAATTTCAAATCGTGTACTACGAACATGTGTATAGTATGTACCGTGCCACTACTCAAATGAGATTAACTGTGGCTATGGAGGCTTGAGCAAACCTCGGGGACTAAAATGACCTAAAAAAGTATGCATGTGATTGAATGAAAATATATATGAGAAAAAAAACCTTCCTTAAAAAAGTTCGTCTTCACAACATTTTACTTTTCCATCCTGTACACCGTTACCTCGTACAAAACTGAAAAAAAGTCTTTTCTAAATTCGGTTGTCTCTTATGATCAGGCAATATTGGGAGAGAAAATTCATTTTTTATGCCTTCTTGCAGAACATCTTATTGAAAGATTCATCAAATTTGTGTTTCTAGTGATGTTGAAATATTATATCTAAGATTATCTTTCTTTCTCACTTTTAAGTAATTGCTTTCTTAGTATCACTAATTGCATATATACCTTTTATCGAAAAAGTTTATTGAATAATCTAATCTTACTTGGGTAGATTCCATGGGTTAATGAATTAAGTTTGTCTTAAAACTTAAGTAAACAACGAAACAAAATGATAATCAAAACTAACTCAAAATCATCACCAAATGGAACTGATAAATCTAAAGTTCAAAACTTATATTTCAATCAGTATATGTATTTACTAATGATTAGAAATTTTAAGGTTCATTCTAATAGTTTGCCACAGAGTCTGGGAGTTGTGAAGCTGTCTACATACTGACCTTATGTAAAACAATGTTTGCTGTCATTAGAAAAACATCTTTGTGATAGCACACACACAAACCACTGGGCCGGGTGGCGTCGTGCTGTAATGTGTACTAGACACAGCCTTGATCAAGGGGACGCAACCTCCGGAAAACGAAGAGACAAGTTTTACGCCAAGGGTCTTTACGGAAAAAAATAGTTTACACGAAAAATTCAATATTAATGTCTTTCTCTAATTACTAGATCAAATGATTAGCCAAAATCGACCCAATACTTGGATTTGAGTTCCAGCATGGGAAAGAACTCATACCGACAACTGTTACAATCATACGACATGATGGTGAATGCCGATAGTCCAATACAGTTAGATTAAATTGGAAAAGTCGAATGTCAATAGCTGATTCACAAAACCTGAAAATAGCTATTAATTCACATAGAAAATAATGATCTTGTTTACTCTATCAGAAAGAGACATTTGTTGAAGTCAACCATGAATAAAAACTAAAATATTTCAATATCAAGTTTGTTTATTGTTTTAGACAATTTGTCAAGAATCAGGATATACAGGGTGTCCCAAAAACATGTCCCGAGTTTGAACATGTATATGAAGGATGACGTAACACACACATGTGCTGCACCTTTTAAATTTTGTAATAGATACAGCATGCCGAAAAAATGAATTAAACTGCACCATACAGCTGTTTCGTCCTACTTCTAGGACTCTTTAGTGTTGCTAGTGGCCAAAAGGTTGGAATCCAAAATTTCTAAACTAATATTAAAGCAGAAGGGTCAGGTGCGTAAAACCCCTTTGATTTATGAATTTAGAAGTAAAATTAAACTTTTTCTGTATAATTTCAAATCGTGTACTACGAAAATGTGTATATTAAGTACCGTGCCACTACTCAAATAAGATTAACTATGGCTATGGAGGCTCCAGCAAATGAACTGATTAAAGACTTTACCTAATGTTTTATGTCATTCAGTGGGGTGGTAACAGATAGTCCAGTCTCCAAAAATGTCACAGAAACCATCCACATGTCAATGGAACTACGAGCAACAACAGAATCAAGCCCACAAGTAACTTATATGATCCCTAATGGAACGTACTCTCTGTTGATAGCCGGGGCAGGTATGTATTTGTATACAATTTCGATACACCAACTCATTTTGCTGAATATATACATATATTTACATTTGCTCTGCATTTTCCCATAGACACAATGCCAAGAGGCAGTTGCTGTCATACGCCTATAACACCCAGTGCCTCAGACTATAACATTTGCTATTGTGACGTCATCAATCTCCATTATTGTCTGCACTTGGTTTGCTGTTAAAAATTGGTTCGAAGTAACTAAATAGAGCACAAAAATTCTATCAGAATGTAAATATAAGTAATGAACATTTTCACAAACATTGTTACAGTCCTATAACACACATTGCTATTTCTGAAAAAGTTCCATAAAGCATACAGGGCTTTATTTAGTTTGTCATCAATAGCATGTGTGTTATAGGACTGTAACAACATTTGCTAAAACATCCATTGCTTAATTATCACATCATCACGATCTCACTGTATAGTGTTCAGTTTTGTGTGGCATAAACGTCAATATTTATATTTAACAATAAAATTGTATTGTCTACTTCCCAATATTTACATTTCCGGTGTGTATTCCCTATATAGTACTACCAACGGTTTTGACGTTTACACTTCGGTAAACGTTAGTCCAGCGCGTCGGAATACAAGCCGGACCACTATCACGCTCGCGCTATTATTGTGAATGCGCATTGTTAATTTGTTACCTTTAATTCAAACGCTGGATGTATCTGATTTTTTTAAACTTTAATAAGCAAATGAAAAATCAAATATCTTAAATTTCTAACGGTAACGAACGATGTTATTCTGGACAATATCCTGTTTACTTCTTGAAGTTGACAACCTTTCCCGTCAAATTGGAATCAGCTGTTTTGATATTCTATCAGTTGTCGGCTGTTCCGTCAGTGCGTATAACGTTCAATAAATGACGATTGTTACTTTTGTAAGTTGCGAAAATCAATTTGCAAAAGTGTCAAAATGTACATATTAGAAGAAAATTGTCTATTTTTGTTGTTTACTGGTGTGTAAACTGATTTTTGTATACAGATATTTCAACATAACGCGCCGCTGACGCGCGTCATTTAAAATATCTGTAGAAAAAATTAGATTACACACCAGTAAACAACAAAAAAGACAACTTATTTCTTAATTATTGCGACACAAATTCCAAGCATAAGGACATATTATTGTGTGTAAATATCAAGATAGGATATTTTGCACCCAATTGGAACATTTTGCATGTAGTTTTATTTTAATATACTGTTTTTGTTTGATATTGACAAGAGATAAGCTATATTGGCCCATTTGACGTCTTTTCACGATATTTCAGTTACAAACGTTAAAAAATCCCCTCTGCCATTTTATAATTGGCGAAGAAGGGTTAAATAAAAGTATCAACCTTTAAATAAAACGATAATTGGCCGCCCGTGCATGACGTTAAAACCCTTTTATGCTCAATTAAACCAGAAGTGTATTTTATTCCATGTAATTCTATTAGTGATTATTTAATTCACATTATTTATTTCCAGGAAATCATCCCACGCAAGTGATCGGCTGCACTGCAGCTCCAACTGTTAACAGCGATCCGGCCATTAAGATTTTCCCGAGGTCAGTTGTTCTATATATTTACATTCTGTACATTTTGTCTAGCAAAACTAAGGTTCAAATGAGACAGATTCTACGGGTGACATCGCCTGAAACAGTCATAAAAAAAACCAAAAACAAGAATACAGAAACGAAAAAGTGTTCGTCCTTTCGTGTCCAAGGAGGAAATTATCATAATTTTATTTCAACACTTCAGCAAAATACACACCCTATATATAACATGGTGTGTCGCGCACATTAATTTCGTTTTATGTTTAGGGAACAAAATCAACACGGACTTGTATTCAATCGGAATTAAATAGAGAATAATGCACAGGAGCATTGTTATGCGGACATCTCAGAACCAGCACAAGATGTAATGACGCTATTGAATGTAGCGTATCAAGTACCACTTAGCTTTTATAAAAAAAAGTAATTGTGTCATTCAGGCGCACTACATTATAAGTTTTTTTTGTTTTTACTCTTCCGGACACCTGGTCTTATTCTCTTGTACTTTTGCAGGGGTCTCCTTGGAAATCTTTCCCTTTTGTTCATATTTTTCCCCTACTTTAATTGATTTTTAGTTCGGATTATCGTTTTTGTTGACTCTTTGGTATTCTATATAATTATTTCTGAATATCTTTTGTTTTGATTTTCCAGAAGTGAAAGACCTACAGTCATTGGACCATTCACAAGTCACAATATACAACCAAGATGGACTACAAACGGGGAAAAGGTTAACCAGATGGCCTCTCTAACTGGATTCAGATTGGTTGGTTCCCCCACGGTGGTTCTGAAATGCTACATCAACGTATGCGCTCATAAATGTGTGAGTTTTCATAGAAACATATGTGCTTGCCTTCGAAATAAGAAGTAATTAATACCGTTATATACAAACCCTCCTGGAAATAACATGGTTTGTACACATTTTTTCAGTTTGTACATGATGTATGTTTCATATATTAACAATTTATTGTTTACTATCGGGTCAAATCTAAAACAAATACACTTACTGTTGTTAACGTTTTGTATGTTATTTTCATTCGTCAAAGCCAACCCGAACCCGAAGTCAATCTGTGTTGAGAAAGGGAACAACAGACGATCACTTATCAAAGGTCCACTCCGCAACGTTGAAATTAAACGTCCTTGACATTTCATTAGAAACGTCGACAAATGGCGTCACCGGTAAGCTGGCACTTTTATTATGTCCCGGACATGAAATGAGGGGCATATAGTGTTACCAATGTCCGTCCCGTCCCCTCCCGTCGCGTTGCGTTCCATGGTAATGTAACCAGCTTATCAAAATAACTACTGATCCGATTGTCATCAAATTTTGCATACGTAATAAGAATGAGTTACTAATTTCATATGGGGAAGGGGGAATTTATGTCTCACAGACATTTCTAGTTTATACAAAAGACAAAACCTCGTTCATCCAAATTTGAAAGATCAATCTGTTCCGCTTTATACTGTTCACAATTTTTAAACTTTCCATATGATCCTATTTTATCTTTCAATTATGTAACAAATGCATGTAGATATCAAGCAATCGTATGTTCTTTTTTGCAGAGACATTTCCGGCTGGAGGGATGTCTTTGAAATTCATCGTTATGATCACAACCATGGGTTTCATTTATTAACTTTTGTGGACAAAGAACAACTACTTCTGATTTGTAATTATCATAGAACAATGACTTGAATAATATAACAGAAATTCAACAAAAACATAATTGGATAATCTTGACCACAGTTTAATAATAAATACAAATGTACACCGCAAATGGCGTACCAGAAATTACAATACAAACACATCAATAGCACCATGGGAACAGACAACCTCTGATGTATGGACAATGAATTCAAAAGCAGTTGGATACAAACAACAGGATCCTGGAAACAGTCATCCTCTGATCTCAATAAGTTTCCAATCATCAATCTTGAAAACTTCATCAGTAGCGACATCCGCCCTTCTGCAACATCCATCCACAAGATTCACTTAGAAAGTTCAGATTTCGACGCGCTGATACTTGAACAGAATTAAATCTTTAAATCCATCCTTGTTATGGAACTGTGACCGCTGTGCAAACTGTTAACTGTGACCGCTGTACAAACTGTAAATACATTAAAAAGAAAACAGCAGCAAAAAAGGTCTAGATGGAATGATTGATATATGATCATATTCATTAAAATTCATATAATACACAATAAATTTATAATATAGTGTATGTAAAGTCTTATTAAGTTTTTGGGCGTGGTGGGTGGGTGCAATACAATGTAAACATAAATTTCTATGGATTCACACGATTACCTTAAGTTTGACGGAGCCGAATTCCTGCGCTGCCTGAATCTGGCAAGACTAAATTTTGGGTTAACTCTCAATATATTCGAGCTTTACAATACGTTTCCATTATGATACAAGGGAGGTAATCGAGACAATTTTCACACCCACAAGAACGCACCAATAACTGCCATGTCTAAGATAATATTAATTATGCAATAAGCAGAATTATAATTTGGGAGTATATTACATATTATTTAGAAAAGGTTTATATATAATTATATATAATTGTAAAGGTGAACATATCCTTAATTTTTTAAAATACCTATTGGTCTGTAAACATTATGTTCCTGTCTTTCATTTAATAAGACAGTTTGCAAGTATCATAATTTTACATTTATTTGGGAAATGAATATGTCAACGTAAAATTGATGATAATGTATATGTCGTTAGTATAATACTTGAATATATCTTTTATCGATCAGTAAAAGAACTAACAGTACTTACCAGGTATATAAACAATGTTAAGTATCCGGATGACATAATGGCTGGTAATATACGCAAACACATTGATTTAGTTTAACATGGCAAAATCAGTAAAAAAACCACTTAATCGAACCTAATTAACTCGAAAACCCCTCATTCTTCGAAGAGTTCATTTGGTCCCGACTGAGTTCGTACATATTCAATCAACCTTGCATAACTCTTATAATATGTACTGTATTCCTCAAAGTATTGATCAGGTCTCCATGCGTTCGAGAAAGTAAGGTTTTACTGTAACGTATACAAATCATTCCATTCAGCTACTTTTAAATATATATCGTTTATATGTCTTGCTACAAGCTGTGTTTGGGTTAAAATCCTTTTTTTTTAAATACGAAACTGAAAAAAATTATAATAATAACATACAGTACACAATTTAATATACAGAATGTAGTGCTATTTAGCCAATATAAGCTACTCTAGCGCTCTTTACATTAAATTGATATACACTTTATTTATAAAATTAATTCATTTAGATTATACAAATGTGAGAACTTTAAAGTAGCTGCTAGTCCTAAGACACCTGCCTGTTATCCCTGTGTGTGCATGACAGTGTGCTAGAGATGTTTTGTGTTAATATACAAGAATTATATTGCGCTATATATAATTTGTAAAATTACTCTAACAAACTAATAACACAAGGATTCGAGAGATGCAGGTTGATCAGAACTATTGGCAAGTTTTATGGTCGACATCTTTGTCTCATTGAGAAATATTCTGTATCTTTAAGTGATATGAAGATGGACGTTTTGAGTATGCTCATTAATGTGTTTACTTGTTGCGATTGACAATGATACTCGGTTCTCATTTTAAGAACTTGATGTTTACATGGACGTGACAAAAGATTTGCATGGCGGGTGTCGTCGATTAAGCAGAAGACGCTTATTCTTCCGGAACACCTGGTCTTATTCTCTTGTACTTTTACAAGAGTCTCCATGTTAATCTTTCCTTTGTTCATATTTTGCCCCTGATTTAATCGATTTTGAGTTTAGATAATGATTTTGTTAACGCTTCGGTATTCTCTTATTTATTTCTAAAGCTCTTAAAAAATAATAATTCGAGGTTCTTATATACCCCTAAAGGCCATCTCCAAGCAGTTCACAAATTATTATCCTTGGTTATAGGGCCTTGGCAACTAGCCAATATCTTTCTCAACTCCCTTAGTAGCATACAACCGGCGCTGCCATTTCGGCGTTCACAGCTAGCATTTTACAGTTTTTAGCACTACCAAAGATGACTTAACACACATATATGCTGCACCTCTTAGATTTAGTAAAAGATACAGTATGCTGAAAAAAATGAATTAAACTGCATCATACAGCTGTTTCGTCTACCACTTACTCGTTTACAGCGGAGTCCATTGGAACACGGAGAGTAAAGTATCTTGCTCAAAGATACAACACAAATGATGTGACTGCCTAGGACTCTTCAGTGATGCTAGTGGCCAAAAGGTAGGAATCCAAAATTTCTAAACTAATGTAGAAGCAGAAGGGTCAGGTGCGTAAAACCCCTTTAATTAATGAATTTAGAAGTAAAATTAAACTAGTTCTGTATAATTTCAAATCGTGTACTACGAAAATGTGTATATTATGTACCGCGCCACTACTCAAATGAGATTAAATGTGGCTATGGAGGCTCCAGCAAACCTCGGGGACTAAAAAATCCACCAGCAGAGTCTGCCACCTCCTATCATAAAGATGACTTACCACACACATATGCTGCACCTCTTAGATTTAGTAATAGATACAGTATGCCGAAAAAAAAATAATTAAACTGCATCATACAGCTGTTTCGTCTACCACTTACTCGTTTACAGCGGAGTCCATTGGAACACGGAGAGTAAAGTATCTTGCTCAAGGATACAACACAAATGATGTGACTGGAACCGGCACTCGCAACCGTTTATGACGAGCCCAGCGTCATACCACTAGACCACCGTGCCGTGTTCTGTTCGTCGATGGACCATGCTTCCAGCGGCATATTTTATAGTGTCATCTCATTTGAATGCAACAGCACAGATACTGCAACGCCCACCCCAGACCGTTTAATACTCCACCTGGGGTTGTTGGAGATGCGCTGGCTGCAGAAAAAACCCTTCCTCTAAATGTTCAATGCGTACGACGACTTTGATGATCCAACATTGGCCACCTGATTGGAAAGCCAAACAATTACCATTAAGTCAATCCGCTGATTACATATAACATGTATCGCTTGTATGTTTGTTGTAAGTTAAAGTTTGGTTGCCATGGTAACCAGGTCACTTTTCTTAGTTTTTTTTATGGGGGGGAGGGGGTTGTCTAGACACCCCCTCATAAACCTGTGAAACGATAATTGTGAAACTACGCAGGATTGTTAGGTACCATATGTTAAAGTGCATACATGGTATTTTTCTGCAGAATTTGTGGTTGCCATGGTAGCCAGTTCACCCAAAATATTTCTATAAAACTACACACGAATTTTATATGCATGCCTTTTTTTAAACAGAAATGTAGGTTACCATGGTAATCTGGTCACTATAAACAGTTTTTTGTCGGACAATTTTGCCTGGACAACTCCTCCTTAACCAGTGAACCGATTTCAATTAACCTAGATAGGAGGACTAGGGACCATGTCTACATATGCATGTAGGTCATTTTATGCGATATTTTGGTTGCCATGTTAACCAGGTCACTATACATTATACAAGTATTTATTGTAAAGGATGGGGAGGGGGTATTAGTTAGCATTGGCTTACAGTTTTAGTTGTTTTAATTAATAGAACATCTAATTTTCATTTATTTATTTCTGTTAATTTCATTTAACGAGAATCACCATTTCTTGTTGTGAGTGGCCGCGATGGCCAAGTAGTTATGGTATCTATGATGTCTGATATGCTGCTACCATTTGCCCTTCACGTCAGGGTCGTGAGATCGACGCCAACATGGTGTAGCTGCATTCCTTCAGCAAAAAAACCTGGCACGTTAATAGCGAGAGCTGCACTCTTATAATAATCATCTAACATACTCTTTAAATGTTACGTTTTAGTTCGTTATTTTTTATTAATATACAGGTCTTGATTCTTCTTTCGATCTTTTGTTGAAGTGACAACCCTATCTTAGGGATAACAAAACCGGCTTGGCTGTAAATGAACTTAATCGCCCATTGCCGTTTAATAATAATAAATAATAATAATATACAACATTTATATAGCGCTCTATATAATTTGTAAAATTACTCTAAAGCGCTTCACAACATGTAGGTAATAATTTGATACTTACACTGCATAAATAAAGGAGTTATTACAATCTAAGCTAATGTGATAATATAAAAATTTGCATATAAATACGAACTACATCTACTGTAGATAAACAAATGTCAGTATATACATGACTTCTAAGTTGTCCCTAATATGCAGATATGTTTACACGTCGTAGGTGATTCGTTATTCTAGGGCTTGCTCTAACTATCGTGATTTTCGTGATCGATGTCGACTGCTGACAAACAAACTAACAACACAGGGATTCGAAAGAAGCAGGTTGATCAGAGCTATGGGCAAGATTTATGATCGCCATCTTTGTCTCAATGAGAAATAATCCTTATCTTTGTGTGATATGAAGATGGACGTTTTTTAGTATGCCCGTTATTGTGCTTACTTGTTGTGATTGATGGTGACTCGGTTCTTATTTTGAGGACGTTTACTTAGTTGTGACCAAGATTTACATTGCGGGTGTCTTCAATGAAGCAGACGCTCACGTTCCTGGAACGCCTGGTCTTATTCTATTGTACATTGACAAGGTCTCCATGTAAATCTTTCCTTGTTTCGTACATTGCCCCTAGTTTCATCAATTTTAAGTTCAGATTATGGATTTGTTGAAACTTCGGAATTCCGTATTGTTTTAAACGGTCTAAACAATATCTCTATTCTTTTAAAATGATTCATAATAGGTAATGAGCCGTGATATTGCATGAGAGTTATCAAATTAGAAAAACAACGTAATGTGTCAACTCAAGACAGTTGATTAATCTATCGATAAGTTGTATTCCAAATCCATGTTGCAAGACAACTCCAGACAATGCAAAATCTAGTGCAGCGCTACCAAAGTATGTACTTCAGGTTTGCATCCTTTTTTCCTCTCAAGTTTCTCGATAAGTTGTATTCCCTTAGAAAGCAAGACAACTCCAGATAATCTAGTGCAGCGCTACCAAAGTATGCACTTCAGGTTTGCATTTATGTTTTTGTTTTGTTTCAAGTGCTTAAATTTGGTTTTTCCGTGCTTCAATCGACGTTATCTCTACCTTGGCACAGAAAGATAAGTCACTTGACGGATTGGTATCGTTTCATAAAGACGTTTTGAATACTTACCTGCTATTACTGGTTATACCCGTAAGTATTATATTAATATCACAAAATTGCAAATGTTCATGATATGTTGATGCTGCCCAAAGTAGAAATTCTGTATTCTACTGAATACCAGTAATCTGTACTTTTCAAAACTGTAATGCTTTGCTAATTTAAGGTGATACATATGTGAATGAAAAGAACGGTGTGTGTCCACGATCTATGAGAAGTACAGACAAAACAAGCCCAAGGGACATTTTCATGTTTGTCATTGTACTATCAGTCGGCAGATTAAAATGAATGCTTTATGGATTTTATCATTAGTGATCATTGGATACAATGTTTACAAAATGGATACCAACGGTAACAATTGATATCATTGGATTTTAAAGAACCTTGTGCTTGAATGTAATTAGCCACAATGACGTCACTGAAATAGAGAAACATCCAGGTCTCAAGGTGGCGGGGATATTAATCCATTTAAAAATAAATTGATACCAACAAAAGTCTTGCATCGTGCTTTCAGATTGGTGCTCTAGTCAAGGTTTGTTTTTCATCATATTTTGCTTTTGATAAAAACTAAACAATCGTTTCTTAAAGTGAAACCGAAAATGTCAACCTTTTTCTCCGAGAACACGGGTATTCCTCCAGTATGAAAACACACTGGTATTTCTCCAGTATGAAAACCTGACACGTCTTGACATGACTATAGCTGTTAAGAGGACGTAAACCACAATCAAACCGAAGCCTACTATTGTTACTTAAAACGAGACATCCATTCAAAATGGTCACTGTAACACTTTCAGGAATCTTATTTCTATGCATATCTTTTAACTTGTGCTTTTTTAATTTTTTATTAAGTGATGTAAATGAAACTTCTAATGAATATACACATTTGCTAAATAAATCCTGAACGTTTTGTTTGAATCCTTTTTTTTTTCTTTCTCTCTCTCTCTCTCTTTCACTTCATTTTATTTGTGAAAACTGTGAAATACTCCTTTGAAATTTTTAAAAAATGACAAAACAGAACGAGTTTTAATATAATATTGAAAATAGTTTCTCAACCGAATTCTGCTCGCGGTTATCTTTTAGCGACCAAATGATTGCCTTCTTCAGCTCACTGAAATCAGTAAAGGGCTTATAGCTTTCCTCATTTCTTTAGGATAATAACAAGAAGACGATAATATTTGATCTGTAAATGAGTATATCTCAATGTCTAGTATAAATAATACCACCTCTGTAAACGATCTACACAATAGTTCTTTTCTTTTCCTTTCAATTTACTTTTAAAAAACAAATCAGATAATACTAAAGCGTCAACAAAACCATTATCCTAGCTCATAATCGATTAAACTAGAGTTAAAATAGGAACAAAGGACACATTTACATGGATACTCTTGTACACGCACAAGATATTCAGACCAGGTGTTCCTTAGCAGTAAGCGTCCTATGCTTCATCGACGACACCCGCCATGTAAACTTGTTCACACCCAAGTAAACATCAATCCTCAAATGAGAACCGAGTCATCATTGTCAATCAAAACAAGTACACCAATAAGCAAACTCAAAAACGCCCTTCTTCATATCACACAAAGATACAGAATATTACTTAGGACTTTAATATAAAATTAAATAAGCGATGATATTGCAAGAGAGTTATCAAAATTAGTAGAAAAAGCAATAAAATGTATCAAGTCAAGACAGATAATATATCTTTTGTATTTCAAAAACACATTGTGTTCCCTTATTAAACAAGGCAAATCCAGGTAAAAAGAGAATGTTAGATCTAGTACCTCGCTACCAAAACATGCACTCCAGGTTTGTATTTTTTATTTTTGGTTTTCAAGTGTTTAAATTGGGTATGTCCGTGATCTAATCCACATTATCTCTTCCCTAAGACAGAAAGATAAGTATCTTGCCGGGTTGGTGTTATTTCATATCTCTCCCCGAACACAAAAAGATAAGTCACTTGCCAGGTTGGTGTTATTTCACAAAGGCGTTTTAAACTTCAGTCTTTTTTCCAAATTTTGTTATTGTTACACACATTGATGACGACGTAACACACACATATGCTGCACCTTTTAAATTTAGTAATATAAACAGTATGCCGGAAAATGAATTAAACTGCATTATACAGCTGTTTCGTCCTTCTAGAACTCTCAGTGATGCTAGGGGCCAATAGGTGGGAATCACAAATTTCTAAACTAATTAAGAAGCAGAAGGGCCAAGTTTGTGAAACCTCTCTAATTTATGGATTTAGAAGTAAAATCAAACAAGTATAGTTCTGAATAATTTAAAATCATGTCCTACGAAAATGTGTATATTATGTACCGTGCCACTACTCAAATGAGATTAACTGTGATTATGGAGGCTCGAGCAAACCTCGGGGACTAAAACATCCACCAGCGAGTCTGCCACCCCCTATCAATAAAGATGACGTAACACACACATATGCTGCACCTTTTAAGTTTAGTAATATATACAGTATGCCGCAAAATGAATTAAACTGCACCATACAGCTGTTCGTCCCCCTAGGATTCTTCAGTGATGCTAGGGGCCAGAGTGGGACTCCAAATTTCTAAACTAATTTTAGAAGCAGAAGGGCCAGGTGATATTGATAATTCTAGGCCAATATGTAAGTGTGACGGCAATACAAATGTATGCTATTGCAATATTTGCTAAAGATTATAATTTTTGTTTAATCATCTTTACAATTTAGAACAATTTTACTTAATTTTATTTTTTCGACCAGTTTCTGAAAAAAATTATTGATAATGCTAGAATTGATTATGTCAGCTGAGCAAATGTTATAGTTTCATAACAAACTTCGCCTTTAAAATGAATTGCAATCGAAGTTTTCAGAGCAAATGTTAATTTGACAATGCATGCTGGACATGTATTATTTAGATGCGTAATAAATAATGTCTTGTCATTTAAGATATCAGTGCTTTACTGGTAAAAAAGAGCTTGTATTGAAAGGGATAATCATGTCCATAATGTTTTACAAAACCACCCTTCGACCTCTACATCAACATTGACCATCAGATAGAACAAATTAACACTGATAGGTGTAATGCTTTATTAGAGATTGTCGTTTAACGTTATAGGAAAGGGTCTATAGACCAATTTAATGGATAGGAACACACATATTAAGGAATCAATTTTCAAATGAACATACATGTAGCGCACTATGTTTAAGATATTCAAAAAGTACAATGATAAATATGTAGGTTCACCAAATACTATTGGATGGGGACTTGAATGGCTTGAGCCCATTAGAATGGATCCACGATTGTCCTGGGGTTTCGTCGTCCCTGGAGTACATCATAGCAAAGTTGAAGACATGCGGTTAGCTATTGATACATCTACACTGTAACTAGAACTGTAAGCCGAATGGCTAATTAACAACCTCTCTTCCTAGCATGAGTACATTCGTCATACTATATGTACAGTGATATGGTTACCTAATTGTTTGCTAAAAACCCTGCATGAACATCTGAACCTAGTCAAAAGCATTCGTGTGTAGTTTCTTTGCGATCGGTGCCAAGATTTAGAAGGAACTGTCGGGACAAAATTGTACACACAAAAATCTATGTATAGTGACTGGGTTGCCATGGCAAGAACAATTTCTGCTAAAAAGTCTACATGCACATGGTTACTAACATGTCTATGTTGTTCTATTGATATCGGTCAACTTGAATAGCAGGGGTTTTCTGGATGATATATTTCTATAGACACGGACAGACAGACGGACAGACAACCTGATTCGAATAAACCCCTAACGTTTGGTGCGGAGGTGTAAAAAGCCAAACCTTTCGGAAGGCTTATACTTGAACTTCGAATATCGGAAGAAGGGTATACACTAAGCACCAAACTTTTGTACCCGTCACACCTGCAAGATGGCTACCTTCACAGAGCCAATAATGTTGCTGAAGGAACTGTAGCCAAGTTTGATCAGAACACCATGCGACAAAATGTAATTCGGGTTTAATACACACTGTGCGTGCCACCCGAGGATGATTAAGGCCTTATAGGAGAAATGTAAGTCAAAAAATTAATTCACTCACTTTCCATAATTTCTCGGCATGACGAAAAGAAAGCATGCTGTGGTCCGGATCAACACGTATCACTCCCTCCCTTCTGTTCTTATTTTCCATCCAACTCAAATATTTATAATCGATTCTTCTTGCAGCTTGTCTTGTACTCTTTACTTACGTGAACCTCTGCGCGAGGTTCACTTGATTTCATCAGCCGATGCAAGCAACAAAATAGACATTCAATCCTTATATTTACGTTCACTATTTAAAATTTCCCGTCATTCGCATGTACTTTAAGCTGCCGGTGTCACGCGGTGCTTTCCTTTTGTTACATTGTTGCACACTTATCGTCATGTATGTACATACGCGGAACAGCCGACAGCTAGATCCATTCATCACCAGGCAACAGAAAAATGTAGTCCAGAGACAAGATTTATATTTTTGCATTTTTATATGTGCTTTAATCATACCTTTCAATCTTTTATTTTCATTGCGAATTGATTGAAATACATTTCAACCGCTATAAAATTAATTACGAGTGCTTTTACAGCGGTTTGCATCGCGCAGCAGTAAACATAACGACTCGTGATTTGGTCACAGTTGAAGCGAGTCAAATTAATTTGTCGGAAGTCGGATTTCGGTTACGTCTAAGCATATTCAAAACGTCTCATTAACAGTGGACTTACGCATACGAAAGTATGGTGAATGATATTGGTTACATGTAAACAACTGGATTAATGATTCGACGATGTTTGATTTAGGACATTAAACGAAAACTGCAAGCTTTTAATGTGGGCACACGGTATGATTATGTATTGACAAGATCACAGTTGCTTGAAATTCGTTACATCTAGTTTTGATCCTTGATTAAGTTTTTTTTACACTTTTGGTGGTTTAGATGATCAATTTCCAGTACAAGTATAAAATTATTCTAAACACCATAGTTTAGTATACTGGCTACCATCCCCTAAGTTTCTATAGATAATTTCGCTTCTTTATTTTACTACTAGCTTATCTACCCCTTGTTTCTAGATTCAGACATCCAAGTGATCAAAAGATTTCTTCGACCAATTTCAAACGTTTTATTTTAGTATCGATCATGAAATAAAATCACGGAATCTGACGGACAACCAGATGATCCTATTCGCATGATCTTCGAGACGACCTATAAAGAATTAAGGACCAACATATCTTTAATCAATATTTTCGGAAATGTCAGTGTCTTGTCAGATCAAATATTATTAAAGCTATCTGCGATATAATACTGACATAACTCATTGGCATGTAAAACAGCTGTTTGGCACCTGTACATTAGTGTCGTAAGCAAATGTATTAGTTCGCCACGAACGAAAAAGCACTTGACCCACTTACTTCATCGGGAAATGAAGCAACCCGAGTTTATTAGTTTCAATCAGGCGGAGCGAAGTGAAAATGTAAATATATAAAGATGAAAGTACTCATCCGGTTCTTAATTGAAGGTTGGATACTACGTGAAATATTAAAGCCCCTTGTTTTTGCAATAGCATATCACAGTTAAAAAATAAAGATCAAGTATATTATTTGTATTCCATTATCATTCAGTTGGATAAATTATAGCAAAAGACTTGAAGTAAGTATAGTGTCAGCGGTCTTGTTAATTATCCCAAAAATCAAACCATACCAATTTGCGTCCAAATATTATCAAAATATGCTGTATTACTTTATTTCAGACAGGAAGAAACCTTGATGATGGCTAGGCATACACTGGCATGCATTGTTACTGCAGTAAGTAGTAACGTATGTTTCCCTTATTAATTAAAGTATCATTTTAAAGTGCAAAGTGCGGAGAGCCCTCTAGTGTCAGCTGATGGACGTGATAGTAGTTTGAAGCAATATATTTTACTGACAACAAGAACCTCGACAGAACGTCCCTGCTAAGTCCGTCAGTACAGCCATACACAGATCCGTTAGATGTGAAGGAGCATACGAATCATTAACCAATCATCAATCTGAAAAGGGAAACAAAATAAAATGTACCACAAGAATATGTAATCGGAAGTGTTTGAATTCGAACAAAGATTCCAATGTTCACCCCACGCTATCGGGACCCTTTCGCCTATAGCATCACGTTCCCTAACAGTGCTGTACAGTTGCGTCACATTTGAGGCATTGATACAGTGCTCGGGGCGGAGTAGGTACTTTTGCCGATCAGCCGGTAACCGCCATTCAAGTCCCTGAGTTTACTCATACATCCTTTTTTATACTGCAGCCTCTCGGCCTTATGTAACTTGTTTGGGCACCCATATTCATTCGTCTGATTTTTGACACATGCGCTGTAAGCTCGGAACCTCTTCCGGCAAATCACAAAAATCCACATATTCAAATGATATATCTATACCT
Source organism: Mimachlamys varia (assembly GCA_947623455.1). Lineage (NCBI taxonomy): Eukaryota > Metazoa > Mollusca > Bivalvia > Pectinida > Pectinidae > Mimachlamys > Mimachlamys varia. The sequence continues at coordinate 34,291,186 of OX392545.1, forward strand.
TTAATTGTTATAACATAATTATTTTAGTATAAATGTAAATGCTGATTATACGCACACTGACATATGCTAGGTAAACTCGTGTTAACATACACACACTCTTGCCTTTCCGTTTAGACAGTTTGGTTATACATAGTTATTTATATAATATAAATGTTTGTTTTATGTCATATATGTGTATATTGTAACTCTAATGTATACAAATGTAAAAATGTGATATTTTTTTAAATCCCCAAAATCCGATCGTCTCGAAAGAAAACATCAATGGACGACACCAGAGATAGTCGCTAAACACGCCGAATAAATATCGATTCCGTATCCTGTAATACTAGGATGGCAATAAAGAAATACACATTTAAAACAGTAATATTAACACTTAGGCTAGTGATCTGTTCTCCCATTTATTTTAATATTTTTAATGCTTGTACAATCATGCCAATCTGTTTACCCTATGAAAACTATACTTGAGTTTGATACTTTCAGATGTCTATGGTACTTACCATTAATACAACACTGACTAATACAACGCAGGCTGCTACGCTGGGTCTTTCCGCATCGCCTGTTATTGCTGTCTCTCCAACAACATCGCCTGTTATTGCTGTCTCTCCAACAACATCGCCTGTTATTGCTGTCTCTCCAACAACATCGCCTGTTATTGCTGTCTCTCCAACAACATCGCCTGTTATTGCTGCCTCTCCAACAACATCGTCTGTTATTGCTGCCTCTCCAACAACATCGCCTGTTATTGTTGTCGCTCCAACAAAATCGTCTATTTTTACTTTGTTTCATAATGCATCATCATCTGATTCAACTGCATCTTCTAAACATTCATCTACTCCAAGTCTGGCACCTTCAGCAGCATCGTCTATTGTTACTCTTGCTGCTTCAGCATCGTCCGTTATAACTGTGGTTTCTACTCAAACCCTGGTTTCTACGAATTCGTCTGCTACAAATTCGTCTACTACAAATTCGACTTCGGCTTCTGCAATGTCTTCACTCATCCCTAATACCTTTTATTACAGTATGTTGTTTATACACGAATTCAATAAGGTTTGTTAACAGGATCAACCTCTTTTTGTCATCACCTTATAATGTATTACTTAAGATAACATTTACGTAATTTATGCTTAATGATACAAAACCGTGACAATTTTGTAAATGCTCGTACATAATTAACAAAAGTAGTTTCATTATGTCAGACGTTCTAGTGCAAAATATAAAAGCAATATTGCATTATTGCCTGTGACTTTGTCTGATGTTGAGTGATGAAAAGACTTAATATATATCTTCATCTTTAATGTTGTGCAGGTAACAATGACTTAACATTATAATGTTTAACTAAATATCCATGGCTTGTTTGGTCCCCATTTTGTTTTTATGACAGCTGATAGCCGTTTAATTTGTATTTTGTAGATTGTACTGCGAATGGAGAAATACGAATTATGAACGTTGTGAATTCCTTGTCCAACATTAAGATTGATTATCTCAACAAGTCCGCAAGTAATTGTTCAGATCCATATACAGAGGAAGATGGATCAACAACCATAGCTAATTGCAAACCGGTGAGACACGTAATTAACCCAGGATTCTGTTTCAATTAAATGATAACTAAAAAGGGATTAACTCTGATACAAACAGGCCGTCACTTTGATTCTTTCATCAATCTAAATATAAAATTGTACAAGCACAAATATTATGCTGGTACCATTGAAATATTAACTTTAAGTCTTTAAAATGTTACAAAAATGTTATTATAATGAAAACAATACAAATGATAATAGTAATAATAATATAGGTTTTTATATACAGCTTTTATCACAACCTAAAATGTGGTTTGTCTCAAAGTGATAAGAAAATAATTTTCCATGGTAAACAGGCCTTAGCAACCAGTCATTAATTTCTAAGCTTCCGTCGGGATCATACAACTGGTGCTGCCATTTTTGCGCTAACAGATAGTTTTCTGCTATTTCTAGCAATGCCTACTACGTACACATTTTTAATTGCTAATAACATGAAATAAAACAATAGAAAAGCCTGCTTCAAACAAAATTGAATTATTATAAAAAGAACCTTACTTCTGTTTGAAGTAAATACAATATGATGTGAAAAAAAGATAGTTTAGGTTACACCCGACAATTAGCTTGTATAATCAATCGATTGTTTTCATATTGCAGAACACAATGGTGACTATTGTACATCAGACAACAAATACAACAGGGATACTTGGAGGGTTACATTCAAAAACCTTCCAAATTTCATGTGACAACGTGAATGTTCAACCATACCTGCTGAACGCAACAGCAACAAACAATTTCGGGTAAGTATTGGACCTGTAAAGTCAGTTTCTTTTATAGTAACAACCAAACTAAAGTACAAATAATTTTCGCAGTACCTTCTTATCATTATTTCCTTTTATATAATGTGTAATGCATTAGAGATGTCAATAATCATTTCATTGGTCTGAATTGAATTAACAAATCAAAACAAATAACTGCGACGATTTTCTGTGAGATATTAAAAATTTAATGTAAGAAATTCCTTGCTTTAAACAAACATGGCGAAAGCCAAATGATACATTTCTATTGAAAAATCGTCAACAAAACCATGATACAAACACAAAAACAAACCGATTAATTCAGGAAGGGTAAGCGTGTTCTGCCTCAACAACGACATCCTCGTTTTAAATTTTGTTTTGTCACTCAAAGTGAAAGTAACATGGTACATTCAACGATTTAGAATACTTCTTAACAAGGCCATGCTCGCGACCATTACACTTGCACGTAGTCTTCGTTAACACGTAAAGCTTCCTTCTGTTTGTTTATCAGTAGCTGACCTCTATCGTAAAAATCTCGATAGTTAGAGCAAGCCCTAAAAAACAGATCACCTGCGACGGAAAATAAATATAGGCTGGAGAAGTAGAGATAAAACTATCAAGAAAGTGAAAGTTTACGATCAGATAATCGAAATCAGCACGTTTATCGTATAATGTAGTTAGATGGCCATACCGGTCATTTTGTAAATAAAGTTTAAAGTAGCGACTGATGTAGTGTAATGAGAATTGTATTTCATTCGATGATCAGTCTGTTCGTTTTCCTAGTTAAAATAGTTATTCGTTAAATAAGGTATTTGTTTCACTTCGTTATAAATATATAGACAATGTCATTTGTTACAAACGCACTTAAGACACGATTTGCGTTATTTGGGCGCTTGGAAACGTTGGCCATACGTTTGGGTTGCAAATGGTATCGTCTGTAGGTTATAAAGTGGACTATTCCGCTGGGTCTATAAAGCCGGTCAGTCAGAGATCGGGGAGTTGCTGTACGAGGCAAGTAGCCAGAGGCAGGTAGCCAGTGCGAATTGTTTGCATAGTGGCAGTTGTGTCGCCAATTGCAGATAGCTCGTGCGCACTATTCTATACTGTTATATTCGTAGCGCCATAGCAAGTAGCAAGTGTGTAGGTTTTGTTTGGCAGTCATTTAATGTATGTTACGCTAAGACAAGCAAGCTTTTATAATCCTAATTATTGTAAATATACCTGATTCCATTGTGATTGAGTTGAAGTCCCAGATCTTGGAATACACCGAGACGAACTGATAGGGCGAGCTATCCCCTACACGTTACAGTAGCAGTATTTTGTGTTCTTGATTTAATGTGCGTGGTAGGCAATGTTCTTGTCGTTCACAGACAATACATCGTCGATATACCGGAAATTGAAACTATTACATTTGGCAAGGTATGTCCTTCTATTTTAACGGTTTTATAAAAAAAAACAAAAACTACACATGTTAAAAAAATTATCAACGCATATATACATGTACTATAAATAAATCACAAACGATACAGGTGCATTGATTAAGTGCCCATACAAGCGTGAACTGTAGGGAATATCCCTCCAGCTCAGTCATTAGAGCATCGGGCTGGAGAGCCAATGGTCGCCGATGACCTTCCCCGTTTCAAGAAGGAGAAGACGTGGCGGGGAATCAAAGAACCTGGGTTGGAGATTTAGACAAAAGGGGGGAGGTACATGTATTCCAAAAGATGTGCATTGATTAGGTTGCCTTACAAGCTTGAGCTGGAGAAAATTACTCTTTAGCACAGTCAGTAGAGCATCGGGCTTGAGGGTAAAGGGTCGCGGGTTCGAGCCCAAGCGACGGCACTATCTTTATCACGTTTCCCCTTTCTATTACTTAGGGATATAGTTAAGCGCTATTCTGATTTTACTACTTGAAATACTGCGCTGAACTACGACCACGTTTATTTCAGTGTCGCTCCCACTGTCATTAGTTTGCCAAAAACACCCTCCTCGCCGATAACATCATTAACAATGACCATCAGGAACAACAACACCGAAGTACAAGAAGCGGCTATCGGCCAAGCATTGACTGTTGCAATAAAAATCCCAGGTATATTGTTTCCACTTATTTATACTTCAGTTTGGCAATGTTTGGTATATGGTATATCTTTCTTTGAGTAATCAACTGTCATTGAAGGTTATGCCTCCTCTGATAATAACAAACGCCACAGTTTCAATACGGATAATCATATGTTTATGATTTTTGTTTCAGAAGGTATATTGTAGATGATATTCCCAAATGCCATTGCTCAGAATATATAAACAGCGAAGAATGATATACTTAGACGAAAGGAAGGTCGCTACTTTTGACCGATAAATTGTATAGATACATACGTTAAGGTTATGTATTCATAATAGGACACGAAAATAAGGTGAGCTAGGAGACCATGACGAGATATAATGGGGGTTATGGAGGTTCTATTCGACAAACCAACGAACTATATGTTAAAAGTTTGTTATGTTAATATCTTCATTACAGCTACCTTCTTCCTATAGAAGGAGAAGGATATGTGCCACTTCATCAAAGAAACCTTTGTATGCTCCCAATGTTTAATCTCTGGTGTTGAATCAGGTTGTATAAACTCTCCAGACAGAAATGAGGACTACGATGTTGAGGTACATTCCACCGTAATCTACATCCAAATATGGCATGCATAATACTCATATTCACAAGTTGGTTTGCTCCTTCAATACTGAGTTGAGTGTCACACTTGACTGTCAATGAATTCGCCACATTCCTTCCCAAGTAACTAAATCCCAGCTAACATGTTTCTGAAAGCAGATTTGTTAATTATAAATATGTATGTTGATTACAAATTACAGTGCAAATATTGGTTGATATTTTTATCCTAGATTCCCTTCTTCTATTTTCTTTATGAGATCGTCTGAATTTAGGGGAATTTCGATCTTACATTTTTTACTGTTTTGAAAACTCTCTATTTATAAGAAAAACGTACTTCCAAAAGATGACGTTACACACACACATGCTGCACCTTCTAACTATAGTAATAAATACAATCAGTATGCCGCAAAAAAAAATTTAAAAAAGGGGGAATCGAAATTTTTAAACTTATGTCGAAGCAGACGGGTCAGGTGTGTTAAACATCTTTAATTTATACATTTAGAAAGAAGGTAGGGTATTTCTGTAAAGTTTCAAATCCTGTACTACGAACCTGTGTACAATGCCACTACCCAAATGAGATTAATTTATACACGTATAATACGAGACTAAGATTGTTCTGATGTCGTATATTTATTTATGGTCAAAAATGGTATAAGTTACGGGTGAATCTGATTAAAATCAGTTTATTTAAATATGTTTTGTTAGAATAAAATAGGCCCAGAGGAATATTTTTTCACTTGATCAGCCCCCTTCGGGACATTCTCGGCCATTCTATGTATTACCAGATGGGTAATAAGACATATATTTCAATTTAGTTGCTGACTTTATACGATGAAATGTACTTTATATCCAAAGTCTTAAGAAGGCCGTAGTATTACATGTCAGTTCGAAATAATTCTGGTTTTTTTACCACTTAACTTTCGTGTGTTGTAATATCATTATTACATAGCATATATTTCTAGCCTTCCTTGATTATATAATTTCCATCCCTACAAGAGACTATATCCCGCCACAAATTAGTGAGACAAATATGTTCTCATTTTGTCATGTCTCAAAAAAATCTGTAATTCTACTTGTCAAGGGAGTAACTACATGTAATAAAGTCATTGATCGATGGTTTTAATTGGAACTTTTATGAAGCTGTCATTAGCAATATTTGTGATATCGATATAACAGAAGAAATCTCAAAATATGTTAGCAGACGAACAGGTGTTACAGGGGTAGATAAAAATTAAACCAGTGAAATATTCTAGATACAACGTTATATGATCCTAGTTATTACCATTATAACTCGCATGTTTGAAGAAAACATAATTAGTTCAAACACAGACTAACTACATTGTTGACATTATAATCCTCACACCATGAAATAATGTGAATTTTCAAGCTTCTCGTTAAAACCTACGGGTTAGCAAAGGTCAATTCCCCTTATATTTCACATGCAACAGCCAAATCATATGTACTACAGATTAGTTATCTTTGTATATTGAAAGATTTTTTCTATATCTAAAATTTAAGTGAATACCACTTATACCCATATGAACGTCCATGTAGAAACAAAATTAAATGCTTATAATTATTTGCACTTTCACTGAAAATTCTTGCGGGAGTGAAATGTGTTAAACAACTGAATCATTTTGAAAAGTATGTGCTTCAGTTTAACATATGAAAGTAATCATCATTTTTTTCACAGTTTGTCATATGTATCATCAGTTTACCAGATAAAAAGGTCTGATGTTTTCAACGATGCGTGATTTTCAATTGATGTTAAAGGTTCAACAACAATCAAACCAACCGTATGCATGGCGTCAGGAAATGGCAACAGCGTCACTTTGTGGCAGGAGACAGGGTAAAACATATACAAATATACTATTAATCGTTGTGATAGAAGATAAAATCAGAGAATATCAAAGCGTCAACAAAACCATAATCCGAACTCAAAATCGATTAAACTAGGGGCAAAAGAAAGCTTTACATGGAGACTCTCGTAAAAGCATTAGAGAATAAGACCAGGTGTTCCGGAAGAGTAAGCGTCTTTTGCTTCATCGACGACACCCGCCATGTAAATTTGGTCACATCCAAGTAAGCATCAATCCTCAAAATGAGAGTTCCTTGGATGAAGCCCAAAAAAGTTTGCGAAAAGAAATGACCTTGACCTATATTCAAGATCACCAGGGTCAAATCTGTTAAAACATTTAAATGATTTCTTCTGATAAACCAAAAGGCCTAGAGACAATATATTTGGATGGTAGATTCCTTGGAGGAAGCCCGACAAAGTTTGCAAAAATAAACGACCTTGACCTATATTCAAGGTCACAAGGGTCAAATATATTGAAACATTTAAATGACTTCTTATGAAATACCAAAAGTCCTAGAAGCATGCTATTGTGCTGAAGGGTTCCTTGGTTAAAGCCCAACAAAGTGTGCGAAAAGAAATAAACTTGACTTATATTCAAGGTCACAGGGGTCAAATCTGTTTAAACCTTCAAACGACTTCTTCTGAAATACAAAAAAGCCCTAGAAGCATGATATTGTGCTGAAAGGTTTCTTGGTTGAACCCTAAAAAGTTTGCGAAAAGATATGACCTTGACTTATATTCAAGGTCACAGGGGTCAAATCTGTAAAAACATTTAAATGACTTCTTCTGATAAACCAAAAGGCCTAGAAACATTTTATTTGGCTGGTAGCTTCCTTGGATGAAATCCGACAACGTTTAAAAAAAGAATGACCTTGACCTACAGTTGTGGTATCGCACAACACACCAAAATCTGCGTGGGTGCATCGTGCATACATCGTGCACACACCGTTTGCCCATGGTGCGCACAACTGGGTGATCTAAAGATCGTGCGTTTATGTGTGCGATAAGAATCGCACACACGCACGATTTGGTACAATTGGTCGATACAGATTACGGAATGAAAAACATATGGAACTCTTTTGTTCAAAAACTATTGAAATTCGCTTAATATTTATTGGGATTTTGCCAATTTAACAATATATAGTAAACAGTATTACAATGACTATGAGACAGCCAAGTGTGGATTTAGCTACCAGATAACAGAATATGTAAATAACATGCCAGAGTTGTACATGTCCCGTGTGCGGCGATACGCTACGACAGCTATTACTGAGCGACCGTTATGAAAACAAACTAGACTCTTATAATTAGTTATTTGAAAACCCCCTCCCCTCCCCACCAGTTTACCTGTGTTTTCACACCTAGGCGAGTGCCACGGGCCAGAGACATCTACATATATTGTCCGTGGACAGATGCAGTGTATAACTTGGTAAAAATTGCCAATATTTACTTGAACGAGAACTTGTCGATATGTGTTGAAAGTTTACATGTGTCTATTCGGTTTGTTTCAAACACTACAGAATGACTTTTACTAATTTTAAGAAATTTATAGATAGAACTAGCAGCTTATGTGAATAGTTAAAATATAGAAATATGTTTAAAACAACTAGCACGAAACCGTATATATTGTTCAACAATTTCTACATTTACATCAACCACGATTGTCATCGCACAAAGTTAGTTTATCGTGCGCTCACATGTGCGTTAGAAATAATCGCCCATGATCGCATCGTTCACACATCGTGCATACACCGTTCGCCCATCGTGCGCCCACCGCACATCGTGAAACGTTGTGCAATCCCACAACTGTACATTCAAGGTCACAAGGGTCAAATCTGTTAAAACATTAAAATGACTTCTTCTGATAAACCAAAAGCCTAGAGACATTATATTTTGTTGGTAGCTTCCTCGGATGAAGTCCGACAAAGTTTGCGAAAAGAAATGACCCTGACCTTTATTCAAGGTCACAAGGGTCAAATTGGTTAAAACCTTCAAACGACTTCTTCTGATAAACTAAAACCCCTAGAAGCATGATATTTGGCTGAAAGGTTTTATGGAAGAAGCCCGACAAAGTTTGTGAAAAGTGATTCAAGGTCACAGGGGTCGAATCGGTTAAACCTTTAAACGACTTCTGAAATACAAAAAGGCCTAGAAACATTATATTTGGCTGAAAGTCTCCTTTGATGAAGCCCAACAAAGTTTGCGAAATGAAATGAACTTGACCTATATTCAAGGTCACAAGGGTCAAATCTGTTAAAATCTTTAAATAACTTCTTCTGAGATACCAAAAGCCCTAGAACCATGATATTTACTGGAAGGTTTCTTGGATGAAGCCCGACAAAATGTGAGAAAAGAAATGACCTTTATGCATATTCAATGTCACAGGGGTCAAATCTGTTAAAACCTTCAAACGACTTCTTCTGAAATAGCACCAAAAGCCCTAGAAGCATGATGCTTGGCTGAAAGGTTTCTTGGATGAAGCTTGACAAAGTTTCAGAAAAGAAATGACCTTCATCTATTTTCACCTATGGTCAATTCTGTAAAAACCTTTAAACAACTTCTTTTGATCAACCCAAAGGCCGAAAGACATGATATTTGACTGGTAGCTTCCTTGGATGAAGCCAAACAAAATTTGCAAATGAAAATGACGTTGTCTTACATGGTCACAGGGGTAAAATATGTTTAAATTTTAACAAGTACTTCTGAATGTATTACAGTAAAAAACTTTAGGAGACTTCAGGTCTACACTATAATATAAGTCGGAGATTGATACCAGGTGAGCGATGCAGGCCCATTGGGCCTCTTGTTTTAAAAACTTCCTAATATATACGCTCAGTAGCTGTCCTCCACGATAATAAACAACATTTTTGGCAAATTGTATATTCTCTAAACATCACCTTAGGATGTTTCTTTGCTAATTTGGTAGAACCTTCGGCGTCCGATTAAATTTTATGTTTCTACAAAATGTTGCTGTATTTAACTATCAACGTACTATATGTTTTACATTACGTCACTACGTAGACTTGCAAAAGCTCCAGAACGTGGAACAAACTATCGATACCGAATGAATTGAAAATACACATTAATTGAAATATAAGGATTGAATCTTGCTTTGTTCGATTTCATGGGGTGATGAATTGAGTTGGTCTTGAAACGAATTTAATAAACAGCGAAGCAGTTAATGTTGAATTTGTTTTAACACTTAATTGAATTTAATAATAGCGTTTGATAAATACAATATTACATGAACGCGAGTGTTGGATTCGTTTTATATATTTTCAGAAAGATGCCAACTTGTGAGTTTCAATGATTCTGTTTTCCTCTATTACGCAAGACCCATATTTCAATACTCTGACAACAATTTGATGGCACGTACTGTAACGTGAAGTCATTATATATGACGTCACAGCAGTGTTCCCTAAGAAATTCTCATTTGTAAGTGTTCGCTAAACATTGTTGTTATTTTCTTCTTGATAAAATATTGCTATAAGTCCATTTCATAAATCGGAAAATGACATCATATATAACCATTTTCATAGTTCTTTTCGAAAGCAGTTGTATGTTTCGTTTTAGTGTTAAGTATTGCAAATAACTTTTGCCATGAACGAGTTGTATGTATCATAAATCAATTCTTTATGATACTTTTATTTACACTGCAGTTGTCAACACGACGAGGAACTGTTTGAAGAGAAGTGGACAACGGAATCGGAAGAGGTCAGAAACACGATGTATGGCTTCCGGTTTGTGGGGTCGTCTACATCAATAACCATCACGTGCACAGTGCGTGTGTGTCCGGGCGGATACGGGGAGAGTGAATGTGATCTGGTAGGTATAAACAGGTCCCAATCTTGTGAATCAAACATTACCTATTCATTTTGTAAAATCACGCCATTAACGTTAATCGTGCCATGATATAATATTTACAGTCTACACTGACATTCACGCGATAACCATAATCTTGCAAGCTATAGATATTTTCAAATAACTATTCTCCAGTTCGAGTCATAATTGTGTGACGTCATCAACAATGAAAATGGGCGGAATTAAAATCACGACTCATGCAAACTTCATGGTATTATATTTAATAAATCTTTTACACGTTTGTAAATTTTGAAATGAAATATATGTCTGCAGACGGGGCTATATTGAACAGAAAACTTATGAACCATTTACAGATAAAAACTGTAAATATAGGAATTAACCTTTGATTTTGTTTAGTTTATGAGATCATAAAGCTTTATCCTTAATTATCTATTCAATCAAAGGAAATCAAAGATATTTCATTCATAATTTATTTTAATTTTTCATTTTGCCCACTGTCGTTTTAGCAGTACTGACACCCCGTGTGCTTATATCTTACAACTATAGAATGAATAACATTGTATTATTGTGTCATCAAGTCGACTTGCGGAAGTAGAAAGAGGAAACGGATCACTAGACTGCTAGAGGCCGTTACCATACAAAAGGCTACCACTACCCTCACCATCAGAGATCCGCTCCTGACCAGTGCAGCTGAGCGTAAGTAATTTTGCTTGAGTTGGTAGATATTGTGTTTTTACGAAAACCTAGAATGGTCTCATTCTGAACGTAGAAATTAAAAACGACGTTATTAATCAGGTGAAAACTTGAAAACGCCGTTCAAACGATGTATTAACGCGAACTCAATCGTAAAAACACCTTTAAATAGTCCTTATAACGCGCAATAATTCGTCAAATCTCGTTATCATTCGCTTTATAAAGTCTTTTGAAAGACGTTATTACGACTTCATTCTCGTTATTGCGGCTTTTGAACAGGATTTTATTTTTTTTTACATTTTCTGAAATTGACCCTTCAAGGCTTTTTTATGTTTTCGAGTTAAACATCATAATAGTTTAACATGATTTTTTTTCAGCTTAGTATTTCATAGAATGTTAGTTTCATTATGTAATATTTATTAGTGCCGTTTAATGTATTTATGCCTTGAGCGATTTGAAACTTTTTGCATGGAAAATGCAATACTTCAACTTTCAAAACAGCGAAAAACGATAAATGCATTTTTTTAACCAATATGTGTGTTTAAGACCCTAAATAGTATAGACTTTTATGTTCACTTCCCATGTATACATATTATAACGTTTTGCAAGGGGTATTCATCCAATTAAAATATGGTATCGCTGTATCACTAGTTTGAAATATTCACTTATCGTTGAAGTATAAAAATATATGAAACATTGGTGCATTTAACAGAGTAATAACTGTTTGGAATTTTGATATTTAAAAAGGGGAGATCAGAAAATACCGAAGCGTTAAAATCTTAATCAGAACTCAAAATCGATTACACAAGAGGCAAAATATAAACAAAGGAAAGATATACATGGACTGAAAACTGAGAACTGCGTCAGCATTGTCAATCAATACAAGTAAAATCACTAATGAGCATACTCAAAAACGTACACCTTCATACCACTTAAAGATACAGAATATTTCTCAATAAGGCAAAGATGGTGATCATAAAACTTGCTCATAGTTCTGATCAACCAGCATCTCGCGAATCCTTTTGTTGTTAGTTTGTTTGACAGCAGTCGACATTGATCACGAAAATCAAAAATTGCAAAATTAAAAAAACCATTTAAGTTCATTGTTTGAAACGCGAACTACTCCATCACAAAACTGTTCACTGATAACTATTCACGAGAACCAGCCAAAGGGCCAATTACGCCCTTGGAATGCGAGTTAGTTCTTCATATATTGGAGAATACTCTTAGCATAATATCAGCTCAAGTTTGAAAACGCCGCTTGATTATTGTTAATCGCTTATATATACTGAAACGAAAAAGAAACGCAACTTCAAATTGTAGGTTTAATAAAATAATAATTGTGAGCATTATGTTTAAATTTCATATGTAATAGTTAATATTGAATATTGATGTAACATCCTTATTCAATATTTAGAGATTTTTAAGAACAGGTCACTTTGCTAGAAGGTCATGATTGGTAGTACCCTACGTGAATCCAAGTTGAAATGGCAGCAGTTTTGAAACCGTGCCCTAATATCGTGTGTGTCCTCCTCGAACAGTTATCACATCTCTAATTCTTTGTTGCATTGAGTTCATCAGGGCATTGACTTTCCGTATTGGAATGTTATTCCATTCTTGGACGAGTGCATTTGCTAACTGAGGGAGGGTATTTGGGGGGTTACGGCGATTTCGAATTCTTCTGTCTAATTCATCCCACAAATGCTCGATTGGGGACAGGTCGGGGCTATATGGAGGCCAATCTATAGGAGCAATGTTCTGTGTCGCAAGAAAGTCTCTACAGACTCTTGCAACGTGTGGTCTCGCGTTATCTTGCTGAAAGGTTAGATGATGATGCTGCCTAACAAACGGCACAACATGGGGCCTAAGGATATCATCCCGATAGCGTACGGCCGTTAAATTCCCATTGACTATCACCAAAGGCGTCTTCAAACCATGGGAGATTCCCGCCCAAACCATAACTGATCCACCCCCAAATCGGTCGTGTTCCAAAACACAGGCGTCAGCAAAACGTTCGCCTCGACGCCGGTACACACGTTGACGGCCATCTGCTCGAAATAACGTGAATCGAGATTCATCGGTGAAGAGCATAGACCTCCAACGTCTCATAGGAAAACGTCTGGGCATATGTGCCGTTGCCCATTGCATACGACGTGCTCGACGTTGCGGTGTTAGTGGTAAACCAACGTACTGTCGCCTTGCACGCAAATTAGCCTCACGCAGTCTGTTGATCACTGTTTGGGGATGAATTCGACGGTTATGATTACCAATCGTATTCCTTGCCGTTTCAGCGGCCGTTAATCTCCTGTTACGCAGGTGTGCCAACCTAAGAACCCGGTCTTGACGTCGCGACGTTACGCGTGGACGTCCTGATCTCGGCTGGTCATCGACTCTTCCTGTTGCGTTAAGACGTGAAACTAATCGACTAATAGTCGATTTGTGAACTCTGAATTGTCGAGCGACGTGAAGTTGCGTGTTCCCTGCCAGAAGCATCGCTATAGCACGTCCTCTATCAACCTTTGATAACCGTGGCATAATTGTAAAAGGAATTATTGTTTGCAAAAGTATTGGCGATGATGTGGCTCAATGTTAGTGATGAATTGATACTGGTTTGAATGAAAAAAGAACGCATATGTTTGTACAGGCACGGTTTTTGATGTTTTTACCGCGCCGGAAGTGCATAGGTCTCTAGTCACACTTGGGTGATTTTGAAGATTGGTATGGGTGTTAGGCAGGTTGCATGTTTATATCGGCGATTTTTATACAGATATGTATATTTAATACAAAATTAATCACAATTTTCCATGTTGCGTTTCTTTTTCGTTTCAGTATATATACATTTTACATCATCAAATCAAAGAACTGAAATTTTTTTCAGAAAGCAAATCAACACATACAATTTGTTTTCTCAGATTAATCTTGTTATATCATCATTATTTATTTTAATCTTTCTTTAATGTTACTTTACTTATTTCGCTAGGACAAGGACATGCTGTGAGCATAATCACCGGATCAGTTTTTGCTTCCGTTGTCTTCTGGCAGAGATAATTCTTCAAGGGATGAAACAGGAAATTAGCCCTGAACACATGTATATCAAAATGTTACCATATATAGATTGTGGGATGAGATGTAAATATATTTAATCAATTCATCAAAATTAGAAAAATTCAATAGCAAACTCTAGTTTCAGAAATTTTATTTGATAAAGTAGTGAATAATATCAAACAAGATTCCAGTGATCGACGTTGTGATGTATCTGTTTGTTTAAGTATTGCTATAAGATCATTGTTTATTAATCGGAAAATGGCAGTTTAACAATTTTCAAATATAAGTAAAACTCACAGTTCTATTCGAAAGCAATGGCACATGTATGTCACGTTTAGTGTTTTATTCACATGATGATATTTTTATTTTCTAATGAGCTCTATGAATGTATGAATTAAAAAAAATAAAGAAAATGAGACTTGTTGAAGTTTGTTTATATATTGTTGGAATTTTTCTTGTTCATGCGTCTGATTCATATGGTAAGGTTTGGTCTAATTTTGTTCAACAGCTAAGGTAATTTAAGGACGGCCTCCTGAGGTGTGCAATGTGATTGTACGTTTTTGAATATGTATGTTTTTGGGGGGCTAACGTATGTTCAAGTAAAGCCTCCTTGGGATAGTACGAGACTGATGTCGACTTCATAGTGCAACCACACTGAAGTATACAGCCGAAATCCCCCAGCAGAACACATTACCCTTCACAAAATACTGACAACGGGAAAAAACAGTCGTTCCACTTAAATGATACGGGTGACAGACTATGCTTTTGGATATTTTAGTCCCTGAGGTTTGTTAGAGCCTCCATAGCCACAGTTAATCTCATTTGAGTAGTGGCACGGTACATAGTATACACATTTTCGCAGTTCACGATTTAAATTAATATAAAACTAGTTTTAATTTACCTCTAAATTCATAATTAAAGGGGTTTTACGCACCTGACCCTTCTGCTTCTACATTAGTTTAGAAATTTTGGATTCACACCTTTTGGTCTCTAGCATTACTGAAGAGTCCTAGAAGAACGAAACGGCTGTATGATGCAGTTTGATTCATTTTTTCGGCATACTGCCTCTATTACTAAATTTAAAAGGTGCAGTATATTTGTGTGTTACGTCATCTTCCATAATGCTGAGCGAAAACAAGGGAGTAGTACTTAGCTACTTTTATTTAAGACGTTGGTATGTCTCGGACAGGGGATAAAACCAAAAACCTCCTTCGGATGAGCGTAACCTCATTTAAAGGCGAATTTTGGCAAAAAAAAACAGTTAGAAGGAAAAGATAAACTCCAAAATTTAGTCGCCTCTTACGATCTTACGATTGGTATAATTCTTTCAAATGATAAATAGTTATACAGTTAAATCAATTCTCGCAAAATTATTTTGAATTTGTCTGAGTAGCGTGAATGCTTCATTGTTACGATTATCTCCCCAAGATATGAAATTGTGTTCATCGATTCATATAAAACTGAAGAAATAGAAACTTGAAATTCCTTCCAAAACTGATAAAACAGTTATGTAAAGATAATGGAAATCAAATAAAACGGACTTGGATTTGAGAGGGCTGGATTACAATTACATACACTGTCTCCGGTACTCATACACTCGTACATACTTAACCAACACGTACGACACACGTCCTTAAATAGCCTTCGCTGTTAATTGGAGTTTACAAAAACTAAAACCTATTTGTTATTTTATATTTTATATATAAGCCTTTGTGATCTAACAGATCTATTTCTAATATGTAACTCGAAATGCAAATTGACAAATATGAACAAATATGAACGAAAGAAAGAATTATTAAAGAAAAATAACTTATATCACATTAAATAGGTTCTATTTATGATTTACACCGATAAACATTCGATAAATGATAAACATATTAGAATATTTAAATGAACCTCGACGCCGGGGATTTGTTGTCATAACAAATAATCATAGTTATGTCCCTTGATCCATCAAGTTATTTAATGGTTAGGACTTGATAATAGATTGGTCTATCGAAAACCGACGTGGACTCTTAATAAGCGGTTTATGGATCTTTTTATGTAAAAAGTATTATAGCGTCATCAAATCATGTTCTTATTGTTCGGTAAACTTAATAAACAAACTAAAGAAAAAACGTATTTCAAACAAAAGTTAATTATCACCTGATAAACTGTAAATAGAACGACTATCTAGCCTATAGCTACCAAACAATGAGAGTAGAAATTGTCACTTATTTTGTTTTCACTTTCCCAGCGTTCACTTGGTATTTCCGGGCTCCTAACCCCATTGTCTCACAAGTTCGTCTCGCTTTAATACACTTATTAAAACTATCGCACATCTTTGACCTAGAATGAATCAAATTAGTCGAAATGAGACACAAGACAGAATACGCCAAAGAAGAGAGTACAGATAAGTATGATATATAGTAGGAACACAATATGAGTTTCAGTATTACTCACGAAAGAAAAATATACATAATAAAATCATTTATTTGACAAAGGATAGCATATCACTTGTCTCCTATATACATACGCCAGGTATTGAAATATATCAGATTTATTCTTTGATTTCCGAATGTGTCCTCATATTCTGTTAATTGAACCATTAAAAAAATTAATAAGCATGTGAACGTATGTTATCTGTTTTTCTTTATGATCTTTTGGATAATATTTTATGCTTAATATTCTTGGGGATAAACTTAAGACCAATGAACTGATTTATTATTCAGTGCACAACATATACAAACATCGATACTGCACTTAAACACGAGAGCACTAACGCGGGGCAGGTTAGGAACACCGGGTCAATACTTGACAGGAAATAACACCGATTTCAAATTTCCGTCCTTAGATCTTTAAAATGTTAACATTATACTCAGTGGTCCCCTGGCAACCTTTACTCGATACAGGTATGGACAATATTTTGACAGCGGAAACCTACATCTGTGGAAACTTTATTAATATTTATTTCCGTGTTGGAGAACAAAGCATTTTACTGTTGGCCCGTCGTCTATGTACACACACCACTCCCTTCTATATAAATATTACGTAGGTTTTATATTAGATTGTTTATGTAAGCATCAACTAGACTTTATATCAACAAAAGATGCCAGCTCATTATAACATTGTCACTCGTGTACTATGGACATTTGAGTAAGGTTTCTCTTGACGAGCGTAGATCAGGTATTATAAGTGTGCTAACGAAGGAAAGCGTTTCCGTTCTTAATATTTTAGTAGCTTTAGCGTTCACATTTATCGAGCTACAAAAATTACTTGTGTCGAACATAGAATGCTTTGATTTTTATCAGCAGAAGTACTACCGTCATATCACATCTCCAGCACCGATACACGTACACACCCCGTACTAGGAGGCACATCCTTGAATAAGCTGTTATTGGGACACTTATCTAAATAATTCAAAACCAGACGGTTATTAATTTTATCTTGTGTAAAGTGTTCCGTTATCTTCTAAATTTTTTCAACAAATTTCTGTCATATTTTCCAACTGCAGATGTGTAAACAACTACCAAAACAGGACATTACGATATACCATCAGCTTCAGTCATTACCACTCTTCTCCACCTTTTCATACATGCACGTCATGTATTCTTTTCTTTCATTTACACATATAAAAAATAAAAGAAAACAGAAACATAAACTTAATCGAAATTAAAATCGACCAAAAACAACAAGTTCATTAGACCAGGTGTTCTGGGAGGAATATCACACAAGATACAGGATAAAGTCGATACAACATGAACTTGAAATTTACTGCACCAGACAGCTTTGTAGTCCGAATAAGACTCAGCGGTGGTGCTACAGGCCCCAAAGCAAGGAAACACAAATTGTTCTAAACAATTGCTGAGACAGAAGGGGGAATCCATAAAACGCATTCTTCTTTTATTCGATTTATTTGTTTAATCAGGCAAACAATTACTCCTCTGATGAGGGTGGGGCCTGATTGTTTAGTATCGATCTAAGTTTTCTTCTCCATTCTTGTCTTTGGTGAGGCTTGACGGAATCTATACCCATGGCTTTCCTATCACGTTGTCACACATTTGACAGGTCTGAGTGCGGACCTGTGATCAATAACCCTCTACCATAGACGTACCCGGTGTTGGTTGCTGTGAGTTGTCAATGAGGACGGAATCTCGAGCAAGACGTTACACACCTTGGTGTGAGACAGACTCGCTGGCCAATCAGATCACAGTTACAAGGGACAAACTTTCTTCGGGTGTCCGGAAGTTTTAGAATAAAGTGAAATTCCTGTTTCACTAAACAATCTCAAATTCCACGTTTGAATTCATGGAAAAGTCGTCAAATCACCGTACTTCTGGCTAATGGTGCTAATATTCAAATTTCATTACCATGACCTCTATATAAAAGGTGACAGGGTCAGATCAAGTTAGTTTTGGTCAACGGTGCATAGGCGGGCGAGATTTTCCAACTGTTTAAAGGTAAATGACTGTATTAGTTTCTCTCATTATACCCTTCTAACACTGTCTATGAATTATCCGAGTAACACATGGTAGAAGATAGCTCTGAGAATGTTCCATCTTAAATAACACTACCTAATGCAATAGACTGAACATGCAACTATCAATATTGATATCATCCTGATAACGTCTGTACTGCTAAATGTCCTAAATTGTGCTTGCATATTATTTGGGTGTGCTGATACCATATAATTATACTCAAGCATCAAAATAGCATTAACGTTTGTTGCTGAAATTAGATAAATGACGTCGGCTCAATTTCTTTAGATTTATATCAATTTCCTATCAACATGTGCAGGCCATATACCATCTATATTTAAAGTTTTCGAGCAAGAAAATCTGAAATCCTCGACAAATCACCCGTTTACGTAAGAATATTTTTTTCGTTATTTTGTAAACGGTATTTTCAAAGTACACATATAGAAATGTGTTTTTATTTCAGATCAACAGCGACCTAAATGATGGCTCGGAATATTTCAATGTACATTCTTATTGTGAGTATTTACTAAATCATTGTACATACTATTTGTGATGACATTTTTTTAACAAAAACATTGTGTCTGCTTTGCATTTTCATACATTTGCTTTCCATGGTTATAGGTAATATTTGCATCCCTGGGAGCTTCAGCTGCATCTACATCGTCTCCAATTACTGCGGCTTCAACCCTTATTCCGGACACGTTCTATTACAGTAGGTTGCCTGTACAAAATTCTCATTCATAATGTGTTCTTATATTTCTTATAATAAACTCTTACAATATTTATTTTAGCCTTCTACGTAATTGATAGTTTTTCTACCTGAAGTTACAAAAGAATGCTCATGTCACTAATTTTAAGCTTATTAGCTTGAATGACCTATCTAATGAAACAGATGGTGATGATAATTCATACACGGTTCTTTATTTTAAGACTGCACTGAGAATGGGGGGATTGAGATAATAAACAACGGCAGTTCCTTGACCAATGTGATGATTAATTATCTCAACCAGTCATCAGGAAGCTGTGGCTCGCCAACGACACTAGGGGATGGTTCAGTTATGCTACCTAATTGCACAAAGGTGAGTCAAAGATATAAAATCGATTATTTTATTTCAGTAATTAACCCTATCAACATTGAGTCAGAACTATGTCACTGTCGCTTATTTGCAATTTTACACAGGGGTTTATACAGGTATGTTATCAACGATTACTGTCTCACGATTTTACGCATTCATCTCTGAAAAAGACTTTATAAAAATGATTCTCTGAGCTCATTGGAATACATAGATTTGAACAAATGATGGACACCATCTGTCGGCATTTTAGAGTGTCTTACTGCTTTAAGAATGCTAGTTGTGAGCTCCGAGATGGCAGCACCGTTGTATGCTCCACAGGGAAATGATAACGATATTGGCAGGTTGCTAAAGCCCTAAAACTACAGAAAATAATTTGTGAACCCACTCGGAGACGACCCTTATCTAGTGATAAAGCGGTATATAAGAACATCGAATTATTATTATTATTAACTATTGAAGATTTCATTGATGAAGAAGTCGTTTCGTTAATCATCACTGAGTTGTTTACTATCATTGATATTATTTGTATCCATTTTTGAAAGCTTTTGCTAAGAAATAATTTCATTGTGTATATATTCTTTATCAAATTGTACGATGACACAACAAGGATTTAAACATATGCTTTTATTTCGTAGAACACAACAATCGACATCGTGCTTGAAGCGACAAATGTGACCGACATACTCGGCGGATTGCATTCCAAAACCTTCCAAATTAAGTGTGAGGATGTGAATATCGAACCGTACTTTCTAAACGTTACAGCCAACGAGAAAGTCGGGTAAATATTACTGATAATGTAGAACATATTGACACTTTCTTTTGCTGACATTTTGTGTTCCATTGTAAGTAAGTTGGTAATGCCTGCGGTATTGTTATAATGTGACGTCGACTTGTCACTTACAAATCTGGTTAATATTTCCTATATACGAAGCAATAACAGGCCGTAATGTTGAGTTAAATTAGTCACTATAATAGCATTATGATTTGTTGCAAAACGATTCGTTGCCATTTCTTGTTTTACTTTGAAATCATCCTATTGAAAAATCAACCGACATCTTTTACTATAAGAAAGCATTCGTATACAGTCAAAATATGGAGGAAATATATCGCCATAATATGATAAGTACAAAGATATTGCGTTATGTTTATGTGATCAACTCTGATTAGTTTATATTGAAATATTGACTTTTCTTAAATGTTTTGTATATTTGCTTCGACTTCATCGCCGGTAGTGAACATAGTTGTATAAATAAAAAGTATATCTTCTTCTTTTCAGTGGCCATGAAAAGCCTCAGGTCATCACTATGGCGACAAAATCTACACCCTCTCCTATATCATCACTAAATATGATAATTAAAGAAAAAAATGGCGGCAAAGTTGTTACCGAAGCCTCCATCGGCCAGGAATTAATGATTGCCATAGCAACCCCAGGTAAACTATATAAAAATATACTCCAGGTAAACTATATAAAGATAGAACATACTATGTATACTTATATTTCATATAATAATCAAATCCAAATTCGTGGTGTCCACATTAAAAAGACCAGATGATGGCCACATGCTCTTTCCTACGCAAACTGAAACGTATATTGTTTTGTAGTGTGGGTTGTTGTAGTATTATCGTTCGTCACTTATGTTTTCGTTAGAAAAAGTAATGTACTGATAGCGTGATTAACCTGATGTCAAAATTACATTACTACATTGCATTTCTGATAGAGTTGGTAAACATTTTGTATTCCAAATCACTATTTTCTTCCATATACTAATTTTGGATAATTGTAATCTTTCTAAAATTTGTTATTTGTATAACAGCAAAGATATAATTGATTGAAGATTTATTTCAATCCTTAGTCCTTTATATCTGCCTTTTATAAATTTTTAGTATCTCGTTTTTTGTGTTCAGTATAAGGAAAGAGAAGCATATTAATTACGGTATTTTATAAAAATGGAAATAGATTTGAAATCTTATATATGCTGCAGGTAAAGCCAGCATCAAACCAACTGAATGCAAGGCGACAGGAAATGACAAGAACATGATATTATGGCAGGAGACAGGGTAATGTATCTGTATCAATTAACATTATTATATAATTAAAACGAACAAAGTCACACTCTAGTTATTATAGAATATAAAAGGAGATGATGTGTGTGTTACATATCAAGATTAGGTTTGCATTGATGTGATAAATACATTTGCACGTCCCGCATTATCTATTTATAGAATTTTTAGTATCTTATTTTCTTGTTCAGTATACGGAAAGAGAAACATATTAAGTACGGTATTTGATAATATGGTTTCAGTAATTACCCATTGAACTTCTGGAGGTGGTTAACTTCAAACATTGCGGGACCCTTTGATTTGGTAATACAAATGCAAAGGACATGTGAAAAAAATGTAGATTGATCACTGATATTGTAATAAAACACTGGTAATATTTTGGGCTGTGTTTTACAATGTGGGATTACTATGTTTTGGTGTTAAATTAGTAACTGGAGGAAAGATAAGAGGCTATGTCTATAGGATGATGTATATATTTCGGGGGTGGAAAATATGATATAATAAGAGGTACATGTAGATATTAGAATACCCTATCACATTAGGAAGAATGAGGACTATGTCCAAGTCTTAAGATACACTCTTATAGAAAAGAATTATGCTTCGATCTTATTTAAGATAAAGCGTAATTAGAGAATTGAGATTATGTTTAAATCTTATTAAAACGTACTCTGATGCGATGTATTAAGATTATGTCAACAACTTATTGTAAATGTACTCTAATGGGAAATATGATTTCAGAATGTCAAAAATGTACCATAATGGGAAGTAATATGATTTCAGTAAGTCGAAATATAATTTAAAATGTTCTCTAATAATTGATTGATATCAAGGTATTTTTTAACGGTAATAGGGAGAAGGTAAATTATTATCAAATATCCAAATAACTCACTAATAGACGATATATCATTACAATGTTTGACCAAGATTTACAAGGCGGGTGTCGTCGATGAAGTAGAAGACGCTTACTCTTCCGGGACATCTGGTCTTATTCTCTTATACTTTTCGACGGTCTGACATCTTTCCTCTGTTCATATTTAGCCTCTAGTTTAATTGATTTTGAGTTCGGATTATGGTTTTGTTGACACTTTGGTATTCTCTGGGGTTTTTTCAAAATGTCCAGGAAGATTGTGTCTCAATATTGGTATTCTCGTAAGTTGGTAAAATATGTCAAAACTATGACAACATAAACTGTGACAAATATGTCTACATTTTGATTCTCTGTGAATGAGAAAAGGTAAAGATATATTGCTTGTATAACACAGCATACAGTAGGTGAAATGTCGGGTAAAAGGTTTAAGTTTAGCTTGTAACAGATTACATCTACCATACGAAAACAACGCTTAAAATAATACACTTCGGTATCATGTTTTTGCTTCTTTGCATTTGTGTTTATGATGTTTGTTGACTTTGATACGTGTGGCAAGTTTAGTCCAGCATTAATAAGTCTCTCCTACCACCATACGACACAGTGTGGGGGTGGTTTATATCGGTCAAGAGAGTATTCCTGGTAACCATTGTCATAATATGCAATAGAACAGTTAATTCCTTTACATATACACAGAATTAATGCAGTATTCGTTTTAACAAATTGTTCGTACAGGTAGTTGGTATCTCAGCAATAGAGAAACCCGTTCAGGCAATGATGTCCTTGTCAGTCTCTAGAAGCGTCATCGATTATTCTTATCTGTTATAGAGCGCACATACTAGGCGTAGTGAATACCACGTCAAACCAAAAATACAGTAATAAACTTGTAATTATAATATATGGTTACAATTACCTACAACCAACACCAGAGCTTATATTTAAGTACACAAACAATTTCTAGACCATTCCTATACATTTACTGATCAATTCCAAAGTATTTAACTAACTTTAGCCAAGTCCGCTTTTAAAGTTGAGCTTTGTTGGTTTGTTTTTAGAACGTTTTTTATTGTTTTTTTATGTGCTTTGTTTCCATTAACAACTGTTATAACCATGTATTGGTCACTAAGACCACTCATGTGTTGACATTCTATGAACAACAAAATATCACAATAATTCATAATTTGTCGATTCCCTTACTTTTCTGGTATTATTGCATATAATCACTTAAACAAATTTGTAGAGCGTAATATACTGTAATGGTTTTCATTTTCGCGATACCTAATGTTTTTTTGGGATCCCTCAATATTTCCTACATGCATTTTGGGGTATTTATTTTTCAAAAATGTAGCGGTAACGATTTGTTTATTCGCTATTGTTTCTCCGTTTGCAGTATTTCGGAACATATATTTACTATGAAGACGGCAAATAAATTAAATTAACTGAAAAAGCAAAAGTAAAGAGAATAACAAAATTTCAAACACAACATGTTTATTGTCTTAAGTTTTTACGATAAAATACGTGGATTCAACTTTTCTTCTGTGTTAAAAATAAGAAAAGCCTAACAAGTTATTGAAAATGCCATTCCATTCAAAGCTAACACGAGATTTTATGCAATGACGATAATGGTTATTTTCTCCAGTAGTTTTGGGAAAGCAAACATCTCTATCAGAGGAAATATTAAGCTCATATCCTGTTATCTCGAGACACTGTTACCCCAACAAAGCTCAGCGGGAGGATGGTCGGGGCGTCATGTTATACTATAACGCTGATAAAATGTTGAGCGAGGTTGCCGTAATATTTGTATATTGTGTACTTAACACCCTGTCGATGATAAGGCTGAGTGTTTACACTTTGTTATCTCTAGTATCCTACTAAAGTAGACAAGCCGTTGGACGAATAGATTATCTAGTCTGTGCATGGGTAAGACAAATGGATTGACCACTCCCTTATTGATACAGCCTCGGTCAAATTAACCGGCTTCATACATTTGTCCATTATGACTCCAAGACAGTAAATGTTTCTCTATCAATGTCAACTGTAAAACGAGGTAATTAGTTATACTGAAGTAGTTCGTTTAAGAGGTCCTCTTACTTGGTGATACTAATAATACGATAACATGTTCATGTTCGCGATCTCCAGCAGCGCGATCATACATCAGCAAGTACTGCTCCGTTATGTTTAACGAAGGGGACCTGACGAAAGTAAAAGGACCTCTTCAATGAACTACTTCAGTATAACTAATTTCCGCCGTATCAGAAATTTTCCAGTTGACATTGGACGTGTAACGTTTCCTGTGTGGGAGTCATAATGGACACAGAGCTACTTTTACCTATTCACCTCTTTAATGTTACTGATATTGAGGACTTCAGAAACCATATTTTACTTTTAAAACGTTTGCGACACTCAAGAAGTCAGTCTTATTTAAACTTTATGACATATTACGTCGACAACTTATCTTGTACATAGGCAATCATGATCAAATGTACACTACTTATAATAGTGGTATAGCCAAGGAAACAAAGAGCAACATTTACCTGTTCATCTTTTTAATGTTACTAATATTAAGAATTTCTGAAAACACATTTTATTTTAAAAGTTTCAGACAATGAAGAAGTCATTATTTAAAGATGGTGACATGTTAAGTCAACGACTCGTCTGGCATGTAGTCAATCATGATAAAATGTACACTACTTACAATAACACTACCTACTGTAATGGTAAAGTAAAATTTACCGTGTAGGGGACAAAGAGCAACATTCACCTATTCACCTTTTTAATGTTACTTATTTTGAGAACTTCTGAAAACACTATCTTTCAAAATGTTACTGACACTCAAGAAGTCAAAGTTAAACCAGTTGATTAACAGGTTATGGTGATATTCTTTCTTTTTTTTCATTTCCAGACAATGTTTTAATTCCCCAGCTTTTTTTTTTGGAAGGATGCCAGGGTTGGGTGCCCTTGGATCATCCCTCTTACAACATGTTACCCCACACAGGAGGCCTCTTTCCCTTCATTCACTCTTCCTCTTGCATTTCTTCTCTCAAACTTCAAATCATTTATTCTTTCATTCTCTTTCATTCCAATAATAAAAATATATATATATTTCTTTAAGTCAGGCATTTTCATTTTTTTTTTTTTTTTTGGATAAACTAGAACTGATAATTAAATTCGTTCAGACAAAACTCAATCTATCGAATGAAAAATTGTGTCAGTCATTACTTATATTTATTTTTTATAATAATAGTGACTTTGACCTTCTGTCTTGAAAAGCAATACTGATTGTTAAGGATATGGTGATATTCTTGTTCTAGTTGGAAATTGATAATATCCTGACATGTAAATGATTACGAAAGAGGGGATATTGACTGGTTTCGCCCTTTACTAGAGATATTTTCTATAGAATGTGGATACATTTCAAAAGTTTTGATAGTGAATAGCTCAAGCAGAGAATAGCATCCCATAAGTGAGAAAAATGTTTGAGATTCAACAGGAAATCCATCAAGACTGTTTTCATATTTTATTTTATTTTACATTTATAAGTTGTATTTATTTTTAAAGAATTAGAAAAATTTAAAATGTTATTAAGTAGAACAGCGGGTAATAATTCTGAAAAAATCATACATATATATCCTTCGTACAGAAACTGCTTCATAATTGAAAGTTAAATTCTAGGATTCTCTTTTATCAGTTGCAAGCGTTAAAAACGGATAGGTTTTCCCTTTGAGTTAAACAATATAACAGTATTATTAATATGAGATGTTTTAATAATCTGTTAGCAGAACTTTTCACAAAAAGGCGTCGTTGCTTTTCTTCATATTTATATGTACAACTCAGGAAAAGGTTGCTTATTCCAGGAATTAAATTCGAAATATATAATTGTTTTTAAAAATGTGTTTGTATTATTTAATAACAAGACATATTCAGCTTATATGACATTTATCAAGGAAATAAATAATGCATGGCATACTTTTTACTGCAGTTGTAAACACGACAACGAACTGTTCGGTAAAGAGTGGACCAATGGAACCGATGCTATCACTAACACGCTGTATGGCTTCCGGTTTGTGGGAGCATCACAGGCAATAACTATCACGTGCACAGTGCGTGTGTGCCCGGAGGGTTACAAAGGACACGGCTGTGATCTGGTACGTCAAAGTTTCACAGATATACAGTTTTACCTGTTATAATTATACAAGTTCTGCACGGAAATTAAACATAAATAGAGATTGGTGGAACAATTACAATGTACAGCCATCCGATACGTGTCCATATAAGCAAACTGTTAGCTGTGCTATATTTTAGTGTGAAAACAAATCGTGTTTGCCGAGACTTTTATTTTGGAGATTAGTTTGAATCTGATTAAATGGAGCAGTGATTTATTATTGTATATACCATTACATCTTTGACAGTTAACATTAGTCATGTTGTGATTAAAGAACACTATATCTATTCTCACTTTGAGGACGTGCCATTTACTTGGATGTGACTTTACATGGCGGGTGTCGTCGATAAAGCAGAGGACGCTTACACTTACACCTGGTTTTATTCTGTTGTACTTTGATCAAGGGGCTCCATGTAAATCCTTTCTTTTCATATTTTGTCTAAACGATTCTGAGTTCGGATTAACTTTTTGTCAATAATCAGATATTTGATTGATTGTTAATCAGTTTACCAGTACAGTAAAACTCGAATAGAACGAACTCGGTTAGGACGAATTTTAACGTTTAATGAAATAAAAATCACATCCCCGACTGCAACACTATATAATATTAGTAACATAACCATAACCACTTGTACAACGAATTTAACATAACAATATTTTGTTCAAAACGGACTCATTCTCGTGTCCCTTTATCTCACTGTCTGAATAAATAAATACTCACATAACGAACCGCCAGAAGAAGACCATTTTGAACATTTTATGCAAAAAAGTGTAAATATATTAACACCGAGTATATTTCTGTACATCAAACACCTTTATTGCTAACAAACCCAATATTTGGACAAAACATCTTCAGTTTGTTGAAGGCGGTCACTTTATAATCAAACTGGGACTAACGTTGTTGTTCGAAAGTGCAAGCACGTATAATGAAATTTTTATCAATTTGTATATCCATTCGTTTATTTATACAACGAACTGCTTGTACATTTAATTCAGTTTCAAGGTTCATCGGAATTCGTTATAAAAGAGTTTTACTGTATACTTTAACATAACTATTTTGGCGTAATTCAAATTTAAGCACATTGTCAGTTTTGGGCATATTAGTGCAATGATAAATTCGCGCATCCGTGGTAATGACAATGTAGGAATCATAAAAAAAAATCCAATTAACGCAATCCTATTTTAGCGCAATAAGTTCACAGCGAAAACCGCAAAAATAATATTATCGCGAAAATATAACCGTTTACAGTATGGAATTTGTCTATTTAACGCTTAATTTATTACTTTTGTCCAACAGACGTGCACAAAGAATAAGAGAAAGAGGATCAATCGGCTGGGTGATGACGTCACCATGGAGATGGCAACAACTTCCCTGTCCATTAAAGATCCACTCTTAACCAGTGGAGTAAGAAGTATGTAAACAAAGATAGCTATTAAAGCTTGGAGATCTGGCAATTATTTCAGAAAAATGTTATGATGCACATTTTCGTAGTACACGATTTGAAAACAGAACTAGTTTCATTTTACTTATAAATTAATGAATTAAAGGGGTTTTACACAACCGACCTTTCTACTTCCACATTAGCTTAGAAATTTTGGATTCCTACCTTTTGGCCCCTAGCATCACTGAAGAGTCCTAGGAGGACGAAACAGCTGTATGATGCAGTTTAATTCATTTTGTCGGCTACTGTACCTATTACTAAATCTAAAAGGTGCAGCATATTTGTGTATTACGTCAGCATTAAGTGATACAATAAGTGGAAGAAATATGTAAATTATGGTGAATCATTGACGAAATATCGTTTTCACAAAAATATATTATTTCAAAGTAGATAACATATATCCGTTATAATCAGTTAAATATGTATTACATTTCATAGCAGATAAGAAATCTTAGTTACGATCAGTTACATAATTATCTGTATCACAGTTTGTCATCGTGTTGATATATGTTGAAGAGAGCGGATAGTCTAAGGGTTGTTAACAATTGTTAATAAATGAATTGTATCATATTATCAGACTGTACCGCTGAAATGATCGTTTTATAAATCTGGTATGTGGTATTATGTCTTTTCAGGACTCGGACTAGAGCTGAAAAACGTCATTGGGCTCGCCGTTACTGCTTTGGTGTTGATGAACACCAAACTCATGCAGGGATGAACTTCATTACTTTCTGCTGTGCCACTTATACGTTTTACATAATGTATTAAAAAAGAACATCGAGGCAATATATCTTAATATAATAATTAACATAACATAAAGTACGTGTGAAGTATTTTGTGATTTTAATTTCATAGTGTTGTGTGTTTACGTGCAATTAATATTTAAATCAATAAATAAATTACCGAATAAAATATAAAAAAATGGACCAACTTATTTTTGAAATCGAATTCATTTCTGTTATATTGTAGTGGTTTCAAATGTACGTCGTATAAAACACACTGTGTTTATGATTTATGTATGTAGATGAATTGAGACAGAATATTTGAATCAAGAATAAATATGTTTTGAAATGGTTGGGTATTTTGTTTGTTATATTCTTTAATGTGCTAAAGGGTAGACTTAAGACGAGGTATTTGTTTGTTCGTAGTTATGATCATTCTTTCTAGTCATTAAGGAAAATGAAATAAGGCGGACGGCGATACAAATATATATGGTAGTGAGTTATGTTGAACATACATTGTGAAAAAACACAACAAAAACCAAGATGGAATATATTGAAGAAGATTATAGTACGAATGATTGAATTCCTGGTTGACAATATTTTGTTAAGTTTGGAAGAAAGATTTCCCAGCAGACTGTTGGCATTTTCATGGGGATAAACTGTGCCCCACTCTTAAACGACTAGTTTTTGTTTTCATACGTATATATTTACATTTGCTCTGCAATTTTCCATTGACACAATGCTAAGAGGCAGTTGCTGTCATACGCCTATAACACCCAGTGCCTCAGACTATAACAGCAGTTGCTATTGTGACGTCATCAATCTCTATTGTGACGTCATGAATTTCATTGTTGTCTTCACTTGATTTGCTGATCAAAATCGGTCCGAAGAAACTAAATAAAACACAATAATTCCATCAAAATGTAAATATAAGTAATGAACATTTTAGCAAATATTGTTACAGTCCTATAACACACATTGCTATTGCTGACAAACTTACATAAAGCCCTATCGGGCTTTATTTAGTTTGTCATCAATAGCAATGTGTGTTATGGGACTGTAACAACATTTGCTAAAACATTCATTGCTTAAATATCATTCTGAACTTGAAATTAAGGACATAACACCTTCTTACCTTGATTCATACTGAAACAATGACCAACCCGGCAGCTTACTACTAAGATATACGATAAACGTAATGATATCAATTTTCCGATCGGGACCTTTCCATTTCTTGATGGTAACATCCCTGCTTCTACAACCAAAGGTGTTTACATGTCGCAGTTGATTCGATATTCTAGGCTTGCTCTAAATATCGTTATTTTCTTGATCGATGTCGACTGCTGACAAACTAACAACACAAGGATTAGAGAGATGCAGGTTGATCAGAACTAGGAACAAGTTTTATGGTCGCTGTTTTTGTCTCATTGTGAAATATTTTGTATCTTTGTGTGATATGAAGATAGACATTTTTTGGGTATGCTTATTAATGTTGTGATTGAAAATGATGGCTCGGTTCTCAATTTGAGGACTTGATGTTTACTTGGATATGACAAATGTTTACATGGTGGGTGTCGTCGATGAAGCAACACCTGGTCTCTTCCGGAACCCCTGGTCTTATTCTCTTGTACTTTTGCTGGGATCTGCATGTAAATATATCCCTTTTGGTTCATATTTGCCCCTACTTGAATCAATTTTGAGTGCGGATGCTGACGCTTCGGTATTCTTTAATTATTTTTCTAACCTTAATAAAGAAAGTGAGTAATGTTTTGAATAATCAGTGCAGAACTATTTCGTAAAATTTAAAGAGGAGAAATAAACAGAATAAAATCAACCAAAGTTTCTCAGTGCCGATGCTTTATTTCCTAATAGCAAAGAAATTTATGCAATTTCCTCTATCTACACATGGCAAAATCTGTTTTATTAAATCCTTAAATTGTCAAAGGAGGGCAAACCTATTTGTACATTCTGTTAAAAATGAGCTGCGTTTGAACACTATCCGAAATCAGTTACTATAAACGTGAAATTATTTGTGGCGTGGAACATTTTCGCTTATTTCGCTTGATTAAATCTCCGCGAATATATTTAACACTTCTAAAACTCTTCAGTGTCAATTAGTAATAGTATTATATGCACAAATTACGCTTCGGTATTCTCTTGTTTATTATTACAGAATTGCACGAATGACAGCTCGAAAATGTCCACATCACCAACACTTTTTAGGCTTACTAAGCAAAAACGTCCACCTGCGATAAAAAAGTACTTTAACAGTAGCAGGTGTATTATAATTAGTTATGTCATTTCGCTGTGTAGTTTAATCACATGTTACATAAATCGTTCTAGATAAAGAAGCGGATTGCTCAGAAAGCCTCTTGTGTCTACGTTGTTAGCATATGTGTGTGTTATGTCATCTTTAGAACTACTGCAATGCCCCATAGACCAACTTTAAGAAGACGTGTAGATACGATCGTCAATCCAATCTTGAGTAATACCAAAGAGGACTATTAATACAAGGTAAAACAAATGAATCATATCTCATTCTTAGTGTGTAATAGTATACAAATAAAAACATAAGGAATTACCGACGTTTTAACAAAAGCCATAAACCGAACCCAAAATTGATTCCACCAGGGGCGAAATATGAACAAAGGAAATGTTCACATAGAGACCGTTGAACATTTACAAGCAATAATTTGACCAGGTCTTCCGGAAGGGTTAGCATTTTCTACATGTGATATAAATCATTTGGGCACGTTGTATGCTAACTGTCAGCATCTCGCAGAGACATATGCGATGTCTTTATATGAACTTTTAGCAGACAATGTGGCTGCCGTATAAAAATGAGACAGAATGCTTGACCATCCGTTTGCATTTTGTAAGTGCTCCTAATATCTTTCATATGTTGTTTCCTTTTTTCCTCCTTTCATGACCGATATTCGTTACAACTATGTTCGTATAACTACAAATTTGATCCTGCTACCACTGAGTGTTTATTAAAATAAATAAGAGAAAACCAAAGCGTTAACAAAATCATAATCCAAACTCAAAGTCGATTAGACCAGGGGCAAAATATGAACAAAGGAAAGATTTACATGGAAATTCTTGTAAAAGTACAAGAGAATAAGACCATTTTCTGTTTATTGCTTACGACAGCAAATTGTGTGAGTTCGTCAATTTATCATAGCGTTTTCCTGTAAACTTCTGTGCTAATATTAATGTACGCGAAAATAAATCCGTTTACAGTATATAGTTATTGCATTTGGATGGCGAAGTTAAAAAATGGTAACATTGATTTTTTAACAGTGAAATACCCCTGTCTACATTTATAGTACAACTAACAGTACATCGATAACCAACGACCGAACAGTTAAACCGTTACAACCTCCGGACATCATGACGTGTTATTAAACAATACCAACCAAATACTAAGAGCGTATTCAATAAATGCACAAGCACACTGCGACCCGTCGGTATGAAAGGAGACAGACTGGTATAAGCGTTATGACATAAAAGATAATCTCATTCTATTCAAAGGGCCTGTTTCCAGTAATGTTAATTCTCCATAGGAGCCTGCCCCCGTATAATTTCTTATCTAGCTCAACTACAGTTTTTTTCTTTTCCGAAGAATAATTTTACACCTTTCCGACACCCAGATTTCATAATTTCAGTGAAAATGTATTTTTATAAAGTTGTCATTTTGAGCATTAAAGACACAAGGTCGTAAATAAAAGAAGGTTATCTCGAAATTGTAATTTGCAACATAGTATAAATTTCTTTTGATAAAAATTTCCAAAACATCGTGTTTATTCATAAAACATAAAAAAAAAATTTTCTCGGATGAAAATGCACTTGCAGAGACACAATTATGAAGAAAAATGCCATAAAATTGCAATTTTCTCCCGTTTTCTAGTTTTGGATGCAAATTTCCATCAGAAAATCGGATAGAGCTTTACTTGTTTCATATGTGTACCAAAAATTAGCTAATTCCATGTGGTGGAACGTTCTCATATCGCCGCCTGAATGTGGTTGTAAATTGAAATAAAAGGGGAAATGAGTAACAACCTTGTCTGAAACCCTATTTTATAGCTTATCATATACAAAATTTTATATTGAATATCAGAGCAGATATTTTCATGACAGTTTTATGATATCTAACGACTAAATAAACAGTATCGATATAAAGATTTACAATGAGGACACCCTGATACATGAATACTGTTCTATGTCAAGTTGTCCTCTTCTGAATTTTCTGATCGTGTTGCCTTGTACATTTTTCGGTATCTTCTTGTCGTTGTCTATACGTTTACGGAATCATTGACTCGACGCTAGCTATTCTTGTCTCACTTTCCTTGTTTTATTGTCCCATCTCCAAAGCGTTGTGGCTCTGTCAGGGTTGGGACCCTGACTTGTCTCACTATCTTTGTGCCTGCCGACCACGCCACATCGAATAGATAGATTATCCATATGAAATACTTTATTTTGTTCTAAGTAATCAATCAATTCTGCGCTTCTTGGAGGTATTGAATGTGATTTATTATATTGTCTTGTTATTTTGTGTAATTAGTTGTTCGTTATTCATCACACATTTTCGCATAATTGTACCAAACTGCTAAGTATTAGCTGTTTACAGCAATCATCGGTGGCTTGCTATTTTGTTACTTTATCGACGCTTCATAAACCAATCGTTATTGTTTCAAGATGGAGGGTAAATGTGTTGGAGAAGGCTATCAACTATACTTCAAGAAACGTAGTGGCAATAAGAACAGAAGTACACGCAATGTAAGTAGTCCACAATATAAATGGCTCCTAGATAGGAGGATGTCAGCAAAGGAACAAGCACTCATTTGCCAGAAGTGCTACATGAAGTATCTTCGGAACAAAAATCAGCCTGAACCTGAACCCGCGCAGAACCAGGAAATAGAGGAAGGGTTAGGGTTAGGGTTATGACCCTTCATGATCTTTTGAATGGATCATATTCACACAACAAATGCTGTCCTTGTCTTGTTACCTTTGCAATAAATGGAACAAAATCACCAGTCTTACCAAAACCTGCAAGACATCACCTGATCTATTCACACAATCTGCGGTGTCCCACCTCATCCCGCGTCTGCTCCATTCACCTTATTGGTAACGTCTACAGAGGTTGTCCTTGATGGTAGAGGTTCCTTGGAATCTCAGTTACCATCAAAATCGTCCGAAATCATTAATGACCTCCTAGAAGTGTCGCACGTCCTTTCACAGAACCAGTCTGCGTTTGCAATAGGCTGTTCTTCTCTTGATGACTCTGTATGCATGGCCTGGACAGGTTGGTCCAAAGATCAGTTCATCGAAATCCACTCGCACTGTTCCCCATATCTTTCATCTGGTATATATACCAAGACTACACACGATGCTCTACTACTGTTCTGGGTAGCCAGAAGAAGAGAAACTATCTCAAATTCATGAACATCGCCTTACCAGATGGCTACATTCTGGACACAGTAGGACCATTCACTGGCAGCGAAAATGATGCTACAATTACAAAAAAAGTCACGGACAAGCTAGTTACTTGGCTACAACCAGATGACAATGTTGTCGTTGACCGAGGTTTTACAGATGTCCTACCAGTTCTCGAAGCCTCTGGCCTCAATGCTAGCACGCCGTCATACCTGAAACACGGTCAAAGTCAACATTCTGATGTCCAAGCAAATCTTGACAGAACTATCACCAAATCGTGGAATCCTATCATGGTCGTCTGAAACACTGGACGTTCTTCCGAACGCAATTGATGTCTAACAGCTTTATCAATGTCATCGAGGCTTTGCTTCGAACCGTTACAGCCTGTCTGAATGGTATTAGAGGACCGATCTACCAGAGATCTCCAGAGAGAGATGCCAAAGATAGGCTAATGGCTGAACGTATGAAAGACCGTTTGACAACACCGAATGGTTTAGCTCAGAGAGTCAAGACAGATTGGGATCTATCTAGACGGGCAAGGTCCGAGTTTGTCAAGATGGATGCATCTTCCGTACTGTTTCCCCGTCTCGATCTCGATTACTTGAGAACCATTACGTGTGGAACGTATCAGATATCTCTTGCTCCTGGTTACATCGCCGAACATTTAAGTGATTATGGAGAATATGAGGTGTGGCTTTACCAGCACTCCCAAGACCTTCTCCGATGTCAAATACATTCTCGATACAAAAGCCAAACGAAATATAACGTTTGGATACGGTTCACCGGTTCACCCGATGATGAGGCCCCAATAAAAGACTACTACTGCCAGTGCCCAGTTGGAGCAAGAACGATGGGAATGTGTGCGCACATCTCCGGTATCTTGTAGTACCTTGGGTATTACAGGGCGCTGGAAAACCTTCGACCATTACAACCACAGGTAAAGAAATTCCGACAAAACTTAAAATAGTTTTCCATGCGGCAACATAGTGCATATGTCGAAAGTATGTTTGGGGCTCGATATGAATATAGGTATTATACAATCGCCCGTAGCTATGAACACTCCCGTAAATGCAAAAACCAACCAAAATCATAAGGAACACGTTTTGTTTGTTGTTCTGTCTATTTGTCAGCCAATGTCTTCAACCACGGGGACTTGTGAAGTAGCCATCTTGGATTTTTTTCATGAAAAAGTGTTTCTCTCACTTTTTTTCATATCTGTGTACATATTCTCAACATACCGAGCAAATACCATCGTGTTTTTGTTAATTATCTAAAGAAAGTCGAAAATCGGCAATTCAACCATAGGCTAATTCAACCCAAGATTTGAAAATGTTCCACCACTTACATTTTGATGGTTTTTCCTCTCATCAATAGCATATGACGTACTGTTTGATAGGATAAAAGTTGGTTTGCATCCAACGCCCATAAAAGGGTGTATTCTCTAAAAAACACAGTTTTTGTGTCTAAAATGTTATCATCGAAAATGGCATTTTTGAGATTGTTTCTTCCATAAAACAGCCAAATGGCGCGATGGAAACATGATTTTTTGTCACAATCATGCCATGAATGTATTCTTTACGGTGACTATCATTTGATTAGATTTTCATCAATATTTTAAATAACATGCACATTTTATCAACACTTAGACAGCTTCTGAAAGGTACAACTTTGAGGAGCCATAAAAAACAAACCAAGTGACCTAAATCTTTATACTTTATAGATTTGGGACCACAACGGCATGGGCAATGCACCACCAACAGGAATTTTGAATCAGAGAAGGGGCCATTTTGGAAACAGGACCTTAGAGTAGTTTTGTCCCTAGCTGTTATTCTGTATCTGTTTTTCTAATATAGACAATTCGGTATAAATAGACTTATAGTTATTATTTGTTATCCTATAATTGGTAAATACAATATATGTAATACAGCGGGATTTCACAAACAATGTACGTAATCTTCCGTGCAGATAGTGTATATCCGTACTGAGGTCGTTATCAGTTCGGAAATATATCGACAATTATATGATATCACTTAATCCATCGTGCTAGGTCCAATACACTGACCTAAAAATACAATTTTGGGATTAATTACATGCTGTATTTGTCGGAAGTAAGCCGATTATTCCGGTAAACGGACAAGAAACTAATATTATAAAAAATTTTTCTTATTTAACATGTATCTCATACTTGAAGCCTTTACATTGGGAATCAATATTTATCGGAGATCAGTTATTTGTTACATTTGTAACTGGTTTACATGGCGGGTGTCGACAATGAAGCTGAAGACGCTTACTCTACTGAAACACATGGGCCCGTTTCATGAAATTCTCATGCTCAAGGATGGATATCTTGCTCAAGCGTTATTTCTTGTTCTGGCTATAAATTATTTAAAACATTTTCTCATTGATTTGGAAAAAAATTGAAGAGACTTGAAGTAAGTTGAAAGCTGTTTTCAACATCTATAGTGACTTTTTAATTTTTCGTCATGATAAAGGAGAGTTTAAAGACAGCTGCCTTGAATACGGGGCCCGGTCTTATATTATCTTGTACTTTTGCAAGGGTAACATTGTAAATATTCCCTTTTTCCCTATTTTGCCCCAAGTTTAATCGGTTTTGAGTTTGGATTATGGTTTTGTTAACGCTCCGGTATTCTCTTATTCTTTTCAATTTAAAACGGTTTACTGGTTTACCCGCCGATAACTTACGATATTCCTGCGTTATCTGTTGGCAGTGTTCTTGCGTTTTACCCCGGCATTATCTTATCATTGTCGCAGGTGAACATCTACACCCAATTAATTGTTACTTCTATTGTTTGTGAAATATCTTTTTATGCTACTCCCACCCCCTTCCATCACACAAAATATTTGTAATTGGATTTATAGTTGTCATTCCGTCCTTTGTTTTTATCAAAAGTAAATCAACCATGTTTACGTTCTATTTAGGTCAATGTGGATTATAACAATACAAACCATATCTCACTTCATATCTATCACAATACACATATATATAGTAACACTATCATTGTTTATTAGTAGTTGGGGTTAACCACATCATCCAACAATGGTTTATATAAAAGTCATATTTATTTATACTTATCACATTTTGTATCGAACGGTATATGTGTAATGCAGAGCTCTGGTAAACACTTCCCTCAAACAAAAGGTAAGTAGATTTAACAGTTTTCAATCCTTATGTGAATGCGAAAAATGATAAAACTTGTTTCCTTATTCTGATATGAAAAGAAAAGCCATAAAATATCTAGGTAATGAATCTTTCAGCGACAGTACGTTTTGCTAGGCGATACATATAACTAGTTTGCTGTACAATTTATGCTGGGCATTCAATTGGGGAGCAAAGTAGAACTTGTATTTTCATATTTTTATACAAATGCCATATTGTTACTAGTAGCAAAGATTATATTCTACATTTTAAGATAAAGAAAGAAAGAAATACATTTATAACGAGTACAAATTAATATAAATAACAGATACTAAAAACAACCTTATCGTATACAACAGTTAACAAGTGATACATTCTTCGACCTGTGACTTGATTTTAAGAAATATATGACGCTCCCATTTTTAGACCAGGAAAGTGAGTTTATTAACCTAATTTCATGCTAATTTGGGAATGATTTAAAATTTGTTGTTGATAGGACGAGACGTTGACAAAACAAAACAAAACTAAATCGGTGTTCATTTGATAACTAACGACTCCAATCCACCTTAGAACAAACAGGAATATCAATTACAAATTGATTCATTTCTAATGTATACACAAACACTTATTAATTGATGGAAAACATTAAATAATCACATATTCAACTGTAGTATCATAAGCATAGATATTTAAGTACTGTTGGCTCAAAACAAAATGCTAATAGCGTTATTTCTTTCAATAGATATCAAAATCAGGAGTACTGCCTAATAAAGAAGATGGAGTCAGTAATGGTTTTGCTGACCTGTTTTCTGGCTCTACTCCTCTTACCATTCCACGTGTGTCCAGAGTCTAAAGGATCCCACCGTGGAATCGTCCTATCATATGGTGAGCTATTGTGACGTATGTCCATATCGAAACAGTATCGCTCTAAGCTTAAATCCAGTATCGAACGCTTTCAGATGTGAGCATTCCTACAATGGGGACGACGGCAAATCATCCACTCTCTCTGGTGTAGCTGAAATCCTCCATAAGTTGTACTTAGCTTTAATGCAGCAGAAGACACTTGCTCTTCTGGAACATCTGGTCGTATTTTCTTTTAATTTTGCAAGGGCCACGTTGTAAACCTTTCCTTTGTTTATATTTTGCCTCTTGTTTGTGAGTTCGGATTATGGTTTTGTTGAAGATTTTGTATTCTTTGATTTTTTTCGCTACACTGTAACATCTTTGAATACAAGGCAATACTTTTCATTGAATTCATAATTGTTGACTCAAGCCAATTGTCCACACGACAGACTGAATGGTCTCAAGAAACATTCAAAATGAAATCTGTCAACTCTAACACCATAACTTACATAAATGAAGAACTTTTCTGACATGTCGCCCTTGTGTTTACTTTAATAGTTCACTTTGTGGGCGGTTTTGTCTTATTACATTGGTGTTTTCATATATGGAATCAAATGGTGTCAGCTACTGACAAACATACGTATAGCCCTGGAATTCGAGAGATATAAGTTGAGTAAGACTATGGCATTAAACATTATTCTCTATGAATATTGAAGTTTTTTTTATGGCGAAATCGTCAATGAACCATAAGAAGCTTAATAATCAGGAACACCTGGTCTTATTCTCTTGTGCGTATTCAAGAGTTACCGAGCAAATCGCTTTCCTTTGTTTATATTCTGTTCCTAGTTTAATCGATGTTGAGTTCGAATTATTACGGAGTAACATAAAACATTTAAGGAGTAACATATAACATTTATATAGCATCCTACATGGTCAGTAAAATTACTCTAGAGCACTTAACAACACAATGATAATTGTATAAGACAAAACTGATTTAACAAAAAGTCATGCAAACCACAATTTGATATTAAATAATATATATATAAAGTTTTTGAGTTGTTTTTTAATTACAATTGATAAAATTTATGTCGTATTTTGTCATCGTACGTTAATCATGTAAGGAACATGTAACCATACAATGATTCATTGCATGACATAGCAGACTATCGGAAGCTTTCAACAAACACTGTATCATTAATATTGGTAGTAGGCTGATCATACTAGCGATTGATTATCAATTATATTTCGGAAGTATGCCGATCTAGTGCCCGGATAGACCTGGAGTTCAGCGGAAGTGATTTTGGTAGCATCCGGTACGGGCTAGGAGTATGTGGAAAGCAGTCTATGGTGGTCAATTTCACTTCCGGTACCAACCATGGTACTCTGAGCGGGTGTGAAAAGGTAAGCCAAACGAGGACAGTAAAGTAAATCATTGTTATGAACCTATGTTTTGTTTTCAATGCACATCAAATATTTTACATATTTATATACTAAAGTATGGACAATAACATGTTATTTTATCATTATTCAATTGAATATGCAAGAATGATGACGTAACACACACATATGCTGCACATTTTAGATATAGTAATAGACACAGTAAACCAAGCAAAATGAATTAAACTGCATCATAGTAGTAGACATACAGCTGTTTCGTCCTCCTAGTACTCTTCAGTGATGCTAAGGGCCAATAGGTGGGAATATCAGTGATTGTCTTGAGAAACAATACACCGATCCTTAACCAATCATATATATTGCATGTCAGAGGTTACCATCGAAATTAAATTTTTATCTATTTATGGAGGACGTATTTATC
This sequence comes from Mimachlamys varia, assembly GCA_947623455.1. Classification (NCBI taxonomy): domain Eukaryota; kingdom Metazoa; phylum Mollusca; class Bivalvia; order Pectinida; family Pectinidae; genus Mimachlamys; species Mimachlamys varia. Next base: position 34,331,614 of record OX392545.1, read on the forward strand.
ATTACATCAAACAGGTATCAAAAACTTCGTTTACAAATTTGTTTAACAGGAATTGGGAAATTGATACTTGGCAAAAATTTGGGTTTATGGGAGAAAGGCGAAGTTGGAACTTTGGAATAAACTTCCAGTATGGGCGATTTTTATAGTATTTTAATTTGTTTCAGCACGTAGATATATACGTATACCTATATAACCATCAGCCAGTCTACGACAGGAACACGTCAGCTATCCAGACGTTTGTTCTACATTGCAATGCCGAGAATAAACCACTTACTGCAGTATTCAGGAATCGCAGTATGGAATCACCTCAGTAAGTATATTGTCAACTGATTAACAAACTTTTTCTTTCTTGGCGCCTTCCCCGACCGGACGTGAAAAGGTATGGGGTCACCTGCCCGATCGCGTGGGTTTTCTCTGGGTGGTCCGGTTTCCTCCCACAATAAGACCCCTCTCGCGCTAACATCCAGGTTAACAATAGTGATTAATATAAGTCGGATAACTTGTTTCATAATTGTTTTAAAATAAATAAAGTTTATATTCATATAACTGATTCTCAATATTTCCTCTCTATTATTTAACAAACTTTGTCTTTCTTGGCGCCTTCCACTACACATGTAAATATTGTATATTCTACTATTCCTTTTCCTCGCAATCTGTTTGCAGAGCTTAGTGCTTATTATGTTATCAAATATAGATAAAGCCTATTGCTGCGATTAAGTCTGCCACACGAAGCGGTGGACTGATTAGTGTTACTCAATTTCTTTTTTCTGAAATGGCCGCCATCGACTGGTTTCAGATTGGTCGAAATTAAGATAGTGTCCGATTTCGCTCAAAAAAGGCTAGAACTGCGAACCGAATTACTGGGGTTGGGGGGGCTTCTTTGATGGACATGGTAATTAGTTATTTGTTAATATTTTTAGTATCGCGTGACGGAATATACCACAACGTAGACTCACAGATCAAACCAGATCCGTCACGAAGCAAGAAATAACACAAACATTGAATAAATCGCAACCGGGCAACCGACCCGCGTTTATAACATATATAGTCATACCTTTAAATACACACAAACCTGACTAACTTATATTATCACTATTAACAATACCCCTCAAAACAAGTACCTTGATAATATAATCAAAACAGCTTTGCAATGAATGTTTGTATATAGTATATGTACTATACATATATAAACATATATAAAACTCTACCGTACAGAATTTCCACAAGGAAAGTTATACTCTATCCCAATGGAATCTTTTAACAGTAAAAATATAGATTTAGCAACAACAGTTGAATTTTTAACAAAAAATCGACACGTGTATACGTGTCTATGGGTCGTTACCTTAATGACATACAAGCGCGAACACGCACGTGCTTAGCCCCTAGCGCAACCTAGCTGCATGTTCTTCGATAGGAGAAATTAATTTCGTTCTTATTCCGCCTAGTCAAACGCAAAAAATTACATGCAACTTTTAGAGGCCCAATATACGTAACTTTCGGCAAAACTTGAAGCGAAAATCGAACCTAATAATTTATTATATTTATAGATTTAGTTAAGATTAAATGATATTAGCAATATTCAAGATGAATTCTTACGTGGTAACCGGTACAACAGCAGTTGAAACTCGGTATTTGTAAACACGCGCCCATTTTGAACTGTCTTCTCACTTCTGCTTGCTGTTCAAGTGGGCCACACACATGAATTATTTTCAATTCTTTGGATTTTTTTTTTTTTGTCAATAGTTTCTTGTTAGTTACAGCTCAGGTTTTCTTCGTTTTAGGCTTATTTTTGCATTGTTATCAACTGGATTTTTTTCAGAATTTTTCAGAATCACGAAAAAATCTCTGATCTTACGTTTATTGGGCCTTTAAATTTAGTAATAGATAGAACATTATGCCGAAAAATATGAATTAACGTCACATTGAAATGGGAACCAGGAGTGAAATAATATGTAGGAAAATACCAATCGTGACAATATTTGTACATACAAACACTCTGACATAGATAAGAAACAATATTTGAAGGGAAAAGAGATGACATGAAATTATTGAGACTAGCGGAGCACAAACCCCCGCCCTCTAGCTTAGCCAGGATGTTATCACCAGGTGTTTTGGCGTTGATAAGTTACAATAACTTGTGCCTTATCCCTTGTCAGCTTTTGACAATAAATTAGTTTAAACTACTATCAGACCTAAGGGTCCGGACCAATTGAACTGGTTTGTATTAAACTTCCGGGTATCTTTATACAAAGTCGTGTCCCTCCACGTACCTATGAGATTACATGTCATGTGTTGTTGATCGGACGCTTTTATCTAAAATACCAAACATAATCATCTTGGTGCCATGCCAACTTCTAACACAATGTATTTATATTTTCCCAATCAATAGCTTGAATTATTCAAGGGGTGTTCCTCATCTTGACTGTATACGGTAGTATGCCCGCATTTAAGATGACTAGCACACACATATGCTGCACCTTGTAAATTTAGTAATAGATACAGTATGCCGAAAAATTAATTAAACTGCACCATACAGCTGTTTCGTCCTCATTGGACTCTTCAGTGATGCTAAGGGTGAAATGGTGGGAAGCCGAATGGCCGGATGCGTAAAACCTCTTGAATTTATAAATTAAAAATTAAAATCAAACTAATTCTGAATAATTTCAAATCGTGTTCTACGCAAATGTGTATATTTTGTACCGTGTTACTACTCAAATGAGATTAACTGTGGCTATGAACAACGAATATAGTCTATATTAATTGTATGGTGTATCGTAGCGCTCCATAGTGAATATGTTCAATGTAAACTGCTGTCATATAAGCTACCATATACCAAGTCAATATGAGGTATAATCTTTATATTTACCTGGTACATCATCATATAATGTTGAAATGCTAAACGAAGAAATAAGCATTTAAGGTGGGTTGTTACTATGGCAACCACGACACTCTTGGTAGCTAGGATAAAAAAAGTCCCAGTAAATCTTCATTGATATATTGGTAAATTTTACAAATATGCAATGAACAACAATATTTTTCTTCATTTTATCACATTTGAATTTTAAACTTATCGTTTCAAACATACTTTTTCACTTACAGTGGTCGTTTTGTTCACGCATTGACGCACTGAGCTGGTAGTAACGCGGTCGCAGATCACAGCAGTGAGCCGCAGTTGTTTGTATTGCCGTCAGAGATTTTTAATTATACATCGATTAATAAAGAAGTTTACTAGCATTCATTTATTTTAAAATTATACGTAATGGCCGGACTCAAATGTGTTCCACATCTCAAGGTCGAGTAGTTTTTGTTCTAAAGCGTGAACGGCGACATCTTTGAAACAGAACAAATTCGCCGAGACTTTTTATTTTGCGTATACGCTAATTTGTATGCAGTTTACTCTGCGAAAGCAAAGAGAGAGAAGAAAATACTTACATCTATACAACTGACAAAATGACTCAAAAAACATTTATTGGGCCTTTAAATTTAGTAATAGATAGAACATTATGCCGAAAAATATGAATGAACGTCACATTGAAATGGGAACCAGGAGTGAAATAATATGTAGGAAAATACCAATCGTGACAATATTTGTACATACAAACACTCTGACATAGATAAGAAACAATATTTGAAGGGAAAGAGATGACATGAAATTATTGAGACTAGCGGGGCGCAAACCCCCGCCCTCTAGCTTAGCCAGGATGTTATCACCAGGTGTTTTGGCGTTGATAAGTTACAATAACTTGTGCCTTATTCCTTGTCAGCTTTTGACAATAAATTAGTTTAAACTACTATCAGGCCTAAGGGTCCGGACCAATTGAACTGGTTTGTATTAAACTTCCGGGTATCTTTATACAAAGTCGTGTCCCTCCACGTACCTATGAGATTACATGACATGTGTTGTTGATCGGACGCTTTTATCTAGAATACCAAATATAAACATCTCAGTGTCATGCCTACAACTTCTAACACAATGTATTTATATTTTCCCAATCAATAGCTTGAATTATTCAAGGGGTGTTCCTCATCTTGACTGTATACCGTAGTATGCCCGCATTTAAGATGACTAGCACACACATATGCTGCACCTTGTAAATTTAGTAATAGATACAGTATGCCGAAAAAATAATTAAACTGCACCATACAGCTGTTTCGTCCTCATTGGACTCTTCAGTGATGCTAAGGGTGAAATGGTGGGAAGCCGAATGGCCGGATGCGTAAAACCTCTTGAATTTATGAATTAAAAATTAAAATCAAACTAATTCTGAATAATTTCAAATCGTGTTCTACGCAAATGTGTATATTTTGTACCGTGTCACTACTCAAATGAGATTAACTATGGCTATGAACAACGAATATAGTCTATATTAATTGTATGGTGTATCGTAGCGCTCCATAGTGAATATGTTCAATGTAAACTGCTGTCATATAAGCTACCATATACCAAGTCAATATGAGGTATAATCTTTATATTTACCTGGTACATCGTCATATAATGTTGAAATGCTAAACGAAGAAATAAGCATTTAAGGTGGGTTGTTACTATGGCAACCACGACACTCTTGGTAGCTAGGATAAAAAAGTCCCAGTAAATCTTCATTGATATATTGGTAAATTTTACAAATATGCAATGAACAACAATATTTTTCTTCATTTTATCACATTTGAATTTTAAACTTATCGTTTCAAACATACTTTTTCACTTACAGTGGTCGTTTTGTTCACGCATTGACGCGCTGAGCTGGTAGTAACGCGGTCGCAGATCACAGCAGTGAGCCGCAGTTGTTTGTATTGCCGTCAGAGATTTTTAATTATGCATCGATTAATAAAGAAGTTTACTAGCATTCATTTATTTTAAAATTATACGTAATGGCCGGACTCAAATGTGTTCCACATCTCAAGGTCGAGTAGTTTTTGTTCTAAAGCGTGAACGGCGACATCTTTGAAACAGAACAAATTCGCCGAGACTTTTTATTTTGCGTATACGCTAATTTGTATGCAGTTTACTCTGCGAAAGCAAAGAGAGAGAAGAAAATACTTACATCTATACAACTGACAAAATGACTCAAAAAACATTTGCGACACAATAGCTCGAATTAAATCCTAACATGTTTTGTTTTGCGTCAATTTGTCTAGTATGAAACTGGATATCTACATAAAATAATTCCTCCTCGACATTATAACATGGGTTGCGAATTAACCAATTCATGATAGTACATATATGTAAGTCCATTCAAACCATTGATCTAAATTGTTGACTTTTATCAACATTAGGGAGTCTGAAATGTTCTGCTTTTTCCATGCTATTAAATATTGCAATTGATAATAAATTGGTCAGTCGATATATAGATCGAGAACCAAAGTGCCCTCTAAATAAACGGTTTATGAAAAGGGTGCACTTCAGTTTTCGGTCTATACACAGATAGACCAATTTATTACCAAGTGCAATCCTTATAATTTAATTACATTACAAAACTCTACAATCCTACTCCAAATGAACATATATTTATATATTCATAATAATAACATTGCTGTTTTTTTATGAATGGCGCATTGATATGAAGCAATCACAGTTGGTGTTTCAAATTTGGCGCGTACCATGACTACGCGTGCTATGACGTCACGTGTTAACGATAACGGTTGCTAGGGAAAGGCCACCATGATAGTCCCAGTTCACACGGCGGAACTCTGAGACAACTTAATCCCTCATTATCTGTAAGATGGAGGTTTCAGCAGGACGAGAAAGGGGGTACAACTCGTTAAGATTCATTAGGAGCATTGGACGAATGTAGGCCTACATCAATGATACCGAGAATAGTGTTAGGGTCTCCTATGTCAAACGACATGTCAATGGGACAGTTCACAATGAAGCACTAGCAAATAATATGTTGATGTAAAAAGCAGTACTTTGCGTATGACGTCATCAAATCATGTCGTTTATATTTCGGTCTATTTATTGATAGATCTAATCAATGAACCAATGAAAAAAATGTGTTTACTATTGAATAATTCAATTTTGTTTATTCAGAATTTCAATTTCTCCAAACTAGTTCCATAACCTGTGAGATGCTCGATAATCCATGCCTCTTTTAGCACAGACTACCTAATATTCCTACCAACTCCATGAAGAATGTATTCAAATTATTTTTACATCACGTTAAGTTACAATTTAATCATTGAGTGTAATTGTTGACGCCATATCCATCGACCCTTTTCCTAGTCATACATTGTCTGTTTTCCAAAAACAGTATTTAGCATACATATAAGAACTTTTCTTCTTAACTAACTACACTATATTTTGTAAAACCATGTAAAGTTGGTTAAAAGTCGGTTGAATATAAAGACACTTCAGTTGTTTGTACAATTATTTACTCACGTGGTGCAATTAATTATGCAGTTTGCATTTTTTAAGTATAAAGACCGTATGACGTCATTTGCCTACGTTTCTTTTTCAGGTCCCGTCGTGCCTTCTCTGAAAATACAACGCCACCAGGACTCATTATGGCACTGGTGAACGTGTCCGGATCCAGCAGGACGATCGTTCTCGGTGGTCAATATACTTTACGTATCAGCGGAACATGTAAGATTAATAATCCACTATCTGGGTTTTATCCTGAACTGGAGATAATATTGTTATAATTGTGATACTTGTGACTGGCATTTTTAAAGGTTTAATCGATTGACCAGAATATATTTACAGTCTACACTGATATTCACTCAATGACCACTGTTCCACAGACTATCATTATCACTGTACTCAAACACGTGCCAAATTTCTATGGCGTCGACAACAATACATGTGGGCGGAGCTAACAACAATTAATGCAAATTTCATGCTGTTATTTTTATTGAACTATTCACACGTTTATTAGTTTTGAAATGAAATTTGTGTGAGAAGATGGGATTATAATGAGAAAATAGTTACGTTTCACAGACAGATTCTGTAAATATAAGGATAAACTTTCTATTTTGTTTAGGTTATAGGGGATAACTACAATCTCCCGATAACCTAAACAAAATAAAAAGTGAATCCTTATATAAAATTTCATTTGAAATATGGCAGTTTAGAGGCTTTTGTATTCTGCTGTAGTTGTTCTTGCAACTTGCGTATAATTTAAAAGTTTTCTGTCCAGGACGTAACAATTATATAAACGATGATCCTATGGTATATAGAAGTAGTTTGAACATTTGGTTGACGCAATTACCTTATATAGATTTTGATATACCATATCTCGACAATATGGAATATTCAAAACCCAACAACAGTCCTGCTTGTTTGAATCAGTTAACGCATTCTGTTTGGCAACATAAACCCTTTGTAGTAGGTAAGACGCGATGTTAATTTGATTCATATTTAACACCTGAAGAAGGCGGCTTCTTTCATTCAGTATATCGAGCAATTTGTTTGTCTTCAGATAATTATACCGTATTTCCTGAAAGCTGCTATGCGGCTAGTGATGAGACATTTCAACGCCAAGTTACCTTATTGGAAAACGGGTAGGTTTGGTTACTCTAACACTTTTATCTTAATGACGGTTCCATCTGTGATTCTAAACAGTTATCCTAGTGGGAAATGGGTAAATCTACTTAATCTGAAACAGTAATTACCCGAATGGAAACACGGGTAGGTGTTGTCATTCAAAACAAAATAGAGAATACCAAAGCGTCAACAAAACCATAATCCGAACTCAAAATAGATTAAACTAGGGGCAAAATAGGAACAAAGGAAAGATTTACATGGAGACTCTCGTAAAAGCACAAGAGAATAAGATTAAGTGTTCCGGAAGAGTAAACGTCTTCTGCTTCATCGACGACACCCGTCATGCAAATTTTGGTCACATCCAAATAAGCATCAATCCTCAAAATGAGAACCGAGTCATCATTGTCATCACAACAAGTATGGGTCCATCTGTGATTCTAAACTGTTATCTTATTGGAAAATGGGTAAATCTACCGAATCTGAAACAGCAATTACCCGGATGGAAAAAGGAGTAGGTCTAGTCATTCACAAACAGTTACCTTCGTGGAAAATGGGTTCGTTTGTGATTCTAAACTGTTATCTTATTGGAAAATGGGTAAATCTACCGAATCTGAAACAGCAATTACCCGGATGGAAAAAAGGAGTAGGTCTAGTCATTCACAAACAGTTACCTTCGTGGAAAATGGGTTCGTTTGTGATTCTAAACTGTTATCTTAGTGGGAAATGGGTAAATCTGCCGAATCTGAAACAGCAATTACCCGGATGGAAAAAGGAGTAGGTCTAGTCATTCACAAACAGTTACCTTCGTGGAAAATCGGTTCGTCTGTGATTCTAAACTGTTATCTTAGTGGGAAATGGGTAAATCTGCCGAACCTGAAACAGCAATTACCCGGATGGAAAAAGGAGTAGGTCTAGTCATTCACAAACAGTTATTAGTGGAAAATGAGTTCGTCTGTGATTCTGGACAGTTACCGTGATGGAAAATGGGTAACCACACTAATGCTAAAACAGGTACACCTTACTGGAAATCGAGTAGGTCTATAGTGATTCCACAATATTTCATAAAGTTGGACAAGGATAAGTCCAGAGATTCAAAACATTTACCTTCTGTTGAAACGCGTAGGATAAGGGATTCTAAGACATTTATCTTAATGGAAAAACTGAAGTTGTCCTTTCAGTGATTTTCTTATCTAAATGACAATCACCTAATTCGTTCATTCAATTACAATAGATTAGAATGTTACAATGAGTACATTTATGTACATTACAGTATATAAACATGTGCATATTGACAGGGTGAAGCCCGATATAGAAGACTGGTGTGTCAGTTGCTATGTAAATTAAAGGCAAAAGAGAATAAATAACTTTCTAGAGAACATAACGTCAAATTGATTACCGAATCTAATCACAGCCATGAGTCTTACTTTATACGCTATCGATATGGAGTTCTGATTATGGTTTTGTTGACACTTTGGTATTCTGTGATTTTTCTAGTTCTTCCGCGCAATCACACATAAATATCATTCATCATATGTTGTTGAGTACAAAACAAAAGTCATTGCTATTGATTTCATCTAGCGTTCAATTTTTTTCAAAAACCATGTTTTTATTTCAATATTTATTTTTGTTTCATTCTTGAGAAAGATTTCTGGAGAAAATTGATAGTTATTACACACAATCCTTCTATTTTATTGTAGATGTACTCGAGACAAAACATTGATGACAGGGTTTCATCAGAATGGAACTCAGCCAATAGTTGAAGCGACACTCCACGGATTTCATCTAGTGTATTCAAACACAGTCTACATCCAGTGCGTTGTTAATTTGTGTCCCACTAGTAAATGTCAGGTAAGATACTGCATAAGTAAAAATAGGGGTCTTACCGTGTCAGTATAATACATGTACACGTATCAAAGTATTGACCTCTTGCAGTGTATTTAACTGTTGTTCAGCAAGAAATATTAATACTCTATCCAGACATAAAATAGAAATCCTTGCTTATCTTAGTGATGATATCAGAGAATACGAAAGCGTTAACCAAACCATAAACCTAACTCAGAACCGATTAAACTAGAGGCAAGACAGGACATAGGAAAGATATACATGGAGACCCTTGTAAAGGCACAAGGGAACAAAACCAGGTGTTCCGGACGAGTAAGCGTCTTCTGCTTCATCGACGACATCCGCCATGTAAATCTTAGTTAAAATAAAGATACACTAACCCGTCGATCAAAACAAGTAAATAAATAAACATAATTTTCAGAAGATTTATCTTCTTTTCTACATATCTAAACTTTTTACAGGTTATCTTATCTTTCTGATACAGGATTTTTTTTTAAATGTTTGTTTATTTGATTTTAAAATCCACAATTATAAATACGGCTTCCAAACAATCAACTGTCAATGTTTATCCTCACTATGGAAAAGTTTTCTTCTACATTTCTATAGGCAAATAGGCCTACAGTACACTACAATATAGCAGATGTAAGATGAACATATTTCATTTTATGGTTTGCTGAATATCTGAAAGTATCGTTTTCATCTGAATTTTTGCTAAACTGTTACAGTTTCTATTGAAAAGCTTATATTGATACTTGCAAAATGTCCTAATAATCAATTGGTTAAAATCGTGAACTAAGAAGTAATAATACATATAATTTAGTTGATATTGTTTGTGTTTTAGATAAAACCGGTGGATTTTTCAGAGGCAGACTGTAATATCTACGGTTATATAACAGACAACAACACATCAAACTCAATGGGTGTGGTATTGTCACAGCGTGTCGGTACATCCTTCACAGTGATAGACCCAGCACTGGATATCTCCAATTCCGCGTCTGGTAAAATATCAACATATTACAACAGTCGTTACTTACTTGTCAATTACAAAAGGCGTAAGATATATGGAATTTGTTTAGCTGATGTTTTTTTCATTCCTATCACAACCATTGCAGAGTTCTATTCTATTCCTAGGACAACCATGGCCACTATATACTTCTATTGTATTCCTATCACAACTGTATAATTTTACTTTTCAAAGTGTTATGAGGCTATCATTTTCATAGTTAATTTAGAAACAGCGATCTATAACGGAAATACTGAAACAGATGAAACAGAACTGTGTCCAGTGTCTGCAAAAAACAATGTGTAGTTTTATTAGAATACGTCGTAATAATAATGAATTCCTAATTACGTCAATTAATATTTACCGTATGACAAATCAAAATGATTATTTAATATTTACATTTGCGCTGTAACCCACTATATGAACATTACCAGCAAAAATGCCTTTTTATAAAACTATGAAAGCAATGGTTCTCGAGACGTAGCACGTGATTTCATTATGACGTCATAGATCAAGCTTGTTCAACGAGAATCTTGTCGCGCCGCTTCGAATAACATGGAGAATTCCCTTGCGTCAAACGCTCAAATGACTAATTATTATCATTGGCGCCAATTTCATTCAAGCTGGGCTGTTCCGCCCATGTCGTTCAAATGACGACACATATACAAACGCAGTTAATAAACTATTAATTGGAAACAATATCAATAAAGTTAAGCAATTGTTCTATAGTAAAAATGTAAATATATGGATTGAAAGTCATTTTTTTAACTTTCATTGTGCTATGAAAGTTAAAAAATGACTTTCAATCTTTATGTACGATACGTTAGATACGTTATTTACCTAATACACTTTTTTCTGTTTCAGTTATGTCGATTACAACATCGGTGCTGTTGCTAGCCGTGTGTTCTGTTTTAATCTCGTTTCAATCATGTGTGTTTAACAATATGCCAAAAATACAAAAGATATAATTATTGTGTCTCTCATCTCTATCTATCGCACAATACTTGTTTATGCCATGGAAACTTAAAGGCATATGTGCAGTTCGCAAGTTGCATGAGGAAATTTATGAACATTCAATACAAACTATTCCTGTATAGATAGTATGCCGTTAAAGGCCCAATATACGTAACTTTCGGCAAAACTTGAAGCGAAAATCAAGTCTAATAACTTATTATATTTATAGATTTAGTTAAGATTAACTGATATTAGCAATATTCAAGATGAATTCTTACGTGGTTACCGGAACAACAGCAGTTGAAACTCGGTATTTGTAAACACGCGCCCATTTTGAACTGTCTTCTAACTTCGGCTTGTTGTTCAAGTGGGCCACACACATTATTTTCAATTCTTTGGATTTTTTTGTCAATAGTTTCTTGTTAGTTACAGCTCAGGTTTCCTTCGTTTGGGGCTATTTTTGCATTGTTATCAACTGGATTTGTTTTCAGATTTTTCAGAATCACGAAAAAAGAGTTATTGTCGCTATACATGTTTGGGAGTACTATTTATAAGTTATGATATATCCATTATTAACTTTATGGAAAATGCAAATTCGTCATTCGATGCAATAATTATTTTGCAAGGTTTCTATGTATATGGTTCCATTTTTAATATTTTGTTCTAATTTAATGTTTTTTAAATCCAATTATAGTTTTGTTGTGACTTCGATATTTGTTTGTTGTCTGTTTAACATTCAGCACGGTACTTACTAAAAACATATTTCTCTGTGCCTATTTTATTCTTAAATAGTAACAGTACATATTTACATAAATTGATTTTAATCGGATTCATCCCTAACTTATACTATTTTTGACGATCAATTAATATACACCGTCATAACAATCTTAGTCTCGTATTATACGTGTATACATTTATACACGTATAAATTTGTATCTCATTTGGGTAATGGCATGGTCCTTTATATACACAGTTTCGTAGTACAAGATTTGAAACAGTCCTAACTTGATTCATAAATTAAAGGGGTTTTACGCATCTGATCCTTCTGCTTCTACATTAGTTTAAGAAAATTTCGATTCCCACCTTTTAGCCCCTAGCATCACTAGAAGGACGAAACAGCTATATGATGCAGTCTGCTTTTTTTATTTCTGCATACTGTATCTATTACTAAATTTAAAAGATGCATCATGTGTGTATGTTCCGTCATCTTTCAGGAAATGATGATTTCATTCGACATTTTAAGGTGTACTTCACATTTCTAAAATGATCGTTTATAGTATAAATCATGACCATTATTTTACATTGAAAAGACAGAACAGTTTTTTTAATGTCTTTACTTAAGACGCTTACTCTGCTGGAACACCTGGGCCCGTATTCATGAAACCGTTCTCATGCTCAAGCATGGATTCTGTGCTCAAGTCAGCTTTCTTAAAACTCTCCTTAATCATGTCGAAGAGTCAAAAAGTCAATGTTAATGTTGAAAACAGCTTTTGGCTTCATGTCTCTTCAACTTTTTTCAAAAACTTTGACAAAGTTAGATTTTTTAAATAATTTATAGCCAAAACAAGAAATAAGGGTTGAGCACGAAATCCATGCTTGAGCATGAGAACGGTTTCATGAATACGGGTCCGGGTCTTACTATCTTGTACGACTTTAACGAGGGTTTCCATGTAAATATTTCCTTTGCTCATATTTTGCCCAAAGTTTAATCGATTTTGAGTTCGGATTATGGTTTTATTGACGCTTTGGTATTCTCCGATTTTTTCAAATGCAAGGACACATAAAGGAATGTAAATCAACTCGGAGAAACAAACATGCAGATTACTGGGGCTGTACTTAAATTACAACTTTATTTTGAGCAGTGTTATTTCGACCCTTGCTCAAAGTGATCCGGTAGGTGTTCCCAGTGGATACACGTTTCGACAGAGAACGAGTGTTTGTACTGTGGGGTTCTACTACTTGGTGTATTAACCCGTTGCTGTTGTTACACATGTTTTTGTCGACAATGTTTGTTGTTTGATGGTCGCTTTTGGTTTTATTTGGCGTTCCTGTTTGGTGAATTGTAGGTATGCTATGCACGATATAAGATACAAGAAGATTTATTTATAGTCGTATATGTTAAACAAGGAAACATAAGCTCTGTGGAGCTATTTTTACGACAAACACAAGTAAAAATACAAATAGATTAAACAAAACAAGCGATATCACAGCATGCAAGTTATTTTCAATAAACATACAATTGTATATGATTATAAAATAGTAAGCAAAAGTTCTGACATACATTTTACATACTTTGTTGCATAAATAATAAAGTACACAAGTAGCACTAAAAAGCAAGTCATGTCAGTTGATTTCGACAAAAATAATTGATTATGAAAAAGGTAAGCAAAAATTATGAATAAATACATTGTCGCATAAATAAATGAAAACAAAAACACAAGTAACACTAAAAAGCAAAGCAGCAACAGGAGAAAAACACCAAAAGACAACACTCGCGAGGAGGCAGTGATGATACCAACCCCTCTAATACAAATGTACATTGCACACGAGGCATAGCCTCATACTTGTCCCGTCTTTCTTCCATGGTGTCTAGTTTAAGACCCTTTCTCATTGCTGTTACTGATCTAAGAGTTCTGTCTTGTATCTTGGCTCTAATTTGTACTTTCCCCAATTTGTAATATCTCCTTTTGAATATGGGCTCAAGATGGTGACGCCATAGTCCATGATGGAACTGACTAGAGATATGTAGGCTATTTCTGGTACGTTTTTTGACGTTTCTTCTAAATAAGATCTGGGTTTCATTTGCTTTTTTTGCTGATGTTGTTTATGTGGAGGCTAAATTTGAGGTCATTTAATATTGCTAGTCCAAGGTAAGGGTTGTTCTGCACTTCTTGGAGTGGGTGGTTTTTACGTTTGTATAGAGCTTTGGTATATTCTGGTATATTGACACGATGTAAAACTTCTTGGCATTGAATGTTATGCCCCATTTATCTACCAAGTTTTCTAGGTTCTTCTGAAACATATGGTGGTCAGTGTTGTTGTTGATGTTTCTTTATAACAGGCAGTCCTCCGCAAATAACCGTACAGACGAGTTGACTGCATCTGGGAGGTGGAATATTTTCCAAACGTAGGGTTAAAACTGCATGTTAAGAACTTCCTGGTTTTTCAGACAAAATACTAATTTGAACCATTTGAACAGGGAGATAAGACAAATTGAAGGTATATTCAACATACATGTAGTGTATACGGATAATGCACATCTGTGTCAATGTGTCATGTTATCATCGAAAATATCAAGTCAACAACAACATTAGAATGAACAAAATAAATAAATTTTATTTATAAGTGTTGTGTTGTAAACATATTCTAATATAGAAATAATTTACCTTGAACAGTGCAATGTACTAAACTCAGTAAAACCTTAAAATAAATTTTTTAACAATGTGATACATTTTAAATCACAAACCATTAATTCAAGGACCGCAATAGACTTCAAAATAAAATAATCAGTTTGTTGTGTCTTTTTCAAAGTTAACGAACAATGTTTTGGCAAATTGTGGCCATTTGGACAATTTAAGACTAAAACAAAATTTAAAAAAAATACTCATAAATGTCCAAGTCAATAAGTAACAAAACAAAGAATTTGACAAATTAGTCCCATCAAGTTAAACGTATACCACCAGTATGGTGTAGGAAATAGAGCGCGGGCAAATTTTTTCTTAAATGTAGGTCAAAGGTAAAAATGTAGGTCAGAGTGACATTCTTTTCATAACAAGCATGGCACATCGTCTCACATCTCAATCTCATATCCCAAGTCTGAAGTTCCAGTTACTTGTAGTGGAGGAGAGACCAGAAAAACTATTTCTTTGATGTAGGTCAAAGGTCAAATGTAGGTCAGAAAAGGTTTCTTTTGATACAGAATGCATAGCCTGACTTATTTGAACCCATATCCCAGGTATGTTCCAGTGACTTGCTTGAAGATCTTTGTATAACCAAGAGTATCAATTCAACATGAAGCTCTAGCACAATTTATACAGTTGAATTCTAGCTGGCAGTCAATTATTTTTCAAAAGTTACAAAATACACAAGCTGTAGTGAGTGTCTTTTGTAACTTTTGAAAAATAATTAAATTCCATATTCAACAACCACTCCTTGTGTATCCTCTATATCTACAACCTTTAAAAACATACCCTTTAGAAACAGAAGGCACAGTAAAGGCATCTGAATGTTTTGAGAGGTTACCAACTTAATGAAATCAATACAATAAAAATAGCTGACATGGAAACTTCAAAATCTTAAAATATGAAAACATGCATCAAGTTCATTTTAAGTAAGGTAGGTCATTAAGGTTATCTTTCACAAATACAAATATATCTCGCTATTAGAAAAATATCTTAAACATAAAGCATATCAGTGCTTCAACAAGGTAAGATTTTATAACTGGTATATGGAAAAGTATTGATCTTTTCACAGATTTATAAATCATGTTAATATTATAAAAGAACAGATCATAGCTATTATATAAAAATAAAAATATAAAACAAGATCAATCATCACAGTTCAGATATATCACAGACTATTTCAGTAAAAGGCCTCCTACATATTTAACTAAAATCTTTGATTTCTTTCACTCTATTACACCACATTCTATCTTCAAAAATTCAGTCATGAAACAAATGAAACTGAATTTCATATAAACTCTGTGTATCATACAAACAAATGGAAAGATCTGACTAGTTGATAGATTTATGTGAGTCTCTCACAGTTTTTCATACTGAATTAAAAGTTTCAAAGAATAGCTGGCATTGCTTCGACCTCTTTCTTTATCTTTGCCCAAGATGTCTCATAAATCTATCGATTGTCACACTGTATACTAGAGTTTGTCTTGAGAAAAAAAACCTTAGCATGAGCATGTTGATGAAGTTGAGAGTCCATTGCAAACTGAACACAATCACGGTCTTGGGTTTTGTTTTGTTGGGTCCGGATCTCCAGGCTTGTGACTTTTCAAGTAGCCTCGTCTGAAATATACAAACAATGATCATATTCAATAATACAAAAAAATGAAAGAATTCCTAAGCGTTAAAAAACCATTATCTGAATTGATCAAAACTGATTAACTTAGAGGCAAAATATGAACTAATAACCCATCGAGATGAAATAAAAGAAAAGCAAAGTGAGCAGGGGCTCACATAGAGATACTTATCACATAACTGGTCTGTTCAGTCATGTCATACAGTCATGTCATACAGCCATGGTATTACACACGTGTAATAACACTATTGTGACGTCATAAACAAATGATGCCTGTATTAGTGAAAATCATACTGTCACAGAAGAAATTTGCTTTTCTTATAGAGAATTAATATGAGAGTTTTTATGTATTTTCTCATCAATATAAGTTATGTGATAAATAGAATCTTACACTCGTGTCAATGCAATATGGAATTTATTAAACTCGTTAAAGAAATTCCATATTACATCGACACCCGTGTAAAATCCTCTATATATATACCCCACTTCACATTTGACCTTAAACTTTGATCAATGATCACCAATTGAAAAAGTACCGGTAATCAGGGGTAGAACTTGATAGTGTGGTGGTATGAACATTAACCAAATCTGTACAGGGTTCATGAAATATCTTGTACATAGGCTTTTTATTCCCAATGTGGTCAACGGTGACCTTTGACCTTAAACGTTGACTGATGACCACCAAAATGTCATCAATTATAGACCATCATTATGTTATGCTATGGTGTGAATATAAACGAAACCTGACCAGGGGTTTCTAAGTGATGTTATACACAACATCCCAACACAGACACACATGTGGGGACAATTGTCTGAAAGAGGGAGGGAATGTACTTAAAGGGGCACATCTCAATATAGTCCGAAGGGTTCTGACTTTCTGACCCGCTAAACATTTTGACGACAGGCGGGTGCAAGAATCATAATTCCTCATTAGTTAAAAAGTGGAAATTTTACCGACCCGTGCACGGGTCGCCGTTTAAGCTGAGTAGTATAGTATGCAACGTTTTCAATCACATGCAAATTAGGTATCAATGGAAAGAACAGATATTTTCCAACTAACCTACGTCTTAGTAGAAAAATCTCCACTTTTTAACTAATGAGAAATTCTGACTCTCGCACCCGTCTGTCGTCAAAATATTTAGCCGGTCAGAGAGTCAGAACCCTTCAGACTAATCTCAATACTGTAATGAACTTCAAAGCGGGAGGGGGGGGGGGGGGTTCGGGTTCGGAAGTGGGTGCTAGAAATACAGGAACTTGGGGGGAGGTCTGGAGTTGGTCACTAGAAATACAGGAAATTTTAGGCAAACCTGTCAGTGTAATTTTATTTCAATTATTCATAAAAGAAGAAGTTGCCTTCCACTGACTCACAATAACGTATTTGTCTGCTGCAGTTCTGTAATTTTGGCCTCAGTCTTTTCCATCCAAGCCTTGTACTTCTCACCCCATGACCTATTAATCTGCAATTTATAACAAATATAAGTAATGTATCACAATGATAAATAATGTATCACAAAGATAAATAATGTATCACAATGATAAATAATGTACCACAAAGATAAATAATGTACCACAAAGGTAAATAATGTATCACAAAGATAAATAATGTATCCCAAAGATAAATAATGTACCACAAAGGTAAATAATGTATCACAAAGATAAATAATGTACCACAAAGATAAATAATGTATCACAATGATAAATAATGTACCACAAAGATAAATAATGTATCACAAAGATAAATAATGTATCACAAAGATAAATAATGTATCACAAAGATAAATAATGTACCACAAAGGTAAATAATGTATCACAAAGGTAAATAATGTATCACAAAAATAAATAATGTATCACAAAGATAAATAATGTATCACAAAGATAAATAATGTACCACAAAGGTAAATAATGTATCCCAAAGATAAATAATGTACCACAAAGATAAATAATGTATCCCAATGATAAATAATGTATCACAAAGATAAATAATGTATCACAAAGATAAATAATGTACCACAAAGATAAATAATGTATCACAAAGATAAATAATGTATCACAAAGATAAATAATGTACCACAAAGATAAATAATGTATCCCAATGATAAATAATGTACCACAAAGGTAAATAATGTATCACAAAGATAAATAATGTACCACAAAGACAAATAATGTATTACAAAGATAAATAATGTATCACAATGATAAATAATGTACCACAAAGATAAATAATGTACCACAAAGACAAATAATGTACCACAAAGACAAATAATGTATCACAAAGATAAATAATGTACCACAAAGATAAATAATGTATCCCAATGATAAATAATGTATCACAACAATAAATAATGTACCACAAAGGTAAATAATGTACCACAAAGGTAAATAATGTACCACAAAGGTAAGTAATGTACCACAAAGGTAAGTAATGTATCCCAATGATAAATAATGTATCACAAAGATAAAAGATGTCATCATTCTTATTTTGGTACACTTTTTTTTTGCGAATAACAAATTTGTGCAATAATGAATTGGTGCTTTCACATTAATACTTGTTGTAACAAGCAATATAACGCAATTATAATTAGCTCAATTATAATTTAACATAATGTTTTCAGTGCAAAAATCGCTTACATATTAATAGCCACTTTAAAATCTATGTATATAAATATTTGATTCTGGTAAGTATTACTTAATTGGTTTGCTACAATTTTAATCTAAACAATTGTTCATTATACCCTGTGTATGGTTGAAGGGGGATAATTCACTTTTCCCCATTTATCTGAAATGCCAGTTTTTTTACCAATTAAAAATCAATTAAATGCACAATAGCCAATGAATATGAACATTAAACTCTAGTAATTAGAATAGAATTTTTTTTTTATATTTCAGACACTTAATTTGGTTGCTTTCCATTTTCATCAGACCATGAAAAAAACCCAACATTTTTGTAACAAATCTTAATCACAATTTTTGGGTCATTACAAATCATGGAGCATGACATGACGTTGAAAAGCATGGTTATGCAATGTCATAAATCAAGAACTGACCAATGAAATAATGACAATATTCAGGGTGTTAGCCACTAGTGGTAAGAAAATATTTGACCAGTTAGTAAGTTACACCCACTGACTGGGGAAGCCTACTGTATTAACAGTGGTTGTTGGAGCAAATGTAATTCCGTCCAACGGTTACATTGTATTACACTGGGTAAATCTGAGGCCTGTTTAAAATTCACACCAATAATCCTGAGGATCACACCCCAAGGCATGAATGAGTTATATTTCTTCTTTTATTCTATTAAACAGAATGAACCAAAAAGCCTCCAAAATAAACCAAAGTTCCACATCTCATTTTGTGATGTAATTTATCATTGTGACACCATGCACATGAAATTGGGAGTAAGATGAAAATTTTAACACCACAATCTTAACCTGGACAGTTCTGTCAATTACTGACAGATATGGGAGAATGCCCTTACACCTGCAATGTTCTGATAAAGCCAGTAAGGTCGCCCAAGCCGTCTGCTTTTGGTTAAGTTCCTAATCAGACTGATCAATACTGCTTGTAAAATGTCTCTTTAAGCTTCCTGAGGGAATGTTGCTGGTGATTCAAATATATCATACAATTGGTTGCAAGAATACTGGAATTACCTCTAAATTTTCTGAAATTTTCATCATTACAGATTAGCAATTTCTCCACATGATGACCTAGGCAAACTACTATTAAACAAGCCTTCAAATAGAGTAAGGCATCCATTAATTTCTGTTTAGAAAACTTAATGTATGAGATTGAATTACCTCTATCTTCAGTTTCTCTTCCATTTCACACCATTTGGCCTCCTTGATACTGAGGTCTGTGACAAGGGAAGTAACTCTGTCCTTCAGATCTGTATTCTCTATCATTAATGCTGCATTGTCGGCCTCCAAACTTAAAATATGTCTTTGTAATGCCTCTATCTCAATTTCATGGTCACACGATTTTTCCTGAAAATACAATATCAAAGTCAAAGAATGATAGACATGATACTATCTAAACTGTATCAGAAACTAAAAATAATTACTTGATTCACGATCGAATTAAGCAAGAATAAGAAAGTACCAATTGTTCAAGACCATGGTTAGAGCATGATGACCAAGTACAGTAAAACCTTGTTATCTTGAACTCGTATAAATCAAAGACCTCGTTTAAATTAAAGTATTTTGTCAGTCCCGGCCAAGCTTTATACTAGCATTTAAACTCAAATAATCTGATAACTCGGAAGTTTCCTCATGGTCCCGTCGACTTCGAGAAAACAAGGTTCGACTATATGATCAAATCCTGATTTTTTAATCTGACAAAGAAGTTGAATGTTGGGCAATAAAAAGTAAGTTCATTATAAATTTTAGCCAGGTGTAGGAAACTGACCTGTAAAACCAAACTTATCAAGAAAACTTTTAAAATCTTAATAAATTACAAGATGGAAACATTTTACCAAATAATCTCTACATAAACCTCAGTTATATTTTATATCAGGCTTATTTACCTGTTCTTTTAATATTTCTATCTCCGAAGCAAACTTTTTTCGGAGTTCCTCTATCTCGCCATTATCTGTTGGTTTCTCTGGAGCAGGGGCAGGTGCTGCCTTCACTGTGGACTCTCTGTCAAAATAAAATTTATCTATTTATCAAAATTATCTTCTGAGGAAAAAAAGTGATCTGATAGATTTCTAGTGAAAACATGATATTATTTAGGCCATACCAATTTGATTTATTGTTCTTCGGAAAATGAGATTTTAAAATTGGAGCGAGCGGGCGCAAGTTTTTTGTTTTTACAAAAATTTTGAATTTCTTAAAATTTCGAGCGAGCGGTAGTTTTCAAAAAACTAAATATCAGAATAATTGTTTGACTATTGATATAATGTATCACCAAATAGTACACGTATTTAAACTGTGGTAGCGGTTTTTTAAAATAATTTCCATGGTACAAACTACTTGCATTATGCTGTAAATAAAACAAAATATATGGAATAAAACAGCATTTGAGAGAAAAGCTTTCTTGAATTACCTTCTTATTAGAACACCCAAGGTCATTCATTCAAATTAAGGGATTGAACCAAAACCTTTGAGTTGCAATAATATTAATAATAATATTAATGGACACAAGCATTATTTGTGTACTATATATCCAAATCAGAAAGATTAATATCAGTTCATAAGCTGACGTCCCATATATGAATAAGTTCATTATTGTTTATCTCGTGGTTGAATAAGCATCTTGAACCCAGTGTTCATCCATTCGGGATTTAAATGTTCTGACTACTGATGACTAAGTAACTATGGCATCTGGAAGAGAGTTCGAATGGTTATACCTTTATAAATATTTCAAATCTATGAATAACAAAAACGTTTTTTAACTATCAACATTAGGCCTTTTATACTCAAATAAGACTGATGAAATGACATTGATGTCTGCCAAATTGGGTCGATTGCTTGAGAAGAGTATCAATTTGAAATTCAATATAGAGGTGTTATTATTGTCGTACATTTGTATTAAAAACTTGTCTTCTGATGTTGCATACTTAATTCAGGATTTTAAAAGATATTTGATTGAAGTCGCTTTTTAGTGAGACCGCTTGGGTTCCGTATTTTGTTTATTTGATCAAGATATCTTGAAACGATAAGTTATCTATTGCGGTATTTTGCAATACATTATGGCGACCGGATTCTATAGTTATCAACCCTATAAAAAGCAATTTTGACGCATTCTCAGTTTGCTTAATTCACAAGTGAAAAAGCCTCGTCCGGCATTTCCTTCGTGTTGCTGCCGAGAAAAACGCTTAAAATACCATTTTTTACCTTCATTTCAAACATTCAAATGATCCGAAATGGCGTTTTCTAAATTTTGAACAATTGTGAAATATATCCAGATTCTTCATTTTTCATTGACGCTAAAATTGGAGCGGTAATATTTTACTTTTACTTTTATTTTATTTTTCCAAAATAGGAGCGGTAAATCCGATGAACAATAAATAAAATTGGTATGGCCTTAGCACTTCACAACCAGAGCCAGTTGTGATACACAGAGGTAAATACAATGACACTAGTCTGACACCCAGAGAGATAGTACAGGTGATTCCATTTAATAACACTCCTGTTAATATCACATTTCTCTATTTATCGTGTTTTTCCCAAAATCCTTTTTCTCTTATACTCTATGTAATTCTATTTTGTTAATATCATGTAATTTGAGGTGAATTCCTCGTAATATCATGTATTTTCTAACCATTCATATAAATATCCAGAAAATGATGTCATTTCCATTGATTTCAGACACCAGAATATTGCATAGAAAATAAGAAATATCAAAAATAGACGATTTTTATTTGAAATAAAGTTATCTACAGATTGAAAAATATTCATATGTACATTGAATAACATATTTTAATTATGGAGATTGGAAATGCATTATATTTTGTAGAAAAAAAAAACATGTTTCTCTTAATGTAACATATACTGTACAAGTTAATATCATGTTTTAGTCTGACAAATGTAACATGATATAAAGAGGAATGCACTGTAGTGTTGCTGAAGTGTAAACAATGGCTCTCAACTGACACCTGACTGTAAACCAACTTATTTTGGTGTGCGATTAATTTTCGCGTATTTCGTGGTTGATTAAAATTAGCGAAAATTAATCGCCGCGAAATAGTTTCAATCAGAGGCGTGCCAAATGTAAGAGTGCTGTAATGTACTGTACATAGGATTTATTACCATATTAATTGCAAAAATAAATCATCGCCAAACAGTCGTTTCATATGAAAACGTGAAAATAAGTCGCCGCTAAAATAAGTTGGTTTACAGTAACTAAAACTTTATCATATTTACCGTTTACTAAAGGGTGTGCCCACTTCCAGTACCTCTCTCTCCCTCTTCAAAACGGTTGTGTTCTTTGCTTTCCTCAAATCATCTAGTCGCTTTCTCAGACTTGACACCTCATCCTCCAGCTAGATAGAAAGCAATTATTTGATATTTAATAAATTAGCATATATATAACAGGGGTTAATCTAGGATTAAGGGGAAACTACCCTTTTGTACTTTAGGGGTAAAAAAGATTTTTTTACATACATTAATAATCACAAAGTTTCACTTTTTAAACTTTAAAGCATATTTTTCAACTGAAAACAGCAAAGGATAATCAGACAAGAGGCCCAATGGACCTGCATCGCTCACCTGGAATTAATCTCTGACTTGTAACACTTAAGTCGCCAAAATGGCCCCTTAGGGGTCAAAGTCACCATTTAGGTAAAAACCGGTTCCCCTTCCCCCTAGGATGTTTCTGACCAAATTTGGTCAAAATCCAATCAGGACTTTTTGACAAGAAGAGATTTAAAGGAATTACCTCTATTTTCCCTATTGGGCCCTGCCCCTCTGGCCGTTTGGGTGTCAGTGTGACCAATTATGCAAAATCTGTTCCCCTTCCCCCAACGATGATTCTGACCAAATTTGGACAAAATCTATTTATAACTTTATGACAAGAAGGGATTTATAGGAATTACCTCTATTTTCCCTAATGGGCCCCGCCCCTCTGGCCCCTTGGGTGTCCGTATCACCATTTATGCAAAATCTGTTCCTCTTCCCCCAACGATGGTTCTGACCAAATTTGGACAAAATCTATTCATAATTTTTTGACAAGAAGGGATTTAAAGGAATTACCTCTATTTCCCCTTTTGGGCCCCGCCCCTCTGAACCCTTTGGGGTCAGTGTCACCATTTATGCAAAATCTGTTCCCCTTCCCCCAACGATGATTCTGACCAAATTCGGACAAAATCTATTCATAACTTTGTGACAAGAAGAAATTACCTCTATTTCCCCTTTTGGGCCCCGCCCCTCTGGCCCCTTTGGGGTTCGAGTCACCATTTATGCAAAACTGTTCCCCTTCCTCCACGATGATTCTGACCAAATTTGGACAATATCTATTCATAACTTTATGACAAGAAGAGATTTAAAGGAATTACCTCTATTTTCCCTATTGGGCCCTGCCCCTCTGGCCCCTTTGGGGTCAGAATCACCATTTATGCAAAATCTGTTCCTCTTTCCCAAAAGAGTTTTCAGACCAAATTTGGTCAAAATCCAATCAGGACATTTGACAAGAAGAGATTTACAGGAATAACCTCTTTTTTCCCTATTGGGCCCCGCCCCTCTGGCCCTTTGGGTGTCAGAGTCACCATTTATGCAAAATCTGTTCCCCTTCTCCCTACGATGTTTCTGACCAAATTTGGACAAAATCTATTTATAACTTTAGGACAAGAAGAGATATAAAGGAATTACCTCTATTTTCCCTATTGGGCCCTGCCCCTCTGGCCCCTTTGAAGTCAGAATCACAATTTATGCAAAATCTGTTCCCCTTTCCGAAAGGATGTTTCTTACCAAATTTGGTCAAAATCCAATCAGGACTTTATGACAAGAAGAGATTTAAAGGAATTACCTCTATTTTCCCTATTGGGCCCCGTCCCTCTCGCCCCTTTGGGGTCAGAATCCCCATTTATGCAAAATCTGTTCCTCTTTCCCCAACGATGTTTCTGACCAAATTTGGTCAAAATCCAATCAGGACTTTATGACAAGAAGAGATTTAAAGGAATTACCTCTATTTTCCCTATTGGGCCCCGTCCCTCTGGCCCCTTTGGGGTTAGAATCCCCATTTATGCAAAATCTGTTCCTCTTTCCCCAACGATGTTCCTGACCAAATTTGGTCAAAATCCAATCAGGACTTTTTGACAAGAAGAGATTTACAGGAATTACCTCTTTTTTCCCTATTGGGGCCCCGCCCCTCTGGCCCCTTGG
This sequence comes from Mimachlamys varia, assembly GCA_947623455.1. Lineage (NCBI taxonomy): Eukaryota > Metazoa > Mollusca > Bivalvia > Pectinida > Pectinidae > Mimachlamys > Mimachlamys varia. The sequence continues at coordinate 34,356,740 of OX392545.1, forward strand.
GTGTCTGAGTCACAATTTATGCAAAATCTGTTCCCCTTTTCCCTACAATGTTTCTGACCAAATTTGGACAAAATCTATTTATAACTTTAGGACAAAAAGAGATATAAAGGAATTACCTCTATTTTCCCTATTGGGCCCTGCCCCTCTGGCCCCTTTGAAGGCAGAATCACAATTTATGCAAAATCTGTTCCCCTTCCCCAAAGGATGTTTCTGACCATATTTGGTCAAAATCCAATCAGGACTTTTTGACAAGAAGAGATTTAAAGGAATAACCTCTTTTTCCCTATTGGGCCCCGCCCCTCTGGCCCCTTGGGTGTCAGAGTCACCATTTATGCAAAATCAGTTCCCCTTCTCCCTACGATGTTTCTGACCAAATTTGGACAAAATCTATTATAACTTTATGACAAGAAGAGATTTAAAGGAATTACCTCTATTTTCCCTATTGGGCCCCGCCCCTCTGGCCCTTTGGGAGTCAGTGTCACCATTTATGCAAAATCTGTTCCCCTTCGCCCAAGGATGATTCTGACTAAATTTGGACAAAATCTATTTATAACTTTATGACAAGAAGAGATTTAAAGGAATTACCTCTATTTTCCCTATTGGGCCCTGCCCCTCTGGCCCCTTTGGGGTCAGAGTCACCATTTATGCAAAATCTGTTCCTCTTTCCCCAAAGATGTTTCTGACCAAATTTGGTCAAAATCCAGTCAGGACTTTTTGAAAAGAAGAGATTTAAAGGAATTACCTCTATTTTCCCTATTGGGCCCCGCCCCTCTGGCCCCTTGGGTGTCAGAGTCACCATTTATGCAAAATCTGTTCCCCTTCGCCATAGGATGGTTCTGACCAAATTTAGACAAAATCTATTTATAACTTTATGACAAGAAGAGATTTAAAGGAATTACCTCATTTTCCCTATTGGGCCCCGCCCCTCTGGCCCCTTTGGGGTCCGAGTCACCATTTATGCAAAATCTGTTCCCCTTCGCAGAACGATGATTCTGACCAAATTTGGACAAAATCTATTCATAACTCTATGACAAGAAGAGATTTAAAGGAATTACCTCTATTTTCCCTATTGGGCCCCGCCCCTCTGGCCCTTTGGGTGTCAGTGTCACCATTTATGCAAAATCTGTTCCCCTTCGCCCAAGGATGATTCTGACTAAATTTGGACAAAATCTATTTATAACTTTATGACAAGAAGAGATTTAAAGGAATTACCTCTATTTTCCCTATTGGGCCCTGCCCCTCTGGCCCCTTTGGGGTCAGAGTCACCATTTATGCAAAATCTGTTCCTCTTTCCCCAAAGATGTTTCTGACCAAATTTGGTCAAAATCCAGTCAGGACTTTTTGACAAGAAGAGATTTAAAGGAATTACCTCTATTTTCCCTATTGGGCCCTGCCCCTCTGGCCCCTTTGGGGTCAGAGTCACCATTTATGCAAAATCTGTTCCTCTTTCCCCAAAGATGTTTCTGACCAAATTTGGTCAAAATCCAGTCAGGACTTTTTGACAAGAAGACATTTAAAGGAATTACCTCTATTTTCCCTATTGGGCTCCACCCCTCTGGCCCCTTGGGTGTCAGAGTCACCATTTATGCAAAAACTGTTCCCCTTCGCCATAGGATGTTTCTGACCAAATTTGGACAAAATCTATTTATAACTTTATGACAAGAAGAGATTTAAACGAATAACCTCTTTTTCCCTATTGGGCCCCGCCCCTCTGGCCCCTTGGGTGTCAGAGTCACCATTTATGCAAAACCTGTTCCCCTTCTCCCTACGATGTTTCTGACCAAATTTGGACAAAATCTATTTATAACTTTAGGACAAGAAGAGATATAAAGGAATTACCTCTATTTTCCCTATTGGGCCCCGCCCCTCTGGCCCCTTGGGTGTCAGAGTCACCATTTATGCAAAATCTGTTCCCCTTCGCCATAGGATGTTTCTGACCAAATTTGGACAAAATCTATTTATAACTTTATGACAAGAAGAGATTTAAAGGAATTACCTCTATTTTCCCTATTGGGCCCCGCCCCTCTGGCCCTTTCGGTGTCAGTGTCACCATTTATGCAAAATCTGTTCCCCTTCGCCCAAGGATGATTCTGACTAAATTTGGACAAAATCTATTTATAACTTTATGACAAGAAGAGATTTAAAGGAATTACCTCTATTTTCCCTATTGGGCCCTGCCCCTCTGGCCCCTTTGGGGTCAGAGTCACCATTTATGCAAAATCTGTTCCTCTTTCCCCAAAGATGTTTCTGACCAAATTTGGTCAAAATCCAGTCAGGACTTTTTGACAAGAAGAGATTTAAAGGAATTACCTCTATTTTCCCTATTGGGCCCCGCCCCTCTGGCCCCTTGGGTGTCAGAGTCACCATTTATGCAAAAACTGTTCCCCTTCGCCATAGGATGTTTCTGACCAAATTTGGACAAAATCTATTTATAACTTTATGACAAGAAGAGATTTAAAGGAATTACCTCATTTTCTCTATTGGGCCCCGCCCCTCTGGCCCCTTTGGGGTCCGAGTCACCATTTATGCAAAATCTGTTCCCCTTCGCAGAACGATGATTCTGACCAAATTTGGACAAAATCTATTCATAACTTTATGACAAGAAGAGATTTAAAGGAATTACCTCTATTTTCCCTATTGGGCCCCGCCCCTCTGGCCCCTTTGGGGTCAGAGTCACCATTTATGCAAAATCTGTTCCCCTTCGCCCAAGGATGTTTCTGACCAAATTTGGTTAAAATCCAATCAGGACTTTTTGACTAGTAGCGATTTGAAGCAAATGTTGACAGACGACGGACGGACGACGGACGACGGACGCTGCGCTATGGCATAAGCTCACCAGACCTTCGGTCCAGGTGAGCTAAAAAAGAACAAATCTGAAGGATTTGGGTAGATATTGACATCCAAAATGAAGGAAAATGCAACATTTCAGTATTTAACACAATTCTGAGGGGGAAACAAGAGGCCCAACGGGCCTTAACGGTCATCTGACTACCAATTGTAAAATCACTATGAAAATATGTGTAGTCATTAAATCAAGTTATAATATGCCTGTATCGATTGCCAAGTTCAAGATAGTGGCCTTCTTGGATTTCTGATGGGCTTGAAAAATAACAACACTTTGTTGGGACCATCTCAGGATATCATTTCTGGCAAGTTTCAGCTCAATTCCACTGGTAGAACTTGAGAAGTTTAAAATGTGTATTCAAAATGGCGGCTGTGGTGGCCATCTTGAATTTTGAACAAACCTAAAAATAACAACACTTAATCAGCATCATCTCAGAATCATTTCTGGCAAGTTTCAGCTTATTCCTAGTGAGTAAACTTGACAACAAACCCTTTTGGCCCCTGTGACCTTGAATGAATGTCAGGGTCATTTCTTTAAACAAACTTGACACACCTTTATCCTAGCATGCCACAAGCCCAATATCACATCTCTGTGCTATTTGGTTATTCAGAAAAAGTTGTTTTAAAGATTTTGACCCTTTTGGCCCCTGTGACCTTGAATGAAGTTCAAGGTCATTTATTTGAACAAACTTGGTAGACCTTTATCCCAGCATGCCACAGGCCTAATATCAGGTCTCTGAGCCTTTTAGTTATTCAGAAGAAGTTGTTTAAAAAGATTTTGACCTTTTTGGCCCCTGTGACCTTGAATGAAGGTCAAGGTCATTTCTTTGAACAAACTTGGTAGCCCTTTATCCCAGCATGCCACAGGCCCAATATCAGGTCTCTGGGCCTTTTGGTTATTCAGAAGAAGTTGTTTAAAGATTATGACCGTTTTGGTCCCTGTGACCTTGAATGAAAGTCAAGATCATTTCTTTGAACAAACTTGGTAGACCTTTATCCCAGCATGCCACAGGCCCAATATCAGGTCTCTGGGCCTTTTGGTTATTCAGAAGAAGTCGTTTAAAGATTATGACCGTTTTGGCCTCTGTGACCTTGAATGAAAGTCAAGGTCATTTCTTTGAACAAACTTGGTAGCCCTTTATCCCAGCATGCCACAGGCCCAATATTAGGTATCTGGGCCTTTTGGTTATTCAGAAGAAGTCGTTTAAAGATTATGACCGTTTTGGCCCCAGTGACCTTGAATGAAAGTCAAGGTCATTCCTTGAACAAACTTGGTAGCCCTTTATCCCAGCATGCCACAGGCCCAATATAAGATCTCTGGGCCTTTTGGTTATTCAGAAGAAAATGTTTAAAGATAATGACTGTTTTGGCCCCAGTGACCTTGAATGAAAGTCAAGGTCATTTCTTTGAACAAACTTGGTAGCCCTTTATCCCAGCATGCCACAGGCCCAATATCAGGTCTCTGGGCCTTTTGGTTATTCAGAAGTTGTTTAAAGATTATGACCGTTTTGGCCCCTGTGACCTTGAATGAAGGTCAAGGTCATTTGTTTGAACAAACTTGGTAGCCCTTTATCCCAGCATGCCACAGGCCCAATATTAGGTCTCTGGGCCTTTTGGTTATTCAGAAGAAGTCGTTTAAAAATTATGACCGTTTTGTCCCCTGTGACCTTGAATGAAGGTCAAGGTCATTTCTTTGAACAAACTTGGTAGCCCTTTATCTCAGCATAACACAGGACCAATATCAGGGCTCTGGGCCTTTTGGTTATTCAGAAGAAGTTGTTTAAAAAGATTTTGACCTTTTCGGCCCCTGTGACATTGAATGAAGGTCAAGGTCATTTCTTTGAACAAACTTGGTAGCCCTTTATCCCAGCATGCCACAGGCCCAATGTCAGGTCTCTGGGCCTTTTGGTTATTCATAAGAAGTCGTTCAAAGATTTTGACCTTTTTGGCCTCTGTGACCTTGAATGAAGGTCAAGGTCATTTGTTTGAACAAACTTGGTAGCCCTTTATCCCAGCATGCCACAGGCCCAATATTAGGTCTCTGGGCCTTTTGGTTATTCAGAAGAAGTCGTTCAAAGATTTTGACCTTTTTGGCCCCTGTGACCTTGAATGAAGGTCAAGGTCATTTGTTTGAACAAACTTGGTAGCCCTTTATCCCAGCATGCCACAGGCCCAATATTAGGTCTCTGGGCCTTTTGGTTATTCAGAAGAAGTCGTTTAAAAATTATGAGCGTTTTGTCCCCTGTGACCTTGAATGAAGGTCAAGGTCATTTCTTTGAACAAACTTGGTAGCCCTTAATCTCAGCATAACACAGGACCAATATCAGGTCTCTGGGCCTTTTGGTTATTCAGAAGAAGTTGTTTAAAAAGATTTTGACCTTTTCGGCCCCTGTGACCTTGAATGAAGGTCAAGGTCATCGATATGAGGAAACTTTGTAGCACTCTATCCCAGGTGCCTACTGGCCAAATATCATTACCCTAGACCTTTTGGTTACTGAGAAGAAGATTGTTTAAGGTTTTTACATATTTGACCCCTGTGACCTTGAAAACAGGTCAAGGTCATTGAAATGAGGAAACTTTGTAGCACTCAATCCCAGGTGCCTACTGGCCAAATATCAGCACCTAGAGCCTTTTGGTTACTAAGAAGAAGATTGTTAAAGGAAAAGTTTACGGACGGCGGACGGCGGACGGCGGACGACGACGGACAAAGCATGATGGCAATAGGTCATCTTGACCCTTCGGGTCAGATGACCTAAAAAGGAAAAAAGTTCTGAGGGGAAACTACCCATAAACGGTAGTAAAAAAGGCCTAGATTGACTCCTGTTAATAAAGTCAAGCATATCAATACTGGAACTCATGGCAAGTTGACAACTGGGACAAGGGTGACCTAATTATAATGGTATCACGAATACAGCCCAGAATCAAAATTAAGAACTTTACATTTATCAAATTTCTAGAATACATGTATTCTGAAATTTGCAGGCAAATATGAAGAATTTTAGTTCTATCAAGTTTCTAGTTAGAATTTGACTGAGACAAATTACAAAACTTTTCAGAATAAGAAGTTCCAGAATTTTGTAGAATCAAACAGAATTCAGAATTTTATTACAGGTCTCTGAACTAAACACACTTGTTTGGAAATTATCAGTGAAGATATCACTTCCTCATAGAAATGAATAATAACAAGCAAATTGAGTATTGCTCAAGCAATACATGTCCCCTACCGGCCCCCACAAGCGATAAAGATGCAATGATTTATTAAACAAATAACAGTGACTTGGCATGTAGATATCGCTATGATGTATCTGTATACTACATTTCAGTTTAATATGTGCACATGTTGCAAAGATAATGCACGGAAACTGAATTATCAGTCCAAGGGTTGTAATGTAACTGAAAGAAATCATTCAACCTTAACCAAATTAGAACTTGACCTAGATATCCCCATGATGTATCTGTATACCAAATTGAAGTTCAATATGTGCATACCATGCAGAGATAATGCACGGAAACTGAATCATCAGAATTTAAGTCAAAAGGTCTTCAATTAACTCTGTACAAAAATCGTTCAACCTTAACCAAATTTCGGTTCAATATGTATTACACTCGTTGCAGAGTTAATGGTCGGAAACCCCAAAAAGGTGACAGACAGACAGACAGACAAATGACAGGTAAATTAATACTCCCCTCCAGCTTTGCTGGTAGGAGACTAATAATAATATACAACATTTGATATAGCGCCCTATCTAGCTAACATAAGCCACTCTAAAGCACTTTACAGTACATAGATATACAATTCTTATATAATCAATACAATAAACACAGAGTTCTATCATTTACAATTCTGAGGAGTTCGCAGGAGCTGCCTTATCAGGTGCTTCCTTCTAGTCCTTCACCACCTGGCTAATATCTCCTTATGCGTGTGTATGCATGGGTGCGTGCTGTAGATGAATTAATGTGTTCTGTTTGTAGTGAGACCACGTTTTCAACAGCGTCTTTTATAGTGCCACCTCACTTGAATGCTACAGCACAGATATCGCAACACCCATCCCAGTTCATTTTATACTCCACCTGGGTTGTTGGAGTTGTGTGGGCAGGAGAGAAAAAACTTTCTCTGAATTATCAATGTGTACAACGATTTTGGGGATCAAACCCCGGCCATCTGCATGGAAGGCCGGGGTGTTAACCACTCGACCAATCTTCCAATAATTCATTCACCAACATTAGATGTTGGATGCAACTTGCCATATGTTTTTATGTTTTACAAATCTCTCTGAAATAAACGCTGGTCATACGAACCTCTTTGTAATAAACACTGGTCATATGAACCTCTCTGTAATAAACACTGGTCGTATGAACCTCTCTGTAATAAACACTGGTCATACGAACCTCTCTGTAATAAACACTGGTCGTATGAACCTCTCTGTAATAAACGCTGGTCATACAAACCTCTCTGTAATAAACACTGGTCATAAGAACCTCTCTGTAATAAACACTGGTCATACAAACCTCTCTGTAATAAACACTGGTCATACGAACCTCTCTGTAATAAACACTGGTCGTATGAACCTCTCTGTAATAAACGCTGGTCATAAGAACCTCTATGTAATAAACACTGGTCGTATGAACCTCTCTGTAATAAACGCTGGTCATAAGAACCTCTCTGTAATAAACACTGGTCGTATGAACAACACTGGTCGTATGAACCTCTCTGTAATAAACACGGGTCATACAAACCTCTCTGTAATAAACACTGGTCATAAGAACCTCTCTGTAATAAAGGCTGGTCATACGAACCTCTCTGTAATAAACACTGGTCGTATGAACCTCTCTGTAATAAACACTGGTCATACAAACCTCTCTGTAAAAAAGGCTGGTCATACGAACCTCTTTGTAATAAACACTGGTCATACGAACCTCTCTGTAATAAACACTGGTCATACAAACCTCCCTGTAATAAACACTGGTCATACGAACCTCTATGTAATAAACACTGGTCATACGAACCTCTCTGTAATAAACACTGGTCATACGAACCTCTATGTAATAAACACTGGTCATACGAACCTCTCTGTAATAAACACTGGTCATACGAACCTCTCTGTAATAAACACTGGTCATACGAACCTCTCTGTAATAAACACTGGTCGTACGAACCTCTCTGTAATAAACACTGGTCATACGAACCTCTCTGTAATAAACACTGGTCGTATGAACCTCTCTGTAATAAACACTGGTCATATGAACCTCTCTGTAATAAACACTGGTCATACGAACCTCTCTGTAATAAACACTGGTCATACGAACCTCTCTGTAATAAACACTGGTCATACGAACCTCTCTGTAATAAACACTGGTCGTATGAACCTCTCTGTAATAAACACTGGTCATACAAACCTCTCTGTAATAAACACTGATCATACGAACCTCTCTGTAATAAACGCTGGTCATACAAACCTCTCTGTAATAAACACTGGTCATACAAACCTCTCTGTAATAAACACTGGTCGTATGAACCTCTCTGTAATAAACACTGGTCATTCGAACCTCTCTGTAATAAACACTGGTCATTCAAACCACTCTGTAATAAACACTGGTCGTATGAACCTCTCTGTAATAAACACTGGTCGTATGAACCTCTCTGTAATAAACACTGGTCGTATGAACCTCTTTGTAATAAACACTGGTCATACGAACCTCTCTGTAATAAACACTGGTCATACAAACCTCTCTGTAATAAACACTGGTCATACAAACCTCTCTGTAATAAACGCTGGTCATACGAAACTCTCTGTAATAACAAGAGGCCCAATGGGCCTGCATCGCTCACCTGGTATCAATCTCTGACTTATATTATAGTGTAACCCTAAAGTCCCCTAAAATCTTTTAATGTAAGACATTTAGAAGAACATCTTAAGATTTAAACATATTTTACCCCTGTGACCTTATAAGACAACATCATTTTCATTTTCAAATTTTGTTTGGCTTCATCCCAGGACGCTACCAGCCAAATATCATGTCTCTAGGCAAATTAAGATCAAGGTCATTTCTTTTTGCAAACTTTGTCAGGCTTCATCCAAGAAACTTTTCAGCCAAATGTCATGCTTCTAGGGCTTTTGGTACTTCAGAAGAAGTCGTTTGAATGTTTTAACAGATTTGACCCCTGTGACCTTGAATATAGGTCAAGGTCATTTCTTTTTGCAAACTTTATCCGGCTTCATCCAAGGAACCTTTCAGCCAAATATCATGCTTCTAGGGCTTTTTGTATTTCAGAAGAAGTCGTTTGCAGGTTTTAACAGATTTGACTCCTGTGACCTTGAATATAGGTCAAGGTCATTTCTGATCACAAACTTTTTCAGGCTTCATCCAAGGAACCTTTCAGCCAAATATCATGCTTCTAGGGCTTTTGGTATTTCAGAAGAAGTCGTTCAAAGGTTTTAACAGATTTGACCCCTGTGACCTTGAATATAGGTCAAGGTCATTTCTTTTCGCAAACTTTGTCCGGCTTCATTCAAGGAACCTTTCAGCCAAATATCATGCTTCTAGGGCTTTCGGTATTTCAGAAGAAGTCGTTTAAAGGTTTTAACAGATTTGACCCCTGTGACCTTGAATATAGGTCAAGGTCTTTTCTTTTCGCAAACTTTGTCCGGCTTCCTCCAAGGAACCTTTCAACCAAATATCATGCTTCTAGGGCTTTTGGTATTTCAGAAGAAGTCGTTTGCAGGTTTTAACAGATTTGACCCCTGTGACCTTGAATATAGGTCAAGGTCATTTCTTTTCGCAAACTTTGTCCGGCTTCATCCAAGGAACCTTTCAGCCAAATATCATGCTTCTAGGGCTTTTGGTATTTCAGAAGAAGTCGTTTAAAGGTTTTAACAGATTTGACCCCTGTGACCTTGAATATAGGTCAAGGTCATTTCTTTTCGCAAACTTTGTCGGGCTTCATTCAAGGAACCTTTCAGCCAAATATCATGCTTCTATGGCTTTTGGTATTTCAGAAGAAGTCGTTTAAAGGTTTTAACAGATTTGACCCCTGTGACCTTGAATATAAGTCAAGGTCATTTCTTTTCGCAAACTTTGTCCGGCTTCATCCAAGAAACATTTCAGCCAAATGTTATGCTTCTAGGGGTTTTGGTATTTCAGAAGAAGTCGTTCAAAGGTTTTAACAGATTTGACTCCTGTGACCTTGAATATAGGTCAAGGTCATTTCTTTTCGCAAACTTTGTCGGGCTTCATCCAAGGGACATTTCAGCAAAATATCATGTTTCTAGGGCTTTTGGTATTTCAGAAGAAGTCGTTTAAAGGTTAAAATAGATTTAACCTCACGGTGACCTTGAATATAGGTCAAGGTCATTTCTTTTCGCAAACTTTATTTGGCTTCATCTAAGGAAGCTACTGGTCAAATATGACGTCTCTATGCCTGACGGTATTTTAGAAGAAGTTGTTTGAAGGTTTCGACATTTTTGACCCCTGTGACCTTGAAATTAGGTCAAAGTGATTTTTTTTCGCAAACTTTGTTCAGCTCCTTCCAAGAAATCTACCAGCCAAATTTCATATCACTGGGCCTTTCAGTATTTTAGAAGAAGTCGTTTAAAGGAAAAAGTTGACGGACGCAGGACGGACGGACGGACGGACGGACGGACGGACGGACGGACGGACGGACGGACGGACGGACGGACGGACGGACGGACGGACGGACGGACGGACGACGGACGCTGCACCATCACATAAGCTCATTTGGCCCTTCGGGCCAGGTGAGCTAAAAACACTGGTCGTATGAACCTCTCTGTAAAAAACACTGGTCATACGAACCACTCTGTAACAAACGCTGGTCATACGAACCTCTTTTACTCTTTGTTTGAGAATAACCTCATTGTGTTTACTGTTGGCAGTGAGGGCCAACTTCTTGTTGGTAGCCATCTGATCTGCTTTCGTGTCAGCTGAAAAAAAAATATAATATGTTAATCTCTGGATGCCTTTTGTCTATAAATCAGTTTATAACATATTTATTACATATGGAAATTCATAGTCACTCAATGGTGAGAATTCATATGTTCAACAGGCATTTCACTTATAACAGAATGTATACTACCAAAAATTAGGGAAGTATCCAGAAACATAAAAATTTCTTGAATAAACATTTTCGACAAATGAATGTGAACGGTCTAATCATTAGTAACGGTGACCTAATGCTTGCACTCCATCATCCTAAATAATTTTGTACAAAAACTGAAGGATACAGAGGTAGACACCTATAAGTGACGGAGATCTCCCTAATTACAGGTTACAGAGGGTGATACCTATGAGTGAGGGAGATCTCCCTAATTACAGGTTACAGTGGGTGACACCTATTAAGTGAGGGAGATCTCCCTAATTACAGGTTACAGTGGGTGACACCTATAAGTGAGGGAGATCTCCCTAATTAGAGGTTACAGAGGGTGACACCTTTGAGTGAGGGAGATCTCCCTAATTACAGGTTACAGAGGGTGACACCTTTGAGTGGAGGAGATCTCCCTAATTAGACGTTACAGAGGGTGACACCTTTGAGTGAGGGAGATCTCCCTAATTAGACGTTACAGAGGGTGACACCTTTGAGTGAGGGAGATCTCCCTAATTACAGGTTACAGAGGGTGACACCTTTGAGTGGAGGAGATCTCCCTAATTACAGGTTACAGAGGGTGATACCTTTGAGTGAGGGAGATCTCCCTAATTACAGGTTACAGAGGGTGATACCTTTGAGTGGAGGAGATCTCCCTAATTACAGGTTACAGAGGGTGACACCTTTGAGTGGAGGAGATCTCCCTAATTACAGGTTACAGAGGGTGATACCTTTGAGTGGAGGAGATCTCCCTAATTACAGGTTACAGAGGGTGACACCTTTGAGTGGAGGAGATCTCCCTAATTACAGGTTACAGAGGATGATACCTTTGAGTGGAGGAGATCTCCCTATTTACAGGTTACAGAGGGTGCCACCTTTGAGTGGAGGAGATCTTTCTCATTGTAAGTAACAGGGGTTAACATGTTTGGTCTAAGGGAAATAACTCTTGCCAGAATTGTTTTTTTTTCAGTCAATGAATAAATTCTGACAAGTCTTGATCAGTGAATGCCCTAACTGTTGAAAGATGTATTTGACCAGTTCAAGAAAATTAATCAGAAATGATTTTCCTTGCACAGCAAATACAACTTATTCCCATCACAGCACTCCGAGACATGGAGTTCTCTTTGCCTTACTTTGCTATTGACTTCCTTATTAAAGGCCCAATATACGTAACTTTTGGCAAAACTTAAAGCGAAAATCAAGCCTAATAACTTTTTATATTTATAGATTTAGTAAAGATTAATTGATATCAGCAATATTCAAGATGAATTCTTACGTGGTTACCGGTACAGCGGCAGTTGAAACTCTGTATTTGTAAACACGTGTCCATTTTGATCTGTCTTCTAACTTCGGCTTGTTGTTGAAGTGGGCCCCACCTGAATTATTTTTAGTTCTTTGGATTTTTCTGTCAAGATTTTCTTGTTAGTTACCACTAGGGTTTACTTCGTTTTAGGCTTATTTTTGCATGGTTATCAACTGGATTTTTTTTCAGAATTTTTCAGAATCACGAAAAATTTCCTGAAATTACGTATAGTGGGCCTTTAAAGTGATGAATACAATATAGGAATGTAAAAAAAAAGGAAAAAACACAAGCCTTAAAGACTGCCCTGACCAGGAATCAAACCCTGGTCTCCAGTGTTGTTCTCACCAGCTGCGTGACAGCAACCATATAAATGCTATGTGCAAACCAAATCATTTAGAAATATGGTTATTCTGATAGACTGCATACTCATTGTGAAAGTTGTGTAACTGAAAAAAAAAAGCTGCGTGACAGCAACCATATAAATGCTATGTGCAAACCAAATCATTTAGAAATATGGTTATTCTGATAGACTGCATACTCATTGTGAAAGTTGTGTAACTGAAAAAAACAACCTGACACAAACATATGTAAAAAATTACATTTCTAAAATTTGTTGATGAGGTGCCGTCGTCAGAGCAGGAAACTTTCTTACATCAAATACAGTACTTGTCATTGCTCTACAAAATACTGGGAGTTTTGATAAATGATTATGCCAACAAATCTGAGGGTGTCAAAATGTACCCCAGCCAAATCAGTTTGATGAGTTGTGATTTATTTTACGACCTGCTAATCAGTATCTGGTAAGTATAGGTTATACACTGACCTCAGATTCATTGTACTGTGATCCCATAGCCAAGATATCAATGTTTATACATTGACTTTAGAAAGTGTAAATAGTGTGACTGATAACTATATATATCCAGGCATAGATATCAATGTTTACATGGATCGGTTTTATAAATAGATGTTACTTCATCTGGCATGATTGAATCTACCTATAGGAATAGGGACTGCTACATAAATGCTATACATTAACACCATTTAACAGGAGAGTCTGAGACACAGACCTAATAATATAAACTTTATATGTATTTTACAACATATATTAATCACTCTTGTTGGCCCGGACGTTAGTGTGTGAGGGGTATTATAATATTGTGGGAGTAACCAGAGAAAACCCTAGTGGTCGAGCTGGTGACCTCTTCACGTTCAGTCGGGGAATCAAACCACCAGTTTTATACCACTGAACTATATTACCACTGTAGAGATAGATATAAGTCGATCCCAGCAAAAATGTGCACCCATGGTTTCAGTGTGCACATGTACACTAAACAGTGCTGGGGGGTGTCACATGATCAATGTGGACTTATATTTCACTACTTTAAAAAAAATCTGGTCACAGACAGCAGAAATGTCACCTGCGCCGAGTGACACATACCCCCTAGATACACCAGGATTACCTTGGCCGCCTTGGTTAAAGGCAAGTGGGCTATATTTCACTGCATTCCCCGACTACCCTGGGGTATAGCCTTATTGATTGTCTATTAGCCTATAATCCTAACTTTTTAAGGTAATTTTCAAAGAAACACTACCGGTAATAAAGTCAAGAAACTAAAGGAATTTATAGTATTTGACTTTGGTAGTGTTTTATTTCTCTAGTATTCCAGTACATACTAGTTCCCTCTCCGAGAATTCCATCATCAAACTTGGCCTGGGGAGTCCTGTGTACCGTCAGTGTTTTTCCTGGGTATTTTGGGAAAAATTCAAATTGGGAAAAAAAAGTAGCGCGAACAGGTAATAAATTGTGAAAAAGTTAAATCCAACCACACTCATTAAATGTTCCATGCTAACCGATTTTACAGTGCACAGTGTATCATTTAGCTTTATGATATGGTAAACAATGAAAACAAAGAGCTGTGAGTTACATGGTGAGTCTGAGTGACAGACTCACTCACTCACTGATATTTCTTTTAATGATTTTTATTCATTAATAACATCACGTGCCTGTCCTTTTTTCCCGGATTTTGAAAAGTCATATTAATTGGGAATTTTTTAGTTGACTTTGGGAAAAAATAACACTAAAACGCATTGGGAATGGGGTCGTTTGGCGTACCCAGTTATATAGGCAGGAAAAACAATGACCGTGCAATATCAGTACATTTAGAGAGGTTCAGGAATGTAAATACGAAATTGTCATAGAGCTGTTATCTCACTTATCTGGCTCTGTCACATGTACTAGTGAGGCCAGAACTTGTGCCACAGCTCATGTAGGCCTAAGCACAGTTGCTTGAGTTTCTGTCAGTAAATAATAAATATATATATGTGTGAAATGAGCCTCCCATTACAGTTGAGTACATTCTGTACTGGGCCACCGCTCCGTATATATAAACATTTTTTTATATACTGACAGACACTCAAGCACCTGTTGCTTAAGCTTATATAATTATCGTACACATGATGTGCATTGATTATAATTTAGGTTGCCTTAATACAAGCGTAAGCGGTAGGAAATTTCCCTTTAGGTCAGCAGTAAGAGCATGCGCTTGAGGCTAGAGAGCCTTAGGGTCGCGAGTTCGAGCCCCAGCGACCACACTAAGCTAATTAGGCCTAAATATATCTTTAACTAAAAAATATCACTTTTCCTCGTCCTTTTAACTTGTTTCACATAACTTTATACTGTTGACTGTGGTAGAAATCTTAGTTTACACTGAATCCATCATTTACATTTCCAGGGATGGAGAGAGCGTATACGTATAGGTGATCGTATATACGTAACCGTAAATCTGTGGATATCGTGAGGATATAGCTATAGGTAGACTATAACCTACGCCGTATAATAAGATATTCCGGGAAGTTCCAGAGTAAGGCCGTTTTGATTTTGATTTTTGACAGTACAATGTATATCTAATGTAAAGAAAAGCTTTCACCAATCATTAGAAAGTCCTAGCTATAGATATTCCATTAGGTAACAGGTCGTTTCGCCCTAAATCGCGTTCGCCCTAAGAGTCGTTTCGCCCGAAGTCCCGTTCGCCCTAGGTTGTTTCGCCCTAGTTTTTCCCAATCGGGTGATATTTTTACAAAATAATTTACATGTTATAAGACATACCACTATCATATATCTCTTGAATAACGATTTTAAGCTAATTAACTAGGTCTATGTACCAGAAAAATCGTGGACAAAGCTGTTTATTTATAGGCCTATCACGGAGTCGACGACGGATATATAAGCTAGTTTCAAGTCTGTACTGTCACATCTTCGCTAGCCAAGGGTTACGATCCGCACACTCATCTTCACCCTTGGCATATATAGACCACATTTCGTAAATCCCGCGACGAGAATTTTCATTGGATGCAGCTAGGTCTGGCTGCGTCCAATCAGAGTGCACCTTACATTTGATCACGCGCTCTTATGGGACAGAAAAAAATTGTAAACAAGGTGCACGTGCAGTGTCGACTGTGTCATGGATCTTTACCAGTAAAACAGAGAAGAACAATCTTCACCGAGACATTTACGGTAAGGATTCAGTGCGTGGATCGCCGTTTCCTGATGCTGTCTAATTTGATCAAGCTTGAATTTTTCACAGACCAACCGAATGAGATGTTTTTCCATGTTTACATTCATTGCTGAAGCTGTTTTGTTATACGCATTTTGATTGGTCGGTGATTACGTGATTCAAAAGGACACAACGCACACCGACCGCTAGGTGGCAGACCCGGGAGCTTTCAATTTTGCCATGATATATTCCAGGGGTGTAGATTACATAGGTGATCGTAACCCCTGGATATCGAGGATGGTACTGTCATGAACTAAAGTAAGCTTAAAGAACGATTTTTAAGCAAAACATATATATAGGCCTATGAAATAGTCATGCTGAGCAGCTTGTAACACGATTAAATATTCACAGGTTAACATGAAAAATGACATAAGGTAGATAATTATTATGAAAACACCAAACAAAAAAACAAAATTTCGCTCTAACATTTCACTTTTAGGGCGAAACAACCTAACGTTAGGGCGAACTGAATTTAGTGCGAAACGACCCGGATTCATGCATCACGTTTGCAATGCATTTATAAGCGAAATCAAATGTCGCTGTTGAGTTTCATCCGAGAACGGTCTTAACACCTTACCTGTTTGATAATATTAATAAAAATAGCATTGATTCCTCCCTGGGTTCGTCACTTGTCACTAAGCCTAACGAAGTCGGACATATTGCTAACCTCTGACCTCTGATCATGAGGTCAAAGGTTAATAAACAAAAAAAAATGTATGCAAATAAATTACAAGATTTTTTAACAAAACATTAACACTTCAGTACTGATGCATTTTTCTGAAGAAAAATCTGTTATTAGGAACGGCGTTGTCGGTTTCAAACGTATCTTCTTCATATATCATATTTAGGCCTAACAGAAGGGAAATGTTACGGCGTCTTCAGCGCCCCCTACCGATTCCGGCCATTTTGGATACTGCGGCGGTAGGTTTGTTGATAGATAGTCAATCGACTAACATCACGCTAATGGATCTACCTTTAATGCTTTCTATGTCGTTTTTCTGTTCTATTAATAATTTTTAATCCACATTACCTGAAATTAAATTTATTTTTGGTTCACAACGTAACGAAATTCGTAAGTAAAGCTGAACTTTCTCCTGTGTTTTGATTATAATACGAGATGTGCATTTCACCCATTGTATGTTCTCGTGTTTAAAGTATCGTGTTCATGTCTCTAGGGTCTCCTCTTGCAGTTTAAAAGATAACATGTTCCGTTGTCTGATTTAGGAGTCATTAAGAAACAAATTTACATAAATTGAGCAATATCCGAACCGTCGTTTTGAAATTGGGAATCAAATCAAGGGGAGATAATGCTGAAAACGGTGCCCCTTCGCGATTCAAATGTGGTTAAATATTAAATTTGCACCCAACATAATATATAAGCATGGACATTATATAGGTTGTAATAGAATAAATAAAGAACTCATGTTATTAAGTAACTCTGAAGCGTGTACACCTCGTTTCTTTGATATTCAGGTTTGTTTACAAAATTTGGTCTTTGTTTTTCAGATCCTGAAGATTTTCTTCAAATCAACACATGAAATTGAATTTGCTTATTGCGTACCATTTTCGTTGTAAAACGAACTAACTGCGTTGAACATTGAGGTTTCCTCGTTTTTATATTTGAATGTTAATTTTGCGACATGGCAACTGCCAAAGTTGATCAAAACTCGAGTAATCATCACTCTATTCCGATGGATGGGATGAAATCTGGCAACAATGATGGTAATAGGTAAGTTACATGGCAAACCGTGCAGTGTACTATAAATTTAGAAAATTAGGTCTGTCATTCCATATGTACTGCACTGTCACTGCCCCAGAGCTCCCCCCTTCCCAAATAAAATAACAATTGACTGGCAAATTATCCCATAATAAAAAAAGTGATAAAAATAGCCCAAATATCACTTCAAGTTAATGAATGCAAAATTCTATGAGTTGAGGATGCACATGTAAATTTATCACTGCACTTGATCATGTTAGAATGGTTGAGGACGTAGTGAGGTAACTACGTACCTACGTAACGGGTTGGGTTGCGCATGCGCTACCTGCTGGACGTCTTTTCTGTTTCCTGCTCGGTAAAGTATCTAACTTACTAAATTCACGCTTTCTATCTTACATTTTATCTCCACACCTCGCCATTATAAATATTCCATCTCCATCGATCCTATTTCATCTACCCATATTCCAACGTTTCCTATCTAAGCTATTCCATAACTTTTCTCTTCTGTCTCTCACCTCCTCGTATTTCCCGCCATCTTGCTTAGGTATCCTATCAACATCCGGTTTACCACCGCGACTCCAACAAACAGGTAAGACCATGAAAATCACATTCACCATACTCACCACAGCTCTTCTCATACTCTGGTTAGTTAGCAAAGCGACACAACTTCACACAAACAAATTCCACACAAACACACCTTCGTCACGACCAGATACACACGTAACGCTAGCAATATGCCCGACACTTACCACTAGACTCAAACACAAAACAATCAGACCCAGCTGCAATTACTTGTTCATTCTCCTACTCTCCATATCTGCAGACACTGAAACAAACCCCGGTCCAAGGGCTCCCAAGTACCCCTGTGGGTCGTGTGGGAAGGCAGTCTCGTGGAAATCCAGCGCAATATGCTGTGATACATGCAATACCTGGTTCCACGTAGACTGTCAGGGAATGAATAAGTCATTCCTAAAGTACTACACACCCGCGGACGTGTCTTGGGAGTGTCTGAACTGTGGTATGCCCAACTTCTCATCAACACTTTTCGACAACAACATAACAAACACATCCAACAGATTCTCAAACCTCAGCACCATATCTGACGACCCCACCAGTCCAGGACTACCCACAGCATCATCATCCCCGATAAAAACCCAAAATAACAGTACACCCACCAACAAATTCACAACTCCAATCAGAATAGCCACAATAAATTTCCAATCTATATCAAACAAAAAACATGACCTAGACGAACTCATACATACACTCAAACCGGACATAATCATTGGAACAGAAACATGGCTGAACAACTCCATATCCTCCCATGAATACTTCCCAGCCACTCAGTACAATGTATACAGAAAAGATCGCAACCCAAACAAACGAGGACAGAGCCACGGTGGTGTGCTCCTTGCCATCACAAATAAGTACATATCACAACAATTACCAGACCTGGAAACAGACAATGAATCCATATGGGCAAGCATCACAATGTCAAACTCGCACAAACTAACAATAGGTTCATATTACAGACCACCTACAGACAAAGGCAATTCACTCCAACAATTAGAAATTTCAATGCACAGACTCAACGCTAACAACAACAACAACACAATCACATACATCGGTGGAGATTTTAATCTTCCACACATAGACTGGCAGACAAATCAAACCATCGCAGGCAAACCAGACCAAATCCAACACCAGCACTTACTTGACATCATAGCTGATTACTCACTTACCCAAACCACAAGCAATCCAACTCAGGGTGACCACATACTTGACCTAGGACTTACCAACAGACCAGCTATAGTTAACAAGACTGAAACAGCACCTCCCATTGGTAAAGCAGACCACGACATAGTTTTCACACAAATAGATGTAAGACTGAAAAGAGCACGCAAACAACCACGACACGTATACACCTATCACAAAGCCAATTGGGACAATATAAAAGAAGACCTCACCAAACTAGACAGTACACTCGACGAACTGACCGACAAAACAGCAAACAACATGTGGAACACGTTCAAATTAACACTCATTGAATCTGTAAACAAAAACATACCCCAAAAACTCCTGACCTATAAACATCGACTCCCATGGATGACACATTCCCTCCTTTGCCTCATAAAACAATCCAAACGCCTACACTCCAAAAGTCGCACTAACCATCAACTCACTCAAAAATACAAAGCAAAAAAAGCTGAAGTACAGAAACAATCACGCAACGCATACCTAAACTACATAGAAAAAATGATCAAAGACATACCCATAAATGAACCAGACTCCACGCACTCTAACAGAAAATACAATCCCAAAAAACTATTCTCATACATCAAAACCACAAGAAAAGAAAACACAGACATCTCATCCCTTCGTAAAGATGGACACCTCATCACAGACCCAACTTTAAAAGCAAACATCCTCAACCAAGAATTCCAAGCTGCCTTCACAACGGAACAGAACAACGACATACCCGACAAAGGACCATCACCACACCCAAATATGCCACAAATTCACATTACATCCAATGGAATCGCAAAATTACTCGGAAACATAAACCCACACAAAGCAACAGGACCTGACCAAATACACGGAAGAATCCTAAAAGAACTCAAAGACACCATAGCACCCCTACTCACAAAAATATTCAACACATCACTCCGCACAGGGACACTACCACACGATTGGAAACATGCCAACGTAAACCCCATTTACAAGAAAGGAGACAAACACAACCCCACAAACTACCGCCCAATCTCACTCACCTGCATCACATGCAAAATCATGGAACACATCATCACAAGCGCCACAATGAAACACCTAGAAGACAACAACATACTTTACAACCTCCAACATGGCTTCCGCTCCTCTAGATCATGCGAAACACAACTCGCCACATTCATCCACGACCTAACACACAACCACAATACAAATAAACAGACAGACATAGTGATAATGGACTTTGCCAAAGCATTTGACAAAGTCCCACACAAACGCCTTCAATACAAACTCAAACACTATGGGATAACAGGGAACACACTCACATGGATTACAGACTTCCTCACACACCGCACCCAAACAGTAGTACTTGAAGGGAAACAATCAAACAAAATTCAAGTAACATCAGGAGTACCTCAAGGAACCTGTTTGGGCCCAATACTCTTTCTCATATACATCAACGACCTACCAGACTACATAAAACATAGCACCCTCAGACTCTTTGCTGACGACAGCATAATCTATAAAACAATCCACAACAAAGACGACGCACACAAACTACAACAAGACATAGACGCAGCAGGACAGTGGGAAAAGGACTGGCTCATGACATTTCATCCAAACAAATGTAACATCATATCCACTACAAACAAACGCACTAAAACAATATATAACTACAAACTGCATAACCACACACTGCAACAAGTCGACGCCACCAAATACCTAGGACTTACACTACAAAAAAATCTCAAATGGGACACACACATCAACAACATCACCGCAAACGCGAACAGATCACTAGGCTTCCTTAAACGTAACCTTAAAATAAACTCACAAAATATAAAAGAACACGCATACAAAGCCCTAGTGAGACCCAAACTAGAATACTGCTCTTCCATATGGGACCCGCACAACACAAACCATATCAACCAGCTAGAGAAAATACAACGCAGAGCAGCACGATACGTACAAAACAGATACCACAACACCAGCTCAGTACAAGACATGATGGACAAACTAAACTGGCCCACACTCCAGACACGCAGACTCAACACTAGACTAATTTTACTATATAAAATTATCCACCATCATGTCGCAATAGACGCAAACACAATCTTACACCCAGCAGACCCTAGGACAAGACAAACACACCCATACACATATAGACACCTATCTGCCACCAAGGACACATACAAATACTCCTTCTTCCCACACACAATAACACAATGGAACCTCCTCCCGGTGGCAGCAGTACAATGCCCTACACTAGAGATCTTCAAGGCACATATACACAACGCAGCCCTTGTCGATCTCAAACACACACCAACACCCTAAACCCACAAAGTTCTTTTATCTTATAGCTCAAAAATTAAAAATAAAAAAAAAACAGCACCGACCCCTCACTGTAAATAACAATTTCCTCACTCTTTTTAACAGCGGCCAGCAAAAACAACCCACATTACCCGTAAACATCATTTCTGATGGAGGGTGTACCCTAAAAGAAGAAGAAGAACTATTAGTGTTACATCAAGCAAACTTCATGGCTGATTTATCCAAGGCAGCGATCAATTTACAATTTATTTTCATGGGTCCTTTTTGTAAATATTGCCGAAAACTATTGGTCCCACAATAACTTAACTTGGAAGTATTTACAGAATTTCTACGAGTACTTTCATAATTTTTTGAGTACTGGACTCGGGACTCGCACATAGATTGATCGCTGCCAAGGTCGATGAATCTGAGGGTAAATAACATACATGTATGGTAGGTTATGGATCAGGACTTGGCGAGTCCTAATACTGTGGTTAAAAAGAATGATTGATTTGCAGATTCTTCGAGTAATCTGCTGTATGTATCTTGGGCTCAGTTTGGCTTAAATCAGATCCTTGTTCATGTTATGTGGTGATGAGTCTGAGTGCGGTTCAATGTTTCTTGGACGGCCATTGTTGCAGTCCGCGACGTTAGCCACTTCTATGCCCATGACTAGTAAATTTTGGTTCCGACTAGTGGCAAGTCCTTGAACTTCAATATATTATGTGTTAAGCCTCTAAAAAAACACTGCATTTTGCTTGTCCAAGCTAGTGCTTGAAAATGTTAAAATCACAGACTGTTGCTGATGGTACACTACACTACAATCGAGTTATAAGTCCTGTATTCATATAATTAAGATGGGACTTCTAGAAATTCTGGATATGCACTTTCAATTTATCATTGCGGGACCCATTGTTTTTAGCAATATGTACTAAAAGAGCCCACAAATACAAATCATAAATTGATCACTGCTACAGTAGTCGTGAATTCCAACATGTACTTTTATATGTTTTCAGTGACCAGGGATGGAAGAGTAAATTGAATCTTCCTCCAAAAGATACCCGTTTAAAGACTACTGTAAGTATAGACCAGGATAAATTACTTGAATTTCAATGATCAAATAATGGTAAATATCTGACATTTGAATCAATATTTGACTGGCACTAGTCTACTAATAGGTACAGGCCATGACATTTCTTTTTAGTCGTCGTGGTTTTACTGGGGAAAAAACTAAGGGCTTTATACATTTCTAAATTAATATATAGGGTTTTCCCTGACTCACAAAAATCATTCCTATACACGGCGGGCTAGTCGGCAAATGGAATTTGCTTGTTTTTGTTGTATAGAGTATAAAGTATAGAGGAGACTGGTAAATATCTGACATTTGAATCAATATTTGACTGGCACTAGTCTACTAATAGGTACAGGCCATGACATTTCTTTTTAGTCGGTCGTGGTTTTACTGAAAACAAAACTGAGGGCTTTATACATTTCTATATTAATATATAGGGTTTTTCCTGACTTACAAAAACCTGCATTTTGACCCCTGAAATTGTCAAGGACTCCCAAAATTGATGAAGTTTTACTATATATTATCTGAGATGGGAGTCTCAGGACTCCTAAATTGATTAAATTTTAGTGTCCCAGGGAAAACCCTGTCATAATTATATACGGTATTGATTTAATTTGATTATCCTGACAAAGCTAACAAATCAGCAAAGATGTGAAATATAGAGAAGGTTCCAATATCTAATCGGATCTTGTCTGTTGACACAGGATGTTACAAACACTAAAGGAAATGAGTTTGAGGACTTTTGTCTAAAAAGGGAACTCCTTATGGGTATATTTGAGAAGGGTTGGGAACAGCCATCACCCATTCAAGAAGCAAGCATCCCAATTGCCCTGACAGGGCGCGACATTCTAGCTCGAGCTAAGAACGGCACTGGAAAGACTGGTGCATACACCATCCCAATCATAGAGAGATGTGACCCCAGTCGCAACGAGGTACAAGGTATGTAATAGTCCGAGCATTATAAAAAGCTGGTGAAAAAAAAGACTTTATTAAGAGATCAAATTTTTCACATAACCCAAAAGGTAGCAAATATATCTTAATTTATCGATTGGGGTGTTGTAAAAAATCAAGTTTAGGACATTATTTAAGAGCTTTGACAGTACTGAATACCACAATGTATTTTTTGCTGTAAATTTTTAAATGCTGGTTCTTGCTGAAAATTCACACAGACCTGGCCAGATTTCTTGGTATTATTTAATTATTTCATATATATTTGCACATCCCCATTGATGATGAAAACACAATTCCAGTTCTGCTTCTGAAGGCATTGATGATTATATTTTCTGATAGATGGGGAAAATATTTAGTAATATTACTAAAGGAATAATCAAAATATTACACAACAATATGTATTTAAAGTCAAGTACATATTTTCCCAAAAAGGCAAAAAAACAAAATTGATAAAAGAGAGCATGCAAAATAGCTGTTTAGTAGTCTTGCAATCAAAATAGATACTGTAATTATGAACCTGTGGTTATTGATATAGCCGATGTTTTGTTTGTTGCAGCCCTTGTGATAGTCCCCACCCGAGAGTTGGCTCTACAGACCAGTCAGATATGTATTGAGATAAGTAAACACATTGGGTGTAAAGTGATGGTCACAACAGGAGGAACCAACCTAAAGGACGACATTATGAGATTATATGAACCTGGTAAGAAAAGAACTGTATCGTTTTATAAGTTCTCATTTAGTAATGTACAGTGCTGTTAGGGCTTGCTGACCTAGTGAAGAATATTGCTTTAGATTCTTGACTGGCACAAAACCTGGCAAACCACTGTCATACCAAAAGTTAATGTATGCTTTCATTGAATAATTGTACATTGTAAGGCCGCGGTGGCCAAGTGGTTAAGGTGTTCCGACATTCTGCCACTAGCCCTTCACCTCTGGGTTGCGAGTTTGAATCCCATGTGGGGCAGTTGCAAGGTACTGACTGTAAGTCGATGGTTTTACTCCGGGTACTCCGGCTTTCCTCCATCTCCAAAACCTGGCACTTTCTTAACTTACCCTGGCTGTTAATAGGACATAAAACAAAATTAATCAAACAGTGTAAGATTAGTTTTCATTTTATTCGGACTGATCAGCATAGCTTATTTGACCAAAGGTAAAAGTTCTTGTCCAGCAAGCTCGGGATATTTACCTGATGGAATGACCCAACGAGAACATTTATTTCTCAAGTAGACTGATTGCATCAAAATGCTTGTTTAGTTTCTTGTTTGCAGTTGAGGAAATCTGCTTAAAATTTGGTCTTTCAAATAATGATCAAAGTTGTATAATGTTTGAATGTGTCCGTGTATGTGTCTTGCTTATTTCAGAAACATCAACAATGATAAAAGTTTGATTATATATGTCTTTCACCTTTGTTTTCAGTCCACATTATCATAGCCACACCGGGCAGAATTTTAGACTTGATGAACAAACGATTAGTGAAGATTGGAAAATGTGGCATGCTGGTTCTAGATGAGGTTTGTTGCACATGATAGAAACTGATGGAAGATTTTTAGAAAAAAGAAACTGCTATGTTTTCGATTCAGTAATACACAAGTTTGGCCCTTAACTAAGCAGGGTAAGCAATCACAACAAGCTCATGATGCAGTGTTTAAGTTTATTCCTTGTGATGATGAATACCAAATTATCAGTTCTGCTTCTGAAAGCTTTGATGATTCACTATTCTGATGGCATTGGGAAAGAAACACAAATAGAGTTATTGTCACTTGTTGTAATTTGCTTGAAAAAAAATACTGTATAAGTAGAATTTTGTTTATTATTCTGAAAACCAAACTATTAAACTACAATTACTTGGTGGCATAACTATTAATGGACTGTTGGTGATTCCAGTGTAATCTGAAAAATATTCTGAATGAATTGATATTGCACGTCTATTAGTATCTAGTATAAGACTCTTTCATGACCAGAGCCCATTTGTTCAAAGGGTGATTAGCTTAATCACTATTTAACAACATTTTTTAAAATTGAATAATTCTGTCAATATACAAGTTACAATCTTTAAAATTTTGTATGTAAATTGACAATATATTAGGTATTTGATATCTGCAAAGTTGTAATTAAATCTATGGTTTCATTTTAAAGTTACAGGAGAATTAAGAATTGTGCTAATCATCTTTTGAAGAACTGGGCCCAGGGGTGTAAGATATGGAAATTTCGCTTGAGAGGTTTTCAAAATTGGTAAAACCTGAGGCTTTGTATATCTACATAGAAATATTATACGTCTATTATTATTTTGGATAAGTTAATTAATGATAACATAAAGCAAATGCAGGACTTGGCGAGTTCTAATACTGTAAGTAACTAAGCAGGGTAAGCAATCACATCAAGCTAATGATGCAGTGTTTAAGTTTATTCCTTGTGATGATGAATACCAAATTATCAGTTCTGCTTCTGAAAGCTTTGATGATTCACTATTCTGATGGCATTGGGAAAGAAACACAAATAGAGTTATTGTCACTTGTTGTAATTTGCTTGAAAAAAAATACTGTATAAGTAGAATTTTGTTTCTATAAGCTTATTCTGAAAACCAAACTATTAAACTACAATTACTTGGTGGCATAACTATTAATGGACTGTTGGTGATTCCAGTGTAATCTGAAAAATATTCTGAATGAATTGGTATTGCACGTCTATTAGTATCTAGTGTAAAACTCTTTCATGACCAGAGCCCAGTTGTTCAAAAGGTGATTAGCTTAATCACTATTTAACAACATTTTTTAGAATTGAATAATTCTGTCAATATAGAAGTTGCAATCTTTAAAATTTTGTATGCAAATTGACAAAGTTACAAGAGAATTAAAAATTATGCTAATCACTAATTAAGCTAATCATTTTTTGAACAACTCAGCCCAGGGGAATAAGAATATAGATATGGAAATTTCATTTGAGAGGTTTTCAAAATTGGTAAAACCTGAGGCTTTGTATATATACAGAGAAAAATTACACATCTTTTGTTATTTTGGATAAGTTAATCAATGATAACATAAAGCAAATTAAGAGTCTTCAGGTCAATAACAGTGTGCTGTATCTGTTCATAGGCTGACAAACTGCTGTCTCAGGATTTCAAGGGGATGTTGGACAATATTATTGGCCACCTACCCAACAACAGACAAATACTCCTGTACTCCGCTACCTTCCCTCTCAGCGTGGAGCAGTTCATGGTGGGTGTCTGAAATTAGAGCTGGGTACCACAAAATCAAACGTACCACGGTATACCACAGTATTTAGGCAAATACTGCGGTACGTACCACGGTATACCACCTTGATTGAATGTTTGAGCTAGCTAAAGGTCTCGGGCTGTTCCACAAGAGGCCTGTCATAAGTTTCATCGTGTTATCCTATAATATTGTTTGAGTGAAGCTATGTCTGTCCTAGTTGATCAGCAAACTTATAGGAAATTATTATTTAACCATATTGGAATTTCAATTGATCTATGTAACAAATTGATAAGTTGAATTTAATGGATATGAAAGTCTCTAAAAAACCGGTACAGGACTTAATGTACCACGGTATGTACCATCAAAACTGTATACCGGTAAAACCACCCAGCCCTATCTGAAATATATGGGAAATTGTATGATGGATAATCAACTTGACAGTTTTGCATGAGTCGATGCCAATGTTAAATGGATTGGAATTTATAAAACAAGTTAAGGACTATCAGGGTTTGCGCTGGGTATTTTATAAATGGGGTCCTTTTCTTAATAAATGTGGTCCTTCTGCATAGTTCAAATGGGAAACCTGAAAATTAATGGGGTCCTTTTCAGTTTCTATGCTTGAAAAAGATATAGGGACAGCTTCAAGGCAAACCCTGGACTATTCAATTAAAACACCTACCCCAACCCAGGACTCCAGGTTTTGTTTAGGGGTAGAATTTATTAAATAAAATACATAGAAGTAATAGGACCGACATCCAACCATGGATAGAAATGATTTAGTTTTGAGTCCTGGGGTAAGGTAGATATTTTAATGGAATAGCCCCAAGCAAATAAGTTTAATAGCGAGTTTAGTTAATTCCACTTCACATTGAAACAGGTGTATGATTATATTTTCACTACCGAGACAATCATGTGATGTCACAAAGACGTCATTTATTTATGACATGACCGTATGGCATATGCTATGAAATAAACTATATTAAATTCCTTATCAATATGCCCGATTATATTACTGGTAATAGCTGTAAAGAGGTTTCTCGTTTATGAAAGTTTTTTGCGACTAAATATTTCCCATATTGATGATGAATACCAATTATCAGTTCTGCTTCTGAAATTCTTGATGATGCTTGTTCTGATGATATGGGAGTATCAAGTTGATTTTGGCCATTTTGACGTTTTCATTTGTTTGATCTTGTCATTCAATTCATAATTTTGCCTTTTATTGTCTCTAATTTCTTAGTGAAGACCACTCTGTGTCGAAATTTATATATAATTGAAGGAGATTTCCGAAATTCAGGATAATGCCATAAATATACAGAATATAAATTGCAAATGTATCTGATCCAGTTGAATACTAAGACCAGTCTAGCAGGAATTTTGCAAAGGGCTTCTCATAATATCACAGTAATTAGGGCCTCTTCATACAATCACACCTACGTTGTATTCTCCTGAATTAACCTGTTCATAAGCATTTGTCCTTATCTAGACTCGGTAATGATTTTGGTACCTCATTAAGTTCTTTACACATTATATTGAATTTTCTTGCAAAATCTGAAAGAATAGATACCCCCATGAACCATATTTTCCCATATAAATGATGAATACCAAATATCAGTTCTGCTTCTGAAATTCTTGATGATTCTTGTTCTGATGATATGGGAAACAGTGATGTTAGTTCTCAATAAAACAAGGTCTGTGAGGTAATTGGGTTCTGGTTGTTTGGCTGTTCGCGGCACCTGTATGGATTAATAGTGTTCCCGTGATCCCTAGTAGATCCCTCAACTTCTAAGGGCAATTCCATAATGGTTTGGGGGAGGTACAATTGTCCCTGTATTGATATATCATAGATCATGGTGGTAGGGTTAAAACGAGATGTGCCTACCATTCCTTATATTCCTTAAATATTTGGGTGATGACATCTTTGAAGAAGGGCCCCCTCCCCTTCCCATATGGTTAATTCTTGAACAGCCCTTAACAAGTCTTGCTCAATATCTATTTCTTTTTATAACAACTCCCACATATGATGATGAACACACAATTTCAGTTCTGCTTCTGATAGTCTTGATGATTCTTGTTCTGAGAATGTGAGGAGATTTTAGTAGAAACTGCTGTCGCAGTGTTTGAAGTTATTTAACAATTACTTTTCAGTTCATTTACTTAACTGTTGCAAAGTCTGTCCGACTGAAATGTTGAAAACTAGCAGTCCTGCCGTGTTAGATTTCAATATTTTCAGAAATTTCAAGATTACCATCCAAAGTCATCAAGGACTCCAGTATTTCTTGTAGTTTATCTCTCAGAACAAAGGCCTGACAGAGAAATATTGGAATGTAGGTCATATATAACATATAAATATCAAATGCAAGTAATATCTATACATGTCTAGTTCTGGCAGAGATTTCAAATGTTTGATTTGTTTGAAATTTCCCTCGGATATCGCACAAAAAACATAATTTTTGTATCCCATTTAGCCTGATGAATACACCTATTTCAGTTCTGCTTCTGATCAGAATGATGATTTCTTGTTCTGACAAAATGGGAACAAAATCAGATTGCCCACTCATCTCAGAAAGAATTTAAACCATGTTAGTTGAGAAAACAACCAATTTACAGGTTTTTTAGGTGTTCAATATCTCGAATAAGTTTTTCGAAAAGCATTTGTTATCCATCATCTTCATCACTTTCACACTTATATTTTTATTGTTTCCCGGGATTGGTTATAAATGTCCTGCTCTTGTTCATGTATCAAACCTGAACATTTTGGATATCTGTGTTTAAATACTCAACTCTGCTCCTGATATTTAATAATTTTGGTGGTGAGTAAAGCTGTCATGAAAGTCAGCAAGCTATTAATTGAGAAAGCTGCTTTGTTGTCAGGGTTTTTTTCTGAGTGTGTTTTGGGGCTGTAAATTGGCCCCATTCCCAATTGAAATTATTTCTTATTTTATCCTAATTCCCAAAATTTGCAGTTTATTCCTGAAAACATCTTTCCCAATTCACCAATTTTTTTCCCAAATTAAGACAAAAATGCCCTATCCCAAACTGGTGAGAAAGAACCCTGGTTGTAACAAGACAGTTCCCACAAATAATATGATGAACACAACATTTTCAGTTCTGCTTCTGATTGCTTTGATGATGCTTGTTCTGATGTGGGACCTTGAAGTTCTAGTATTCAGTGTTACTTTGAAATAACAAACGAGCGGTGAATTGAGCAACTGTAGTAACTGGTATATGGAAATAATGGATGTTGATGGAGGGGGATAGTTTGACAAAACAGGAATACGGGATACATAGATCTGATTTGATTTATTGTTGGTTAGGGCTTAGCCATTTAAGCTATATCATGGCCCCTACTTTTGAAAAAGACATTATGTAGAGGATTAAGGAAAGTCTAGTTTCTTTTTTTCTACTGAGAATTAATGAGTTTTGAATATTAAAAAAAGTATTGTCAAAACAAGACTTGTAATGTATATTAACCATTTTGTGAAATTGAATTTGATGATAAAAGTCTATATCTACCCGAAAAGAAACAAGGATATTTGATGACATTGACTGTCATAATATATATACCCTATTGCCTACTTCTGTTACTTTGGAGTTCAACTTGATACAAACCATGGTATCAGCCTGTATGTTTTCCCATTTATGATGAACACACCACATTCAGTTCTGCTTCTGAAGATATTGATGAAACGTTTTCTGAAGACATAGGAAAATTTACATTTAGATAAAATGATGAACAATACCTATCTTATGTATTAAATCTAATTAACAGAAGACATTTTTAGCTGGACAGGTGACAATTTGTTTTGTCTATTTCCTACAGAGAAAGCACCTCGACAGCCCCTATGAAATCAATTTGATGGACGAGCTGACGTTGAAAGGAGTTACCCAGTATTATGCTTTTGTTCAGGAGAAACAAAAGGTTCACTGTCTCAACACACTGTTCTCAAAGGTGGGTGATACTTGTATGGTGGATTATCATAGCCATTTGCCAAAGTTTGACAACCTTTGTCTACATAATTGGAAAGCCTTTGTAGATATCCATCCTGAGGGGGTGATCTTTTGAATCTGATATGAATTCGAGCTACACTCAGTCTGTGACATTAACCTTTTCAAGCATTAGTCCGAACAAGTAAAATGCAGTGTTATAACTAATATATTGAAATTCAAGAAATTTCAACTAGTCCAAACCAAAATTTACTAGTCACGGGCATAGGACTAGTGGCTAACGTCGCAGGCTGTACTCATAGTGAATGAACATCTGAAACACATGTCTGCAGTATTGAATGTTTATTTTGCGTCTATTCACTTTCAGTTACAAATCAACCAGTCCATCATCTTCTGTAATTCCACAAATCGTGTGGAACTTCTCGCCAAAAAGATCACAGAACTTGGTTACTCCTGCTTTTACATCCATGCCAAGATGAACCAGCAACACAGAAACAGAGTGTTCCACGACTTTAGACAGGGGCTCTGTAGGAATCTAGTGTGCTCAGGTAAGACTGCTGACAGGGGCTCTGTAGGAATCTAGTGTGCTCAGGTAAGACTGCAGACAAGGGCTCTGTAGGAATCTAGTGTGCTCAGGTAAGACTGCAGACAAGGGCTCAACTGTATAGGAATCTTAGCTCAGTAAAATCATGTATGTTTGGTATGTCTAGTTGAAAGATATTCCAAAAAAAAATCATTTGTAACTGTCCACGATGCAAATTTAAATATTTTGTACCCAGATGTAAATATAAAAGAAACTTTAACCCAATCTCCCATTCACAAATTGTCTCGGCTTCTGTGATTAGCAGTCCTATCATGACAGGAAAAGTATGTTTTCTTTTGAAATTTGATAAGTTTTTGAAGATTTCACTATAGTTGTCATTGTTACACTAGCAAATTACTTTACAACGCACAGTGATCAATCTACGAGTGAGTCCCGAGTCGAGTACTCATAAAATTACGAAAGGACTCATAGAAATTCCAGAAATACTTCAATTCAACATTGGGACCCATAGTTTTCAGCAATATTTACAAAAAGGACCCATGAAAATAAATTGTAAATTGATCACTGAATGCAGAGTCATATCCCTTTACATAAAACTTGTGACTGCTACTTCAAGGCACATTTTTCAGACACGAGTTTGTTAACTCTGCGATCTAGTTTTCATTGTGAAATGAGCTATTTTCCTTGGGAGACATTTTTTCTAGTTTGCAGCTTTGCTTAAAGGCCCAATATACGTAACTTCAGGGAAATTTTCGTGATTCTGAAATATTCTGAAAAAAAACAGTTGATAACCATGCAAAAATAAGCCTAAAACGAACCACTTCAACAACAAACCGAAGGTAGAAGACGGTTCGAAATGGACGCGTGTTTCAACTACTGCTGTACCGGTACCCGCGAAAGAATTCATCTTGGATATTGCTGATATCAGTTAATCTTAGCTAAATCTATAAATATAATAAGTTATTAGGCTTGATTTTCGCTTCAAGTTTTGCCGAAAGTTACGTATATTGGGCCTTTAAGAATCACAGGTTGTTTTTAAATTATTATTAGATTACCCTTGTACGAGATAAGTATCAATGAACAATTGTATAGTAATGATTTCTAAAATTTTATATTTACCTTTTAGATCTGTTCACAAGAGGAATTGACATCCAGGCTGTGAATGTTGTGATCAACTTTGATTTCCCCAAACACTCGGAGACATATCTCCACAGGATCGGTAGATCTGGACGGTATGGCCACCTTGGAGTCGCCATCAACCTCATTACTTACGATGACAGGTACCCACCAATTCACTTCTCATTCAGTACACACATTTAATGCTTTAGGGCTGTTCCTTAACACTTATGTATATTAACCATTTTGTGAAATTGAATTTGACAACAAAAGTCAATAACTATAGGAAGAGAGATATACATCTTACTCAGGGATGAAAATCATCCTCCAAAAGTAGGAATTCCTCCTTTTTTGATAACTTTGCTGTAATGTTAATTCTTTATATTTCCCATTAAACCCCCTTAAATGCGGGATTTCCTCCTTTTTGACAATTGGCTGTTTTCATCTGTGATCTTATACCCCATGACAGGGCTTTTTCTGAGTAAATTGGGAAAAGGCCCCTGAGTGAAATTTGGAAAAATTAACGACGAATCGACAAGTGATACAATGAAATTTAATCAGATAAAAGCAATAAAATGACAATATTTCTTTTCAAATAGCTTTTTTTCAACTGATTCAGATGTTCAGTTTTAAAATGCACCAAAAAAAAAAAATTAAATTGATCTAACATCAGATTGGGAAAAAAGTCCTTTAATTGGTAAAAATGAAGCCTAAATCTCATTGCGAGACCCCAGAAAAAGCCCTGCATGACCTACTGCTGTGTTTTACATTGTTCTTATACCCTATGACCTCTCTTCTGTTTTACTTTGGAGTTCAACCTGATACAAACCATGGTATCAGCCTGTATGTTTTCCCATTTATGATGAACACACCACATTCAGTTCAGCTTCTGAAGACATTGATGAAACGTTTTCTGATGACATTGGAAAATTTACTTTTAGATATAAAGATCAGGGCTATTCTGTTATTAATCGTGTGGGGGGAGATGGGATGCACCTGTATTGATATATCATGGGTGGTGGGTTAAAACCAGATCTGAATGCTGTTCCTTAAATTAAATCTTTTTAAAAATTTGATAGGTGGTAGGGTCTGAAAAAGTGTCTCCTGTCCCTCCATCTTTGTTAATTCTGGAACAGTTCTTAGTAGATAATTATTTTATTTCATGAACACCCTAATTCAGTTCCCTACTAGATTATATTGATGTCTATAAGTGAGTAAAGTCAATTTTGATAATGACGTTGGAATGCTTTATTTAGGACATTTGAGATAGTTCTCGATCAGAACATATTAATATTGAAGAATTGATTTTTTGGCGATATACTGAATATTTTATTGTAATTTTCGGACATTTGGTGTGTAGGTTCTATTGATTTGGGAGACTTACCAAACTATTATTGTAATTTTCTTACATTTGGTTTGTAGGTTTTATTGATTTGGGAGACATACCAAACTATTATTGTAAGTTTATTACATTTGGTTTGTAGGTTTTCATTACACAGAATTGAGAGTGAGCTGGGCACAGAGATCAAACCAATCCCAAAGAATATAGACAAATCCTTGTACGTAGCGGAGTTCCACCAGGAAAGGGAGGAAGATGATGAGGATGTCCCACACAACTCCCACGGGGCCAAGGGAGGACAATGAAAAGCCACGCCCCTAACTGCTATCTCACCAATACCAGGTCACAAACACGCTTTGAACTGTGATACATACAGCTGAGTGTCCTGGTAGATCCATTATTGTGGCAGATTTATCTCTGACCGATATGTTTGTTATTTTTGATGAGCTGATCTGTCTTTTCAGTTCGTTAATGAAATTTCTATTTAATGATTGTTAGACCAGTTCTGGATGACAAACAGCTGACAGGATGACAATTGTTGCCAAATATGTTTACATCAGACCCGAGGGGTGGACCACAAGGCGAAAGTACATCCTAGGACATCACATCTTACCCACAGTGGATTCCCGTCTTATACACGATTGTGTGCTCAATGAAGATGGCACTTGGTATACAAAGATTTTTTTGTCCAACAAAAAGTAGTGCTCTTCGCATTTTGTCTAGACAGATAAATTCTAACGTGTGTATTGTCTAGATAAAGAAAGTGCTCCTATAATTTTTCTCAACATAAAATTTTCTCAGCATTTTGTCAGATGATGTCTTTTTTCCTGCTTTTGTCCAATTTATTTTTCAATTTCCACAAATCAAGGAAAAACAGAATAGATGATCTATGCGATATAAAAAAAAAATAATCGCACAGATTTTAAATGTATTTTGGAAATATTAAACATGACAATGATCTGTCAACATTTTTACAAGAAAGCAAACATTCAGAATTCAAATGTAAAGCAGAATGTAATTAAAGGTGGATTTTAAATGGGTTGTTGGGCAGTGTATTGGCCTGTCTGATATCAAGACAAAATGCTGAGGATCTAGTATGTTGAGAATCGTGATGTATAATAGATGTTATGATTTTGTACAGTTTTAGGCAGGTCAGCCGTACCTGTTACGGGAGCTGCTAAGCAGCAACCATCATATTCATGTTTGTCCAGGAAGGACAGTTGTTTCGTTAAGTGAACATTTTGTCAGTGATGGTTTGTTGTTGGACGGAGCTGTCACTTGGCCAGCTCGTCAATGTAGAACCCCTTCCACTACTGCCAACTCATAGCGCCACCATAGAAACCATGAACGTGTGTACTAGAATTGAGTAACAAAGAGAGCGAGAGAGAGTTGTGCTGTGAGAATGTTACAAAACTTGTAATACAGTGGTAAACTGTCTTGACTATTGGGTTTAAAATGGCAGATTGGTTTTGATTTTGGACTTGTGTGTATATTTACTACCAGACCAAGTCTTTAAATTAAAATTAAAAAAAAACAATTTACAGAACAAATGAAACGGATGTCGGGAACATTTCTGTTGTAATATCTGAAAATAATTGTTTTATCATACAAAAATTGTAAAGTAATTGTTTGTGCTGAGTTTATGAAAGTTTTGAAAATTTGTTTAGATTCCTGAAATACATACCCATAAACCATATTTAGAAGTAATGCAGAAAGTTAAAAATATGTTTTGGTTTTACTTTGGAATTATAATACACAATAGTATTAAATGGACAATAGTATGAAATGGACAAAGTGAATATTTACATACACTGGAGCAAAACATTTTATGTTGAGGTCAGAAATATTGTGCAGTTATGTAGTTCTCTCGCAGGGATATGACTTGGAACGAATAAGCATTCAAATGCTCAGATGCTAGAATATTTACTCATGAAATTAAGATTTGCCTGTTCAAAGTTGAAGAATAACAGGAACATTTTGCCAGAAACTTTGAAAACACTGGTGCATAGTTTATCCCTGTAGAGGAATCGGGAAGTTATTAGTTTTATCCAGGACAGCAGTTCTCTGTTCATGATGAACAAAATGATTTCCAACCTGTTCTGATGATTAGTTTGAAATTCTGTATGTCAAAGGTTGTGATGCTGTTTTAAATGAGAACGAATTCTGTTAAGCTCTAGTGTATGCACATATTCAAAGACTCAACATATTTTGATTATTTCTTTTGTTTTTTGTTTTTTTTTGCAAAATTTCATAGATGTCTTTTTAAACTTGAAAAAATGGCAGCTACTTTCATGCAATTATAGACTTAAATTATGAAGAGTAGTGATTTTGTAACCAGATAAAATGAACTCTTACAAATAAATAAAATGTAATAAAAACCGATAAAATTCTAGGTTTATTCTCTACCGGTAGTTTTCTTTGTAAATTTTTCAGAGAATATAATGCAATTTTTCTCATGAAATTGATTGAGAAATTTAATTTTCAGCCTTTTTACTCGTAAGCTTATTTTCTGCTGCTTCCGCGTATACTGTCAAAACACTTTACCACAATGTATTATAAAAGGTAATGAAGTTTGTGATGTATTTTTACAATGTAACTTGGTAGGTTGAGATGTATGTGAAGATGTCGGTTGGCGTTGGGAGAGAATGTGTCATACGTCTGTACATAGTCATCACACCCATCATCGGGGATCGCTACAGAGTTATATTTATACATCGTCATCTGGAAATAATCATGATATGCAACGACCGGCGGTATTCTAGGCATAATCGTCACTGATGTGATGGAGTAGTGCATACAATCTGCTTGCCAAGACTGGAACACATCTGTGCATCTGCAGTGTAGCCAAGGTGATGAAGAAAGCCAGATTTTACAATTGGCCAATGTCACTTGTTTATTGGTCAGTGCTGTCATCTGATCCTATTATCAGTCGGGTTTAGCGGATCTGGTAATGGCAGAAAGAAGCGAGTGCTTTGTGCATTTCTCCATAAAACAGTTTGGCCATGCAAAGCTAAAATGACGGGAAACTTCGAACATTAAAAAGTTGTGATCTGATTAAAAATTGCAAATTTTGAAGAAACCTGAAAAGTTGAGTGGTTGTCTTAAATTCCTAAATACGTAAAAAGAAGACAATGGAAATATTTGAGCAATGTGTGGCCGTTTGGAGTCGCTCCACTCAGAAAATGGAGGACAGCGTACATCAATAACTTGACAACTGGTGTACCATTGCAGCAGTGTAGGAGTTTGGCTGGCTGTGAGAGGAGGCGTGGAGAACGTCGCGTGCTACCGTCCCCACAACCTCCCAGCCTGCCCTCCTCTCCAAGTCCAGATAGAGACTGGCATCTTTACAGGCAGCTTATCACCTAGGGGGACCCCTTGGTCTCCAACTGGACCTGCCCAAACTAAAATGGCCGCCAGGATCGTCTCATTAACTCAAAGTGATAGGGCCGTGTCAGAGGGCTCCTTATTGAAGAGAACTTATAGCCATAACTGACCTTCGAATGCCAAAACAAAACTACACATTGAATTCATAAATGCAAAATTTCTGGTCGGTTTCCTGAAGAGGAGATTGTTCTGTGCTCAGACAAAAAGTGCAGGGATATGTTTGAATTGAGAGTGAGTGTGCTCTGGTGTGTAAGGTCTTAGGATGTGTATGACGAGAGAGATATAGCTGATTTATGGCCGTGTTTATGATGAGTGTTCAGTGTCGAGATACATGAGTGTTGTGTGCTGAAATGACTAAAAGAATATGCTGCCATGCAGGTAATATATACATGTATTTGATCTGTTGTAGAAGATTATGACTTGAATCCAGAAAGAAGTGTATTGGATTATTTTGTGGAATTTTGTTTACATGTTTCTTTTGTTAATTTCTTTTTATATAAATTGTAAAAATGGTTTGCAGTTTATTGGAATTTTTATGGTAAGATAATTGTGAAATTTTGACATTATAAGGGGACATTTTCGTTCTGTTGACTTCACCAAAACAACAAATTATGATTTTGTTTAGAAGCTTAATTTAATGAATGCTTTTGTTCAGGGTATTGAATGTTAAAAAAAAAAAACCTATGAAGGCTCCCTAAAAGCAGATTAACATGTGCTGTGTAATATATAACAGTTTTGGAATGTGATTTATGATATTATGCAATATACCTTTTTCTGTAGTGTTAACAAAGACTAAAAAATGGAATTTTTGAGATTTAGGTATATTCCACACTAAAATGCAAGATATTTTTTAATAGACTTGAGGCTTCATCTAGAAAGAGAATATAAAGACTTGCAGCTTTTCAATTTTCTTTTGGAACAATAACGCACGTTCCGGATCTGCAGCTTTTCATTTATAGCCCACCATCACTTGTTTAATGTACATTTTGTTTTTCGGAAGATGGAGGGGTGGGGGTATTTATAAGAAAAAGTATTCAATTTGTGGGGATGATTTAGCATTGTATTCCTGTTTGAGTTTTAATAACAAAATCGGACTTTATTTGAAGTATTAAAATCTACTGATAGGCAGATATAGTGACTTCGATTTAGATGACAAGACATGAAGTTGTGAATTTCTAATGTAAAAAAAAAATTCCAAAACCACATGGGCAGCTGTATGATGTCAGGGATTTGGCAAGGTTCAATGTTAATCCATCATTCGATGTTGTCTAGAGGCCCTGATCCTGATTTTGAGAGTTAATATTAACTCATTCACCCCTGAAATTTCATGTGTACTATTCCATCCTTTGAATTGGAAGAGTTCAAATGTGTCTTCAGTGGTAAATGAGTTGAACCGTTGACCGATGTAAGTAGGATATAACTGTCCCTTGTTTATCTACAGGGTAAATATTAAAATGTCTCGATACTAATACAGAAATCTTGTAAAATTGCAGATAGACCTGCATCAAACCTTTTTTCTTTAAAATGTGCCTGCTCTTTTGTGTGAATATAAAGTAGTATCTCGTGCATACCCCAGAAAGCTACAACTTTTTTTCAAGGGAGATAACTTGTACTTTCTTTACACCTGGGCTTAACACCTGTGTGCTTTTGAAATAATAGATGTTCTTTATGAGGGGAAAAAGGAAGGCTTGTGATACCTTGGGTGATCTTTTATCATATTTACTACAGGGATATGGTGCATTTTAACAGTTGGCCAAATTTTACAAAGTTATTAACTATTTGTATGTCAGGGGAGGGGGCTCAATTCTCTTTGGATTAAAATGGCTTCATATTTCACACAAGGCATATGGTGGAGCTGCATGTTATCAGAGAATTTACTACTGTTCAGGTAACAGGGTTTATTGGGGAACTTTTTATCCAGCCAACAGACCATTTTATAGAGGCCAACAAAACCTATGACTGAGAAAGCACAAATATCATGAGTTCTGGCTGTTTAAATGTTGGAGCTATTGCCCCACTATCCATTCCATGATTTGGGTAATATATCTGGAGCCACATAATTCATTTATTTTGGTGTAGAGGTGCCTATAGTAACAGCTATTTATATCTGAAGAATACTTGCCGAAAAGCAATAGAGAAATCATTCATATAAGGGAAAGATTAACGGAAGTTAAGCAAAATATAATAGAAAATGGTCTGTTGGTGTGGCTGCTTTGTTGAATAAAAACAAAGTAGATATCCAGGTGTCATTGCTGGTAATGATGGACCTTCAGCAGTAAAGCTTTCACTTTGTCGGATCTGTTTCACACCTACAGTTTAAAGGGGAGTGCAAATCTAAAGCATATTGAAATTTTGCTGTACAATCACATTTTGAAAATGTATCTATTTTTGCTGTAAAAATGAAAATATTTATGGGAAGAGTAAATACACCTATGAAAGGGATTTTTGAAGTTGAGGAACAAATATTTATTGGCAGACTTTGATTCTAAGTGAAATGGTATTAGTGGGTGGGCATGCAGTAACAGACTAGTCAATACAGACAGGTCAATTTGTGTGTCTGTTTTTGTAAGCATTATAGTATTGTATGTAACTAGTTTAACACTGTCTGTACCATTTCATCTGAGGTGACTTTGGTGCAGTATTAAATACAAGGCCTGTCCTGTTCATTCTATTTGAACTTTATTTATTGCTGTTGTACAATTAATGTGCAATTTATTTTATTTAACCCCAGCTTGTGACAAATCAGAGGAATATAATGTACTTTGCACACAGATTTTCATTCCACTCTTCAATGTAAAAGTAAAAAGTAATTAAGTAAAACATATTGTGTGTTTATATGGATCGGTGCCACATTGAAGTCCTGTTATTAGTACATAACAACAAAACCTAGGTTTCCTCTGGTTTGTCATAGTAATTGGGACCAACTATTGTTGAATCCCCAACACGTGTTTATGTCAGCACTTGGGTCTATGATTTGAATGTGTTTTTAGGATAGAGTGGATGATGCAGGAAATTCTTTACTACACGCATTGTATAACAGCTTTATTTTAGTTCCATAATTTTTCGTTGTTGGGGATTTGACATTGTGTAGAGATGTCCTCAGTTAGACTGGGCCCATCTTCTTCATGTACAGATCAAACACCTTACCGATCTGCGATGTAGGTAGTGCTAAAGTTTTGTTGGGATCAGTTTACGGAGAATGTGCTGGTTATGTCTGTTGTGTAGATTGGGCAGCAAATCCTACTCGGGGAGACACCTTAATATCTTTTTTCAAGTTCCGTTCTTAGGCTTGCTTGTTGCTTATTGAGCCAGAAATATTACAGTACAAGTCAACTGGGAACTAGGGAGTTCAAAGAACACACAACATGTCCGGCGATGCAAGAGATTGTTCAATTTTTTTTTGTGCGTATTGAACTAGAACAGAAAGTCAATCTACTGTGCATGTTTGAACCAACCAGGCCTTTGAACTGAGTCTTGTTAGCAGATTGGGTTATTGGCAAGGTGTTTGGTCTGAACTTGAGCCTTCCTTACCCTCTAGATCTCAAAATGGACCTGGCTGACCAGTCACTTGGAACTAGTTCATTGATGTTTATGGGTAGGGTAGGATATTTACGAGAATTACCATCTTCTCTCAGACAGAATCAAACAGTTGTGTTCAGGAGACCTGTGTGGTCTGTAGAAAGAGGAAAGGTGATATTTAAAGTCACAGTGGAAGGATGTGTGAGTGACACTCGGATCTAGGTCATGTGACATGATCTAATGTGGTCACGTTTGTTTTTTTTTTACTATCGAGTATTTACGATGATCTGTTTTAAAGTAGAAGACATTGACTTTAAGATGGATGCAATGTCGTGCTCATGTAACAGGAAGCTAGACTTGGATGGAGTCTTGCTTTCAGAGAAGCACATACAGAGATGTATCTCCTTGTGTGTTTCTTGGTATAACAATACTGTCTTCATGCTTCAATGAATCTTTTGACTTGTCACAGTGGTTCAGACTTTACAATAATTCAAAAAATTATTGTAGAAATTAACATAAGAGCATAAATAATAGGAATTTCAAATCCTTAAGCATGTTGACAGTAGTTAACATTTGCATTTCTGTTTGCACATTTTACTGAATGACCCACACTGATGTATCGGACTGGGCCAAAATGTTCAAAGAGAAATGCTGTACATCCCAAACTACATAATTCGCCTGTTGGTCAAAGTCAAGGATTCCAATGGGAATTC
This sequence comes from Mimachlamys varia, assembly GCA_947623455.1. Lineage (NCBI taxonomy): Eukaryota > Metazoa > Mollusca > Bivalvia > Pectinida > Pectinidae > Mimachlamys > Mimachlamys varia. Next base: position 34,398,089 of record OX392545.1, read on the forward strand.
AGAGGCGGTGGAGTTTAGTGATGTACCCGTTAGACGATTACAGGTCCGTACCTTTAATCGCCTCCATCTGTACAGCCGGCGACCATTGTTTGGAGTGGTACTATTGTAAAGCTTTCGGTTTCTAGACTGGATTCATTGGTCGCCTGCTGTAGTCCATCCAGATGGTTTCTGTTGTCCTGGTAACCACCACCATTACCACACTCCAGTGGCACTGAGAGAAATTCACGGGTAATTGGATGGCTTCAGCTCCTGATCCAGACGGTACTAGAATAGATGATCAGGAAAGAGTAGTTTAAACAAAAAGAAATTGCAGCACTGACCGTCTAATGTACATGACGGAACTATTTGAAGTGTACAAAAGTTGATGATTTCTAGGAATTTTTGTTCAGGAATGAACTTGTATAACTTGGATAGGTCTGTGTACATTATCCTGATAAAAGTTGTATCACTTGAGTGTGGTGGTGGTGATAGACCAATACTTTTTGTCACAACGGTTATGAAGATTTGCTTATTGGCCACATGGAAAATCTATTTTATTTGAAGCAAGCTAACTTTCGAAACTCAAAATATTATGATGTAGGAGTAAATTTGTACTGTTGTCACAAAAATTCAACACTTAGGTGTCAGAAATCCATCATAATTTTGAGAAAATTAATCAAAAAGTCCTCCAATAAACATCCCAGATTATCGTGATAAATAGTGGCACTATAAAATGTGCTGTTTCTTTGATATTATGCTGGGGATAAAATCTACACTGAAATAGGAAGAAATTATGAAGTTTCAGCTTATTCTGGTAATTGTTTGATATCTAAAATAAATCTTTCATCATCATCAAATGAACTATTTTGGAAAACAAAGATGGGGTTGTCGGGACAGTTAAATGTATTGCTTCAAAATAAAATAGAATCTTCCAACTATCCAAGACAGTCCTTTGTAAAATTACATGTGTAATTTGAAAGTGCTGTCTTTCTTAATCAAAGACAGATATCTTTTTTGATGATATGTACCATGATTTTATGTTTGAAATAATTGATTGTTATATTTTTATTCCTTTAATTATTCTGAGAGAATCTACATTTAAAAGATGGACTATACTATGGAAATGTAAACATCCATATTGTTGTCAAAGTAAATTCACCATTTGTGTAGTGGAACTATCAAAACTAATTTATGGTTTTTAGATTTAGAGTAAATTATGATTTTTCAGCAGGTATTAGTACCACATACAGGTCCAACAAGAATTCTTGGTTGTAAAATGAGTTCGGAAATAAGCTTTTAAACGGTAAATTAATTTTTATGTAAGTTTGTAACATTTGGAAAGGACCAAAAATTATGTAAGTTTGGAACATTTGAAAAGAACAAAACGTCTGAATTACAATATCTAGTACTCGACATGTACCCCACTACACATGGACATCCGACAGGGTAAGGACTCCCTCACCCTGAACACGCGTCCTCACTAAAGTTCAGATGGCAATTCAGGGTTGAAAGAGTTGATGTGTTATGTGTAGGATACTGAAGGTCAGTTACTGCCTGTCCAGTGTCAGGGTTCTATGTGTTATTCAGTGTCCATTAGAACATTGTTAGTGCCTTATTGTGTTATTCCATGGTACATGATTATTAAACAAGTGAAATCTGATTATAACATGTCTGTTCTGTTTTAAAACTTTTCGATTTCTACAGCCATTGTGTATTATGAATCAGTAGTCTGGTGACTCCATGAAGAAACCATATTATTCAACATTTAAAGCATATTATCTTTCATGTTAGACTTTAATCGCCTGAATAATATTACAAGTACACAGATGTTCATACAGAGAGGTGAAGCAATCAAACAAATTGTTTCTTCATACCGTTAGGAGCTTTGACATACGAGTCCAGTTCACCTGGACCGAAGGACTGGCTATCTTGCACAATAATGCAGCATTTATGAACTTCATGCCATACCTGGCATTTGGTCGTCATTAGCTTACCCGTCAGAAGGATCAACTCGAGCTTATGCAATCCATGGTGCAAGTTGTCTGCCAACAATTGACTTCTTAACCGCTAATTGCAATTTAACTAAATTTGTTAGGAAGCATCTCTGGTTTGCTGGGATTCTAATTTAAGACAAATGATGGAGATAATCTCCCCAGGGCCAGAGGGGTCATTTTGGCAATATTCATATTAACGATTTCTTCTCTGAAACTAAGCAGTGGATGACCTTGATATTCAGTGGCAGCATCCCTAGGTGACTGCGATTCAAATTAATACAAATGATGGGGCGGGCTAAAAACTGGCAATTCTTCTACATGTAATATAAAAAATCCGAAATATGTTTAGGTTATCTGACCCAAAGGGTCGGGATGATCACTGATAGGAAATCAACCTAATTTGGCAGGAAGCATCCTTGGGTGCCCAGGATTCAAAATTGTACTTACGGTGGGGCGGGGCCAAAAGGGTTATTTAGCAATATTGGTTTAAGCGACTTCTTCTCTATAACCACTGATTGGAAATAAACCTTATTTGGCAGAAAGTATCCCTAGGTGCTTATGATTCAAAATTGTACTTATGGTTGGACTGACCCCCTAGGGGGTTGAGGGGTGGGGCCATAAAAATTATTTACCTATATTGATATTAGCGACTTCTTCTCCATAACCACTGATTGGAAATCAGCCTGATTTGGCAGGAAGTATGCTTAGGTGCCCAGGAATCAAAATTGTACTAATGGTGGGACTGACCCCCTAGGAGGCTGAGGTTCGGGGCCAAAAAGGGTTATTTAGCTATTGATTTAATCGACTTCTTCTCCATAACCACTGATTGGAAATCAACCTTATTTGGTAGGAACCATCCCTAGGTGCTCAGGATTCAAAATTGTACTAATGGTTGGACTGACCCCCTAGGGGGCTGAGGGACGAGCCGAAAAAAAAAATTTATCATGATTACTTAGATACCAATGTATCCAGGTGAGCGATACAGGGCCTCTTGTTTAAGAATCTTCTCAATAACCAAAAGGCCTAGGAAGCGGAGATTTGCCCAGTAGGTACATGTACCTGTGATAGAGTGCTACAAAGTTTCCTCATATCAATGACCTTGACCTACTTTCAATGTCACAGGGGTCAAGTATGTAAAAAATCTTAAAGAATCTTCTTCTCTTTAACCAAAATGCCAAGTATGCGGAGTTTTGGCCAGAAGATACCTTGGATAGAGTGCTACAAAATTTCCTCATATCAATGACTTTTACCTACTTTCAAGGTCAAATGTGTTAAAAATCTTCAAAGAACTTCTCAATAATCGAAAGGTCCAGGGAACTGATATTTTGCCTGTTGCATACTGGGATGAAGGGCTATCAATTTTGTTAAAACGAATGACCTTGACCTACTTTCAAGGTCACAGGGGTCAGATGTGTTAAAAATCTTTCAAGCAAATTCTCAGTAATTATAAGACCTATGATGATGATACTTTGGATAAAGCATGCTGGCATAGGGCTATCAAGATTGTTCAATTGAATGACCTTGGCCTACTTTCAAGATCACAGGGGTCAAATATGTTAAAATCTTTAAGAAACATCAATAACCTAAAGGCCCAGTGTACTGATATTTGGCCTGAAACATGCTTGAAAGAAGGGCTACCAAGTTTGTTCAAATGAATGTCCTTGACCAATGTTCAAGGTCACAGTGGTAAAAACATTTAAAATCTTCCAAATAACTTCTTCATCAAAGAAAGGCCTTGGGTATCGATATTTGGCCTGTAGCATGCTGAGATGAAGGGCTACCAAGTTTGTTCAAATGAATGACCTTGATCTGCTTTCAAGGTCATAGGGGTCAAATGTCTTAAAATGTTTCAAACACTTCTTCTCAGTAACTAAATGTCCCGGGATAATTTATTCTGCTGGTAGTATCACTATGCTTCGATGAATGAAAAACAAGTTTGTTCATTGACCTTCTTAGGTAACGGGTGAAATACAGTAATATCCCTAAACAATTACCAACAAAAAAATATATAGATTGTCAGATGACCGTGAAGTCCTATGGGCTTCTTGTTTCTCTAAATGTTTTTTTTAAATCAGAAAGCTAAGTGCTCATTAATTACATTACTGCATGGCAATGTACTGTTTTGGAAAATGTGTCTAATTTAACTTAAGCGTGACTTTTATGGCATTTATTAAAATCCAAGTTGGCGATACAGGCCCATGGGCATCTTGTTTTAAACCACTTATTCTCAATACCCACTGATATGAAATCAACCTAATTTGCCTGGAAACATCCCTGGGTGCTTAGAATTCAAAATTGTACTTATGATAGGACTGACTTCACATTGGGCGGAGGGACAGGACCAAAAAGGATTATATAGCTGTATTAGTTAAGCAACTTCTTCTCTGGAACTAGGCAATGGATACTTTTCTTATTTCACGGGTACCATCTCAAGGAAGTGGGGATTCAATATTGTAGTCATGGTTTGGCTGATCTCCCAGGTGGCTGAGTGAGGGACCAAAATTAATCATTTAACTACAATGGTTAAGCGACTACTCTCTGGATTCAGTCCACGGATACCAACCACATTCACTGTAAGCATCCTTAGGTAGTGGAACTGGCAGTTTTGCTGACCCCCAAGGCGGGGGGGGGGGCATTTTACCCTATTGCTGGTGAAAACAACTTCTCTTGATCTGTTCTGGATATCATGGGAGAAAAAGATTCAGAATTGTACAATAGGAGATGATTCCCCAGGGGCTGGGGATTCGGTTGGAATGGGCTAGTTTAATTTTACTTCTAAATTCATAAATTAAAGGGGTTTTATGCACCTGACCCTTCTGCTTCTATATTAGTTTAGAAATGTTGGATTCCCACCTTTTGGCCCCTAGCATCACTGAAGAGTCCTAGGAGGACGAAACAGCTGTATGGTGCAGTTTAATTCATATATCGGCATGCTGTATCTATTACTATATTCAAAAGGTGCAGCATATGTGTGTGTTACGTCATCTTTTTAGATAAGTACAAGAGGCCCAATAGGCCATCATCGCTCACCTGCTATCAACCTCTGACTTATATTATAGTGGAACCCTAAAGTCCCCTAAAATCTTTTACTGTAAGACATTTAGAAGAACATGTTAAGATTTTATCATATTTTACCCCTGTGACCGTATAAGACAACACCATTTTCATTTCCAAATTTTGTTTGGCTTCATCCCAGCCAAATATCATGTCTCGAGGCATTTGGGTTTATCAGAAAACAAGGAACCTTTCAGCCAAATATCATGCTTCTAGGGCTTTTGGTACTTCAGAAGAACTCGTTTAAAGGTTTTAACAGATTTGACCCTTGTGACCTTGAATATAAGTCAAGGTCATTTCTTTTCGCAAACTTAATCGGGCTTCATCCAAGGAACCTTTCAGCCCAATATCATGCTTCTAGGGCTTTTGGTATTTCAGAGGAAGTCTTTTAAAGGTTTTAACAGATTTGACCCCTGTGACCTTGAATATAGGTCAAGGTCATTTCTTTTCGCAAAATTTGTCGGGCTTCATCCAAGGATCCTTTTAGCCAAATATCATGCTTCTAAGGCTTTTGGTACTTCAAAAGAAGTGGTTTGAATGTTTTAACAGCTTTGACCCCTGTGACCTTGAATAAAGATCAATGTCATTTCTTTATGCAAACTTTGTTGTGCTTCATCCAAGGAACATTTCAGCCAAATACCATGTTTCTAGGGCTTTTGGTATTTCAGAAGAAGTCGTTTAAAGGTTTTAACCGATTTGACCCTTGTGACCTTGAATATAAGTCAATGTCATTTCTTTATGCAAACTTTATTCGGCTTCATCCAAGGAAGCTACCAGTCAAATATGAGGTCTCTATGCCTGACGGTATATGAATAAGCTGTTTGAAGGTTTCGACATTTTTGACCCCTGTGACCTTGAAATTAGGTCAAAGTGATTTTTTTCGCAAACGTAGTTCAGCTCCTTCCAAGAAAACTACCAGCCAAATTTCATGTCACTAGGCCTTTCAGTATTTTAGAAGAAGTCGTTTAAAGAAAAAAGGAACGGACGGACGGACGGACTGTTGTGGAGGTAGTTGTGCTTATTTCGACTTGTGAGCTGCAAAAAGTACAAAAAGTACTTCTGTGGTGCACCTTTTTTAACCGTATGTGTGAGGACTTTAATCCGAATATGTATAAGAGGTGCATCCCATAAGCAAAATGGATGAAAGTTGGTGTAGTTTAAAAGATTACATGTGCTACAGTAACTGCAAACGAGAAACCGATATTTCATTCAAGATAACGTATGTTTAAAATAATTGCAGTAACGCGGGAAATTTGAATGGATCTATTATACTGTCATCTCGTATGTTTGCCAACACCGTATCTCATTCACCCTGATCGTCCTAATCCGCATTATACAATTATATAAAACATATAAGTTATTTTGTAGAATAATAAAATGTTAAGCCTAAGTTGATGACCGTTCACTTAATTGATATAACAAGTGAAGCCCACAATTATGGACAGGTCATCCCAGACTTCACGGATGAATCACCGCAGATATTGCTGGCCGTCCACTTAATTGATACAACAATAGTTGAAGCCCACAATTATGGACAGGTCATCCCAGAATTTACGGATGAAACATCTCAGAAAATGCCTAGCGGACAAATAACCTCAGAAATTGCTGGCCGTCCACTTAATTGATGTAACAATAGTTGAAGCCCACAATCATGGACAGGTCATCCCAAACTTCACGGATGTATCACCTCAGAAAATGCCTAGCGGACAAATAACCTCAGAAATTGCTGGCCGTCCACTTTATCGATATAACAATAGTTGAAGCCCAAAGTTATGGACACGTCATCCCAGAATTCACGGATGAATCACCTCAGAAAATGCCTAGCGGACAAAACACCTCAGATATTACTGGCCTTCCACTTAAAGCATACAACAATAGTTGAAGCCCACCGTTATGGACAGGTCATCTCAGACTTTTCGGATAAATCACCACAGAAAATGCCTAGCGGACAAATAACCTCAGATATTGCTGGCCGTCAAAATAATGGATATAACAATAGTTGAAGCCCACAGTTATGGACACGTCATCTCAGACTTCTCGGATGAATCGCCTCAAAAATGCCTGGCGGACAAATAACCTCAGATATTGCTGGCCGTCCACTTAAAGGATACAACAATAGTTGAAGCCCACAATTATGGACAGGTCATCCCAGACTTCACGGATGAATCACCTCAGAAAATGCCTGGCGGACAAATAACCCCAGACATTGCTGGCCGTCCACTTTATTGATACAACAATAGTTGAAGCCCACAATTATGGAGAGTTCATCCCAGACTTCACGGATGAATCACCTCAGAAAATGCCTGGCGGACAAATAACCTCAAATATAGCTGGCCGTCCACTTAAAGGATAAAACAATAGTTGAAGCCCACAATTATGGACAGGTCATCCCAGACTGTACGAATGAATCACCTCAGAAAATGCCTGGCGGACAAATAACCTCAGATATTGCTGGCCGTCCACTTTATTGATACAACAATAGTTGAAGCCCACAATCATGGACAGGTCATCCCAAACTTCACGGATGTATCACCTCAGAAAATGCCTAGCGGACAAATAACCTCAGACATTGCTGGCCGTCCACTTTATCGATATAACAATAGTTGAAGCCCAAAGTTATGGACAGGTCATCCCAGACTTCACGGATGAATCACCTCAGAAAATGCCTGGCGGACAAATAACCTCAAATATTGCTGGCCGTCCACTTAAAGGATACAACAATAGTTGAAGCCCACAATTATGGACAGGTCATCCCAGACTTCACGGATGAATCACCTCAGAAAATGCCTGGCGGACAAATAACCTCAAATATAGCTGGCCGTCCACTTAAAGGATACAACAATAGTTGCAGCCCACAATTATGGACAGGTCATCCCAGACTGTACGAATGAATCACCTCAGATAATGCCTGGCGGACAAATAACCTCAGATATTGCTGGCCGTCCACTTTATTGATACAACAATAGTTGAAGCCCACAATCATGGACAGGTCATCCCAAACTTCACGGATGTATCACCTCAGAAAATGCCTAGCGGACAAATAACCTCAGAAATTGCTGGCCGTCCACTTTATCGATATAACAATAGTAGAAGCCCAAAGTTATGGACACGTCATCCCAGAATTCACGGATGAATCGCCTCAGAAAATGCCTAGCGGACAAATCACCTCAGATATTACTGGCCTTCCACTTAAAGCATACAACAATAGTTGAAGCCCACCGTTATGGACAGGTCATCTCAGACTTTTCGGATGAATCACCTCAGAAAATGCCTAGCGGACAAATAACCTCAGATATTGCTGGCCGTCAAAATAATGGATATAACAATAGTTGAAGCCCACAGTTATGGACACGTCATCTCAGACTTCTCGGATGAATCGCCTCAGAAAATGCCTGGCGGACAAATAACCTCAGATATTGCTGGCCGTCCACTTAAAGGATACAACAATAGTTGAAGCCCACAATCATGGACAGGTCATCCCAAACTTCACGGATGTATCACCTCAGAAAATGCCTAGCGGACAAATAACCTCAGACATTGCTGGCCGTCCACTTTATCGATATAACAATAGTTGAAGCCCACAATTATGGACAGGTCATCCCAGACTTCACGGATGAATCACCTCAGAAAATGCCTGGCGGACAAATAACCTCAAATATTGCTGGCCGTCCACTTAAAGGATACAACAATAGTTGAAGCCCACAATTATGGACAGGTCATCCCAGACTTCACGGATGAATCACCTCAGAAAATGCCTGGCGGACAAATAACCTCAAATATAGCTGGCCGTCCACTTAAAGGATACAACAATAGTTGAAGCCCACAATTATGGACAGGTCATCCCAGACTGTACGAATGAATCACCTCAGATAATGCCTGGCGGACAAATAACCTCAGATATTGCTGGCCGTCCACTTTATTGATACAACAATAGTTGAAGCCCACAATCATGGACAGGTCATCCCAAACTTCACGGATGTATCACCTCAGAAAATGCCTAGCGGACAAATAACCTCAGAAATTGCTGGCCGTCCACTTTATCGATATAACAATAGTAGAAGCCCAAAGTTATGGACACGTCATCCCAGAATTCACGGATGAATCGCCTCAGAAAATGCCTAGCGGACAAATAACCTCAGATATTACTGGCCTTCCACTTAAAGCATACAACAATAGTTGAAGCCCACCGTTATGGACAGGTCATCTCAGACTTTTCGGATGAATCACCTCAGAAAATGCCTAGCGGACAAATAACCTCAGATATTGCTGGCCGTCAAAATAATGGATATAACAATAGTTGAAGCCCACAGTTATGGACACGTCATCTCAGACTTCTCGGATGAATCGCCTCAGAAAATGCCTGGCGGACAAATAACCTCAGATATTGCTGGCCGTCCACTTAAAGCATACAACAATAGTTGAAGCCCACAATTATGGACACGTCATCTCAGACTTCACGTATTAATCACCTCAGAAAATGCCTGGCGGACAAATAACCCCAGACATTGCTGGCCGTCCACTTAAAGGATACAACAATAGTTGAAGCCCACAATTATGGACAGGTCATCCCAGACTTCACGGATGAATCACCTCAGAAAATGCCTGGCGGACAAATAACCCCAGACATTGCTGGCCGTCCACTTTATTGATACAACAATAGTAGAAGCCCACAATTATGGACAGGTCATCCCAGACTGTACGAATGAATCACCTCAGAAAATGCCTGGCGGACAAATAACCTCAGATATTGCTGGCCGTCCACTTTATTGATACAACAATAGTTGAAGCCCACAATTATGGACAGGTCATCCCAGACTTCACGGATAAATCACCTCAGAAAATGCCTGGCGGACAAATAACCTCAGATATTGCTGGCCGTCAAAATAATGGAAACAACAATAGTAGAAGCCCACAATTATGGACAGGTCATCCCAGACTTCACGGATAAATCACCTCAGAAAATGCCTACCGGACAAATAACCTCAGATATTACTGGCCGTCCACTTAAAGGATACAACAATAGTTGAAGCCCACAATTATGGACAGGTCATCCCAGACCTTCGAATGAATCATCTCAGAAAATGCCTGGCGGACAAATAACCTCAGATATTGCTGGCCGTCAAAATAATGGATATAACAATAGTTGAAGCCCACAATTATGGACAGGTCATCCCAGACTTCACGGATGAATCACCTCAGAAAATGCCTGGCGGACAAATCACCTCAGATATTGCTGGCCGTCAAAATAATGGATACAACAATAGTTGAAGCCCACAATTATGGACAGGTCATCCCAGACTTCACGGATGAATCACCTCAGAAAATGCCTGGCGGACAAGTAACCTCCGATATTGCAGGCCGTCCACTTTATTGATACAACAATAGTAGAAGCCCACAATTATGGACAGGTCATCCCAGACTTCACGGATGAGACACCTCAGAAAATGCCTGGCGGACAAGTCACCTCAGATATTGCTGGCCGTCCACTTTATTGATACAACAATAGTTGAAGCCCACAATTATGGACAAGTTATCTAAAACTTCACGGATGAAACACATCAGGCAACGCCTACCGCAACGTACCGGACAAATAACTTCAGATAGCGTTTGCCGTCCACCTCAGGGGTACAATAATAATGAGCTTAAATTGGAAACACAAGTTTTCTGATGGGCTTTGACCCTGTACAAATCACTTATGGACATTATTACTCAAACTCATTGCTGTTTTGTACTGTAAATCACTTTTATTTGATTTGGTATTCAGTGTTAATATGACATTGTCACAACACAAGTTCAAAATATCTCGGGATTAGAAGATATAGTATAGATCTAAAAAGTCAAGACAATCAACATAGCAATATTATTATGGATATTTCTATTTGGTTAACAAAACATTGTACGAGTATCATCTATGTTATCAAACTATTTTTTTTGAATAACCACTCGTATGGTAAATGCATTTTGAAAAAATCTTATAACTAGCAATAAAGTATGCATTGAAGGTTTAGTTAGCAGCCGTAGGCTTACAATACATGATACATGACAATGCAATCACTATCAAAACAATGCACAAATAATCAGTTTGTTGACAGAACTTCTTAATGTTCTAAACATAACCAGCATTAATGTGTCTGTGACCTTGACCTTAAACATGACCTTGCAATGTAGATAGTGTATAAAAACATTTGTGTAATTCCCAGCAAATTTATTGTGAATAATACTTTCAATAACGCATGAGAAAATTGTCATATTGATTGGAATTGTTCCAGTGATTTATTTCCGAGAAGACAAAAAATGTGAATAACATATACACAATTTCTTTAACGTTAAACAATCTATAAGAGTACATAATTTCTTGCATGATAAAAAATGATTTTGAAGTCAAAGCAATTACAATATTTGTTGTATGCTTCATTTAATTAAAATAAATTATAAAGATTGTTAAAGAAACGTATTTAGCATGTTGAACTTGGGCAAACAAAAACATTTCAAGAAAGATTAACTATATACTGTTGAAAGTGTTTACAAAGAAACACTCTTGGGAGTTTACCCTCTGTGGTGTGCTGCATTTTACAACTAAAGGTTCTGTTAAAAGCTTGCCAAATCGTGTTTATGTGTAAAGGATTTTCATGCAGAGCTTTATCCAAAAAACAGTTGTTCATATCAGTAGACTTAATTACAACTAAATCAGACATCATGCAAAGCAGTGTAAATTGATGAAAAGTTTCCTGTAGTTTGAAAAAAAAATTATGAAGACGCAGTAGTACTGTGAAGCATACTATCATCACTATGTTAACGGATAATTTGTAAACATGAAGTTAGAAATATAAAAAATAATATGGATACAGTAGATGTATTATTTAACAATAGGTGTGCAACAATTTGATTACCTCTCAAATTATATTTTAAAATGCTGCAACTCTACGAAATACTCTATAGAATTCATTAATTATTATTAATTAAATCAGAGTATCATTCATCACCTACCAATTGTGAATGGCAAACAGTAGAAAGAGTGGTGTGGCATACTAAAGATCAAAGTCTATCCCTGGTCCACAATTTTTCACTTAAAAAAAACCAAAACACATGCAATATTAACACCATTGGAAAGTAACAATGAAAAAGGTGGCAAAGTTCATATAAAACAAGACATATCACTTATCCTCAAACTGCTTCATTAACAATGAACAAAATGAAAATAGCATCAAATGGCTGTAGGTTTGTTTTCCCACATTCACCTTATCCATAACTCTAAAGAGTTTTTGTAAGTTTCTAAATAAAACTGATTCACAAACTGTTTTACCCTTATAACAACAGGTGGTCCAACAGCCTATATTTTTACATTCATGGGGAAACTTCCGTCATACAGGTTCTTTGCATAAAATATATTGAGTTTTCTTGGCATAGGAAAGATCAAGTGTTCATGAAACTGTATACTTCTCTATCCAAACATACTACTGGCAACATACATGTATCTGGGTGATCATCCAGGGCCTCCTGGTTTCAGAAGATTTGCAAAGTTTTGAACATGTTGGTCTCCTTGACCTTAAAGTTGTTAAATGTAATTTATTAGAGAAAAAAAATTATAATTAATAATACCAGGTACCTTCTAACCAAGTACAAGTATTCTTGGCATTCTGGTTATAAGGGAAAAAACTTAAAGTTCACTTTTCAAACTTGAACCCTGTGACCGTAAAGTTGGCCAAGGTAATTTATTTTAAAAAACTGTATAGCTTGCTGTTCCAGGTACCTATTCGCCAAAAAACTAAACTGGGCCTTTAGACTAATGCAGAGAAATTATTTAAAGTAGCTAGACGAAAAGCGATGACAGATGCTGGCTGCACCACGGCATATACTTTTTTTGAAAAAGACATCAATTGTTTGCAGATTTCAGGTTGTCCACAATTCTAAAATGTTTTTTTATGTTTTCTTCTTTTTCTGTGGTCCACTTTTTGCGGCTTAGGGCCGAGGCCTTTTTCCTCTTTTGGGTTTTGTTTTGCTCGTACTCGTCATCCAGAGGTTCGTTTTCACCAATGCCATTATCCTCTGTTTCCATGAGAGATGATGATGACTCCTGGACGATGAGGTCTGTAAGGAATATGTATTAATTCATAAACAGCCAGCTCAATCAGAATATTTCCACATAGCTGGTTTAAACCAAAACTGTCTGAATAATCCTTTCAAGTTTATACTTGTCTTATAGCAAGCAAATATATAAATTACAAAGTGAATATTTATATATATGAAAAGAAAAAAGTTGCATGATGTCAAAATGGTGAAAAGGAAATGATATATGGTCAGAAAAGGAATTTGTCCTCCAGTGACAATTAGAAAAGGTTTACCAATGGTCTGCATTGTAAAAGGTGATCAAAAACAATAGTGTATCTCCGTTTCACAATAGCATTTAGTGAAAATTTGATATTCCCCCTTACTTATGGTTTAAACATGAAATAAATTGTATACATGGTTTAGATATAATTGAACTGAAGCACAATGATCCTGATTGAAATAATTATAAAGACATTTTAAAGGAAACAAACCTTCTATATGGATGTCTTGAAGGGATCTGCCCCTAAACTCCTCCACACGGTCATTGTCTTGTAGTAGCAGTATCTTAGCGATTTGAGTTTTTTCCAAGGCATCACTGGTGCACCTGAAGCATGCAAATTATCAGATAAGAGAATTTCGCATGTTAATAAAAATAATATACATAAAAGAAATATAATCCCTACAAAAGTTAACGCAGCACTTTTTAATGTCAAAGTTATAGAATTGTAGGACATGATTTGTATAGAGAATGGGTGTTTATAGAATATTTAAGCATTGTTTGACATTAATTTCAACAAGAAATTTAACACCAGTATCCTCTGTATGTAGTTCTGCAAGAATCATAGAAATGAATAATTAAATAGGGTATTTCTTCTGATCAACAGCTATGGTCATTTATGGAAGAGCACCACAAAAGCAATGTATAATAACGATATTTGACTTGGATACATTGTATTTCTAAATGAACAAAGTCTATTTGTCACTTGGGTATAATCATGTTCATATTCCAACATGAGAATGGACAAAAATGGTCTTTCCGGGGTTTCTTTCAAAATTTCAGATGGCAAATACAGCTTTCACAGCAATTCTTGTTTTTCTTGTATACATAGTCTCACATCTTAACCACTGTCAGGACCATACTGGTAGGTTACACATGATTTATCCAAGACTACCAACTTACCTATAATGTATCTTATGGATGTCAAGTGAGTGGCCCATATGGTTTATCACCCATTCCATCTCATTTGGTTTAAATCCAGGACCTGAAATAAAAGTAAGGCATTATATAACCTTTTTTAACGGAGGTATTGCTCACTTTTGGTTATTGTTCAAATGTTTGGGGAAATACCTCACAAAACCAAAGTGCAAAACTTGAAAAACTACTCAAAAAGTTTTTTATATGCAGACTTGTAAATTTAGTATGTTTAAAAGATCATTTACATACCAAGATCTTTACATTTGGAATAATTTACCTGTGCAAAATTATAAAAGTATCTTAATCTTTTAAGAAGTGTGCTAAATAATTCCTTATGGACTTAAAGAATAATATTTCCATTTTTTTTCCCTTTTGTTATACATGTATAACATTGCATGTATTTTTGACTGATTGTACTTTAATTGAATCCTTCAGTAATGCTTTTGTGATATGGAAGCAACCACTATTAATATATGTTTGAGAATTACTGAAGTTTCAAATATTTGCAATTAAGCACTAGTTACAGTGTTGGATGAGAAATATCAATTGCATGGTTTAGGTTGTTTGGTTCTAAGATTGCCATTAAGCCTAAAGGCCATGAACAAAGAATCTTAATCTTAGTTACCATTACCCTTAGTTAAGTGAAAAATAATGATCTAGACAAAAATTATCAGACCTTGACATGAAACAAAGTACTTGAATATGACAAGCAAAATACTGTCTTGAAATACATACACAGACACTAATAGACTTTTGGTAATTATCAACAAATCAGAAGTTGCAAAAAAAAAAAATATAACTTTGACCTTCATTTATTAGGAGTAAGTATTGGGATCCACAAGAATTACATCTAATTATATGTCTCGTCTTTCTAGCTTTGTAAATAACGTCAACACTGTACAAACAGCAAATCCTCCAAGTTCAAATGTTTTTACCCAAAAATACTAGAACCAGTAAACACCAATTTCCCTTTAAATTAAGGTCAAAAGGTCAACACAGTTTTCAGTATTATAGTTTGGATAATGCGACCAAGTTTCAGTTTAATCAAAAACAATAACACTGTCAAAAGCAGATATACCATATATCAGGGTTTTTTTCACGATGAGACAATTAAATCTCCCTACTATCACAATGCACCCTCTTAATTAAACTCACTTTAAATGAACACTTTTTTGTGCGTTTCCATCTCCATTGTTGGGTTGGTAATTTATAGCAATGTATGACAATATTCCAAGTTGGAGACAAAGCCAATGAATATTACATATTCCAATTCATCAAGAAAATACAAATGGATTGAACCGTTACATGTATGAGTAAATGCTACCCATTTCTTCATGTTGAAAACCTCCAGAACACTACGTATATAATGCCAGTCTGTAATATTTCTGAATAAGCACAAAGCCTTAATTTTCTGCATGTTCATTTAAAATCTTGCATACTATTAAACACAAGAGTTATTGACTTTGATTTAAATCAATGTTTTTTGCATGTCAGAACAATGATATTGATAATATTGAATAAGGTGTCAAAGCCATCACAAAATTAGGATATGTGAGTTGCAGCCCTTATTCAGGACAAAGTAAACTACATTACATCATTGTTCTAGTCTTTGGTTCCACAGAACAAATAACCTTGTCCAACGCCTGAAGTAAATTGCTACAAATCCAATTAGAATTACACCAACAACTGTTGTCAATAGTTGTGTTATCAGAATTAAACACAGAAGCAGATTAACTGAATCTATATGGTTGCAGCTGCACACACAGTCATCCATTTTGGAAAAAGTTGTCACATGACCTATAGTTTACATGCTTAAAAAGTTTAAAACTTGGGGTGCACCCCAGAAGTGAATGTACTTGTTTATTATTATATATTGGCCCTAACTGATTCCAGGTTTGGCAATATAGGGCAATTTAACTAACTTCTTTTTTGTTCAATCTACAAGAAAATATCACACAAATTACAAGATATGCAGAACCATTGTGCAATTGGAAGTGCATCTGGTTTAATAAATGTGAGATACAACCCAAACTCCTTGCACAATTGGAATTGTTGAAGAACTCGATCACAATATCTGATATCTGGCAATTGTTTAATTAATGTTAGGTGTCTGTTGCATGTGCAACCAAAAAAATTTGTAGAATGAAGAACTTAATCTGAAACCTTGGTTTAATAATTTAAATAAATGTGAGATACTTGTACAACCTATAAAGTTTGCATAATTAAAAACAAATATATGTACGTAGAACAAACAGACTCTGACATCTAGGGGATGGTTTTTAAGAAATGTGGGCACAGTGAGGTGCAACCCATAATGTTTAAACAATTATTTGGAATCAATGTAGAACATACTCCGACATCTAGAAGATGGTTATAAAGAAATGTAAACACAGTGAGGTGCACCCCACAAAGTTTAAACAAACATTGGGAATCAATGTAGAACATACTCCGACATCTAGAAGATGGTTATAAAGAAATGTAAACACAGTGAGGTGCACCCCACAAAGTTTAAACAAGTATTGGGAATCAATGTAGAACAGACTATTACATCTGGGAGATGGTTAAAGAAATGTGAGGTGCAACTCACAAAATTTGTACAATTATTGGAATTTTGTAGAACATAATCTGACAACTGGAAGGTCGTTTAATGAATTTTGGACGTGTAATCCACAACATTTATGTTTGGAACCAAATGTATACCTTATTGGACACATGTGAGTTGGCCATGGTTATCCTACCGACCTAGGTATAGGCCTCCGTTAAAGAAATGTGAGGTGCAACCCACAAAGTTTGTATCGGACATCTCATTCTGGGAGCTCGTTAAAATAAATGCGGAATACATCTCACCAATGTTGTATAATTGGGAAATTACACAGGTGTGATCGATCACCTAAGCAATAATTAATAGATACTTACGATAACAACTAGCAACGCAACCCAGGCGCCAAGCTGCCACAAATCATGATCAGTCAGCTGTTTGATTTGCCTCCGATCAATGTCATGTGCATGTTTAGAGTTATTCCCCTTTACAGTGTTCCGTAATGAAAGCTCCCGAGGGCACACGAAAAAAAAGACATTCCGAAAACACGTTCAAAATGTAAACAAATCAGAGTCGATTCATGGTCTTGTCCGAAAATCTGATTGGCCGTCCGTGGTCCGTTTTCTGTGGGGTGCAGTTTTTAAACATGTGTTATTTTATCCAGAATTTGTCCGCCGAACCGTTTTAAGCAGTTATTATATGAGGTGCAACGCACAAGTCGAGTTTTCCTCACAACTCGTACATGTACGGGTGAATCTCCTCACAAGTATGTCTCCACCAGTGCGGACGGACGGACGGATGACGGACGCTGTACCATCATATAAGCTCACTTGGCCCTTCGGGCCAGGTGAGCTAAATTGAACATAACTGGAGGTAAGGTTGGCATTCGACACCATTAAGTGTAGTAAAGTTACCCATCAAATAATTTTATCAGATGATGTTATACAGGAGCCAGAGATAGGTGTATCACAGGCTAGACATTTAACTGTTTTCTTATTTAGACCAAATGTATACTTATAATTAAATGTAACGAAAAGACATTTCATATAAAGTATTCTTATTTATGATGGCTGCAAGCCCAATTACTGTACATATACACCAGTCTGCGACTTTAGCCACTAAACCTATGCCCATGATTAGTAAATTTTGGTCGGACTAATGGAAAGTCCTTGAATTTCAACACAAGCACTTGTGGCCAGGATAATAACCATATGTATATATATAGAAAAGAAAGTGTCTGATAGTCGATTTTTTGTGAAATTTAACCGCTTGACGTATCAAGCTGAAATTTGGCAGTTATTTTCATATGGTTTTAGATGATTAATAACATAAAAAGAAAATTGGAAAATTTTGTTTATATATTTTATTTTATTTTTTTTTCAAATTTCGCTATATTCTATATATTATATATACAGTATATATATATGGTTATTATCCTGGCCACAAGTGCCTGTGAATTTCAATACATTTGTTATAACAAACACGGCAATTTGCTTGTCCAGACTAGTGCTTGAAAATATTAAAGTCACCGACTGATATATTGCACTAAATGCATGTAAATTTGTAATGTATTTGTTATTCAGCGTTGTATATTATGAGGAATAGGAATTAACACAACAATGCCTGCATGTGTAATTTTTATCCATTTGTATTTAAAGCGTTTGGATATACATGGGCAACATATTATTGAATCAGGTTTAAATTTCGTTAGAAAAGTAAATCAGGAAAACGGAGATTATTGGTACTTTCTGTACTCACGGTTGACTGAACGGTTCGCCTAGGGTAAAACCTACCCGCCCGTAAACGAAGCTAACAAGCCACATGCCGCGTGGTCACACATCCATGGCGACGACGTAAATATAAAAGTCGGCTGGCAGTACCGTACTCTGTAATAGCACGAAGGACTATTAATGTCACTAAAAGATGTAGGAATTACCGGAAATATGCTTCGGTTCATCACTCACTTTTTAAAAGATCGAAAGATCCAAGTAAGGGTAAATAACATTAACTCCGACATCAAAACACTAGACAATGGAGTGCCACAGGGCAGCGTTATATCCCCTACTCTATTTAATATATTTATGAATAAATTAAATGAACACTTTAAAAGTTTCCCTAAAATCGATAAATTAGCCAATGTTGCCCAATTTACAGACGACACCAGCATATGGAGCACTAATAAGATAATTGGCCACAATGGCAACAATGTTCAAAAACATTAGACGTTATACAAGATTGGGCAGACCAATGGGGTTTTAAGATCTCACAAGAAAAAACCGTAGCAATGTCCTTCTCTAGACAAACCAGAACCCCAGACTTATATCTAGGCGATAAGCGTATCGAGTATGTCAAAAAAGTAAAATATCTAGGAATGATTTTAGACCCTAAACTGTCATGGAAACCACATATTCAATACATCCAAGAAAGGTGCACAAAAGCCACAAATACAATGGTCTACGTTTCAGGTAACAATCTAGGGTCAAATAAACACACCCTACTCAACATATATAAAGCACTAATTCGATCAAAACTCGATTACGAGTGTCAATATATAATTCAGCCTCAGACAATATTCTCAACTACAAATGGTGGTCCGTGTGATAATTGTCCAATCTTGCACGGAAAAGATCCCTTTGAGTCTTTCGAAGAAGAGTAGGTGTGATAACGCCGGCTCAGAGGATAGCGCAATAATTTTAAATTCATAGAAATAGACCTCTTTTACCTATTTTGGCGGACATCCAAAATCATAGATAATACCAAATTCGATAGTAAACCCTGGGCGGCCAGGTCGGTGCGGATCGACGGTTTTTTTCGTTTTTTTTTTCTTGGAACAGACTCGTCTCACTCTCGGTCATCTTCCATTCATCTTGGTACGACCGGCAAACTTCCCCCACCGAATTTTAGGTAGGACAACTTTAGGCAAAGGGGTCGTCTTCAAAATTATAGCGCCCTTATGTAGGTTGGTAGGCCAGACGACTCCTATATCCACCCTCTCAACCCATTCCCCTTGCCTTTCCTCCTACATACTTTATCCCTTCTACTCTCTTTCCTATCTTTTTCTGTCGTGGTGTTTGTCAGTTTGTAGCTGGCAGTATCGCCCTCTGTCGTGGGGTTTGTCAGTTTGTAGCTGGCGATATCGCCCTCTGCCGTGGGGTTTGTCAGCTTGTAGCAGGCTTTTACGGTTGACAGTGGGGGTTTGTCAGTTTGTAGCTGGCAGTATCGCCCTCTGTCGTGGGGTCTCTGTCAGTTTGTAGCAGGCTTTTACGGCTGGCAGTATCGTTATCTGTTGTTTCCCTTTTTTTTACCCTACTTACAGTCACGCTATACAAAAACATTAAAAGAAGCCCGAACGAGGATAGGTACATTATGTACAAGGTGAAAACTATGATGAGACTTTTACGAAAGAAGACCATTATAAAGTGATAAAGGTATATATTGTGACGAATGAAGAAGAACGAAAAAGAGAACGGACTACAAAATAAATCTTCACCTGCATGCCTTCTTGCACTAACATACAGTCCGTCGGATGGAACTATAATAGTGGTCCATGTGAGAATTGTCCAATCTTGCACGGAAAAGATCCCTTTGAGTCTTTCGAAGAAGAGTAGGTGTGATAACGCCGGCTCAGAGGATAGCGCAATAATTTTAAATTCATAAAAATATACCTTTATTACCTATTTTGGTGGACATCCAAAAGCATAGATAATACCAAATTCGATAGTAAACCCTGGGCGGCCAGGTCGGTGCGGATCGACGGTTTTTTTCGTTTTTTTTTTTTTCTTGGAACAGACTCGTCTCACTCTCGGTCATCTTCCATTCGCGCTGTGTCATCTTGGTACGACCGGCAAACTTCCCCCACCGAATTTTAGGTAGGACAACTTTAGGCAAAGGGGTCGTCTTCAAAATTATAGTGCCCTTACGTAGGTTGGTAGGCCAGACGACTCCTATATCCACCCTCTAAACCCATTCCCCTTGCCTTTCCTCCTACATACTTTATCCCTTCTACACTCTTTCCTATCTTTTCACGTCCACCGAAGGTCGTAAGGCCATGTGAAGACGTAAAACTCTCAAAATAAATAAATAAATAAATAAACCGTACTCTTTCGCGGGGTCTTGTCAGTTTGCAGCTGGCAGTACCGTCATTTGTCGTCGTGGGGTTTGTCAGTTTGAAGCTGGTAGTATCGCCCTCTGTCGTGGGGTTTGTCAGTTTGAAGCGGGCAGTACCGTCCTCTGTCGTGGGGTTTGTCAGTTTGAAGCTGGTAGTATCGCCCTCTGTCAGTTTGTAGCAGGCTTTTACGGCTGGCAGTATCGTTATCTGTCATGGGGTTTGTCAGTTTGTAGCTGGCAGTATCGTTATCTGTCATGGGGTTTGTCAGTTTGTAGCTGGCTTTTTACGAATGGCAGTACCGTCCTCTGTTGTGGGGTTTGTCAGTCTGTAGCTGGCTTTTACGGCTGGCAGTATCGTTATCTGTCGTGGGGTTTGTCACTTTGTAGCTTGCTTTTACGGTTGGCAGTACCGTCCTCTGTTGGGGGGTTTGTCAGTTTGTAGCTGGCAGTATCGCCCTCTGTCGTGGGGTTTGTCAGTTTGTAGCAGGCTTTTACGGCTGGCAGTATCGTTATCTGTCGTGGGGTTTGTCAGTTTGTAGCTGACAGTATCGCCCTCTGTTGTGGAATTTGTCAGTTTGTAGCAGGCTTTTACGGGTGGCAGTACCGTCCTCTGTGGTCGTGGGGTTTATCAGTTTGTAGCTGGTAGTACCACCATCTGTCGTGGGGTCTTGTCAGTTTGTAGCTGGCAGTACCGCCCTCTGTCGTGGGGTATTGTCAGTTTGTAGCCGTAAGAGCCTGCTGGCAGTAACACCCTCTGTCGTGGGGTTTGTCATTTTGTAGCAGGCTTTTACGGGTGGCAGTGCCGTCCTCTGTTGTGGGGTTTATCAGTTTGTAGCTGGTAGTACCGCCATCTGTCGTGGCGTCTTGTCAGTTTGTAGCTGGCAGTACCGCCCTCTGTCGTGGGGTATTGTCAGTTTGTAGCCGTAAGAGCCTGCTGGCAGTAACACCCTCTGTCGTGGGGTTTGTCAGTTTGTAGCAGGCTTTTACGGGTGGCAGTGCCGTCCTCTGTTGTGGGGTTTGTCAGTTTGTAACAGGCTTTTACGGGTGGCAGTACCGCTCTATGTTGTGGGGTCTTGTCAGTTTGTAGCTGGCAGTACTGTTCTCTGTTGTGGGGTCTCTACCAGTTGGTAGCAGGCTTTTTACTGATCGTGATAAAACTGAGTTATCAGCGTGCTGGAATTAAGTAAGGTTAAAAGTAAAGTGTAAAGTTTGGTCAGGACCTACAAAATATTTCGAACTAAAGAGGTTCTTCGAGGTATATGAGTTTGTGTTAATTAGGTTGAACTATACATGTCTTGAATATTTGTGATTTTGAATAGCATGAACTCCTGATGTTTTTTTAATGTCTAATATTTATTATTGTTGTTCAATGTTTATAATCAGTATTTGTGAAAGGTTGTGTTTAAGTATGAGATCAATATGACGTGTTCAAAAGTGTAAGATGTCAACAAAAATGTATTTCTAGGATCATAGATTATAATCTGACATTATCAATAAAGAAGCTGATATATTTGATAAGGATTAGAGAGAATGGTGAGTTGCTTGTTAGATTGGTATTTCACAAACTCTTTCATAGTGGTAACACTAATTCATCATCTTGGAATTTGATAATATGCTAAACCATTAGTGTAATACACACCGTTGTTATTAAGAGATACATTGTCTGAATGCTACGGAATAAAATATACTTAAACATTGATGACAATCTTTTTTTGTTTCATTGGGGTATGAAAAAAAAAATTGTTTGCAAACTGTATGAATCCGCGTCGCGGATTCTTATAAAAGTTTGCAAGCATAACCCTATGCAATTAAAAAATAATTGACATCAATATTTATAATTAATTTTTGAGACTTATTTTTAAATTTAAAACATGTTTATGTACAATTTGACTGATCTAACAACGGATTCTTTTTTACAAATCAATACGCAACGTCAATTGCCGCATTGTGACGTCACATTTTTCGCGCCATTTTCGGATTTTTTTTTCATAGAGGTATGAAAAGAAAATCTCAACCAATCAGAAAGCCGCATTCTGTATACAATCAATGGAAAATTAATTATAAGCAAATCACTGGCCTTAACTGATAACACTTTTGTTGAACTCCTTACAGTACTTATAGATATTTCAACAAATAAAATATACTAACAACAACATGAGTATATTCATATATACACGTTTTAAGTAATTATTGTGAATTTTATTTGAGTGTTTGACAATGATACTCGGTTCTCGTTTTGAGAACTTAATATTTACTTGGATGTGACAAACATTTACATGGCGGGTGTCGTCGATGAAGCAGAAGACGCTTACTCTTCCGGAGCACCTGGTCTTATTCTCTTGTGCTTTTACGAGTCTCCATGTACTTATTTTTGTTTGTTCCTATTTTGCCTCTAGTTTAACCGATTTTGAGTTCGGATTATTGTTTAAAGAGGCATCACGGTAAAACTATATTTTTTTATGCTTATTTAGAATTATTGTATATATGAATTAAATGTATACTCTTGTGGAAAATTAATGGGCGATTTACGCTGAAATATGTTCTCAAAATTTTTAATTAATAATTTAAAAAGGGAATCACTATTCGTTGATCAACGATTTGGACATGTAAATTTTTTTGCATCACATATGATAACGCATGCGCATAACAAGCTACATCGGTAAACAAAAAATGGCGATCCGCGTGACCTACATGTAACTATCAAGCGAAAAGTGGCCGGATGGTCAAACTTTAACGTAAGGATTATATTACGGAAGCATAATGAGGGATGGGAAGTATTCAAGGGAGAGACTAACAGCCCAATTGTTTGCATGTTACAGTTTTCTTCTGGATAGCCGGTGACATAGTTTTTATTTGGTTTTGGGGCCTCCCAAGGGATAACTCTTTCATTCCTCTGTTACATGAAATGCGTGTGTAAAACTTGAAAGCGTGTATTGTAATATTCCCTTTATAATATTCCAGTAAAACGGCATTATTGAAATATATATCTGAAGGGAAGTATACCTTTTCACATAAAAGAAAAACTGTATGGGAGGGGGGGGGGGTTACGTTGTAAAACGCCGGTATAGGGCGATTGAGTTTAATGTATACAGATTCAATTTGGACGAAATGAATAAATTTATGTCATCATGTGCGGATAAAAAAATCTTGTCATACCTAATCTATAAAATACGGATTGTACAAATATGATCGGGTTTGGACCCCGGTAATAAATTTGATATGAATCAAAATATATGCATTATATAAGTGCAGTCATTAATTCATAAAAAAATCATATACATTTGAACATGTATGTCCCATGTCTGCAGTTGTGTTGAAAATGTTAACGAACCTTTAAATTTACATAAAAAAGTAAAATGAATCATAACATATATAAATGGATTAAGTATTAGACAATTATCTTTTCGACAAGTTCCAAATTTGATATATATATTATACATGTATTCTACATGTTTAGTGCGCGGTGCGTCATATGAGTGCACAGACTTCCGTGATACATATATAATTGTAAGTGTTAAAGTATGTTGACGCTGAAAGTTGGATAGATTTTAGATGAATATATAGATAGCCTGAAAATAAATCTTCAAGACATCGAGTTGTATAAAAAAAAATCGGAATAATTTCATTTTATTTTTGTACTTTTTAATGTATGCACACCTTTAGTGAAATGGTTCTAAATGAGGTTTCGTGCATGAAAATAACTTACAGAAATTAAGGTTTGCCCTATGGTTGTCATCGTCGGAAACCCACATGACAATGTTAAACGTACAATGTAAGAGTGCAGTGTCGTGTGGGTTTCTGGCGATTTGCATCGGTTTCAGTCAGGTACTGATGTCGGTAAATGATGCAGAGATGTCAACATACATTTCTTCATATGAATATCGTGTGTAATTAACGTCTGATTATTAATGTGATTGTGATTCAATAAATTTATACACGGACTTTGTGTCTGGTTCATCATCGGACGTACATGTATATACATTACGCGTCCCCTCTTGGGCCCCTTCGTCAAATTGTCCGAGAACGCTGTCACTTGTCGCGTGATCAGCGCTATTTTTATCGGGCTTTCCCGAGGAATGCAATTTTGCAAGTGGCTAATAAACACATTTTGAGTGGACTTTGAATATTGAAATAACAGAAAAATGTATCTGGTAGTGCAGACAGCATGTACATTCAAGAACTTCATTGTAGACTTCCCCGGGATGCCCCTTTAAATGTTTAGGTGTTGTATAGTTTCTGAAACATTACAGTACACTTGATTATTTTTTTAAATATTTCTTTCGAACATATCTTCATACAATATTTTTATAAGTGTTAATATTACAGAAACAGCTTTACCCTTCCCAAGGACTCGAGGGTTCGTTAAATGGTAAAACTCATATAATTTATTGAATTAATTACATTAAAGTAATAGAAACGAAATCCAACCATGGGTGGAAATTACTTCCGAGTCCATAATTGGTTCATTCACATTATGTAAACAACATTAATTTTCAAATATTTTTGTGTAATATAATTGTCAGTTTACAAATGTCGAATATCATGGAGTATTCTCTATGAATTTTGACAGTCCTTGCATGAAATATATGCATGCAATATATAGATGTTGTCAATAATATTACATCACGATATGTATAACACAAACGCACGATAAGGTATTACAACAATAGATGCTAAGTTGAACACACTGTTAATAAAGTAAATGAAGCTTTTATTGACAGAGGTATATGCAGTTATATCTGTTAAATATACAGATAGGACGTTTGACTTCGATTACTATAAATCCCCTAACCACTAGCGATTATTTTGCCGGCCGCTTTTCTTTTTCACATCAAATTCAAGAGAATCTAGGTATATTAACAAACTTTGAATATATTTCGTGGCATTCAATTGGGTCGCTAAAGAGTTTGATTATGAGCAGGTTGTGTGTCGTCGCCATTTTGGTTTCACTCAGAATACTATTCATTGTATGGTATTAAAGGCCCAATATACGTAACTTTCGGTAAAACTTGAAGCGAAAATAAAGTCTAATAAACTTATTATATTTATAGATTTAGTTAAGATTAACTGATATCAGCAATATTCAAGATGAATTCGTTCGCGGTTACCGGTACAGCAGCAGTTAAAACACGCTATTTGTAAACACGCGTCCATTTCGAACCGTCTTCTACCTTCGGTTTGTTGTTAAAGTGGGCCCCACCTGAATTATTTTCAATTCTTTAGATTTTTTTCTCAAGAGTTTCGTGTTAGTTACCGCTCAGGTTTACTTCGTTTTAGGCTTATTTATGCATGGTTATCAACTGGATTTTTTTCAGAATTTTTCAGAATGACGAAAATTTCCCTGAAGTTACGTATGTTGGGCCTTTAAGGTTTGCCTTTTTCATATGCCCTTTAGTTGACCTACTTGTAATTGAGAATGATGCCTAAAGTTTCACACTGGGGACTGCCATTGACCTAAATGTAACCTAGATATACTTTGCGGGTGTCGTCGATGAAGCAGAAGACGCTTACTCTTCCGGAACACATGTTATTATTTTCTTGTACCAATGGTATGGAGACTTACGGAAAAGATAATCGAAGGACCCGCTATAATACGCCATAACAAAAAATAACATTGGAAGTTTGAAATTTAGATATCAGATTTTGATGGAAATTAGTAAATAGGGGTAATCTGACACCAGGAACACAATGGAGACGTAAGTTGTCTGATTTAGGACTCGCACAACTAAATCAGCCTATCACGAAGTGTTTCATACGTTTGTAGTCCCTACTTAAAATTTGTTCCGGCTAAGTACAGTGATTCTGAGTAATTTAATTAGGTAATTGTTGACCTATTCTGCATTGAATGAAATCTGTAGATATTTAACTTTACAAAAAATATATACTTTTGGTAGATTTTGATATGTGATGGCGGATTGATATGGGGTCAAAATTCAAAGGGTGTTCCCGTCCCATTTCACTGGTTTGACATGTAAATTTTCGGTTGTCCGAAGCAGACGCCTGTAGCATGCTAATATGCCAGTAAACTCCTCATTAAATGCCCTTTGAAGCCTTTGTCATGTATGTATCTGTGCATTTAGACAGTAGACAGTTTTCACAAGTCTTGTACTTCAAATATTAAAGTTATTAGCTCGAAAGCTTAGTAATAACATATAGTAAATTATTTAGTTGTGTGAGTCCTTTAACAGAATGGCCGCGATTAGAAGGCTTATGTATTGTCTGACGTTAATAAAGATTGATATATATGGTTTGTCTGATGTCAGGTTACTTATGTTAAAATATTTGAAAATGGAATAAAAAATAGAGGGTGTCAACCAACAATGCATTGCCATGGCAATGACATTGTTGTTTCCAGCTCTTGCCACGCGGAGGCCTCCTCTGTAAGAGCCACACGCATTTAGTTTGCTTAAGTTTGAAAGTTTAAAAGAATAAATGTCATGGAAATATCAGAAATTTGATTAAACGTTGATTTTAAAGTTATCATATCACACCACAATTTTTTTCAGGGATAGTTAAAGTTCTAAAGGTTCACGGACAGTTCGAATGCTTCAGAAAAAAATCTTTCTACTGCTCGGTCGGCCTTGGTGCGTACACCTGTCTAATCCTCTTCAGGAATGCGGAGGTGGAGATGGCATCTTGGTCGTACTGGTCCCAAAGGTCCGCTACCTTCCCATGGATTCGACGGTAGGTTGTCCTCTGGTGCCTCTGAAGTGACGACTCGGACACCAGGCACCTCTGGATGCTCACCAAGGAACCTTCCTTGAGATCGCGTATGCTGGATAATCTAAAACATATGTTTTCGACTTAGACTTATAAAATTGTTTATCTATATATTTATTTCCCTTTAATATGCTGGATAATCCAAGACATTTTGTTTTTACTTACCTTAAACGTTCCGTCAAGATACCAGCGCCTGGCTCGTCTCAAGAGGGACAGTTGCTGCGGTGTAGTAAAAAGGATGTGGCGCTGGTTGTCGACGTGAATGTCTCCGATAACGAACTCCGGGCACCTGAGGAATTAGTCCGAAGGGTTCTGACTCTCTGACCCGCTAAATATTTGGACGACAGGCGGGTGCGAGAGTCAGAATTCCTCATTAGTTAAAAAGTGGAAATTCTACCGAACCCGTGCACGGGTCACTGTTTAAGCTGTGTTTTATAATATGAAACGTTTTCGATCACATGTAAAATAGGTAGCAATGAAAAGAACAGATATTTTTCTACTAACCTACACATTTATTCAAGTCACAGGAGGTCGTAAACTAACTGTTGCCACCCATTTCTAAAAAAATAACCAGTTTCTCACATCTGTTTGAAAATGGCCGCGCGTCGAGAGATCCCGCCTGTCGTCAAAATATTTAGCGGGTCAGAGAGTCAGAACCCTTCGGACTAGCGAGGAATCCATGGCCTATCTGCAATTATAAGAGATTCATGTAAATAATTAACTTCAACACTTTTATTATTAATGCATATTGCTGTTTGGATGATAATGATAAATATATTTTTTGTATGTAAAATTCAAATAGTCCAATTCTTATCTATATAATTTTTATAAATAACTGGTATATAAGTGCGTTTAAACTTACCTCGAAGTCTAGGTCCTTAGGCTCCCGTGGCCG
Source organism: Mimachlamys varia (assembly GCA_947623455.1). Taxonomy (NCBI): domain Eukaryota; kingdom Metazoa; phylum Mollusca; class Bivalvia; order Pectinida; family Pectinidae; genus Mimachlamys; species Mimachlamys varia. Next base: position 34,426,621 of record OX392545.1, read on the forward strand.
TAGGTTCTGACGTAGACGGTTGGCGGCACGGGCGAGGTAGTCGGGTCGGGGAAGGTGGAAATCGTGTTCAGACAAAGCGACCCCTGCGATGCTGCCAGATTGATTAAATTACATGACGAATTTATATAGGAACATAGCAATATAATTAAAACATAGTTAAGCACGACTTATGTTGATAATATCAATTACGGGACGTATATATACATTTGGTCCTATCACGGACTTAGATTAATCTAAGTCCGTGTTAAAACATAGTGATAATATAAATTACTGGACATATCTACATATGTATATAATTGAACCAGCCCCTACCTAAATCATAATTACACATTGTTTGTAATTAAATTGATTATTTGTTAAATGTTCTATTAAATGTTATATATGGTTATTTTCAATTAATTTCTTTTAGTTGATTTAATGATACTTTCTAGTAGAAAACATTGCCCGTGAGTGAACAGTTAAATGATTCTACCATATATCAATAAAATTATATCAATAAAAACACAAACACATCTATATTTGTTTATCTGTACATGTACACATATTTATATATTAATAGAACATGTACCTTTATTAACACACAATAATGTTATATATCCTATATAAAAGTAAGGCCGCCCCTTAGGGACGACTAATGTGGCAAAACTTAAAAATTGATGAATTTCAAATACACATGCTTATCCGACAAATCTTAAAACTAAAAACAATTCTGACTGCGGGGAAGTTTGGGGCACTTCTGTAACGGTACAATCTGTACTAGACATCTTCAGTTTTATAAAAGTCTATATTTCATATTTTTCTTTGCTCAAATTTTGCCCCTAGTTTTATATATTTTGTGTTCGGATAATGGTCATGTTAACGCATTGCTATTCAGATTTTTGTTTGATAAAGACATACGCATTATTGCCTCAGTATTGAGTATGTAGTTTTACCTAGTTGTACCTATTTAAAACCAAATATATTTGGCAAATGTATGTTAATTACATAGATATATTCTGATTGTTGATCCGGACATTTGAATACAATTTGCCAGGGAACGATTTGATTATGCTGTAGTCAAGCAGAGACTGTTACAGTACCTGAGGTGTAGAACGCTAGTCCGCTGTATACAATGTTTATCGTGTGGATTTCGCCTGAACGAAAGACAAACTCTTACAAATTAACGTACCCAAATTGATATCGTAAAATAAGCATGAAACATAATATAATTCTGAATAAAATTTCTACCGTCAGGGGATAATCGCTGTAAACATCCAGATGTTTAATACGAACAAGAGGTCCAGAGGGCCTGTATCGCTCACCTGAATACATTGCTATCAAGGTAATCATGGTTAAATATTTTCCAAAAAGATCCATTCAGTGCTTGGTCAAAATCCATTTTAACCTAAGGATAACTAGTGATTAAAAAGGCTTTACCTCTGTTTCTCTTTTGGGCCCCACCCCATTGTCCCTTAGGGGTCAGCATCACCTTTAATGCACAATCTGTTCCCCTTCCCCCAAGGATGCTTCTGACCAAATCTGGTTAAAGTCCAATCAAAACTTTATGAACAGTAGCGATTTAAAGGAATTACCTCTATTTCCCCTATAAGGCCCAGTCCTTCTGGTACATTAGGGGAAAGAGTCACCATTTATGCTCTCCGATCCCTTGTGGGTCAGTCATCATTTATGCAAAATATGTTACCCTCCTCCAAGGATGTTTCTGACCATATTTGGCCAAAAGCCAATGATAATTTAATGACTAGTAGCGATTTAAAGGAATTACCTCTATTTCCCCTATTTGGGTCAACCCCTATGGCCCCTTGAGGGTCAGAGTCACCATTTGTGCAAAATCTGTTCTTTTTTTCCCCAAGGATGTTTTGACCGAATATGGACTAAACCCAATTAAGATATGAAAAAATGTTGACGGACGGCGGACGGACGGACGACGGACGCCGCGCCATGGCATACTAAGCTCACCGGACCTTTGGTATTTGCATGTTGAATCCGTGTATAAAATAATACATGCACGCCCACTGTTGTATTACCCGGACACATGACAATACTAGTTACTGGCTAGTAAGACAGTACTGAACTGTCTAGTTTTGTACAGACAATAACCTGTACTGATTAGGGCGACTCAATTACAGTATTGTTAAAAAAAGATCTTTTGATTTTGGTTTGTAGATCTTCTTCTCTGATTTTGTCGACACCAAAGCGTTTGATGGGTAGAAGATATGTTTAGAATCTGTCAAGTATAATATAAGCTAAAAACAAAAGGTGTTATTCCGCCATTTTCGGGTAGGTCAAAAATTCCATATGACCTTCTTGAAGTCATTTTAAAAACATCCACTACCAAACTATAGAATTATCAACATGCATGTAATTATATTATTTGAAGATAATCCACGGAGCCAACCGAAAATTATTTAAAAGACGAATAAAACAATCAGCAATCATTTCTTAACTGTTTTATGAGGCGGAGCGTGAAATGAGAATATAGTGATAAAAACCTCATGTCAGCGACAGTGCCTTTTGTTTTTAGTTTTTGACGTTATATGCAAGTATAAGAAATCAGGACTTTCTTTTCCATTTTTTACCCGACCCGAGTACTCCAAAATAAATATCTTCTGTCACTGGTTGGATTTCCATCCTAAAACTTCTATGTAAATGTTTAAATAACATTGTATGAATTTTCAAACAAAAATCATCAGTCCTTTCGGAAGTTATAATCTGGAAACCAAAATTTGATGAGCAATACTTATTTGTAGCAAGGTTGACATTTTCAGTTGGCCTTTTGACCCCAAACTCTGTATTACCTCATCAGCTAACATTGTATAAAGTTGCAACCAAATTCATAAATCCTTTCTAAAGTTACCCGTGTATCATCTGGAAACCAAGATTTGACAAAAACATCTAGTTTTAGCAACAGCGACCTTTGTAGATGACCTTTTGACCCCGAACTCAATCCCAATCTGTATTACCACATAAGCTTACATTGTTTCAACAAAATCAATAAATTCTCTCTGAAATTATCATCTGGAAACTAACATCCGGACAGGCAGACAGACAGACAGACAGACGGAGACAAACACTCTAGTCCCTTCCGGTATCACTGGCAGGGGACTAAAAAAACATTGATCGATTCTCCACCACAAAAAGTCATTTGTTATGCAAAATTCAATGTATTGACAAGTTTAAGTAACGCATACAGCATATTGAATTGCCATAAGCTTTCTACAGCCTGCAAAGTGACTGCCTATCTTAAGTTAGATAATATTAATAATTCGAGGTTCTTATATACCGCTTCATCACGACCTTTAAGCCGTTTCAAGACGGTTCATCAATTATTATCCGTGGTCATAGGGATTAACCAGCCAATATCATTCTTAACTCCCTCGGGGACATACAACCGGTGCTGCCATTTTGGCGATCACAGCTAGCATTCTATGATTTCTAGCATTTCCAAACCAATTTATAATTCACAGCCAAGTAGACTCGAACAAGCAAAGTAAATTATCTTGCTAAAGGATACAACACAAGTTCCGTTGACCGGGACTCGAACTCGCAACCCTTCGATCACGAGCCAGGCGTCCTACCACTAGTCCACCATGCCTCCGTACCCGGACGAGCTTTGTGTCGGACTTAAGTGTGTTTACGCTTAGATATACTTCAATAGGGAATGTATGATAATTACCTGACAGATATAAATCTGTACCAATGGAACAGTCACTCTTCTGACCCCGACAGCAATCATTGCTAACTATCTTAACATTCACAGTACTCCTAGTTGATTGACAGCAGAGGGGCGGCACCTTCAACCACGTGTTAGTAGATTCCGCCAAATCAGCCACCGTTACTTACACCTAATCAGTAATATTATATCGGATGGTTTAAGGAGAACATACCAACCCGAGTTGCGTCTGTTCCCTGCTATATTTGACATTGCAGTGTATAATCAGTATGCTTGCAGGCTCAAAGAAAATATGGACATTGTGCTTATTTGCATTTGGGAGTGGTATGCTGATAACTACTGTTCTACAAACCGAAAGACTACAGATGCAGCCCGAAAATGGATTACATATTTTTGCGTCTTCAGATAAACAAGGACCTCCCGCATTTATGATGAGCGACTCTCCTAATTGCCCTTTGCGAAATGTTTCGATCATGAAGAAAACTGCCAACTTCACACGATATGGTTTATTAAGCTACCCAGGATCAGGAAATACCTGGACACGTCACCTCGTCCAACAACTGACAGGTACAGTAGTAGGCGGTCTCTATCGAAACGTGTATAAACCACTACACTATATAAGCCAAATATATACCTTATGGACATACATTTAAATGGATCGGTAACATAATATCGTATATTAAGTTTTCCTTTAATAATAACTCTCAACTTCCGGTTACACAGCAAAAGTTTTATTCACGTGAATTTCACGTGAAATTTACATGATTTGATTTTCACCTGAAATCCATATGATTATTTCACATGGATATTTTTTATGTAAAATGCAAACGGAAAATTATGCATGTAAAAATCAACAAAAGTCATATGAAATTTATGTGAAAACAATATAATGAAATAAGCATTTAAAAAACACTACAATAAAGTCACATTAATTTCACGTGAAATTTGTCAAATAAAATTCACTTTTTTCCACAAGATATTATTGCCAGTGTAGGTAATTCATTTACTAATTAATGAACATTTCAGAAAATATGAGGCATATCCTATCGAATAATTAGAAACTAAATACATCATAATGAAGTAAAAGATCAAAGGTTTTCAACTGGAAATGAAGTACACGTTTTTAAATCTTGGTCACATCCAAGGATATTTCTTGTCCTGAAAGTTAAAGGATTTGTGCAAAGAAAAATAAAATTTTTATATTTGGTAAAAGTAGTATTGTAAAACCATTATAACATGCCCTGACGATCGCGCGGGGTCTTGTTTTCTTGCATTGACACGAAATTCGGGTCATATGCATACGCCTTGGACCTCTCAAACGAAACTAGAGATAATGAGCTCGTTGGTCACGTGATCGCTTGACGTCTTCTTCGTACAAGGACTCAATCTAACCTTACCTGCTTACATTCTTATATTAGGTCCGCTGATTACCGACCTAAAATAATGTAATTTTGGCAACATTCAGCATGCCAGATACATACCGTGATGTAGTTGGTATTAGAGTTTGCCTTGATATTTTATCCACACAAGAAAAACATGTTTATAGAGCTACAGAATTATTTGTCGCTTTCAGAGACGGACAAGTACACATATACCAGGGAAAGCGACATCATCACAGAAAACATTGTCAACACGCATATGTTACTTCGACTCGAAATAACGGGATCTAACTATCTAAAAATGCCATTGTAAATTATATATGTATTCGGTTTAAATACCAAAAAACGAATCAGAACCCCATAAATATACATTATACATTACATTATGTATATATTAATAATTATGACAGGGAATTCACAACATGTATAATTATGTACTGATCATGTCTTTTTACGGAATCAAATTACAAGGTCCGGTGAACGGTAGATAAATGTTAATACGAAAGTACTTATTTTCATTTATTTTACGTCAGTACAGAAATACAAACAATTTTAAGATGTTAATAGTAGCATTCCCGTGTCGATCTCTGCGTTGGATAATTCGGGAATTTGAAGAAGGAAATATCGCTTCTGGGACAATTTTTACCTATCCATCGCAACGATTGCACTACCGACGTTTTTTTCTAATTCATATTTTTTCCAATGAATACAAAATATATGTACCATAAATAATGTCATTTGTGCTTTATTTCGCGGAAAGCGTGCAATTTATGCACAAAACCACCTCGTGTCGATTGAGTGATCCCTGGCTCGTGAAACAGGTAAATATCTCGTCCACACGTTCACTGGCCTCGGTACAGTGTACATCGTTTCATAGCCTATTCGTCAGACTAGACACAAAATCACAGGAAAACGAGGTGAAAATGTTATTGAAATTAGGGCCTATATAAAAGGTAGGTCATTACTCGGCATAAAGGCTGTAGATATTCACCGCGAGGTGTGTGACATTGATGGGGAGGGCCAAATGTCACACAGGACTGTTTGTAGGTGGGTAGGTAAATTTAGTGCTTTGCATCAGCAACTGAAAGATGCTACTCACCCAGGTCGTCCTGCAACAACTACGACCAAAGGTTACATAGAAAAAATCAAAATATCCTCCAAACTGATGCTCGATTCACCGTAAGACAATTGGCTCGAATGACAAACTTGTCGTTAGCAAGAGTTCATGCAATTTTGAAGAAACACCTAAAAGTTAAGATAAATGCAAGATGGATACCCCATTTGTTAACGGATGAGCAAAAGAAGACGTGTAACAATGGCAAAACAACTTCTCAAAATGTACCCAAAATATAGTAAAAAGGCATTTGATAATTTAGTCACTGGTGATGAGACCTTGGTGTATTATTTTGAACCAAAGCGGAATTTTGCCAACCGAATATAGGCCACTAAAAATGCCAGACGCCCAAGTATTGCCAAACGAATACGAACGGTAAAGAAGGTTTCGTATGCTATATTTTTCACTAATAAGGGTCCAGCTATTCAAATCCCGGGGCCAAAAGGCAGAACGGTCACAGGCAAGTTCTATGAAAACGTTGTTCTGAGAAAGTTGAAGAACTACTACAAAAGTCGCCGCCCCAAAACAGGACTTAAGTATGTCCGACTTTTGCATGATAATGCACCTGCTCACAAGGCACGTATTGTGACTGACTTTTTGGAGTCAGAGAAGGTTACCATCCTTCCGCATCCTCCGTATTCGCCAGCATTGGCCCCCTGCGACTATTTTCTCTTTCCAAAACTTAAATATCATTTATCTGAAGGAAGATACAATTCGAGAAATGCCCTTGGATCTGCTGTTTATCAGTGTCTGATGGGTGTACCATTGAAGAGTATAAAAAAATGCTTCCAAAAATGGATTGACCGGCTAAAAAGGTGTGTTCTGGCTGGCGGACAGTATTTTGAAGGGCAGAGCAAATTAAAATGAACAAAAGCACTTCCGCTATATGAGCACCGATGCAAGTGACATTATTTTTGGAACACCCCTCGTATAGTGGGCGTAATAATGTACATAGCAATGTACATTTAATTATTATCTGAGATAATTTGACAGTGTCAATCTATTGAATACCTTTCCTAATGTGTTAACTGACCAAATCTTGTACGTGGAATTTTCAATACACAGTACAAGTACAAATTGGGTCCCGATTACATACGTGTTTTTTCGTCAAATTGGTATAAATATAAAGTTCGTTGCCTGGTGTACATTGTACGTATCGTTTTTATGGCTCCGGTACGGGTTTCGTCGTCCTGACTGATGTCAGTATATATAGCAGTATAAAGGTAAAATGTTACCATCTACCTGTCTTATCCAGGTGAATTCACTGACCAATCAACTACTTAGTGTCACGCTTGTGTGAGATCACAAATCCCCTGTGAATGGTACGCCCGTGATTAATAATGTTTCGACAGGGTGTCGATCTCTTGAGATACAGTATTCTTCGGGATGACGAACGAAATTAGCATTAAAATGCCCCACAAAACACCATTTTGGCCAATACAAGTTAAAAGTATGTATTGACTTTCGTTTTAAAATGTATATGGTACGTATTGTATGTATCAGTATGTCACTATCAAAACAATATTTGCTGTTATACACGTTATACATATACAATGTTTATGTAAGCAGATAGTGTCATATGGCGATAGCTTGATTTTCCCGTACTAAGATGACGTCACAGGGGGAGTGGCCTCGTTCTGGGTCACAAAATATGCATAATTTAGAGGTCGGCGAAAATGACCTTATAATCGTGTCAACACAAAGTAACCAGACCACGCTTGCAGGATTGGGTGTTTGAATATGGTTTTAAAACATTACTTTTACCAAATATAAAATTTTCATTTTTCGTTGCACAAATCCTTTAAGGCATCATTTTGACATACTAATGAGCATATCTATAAACGTCCAGAATACAGGTGAATATTTCTCAATGATACCAAGATGGCCAATCTGATTAAAATCATATCTTGATCTTCGCGCCGTTCCGCAAACATCTCTCCGCTCTCAAAACCTAAGAGCGGTGGTTACGTTCAGATGACCTTTGTCGCCTCTTAACTTAACACGTAAAATAATTTTCCAATGACACAGTCATCTTGCAGAAAGTCATTTCGTCACAACATTCAACATTATCTTTTAAATGACGAATGACTAAACATACCAAGACGACAATGAAGGCTTCTGCTTTGTCGCCTCAAAAATCCTTATTTCAGATTCTGAAAATAAATATGGGAATACCTAAGCGTTAACAAAATCATAATCCAAACTCAAAATCGATTAAACCAGGGGCAAAATATGAACAAAGGAAATATTAACATGAAGACCCTTGTAAAAGTACAAGATAATAGGACCTGGGGTTCCGGAAGAGTAGGCTCTTCTGCTTCATCGACGCCACCCGCCATGTAAATCTTTGGCACATCCAAGCAAACATCAAGTTCTCAAAATGAGAAACGAGTATCATTGTCAATCACAACAAGTAAACACACTAATGAGCATACTCAAAAACGCCCATCTTCATATCGCTTAAAGATACAGAATATTTCTCAATGAGACAAAGATGGCGACCATAAAACTTGCCCATAGTTCTGATCAACCTGCATCTCTCGAATCCTTGTGTTGTTAGTTTGTTTGTCAGCAGTAGACATCGATCACCAAAATCCCGATATTTAGAGCAAGCCCTAGAATTTCGAATCAACTGCGACATGTAAACAACATTGGTTGGAGAAGCAGGGATGTTACTATCAAGAAATGGAAAGTTCACGATCGGAAAATTGAAATCATCACGTTTATGATATAGAAACTGTAACAAATTAATGCACAAAATATTACTTTTTAACAAAGAATAAACATCCCTTTTTAACCAAAATGGAATATATATTGTAAATATGGTAAATAAACAGTCGTCTTCAACTGATTACGACCATAATGTAAACACTTGCACGATTTCCTGCATCGTGTTAGGAGAACGGAATTTGTTCCAATTTTGATCTTCGATGTTCGAAGTTTTAACGGCGGCGATAGGCCTATGTGGTGATCAACTGCTAATGCAGTATAGAAATTAATGCTTTAAAGATTGAAATAGTGCCTTCTGAAGAGACAATGTTACTGAAAAGGGGTTTTGTTTCTGAAGATAAATTGCCGGTGCATTGTTGTGACACAATCAATACACAGAACTGTGACGTAATTGTTGGTAATAGACATTGTTTTCACTTTAAGCATAAGCATATATGTACAGGTGATACAGCATATCGTCCATCGTATAAGACCGTCGCGTTGTGTCTCAATAGGTCACATTGTAACTTAAGCCAAATTAAAAACTATATAGCTCTTAAGTTTATAGCCTAAACAACGTTTTCTTTCCTTATGTCTTCCATGACACCACCTCACCTTTGGACTTAAGATGAGCGTTCGCCCCTGTGAGAAAGGCTATGGGTTATGTTTCACACGTTGTCGGTATAATGTGACAGGTTTGGTGTAGCGGCTTTCTGCAGTATACGTCAGTATGGTAGCACTTTAAACCGGCAAAAGACCAGGACTATATCGCAATAAGGCTAACATGAACATATCTCGGCCTACACACTCAACAAACACATGCACATCGCACCGGGAGCCCTCCTTAAATGGCCCTGGCTGTCTAATTATATCCACACTTAACTGTGAATACATATTCGTATATTTTCAGGTTTCTGCACCGGAACTGTCTACTGTGATAAGTATCTCAGCCAACACGGTTTTCCCGGCGAATGTATTTTTCCCAACAATCCATTGAAAGGCTGCATTATGTATAAAAGTCATCAACCCGGACCAAAAACACAACTGGACCAATTTGACAAGGCTGTTATCCTGATCCGGAATCCCTTCGACGCTCTCAAGGCGTATTTCAATTTTAAATATGGAAAAAGAACGTCTTCAAGACACAACACAACTCTACCAAGAGCAAAAGCAGCAAAGCTAACGACGAAGGACCATTTTCATGCTCTTGTCGACATCTCTCGATTTAATTCCACACGTAAGTTCCTTTCCTTATAGAGCAAACCAAGCATTTATAAACATTTGACCGGGGTTGGATTGTGTGTGATGCGTGCCTTCATTATGGCGTTTCCGTGAGTATAATTTCGGCATCAGATTCATGCTTTTTACCGAGAGGCAAACCAAACAGAAACAGGGACAGAACCGTGGCAAAAATGAATCTGCTGCACTTAATAGTAGACACTGTCCACAGACTAAGACGTGTGAAGTTGTCTCGAAATACAAAGTAAACATATGGGATTGTCTCGAAATACAAAGTAAACATATGGGATTGTCTTAAAATATAAAGTAAACAAATGGGTTGTCTCGAAATATAAAGTTAACATATGGATTGTCTCGAAATATAAAGTAAACATATGGGTTGTCTCGAAATATAAAGTAAACATATGGGCTTGTCTCGAAATACAAAGTAAACATATGGGATTGTCTCGAAAGATAAAGTAAACATATGGGTTGTCTCGAAATATAAAGTAAACATATGGGATTGTCTCGAAATATAAAGTAAACATATGGGATTATCTCGAAATATAAAGTAAACATATGGGATTATCTCGAAATATAAAGTAAACATATGGGATTATCTCGAAATATAAAGTAAACAATCTTCATTATCTACATGTTGATGTAAGTGTTTTGATGTTCACATGGTCACATGCATGATGTCTCAGGGACTTTGCATATATATAATTTTATACATTGATGTTTTTTCGCATGTGTTATTGCAAGTGTGATACATAGCAGGATTGCTTACAAGCCCTTACGTACGAAAGATATATTTACTGAAGGAGATGGCGGTATCCAATGCATGCAGGCAATTTGGCATTAGACAGACGTTAAGTTATCCACACGGATAAAACATTTTTATCGAGTGTAGCTTTAACCAAGACATCTTGACGGTCCTTGGCGCCCTCTATTCATGACCTTCATTTAAGTGCTGTGTTTTCCCCTTTTTTTCCCCTTAATTGCTGTCTTTTATACGAGGTTTGATAATTCCTTTGAAGATATAGCAATGTATCTTCTGATGATGGGCTTAAATACATATAAGATGGCAAGCTAACAACAACGCACCATAATATATGTATCGTTTATCAAGAACAGTGTATGATGATTCCCGTACCGAGTATGATGTTTCCCGTACCGTGTACCAAATATCGCATATAACGTTTCCCGTATCGTGTATGATGTTTCCTGTACATTGCACGTTTAACGTAACAATAAATGACGTTTCCCGTACCATGTGTGATATTTGCCGTACCGTCTACCAAGTTTTGCATATAAGTTTCCCCTACCGTGTATCTTCCCGTACCATGTATGAAGTTTCCCGTACCATGTATTATGTCTTCCGTGCCGCGTACGATGTTCCCCGTACCGTGTATGTTGTTTCCTGTACAGTGTATGCTTCCCGTACCATGTATGAAGTTTCCCGTACCATTTATGATGTTTCCCGTGCCGTGTATAATGTTTCCCGTACCGTGTATGCTTCCCGTACCATGTATGAAGTTTCCCGTACCATGTATGATGTTTCCCGTACCATGTATGAAGTTTCCCGTACCATGTATGATGTTTCCCGTACCATGTATGAAGTTTCCCGTACCGTGTACCAAGTTTTGCATATTATGTCTCCCGTGCCGCGTACGATGTTCCCCGTACCGTGTATGTTGTTTCCTGTACAGTGTATGTTTCACGTACCATATAAGATGTTTCCCGTACCGTGTACCAAGGTTTGCATAGGTTTCCCGTGTCGTGTATGATGCTTCCCGTACCTTGTACTAAGTTTTGCAGATTATGTCTTCCGTACCGTATATAATGTTTCCTGTACCGTATGACGTATATCCCGTATACAGTATTCCAGGTATACAGTATTCCAAGTTCTGCGTATTATGTTTCCTGTATGGTGTATCACGTTCCGTGTATGATGCATCTCGTATTGTGTTCCACGTATCACGTACCATATATTATCTTTACCGTACCGAGTTTTGTGAATCACATACCGTGTATAATAAATAGTTCACGTGAATCACATACCGTGTATAATAAATAGTTCACGTGAATCACATACCGTGTATAATAAATAGTTCACGTGAATCACATACCGTGTATAATAAATAGATCACGTGAATCACATACCGTGTATAATAAATAGATCACGTGAATCACATACCGTGTATAATAAATAGTTCACGTGAATCACATACCGTGTATAATAAATAGTTCACGTGAATCACATACCGTGTATAATAAATAGTTCACGTGAATCACGTACCGTGTATAATAAATAGTTCACGTGAATCACATACCGTGTATAATAAATAGTTCACGTGAATCACGTACCGTGTATAATAAATAGTTCACGTGAATCACGTACCGTGTATAATAAATAGTTCACGTGAATCACGTACCGTGTATAATAAATAGATCACGTGAATCACGTACCGTGTATAATAAATAGTTCACGTGAATCACGTACCGTGTATAATAAATAGTTCACGTGAATCACATACCGTGTATAATAAATAGTTCACGTGAATCACATACCGTGTATAATAAATAGTTCACGTGAATCACATACCGTGTATAATAAATAGTTCACGTGAATCACATACCGTGTATAATAAATAGTTCACGTGAATCACATACCGTGTATAATAAATAGTTCACGTGAATCACATACCGTGTATAATAAATAGATCACATGAATCACATACCGTGTATATTAGTTCCTGTGGTCCGTGTCAATCTGATTAAAATACAGATCCTTGTTCTCACTCCGTTTTACAAGGATCTGAGGATCTGACAACATCCCATAAGAGGTCACGTCCAGATGACCTTTGTCGCCTCATTACTTAACACTAAAATAATTTTCCACCGACCTGTCATCTTGCAGCAAGCCATTTCGTCACATTTTTCCGCACGAACTTTTTGGTGACGAAATGACTAAACGGAAAAATGTGTTTATGCAAGCTTTGTCGCCTTAAATTTTCACTGTCAGGATTCTGCCAGTAGTAATTTGATTGGCTAATGCGAAAGGTCATCGGGACATGACCCTCTATGGGATTATCTCAGATCTTAACGCAGCAGAGTGAGAGAAGTTTACGGAACGGCGCGGAGATCAAGATATGATATTAATCAGATTGTGGTCCGTGTCGGTTTCCTTTGTCAGTGTCGGTGTTCCATGTCGTGGTCCGTGGTCAGTTACTATGTCTGTGGTCCGTGGTCAGTTACTATGTCTGTGGTCCGTGTCAGGCAAAATGGGAGAAGTCTAGTAAGAGGTCATTTATCGCCCTTCTACTTAAAACATAAAAACTTCGCTCTCGTTGTCAACATTTGGGTAATTAGTAACAGGTCTGAGCATTGTTAAAAAACTATATTAGCAAGCTAACAGGCCATGTGCTATGACAGACATTCACATTTCAGATGACGTCATCATAATATAATTGTTACGCTGGATACCATTAACCATCCCCGGACGATGGCTGTTCTTTTCATTCAGAACAAGCATACACAATATATATATTATATGAGCTTAATGCTGAGAAATACAAAGAGGTATTGATTTTTATGAGGTGAACAGATTCTAAAAATGGTAAATATGAGTATTGAACTGCTTTTAGTAGGCATTCATAGGCAAAATGAATTCCAACTGGACAAAAGCAAATCCAACATGAAGCGCAAGCGCGCTTCATTTAATTTGCCTTTGTCTAGTTGGCATTCATGTAGCCTATCAATGCCAACTGAAAGCAGTTCAATGCTTTAATATATTCCTGTTTTAGAATGGGAGAAACACGTCACGGAAGAGTGTAGACAGTGGCAGACGAAGTACACGAACTGGTTGAAGACATTTGCGAACCGTTTTCTGCTCATCCGGTATGACCATTTGAAAGAGGATCTTTTACCAACTCTACGGCGGATTAGTCACTTCCTTAATGTCAAACCATCGGAGGCGGAGTATACCTGTACTTATGCAAATCAAGAAGGTCAACATCACAGAAAACAGCAGTATGAACTAGAGGTCACAGACATGTTCTCTGAAAAGCAGATAAACATAGTAAACAGTGCCATAATGAGTATAATGACTATTTCAAAGAACAGATATGGATTGAAAGATTTCATTTTTGTAAGCCCTGACTGACTAGGATGCAATTTCTGTATTTTCAGTTATAAGCCTTATACATGTATTTTTGCTTTTTGATAATAAATGTATAGTAAACAAGTGGTCAATTTGAGTGAGACAATGAGAATCTAGAAGATGAAAATGATAAAAAAAAGATGCCCAATGGGCCTGCATTGCTCACCTTGTATCGATCTCTGACTTATATTATAGTGTAAGCCTAACGTCGCCTAAAATCACCCCTGTGACCTTGCAAGACAACATCATTTTCATTTGCAAATTTTGTTTGGCTTCATCCAAGAACGCTACCATTAAAATATCATGTCTCTAGTCCTTTGGGTTTATCAGAAGTTGCTCAAACAGATTTGACCCCTGTGACCTATAATATGGGTCAAGGTCAGTTTTTTCGCAAACTTTGTCAAACATCATCCAAGGAACCTTCAGCCAAATATCATTCTTCTAGGGATTTTGTTATTTCAGAAGAATTCGTTTAAAGGTTTAACAAATTTGACCCTTGTGACCTTGAATATAAGTCAAGGTCATTTGCATTTGCAAATTTTGCACCGGTTTTTCCAGGGAATCTACCAGCCAAATATCATGTCTCCAGGCCTTTTGGTTTATCAGAAGAAGTTGTTTCAAGGTTTTAATATATTTGAACCCTGTGACCTTGAATAAAGGTCTAGGTCAATTCCCTTCGCAAACTTTGTCGGGCTTTATCAAAGGAAGCAACCAGCCAATTATAATGTCTCTAGACCTTGTGGTTAATCATACGAAGTTGTTTAAAGGTTATAAAAGGTTTAAGCCATGTGGCATTAAATATGGGTCAAGGTCGTTTCTTTTAACCTTAATGTAATAATTATTACAATAAGGGTTGCAACCATACTTGCGCAAAATTTCTCATGGTGCTTAATGTAAGAAAAACGACATCATTCTATGAACGCATATATAATTTCATCTTATCTATTGCATATTGTTTGTCGAATTAACCATCACAGTAGTTTTGACATCTTCCTGATCATTCATCGGTGTGTCCGTCAACATTTGGTTTGTCTGTCAATATTTGGTTTGTCTGTCAATATTTGGTTTGTCTGTTTATATTTGGTTTGTCCTTCAATATTTGGTTTGTCTGTCAACATTTGGTTTGTTTATCAATATTTGGTATTGTCTGTCAACATTTTGGTTTGTCCTTCAATATTTGGTTTGTCTGTCAACATTTGGTTTGTCCGTCAACATTTGGTTTTTCCGTCAATATTTGGTTTGACTGTCAATATTTGGTATTGTCTGTCAACATTTGGTTTGTCCGTCAACATTTGATTTGTCTATCAACATTTGGTTTGCCTGTCAACTTTTGGTTTGTCTGTCAATATATGGTTTTTCCTTCAATATTTGGTATTGTCTGTCAACATTTGGTTTGTCCTTCAATATTTGGTATTGTCTGTCAACATTTGGTTTGTCCGTCAACATTTGGTTTGTCTGTCAATATTTGGTTTGTCTGTCAATATTTGGTATTGTCTGTCAACATTGGTTTGTCCGTCAACATTTGGTTTGTCTATCAACATTTGGTTTGTCTATCAACATTTGGTTTGTCTGTCAACATTCTGTTTGTTTATCAATATTTGGTATTGTCTGTCAACATTTGGTTTGTTTATCAATATTTGGTATTGTCTGTCAACATTTGGTTTGTCTGTCAACATTTGGTTTGTCTGTCAACATTTGGTTTGTCTGTCAATATTTGGTTTGTCTGTCAACAATTGGTTTGTCTATCAACATTTGGTTTGTCTGTCCAAACACTTGTACGACCTTTGTAAGACAGTGCCTTATTCTTGTCAGTAATATGCACAGGGACCAGATAATGTGTTACAGCTACTGTAGTTTTGGACCAAAACTTAGGTGTTTTGAAGTAAGTTTACACTTATATGGGATTAAGATCAATTTTCGATATAAATACCTATTTTATACTCAATAGCCTTTTCGACCATTGAAGAAGTTATAAACACTTAGGTTTTTGGTTGAAAATAAGCTGTAATAAATTATCAGGTCCCTGTGCTTCATATAAATGTGTGGAAACAAAATGTAATTATTAGCGCATTTTATATGCTTTCACTGATCAAGAGATTATTATTATTATTATAAACAAAAACCAAAAGAAGATAATTTATTATTTAAGTGAAAAGGGAACAAATGACTCCAGAAAACTTTATTTTAAGATAAAAACTCACTAATATTTCGTTTTTTGGTTTGACCTTCTTAAGATAATAGCGGAACTGTGTGTTAAGATAATTTGATTAGGGGTACTGTCCAGTGCAATGTCGGACACCATCACGTTTGTACGATATTCTCAAAACATGAAAGATCAAATATTAATTGTTTTACAGTACCTTCACGTGTGTTATCCTGTACCTATGAACTATTTCAACCAATTGAGGTTATGGGATAAAACTAACGAGAAACATTACAAACTCCAGTTCAGTATCTTTGTTCACAATATCCAAACATGAGGTTAGGTGACAAACGTTTAACAAGCAGCGAGTACATGAGAGTTCTCACTACGCGTTTTCTAGCGGTAGGACGCTGGGCACGCAATCAAAGGGTTGCGAGTTCGAGTTACGACACTTGTGTTGTATCCTTAATCAAGATACTTTACTCTGCTTGTTCCAGTCTACTCAGCTGTAAATGAGTACGTGGATTGGTAGTATTAGATATTGTAGAAAGCTAGCCGAAATGGCAGCACCGGTTGTATGCTTCCCAGGGAGTTGAGAATGGTATTGGCTGGTTGCTAAGGCCCTATAACCATGGATACTAATTTGTGAACTGCTTTGAGACGGCCTTTAAGGTCGGTTTGTAAGCTGTATATAAGAACCTCGAATTATTATTATTATAACACGTGTCAGTACGTGAGTTATTTATAGATGCGCTCGTGCATGAATTACACGCAGAGTAGACACACAACACAGGAAGCCTTGTATGTCACCACACCTGCTAATGGTCAAGTTCGAGCATTGACTTCAGTGGTTGTAGTCTAATTATGGTACGATCGAACTCACTTTAGTTATGTGCTTTGCGCATGTGTATACAAGCAAGAGGTAGACATTGCGTATGTTTAGCAACTACGGTACAAACTACACCGATTTATTTTAGTCGGACTAGAACAAGTAACAACCATCTTTTGTTTTCTGTTTTTGTCCCATATACAGGAAGAAAAGCAGTTCTGGTTAAACTTTATTTGGTGTTTTCCAAAATAAGGTTAATTCAGAATATTCCTTAAACTTTCTGGGGGATATTAATGAATATAGTTTAGTTACAGACTATTAATATTTTGTCTTGTCAAAGCATCTGCATAATTAAGTTTGATTGCATGTATTTCTCGTAAGGTAGTATTTTCCGAGAGCATTCTAAATATCGATTGGACACTGTAGAATTTGTATATTGATTATATTTGTATACTGTATTACAAATCTCCATGCCACCATTTTGACTGTCAATTACACAAACTTTCTGTCAGTTTGGTTTACTTTCCCTTCTCATATGAAGTTACATATAAAAGTATCTATTTCTTAAATATATTATTGTCGAAGTATCTGACTTGTATTTATGTTCTTAAAATGTTATTTCAATACAAAATATCTTTAAGTATTGTTATAAAGTTATTGCAACAAACATAGTAATAAAACTGCTTCGATTGTAATGTTTTAAATGTTTTAAACAAGCCTTGTTGTATTTAAAACATTTATTTCATTAAAGTTAACCTTATTGTAATAAATTAATAATTATTATTTAGTGGTTTGATTATTACATTAAGGTTAACCTTATTGTAATAAAGTTCTTTGTGGAACATTTATAACATGAAGGTTAACTTAATTGTAATAAAGTTGTCAAGATTACATTTATTACATTAAGGTTAATCTTATTGTAATAAATTTCTTAATGGAACATTTATTACATTAAGGTTAACCTTATTGTAATAAATGTCTTAGTTGAACATTTATTACATTAAGGTTAACCTTATTGTAATAAAGTTGTCAAGATTAAATTTATTACATAAAGGTTTAGTGGACATTTGTTGTCAAGATTACATTTACTACATTAATGTTAATCTTATTGTAATGAATTTCTGAGTGGAACATTTATTACATTAAGGTTAACTTTATTGTAATAAAATATTATATATAACATTTATTACATTAAGAAATACTTCTGTCTGATGGCTATTACACGTGGGTTCTTCTTATTGTAATAAATTGTTGAGTGTTGAATCGGTCCAACCATATCTAAGTGATTGCCTTTTTCCTTTGCGGAGTTAGTGTCCAGTTACAGTTAAAAAGTTACAACAGTAATGTATAAGGAATATAGAAGGACTGTATTTTCCGTGTGTCACTCGACTACTACGATTCGAAGTCTAATTCTACAGGAATTACTCGTAATTATATGTCTCGCATTTCTTGCCTTGTCGATAAAGTTGAAGTCAAAACGGAATATATTTGTTTGGCAAAATACATGCAGAAAGATGGTATCAGAAACTTGGCCAAGTTTCAATTTAAATACATATCAATAACACTATAAAAAGGGGACGCTAACGTGAATTCTCAAAAATCACATGTTTTACAACAAACAGCAGAACCTGCGCATACATTCCTTACAATTTCAGTAAGGTGTTCAGTACAATGATTTCAGTAATTACGCAAAGTTTGAAAATCAATATCACTATGAAAAGTGGAATTTAACACAAAGTCTCAAAATGCCCATGTTTTCGTCACAAAACAACAGAATCTGAAAATAAATTTATTCCAAATTCCAGTAAGGTATTCAGTGTGACGATTTCAGTAACTATGCTAAGTTTCAAATCAATCAGATATCAGTAACATTAAAAAAAGTGGACTAAAATGCAAATTCTCAAAATGTCAATGTGTTTGCCCTAAAATACAAAAACATTTTACAAAATCTCATTTAAATTGAGGTTTGTTATTTACATCTTATAATATATTATAAGATAGTTTCACAAAGTTTCACTTCAATTGGATAATTATAACACTGTGAAAAGCGGACTTGCGCAAATGTTGACTCAGTGTCTGTCTCGGTCTCGGCCGCAAAACCTTAGTCTCGTTTTTCTCGACTTCAAAAAAAAGGGGTTGGGGGTGGGTGGTGGTTACATTCCTCTTGCACGTTTACAAAATCAGCTTAGCGCAGAATTTAATATCATCAATTTGTTGGAGTTATGAGATAAGTACAGACAATTTTAACTTTTCAGACTAGAATTTTATCTTTATGTAGATACAGTCTCTAAGCAAGGACAAGTTTTCAAGAAATGTAAAATTATTTGTATTACAATTAAGCATGACGTCGACGCTTATTGTAATAATATTTTGTTATTACAATAAGCTTCGCATACTGACGTCTCTGTACATGCTACATACTTAGCCTTTCTCTCCGTACATGCTACATACTTAGCCTTTCTCTCTGTACATGCTAATATTTAGCCGTTCTCTGTGTATATGATATATATTTAGCCTTTCTATCTTTACATGCTACATACTTAGCCTTTCTCTATGTACATGCTACATACTTAGCCTTTCTCTCTGTACATGCTAATATTTAGCCGTTCTCTGTGTATATGATACATACTTAGCCTTTTTCTGTATATATGATACATACTTAGCCTTTCTCTCTGTACATGATACATACTTAGCCTTTCTCTCTGTACATGCTACATACTTAGCCGTTCTCTCTGTACATAATACATACTTAGCCTTTCTCTGTGTACATGCTACATACTTAGCCGTTCTCTCTGTATATGATACATACTTAGTCGTTCTCTCTGTACATGCTACATACTTAGCCGTTCTCTCTGTACATAATACATACTTAGCCTTTCTCTGTGTACATAATACATACTTAGCCTTTCTCTCTGTACATGATACATACTTAGCCTTTCTCTGTGTACATAATACATACTTAGCCTTTCTCTGTGCACATAATACATACTTAGCCTTTCTCTCTGTACATGATACATACTTAGCCTTTCTCTCTGTACATGATACATACTTAGCCTTTCTCTGTGTACATAATACATACTTAGCCTTTCTCTGTGCACATAATACATACTTAGCCTTTCTCTGTGTACATGATACATACTTAGCCTTTCTCTCTGTACATGATACATACTTAGCCTTTCTCTCTGTACATGATACATACTTAGCCTTTCTCTCTGTACATGCTACATACTTAGCCTTTCTCTCTGTACATGATACATACTTAGCCTTTCTCTCTGTACATGATACATACTTAGCCTTTCTCTGTGTACATGATATATACTTAGCCTTTCTCTGTGTACATAATACATACTTAGCCTTTCTCTCTGTACATGCTACATACTTAGCCTTTCTCTCTGTACATGATACATACTTAGCCTTTCTCTGTGTACATAATACATACTTAGCCTTTCTCTGTGTACATGATACATACTTAGCCTTTCTCTCTGTACATGATACATACTTAGCCTTCCTCTCTGTACATGATATATACTTAGCCTTTCTCTCTGTACATGATACATACTTAGCCTTCCTCTCTGTACATGATACATACTTAGCCTTTCTCTCTGTACATTATACATTCTTAGCCTTTCTCTCCGTACATGCTACATACTTAGCCTTTCTCTCCGTACATGATACATACTTAGCCTTTCTCTCCGTACATGCTACATACTTAGCCTTTCTCTCTGTACATGCTACATACTTAGCCTTTCTCTCTGTACATGCTACATACTTAGCCTTTCTCTCTGTACATGATACATACTTAGCCTTTCTCTCCGTACATGCTACATACTTAGCCTTTCTCTCTGTACATGCTACATACTTAGTCTTTCTCTCTGTACATGATATATACTTAGCCTTTCTCTCTGTACATGATATATACTTAGCCTTTCTCTCTGTACATGCTACATACTTAGCCTTTCTCTCTGTACATGATACATACTTAGCCTATCTCTCTGTACATGCTACATACTTAGTCTTTCTCTCTGTACATGTCACATACTTAGCCTTTCTCTCTGTACATGTTACATACTTAGCCTTTCTCTCTGTACATGATAAATACTTAGCCTTTCTCTCCGTTCATGCTACATACTTAGCCGTTCTCTCTGTACACGATACATACTTAGCCTTTCTCTCTGTACATGATACATACTTAGCCTTTCTCTCTGTACATGATACATACTTAGCCTTTCTCTCTGTACATGATACATACTTAGCCTTCCTCTCTGTACATGCTAAATACTTAGCCTTTCTCTCTGTACATGCTACATACTTAGCCTTTCTCTCTGTACATGATACATACTTAGCCTTTCTCTCTGTACATGATACATACTTAGCCTTTCTCTCTGTACATGATACATACTTAGCCTTTCTCTCTGTACATGACACATACTTAGCCTTTCTCTATGTACATGATACATACTTAGCCTTTCTCTCTGTACATGATACATACTTAGCCTTTCTCTCTGTACATGATACATACTTAGCCTTTCTCTCTGTACATGATACATACTTAGCCTTTCTCTCTGTACATAATACATACTTAGCCTTTCTCTCTGTACATGATACATACTTAGCCTTTCTCTCTGTACATGACACATACTTAGCCTTTCTCTATGTACATGATACATACTTAGCCTTTCTCTCTGTACATGATACATACTTAGCCTTTCTCTCTGTACACGATACGTTCTTAGCCGTTCTCTCTGTACATGATACATACTTAGCCGTTCTCTATGTACATGATACATACTTAGCCGTTCTCTCTGTACATGATACATACTTAGCCTTTCTCTCTGTACATGATACATACTTAGCCGTTCTCTCTGTACATGATACGTACTTAGCCTTTCTCTATGTACATAATACATACTTAGCCTTTCTCTATGTACATGATACATACTTAGCCTTTCTCCCTGTACATTATACATACTTAACCTTTCTCTATGTACATGATATATACTTAGCCTTTCTCTCTGTACATGATACATACTTAACCTTTCTGTCTGTACATGATACATACTTAGCCTTTCTCTATGTACATGATACATACTTAGCCGTTCTCTCTGTACATGATATATACTTAGCCTTTCTCTGTGTACATGATACATACTTAGCCTTTCTCTCTGTACATTATACATACTTAACCTTTCTCTCTGTACATTATACATACTTAGCCTTTCTCTGTGTACATGATACATACTTAGCCTTTCTCCCTGTACATTATACATACTTAGCCTTTCTCCCTGTACAAGATACATACTTAGCCTTTCTCTCTGTACATAATACATACTTAGCCTTTCTCTGTGTACATGATACATACTTAGCCTTTCTCTCTGTACATGATACATACTTAGCCTTTCTCTCTGTACATTATACATACTTAACCTTTCTCTCTGTACATTATACATACTTAACCTTTCTCTCTGTACATGCTACATACTTAGCCTTTCTCTCTGTACATGATACATACTTAGCCGTTCTCTCTGTACATGATACATACTTAGCCTTTCTCTCTGTACATAATACATACTTAGCCTTTTTCTGTGTACATGATACATACTTATTCTTTCTCTATGTACATGATACATACTTCTCCTTTCTCTCTGTACATGATACATACTTAGCCTTTCTCTCTGTACATGCTACATACTTAGTCTTTCTCTAAGTACATGCTACATACTTAGTCTTTCTCTCTGTACATAATACATACTTAGCCTTTCTCTCTGTACATAATACATACTAAGCCTTTCTCTCTGTACATGTTACATACTTAGTCTTTCTCTATGTACATGCTACATACTTAGCCTTTCTCTATGTACATGCTACATACTTAGTCTTTCTCTCTGTACATAATACATACTTAGCCTTTCTCTCTGTACATAATACATACTAAGCCTTTGTCTCTGTACATGCTACATACTTAGTCTTTCTCTATGTACATGCTACATACTTAGCCTTTCTCTGTTAAAATGATACATACTTAGCCTTTCTCTCTGTACATGTTACATACTTAGTCTTTCTCTCTGTACATGATACATACTAAGCATATCTCTGTACATGATACATACTTAGCCTTTCTCCCTGTACATGATACATACTTAGCCTTTCTCTCTGTACATGATACATACTAAGCATATCTCTGTACATGATACATACTTAGCCTTTCTCCCTGTACATGATATATACTTAGCCTTTCTCTCTGTATATGATACATACTTAGCCTTTCTCTCTGTACATGATATATACTTAGCCTTTCTCTATGTACAAGATATATACTTAGCCTTTCTCTATGTACATGCTACATACTTAGCCTTTCTCCCTGTACATGATACATACTGAGCCTTTCTCCCTGTACATGATACATACTTAGCCTTTCTCTCTGTACATGATACATACTTAGCCTTTCTCTCTGTACATGATACATACTTAGCCTTTCTCTCTGTACATGATATATACTTAGCCTTTCTCTCTGTACATGATATATACTTAGCCTTTCTCTATGTACAAGATATATACTTAGCCTTTCTCCCTGTACATGATACATACTTAGCCTTTCTCTCTGTACATGATATATACTTAGCCTTTCTCTATGTACAAGATATATACTTAGCCTTTCTCCCTGTACATGATATATACTTAGCCTTTCTCTCTGTACATGCTACATACTTAGTCTTTCTCTCTGTACATGATATATACTTAGCCTTTCTCTCTGTACATGCTACATACTTAGCCTTTCTCTCTGTACATGCTACATACTTAGCCTTTCTCTCAGTACATGCTACATACTTAGCCTTTCTCTCTGTACATGCTACATACTTAGCCTTTCTCTCTGTACATGATACATACTTAGCCTTTCTCTCTGTATATGATACATACTTAGCCTTTCTCTCTGTATATGATACATACTTAGCCTTTCTCTCTGTACATGCTATATACTTAGCCGTTCTCTCATACATGCTAATACTTAGCATTTCTCTGTGTACATGATACATACTTAGCCTTTCTCTCTGTACATGATGGATACTTAACCTTTCTCTGTGTACATGATACATACTTAGCCTTTCTCTCTGTACATGATGGATACTTAGCCTTTCTCTGTGTACATGATACATACTTAGCCTTTCTCTCTTTACATGATGGATACTTAGCCTTTCTCTATGTACATGATACATACTTAGCCTTTCTCTCTTTACATGATGGATACTTAGCCTTTCTCTATGTACATGATACATACTTAGTCTTTCTCTCTGTACATGATACATACTTAGCCTTTCTCTCTGTACACGATATATACTTAGCCTTTCTCCCTGTACACGATACATACTTAGCCTTTCTCTCTGTATATGATACATACTTAGCCTTTCTCTGTGTACATAATACATACTTAACCTTTCTCTATGTACAAGATATATACTTAGCCTTTCTCTGTGTACATAATACATACTTAACCTTTCTCTCTGTATATGATACATACTTAGCCTTTCTCTCTGTACATGGTACATACTTAGCCTTTCTCTCTGTACATGATACATACTTAGCCTTTCTCTCTGTACATGATACATACTTAGCCTTTCTCTCTGTACATGCTACATACTTAGCCTTTCTCTCTGTACATGATACATACTTAGCCTTTCTCTCTTTACATGATATATACTTAGCCTTTCTCTCTGTACATGATACATACTTAGCCTTTCTCTCTGTATATGATACATAATTAGCCTTTCTCTCTGTACACGATACATACTTAGCCTTTCTCTATGTACATGATACATACTTAGCCTTTCTCTGTGTACATGATACATACTTAGCCTTTCTCTATGTACATGGTACATACTTAGCCTTTCTCTCTGTACATGATACATGCTTAGCCTTTCTCTCTGTACATGATACATACTTAGCCTTTCTCTATGTACATGATACATACTTAGCCTTTCTCTCTGTACATGATACATACTTAGCCTTTCTCTCTGTACATGATACATAATTAGCCTTTCTCTCTGTACACGATACGTACTTAGCCGTTCTCTCTGTACATGATACATACTTAGCCGTTCTCTATGTACATGATACATACTTAGCCGTTCTCGCTGTACATGATACATACTTAGCCTTTCTCTCTGTACATGATATATACTTAGCCTTTCTCTCTGTACATGATACATACTTAGCCTTTCTCTCTGTACATGATACCTACTTAGCCTTTCTCTCTGTACATGATACATACTTAGCCTTTCTCTCTGTACATGATACCTACTTAGCCTTTCTCTCTGTACATTATACATACTTAACCTTTCTCTCTGTACATTATACATACTTAGCCTTTCTCTATGTACATGATACATACTTAGCCTTTCTCTCTGTACATGATACCTACTTAGCCTTTCTCTCTGTACATTATACATACTTAACCTTTCTCTCTGTACATTATACATACTTAGCCTTTCTCTCTGTACATGATATATACTTAGCCTTTCTCTCTGTACATGTTACATACTTAGCCTTTCTCTCTGTACATGATACATGCTTAGCCTTTCTCTCTGTACATGATACATACTTAGCCGTTCTCTCTGTACATGATACATACTTAGCCTTTCTCTCTGTACATGATACATACTTAGCCTTTCTCTCTGTACACGATATATACTTAGCCTTTCTCTCTGTACATGCTACATACTTAGCATTTCTCTCCGTACATGATACATACTTAGCCTTTCTCTCTGTACATGCTACATACTTAGCATTTCTCTCCGTACACGATATATACTTAGCCTTTCTCTCTGTACATGCTACATACTTAGCATTTCTCTCCGTACATGATACATACTTAGCCTTTCTCTCTGTACATGCTACATACTTAGCCTTTCTCTCTGTACATGATACATACTTAGCCTTTCTCTCTGTACATGGTACATACTTAGCCTTTCTCTCTGTACATGATATATACTTAGCCTTTCTCTCTGTACATGATATATACTTAGCCTTTCTCTCTGTACATAATACATACTTAGCCTTTCTCTCTGTACATGATATATACTTAGCCTTTCTCTCTGTACATGATATATACTTAGCCTTTCTCTCTGTACATGATACATACTTAGCCTTTCTCTCTGTACATGATACATACTTAGCCTTTCTCTCTGTATATGATATATACTTAGCCTTTCTCTCTGTACATGATACATACTTAGCCTTTCTCTCTGTACATGATACATACTTAGCCTTTCTCTATGTACATGATACATACTTAGCCTTTCTCTCTGTACATGATACATACCTAGACTTTCTCTATGTACATGATACATACTTAGCCTTTCTCTCTGTACATGATACATACTTAGCCATTCTCTCTGTACATGACACATACTTAGCCTTTCTCTATGTACATGATACATACTTAGCCTTTCTCTCTGTACATGATACGTACTTAGCCTTTCTCTCTGTACATGATACATACTTAGCCTTTCTCTCTGTACATGATACATAATTAGCCTTTCTCTCTGTACACGATACGTTCTTAGCCGTTCTCTCTGTACATGATACATACTTAGCCGTTCTCTATGTACATGATACATACTTAGCCGTTCTCTCTGTACATGATACATACTTAGCCTTTCTCTCTGTACATGATACATACTTAGCCGTTCTCTCTGTACATGATACGTACTTAGCCTTTCTCTATGTACATAATACATACTTAGCCTTTCTCTATGTACATGATACATACTTAGCCTTTCTCCCTGTACATTATACATACTTAACCTTTCTCTATGTACATGATATATACTTAGCCTTTCTCTCTGTACATGATACATACTTAACCTTTCTGTCTGTACATGATACATACTTAGCCTTTCTCTATGTACATGATACATACTTAGCCGTTCTCTCTGTACATGATATATACTTAGCCTTTCTCTGTGTACATGATACATACTTAGCCTTTCTCTCTGTACATTATACATACTTAACCTTTCTCTCTGTACATTATACATACTTAGCCTTTCTCTGTGTACATGATACATACTTAGCCTTTCTCCCTGTACATTATACATACTTAGCCTTTCTCCCTGTACAAGATACATACTTAGCCTTTCTCTCTGTACATAATACATACTTAGCCTTTCTCTGTGTACATGATACATACTTAGCCTTTCTCTCTGTACATGATACATACTTAGCCTTTCTCTCTGTACATTATACATACTTAACCTTTCTCTCTGTACATTATACATACTTAACCTTTCTCTCTGTACATGCTACATACTTAGCCTTTCTCTCTGTACATGATACATACTTAGCCTTTCTCTCTGTATATGATACATACTTAGCCGTTCTCTCTGTACATGATACATACTTAGCCTTTCTCTCTGTACATAATACATACTTAGCCTTTTTCTGTGTACATGATACATACTTATTCTTTCTCTATGTACATGATACATACTTCTCCTTTCTCTCTGTACATGATACATACTTAGCCTTTCTCTCTGTACATGCTACATACTTAGTCTTTCTCTAAGTACATGCTACATACTTAGTCTTTCTCTCTGTACATAATACATACTTAGCCTCTCTCTCTGTACATAATACATACTAAGCCTTTCTCTCTGTACATGTTACATACTTAGTCTTTCTCTATGTACATGCTACATACTTAGCCTTTCTCTATGTACATGCTACATACTTAGTCTTTCTCTCTGTACATAATACATACTTAGCCTTTCTCTCTGTACATAATACATACTAAGCCTTTGTCTCTGTACATGCTACATACTTAGTCTTTCTCTATGTACATGCTACATACTTAGCCTTTCTCTGTTAAAATGATACATACTTAGCCTTTCTCTCTGTACATGTTACATACTTAGTCTTTCTCTCTGTACATGATACATACTTAGCCTTTCTCTCTGTACATGATACGTACTTAGCCTATCTCTCTGTACATGATACATACTTAGCCTTTCTCTCTGTACATAATACATACTAAGCCTTTCTCTCTGTACATGTTACATACTTAGCCTTTCTCTCTGTACATGTTACATACTTAGCCTTTCTCTCTGTACATGATACATACTTAGCCTTTCTCTCTGTACATGATACATACTTACCCTTTCTCTCCGCTCATGCTACATACTTAGACTTTCTCTATGTACATGCTACATACTTAGCCTTTCTCTCTGTACAGGATACATACTTAGCCTTTCTCTCTGTACATGATACATACTTAGCCTTTCTCTCTGTACATGATACGTACTTAGCCTTTCTCTCTGTACATGATACATACTTAACCTTCCTCTATGTACATGATACATACTTAGCCTTTCTCTCTGTACATGATACATACTTAGCCTTCCTCTCTGTACAGGATACATACTTAGCCTTTCTCTATGTACATGATACATACTTAGCCTTTCTCTATGTACACGATACATACTTAGCCTTTCTCTCTGTACACGATACATACTTAGCCTTTCTCTCTGTACATGATACATACTTAGGCTTTCTCTCTGTACACGATACATACTTAGCCTTTCTCTCTGTACATGATACATACTTAGCCTTTCTCTGTGTACATGATACATACTTACCCTTTCTCTCTGTACATGATACATACTTACCCTTTCTCTCTGTACATGATACATACTTAGCCTTTCTCTCTGTACATGATACATACTTAGCCTTTCTCTCTGTACATGCTACATACTTAGACATTCTCTCTGTACATGTTACATACTTAGCCTTTCTCTCTGTACACGATACATACTTAGCCTTTCTCTCTGTACACGATACATACTTAGCCTTTCTCTCTGTACATGATACATACTTAGCCTTTCTCTGTGTACATGATACATACTTACCCTTTCTCTCTGTACATGATACATACTTACCCTTTCTCTCTGTACATGATACATACTTAGCCTTTCTCTCTGTACATGATACATACTTAGCCTTTCTCTCTGTACATGCTACATACTTAGCCTTTCTCTCTGTACATGATACGTACTTAGCCGTTCTCTCTGTACATGCTACATACTTAGCCTTTCTCTCTGTACATGATGCATACTTAGCCTTTCTCTCTGTACATGCTACATACTTAGCCTTTCTCTCCGTACATGATATATACTTAGCCTTTCTCTCCGTACATGATACATACTTAGCCTTTCTCTCTGTACACGATACATACTTAGACTTTCTCTCTGTACATGATATATACTTAGCCTTTCTCTCTGTATATGATACATACTTAGCCTTTCTCTCTGTACATGATACATAATTAGCCTTTCTCTCTGTACATGATACATACTTAGCCTTTCTCTCTGTACACGATACATACTTAGACTTTCTCTCTGTACATGATATATACTTAGCCTTTCTCTCTGTACATGATACATACTTAGCCTTTCTCTCTGTACATGATATATACTTAGCCTTTCTCTATGTACATGATACATACTTAGCCTTTCTCCCTGTACATTATACATACTTAACCTTTCTCTATGTACATGATATATACTTAGCCTTTCTCTCTGTACATGATACATACTTAACCTTTCTCTCTGTACATGATACATACTTAGCCTTTCTCTATGTACATGATACATACTTAGCCGTTCTCTCTGTACATGATATATACTTAGCCTTTCTCTGTGTACATGATACATACTTAGCCTTTCTCTCTGTACATTATACATACTTAACCTTTCTCTCTGTACATTATACATACTTAGCCTTTCTCTGTGTACATGATACATACTTAGCCTTTCTCCCTGTACATTATACATACTTAGCCTTTCTCCCTGTACAAGATACATACTTAGCCTTTCTCTCTGTACATAATACATACTTAGCCTTTCTCTGTGTACATGATACATACTTAGCCTTTCTCTCTGTACATTATACATACTTAACCTTTCTCTCTGTACATTATACATACTTAACCTTTCTCTCTGTACATGCTACATACTTAGCCTTTCTCTCTGTACATTATACATACTTAACCTTTCTCTCTGTACATTATACATACTTAACCTTTCTCTCTGTACATGCTACATACTTAGCCTTTCTCTCTGTACATGATACATACTTAGCCTTTCTCTCTGTATATGATACATACTTAGCCGTTCTCTCTGTACATGATACATACTTAGCCTTTCTCTCTGTACATAATACATACTTAGCCTTTTTCTGTGTACATGATACATACTTATTCTTTCTCTATGTACATGATACATACTTCTCCTTTCTCTCTGTACATGATACATACTTAGCCTTTCTCTCTGTACATGCTACATACTTAGTCTTTCTCTATGTACATGCTACATACTTAGTCTTTCTCTCTGTACATAATACATACTTAGCCTTTCTCTCTGTACATAATACATACTAAGCCTTTCTCTCTGTACATGTTACATACTTAGTCTTTCTCTATGTACATGCTACATAATTAGCCTTTCTCTATGTACATGCTACATACTTAGTCTTTCTCTCTGTACATAATACATACTTAGCCTTTCTCTCTGTACATGATACATACTTAGACTTTCTCTCTGTACATGCTACATACTTAGCCTTTCTCTGTTAAAATGATACATACTTAGCCTTTCTCTCTGTACATGTTACATACTTAGTCTTTCTCTCTGTACATGATACATACTTAGCCTTTCTCTCTGTACATAATACATACTTAGCCTTTCTCTCTGTACATGATACATACTTAGCCTTTCTCTCTGTACATAATACATACTAAGCCTTTCTCTCTGTACATGTTACATACTTAGCCTTTCTCTATGTACATGATACATACTTAGCCTTTCTCTCTGTACATGATACATACTTAGCCTTTCTCTCTGTACATGATACATACTTAGCCTTTCTCTCTGTACATGATACATACTTAGCCTTTCTCTCTGTACATAATACATACTTAGCCTTTCTCTCTGTACAGGATACATACTTAGCCTTTCTCTCTGTACATAATACATACTTAGCCTTTCTCTCTGTACATGGTACATACTTAGCCTTTCTCTCTGTACATGATACATACTTAGCCTTTCTCTCTGTACATGATACATACTTAACCTTCCTCTATGTACATGATACATACTTAGCCTTTCTCTCTGTACATGATACATACTTAACCTTCCTCTCTGTACAGGATACATACTTAGCCTTTCTCTATGTACATGATACATACTTAGCCTTTCTCTATGTACACGATACATACTTAGCCTTTCTCTCTGTACACGATACATACTTAGCCTTTCTCTCTGTACATGATACATACTTAGGCTTTCTCTCTGTACACGATACATACTTAGCCTTTCTCTCTGTACATGATACATACTTAGCCTTTCTCTGTGTACATGATACATACTTACCCTTTCTCTCTGTACATGATACATACTTAGCCATTCTCTCTGTACATGATACATACTTAGCCTTTCTCTCTGTACATGATACATACTTAGCCTTTCTCTCTGTACATGCTACATACTTAGTCTTTCTCTCTGTACATGATATATACTTAGCCTTTCTCTCTGTATATGATACACAGTTAGCCTTTCTCTCTGTACATGATACGTACTTAGCCTTTCTCTCTGTACATGATACATACTTAGCCTTTCTCTGTGTACATGATACATACTTACCCTTTCTCTCTGTACATGATACATACTTACCCTTTCTCTCTGTACATGATACATACTTAGCCTTTCTCTATGTACATGCTACATACTTACCCTTTCTCTCCGCTCATGCTACATACTTAGCCTTTCTCTCTGTACATGCTACATACTTAGCCTTTCTCTCCGTACATGATATATACTTAGCCTTTCTCTCTGTACATGATACATACTTAGACTTTCTCTCTGTACATGATATATACTTAGCCTTTCTCTCTGTACATGATACATACTTAGCCTTTCTCTCTGTACATGATATATACTTAGCCTTTCTCTCTGTACATGATATATACTTAGCCTTTCTCTCTGTACATGATATATACTTAGCCTTTCTCTTTGTACATGATACATACTTAGCCGTTCTCTCTGTACATGATGGATACTTAGCCTTTCTCTCTGTACATGATATATACTTAGCCTTTCTCTCTGTACATGATACATACTTAGCCTTTCTCTCTGTACATGATATATACTTAGCCTTTCTCTCTGTACATGATATATACTTAGCCTTTCTCTCTGTACATGATATATACTTAGCCTTTCTCTCTGTACATGATATATACTTAGCCTTTCTCTGTGTATATGATATATACTTAGCCTTTCTCTCTGTACAAGATATATACTAAGTCTTTCTCTCTGTACATGATACATACTTAGCCTTTCTCTGTGTATATGATATATACTTAGCCTTTCTCTCTGTACATGATACATACTTAGCCTTTCTCTCTGTACATGATACATACTTAGCCTTTCTCTCTGTACATGATACATAATTAGCCTTTCTCTCTGTACACGATACGTACTTAGCCTTTCTCTCTGTACATGATACATACTTAGCCTTTCTCTCTGTACATGATACATAAATAGCCTTTCTCTCTGTACATGATACATACTTAGCCTTTCTCTCTGTACATGATACATAATTAGCCTTTCTCTCTGTATATGATATATACTTAGCCTTTCTCTCTGTACATGATATATACTTAGCCTTTCTCTCTGTACATGATACATACTTAGCCTTTCTCTCTGTACATGATACATACTTAGCCTTTCTCTCTGTACATGATACATACTTAGCCTTCCTCTCTGTACATGATACATACTTAGCCTTTCTCTCTGTACATGATACATACTTAGCCTTTCTCTCTGTACATGATACATACTTAGTCTTTCTCTCTGTACATGATACATACTTAGCCTTTCTCTCTGTACATGATACATACTTAGTCTTTCTCTCTGTACATGATACGTACTTAACCGTTCTCTCTGTACATGATACATACTTAACCGTTCTCTCTGTACAAGATATATACTAAGTCTTTCTCTCTGTACATGGTACATACTTAACCGTTCTCTCTGTACATGATACGTACTTAACCGTTCTCTCTGTACATGATACATACTTAGCCTTTCTCTGTGTATATGATATATACTTAGCCTTTCTCTCTGTACATGATACATACTTATCCTTTCTCTATGTACATGCTACATACTTAGCCTTTCTCTCTGTACATGCTACATACTTAGCCTTTCTCTCTGTACACGATACGTACTTAGCCTTTCTCTCTGTACATGATACATACTTAGCCTTTCTCTCTGTACATGATACATAATTAGCCTTTCTCTCTGTACATGCTACATACTTAGCCTTTCTCTCTGTATATGATACATACTTAGCCTTTCTCTCTGTACATGTTACATAATTAGCCTTTCTCTCTGTACATGCTACATACTTAGCCTTTCTCTCTGTATATGATACATACTTAGCCTTTCTCTCTGTACATGTTACATAATTAGCCTTTCTCTCTGTACAAGATATATACTAAGTCTTTCTCTCTGTACATGATACATACTTAGCCTTTCTCTCTGTACATGATACATACTTAGCCTTTCTCTCTGTACATGTTACATAATTAGCCTTTCTCTCTGTACATGATACATACTTAGCCTTTCTCTCTGTATATGATACATACTTAGCCTTTCTCTCTGTACATGATGCATACTTAACTTTTCTCTCTGTACATGATACATACTTAGACGTTCTATTTGTACATGATACATACTTAGACTTTCTCTCTGTATATGATACATACTTAGCTTTTCTCTCTGTACATGATACATACTTATCTTTTCTCTCTGTACATGATACATACTTAGACATTCTCTCTGTACATGATACATACTTAGCTTTTCTCTCTGTACATGATACATACTTAGCCTTTCTCTCTGTATATGATACATACTTAGCCTTTCTCTATGTGCATGATACATACTTAACTTTTCTCTCTGTACATGATACATACTTAACTTTTCTCTCTGTACATAATACATACTTAGACGTTCTATTTGTACATGATACATACTTAGACTTTCTCTCTGTATATGATACATACTTAGCCTTTCTCTCTGTACATGATGCATACTTAACTTTTCTCTCTGTACATAATACATACTTAACTTTTCTCTCTGTACATGATACATACTTAGACTATCTCTCTGTACATGATACATACTTAGCCTTTCTCTCTGTATATGATACATACTTAGCCTTTCTCTCTGTACATGATACATACTTAGACTTCTGTACATGATACATACCTAGCCTTTCTCTCTGTACAACATATATACTTAGCCTTTCTCTATGTACATGATAGATTCTTTGCCTTCCTCTCTGTACATGATACATACTTAGTCTTTCTCTCTGTACATGATACATACTTAGCCTTTCTCTGTGTACATGATACATACTTAGCCTTTCTCTCTGTACATGATGCATACTTAACTTTTCTCTCTGTACATGATACATACTTAGACTTTCTCTCTGTATATGATACATACTTAGCTTTTCTCTCTGTACATGATACATACTTATCTTTTCTCTCTGTACATGATACATACTAGGCATTCTCTCTGTACATGATACATACTTAGCTTTTCTCTCTGTACATGATACATACTTAGCCTTTCTCTCTGTATATGATACATACTTAGCCTTTCTCTATGTGCATGATACATACTTAACTTTTCTCTCCGTACATGATACATACTTAACTTTTCTCTCTGTACATAATACATACTTAACTTTTCTCTCTGTACATGATACATACTTAGACTTTCTCTCTGTACATGATACATACTTAGCCTTTCTCTCTGTATATGATACATACTTAGCCTTTCTCTCTGTACATGATACATACTTAGACTTCTGTACATGATACATACCTAGCCTTTCTCTCTGTACAACATATATACTTAGCCTTTCTCTATGTACATGATAGATTCTTTGCCTTCCTCTCTGTACATGATACATACTTAGTCTTTCTCTCTGTACATGATACATACTTAGCCTTTCTCTGTGTACATGATACATACTTAGACTTTCTCTCTGTACATGATACATAC
Source organism: Mimachlamys varia (assembly GCA_947623455.1). Lineage (NCBI taxonomy): Eukaryota > Metazoa > Mollusca > Bivalvia > Pectinida > Pectinidae > Mimachlamys > Mimachlamys varia. Next base: position 34,461,970 of record OX392545.1, read on the forward strand.
TTAGTCTTTCTCTGTGTACATGATACATACTTAGACTTTCTCTCTGTACCGGATACATACTTAGCCTTTCTCTCTGTACAACATATATACTTAGCCTTTCTCTATGTACATGATAGATTCTTTGCCTTTCTCTCTGTACATGATACATACTTAGCCTTTCTCTGTGTACATGTTACATACTTAGCCTTTCTCCCTGTACATGATACATACTTAGTCTTTCTCTATGTACATGTTACATACTTAGCCTTTCTCTCTGTACATGTTACATACTTAGCCTTTCTCTGTGTACATGATACATACTTAGCCTTTCTCTATGTACATGTTACATACTTAGCCTTTCTCTGTGTACATGATACATACTTAGACATTCTCTCTGTACATGATACATACTTAGACATTCTCTCTGTACATGATACATACTTAGCCTTTCTCCCTGTACATGATACATACTTAGCCTTTCTCCCTGTACATGATACATACTTAGCCTTTCTCCCTGTACATGATACATACTTAGCCTTTCTCTATGTACATGTTACATACTTAGCCTTTCTCTATGTACATGATACATACTTAGTCTTTCTCTCTGTACATGTAACATACTTAGCCTTTCTCTCTGTACAAGATATGTACTTAGCCGTTATCTCTGTACATGCTACATACTTAGCCTTTCTCTCTGTATATAATACATACTTAGCCTTTCTCTCTGTACATGCTACATACTTAGTCTTTCTCTCTGTACATGCTACATACTTAGCCTTTCTCTGTGTACATGATACATACTTAGCCTTTCTCTCTGTACATGCTACATACTTAGCCTTTCTCTCTGTACAAGATATGTACTTAGCCGTTATCTCTGTACATGCTACATACTTAGTCTTTCTCTCTGTACATGCTACATACTTAGTCTTTCTCTCTGTATATAATACATACTTAGCCTTTCTCTCTGTACATGCTACATACTTAGCCTTTCTCTCTGTACATGCTACATACTTAGTCTTTCTCTATGTACATGCTACATACTTAGTCTTTGTCTCTGTACATGCTACATACTTATCCTTTCTCTATGTACATGCTATATACTTAGTCTTTCTCTCTGTATATAATACATACTTAGCCTTTCTCTCTGTACATGCTACATACTTAGTCTTTCTCTCTGTACATGATACATACTTAGCCTTTCTCTCTGTATATAATACATACTTAGCCTTTCTCTCTGTACATGCTACATACTTAGTCTTTCTCTCTGTACATGATACATACTTAGTCTTTCTCTCTGTATATAATACATACTTAGCCTTTCTCTCTGTACATGATACATACTTATCCTTTCTCTATGTACATGCTACATACTTAGTCTTTGTCTCTGTACATGCTACATACTTATCCTTTCTCTATGTACATGCTATATACTTAGTCTTTCTCTCTGTATATAATACATACTTAGCCTTTCTCTCTGTACATGCTACATACTTAGTCTTTCTCTCTGTACATGATACATACTTAGCCTTTCTCTATGTACATGTTACATACTTAGCCTTTCTCTCTGTACATGATACGTACTTAGCCTTTCTCTCTGTACATGCTACATACTTAGCCTTTCTCTATGTACATGCTACATACTTATCCTTTCTCTATGTACATGCTACATACTTAGCCTTTCTCTATGTACATGATACATACTTAGCCATTCTCTCTGTACATGACACATACTTAGCCTTTCTCTCTGTACATGCTACATACTTAGCCTTTCTCTCTGTACATGCTACATACTTAGCCTTTCTCTCTGTACATGCTACATACTTAGCCTTTCTCTCTGTACATGATACGTACTTAGCCTTTCTCTCTGTACATGCTACATACTTAGCCTTTCTCTCTGTACATGATACGTACTTAGCCTTTCTCTCTGTACATGCTACATACTTAGTCTTTCTCTCTGTACATGCTACATACTTATCCTTTCTCTATGTACATGCTACATACTTAGCCTTTCTCTATGTACATGATACATACCTAGTCTTTCTCTCTGTACATGCTACATACTTAGCCTTTCTCTATGTACATGCTACATACTTATAATTTCTCTATGTACATGCTACATACTTAACTTTTCTCTCTGTACATGATACATACTTAGACTTTCTCTCTGTACATGATACATACTTAGACATTCTCTCTGTACATGATACATACTTAGCCTTTCTCTCTGTATATGATACATACTTAGCCTTTCTCTATGTACATGCTACATACTTAACTTTTCTCTCTGTACATGATACATACTTAGACTTTCTCTCTGTACATGATACATACTTAGACATTCTCTCTGTACACGATACATACTTAGACTTTCTCTCTGTATATGATACATACTTAGCCTTCCTCTCTGTACATGATACATACTTAACTTTTCTCTCTGTACATAATACATACTTAACTTTTCTCTCTGTACATGATACATATTTAGACATTCTCTCTGTACATGATACATACTTAGCCTTTCTCTCTGTATATGATACATACTTAGCCTTTCTCTCTGTACATGATACATACTTAGCCTTTCTCTCTGTACATGATACATACTTAGACTTCTGTACATGATACATACCTAGCCTTTCTCTCTGTACAACATATATACTTAGCCTTTCTCTATGTACATGATAGATTCTTTGCCTTCCTCTCTGTACATGATACATACTTAGTCTTTCTCTCTGTACATGATACATACTTAGCCTTTCTCTGTGTACATGATACATACTTAGACTTTCTCTCTGTACATGATACATACTTAGTCTTTCTCTGTGTACATGATACATACTTAGACTTTCTCTCTGTACATGATACATACTTAGCCTTTCTCTCTGTACAACATATATACTTAGCCTTTCTCTATGTACATGATAGATTCTTTGCCTTTCTCTCTGTACATGATACATACTTAGCCTTTCTCTGTGTACATGTTACATACTTAGCCTTTCTCTCTGTACAACATATATACTTAGCCTTTCTCTATGTACATGATAGATTCTTTGCCTTTCTCTCTGTACATGATACATACTTAGCCTTTCTCCCTGTACATGTTACATACTTAGCCTTTCTCTCTGTATATGATACATACTTAACCTTTCTCTGTGTACATGTTACATACTTAGCCTTTCTCTCTGTACATGATACATACTTAACCTTTCTCTGTGTACATGTTACATACTTAGCCTTTCTCTGTGTACATGATACGTACTTAGCCTTTCTCCCTGTACATGATACATACTTAGCCTTTCTCTATGTACATGTTACATACTTAGCCTTTCTCCCTGTACATGTTACATACTTAGCCTTTCTCTATGTACATGTTACATACTTAGCCTTTCTCTCTGTACATGATACATACTTAGTCTTTCTCTCTGTACATGTAACATACTTAGCCTTTCTCTCTGTACAAGATATGTACTTAGCCGTTATCTCTGTACATGATACATACTTAGCCGTTCTCTCTGTACAAGATATATACTAAGTCTTTCTCTCTGTACATGGTACATACTCTTCCTACTACTTCTACTTGTGGTGACGTTCATCCAAATCAGCCCAAATAAACTCGACTTCAGTTACCTTAATACGCACTGGTGAAAATATAAAAAAAATCTGCCATACTCGCGAAATATATTTTATATTAAACGACAAACCATTGAATATCCTTTATGTATGATATTATATTTACAGTCTACAGTGACATTCACTCGATAACTATTGCTCAGCAGATTATCACCTTATAACCGTACTCAAACACGTGCCAAATTTCTATTGCGTCGACAGCAATACATGTGGACAGAGCTATGCAAATCCTCCAGTTTTAAATACAATTGTGTGACATATACTGAGATTGGTTTTTGTACACAAACAGGAATTGAAAACTTAATTTGCGAGCTTTCGAAAACGTCTGTTTCCTTTGTCAAGCAAAGAGTACAATAGCCGAGTGTCGGTGTTCTGACCGCTGAAATCAGCTCACTACCCAAAATAGGGCGAGTTGGAGAAGTCAGCTGTCAAAAACGTAGTGCGACATTTCGTCCAAATGTACTCTCTCTCTCTCTCTCTGCGACTGTTATGCGTGGATGAGTGAGTGGAAGTGTTGGAGATTATGTTATATCGGTATTTGTATCATACTTTGTCATTAGTGTTGTTATATGTTGAGGAGTGCAGCTAGTAGCCTTTGCAAACCTAGTAAAAACAAATACAGAATTAAATCAAAAGCAAAACTGAAGCTTGTTATGCAGTGTACTGGCATCACAGAAGAAATATGTAACATACTTACTGTTGGACAGTTATTTTCTCTTTTGAATACTTCCCACGTCTATTAACACTGCTGTAACATAATTCGTGCGAGATAGTTTGGCCACGCCTCCCAAATACAGAATACCTCAACATCGTATACACCGGGCAATCTGATTAAAGTTATATCTTGATCTCCACGCCGTTCCGTTAACTTTTCTCTGCTGCGTTAAGAGAACAAGGATCTGTATTGATACACCGAGAGGCCGTCCTTAAATGACCCTGGCTGTAAATAGGACGTAATAACAATAAAACCAAACCAAACCTCATCTGTAACAAGACACAAAAACAATCAAACCAAACAAGCATTAAATTATGCAGCAAAACGAAATAAAGTCAATCGGGCCCTGAAATTTGACATGACCCTTGATTCAAACCCTTACCTTTGAATGTGTGAAGTAATCGGACATGTTTTATTCTTTCACTCTTTGTGGCAACATCACAATGGCATTATGGGAGAGCACTGCACAACATCTAATAATGGCTAACAATCATGTATGTTTCAACTTTCTTATGAAACATGTAAATATTGAGCGGAAATAAATGTGTTTCACAATAAAGAGGTCGTATTAAAAACCCCAATATTGAGACTTTGACCTTTGGAGAAGAACAATTATTTAAACATGCAACTCATTTTCTAATAGTGATTAACGATCATGAAAAGTTTCATCTCTCAACACCGAAAAGTCACAAAACTAAGGATGGGATACGGATGTGTTTCAAAAAAAGTGGTCAAATGAAGAAAACAAACATGTTGGAGACCCTGACCTCAAAAGCTCATCTCTCTACAATGACAGGTTGCAAAGGTAATGTGTAGAAACAATAAAAGAAAAGGGTCCAATTAAAAACCCAAAGATTTAGCCCCTTGACCTTTTGAGGTCAACATTGAACGAAGCCCGCGATACAATTTCCTTCAGTGGTTTACAATTATACAAAGTTTCATTCCTCTGCTATATCAGGTTACAAAGTTACGAATGTGTTTTCGACGGATGGACAAAAGAACAGAGTGGTCACTATAGGGCATCCATGGCGGAGCCCTAATAACGATATAACTTAACCATTCGAAAGCAAATATGTATGTGTCTATTGAGAGACTTCGACTGACAGTCGAGGGGCGGTACCTTCAACCGTGTATCTCGGTTGTTGTCGATTTCCTGTTACATATGATGATGCAGATTAGATCAATGCATATGCCTGCAGGCTCGTGCAAACGATGGGGATTGTATTTGTGTGCAGTTGGGTGTGTTTTCCTGTTGACTGGTGTTTTACAAACCAAATGGCAAAAGATGCAGCCCGAAAACGGATTAAATATTTTTGCGTCTTCGGATAAACAAGGACTTCCCGCATTTATGATGAGCGACTCAGGAAATTGCCCTTTGCGAAATGTTTCGATCATGAAGAAAACTGCCAACTTCACACGATATGGTTTATTAAGCTACCCAGGATCAGGAAATACCTGGACACGTCACCTCGTCCAACAACTGACAGGTACAGTAATAGGCGGTCTCTATGGAAACGTGTATAAACCACTACACTATATTAGCAAAACACCTGACAAATATCTACCATTATGAACAAGTATTTAAATGCCTGCGAGATAAAATAGTACTTTTTGGTATCATTAAGATTGTTTTTTGTATTTTTAGTTTTGTGACCATCTTTCCTTTAGTGGAAATAAATAAGAGAATACCGAAGAGATAACAAAATCATTATCCGAACTCAAAATCGATTTAATCAAGGGCAAAAAAGTAAAAAAGAAAAAGATTTACATGGAGACCCTTGTAAAAGTACAAGGTGTTCCACAAGAGTAGGCGTCTTCTGCTTCATCGACGACACCCGCCATGTAAATTGCGGGTGTTTATTACCTTTTTGAACTTTCAGCAATCTGATTAAAATACATATCCTTATTGATACTATACTTTATAATGATCTGACAACATCCCACGAGATCTTGTGACCTTTACACCCCTGTAATTCATACTCAAGAAATTGCGATTGGAAACATCCTTTTTTTTTTGAAAAATCAAAAGGGCACAACTAGGGTCCACAGGAAACCGTCATATGAAGTTTACATCTTTTATTTCTTAACATACTGCCATAACAAATTGTCCAAGTCCAAGATGAACACTTGTCGGCCATATTGTTTTTTTCGGAACAGACCGCAAAGGTATGTACAAAATGGCACCAATGAAAACCTATTTTTACAATATGAGAATGGCCCAACTAGTAAATGTCGAGAAACAGCAATAAACACGCATCACTGTAAAAATCAAGAATTACCGCATGTCGCCAATATTGCTTTTTCTAATCAGTCCGAAATGAAAAATACACAATTAACAGCACTTAGAAACAAGAACGCCTATAAAAGACAAGAAATGGTCGACGAAAACCTAAAATAAAACATCAAATAAACTTGAAGGAAAAAGACTAGGTCCATTGGAAAATTGAAAGTTGGTATGGTGAGTTGTATTTTGTTAAAAAGACCAACAGCTTTCAACGGAGGGTGATTTGATTACAACACCATCTGTTGATGTTGGGCTCAAAATATGAATAGGGAAACTGAAAAAAAATCTGTGCCTTTTGATCGATAATCTGAGCATAGATACACTTTGGAAAAAAAGTAAAAAAACGTTAACTCGTACAGATTGTGTCGAACAAAGATGTTCACGGAACAAAACCTTGCTTTGTACTTTAGAATACAGCGATGTTACCTCAAATGAATCAAGGCGTTTACCTATGTAAGCATAGCTGTATCATATATTTCATCAAAAGCTTATAATGCAAAGCCCTTCTTATTGATTTTACTGTAGCGAACAATTTATTTAACAGTATATTTCAAAAACAACATACACACTTATTTTTTTTTTCTTCTTTTCTTTTTCTTTTAGTGCTCAGATATAGGCTATTAGATATCTTAATATTTACATTTATCATTTTCATTTTGATATTTGTTACTTTATTTTAAAAGAAAGTTGAAGGACACTGAACACACTTAATCACATGGAACCACATACATATACCCACACACTTCATCACACATTCACCCCCCCCCCCCCAACCCCACCCCACCCCACCCCACACACTTCACAACGCTTACTGTCACTCCAACCGCATACACACCACCGCTTACCGTCACCCCCCCCCCCCTCTACACACACACACACACACACACACATCGTTTACAGTCACCCCCATCCCCCACACACCACAATCCTTACAGTCAACCCCCACCCCCACACACCACAACGCTTACAGTCACCCCACCCCACACACCACAACGCTTACAGTCACCCCAACCCCAACACACCACAATGCTTACAGTCACCCCCACCCCCACACACCACAATGCTTACAGTCACCCCCACCCCCACACACCACAATGCTTACAGTCACCCCCACCCCACACACCACAACGCTTACAGTCACCCCAACCCCCACACACCACAATGCTTACAGTCACCCCCACCCCCACACACCACAACGCTTACCATCACCCCACCCCACCCCACACACACCAAAAACCCTTAATGTCACCCCCTCGACACCCACATACATACACTCGCGCACCAAATAGAATAGACATGATACGTATTTACACGTCCGCTCTCTCTGGCTCTCACATACGCATCCACCCACATATATATATATATCACGTGGACATTCCTTGTATGAATATTGAACTTATTACATGGAACCTGTACATATTATTTAAGTTAATACGTACAACCATGAGCCATCAGTTTGATCATCATTGCACTATTTTCGATTTCCTCTTTTAATCATTTGTTTTTTGTTGTTTTTTTTTTTACTTGTTCAAATACATTGCCATGTTCTTTAACAATCTTATATCTGTATATCTGTGTAGCAGTAATTTTCTCTCCGGGTACTTCTTAAATAAATGCACAATGGAACAATTTTCAACCCTTCTATTTGAAATGTGGTAATGTTTGTATATCGTAAAACCAATCAGAGACATCAGAATGTTTAATTCTTTGTACTTAATATCAACAATCTTGTATCCTACCACAATGTTATGCATATTTCTTAAATGAATGTTAACATGATATTTCAGTAAAAATAAATCGATTAAATTCCACAATGGATCTACGCATTGACATTCAATAAAGTAGTGCGTATAATCATCCTTTACTTTACATATACAACATTTATCATTATCAATAATATTCCATCTTTTAAGTAGGACTCCATTTGGAAGAATATTATGGAATAATTTCCATTTGAACATTTTTTCCTCGTTCTCAATTATAATACTATTATTGAATTCAAATAATCCACAATAAATCAAACCACTACTTTCTAATTCAAGCAGACTTTCCCATAGCTCTCTGCAGTAAGACATCGATTTCTTTTTTCGCACTAATGCCGAGTAAAGAAACTTATTGTTTACATCATCAATTTTAAATCCTACTCCTTTATCAAACACTAATAGATCCGTGCAAGTGTGTACATTTGCCCATGCATTATCTCCCTTGATCTTGTCTTTCCTTTTTTTTGGTATTGCTTTCTTTACCTGACTTACCTGACTTATCCAGCCTCTTGAAAATTAAAGAACTGCCATTAATTTTGATATATTTATTTCCCCAAATAATCTCCCGACGAATTTTCTTATAGTTATATTCACCAACCGGTGTATCATCTTTTCTTAGTTTCAACCAAGATTGTAAGACATTAATGTACAATTGAGGTACATCGTTTTTTGGAAGATCACGTGTACGTCCAGGAGACATTAAAAACAGTTTACTGGCACTACCGAGCTTTTCCAAGTAAAAATTTGGGATCACCTTCCAACAGGCGTCTTCAGGAGATACTAACATTCGACATCCCGGATAAAAAGACCGCCTTCCGATTTTTCACTTATCATGACACTACGTTTAACGATTTCTGGTCCATTATTCCATATAAAACGATATATTTTCCTTTCAAGCTCCTTAATTTGTTCTTTACTTACGTACTGGACACTTGCTAAGTATGTTATCTGGGGTATTATTACAGACTGAACAACCACAGATTTTCCTATAATGGTCAGTTTTCTTTTCTTCCAATTTTTTATTAGATCGTCGATACTTGTTATTTTATCTGCCCAATTAAGATTGGAACTTACTTTTGAATTAGTTCCGAAGTATATTCCCGACGACTTTACTTGCTTCATCCAGGTTATACCCATAAACATGTTATTTTTGTTTCTGTTACACCCTAAATACAAACCTTCGGTCTTGGATTTATTTAATTGCAGACCGGACACTTTCCCAAACTCTTCAACAATTAATAACGCTCTGCTCTTCTGATATCCTTATACCACATAAATAAAGTGGTGTCGTCCGCTAGTTGGGCGATTTTCATATCCCTATTTCTAACTCTTTTACCACTTATATGGACATCTGCTCGTATTCTTTGGGCAAGTAGTTCAGTAGCTAAAACGAAAATTAAACATGATAGAGGGCACCCTCGTCGGATACCACGTGACACGACGTAACTTCCGGTCAACCAGTTATTGTTTTTCACACAGCCTTTGATGTTGGTATATAACAATTTAACCCATTTGATGAATGAAACACCAAAACCAAATTTATTCAAGCAACCAAACATGAAATACCACTCAATCGTATGAAATGCTTTGGTAAAATCTAAAAAGAGTAAACAAGAGTCTATATTGAACTTCTCAGAATAATCTAAAACGTCCTGAATTTGTCTTATATTATACCAGATGAATCTATTTTTTATATATCCATTTTGATCTGTACTTACCAGTTTTTGCATCAATGGTTTAAGTCGTGTAGATAAAACATATGCCGCAATTTTGTAATCTAAGTTTAGCCAAGGTAATTGGTCTCCAATTCTGTAACAGTAGCGGATCATTCTTCTTATAGGGTTACGACTCCAAGTTTCTGTGTATCACTTAACTCACCTTTCAAGTACCCTTCAGTTAGAGATCCTATCACAATATGCGATATATCATTCCAGAATGTTTTATAAAACTCACCAGATAGACCATCACTACCTGGACTTTTGTTTGACTTAAATTTTTAACTGCTGCTTCACACTCCTCCATTTTCAACTCACATTCATATGAAAGTTGTTCGTCCGCTGATAAGGTATACTGAACGTCACAGTTATCGATATACGGAGCTATCTCCCTTTATCAATGCATCTACTGCTATAGAGTTATGAATAAAAACATTAAATTTCTTTCAGTATTTCTTCAGGATCGTTGATGATATTATTGTTGTCTTTCTTAATACTTGTGATGGCCTTTTTTCTTGCCTCTGTCTTTTAATACCCAAAAAGTATTTCGTATTCCTTTCGCCCTTTTCAACCCATTCTACCCTTGATCTTACCTGAGCGCCTCGGGCTTTTTCGTCATACAGAGATTCTAATTTTTTTTCTAAATCAGTTATTTTTGCTTTTAAAGTTTCCTGTGGCTTCCGATCGCTTTCTGTCTCTAATTTAAATTACCTTTCCTCCATCCTCAATATATTTCCTGAATTATTTCTACTTCTGTTTTTACAGTAATCTATCGTCCTATTCTTAATAATTTCTTTGCAGTAATCCCAAAACTGAGACTTTCCTAGTTCCATAGCAGCCTGCTCTTTTTTCAGTTTCCGGATTACATTTCTTACCATGGATTGATATTCAACTTCTTCCAATTAACTGTTATTCATTTTCCATATTCCTCTGCCCTTGGTATTTGAGCCATAATTTATTTTAATTGAAATCGCTAAATGATCAGTATATTTTATTTGCGCCGGGCGAATATCACTCGAGACAATATTTCCGAGATTCTGTGAGATCAGAAACATATCTATTCGACTAGCCTCACCTGTCCCCTTCCGCCTCCATGCAAATTGTCTTTTATATTTATTTTTAACTCTCCAGACATCAATTAATTTATTACGTTTTATAAACTGACTAAATCCATACGTTTTCCTTAAAGATGTTTGCTTATTATTTCTTGAAATTCTGTCTGCTTGCTCAAGAACTTCATTACAATCACCCCCAGCAATAATAGTGCCTTGGGCGTGCTCATCTACCATTTTTTTTACATTTTTGAAAAATATATTTCTCAATTTCTGATCATTCGGAGCATATATATTGACCAGCGTATAAAAGTTGTCAGCTAGTTCAATATTAACAATCAATAAGCGTCCGTCGGTATCTTGTTTAGTCGACAAAACTTTAATATCTGTATTATTATTAATAAAAATGTACACTCCTCTATTATTAGATTTTCCAAAGCTATAAAATGTACTTGCAAATCTAGCAACCTCGTATTCCACATCATTTTTAATATTATCTGTCAAGTGCGTTTCTTGTAAAAATGCTATTTGAAATCTCTGTTGCTTCATCCATTCATATAATCGAAATCGTTTTCTTTTATCTCTTAAACCCTGTACGTTAAGAGAAATAACATGTAGACTACTCATATATCAAAGAAAACAAGTAATCATTTTTTTCTGTTGTTTTGTTATATTTTCTTTTTCTGTTGAGGGCGGGGTCTGGTGTTTTGAGCTGCTGCGATCCCTATCACGTCCAGGGGTTTTGGCCAGGAATCTGTCCATAGACGCCTGGTTCATGCTCCTCTGGTCAACAACCGAGCTACTCCTGTGCCTCCGACTCGCTGCAGTCCCCTTCCGTCCACTCCTATCATAAGTGTCGTCATTTCCGTCCGGTGTCTTCTCCGGTTCCTCACTCTTTCCACAGCCGTCCGTTTCTACCTGAACTTATCTTTTCTAGTTATTTGTTAAACAGTACTTTATTTCTCGAAAGTTTTATAATTCTTTATTGAACGGGCGTATGCATTAAACATTTACAATGGTTATGTGATGTGACTTAATGTGGTATAAATCCTTTTTGGAGCTTTAGGTCTGTTTTCGCTGTACTTACTGGCAGATCTTAATGAACTAACACGGCAAAAGGTCTAAAACAGGAAAAGAGGTACCCAAATTCATAACTGTGTGCAGTGGAATGTAAATAGTTACTGTTACCAGAAGGTTAAACTAAAAACAAAATATAAACCAATCTGATTAAAATCATATCTTGATCTCCACGCCGTTCCGTAAACTTCTCTTTTCTGCATTAAGATCTGAGGACCGTTTGCATTAGCCAATCAAATTACTACGTTCAGAATGTTGATGGTGATTTTTTTAGGCGACAAAGCTTGCAAAATCGCATTTGTCCGTTTAGTCATTTGATCATCAAAAAGTTCACGTGGAATAATGTGACGAAATGACTTGCTGCAAGATGAAAGGTCGTTGGAAAATTATTTTAGTGTTAAGTAAAGAGGCGACGAAGGTCATCTAAACGTGACCTCTTATGTGATGTTGTCAGATATCGAGCCTTGTAAAACGGAGTGAGAACAAGAATCTGTTAACTAGTCTCGGAACACTGTAAGCCGGGGAAACTTAGGGCTCCAAAAAAGTGTAGAAAACTTCCCATTATTCAGTTATTAATGTGTGTAATCGACCGAGATGTTTTTGAGCGGACTGGAAAAATCACAATGAATAAAAAATGTCAAAAATGTCAAAGTTAGTTTTGTTCCCAATGGTAAATATTAAATCATAATGAATCCAAATCTAAGACAGTGTTAATTTTATTTTCAATTACGATTTTATGTAATATTCATTGTTGTTCAGTTTTAAATAATGCTTTAAGGACGACCTCCCAGTGTATGCTATAGAGTGTATGTGTTGAATGCGTGTTATACTGTTAATAGGAGATGTATAAGCATGCGTGTGAGTTACGTCATTTTTCAGGACAGGGTATGGTTAACCTGCTGGATATTTAGTCCCTCAGGCTTGCTGGAGCCTCCATAACCATGGTTATCTCATTTAAGTAGTGTCAAGGTTCATAATATACACAGTTTCGTGGTACACGATTGAAAATAAAACAAAACTAATTAACTTGTAAATAAATCAAATAAAGGGTTTTATGCACCTGACCCTTCTGCTTTTACATTGATTTAGAAGTTTTGGATTCCCACATTTTAACCCATAGTATCACTGAAGATTCCCAGAAGAACGAAATAACTGTATGACGCAGTTTGATTCTTGATGGAAGTTTCCGATTATTTAAAAAAACCCATCTGGTTAACTTGCATTTCGGTTGTCGTCGATGAAGCAGAAGACGCTTTCTCTTCCGGAACACCTGGTCTGATTCCCTTATACTTTTACAGGGTCTCCGTGTAAATATTTCCTTTGTTCCTATTTTGCCCCTAGTTTAATTGATTTTGAGTTTGGAGCATACTTTGTCAAAAACACGACAAAAGCTAAGAGGAAATATACTGAAGAATATATAGTACAGATGATTGAATTCCTGGTCGACAACATTTTTGTTGAGTTCGGAGGAAAGATTTTCCAGCAGACTGTTGGCATTGCCGTTGGAACAAACTGTGCCCCACTCTTAGCTGACTTGTTTTTGTTTTCATACGAGGCTGATTTTGTGTAGGAGATAATCAGGTCAGGTAACAAAAACCTTGCCAAATCTTTTAATTTCACTTTCAGATATATCGACGATGTGTTGTCTATAAACAACAAGACGTTTGCTGACCACGTCGATCGTATATACCCTTCTGAACTTAAAATAAAGGACAAAACAGACTCTTTTACATCAGCTGCGTACCTCGATCTCACCTTAAACTACGACCAACATGGACAGCTTACTACTTAGCTATACGATAAACGTGATGATTTCAATTTTCTGATCGTTAACTTTCCATTTCTTGATAGTAATATCCCTGCTTCTCCAACCTATGGTGTTTACATGTCGCAGTTGATTCGGTATTCCAGGGCTTGCTCTATATATCGGGATTTTCGTGATCGATGTCGACTGCTGACAAACAAACTAACAACACAAGGATTCGAGAAATGCCGGTTGATCAGAACTTTGGTTTGTGGTCGCCAACTTTGTCTCATTGAGAAATATTCTGTATCTTTAAGTGATATGAAGATGGACGTTTGTGAGTATGTTCATTAGTGTGTTCACTTGTTTTGATTGACAATGGTACTCGGTTCTCATTTTGAGAGCTTAATGTTTACTCGGATGTGACAAAGATTTACATGGCGAGTGTCGTCGATGAAGCAGAAGACGCTTACTCTTCCGGAACACCTGGTCTTATTATCTTGTTATTTTGCAAGGGTTTCCATGTGAATCTTTCCTTTGTTCATATTTTGCCCCTGGTTTAATCGATTTTGAGTTTGGATTATGATTATGTTAACGCTTCGGTATTCTCTTATTTATTTGGATTATTGACGCTGATTATATTTATCTGTAGAAACATACATATCAATTATTCGACTTTAACCTTGATCAGTTGTGTTGAAAACGTTTTTGTTTCCAACCCTTTAATTATGCTTCATTGTGCAAACAAATTCGTTTGATATTTACAGGTTTCTGCACCGGAACTGTCTACTGTGATAAGTATCTCAGCCAACACGGTTTTCCCGGCGAATGTATATTTCCCAACAATTCATTGAAATGCTGCATAATGTATAAAAGTCACCAACACGAACCAAAAACCCAACTGGACCAATTTGACAAGGCTGTTATCCTGATCCGGAATCCCTTCGACGCTCTCAAGGCGTATTTCAATTGGCGATATGGAAAGAGTACGTCTTCAAGACACAACACAACTCTACAAAGAGCAACAGCAGCAAATTTTCTGGAGGACCATTTCCATGCTGTGGTTGACAACTCTCGATTTAACTCAACACGTAAGTTCTTATGCATACATTAAGCACGTCAAGGGAATACATGAGCATGTAACTGGGCGTGGTTTAGTGCCTGCAGAATGGTTTTTCATTGAGAAGCACGATAGAATCGGTATAAGATTCAAGATTTTACAGGGAGGCACACCAAACTCTAATGTGAAACATAAACGCAACACAAGACTTTCGCAGTTGGTCCTCCTTTGTGGGCAACAGCAGACATATTATAACAGAGCACTTTTAATTGAAGATTTTTTTCTTTGTTTTATGCCTTTTTAATAATTAAGACACATAGAGGTAAACGTCATCTTACAGAAGCCTATGTTTGGACTTGTGTTCTATATTTAGCACCAGTGACCTTGATCTTTTTTACCATCATATCTGAAAAGCAATCCCAAGCACGGGCTTTCAGTAAGGATGTGGATTATATATGTAACACACACATATGCATATGTGTGTTTAACGTCATCTTTATGACAGGGGGTGGCAGACTCTGCTGGTGGATGTTTTAGTCCCCGAGGTTTGCTGGAGCCTCCATAGCCACAGTTAATCTCATTTGAGTATCGGCACGCTACATGATATACACACTTTCGTAGTACAAGATTTGAAATGATACAGAAGTAGTTTAATATTTCTTCTAAATTCCAAAATTTTACGCACATGAGCGTTCTGCTTCTGTATTAGTTTATAAAATTTGAATGCCTACCTTTTGGCCCCTAGCATCACTGAAGAGTCCTAGGAGGACGAACATCTGTATGATGCAGTTTAATTTATTTTTTCGGCATACTGTATCAATTACTTAATTTAAGAGGTGCATCATATGTGTGTATTACGTCACATTAAGAGTTTAACTGTGGCCTTGCCTTTTGACCTTCAGACCTTAAAAGCAATTTCAGCAAACATTTATGAGGTTTGATTTTGAAAGGCCCAGGGATGCTCAAATTATCACATGGCATTTCTTTTCGGACGACAACACAGACAAAGTGACCCCTTTGTGGTTTTCTCTAGCGACACAAACAATAAATCTACTGAACTTGTAAGTTAGAGGTTATTAATCATTTAAACGCACATTCGTCTAAGCATTGGGTTCAAATGTAAAGCACTTCTTACAGAGAGTTGACTTCGTCAGTCCTACGCCTGAAACATTGTCCAGATTGCTAGAACGATTAAAAACATGATAAGCAAACTAAAAGTCTATGAACTAAAACATTCATATTTCACTTAAAAAATATGTTTTGAGAATCATAAGACCCTTATTCGTTCGGAACACCTGGATTTATTATCTTGTACTTTTACAAAGGTCTCCTTGTCAAAACTGACGGGACGTATAATGGTATGGCGTTGTCCGTCCGTCTGTACCTACGTTCGTCGTAAACTTTTATTTTTCCGGAGATATCCTACAGTTTTCAACCGATTTCTTTCAAACTGCTTGACCAAAAAGACATGAAATTGTGTTTTCCTGAACTACAACTTGATTCGATAATATTCACTAGAGTGATTGCCCTTTGGGATGCATGTTTGGTCATTATGTAGAAAACGTCAGAACATTTTCTTCAATTCCTCTAAAATTCGGTATGGTAGTTCAAAAAACCATAATATTTCACATAAATAACAGCTTTTGTTGAGTTATTTCAACTTTGTGCGTAACAGCATTGCATAGTTAGATAAAGGCACTATGTAGAAAATGTATTTCTGTTATAAACTATTGTTTTGTCAGGAGATCTTCTCCTACAATGTTCAACCGATACCTTTGACACTTGGGAGGCTGACTCATCATAGCATGAAATTGTGTATTCCTGAATGGCAGTTTGATTCGAAAATATTTGCTAGAGTTATGGCCCTTGTATCTGATGCAGATATTATTTGTAAGTGTCAGACATTTTTTTGTGTTTCAATACAATTATACTTCCGATAGGGTACAGCGGGGGTATCATGTCTCCGCTTGCGGTGGTCTTGTTTTGCCTTTGTTCCTATTTTGCCCCTAGATTTTGAGTTCGGATTATGGTTTTGTTGACGCTTTGGTATTCTCTGATTTTTGTTTTGCTTATATTTTCGGAGTAAGATTTTTTGACGCTTTGGTTTTTTCTGATGTTTAAGAATGGGAGTTGTACGTCACGATAGAGGGTATAGAGTGGCAGACTACGTACACGAATTGGTTGAAGACATTTGCGAACCGTTCCCTGCTCATCCGGTATGACCATTTGAAAGAGGATCTTTTACCAACTCTACGGCGGATTAGTCACTTCCTCAATGTCAAACCATCGGAGGCGGAGTATACCTGTACTTATGCAAATCAAGAAGGTCAACATCACAGGAAACAGAAGTATGAACTAGAGGTCACCGACATTTTCTCTGAAAAGCAGATCGAGAAAATCAACAGTGCCATAATGGGGGTAATGACTGTTTCAAAGAACAAATATGGATTGAAAGATTTTATTTTCGTTAGCCCTGACTAAGATACAATGCTTTTCTTTCTTTTTTTAGCAAAAATTTTCACTATATATTTATGTTATAAATATAAATAAACATGTGCCCCAGTTGCTCTATACTGTCTACATTTGATTCAAGCTTTAAGTACAGCTCCACGTAAGAATCATGCAAAATAGAATTTTTCGGATAAGGACATAGTGGAGAATTTAACGAAACATTACCAAATAATGCTTATGGGTAAACATTATTCGTTTTTGCTAATAAAAGTGCATTATGTGTTTCCATATTTTTGTGGTGCCTCGTTAATTATGTTGCTGCCTTGGTACCAGTCCCATTACTTTCTATACAAATCGATGGCATTATTATGAAGATTTACTCAAAACAGCAAAGGTATGGTTGTGAAAATGATATATCATTTTGAAAATCACACATTATAGATTTAATATCAGTTGAAAAAAGTTTGGGAAATTTGAACCTTCGCGTGAGATAAGACTCTGAATTATTGAAAAATTAGGAATTTAAGGCATCTGAGTTGTCTCCCTTGGTAGTTTTCCTTTCTTTGCCACTAGGTGGCGCCCATAAATCGATTTCCGTTTTTGCTTTTTTTGGGGATGAAAATTATGCAAAAATCCAATTTAAATGTCGCCTGAGGCGTTATGCAGGGGATAGATATGGCATACCATTGATAAACGCAGACGTAGACCTTAGTACCATTTCAAAAAGACATTTTACCACATTTGAACACGCGGTGAAGCTGACCTGTTGGGCGGCAGACGATATGCGACTTTGCATGGAGCCAATTCTGAGGGCTGCTTGATTTCATACCGTGTATATATACTGTATATTTAAGTGGATATCAATTCAAAACCAGTACGAAATTAAGCTATGCAATATGCTGACGATCGGAAAGTTGGTAATGACTTGTCTTAATGAGATCGATGTATATCTAAGCCAGTGTAAGCTTAGCTTAACATCTGAATGTCCGCTTGGTCAGTGCAAAAAAAAATCGTGTTACACTCCATTTCTACCAAAATCTTAATAAAAGCTGTCTCTTAAAACAGAGACGTGTACATTCGTTTTATCAAGCATTTTAAAACTCCTAAAGTCTTACAACTAAGGGCTATTAGAAGTATCTGTACAGATCGCCATGCTGGAAAGAGGTGGTGGTGGTGGGGGGGGGGGGGTTGTGATCTTTACAGCACTGATTGTTTTCATTTTTTCCTGAATTCTTAGCAATACATGAAAGAACCTTGTTGGAATTTGAATTTGAATAAAAAATTACTTTGAAATAATCAAAACGTGACATTTGTTGGTTGGCCAAAATTAGTGAAATTCATCGTAATACATGTATACATATATTAGTAAAAAAATGTAAAGGGTCATTTTAACCCAGACCTAATAAAAAAAATGAAGGAAAGATCGCAAGATACTTTTGAACAAGATATTTTAGACATTTAAACTGGTACGTATATAAATACCTGAGAAACATATCCCTAGTGTGTTACATGGATTTCATTGGACGTCAAATATATACAATGTACTGGTAAGGAATGTGACATTTTCTGTAAAGTAACAATATCAAACTGGAATATTGGTTTGTGACAATGTTCCCCTGTTACAATTTTTTTTTGTGACAGCGCCACTGTCAATATTTTAGCGACCAACAGAACTTACGAAATGACAAAAAGTAATATATAGGTCCGGATAGGGCACGAGTCAAAAAATTGTCTTCCTTCGTCATTTGTGTTTCCGTGTTACAAATATTTTAAACACAATGTATCATATACACTTAGTGTTGTTGATCCGAAGGTTAAAATGTGAATTCCTGTCTTAATTGTACCGTGTTTAATATATGTAATATTGTACAATTCGTATCCATGTATGTATATGCATTGCGATCCAGGTGTTCACATCACTATGATAGACGATTTCCACTATGATCATGTCAGAATACCGGACCGTCTATCACTCCGACTTCAAAACATCCTTTTTGGGGATGTCGAGTTGGCGCAGTGGTAACGGCCGCAGGTATTTCTGGCTAGGCGATTTGGTGCCGGAGATCGTGAGTTCGAGGCCCGGATAGGGCACGAGGCAAAACATTGTCTTCCTTCGTCATTTGTGTTTTCGTGTTACGTACCCTGTATACAGTATATACTTTCATGATAGAATAAATGATATTGGCATATTTCGTTAGTCCCAGCCGCCTGTATGTCTGTCCGCTGAAGTTTGTCAGCGCTGTAGCGACTTCATTTCATGGATTTTCATCAAATCCCACATAGTTGTAAAGGATTAAGATAGTTTGTCCGGGTCAAAAGTCAGGATTGTTTGGTCAATGACAAGGCCACAGTTGCTGCAAAGCATCGTCAGTACTCTAGCAGCTTCGTTTCTTCATGGGTTTCCATGAAACTGCACATATGTATAATGAATCAAAATGTATTTGGCGAGTTTGAGATACAGGGTTGGAATTCATTTAATGAATCATTGCATCTTAATAGCTTGAGGGACCTCATTATGCTTATCCCCAAAAGGCCTAGTGTGCTGATATTATGCATGAAGCGTGCCGGGATATGCAGATACCAAGTTTGCACGTTTTGATCAAAACATTCATGAACAGTGACAAGGCCAATTTTTTACAGGAGTAGAATTCCGTGTTCATAAACAGTGCCTATAACATATCAATATCTTCTTTTTTATTGAGGCGTTACTAACCAACATAGTGATTAGATAAAAACCGGATATAAGGAGTTTGATTATAGAATCATGCAAAATACGCAGACCATATTAGGGGTGGTCGGTTGGTGCAGTGGATAGTGCACTTGCAGTTCACCAAGGCGGCAGGGGTTCGATTCTCCGACCGGACATGAATACAAAAAAAGTAGGTATGGGGTCACTTTCCGAACCACGTAGGTTTTCTTCAAAATACGCAGACCATATTAAGGGTGGTCGGGTGGTACAGTGGATAGTGCACTTGCAGTTCACCAAGGCGGCAGGGGTTCGATTCCCCGACCGGACATGAATACAAAAAAAGTAGGTATGGGGTCACCTTCCGAACCACGTAGGTTTTCTTCGGGTTTTTTGGTTTCCTCTAACAATAAAACTCCTCGCACGCTTACATCCGGGCCATCAAGAGGGATTAATATAAGTTGGATTTCTTGTTTCATAATTGTTTTAAGATAAATAAAGTTTATATAGGAAGACTGGTTTACCATTACACCTTCTGGTGAGTGAAAAACCCATCCAGTATGGCTGACGTATAAACGTTCGCTTCAAACCACATACTTTGAAATAGATATAGCAGCGATAGTGATTGTTGAAACGGTTTTTCATATAATTTACAATCAGTCATATCGAATGACCAGGCTACTCTTTTGTTCTCTACCCGTTTACCCCCCCCCCCCCCCTCCCTCCAACACCATCGTTTTCAAACTTTTATCAGAAGTTTGCACATTACCAATTAAATGTATACTTAAACTTAATCTAATAATTAATTTCATTCAGTTATTATACAATAAAGAGCGTGTGCCTGGTTGACCTAATCAAGTCGGTTAAGTATGCAAGACAGGAATTCGGAGGGACATGGAGTGACTATGGAGAAAGACAAACGCGGCACGGGATGTGACTGAACATTAGAAAAGTAGAAGGCTATGTGTGTGTTGTTAAGGTTTGTACTTACGCCAACTCGAATGGGAAAGTCACACACACGTACTAATTAATTCTTTATACTAAACAGATCAAAAATATACGTTGGTGTCCTTAGTCCCTTCTTTACTTCTTTTGCTATTTCCCTCTGTAGTTCTGTTTTGCTATATAAATTATATATGAATATATTTAGGATATTTTGTGACATATTAACTCTATAAATATGAATTTATTTGTCATGGAAAGGACGTCAGTAAGTGTTGTTAATTTGACAACAGTTGGTAAAGTTCAGAATGATGCAAATAGGAATTTAAAATTGTATACCGTTTTTACCCAGTAAATGCCAAGGGCACTTAAAAAAAGAGAAGCGCTTATTGGCACATTTTTTGTGTAAAATCAGTGAAAAATAATGGCTAC
This sequence comes from Mimachlamys varia, assembly GCA_947623455.1. Classification (NCBI taxonomy): domain Eukaryota; kingdom Metazoa; phylum Mollusca; class Bivalvia; order Pectinida; family Pectinidae; genus Mimachlamys; species Mimachlamys varia. The sequence continues at coordinate 34,483,497 of OX392545.1, forward strand.
TTACGTTTTTCTAGAGAATATCTTAAAGAGTCTTCATTGAAAAATAGGTGAGTCAAATAGGCATCATGTAAGGGAGTGTGATATTCTAACGTCTTCAAAAAGGGGGAGGTGCACTTATAAGGACATGGTGATGCTTATTAGATCGAATATACGGTACAATTTATTTGCAGAAATCTGATATAATGATAAGAGACCTATATACCGTATTGCATGTCTAAACTGGACATCAATGGAACCAAATTCATTGGGTGGCGTACACGGTGCCAATATTGTGAATTTATAGAAATTGGAAATCCGAAAGATACAATACTGAATATTCAATAAGTAACAAAAATATGAAAATGTGTATCAAGGAAAATTCCAGTCGTCTTGCGTTCCTGACTTTGAATTCTTGATAATTGAAGGCCTCTGAAGCGTTTTTTTGGATTATCGTACATATGTACGATGAAAAAAAATTAGTTCGATTATACAAGTTGTATGCTTCATCAGTTATGAGGGAAACTGCTAGGACCATACAGTAAATTCGGATTAGACGACAACTGCCAAATGTGGGTTTCAAACTCGCAACCCAGAGGTTGAGGGCTAGTGGCAGAATGTCGGGACACCTACATCGCTCGGCAAACACGGCCCCATTTGTTACACAAGTATTCATCTGAAACGCATTTTCTTCGTATAAAAGTAATCGACGTAAAGTTACATATGTCAAACGACACTTGGGGTGAAATCATGCGCGAGCTGGAAAAATATGAATATGATGACAAAGTACAGCTGTAGTCTATAATTTGATCCCGTCGATTATTGGATACTGTACCATAGATATAAGGTCGGAAATCAGGCTATTACACCGAATTTAAACATCTAGTTTTTGGAAAGACACTTATTTATATTAACAAAATGATTGCATTCAATTATATGTTCATTGCACACAATTTAAGTGTCGAATAACTTAATAACAAATTAGCATGGCTTAATAGGCTACCGAAAACATAAAATTGAGAAATATGTTAAGAAAATATTAACAACTTATCCTCAACTTTGCAAGCTTAAAACAAAATTTCCCAAACTTTTTTTTATTGAATATTACGGTCCATTACCTGTTTAATCCTCCTATATGAATGTGAAAATCACATGTGTTTGCCGTTTTGAGAAAAAATAGTCTAAAGTCGTATGAAATTCACATAAATGATTAAAGGCGTAACCATGGAAACGGTTGCCATGGATACGTCATCATAGGGTTATGGCACCCAAGCCATGCCAACATCTTCATTAAGGGAAAATTCTGTATTTTCAAGTAAATAATCAAAATAATAAAGTAATTGTATGGTATGTTGATTATGCAACTATCAAACGTGCCATTTTCACTATGTAACAGTGGTAAAAAGGGGCCCTTTTGGGGGTATAATAAAAATGGGGCCTAAAAGGGCGTTGCTTTTCAAATCATTTTTTTTCTTTTGTCATTGCTCTTAAAAAATCCCCCTTTTTGTATAAAAACTTAATTGGAGTTATTTCTAGACCCCCCCCCCCACCCCCACAGGGGAATCCAGCCAACTGTTACAATATCAAATCCCCTTTACCCAAGGCCTCAGACCAAATTTGGACAATGGACAGTCATATCTTTAGAAAAAATGGATTTTAAAGAATTTTGTACATTTCCACATTGGACCCTGTCCCTCTGGTCAAAGACAAGTCATACCTGCCGTTTATACAAAATTGAATCCCTTAAACAAAATTAGGACTATCCTTTTAATCTGTCAGAAAATGAATGATTGTAAAGAATTTGTTTATTTCACCCTATTCACCCCCGCCGAACAGGTTCCGGGGAATGCAGACCCACCGTTAACACAAAACTCAGTCATTCGTCACGAACGACTGAAGTAGCGAGTTTTACGGAAAAGTTGATGGGCGAGCATTTGTACTGATAAAAAGCAGCGACATGGGCAGGAATGCAACTTAATAGATTTCAGTTAAAGATCTTGAACTCGTTCAATTAACTGCCTTGCAGGTAGGACTTCAATCTTAAACATGCAGATCCATTTTCTCATTTTTGTGGCTGCTCTTTTTCAGTACAAATGAAACTTAATGTTATGATTATCTATTCACCACTTGTTAACTGCCTGTTAATCCTGTGTTCCACAAGTCCTATACTTGTTTACAATGGAGAGTAAGGGAGTGACAATTATGATCTGAAATTTAGTCACAGATTGGTAGGGTAATCTTGATTATAATGCGTATTTTATTCTCACAGTTTTTCAAAGGATCAAAGTTACAACATCCAGTTAAAGGTCATGTTCTTGTGAACTTTCTATCTTCTTCATTTCCTCTTTATTTCACACTCTAATAAATTGTTTAATTGATGACAATTGACGCTGTCATCTGCAGCAAGTCATTTCTTCACAACATGCACACATAGGATGAAACAAGTCTATTGGACGTTGTCAGCTCCTGTGTATGTGGAAAGTACCGGAGCGGCAATGCTTTTCAATCAGATAGTTGCTATTGCAAATAAACATACTTAGAATCTAAAATGCGGATTTTTCTAGAGTCATCTGAACGTGATCCCCTATAGGATGTTCTCAGATGTTGACGCAGCAGAGAGAGGTTTACTGAAAGCCGCGGAGATCAAGATATGATTTTAATCAGACTGTAGATTGTTAACAATAAACTGATAAATAACTCTGAACACTTTGAAGAAGAATTATTAACTTGTCTTTCCAAAAGGCCTTTTCACAATCGACGAACGTTCAATTTTGGCACAAGATTTACAAAGAACAGTCTTAAACTGTTTCAACAAATCTCTGTGAACATCACCTTCTGAGCAGCAATGTATTTCCAGTTCACTCTTGTAATATGCAAGTTCAACAGTAGACAAAGTTGTTTTGCACATTACATTTTTGTGAAGCGGATTAGACGGTGGCAAAAGAGTCACACGAGTAATCATACTCGCTGATATCCAAAGCTACCTTCTATTGTTGCATGATCAACTTGTGTATGCAAAACAAACACACGAAGATTTCCACACTTGCATTCTTTACTGTGCATAGACTGGAATCGGATACAGGCATCTGTACCGAGTTGTCCTCACCATCTTCGGTTGTTACTTCAGTAGCTAGTGGGGGATTGGTGTTTTTTATTCATGTTGGCGGTCTTTCTCTGTGGTAAATTGTGATTTCAGAGAAGCATATGGCTGATAATGTTCTCCACTTTCATCCAAAGTTGGATCTGGCAACCATCCAAGATTCGGGTTAACAGCTGCCAAACGATAACTTTGATTGGTGTAAGTCTTCTTAACTTGGAAGACATATTGCGTCATTTTGCAATGGTCTTCTAACAATTTCTGATATGGTGCAATCTTTTTTTGTGTGTTGTTTCTGTAGCCTGTCAGTGTCAAGGTCGGGAAACTATTCGCGCAAATCACGTTGCAGAATACCATTGTCCCCCGACGACACTGGATCCATTGCTAGAACTGGGTCATCTTTAAACTTCAGCCTAAGTAACCGATTCCTAATCGGACTTTTGAGGATTTCCAAGGATTGAACATAGCTCTATTTCACGTGAAGGTGTGGAAAGTTTTTATTTGCAGCACGACCCCTTTTAAACTGTTTTAATTTTCAACAAAGCCTCTACCTTGTCATCCACTTTGTTCCTCTCAAGCGAGACATTTTGTTTTGCAGTCCAAGATTCAATGTAACAAACAGATATCTGCATATCTGACACTTTCCTGTGAATTCCTTTAATCCATGCCACCATAAGATTTTGAGTTCAGATTATGATTTTGTTAACGCTTCGGTATTCTCTGATTTTATTTTTACGACGGTTTTTATGTAAATCTTCTCTTTGTTTATATTTTGCCTCTAGTTTAATCGATATTGAGTTCGGATTATGCTTTTGTTGACGCCTTGGTATTTTCTGATTTTAGGTCACTTTCCGTCAATTCCAGACAAGTTTACTGTAGTTTAATATTGGGGGAAATAACACTTTTGGGTATATTTTGTCCATATTCTTTGAGGAAACCATTCAAAAATTTTAGAATTCCTTTTCTGAAATGACATGACCAATGTTATATTTCACCTAGTTAACATGTTGATTTCATCATTAAAATTGAGCTAACATACATGTACCTATAACATTACTCAGGAGACCGCTAAGGCCCTTGGGCCTCTTGTTTGCGATACAATTTTACAAAACAATGAATATATAAGGAAGTAAAAGGAAACACAAAAGGGATATGGATAGGTGATTATTAAACAACATACATGTATATAGAGGTAGGAATGGTATTAATACGATGACCACCAAACTAGCTGAAATGACCACACAAGTTATCAAATTTGAAAATGAATACAATACCTTTACAATTCCAAAAGCGATATATATATATATATACACACTAACAATTAATATTCCAGATGATATGAATGCTGAAAATGATAAAAGAGACTTATTAACATTCAAAATTTACTTGTATTATTGTTTTTATTGATCCTATTTTCATTATTTATTATTTAGTAAGTTGCAAATATGTACAAATTAATGTATCAAGCATAGAATACCTGACTTATGTATTGGCCTTTTATGTTCGCATTTAAGCGGAAAACGTCCAGCTGTCTACTTGGGAAGAAGTTCTCTTATAGGTCATTTTACATCTCGTCTTACCTTGAAAGTCCACCTCCTGCAGTATTAGTTTATCAAATCTGTGTATTTCTGTGCTTGTACAACAATTTACAAGTTCTTTATATGTCTTTAACCATACAGAAAAAAAGTCTTATATCAACAATTTGAAATATACAATTACACTGGCATTACAGAATACAAGAAGCGATGTTTAAAACATGGGCATGAATTGAAATGAATTTGATATGGAATATTTTATATTGGTGGACATCGAGACCAAGAATTCGTGATTTTGTGTTGATAAATAAAACATTACACTTTGACGTAGCTGTAAGTAATGTGTTTACAGGGTACGCAATGTTGTTGGCAATTCCTCTTTTTTTCAGCAGGAACATGTCACATGTTATGTCATAATATGGGGGGTCACGTTTAGATGACCTTTGTCGTTCTTACCATAACAATAAAATAATTTTCCAATGACGCTGTCATCTTACATCATTTCGTCACATTACTCCACATCAATGACTAAACATACTAATACGACAATGCAGGCTTTGTCGCCTTAAAAATCCACATTTCAGATTCTGAAAGTAATAATTTGATTGGCTAATGCGAAATGTCATTTGAACGTAACTCCCTATGGGATGTCCGGAGATCAAGATATGGTTTTAATCAGATTGTGTACACTAAGGACATAAACAAATAAGTACAAAAATGGAATTTGAAATTTCTACAGCAATATATTTATAGTATCTTCCATGAACATACTTAATTAGTACTAATTTTGGATCTGGAGAGAAAAATACAATGTGAATAAATTTGAGGTCAATTACTAATTGTGGATCTGGAGAGGAGAAAACAATGTGAATAAATTTGAGGTCAATTTCATCATATCCACCGATCTTCACCGATACAGGCAGAAAGCATGATACACTATCCACTATTCAGAAATCGATGCTTCTCTAAAATGTCAGACACATCCCGTGCAAAAACGTACCCCTTTATCACTTGTAGCTTTCTTGTATTTCCGTTTCAATACTTATGGCTTTTAACTGGTCTCTTATAGGGTAACTTACCTAGATTTTGGATTTGGTCATTTTCACAGCATGAAAAAATATGTTCATAATGCAGACATACACAGCATTTAAAGCAGGTGGCATCATTACAGCATCCCTATACCTATAACTGTCAGATTTTAATCCGCTCGTGTGGTGTTTATTTCCGGTGATATTAAATTTAACAAAGCAAAATGTAGAAACATATCGGAAATAGCTAAGGGAAACAACTCAGTTGATAAATAAAAGTAATCTCAAGATACATAAATAAGGTACTAATTGCAAAAGACAAGATTTATAAGTTCAAGGGAAACAAGTGTTTGAAAATTTCCAATTAGCAGGAAAACAGCTTTCTGCTGACATAAAAACAGTTTCATTTTTATGCGCCCACCATGAAATTGGGGGTTTATAGTGTTACCCATGTCCGTTCCGTCGCGTCGCATTCCGTCCCATGATATTGTAACCAGCTTATTTGAATAACTACTGACCCGATTGTCATCAAATTGCGCATACATAATAAGCATGCAGAACTAATTTCATATGGTGCGGGGGCATTAATGTCTCAGACATTTCTAGTTTTTATTGAAGTTTATAATAGTTTGTTGGTATGTATAATAAGAAAAAAACATGTTTGTAGAAGATGCATTTACAAAAAGCCGTAGAACTACGTGTATACAAATCTCAATAACCCCATGAAATCAAAACAATCCGTTTGCGATTTCAGTTGTTTAAATTACATGTAAACACGTATTTGTCCCATTTTGGTTATGCAACCAGTGTTTGATATATCAATGTTGAAAAATCTGTTATTACAAATGGACTAGATGCAATGAAGAGATGATACACTACCAGCATGATAAACATAGACTTATAATTAAAGTCAAACACGAAGCAGCAAAGTTCCTTTTTAGAAGACTCCAGTATGTCCAGAAAGAAAAAAAACAGAGAATACCTAAGCGTCAACAAAACCATAATCCGAACTCAAAATCGATTTAACCAGGGGCAAAATAGGGACAAAGGAAATATTTACATAGAGTCTCTCGTAAAAGCACAAGAGAATAAGACCAGATGTTCTGGACGAGTAAGCGTCTTCTGCTTCATCGACGACACCAGCCATGTAAATCTTGGTCACATCGAAGTAAGCATCTATCCTCAAAATGAGAACCGAGTCATCATTGTCATCACAACAAGTAAACACACTAATAAGCAAACTTAAAACGTCCATCTTCATATCAAAAAACGATACAGGAACAGAGTCATCATTGTCATCATAACAAGTAAACACACTAATAAGTAAACTCAAAAACGTCCATCTTCATATCACACAAAGATACAGAATAGTTATCGATGAGATCAAGATGGCGACCATAAAACCAGAGTTTAAGCCATCAATATCTTGGTGGGAGATTATTTGAATTTTGTCCGAACTTGCGTGCACTTTGACAAAAATTCTTCCGTCCATTGTCACGGCGTGAGGCGCGTTACCAGCTGTTGATGTGTACGTGTTAGGTCTTATGTGATGAATATTTGTTCAGGACTTTTGTTGTGTTTTACAGTCAATTTAGATATAGATTTATAAATCGAGTTTTTAATTTTCCAATTACGAAAACGACAAATAAGTTGGCCTTTCCTTTGGTGTTGATTTTCTCAATGATATGGGATCTATTTATGTCGGCAACAGATAGGTCAATATTGAGTTTGCCCTTTACAAGATGAACGATAGCATTGTCAGTTTTTTTTGTATCTGGTTTGGTTGGAGGGAAACGATGTGAAACCAATGAGAGTTCCTTCTCCCATATTCTTCAAGATTCTCCAATTCATATTCTAACGATTTGTCATGCTTGGTTAGAAAGAATTTATGAAAATTGATCTTAAATTAATACTTTCGGAAATGTCTGTATATTGTCAGATCAAGTATTATTTATGCTATATGCGATATACTATTCGCATAACTAATGTACATGTGTAGTACATCCGTTCATTAATTGCATACAGAGTTAACGATACACTTGTAAACAAATGTATTACTTAGCCAAGAACGAAAAAGCGTGTGCCCTATTTTACTTCATCGGAAAAAGAATTGATCAGAGTTTACTAGTTTCATTGAGGCGGAGTGAAGTGAAAATGAAAATATAGACACGGAAAGGTCGTCCTTAAATGACCACGGCTATTAATAGGACATAAACACAATCAAATCAAACCAAATACTTGTTATTTGTTAATACTACTGTTTGGGTAGCAGCAATCCCTGTCCCTATTTCTTCCATTTTAACTTAATTCTTCAAGTCTGATCTATGTACCGATATAAAATGAAATAAGAGAATACCGAAGCGTCAACATAATCATAATCCAAACTCAAAATCGATTAAACCAGGGACAAAATTTGAACAAAGGAAAGATTTACATGGAGACCCTTGCAAAAGTACAAGAGAATAAGACCAGGTGTTCCGGAAGAGTAAGCGTCTTCTGCTTCATCGACGACACCCGCCATGTAAATCTTTGTCACATCCAAGTAAACATCAAGGTCTCAAAATGAGAACCGAGTATCATTGTCAATCACAACAAGTAAACACACTAATGAGCATACTCAAAAACGTCCATCTTCATATCACTTAAAGATACAGAATATTTCTCAATGAGACAAAGATGGCGACCATAAAACTTGCCCATAGTACTGATCAACCTGCATCTCTCGAATCCTTGTGTTAGTTTGTCAGAAGTCGACATCGATCAGATATCTGCTGTTTCATGAACACTGGCCACTCCTCAACATAAAGCTATCCATAGAAAAAGATATCCGACATATCACTTACACATCTGTAATGAAACCATCTGTCACATCCAGCATCACATTGACATTGGTATGTGTATCTTTTCTGCTTCGCAGTCAATAATAATAACATAATGGCAAATAATAAACTTTCGTTAGCCTATTGATTTTTTTCGTTTGAGATTAAGTAAAGATCCCATTAATAATCAATAAACAATATGTTGCCTTCTCATTGTCGTTGGATCTGGGGTGATTTTAAACACCCGTCAAATTTGGAACGAAGCGTAATGGTATGGCACTGTCAGTCATAAACATGTATTTGTCTCTTTCAAACTTTACATATATGAAATAATTATATGATATGACAAAGACAAAGCCTTACAAGAGCGCAGACAGCTTTATAGTTAATATCTGATATTTAATGAGAATCATTCATGTACTTCTTCAGAAAGAGATAACATTTCCATAATTTAAAGTTGGCAAATCGAGAATAACAACTTCTGAAATAACGACAGCGATAAATGCAACACACACCAGCTGAAAGATATTTCAGTTATTTTCCACCTTTCGGAAATAACCGATGAAGGCCGAGTGTGACGTTACGTTATTGTATAACGCGTTTTCGTTTTCCCCACTAGATGTCTACTTCCGGAAGAAAAACAATCAATGGCAAATGAATGCAACAAACGGCAGTTGTGCACGACAGCAATAAGCGTGTTGCGTTATCAAAGCGGCTAGTTTCGTATTTGTTTTAGCGGAAGTAAAATATGTGAAAGCGAAAGTAAAAGTTCAGTGCCACCAAATTTACGACAGGCTGGATTTTAATCTTTTAGTAAAGGGCATATTAGGGTAAGTTGCGGAGAAAGGGTTATTCCAATGCTTTGTCACAACGGAAGACAAATAATTACTGACGTATAACGTTAATATGTAAACGGATTATCCGTGATGGAGAGCGCAGCAATTGGCCTACATATACCACAGGAACCTGAGAATAAGTTATACTTGGATTCACTTTCAGAGTAGGTGAATTCTATCGGGTCTTCTATTCAGAATAGAGTAAGCAATTTGCGTCAAAAAAATGAAAACTAAACACAAGTCGATATTTCTTGACCCCGATGTTCGATGAACACTCAAAGATCTACATGATAAGTATGTGGTTGTGTCTGCAGACAAAACATCTAACAACTTGATCATTGTTTGCAAACATTGACCGGTTTTTCGAAAGATGAAATACTGTCTAACCATGTTTCTGTATTACATTCTTTCAAAGTACTAGTTAATGAACAATACGTTGGCAACCTCGTCTTTATTGGATACCGAAACAACACAACGTTTTATCGATGGCTCTGCTTATTGCTCGACCAAGCAATTATCAAAACGTCTTGCTACCATTCTTAGTACAAAAAAATCGGGGCTTCAGTCTTATTGTGGCACTGTATAATCAAGTAGAAGAATTAATGGGATGTGGATTTTGAAAAAGTCGAAATATCTTTTGATCAATCTTTAACACCCACCCACACCCAACCCCGCTCTCCTAAAAAATGTCTTTTCGATCAAAACATTTGATATGTCCACCCTGTACACTACCATACCTCATACAAAATTGAAGGAACGTCTTCGATCTCTTGTTATGAGAGCTTTCTTTTCCAAGAACAGCGGACGAAGATACAAATATATGGTAGTGAGCTATCTTGAAGCATACTTTGTGAAAAACACGACAAAAGATAAGAGGAAATATACTGAAGAAGATACATTAAGGATGATTGAATACCTGGTCGACAATATTTTGTTAAGTTCGGAGGGAAGATTATTCAGCAGACTGTTTGCATTCCCATGGGAACAAACTGTGCCCCACTCATTTCATTTTCAGGTATATCGACGATGTGTTGTCTATAAACAACACAACAAGACGTTTGCTAACCACGTTACATGTCTGTCATTCATTTGTAAATTTGACATGTAATTATTTAAAATTTACACATATAAATACACCATACGGAAAAAACCTAATATCACAGACACTATAACCAAATGTGCATCAATCAAAACATATGCGTGGGATGATGCACAATTATGTGGTGAAAACTTGAAAAAAAGAACCTGATGAGTTCCAGTTAGCCTCAATGCTGTTAGTTACAGTTATCATTATTGGTACAGCCTAACAAGTAGGTATTTAGATTACTATGGAAAATAATTAGTCATTTCTCTAACTCCAGGGGCAAAATATGTACAAAGGAAAGATTTACATGGAGACTCTTGTAAAAAGAACAAGAGAATAAGACCAGGTGTTCCTGAAGAGTAAGCGTCTTCTGCTTCATCGCCGACAACTGCCATGTAAATCTTTGTCACATCCAAGAAAACATCACAAATATCCTCAAAATGAGATCCGAGTCATCATGGTCAATCACAACAAGTGAACACACTAACAAGCAAACTCAAAAACGTCCATCTTCATATCACACAAAGATACAGAATATTTCTCGATGATATCAAGATGGCGACCATAAAACTTGCCCATAGTCTTCATCAACCTGCATCTCTCGAATCCTTGTGCCGTAAAAAGTGTAAAGAAAGTGTAAAAAATAACAATTTATAAAAAATACGGTTATCATTCTGTCTGTCAACAAATACAGCTCATGGCTGGTAACTGGCTCATGGCTGATAATGATTTATTGACCAACTTCGTCCTCGGTCGATATTTTTTCTCCGGTCGATAAAACCATGTATCGACCTTCTGGAAAGGCTATAATTGTATTAGGACAACCGTATATCCGATACGGAGCTCTAATGAGGAAACCGGTATGTAAGTGAAATACATTTAAACTGCAGATATTGCTTGGTTAATGTAAAGCAACTTTGTTTACCGTTACGTTGAGATAGAGGACACTTTTGAAATCTTGGATGTAGGGTTTGTTTATTGTTTTCATCATTGCTATATAAACAAACAATTATGGCCTTTTGATGAGGTCGGTACAAGGTTTTATCGACCGGAGAAAATATCGGCGAATCTGCCATGCCATTACCCTTGTTGTTGTCAATCAGTGCCAAGGTCTTCGGAGCTCTTGACGTTACGACCTATTTCTATTTTTAGAAACACCCAGTCAACCAGCTTTTTGTAACCAGCTTGTTGTGCACGACTGGTCAATATGACTTTTTATCAATCAGAAAGTGTAAAAAATATCAATTTATAATAAAACATAATACAGTTTATCCTTCTCCGACAAGACACTTTTTAAAGATGATATAATTTGATTTCATGACTCGTAATGTACTTTAATACACCGTTAAACAATCCATATATGTATATTCAAATTATGGCTCTAATATCACTAGAAGATAAATGTTAAAGCTCTTTTACAAGTGGCAGACCAAGTCTATGTCGAGCGTTACATGGCGTTTTATATTCACATTTATCAATACGAAACATTTACTTATTATTCCTGATAAACTAACGTGAAAACCCCTTCCCTCTAATGTATAACAAATCATTCAAAACGCACCATTAGAGCCATACATTTAAAGAGCGCCATATGTATTTTAAATTGGTCTCACAAACATTGGGCGTCATTTTGGAGAATATTTATTAAAAGAATTTCGTTGAAAGTTATAGTTTATCTCATTCTAGTGTATACTTATGGCAATTAACATTGAGTGCCGCAAAGGCATGGCATACACACGACAACCGGTCTCAAATGAATTTGCTTTGTAATTCTAACTAATTCTCTGATTCTGTGTCTTATTTGTAAAATATTTTAAATCAGGGCCGAGTTGAAAGACGGATAAATACAAGTTTATTGAACTAATTGAACATCAAGTAAAATTAAACAAATAATATTGTCTTCAGTGTTCATTTAAGGACTGATTCGTGCTTTGCTCGATTTCATAGGGTGATGAATTGAGTTGTTCTTGAAACAATTTTAATGAACTGCGAACATTTTCAATTTGTTTCGAACAGCATTATAATGTGCATTGATAGTTCAGTACAGCCATATTTTATAGAAACAAAAAACGAACCAAATTTATTAATGCCACATCTAAGTTTTTATTGAATAATTCATGTCAAATATTTTGACGCGTCATCGCAGAAGAATGATGATTTGACGCGGTGCGCAGACTCAGCTGTGAGTCCACGGCAGCCATTTTTTTTTTCAGCCCGAAGTAGAGAGTCACTTAATTTCAAGTTGCTACCTGGTCAAGGCCTACATATTTTGAAATATAAAGCTGAAGCTGATGAATGTCGAATCAATGCTATATTCGATATAGCTGTTGACTGTTTGAATACCTTTCACACAAGACGTGACAAGACGATCTACGTTGTCCAATAACCAAAGAGGCGGAATGGGTAGGCCCTAGCTGAAGGGTGAACTTCTAAGACACTGCGATAGGCCTACATGTACTCGTCAATTCTTCTAGCAACCACGAACTGGTAATATTTTGTTGATTGATTGACTCTGGTTGTTTAGATCTAATTTCTTGTTTAGCGTCAATGAAAATGGAAATACCTCAAGTCGTGTCTTTGTTTCAACGTGTTTTTAGTTACTTCCCTGTGCAAAATCATACGCGCAGGCAATATTAATCTGGTCAAATTCATCGGCAAATAAAACGGGTTACATTTGGTAGTTTAATCGAGTTCAATTTGATTAAGAATTGAAATATTCCATGCATGATAATCTATGTTGAAAGCCTCATCAGACTTGATATGACTTCTAGTTGGTTGGATATTTTCTGCATTATATATTGGCAGTATAGACATTCTCGTATACAATTTAGTTTTCATCGATTTCTCGTTTCTCGATTAGCCGAAAGATAATCAACTCGACCTACCATTGGCTCCGTCATAGCAGACATTCTACAAATGGCTTTGTCTCAATTAGTCCTACAAAAGGTTCATATACGATGTCATTTCACTCATACCTACCAGAGGCGATATTTGCGCATACTCATGCTGTTTTTATTCATATCTTCAACAGTGATTGAGGAATCAACGACGCAACATTTCACATGTTTGTGAAAGGTATGGCAATGTTTATCTGATTTATCATTCACTTTAAATTTAAAGTCGGTTTTGTCGCGTAATAAAACTGATAGCGATTTATATATATAATATGTTATACCATTAAATGCTACAACTAATTGATTTTTATTTATTTACAACAATATAAATTCCTTTTTTAATTGATGACGATTTCTACATTTTGTTGTATCATTAAGTGCATAATTATAGATTTTGTTATTGACAGCAATATAAATTCAATTATTTACTGATGACGATATATGTATTTTGCTTTGTCATGTAAAGGCCCAATATACGTAACTTTCGGCAAAACTTAAAGCGAAAATAAAGCCGTATAACTTTTTTGTATTCATAGATTTAGTTAAGATTAACTGATATCAGCAGTATTCAAGATGAATTTTTACAAGGTTACCGGTACAGCAGCAGTTAAATATCGGTATTTGTAAACACGCGTCCATTTCGAACTGTCTTTAACCTTTGGCTTGTTGATGAAGTGGGCCCCACCTGATTTATTTTCAATTTTTTGGATTTTTCTGTCAAGAGTTTCTTGTTAGTTACCGCTCAGGTTTACTTCGTTGTTGGCTTATTTTTGCATGGTTATCAACTGGATTTTTTTCAGAATTTTTCAGAATCCCGAAAAATTTCCTGACGTTACGTATATTGCGCCTTTAATGCCTAGAATTTTTTATTTGTGTTCATTAATAGCAATATCAATTCAATTATTTACTGATGACGATTTATATATTATGCTTTGTCATTAAATGCTTAGAATTATGTATTTACAGCATAATAAATATCATTATAAACTCTTTGTAAAGGACAAGTTATCATATTGATCAGCAGCAAAACGGGATGTATGAGAAATATAAACTCGATAACCTTAATTTAATAATGTAGTGTCAATACAATCTCTACCTGAAAATAAATCAGAGAAAACCAAAGCGTCAACAAAACCATAATCCGACCTCAAAATCGATTAAACTAGGGGCACATTAGGAAAAAAGGAAAGATTTACATGGAAACTCTCGTAAAAGCACCAGAGAATAGAACCAAGTGTTCCGGAAGAGTAAGCGTCTTCTGCTTCATCGACTACACCCGCCATATAAATCTTTGTCACATTCAAGTAAGCATCAATCTTCATTATGTGGAAATTGATTACAAAGAATTCAACTCTCCTCATTAAACTTGTTGTGGCGACTTCTTAAATCACACTTGTTATTGTGATGATACCATTTGTGGTATTAGCAGAACCTCATGACATACAAATGTGTAGTTTTGGAAATTTGTTTGAAGAAGGAAACACATTATTGCAATATTATATTGGAGCAATTAGTGCCTGTTTAGAATTGTTCATCACTCTGCAACAATCATACGATTTCTTTGTAAGCGTAAACTATCTAAGCGTTCTGTCAATCCAAGTTCGTCGCATCAATCCCATAGCAACAGTTTCGACAAGGAAACTCGGGCAATAGTAACTCTCACTATAATTTCAGTTCTCTTCATCGTACTGACTACTCCAATACACGGCCTAGCGCCTTTATATAGTAAAGCTGGCGGAGCCCCTCCACAAAAAGTCTTTCTTCCATTTGCGGCTCTATCGAGTTTGAATTCCGCGGTAAATCCCATCGTGTATTATTTTAGAATACCTGAAATGAAAAAAGCTTTCAAGAAACTTTGGCATAAAATGCGATGTCGGTGAAGATTTGACACCGTACATGCATTACCAACAGCGTGTGTACGTGAACAGGCTGTATATATCAGCTATTGTACTTTACCCTTATTGATACTACTGCTAATTCAAGAACTGCTTTTGTTATAAGTGCTGATGTGTGTACGATTTGGAACAGGTGCGACAAAATCGAATTAGATTTGAAACCGCATCGGGAAAAGGCAGGGTTTTCATAATCTCTCGACAAGCTGACTTGTGAGGCGGAATAGTTGTCACCGATGTTAACTAAGCTTTGTATTTTGCTGTCTGTAACCGAATGATAATCCCTTGTGTATATGTATTCCATTTTAATGTTGATAAACTACCGCATGTTAATATTTTGTTTTGTAATCCCCCCGGAAATCCTCAGTGGTTTGCAACGCGGGAAGGGTATATGGCGCATATACATCGACCAAGACGAACAAAGAAATCAACTTGTCATAGGTGGAATAAATCTGCGTGGACGGATGATCATGATCCACAAATTTAATCCGGGGAGTGGGTATCTAGACGACTCGACACAAGTTCGAGTAAAAAATGTCCCCCTCTCCGTTAACGACGAAACCATCACGAGGGCCATATCAAACAGAGACAAAACGTGTGATGTGGTCAGCATATACCGGGAAAGGCTTAGAATAGACGGCCTCCTCACAAGATGTGAAACGGGGGACAGAATAATAAAGGTCAGAAACCTCACATCACCATTGCCAGTTGTAATGGAAATGGGTATATTTCGGGCAATAGTGAAGCACAGAGGTCAGCCAAATGATAACCTGAAGTGCGGAAACTGCCTAAAAACTGGCCATCATACCCGAAACTGTACAGATGAAACTGTATGCAGACAATGTTTGCAGCCAGATCATGTCCAAGCAGACTGTCACCCATTCATCAGTGAAACTGAAGATGAGAGTACTAGTGATCATGATGACAGCTCAGATGGAGAGGAAAGTCAGGTGGAAACAGAGAAGGAAGACATCCAAGAAATCTGTCCTACCCAAAGAGAAATCCCTCTCCCTGAGCTGAAATCACCCTCCAAAAATACAAAGAAACCTAAGAAACAAAAGAAAAGCAAAAAATCCAAAAAAAGTAAGGATGGGGATGAGAGAGCTGAGGATATTGGCACTGACAAACCACAGGACAAACAAAGCACCTTGGACGGCTTTGTCAAGGCAACACCTGGAAGAGGTAAAAAGTCAAGTGAGGTTAGTGCCAATGTCCGCAGTCCTTTATCCCCAGCCGAGCAATCAGAGGTAAAAAAATTCAGAGACTGATACAATTTTCAATATTTTTATTAAAATCTGAGAAATGTCACACACAATCCACTACTCTACCCTTAATACACAAGGGTTAGGAGACAAGCAAAAACGATATAGATTTTATGAATGGTGCAACCAACAAAAAACAAATATAGTATTAATACAGGAAACACATTTCACAGAGAAAATAAAAAAAAATCTAAAATCAGAATGGCAAGGAGATTCCTTTCACAGCTTTGGAAAAAGTAACAGTAGAGGAGTAGCAATATTTATAAAAAATAATACAAGTTATCAGCTCATTAACTCAATAAATGACAATGATGGCAGATTTGTAATGATTAACATTAAAATAAATGAACATATATATATACCATAGCAAACATATATGCCCCTAATGATAGACAAGCTAGAAATATTTTTTTCAATAAAGTTAGAAAAAATATTGAAGAATTTGGCCAAGGTTTCATAATAATTGGAGGCGACTGGAATGAAATACAAACTAAAATAGACAGAAAATCAGGTAATAAAATTCGAGAACCTGTACACAATCTTAAAATGCTAAAAAAAGAAAATAATCTTAAAGATATTTGGCGGCTAGTAAATCCAAACAAAAAACAATATACATGGCGAAGAAAGAACTCCACAACTGAAGCAAGTCGAATCGACTTCTTTCTCATATCAAAAGAAATAATACCAAAAATCATAAAAACAGATATAAGACCAGCTATCATAAAAAGTACAGACCACCAAGCAGTATCATTATTTATAAACATTCAACCTATTAAAAGGGGTACAGGGTACTGGAAATTAAACAATAGCTTATTAAAAGATCAAGAGTATATACATTTGGTAAAGACAATAATAAAAAAGTACAAAAATGAATGGAAAGAAAATAAAACAAATGTTAAGATGATATGGGATATGTGTAAAGTAGAGATAAAAGAAAAAAGTATTATCTACAGTAAAACCAAAGCTAAACAGTATAAAGATGAAATTAAGGAACTAGAAATACAACTAACAACATTTCAAAATAATGGAGAAGACCTAGAGAAAATAAAAGATATTGAAGATAAATTAGAAGCATACTATTCAAAAAAAGCCATAGGAGCACAGATCAGATCTAGAATTAAGTGGATAGAGGAAGGCGAAAAAAATACCAAGTATTTTCTTACACTTGAAAAGAGGAGACAAACACAAAAGACAATGATCAAAATCAAAACTGAAAGTGGAAATATGGCAAATACTCAACCACAAGTACTGAAAAGGCTACATCAATTCTATCAAAAACTATATACCTCAAGAAACATAGACAAGGCTGAGATGGAGAATTACATACAAAATACACACTTTGAAGAAACCTTAACAGATGAAGAGAGTAATATGTGTGAGGGAATACTTACAGAAGATGAATGTTCAAATGCAATTTCCAAAATGAAACTTAACAAGTCTCCTGGTTTTGATGGACTAAATGTAGAATTCTACAGAGAATTTTGGAATGAAATAAAAGATCTAATACTTAGTGTACTAAATGAGTGCTATAACACTGGCACCTTAGCGTCTTCTCAAAGAAAAGGTATTTTATCATTAATATACAAAAAAAATGATCCACACGATTTAAATAATTGGCGTCCTATTACTCTCCTCAATGTGGACTACAAAATCTTGGCTCACTGTTTAGCCGAAAGATTAAAATCAGTCTTACCAAAAATTATTAACGCTGATCAAAATGGTTTCATAAAAGGCAGATATATTGGGTACAATGTAAGACTCATACAGGATATCATTGAAAATGCTGATAAATTTGAAATGAACGGTGCAATACTTTTTTTAGATTTTGCTAAAGCCTTTGATACCATTGAATGGGATTTTATCTACATCACAATGAGCAAAATAGGCTTTAACAACTCCTTTCTAAAGTGGATTAAACTACTATATAAAGACATAACATGTTTGATTTGTAATAATGGTTTCATATCTAAACCTGTCTCAATATCCCGTGGAATTAGGCAAGGCTGCCCGATATCTGCATTACTATTTGTAATTGCAGCTGAAGTAATGGCAAATAACATCAGAAATGACGTAAACATAAATGGCATTATAATAAATAAATCACAAAAGCGAGCATTCAAAATATCTCAATTAGCTGATGATACCACACTTTTTCTTAAATCAAAGCTTGAAATAAAAAAAGCACTTAATTTAATTGAAATTTTTGGATCATATTCTGGATTAATTCTAAATTGAGAAAAATCTAAAGGTCTTAGGATAGGAAACAAACAAATGATAGAAGACAATTATGAAAATATTTCATGGAGCGAAACATCAATTAAGGCATTAGGTATATACTTTGGAAACAAGATGGAAGAGCTAACAAAAAATTGGACAGAAAAAATAGAAAAAATAAAGAAAACTATCAAAGCTTGGCAAAGTAGAAATCTAACAATTCTGGGAAGGATTCAAATAGTAAAAGCACTCTTGCTTCCAGAAATAACATACATAGCTTCTGTTTTACACACTACAAAAAAAGACATATCAGAGATTGAAAAAATTTTCTATGAATACATATGGGAAGGTAAAAGGGAAAAAATAAAACGAAAAACCATGATAAGAGACTATCAAGATGGAGGACTGAAAATGATTGATTTAAATTCTTATATTAATTCAATACGAGTAGGGTGGATAAAGAAGTTGTGTAACAAGGAAGACGGCTCATGGAAAATAATCCCAAAACATCAGCTTGATAATTTTGGACCGAATCTCTTTATCTGTCATTTCAATATTGATAAATTAAAATCCCTAGAGAAAAGCAGGGAGTTATCTCCCTTTTACTATGATATGATCAATGCATGGATAACCTGTAATCCCCAAAGAACCGACTCAAAACCAATATCTGCAAGCAGTATCCTATCTCAAATAATATGGGGAAATAAACATATCAAATTAGGTAACAACACACTATGCTTTAAAAACTGGATAGAATCCATGAATATCATAACAGTAAAAGATTTACTTAATCACCAGAATGAAATTGATGCAAAATATGTATTTGAAAAATTAAAAAATAGACAGAACTGGATAGCACAATTCACAATGATAAAAAAATTGATTCCTAAAATATGGATGATGAAAATAAAAGCAGAAAAGATAAACATAGAAAATATGACAATTAACAAAGGACCAAACAAGAATCTCATACTAAACAACAAGCCAATAGAAACATTAAGCAACAAAGACACCTACACTTTCCTTGTAAACGCAACCTCAGAAAAACCAATATCACTTCTCTACTGGCATAATATTTTCAAAGAAAACATTAACGAATATCAGTTAAAATGCACCACAGACTTCATCTTTAATTATCTAAAAATCAATCAACTTAAACAATACCGATGGAAATTACTCAACAAAATATTGACTACAAAACAGATACTACATCAATGGAAAATTGAAAACAACCCCCTATGCAATATCTGCAAAACAACTGAGGATTATACTCATTTCTTTGTCAAATGCACTGCATTAATTCAATTTAAGCAAAAAATCAACAAGCTTTTTGAGAAACTTGGATACAAGAAAGACATGTTCCAACTGAAAAACTTTGTAATCGGATATAAAATCCAACATAAAAAGTACTATGACATAAACTACCTCATGACAATCATAGGTTTCGTAATCTATAAAAGTTACTACATCAGTGATAAAAAAAAGGAAAGTGTCAACATCATGAATGTATTTCGAAATTACATAAACACAGCAATGGCAACCTTGCAGTCCCAGCATATGGAAAGTCCACGAATAATATATGACACACACAGGCTCCTTGAGCAGCCACTTGCAAGATGAGAATGTTTCACAGATAGCACAACCTACAACATAATATAAAAAAAAAAAATTAAACTTGAAATAAATAAAAATAAAGCCTTTACATTATAATATTTTTCTTAATTAAAACACTAATTAAGCCTATATCAATCATGTTTAAAACTACCTAACTATAGGAATAGTCTAGCTAGTATATAGTGCTGGGACCTGAGCAGACCTTGCTGGTAGGGGGCCCCCCCAACCCCTGGAAAACTCAGGATCCCTGTCACTGAGATGATAAAACCAGTAACAACACAGATACATATTGGTATTACCACAGTAAAGCAGCTGATCCCAAATACACCAGATACTCAACCGTGTCAATGTTGGATTCATATATCAAAGCTATATATGTAAATGATAATATATTAGTGATTAGGGACCTGAGCAGACCTCGATGGTAAGGGTATCCCCAACCCTTGGAAAACTCAGAGTCCATATCACTTTATAGAATCTACACAAAGTTAACTGTCAAACAGCCAGGGCGAAACAGTTGAACGCCAATACATTACATACCCATGACCATGTCAATTTTTATTTGTATATTTACTATTATTTAGATACATATCTAACAATAATTAAGCCATAAAATGGTGGGACCTGAGCAGACCTCGCTGGTAGGGCTATCCCCAACCCTTGGAAAACCCAGGTTCCAAGTTTATTGATGTCATTGTATCTAAAAATAGCCACTGTCAACAGCCAGGCCGAAACAGCTGATCCAGCGGTGCCTACCCAGTATTCCGAAGGCCTGATATTCCGAAGGCCTGATATTCCGAAGGCCTGATATTCCGAAGGCCCGATATTCCGAAGGCCCGATACTCCGAAGGCCTAATATGTCCCTTCAAAGAATGTTTGCTATATAAATGTATGTATTTTCCATTGTATCGAAATGAAACCATTTTATTATGATTTTGATAAGCGACATTTCAAAACCAACACAACCATTTAAAATCATCGGAAACTTTTATTTATGATATAACAAACATGTAATCACCAGACGTCATTATCCTAATGGCGTCATCAAAAATAATTTTTATCAAGAACATCATCAAACATTATAATCATCAACGTCATCTAAATCAAAAATAATTATAATCAAAGGCATCAATTAATATTATAATCAAAAGCGTTTTCAAACATCAGTATCATCAAAAGCATTATCGTAGACCATCGGCATCAAAATCATCATCAAACATTGTCATCAAAGGCATCATCAATTACCAGTGTCATCAAAATCATCTACAAAAATCATTATCATTAAGCATCATCAAACCTTATTGTCATAAAAAAAAACATCATTTTCATCAAATATCGTTATCATCAAAGGCATCATTAAACATCATTGTCATCAAAGGCATCATCAATTACCAGTGTCATCAAAATCATCTACAAAAATCATTATCATTAAGCATCATCAAACCTTATTCTCATAAAAAAACATCATTTTCATCAAATATCGTTATCATCAAAGGCATCACAAAAGTATCATCAAACATTTATCACCAAATGAAACGTTATCGTATATATTATCCTACCACGCATTCTAATGCAATATCATCGTTAAGCATCATCAAATTCAGCTTAAATTGCCATCCATCAGAGCATTCGTCATCGTCCTCATCGATACTCCTTCACCACATAAGAGATTGCTGTCCAGAAGTCGTCAATATTTCTGGTTCCGTTCCGGTACTGTGTTCTCAGCATTTTTATCCTTGCCTCAAGGAGTCGCCATTTTCTCTTTTGTGTGTGGTCAATGTAGCCTTGTCGCACTCTCCGTAGCATAAGCCTCTCTCTGCGCTCTTGATCTTTCAGTTTTCGGATGAAAATCCAAATTGATGGATGTTTACAGCTGACCCCCTCGTTCCATCTGCTATGGAAGCCTGGAAAATACATTGTGAATTAAGATAATATGACATACAGGTACTTTTTAATATCTGTCACAAACGCTATTAAGTTAATATTAACATAGTTTCACAGTATACAGTACTACTATATAAAAATATTTTGTTTGACCGTATTTTGTTTATTTCTAAATTTCATGTCTTTCACTTTACCTTCAACAATGTTGTTCGTGCGACAGTCATGGTCTCTCTGATACACGTTCCACATGGGAACGGGGAAAGTTCCCTGAATGTAGGTGTTGTTGAGATGGGCTATGAAGTCCATGAGAGCCGGGTACCTATTGATGAGTCGTTGAGTTTCCCTGTTACGCCACAGGAGGTTGAAGTTTTGTCGGACAAGAGCTACGGGTAGATGTCCGATAGCCATGAATTTCCTCATAATGCGTCTCAGGCGCCTCCGCCGTTTGTATTGGTTGGCTAAACCAAGAGCTTGTGTTTTGCGCCACAGGCTTTG
Source organism: Mimachlamys varia (assembly GCA_947623455.1). Classification (NCBI taxonomy): domain Eukaryota; kingdom Metazoa; phylum Mollusca; class Bivalvia; order Pectinida; family Pectinidae; genus Mimachlamys; species Mimachlamys varia. The sequence continues at coordinate 34,506,127 of OX392545.1, forward strand.
ACAGAAGTGGAAATAGCATCCACGAATTTGAGTGTGAGGAAGTTCGGTTTCAATTGCCAAAATCAGGGTATGCTCAAAGTCGCATATTACCATCCCAGGACGCCATCTGTGCCCAGAAACAGTCCGCACCTTGGTCTTGATGTGCTGGAGCATCTGTCGGTACTGACCAACAGTTTTCCCTGTCAAAAGGCACATGGCTAGAGTGAACACATGACCAAGATATTTTCCATGAATAGTCACAAATTGTACGTATGGTCTGGGGCACGTTTTAAATGTTCCGTCAACATATATTTTGTCGCAATGACGAAGAGTTCTGAGATTCTCATCACTAGAAAATATAGCTATCCCCCAGTTGTTGTCTAAATGGGAGAGATATCGATTTCCTCTCCATGTTTGACCCCATTTACCCTGGATGTCCACATCAAGAATGTCATGGGGGAGGGGTGGCAACATGTCAGCTCGGACTCTCTGGAGACGAGTTCTGAATTGGGAATATCCGGGTAATTCGTCAATATCACTATCGTCATGTTGCGCGACTACCCCATCAAAAGTCCTCTTGATAGGTTTAGTTGGGTCATCCCGTATAGCATCGCGAACTTCATTGTAGACTTTTTCTGCCGTGATCCTGGATGTTTCGGTTGGATGGTCATGTTCTTTAAACTAAAATATAAATGGAGTAAAGGTAAAGAGTTATAGTGAATGATTTAAATATTTCAATTGAAAGGTACCAGTATGTTTTAAACACGTTACTATAGTTTAATGTCTACAAATGCCCTTTAAAACAAAGCAAATATATTTTCATAGAAAATGGGACAGTTTCAAGACAATCTTGAGGTTTCAACAGTCATCTGACAAATATGAACATTTTGGCTGATTTGATCTTTGAAATAGGTCAAGGTCATTCACTTAAACAAACTTGGTAGGGCGCCATGCCAGCATAGTACAGGCCCAATATCAGTTTATTGGGCCTTCTAATTATTGAAAATAACTCCTTTTAAAATTTTTTACAAGTTTGACCCCGTGACCTTGAAAATAGGTCAAGGTCATTCATTTGAACAAACTTGGTAGGTCGCCATGCCAGCATAATACAGGCCCAATATCCGTATCCTGTGCCTTCCGGTTATTGAGAAGACTTGAAGTCGTTTGAATGAAAAGTTTACGCACGGCGCACGGACGAAGCACAATGGCAGTAGGTCATCTTGACCCTTCGGGTCAGCAAAGATGACCTAAAAATGGCCGACCGGCGGCAATCTTTGTGTTTGGCAAATTAAATTTTGCTATCGCTATATCTTAACATGTGCTGAATGGATCTTTCTTAGATTTCAACCATAAGTCATCTTGGATTTTAAGAGTGATAGTTTAATGAAAGAATATGTCTGTTATAACTACATGAAGGCAATTTAGCCTCATTTTCACAGTCTTGATTCGACCTGTATTGTGTAGATCAACATAATAACCTAGCAAATCTTCTTGTAATATTTTTACTGGTATCTGTTTCCTATTTTCTGAGTGGTCATTGGTTATTTACAAACGTAAACATAACCACCACCGTTTTCTTTATTCTTGCCAGATAGCGTCACTGATAATTTTCTGTAATTTCTCGAAAAGAAACTAAGGTACCAAAACAAATGAAAATGTTGTTATCAGAAACGTTATGAAATACTTTTCTGTTAAAAAATGGTTAAATTGGTCAAAAGACAAAGCCAGGAAAATTCATTGAAAAAAAGTATGAAAAACATGAATCTTATGTTAAATATAGTGTGCACGTGTATGCATCATATCAGGATTACAATAAATATTGTGACATATATTGTCGCTGTAAAAAAAGAATCAATAGACAAATGTCCCGGCTAGGTCTACAATTAAAGGTATTAATATAAGCTCTAAGCTTGTTTTCCAATCCCCATTTCATCTGATGTTCCACATTTTTGCTGATTATGAAATAAAAAAAAATATTAAACTAATTAAAGGTACCACCTCTGTAATGCCAGCTTTAACAAACCCAATGTACATCTATCTGATCAAGGGAAGTAACTCGTACTCGACTTACCAGTTTCAAAAATCAAAGTTTTTGCGAAAATTAGAAGCTGGCGAAAAGAAAACACAAGCTTTTTACAGCAACCCTTTTTTAAAGAAACAACATAAAAGGGCGTAACAGATCTACAAGGAACTTTTCATTTTGGTTCTGCGAAATTTACTTTAAAGAAAGTTATGATCTCATTGCAATCGTAAATTACTTACCTCCAGCACACGAATCACAGCATTTCTGTCGTCCAAATCAAATAAAGCTGTTGTCAGAGGGGCCTTACATGCCTGGTTCCAGCATCGCCAATGAATTTTATTATTTGTTGTCTTGTTCTTCTGATATCGATAATCCCTGTAAACCAGGACACGACCCCGCTTGATCCCTGGCATTAAATGCGCCATAGTTTGATCACTTTGAATATGTCCCACGAAACAATAATCGTTTTAAACATAATTAACTAATTTTCCAGGTGGGAAACGAACGACAGATTGTACACCTTCTTTGTTGGTGATATAAATGTCACGGACTGCACAATCGTCGTAATGTAGGAATCTGTCATCGTTTGTGACTATTTGTAATGCAGTGTCTATGGTAAAGTTACCATATACCTGGTGACCACTTGCTTCTGCTTCAGACTTTATAAGAAGTCTCTCATTGTATATCATTTCCGCAGCAAGTTGAATAGTTTTAAATGTTGCAATTGTGTTGCCATTTCGTTCACGATTTATGATTGACTTGAACATGTTGGGCTTGCATTGTCGGCGGGAAACAACTACACAAGAAATTGGCGCGAAATCTTATACTCTTGATTTTCTTGTGTCTCTCACTTTTACCCGCCAAATTTAATCACGCTGCACTTTTACACATGTATCTTTTATATATAAATCGTTTCGAATTTATTAAGAATGTTTTATTACATTGTACGTTTCAATATGATTGCAAGTACGCTTGTAATGTGTTATAATTTTTAAATGGTCAAATCAACTTAACGTAGGCCATTCCTTCAATGACGTCACAGATACTGAGCCCCGGTCTTGTTTGCGCCGTACGGTTGATAAAGATGAAAACTCGTTATTTATAGTAGGATATTATTAAGTCTCTGTATTTCAAAGGTTTTAGTCGACTTAACATCATTTTTCTGATAATTCAGTTTTTCGGGTCAGATGCCGGGACAAAAAAATTAAGATCCTGGCAGAGTAATTCACAATTTGGCTTGTCAGACGATAAATACGGTGGTGTGTTTGTTTATTTATTTATTTTGATTTTGTACTGTATTATTGTAGAATTCTAAATAGGAATAAAAAAAAAAACACAAAAAGAAGATTTGAAATCACTTGAAATTAAGAAAATAGCCACTAGTTTTTTTGTTTTGTTTTTTTAAAATCTGCTGGTATGGGAAAGTAATTATGGACCATAACTTAAAAAAATATTATTGTGAGGTATACTTTTTATTTCAATTTTTATCATATTTATCCGGTAAAAGTTTTTTTCAGTTAAAAAATAAAAAGAAAAGTTTATCAGATAAATTTTAAAAAGTTCAAAGAAACGTATTTTTTAGGCAATTCTGTCATTGCAGAAAGGTCAAACTTGTCAACAAAAATGTCTGCCTCTATTCGAATTCCCAAACACATCATTTTTGTGGACACATTTTTTTTTTTTTTAAATATTTGAAAATTAACTATGTATTTCATTATGTTTTAGTAAGGGAATTAATTTAACAAAAATCCTATTCCTTTTAAGTTGTCAAAATCTGGATTAATGTTTCATTAGCACATACTTGCATGTACTTAAGGATTATCTTTTAACTTTTCTAGGTTAATAAATCCAGTAGAGCACGCGGTAAATTGCATGAACGCCAAGCGTTCATGTGTAATTTACAGCGTGCTCTACTGGATTTACTACCTCATAAACCAAGAAAAGTTAAAAGATAATCCTTTTATTTACAGTATTTTTGCCTTCAAATATAATCCGTAAAGAGTGTAGTTACTTACGCTATTTCAATTTATTTAGATACGAAAGTGAACGTGTCGACTCATTTGGATAAAGGCGGTAACAGCTGCTCAAACACGTTGACTCCGCCCACTTCCCACCCTTCGAAACAAAACAAATTCGTTCCTTAGTTTCAACACTAGCATTTTATTCTTGACAAAATAATTCACAATATAAAATAAAATTTGTGTGTCTTTTTGCCTTCAATTTTGTTTCATTTAAATAATTATTTTAAACAACAAAAATATTGTAAAACAGGACGCTGATGTATAAAGTAAGTTAGGATTGTGACGCGGCTTGACCTTTGACTTTGTGTACATATTCATACGTCAATTGTTACGTCACGTCACGTTCTTGACTAGGTTTATCGGTGTGTAAACATAGTTGCTCTGCTTATGTTTTCCATTGGGGAAAATGTGGCAACTGTTAATATCCAACGACGGATGCCGCGGTGTCCAAATTACTCACTTGGGTTTTATTTTCGCACCAGTCCAGCTTGAAAAACATCTAGTAAACTTTATTGGATTATCGGATTATCGGGCCTTCGGAGTATCGGGCCTTCGGAATATCGGGCCTTCGGAATATCAGGCCTTCGGCATACTGGGCGGACACCGATCCAGCTGATCGTCAATGAATCACCTACCCATGACTATGTCAATTTTTATCTGTATATTTAGATACATATCTAACAATAATTAATTAAGCCATAAAATGGTGGGACCTGAGCAGACCTCGCTGGTAGGGCTATCCCCAACCCTTGGAAAACTAAGGTTCCCAGTTTATTGATGTCATCGATATCGTATCTAAAAATAGCCACGACGAAACAAGTGGTCGCCAAATGTAAATAGAGACAATGTGTACAATCGTTTGATGTTTATGTGTTCGATAAATACTTGAACTTTATTTAAGTTATCTACAGTGTAGGGACCCGAGTAGACCTCGCTGGTAGGGGGCTCCCCAACCCTTGGAAAACTCGGGATCCCTTACTGTTATTGGTCATAGGTTATTTTACCAATCTAAAAATAGCCGTAGAAATGTAAACATGACTGGCCGAACATGTACAAGACCACGTGTGTGACAAACAGAGAGTTAATTGCTATAGTTCTAGGGTAACATCAATTTGCTAGGCCTACTGACATCTTGTCACATTAACCTGAGTGACGAAAAGGTTTAATCAATCTAAACAAATAGCACGCATACTTACAATCAATACACGTGGTCAGACCTAGGCCTGTGATCATGAGTGCCGAATTTAGCTTACTTTTAGTAGCGGCATATGTATATATAAAGATACACGTGTAAGAACAAACACAGTAAATACAAATAATGAATGTGTGTACATACATATATAAAAACTCACCTGTCCATTTCTGAAAGAATTCGAGTGCCGAGACGACGACTTCCTGAACTGCATATTGTGATCGCGCGCGACAGTTAGTAATCTTGCACGCGCGGGCAGGGGTTTACCGTCAAAAGAGCACGGGGAACTTAAACCAAGGCGGGAATTACGAATGAAAATTACAGAAACTAAAAAAAAAAAAACGTCTCTTTTTTAAAACTGTTACCTGAGTTCTTTAAAACTAAATTGTAAACAGTATTTATTTGCCGCGATCAAAAAGTAAAAAGTACTCTAGAAGAAGAAAGTTTTTGCATACGGATTAAATAATATTATAAAAAAAAACCAACATATTCTAGACTAGTCCTAATGAAACTTGACAAAAAATAGTTCTAACAAATGTGGACTAACAAGATATGAACTAACATAACTAACAGCGATGATTAACTCACTGTAAGTATTAATTCATAAGCGAGAGCGAAAGAGAATGGAAAAATATGTCCAGGAAGAGAGTATGAAAGCGGTTTATTATTGCTAGAAAGGGATTTGAATGAGGTATAGGTGTTGAGAATGGATAATATATGTAATATGTAAATAATAATAATAATAATAATAATAAAAAATCAAACAAAGAAAATAAAGAAAGAAAGGAAAAATGAAAATAAGAACAATATATTATACAAAAAAAAAGGCAACAACAACACAGTACGATGATGAAATGGCTCGGTGCTAAGCACCATTTATCATATAATGATAATAATCAATATTGTACATATACTATAGTATATAGTATGTCTATGTACATCTGCTTAATAACAAACACAAGCACAATAATATACTCATATATTAACACTTCTAACGGATATTAATCATACAATAAATAAATAAATAAAAAAGATATAAGTCTCACTAAGAAAGAAAGCTTTATTCAAAATGGATCGAAATGAGCCAAAACTGAGTACTGAAAAAAAAAAAAAAAAAAATATTTTGTTTTGTGTAAAACATGTTTTCAAGAAGACATTTTCTGGTTGGTTTGGCTCCCCTCGTCCGAAGGTGATGATGCAACATTCATCTTCAGTCGTTTACCAGGCCAGTAACCGTCATAGATAAACAGTCGCATATGAATAATCTTAAACCATATTCAAAAGCGAAGGATATGTTTTGGTTTTATTTTGTCTCGCGTCCTAGAAACAGATATGGTCATTAAAGGACGTCCTCCCGATTTGATGCGTAATGTGAGTGTATGTGCTGAGTTCATGTGTATTTGTGAGGATGGGGTATATATTAGTGCAAGTCGCATTGCGCATTGAAAAAAAATATTGAACAACTTCTGAATAGCTAAACTGACTAGGGTGGTGATATTTGTTCAGTATTTAAGGTCACAGAGGCATCACTTCATTCAGTAACCGAAGTACAAAATACCGAGGACAACGATATTTTATCAGAATCACGCTTTGCAGGACGTTCCAGTGCTACTTAAAAATGGTCAAATGAATGATGTTTAGTGTAAACGAAGGTCATATGGATCAAATATATCAAAAGGTTAACATTATGTCATCTAGTTTAACAAATCCAACGGAAAGAAATATGTGAATAGAAGCATATTATCAATTTGGCATGTGAATGACTTCAGCACATTTTAAAGGTTGTGAAAAAACACACCTGTTCCTGTATTAAACATGTTTTTTTTTATGATTCGATGGTCAACGACATAATATGAAATTGACGGACATAGCATTTTAAGTTAGTGAGTTATTTGACTAAGATTTACGTTATTCCTATCTTGTATACTAATATTTTTCACTGTCTGTTTTTACATACACAATGCTTGATTTAAAGCACCCTGATTAAATTGCAGATCCTTATTCTCACTCCGTTGTACAAGGATCTGACAACATCCTTTATGGGGTCATGTTCTGGTGACCGTTTGCATAAGACAATAAAAGTACCGCTTACAGAATATTGAATGTAGATGTTTGTGGGCTTGCATAATTCTACCTGTGTGTTCAGTAATTTGGTCACATCAAGCTTAATGGGCATGTTGTGACAAAACAACTTGGTGCAGATGACAACTGTGTCACGCAATCAATCAGAAAGTTATACTTGTCAATTAAAACAAGCAAACACACTAATGAGCATACTCAAAAACGTTAATCTTCATATTACTTAAAAAAGATACAGAATATTTCTCAATGAGACAAAGATGGCGACCATAAAACTTGTCCAGAGTTATGATACACCTGCATCTCTCGAATCCTTGTGTTGTTAGTTTGTTTGTCCGAAGTCGACAACGATCACGAGCAAGCCCTATAATAACAAATCATCTGTGAATCAAAGATCAAAACATGACAAAAACGAGACTTGAATCTAATTGAAATTTCAGAGAAATGCATTCTTAAATCATGTTCTCAATAAACAGAAGGCAAAAGGTGGTTGCATTTTCCATCTTACGGAACAAAAGATTTTACAAGGTGTTCAATTCCACGTCCTTTTTTCATACGTAACAAGATTGTGTAAATGAGGTCGAAAATGGCTATGATAACTTAACCTGACAATTAGTTAAGACATTGATATCTTGCCAATAGCTTTGATCAGTAGCTCTTTTTATGAAACGTTTCAAAGAAAAACCGACGACGATCTTATTATATTTTTGTGAGCAATTTAAGAACATACGTTGTGAAAAACACAACAAAAGCTTAGAGAAAATATACTGAGGAAGACATATTACAAATAATTGATTTTCTTGGTGACAAAACCTTGCCATTTTTCACTTTTACCTTCATGGACATCATGGACATCGGTGACGTATTCACTATCAATAACAAGATGGTTGCTGACCTAGTCGATCATGGTTTACCCTTCTGAACTTGATATTAAAGACACAACAGACTCTTCTACATCAGCTGCTTACTTCTCTCCTTACCTAAACTATGATCATCAGGGTAGCTTACTACCAAGCTATACGATAAACGTGACAGTTTCGTTTTTCCGATCAAAAACATTCCATATCTTGATAGTAACATATCCTACCTATGGTGTGTATAATTATGTCGATGTCGATTCGTCATTGTATGACTCGCACTAAATATCGTAATGTGTCGGCTGTAGACAAGCTAACCTACGACACAGGGATTCGAAAGATGCAGGTTGATGAAGAATATTAGGCGTCTTGGTCTCATTGAGAAATATTTTATATCTATGTATGATATGAAGGTGGGTAATTTTGAATATACTCATTAGTGTGCTCACATGTTGAGATTGAGAATGATGACTCGATTCGGACTTTGAGGACGTAAGACTTTCATGAGCGTGACCACAGTTTACATGACGATTGTTGTCGACGAAGCAGGTGATGCTTTCTGTTTCTGAACTACTTGTCCTTTTATCTTGTACTGGTGTATGGTCTCCTTATAAATATAGCTTTTGTTCATATTTTGCCTCATGTCAATCTGTTTAAATACATATCCTTGTTCTCACTCCGTTTTTACAACGCAGCAGAGAGAAGTTTTACGGAACGGCGCGGAGATCAAGATATGCTTTTAATCAGATTGGCCCACTTCTCTCCGCTAGTAGCTACATGTATTAGTAGTGTAATAGGTCATCGTGTGTGATGTGTAAATAAATGTTCTTTTATTGTTGCCATATCTGCCTCCTCGTCTTATTTTAAACAAATGTAATATAACAGGGAAAACACATCCCTGTCGTAACTTCCGATCAGGAATCGAACCCGGGTCTCCGGTGTGATAATCTACAGCTTTACCAGCTGAAACAAAGAAGCATGCTCCATCACCTAAGTGACAGAGATCGTATTTAACACTGTACAAGCCACAATGACCTGCTCATTTTACACAAATGTAAAGGTAGACGGAACCATGTACACATGCATGTCTTAAATTTTCCACAGTAAAAAATACCAACTAGGGACGTGAGTCATGCTTTAAGGTGTAAAAAAGTACAAATCAATCGGATTTAAATGCAAATCCTTACTCTCACTCCGTTACATAAGGATCTGACAACATCCCGTAAGAGGTCAGAGGTCATGTTCTGGTGACCTTTGTCGCCTATTCACTTCACACTAGTAGAGTTTTCTAATGCCATTGTCATTTCGTCACAACATTGCACAAACGCCCAGATACGATTATGCAAGCTTTGTTGCCTCAAAAATTCACATTCAAGATTCTGAAAATAGTAGATTGATTGGCTAAAGCAAACGTCACCTAAACGTGACCCGCCTTGGGATTTTTTCAGATCTTGACGCAGTAGAGAGAAGCATACGGAACGGCGCAGAGATCAAGATATGATTTTACTCAGATTGCAGTAGAAGTTTCATCATCGCAACTTTTAGAGCAACTCATGTAAAATCAACACTTAAGAAGGTTCTAATTGTAATAGGGACCGTAACTGCCTTCAGCAAAGCTGACCTCTTAGGTAAAAATGACGCCACAAAATGTTTTCAATACCAACATATGGCATACAATAGTTGAGCCAAATAGGACCATGGACACTTCTAGAAGGACCCCGGATTTATTTAACCTTGAGTGTATGTTAAATTTGATTCACTTAATCACGTCATGAAATGTTTTGCAGTAAAGAATTGTAAAATTGACCCTGACCCTTCATCTGAATTAAATATATAGATTATTAGTTGACTGTGATTTTGAGTTCTGATTATGGTTTTGTTGATGCTTTGGTATTCTCTGGATTATTTTTCATGATCAAGCAAGGCGTCAAGTTATTTGATCAGTATTTTCATTGATGAACATTTTGTGTTGAAAAAGCAAAGTTGGTTGGAAACAAACAAGGAATTAGCCGACCAAAAAGTGAAGGTAAATGGTCAAGGTCATATTCGATCTTTTCACTGATGAACATTTTGTTATGACATTGTGAAGCAGAGTTGGTTGGAATTAAACAAGGAGTCAACTAATTGGAGGTCAAAGTAACTAGAATAAAGGTCAAGGTCAAATTTTATGTCTTTTCACTGATGAACTTTTTGTTATGACATTATGAAGCAAAGTTGGTTGGAATTGAACAAGGAGTAAGCTGACAAAAATATCAATGTTTCCGGGTCAAAGGTCAAAGTCAAACGTTGTTTGGATTGAACACAGATCCAACTTTCCAAAAGTCAAGGTCCCCGGCTAAAATCTCAAGGTCAACTTTTATAGCTTTTTACTGATAAATATCTTGTTGTGACATGGTGAGGAAAGTTGATCAGAATTAAAACAAGGAGTCAGCTTACCAAAAATCAAGGTCACAGAGTCAAAGAGGTCAAGGTTACTGATTCAAAGGTCAAGGAAACCGTTCGTAACTTTCTTGTTTAAGATGTCAATTGAACAAAACTCAAAGTCACTGAGTTTGATCGTTGGGTCTATATATCCCAAAATCATCGATCCTTTAGATTTGATCTCAAGGATAGATGATTTTGAGATGTATAGACGTATAAGCAGGGCCCTTTTTGACCTGTCAGTGGTCTAGCTCAAACTTTAATTTATGATAATTTTAGTATAAGGACACAACAAGAAAAGTTATTGGTACTAGTACAGTACACCAAAATTCATGTGACCGTTAAGGCCCACGGACCACTTGTAATCAAAACAAAATAAAACTAAATCAAAACATCACCTAAAGCTCGGTCATTAGTTGCATATCTTAAATCTTATCTGGCTCCATTCCATGGTCTGAGATCAATCCAGTGTGGAAAGGCCGTATGGATGTTCCGTTATAGAAAAAAATATTGTCACCCATTACGGATGAAAAAGGGAGATTGAACAAATCAATAAAATATGATATATTCTTTTCCTGATTAATACCGAGATGAAAAAAAAACTTATTCCCGAACAGGACTAATTGAAATACATTAAATGCCATGCCCTGGTTATTATTGGTTCCTGACGTTACGTTGTCTGCTTACGGTCCTAGTGTTTAAATCGTATTCGTTGCTTTGATGTATATAAGTGTTATTTGTACAGTATCGTTCCTGTGTCGTAAACACAGCATTAAAGTTAAGGTATTAATGTACTTTTTTCTAATTAATCAAAAATAAACTTGGCTAATATTGTTAACCAAATAATATTAAATATTTTGTCGGTATATACATGTTGTTGAGTGAATATTGATTAAATGTCACGGAGTTCATGTTATATGGTGCACACAAGCTATAGCTAAGTTTATATAAAACGATAATACATTTTTTGCGTAAATTAATTGAGCCTTTCTATTATTGTCTAGATCGTATCTCTCAAAGAGTGGATAAAGTAGTCTAAACGAACCCATCAGTCAGAATACGTACTCCATAGTCATGACAAGTCAAAACATGAGAATACCTAAACGTGAATAAAACTTCAATTCGAACTCAGAATCGAACATGTTAAAAAAAACGCCCAACTTAATATCATACAAAGGATTTCTCGATCCCAAACTCTCTGCGATCCAACTTGTTCAGTCTTCACCAATCTGCATATCTCGAATCCCTGTGCCAGCAGCGGATATCTATAAAGCAAATCACAGCAAGCTTTAGAATAGCAAATCAACTGCTACAGGCAAAGACTAAGGTCGGAGAAGTAGGAAAATTGCCAGCGAAAAAGGGAAATATCAAGATGTGAAAATCGAATGATGAAGATTATATTGTGTTTAAAATTAAACGGCAAACTAGTATTGTAACTCATTTTGACTTCATATATGAAAGTATGCCGGCAGTGGGCAACGAACATTTTCTATGATGCGCGTTACTATCCATTTATTAACACCAGTATCAATGGTGTTTTAAATGGTATACAAAGAAAACAACATTAGCGTGTAGCTACGATGGTAGCTATTATAGCCGTGGCTGCTAATTACTACAGTTCCAACGAATCTACACATTTGTAAATTTCGAAAATGCGCAGTGAACAACACTTTTTTTCTTCACTTTATCACTTGTAAATATATTACTAAATATTACTTGCACCTCGAATTACAATGGTAGTTATTACTCCCTACTTGACGCTCCTCATGATGGGAGTGAAACGACTGATTCGCCCATTGTCAGTATAATGTGACCGGGTGAGGTGTTCTGCTGGGGGTCTTCGGCAGTATTCTTCAGTTTGGGAACACTTCAAATCGGCAAAAGATCAGACTGTTGCAAAAAGGCTTACACGAACATACCACCTCCTCCCAAATACGCATGCTCTCAATACACACACCCACATCCACATTGCAAACACCGGGAGGCCGTCCTTAAATGACCATGGCTTTTAATAGAAAGTACAATATAAAAACCAACCAACTAACTTGATTAAGTGTTTATTTTACATTTAAGCAGGAGACAGTTGCTCTAATAATTGAGATGATGCTAGAGTATGTTGATGAAACTTAAATTTGTGCAATGTTTTCACAACAAAATTGTCTGGGCCGTTAACAGGTTTATATACGGCTACACTTGGTATTTAAACCTGTGGATCATTAAAACATGCATGTTCTCGTGGTTCCGCCTACCTTCGCATCAGTTTGAAATAAGTCAAGAAGGCAATTATAACACTAATACACAAACATTTATTTACACATCAAAAATAATGGTTTTACTAGCAATCTAGGCCTAATAAACTATTAATAGCTACTAGCGGAAGTGACGCAAGTTGAAAAGTCCAACAGGCCTGCATTTCTCGCCTGGTATTTATCCCACAATTGTTACCTTATAAATTGATAAACATAGTTTTAAAAAATTAGATTACCGAAGCGTTAACAAAACCATGCTCAAAACTCAAAATCGATCAAACTCCGGCAAATTGAAATATTTACAAGGGACTTTTAAAAGGTACAGCTACTAAAGGTACAAGACAAGGGTGTTCGGAAGAGTAAGCGCCTTTTGCTTCATAGGCGACTTCCGCCATGTTCTTCTTAGTCACATCCAAGTAAGCATTACGTCCTGAAAGTGAGAACAATGTTCTCATTCTCAATCGTACGAAGTGAGCACACTGATGAGCATCTTGAAAAATGTAAACTTTCACACAAGTACACAAAATATAGCTCAATAAGCAAGCCCTAGAATAACAAACCGACTTAGGTTGGATATGTAGAAGATTCTGTTGTGTCCTGAATTTCAAGTTTAAAAGGGTATACGATCGACTAGGTCATTAAACATCTTATTACTTATAGAAAACACATGGTCGATATATCCGAAATGAAATCTTAAATGTCGGCAAGGTTTTTGTTACCTTTCCTATTAAGCCTCTTGAAAACAAAAACAAAAATGTCAGCAAGGAATGGATCACAGTTTGTACGAAAACTCAAAAACATATTCCTAACCAGAAAGTCAATCATTTGTACTTTATCTTCCTCAGTATATATCATCTTTGGTTTTGTTGTTATTCAAAAAGTATGTCCAAAATAGCTCACAACCATATAATTAATGAACGATGAAGATCAACACTATAGGCAAGATATCAATAACTTCACTCAAAGTAATTAAACGAATGACATGAAGGATGACGCAACACACGCATATTCTGCGCCTTTTAAATTTAGTAATAGATACAGTATGCCGAAAAAATGAATTAAACTGCATCATACAGCTGTTTCGTCCTCCTAGGACTCTTCAGTGATGCTAGGGGCCAAAAGGTGGGAATCCAAAATCTCAAACCAATGTAGAAGCAGAAGGGTCAGGTACGAAAACCCCTATAATTTATGAATTTAGAAGTAAAATTAAACTAGTTCTGTATAATATCAAATTGTATATTATGTACCACTTGTTGAACACGTTGTATAGCCTTTTGTTCCGGAGTGCAAAATGCCAAATGCAGTCACTTTTTGCCTTTTGTTGATCTGAATTTACTATATAAACTATAACAAAGTTCAACCCCCTCCCAAATGGAACAACTATCTTAGTTATAATTATTTCCTACTGAAAATGAAAACGAAAATATAAAAGTGGCATTTTCCTGTAAAAACTATAGTAAACTTTACCCCCACTTTATGTGAAGTCCGGGTGCATAAAATTCACAATTTTGATAAAGCATAATAAGACCTTTCCATTTATGAATATTTGATTCCAGCATATCTTGGTCTGGAGAAGAAGATTTTTGAAGTATTGCCTAATGTTATCCCTCCCTCAGGCCCCTAGGGGGTTATGACCATATAATTCACAATTTTGGTGCATCTTTTCCCGGGGAAAGTTCCTGCGAAATTTCATTCAAAGTAGTTCAGGGTTTTTTGATAAGAAGCTGAGAATGTAATTTGTTTACGGACGACGACGGACAAAAAGATTAGAATAGGTCACTTTAAACTTCGTCTCAGGTGACCTAAAAAAGAGTTACAATATAGGGGTAACCTAAATTGCTTTTCATAAACGTCAACATAATGTCCTCAATATGAACTTTGACATTTGCTGACATGTTTCAAACATTTGAGACCGACGAAAAGAGTTACATTTCCATGTAATTAGCGTGTATTGTTAGTTTCAGACCGAGTGACTTTGGGAAGATTGTTTCTATTTTAATTAAATTACTTAATGCAATATTAAAACTTTCTGAATATTATTTTCCGCGTAGATTGGTTTGCATTAAGTATATGAAACATAATTCGTTAATAAACAAATGATTGTCTTTTCTTCGGGTCTTTAACGACTAAAACTGGCCACTTCACATAATGTGTACAATGATATCAATATTGTTGCCAGAGTGACCTGAACCGTTTTGCAATGAGTGAAACGATCACTTCAACACCTCAAAAGAAAGCAATGGTTTAACTGGTGTGAATCTCAAAGATAAGCCGTATTGAGCAACACAAACAACTGCAGATACGGTCTTATTGTGATACTATTCGCTGTATACAAGCGAGTGGTGATATTCTAAGGGAGTTACGGTCTTATTGCGATGCTACTCGCTAAATACAAGAGAACGATGATAGTCTGAGAGAGCTGTAGGTTGACCTGGAATTAACCGATAACACAGCAAGATGCTGTGAAACATTCGATTGTATCTGCCTGCACACAGAAACATGTTACATTTTTGTGTTGTCGATTCAGTCGCTTTTTGACAGAGTAATGTTTGGTAGAACGGTCGATCACAGATATATTACTGTTTTAATGAAATGATATAAAAAGTATGTTAAAACACAATTTTTAGTTTGTTAAAACACAATTTTTCGGAAATATGTCACATTGTGTCCCATGATTTCATTAAATCTGTTTTGATAAAAAGTGGTTAATCTTTCATAAAACAAAACACAGTCTTAACAAAGAAATAAAAAATATCTTAAAAAAATAAAACTGATCGGGGTGTAAAGTGGGATTGCGATTTTACGTGGTGCTGTTCGTGTTGATGTTATAAAGAAAAAGAGAAGCATATTTAGTATTTGTCATCTCTTTCTTAATTTCTATTTTTGTATTATAATCGACCGACTCGTTATCCCGTTTGACTTCGTTAAACATAAAACTGAATACGAAACAACGACCATACATTGATCTCCTATTACACACCTGAGGCAGTTCTCGGGAATTCTATTTCTGACATAAGCTTAAGATCTCGATATCATAACCAAACGATGTAACGTATATACGGATTAAGAAAATAAATAAGAGAATACCGAAGCGTTAACAAAATCATAATCCAAACTCAAAATCAGGGGCAAAATATGAACAAAGGAAAGATTCATATGGGGACCCTTACAAAAGTACAAGAGAATAGGACCAGGTGTTCCGGAAGAGTAAGCATCTTCAATGATTTAATTCGCCAACAAAAAGAAAATGTACACGTATACACAGTTACTAAATAAATATCGTATTGGTCTGTTGTCTTAGCGTTTGTTTGTTTGTTTTCACTTTCACTCGTCGTTCTGTGTGGCATTTTATCAGAGAAAGTAAATTAGTGTCGGAAAAGTTTACAAATCATAACAAACCAGTAAACGAAACCAACCTGAGACATTTTTCGTCCTGATTGGATAATAAAGTTTTTAATGATTAGTTATAACAACTTTGATATATCAGTATTAGCTTATAACACCTTCGTTTGCCGCGTTTTAGACGCCTATCACGAATGTCAAAAGCGAGGTATTGCGTAAATGTTCTGTGACATTTGCTCGGGCACTTCTAATGGCTGTCGTAACAGCTGTTTGCTTCCTTAAATCAATTATTTCGTTTGATATTAAACTTTTAATATTAAGAGTGTTACACGATTGTTTGTATTGTAAAATGGGTGGTGTAAATGTCGGTTTCGTGTATTATTTCGACTTGCAGTTTTCATTAAAGTCACATGATTTGTGATGTTGTAATCCCGTCAAATATTTTATTTGGATTTTGTGCACGGTAGATTTGTATTCAAACAGGAAAATCCTTTGTTCTGTTAATGTCGGCGGTTTTCTTTTGCTTGCTCATGTACATATATGAAACTACAAACAGACGGAAAAAGCCTATCGTTTACATCTGGTTAAACAGCGACCAATATAAAATTTATTATTGAATTGGTTCTCTATAAAAGCATGGGAAACGGATTATTTGGTATCTACTGCCATCAACAAATCTCGATTCCGCCTATCAACAGAATTTCTGAGTCCAGGTATTCTAACTGGTAAGTTGGTTCCGTGCTGTACGATTTCTGAGTCGAGGTATTCTCACTGGTAGGTTGATTCCGTGCTGTACGATTTCTGAGCTGTGGTATTCTCACTGGTAAGTCAGTGATTTCGTGCTGTACAATTTCAGGGCCGAGTTTTTCTCACTGGTTAGTTGATTTCGTGCTGTACGATTTCTGAGCCGAGGTATTCACACTGGTTCATTTTCTATAAGTTGTATTATTTCCTACAAAGGATTGGATCATGATAAAAAGCCTACATTGAATTAGTACGCATGCTGTATTTAAAATTTCTTTATTTTCATGTATATATAAAAGTGAAATTTAAATGACCTGTAGCTTTTTGGTTACTGATGCATCGCACTAAAACTTGTTTACCTTGTCTCCGTTTGCGGTAATCGTGTATAATTTCTGAGGAGAATAATATGGGAATAGCATTAGGGGGGGGTTATCATCGTTTTGAAACTTATAAACGTTTTTTGTACGTGGACTGCCGTGTACTTGTTTTGTGATAGTAAAAGGATAAATGCTTGCTTCGCTTGTAACTCTTGTAAACCGATTGCAGTGTAGAGATCTCGCTTTATTTGAACATAACAACATAATAAAGTTACGTAGAAACTTTATTATGTTGTTTTTATAATTTATGCTTCTATTTTAACTTTGATTTTTATCAAGCGAAAGTTTTTTCAACCCCTTAAGGTATTTACTCTATGCTAGATGGTGCGGAGCGCTCTTTTCAATGACCGAACTTTTTGGTTAGATAAATATTTATGTTAGTTCGAATGATCAGCACCCTAAGTAAAATGAGAAATAATCGGCGCTTCTGTATTCGTGATCAGATGACCTTATACAATGTCAATGTCTTCCATTTCAGATAATTTTACCAACATGAATGCCCCAGCTCTCATTTTGGTCATGACCTTGTTGCTGTTTACACTTGATGGAACTCAAGCGGTTGGTGAAACACAAACCTTTTCGGACAGCTGCATGAAGTGTGTACAGGAGAACGGGGAGAGATGCACCGAGAAGTGTCCGATTGGAACCATTTTGGAAATTTTATTAAGAATCATATCCCATATACCAAGATAAATTCTACAACTTTCAAACTCTCCAATCAGATCGTCTGTCTGTTACAATATGATCAAAAAATAAAGCATTAATCAAGATCTTGTTAGTTTTTGTTCTATACCACACTACCCTTTTTTATCTTGATGAAATAACACAACGGAAAAGAGATAATCGAATCATATAACAAAAATGCTTATATGAAAGTATAAAAACCAACAGTTTTGTTGCTGTTTGCATCATATATAGAATTCAAATGGCATGAGCTAGAGATGAGCCGACCACATGCATTGCATGTGCTCGAGGAATGTACATACTGCATGTTTGCATGTGCTGGAGGAATGTACGATACTGCATGATTCACGGTTGATTGTAACAGTTTATATTTTGTGACTCGTCGATTAAAGGCCCAATATATGTTACTTCATGAAATTTTTCAGAATCCCGAAAAATTATGAAAAAAATCAGTTGATAACCATGCAAAAATAAGCCTAAAACGAAGTAAACCTGAGTGGTAGCTAACAAGAAATCCTTGACAGAAAAATCCAAATAATTGAAAATAATTCAGGTGTGGCCAACTTCAACAACAAGCCGAAATTAGAAGACAGTTCAAAGTGGACGCGTGTTTACAAATACCGAGATTCAGTTGCTGCTGTAGCGGTAACCGCGTAAGAATTCATCTTGAATATTGCTGATATCAGTTAATCTTAACTAAATCTATAAATATAGTAAGTTATTAGACTTGATTTTTGCTTCAAGTTTTGCCGAAAGACACGTATACTGGGCCTTTAAGCACCGCATTTGGGAATCAAAACTGTATTAAACTTCTACTGCAAGATGACGTACCACACTCACATGCTGCACATTTTGAATTAAGTAATAGATACAGTATAGCGAAAAAAAATAATTACACTGCATCATACAGCTGTTTCGTCCTCTCAGGACTCTTCAGTGATGCTAGGGGTGTGATATCAAATTAGTCATATCATTCATAACCTTATTATGACCATGGGTCAGTTGTGAAATATACATGTATGGTCAAAGTAATCCTTGTTTGAACGAGAGACGCAGGTTGGTGAGGACTATAGGCAAGTTTTATGGTCGCCATCTTGATCTCAGCGAGAAATATTCTGTATCTTTGTGTGATATGAAGATGGACGTTTTTGAGTTTGCTTGTTAGTGTGTTTACGTGTGATGACACTCTTACTCGGGTGTCGTCGATGAAGCAGAAGACGCTTACTCTTCCGGAACACCTGGTCTTATTCTCTTGTGATTTTACGAGAGTCTCCATGTAAATATTTCCTTTGTTCCTATTTTGCCCCTAGTTTAATCGATTTTGAGTTCGGATTATGGTTTTGTTGACGCTTTGGTATTCTCTGATTGTTTTGGACCAACAATTTAGAATCGATAATTAGTTGATTGAACGTGGTGTTGTTATTACTAATTAAACGTTAAGTATTTACATGATTGAAACCAACTGGTGCAAACGGTTGTCAGCATATTAGGGAATTAAAGTGAAATACTACTAGACGGCTTAAAGGGGCAATTTAGTCAACTAACGTTTTTTTTTTTTTTTTAAATTAAACTAGAATAAAAAATACATGCATTTAAACAAAAGATAATATGTAGCCAATGTCCAGTTTGGTCTATTATTTTTTTGAGAAAGCCCGTGTCAAATATAGCCGCGTCAAAATTGCAGAAAAATACAGTGTGCATGCGTGTTATGTAAACAAATGCAACATAGTATGTTTGATTTCACAAATCATCTTTCTATGGATGTTGATATACGTTGCAAACAATTCTGATAGGCTTAAGGATTATAAGAACCAAAGATAAATTGTTTTACAATTCAAATCAGCCTGAAACAGTTACTATTGAGAGCTTGCACGTACACAATGGACCCAGTTGAAAAAGTATTTAATAAAATTTTGAAATTGATACAAAGCATTGTCAGCTTAATAATAGCAGGGACGTATATGTCTCACATATATATATGTCCCTGATAATAGTAAGCAGCTGTAGTATGTAAATAAAATCTTGTAACAAAGAGTGTAATGATCGACAGTCATTGGAGTTTTGAACCAGGATAAAATAGGTCTAGATTGTGGGCTCATATTCATACTATGTTGATCATTTATATACATCCTCACAGTTCTGATAAATATTTGCAAACGAAATGTTATAATGGCCGAGAGCCTCGCGGCATTTGGCCTCTTACCTGAACCCCCCCCCCCCCCCCCCCATTTAATTACTAAAAAGTATTAGGCCTAACATCTTTTAGGGTATTTTTGTGTGCTTGTTGAGTTGTTTTTTTATCGGAAATAATTAAAATAAATCGGTCTGCCCTGCAAGTTGAAAGGCTACCGGATGTTACCGAGGGCCTATGTCAAGGCCTGAATATAACCGCCCACTTTATTAATAAAAAATAAATGTGTTTGTATAGAATTGATCTTTAATAGTTTAATTAAATTCATTTTAAATAGAAACCAATTTCAATAGAATGTTGAAAATGCAAATATAAAATACATGAAAAAAAATAGATTGTCGGTTGCATTTACTGCGGATCTCAAACAACATGGCAGCCCTCATGTCCGTGGCGTGTAGACTTCTGAAATATCCAAGTCCAGTTGCAAGTTTGGGTATAGTCAGGTAATTTGTAGCAATGTATCGCATAGGAAAACAAACCACTGAGCTAATCATGTAAATATAACTCTAACACAAGACAATCTGGTGTCTATTATGGTGTAAAAGTTTGGAGGTCAGCTGCTGTCGCTAGTCGGTATTATACGTATAAGTTACTATAACGCACACTGACACAGGCTTGTAGGGTCACCGGCGAATATGGCTATATACGCACTGTATAAAGGGCGAATGTGAACAAACATGACGGTATATGCTAATGATTAGAGCTGGGTACCACAAAATTAAAAGTACCACGGTATTTAGGCAAATACTCCGGTACATTGTACGTACCACAGTACAGCAGTATGCCACCTTGATTGAATGTTTGAGCTAGCTAAAGGTCTCTGGCTGTGTTTGTTCTGAAGCCAATCAACAAGAGGCCTGTCATAAATTTCTCTTGGTGTTCTCTTCTAATATTGTTTGAGTGAAGCTAAGTCTGTCCTACCCCTAGTTGATCAGCAAACTTATAGGAAATTTTAATTAAACCATATTGGAATTCCAGTTGATCTACATGTATGTAACAAAGAGTTCTTTGATAAGTTGAATGAAAGTCCCCGAAAAAACGGGTACAGGATTAATGTACCACGGTACATACCATCACAACTTTATACCACAGTATACCGGTTAAACCGCCCAGCCCTACTAATGATCGTAATTATATCGTATTCGTCGATACAAGTGCCAGCTGGGAAAATTGTAAGTCGGTCAAAAAAAGGTATTCATTTGTTTGAAAATCATCGTTGCATGTCCAACCTGCCAATATATAGGCCTACTTGACTTATTCAGGTCGGGAGAAACCACAAAGTAACGTATAATATGCCAATCGGCCTATTGGGATATAGATTTGCTGCTAAAAATACCTCAAATCACTTTAAACTCTTCTTTTTCATTTTTTCTGTCCTAATCGCATTAATTCATGACAAAATATTTTGCCTTTTAATGATTTAATGTTTTAAGATGTCAGTACTGATCCTGACGGAAAACAGAAGGTAATATTCTTGTTCGGAAGATTTGCGGACCACATTTTTTTGTGAATTAGTCAATACCCCGATACAGTTTGGTATTGCCAAATTCCACGTTTTTATAGGCATGTGCGCCATGGTTGTCCCCCAACTAGATATGGTGTGGGGCCAGAGCACACTTGGGCTATAGTTGTCAGTGTACCGCAGACAGGCACTTGCCTCTAAATTCAACTCCTCAGAGAAAGGCCCAATATACATAACTTCAGGAAATTTTTCGAGATTCTGAAAAATTATGAAAAAAATCCACTTGATAACCATGCAAAAATAAGTCTAAAAAGAAGTAAACCTGAATAGTAACTAGCAGGAAAATTTTGACGAAAAAATCCAAAGAATTGCAAATAGTTCAGGTGGGGCCCACTTCAAACCAAAGGTAGAAGACAGCTAGAAATGGACGCATGTTTACAAATACCGTATTTCAACTGCTGCTGTACCGGTAACCGCGAAAGAATTCATCTTCTCGAGTATTGCTGATATCAGTTAATCCTATCTAAATCTATTCATATAATAAGATATTAGGCTTGATTTTCGCTTCAAGTTTTTGCCGAAAGTTACGTATATTGGGCCTTTAAGTATGAAATAGGTGTGACCTTAACAACGGGCACACTTTGTTTCTTTTTTTTCAGACTGATACGTATTTCATTTACTTTGTAACAGTAGAGAAATGCTTGACAATGTTCATAGAATGATAACAAAAACATAAGAAGATATATGTCCAAATTGCGACGGTCGCGGTTCCAGTGAAGATATACAGATATACTAACCCTGAACAAGATCCCATGAACTAAAACAGTTTTGTTTGAGAAAAATGAGAAGTACTTTCCTTCAAAAACATGCATTAATCATTCGGATATATGTTATCATGGTCAAGCAAACTTTCTAAACAAAGTCATGTAAACATTTGACATATTCTGATTTCATAACCTAGTCAAATATATTGAATACACAATAAATTTTCATATTGTTGTTACAGCATTCTAAACTTTAGAAACACTTTGTCGAATTAATTACTAAGTGTTGATGTCTGTCGACTGGATTGGTGTCAGAAACACCACCTGGGGTCACGCTTCAGATACTTTGTGATTTTATTGGGATATTGACGAAATTTTGCAATTTTCCGAAAATACCACTGAATATCCAGGAAGATTAACACAAAGTTCAGCTGTTTGACACTAGAATGTTCCCACCCTTGGATAAGTTTGACCCACATTGGAATCAGCTTTTTGACATCATAACACATACAACATCATTTAACACACTGTAATAAACGTAAAATATAAAATAAATTCAATTAAAACATTTTTTCTGTAGTGAAAATGTAAAGGATCTATCAGATTTTTGATGGTGGATCACCAGAATAAGAAATTCATTGGATGAACAGGATATATATTTTAACATTCAATTAGCTGGTATTAATGTTAAAAAACAGCCCTTTCAATCCATATATTTTTTTTTGTCCTTTTCAGAAAAGCAAGATGTATTATTCCTGATAATGGTTTCCCACGTGAGATATCAACGACTTGTAAATGTTTTGCTGACGATGATAAATCTGGAGTGGGTCATAAGAAAGGTGTTAAAAGGTAAGATAATCAGGTTTTGTCGTACTGGATTTCCCTGGTATGACAGGTATAGCATAACTTGATGCATTACAGTTGAAACCTCATGGCTATCTTGAGGTTGGCTCTTCTAGTTATGCAAGTTTTAGATCACAAATCTCGACTATAGTTTTAGATCACGAAGTTCAACTATAATTTTAGATCAAGAAGCTCAACTATAATTTTAGATCACGAAGCTCTATTATAGTTTTAGATTACGAAGCTTGACTATAGTTTTAGATCACAAAGCTTGACTATAGTTTTAGATCACGAAACTCTACTATAGTTTTAGATCACATAGCTTGACTATAGTTTTAGATTATGGAGCTTGGCTATAGTTTTAGATCACGAAGTTCAACTATAATTTAAGATCAAGAAGCTCGACTATAGTTTTAGATCACAAAGCTTGACTATAGTTTTAGATCACGAAACTCTACTATAGTTTTAGATCACGTAGCTTGACTATAGTTTTAGATTATGGAGCTTGGCTATAGTTTTAGATCACGAATCCCAACTATAGTTTAAGATCATGAAGCTTGACTATAGTTTTAGATTACGAAGCTCGACTATAGTTTTAGATCACGAAGCTCAACTATAGTTTTAGATTACGAAACTCGACTATAGTTTTAGATTACTGAGCTTGACTATAGTTTTAGATTACGTAGCTTGACTATAGTTTTAGATTACGGAGCTTGACTATAGTTTTAGATTACAGAGCTTGACTATAGCTTTAGATCACGAAGCTTGACTATAGTTTTAGATCAAGAAACTCAGCTATAGTTTTAGATTACGAAACTCGACTATAGTTTTAGATCACGAAGCTCAACTATAGTTTTAGATTACGAAACTCGACTATAGTTTTAGATCACGAAGCTCAACTATAGTTTTAGATTACGAAACTCGACTATAGTTTTAGATCACGAAGCTCAACTATAGTTTTAGATCACGAAACTCGACTATAGTTTTATATCACGAAACTCGACTATAGTTTTATATCACGAAACTGGACTATAGTTTTAGATCACGAAACTCGACTATAGTTTTATATCACGAAACTGGACTATAGTTTTAGATCACGAAGCTCGACTATAATTTTAGATCAAGAAGCTCAACTGTAGTTTTAGATTACGAAGCTCGACTATAATTTTAGATCACGAAGTTCAACTATAGTTTTAGATCACGAAGCTCAACTATAGTTTCATATTACGAAGCTCGACTATAATTTTAGATCACGAAGCTCAACTATAGTTTTAGATCACGAAGCTCAACTATAGTTTTAGATCAAGAAGCTCGACTATAATTTTAGATCACGAAGCTCAACTATAGTTTTAGATCACAAACTTCGACTATAGTTTTAGATCAAGAAGCTCGGCTATAGTTTTAGATCAAGAAGCTTGACTATAATTTTAGATCAAGAAGCTCAGCTATAGTTTTATATCACGAAACTTGACTATAGTTTTAGATCACGAAGCTCCACTATACTTTTAGATCAAGAAGCTTGACTATAGTTTTAGATCACGAAGCTTGACTTTAGTTTTAGATCACGAAGCTCCACTATAGTTTTAGATCACGAAACTCGACTATAATTTTAGATCACGAAGTTCAACTATAGTTTTAGATTACGAAGCTTGACTATAATTTTAGATCAAGAAGCTCAACTATAGTTTTAGATCACGAAGTTCAACTATAGTTTTACATCACGAAGTTCAACTATAGTTTTAGATTATGAAGCTTGACTATAGTTTTAGATCAAGAAGCTCAACTATAGTTTTACATCACGAAGTTCAACTATAGTTTTAGATTACGAAGCTTGACTATAGTTTTAGGTCACGAAGCTCAGCTATTGTTTTAGATCACGAAACTCGACTATAATTTTAGATCAAGAAGCTAGACTATAGTTTTAGATCACAAAGTTCAACTATAATTTTAGATCAAGTAGCTCAAGCTTTGTGATCTAAAAGTATAGTTGAACTTCGTGATGTAAAACTATAGTTGAGCAACTATAGTTTTACATCAAGAAGTTCAACTATAGTTGCTCAACTATAGTTTTACATCACAAAGTTCAAATATAGTTTTAGATCACAAAGCTTGACTATAGTTTTAGATTACGAAGCTTAACTATAGTTTTAGATCACGAAACTGTACTATAGTTTTAGATCACGAAACTCTACTATAGTTTTAGATCACGAAACTCTACTATAGTTTTAGATTAAGAAGCTCAACTATAGTTTTAGATTACGAAGCTTGACTATAGTTTTAGATCACGAAACTGTACTATAGTTTTAGATCACGAAACTCTTCTATAGTTTTAGATTAAGAAGCTCAACTATAATTTTAGATCACAAAGCTTGACTATAGTTCACGAAGTTCGACTATAGTTTTAGATTACGAAGCTTGACTATAGTTTTAGATCATGAAGCTCGACTATAGTTTTAGATCAAGAAGCTAAAATATAATTTTAGATCACAAAGCTTGACTATAGTTTTATTTCATGAAGCTTGGCTGTAGTTTTAGATCATGAAGCTCGACTATAGTTTTAGATTACGAAGCTCAACTATAGTTTTATTTCATGAAGTTCGACTATAGTTTTAGATCATGAAGCTTGACTATAGTTTTAGATCATGAAGCTCAACTATAGTTTTAGATTACGAAGCTCAACTATAGTTTTAGATCATGAAGCTCGACTATAGTTTTAGATCATGAAGCTTGACTATAGTTTTAGATCATGAAGCTCGACTATAGTTTTAGATTACGAAGCTCAACTATAGTTTTAGATCATGAAGCTCGACTATAGTTTTAGATCATGAAGCTTGACTATAGTTTTAGATCATGAAGTTCGACTATAATTTTAGATCAAGAAGCTTGACTATAGTTTTAGATCATGAAACTCTACTATAGTTTTAGATGATGAAGCTTGACTATAGTTTTAGATTACGAAGCTTGACTATAGTTTTAGATCATGAAACTCTACTATAGTTTTAGATCATGAAGCTTGACTATAGTTTTAGATCATGAAGCTCTACTATATATAGTTTAAGATCATGAAGCTTGACTATAGTTTTAGATCATGAAACTCTACTATAGTTTAAGATCAAGAAGCTCGACTATAGTTTTAGATTACGAAGCTTAACTATAGTTTTAGATCACGAAACTGTACTATAGTTTTAGATCACAAAACTCTACTATAGTTTTAGATCACGAAACTCTACTATAGTTTTAGATTAAGAAGCTCAACTATAGTTTTAGATTACGAAGCTTGACTATAGTTTTAGATCACGAAACTGTACTATAGTTTTAGATCACGAAACTCTTCTATAGTTTTAGATTAAGAAGCTCAACTATAATTTTAGATCACAAAGCTTGACTATAGTTCACGAAGTTCGACTATAGTTTTAGATTACGAAGCTTGACTATAGTTTTAGATCATGAAGCTCGACTATAGTTTTAGATCAAGAAGCTAAAATATAATTTTAGATCACAAAGCTTGACTATAGTTTTATTTCATGAAGCTTGGCTGTAGTTTTAGATCATGAAGCTCGACTATAGTTTTAGATTACGAAGCTCAACTATAGTTTTATTTCATGAAGTTCGACTATAGTTTTAGATCATGAAGCTTGACTATAGTTTTAGATCATGAAGCTCAACTATAGTTTTAGATTACGAAGCTCAACTATAGTTTTAGATCATGAAGCTCGACTATAGTTTTAGATCATGAAGCTTGACTATAGTTTTAGATCATGAAGCTCGACTATAGTTTTAGATTACGAAGCTCAACTATAGTTTTAGATCATGAAGCTCGACTATAGTTTTAGATCATGAAGCTTGACTATAGTTTTAGATCATGAAGTTCGACTATAATTTTAGATCAAGAAGCTTGACTATAGTTTTAGATCATGAAACTCTACTATAGTTTTAGATGATGAAGCTTGACTATAGTTTTAGATTACGAAGCTTGACTATAGTTTTAGATCATGAAACTCTACTATAGTTTTAGATCATGAAGCTTGACTATAGTTTTAGATCATGAAGCTCTACTATATATAGTTTAAGATCATGAAGCTTGACTATAGTTTTAGATCATGAAACTCTACTATAGTTTAAGATCAAGAAGCTCGACTATAGTTTTAGATTACGAAGCTTAACTATAGTTTTAGATCACGAAACTGTACTATAGTTTTAGATCACGAAACTCTACTATAGTTTTAGATCACGAAACTCTACTATAGTTTTAGATTAAGAAGCTCAACTATAGTTTTAGATTACGAAGCTTGACTATAGTTTTAGATCACGAAACTGTACTATAGTTTTAGATCACGAAACTCTTCTATAGTTTTAGATTAAGAAGCTCAACTATAATTTTAGATCACAAAGCTTGACTATAGTTCACGAAGTTCGACTATAGTTTTAGATTACGAAGCTTGACTATAGTTTTAGATCATGAAGTTCGACTATAGTTTTAGATCATGAAGCTTGACTATAGTTTTAGATCATGAAGTTCGACTATAGTTTTAGATCATGAAGCTTGACTATAGTTTTAGATCATGAAGCTCGACTATAGTTTTAGATTACGAAGCTTGACTATAGTTTTAGATCATGAAACTCTACTATAGTTTTAGATTACGAAGCTTGACTATAGTTTTAGATTACGAAGCTTGACTATAGTTTTAGATCATGAAACTCTACTATAGTTTTAGATCATGAAGCTTGACTATAGTTTTAGATGATGAAGCTTGACTACAGTTTTAGATTACGAAGCTTGACTATAGTTTTAGATAACGAAGCTTGACTATAGTTTTAGATCAAGAAGCTTGACTATAGTTTTAGATTACGAAGCTTGACTATAGTTTTAGATTACGAAGCTTGACTATAGTTTTAGATCAAGAAGCTTGACTATAGTTTTAGATCAAGAAGCTTGACTATAGTTTTAGATTACGAAACTCGACTATAGTTTTAGATCACGAAGCTCTATTATAGTTTTAGATCAAGAAGCTTGACTATAGTTTTAGATTACGAAGCTTGACTATAATTTTAGATCAAGAAGCTCGACTACAGTTTAAGATCAAGAAGCTCGACTATAGTTTAAGATCATGAAGCTTGACTATAGTTTTAGATTACGAAGCTTGACTATAATTTTAGATCACGAAGCTCAACTATAGTTTAAGATCAAGAAGCTCGACTATAGTTTTAGATCACAAAGCTCAACTCTAGTTTTTTAACCCTGGCTTTAAATCTCCTTTGCAAAAGTTAAAATGTCGGAAAGCCATACCAAATTCGCACGACATAACTGCCGACCCCTTTTTATCATTTTTGAAATTGATAATATAATAACATAATTATACATGTAGTAATAATTGAAATAACAAAAATTTGCATTACATTATAAGTATATACTTAATCAATCAAACTGTGAAGTCTTAAGTCGAAAAAAATACAATTTGTAAGTAGATCTATTCTTAAGCTTACAATGCAACTTAAAAAGCTTTCAATTAATATTTTTTAAAAAGGTGTTTTTTTCTGGTTTTGAGATCTTCCATATCTGTTCCGACCATCGTTTCTAAGGAAGTGCAGACATTTTAGTTTTACCATTGCTTGGTAATGAGTATGGGTCCCAACGGGTATATAAAAGGCATAGCCTGTAAAACCAGTTTTCAAAGTTCTTCTGACCGTCAAAACATTCAGTGTTTCCGCACACTCGGCAACCGCTATCAAAAATCAAACGCACTGACCTGAAGACTTTTAACCACAGTTCTGCCATGCTGGTCGTTACTAATAACACATTCTTGAAATTGCATATCCGAAATAAAAGGTATATCACAGAAAACACTTCCATAAATCCAATATATATCCCCGGTCTTTCCCGTGCATATAATCGCATCCATGTACAAACTGTTAGTCTTAGTCATGTAGATGCTTCACAAGCAAACACATGTAAAACACGACACACCCAGGTGTGTAGTCAACAATGTGAAATTATATATTTAACCATTCTCTTGAACTCATTTGGAATTATAATGGTTTCTACGCTGGATGTTAGAACTAGTTGGATATCAAAAAGGTAGGCATAAGCGTTAATTAGCCATTTGTTTGTTTCACATGCAACATATATTATATATAGTTGTTTTGTGTTATTTTGTTAAAAAGTTTCATGGAGATATGGATGTTTTTCTTAGAATTTATATCAATATCCATATCCATTTTCGTAAAAAAATCACACGAAAACGAGCTGTAACATAATGTGTGCAGACTAACTGTACCTGTAAAAGACGTGCTACAGTAGAAGGGCAGTGTCGGAATGAAACCGGGTTTGCAACTATTGGTGCTTTTATACCCAAGGGTTTCTATACACGTTACCAAGCAAGAGTACATTGTAAATAAAAAATGTCTGCCACTTCCTTGGTTACGAAAACCGTAAGACACATGGTCAGTGAAGGGAACATCTCGGAAGCATTCTGAGTAATAATAATCTGTTGGGTTTTTTTTTCAAATCTTAAATGAAAGATTTTAACTTGCACTGTCAGCTTCAAAGGCCCAATATACGTAACTTTGGGCAAAACTTGAAGCAAAATCAAGCCTTTCAACTGATGATATTGATAGATTTGGTAAGATTGACTGATATCAGCAATATTCAAGAAGAATTCTTATGCGGTTACCGGTACAGCAGCAGTTTAAACTCAGTATTTGTTAACATGCATCCATTTTGAAATAAATGGAAGACAGCTATAACCAGTGTTTGTTTTTGAAGTGCTGAACCCTTCTTTTAGATTTATATTATTACAGCCTAATTAGTAACTGATCATGTTAATTAAATCGTCAGATAGACAATCACAAAAGACCTCTAGCCCCGAGGCGTTAGGCCTACTACAGGTGGTTCACACCTCCTTTGTACTCATAATTAAGCCAGTGCCCTAGTGTCTGGGATGGGAAGGTAATTTTATGTCAAATGGGTATAAATATAAAATGTATCCTGTTGGTTGGTTGGCTGGTTTATGGGTGTATCGCTTTTATGACTCCTATACAGGTTTCATCATACTGACTGGCAGCATTACAGGTAAAATGTGACCATCTACCGTCTTATCCAGGTGAATTCACTGCCCAATCAGCTAATAATGTTACGCTTGTGTTTGATCATTAATCCCCTGTGAATGGCACGCCTGTGATGTGTAATGTGTCGATCTCCGACTATGTGATTCTTTGGGAGATTGACTAACTAAATTAGCATTCAAATGCCAAACAAAACACAATTTTAGCCAATACAATTTGAAAGTTTGCATGAACTTTCATTTTAAAAAATATTGTATGTATTGCAGTGACCAATCTTCGCGCGAGTCCTGAGTCCAGTACTCATAATGAAAATTATGATGGGACTCATAAAAATTATGGAAATGCTTCAATTTAAAAATAGACTCC
Source organism: Mimachlamys varia (assembly GCA_947623455.1). NCBI lineage: Eukaryota > Metazoa > Mollusca > Bivalvia > Pectinida > Pectinidae > Mimachlamys > Mimachlamys varia. The sequence continues at coordinate 34,536,783 of OX392545.1, forward strand.
CTTAGTCATGTTAGGTAGAGTTACCTCCCTTAGTCATGTAAGGTAGAGTTACCTCCCATAGTCATGTTAATTATAGAGTTATCTTCTATAGACATGTAAGGTAGAGTTACCTCCCATAGTCATGTTAGGTATAGAGTTATCTTCTTTAGACATGTAAAGTAGAGTTACCTCCCATAGTCATGTTAGGTATAGAGTTATCTTCTTTAGACATGTAAGGTAGAGTTACCTCCCATAGTCATGTTAGGTATAGAGTTATCTTCTTTAGACATGTAAAGTAGAGTTACCTCCCATAGTCATGTTAGGTATAGAGTTATCTTCTTTAGACATGTAAAGTAGAGTTACCTCCCATAGTCATGTTAGGTATAGAGTTATCTTCTTTAGACATGTAAAGTAGAGTTACCTCCCTTAGTCATGTAAGGTAGAGTTACCTCCCATAGTCATGTTAGGTATAGAGTTATCTTCTTTAGACATGTAAAGTAGAGTTACCTTCCTTAGTCATGTTAGGTATAGAGTTATCTTCTTTAGACATGTAAAGTAGAGTTACCTCCCTTATAGTCATGTAAGGTAGAGTTACCTACCTTATTCATGTTAGGTAGAGTTACCTATCTTAGTCATGTTAGGTATAGAGTTATCTTCTTTAGGCATGTAAGGTAGAGTTACCTCTCATAGTCATGTTAGGTATAGAGTTATCTTCTTTAGACATGTAAGGTAGAGTTACCTCCCTTAGTCATGTAAGGTAGAGTTACCTACCTTATTCATGTTAGTTAGGTATAGCCACCTCCTAGTCATGTTAGCTAGGTCTGTTGATACTCACAATATTCCCAACCTTTGAATTGGAAAAGTTAAAATGTATCTTCTGGAATGAATGAATTAATAACTTGATACATTGAATATGCAAAAGCAAAATAATAACAGTGCACAGACCCCTAGAGGTATATTCAATTTGACTCATATACATGTTATTGACAATTATTTTTTATTTTCATGTTTTGTTTACTTTATGTTGCTATATATGTTAGAAATCCTTTTTGGAATAAATTTTCTGTGACTTTGAAGGGCTATTCCAGGGTGAAGCTCATTACATAAATTGTAGACAACCACTACGTATATTATCTTTTTGTTGTGTGGGTAATTCAACTGAACATGTTTTCACTCCTTCTAGCACACCTGATGTCAAAGTGCTGGTTGTAACACATCAGGATAATAAAATACACAGGCAGATCTGTTCATCTCTGTTTGAAAAGGGAAATACAAATAAATTATTCCTCAAGATGTCAGAGGTAAGTCTTTTCACGTAATTGTCAATCTCGTCTTGTATGATCCTACATTAATTTGTGAAGGATCAATGTGTCACATGGCCAAAGAACTAGTATTGATATAGAAATCTTTATATTTGCTTTGCGCCTTTTCATTGTAATGCATTGAGAAGACGATTTGTTATATAAATAATAAAAATTTAAGGTTCTTTTGTATACCGTTTTATCACGACCTTAAAGGCTGTCTCAAAGCAGTTCACAAATTATTATCCGTGGTTATATGGCCTTAGCAACTAGCCATTTTCATTCTCTACTCCTTGGGGAGCATACAACCGTTGCTGCCATTTCAGCGCTCACAGCTAGCATTCTTCAATTTCTAGCACTGCCCAACCACGTACTCTTATTAAAAATGTTCCTAAACCTGTGAACCAATTTCAATGAAACTACAAAGGGATGTAAGGGATAATGTGTAGATGTATCTGCCGATCAGCATTTGTTTGTCATCAACATTGTCTTATAACAGTTTTTATTACAAAGGTTGGGGGGTGGGGGGTGGTATAAGTTGGCCATTGACTGACAGTTCTAGTCTACAATGTTTGATGAATGATTTCATATTTCAGAATAAAGTCAGGTTCAGAATGGTCCCCTTAAAAGGTTTATATACAAATTATTGTGTTTGATGAATGATTTCATATTTCAGAATAAAGTCAGGTTCAGAATGGTCCCCTTAAAAGGTTTATATACAAATTATTGTGTTTGATTAATGATTTCATATTTCAGAATAAAGTCAGGTTCAGAATGGTCCCCTTAAAAGGTTTATATACAAATTATTGTGTTTGATGAATGATTTCATATTTCAGAATAAAGTCATGTTCAGAATGATCCCCATAAAGGGTCATATACAAATTATTGCAAGAGATGATGAGAAGCTGGAGAGAGCAGAACAGCTGGTAGGTAAATCAATACTTGTGTTTTTGTTTATTTCTAAATTCTAACATCTCTTTCATCTTGCACATCGTACTTGTTCCACTAAATGCCCATGTGCCTATAAGCACCACCCACACCACTAATTATACCCCCGCATCAAAGTAAGGGGGGTATACTGGAATCAGGTTGTCCGTCTGTCCGTATAAACAGTGCAGTATGAATATGTACACTTTGAAGGAAATTTGCATTTTCAACCCTTTTCAGAAAGTTATTCCCCTTTTTATGTAAAAAATGACCACAATTTTTGTCCAGCTATGCATTCGCTGTTTTTAATTGATCTTTTTAAAATTTTGTGGGAATAGACGTACAGTATAGTATGAAGATGTGCTCCTCATTTGTTGTAAAAATAACTTTAAGGGGGCAGGGGGTATGAGTTGGCCCCCACCGGACGACAGTTCTAGTTTGACATGTGATAATACAATATTTACAGTTCAGCTGTACAGTGACTAGATGAATCTACTGAGCCCAATGTATATTATTTCCAAATGACCTTACCTTTTAGATTACCATGCAGGGTCAGATGTCTAAAATTCTTCAAGCAACTTATTCTCAATAACCAAAAGACCTCGAATACCTATATCAGGTCATTAGCATGTTTGGGTGAATTCAGGTTTACCCACTTTGTTAAAATGATTGACCTTGACCCATATTCTATATTACAGAGCTCAAATATATGTTAACATCTTCAAAAATCTTCTCAATCACCAAAAAGCTCAGAGTATATCGTTATGAAGCTTGTAGTATGATGGAAGGAATGGTTACAAATTGTCCAGCTATGCATTCCCTGTCTTCAAAGGATCTTTTTAAAATTTTGTCGGAATAGACAGTACAGTATGAAGATGTGCTCCTTATTTGTTGTAAAAATAACTTTAAGGGGGCGGGGGGTATGAGTTGGGCCATTCCAACCTTGGCATTGGAAGAGTTCAAATGTGTCTTCAGGGGTGAATGGGTTGATAGCTTGAGGGGGCTTGTAGTGGACATGTATTGCTTCAGCAATACTCAGTATATTATATATATATGCTTGTTACATTATAATTTTGTATGCTTTTTGTCTCAGTTGAAAACAGAAATTGAAGAAATAAAGAAGAAATTAAATAAACAAAAAGAAGTTGAGAAAACAATGATGGAAGCAAAAACAATACCAACGTGAGTACAATGTTGAAATATTTCTGCATATAAAGGGTATATAAAGTGTACACTATAACTGTGACCTAGATACCACTATTGTATTGATACAGTACAATTACTTCTGTATATTTACAGTTTGTCCATCCATTAAATCATGGATTGTATTTATCGCAGAATAGATACAGTCTAGACCTCTGGACAATAACATGACGCCATGTTGATCGACGCTACGTCAACACTTTGTACCTCGTCTCGGATAACACACATGATAGTTTGAGGTTAATCACTTATATATTATTAGCTGATTATGATTTTCAAATATTCCAGTGTGGTAACATACAAAGAGAAAAACCTTTATCAGTTTAAAAAATGACTTCATATTGTATTAGATGATATATGAGATGTAGATATATATAACCATTGAACATCTGTCATATTGTATTTATTGTCAACATGAATGTAATCTGGCTGCCAGATAAATACAACAGATGTCATTCTGTTTATCTGGCACTCATAAATAGCATTCTGATTAAAATACAGATCCTTGTTCTCACTCCGTTTTACAAGGATCAATATCTGACAACATCCCATCAGAGGTCACATTCAGATGACCTTTGTCACCTCTTTACTTAACACTAAAATGGTTTTCAATGACCTGTAATCTTGCAGCAAGCCATTTCGTCACATTATTCCACAAAATTTATGGTGACGAAATGACTAACCGGGTAAACGGACAAATGTGTTTATGCAAGCTTTGTCTCCTCAAAATTTCACTGTCAAGATTCTGACAGTAGTAATTTGATTGGCTAATGCAAAAGGTCATGTCCTGATGACCTTTTGCATAAGCCATTAGATAGATAATGGTTGGATCTTTATGGGATTTTCTCAGATCTAAACGCAGCAGAGAGAAGTTTACACAACGGCATGGAGATCAAGATATGATTTTAATCAGATTGTCATGAATAGTGCATTCATAAATACCTTCTGACCGCCGTTCAATGGTTGTTTATATGAAGTAGCATTATAGCTGTACCTTATTCTACCTAATAGCAACTTTCAATGATTGTATCATATATAAGGTGTATTGTCCATAAATTTAATTCCTTGAATTTGAAATCTAGAATATAGTTGAACTAGGACATTTAGTAAGGATGCATTTAATGAGAGCTATATACTTTGGCACAGTGTTCCAGAACCAGCTGTGAAAACCGACAGCATTTATACAGCAAAAGTAGACGTTAAGAACGGCGTTCCAAGAACACTGATTGGGTTACTTATTGGTAAGAAGGGAGTCAACATAGAGGAACTTGAGAAAAGGGTAAGTGTTCCATTATAACTTCACGGTTTATTTAAGGATTAACTTTCTATTTTGTTTAGATTATCGGATAACTACTATGGAAAACGGGTAAATTCAATAACCGTCAAAGCCGGTTATGTATAATTTACCCGTTTTCCATTGTAGTTATACCCGATAACCTAAACAAAATAGAAAGTTTATCCTTATATTTACAGTATCTTTCTGTGAAATGTTCGTAACTATTTTGTTCATTATAGTCCAATCTTCGGACACAGATTTCATTTCAAAACTAATAAACGTGGGAATGGTTCAATAAAAGTAACAGCATGAAATTTGCAAGATCCGCCCACGTTTATTGTTGGTGACATCACACAATTGTGTTTCAAACTGTAGGATTTGCATAGCTCTGCCCACATGTATTGTTGTCGACGTCATAGAAATTTGTCACGTATTTGAGTATACAGATATGCGGTGATAATGATAGTCTGTTGAGCAATGGTTATCGAGTCAATGTCAGTGTAGACTGTAAATATTTAAAGTTCACTCCGAATCTTTGTGTTATGACTCAATAACATAAAAAATAGATTGAATTTGATTATTATTAGCTGACCTGGTCGAAGGACCAAGGTGAGCTTATGCCATACTGTTACATCCGTCTGTCATCTATCAACAACTTTTTAAACAACTTCTTCTCTATAACCACTGATTGAACATCAAACTTGATTAAAAAAAGATGAGGAAAAAGGTAATTTATTAATTATTGGAGTAATATTTATAACCAATTTATTTAAAGGAGGCTCAACCCTTTCGCAATTAACTGCTAGATTTCCTTAAAACTTTCATATTTTGATTATGCTACCAGGTAGAGATGATTTTGTGAAAATCTAAGCATTCCTTTTTTTGTAATAAAAAAAAGCAAAAAAATAAATTTTTCTCAAAATTTGGTTTAAGCAACTTCTTCTCCATAACCACTGATTGGAAATCAGCTCTATTTCGTAGGAAGCATCCCTAGGTGCTCAGGATTCAAAATTGTACTAATGGTGGGACTGACCCCCTAGGGGGCTCAGGGGGGCGACCAAAAAGAAAATATTTTACCATGATTACCTAGATACCAATGTATCCAGGTGAGCGATACAGGCCCTCTGGGCCTCTTATTGACATACCATATAGTTACATAAAGCACAAGCAAAAAAATGAATAGAAATATCACAGACAAGCTTTTTATGCTACTTATTGAAAACTAGATGTAAAACTGTGTCTAGGTTAGGTTGTCTCCCTTGATGCTATTAGGAAATTTTGGAAGTTGGTAGTATTTTTTTATAATATATATACTGTGAATGCATACACGCCTAAAACATTTTAGAACATAACAACTACCGGCGTTATGTGTTATATTTTCAACAGCATAATAGTGCATATAGAATGACACCATGCAGGCACAGCCCTTGTGTAAACGTTCTGCCAACACGGATAATTCTACCACTCGCCGACTCTCCAGTTTGAGAAACCATGGCCAGTTTCACATAAATCACGTGTTTTAATCATTTTGGTATCTTTGACCGAGCATAGCACAAAAATGAGTTCACTACCATATATTTGTGTTTGCATTTTCTGCTTTACGATGAACTCCCTTTTTCAAAAAAGTACATCAGAAAAAAAGTTAGTTGTCAGAAATTTTGACTTTTCACAAAGAGAAGATCCTTAATATAATATATTAATATATATTTAATTATAAGAAATGTTAAGCAAGTCAAGCATCTTGGGATATAGTATCTGCAATCCTGTTTTGTGTTATAGAATCATAACAAGGAACAAAATGCTGTTTAATGCTTATATTTACATTTCCCCATTGGCTTTGATAATAAATTGATTAAATTTATATTTATATTCTACATTTGTTCTGAAAATTTAAGGTTGGTTTCTTATAATTGAATATCCAACAGCCAAGTTTCGCCCAGCTATCTCCAACGTTATGATTATGACGTCACAATCATAATGACGTCATAATAACCACTCCAATGTTATGGTCTCATAACACAGAACTGGCCTTGTTAGTGTTATAAATTAAGTGGCAATGCAAATTATGTATATCAACAGCTGTTTATTTTTGCATCTTCACATTCATTTCTTTTACCATGTCCAAACATTCCAGTAACTTCCTCCAGTACGTCCAGTACTTTTAATTTTGTATTACATGTATTATCCACTTAAACAATACAGGTCCATTTTGCCTGTTAATTTTTTGGTATTTTCTGTACATTATATTTTAAGTGCATTTTGTGTTGCTGTTTCAGACTTGTTGACACCCCAATGTGGCTTGTATTGTGTTGCTGTTTCAGGCTGGTTGTCATCTTGTGTAAGCTTGTATTGTGTTGCTGTTTCAGGCTGGTTGTCGCCTTGAGTTGACTTGTATTGTGTTGCTGTTTCAGGCTTGTTGTCGCCTCGCATTATCTTGTATTGTGTTGCTGTTTCAGGCTGGTTGTCATCTTGTGTAAGCTTGTATTGTGTTGCTGTTTCAGGCTGGTTGTCGCCTTGAGTTGACTTGTATTATGTTGCTGTTTCAGGCTTGTTGTCGCCTCGCATTATCTTGTATTGTGTTGCTGTTTCAGGCTGGTTGTCGCCTTGAGTTGACTTGTATTATGTTGCTGTTTCAGGCTGGTTGTCATCTTGTGTTAGCTTGTATTGTGTTGCTGTTTCAGGCTGGTTGTCGTCTTGTGTTAGCTTATATTTTGTTGCTGTTTTAGGCTGGTGGTCGCCTTGAGTTGACTTGTATTATGTTGCTGTTTCAGGCTGGTTGTCGCCTTGAGTTGACTTGTATTGTGTTGCTGTTTCAGGCTGGTTGTCGCCTTGAGTTGACTTGTATTATGTTGCTGTTTCAGGCTGGTTGTCACCTTGTGTTAGCTTGTATTGTGTTGCTGTTTTAGGCTGGTTGTCGCCTTGAGTTGACTTGTATTGTGTTGCTGTTTTAGGCTGGTTGTCGCCTTGAGTTGACTTGTATTTTGTTGCTGTTTTAGGCTGGTGGTCGCCTTGAGTTGACTTGTATTGTGTTACTGTTTCAGGCTGGTTGTCGCCTCGCATTATCTTGTATTATGTTGCTGTTTCAGGCTGGTTGTCATCTTGTGTAAGCTTGTATTCTGTTGCTGTTTCAAGCTGGTTGTCGCCTTGAGTTGACTTGTATTTTGTTGCTGTTTCAGGCTGGTTGTCACCTTATGTTAGCTTATATTGTGTTGCTGTTTCAGACTGGTTGTCGCCTTGAGTTGACTTGTTGTCCCCCGCTTCCGGAGGAACGGGGGACAACAAGGACAACCTCGGATGAGTTCGATTTTCGTGAAATTCCGCGCATATTTTATGGAGTTATCCCCCTTTTATCACCAAATATAGGCATCATGTACAAAATGCCATAACTCTTATGTTTTTTATTTAATTCACTTTAAATTCTGTAGAATATTATATAAGGTAATGATGTTTAACATATATTACGGGTTTGGATGTCGTATCTCAACTTTCTTTGGAATCCGACAGAGTTTTGTCCCTTTCATTGCCTCCCTCTGTCCGTCTGTCTGTCACACTTCGTTTCCGTGCTCTATCTTTTGAAGAAATAATCCGATTTTCATTAAACTTAGTCAGGATACTTATCATCCAAGTACCTCGGATGAGTTAGATTTTCGTGAAATTCCGCGCATATTTTATGGAGTTATCCCCCTTTTATCACCAAATATAGGCATCATGTACAAAATGCCATAACTCTTATGTTTTTTATTTAATTCACTTTAAATTCTGTAGAATATTATATAAGGTAATGATGTTTAACATATATTACGGGTTTGGATGTCGTATCTCAACTTTCTTTGGAATCCGACAGAGTTTTGTCCCTTTCATTGCCAAATGAAAGCATTATGTACAAAAAATTGCTTTCCGTGCTCTATCTTTTGAAGGAATAATTCGATTTTCATCAAACTTGTTGAGGATACTTATTATTCAAGTATCTCGAATGAGTTCGATTTTCGTGAAATTCCGCGCGTATTTTACGGAGTTATCCCCCTTTTTATCATGAAATATAGGCATCATGTACAAAATGCCAGAACTCTACGCACGTGATGTTTCCCCCCAAGTGGCCCTGAAGCGGGGGACATAAATTCCACGAATTAGCTTGTTTTATGTTGCTGTTTCAGGCTGGTTGTCGCCTTGAGTTGACTTGTATTGTGTTGCTGTTTCAGGCTGGTTGTCGCCTTGAGTTGACTTGTATTATGTTGCTGTTTTAGGCTGGTTGTCGCCTTGAGTTGACTGAATTGTGTTGCTGTTTCAGGCTGGTTGTCGCCTTGACTTGACTTGTATTATGTTGCTGTTTCAGGCTGGTTGTCGCCTTGAGTTGACTTGTATTGTGTTGCTGTTTCAGGCTTTTTGTCGCCTTGAGTTGACTTGTATTATGTTGCTGTTTCAGGCTGGTTGTTGCCTCGCATTATCTTGTATTGTGTTGCTGTTTCAGGCTGGTTGTCGCCTTGAGTTGACTTGTATTGTGTTGCTGTTTCAGGCTGGTTGTCGCCTTGAGTTGACTGAATTGTGTTGCTGTTTCAGGCTTTTTGTCGCCTTGAGTTGACTGAATTGTGTTGCTGTTTCAGGCTGGTTGTCGCCTTGAGTTGACTTGTATTATGTTGCTGTTTCAGGCTGGTTGTCGCCTTGAGTTACAACATGGTCCTGATTACATAGAGGTGAAAGTTACTGATCAGACCAGGCTCATGAAAGCTGTACAGGTGGTAAGTATGAGGAGTTACCTCCCTTCTCACACTGTACAATGTACCTTATAGCTAAGGAGTTCCCTCCCTTCTCACACTGTACCTTGGCCTCAGACCACAATTGTTTGTACTATATGTTACTACCAAAGAAAATCAAAAATTAAAATATTTTAAAATTTTGCCCGGGGCCTGGTTCTTATTTGATGTTGTAGATCTATTCAAACTGAACCTACAGTGAGCTGGAAAGTACCTCATGACCGGCATTTTAGAAAGATATTTTAATTTGAATGTCACTACCCTTCATTTACAGGGAAAAATACCCAAAATCCCAAAATATCAATGCACAAGCCTCTTCTCTCATTGTGTCCTGCTGCAAAACCAAACTTGATATCGGTGTCAAACAAAAATTGATCACTAGAATAGATATTGTCGAACAATTCTATGTAAATAAACTAGGAGTTACCTCCCTTCTCACACTGTGCCTTATTGCTAAGGAGTTACCTTCCTTCTCACACTGTGCCTTATTGCTAAGGAGTAACCTCCCTTATCACACTGTGCCTTATAGCTAAGGAGTTACCTCCCTTCTGACACTGTGCCTTATAGCTAAGGAGTTATCTCCCTTCTCACACTGTACCTTATAGCTAAGGAGTTACCTCCCTTCTTAAACTGTATCTTATAGCTGAAGAGTTACCTCCCTTCTCACACTGTTCCTTACAGCTAAGGAGTTATATCCCTTCTCACACTGTACCTTATAGCTAAGGAGTTACCTCCCTTCTTAAACTTTATCTTATAGCTTAGGAGCTACCTCCCTTTTCACACTGTGCCTTATAGCTAAGGAGTTATCTCCCTTCTCACAATGTGCCTTATAGCTAATGAGTTACCTCCCTTCTCACACTGTGCCTTATAGATAAGGAGTTACTTTCCTTCTCACACTGTACCTTATAGCTAAGGAGTTACCTCCCTTCTCACGCTGTACCTTATAGCTAAGGAGTTATATCCCTTCTCACATTGTGCCTTATAGCTATGGAATTATCTCCCTTCTCACACTGTACCTTATAGCTAAAGAGTTACCTCCCTTCTCACACTGTACCTAACAGCTAAGGAGTTATATCCCTTCTCACACTGTACCTTATAGCTATGGAATTATCTCCCTTCTCACACTGTACCTTATAGCTAAAGAGTTACCTCCCTTCTCACACTGTACCTTATAGCTGAAGAGTTACCTCCCTCCTCACACTGTACCTTACAGCTAAGGAGTTATATCCCTTCTCACACTGTACCTTACAGCTAAAGAGTTACTTCCCTTCTCACACTGTACCTTATAGCTGAAGAGTTACCTCCCTTCTCACACTGTACCTTATAGCTGAAGATTTACCTCCCTTCTCACACTGTACCTTATAGCTAAGGAGTTACCTCCCTTTTCACACTGTACCTTATAGCTAAGCAGTTACCTCCCTTCTCACACACGAGTAATTGAAGCATTTTTGTTGGCGGTAAGACACCACCCAATCACAAAATGAAACCGTCTTGCTCTTCAATATCACTTATGTCCCCCTGACACATATGTTTTTTTTTTTTTTTCATTTCAACAAATTTTATTGTAAACAAAAGGATCGGACAACAGGAAAGCCTATATAAGTCCTCTCCTAAACACCTTTGTTTTGGTGATGATTCTCAAATGTATGGAGTTTGATGGTGCAGTTTTCTTTCTTATGGGATATTATTCCATTCTATGACAAAGCAAGCAGTTAAGAGTAGCAGGGGATCCTGTCGCCTCCTTTAACCCTCCTGTCTATTGCTTCCCCATTGTGTTTAATAGGGGACAAATCTGGACTGTGCAGAGGCCAGTCGAGTGGGTGAATGATTTCGTTTGCAAGAAAGTCCCAACAAACTCCTGCCACATATGGCCAGGCTTTGTTAAATTGCCATAAGGAAGGATAACGTTGTGTTCTGATTTAATGCTCATTTTAGGCTAAAAGTTATCATTCCTTTAACTAACAACAGTTAAATTCCTATCTATCACAAATTGTTGACCTTACCCAGTGTGATATCCCTCCCCAGATCATAACGGAGCCGCCCAAAACCTATATACCTACTGCTATAGCACACAATATCATGTTTGCCTGTAAAACTCTGTCCTTTATATTGACTATAAAGACCATACCAAGACACTGGAATGCTTAAGTATTTATTTATTTATTTATTTCCAAATCTACAGTCCCGGCAGGGGTAGAAACTAACTTTTTCAGTATATTAGTACAAAGGACTGGGGAAATTTTCAAGGTACTTAGTCCCGAGGTCTTCAGCCTCATTTGAGTCACTAAGTGACAAAAAAAACAATTTTGGAGCAATCAGGAAGGGGGCAGGGGAGTACAGGGTGTTTACCCCAGAAAAATGTTAATATCTAAATGCTCTGAAATGATTTTTTGGTGAATCCTGAGTGCTAAATTTGTAACATTTCCTCTTCTTGATTTATATAAGAATACCAAAACAAAATAAAAAAAACTCAATTTGTCTCTGACTAATTGACTAGTATTACAGTCGTACCCTGCCGGGGGTCAACTTACACAAACTTTTTTTTGCTATTTTTTTGTTTCCATATGGAAAGAAGCAATCGCTTAGAAATGCAAATCTGCTTTTCTGGAATGGATCATATTGCTATTCTGGAATACAACATATCGACGGGGAAAATGCCATGCTTTGTGGCTTCTTGTTACGTCTTTGCCCTTATAATATCTATTTTAAGAAATATTTAAGTATAATACTCTTCCAGAATTTGAAGTTATCCAGTAATATCTTGGTTTGAATCTCCTTCAACTTCAACATAAATTGAAATCTAATCTGTTTTTTTGTTTATTTGTCCAGGTGGAGAATGAAATTCAGAGCCTCATCTCAAGAAATGCGTAAGTCTGTCACTATCATCTTATATGTGAGGTCATAATTACATACTTAAGTAATTATTGTGTAAGTCTTGTCACAATCATCTTATATGTGAGGTCATAATTACATACTTAAGTAATTATTGTGTAAGTCTGTCACAATTATCTTATATGTGAGGTCATAATTACATACTTAAGTAATTATTGTGTAAGTCTGTCACAATTATCTTATATGTGAGGTCATAATTACATACTTAAGTAATTATTGTGTAAGTCTGTCACAATAACCTTAATTATATGTGAAGTCATAATAACATATTTTTTTAACTCACCTGGCTGAAGGGCTTGTGAGCTGTATTATGCCATGGCACGGCGTCTTCATAAAATACTGCAATGATTTTAACCAAATTTGGTCAGAAACATCCTTGGGAGAAGGGGAAGATTATAAGACTCTTTCATATACGTGTATGTAGGATAGGGATATTCCACCCAAGGTGTCACAAAATGTGGTGAAACCCGAGGCTTGCCGAGGGTTTTACCACATTTTGTGATCCCGAGGGTGGAATATCCCTATCCTACATACACACATAATGAAAGAGTCTTTTTCTCTCATATCAACTACCCGAATAAGCTCAAAAACCATGAAAATATGTTTAAACAGGCTACCATTTTGAAATTTCAACTTTTTCCTTGAGCTTTTTTGACGAAAACGAATTAAACAGTGAGTTTAAGTATACCCTATATTTGCAAACAATGTTTGCACAGAAAAATTAATTTCCTCTTCCTGGTGTTTATGGTTAAAATTTTGTGAAAGGTTTTAATTTTATCACGCCGTCTTTTTCTCTTTCCGGCATCAGAGTTTACAGTATTTGTGACGTCACGTCATTTTTGAGCCATTGTGACGTCACGTCGCGTGAAATGCTATGTAAGATAGATTTTTCTTACATAGCTTTCTTACATGGGCAACCTCTATCCAACATGGCGAGATATGAGAGAAAAATGGTGACTCTGACCCCCAAGGGGCAGGGCCAAATAAGGGAAATAGAGGTAATTCCTTTAAATCGCTACTTGTCATAAAGTTATCCATGGATATTGACCAAATATTGGTAAGAAATATCCTTGGGGAAGGGGAACAGATTTTGCATAAGTGACTATTCTGACTCCCAGGGGCCCAATAGGGGAAACAGAGGTAATAAACGAGCTTATTCACAGAATTTAAATATTACTTGATATTTGTCTGGTAGCTAAGTAACTATCTTGGAAGGAACTAAACAAAGTTTTGGGAAAATCCGTTTGATCCACTTACAAGGTCACAGAGGGGATGCACTGTCAGAAGATTCAAATGTCTTTTTTTTGAAATACTGAAATGCCTGATTGTTGATGTCGTCATCATTTGGTGGGAAAATACAATCCTATACGTTTACACCCATATCCTCAGCTATTCATTTATATGTTATTTAATGAAATAATGATGTTTTCGCCTGAAATTTTGATAAAAACAGGTCACACGACTTGTGGTTGTTGGATATGGTATTCATTTCACTCTCGTAAGTATTTTCAAAAGTTACAAAAGACACTCCCTAAAGTTACTAAACACACTCCCTAAAGTTACAAAACACACTCCCTAAAGTTACAAAAGACACTCGCTAAAGTTACAAAAGACACTCGCTAAAGTTACAAAACACACTCCCTAAAGTAACAAAAGACATTCCCTAAAGTTACAAAAGACATTCCCTAAAGTTACAAAAGACACTCCCTAAAGTCACAAAAGACACTCCCTAAAGTTACAAAAGACACTCCCTAAAGTTACAAAAGACACTCCCTAAAGTTACAAAAGACATTCCCTATTGTAACACTCCCTAAAGTTACAAAAGACACTCGCTAAAGTTACAAAAGACATTCCCTAAAGTTACAAAAGACACTCCCTAAAGTTACAAAAGACACTCCCTAAAGTTACAAAAGACACTCCCTAAAGTTACAAAAGACACTCCCTAAAGTTACAAAAGACCCTCGCTAAAGTTACAAAAGACACTCCCTAAAGTTACAAAAGACACTCCCTAAAGTTACAAAAGACACTCGCTAAAGTTACAAAAGACACTCCCTAAAGTTACAAAAGACACTCGCTAAAGTTACGAAAGACACTCGCTAAAGTTACAAAAGACACTCCCTAAAGTTACAAAACACACTCCCTAAAGTTACAAAACACACTCGCTTAAGTTACAAAACACACTCGCTATAGTTACAAAAGACACTCGCTAAAGTTACAAAAGACACTCCCTAAAGTTACAAAAGACACTCCCTTAGGATACAAAAGACACTCACTAAAGTTACAAAAGACACTCGCTAAAGTTACAAAAGACATTCCCTAAAGTTACAAAAGACACTCGCTTAAGTTACAAAAGACACTCCCTAATGTTACAAAACACACTCGCTTAAGTTACAAAAGACACTCCCTAAGGATACAAAAGACACTCGCTTAAGTTACAAAAGACACTCGCTAAATTTACAAAAGACACTCGCTAAAGTTACAAAACACACTCCCTAAAGTTACAAAACACACTCGCTAAAGTTACAAAAGATACTCTCTTAAGTTACAAAAGACATTCCCTAAAGTTACAAAACACACTCGCTTAAGTTACAAAAGACACTCGCTAAAGTTACAAAAGACATTCCCTAAAGTTACAAAAGACATTCCCTAAAGTTACAAAACACACTCCCTAAAGTTACAAAACACACTCCCTAAAGTAACAAAACACACTCCCTAAGGATACAAAAGACATTCCCTAAAGTTACAAAACACACTCCCTAAAGCTCCAATCCATTGTTGAAAATTAACCAACTCACGTGAAATATATACCATATCCAACAACCACTGGTTGTGTAACCTCTATATACAGGGGTAATAAGATAGGAATGACGGGTATAAACACAATAATAATAAATGACTATATGCAACATTTATATAGCAACCTGTATTATTTGTAAAATTATTGCTTCATAACATGTGGATAATAATTTGATACTTACAATGCACAAATAAAGAAAGTCTTACAATCACCATCAATGTAATAGTATCAAAGTGTATATAAATACTAAATGTAATAGTATCAAAGTGTATATAAATACTAAATGTAATAGTATCAAAGTGTATATAAATACTAAATGTAATAGTATCAAAGTGTATATAAATACTAAATGTAATAGTATCAAAGTGTATATAAATACTAAATGTAATAGTATCAACGTGTATATAAATACTAAATGTAATAGTATCAAAGTGTATATAAATACTAAATGTAATAGTATCAAAGTGTATATAAATACTAAATGTAATAGTATCAAAGTGTATATAAATACTAAATGTAATAGTATCAACGTGTATATAAATACTAAATGTAATAGTATCAAAGTGTATATAAATACTAAATGTAATAGTATCAAGGTGTATATAAATACTAAATGTAATAGTATCAAAGTGTATATAAATACTAAATGAATAATTTATCAGTATTTATGTACATACCATCTATATTGAGGTCCTTAAAAATGCAGACGTGAAAAGGTACGTCTTTAAATGTTTCTTGAATTTGGCCAGAGTTTTAGTTTTTCTGATAGCTGAATGATAGGCTATTGCACAATGTGGCAGAAACTCTCCCACAACGTGGCGGAAACTCTCCCACAATGTGGCAGAAACTCTCCCACAACGTGGTGGAAACTCTCCCATAACACCAGGTTCCATAGCTGAATGGTAAGCTATTCCACAATGTGGCAGAAACTCTCCCACAACGTGGCGGAAACTCTCCCACAATGTGGCAGAAACTCTCCCACAACGTGGTGGAAACTCTCCCATAACACCAGGTTCCATAGCTGAATGGTAAGATATTCCACAATGTGGCGGAAACTCTCCCAAAACACCAGTTTTCACAGGCCACAGTACAGTAACATGATACGTTTCTGTTTAGGGCCTTGGGTGCCAGCCAGACCAGAACTATTAAAGTCGAAGGAATTGAAAGGATTTATGGACTTCTTATCGGAAAAAACGGAGAAAATTTGAAACGTGTCAAACAGAAGGTAATAATTAATTTAGGTAATATCATATTGTTGATAAGAGTTTAGACGAGCTGGAGTTGGTGTAGATAAAGAGGCTGATTTCCTTCTTTAGTACCATTACTTTCTGTAAAAGACTTAATCCTGTATTATGTAATTTGAAATTTAGCAAAGATTAATGCTTATTGACAAAACAGCAAAGTCTGCTGACTACAGTAAAACCCAACTTACTGAAACTCGAACTCAGATTACTGGAAAACCCTTTATTAGTCCTACAGCTTGTTTGATCCCGACCAAGTTTTTACATATTCAACAAACTTCGGATTACTTAAATACCATGTATTTCTCAAAATATGACCAGGTCCCCACAAGTAAGTGGGATTTTCTGTACTAAGAATTGTAAAGATAGATAATATAAACTAAGAAATGTTCAGGAGTGAGAAATTCTTACATTGAATACCAGTGAATGGATTTCTACTGACATGTAGTAACTTTGTACAAATGTCGTTTGATTGGGTATAAAGACAGATAGCGTTCAATACGATATAAATGACAGATGACATTCAATACGATATAAATGACAGCGGAATTCAATACGATATAAATGACAGCGGAATTCAATATGTTATAAATGACAGATGGCATTCAATAAAATATAAATGACAGATGGCATTCAATAAAATATAAATGACAGATGGCATTCAATACAATATAAATGACAGATGGAATTCAATAAAATATAATTGACAGATGGCATTCAATACAATATAAATGACAGATGGAATTCAATACGTTATAAATGAAGGGTATAACTTCCCCTGGTGGCAGAGTGGAAGCACTCAGAAATACTGCAAGTTCATTGAATGACTGGTGTTGCTAACATTTGTTGTTTCAGGCTGGGGTTGAATTTTTGATTTCTAAGGTAGATGATACGACTCTGGTCATTAAAGGGAAAGATACAGCAGCTGTGGATGTGGCAGTGGAAGAGGTAGGTGTTCACCTCATTAACTGAATATTCAAGAAATAATTAATGTATGTGTGTGTTTTATGGTACAATGAATAATATTTACAGTCTACACTGACATTCACTGGATAACCATTGTCCTGCAAACTAGAGTTTTTGTCAAATAACTTTACTTAAGAACATGCACAATTACTATTATGTAGACAACAATACATGTGGGCGGAGCTATGCAAATTATCCAGTTTGAGTCACAATTGTATGAAGCAGCAACAATGGACAATGAGCAGAGCTTACCATAGTTAATGCAAACTTCATGCTGTTATATTTATTGAACCGTATTCACGTTTGTGAGTTTTGAAATGAAATCTACGTCCACAGATGGGGCTATATTAAATAGAAAAGTTATGAACCATTTACAGAAAAATACTGTTAACAGTGGAACATTCGAAAAATTTAATGGAAAGAACTCGCACAACTAAATAATTACTATATGTTATTACCAAACTTTTTAGCTGATAACTTTAATATTTAAAGTTCAACACTAGTGACATCTGTCTATATTTGTTCTAGTGATGTCACTTGATTTTTCTAGTGATGTCAATTAATTCTAGTGATGTCACTTAATCGTTTAGTGATGTCATGTAATTTTCTAGTGATTTCACTTAATTCCTCTGTGTAAATATCAATCAAAATTTTGTGAAATGAACAAAAGTGTGTAAGTCTTATTTTGTTATCCCTGGCGAAACACGTTTGCAAGGGATATTAAATTGGGTTCCATCTGTGTGTGCGCCCATCCGACCCTCTGGTCTTTTTCAGACTTTAGCTCCAAAACTGTTCAACAAATCTTGTGCGACTAAGTGCCTTAGTTGTGCCGTTTGCTATTGTTGAGGTTTCTATTCCGATACTTTTACCATGGAAACAGAAGTCAGAAATACAATTTTACTGTTTTCTAGGTTTTTTGGGCTATAACTTGAAAATCAGTCAAAAGATCTCGATCAAACTTTGTATTTAGATAAGAATGCAAAAACAAACTAGAAAAATTCAACCAGTCCACAGGACTAATAAACGGAGCATATTTGATAGTCCTTCAGACATTTAACTTGTCTCTGACTAATTGACTAGTGTTACAGTTGTACCCTGTGGGGGGTCCACTTACACAAACTTTTGTTGTTGATGATGTTTTTTTTTGCTATTTTTCCGTTTCCATGTGGAAAGAAGCAATCCCTTAGAAATGAAAATCTGCTTTTCTGGAATAGAACATATTGCTATTCTGGAATACAACATATCGACGGGGAAAATGCCATGCTTTGTGGCTTCTTGTTACGTCTTTGCCCTTATAATATCTATTTTAAGAAATATTTAAGTATAATACTCTTCCAGGATTTGAAGTTATCCAGCAATACCTTGATTTGAATCTCCTTCAGCTTAAACATAAATTGAAATCTAATCTGTTTGTTTGTTTATTTGTCCAGGTGGAGAATGAAATTCAGAGCCTCATCTCAAGAAATGTGTAAGTCTGTCACAATTCACACATGTACACATACACATGCATAGATGTACATTTACTGCACGCAATCATAAACCCGCACACATACATGCATGGATGTATAGTACTCGCAGTCACACACACATGCACATGCATGCACCCATGCACAGACATGACCACATTTACGTACATAAGCTATGTAATATATATTGTGTGATAAAAAGCTTATATGAGATATATCATAAACAAGCTTATTCATGGCATTGATAAATATTGATATTTGTCTGGTAGCTTAGTTACTGTCTGCGAAGGAACTATAAACAAAGTTTCGGGAAAATCCGTTTGACCCACTTACAAGGTCACAGAGGTGATACACTGTCAATAGATTCAAATGTCTTTTTTCTGAAATTCTGAAATACCTGATTGTTGATGTCGCCAACATTTGTTGAAATCTACAATAAAAAATTGATAATGTGCTGACATGGGTCCTTCCCTAAACACTCCCAAAACACTTGTTTTCATAGGCCACAGTACAGTAACATGATACGTTTCTGTTTAGGGCCTTGGGTGCCAGCCAGACCAGAACTATTCATAGGCAACAGTACAGTAACATGATACGTTTCTGTTTAGGGCCTTGGGTGCCAGCCAGACCAGAACGATTAAAGTCGAAGGAATTGAAAGGATTTATGGACTTCTTATTGGAAAAAACGGAGAAAATTTGAAACGTGTCAAACAGAAGGTAATAATAAAGTACAGTTCCACCTAAGAATCATGCAAAAGCGGATAAGTGAGTGGTGTAGAAATAACTCCAATTAAGTTTTTATACAAAAAGGGGAATTTTTTAAGAGCAATGACAAAAGAAAAAAAATGATTTGAAAAGCGACGCCCTTCTAGGCCCCATTTTTATTATACCCCCAAAAGGGGACCCTTTTTACCACTGTTACATAGTGAAAATTGCAAGTTTGATACTTGCATAATCAACATACCATACAATTACTTTCTTATTTTGATTATTTACTTGAAACTACAGAATTTTCCCTAAATGAAGATGTTGGCATGGTTGGGGTGCCATAACCCTATGATGACGTATCCATGGCAACCGTTTCCATGGTTACGCCTTTAATCATTTATGTGAATTTCATACAACTTTAGACTATTTTTTCTCAAAACAGCAAACATATGTGATTTTCACATTCATATAGGAGGATTAAACAGGTAATGGACTATAATATTCAATAAAAAAAAGTTTGGGAAATTTTGTTTTAAGCTTGCAAAGTTGAGGATACATTGTTAATTTTTTCTTAACATATTTCTCAATTTTATGTATTTGGTAGCCTATTAAGCCATGCTAATTTTTTAGTAATAAGTTATTCGACACTTAAATTGTGTGCAATGAACATATAATTGAATGCAATCATTTTGTTAATATAAACAAGTATCTTTCCAAAAACTAGCTGTTTAAATTCGGTGTAATAGCCTGATTTCCGACCTTATATCTATGGTACAGTATCCAATAATCGACGGGATCAAATTATAGACTACAGCTGTACTTTGCCATCATATTCATATTTTGCCAGCTCGCGTATGATTTCACCCCAAGTGTCGTTTGACATATGTAACTTTACGTCGATTACTTTTATACGAAGAAAACGCGTTTCAGATGAATAATTGTATAACAAATGGGGCCGTGGTTGCCGAGCGATGTAGGTGTCCCGACATTCTGCCACTAGCCCTCAACCTCTGGGTTTCGAGTTTGAAACACACATTGGGCAGTTGTCGTCTAATCCGACTGGCATTTTCCTTGAAACACATTTTCATATTTTTGTTACTTATTGAATATTCAGTATTGTATCTTTCGGATTTCCAAACTCTATAAATTCACAATATTGGCACCGTGTACGCCGGCCAAAGAATTTAGTTCCATTGATGTCCAGTTTAGACATGCGATACGGTATATAGGTCTCTTATCATTATATCAGATTTCTGCAAATAAATTGTACCGTATATTCGATCTAATAAGCATCACCATGTCCTTATAAGTGCACCTCCCCCTTTTTGAAGACGTTAGAATATCACACTCCCTTACATGATGCCTATTTGACTCACCTATTTATCAATGAAGATTCTTTAAGATATTCTCTAGAAAAACGTAATAGCCGTTATTTTTCACTGATTTTACACATAAAATGGTGCCATAAGCGCTTCTCTTTTTTTCGATTTTTTTAAGTGCCCTTGGCATTTATTGGGTAAAAAAACGGTATACAATTTAAAATTCCTATTTGAAGCAGTCTGAACTTTACCAACTGTTGTCAAATTAACAACACTTACTGACGTCCTTTCCATGACAAATAAATTCATATTTATAGAGTTAAAATATCCTAAATATATTTATATATAATTTATATAGCAAAACAGAGCTACAGAGGGAAATAGCAAAAGAAGTAAAGAAGGGACGAAGGACACCAACGTATATTTTTAATCTGTTTAGTAGAAAAATTTAATTAGAACGTGTGTGTGGCTTTCCCAATCGAGTTGGCGTAAGTACAATCCTTAACAACACACACATAGCCTTCTACTTTTCTAATGTTCAGTCAAATCCCGTGCCGCATTTGTCTTTCTCCATAGTCACTCCATGTCCCTCCGAATTCCTGTCTTGCATACTTAACTGACTTGATTAGGTTTAACCAGGCACACGCTCTTTATTGTATAATAACTGAATGAAATTAATTATTAGATTAAGTATACATTTAATTGGTAATCTGCAAACTTGTGATAAAAGTTTGAAAACGATGGTGTTGGAGGGAGGCCGAAGAAAACCTATGTGGTTTGGAAGGTAACCCCATACCTACTTTTTTTGTATTCATGTCCGGTCGGGGAATCGAACCCCTGCGGCCTTGCTGAACTGCAAGTGCGCTATCCACTGCACCACCCGACCACCCCTAATATGGTCTGCATATTGTGCATGATTCTATATATAATCAAACTCCTTATTTCCGTTTTTTATCTAATCACTATGTTGGTTAGTAACGCCTCAATAAAAAAGAAGAAGATATTGATATGTTATAGGCACTGTTTATGAACACGGAATTCTACAGCTGTAAAAAATTGGCCTTGTCACTGTTCATGAATGTTTTTTTCAAAACGTACAAACTTGGTATCTGCATATCCCGGCACGCTTTATGCATAATATCAGCACCCTAGGCCTTTTGGGGATAATCATAATGAGGTCCCGCAAGCTATTTAGATGCAATGATTCATTAAATGAATTCCAACCCTGAATCTCAAACTCGCCAAATACATTTTGATTAATTATGTGTATGTGCAGTTTCATGGAAACTCATGAAGAAACGAAGCTTCTAGAGTACTGACGATGCTTTGCAGCAACTGTGGCCTTCACATTGACCAAACAATCCTGACATTTGACCCTGTACAAGCTATCTTAATCCTTTACAACTATGTGGGATTTGATGAAAATCCATGAAATGAAGTCGCTACAGCGCTGACAAACTTCAGCGGACAGACATACAGGCGGCTGGGACTAACGAAATATGCCAATTTTATTTATTCTTTAATGAACGTATATACTGTATACAGGGTACCTACATGTATATATTACTGTTTGTCATTTCGTAAGTTCTGTCGGTCGCTAAAATTGACAGTGGCGCTGTCACAAAAAAAATTGTAACAGGGGAACATTGTCACAAACCAATATTCCAGTTTGATATCTTTACTCTGCAGAAAATGTCACATTTCTTACCAGTATAGATTTGACGTCCCATGAAATTCATGCAACACACTAGGGATATGTTTCTCGGGTATTTATACACGTACCAGTTTAAATGTCTAAAATATCTTGTTCAAAAGTATCTCGCAATATTTCCTTCATTTTTTTTTTATTTCGTCTTCGTTAAAATGACCCTTTACATTTTTTCACTAATATATGTATACATGTATTATGATGAATTTCACTAATGTTGGCCAACCAACAAAAGTCACGTTTTGATTGTTTCAAAGTTATTTTTTTTTTTCAAATTCAAATTCCAACAAGGTTCTTTCATGTATTGCTAAGAATTCAGGAAAAAATGAAAACAATCAGTGCTGTAAAGATCACAACCCCCCCAACCTCTTTCCAGCATGGCGATCTGTACAGGTATTTCTAATAGCCCTTAGTTGTAAGACTTTAGGAGTTTTAAAATGCTTGATAAAACAAATGTACACATCTCTGTTTTAAGAGACAGCTTTTATTAAGATTTTGGTTGAAATGGAGTGTAACACGATTTTTTTTTCAGATGTTAAGCTAAGCTTACACAGGCTTAGATATACATCGATCTCATAAAGACAAGTCATTGCCAACTTTCCGATCGTCAGCATATTGCATAGCTTAAATTCGTACTGGTTTTGAATATCCACTTAAATATACAGTATATATACACGGTATGAAATCAAGAAGCCCTCAGAATTGGCTCCATGCAAAGTCGCATATCGTCTGCCGCCCAACAGGTCAGCTTCACTGCGTGTTCAAATGTGGTAAAATGTCTTTTTGAAATGGTACTTAGGTCTACGTCTGCGTTTATCAATGATATGCCATATCTACCCCACGCATTTTTTTTTCCGCCTCAGGCGACATTTAAATTGGATTTTTGCATAATTTTCATCCCCAAAAAAAGCAAAAACGGAAATCGATTTATGGGCGCCATCTGGTGGCAAAAAATGGAAAACTACCAAGGGAGACAACTCAGATGTCTTAAATTCCTAATTTTTCGATTAATTCAGAGTATTATCTCACGCGAAGGTTCAAATTTCCCAAACTTTTTTCAACTGATATTAAATCTATAATGTGTGTTTTTCAAAATGATATATCATTTTCACAACCATACCTTTGCTGTTTTGAGTAAATCTTCATAATAATGTCTTCAATTTGTATAGAAAGTAATGGGACTGGTACCAAGGCAGCAACATAATTAACGAGGCACCACAAAAATATGGAAACACAAAATGCACTTTTATTAGCAAAAACTAATAATGTCTACCCATAAGCATTATTTGGTAAAGTTTCGTTAAAATTCTCCACTATGTCCTTATACGGAAAATTCTATTTTGCATGATTCTTACGTGGAGCTGTACTTAATTACTTAAGGTAATATCATATTGTTGATAAGAGTTTAGACGAGCTGGACAAATGACATTCAATACGACATAAATGACATATGGAATTCAATACGATATAAATGACATTCAATACGATATAAATGACATATGTAATTAAATACGATATAAATGACAGATGGCATTCAATACAATATAAATGACAAATGGAATTCAATATGATATAGATGACAGATGACATTCAATACAATATAAATGACAGATGGAATTCAATACGATATAAATGACAGATGGCATTCAATACGATATAAATGACAGATGGAATTCAATACGATATAAATGACAGATGGAATTCAATATGATATAAATGACAAATTGAATTCAATACAATATAAATGACAAATGGAATTCAATACGATATAAATGACAGATGGAATTCAATACGATATAAATGACAGATGGAATTCAATACGATATAAATGACAGATGGCATTCAATACGATATAAATGACAGATAACATTCAATACGATATAAATGACAGATGGCATTCAAGACGATATAAATGACAGATGGAATTCAATACAATATAAATGACAGATGGAATTCAATATGATATAAATGACAAATTGAATTCAATACGATGTAAATGTCAAATGGAATTCAATATGATATAAATGACAAATTGAATTCAATATGATATAAATGACAGATGGAATTCAATACGATATAAATGACAAATGGAATTCAATATGATATAAATGACAGATGGAATTCAATACGATATAAATGACAAATGGAATTCAATACGATATAAATGACAAATGGAATTCAATAAGATATAAATGACAGATGACATTCAATACGATATAAAGGACAAATGACATTCAATACGATATAAATGACAGATGGAATTCAATATGATATGAAAGACAGATGGAATTCAATAAAATATAAATGACAGATGGCATTCAATACAATATAAATGACAGATAGAATTTAATATGATGTAAATGACAGATGGAATTCAATAAGACATCAATGACAGGTGGAATTCAATACTACATAAATGACAGATGAAATTCAATACGATTTAAATGACAGATAGCATTCAATAAGATATAAATGATAGATTGAATCCAATACGATTTAAATGACAGATAGCATTCAATGCAATATAAATGACAGATGACATTCAATATGATATAAATGACAGATGACATTCAATACAATATAAATGACAGCGGAATTCAATATGTTATAAATGACAGATGGCATTCAATAAAATATAAATGACAGATGGCATTCAATAAAATATAAATGAAAGATGGCATTCTATACAATATAAATAACAGATGGAATTCAATAAAATATAATTGACAGATGGCATTCAATACAATATAAATGACAGATGGAATTCAATACGTTATAAATGAAGGGTATAACTTCCCCTGGTGGCAGAGTGGAAGCACTCAGAAATACTGCAAGTTCATTGAATGACTGGTGTTGCTAACATTTGTTGTTTCAGGCTGGGGTTGAATTTTTGATTTCTAAGGTAGATGATACGACTCTGGTCATTAAAGGGAAAGACAAAGCAGCTGTGGACGTGGCAGTGGAAGAGGTAGGTGTTCACCTCATTAACTGAATATTCAAGAAATAATTAATGTATGTTGTGTGTTTTATGGTACAATGATTATTATTTGACATGTATGCCCAGTATGACTTTACGTCTGTGTAAATCCCTGATATAAATGGTGACTCTGAGGGGCGGGGCCAAATAGGGGAAATAGAGGTAATTCCTTCAATTCGCTACTAGTCATAAAGTTATAAATGGATTTTGACCAAATATGGTCAGAAACATCATTGGTGGAAGGGGAACAGATTTTGCATAAATGGTGACTCTGACCCCCAAGGGGCCAGAGAGGTGGGGCCCAATAGGGGAAATAGAAGTAATTCCTTTGAATTGCTACTTGTCATCAGGTTTTGGTTGGGTTTTGACCAAATTTGGTCAGAAACATCCTAAACAGAAGGCCCATTTAGAAATCAAAATGACCATATTAGGAAGACTGGTTTACAATTACGCCCTCTGGTGAGTGAAAAACCCATCCAATATGGCTGATGTATAAACATTCGCTTCTAACCACAGACTTTGAAATGTACAAAAGCAGCAATAGTGATTGTTGAAACCTCACATCTGATTAAAACCCTTTGGTTGCTACTTGCGACTAAAGAATGGCCCTCACTGTTGATCGCGACAAAAGTGTAATTTTCAATCAGTTGTCAGGAAGTAAAATCTCCCGTCTGTGGCTATTTATATTTGTGTCTAGAAATGGAAGTAGAATACTTCTGATTGGTTCTGATGTCATTACTTTCAATATTCTCGGGAGTTTACGATAATACAAACGAAAAAAATGCACAAGAGTGTGTAGGTTCTGGATAATTTCAGAGTAAGGACACAACTGTGAACAACAAAAAATATTGTTACTAAAACATCAAAAATCAGGTGACTATTAAGGCCCATGGGCTTCTTGTCAAAGTGTTACTGATATCGAATTAAATTGAAACTTTAACTAGTTACTAATATCATCATACTAAAATTTGGAGGAAATTTATTTGCAGGTTCTGCTGTTTTGGGGCAAAAACATGGGAATTTGGAGAATTAACATTAGCATCCACTATTTATAGTGTTATTGATATATGTGATTAAATTGAAACTTGGTCAAGTTACTGATATTATCTTGCTGAATGTATTTTGTCATCCTAAATTTTCTGTTTGGACTAAAACGTTATTGACAAGTGGGAAAGGTGAGAAATATAATTACGCATAATTATTGTTTTTAAATTGTTTACTTTGATCCAATCGTCGTCCGTCATGCGTCTGTAAACAACTTACATTTTTAATCTCTTCTCAAAACCCCCTAAACAAATTTGAATTAAATTTGACAGGAACCTTCCCTGGCTAAAGAA
This sequence comes from Mimachlamys varia, assembly GCA_947623455.1. Classification (NCBI taxonomy): domain Eukaryota; kingdom Metazoa; phylum Mollusca; class Bivalvia; order Pectinida; family Pectinidae; genus Mimachlamys; species Mimachlamys varia. The sequence goes on from OX392545.1 coordinate 34,563,631, forward strand.
GCACCAAAATTGAGAATTATATGGTCGTAACCCCCTAGGAGCCTGAGGGAGGGGCCAAAAGGTGTCAAAATAGTAAAAATTTCGAAAATCTTCTTCTCCAGACCCAGATATGCTGGAATCAAATACTTCTCATAAATGAAAAGGTCTTAAGGTGCTTTATCGAAATTGTGAATTTCATGCCCCCCGGATTCACATTTTCCCCTGGGGAGGGCGTGAAGTTTACTATAGTTTATATAGGAAAATGACACATTTGGATATATTTTGTTCATTTTCAGTTGGAAATAATTGAAACTTGGTTGGAATAATTACCAGGACATGACGGTTCAATATTTGGCAAATTTTGACTCTGGCCTCTCCCTAAGGCAGTGGGGAGGGATCAAAAGGGTCAAATTAGCTAAAACTTCAACAATCTTCTTCTTTAAAGACCCAGATATGCAGTTATTGGTACTACTAGTACATCAAAACTCAGGTGACTGTTAAGGCCCGTGGGTCTCTTGTTTATTTGAAATATTTTGTATCAACATGTACCGGGAAAAGATAGATAAGGAAATTATCAACAAATAACTGCTTGAACTCTGTACAATCAACAGTTGTTAAGCTAAATATTATGGCTGTTTGAAATCTTTTAACTTATGTCATTTTATTTTTTTTTTATTCATGTCATGATGGTCATATTGGATTTTTGACCTTCTTCAAAAACGGCTTCAACCCTTTATCAACTTTGCAAGCCAAAGGTGTACAAAACGTATCCAATAAAATTGAGAGTAGCGTACTTGTATTGTACATTTTTGGCTTGGAAAGTTGATCTTTATAGATGTAAAGCATTTAAAAGACCTTGAATTTTATTTTTAGAGGCCTTGAAAAGCCTTGAATTTGAGGCACAGAAATCTGTATGAACCTTGCTTATGTACTTTTATTATCTATCTATAGATTATAAACATATCCTTGATAGATTTAAAGATTATGAGTTCACAAAGTTTGGAATAATAAGAAGAAGAAAAAGAAAAATGGTTGGTTAAAAGCCTTATAAATGTTAACCAAAATTTGCTAGTCGTAAATATACATTTCCAGTAAGAACTTTCTCTTATTTGCAGGTCACAAAAGAAATAGAAGCCATACAAACAAAATTTATGTAAGTACTGAAGTGAAGTATCCCTGAACAAATCTCTGTTTGTGCAGTAATGTTGGATCCTGCAAACCTGCCCTCATCCCTCATGGATCAGTACAAAGTAACGACACGTAATTGTTGGTAACAGACATGGTTTATTGATGATCGTAAATCACCCTGACATCACAAGTACATGTTCATGGTGTACAACATCGTCAAGCTGACTGTACTTCATACTCATTGTCTCCTAGGTTATAACTCCCTCCTGTATCCTGACATGCCCTGGCTGGCCTGTGGGGCTCTCAATTCAAAGACTGTTAATGACCTACTCCATGGCCATCTACAGCATAGTCTGACACTAAGCGTCCTAACTAACCTGTTTATATATGTTTGGAAACTTACATGCATGTCTCCGACCCCGTGGTTTTCAGTGCGGAAATGAAAGTGCACAATTTTTCTCACACTGAATTCACTGCATTGTAGTGTATACACTGAATTCACTGCATTGTAGTGTAAACGTAGGGTTATGTTTCCTGAGGCCATGTGAATCGTATATCAATTAATTAATCAAGTTCGGTTTGGTTTGGTTTATTTAGTTTTACGTCCTATTAACAGCCAGGGTCATTTAAGGAAGTGCCATGTTTTGAAGGTGGAGGAAAGCGGGAGTACCCGGAGAAAAACCACCGACCTACGTTCAGTACCTGGCAACTGCCCTACAAAGAATTCGAACTCGCAACCCAGAGGTTGAGGGCTAGTGGTAGAATGTCAGATCACCTTAACCACTCGGCCACCGCAGCTCCAGTTAATCAAGAAACATGTCCACATTTACAAACCAAACTGACACCTAAACAACAAGGCACACTCACCATTAATTATCGTATTATACCCATAATCTCTTTATTAATCATAAGTGCCATACAAACTCCTGTAAACACATGAACCGGCGAACCAGTCTCATATTGTAATTTCACTCATCGTTCTCATAACACACACATCATAATTGTTGACAATGATTCTTGACTTCTACATTTATATTCACTTTCATAAAATTTATAGAAGTATTTACGACCGAACTTAAACTCTTCGTTGAGGACGATGTTTACCGTAACAAATTACGTCTAAATATCAAAAGAATTCAATAATGTATGATAGAAATTTTGAGGTAAGCAATATTTTCATGTAGGATTTAGACATGTGCAAATAATCCTGACATGTGTTCAAATTTTACTATCAGATATACAGGTAATTGAATACGGCACTGACAGGTGGCCGGCATTCGCTCAGTTCTCAATGGATCTTCTTTAAATTTTATGGAAATAGAGTACAGTACAACATGAAGATGTGTCCCCTGAAATAACTTTGAATTTTAGACCATTTACCGAGTTATCCCCCTTTTTATATAAAAAATGAACACAATTTTGTCTTGCTATGCATTCACCCGTTTTCAACGGATCTTTTTGAAATTTTGTTGGAATAGCCTATACAATATGGAGATGTGCCCATGAAGTGACTTAATATTTTCAACCCTTTTCAGAGAATTATATAAAAAAATGAACAAAAAGTTGTCCAGCTTTGCATTTGCTCAGTTTATAATGGATATTTTAATACACACTTCAAAAGGTAGATATGCTCCCTGATATTACGTTGTATTTTGGACCCTTTACAAACAGTTATTCCCCTTTAAATGAACACAGTTTCATCTTGCCATGCAGTTTCTCAGTTTTTGATATTTTTTTTAGCAAAGGCTAAGTTCAATATGGTGTTATTCCCCTGAAGTAATTTTGCATTTTGACCCATTTTGAAAGAGTTATGCAACTTTTATTTATTTTTCATCGCATGGGGGTAGCGGGGGGTATTAGTCAGCCATCTTGGCAACAGTTTTAGTTTTGTATAAGTCTAATTTTCAAACTGATCTGAAAAACAATATGGCGGTCATTATAAACAGGTAATACAAAGATATATTAAATATCTTCCAAGAAATTTCTTCGTTTAGTTGTATTGTTTTGAAATTTTTTCTAATGTGTCACCAGTTGCTCAGTTTAATAATTAACACTGACCATCTGTGTTTCCATCCATGTCTTTATTCTTACAAAGACCGAAAATAAGACACATATATAACAATATGTGCAAGAATTTTTCTAAAATTTGTGACTGTGTATAACAAACTTTGCCTAAGATGAAATTATGCCCAGAGATTTGTTATAAACATGTTTCAATGCAATGTTTGAACTGATCATGAAATGTTACGGGAAATTTGTTTTTGTTTTTTAGCGATGTTGTGGATACAGATGTGGATTCTAACCTAACAAAATTGTTTCACCTTGATCGCAGATGTGACCAAATCTTTAGCCGTTTAATCGGCAAAAAAGGAGAAAATATAAATCGTCTTCGAAAAAAGGTAATGATTAATTATTGATAAGGTAAAAACCAGATGAGTTACAAGTCAGAATTAGACCATTGGTAGCAGTATAGATAAAGGGAAAGTGACTTTAGTTTCATTAGGAAACTGACACTTTTAGGAAATAGTTGGGCCCCATACCAAAGGTATGTGTTGGTTAAGTTGTTCATCTCACAAAAATACTTTTTTTTTTCTTTTGAAAAGTTTCATTTGCTTTTTCAACATAAGGAATCACACAAAACACAATTTACATATCATTTATATATATGTGATTGTTACCATAGTGCAAGGATGAGCTTTGAATTTGTTAAAAACTGACCGTTTTCAAGTATGTCAAGTGGTGCGATATTGACTATGTAGAGTTAAAACAGTCTATATACATGTATAACCGACCTGAAACCTGTACTATGACATCAGCTCGTTCGGTCACGACGATGGTATATCTTTTTTTTACACAAAACACAATTTACATATCACATTACAGAGACAACTTTCACTCACAGTTCCTCTCAACTCAAACTTATTGTTTAAAGTTGCAGGTATTTTTAACTATATACCTTTTGATAATTAATATAGATTATCATTTATTACAAGGTAGATACATTTTAATCATTTGTTATTGATTTGACTAATAATCGCCATCTTTTAGCGAATGCTTCTGCTTTCCCGTTACATAAAGAAGTAAATTTTTCTGAGTTATAATCATTCTTAATATCTTTCCTGCCAATTTCTTTGTATAGCATTTCACCTTTCACTCGCTGTTTGTAAATGTAATGTTTCACAATCAACATAATTAGGTTTTGAACTTGATATTGCTTACCACATTTACAAATAATAATCTCTGCTTTGGTGAAGTTAATAAACACTCCAGTTTATGAAAATATCCAGTTTTCAAGATGGTTCCATAACCATTGTAGATGTGAGTAATCATGTTAAAAAAAAATTGGTTACCATGGTAACCAGGGACTATACATTGTTTTTTGAGAGAAAATTTTGTCATACAACTTCTAATAAACCTGTGAACTGATTCAAGTCAAACTACAGGTCCCTAACATTCCTGTGTAGTTTGACTTGAATCAGTTCACAGGTTTATTAGAAGTTGTCTGACAAAATTTTCTCTCATAAAAATAGAACTAAGAAGTCTGTACAAGTGAGAAGTCCTGGAATTGAATACCAGGGAACCAAGTCTTGTACAAATGTGCCCTGAAATACTGTAAGTTCAATGTCAGACTGCTGTTCAAAAACCTTGCTGTTTCAGGCGTTGGTCGACTTCATGTTGATGAAACAAGACGATACCACTATTGTCCTGAAAGTGAAAGATCCAGCAGGCCTAGACAAGGCAGTAGAATTGGTATGTATTGACAGGGCGGTATAATTGGTATGTATTGACAGGGCGGTATAATTGGTATGTATTGACAGGGCGGTATAATTGGTATGTATTGACAGGTGGTAGAATTTGTATGTATTGACAGGGCGGTACAATTGGTATGTCTTGACAGGCGGTATAATTGGTATGTATTGACAGGGCAGTACAATTGGGTTTGTATTGACAGGGCGGTATAATTGGTATGTATTGACAGGGCAGTACAATTGGTATGTATTGACAGGGCAGTATAATTGGTATGTATTGACAGGTGGTATAATTGGTATGTATTGACAGGGCGGTAGAATTGGTATGCATTGACAGGTGGTATAATTGGTATGTATTGACAGGGCGGTATAATTGGTATGCATTGACAGGGCGGTATAATTGGTATGTATTGACAGGGCGGTATAATTGGTATGTATTGACAGGGCGGTATAATTGGTATGTCTTGACAGGCGGTAGAATTGGTATGTATTGACAGGTGGTATAATTGGTATGTATTGACAGGGCGGTATAATTGGTATGTATTGACAGGGCAGTACAATTGGTATGTATTGACAGGGCGGTATAATTGGTATGTATTGACAGGTGGTATAATTGGTATGTATTGACAGGGCGGTAGAATTGGTATGCATTGACAGGTGGTATAATTGGTATGTATTGACAGGGCGGTATAATTGGTATGTATTGACAGGGCAGTAGAATTGGTATGTATTGACAGGGCGGTATAATTGGTATGTATTGACAGGGCAGTAGAATTTGTATGTATTGACAGGGTGGTATAATTGGTATGTATTGACAGGTGGTATAATTGGTATGTATTGACAGGGCGGTATAATTGGTATGTATTGACAGGGCAGTAGAATTTGTATGTATCGACAGGGTAGTAGAATTGGTATGTATTGACAGGGCAGTAGAATTGGTATGTATTGACTGGGCGGTGTAATTGGTATGTTTTGACAGGGCAGTAGAATTTGTATGTATTGACAGGGCAGTAGAATTGGTATGTATTGACAGGGCGGTATAATTGGTATGTATTGACAGGGCAGTACAATTGGGTTTGTATTGACAGGGCAGTATAATTTGTATGTATTGACAGGGCAGTATAATATGTATGTATTGACAGGGCAATAGAATTGGTATGTATTGACAGGGTGGTATAATTGGTATGTATTGACAGGGCGGTACAATTGGTATGTCTTGACAGGGTGGTATAATTGGTATGTATTGACAGGGTGGTATAATTGGTATATATTGACAGGGCAGTAGAATTGGTTTGTATTGACAGGGTGGTATAATTGGTATGTATTGACAGGGTGGTATAATTGGTATGTATTGACAGGGTGGTATAATTGGTATGTATTGACAAGGCAGTATAATTGGTATGTATTGACAGGGTGGTATAATTGGTATGTATTGACAAGGCAGTATAATTGGTATGTATTGACAGGGTGGTATAATTGGTATGTATTGACAGGGCTGTATAATTGGTATGTATTGACAGGGCAGTATAATTGGTATGTATTGACAGGGCAGTAGAATTGGTATGTATTGACAGGGCGGTATAATTGGTATGTATTGACAGGGCAGTAGAATTGGTATGTATTGACAGGGCAGTAGAATTGGTATTCATTGACAGGGCGGTATAATTGGTATGTTTTGACAGGGCAGTATAATTGGTACGTATTGACAGGGCTGTACAATTGGTGTGTATTGACAAGGCAGTAGAATTTGTATGTATTGACAGGGCTGTACAATTGGGTTTGTATTGACAGGGCTGTAGAATTGGTATGTATTGACATGGCAGTAGAATTGGGTTTGTATTGACAGGGCGGTATAATTGGTATGTATTGACAGGGCAGTACAATTGGTATGTATTGACAGGGCAGTATAATTGGTATGTATTGACAGGTGGTATAATTGGTATGTATTGACAGGGCGGTAGAATTGGTATGCATTGACAGGTGGTATAATTGGTATGTATTGACAGGGCGGTATAATTGGTATGCATTGACAGGGCGGTATAATTGGTATGTATTGACAGGGCGGTATAATTGGTATGTATTGACAGGGCGGTATAATTGGTATGTCTTGACAGGCGGTAGAATTGGTATGTATTGACAGGTGGTATAATTGGTATGTATTGACAGGGCGGTATAATTGGTATGTATTGACAGGGCAGTACAATTGGTATGTATTGACAGGGCGGTATAATTGGTATGTCTTGACAGGCGGTAGAATTGGTATGTATTGACAGGTGGTATAATTGGTATGTATTGACAGGGCGGTATAATTGGTATGTATTGACAGGGCAGTACAATTGGTATGTATTGACAGGGCGGTATAATTGGTATGTATTGACAGGTGGTATAATTGGTATGTATTGACAGGGCGGTAGAATTGGTATGCATTGACAGGTGGTATAATTGGTATGTATTGACAGGGCGGTATAATTGGTATGTATTGACAGGGCAGTAGAATTGGTATGTATTGACAGGGCGGTATAATTGGTATGTATTGACAGGGCAGTAGAATTTGTATGTATTGACAGGGTGGTATAATTGGTATGTATTGACAGGTGGTATAATTGGTATGTATTGACAGGGCAGTAGAATTTGTATGTATCGACAGGGTAGTAGAATTGGTATGTATTGACAGGGCAGTAGAATTGGTATGTATTGACTGGGCGGTGTAATTGGTATGTATTGACAGGGCAGTATAATTGGTATGTATTGACAGGGCAGTAGAATTTGTATGTATCGACAGGGTAGTAGAATTGGTATGTATTGACAGGGCAGTAGAATTGGTATGTATTGACTGGGCGGTGTAATTGGTATGTTTTGACAGGGCAGTAGAATTTGTATGTATTGACAGGGCAGTAGAATTGGTATGTATTGACAGGGCGGTATAATTGGTATGTATTGACAGGGCAGTACAATTGGGTTTGTATTGACAGGGCAGTATAATTTGTATGTATTGACAGGGCAGTATAATATGTATGTATTGACAGGGCAATAGAATTGGTATGTATTGACAGGGTGGTATAATTGGTATGTATTGACAGGGCGGTACAATTGGTATGTCTTGACAGGGTGGTATAATTGGTATGTATTGACAGGGTGGTATAATTGGTATATATTGACAGGGCAGTAGAATTGGTTTGTATTGACAGGGTGGTATAATTGGTATGTATTGACAGGGTGGTATAATTGGTATGTATTGACAGGGTGGTATAATTGGTATGTATTGACAAGGCAGTATAATTGGTATGTATTGACAGGGTGGTATAATTGGTATGTATTGACAAGGCAGTATAATTGGTATGTATTGACAGGGTGGTATAATTGGTATGTATTGACAGGGCTGTATAATTGGTATGTATTGACAGGGCAGTATAATTGGTATGTATTGACAGGGCAGTAGAATTGGTATGTATTGACAGGGCGGTAGAATTGGTATGTATTGACAGGGCAGTAGAATTGGTATGTATTGACAGGGTAGTAAAATTGGTATGTATTGACAGGGCGGTATAATTGGTATGTTTTGACAGGGCAGTATAATTGGTATGTATTGACAGGGCTGTACAATTGGTGTGTATTGACAAGGCAGTAGAATTTGTATGTATTGACAGGGCTGTACAATTGGGTTTGTATTGACAGGGCTGTAGAATTGGTATGTATTGACATGGCAGTAGAATTGGTATGTATTGACAGGGCAGTAGAATTGGTATGTATTGACAGGGCATAAGAATTGGTATGTATTGACAGGGTGGTATAATTGGTATGTATTGACAGGGCAGTATAATTTGTATGTATTGACAGGGTGGTATAATTGGTATGTATTGACAGGGCAGTATAATTTGTATGTATTGACAGGGTGGTATAATTGGTATGTATTGACAGGGTGGTATAATTGGTATGTATTGATAGGGCAGTAGAATTGGTATGTATTGACAGGGTGGTATAATTGGTATGTATTGACAGGGCAGTATAATTTGTATGTATTGACAGGGTGGTATAATTTGTATGTATTGACAGAGCAGTATAATTTGTATGTATTGACAGGGTGGTATAATTGGTATGTATTGACAGGGTGGTATAATTGGTATGTATTGACAGGGCTGTACAATTTGTATGTATTGACAGGGCAGTAAAATTGGTATGTATTGACAATGCGGTAGAATTGGTATGTATTGACAGGGCAGTATAATTGGTATGTCTTGACAGGGCGGTACAATAAGTATGTATTGACAGGGTGGTATAATTGGTATGTATTGACAGGGCTGTATAATTGGTATGTATTGACAGGGCTGTAGAATTGGTAGGTATTAACAGGGCAGTAGAATTGGTATGTATTGAAAGGGCGGTATAATTGGTATGTATTGACAGGGCGTTATATTTGGTTTTTATTGACAAGGCGGTAGAATTGGTATGTATTGACAGGGTGGTATAATTGGTATGTATTGACAGGGCAGTAGAATTGGTATGTATTGACAGGGCAGTAGAATTGGTATGTATTGACAGGGCTGTAGAATTGGTAGGTATTGACAGGGCGGTAGAATTGGTATGTATTGACAGGGCAGTAGAATTGGTATGTATTGACAGGGTAGTAAAATTGGTATGTATTGACAGGGCGGTATAATTGGTATGTTTTGACAGGGCAGTATAATTGGTATGTATTGACAGGGCTGTACAATTGGTGTGTATTGACAAGGCAGTAGAATTTGTATGTATTGACAGGGCTGTACAATTGGGTTTGTATTGACAGGGCTGTAGAATTGGTATGTATTGACATGGCAGTAGAATTGGTATGTATTGACAGGGCAGTAGAATTGGTATGTATTGACAGGGCATAAGAATTGGTATGTATTGACAGGGTGGTATAATTGGTATGTATTGACAGGGCAGTATAATTTGTATGTATTGACAGGGTGGTATAATTGGTATGTATTGACAGGGCAGTATAATTTGTATGTATTGACAGGGTGGTATAATTGGTATGTATTGACAGGGTGGTATAATTGGTATGTATTGATAGGGCAGTAGAATTGGTATGTATTGACAGGGTGGTATAATTGGTATGTATTGACAGGGCAGTATAATTTGTATGTATTGACAGGGTGGTATAATTTGTATGTATTGACAGAGCAGTATAATTTGTATGTATTGACAGGGTGGTATAATTGGTATGTATTGACAGGGTGGTATAATTGGTATGTATTGACAGGGCTGTACAATTTGTATGTATTGACAGGGCAGTAAAATTGGTATGTATTGACAATGCGGTAGAATTGGTATGTATTGACAGGGCAGTATAATTGGTATGTCTTGACAGGGCGGTACAATAAGTATGTATTGACAGGGTGGTATAATTGGTATGTATTGACAGGGCTGTATAATTGGTATGTATTGACAGGGCTGTAGAATTGGTAGGTATTAACAGGGCAGTAGAATTGGTATGTATTGAAAGGGCGGTATAATTGGTATGTATTGACAGGGCGTTATATTTGGTTTTTATTGACAAGGCGGTAGAATTGGTATGTATTGACAGGGTGGTATAATTGGTATGTATTGACAGGGCAGTAGAATTGGTATGTATTGACAGGGCAGTAGAATTGGTATGTATTGACAGGGCTGTAGAATTGGTAGGTATTCACAGGGCGGTATAATTGGTATGTATTGACTGGGCGGTATAATTGGTATGTATGGACTTGGTGGTAGAATTGGTATGTATTGACAGGGTGGTATAATTGGTATGTATTGACTGGGCGGTATAATTAGTATGTATGGACAGGGTGGTAAAATTGGTATGTATTGACAGGGCGATATAATTGGTATGTATTGACAGGGAGGTATAATTGGTATGTATTGACAGGCAGTAGAATTGGTATGTTTTGACATGGCAGTAGAATTGGTATGTATTGACAGGCAGTAGAATTGGTATGTATTGACAGGGCAGTAGAATTGGTATGTATTGACAGGGCGATATAATTGGTATGTATTGACATGGCAGTAGAATTGGTATGTATTGACAGGGCGGTAGAATTGGTATGTATTGACAGGGTGGTATAATTGGTATGTATTGACAGGTCAGTATAATTGGTATGTATTGACAGACAGTAGAATTGGTATGTTTTGACAGGCAGTAGAATTGGTATGTTTTGACAAGGTGGTAGAATTGGTTTGTAGTGACAGTGCGGTAGAATTGGTATGTATTGACAGGGCAGTAGAATTGGTATGTATTGACAGGGCAGTAGAATTGGTATGTATTGACAGGGTGGTATAATTGGTATGTATTGACAGGGTGGTATAATTGGTATGTATTGACAAGGCAGTATAATTTGTATGTATTGACAGGGTGGTATAATTTGTATGTATTGACAGAGCAGTATAATTTGTATGTATTGACAGGGTGGTATAATTGGTATGTATTGACAGGGTGGTATAATTGGTATGTATTGACAGGGCTGTACAATTTGTATGTATTGACAGGGCAGTAAAATTGGTATGTATTGACAATGCGGTAGAATTGGTATGTATTGACAGGGCAGTATAATTGGTATGTCTTGACAGGGCGGTACAATAAGTATGTATTGACAGGGTGGTATAATTGGTATGTATTGACAGGGCTGTATAATTGGTATGTATTGACAGGGCTGTAGAATTGGTAGGTATTAACAGGGCAGTAGAATTGGTATGTATTGAAAGGGCGGTATAATTGGTATGTATTGACAGGGCGTTATAATTGGTTTTTATTGACAAGGCGGTAGAATTGGTATGTATTGACAGGGTGGTATAATTGGTATGTATTGACAGAGCAGTAGAATTGGTATGTATTGACAGGGCAGTAGAATTGGTATGTATTGACAGGGCTGTAGAATTGGTATGTATTCACAGGGCGGTATAATTGGTATGTATTGACTGGGCGGTATAATTGGTATGTATGGACTTGGTGGTAGAATTGGTATGTATTGACAGGGTGGTATAATTGGTATGTATTGACTGGGCGGTATAATTGGTATGTATGGACAGGGTGGTAAAATTGGTATGTATTGACAGGGCGATATAATTGGTATGTATTGACAGGGAGGTATAATTGGTATGTATTGACAGGCAGTAGAATTGGTATGTTTTGACATGGCAGTAGAATTGGTATGTATTGACAGGCAGTAGAATTGGTATGTATTGACAGGGCAGTAGAATTGGTATGTATTGACAGGGCGATATAATTGGTATGTATTGACATGGCAGTAGAATTGGTATGTATTGACAGGGCGGTAGAATTGGTATGTATTGACAGGGTGGTATAATTGGTATGTATTGACAGGTCAGTATAATTGGTATGTATTGACAGACAGTAGAATTGGTATGTTTTGACAGGCAGTAGAATTGGTATGTTTTGACAAGGTGGTAGAATTGGTTTGTAGTGACAGTGCGGTAGAATTGGTATGTATTGACAGGGCAGTAGAATTGGTATGTATTGACAGGGCAGTAGAATTGGTATGTATTGACAGGGTGGTATAATTGGTATGTATTGACAGGGTGGTATAATTGGTATGTATTGACAAGGCAGTATAATTTGTATGTATTGACAGGGTGGTATAATTGGTATGTATTGACAGGGCAGTATAATTTGTATGTATTGACAGGGTGGTATAATTGGTATGTATTGACAGGGTGGTATAATTGGTATGTATTGATAGGGCAGTAGAATTGGTATGTATTGACAGGGTGGTATAATTGGTATGTATTGACAGGGCAGTATAATTTGTATGTATTGACAGGGTGGTATAATTTGTATGTATTGACAGAGCAGTATAATTTGTATGTATTGACAGGGTGGTATAATTGGTATGTATTGACAGGGTGGTATAATTGGTATGTATTGACAGGGCTGTACAATTTGTATGTATTGACAGGGCAGTAAAATTGGTATGTATTGACAATGCGGTAGAATTGGTATGTATTGACAGGGCAGTATAATTGGTATGTCTTGACAGGGCGGTACAATAAGTATGTATTGACAGGGTGGTATAATTGGTATGTATTGACAGGGCTGTATAATTGGTATGTATTGACAGGGCTGTAGAATTGGTAGGTATTAACAGGGCAGTAGAATTGGTATGTATTGAAAGGGCGGTATAATTGGTATGTATTGACAGGGCGTTATATTTGGTTTTTATTGACAAGGCGGTAGAATTGGTATGTATTGACAGGGTGGTATAATTGGTATGTATTGACAGGGCAGTAGAATTGGTATGTATTGACAGGGCAGTAGAATTGGTATGTATTGACAGGGCTGTAGAATTGGTAGGTATTCACAGGGCGGTATAATTGGTATGTATTGACTGGGCGGTATAATTGGTATGTATGGACTTGGTGGTAGAATTGGTATGTATTGACAGGGTGGTATAATTGGTATGTATTGACTGGGCGGTATAATTAGTATGTATGGACAGGGTGGTAAAATTGGTATGTATTGACAGGGCGATATAATTGGTATGTATTGACAGGGAGGTATAATTGGTATGTATTGACAGGCAGTAGAATTGGTATGTTTTGACATGGCAGTAGAATTGGTATGTATTGACAGGCAGTAGAATTGGTATGTATTGACAGGGCAGTAGAATTGGTATGTATTGACAGGGCGATATAATTGGTATGTATTGACATGGCAGTAGAATTGGTATGTATTGACAGGGCGGTAGAATTGGTATGTATTGACAGGGTGGTATAATTGGTATGTATTGACAGGTCAGTATAATTGGTATGTATTGACAGACAGTAGAATTGGTATGTTTTGACAGGCAGTAGAATTGGTATGTTTTGACAAGGTGGTAGAATTGGTTTGTAGTGACAGCGCGGTAGAATTGGTATGTATTGACAGGGCAGTAGAATTGGTATGTATTGACAGGGCAGTAGAATTGGTATGTATTGACAGGGTGGTATAATTGGTATGTATTGACAGGGTGGTATAATTGGTATGTATTGACAAGGCAGTATAATTTGTATGTATTGACAGGGTGGTATAATTTGTATGTATTGACAGAGCAGTATAATTTGTATGTATTGACAGGGTGGTATAATTGGTATGTATTGACAGGGTGGTATAATTGGTATGTATTGACAGGGCTGTACAATTTGTATGTATTGACAGGGCAGTAAAATTGGTATGTATTGACAATGCGGTAGAATTGGTATGTATTGACAGGGCAGTATAATTGGTATGTCTTGACAGGGCGGTACAATAAGTATGTATTGACAGGGTGGTATAATTGGTATGTATTGACAGGGCTGTATAATTGGTATGTATTGACAGGGCTGTAGAATTGGTAGGTATTAACAGGGCAGTAGAATTGGTATGTATTGAAAGGGCGGTATAATTGGTATGTATTGACAGGGCGTTATAATTGGTTTTTATTGACAAGGCGGTAGAATTGGTATGTATTGACAGGGTGGTATAATTGGTATGTATTGACAGAGCAGTAGAATTGGTATGTATTGACAGGGCAGTAGAATTGGTATGTATTGACAGGGCTGTAGAATTGGTATGTATTCACAGGGCGGTATAATTGGTATGTATTGACTGGGCGGTATAATTGGTATGTATGGACTTGGTGGTAGAATTGGTATGTATTGACAGGGTGGTATAATTGGTATGTATTGACTGGGCGGTATAATTGGTATGTATGGACAGGGTGGTAAAATTGGTATGTATTGACAGGGCGATATAATTGGTATGTATTGACAGGGAGGTATAATTGGTATGTATTGACAGGCAGTAGAATTGGTATGTTTTGACATGGCAGTAGAATTGGTATGTATTGACAGGCAGTAGAATTGGTATGTATTGACAGGGCAGTAGAATTGGTATGTATTGACAGGGCGATATAATTGGTATGTATTGACATGGCAGTAGAATTGGTATGTATTGACAGGGCGGTAGAATTGGTATGTATTGACAGGGTGGTATAATTGGTATGTATTGACAGGTCAGTATAATTGGTATGTATTGACAGACAGTAGAATTGGTATGTTTTGACAGGCAGTAGAATTGGTATGTTTTGACAAGGTGGTAGAATTGGTTTGTAGTGACAGTGCGGTAGAATTGGTATGTATTGACAGGGCAGTAGAATTGGTATGTATTGACAGGGCAGTAGAATTGGTATGTATTGACAGGGTGGTATAATTGGTATGTATTGACAGGGTGGTATAATTGGTATGTATTGACAAGGCAGTATAATTTGTATGTATTGAAAGGGTGGTATAATTGGTATGTATTGACAGGGCAGTATAATTTGTATGTATTGACAGGGTGGTATAATTGGTATGTATTGACAGGGTGGTATAATTGGTATGTATTGATAGGGCAGTAGAATTGGTATGTATTGACAGGGTGGTATAATTGGTATGTATTGACAGGGCAGTATAATTTGTATGTATTGACAGGGTGGTATAATTTGTATGTATTGACAGAGCAGTATAATTTGTATGTATTGACAGGGTGGTATAATTGGTATGTATTGACAGGGTGGTATAATTGGTATGTATTGACAGGGCTGTACAATTTGTATGTATTGACAGGGCAGTAAAATTGGTATGTATTGACAATGCGGTAGAATTGGTATGTATTGACAGGGCAGTATAATTGGTATGTCTTGACAGGGCGGTACAATAAGTATGTATTGACAGGGTGGTATAATTGGTATGTATTGACAGGGCTGTATAATTGGTATGTATTGACAGGGCTGTAGAATTGGTAGGTATTAACAGGGCAGTAGAATTGGTATGTATTGAAAGGGCGGTATAATTGGTATGTATTGACAGGGCGTTATAATTGGTTTGTATTGACAAGGCGGTATAATTGGTATGTATTGACAGGGTGGTATAATTGGTATGTATTGACAGGGCAGTAGAATTGGTATGTATTGACAGGGCAGTAGAATTGTATGTATTGACAGGGCTGTAGAATTGGTAGGTATTCACAGGGCGGTATAATTGGTATGTATTGACTGGGCGGTATAATTGGTATGTATGGACTTGGTGGTAGAATTGGTATGTATTGACAGGGTGGTATAATTGGTATGTATTGACTGGGCGGTATAATTGGTATGTATGGACAGGGTGGTAAAATTGGTATGTATTGACAGGGCGATATAATTGGTATGTATTGACAGGGAGGTATAATTGGTATGTATTGACAGGCAGTAGAATTGGTATGTTTTGACATGGCAGTAGAATTGGTATGTATTGACAGGCAGTAGAATTGGTATGTATTGACAGGGCAGTAGAATTGGTATGTATTGACAGGGCGATATAATTGGTATGTATTGACAGGCAGTTGAATTGGTATGTATTAAAAGGGCAGTAAAATTGTTTTGTATTGACAGGGCAGTATAATTGGTTTGTATTGACAAGGCGGTATAATTGGTTTGTATTGACAGGGCGATATAATTGGTATGTATTGACATGGCAGTAGAATTGGTATGTATTGACAGGCAGTAGAATTGGTATGTATTGACAGGGCTGTAGAATTGGTATGTATTGACAGGGCAGTAGAATTGGTATGTATTGACAGTGCGGTATAATTGGTATGTATTGACAGGCAGTTGAATTGGTATGTATTAAAAGGGCAGTAAAATTGTTTTGTATTGACAGGGCAGTATAATTGGTTTGTATTGACAAGGCGGTATAATTGGTTTGTATTGACAGGGCGATATAATTGGTATGTATTGACATGGCAGTAGAATTGGTATGTATTGACAGGGCGGTAGAATTGGTATGTATTGACAGGGTGGTATAATTGGTATGTATTGACAGGTCAGTATAATTGGTATGTATTGACAGACAGTAGAATTGGTATGTTTTGACAGGCAGTAGAATTGGTATGTTTTGACAAGGTGGTAGAATTGGTTTGTAGTGACAGTGCGGTAGAATTGGTATGTATTGACAGGGCAGTAGAATTGGTATGTATTGACAGGGCAGTAGAATTGGTATGTATTGACAGGGTGGTATAATTGGTATGTATTGACAGGGTGGTATAATTGGTATGTATTGACAAGGCGGTATAATTGGTATGTATTGGCAGTACTTTACCCATTCATCTCTGAATCTTAATTAACTACTAGAAATGAAAAATAAATGTTTACCAATGTTTGCTAGTCAATATACATTTCTAGTAAGATCCTTCTCTTTATCTACAGATCACAAAGGAAATAGAAGCAATAAAACAAACACGAATGGGGTAAGTACTGGAATGAGATCCCTTGTCAGTTACTGCCAAACACCTCTTGGAGAAAACACAGCTGTGGGGAGACCAATTTTAATGTTCACTATGTAGTGATATTGTGAAGAGAACTGCTGTGTATAGGTACTGGGGTGTTATTGAACCTCTCTGTGACAGCTCTAGGTTCTTGAGTGTTATTGAACATCTCTGTGACAGCTCTAGGTACTGGGGTGTTATTGAACCTCTCTGGGACAGCTCTAGGTACTGGGGTGTTATTGAACCTCTCTGGGACAGCTCTAGGTTCTGGTGTGTTATTGAACCTCTCTGGGACAGCTCTAGGTTCTGGTGTGTTATTGAACCTCTCTGTGACAGTTCTAGGGTCTGGGGTGTTATTGAACCTCTCTGGGACAGCTCTAGGGTCTGGTGTGTTATTGAACCTCTCTGGGACAGCTCTAGGTTCTAGGGTGTTATTGAACCTCTCTGGGACAGCTCTAGGTTCTGGGATGTTATTGAACCTCTCTGGGACAGCTTTAGGTTCTGGGGTGTTATTGAACCTTTCTGTGACGGCTCTAGGGTCTGGAGTGTTATTGAACCTCTGTGGTACAGCTGTAGGTTCTGGGGTGTTATTGAACCTCTCTGGGACAGCTCTAGGTACTGGGGTGTTATTGAACCTCTCTGGGACAGCTCTAAGTAAGAATTGACGTGTTATACAATACGAAGGGATTCAAATCTTCCTGCTATTATCTTAATTTGACTGTTGCCATAACAAGTTGCCCGTATTTAGACTTCATGATAATTTCAGTACTCCTGCAGCATCTTTACATATTGAGTTTATGTTTCTACCACAGGGCCCTCACAAATAGTTCCCAGATCAATGTTATCTAGATGTTATTTTGATTATTAATATTTCATGACTGTATTACTAATGCTATGTTTTTTCTTTTTTTATTTTGCAGCTTGGCAATTGTTCGTAAGTAATTGACAAACAAACACAGGATGGGTTGGAGAGCTTATTGAGTAAACACCCTGGGGGATTATATGACTTTTTCACCCCGAATTCATTAAAGGCCCTATATACGTAACTTTAGGAAATTTTTCGAGATTCTAAAAAATTCTGAAATAAATTCCAGTTGATAATGATGCAAAAATAAGCCTAAAAAGAAGTAAACCTGAGCGGTAACTAACAAGAAACTCTTCACAGAAAAATCCAAAGAATTGAAAATAATTCAGGTGGGGCCCACTTCAACAACAAGCCAAAGTTAGAAGACAGTTCAAAATGGAGGCGTTTTTACGAATACCAAGTTTCAACTGCTGCTGTATCGGTAACAGCGTAAGAATTCATCTTGAATATTGCTAATATCAGTTAATCTTAACTAAATCTATAAATATAAAAAGTTATTGGGCTTGATTTTCGCTTCAGGTTTTGCCGAAAGTTACGTATGTTGGGCCTTTAAATCAGAGTGAATTAAAAAAAAAAGGCAGAATTTTTAGAAAATAAAATTTGCAAGAAATTGCATGACATTCTAATTGCAGATACCGATATATACATCATTTTGTACTTCAGGTGTCAGTAAAGTCATGTTTCATTCCATTTAAGAAAGACTTTATATTTGACCCAATTTTGAAACCTCATGTTTAAGTATTCTGCCCTTCATAGTAACAAAATTTTATAACAAAGCAAATATTTACATAGGATAATCTCGCGGGGAAAATCACAACTGTTAAAACACAAACATTTCATTATTTTTGAAATCATATTACACACTCTAGGGAATTAATAACGATACCCCAAAACCAAATTTCTCTATGACAGTATATACAGTAATCATCAGTAAAATTATTACTAATATGAAAATTACATATTTTATTTGGATATCTAAGATTTAGTTTCTATATTATGTCACAGTAATATTATAATTACATATTTTATTTGGATATCTAAGATTTAGTTTCTGTATTATGTCACAGTAATATAATGATTACATATTTTATTTAGATATCTAAGATTTAGTTTCTGTGTTATGTCTCAGTAATATGATAATTACATATTTTATTTGGATATCTAAGATTTAGCCTATAAATTATGTCACAGTAATATTATAATTACATATTTTATTTGGATATCTAAGATTTAGTTTCTGTATTATGATAATTACATATTTTATTTGGATATCTAAGATTTAGTTTCTGTATTATGTCACAGTAATATAATCATCAATATTTTTATAACTACATGTAGTAGGTTAATTACATATGTTGTATATCATTCCCTTTCAGCTAAGACATCTATAGACTGGTAAGTACACTGTTTACAGATAGCTCTGGGTCTCAGATTTATCTACATGCTGACAGTGAGAAAGTTTATTGATCACAAGTCCGCCATTAAAATGGGTTGGAGCAAAATTATAGCGCTGCTCATGTAAATTCCGTCCAAATTCACCATAAGCACATAGCAACAACTGCTGTTCTGAATGTCATCAAACTTTGCATATATAATAAGCATGAAGAACTAATTTCATACGGGGCACAGGGGCATTTATGTCTCGCAGACATTTCTAGTTTATCAAATTTCATACAAAGGTCAGATATGAGTATATCTTGGACATTGTTGAGTTTGATCGTCAAGGTCAAGGTCACACTTGCTATATTTAATCACTTCACCATCTCCAGTCAGTTCAAGCACATCACAACTTTATTCGTTTTTTGATCAGAACTAACTTATATGATGTTATAAAGCAAAGTTGGTGGGAATAAGCAAGGAGTCAACTGACCAAAGTCAAGGTCAAAGATCAAGGTCAAATTTGTACCATTTTACTCATCAACATTTTGATATGACCTTATGAAGCATAGTTGGTCAGAACTAAACATGAAGTAAACAGGAAAAAAATCAGGATCATGGATCAAAAGTTATGGTCACATTTTGGTATGAGGAGGTATTTTGAATCTGTGCTTTCTTTAAAGTCTTAAATGTCTTAAAGATGTTTTTGTTTTTTAGGGAAAAAGTGTTTAACGGGGAAATGGAGCGACTAGGTATATTTGAAAAGAGTGACCTACAAAAAGGTAAGTCTGAGAAGAAATGTCATAACTCACAGATTTATAGGGATCACTTTGTTAACTTATAGAATCTTTCCCTTCCTCGAGGGTGTGACAGAAAAATCTCAAACCCAAGGGGTGGTATTCTTGGTTATCTAACCCGAGGGTTTGTCAATCAAGAATATCACCCGAGGGTTGGAGATTTCTCTGTGACAACTTCAAGGTATGGGAAGAATTTTTTTTTTTTCTTTCATGCTTTTGTAATGTTTTAACAAAAGTATCAATGTAACCCAATGCTGATTTAATGTGATTGAATTGTTGACATGGCATGATGGTATTGCTGTCGTGACGTCATTATATTATTGTCAGGACGTCATCATTTTGTTGTCGTGAAGTTATTATACTATTGTCAACTCGTGATTTCTGTCATACCCTAAGTGAGTTACAGAGAAATCTTAAGACAGATAAAAGAAAAGAATGTTCTGTGAATGATGGGAGAAAGTGACATGAATTGCCTACCGGGTAGTTCAAAAAAAAAATTTTCTTCAATAACTTTTTTTTTTTTAGTACTCTCAAACTTAAACTTTATACATTGCATTGTTACTGAATGTCCTTGCTTGTGTTATATTGGGATAAGGTTAAACCATTGTTTTGATAGAGTCTCCACGAATTGAATGTCCTCTGTGGGACAAACTCGAGGCAGAAGAAAGGCGTGAGTGGAAGAAAGCTTACCCTGTGAACAACTTTGACAAAATGATAAATCTTACCGAGGAGGGAAAACTCTGGGAATTCCCTATCAACAACGATCAAGGTAGGTCTATACTTAGCTTTGGGAATTCCCTATCAGCTATGATCAAGGTTGGTTCTCTTTGGGAATTCCCTATCGACAACGTTTAAGGTAGGTAAGCTTTGGGAATTCCTTATCAGCTATGATCAAGGTAGGTCTATACTTAGCTTTGGGAATTCCCTGTCAACAACGATCAAGGTAGGTCTATACTTAGCTTTTGGAATTCCCTATCAGCTATGATCAATGTAGGTCTATTCTTAGCTTTGGGAATTCCCTATCAGTAATGATCAATGTAGGTCTATACTTAGCTTTGGGAATTCCCTATCAATATTGATCAGGGTAGGTCTATACTTAGCTTTGGGAATTCCCTATCAATAATGATTAGGGTAGGTCTATACTTAGCTTTGGGAATTCCCTATCAATATTGATCAGGGTAGGTCTATACTTAGCTTTGGGATTTCCCTATCAATAATGATTAGGGTAGGTCTATACTTAGCTTTGGGAATTCCCTATCAATAATGATCAGGGTAGGTCTCCACATTTTAAACTTCTGAAGTTCCACCAGTGGGATTGAGATGAAACTTGCCTGAAATGATCCTGAGATGGTCCCAACCAAGTGTTGTTATTTTTCGAGACGGTCCTAAATCCAAGATGGAGGCAACAACCGCCATCTTGAAAAACATATCTTAAATTCAACCTCTACTGGTGCAGTTGTGTAGAAAATAGGTTGGGGTGTTAAGGAAAAGAATTCCATTAAAGTGTTGTCATTTTCATGGTTCGAACAAACTTTCACATGGCAACCTATGCGGCCATTATGAAACATGATTGTTCAATCACTGTTTTCTACAGTAGTATGATAGATTGATAGTCAGATGACCGTTAAGGCCCTCGGGTCTCTTGCTGTTAACCATCTTAATTAGGTTATACATATTGTTAACAATCTTTATTAGGTTATATAGTTAATTGTCTTAATTAGGTTATGTATACTGCTGACCATCTTAATTATGTTATATATATTATTAACTTTCCTAACTAGATTATATATATTATTAACTTTCCTAACTAGATTATATATATTGTTATCTTTCCTAACTAGATAATATATATTGCTAACCATATTAACTAGGTTATATATATTGTAATCCAGCTTAGTAAGATTATATAAAATGTTAATCATCTTAATTAGGTTATACATGCTGTTAACTTTCCTAACTAGGTTATATATATTGCTTACCAATTTAACTAGGTTATATATATTGTTCACTATCTTCATTTGGTTGAATTTATTGTTTACTGCCTTAACTAGGTTGGACAGAAGAAGAGAATGTATCCTTCGATGAACATGTATTTCTGGACCACCTTATTAACGACTTCCCAAAAAAAGGACCAGTGCGACATTTCATGGAACTTGTGGTAGCTGGTCTGTCTAAAAACCCGCACATGACAGTGAAACAAAAACATGAACATATAGAATGGTACCGTACGTACTTCACTGAGAACAGGAATATCATGTTGGAGGAACTAGGAGAGGAACATAGTACAATCAGGAATCCCCACCCACACGTATAGTAATAGAGACTCAACCAGGAAGTATAGTAATAGAGACTCAACCAGGAAGTATAGTCATAGAGACTCCACCAGCACGTTTAGTCATAGACCCCAACAGCATGTATAGTCATAGAGACTCCACCAGGAAGTATAGTCATAGAGACTCCACCAGGAAGTATAGTCATAGAGACTCCACCAGGAAGTTTAGTCATAGAGACTCCAGCACGTTTAGTCATAAAGACTCCAGCAGCAAGTTGAATCATAGAGACTCCACCAGCAGGTTTAGTCATAGAGACTCCACCAGGAAGTTTAGTCATAAAGACTCCACCAGCAAGTTTAACTGGACTCCATCAGGATGGGTTTAGTCTTTGTGGAGTTGGTTAGACTCCGTCAGGATGGGTTTAGTCTGTGTGGAGTTGGTTGGACGCCATCAGGATGGGTTTAGTCTGTGTGGAGTTGGTTAGACTCCATCAGGATGGGTTTAGTCTGTGTGGAGTTGGCTGGACGCCATCAGGATTGGTTTAGCCTTTGTGGAGTTGGTTAGACTCCATCAGGATGGGTTTAGTCTGTGTGGAGTTGGTTTGACGCCATCAGGATGGGTTTAGTCTGTGTGGAGTTGGTTGGACGCCATCAGGATGGGTTTAGCCTTTGTGGAGTTGGTTAGACTCCATCAGGATGGGTTTAGTCTGTGTGGAGTTGGTTGGACGCCATCAGGATGGGTTTAGCCTTTGTGGAGTTGGTTAGACGCCATCAGGATGGGTTTAGTCTGTGTGGAGTTGGTTAGACGCCATCAGGATGGGTTTAGTCTTTGTGGAGTTGGTAAGACTCCATCAGGATGGGTTTAGTCTGTGTGGAGTTGGTTAGACCCTGTCAAGCGGATTTAGTCTGTGTAGGATAAGAACCTGAAGTTTATCACTCTTTCAGTACGGGGATTATCAGTGGAGTGGTGGAGACCCTGCGGCTGGTTGGTCGACTCTATCAGAAAGTGTAATGCAACATTTGTATTCTTCATTTTAAGCATCGTAAACAAATGAGAGAATATGATTGAAAGCCATATCTTCTAGTGCTGAGACGTTTTTGTTATTGCAGTAACTGAATAGTGTATATTCTGATCATGACTGCATGTGTGTATGTTCAAGCTGATGTCATTGAGTTTGTCGTTTATTGTAATAAAGAATTGGACGTATATTTATTAGTCTTAAACTTTCTTTTATTCATGCAAACAACGGATGCTTCAAAATGTAGATAAAATTAACGTGTTTGTTCTTACTCTACTCCCGGTTCTCTCTATAAATAATGATAAAAAGTTAATTTAATAACCCACTCCCGGTTCTCTCTATAAAAAATGATAAAAAGTTAATTTAATAACCCACTCCCGGTTCTCTCTATAAATAATGATACAAAGTTAATTTAATAACCCACTCCCGGTTCTCTCTATAAATAATGATAAAAAAGTTAATTTAATAACCCACTCCCGGTTCTCTCTATAATAATGATAAAAAGTTAATTTAATAACCCACTCCCGGTTCTCTCTATAAATAATGATAAAAAGTTAATTTAATAACCCACTCCCGGTTCTCTCTATAAATAATGATAAAAAGTTAATTTAATAACCCACTCCCGGTTCTCTTTATAAATAATGATAAAAAGTTAATTTAATAACCCACTCCCGGATCTCTCTATAAATAATGATAAAAAGTTAATTTAATAACCCACTCCCGGATCTCTCTATAAATAATAATAAAAAGTTAATTTTTATAACCCACTCCCGGATCTCTATGAATAATGATAAAAAGTTAATTTAATTTTTCCACTCCCGGATCTCTCTATAAATAATGATAAAAAGTTCATTTAATAACCCACTCCCGGTTCTCTCTATAAATAATGATAAAAAGTTAATTTAATAACCCACTCCCGGTTCTCTCTATAAATAATGATAAAAAGTTAATTTAATAACACACTCCCGGTTCTCTCTATAAATAATGATAAAAAGTTAATTTAATAACCCACTCCCGGTTCTCTCTATAAAAAATGATAAAAAGTTAATTTAATTTTTCCACTCCCGGTTCTCTCTATAAATAATGATAAAAAGTTAATTTAATAACCCACTCCCGGATCTCTCTATAAATAATGATAAAAAGTTAATTTAATAACCCACTCCCGGATCTCTCTATAAATAATAATAAAAAGTTAATTTTTATAACCCACTCCCGGATCTCTATGAATAATGATAAAAAGTTAATTTAATTTTTCCACTCCCGGATCTCTCTATAAATAATGATAAAAAGTTCATTTAATAACCCACTCCCGGATATCTCTATAATAATAAAAAGTTCATTTGATAACCCACACCCGGATCTCTCTATGAATAATCATAAAAAGTTAATTTAATAACCCACTCCCGAATCTCTCTATTAATAATAATAAAAAAGTGAATTTAATAATCCAACCCCGGATCTCTCAATAAATAATAATAAGAAGTTAATTTAATAACCCAATAATCGTTTCACCACAAAGTAACCAGACCACGCGTGTAAGTTTGGGTGTTTGAATACGCATATTCAAAACTTTCACCTTCATATACAAGGATACCAAATATTTATCTTTACAGTCTACACTGACATTCACTTGATAACCAATGTTCCACAGACTAGCATTATCACCTCATAACTGTACTCAATAACGTGCCAAATTTATATGACGTCACCAACAATAAACGTGGGCGGAGCTAACAACGATTGATGCAAATTTCATGCTGTTACATTAGTTGAACCATTCTCATGTTTATTAGTTTTGTAATGAAATTTGTGTCAGAAGATGGGACTATAATGAGCAAAATAATTACTAACATTTCACAGAAAGATACTGTAAATATAAGGATAAACTATACATAACCGGCTTCGGTTATTGAATTTACCCGTGTTCCATTGTAGTTATCCCCCGATAACCTAAACAAAATAGAAAGTTAATCGTTAAATCAATGAGACCAAATTGGGTACCATAAAACTTGCTCATATTCATTATTGTTTTATGGTCGCCATTTGCATTTCCAAGGCAAATACAGAATCAGTGTGTACGCTTTGTTAGAGCCATATCCAGTCAAACAAACATCCATATCGTGTGCTATAGACACTTGAGAGTACAATGACATCGTTGTTTTGTGCAATATTTTGATATAAATGAGCTAATTGTTCCGCCCTCGAATATGCATATTTTTTTCGCATGCTTTGCCACAATTTACAAAAACCTTCGCAAATTACATGTCAGAAGCAAGGTCCATGGTTAGTCACGATACATATCGACAACTGATCAAGTTACTTCTGTTAAATTTGCCCGAAATAGTGATTTACAAGTCTGTAAAATATTTATAGATGACCCTTAATTCATACGGAACTAAAACCAGGTTTGAAATCCGATTCCGTGAGAACGGTTTTATGACTATGGGCCCAGGATTGGTGAGTTAATTTATTACGTATTTTAACCTGTTATCAGCCTGGTGGAATCGCTTGTTTCTTCTTGACTTGAATGAAATTGCATCGACTCAGTTCTGAATCGAGTTCATCATCGGAAACCCGCGGTACACTTCTCGTTTAGTGAACCGCGAGTTTCCGACGATTTCCGACCGTAGGATTCTAGTTTAGAATATTCCGACAATGCTCAATTTGATAAATATAACTGGAACAATCTAATGAAATGTAGATCCCTACTAGTACCATTCGCCTACATACACAGGGGCTAGTCACGGACCTATGTCACTATGACATTCGTCAGATAATTATTTAACCTCTTTCGAATATAACCCCTCCCACTACTATATAACTGTGTCACAGATATATAGTAGTGGGAG
Organism: Mimachlamys varia; assembly: GCA_947623455.1. Lineage (NCBI taxonomy): Eukaryota > Metazoa > Mollusca > Bivalvia > Pectinida > Pectinidae > Mimachlamys > Mimachlamys varia. Next base: position 34,589,943 of record OX392545.1, read on the forward strand.
GGGTTATATATTCGGACCTATGTCACAAAGAAATGATTGTCGGATAATTATTTTACCTCTCTCGAATATTACTCCTCCCAGTGACACAGATATATAGTAGCGGGAGGGGTTATATTCGAGACTATAGGTGAAATAATTATCCGACAATCATTTCATTGTGACATAGCTATAGGTCCGTGCCTGGCCCCTGTGCCTACATAGAATCTAACACGCCATAACGGGTCTTAATTTGTTCTGTTGAACTTTTGTATTAGCCAATTAAATTACAGGAAGTGAATGTTGGAGGGCGAACAAGTTTGTCCCATTTGTACGTGAAGTCATTTCGTCACAATAAGCTAATATATGCACTCCAAACATTTGCGCTATGTTGATTTTGGTTTAGTCATTAATTTAACACTGGACTTTGTTGCTGGCTGAATCGGAGACGCATTTGTGATCATCAGAATAGCGCACGTGCATTTCGTGTTATTTGAGTAACACTTATTGGTGGGCGTATAGTTACAGATAAAAGTTAAACCCAGCTGTCCTCCCTGAATGGCTACATACTGCTAAAATATCTGGATAACGTTTGGAATTTAATAAAATACGTTCATGCAAAAATAAAAGTATTTTTTTCTTGTTGCATTTCAGTGTAGATACTTAGTCTATTTTGTTTCCCTACAGTTGCTCGAGTTTCTGTCAGTATATAAAAACATGTTTATATTATATGGAACCGCGGCCTATTACAGAATGTAATGGGAGGCTCATTTCACACATATGTATTTATTATTTACTGACGGAAACTGGGAGGCTCATTTCATACATACATGTATGTATTTATTATTTACTGATAGAAACTCCAGCAACTGTGGTTCCCCCGATATACAAAATCTACAAATATACCATTATAATATAATCTATAGCTAATGAACCACCACTTTTGCGCGATATTGGCCTCTTCTTCAAAAAGGATTTTGATCTGAGGAAGGTACATGTAGGCTTGCAATGTGCTCAAGTCTGTTCAAAATTATATGCACGTATACGTATGTATTTGATATGAATTTTGTATGCATGTTTGGTTATATTATTTGCAGCTCGGTCCACACAATATCTTTTGAGTATAAAATGCAATAAAATTGAATTGTTAATAATGTTTTGACTTATGAACAGCTTAGTCGCACCAACAACATATTATAGTGTAGTTGGATATGGTGAATCCTGCGTGTCCATATAGCCATCATGGTTTCCATTACAGTATAATGTATACTATACTTCACCTCCCACGGGAAAAGATGTACTCCTAGCTCGTCGACTTCCGTATCATTTCCGACACAACCGATACATACAATGGACACGTGTTAGGTCAGAGTTAAATTGTCCTTTAGGCTTGTCTACATGTGGTTCAGCGCAGATCTTATACTGACCGAAAGTGGCACGCCGCTGAAATACCCGATATTTAAAGCTCGCTCACCACTCGTTACCTGTGTACATATAGGCAATATGCCTTCACGTGAAATGTGCTAAAAAAGTGAATTCCACATGAGAAATTTCATGTGATATCATTGTGACTTTTTAGGGGTTTTTTTCAGTTATTTTTTCGAATGCTAATTCAAAATTCATTATATGGCTTTCACTTTAATTTTATGTGAAGTTATAATTTAGTTGATTCTGACGTACATGATTTCGTTCAAATTGCACGTGAAGTTCACGCGAAGAAACATTGGCTGCTAATCTAGCTCTTCAGATAACTATACCAGGCACAAACCGTATATTGAACAGACAATGGCTCCCTCTAAATACAACAGAAGTCCAGGCACTTCATTGTCACTCGTGCTTGCATGAGCACCAGATATTTATTGTAACAGGAGTCCAACACTGAATAGACACATATTCTTCAGTAGTATACAGATGTAGTGATAGAAGATATGATGTATATTTTGGTAGTGGATAGCACATTTGCCTTTCACCAATTATTTATAAGTGACTCACTGGTTGTACATGACAAGCTTAAGGTATGGGATAGCCAGACCGACCACGTGGGTTTTCTCCAGGTACTCTGGTTTCCTTCAACATTCTAATACCCATATATGCTAACATTTGTGTCAACAAAATAGATCAATATTAGCTTTAAAAGCTTGTTTCATAAATGCTGTAAAAATAAAGTTTACGATATCATAGCTTTCTGTATATTTTATTCAATTAGATGTACTTTGATATGTTTCTAAAAAAAATGATAGAATATTTAAATAGATGAAACAGTCTCGATAAGTCAGTTTGAAATTACAGAGCTGAATTTGAACAATATTCGAAATGCCTTGGACACATTTCTACATGTTTGGAATGTATAGCAACAAAATCAAAGACATCCAGGTCGGCTACATTTGATTGGTTAAGGGAATGTACAAACTAGCCAATCATTGTGCTGTTACATAATGTAACTATTTTTTGAAGTTTACAGTGGAGCTACATCCGACTTCAAAGCATCAAGCTACTGCATGTTTCCTTGATGTCTACAAAAACACTGAAAAATCTCCTCATATCATCTTCAAGATTGTATGTATATATACTTCGCCTTCAATTTACATATACATGTGTATTGGGTCTTTTTATAAAGTCTTACCTTCTATTTTGGTGGCAATATAAATAATTGCCACTGTGACTTCATATAATGCTAGAAAACCTAAGTGAATATGTGGGAAACTGTAGGATGAAAATGCTGTTTCCTAGCCAAACCAGAGATTATATAACGTCTCTGGCCAAACTTAATTATAAATGCTGTCACTATGGTGTAAATACCTACCCAAAGGGAAGGTAACACTTGCTTACAAAAAACCTGATTCTTTTTAAGAGGAGGATATGTTTATCGGAACCCTCGGATTTCAGAAGGAAGTAAGACTGGACCTAATGTAATAAATAGGAAGAGGAAAAATGATAAAGACAGTGCTGTCGCTGGGGCTTGCATGAACCCGCGACCCTTGGCCCTCCAGTCTGATGCTCTACCAACTGAGCTAAAGGGAAATTCCCTACAGCTCATGCTTGTAAGGCAGCATAATCAATGCACATCTTTACATTAAGGCTACTCCTGTTACACTCTAGAGAAAACTACTGGACCTAAGTCCAGGATATATTGAGTGGGACAATTTCATCACAACATTCAAAATAAACATGAAGACCAAACAGAATTCCATATAAATGTAAATTGTCACACTTTAAAAATAAATCAAAATGCAGATTATGAATCATGTCTAAGACAATACATACAATATTGAATAACAACAGTTACATCATCAATACATTCATATATATCGTTTTGCACCATTGACAAGTTATTTACGTAGTCACATATAGTTGAACCTCGTTATCTCGGACTCATGTAACTTAATTGAAGTCCGGTTTAATTCAAAGAATCCGGTCAGATTTCGTATCAAGTATTCAAACTCACTTAATTTGAATATGTGGAAGTTATAACGCGAAATGATTTCATGGTCCCATCGACTTGGAGATAATTAATAATGTGGAAGTAATAACGCAAAATGTTTTCATGGTCCCATCGACTTGGAGATAAGGCGGTTGGACTGTAATTAAATAACACATGCATGATTTACATATTGATTAAATGAAAGACAATTCTGCAAATACATGTATAATCAAATATTACTTGTGAATCTATAAACTATTTTCCATTCAACCAAACAAATGTGCCTGGAAATTACATACAAGAGGCCCAAAAGGCCTGCAGCAACCACATCACAAGTGACCTGCATTCTTACATGGTAAATGAACTTTTAAAAAATTCTGTGACGTTATTTTAGTTTTTGATTTCTACAGCCAATAGCAGGTGTTATAAAACTTTATTCTATTCTATCCAAACATGCTAATGATCAAATATCATCACCCAGGGCCTACTTATGGTGTAGAACAAGTTGTCAAAAATATATTAAGATTCAAGTATCTGACCTCTGTGACCATACCTGAAAGAAGATCAAGTTGGAGGAAACTTTAAAACACTAAAGTACCTACTGGTAAGCTATTATGACAGATTTTAGGGCTTTTAGTTATTATTCAGAAGACTATAACACATTTAACCCCTGTGACTTTAAAACTAGGTCAAGGTCATTTACTTGAGCTAGGATACACCCCAGCACAATCTAACCTGGCCCTTTGGACCAGAGGAGCTGAAAAATTATACTCACCCCAGCACAATCTAACCTGGCCCTTTGGACCAGAGGAGCTGAAAAATTATACAAACCCCAGCACAATCTAACCTAGCCCTTTGGACCAGAGGAGCTGAAAAATTATACAAACCCCAGCACAATCTAACCTAGCCCTTTGGACCAGAGGAGCTGAAAAATTATACTCACCCCAGCACAATCTAACCTGGCCCTTTGGACCAGAGGAGCTGAAAAATTATACAAACCCCAGCACAATCTAACCTAGCCCTTTGGACCAGAGGAGCTGAAAAATTATACAAACCCCAGCACAATCTAACCTAGCCCTTTGGACCAGAGGAGCTGAAAAATTATGCAAGAACTGATGTGGGCTTCTGGTCCATATAACCTAGTAATTATAATGCATCTGAACACCTTTTGACCTTTGAAGTCAGCGTCCATGGAATGTAACTACAGATACTGGCTAACAAAGGAAGTTTACTGTTGGATGGTAACAGACAACATTACAGTTGATTTCACATACTTATAGAATATGAACCTGGGGGACTTTTCTGATAGATATAACAAAAAATTGATGATTCTGTCTTGAATCAATATTGCATTTACAATATTTGCATAACATATAAGAATATATATATAATATATAAGAAGGTAATATGGAATAGTTGTCTGCTGTAAAGAGTATAGAAACAGCTGCACTGAAAACAGTACAATAACAGCTGTACTCACAATCAACTTCTACACAGAGCAGTTACCATATGCAAAAGTCATTGTTTTATAAAAGAGTCCCCAACTTCAACTATACACAAATATATAAAACAGTGTACTGTTAACAGTATATAATCAGTTATTCTCAAGCTTGTATAGTTTATAATTTAAACAGCTGTACAGTAAACAGTGCATATACAGTTGTACTATTAATAGTATCACCAGCATAAATATAAACAACTGTACTGTGCACAGTACTACTGTAAATAGTATCCTAGTATAAACAGCTGTACTGTAAACAGTTTATAAACAGCTGTACTGTAAACAGTATATAAACAGTTTATAAATAGCAATCAACAGTTCTACTGGAAACAGTATATAAACAGTTTATAAATAGCTGTACTGTAAACAGGAACCAGACCAGTCAAATATATACACAATACAGACAAAAACGAAATTAATCATTAAAACAAAATTTCCACATGAATTGCAATGAAGATAGATGTGATAGAGATAAGTTTTGAATAATTTGTATTCAGTCTTATGTGAGCAATAACTCGCTGGAATGTCTGAAATGACTGATCAGGAATCTATAATGGTATAATATATGTCGAGTTGGCGCAGTGGTAACGGCCGCAGGTATTTCTGGCTAGGCGATTTGGTGCCGGAGATCGTGAGTTCGAGGCCCAGATAGGGCACGAGTCAAAAAATTGTCTTCCTTCGTCATTTATGTTTCCGTGTTTCTTATAATATATTAAACACAATGTATCATATACACTTAGTGTTGTTGATCCGAAGGTTAAAATGTGAATTTCCTGTCGTAATTGTACCCGCGCTTAATAAATAATGGTATAGTATATATATACATCATCAAATCAGTTAAGAAATGTAGAATAAATGAAAATATTATACAAACAAATACACCTGTATCTAATTTACATAAAATGTTTTTCACAACTGCAAAAAAACACTTATTTTACGGCTGCATTTGAACACAATTTAATGTGAAAATAACAATTCATCATTATAGGCACATTATCACTCTGTTAAGTGGAATACAAAACACAACACTAGACATGGGTCTGTATACACAGTACTATACAGGGCCAGAAATCTATTACGAAACACAACACGGGACAAAAATCTATTATCACAAATCAAAAACCATCTCTTCTATATAAAATAAATATATACAATGATCTATATTATATAGCTATATAATCAAAAATAAATCACTTCTTATACACTTCTATGAGAAAGATCACATTTGCATTAGATTAACATATAATTCCTGATATACTCAGATCGACGTGACAGTAAATTTATTATCACTATGTAAATAAACACAGGCTTACAATAACCATGTATAACTATCCGACAACTTTACCAGAAAGTGGTCCGGACAAAACATGGGGCAGATATACAAATGTTTAAAATACCATAGAAGTAGAAATTCTTTCGTGTGGAACACGATCGCATTGCGGCTCCTAAAACTGACAGCAATACAAATATTTTTGTCTTCACAATCTTACATCTTTGATCTGTTTTCCCAAAAATATTCAAAATAGGAGAGTTTGCTCTTGCGATTAGTATTTCCACTTTCACAGTATCTTTGTTAGACTGTATATGTAAATATTGCAGCCTTTCTATTGCTATTTTGGGCGGCTTAGTTTAAGTTTCTCAAAACTTAATTATAGATACACTTAAATGGACATAATCAAAATATTTATAGACATCTTTAAATCAATTTATTTGCATCAATTTGCCAGATACAAATTAAAAAAAAGTATGACATGTATAGTTACAAAATCCATCTCTAAGACAAGTTCATACATTTAACCATGTAAGGCTCATACTTGTATATTTATCTAACCAGGTAAGGCCCCACACCTGTATATATTACCAGGTAAGGCCTCATACCTGTATATACATTTGTATTACCAGGTAAGGCCCCATACCTGTTTATATTACCAGGTAAGGCCCCACACTTGTACATCTAACCATGTAAGGCCCCACACCTGTATATTTAACCTTGTAATGCCCCACACCTGTATATCTAACCAGGTAAGGCCCCACACTTGCATATATTACCAGGTAAGGGTTACACCTGAATATCTACCCAGATAATTATAAGGCCCCACACTTGTATATATTGCCAGGTAAGGGTTACACTTGTATATCTACCCAGATAATTATAAGGCCCCAAACTTGTATATGTTACCAGGTAAGGGTTACACTTTAATATCTACCCAGATAATTATAAGGCCCCACACTTGTATATATTACCAGGTAAGGGTTACACTTGTATATCTACCCAGGTAAGGCCCCACACTTGTATATATTACCAGGTAAGGGTTACACTTGTATATCTACCCAGATAAGGCCCCACACTTGTATATATTACCAGGTAAGGGTTACACTTGTATATCTACCCAGATAAGGCCCCACACTTGTATATATTACCAGGTAAGGGTTACACTTGAATATCTACCCATTTAAGGCCTCAAAAGATCTTTTTTACACTTGATTCATTGTATGACAAGTGACCAAATTAAGGATTTCTCCCCATCATAAACATCTCAAGGCAGCTGGTGTCCCTCACATGACAGACATAAGGCTGGACGACTGACAGTCACATTTTCACCAATGTAAGGCAGGTGCTTTTTGCATAATAGATTAAATGTCGTAAGGCAAGAGGTCTTGTAACTAAAACAAATAAATTAGATTTAAATTGTTTAGGGCATGTACCAAGGGACAAATAGGTGCAATACCTAACAAGACATAACAGAACTATAACAGGTATACAGTAAAAACAAATATTGTTTCAAAAGATATAGAGATATATACAGAAAATCGTGCATTCAAGCGATCTGGATTGGTTGGCAGGATTTCAATGTTTATACAGGTCTGATTAACAATAATCAGCTACATAATATTTTTGAAGTAACATATAATTGATCGTATTACTAAAGTGAGATTTATATATATATATAGGTGTAGATCTTGAGCTGTACAGAGGTCACAGGGTTGCAGATGTCGAACATTTCCAGCATGTTTACAGCTGCTTACATTTTACTTACGAGGAATTTCATATCTAATTTTCTCTTGTGAGGGATTTCAAATCTAATTTTCTGCTATGAGGGATTTCATATCTAATTTTCTCTTGTGAGGGATTTCATATCTAATTTTCTCTTGTGAGGGATTTCATATCTAATTTTCTCTTGTGAGGGATTTCAAATATAATTTTCTCTTGTGAGGGATTTCATATCTAATTTTCTTTTGTGAGGGATTTCATACCTAATTTTCTCTCAAGAGGAATTTCAAATCTAATTTTCTCTTGTGAGGGATTCATATCTAATTTTCTCTTGTGAGAGATTTCATATCTAATTCTCTCTTGTGAGGAATTTCATATCTAATTTTCTCTTGTGAGGGATTTCATATCTAATTTTCTCTTGTGAGGGATTTCATATATAATTTTCTCTCGAGAGGGATTTCATTTCTAATTTTCTCTTGCGAGGGATTTCATATCTAATTTTCTCTTGTGAGGGATTTCAAATCTAATTTTCTTTTGTGAGGGATTTCATATATAATTTTCTCTCGTCAGGGATTTCATATCTGATTTTCTGTTGTGAGGGATTTCATATCTAATTTTCTTTTGTGAGGGATTTCATATCTAATTTTCTGTTGTGAGAGATTTCATATCTAATTTTCTGTTGTGAGAGATTTCATATCTAATTTTCTGTTGAGGGATTTCATATCTAATTTTCTGTTGTGAGAGATTTCATATCTTATTTTCTCTTGTGAGGGATATTTCATATCTAATTTTCTGTTGTGAGAGATTTCATATCTAATTCTCTCTTGTGAGGGATTTCATTTCTAATTTTCTCTTGTGCGGGATTTCATATCTAATTTTCTTTCGTGAGGGATTTCATATCTAATTTTCTCTTGTGAGGGATTTCATATCTAATTTTCTCTTGTGAGGGAATTCATATCAAATTTTCTCTTGTGAGGGATTTCAAATCTAATTTTTTCTTGTGAGGGATTTCATATCTTATTTTCTGTTATGAGGGAATTCATATCAAATTTTCTCTTGTGAGGGATTTCAAATCTAATTTTTTCTTGTGAGGGATTTCATATCTAATTTTCTGTTATGAGGAATTTCATATCTAATTTTCTCTTGTGCGGGATTTCATATCTAATTTTCTGTTGTGAGGGATTTCATATCTGATTTTCTGTTGTGAGAGATTTCATATCTAATTCTCTCTTGTGAGGGATTTCATATCTAATTTTCTCTTGTGAGGGCTTTCATATCTAATTTTCTCTCTTGAGGGATTTCATATCTTATTTTCTGTTGTGAGAGATTTCATATCTAATTTTCTGTTGTGAGGGATTTCATATCTAATTTTCTGTTGTGAGAGATTTCATATCTTATTTTCTCTTGTGAGGGATATTTCATATCTAATTTTCTGTTGTGAGAGATTTCATATCTAATTCTCTCTTGTGAGGGATTTCATTTCTAATTTTCTCTTGTGCGGGATTTCATATCTAATTTTCTTTCGTGAGGGATTTCATATCTAATTTTCTCTTGTGATGGATTTCATATCTTATTTTCTCTTGTGAGGAATTTCAAATCTAATTTTCTCTCGTGAGAGATTTCATATCTTATTTTCTCTTGTGAGGGATATTTCATATCTAATTTCCTGTTATGAGGGAATTCATATCTTATTTTCTCTTGTGAGGGATATTTCATATCTAATTTCCTGTTATGAGAGATTTCATATCTTATTTTCTCTTGTGAGGGATATTTCATATCTAATTTCCTGTTATGAGGGATTTCATATCTAATTTTCTCTCGGGAGGGATTTCATATCTAATTTTCTCTTGGGAGGGATTCATATCTAATTTTCTCTCTTGAGGGATTTCATATCTTATTTTCTCTTGTGAGGGATATTTCATATCTAATTTTCTGTTATGAGAGATTTCATATCTAATTTTCTCTCGTGAGGTATTTCAAATCTAATTTTCACTCGTCAGGATTATCATATCTAATTTTCTCTCGTCAGGATTATCATATCTAATTTTCTGTTTTGAGGGATTTCATATCTAATTTTCTCTTGTAAGGGATTTCATATCTAATTTTCTGTTGTGAGGGATTTCATATCTAATTTTCTGTTATGAGGGATTTCATATCTAATTTTCTGTTGTAAGGGATTTCATATCTAATTTTCTGTTGTGAGGGTTTTCATATCTAATTTTCTGTTTTGAGGGATTTCATATCTAATTTTCTGTTGTGAGGGTTTTCATATCTAATTTTCTGTTGTGAGGGATTTCATATCTAATTTTCTGTTGTGAGGGATTTCATATCTAATTTTCTGTTGTGAGGGTTTTCATATCTAATTTTTTCTTGTGAGGGAATAAAATCTATTTTTTTTCTTGAGAGGGCTTTCACATCTAATTTTTCATGAGTTCTCTGCCTGTACAAAAATATGATAAATTCTTCGGAATTCCTCTGCCTTTTCCATAAATAGAAGTTGAAAAATAGCCTCTAATTCTCCTTTGATATTATCAAAATATATAAATGTCTTTAATAATCACCTGACACAAGTTTTAATTATTCATTTACATTTTGCCCATTTTTTAGAAGGTTAATTTACCCGGTGAATTTCTTATGAAAATCTAGAGCAGTTCTCTTCATGCTGAATCTTTAAACTCATGCATTTTCAAAATGTAAAATAATGACCTATCAATAATTGAAATAAATTCTCGTGTATTATGTTTAATATTGATAAAAAACTGCTTTCAAGGAAATTTATAATCGCAAATGCTCAGAAACCAGCCTCAGCATAATCAGTCTGAGTCCCCTTCCTGAACCAGGGGTACCTTCCTCAAGCACAATTACCCCCCTCAAGTAGAACTACCTCCCTCAAGCAGAGTAACCTCCCTCAGGCAAAGCTACCTCCCTCAAGCAGAGTAACCTCCCTCAGGCAGAGTTAACTCCTTCAGGCAGAGTTACCTCCTTCAAGCAGAGTAACCTCCCTCAGGCAGAGTTAACTCCTTCAGGCAGAGTTACCTCCTTCAGGCAGAGTTACCTCCCTCAGGCAGAGTTACCTCCCTCAAGCAGAGTTACCTCCCTCAGGTAGAGTTACCTCCTTCAGGCAGAGTTACCTCCTTCAGGCAGAGTTACCTCCCTCAAGCAGAGTTACCTCCTTCAGGCAGAGTTACCTCCCTCAAGCAGAGTTACCTCCCTCAGGCAAAGCTACCTCCCTCAAGCAGAGTTACCTCCCTCAGGTAGAGTTATCTCCCTCAGGTAGACTAACCTCCCTGAATAAAAGCTACCCCCCTCAAGCACAGTTACATCCCCCTGGCAGAATTACCTTTCTCAAGCCTTCCTCAATCAGAGTTACCTCCCTCAATCAGAGTTACCTCCCTCAATCAGAGTTAACTGCCTCAAGCAAAGTTACATGTACCTCTCTCAAACATATAACACGATTACTAAATTGCGTGTAAAGCGAAAATCTGGTCCAGATAGAAAAATGAAATACTTTATAAAAAGAGTTAATATAAAAGCACAGCAGTGTAAACCCCTCATTCTGCTATACTTTTATCAAACCATTGCTGGTCCTCTTGGTAGTGAGAAACAGTACAAAGTTTTTAAATATTCCTCTATCATGAACGTTTGCCGTGGCCTTCAGGCCGTAACATTTGGTTAGTTTCCGTTTGTTGGCCATGTGGATTTCCTGAGAGGTGATGTTCTGTGAAATGAGGATGACTTGATAAAGTAGATTACAGGACATCAGACCGACAGTCAGCAGACAATATAACCCACTGACAAAGCTCACCGCAGTCCTGTAAATAAACAGAATACTCGGTAAATATAACCCACTGACAAAGCTCACCGTAGTCCTGTAAATATATAAAAGACTCGGTAAATATAACCAACTGACAAAGCTCACCGCAGTCCTGTAAATATACAAAACACTCAGTAAATATAACCCACTGACAAAGCTCACCGCAGTCCTGTAAATATATAAAATACTCGGAAAATATAAACCACTGACAAAGCTCAACGCAGTCCTGTAAATATATAAAATACTCGGTAAATATAACCAACTGACAAAGCTCACAGAAGTCTTGTTTATATACAAAATAATCAGTAAATACAAGAGAACCAGTTGGCCTGCATCGTTCACCTGGAATAAATCTAGAACATGTTAAGATTTTAACATATATTACCCCTGTGGCATTTTGGTTAATCAGAAGAAGTCATTTAAATGTTTTAACAGATTTGACCCGTGTGACCTTGATTATAGGTTTTGCAAACTTTGTTCGGCATCGTCCAAGGAAGCTACCAGGCAAACATAAGGACTCTAAACCTGACGATATTTCAGAAGAAGTTGTTTGAATGTTTCCACATATTTGACCCCTGTGACCTTGAAAGTAGGTCAAGGTAATTTCTTTTAGCACACTTCGTCAGACTTCATACAAGGAACCTTTCAGCCGAACATCATGCTTCCAGGTTTACCAGAAGAAGTTTTTTAAAGGTTTTAGCAGATTTGATCCCTGTGACCTTCAATATACAAATGTAGGTCAAGATCATTTCTTTTCCCAAACTTTGTTTGGCTTCATCCATGGAAACTACCAGTAAAGTATATGGTCTCTAAGCCTAACTGTATTTCAGAAGAATTCGTTTGAACATTTCGATATATTAGAACCCTGTGACCTTCAAAGTAGTTCAAGGTGACTTTTTTGCAAACTTTGTTCAGCTCCTTCCAAGAAAGCTATCAGCCAAAAATGGCACATCTTAAAGATTAAAGAGAATGTGCATATTCAATTTGAGAAAGATACATTCATTCCTTTCAGGAAATAGCGGTAACAAATTTTCAATGTCAAAATCCAATAGTCGTTCACTCATGAATGTCTAAGAGATCACTGACTTCCCTTAATTTACATATGATTTAGTAGCAAACATGTACTTACTGGAAATCAACATATAGAAATCTACAGTCGTTTGGCAGCAGGAACCAGCCATAGTAGAGCTGAGGCGTGCAGACAGTGGTGAGGGTAAGGTGGACGCCATACAATCCGCAGAACACAAACAGGACCATCGCCGCCACAAACTGTCGGTGGTTGTGAGCCGTTATACAACAGTCTATCCTGTAGAACACAACATAACAACTATTTACAACAATAACTCGTAAAGTGTCAACAAAAGACCTAATAGGCCTACATTGCTCACCTGACATTCATCGCAAATTTGGAACTTTAAAAGTGCACTAGATTGATGATTAGCTAAAAGTTTGAGAACCAGCAATCCCAAAGTGTTCAATAGCGGTATTGCCGATGGACCAGAAAATAAAGCTTCATGCAAAATATATAGAGGACTCATATTCAATGTTTTGTTGTTTAATATCAAATATATTTCCTGTAATTTTGTATTGCAGATTTTTTTTTTTATATTTTCACTCATGCTTAAAACCATGGAATTTTCTTTTTATTACATTACGATTGAGGCCTCGAAATGCTGTTCACTTACATGTACTTCTTTTAACTTTCATTTTCATATTACAATTTTAGGTCAAAACAAAACAGTTTTTTTCATATTTTCACTGCTAATCACTGCAATGAAAATGTAAGTTTTATCAGTTTGATAATTTTCTATATCTCACATGCAAAAATATAACTACATGTATATAAGCCACACTAAAAACTTATAATCTCATGCAACAGCATGCAACTTTATTGCCAATCAAAACCACAACTACTGAAAGCAAGTAGCTTTTATTGGATTTCAAGTCAATCAAGCTGCCTTAATGATAATAATAACTAGAAGTTCTTAAATAACGCTTTATCACGACCTTAAAGGGCGCCTCAAAGCGGTTCACAAATTATTATCCGTGGTCATAGGACCTTAGCAACCAGCCAATATCGTTCTTAACACCCCAGGGAGCATACAACCGGCGCTGCCATTTTGGCGCTCACAGCTAACATTTTACAATTTCTAGCACTACCCAACCACGTACTTATTAACAGATGAGTAGACTGGAACAAGAAGAGTAAAGTACATGTATCTTGCTCTAGGATACAACACAAGTGCCGTGAACAGGACTCGAACTCGCAACCCTTCGATCAAGTAAGCCCGGCGTCCTACCACTAGACCAACATGCCTCCAATTACTACACTAGGGAAGTTAATATTTCTCCGCAAGAGCCCAGATTTTCCATTCTGGGTTGTTTACATTAGATTGATTGTCTAATTAAGTCAAGCAACAAACTTTGGTCTATGGACAACATCTCAAAAACAGATTTATAGAAAAAAACAAGTTTTACACCAAGAACACTTTTCTAGGTGTGGATTCAAGAACAACATTCAAGAAAACTATTACTTCACACGAGGAAAAATATGTTTTACATTTTATTTCCGGGCAGATAACTCTGCAATAGATGGAAAAATATAGACATAAAAGCAGACATATACACAAGGAATACTGTCCAACCGTACTTCAGGGGGAGACAACTCACCATACACAGTGATGATCACGCACTTCAAAGCAAGCTTTACACACAGTACAATGTCCCGAGCGAGACGGCTTTTTGATTCCACAATCTGCACACCAGGTATTCAATTTCCCATCTGGTCAAATATAGGACACATGCAATAAAAAATGTGGTTCCTACTGTAGCTGGAGCAAAAATCCCCAACAAACTTCTTGTACTGTATAGTTGCTTTTATTTGCAGGGAATTTAATTTTGCTTATATTTGCGGTGAAATAATGTCCTTGAAATTAAATACCAGTGAAATATAACACCTTGTTTAGATTAGTTACCATGCGAGAACCAATAATCACGGCAGAGCGCAAAATTTTATACTCGTGAATAAGTCGTAGTATGAAAAATGTGAAATTTCCTTCTCATGAAATTAAATAACTGTTCGCTATCAAAGTATTCTTGACCTGTTCATAATTTTTGTTTAATGTCCCTATTGATAAGAAATTGGTTTGTATCCCCTGCTTATTAATACATGTAAGATAATGAATGGTAATGTAATAGTGCTATTCATATTATGTTATTCTTGCTTTTTGTTTTAAGTTTTATTACTGGTAAGTCCTAAAACTGCAAAATAATTCAGTTCACTTAATTATCAGACCTTGATCAAAATGTTGAATTTGAAGGACATAATTTTACAGCTAAACAAAGAACCATTCCAGCGGCTACAGGAGCACATGCCTCATGCCCCCACCACCATCACCTCAATCTGAGAGCTTTGAAACTAGAGACAAGCAATCCTACCTCTGATTGGTCGAGAATCTACCCATGTGACTTCCTCCTCTGGTAATGATGACGTAGTTAACTCCCCCAGAGACATCCCTCTACTGCCAACTCTATCATTTTTCTCTATCGCCACTTGTGTATAATCTTTTGAGCTTTCCTCTGTCGCACTGGAGTGGTTTTCGTGCGGCCTATTGGAGTGATAAACATCTTCCCTTCGGAGAGGTTGGTATGTTGTGTAAGGACGTAAAGATCGGCTGTTGTATTTGGCCATGATCATGTAATATATCATAGCAAAGAATGCTGATGTTAATAAGATGTTTTCCCATAACAAAATCTCACGAAACGCGACAACAAAGGCTTGAAATGTTATAAACATCAATATCACCGAAACTAAACCCCAAACAAAAAAGAATGGTGTCCGTGTCTTTTCAGTGTTTCGACGCCATGTTCGGTAGAAAAATAACATAAATAATGGCATGAATGTCAATGACAACACTGTCATGACTGGTCCCATTGTCGCTATGAGGATACATAGTGGTACAATGAAGAGAGGGACTAAAATGTCCAGGCGAAGCTGTGTGGCGCCATGTCCGAAAATCCCGGGGATTCGACAGCGGTCATTTATAGTGTTTAGGATTCTAGCCTGCATTCTCGGAGGGATCCTCTGACATGTTATACACCTGCAAATATAGATATCAACAGTCAACAAATATAGATATCAACAGTCAGCAAATATAGATATAAACAGTCAGCAAATATATATATACAGTCAGCAAATAGATTTAAACAATCAGCAAATATAGATATAAACAGTCAACAAATATAGATATAAACAGTCAGCAAATATAGATGTAAACAGTCAACAAATATAGATATAAACAGTCAGCAAATATAGATATAAACAGTCAGCAAATATAGATATAAACAGTCAGCAAATATAGATATAAACGGTCAGCAAATATAGATGTAAACAGTCAGCAAATATAGATATAAACAGTCAGCAAATATAGATATATACAGTCAGCAAATAGATGTAAACAGTCAGCAAATATAGATATAAACAGTCAGCAAATATAGATATAAACAGTCAGCAAATATAGATATATACAGTCAGCAAATAGATTTAAACAATCAGCAAATATAGATATAAACAGTCAACAAATATAGATATAAACAGTCAGCAAATATAGACATAAACGGTCAGCAAATATAGATATAAACAGTCAGCAAATACAGATGTAAACAGTCAGCAAATATAAATATAAACAGTCAGCAAATATAGATATAAACAGTCAGCAAATATAGATATATAAACAGTCAGCAAATATAGATATAAACAGTCAGCAAATATAGATATAAACAGTCAGCAAATATAGATATAAACAGTCAGCAAATATAGATATATACAGTCAGCAAATAGATGTAAACAGTCAGCAAATATAAATATAAACAGTCAGCAAATATAGATATATACAGTCAGCAAATAGATTTAAACAATCAGCAAATATAGATATAAACAGTCAACAAATATAGATATAAACAGTCAGCAAATATAGATATAAACGGTCAGCAAATATAGATATAAACAGTCAGCAAATACAGATGTAAACAGTCAGCAAATATAAATATAAACAGTCAGCAAATATAGATATAAACAGTCAGCAAATATAGATATATAAACAGTCAGCAAATATAGATATAAACAGTCAGCAAATATAGATATAAACAGTCAGCAAATACAGATATAAACAGTCAGCAAATACAAATATAAACAGTCAGCAAATACAGATATAAACAGTCAGAAAATATAGATATAAACAGTCAGCAAATATAGATGTAAACAGTCAGCAAATATAGATATAAACAGTCAGCAAATATAGATATATAAACAGTCAGCAAATATAGATATAAACAGTCAGCAAATATAGATATAAACAGTCAGCAAATACAGATATAAACAGTCAGCAAATATAGATATAAACAGTCAGCAAATATAGATAAACAGTCAGCAAATGTAGATATAAACAGCGAGGAAATATAGATATACACAGCCAGCAAATATAGATATAAACAGCCAGCAAATATAGATATACACAGCCAGCAAATATAGATATACACAGTCAGCAAATATAGATATAAACAGTCAGCAAATATAGATATTTATTACATTCTTACTATAAAATACAGTGAAATTGTATACCTGATAAATACGCATGTTTTTTGTACATATCAGCTCATCGGGCCAATATGGGCAATTCTTCGCTAAGCGGGCCGAATACACTGTTTCAGCCCGCTTGCTGAGTGGGCCGAATACACTGTATCAGCCCGCTTCCGAAATAGTTTTGACGTCACATGACATTCATGACGTTACAACAATCGGAAATGGTTAGGAGGACAGATGTTGACGTTGAAATTGGCAAGAAAGTTATGGAGTCTATCGTATAAATAATATTAGAGCTTTATGAATTAATTGAAGAAAAAGAGACATAAACGAAGGCGCCGATGTAGATGAAAAGGTATATGATTCTGAATCCAATGCCAATGGTATGAATTATTATCTTAATCAACGTCCGGACGATGACAAAACAAGGGACAAAAAAGAGACATCATCAAAAACAGATCATCATGAACCGTCACAAAACTCAAAGTATATAATAAATAGAATATGACATGGTCATTTCATTTCCATATCAGGCCTTGTATCAACCCTCGACCCAATATCGACCCTTGGGCCGATATTGGGATCTCGTATTGATACAAGGCCTGATATGGAAATTGCAATGTAATATTCTCTATAAACAGTCAGCAAATAGAGATACAGATAGTTAGCAAATAGAGATATAGATAGTTAGCAAATACAGATATAAAGAGTTAGCAAATACAGATATAGACAATAAGGAAACTCAAAGATTTTATTTTTTAAATGTTTGTTATAATAATAATACAAATTCTATTTGTCTTCATTTCAACTTGATGACATGACTTGTATATGGTCAAGCATGACCAAATATACACTATTTATAACCTGGGTATAATCCTATACTATGGTTACTTGGCTATCATAGAATTAAACAGAAAAGGTAACTACGAACTCAAAAGGAATGTCATTTCAAAGATCATATCAATTATACTGACATCTTCTACAGAACATTTTACTGAACACTGAAATATTAAAGACTTTGACCTCAGCACCTTGAAACCCAAACAGAATCTTATCTACAGGTAGAGCTAATTGGATCTGATTTCTACAGATCTAGCTAGGCGGACAATAAGGCCTATAATATCTATTTATCAATTGTATCTCTAAATCTGGAAGTGAGAAATTGATACTGCAGTAGTTTTCAAACAGAACACGGTGTACATGTACCTATATACCGCGGTCCTCTCACCAGAGATCGGGCCTAACTTACTGTATAAACAAGACCACGGTATAGTTTGGTTGTATATTTATTGTACCTGTCAAAAGCCTCATCCACTGCGTCACAGTCACAACAGCAAGCGAGGATGTGGCTTTTCTCCCCTTTGATATTTTCGTACTCGCAACAACAAAGTGGCTCTGTGCTGGTCACTCTGGAAGGGGGCATAACTCTCCCATAACCCTGTAAATACATAAAACACAATTAATGTCTATACACAGAATAGATCTCCAGTGGATTCTTAAGCTGTCTATACACCCAAACCACAAACCTGCAGGACAATTATAGAAAGTAATCTGGGCAAGGTATTTAATTTTTATTGGTGAATAAAATATCGCTTTCGCCAACAACTTTAAACATTGCATGGGTATCATATAACTACCGTGAATTATACAATACTATGTTTTTATCTTTTGCATTTAAAGCCAAATATTTACAGTCTACACTGACATTCACTTGATAAGTCCTAAATGTAATGTGCATGGTGTGTCAATTAAGTGTGTGAAGTGTGAGAGCATATTTTATGATTTACCGCCCCCTTCCTCTTTAAAGGATTATCTCCCTTTACCCTGTGTTGTACTAGCTTTTCATTTCATTTTTTTCCTAATTATCAAATCAAATCTGAATTAATTTTATAAGTTTACTTTGGTCATCTAGTGGAGAGAATTAATATAGGCTTTGCCTTTTATTTTATCCACATTGACTTGAAACATCTTTTGTCAATAAAATTTGTTTAAATGAAAATCCCCTGATTATAAACCAAAACAAAATAGAAAGTTTAGTTTAGTTTGTGGCAGAATGATCGAGGAAGTTGTTTTAGCAGAGAAACAGATTTTAATCCGACTGATACATCCCTCGTCTGTGACTCACTTCTTCTCGTTTGTGTCCCGCCTTGACCTCTACGTAATGAATCACATCAGTATAACCAGTATCAATATAAATAATGCAATACTTTCTTAATTCTTAAAGGGACACACTGTTTTAAAATTAATCTAAGAGCAGAAACACTGCAGATGTCATAATTTTAAATTTGTCTCTGTCAGGGGTTGTCAACTGTGACCTCTTATTTCCAAGCACTATAATCATTTGATGCAGATTCCACCCGCTTGAAAAACCTTCTTCATTGATTGACAGTTAATGAAAGCAGTGTCTACTCACTGTCTATGTTATTTAGATCCCATATCTATGTCAAAGATACAGTTATATAGAACATTAGGACTGTAACACTCAAAATAATGTGGTAATGTAGCACTTCTACGCCTTAATGTTGATAATCCGGCTACACTTAAGAAGAAGAAGAAAAACATTATTTATTAATTGAGTGTTTGACACGAAATCCTTCCTATTTAAGCATGGATTTATGGAAAGGAATGTTATTTCGACTTTGTTGATCATTTAAATGTAAGTGACACGCTTTACTTTTTCAAACTTTTTCGAACTTTGAAAAATTGACGATCACATTGATGTTGGTCCAATGGTAAAATTGAGCTACATATATATATACAGTGCACTCCTCTTTATATCATGTTGCATTTGTCAGACAAAAAATGATATTAACAGGAATGTGACTTTAAGAGAAACATGTTTTTCCACTAAATCTAGTGCATTTCCAATCTCCATAACTAAAAGTAAGCTATTCAATGTACATATGAAGATGTTTCAATATTTAGATAACATTATTTCAATTAAATATCATTTTTGGGGTTACTTTTTTAATTTCTATGCAACTTTTTGTACAAGTTGTATCTGAAATCAATGGAAATGACATAATTTTCTGGATATTTTATGTGATTGGTTAAAAAAAACATGATATTAACCAAATAAAATTACATAGATTATATAGAGAGAAAAATGGTGCTTGGGAAAAACATGATATAAAGAGGAATGTGATATTAACAGGGGTGATATAAAGTGGAGTCCACTGTATAACCAATGATCGCATATCGACGTTGGCCCGATGGTAAAGGCAAGCTAGATGATAACCAACGACTGCAGTTCACCGTTGGCCCACGATGAAGTTTAGCTTTATATATCCAATGATTGTAAATCGATCGCCATTGGCCCACAGTCAGAAATTAGCTAATTGTCCAACTGATATTCGTCATAGCCTCCTTCTGAATCCTGTTCTAGTGCAAAAATTAGGAAAGCCAGAGATATCTCATAAGGATAGATGCAGGCAAAAGTAAGTTATTGTTGCATCTACAATATGATCTACGAGTACGATTAGCACACGCAAATGATGAAGTTGAACACACTTTAAGATATATACATTCTATTTTCAATGACAACTCTTTTTTAAATTACTCAAGGCGGAACAAAAGCGAGGGACAAATGATGAAGTTGAACACACTTCAAGATATACATTCTATTTTCAATGACAACTCTATTTTAAATAATTTCAATTTTAGCCAGTGTCCCGTTAACACTTCTGCCCATGTACATACATAATGTTTATTCACGTAATGTTTACTTTATATCTATTACATACAATTACAGACAAAATAAACATTTTAAAATTGGTTCATCATTATTATTCTTTTTCCTTTTTGTCTTTTATTTATCGTATGCCACATTTGTGTAGTGTTTACTATTTGCTAGCGTTAGTAACTTTTGCTGATACCCAATCCGATTAAAATACAGATCCTTGTTCTCACTCCGATTTACAAGGATCTGACAACATCCCATAAGAGGTCACGTTCAGATGACCTTTGTCACCTCTTTATTTAACACTAAAATAATTTTTCAATGACCTGTCATCTTGCGACAAGTCATTTTGTCACATTAATCCACATTAACTTTTTGGTGACGAAATGACTAAACGAAATGACTAAAAGATTCTGACAGTAGTAATTTGATTGGCTAATGCAAAAGGTCTTTGGGGCATGACCCCCTATGGGATTTTCTCAGATCTTAACGCAGCAGAGATAAGTTTACGGAATGGCGCGGAGATCAAGATATGATTTTAATCAGATTGGCTGATACCTTACCACTAAAGATATTACAGGTATTGTTAATATAAGGAATACTAGGTAAAGCAATGTTGTTCCCACCAGCTATGAAAGATCAGTGCAAGAGTCTCTCGCCCCTTACCTATGGGTAATCCTGGAGCAGCCCTAGATAATATTTTTGGCAGTAGTTAGGCCAACAATATTTTCAGACAAATGCCCATCTTTGGGCCAACACTAGCCCAATGTTGAGCCAACAATATTTTCAGACGATGACCCAAAGTCAGGCCAACGGAAATTTTCTGCCACTAGTGGACAAAAAGATGTTGTGCCATTGTTGTATGCCAACATTGGGCCAACGGTAATTTTGTGCTGGGATAATGTTAATGCTTTTGCGGTGTGCTATCTGGGGCCTGTCAAAATTATCTCGCCATCAATATCAAACCTCTAACATTGTTAGAATAGAACCCTTCAAAGTCCTAGTATTTAAATTGTTGGTTCAGAAGCAACCACGAAAAACTGTGATTGTTAATAAACAGTATGTGCTGTTCAGCTTTGTGAATTGTTTATACTACTCTGTACATCAGTTTACCTGTAGTTTTGTTTGTCACAAACAAAAGTGCTGCAGCACTTATGTTTGCTGTTTATGTTAAGTAAAATAAAAATTCTTCCATCTTTAAAATATCAAACCTGAAGATGTCCTGTATCTGCCACAGTCCTGGACGACACCGGCCTCAACATTGCGATTCCTACAGGAGGTGTTCACTACCCTGCTAAGCTAGCTGTCTGTCCCATACACACATCTCAGGTAATACCCGGTACTGTGTACACACACACATACCCAACTGAGTAGCAATAATGCAGACAGAACTCTTACCAGGGTCATTCTTATTGATTAATTCTCAAGGCTGTTTAACATTGAGCTTAAAAAAATGCATTAATTAAACACAATGATTTACAAGAAACTTTCACCAGATCTTGCCACATCCGACTCTCTTGAAAGCTTTAAATCCTGTCTTCAAGATATCACCCATTGATAAGTCTTTTTTTCACCTTGGATATAGCACACACCAATATATTGACATAATCTTCAGTATGATGAAGGAGGTCGATTAACGGGTAGATGTAGATGTTAACGAAGTGCATGTTAGAGGGATTATATTATACTGCTATTAACACACGGATCTTGTAGGGATCCTTTTGTCCCTTGTCTAATCCACCAGGCGGAGCACACATGTACAAAGGTTTCAGTTCTGCTTTGACGTATTCCAACTGTGATCGAGAGCATACCTTATAACAGGTACATGTATAAAGAAGGATTATAATGGGCATTCAACTAGTTATAATAGCTTTCCCAGAACCACAAATTAATTGGTTGATTGATTTCTGAATAATTAAATTACCTTGGAAACCCAGCACGAATATATAAATCAATTTCTCTATCTGGTTGCAATTAATTGTTCAAAGGTGATTATATAATTAGCTAAATGAAAAAATTTAATATACCTATAGCTTGAAAAAAAATCCAATGAATTATGTACAACTTGTTATATATGAAATATTTAGTAGAGGCCAGGGGTCCATTAACATGCCAAATTGTAGGATTGTACCATGTTTATAGACAGAATTATTGAATGCTGAAAAATGTTGTTAAACACTAAATAGTGATTAAGCTATAGCTAACCACCTTTTAAACAACTGGGCCCCGGTAACTCCAGCCTGCTATGGCTTTCCTTGGTTTGGGGTTTATATCTATTAATACATGGATTTTATATCGTAAGCTAATATTTAGAAAACAGGCTTAAACCTGGTTCACTGGGTTTTAAAGTTTATACATTCATATGTGAATAAGAATTCAGATTAAAAATGCTGTGCCTTTGAATTCAAGCTTTTTCAATAAGTGTTTTCAATGTTGATTTTCTCGTCATATAATTATAAGTTCCACCACTTGGTGTAGGGTAAGCTATTCACTGTGAAGACCATTTATCTTTTTCTAATAGAAATATACTTCCGTACAGCTATACAGGAACCGTTCAGATATTCATGTATTCAATACAAATAGCCAATCAATCATGCACATACACATGTTCCTCCATATTAACAGTGACCTGTGGTATCTATATTATACGTCCAGACAAGCGGTTTTGTATACCTCATCCTAACCCACGGATTGGGTCATAGTGTGGGAAGAAAATTTCGCAGCCAGACCTGGATTCAAACCGGGACCTTTCGAACACCAAGACAGACGCTCAACCTACAGATATCAGGTGGCCGATGATCAATGTGTCAAGATCCACTACTACAGTGCACTCCTCTTTATATCATGTTGCATTTGTCAGAAAAAACATGATATTAATAGGAATATGACATTAAGAGAAACATGTTTTTCCACTAAATCTAGTGCATTTCCAATCTCCATAACTAAAAGGAAGCTATTCAATTTACATATGAAGATGTTTCAATATATATATATAACATTATTTCAAATAAAAAAACATTTTTGGGCTATTTTTTATTTTTTATGCAACATTTTGTGCAAGCTGTATCTGAAATCAATGGAAATAACACCAGTTTCTGGATATTTTATGTGATTGGTTAAAAAAAACATGATATTAAGATGAATTCACCTCAAAATACATGATATTAACCAAATAAAATTACAGATTATATAGAGAGAAAAATGGTGCTTGGGAAAAACATGATATAAAGAGGAATGTGATATTAACAGGGGTGATATTAAGTGGAGTCCACTGTACTATCAAGACACACTACAGCTCAATACAGTACCGTTTTCAAAAAATAAAAACACACCTCAAATATCATTTCCAAGATCGCCTCTATGAAGTCATTTTGTTTTGACACCCTACACTTAAACTGATCAGGAAAACGAAGCACCAAGAGAAACTTCAATATATATGTAAAAGCTGGGTAAAGGTCTGTGACTATCTTTGACTGCATAAAAGGCAATAATAAAATGACCAATTAAAATCCAAGATGGCCCTGCTTGGCAACCAGTCAGATGACTGCGGATTCCATTTGAGTTTCTCATTTAATCCCTTATATGTGGGAAAAAGGTACCCCAACCCATTTTTTGAGGTTGAAAAAAAATTAGGAATACCAAAGCATCAACACAACCATAATGGAACTCAAAATTGATTAAACTAGTGGCAAAATATGAACAAAGGAAAGATTTACATGGAGACCCTTGTAAAAGTACAAGAGAAAAAGACCAGGTGTTCCGGAAGAGTCTTCTGCTTCATCGACAACAACGGCAATGTAAACCTTTGTCACATCCAAGTAAACACAAAGTTCTCAAAGTCAGATAAACGAGTATTATTGTCGATCACAACAAGGGAGCACACTAAAGAGCATACTAAAAAACGTCCATCTTCATATCACACAAAGATTGATTCTCTAGAATATTTCTCAATGAGACCAAGATAGTGACCATAAAACTTCTCATAGTCTTCATCAATATGCATCTCTTGAAATCCTGTGTCATAAGTTTGTTCGTCTGCAGCAGTTGAAGTTAATGCTGCATAGTTTTACTGTAAAAATCCAAGATGGCAGCCAATTGGCTGTATTGTTCCTAGAATCAGCTAGCTCAAAAGCTGGATCTTGCACAACTACGGACCAAATTAAAGAGAACCTGCATATGAAATTTGAGAAGGATCCATCTAACACTTTTCAAGAAATAGTCATCACAAGAATTGTTTAAGGATGTGTAGACCACAGATGTAGGGCAATTTGAATATCGCACCATCATCAGATTGTGGGCTTTTTAAAGAAAAATATTTCAATAAACAAACTATATACTTTCGAAAAATAAAAGCATTGACAATCTTTAATCTGTTAAATTAAAGATGGCTGCTATATATAGCTAATAGCCATCATGAGATACATAAAGTACTATAACAAATGTTTACTCTGAAAATCCACGATGGATGTCTGCATACCAGCAAATAATATCAGGATTTTCTACAGGGGGTCGTAATTGTTGCTCCATTTTAAATCATATCCATCAATTTAAAAGTTAACTGGATCTGTCTGAAGTGAAGTCAATGCCGAGAAACATGACCTGTGACAATAATTCAGTAGAAATGTCCTATTATCGGGTATCAGCACCATCACCTAGCTGGCTTTAGTGATTTAGTGTGTTAGATATTGGACCTGATGTCTACCCTCCAGCCTTATCACAAGATTAATACCGTATTAGCAAATATTTCCCCTAGCTACCCTACATGTACCTTCCGATAAAAACTGTTGGTCACTTCCATGTAAAACTTTCCTTCTAAAATCAGTTACAAATTATTTAGGTTATCATATTTTCATACTTTAAAATGCCACCATACCTACTGGTAAAAGTTGTCTGTCATTATTTCCATGCCAGATTTTCCTAATGAAAGCATGCAGATACAAATTATTCACAAATGTAGGTTTTCACACCCTAAAATGCCACCTCACAACGATGAAGGAAATCGACTGAATATACCTCCTATATATTAGACCACGATCAAACCTAATTCACGTTTCATCTGAAATACTAAAGCTAATTACGGTACTATTGATTTGATCTTCCATTCAAGAAATAAATCCAACCCACCTTTCACGAGTTCACACCTCAATGCATTTCACTCACTCATCACTACATCATGACGATCTGGTGAATCCAATCATGGCTTTGATTCAGTTTATATACACATGAATACATGCCGATTTAGAACTGTCCAAGTGTAGGGGGCTTATTGATGTTACTATAGTAACTTAATGAGTATTCCACTACAGGTCACACCTGTAATTCATCACATGAGTGTATTGACAGACTAGTAAGGCTTTATATACTACTCATATATACCACATGTATAGGTGACTCCGGGTCTTGTAGTTTCTCGGATTGCATTGGCAAATCTTAATTAAACATGGCCTATGACTAAATTCTCTCACTGTATTTTTGTTGGGGTAGTCTAGTATCGACCCTGTGACACTTACAACTTTGTCTACATTTGTATTATCCACCAAATTTAATGCAGGTACTTTTTATCTGAATAAATATTTTTTATTCAAAAGAATAATTATTATAGAATATTTAATGTTTTATCAACTTGTTATGAAAACTGACTTTTGTTGTTTTACTTGAAATAGAAAATCACAGGAAAATGGCTTAAATGACCTAGTATCAGATAGGTCCATAGATCAGAGCTATGCATGTATCATATATACATTTAGTACATCACGTGACTGAATACTGCCTTCCCATCGTCTACACACATGGGTAAAAATGTACTATGAAGCGATAGTGCCCACTCACCCGGGCACTATCAAATTTGGCACGATGTTCAACATGAATCTATTATGACGTCACTATTACATCGCGCTACTGTTCTGTTTGAAAATGGCCGACTCTGGAAACGACCCAAAGCTGGCCATGGTATATCACAATAAAACAAGTTTTGGTGTATACATATGTATTTAAATGGAAGAGTGATGTACTAAACCCATTATGGCCCTGTTGAGAGGGCACTATTACTTCTTAGTACATCACATGACTAAATGCTGTCTTCCCATTGGCTATACACATGGTACTATGAAGCGATAGTGCCCGCTCACCTGGGCACTATCAAATATGGCGCGATGTTCAACGTGAGTCTATTAACTCTTTCCGTACCGTGATTCCAGTCCGGATTCCGTACCGGAAGTCATTACTAGGCTCACCTCCAGACGTTTCGGCCATAATGGCGTCTCTTTGTTGTGTTTGCGTAGTGGATATTATGCCGAAATAATGCAGGTAAATGTAAACCAATGCTCTTTTCGGTTCTTCTATAGTTAGAAGACATACATAGCTTTATTTTCGCAGCAATATTTTTGTCAGATGTGGTACCGCTATGTATAGCTAAAGCATTCACCGCCATGATGTTTATATTGGTGATGACACTTCGCAGTATCTCGCAGGAAATTCAATCTAAATGGGTCACATGACAGAAAATGTGTACTTTACGCCTGTCAAATTGTTTGTTATAAACTGACGCAGTCGATTTTGTGTAAAATTTTATTTGTCAACTCATCTGTCGGCTGCTGTACCCAGCTAATCAAAAAGTATGTAACGTCAAGTATACGACAACGGGGATGAGACGTCACGTTTGTTTGTCGTCTGTATATGACAACGGGGAGGAGACGGCACATTTTTTTTTGTCGTCTGTATACGACATCGACAATACTATGAGGCAATTATAGAGTGCCCTCAACAGGGCCATTATAGATAAGTATATAGTCCAGCTACACGTCAATAGCTCAATCTACATATCAGGTTGGGGAAAACCACAAACTTTGAAATGCGTATAATACGCCATTCAGAACTATTATACACTAAATGGGATACCCTAAAATCTCGATAATAAGCCTAAATAAAAAATTGGCCGGTCTTGAAAATAAGCCATGGACTTCTTGCAGTCAAGTATATCTTGAAAATATTCTGGCTTTGAAAATAGGCCGTACTGTTAAGAAAGACTTCCTTGCAGTGAAATTAAATATATAACTCAAAAATAAGCCGACTATTTATTTGTTATCTTGTCAGTAATTATTCATAACCCTGTGTTGTATTTTATCATTGAAACCCCATTTACTTAGCATAGATATATATATATATGTATACATTACCCCCCCCCCCGGTAGTCTAAGATCTAGATTCTACGTCTATAATTTTTATAAAAAAAAATTATTGTCTGTAATGATATTCACAGTTCAAGACTCGATCTGCTTACTGTATTGGCTTCTGTTGTCACCGGATTCTATTTGATAACAGCTCAGGTGAGTTACCTGTGTCGTTTTTTTGACACCTGGACAATAGATCCGGCTAAGCATGCATAATTACATCGCTCGAGGTGATCACCTGCATGGCTACTTCAGGTATTGTTTTTACAATTCGCTTCACCCCAAGCTTGGTGTTATATATTTCAGTTTACACAAAGTAAAGCTTGGTGTCATATATTTCAGTTTACACAAAGTACATGTACCTGCGATTCAATTCAATTCAATTCAGTTTATTACCAAATGCACATTCCATATAGGCATACAGAACTATACATATTGAACAATACATTACAAACATCCAGTACAATGGTGGAGAACTTACCTGTATGCAATAAATCAAGTCAATACGTTCATATGTAACACTAATAAAGTTAACCAGTGGAAAGATGGAAACAATGAAAAAGTCTGTTCCGAAGGGAACTTAGCAAAATTAAAAGAACAAGAGGCCCAGAGGGCCTGTATCGCTCACCTGGATAAATTGGTATCAAGGTTATCATGGTAAAATATTTCTAAAAACGATGCTATGGGCAGGGTCAGACCCACATAATTATCCTTGAAGTATATCTGTATAAATTAAAGATAGGTTATTGGGTGTGTATCTCAACTCACCGTTTTCAAGCTCAACTGAGAACCAAAGTCCCTAGGGCTGGGCTAGACCCTTACATCAATGATAATATCATGATTGTGTTTGCTTCTGTATAATTTTGGGGTGGGATATCTGTAAGGGCGTGGCAGACCCTTAGGTCAAATCTAAAATCATATTTGTGATGTTCTCTTCATGCTAACCAATTGTATATGTAGTTTTTGGGTGGGGATCTCAACCGTTTAAAAGTAAATATCAATATTGCCAAATGATCCCCTTTTGGCCCCGCCCCCTCAGGCCCCTGGGGCGTCAGCCCCATCATTTGTATAAATTTGAGCCCAGTCACCTAGGGATGCTACTACTAAAATATGAATGTTTCACATTGCTTAGATCCAGAAAAGAAGTCGTTAATTAATATGAATACAGCCAAATGGACCCCTTTTGGCCCCGCCCCTCAGGCCCCTGGGGGGTCAGCCACATCATTTGTATAAATTTGAATCCCAGCCACCTAGGGATGCTAACACTGAAATATAAATGCCATACATTGCTTACTTCCAGAGAAGAAGTCATTAATATCAATATTGCCAAATAGACACTTTTGGCCCCGCCCCTCAGGCCCCTGGGGGGTCAGCCCCATCATTTGTATAAATTTGAATCCCAGCCACCTAGGGATGCTACCACTGAAATATAAACGCCATACATTGCTTAGTTCCAGAGAAGAAGTCATTTATATCAATATTGCCAAATGGACCCCTTTTAGCCCCGCCCCTCAGGTCCCTGGGAGGTCAGACCCATCATTTGTATAAATTTGAATCCCAGCCACACAGGGATTCTTCCTACCAAATTTAGTTAAATTCTGATCAGTGGTTATGAAGACGAAGTTAATTGTTGACGGACGGACGGCATAAGCTCACCTTGGTCCTTTGGACCAGGTGAGCTAAAAATTAAGTACTTATTTATCAGATCATACAAAAACTCATGTAATCAGCTTTCAATTAAATCACACCTTCTTTACCTAAAGATTGGTCTAAACTGCATATATACAGACCCGTACAGGTTGGCTGTGCTACGGAAATGCTACTCAAACGGTACGGAAATGCTACACAAACGGTACGGAAATGCTACGGATGACACTTGCAAACGGTTGATCACATTAACAGATTTTCATAAAAACGGATCCACACAATCACACATACAAACCAAACGAAATACCCATAATGCATCGGGAAACGTATGCTGAAACTGAAAGTGAAGATCCAGCGTGTACACATGCGTACGATTATTTTTAATGTTTGCTTTGTCATTAAGATAATGGTATGAGAGTGAAACAAACAGACATGTCTTAAAAGTAATTGAGAACAATCAAATATTGGATCATTAATATTTTTTTCCCTCAAAAAGACCTGACGTACTCTGACAGGTAGCCATGGGCATCAGTCGGAACACCTCGGGTATTCACTTGCGAGCTTGCATTGCTGGAAAGGCCAGATGTTGTCCGACTGGCTGGGGCATATGACCTTGATATTTTTATTTCATTTAATTAAGTTTCATGTTAAATTTTGTCAGATTCATACATATTGCTAAAAGCCTTGTTTTTTGTTTTGTTCATTTTTGAGACTGACATTATTTACAAAATTCTAAGTTTATGCAGCTTATAAAGACATGAACTATTCGTTTCGTCAGATTTTTTCCATAAAATTTTCAACCGAACGATTCCCAAACGCTTTGTAAATGATGCTAGTGCTAGGGAAATGGTACGGTAGTGCGACGCAAATGCTACGGTAATGCTACGGAAATGCTATGCAAATGGTACGGAAATGCTACGATAATGGTACGGAAATACTACACAAACGGTACAGAAATTCTACGGTAATGGCAGGAAATGCTACGCAAACGGTACGCTTAAAGTGGAACAGCGAACGTGTACGGGGCTGTATACTATACATCAATGACAAATAACAGAATATCATACAATTTTTGTTTGGTATATAATAACAAGCCTTTGGTAAAACATACATATTCATAGTAATCGGCTTCTTTTAGCAGTTGCTTAAGTCAAATACTTACATAGATTTCTAATGAGTTTAAAATTTCTGGCAGGAGTAATTCTATTAACTTAAACACAGAAGGGCGGGTACGATAATATGGCTTAATATGCGATACTCTTAATTCTAAATACATTTGTATACAGGACAAATAAGAATAAAATGAAACTTGTCCTCAACATCTCCCAAGATTACGTAAAGAACACAATCTCTGGCTTCGAGGTACTGCTCTGTATCTACCTGGCTCTATATGAAGATTATGTGCCTGCAATCTATATTTCGCAAGAATGCATTGATATTTCCTTAATAGAGGCTTCTTAAAATACCATTGCAAGTCGAAACGGTTGACAATGTTTCGAAAGTGTTTCTCATTTCCTGAATAAAAGTATCTTTTACACGATGTACATATAATAACAAAAAGTATTTCTCATTTGGTACACATTGTGCCAACCAAACATCTCCAAAACCCAACATACACAAATCAAGTCTCAGATGATAAATCCAATTTGTTTTACAACTAGGTTTCCTGTTATAAAGATCTTTTAGATCTCATCGTAACAGGCTTTCAACACGCAGTTATCGTTCTTTAATAATTTTAGCCAAAACTTAACAATAGCAATCCTACGCTGTATATACAGAGGGTAACGACCAAGTTCAAAATACACCATGGCATTGTTTACTGTTTTCTTGACATCCAATAAGGTTTTCAAAAATAATAAATGTATTTTTAGCTCACCGGTTCCGAAGGACCAAGGTGAGCTTATGCCATACCATGGCCTCCGTCGTCCGTCAACAATTTTTTAAATGACTTCTTCTCCATAACCACTGATAAGAAATCAACCTAATATGGCAGGAAGCATCCTTAGGTGCCCAGGATTCAAAATTGTACTAATGATGGGAATGACCCCCAGGGGGCTGAGGGCGGGGCCAAAAAGGGTTATTAAGCTATATTGGTTTAAGCAACTTCTTCTCCATAACCACTGATTGGAAATCAGCCTTATTTGGCAGGAAGCATCCCTAGGTGCTCAGGATTCAAAATTGTACTCATGGCGGGACTGACCCCCCAGGGGGCTGAGGGGTGGGGCCTTAAAGAATTATTTAGCTATATTGATATAAGCGACTTAATTCTTCTCCATAACCACTGATAGGAAATCAACCTTATTTGGCAGGAAGCATCCTTAGGTGCCCAGGATTCAAAATTGTATTTATGGTTGGGTTGACCCCCTAGGGGGATGAGGGCGGGGTAAAAAAAAGGGTTATTTAGCTGTATTGGTTTAAGCGACTTCTCCTCCGTAACCACTGATAGGAAATCAACCTTATTTGGCAGGAAGCATTCTTAGGTGCCCAGGATTCAAAATTGTACTCATGGTGGGACTGACCCCCTAGGGGACTGAGGGGTTGGGCCAAAAAGAGTTATTTAGCTCTATTGGTTTAAGCGACTTCTTCTCTATAACCACTGATTGGAAATCAGCCTTATTTGGTAGGAAGCATCCTTAGAAGCCCAGGATTCAAAATTGTATTTATGGTTGGGATGACCCCCTAGGGGGCTGAGGGCGGGGCCAAAAAGGGTTATTTAGCTATATCATGGTTTGAGCGAATTCCTCTCCATAACCACTGATTGGAAATCAGCCTTATTTGGTAGGAAGCATCCTTAGAAGCCCAGGATTCAAAATTGTATTTATGGTTGGGCTGACCCCCTAGGGGGCTGAGGGCAGGGCCAAAAAGGGTTATTTAGCTATATCATGGTTTGAGCGAATTCCTCTCCATAACCATTGATTGCAATTCAGACTTTTTTGGCAGGAAGCATTCCTAGGTGCTCAGGATTCAAAATTGTACTCATGGTTGCACTGACCTCCTAGGTGGCTGAGAGGCGGGGCCAAAAAGGGTTATTTATCTATATCATGTTTTGAGCGAATTCCTCTCCATAACCACTGATTGGAAATCAGCCTTATTTGGTAGGAAGCATCCTTAGAAGCCCAGGATTCAAAATTGTATTTATGGTTGGGCTGACCCCCTAGGGGGCTGAGGGCGGGGCCAAAAAGGGTTATTTAGCTATATCATGGTTTGAGCGAATTCCTCTCCATAACCATTGATTGCAATTCAGACTTTTTTGGCAGGAAGCATTCCTAGGTGCTCAGGATTCAAAATTGTACTCATGGTTGCACTGACCTCCTAGGTGGCTGAGAGGCGGGGCCAAAAAGGGTTATTTATCTATATCATGGTTTAAGCGACTTCGTCTCCATAACCACTGATTGGAAATCAGCCTTATTTGGTAGGAAGCATCCTTAGAAGCCCAGGATTCAAAATTGTATTTATGGTTGGGCTGACCCCCTAGGGGGCTGAGGGCGGGGCCAAAAAGAGTTATTTAGCTATATTGATATTAGCAACTTCTTCTCCATAACCACTAATTGGAAATCAACCTTATTTGGAAGAAAGCATCCCTAGGTGCTAAGGATTCAAAATTGTAATAATGGTGGGACTGAACCCCCACAGGGGACTGAGGGGCGTGGCAAGACCCATACCAAAAAAAGTTATAAAAAGTTAGAACTTTTTATACCTTTTTTACTTAAAAGGTACAAAAAGTTATTACTTTTAGTACTAGATTGGAACCCTGGTCAAATGTGGTTCCAATCTAGCATTAAAAGTTATAACTTTTTTGTACCTAAAAAAAGTATAACTTTTTGTACCTTTTTTTTGGTATGGGGAAAGAAAATATTTTACCATGATTACCTATATAGCTAGATACCAATGTATCTAGGTGAGCGATAAAGGCCCTCTGGGCCTCTTGTTTCAATATGTGGTGCAGGACTTCCCAGCCGTAATATATTTTGACGACAGACGGGTGTAAGAGTCAGAATTCCTCCTAAGTTTGAAAATGGCCGCACGTTGCGAGATCCCGCAAGAATTTCTTTTGACCTGGTTATATTTGATCACGTGACATGAGGCGGCGGCCATTTTCAAACAGATGTCAGGAAACTGGTTATTTTTTTTAAATGGATGGCGGCATTTAGTTAGCGACCTCCTGTGACTTGAGTAAAGGCGTAGGTAAGTTGGAAAATATCTGTTCTTTCCATTTATACCTAATTTGCATGTGATCAAAAACGTTGCATATTATAAAACTCAGCTTAAACGGTGATCCGTGGATGGGTCGGTAAAATTTCCAATTTTTTAACTAATGAGGAATTCTGACTCTCGCACCCGCCTGTCGTCAAAATATTTAGCGGGTCAGAGAGTCAGAGCCCTTCGGGCTATCTAAGTACAGTGTACATTGTAATTCTGACTGTTGCCATACGTATACTTGTACAATGGTAAAGTGCTCAATAGTCACCCCTGCCCAATTGGCGTATATAAAAAGGTCAATTGGCGTTTTGTTTTCCCCGACCTGCATACTGTATATATTCTACATGTACATGTATATAATGTAGGTCCTGTACATGTCCCAACAGGTGGTACATGTATAATAATTCATGGTCGTCATATCATTTCCACAAAACAAATGCTGAATTAAAAAAAACATTGACGTCGAAGGGGTCAAAGTGTGTTAGGTTCATCGATTTTACAAAACAATGTACGGGTAACTTATGTGCACTGACTACATACACCTGGAGTGTCGTATACGTACTGGGCACATGTTCCAGGAAGGGGGCGTTAACGGAAGGGGAAACATTCTGTGATTTCACTTCATCTATAAATACGTGGCTATTGGGACGAGTCAACAATTCATGTTTACCTAGAGAGAAACTTCTTACCTGAGTCTCTCGAATGGATGTAACTAGACTGTCATAATCACAGGTAGCCTTACAAACAGGTGTGCGTCACTACGCATTAATTGCTGAAGAGTTCCAGTAAAGGACGACAACTATGTGTGATTGTTATAGTGTTGCAGTACCGTACGAGTTATCTCCCGTTCCACATTTTCTAAAAAATATCAGTAAGCACGACAAAAGCTAGGCCAAACGCGTACGACTACGGAGCCCCCGAAGGGACATAAGAAGGTATTTATCAGTCCGTGCGCACGAGTTAGTTATCTGTGTTCAAAGTTGTCAATCTGTGCTCACCGTTTTAAGCAGGGTAATCTTTTTCACATAAGTTTAAAAAGTACTTAATGTCTATTTGGGGTTTTCTTTTCACTAAAGTTTAAAGGCCCAATATACGTAACTTCAGGGGAATTTTCGTGATTCTGAAAAATTTTGAAAAAAAATCCAGTTGATAACCATGCAAAAATAAGCCTAAAACGAAGTAAACCTGAGCGGTATCTAACAAGAAACTCTTGACAAAAAAATCCAAAGAATTGAAAATAATTCAGGTGGGGCCCACTTCAACAACAAACCGAAGGTAGAAGACGGTTTGAAATGGGCGGGTGTTTATAAATAGCGTGTTTCAACTGCTGCTGTACCGGTAACTGCGAAAGAATTCATCTTGAATATTGCTGATATCAGTTAATCGTAGCTAAATCTATAAATATAATAAGTTATTAGGCTTGATTTTCGCTTCAAGTTTTGCCGAAAGTTACGTATAACGGGCCTTTAAACACTTTTGCACTTCAGTAGTTTATGTATTTTATCCTAAAACCGCCGTCCATATACATTTCAGCATTTTCCTTATACAGTATAACGAAAAAGATATTTGTCAGCATTATCACAAAATATTTTGTTTTCTGTAACATTTTCACGATGACATCAAAGTAAAACTACAAGAAAACCAGTAAAAACGCCGTGCGTCGACGAAACTTTAAGCATGTTTAAACGTTGAGTTCTGACCCTTAGGGTCGTAGTATATCAAAGCGGCAATGTATCACTGTAGTTCAGTATGGTATCGATAGAATACGTATATTCTGTTGCAATAGGAACATATATTAGTCAAAATAAAAACAAATACCATAGCCTATGATATGGTGTACCAATTTGGGTAGTAATCACGGCTAAAAAATGGACCAAATATCCGTTTTCGTTCTGCGTTGTGTTTTTCAAAATTAAATCACCAAGAATGACTTTTTTTTCTGAAATGAACCAACGTACAAATGTATGTAGTCTTTGTCAAAAATCAAGACATATTCCAGGTACAATATCTTAATTTGTAAATATCACTGAAAAACTGTCAAAATTTTAGTGGTAGCGCGCCGTTAGAGAAATAGTGTCGCATGGAAATACGCAATGAGGATAATGCTGTATTTTCCATAAATACTCAACAGGAAAGAAAATAAGTATATTATGAGAAGGAATTATAGATATTGCTTTGCAAAATGACTAAGTTATTGTCAAAATTCATGCCAGAAACAAAGTAAAAAAAAAATCCTTGAAAAAGTTGGAAATACAAAGGAGAAATAGAGGTTATACAACGAGTGGTTGTTGGATATGGAATTTATTTCACTCGAGTTAATTAACTTTAAAAAAATAATTAATGAGAGTGAAATGAATTCCATATTCAAAAACCACGAGTCGTGTGACCTGTTTCTACCACAATATTAAATTGGCAGTGTCAGTGTTGATTTTTGAAGTGAACCGCGGACTATTTGCGCGAAAACGCATCATCTTGCAGATATTCCCGCCATGTTGTGACGTCGTCGACAATCGATGACGACGTCAACAATAGTGATTTCCGGTCAAAGTTCAACTTTTCAACCAATCAAAAGTCCGGAAGGTCATATTCCACTAGTGGTATATAACATATATTTATCCAACAGTAAGCACGTTTAAACAATGGTCTGAGATTGGAATAACTCAGGCTATTGTGGAAGAAATATGTATAGTTACTTCATAACGGACTCAACCATTCTTCTTAACCAAACTTACCACAAACATGGTACGGTCATTCAAGCGGAAAATATAGGTCAAATTCAGCATCCAAAGGTTAGCATGTGCTGTGTATCCTTAGACACATCATGCATGTAAGTTTGGTTGATATAGGACTTATAGTTACTTCAAAACAGACTCAACCATTCTTCTTAACCATTTTCACGCTGACGCTCACGCCGGGGGTATTGCAATAGATAATATGAAAATTGAAAGACTTTTTGCACGTCACTGAATGTTTCTGTAAAATTGAAAAAGGAAAAGTCTTTGACTTCGTTTATAGACCCGTCCCTCTCTTTATAGATCTGCTCAACATCTGAGTAATTTATTTAAGGATTATTTTACCTCATTTTGACTGCGTATACGGTAGTATGCCAACTGCGGGCATACTACCGTATACGCAGTCAAAATGAGGTACAATCTTTTACATCATTATTAATTTTCAAGTGTTATACTAAGAAAACAATTTTCAAAGCGGGTTGCTCAATCTGATTAAAATCATATCTTTATCTCCACGCCGTTCCGTAAACTTCTCTGCTGCGTTAAGATCTGAGATAGTCCCATAGGGGGTCATGTCCCGATGACCTTTCGCATTAGCCAATCAAATTTCAACTGGCAGGATCTTGACAGTGAGATTTTGAGGCGACAAAGCTTGCATAAACACATTTTTCCGTTTAGTCATTTCGTCACCAAAAAGTTCATGTGGAATAATGTGAAGATATAGCTTGCTGCAAGAAGACAGGTCGTTGGAAAATTATTTTAGTGTTCAGTAAAGAGGCGACAAAGGTCATCTGGACGTGACCTCTTATGGGATGTTGTCAGATCTTTGTAACACGGAGTGATAACAAGGAGCTGTATTTTAATCAGATTGCGGGTTGCTACGACGGTAACTACGATGGACGTGGTTGCTAAGATGACATAGTCCCACTGAATCTTCATCGATATATTGGTAAGTTTAGAAAATACATAGTAAACAACATTATTTTTCTGCAATACATTATTTGTTAGTTTGATATCAAATAATTTTACCAGCACTTCGATTGTATTTCTTTATTAATAACGGTTGTCATGTACACGCATTGACACAGCAATCGGGTTATGACGCGGTCCGACGTCGGACGTCACAACTGCAGGGCGCCGCCATCTTTGCGTAACCGTCAAAAGAATTTAGTATGTGAATCATTGGAATCAAAAGTTTGCCAGAAACCATTTATTACACAATCAGACGAAATAGATTCAATATATATCTTCCATGTTTCAAAATCTCGAAGGAACCAAGCAATGACCGTCAGCAAATAGTTTTTATTCCGAAGCGTGAACGACGCCATATAACGAATATCAATCCGCCGAGCATTTTCTTCACTGCGTATACGGTTATATATTTACAAGTTTCCCTTATTGTGCTTAGTAAACTCTGACTGCGAATATATATTACCGTATACGCAATGAAAAAAGGCTCGGCGGATTGATTTTTGTTCAAATATGGCGTCGTTCACGCTTCAGAAAAATAAGTATTCGCTGTCGGCCATTGTTTGGTTCCTACAAGATTTTGAAAAATGGAACATATATGGAATCAATTTCTTTTGATTAAACAATAAATAGTTTCTAGCAAACTTTTGATTCCAAATGATGCGCATTCGAAATTATTTGACGGTAACGCAAACATGGCGGCGGCCTGCAGTTGTGACGTTTGACGTCGGATCGCGTCACATAAGGATTGAAAGTTATTTTTTTAACTTTCATAGTGCTATGAAAGGTCAGCCGTTACATCCATATTGAATGAAGCCCGTCATTCTGAATAAAATTGGCGCCAATGATAATAATTAGTCATTTGAGCGTTTGACGCAAGGACATTCTCCATGTTATTCGAAGCGGCGCGACAAGACTCTCATTGAACAAGCTTCATCTATGACGTCATAATGAAACCACGTGCTACGTCTCGAGAACCATTGCTTTCATACTTTTATAAAAGGCATTTTTGCTGGTTATGTTCATATAATGGGTTGCAGCGCAAATGTAAATATAATCAGATCACTGTCAATGCGTGTACATAACGACCGTTATAAATAAAGAAATAAATTCAACTTGCTAGAAATATTATTTAATACCAAATATACATATGATGTTATGAAGAAAAACAGTGTTGTTTACAGTGTATTTTCTAAATCTACCAATATATTGATGAAATTCAATGGAACTATATTATCTTAGCAACAACGGCGATCGTAGTTACCATCGAAGCAACCCGCTTCGAATGCTTTTTCCTTCGTATATCACTTGAAAATTAATAATGGTGTAAATATAAGGACTGTACCTCATTTTGACTGCGTATACGGTAGTATGCCCGTAGTTACCCAATGAGAACATAACATTATCGAAACATTTTTAAAAAGTCTCAACAATGTGATCTTATAACATTGTGCCTCTAACATTGAAGAAATGTTGTGAAAACGTTACAAAAAAATATCTAAATGTTTTAAAAATGTTTTATTGATGTCATGAAAAATCCGTTTAATTAAAATGTTTTGTAGACATTTTAAAAATATTGTAAAAAATAACTATTTAGAACCTTCGTTTCATCAGCTATTGGTTGCTGAAGAAATGTTTATGAAACATTATCTAAACATTGTCCTGAGTTCAAACAAATGTTTGCAGAACATTTTTACAACATTTTAACAGATATTTACACGGAAATGTCTTTTTACTGTTAACAAGTAAACATATTAAGTTTTTTTTATAATAAAATGATTTGTAATGAGCTTTCAATGTTGTTTTTTCTGGAAATAGTCCTTCCAACAAATATTAAATGCTCAACATTTTAAAAATGTTTACTAGACATTATTTACAAACATATATTGCATATGTTTTCATAACATTATCTTAATGTTTCAGATTAAAATGTGGTACAAAAAAAAATAAGATAATGCTAAAATAAGTTATATGTATGAAATGATAAAATGATAATGACAACTATAAACACATATATATACGCCTATTAAGTAAGTAAAAGATATGATAAAGAAACTTCAACATGTAGATTATTCAAAATGTTATTAAAATATTGACAAAACATGAGCAATTGTTATTTTTATATCATGTTGTAAAAACATTTTTTAAATGTTCTCTTTTATTATCAACTGAAATGATGTAAAAACGTTTTAAAAATATTTCAACGACCTGTTTTCAATTATTAAGGATTCTATTTTTATATTTGATTAATATTGTCCTGTTATTTGAAAGAAAATCTAAAGTAAAGTAACTTTGTGTGCATCATCTACTGTCCAGTCATTTGAAGTCACACATACAAGTCAATCTTATGGGAAATGTATTATTTGAATAATTTATTAAAACTACACGCTTTTATCTTATTTTTTGTTATTTTTATTTCTTTTAAAATATACAAACTTAAATTTTGAAAAGGAGAGTTTTGTTTAAGTTACCCAATATTTATAATGTTACATGATTATTTATTTTTTTCTTTTCCAAGCCATGTGTTGTCTGTTTATCTCCCTTAGTCTAAGTTCTTTGCCAACAGGTGGAGCTGTAGTTGCGCATGCGTTATAAACTCCATCTTTTCAAAAACCAAAACCATCGCGGGTTATACAAAACTGGACGTGAAACATAAAGATGGAAGTTTATTTATCATTGCAACATAGTGCTGCATTTCAGTATAAGGTAAGTGAAATATGATGTCTATATTATCAGAAACGTGATATAGCGTGTTCGATGTGTATACATGCAGCATACATTTGTGGGTCTCCCGACCCCGGCACTTTCTGAGTTTAAGTTCATTTTCAATCTGATGCCTGTCGATCCCAATGGCCAATATATTAAAGGCCGATTTACACACTTGTAATACCAAAATGAATTAGCATTTAAAATCACTTTACAGTATAATACAGACATAGGCCTATATATATGTAATTCTCAATGTTTGTTGCCCAGGCAAACTAAAGGAAAGTGAAATTCATTTGCACATGTGTATAAACTCACTGTCCGGCCTATCGCTGTTATCATAAACCATGTAGGTCACACAGCTGTTATGTATACATGTAAGCTACTGCGTTTGCAAACACATGTTAAATGGAAACACTCAAAGCACATACAGTTACAGTGTATAC
The DNA here is from genome assembly GCA_947623455.1 of Mimachlamys varia. Classification (NCBI taxonomy): domain Eukaryota; kingdom Metazoa; phylum Mollusca; class Bivalvia; order Pectinida; family Pectinidae; genus Mimachlamys; species Mimachlamys varia. Next base: position 34,630,776 of record OX392545.1, read on the forward strand.
ACATCCAAAAATTTCTGTATATATTCCTATTTATCTGTTCATGAGAGCCTATTTAGAAGCAAGGCCCTGGTTTCATCAACGTTCCTTAACTTAAGGAAACTACTTAACTTAAAAATCTCCATAGGAAAGCATTACAGAATTTAAGGAAAGTTCCTTAACTAAGGATTTCCCCCTTAAATTCTGTAATGCTTTCCTATGGAGATGTTTAAGTCAAGGAGTTTCCTTAAGTTAAGGAACGTTGATGAAACCAGGGCCTGGGTGACGTACATAAAGCAAGATAGTTTATTTACAATACCAGTTATATACGTCTCGGATAGACAGGAATCGCAGGAACTTCTACATTATTTATTACAATAATAGTTTTCTATGTGATATTGTACTTATATATTACATCCGATATATATTAATTTGTATTTGTCTCTTTCTAATTTTGAATGTTTCTAAGCATAAATGACATGCATGTAAAATATCAAACCAGCTTTCTTTGTAATTCAGTTGCAATACTTTTTTTATGTTTTGCAGACACTGACCAACTGCCATTTCACATGTTACAAGCTGCATTCAAAGATATCCTTGCAATACATATTGGAAATGGGCCATAAGCTGCAGATCAGGTTAATGTGAGAAATAAAATGTTAAGTAAAAACAGTGTGTTGTTGTCTGTTTCTTTGTTATTCTATTTTACCATTAGCCAGCTAAAATTCGTGTTGCTGTAAGATGTTTATTCAACGTACGTGTGCCTGCTGGGAAGAATGTATTCATTTTTATTTGTATGTTAGCACCTGGAGGTCTGAAAACAGTTGTAGCCATATTTAGGTTACAATACTATAATAGTATTCAGATAGACTTAAAGAATTTGAATTAGGACCTTATTTCAAAATTGACAAGAAAACTTAATGTTTTTGGAATGTTATTATAATGTTTTGGTGAAATGTTAAACAGTAATGTCTTTTTAAAAACGTTAAATAAACATCCTAGTAACATTAAGTATAAAACATGATAAACATAATGTTAACAAAACATTTTACAGAATATTGTTAAAACATTCTTCCTATATTTTGAATGACTTTTTAATATCCTGATGCCATAAAAACACTTTAAAAATGTTAATTTAAAAAATTGCATTGCAATATTTTCAAAACATTGTGCTGTGAGATTTTCCTAAAATGTTAAGAAAACATTTCGAAAACCATACAAAATAATGTTATTATAACATTTTGTAAAATGTTTTCAAAACATTATTTAAAATGTTTTTAGGATATCATGAAAATGTTTTTGTTCTATTTGGGTAGCAACGAACATATTCACTATGGAGCGCTAACGCGCACCATAGAATATGTTCGTTGCCAACTGCGGGCATACTACCGTATACGCAGTCAAAAAGAGGTACAATCCTTATTTATTCGCAGTCAGAGTTTAATAAGCTCAAGAAGGGAGAGGTGTATATATACATATATACTGAGTTTGTTTTGTACATAAACAGGAATTGAAAACGTAATTTGCCTGCTTGATAACCAAGGTAATAAGCCTACTTACACATGGACCGGTTTTTCGAAAGATGAAATACTATCCAACCATGCTTCTGAATTGCAATATTTCCGAGTACCGGTTAATGAGCAAGATGCTGACCTACCTTGTCTTTATTGGATACCGAAACTACACAAGGCTCCTTCTAAGCAACGTTTTATCGCTGGCTCTGCTAATTGCTCGACCAAGCCATTATCACAACTTCTTACTACAATTCTTAGTACCATAAAATCAGGGCTTCAGTCGTATTGTGACACTGTGTACTCCAGAAGTGGAATTAATGGGATGATGTGGATTTTGAAAAACTCGAAAGATCTTTTGATCAATCTTGAACACCCCCTCCTAAAAACGTCTTTTCGGTCAAAATATCGGGATTTTCGTGATCGATGTCGACTGCTGACAAACAAACTAACAACACAAGGATTCGAGAGATGCAGGTTGATCAGTACTATGGGCAAGTTTTATGGTCGCCATCTTTGTCTCATTGAGAAATATTCTATATCTTTAAGTGATATGAAGATGGACGTTTTTGAGTATGCTCATTAGTGTGTTAACTTGTTGTGATTTACAATGATACTCGGTTCTCATTTTGAGACCTTGATGTTTACTTGGATGTGACAAAGATTTACATGGCGGGTGTCGTCGATGAAGCAGAAGACGCTTACTCTTCCGGAACACCTGGTCTTATTCTCTTGTACTTTTGCAAGGGTCTCCATGTAAATCTTTCCTTTGTTCAATTTTGCCCCTGGTTTAATCGATTTTGAGTTTGGATTATGATTATGTTGACGCTTCGGTATTCTCTTATTTTAATTGCGAGCTTTCGAAGACGCCTGTTTCTTTTGTCTAACAAACAGTACAATACAAGAGTGTCAGTGTTCTGACCGCAGAAATCAGCTCACTACCCAAAATAGGGCGAGTTAGAGAGGTAAACGAAATAAAGAATTCAAATGAATTAGGAAGGAAGTGGAATCAACGAAAAGAGACGAGGGGGACGCTACGTTTTTGACAGCTGACTTCTCTAACTCGTCCTATTATGGGTAGTGAGTTGATTTCAGCGGTCAGCTCACCGACACTCGACTATTGTACTGTTTGCTTGACAAAGGAAAAAAACGTTTTCGAAAGCTTGCAAATTAAGTTTGCAATTGCTGTTTGTGTACAAAACATACCCGGGGCCAGTATAGATCATTCATACCAAACTGATTAATCTCTATACAGCATACGCTTTATTACCATTCGATTAGATAGTTAAAAGTTAAACATACATATTGAAATGAAAAAAAAATACTGAATATGATATTTTGTAGAGCTAGACAATTTATTTCAGCTATATACAAACCAAACAAAAGTCATCAAACAAGCTTAAGTTTTAAATAAAGTGAGCTGTTTATAATGATATTTTGAGTAAATCACATATGGAACAAATATACATGAGAGTATATGACAATGATAATATTTTAAGGTGATTTTATAACACATAATACGTTATATACAGGTAAGGTACCAGACCCGTGGTGTAAGAAAATATAACATCTACATGGATCCTAATAAACATAGGGAGACCAAAAGATAAAAGAAATCCTGGAGGTATAATAAAAGAATGACAGACATATAAATTATCAACGAAAATTCAACTTTCCTGGCTTTAAAATAACATAAAAGAGTATCAAAATATAAAAAATGTTCTTATAACCAAGTATTATTTCAGAACTGATTAGCAGATAGCTAATTAATAAACAACTGAATTATTCGAGACACCGTGTTCTAGTGCTGTTCACATTGGCTACTTTAAACAGTCGTTGTACACTCGACCACTAACGGGACGGCTGTAGGATATTGGTCATATTTGTAACAAATTACTCGAGTTCCACAGTCAGTGTGAACAAGACCACAACACGGACTGTTAAAAACAGTGTACACTCGACAACTAAAGGGACTTTTGTATACATTGGTTACATCTATAACGAATGTTGTTTACATTAATGAAGTTCAACAACAAGTGCACACCAGACCACTGCACAGACTGTTGTTTACATTGATTACGTTTGTCAGTCAGTGTACAACACACCATTGTAAGGACTGTTTTCCACACACTAATAAGTAGAACTCTACAGTCCGTAGAAACTAGACTAATAATAACGACTATCCACACAGCTTCAGTTAACAGTCCGTGCTCAGAAGACTTATAAGTATCCTTGTGTCTGAGGTTCTCATCAGATGGTTTCCTGCAGCACGACAGAACTGCGGCTACACGGGTCCGTTCCAAAATCCGCATCAATCGTGCGGAGGTTGACCTGCAATTAACAATGTCAAACACTAATATCACTGTATACACTACTCTGACAGCACATGTCAACTTATTCGTTTTGTTTTTTATTTAACGTTGCAATTCAAAACAATTAATGTTGGTTGGTTGTTTGATTGTTTTTACGTCATATTAACAGCCAGGGTCATTTAAGGACGGCACCCCGGTGTATGCAATGTGTGTTGAGAACGTGTGTATTTAGGAGGCGCTATGCTATGTTCAGTATCTCTCTATATATCATTAAGATGAGACATACCTTCAAATACTGTCAACCAACTTGTTTTCTCGGCGACTTAATTTCGGGTTTCATATGAAACAACCATTTTGCAGCGATTTAATTTCGCGATAAGAACTATCATAAATCCTATGTACAGTACAGTACTCCTAGAGATGACCTTCCTCTGATTGAAACTATTTCACCGAGATTAATTGTATGATAAACGTGACGATTTCGATTTTCCGATCGTGAACTTTCCCTTTCTTGATAGTAACATCCCTGCTTCTCCATCCTATGGTGTTTACATGTCGCAGTTGATTCGTTATTCTAGGGCTTGCTCTGAATATCGAGATTTTTGTGATAGATGTCAACTGCTGACGAACAAACTTACGGCACAGGGATGCGAGAGATGCAAGTTGATGAAGACTATGGGCAAGTGTTATGGTCGCCATCTTGATCTCATCGAGAAATATTCTGTATCTTTGTGTGGTATGAAAATGGACGTTTTTGAGTTTGCTTGTTAGTGTGTTTACTTGTTGTGATGACAATGATGACTCAGTTCTCATTTTGAGGATTGATGCTTACTTGGATGTGACAAGATTTACATGGCGGGTGTCGTCGATGAAGCAGAAGACAGTTACTCTTCCGGAACACCTAGTCTTATTCTATTGTGCTTTTACGAGATTCTCCATGTAAATCTTTCCTTTGTTCATATTTTGCCCCTAATTTAATCGATTTTGAGAACGGATTATGGTTTTGTTGACGCTTTGGTATTCTCTGATTTTTTTTTATCTGTACGACTTACCATCAGGATGACTTCCGGTTACGTCATAAACAGATGGGCCGGACATGGCGGAAGTATCCAGCGGCTGGTACTGTGATCTATGGAGAATAAAACATACGGTTATTTACAGAGAATGTGATGACCAATTCTATTTGTTGGCCTGTAAATTAACACGATCCGTTTATCAGAAGCAGAAACACTGCTGTACACATTTACTATCGTATTATGCCTACTAGTTTTAGATATAGCACGATACCTTAGTTCTCACTTTGAGGACTGGATTTATTTGGATTTTACCTAGATTTACAAGGTGTCGTCGATGAACAGAAGACGATTACTCACCTAGACTTATTCTTTTGTACTTTTTCCAGGGTCTCCCGAGTTAATTTTTTTCTTTTGTTCATATCTCGTCCATATCTTTATAGATTTTGAGTTCGGATTAATGGCACTTCAGTAATCTCTGAGTTTTTATTTACTACCAGAATCATAATACATATAAGATAATTCATGTCTGCTGCAGATATATCGAAATGCTAGGTTAGATACAAGGATAAGATAAAACAATTCTTACTCTCCATCTCTGCTTTGTATTGTCGTCTCTGAAAGGAAAAATCTAAAATGAATGCCTGCCATCTGCACTATTAATGCTTATTACAAAGTTAAAAGTTATGAAGAGATGGTTTATTATAACGCCAGTGTAAAGGTAAAACCTAATTCTAAAAGCGAAACAATATCGGAAACGGAAATGAGAAAACAATCTGACAAGAACTGTCGGTATTTCAAAAGAAATCGTTTAACGGTTTTTACATAGTTGACTCCTGTGACTTTGAAAATTATTTTGCAAACTTTGTTCTGCTACTTCTGAGGAAATTACCAGCCGAATATCACGTCTTTTGGGAATTTCAGAAGTCGTTTAAAAATGGTGATTCCTGAAACCCCACCGACCAAGTGAGCTAGAACTAGAAGATGATTGCAAAACGTATTGTAAGTTGTACATTGAATTTGATCGTTAATACTCTATATAACCTCACCGTTAGGCTCACGTCCGAAAACATCATACACTGACGGTCCGGCGATGGCAGAAGTGTTCAATGGCTGATACTGTGATCTGTAATATAAAACATAATGACAGCCAGTAGTCAATTAAGAAGTCTTTCCGGTAAGGTGTTGCTATTAAATGATGTGCCCTATCATTACACAAAGCACTAGTCTTAAAATAGATATCTTGTTAAACTCAAGATTCGCGATTCAAAGCAGAATTATTTCTTGACACAATTAGTATTATTGTCAGATACAATAATGGCTAACCATTCCTACCCCACATCTCCCCTCGAAGGCCTGACAATAAAGTGACTTTACAATACTTAATTTATCTTAATGCAAACTGATGTTTCTGAATTATTCAAGTTTCGTGTATTACCCAACACTAGTCTTTATAAAAATCTGTTTAAACTCCAGATTTGCGATTAAAAGCAGAACTACCTCTTGACACAATTACTATTTATAAGGTTCGTGTATTAAAAGTAAACGCGATCCTCTCCAAAATCATTTTCATTATACAATAGAAGTATCCTTCACATAATTAGTATCATTATCAGATACAAAACTAGACAACCATTCTTACCCTCCATCTTCTTCTGGTTTCGGCTCTGCAAGGAAAATGTTCTTAATGAAAATTGAACAACTTATGTTAATTAAAAAGTCAAAAGCAAGATCGAATGTAAATTGAAAGGAAAAATCTCAAATGAATGCCTGCCATCTGCACAATTAATGCTTATTACAAAGTTAAAAGTTATGAAGAGATGGTTTATTATAACGCCAATGTAAAGGTAAAACCTAATACTGAAATCGAAACAATATCAGAAACGGAAATGTGAAAAATTTTGACAAGAACATTTGATTCCTGTTACCCCTCCAACCAAGTGAGCTAGACATAGAAGAGGATTGCAAAGCGTATTGTCAGTTGTACATTGAATTTGATCGTTAATACTCTATATAACCTCACCGTTAGGCTGACGTCCGAAAACATCATATACCGACGGTCCGGCGATGGCAGAAGTGTTCAGTGGCTGATACTGTGATCTGTAATATAAAACATAATGACAGCCAGTAGTCAATTAAAAAGTATTTCCGGTGAGGTGTTGCTATTAAATGATGTCCCTTATCAGTAGACAATACAGCACTAGTCTTAATTCAAAGACGTATCTTGTTAAACTCCCGATTTCCGATTAATAGCAGAACTATTTCTTGCCGAATTCCATTCAGATACAAGAATGTTTAACAATTCTTAGTCTTCTTTTTAAGGCTCACAATGCTTAATTTATCTGAATCAAAATAAATATTTCGGATTAATTCAAGTTTCCTGCATAACAAGTAAATGCGTTCCTATCCAAAATCATTTTTATTTCGTAACAGAACCATTTTTCTACACGATTACTATCATTGTCGGAAACAGAACTGGATAAACATTCTTACCCTCCATCTTCTCCTGGTCTTGTAGGTTCTGTAAGGACAAATTATAAATAAGAATTTCTTCACCACTTATATAAACTGAAAAGTCAGACAGACTGTTACGTAAGTGTAAATTAGGACAGGTAAACTATACACAAGGAAGCAGACCAACATTTCATTTAATATATTGCTTGTTTTACTTTGTCTTCATTTTCTAAATCGGTAAATTATACCATTAATGGAATACCAGGTTGGAAGAGGATTGATGGTTGGACAATGTACATTTAACTTGGACGTTAATACTCTGTATGACCTCACCGTTAGAATGACGTCCGAAAACATCATACACAGACGGTCCAGCGATGGCGGTTGTATTTAGCGGCTGGTACTGCGATCTGTGATATAAAACATAATGACAGTCAGTCAATTAAGAAGTTTTTCCGATGAGGTGGTGTTGCTATTAAATGTTGTGCCTTGTCAGTAGACAAAACAGCGCTAGTCTTTAGAAATATTTTGTTAAACTCCAGATTTGCGATTAAAAGCAGAACTGCTTCTTGACACAATAACTATTATTGTCAGATACAATAATGGCTAACCATTCCTAGCCCACATCTTCCATCGAAGGCCCGACAATAAAGTGACTTTACAAAACTTAATTTATCTTAATGCAAATTGATATTTCTGATTTATTCAAGTTTCGTGTATTATTAGTAAATGCGTTCCTCTCCAAAATTATTTTCATTATACAATAGAAGTATCCCTTTACATAATAAGTATCATTATCAGATACAAAACTGGATAACAATTCTTACCCTCCATCTTCTTCTGGTCTTGTCGGCTCTGCAAGGAAAAGTTCGAAATGAAAACTGAACCACTAATGTTAATTAAAACGTCAAAAGCAAGACAGAATGTAACGTCAGGGTGAATTGGTGTTACACGAAAACCCAAACTAAAATCGCGTCAACAATCGTAAATAATTCAAATAACACGCAATGGTGTGGCGTCCATCGTATTTCCCGTACAGTTTTCAAATGAAACATGCGCACTTCGAGATACACACACACACACATACACACACACACATACATATATACATACATGTTTTACTTCATTTTGTAACTACTAAAAACGCATGCTTAACATTTTGAAGATAAACGGAAATCAATTTGAAAAAAGTTTAGTTTTAAAACAGAAGACAACTACAAATATATATATATAATGCTTCACACCTAGGCCCGTAATCATGAACCGTGAATCTTCGGAGTGAATGTTTGTGGGCGAAAAAACATGTATAATGCTATCTGTGCGTTTAGTCATTACGTCTTAAGAACCTGATGTAAAAGAATGTTTCTAAGATTTATAACTTGTGTCCAATTCCTTTTGAACTAGGAATCTAATGTGCAGTGCTGTGACGTAATGACTTGCTGCAGATGACGACGTCACCTGTCAGCGATTAGAAAATTCTATTAGAGTGTGATGAAGTAAAGAGGTGGCAAAGGTCATCAGAACATGACCTCTTACAAGACGTTGTCAGATCCTTGTAAAACGGAGCGAGAACAAGGAATTGATTTAATTATATTGTACAAGAACGTTCTAGGTACTTTAAAAAGTATATATCAATTTGACCTGTGCTATCTAGTCAGAGGAAAGTTTCTACTCTTTCGACTGACCGTAACCAAAGGAAAAAGAAAGCGGAAAGAAAATGAAGTCACCATGCCTTGTAAAAGAGAAGACAATTATAAAATATAGTACCCATAACATCGATACTCTGTGACACCTTACCGTTGGGATGACTTCCGGTTACGTCATACACAGACGGTCCGGCAAGGGCGGAGGTGTCCAGCGGCTGGTAATGTAATCTGTAGAATAAATCATATATTGTTAGAACGTACATTAGCTCGGGCTGTATTGTTATTATGAAAATGGCTTGGTACTGTAGTGTGTTGTGTTACAGTACCTTTCCTTACTAAACATTTTTGTCTCAATTCCAAAAAAGTATGTCTGATTAATTTAGGGATTAGGTATCACAAGAAAAGGATTTCCTTTCTAAAATTATTTCGATTACAAGCAGATTTATAATACTTGGTTAGAAGATAAAAACAGTCTTACTCTCCATATTCTCTTGGTCGTGTTGTCTCTGCAAGGTAAGAACTAACATGTATGCGAGCAATACGTAAAAAACTGTTTATTCTATAATGAAAAGTAAGACAAAGTTCTCTATTACGTCAGGGTTAACATTTGAACATCTCCGTTGTGAAATCCCAGACAGTCAGTAGAGAAATCATTCAAATTACTGAGGATATTTGTGAAAGTGAAACATTCTCAATTTACCGACTTGGATATCTGATCTAATTCCGTGTTTAAACTGAGAAATAATGATACCGTAACCAAACAAACAGCTGACTAATACCTTCTGCGAAGTATCGGTAGACATAGTTAGATATTGTTCCAAATAACACACGATTGTATGGCGTATCGTCTCAAATAAATCACGCCTAACTTAAGACAAAGGGGAGCCCACGTATATGTCTTTCTTATAACAAAAACCCACGTTATACTTATTTATATACGCACCTAACCCTTCTGCTTTTACATTAGTTTAGAAATTTTGGATTCTCACCTTTTGGCCCCTAGCATCACTAAAGAGTCTTAGGAGGACGAAACAGCTGTATGATGCAGTTTAATTACTGTATCTATTACTATATTGAAAAGGTGCAGCACGTGTGTGTTACGTCACCCTTATATGAACCTTATTATTTGTTATAATTTAGTTTCATTGTGTCAAATGTGCAAAAGTCTATTGACAAGACGTGTTTTATGCAAGAGACTGGGTAGAGTGTGAATACTGTATAACCTTACTTTAAGGAAGACTTCTTTATGTGTGTAGTGAACGTGTATTTGTGCTGGAGACAGAGTGTTGTATGAACATTATGTATTACCTCACCGAAAATAACCCGCTTGACAGTATCTTAAAATCGTTACGTATGACGAAGGAAAGAAAAAATGACACCGTATGTTCATACCTTTAGGACGACTTCCTGTCACAGCATAAACGGACGGTCCATCGATGGCAGTGGTGTCCAGTGATTGGTACTCGGGCCTTGGAATAAAGTGTTCAATTGTGAGTTTGGTTATCAGTCGAAATTGGAATAATAAACCGATTAAAGGAACAATTATTGGCCAACAAGTAACTTTTCTGCATTTGAATCAATTAATTTGAAGACTTTTTCGACCAGAACAGACAGAACGATAACTGAACACAGACACTACGATCACAATGATACATTTAAAATAACTGGTCTGAAGTTTGTAGTATTATTGCAATGACAGAATAGATGAAAGGGCAACACAATTCTTACTTGTCTCGTCTTGGTCTCGTCGTGTCTGTAAGATAAATTTTAAGTATGAATACTTAACATCTGCACCATTACTGTTCAATGTCAAAGGTACAACAGAAGTAATTTACTATAACGTTAGTGAAAGGAACGAGATAGAGACAGGAAAAAATTGTTTTGTAAAAAAACATAAAAAGGTAGAAAATAACAGTGCTACTGTAATTATCGGTTAACACAACATATATATAATATCATCTTCTCGAAAATAACCCGCTATACGATATCTAAACAAGAGGCCCAACGGGCCTTAACGGTCATCTGACTACAAATTGTAAAATCACTATGAAAATACATGTAGTCATTAAATCAAGTTATAATATGCCTGTATAGATTGCCAAGTTCAAGATAGTGGCCTTCTTGGATTTCTGATGGGCTTGAAAAATAACAACACTTTGTTGGGACCATCTCAGGATATCATTTCTGGCAAGTTTCAGCTCAATTCCACTGGTAGAACTTGAGAAGTTTAGAATGTGTTTTCAAAATGGCCGCTGTGGAGGCCATCTTGGATTTTTGACTACACGAAAAATAACAACAGTTTTGTCAGGACCATCTCAGGAGAATTTCTGGCAAGTTTCAGCTCATTCTCACTGGTGGAACTGGCGAAGTTTAAGATGTGTGTTCAAAATGTTGGCCATCTTGGATTTTGAACAAACCTAAAAATAACAACACTTAATCAGCATCATCTCAGAATCATTTCTGGCAAGTTTCAGCTTATTCCTAGTGAGTAAACTTGACAACAAACCCTTTTGGCCCCTGTGACCTTGAATGAATGTCAGGGTCATTTCTTTAAACAAACTTGACACACCTTTATCCCAGCATGCCACAAGCCCAATATCACATCTCTGTGCCTTTTGGTTATTCAGAAAAAGTTGTTTTAAAGATTTTGACCCTTTTGGCCCCTGTGACCTTGAATGAAGTTCAAGGTCATTTATTTGAACAAACTTGGTAGCCCTTTATCCCAGCATGCCACAGGCCTAATATCAGGTCTCTGAGCCTTTTAGTTATTCAGAAGAAGTTGTTTAAAGATTATGACCGTTTTGGCCTCTGTGACCTTGAATGAAGGTCAAGGTCATTTCTTTGAACAAACTTGGTAGCCCTTTATCCCAGCATGCCACAGGCCCAATATCAGGTCTCTGGGCCTTTTGGTTATTCAGAAGAAAATGTTTAAATATTATGACCGTTTTGGCCCCAGTGACCTTGAATGAAAGTCAAAATCATTAAGTGCAGGAAAGAAAAAATACACAAAAGTATCATACCGTTAGGGTGTCTTCCTGTTTCGTCATACACAGCTGGTTCAGCGATGGCGGAAGCGTCCAGTGACTGGTACCGTAACCTGTAGACAATTCTATATACTGACATTCGGGTGATCACCAAATAGCGACCATCGCACGTATAAACTAAACGGCAGTGATATCGAAATACATAATGATTTAACATATACGGATGAAATAAAACATTCTTACCCTCCATCTTGTCTTGGTCTCGTCGACTCTACAAGATTAAAAAGAAAAGGAATGCCTACTACTTTAGGATCAATCTTTATTAGGTCAAGATAAGATAATGTATCACTATAACGTAGGCGTGGAAAGGAACACTCAAGAGGTTGTTAGGGTAAATCAAGAGCAAGACTATGGCGAAAATTAAAAAAACTGTGCGACCTTACCACTGAGATGAAGAGCGGTATCGTCGTATGCAGACGGTCCGGCAATTGCGGAAGTGTTCAGCTGTTGGCTACCTGTACACAGAGAACAAAATATGACTTATACATATCCTTGGAAGATAACAGAGCAGCGACACCCGACTGAGGAACTGAGCAGGAATGTTAAACTGAGACCAATCACATGACATACCGTGTTCCTTCAATATTGTTATGACATACATGTATTCGAGAAGCGTGCAGAGACAAAATCTGGGAGTAATCCTTGTATATCGAAGATGCATCAACGTAAACAAGGCGATAGAGAATTAAAAAAAATAATGGGTTAGCTCTTACCCTTCGGATGAAGTGCGGTATCGTCGTAAGTAGACGGTGTGGCTATGACGGACGCTTTCAGCTGTTGTTTACCTGTAGAACGAAAACAATTTGACAGCTGCATGGTTAAAAAGGTATTTTGTAAGCAAATAATTTGATGCTAGTTAATGTTTCTTTAAAATATGAGAACTGGTTCTTTTAAATTGTTGAAGGTATTTCCCGTAAATTGGAATATAATTACTAATAAATAAATCATGTATAAACAAAGTAAATCTCTCATAATTCAGGACGTCGATAAATATGTCTTATATTATCATAACAGTTGGATTTCAACGGCTAATTAACAAATCTTAGATGATAAAGAATCCTGAAATGTGAGGTGTAGATAGCCAATTTATTGATACCGAGGGTAATAAAACAAATAACTAGGCTAGATCTTACCCTTGGGCCCCGGATGAAGTGCGGTATCGCCGTACGCAGACAGTCCGACACAGGCTGAAGTGTTTAGCGGCTGGCTTCCTGTTGCAAGAAAACAATTTGACAGCTGTAAGCTGTGACATCAGTATATTTTAGTATCGTTAATCAAATGGAAGTATCAGAAGCAATTAATACTGACAATGAGCTTTTTTGTCTTTTGTTGAAACACATATTGAAACTAGGGCTATTCAATTAAATGGTTAAACGTGTACATGTATTTCTTGCATTATATATAGACAACAATTCACTATATGAGTAAATGAAGCGAAGACCTATTTCATCACTCAGTATATCGATAATCATGTTCATTATCATTGTTGTGAAATTGCACTATAGCAAAGATACGACCCCGGTGATTCCGGGTAGCTCTTACCCGGAAGGCCTTGTACTTATCCATAAGTAGTGTTTTAGCCTTTAGTTATTGTGAGACCCCCGTGCAACACAGACGTTTTTACCGATATCGGGAATGCTTTAACGCTAATGGGCCATTAGTGATTAAAAGCAAGTTGACAGAGAAACCAATTTGATCGGTCTGAACTTACCCATGGGGTGAATTGTAATGATTCGGTATTGAAAGTCATAGTATTTTGTGAGCGCTTTATACTAGAATGTTTTTTCCATGACTTTTTTAAAGATGATTTGCTTCTATTTAATGGGTCTGTTACATCATTGTATTTCCGTTATAACATGGAATATAATCACTGAAGAAATAATGTAATGCAGTTATTATTTCATAATTTTGACTTTTAACTTTTTTATGACCACTACAAACCTTCATTTGGACCATTGCGTGATTTGTATTGGACAAACAACACCAAAGAGAACGTTAGGGCCATTACAAACAAAGGCGTCAGAGAAAAAAAATAAAATTACTCCGTACGACCTTACCACTGGGAGACAGTGCGGTATCATCGTAGGTAGAAGGTCCGGCAATGGCGGAAGTATTCAGCCGGCTGTTACCTGGGGAACGATTTACACCAAATACATTGAGTGAGTTGATTTAATCTGTGTATATTTTGATCCACTAGGAACATCATTCTTTTTAATTTGAGCATCAATATCGAACCATGTCTAAACTAGCTATCTCATGTATGGAAACTTAACTAATAACGCGTCGATTTGCTGAAATGTAATATTACTAATCATTGTTTAAAACACATGCTTACAATCGAGCGAAATTTATCGAAAAAAGTCGGACAATACATTAGACTTTTGGCGGATTGATGAATGTGATTTCACAGAGCATCCGAAATGAAAGCAAAACCAATGTATACAATAACGTTACCATACAAGAAATCCTACTACAGCGAAATAGGCGGGATGATTCTAGACACTACGTTATTGTCACAAAATATAAAACTATGTCTTCATTGATAACATGTCTGAACGAGTACTTCGTAACACTTCGTAAACTGAGATACTACCATGGACAGATTAGCGTTATATTGTATGTTTCCAATGTCACTGTCATTGTAGACGCAGATAACCGTAGCTGCTGTGATGACTAATGCATAATGCACATCCTATACTTTCTGATAAAGTGTGATCTGGTACTGCTATCTAACTCTCGGATGTTAATTTTATGAAACAAAAGTATAAAAATATAAAAAGTCTTGTTCATTACCAATCAGGTTCATCATTGTGCAATAAACTAAATACAGAAGCAGAAAACCCTGACCTGTGGTATTACCAATTGCTGGACGTCCGGCTCCGTCACACTCTGATGGTCTAGCACAGGTATCCAATTCGTAGTAGACTGGGCTGTAGAATAATCATACGATAGCAATTCCGAGATCAGTTGGAAATTTAATCCAATGACAGGTCATTTTGACTCTTTAACTTATTAACTTAATGAGACAATATACCTAATTGATTCAAGTTTCGTTCATCAAAAACAGAGCCATTGTTCTCACATTGTTACAATAACAGTTCTATTTGATTAAAGGCCCAATATACGTAACTTCCGAACATTTTTCGTGATTCTGAAAAATTCTGAAAAATAATCCAGTTGATAACCATGCAAAAATAAGCCTAAAACGAAGTAAACCTGAGCGGTAACTAACACGAAACAATTGACAGAAAAATACAAAGAATTGAAAATAATTCAGGTGGGGCCCAATTCAACAACAAACCGAAGTTAGAAGACGGTTCAAAATGGACGCGTGTTAACAAATACCGAGTTTCAACTGCTGCTGTACCGGTAACCGCGTAAGAATTCATCTTGAATATTGCTGATATCAGTTAATCTTAACTAAATCTATAAATATAAAAAGTTATTAGGCTATTTTTTTGGTTCAAGTTTTGCCGAGAATTACGTATATTGGGCCTTTAATGAGACAATATATATAATTGATTCAGGTTTCGTTCATCACAACCAGAGCCATTGTTCTCCCATTGTTACAATAATAGTTCTATTTGATTAAAATACACATCTATTTTTTCCCCAATTATTACAAACATACTCAAATTAAAATACATATCTATTTTCTCCCCCATTATTACAAACATACTCAATCTGATTGAAATACAGATCCTAATTGTCGCTTCGTTAACTTCCACTTACAGAGGATCCGATCAGATTGAACATTGTCGCCAGTGATATCCAAATGTTAGATTACAAAAAGAATGAAAAACTTGGTTGGTTGGTTGGTTAATTTTTTTACGTCCTATTAACAGCCAGTGTCATTTACCGGTGTAAGCGATGTTGGTGTGTGTGTTAAGAGCGTGTATATTTGGGAGGATGCGGTATGTTCGTGTAAGCCTTCCTGTGATAGTCCGGATGTTTTGCCGATTTAAAGTGAATGAAATTAAAAACATTCTTACTCTTCATGTCCTGTTTGTTTTGTCGTCGCTGCAAAGTAAAATAAATTGGAAATGATAGCATTTACTTTTACAGCAAAGGCAGTAAGTATGACAGATGGCGTTTATAATACAAACACATGTATAAATGGCAGGAACTTTGTTCGTTTGTTCGTTTTTTAACTTTTTAAAGTGGCCATGCCAACTAAACTTTTATTCACAAGACCAACAACTGTCAGGGAGCTCAGCAACGGCCTAACCAGTTGTTTGTGTTACGGCCCATCGACAACTACGGTCATTTAGGGCCAAGCAGGTTCACTTCATAAAAGAGGTCTAGATAAGAAAAAATCAAGACTTGTATATTTTTAAAAATAAAATCGACAAGCAGAGGACATATAAAAAGTACCGAGGGATAAAGCATAGTTTTTCTAAAAGTCACGTAAAAGTTATAATCGATAATGAAGAAATTGCAAGGAACTATATAAACGTGATGATTAAAATATCATTCGTTCAAGTTTGTAAAAAAGACCTATATCTTTCGAATATTCACGCTAACGTCATTGAATATCATTTTTATGTCAAGGACATAAAATAATGTGTGTTGCCATTCCCCAAAACGATTAAATGGAAATGTTTTAAAAAAGGATTTTGACAAAAGAAGAAGGCTGCATTTATTTTAAGTTAAAAATACACATCATTTAATTGAAGATTTATTACCTTTGAACTTTTATTTACTGTTTACAACGCTCAGAAGGTAACACAATCTATAATGAGTTACAATAGTAAGTTGTTGTCTTCTTACCTTGATGTGTTGTTTGTGCCTGCTGTACTTCGCCAGGTTCTCCAGTGCTAGTTTTATTGCTGGCGATAACACGAATATAAACCATTGCATTTACAATGTTATCATTTGTTGACATAATTCAGATACGTGTATCAGATATATAGTCAGAAAGGTTTAATACTGAAAACACAAAAACCTACAGGAATCCTTCGCACTTCACACTGTTGTGTTTACTAACTTGACAATAAGTATCATGTTTCTAACGTGAATATGTTGAAACGCAATACAAAATATGCCAAACAAGCGGGTAGATTGAACTTCCTTATAAATCTTATTAATCAGTAACAAGATCCACAATGGGCCTGCATGGCTCACATGGTATCAATCTCTTATATCTAACACTAAGATAGTTTACCCCTGTGACCTTGAAAATTAGACAAGGTAATTTACATTCGCAAACTTTGTTCGGCTTCTTCAAAGAAAGCTACTAGCCAATTACCTGGCTGTATGTATTACTGTATCTCAGTATACGTCGGTTAAAGTGTTTAACAGATTTGACACTTGTGACCTTGAATATAGGTCAAGGTCATTTCTTCGCAAACTTTGTCGAGCTTCAACCAAGAAACCTTTCAGACAGATATAACGCTTCAAAGGATTTTGGTTTTTCAGAAGAAGTCGTTTGAACGTTTTAACAGTATTGTCCCCTGTGACCTTGAATATCGGTCAAGTTCATTTTATTTCGCAAACTTTGTCAGGCTTCCTTTAAGGAACCTTTCAGCCTAATCTCAAGGTTCTAGGCGTTTTGATTTATCAGAAGAAATCATTAGAAAGTTTTCTTTATGGCCAAGATTTACATGGCGGGTGTCGTCGATGAAGCAGAAGACGCTTACTCTTCCGGAACACCTAGTCCTATTCTCTTGTGCTTTTACGAGAGTCTCCATGTTAATCTTTCTTTTGTTCCTATATTGTCTTTAATTTTATTGATTTTGAGTTCGGATTATGGTTTTGTTGACGCTTTGGTATTCTCTCATTTTTTTTGAAAATATGATTTTAGTAGTGTTGAATGGCGATATCTATGTAAATATGAAGTCGGCTTCCCTCTTAACTAAGAAATAAAGCTCCGCATGACCTAGGTATTTGAATAATTTTTAAATTAAATGTCATTTCGCAACACTCAGTAGCCTTGAGAAAGATATTGACATGTTACAAATCCGACGGGCTATTTTTCTGACGAGGTTAGCCTTATTGCTCTACTTTTCAGTATCTTAAGTTAGCTATGTTATTGTTTAGTAACCAATGAACAATTTAATATATTCTTATTACATACATGCATTCCGATTTTAATTTAGGTCTTTGAAAAAGACTCATTTCAGGCTTTGAAATTTAGGGTGGCTACTGCTCTATTTATGGGGCTTGATGAATCCTGATTTGAACAAAAAAATACCATTTTGAATGTTCGGGGAATAAGCTCTGAAAGAGTCCCTTGTTTTTGTTACAAGGCCAGATTTGTTGTAATTTACCCATCTATACGGTAATAAACCTGTGAAGTAATTTACCCACCTTCACGGTAATTAAACTGTTAAAGTAATTTACCTACTTACACTGTAAGCAACCTTTTCAAGTAAGTTAACCACCTACACGGTAATCAACCTTTTAAGTATTTTAACCACATATACGGTAATCAACCTTTTAAAGTAATCTATCCACCTGCACAGTAATCAACATTTTAAAATAATTTTCCCACCTACACAGTAATCAACCTTTTAAAGTAATTTAACCACCTACGGTAATTAAACTTTGATGTAATTTACCTATCTACAAAGTAATCAAGGAATTTAACCACCTATACGATATTCAACCTTTGAAGTATTTTAACCAACTACACGGAAATCACCCATTTGAAGTAATTTACCCACCTACACGGTAATCAACCTTTTTAAGTAACTTAACCACCTACACAGTAACCAACGTTTTTAAGTAATTTAACTACCTATAGGGTTATCAACCTTTTTAAGTAATTAACCCACATATACGGTAATCAACATTTTTAAGTAATTTAACCACCTATACAGTAATAAACTTTTTTAAGTAATTTAACCACTTTCATAGTAATCAACATTTTCAAGTAATTTAACCACCTACACGGTAATCAGCCATTTGAAGTAATTTACCCACCTACAAAGTAATCAACCTTTTTAAGTAATTTAACCACCTACACAGTAATCAACGTTTTTAAGTTATTTAACCACCTATAGGGTAATCAACCTTTTTAAGGAATTTACCCACACATACGGTTATAAAACTTTTAAAGTAATTGAACCACTTTCACGGTAATCAACATTTTAAAGTAATTTAACCACCTACACGGTAATCAATCATTTTAAGTAATTGTAACCACCTAAATGGTAATCAACCTTTTTAAGTAATTTACCCACCTACACGGTAATCAACTTTTTAAGTCATTTAACCACCTACAAGCTAATCAATCTTTTTAAGTAATTTAACCACCAACACGGTGATCAACCTTTTTAAGTAATGTAACCACTTTCATAGTAATCAACCTTTTTACATAATTTAAGCACTTAAATGGTAATCAGCGTTTTTAAGTAATTAACCCACCTACACGATAATCAACTTTTTAAGTAATCAAACCACCTACACGGTAATCAACCCATTTGAAGTAATTTACCCACCTACACAGTAATCAACCTTTTAAAGTAATTTAAACACCTACACGGTAATAAACGTTTTTAAGTTATTTACCCACACATACGGTAATCAACCTTTTCAAGTAATTAACCACTTTGCTGGTAATCAACATTTTTAAGTAATTTTAACCACTTACACGGTAATCAACCTTTTAAGTAATTTAACCAGATACACAGTAATCAACGTTTTTAAGTAATTCACCCACCTAAACGGTAATCAACCTTTTTAAGTAATTTAACCATTTAAATGGTTATCAACCGTTTTAAGTAATTTTACCACCTACACAGTAATCAACCGTTTTTAGTAATTTACCCACCTACACAGTAATCAACCGTTTTTAGTAATTTACTCACCTACACGGTAATCAACCGTTTTTAGTAATTTACCCACCTACACGGTAATCAACCGTTTTTAGTAATTTAAACACCTATACGGTAATCAATCTTTTGACATAATTTAACCACCTTCACGATAATCAACCATTTGATGTAATTTACCTACCTACACAGTAATCAACCTTTTTCAGTACTTTACCCACCTAAACAGTAATCAACCGTTTTTAGTAATTTACCCACATACACAGTAATCAACCATTTGAAGTTATTATCTCACCTGTACGGTAATCGACCTTTTGTAGATTTTGACTTACCAAAAAACATTTTGCAGTAATTTACAAGGTAGTCGGCCCTTTCCTGAAACACATAAATGATGTTTATTTATTTTGGTTTTCCAAGGGTATCTTGACCTAAGGTCAAATGTCAAAGGTATACCTAAAATACCATTTCTGTTTGTTGCTGCTGCTGACAAACAAACGTACGACACGAGGATTCGAGAGATCTTGGTTCATGAGAACTATGAGCAAGTTTTATGGTCGCCATCTTGGTATCATAGGGAAATATTTTGTATCCTTGTATGATCTCATTAGTTTGCATAAATGTGAGCGGTAATGATGATTCGGTTCCCACTTTGGAGACCCAACGATTTCTCGGATGCGACTAACATTTACATGACAGGTGTTATTGATGAAGCAAGAGATGTTATTCTTCCGAAACAGATGGTCTTATTCTCTTGTCCTTTTTATTGTTGATATTTTGTCCCTAGTTTAATCGATTTTGAGTCCGTATTATAATTGTGTTGATGCTTCGGTATTCTCTAATAGTTTTTCATACAGAACAGCGACTGGAGTGATGATGACGATTTTATTACAACAGTTGCTATCTTAGTTAAGAAATATTAAACTTATTAAATAGTATACATACGCTTGATGTGTATCCCAAGTCCAACTACCACCATGATCAAAGTCACAGTTATACATATCAGGACAATCCCGACTATAAACAGGTCACATGGCGGATCTGGGAATGATAATATTACTCAAATCAAATATTACGTATATCGTAAATTATATATCTACCACTATTACTATCAAGTAAACATAAATATGTATGACTTATAATTTGATATTTTACTACAAAAACAGAAAGGATGAAAATGTTCTGCTTTAACTATCGTCCGATAAGAAACACGCGTTCGATATTTACAGTCTTATTGACATCCTGAATTCCTAACGACTCAATGGCGACTTCGCCATACCACCGAAAAGGTAACATTTATTTATAAACAGTAAAGAGTCCCCGTGTTCATATTTTCTTTGTTCACATTTTGCCTCTGGTTCTCAAAATGGATTTGTTGACGCTTTGGTATTCTCTATTTTTTCTAACCCGGATAAAATGAAATCCAGTGGAGCCTCAGAATTTGTTAATAATAAACGGGTTTCATTAAAACCGTATTAGCTTTTGAAAGTTATCACCCGTGTTGGTAGTTGTCAGTTGAACAAAGTTAGCTTGCATGATTGATAAACACAGCGTTTTTGTTATCATATATTTACACCTCTCGCTTCTTGAACTTAGTAAACTCTGACTGTGAATAAATTAGCGTATACGCAATGAAAAAAGGCTCGGCGGATTGATATTTGTTCAAATATGGCGTCGTTCACGCTTCAGAACAATAACTATTCACTGACGGTCATTTTTTTGCCTCCGTCAAGAATTTGAAATATGAAACATATATGGAATACTTTTCGTCTGAGTATACAATAAATGGTTTCTGGCAAACTTTTGATTCCAACGAAACGCATTCGAAATTCTATGACGGTAACGCAAGCATGGTGGCGCCCTGCAGCTGTGACGTCCAACGTCGGACCGCGTCACAACCAGGTCACTGTGCCAATGCGTGTACATAACGACGGTTATAAATAAAGAAATACATTCGATGTGTAGTTATATCATTTAATACCAAATTTTCAAATGATTTAATGAAGAAAAATTGTATTTTTCACTGTGGTATGTCCGCAGTTGGTTCGTTGCAAACTGCGAGCATACTTCCGCATACTTATACTTATATATCACATTATACATGATGTAACGATAATGTATGTATTCACTTTACATTGAAGAGTAAGTAAACACGAATTAATTAATTAAATTCAGTATATTTTGATTTCAGATTATGGTTTAGTGACGCTGTGGTATTATCTGCGGTTTTTTTCAATGTTATGTTTGCCGACAAATAAGTCCATCTCAGTTAAACATCGGAAAATCAAAACACAATTACGTGACTCTGTATCGGTCTTCAACATGGCCCGTCTCGCTCATCGTCGGTATCAACCATATATTACAGTTTTTAATTTGTAAGAATGCTAAGACCAGGTTCAGAGTACCATTAATACAGTGTTTTCTCAGATAAGCACAGACATTTTATTTTAAATCTTTCATTTTGCTTTATGCAACATGTAAACAGTTTATCTGGAAAAACACCGATACATAGTCTCGACATCTAAGACTAAGTTTAAGTTTCTAAGTGTTATCATTAATATACTGTCAAACACTTTCGATTACAGACGTCCTGTACAGCATTATAGATAAACAAACCACATGTAACAAAAACATCACTTTGAAACATATTCTTTTGTTTAGCCATTTGTCATATTGCGGCATTCATTTCGTTCAATTTTACTGAAAATGATTAATTAGTCAGCATTAGTTACATTATGTGCTCAGAGAATTTCATCAATAATTGTAGCAGTTTTCAAAAGGTCATAGAATTAAAATATTTTTAGGTTATAAATTATGTATTACAGCGTAATAAACAAAGAGAAGTATACCTTTCCGTTAAACCGAAGATAAGAACTCATACTAAAACAGTACATTATATGGTTTTACTGCTCAATACAGGTTAACATGCCAAAGAGAAAAACTATTTTAAATGACATTGAAATAAACTATTCCCATATTTAACCAAATCGCCAATAAGGTCAGTTATTCAATTATGTTAGCCCCTTCCCATATGTTGCGGAGCGCTTATGACGAAGGGGTAAGTTGTTCGTTTTGGGTTTCAAGTATCCCATCAACGGGTAAGAGCAGAATGTGAATTTGTAAAGTAATAAATTGAAAGTAATATACATTGAGGGCTGATTGTTAACGCAATATACACAGGTGCTTTCAACACATTCAATACAATGATATGTTCGATTGGTCAGGTGACGCAGTGGAAAGCTTATCTGTTTTTTGACAAGGGCGGTTTGATTCCCAAATCGGACATTAATATCCCATGTGCTCTCATATTTTAACCAACATGAAGCTTTAGCGTAGGAAACTTGTTTCGTAATTGTTGTAAAAAACTAGATATTCATTTTGCAAATAATGTACTAAAATCTGTTTCGTTCATCTAAAACAGCTTCATGAGAGACATTTAGCGGCTGAATATCATATCATAAAATAATATCATAATAAAAACCCAATTGATCCACTTTGCAGGATTAGTTTTTATCTCTGTCATATATAAGAAATAACGACAACGTTTTACTGTCAGATTATCGGAGCGATTCAAACAGATAACCACACAGAATAGTGACGTCACATCAGAACGAAATAGACAGTAGACAAAAACTTAAACAAATAGTTCTCTTGGCCATTTAGTAACCTGGATACGGACCGATCTACACACGGCTAACACATAGACATTTTGGTTGAAGTACACCACTCGGTTAATCTACGACCGACTCTGCATAAGTATCTGTTGAAGATGTATATTCCCTCCAAACCATAGCAAGAATTCTTTAAGCTACAATCATTTGATTCACATAACAAGCTGAACCCTATAAACCCGTCTGTTTTCATCATACATTAAAAATGAAATGACAGTTTCGAATTGAATCCAAAAGGATGCGTTTCTATAAGGTCTTTTTTGGTCCCGGAAAATTTGAATTCCCTTCTCAATTTGTTCAATGATGTCATATTGTATTACAAGCAAAAATCTGAGGTAAACACTCGACCGAAAGTGTGTTTCTGGTGGTACAAAAAGGGGTAAGGTAAATTACAAAATATAATATGCTGTTTTGAAATTGCGCTAAAAAATAGAAAGAGTACGTTTTCCTGCACGAGTGTACTGAATTCATATGTTAAGATTGCAAAATAACAGAAATTCAATCGTTATTTAGAGATCTGTGATTTAAAATGCAGGAGTGAATCAGTGGGTGTTTTAGGTAATTTTCAAACGATGAAAGGTTCGGTTTTCTCAATAATTTCTTCTTTAGATTTAATTATGCTTGCTTAGTTTTCATGTGAAATATATCTCACCATTTGATTTAGTTCCATCGTCGTCCTCCGTCCCTGGAAGCAATGATTTATTTATTTACTTTAATTGGGATCACAATACTGGTGAAAATCAGTTAAATATAACCATTTCCCCGAAAAAAAATTAAGTATAAACATTTCCCAGAATAAAGATTAAGAAAATTCAGATAAAAAAAATGTGTCTCCCTCACAGAGACCAGGTTCCGTATTCATGAAACACTTCTCAAGCTTCAAATATGGGTTTTTTTGGTTAAGCCTTCATTTTTATTCTGGCATTGTTTCATTTAAAATTATTGTTTCGTCAAAGTGTTAGTATGAAATATAACGTTTTGTTCGTTGACATGCTTTAGGCGAGTTTCAGGAAAGCTGGCTTGACCATAGAATCTATTCTTGAGCACGAGAACGGTTTCATTAATACGGGTTCTTGAATAAACGTCTAATATCTTGAAATTATGACTACATCCCAGGCTACTTTTGATTTCTGGAAGAACATGGTGACGAGACGGAATAGAAATGATCTTTTGGCTATAAATTATTTGAATTTTATCCAAAGTTAAATCTGTTAGTTCATGTTAAAAAGTACAATTATTTTTGTGGCAGAGATTAGGAAGAAACTTTATAAAAAGCAATTCAGGAAACTACATACAATTCCATCGGAAGGATACACTGAGATGAGCTTTGTAACAAGTTTTGATTATATCTAATTAGGAGGGTTTTTGATTCATCTGTAAGCTAAATCCTTTTGTCTTATGACAATAAAAAAATTTTGAAACTAAATTGATCTCAGGCAAAAATCGCATTATCGCCTGCCGAATTTCAATGTAAATATCGGGTGATGAAGAATGTAATTCGAAATATTCAAGTAATTCTGACGTCTATGTCAATAGCTGAAATATCTTGAATTAAGACTTACCAGCCAGCCATCGACGTATTTTGCCCCAAATGGATATCCCACCATCTGCATCAGAATCAAAGGTGTTTATAACGTTTTAAATAACTTTATTTGAGATATAAAATTTTATTGTTATCTTGGTAGAGAAATATGATAATTGGTTGACATGGAAATGCAAATCCTAAAAAGAGCATTGCTTTTCCTAATTTCTGTTACAATTTTTTGATTTAGAATGTGATAAAGGGAGTTTTATTAAAGGGATACTTAGAAGCATTGCTTTTCTAAATTTCTGTTATAATACTTTTCGATTCAGAATGTGAAAGGGGGAGTTTTATTAATGGGAACTTAGGAAGGTTCCGTTAATTGTTACTTACGTCGTCAAAGTTTGGTTTGGTTTTGATTACCGTCCTATGGACAGCCTGTCATTTACGGACGTTGGTTTTTGCACAATTATTTTAGAGCTCCACTTCCGGGTAAGCTCGGACAGGTATTTGGATAAGTTCTGACAGGTATTCGTTCAAGTTTGAACAAGTATTTGGGTAAGTTTGAACAGGTATTTCGGGTATGTTCGTCCAAGGAAAGGATTTGGATTAATTATGACCCCCTGAAGCATGCAAAGTCATTACGTTAGATATTTATATATATATAGCATTGGCCAAACTAGTCACATTTACTTTCGGTTGTTTTAGTTTATGTCCTATTGACTGCGAAGGTGATTTAAAGACTTATATTAGTTTATGCAACTTGAGAGTACGTGTTTAGTGGGTGTGTATTTGGAACCTTGCGGTATCTGTAAACCCCCCCTAGCGATGGTACAGTTATGCTCACACACAGCGCACTAAGTACAAAAATGATATGCGCACATCGTACATGCATGTGTGAGTGTGTGCTACTTAATCTTTCATGATAGGAAGTGGTAGACTCTGCTGGGGGATTGTTTAGTCCCCGACGTTTGCTGAAACCTCCATAGCCACAGTTATCTGAGTAGTGCCATGGTACATACTTTACACATTTTCGTAGTACAGGATGTTTAAATTTTACAATACTATCTTAATTCTTTATTCTAAATTCATAAATTTCAGGGGTTTACGCACCTTACTGAAGGACGGAACAGATGTATGATGCAGTTTAATTAATTGTTTTTGCAGCACACAGTATTTATCATGCAATTTAAAAGTTCAAGTATGTGTGTTTTTCGTCATCTTTGAAGTATGACATTAAACTTTCCTTACATTTCTTGAAGATATATTTATTTGTGAATACATTTCTCAACACTTCATTCGATGGATCCTTCATCTCTTCGTGAACCTGGACACAATGATTCGTTAAATATTGATGAATACTTTGTAAAATGTTCATCACCATACTAGATATCTCTCTGATAAAGATGGAAGTATTTTGCATTTGTTTATGAAAATGCAGTTAATAAGAAATCATAAAGATATCTGACAGTGTCTAATATCTTGTTTGTTTGGTTGTTAGATTGTTTTTACGTCCCATTAACAGTCAGGGTCATTTAAGGACGGCCTCCCGGTGTATGCGATATGCCTGTGTGTTGAGAGAGAGTGAATTTGGGAAACTGCGATATGTTCGTGCAAGTCTTCTTGCGATAGTCCGGATCTTTTGCCGATTTAAAGTGCTACCACACTGAAGTATATACTGCCGAAGTCCCCCGGCAGAACACTCTACACCCGGTCAGATTATACTGACAACGGGCGAACCATTCGTCCCACTCCCATAACCAGTCGTCCCACTCCCATAATGCTGAGCGTCAAGCAGGGAGTAAACAACTACCATTGTTAGAGACTCTGGGACATGTGTATGTCTCGGCCTGGGGACAGAACCCATAGCCTTCCTCGCAGGGGCGAACGCTCAACTTAAGGCCCGAAGTGAGGTTGTGTCAAGGGAGACATTAAGAAGGAGAAAGTAATGTTGTGATATTTTTTTTCACGAGCACACATGCTAATAAAGGCTTGTCTCCCTGATAGATACAGTGGATAAACCGTGTTTGATAGAGGTTCAATATCAACATAAGAACCAAAATACTATTCAGACCATTGCGCAAACATGACGCACAGGGATTCTAAAGATGCAGGTTGATAGAGACCGAGCAAATTTTATGGTCGCTTTTGTTATTGAAGGATAGTTTGATGTGACCGGGTTAAGTGGTGTGCAATATCTTGATTAAAATACAGATCCTTGTTTTCACTCCGTTTTACAACGCAGCCGAGGTATGCTTTTGATCAGATTTGAGTGGTTTGCTGGAATTTTATATTCATTTTGGTGACCCGTACAATCGGGTAAAATTCACGAACAAACTGCAGCCTTAGAAATATAAACGCACTAAAAACACATGAAAATTCTGACATATCGCATGCACCGGAAGGTTATCATTAAATGACCTTAGGTTTTAAAAGGATGTAAAAATAATAAGAGGCACAAGAGCCTTAGCGATCACCTGGGTAATGTATTATTATGTCGTATTAACAGCATGTCACGTTTTGGACACCCCTTTTAGAAGAATTAATTAATGTTCGGCCTAATTAGCCTGCGTGGTCATATTTTCCAGCAATGTCTAAGATGTTGTTTTGGCATGGGGCAACTCAGGGCAGTTTATTCTAGTGTTGTTTTGTTTTATGTCCAATTAACAGATAAGGTTTTTTTAAAAAACACCTCCAATGGTATGCAACGTGTGTAAATGAGTGTCTGTATTATGTTTATGCGAGCCATTTTGTATTCGTACGGAATTTGTGCCGATTTAAGTTTGACCACTAAGAGATTAGTACATCCGCTGTTGAACAACTCCCATAAAGCTGAGCGTGAGGTAAAGAGATCTATTCGAGACTGGCATGTTTCGGTCAATGACCAGAGTCCTATGATATCTTCCTCGGGGGATGTGAACGCTCCATTAAAGGCAACAAGTGAGGTAGTGGCAATGGAGACATAAGGAATGGGAAGGGTGATAAGAAGGAAGACACACGAAATCAACCGGCCTTCATTGATATCTAATAATTCAGGTATAATAAATTTTGAACTATCGAGTATGAAATCTCTCACAATTTGAGTTCCTGGATTTTAATTTACTTTTGAAAAAAAACTCACCACTTGATTCGATGGTTCCACGGTCTTCCTGGGAACCTGGAAGCAGTGCTTCATTTAATAAATGTATACTTTTATTGTGATCACAATACTTGAGAAAAGCGTCTCCCCGGAAAATATACTCCGCATAAATCACTCCGATAAAGATAAAAAATGGGTATTTCCATGATAAAGATTTAGGAAATTCAGATTCCAGGATTTGAGTCTCCCTGAAAGAGAACTGGATTAAGAGTCTAGAATCTGCATTTCAATCAGATTGAAAAATCTTTTAAAAAATATTATTGTCCTATTTTTCCTGGTTGATCTTTTGACTATATGGTTTACATTTTCTACAAAGTTAATTGGGTTGAAGTTTTTCCCGTTCTTTTGTGCAGAGAACAGGAAGAAAGTATATAAAGAGCAACACACGAAACTGCATAGAATTCCGTCGGACGGAAAGCGTTGTAACAAGATTAAATACTTAATTTGGAGGATTACAGATTTATTTACAAAACTGAATTAACGCAAAGCAAAAGATGAATTGTCCCTAGTTGAATTCGATGTCAAATGTTATTGAAATATTCAAACAGTTCTGAAGTCTATACCAACAGCTGAAATATCATGAATGGAGACTTACCAGCCAGCCATTGACGTGTATTGCCCCATGACGATGCACCAGCTGTATCTGTATTATAACAAATGGATCTTACATTGGTTTGAGGTCTAAACTTGAAAATTTCATGGTCAACGTGATAGAAAAACATGCGTTGTATTATGATACATTTTAATTAGGAAAATTTAGCCCATTGTTATTTATTTTTGGATGTTTGCGTTTGTTTTGATCACCGTCATATAATCAAATAACCCAGATCTTTAAGGATATCCGTTTTGGCAGATTTATTTAGATTTAAATCTTTGAGCCTTGCTGTTGGGCAAGCTGGTACTAGTATTCAGACTTAGTCATTACGTCCAAAAGCATTCAGTCATATTTCTAATTTATTTCTTATTTTCTGATTTCTCGGGCCAGGCGAGCTCAAGAGGGGACACGAATTTTACTGGCCTTCTTTGATATTTGAAAATTTTACAGCATACATTTCAAACCAGATAATGTGATCCTTTACAGTGTCGGAGCTTAATTTATACAAGAACAAAACTCTCACCACTTGATTCGGTGGTTCCATCGTCTTCCTGGGGACCTGGAAGCAATGATTCATTAATTGTTTACATATGTTTTTCTTATCACAGAGTCACAGGACATTATTATCAAGAATTAACCTTTTCTTTGATTCAGTTAAAACAGGTCAAGTAATTTATTTTTCCCTGATATATACATTAGGAACGGTGGATAAACCGTCTTTGTTAGAGGTTCAATATCAAAATTACGTCACTAAGTACACTTTCAGACATTGCCAAGTTCTCACTTTGATGACTTGATATGTATTTGGTTTCGTACATGGCGGAGGTCGTTGATGAAGCAGAAGACGCTTTCTCTTCCGGCACAACATTGTTCGGCCACTCCCTGCAGCCACGTTGGGGTTTCGCCAAACCATAAATACAATGTTGAATCTCCACTATCTATAAATGCTACCAGTGAAATATGTTTGGTATCGATCGTTTAGAAGTCGCATTAACTAATACAGCTAAACAATCATTTGGCACCGCCCTTCGACCCATTGGAGGGTCAGTACCACAAGTAGTACAATTGTGAATCCAAAGCACCTAGTGATGCTTCCAGCCAAATTAGGTTGATTTTTAATTGGTGGTTATTGAGAAGAAGTCGTTGAAAAGTTGTTGATGGACGACGGATGTCACGGTATGTCATAAGCCCACGTGTGTCTTAGGACCTAGTGAGCTTAAGAGCAGCACACGAAGAAACCATACAGAATTATATCGGAAGGATATTTTGAGATGAGCTTAGAATTTTGATACTTAGTTTGGATTAAGATTTATCTTTTAAGTTAAACTAACGTGAGGCAAAAAGTAGAAATTTTCCTGATCGAATTTCAAAGCAAGTATACTTGAGGCACAGAAATTGGGAGATGCAGGTTGATGAAAACTGAGCAAGTTTTAGTTTCGCGACCTCTGTCTCATTGAAAGATGTCCTGTATTATTGAATGATAAGAAACGGGACGTGTTTCAATATGCTCATTTGTTAACCTACTTGACTGTGATTTAGAATGATGGCAAAGTTTTCACTTTGATGACACGACATTAACTTGGTTTCGTACATGGCGAAGGTCGTTGATGAAGCAGAAGACGCTTTCTCTTCCGGCACAAAATAGTTCGGCCACTCCCCGCAGTCACGCTGGGGTTCAGCCAAACCATAAATATAATTTTGAATCCCCATTTTCGATAAATGCTACCAGTGAAGTACAGTTTGTATCGATCGGTCAGTTGGCACTGCCCTTTCGGTCTATTTTCTACATAAAAATGTTTTTGTAAATTTGGTATTAAAATAACTAGCATTTCGAAGTTATTTCGGTCGTTATGTACACGCATTGACATAGTCATCTGGTTGTGACACGGTCCGACGTGTCAGACGTTAAAACAGCAGGGCGCCGCCATGTTTGCGTTACCGTCAAAGAATTTCGAACGTGCATCATTGGAATCAAGCGTTTGCCAGAAACAGTTTAGTGTATAATCAGACGAAAAGCACTCCATACACTCCCATGTTTCACAATTTTGAAGGATCCAAACAATGACCGTCAGCGAATAGCTATTGTTTTGAAGCGGGAACGACGCCATATTTGAGCAAATATCAATCCGCCGAGCCTTTTTTCATTGGGTATACGCGAATTTATTCGCAGTCAGAGTTTACTAAGCTCAAAGCGGGAGATGTAAATATAGGTCATTATTGATATCGACACGATAAGGAACTAACACATAAACAAGTGAAATACAATAATCGGCATTTCTACAAATGATAATTGGGTTTGGTTCAATTGTTAATAGCCGTCAAAGTATAATAACTTTAATAAACAAATCAAATACATTGTTTTGCTTTTAAGGTTTTGAAAATCACCACCGTGATCTCTTGATAACAAAATAACACCATTACAAATATTAACATTACTTTAGTGATGGCTAAAAAGATCTTTGTAAATAACAACATTTTCAACAAAAATGTATGTCCTGAAATACCAAACAAAAGTATTATTTTCCATCTTTTCGGAAATAACTGATGCAGGCAAATGATGTACGACGTTTTTGTGATATCTTAGTATGATTATCTTTGGATGAAGTTTCATGCATGTCACTATCAAATCATACGTGGACTTTTTCACTCAGAATGTTAAAAGTTTATCAGAACAACAATGTGGTAACCGCTACTATTCAGTTTTTTTTTTTGTTTTTTTTTGCAACAGATTATACAGAAACATTCTTTCTATCGAGATAACACAATGACAAATGTAGGATTCTGTCTGCCTTGTATAACCAAAAGAGTAGCACAAAAATAAATATTGTTTTTACTATATTTAGATGAAAGTGTACGTGTGGAAACTTATTTCTAACCTGTGTTATTCCACTCTCAGACTATTGTATAAACGGGCTGACTGTTGGATAAATATATGTTATATATCAATGGTGGTATATGACCTTCCGGACTTTTGATTGGTTGAGAAGTTGAAGTTTGACCGGAAATCACGATTGCTGACGTCTTCATCGATTGTTGACGTCGTCACAACTTGGCGGGAATATGTGCGAGATGATGCATTATTGCGCAAATAGTCCGCGGTTCACTCCAAAAATCAACGCTAACACTGCTGAATTAATATTGCGGTTGAAATACCAAACAAAAGTATTATTTTCCATCTTTTCGGAAATAACTGATGCAGGCAAATGATGTACGACGTTTTTGTGATATCTTAGTATGATTATCTTTGGATGAAGTTTCATGCATGTCACTATCAAATCATACGTGGACTTTTTCACTCAGAATGTTAAAAGTTTATCAGAACAACAATGTGGTAACCGCTACTATTCAGTTTTTTTTTTGTTTTTTTTTTTTTTTGCAACAGATTATACAGAAACATTCTTTCTATCGAGATAACACAATGACAAATGTAGGATTCTGTCTGCCTTGTATAACCAAAAGAGTAGCACAAAAATAAATATTGTTTTTACTATATTTAGATGAAAGTGTACGTGTGGAAACTTATTTCTAACCTGTGTTATTCCACTCTCAGACTATTGTATAAACGGGCTGACTGTTGGATAAATATATGTTATATATCAATGGTGGTATATGACCTTCCGGACTTTTGATTGGTTGAGAAGTTGAAGTTTGACCGGAAATCACGATTGCTGACGTCTTCATCGATTGTTGACGTCGTCACAACTTGGCGGGAATATGTGCGAGATGATGCATTATTGCGCAAATAGTCCGCGGTTCACTCCAAAAATCAACGCTAACACTGCTGAATTAATATTGCGGTAGAAATAAGTCAAACGACTCGCTAAAGCTCGTATCTTTTGTAGCTTTTAAAAAAATAATTAACTGGAGTGAAATAAATTCCATATCCTATAGCCACTCGTTGTTGTGTAACCTATATGTATCCGATACCGCACAAGGTTTTGTCCGGATTAAATAAAATGGCAGATATTTACAAGGAGAAACATTATCTTTACGCACCATGTGTTATCGTTTAACGACATAATGTTAAATTCGCGGAAATTTATAAGATGTATCCGGTTGGGTTATGCTGATGTAATCAGCTACGTATGCTTGACGTATTTCCGGAAAGTAGAACGGCAAATAAGATATCAAATACAAAATGTATGTCCGTTACAAGATTACAAATGCACCAAACGCACCGCATCTAGTACACAAACTTTCAGCACGCACATAGAGACAAGTTTTCTAATAAACAAAGCAAAATCTTTCTCAAATCCCAAATCAATTTCGTTTACTTAATTAAAGTATCGCTGGCGTCCTGTTATCGGTCATGCATATATAATCATTTCAAAAAATCTTTCTCAAAAACTTTAATATTGTTCATCGATGAGAGAAACACTATGAAGTAGTAAAATTAATTTTTGTTCGTAGTCACGATTGGAGTCGTAAACAATGATTACAATTTCGATCTGTTGCAC
The DNA here is from genome assembly GCA_947623455.1 of Mimachlamys varia. Taxonomy (NCBI): domain Eukaryota; kingdom Metazoa; phylum Mollusca; class Bivalvia; order Pectinida; family Pectinidae; genus Mimachlamys; species Mimachlamys varia. The sequence continues at coordinate 34,663,888 of OX392545.1, forward strand.
TCCTTCTTCTCTTTGTAAGGACACGTTTCCTCGATAAATATTTAGTATTATTGTATGGAGATCCAAGGTGTTTTTTAATTTAATCTTTAGTTTGTTTACTTCTTGTAATACTGTAAGTGATACTGAAGTTCTCACTTTGAGGACAGACAAATAACTTGGATCTGACCTAGATTGATATGGTGGGCGTCATCGATACTGCTGAAGACGAGTACTCTCTCGGAACAACAGGTCTGATACTCGGGTACTTTTTTGTCTCCGTATAAATCTTTCCATTTTTTACATCTAACCCTAGTTTTATCGATGTTGAGTTCGAATTATGATTTTTTGACGCTTCTATTCTGTGATTTTCATTATTACCTAGTTACATCAGTAATTAAATGTATATTTTGCTGGTGATCAATTCGGGAAATCTTTGAAATTTGTTAGAATTGTTGTCATGTAGTTTTGGTTTGAAAGGATACACTTAAAAGCGGTCCAGGGGCAATACGCCTGCTGTTTCCAACATCACGATCAGAAACCACAAGAGGACTACAGTGACTGGTAGCTTTATTAAGATGTGGTGAGGAAAACAACATGAAACAATATGAAATACTATAAGACTCTTTCATGACAAGGATGTAAGATAGCGAAATTCCACCCGGTGGTTACACCCCTGGTCATGAAAGAGTATTTTCCCCTCATTTCAACTACCTGAATAAGCTCAAATACAATGAAAATACATTTGAATGGCCACCATTTTGAAAATATCAACTTTTTCCATGAGCTTTTTTGACGAAAACAAATGCTACAGCGAGATTAAGCATACCCCATATTTGTAAACATACTTTGGCGCAGAAAAAAAATAATCTCAGCTTTCTAAAGTACACGGTTAAAATATCATGGGAGGTTTTAATTTCATGACGTCGCTATTTTTCTTTTTTTTTTCGGCATCAGATTTGACCGAACGCTTGACGTCAGGTCATTGTTGCGCCATTGTGACGTCACCCCGTGGCTGTATTGCATGGGTAGGTGTGTAATACAACCACAGAGATAATATGTTTATTGCCCTAGACGGGCCAGTATTACATACCTAGAAATGAGAGAAAATACTTTTCTAGTGACAAAAAGGATAAGACCTATTCAAGTAAATATTTTTTAATCTATTGGGGATGACTCTCTACTCTACTCAGTTGGAATAATTCCCTTCCAAAACAAATGAGAAATATCTAAACGATATGACAATTTTACAACCTCTCAAAGGGATAATGGATGACCAGGGAGAACTGAAACTTTAACCTTTAACAAAGCCACAATTTATATTTCAATCCATGTAGACAATCTAACCGCACCTTTGAGAAGATTTGACTGTTTTGAAATATGAAATTTTTCTGTGAGGCCATGCCCTTGCTTCCGGGATTCGGACAATGAGGCCTGACCTTTCATCTTTGAATTGGACAATTGTCGCGAATTCTAAATCAGATTTAGTAAGGCACATTGAAAGGAAATGTGATAGAAAATGTAAATATAAGCACCGAAGTGTTTTGATATGGTCTTTATGGTCACACAATGACAGGACTTTGCAGGCACACAAATCATATTAGCCTCAAAGTCCATGTCATTTATATCGATCATTAAGACAAAACAAGACACTCCCATGCTTTACAAAAAGTAGATCCTCAGTTTCGCTCTGTATCACCAGAATATGACTCTTTGTGGAAAGTTGTCAGATCATGCGTATGCACAGTGAAAGAGGGCGATAATCTGGATGTGCATTTCAATTAGAAATAGGAGGACTTGTTGTGTAATCTCGGGGGCAATGATTGTATTGAAACTTCGAAAGCATTTATTTTGTATTCAAAAGCAGCCCGCATAACTTTGACAGACGAACGATGCACTCCACAGTATGATCTTATAAAAACAAATCAAATAAATATTTCTTTGCCCCTGCAATGGAATGGGGGGGGGGGGCATATAGTGTTACCCACGCCGGCACATCCTGTGGTAATGTAACAAGCTGGGCACGGGGGCATTTATGTCTCAGACATTTCTAGTTTTATTATCAATGAATTGGTATTCCGTTTTCGTAAAAAAAAATAAAAAAATAAACCTACCACAAGGGTTCTCGTCTTTGAAGGACAGCCTAATGTTGTACACATCCCGCAGCATTGTAATCAACGAGTTGGTTTCTTTTTCACTGCACCGGTGACCTTGCTCCATAGCCTCTTCCATACATGTCGCTACATCGTTCACCACGCTGTACAATTAGAAAACGAATACGTGAAGGACATCGCGTCCCTGATCAGGGGCATCATAATAATATACAAGGGGACAGATTGAGTCAGAGATGTAGAATTGGCTTTGGTATTACTTTGTTTTTTTACGACCTACAAACAGTTACGGAAGGCCTTCCAGTGTATACAATGAAAGTTTAAGACATTGTGTTGTATGCGTATTTGTGTGGCTGTATTGCACAACTCTTACAGTTTGTAAGAGTGTCCAAATACTACATCGTGACACCTTATATCTTGCAGAACTTTGCCTTCGACAATTATTTTTTCCGATATTTTGGTTTGGAGGATTGTTTTTACGATCTATTAACACCCAGGGTCATTGAAGGACGGCTTCTCGGGGTTTGCAAAGTATGTGTGTGTGTTAAGAGCGTGTGTATTTGAGAGGCAGCTGTATGTTCGTTTTGAGCCTTCTTGTCGGATATATAATTGCGAATATATAATAATGAAGACAACAAAATGTGATATATCTCTATATTTAAATACAACTGTATGGCCTAACGAACGCAGCACCATCAGTATACATTAAATAATGAGATTTATATATAGAGGTTACACAACGAGTAGTTGTTGCAAATGGTATTTATTTCACTCGAGTTAATTAGTTATCAAAAAACACTCACAAAAGCTCCACCAACCGCGAATCGGTAAACTGTTTCTACCGCAATCGCTGTCGGGAATAGCTGCAGTAATATTGATTCATTGCATATCGTATATTTCTGCCACTTGTCAGAAATATTAAATCCACAATTATCACATTTACACGATGGGCCGAGAGTGTAATAACAAAAGTTTTGTTGAAGAAATTCAAAAATACAACTTTGATGTTTATCTTACTTGCAAATCTGTTCTTGCAATTCCTCAGTTAAACCCCGTGACAAAGGATGCCGTAATTCACACTGCCCCAAACTCATTGCGCTGTCTGAATACCTGATACATACTGCGATGTCCTGGATTTCTGGGGGGGAAACAAACAAAATCCAATATAAAGAGATAGAGTATAGCTGGATATTAAGGAAAGTTTTTCATGCTGGTAATATTGCAACTTGACAGTCAGATAAAACGTTATTGTAAAACTTTTCCAAAAAAGAAAGATCTAATGGTGATAATCATTTCGTTCAAATACAGGTAACTGGTGTAACTTGCCTTGTTTATTCTATTGTTTTAAGGGTTCCGTCCATTACCTCAATTAAGTATTACTTTCAAATCACACAAAACCTGTCGTCCGTCTTAAAACAATTTTTGTAAAGCAATATCATGAGAAGTACATTGACGGATCAGTTTCATATTTCATTTGTAGGTTCCCCTTGGTCCCTAGTTGTGCTTGTTATATTCTCCCGACAGATCCGATAAACAATATGGCCGACAAACGGTCGTCTTTGATTTGTCAATGATAGCTTGCTATCGCTTTTTCTTAAGAAACACTGGATGGCCATTCTCAAATTTCATCTGTGGGTTTCACTTGGGGTTTGGTAGTGCATGGTCCATTTTCGGACTGATCTGAAACAATATGGCTGACAAGCGGCCATTTTGAATTTGCAAGTAATAGCATATCCCTATTTCTTGACAAGTACTGGATGGATCATCCTCCAATTTCATATATGAATCTCCCTTGTTCTGCAGATGTGCATGGTCTATTTTCAGATAGATTCTATAAACAATATGGGCGGCAAGCGGCCATCTTGGAATTGTCAGTAATAGTTTCAATTTAGCTATTTCTCCACAAGTACTGGGTGTCTCTATCTCAAATTTCATATGTGCATTTCCTGTGATGCATTGTTGTGCATTATTAATTTTCAAACAGATCCAATAAACAATACGGTCCACACGCCGTTATTATCTCATGATAAGTACTGGAAGGATCTTTCTCAAAATGGCACATGTATGATCCCTGTTGTTCTTAGTTGTGCCGTTTTGATTTTGGGACTGACAAAAAATTCAAATTGCTGGAAGGCAGCGATCTTGAATTTTGCCATTGAAAGTTATTATCGCTGAAAAGTATCTGATGGATCTTAGGAGCAAGCAATAACGTATAATATAGTCATTCGCAAAACATGAATAGATACAAACTAGAAAAAATCGGTAAAATTGAGGTCAAAATATGTCAAAAGGAAACGAATTATATTTTTCAATAAATATCTCGTTTTGGATTTTTACTCATATCACAAACTATTATCTGATATGGGAGCTGTTGAATTGAACAATTATTTACAAAAATATGCATTGTCCCATCCATTAGACAAAATATCAATAAACAGATGAAACGGACATGATACAGCTCATATTTACCTTGTTTGTGTGAACACACGTACCCCCCTGTCATTTGTATACGGCCTAAGGCATCCGAGATACGCTCGTTGTTTCTACATTGTTCTACCTTAGGCTGAAGGCATGTCTGTAGGTCATCTAGTTGTCTGGTAAAACGATTCAGTATCAAAATCATATTACTTTGCATCCTAACACTCGTGTCTTTATAGACTGACACTTAAAGCTACTATAACAAGAGGTAAGTAAACTAGGCCTGTATCGCTCAACTGTATACATTGGTATCAAGGTAATCATGGTAAAAAAAATTCCAAAAAGATCCGACCGACAGGTACACATCAAACGACTAATCCTTCAAGCATATCTGTATCAATATAATTTTGGTTAAGGTTGATATCTCAACGGTTTTCAAGTTCAACTGAGAAACAACGTCCCTAGGGCTAAGGCAAGACCCCAACCTCAATGATATTATCATGATTGTGTTCGTCCCTTTATGCCCAGCAACTGTAGTTTTGGGATGGGAAGTTTGCAAGGGCGTGGTAGATCTTGGGATCAAATCTATATCATGATTGTTATCGTCTCTTTATGCCCATAATTGTATATATAGTTTTGGGGTTGGGATTTCAATCATTTTAAAGTTATGACACAGAAGTTAAGTCTGCAAGGGTGTGGCATACTCCTAGACTAATCATAGTCCCATGATTGTGATCGGGTCTTTATACCAAGTAATTGTATATATAGACTGGGGGTAGGGATCTCAAACTTTAAAAGTTATGACCCAGGAGCTAAGTCTACAAAAAAGTGGAAAACCCTGGAATCTCCAACAAAAATCTTAAATCATGTTTATGCCCTGCAATTTGTTTGAGGATGGGGATCTCAAATGTTTAAAAACTAGGACTCGGGAAAAGAGTTTGCATAGGTGTGGTGGGCCCCGGGGTAAAATCTAAAATAATGTTTTTGATCGTCATTTAATGACCAGTAATGGTGTGTATAGTTTTGGGGTGGGGATCTCAACCGTTTAAAAATTATGACTCATGAGTTAAGGCTGAAAAGGCGTTGCTCACCCCGGGACCAATCATGATTTCAAGATTGTGTTCGTGTCCTTATATGTGCTAGACAATGGTTTATGATGTTAAAGGGCGGGGGTCACCACCAAATCCAAGCTAAACACGTTTCAATTTAAAAGGCTTTACCTCCATTTTCCCTTTTGGGTCCAGCCCCTTTGGTTCCAGGGGTGATCAGAGTCACCATTTATGAAAAATCTCTTCCCTTTCCCCAATGAATGTTTCTGAACAAATCGGGTTAAAATCCTTTCAGCACTTGATGTCAAGTACTGATTTAAAAGGTAAAAGGCTTTACCTCTATTTCCCCTATAGGCCCCTCCCTTTTGGCCCTAGAGAAGGGGGGTGAGAGACACCATTCATGAAAAATTTGTTCCCCTTCCCCAAAGGAGTTTCTAACCAAATGAGGTTAAATCCATTCAGTTCTTAGTACACGTAGCGATTTAATGGGCTTTATTTACCTCTATTTCCACTACTTGGTCCATTTTCTCTGAGGTAGTTTACAGGAAATGTTGACAGTCGACGGACAGACAACGGACGCCGCATTATGGCATAAGCTCACCGGCACTTCGGGCCAGGTGAGCTTAAAATATAGAAAAAAATATATAGATGATTTTTTTATAATGATTACCACAAAGGATTAGGAATGTATCCCACAATACGATATAAAGGTGAAGAAGTGGAATCGCAATCAAAAAGGTTAACTTACCCACACTGATTGTACACATTGACAACGGCTAACACCATAGAATAGCCGTCAAAGCTGATTCCAACGGCAGGGTTCTTCTCAATGCATTCTACGATTCCGACCATGTCACAGCCAGTAACTGTCGACATGCATTAATGCGATGGGTAAGTACGTGGCATGCGTTGATATGGGCATTTTTAATAATGACAAAGGCAAAGCCTTGTATGAGCGTTGTTTTAGTAAATCTCTGATATTAACTGAGATTCATGTACTGGTTCAGAAAGAGTGATACAATTTCATAATTTAAAGTCAGCAAGTCGAAAACAAAACAACTTCTGAAGCTGGAAAGGTGGAAATCGGAATTATTTAATTAATTTTAAAACACAACCTTGTATATTTCAACTTACCATCAGTTCTACAATTCTGCTTAAATGCAGGTAATAAATCATACATGTTGCTGTCGAAGTTGTATTGATCCACTTGTAAGGAAAGCTTGCAGATGTAGACCGTTGTTAATTTCCTAAAAATTCAAATTAAAGCTATTTATTTTTTTCGATACAAAAGAAAGACATAATACATTATTATTTTAACATACCTATAATGATATTTATACTACAGTATATATACCTGACATCTGAATGAATCGGCTCGTTTTCTTCACACGAGTTGTTTACTCTCGGTTACAACACGTCATCTCCTGAAAGCTTGTAGACAGGAAGATGGTCGATGTATGTGAAATGAAATTGGACGCTTTTCAGTAAGCTCATTAGTGTCCTTCTTTGTTGTGATTGAGATCGATGACTTGGTTCTCACTTTGAGGACTTGAGGTGTCCTTAGATTTTACCAGACTTTACATGGTGGATGGATGTCGTCGGTCAAGCAGAAGACGCTTACTCTTCCGGAACACCTGGTTCCATTTTATCTTACACGTTTATAATGGTCTCAATGTCCTTAATTCCTTTTTCCTAATTTTACCCTAGATTAATCGTTGATGAGCTCGGATTATTATAATGGGTTTGCTCGGTATTCTCTTATTTTTCTTTGTAGCAGCTTGCAAATTTCCACGATTTGTCAGTAAGATTTCGTAATAGGCAAGGTCATGTTGAGGTGCCCAGGGAAATACCGTCCTAAAGCAAAAGAGGCCTAATGGGCATTAAACAAACACTGCTCTGCAGCTTATAAATTTCATTTGAATCATCTACGGCAAACTTGATTAGCTGTATATATACTTGTGGATGTTGGGTCAATCGTTAATCATAGTGGACAATTGTGGTGCGGAATCTTCGGCAATTACGGCTAAATGATAAATTATTTACTGAAACTTTTGAGATCTAAAAAAGTTTCTTGACATTTAAGAAGTTATTTAGGAACACCCGACCAACTGATGTCTAGAAAATAGATTAGTGGTGTTTAAAGCCTGGACCTTATTATTGTAGATCTTCAGCAAGATCATTGTAGTTCTGATGAAGTACTTACTCACAATCTTTTTCCCAAGATAATGTGTCTCTAGAACTAATAACATCATTGACGCCGCATTCCATCGTCTGGCCAAGGAAACCTGTAATTAAATGCATCGTAGAAACTTTCATTTCGCCGTATGTTTTCATTTGACATTCATCTGTCAACCATATAAGTTGTATGGATTCACATGATAAGATGCAGATTTAGATATTTGGAAACTCGGAGAAAAAAATGTTAACTGCAAGATTGTGGAGATAAGCAAGACTAAAAGGCCCCCAGAAGTTAAACATCAATAGACATTCTTGTATGGGCCACTCAAGGAATAGTGACAAAACAACAGAGAAGAGATCTGGTTCGAGTTATTTTATTTCTTTCAAAGTTCTCTTCTGTGAGCAAACTCAAGGAAGCGTCATCTCTAAATTATGTGCGACAACATCCTTTCCAGCGAGTTTTGTGAGGATTTATTTTTGCTGAGAGGAAATGCTTAACAATCGTAAGAGGAGGACTTGAGTGTACTTTGAGTCGTGAAAACTTTGGTAAGAATGTTCTTCTGACGGAAAGTATCTCCCATATCCGGTGTAAGCGCTATTTGGTGTACATTGTGAGCGTTTGTGTAATTGGTATGTTCATATATGTATCCTGGCAATGGTTAGGAACCTGTGCTGATTTAATATGCAGCCACACTGAGTTGTAAACTGCCGAACAACTCAGAAGTTCAACAATGATTATATTGACAACAGGTGAACAATTATCAAATACACATGCACTCAACACGTATATTGTATGCACGGGGATAATGTCCTAAATGCTAATAGGACTTAAAACAAAAAGAAATCTCATTAATACCGAGTGTCAAGCTAAGAGTATTATCTACTTTTTCTGAGACTCTGGTTTGTCTTGTCAAGGGTGGGTCCAGTGGACCAGTGATAAAGCTGTCTACCATTCTGATACCACTAACCCTCCATCTTTAGATTGCATGTTCGAGGCTTAGGGATATGGTCATTATATCAAGATTACAGTATGCTCGTGTGAGTTTCCTTGCTATGAAGCGGCAAAGAACGTTTTATTAAAATTGTTCATCAATGGTAAGCTGCAAATTTTGACCTTGACCTTTGACCTTGTGACGTTGTCTTTTGGTCAGTTTTTGCTTTAAATTGTCTCAGCAAAATGCTCATCAATGAAAAGCTGCAAAATTTGTGCCAACCACTTCAAAAACCAGATCCTCAGGGGTAGTTGTCGTATCCTATGAATTCGGAGAATAACGGAGCGACAATGGATCTGCATTTTAATCAGATTGTGACCTTTTTGTATTCGGGACCTGACTCTCGGTTAGTTGACACACATTTACATAATCTTGGGTCTAATGAACACCCCACCAGGTAACAATATTTTTCCTAGTGGACCCCGCACTTAGCACCATGGAGGAGGCAGATCGATCTTTAGACATAATAAAAAAAATCGAATCCCCTTCACCAAAAGATGCTTCAGACCATATTTGGTCAACATTGGTATTTTGCTTGAGACTTGTAGGGATTTAGCAGAAAAGTTGGTTGACGGACGTTACGCCGTTACATAAGTTCACTTGCTCTTCGGAGAGATGAGCTCGAAATGTTGACAGACAGACGACACACACCAGGGTATAACATAAGCTGACCTTAGTCCTTCAGAACAGGTTAGCTTGAATTTGTGGACAATGCTTACTCCAAAAAGAAAGACAAACGTAAAAGGAAGAAAAGGCCTACGCATTTGGAAAGCATTGTAGCATAATTATCGATGAAAAAAAATCCTCATGCTTAATTGATCAAATAGGGCGATGCAGGCCCTCTTGTACCGCGTGCAAACATAACATGACAAATAAAACAAAGGATCGTATTATATACGGCCCATAGACAATATTTTGCACTCGACCTGTAGAATAAATAACTCATGAACACATAAAAACATTTGTTTAAGAGATGTTTGTAAACGCAAATAATTAACTTATATATAATCGATACGAACAAAGAGAAAATGCATATTTACCTGGGCAAATTACCGATACCAACATGGAGAAAAATCCATACTTACCTGGGCACATAACCGAATACCAACATGGAGAAAATTCATACTTACCTGGGCACATAACCGAATACCAACATGGAGAAAATCCGTACTTACCTGGGCACATAACCGAATACCAACATGGAGAAAATCCATACTTACCTGGGCACATAACCGAATACCAACATGGAGAAAAAGTTATACTTACCTGGGCACATAACCGAATACCAACATGGAGAAAATCCATACTTACCTGGGCACATAACCGAATACCAACATGGAGAAAATCCATACTTACCTGGGCACATAACCGAATACCAACATGGAGAAAAAGTTATACTTACCTGGGCACATAACCGAATACCAACATGGAGAAAATCCATACTTACCTGGGCACATAACCGAATACCAACATGGAGAAAATCCATACTTACCTGGGCACATAACCGAATACCAACATGGAGAAAATCCATACTTACCTGGGCACATAACCGAATACCAACATGGAGGAAATCCATACTTACCTGGGCACCTAACCCAATACCAACATGGCGAAAATCCATACCTACCTGGGCACATAACCGAATACCAACATGGAGAAAATCCATACTTACCTGGGCAAATAACCGAATACCAACACGGAGAAAATCATTCTTACCTGGGCACATAACCGATACCAACACGGAGAAAATCCATACCTACCTGGGCACATAACCGAATACCAACATAGAGAAAATCATACTAACCTGGGCACATAACCGATACCAACATGGAGAAAATTCATACTTACCTGGGCACATAACCGAATACCAACATGGAGAAAATCCATACTTACCTGGGCACATAACCGAATACCAACATGGAGAACAATCCATACTTACCTGGGCACATAACCGATACCAACATGGAGAAAATTCATATCTACCTGGGCACATAACCGATACCAACATGGAGAAAATCCATACTTACCTGGGCACATAACCGATACCAACATGGAGAAAATCCATACTTACCTGGGCACATAACCGAATACCAACATGGAGAAAATCCATACCTACCTGGGCACATAACCGATACCAGCATTAAGAAAATCCATACTAACCTGGGCACATAACCGATACCAACATGGAGAAAATTCATACTTACCTGGGCACATAACCGATACCAGCATTAAGAAAATCATACTTACCTGGGCACATAACCGATACCAGCATTAAGAAAATCATACTTACCTGGGCACATAACCGAATACCAACATGGAGAAAATTCATACTAACCTGGGCACATAACCGATACCAACATGGAGAAAATCCATACTTACCTGGGCACATAACCGAATACCAACATGGAGAAAATCCATAATTACCTGGGCACATAACCGAATACCAACATGGAGAAAATCATACTAACCTGGGCACATAACCGATACCAACATGGAGAAAATTCATACTTACCTGGGCACATAACCGAATACCAACATGGAGAAAATCCATACTTACCTGGGCACATAACCGAATACCAACATGGAGAACAATCCATACTTACCTGGGCACATAACCGATACCAACATGGAGAAAATTCATACCTACCTGGGCACATAACCGATACCAACATGGAGAAAATCCATACTTACCTGGGCACATAACCGAATACCAACATGGAGAAAATCCATACTTACCTGGGCACATAACCGAATACCAACATGGAGAAAATCCATACTTACCTGGGCACATAACCGATACCAACATGGAGAAAATTCATACTTACCTGGGCACATAACCGAATACCAACATGGAGAAAATCCATACTTACCTGGGCACATAACCGAATACCAACATGGAGAAAATCCATACTTACCTGGGCAAATAACCGAATACCAACACGGAGAAAAAATTATACTTACCTGGGCAAATAACCGATTTCAACATGGAGAAAATCAATACTTACCTGGGCACATAACCGAATACCAACATGGAGATAATCCATACCTACCTGGGCAAATAACCGAATACCAACATGGAGAAAATCCATACTTACCTGGGCAAATAACCGAATACCAACACGGAGAAAAATTATACTTACCTGGGCAAATAACCGATTTCAACATGGAGAAAATCAATACTTACCTGGGCACATTACCGAATACCAACACGGAGAAAAAATTATACTTACCTGGGCAAATAACCGAATACCAACACGGAGAAAAATGTATACTTACCTGTGCACATAACTGATACCAACATGGAGAAAAATTCATACTTACCTGGGCACATAACCGAATACCAACATGGAGAACAATTCATACTTACCTGGGCACATAACTGATACCAACATGGAGAAAAATTCATACTTACCTGGGCACATAACCGAATACCAACATGGAGAGAATCATTCTTACCTGCGCACATAACCGATACCAACACGGAGAAAAATTCATACTTACCTGGGCACATAACCGAATACCAACATGGAGAAAATGTATACTTACCTGGGCACTTAATCGAATACCAACATGGAGAAAATGTATACTTACCTGGGCACTTAATCGAATACAAACAAGGAGAAAAATGTATACTTACCTGGGCACATAACCGATACCAACATGGAGAAAATCCATACTTACCTGTGCACATAACTGATACCAACATGGAGAAAAATTCATACTTACCTGGGCACATAACCGAATACCAACATTGAGAGAATCATTCTTACCTGGGCACATTACCGATACCAACATGAAGAACAATTCATACTTACCTGGGCACATAACTGATACCAACATGGAGAAAAATTCATACTTACCTGGGCACATAACCGAATACCAACATGGAGAGAATCATTCTTACCTGCGCACATAACCGATACCAACACGGAGAAAAATTCATACTTACCTGGGCACATAACCGAATACCAACATGGAGAAAATGTATACTTACCTGGGCACTTAATCGAATACCAACATGGAGAAAATGTATACTTACCTGGGCACATAACCGAATACCAACATGGAGAACAATCCATACTTACCTGGGCACATAACCGATACCAACATGGAGAAAATTCATATCTACCTGGGCACATAACCGATACCAACATGGAGAAAATTCATACCTACCTGGGCACATAACCGAATACCAACATGGAGAAAATCCATACTTACCTGGGCACATAACCGAATACCAACATGGAGAAAATCCATACCTACCTGGGCACATAACCGATACCAGCATTAAGAAAATCCATACTTACCTGGGCACATAACCGATACCAACATGGAGAAAATTCATACCTACCTGGGCACATAACCGATACCAGCATTAAGAAAATCATACTTACCTGGGCACATAACCGATACCAGCATTAAGAAAATCATACTTACCTGGGCACATAACCGAATACCAACATGGAGAAAATTCATACTAACCTGGGCACATAACCGATACCAACATGGAGAAAATCCATACTTACCTGGGCACATAACCGAATACCAACATGGAGAAAATCCATACTTACCTGGGCACATAACCGAATACCAACATGGAGAAAATCATACTAACCTGGGCACATAACCGATACCAACATGGAGAAAATTCATACTTACCTGGGCACATAACCGAATACCAACATGGAGAAAATCCATACTTACCTGGGCACATAACCGAATACCAACATGGAGAACAATCCATACTTACCTGGGCACATAACCGATACCAACATGGAGAAAATTCATACCTACCTGGGCACATAACCGATACCAACATGGAGAAAATCCATACTTACCTGGGCACATAACCGAATACCAACATGGAGAAAATCCATACTTACCTGGGCACATAACCGATACCAACATGGAGAAAATTCATACTTACCTGGGCACATAACCGAATACCAACATGGAGAAAATCCATACTTACCTGGGCACATAACCGAATACCAACATGGAGAAAATCCATACTTACCTGGGCAAATAACCGAATACCAACACGGAGAAAAAATTATACTTACCTGGGCAAATAACCGATTTCAACATGGAGAAAATCAATACTTACCTGGGCACATAACCGAATACCAACATGGAGATAATCCATACCTACCTGGGCAAATAACCGAATACCAACATGGAGAAAATCCATACTTACCTGGGCAAATAACCGAATACCAACACGGAGAAAAAATTATACTTACCTGGGCAAATAACCGATTTCAACATGGAGAAAATCAATACTTACCTGGGCACATTACCGAATACCAACACGGAGAAAAAATTATACTTACCTGGGCAAATAACCGAATACCAACACGGAGAAAAATGTATACTTACCTGTGCACATAACTGATACCAACATGGAGAAAAATTCATACTTACCTGGGCACATAACCGAATACCAACATGGAGAACAATTCATACTTACCTGGGCACATAACTGATACCAACATGGAGAAAAATTCATACTTACCTGGGCACATAACCGAATACCAACATGGAGAGAATCATTCTTACCTGCGCACATAACCGATACCAACACGGAGAAAAATTCATACTTACCTGGGCACATAACCGAATACCAACATGGAGAAAATGTATACTTACCTGGGCACTTAATCGAATACCAACATGGAGAAAATGTATACTTACCTGGGCACTTAATCGAATACAAACAAGGAGAAAAATGTATACTTACCTGGGCACATAACCGATACCAACATGGAGAAAATCCATACTTACCTGTGCACATAACTGATACCAACATGGAGAAAAATTCATACTTACCTGGGCACATAACCGAATACCAACATTGAGAGAATCATTCTTACCTGGGCACATAACCGATACCAACATGAAGAACAATTCATACTTACCTGGGCACATAACTGATACCAACATGGAGAAAAATTCATACTTACCTGGGCACATAACCGAATACCAACATGGAGAGAATCATTCTTACCTGCGCACATAACCGATACCAACACGGAGAAAAATTCATACTTACCTGGGCACATAACCGAATACCAACATGGAGAAAATGTATACTTACCTGGGCACTTAATCGAATACCAACATGGAGAAAATGTATACTTACCTGGGCACTTAATCGAATACAAACACGGAGAAAAATGTATTCTTCCCTGGGCACATAACCGATACCAACATGGAGAAAATCATACTTACCTGGGCACTTAATCGAATACAGACATGGAGAAAAAGTTATACTTACCTGGGCTCATAACTGATACCAACATCGAGAAAAAGTTATACTTACCTGGGCTCATAACTGATACCAACACGGAGAAAAATCCATACTTACCTGGGCACATAACCGATACCAAAATGGAGATAACCCACAAATTGTTCATGCTGGAGAGATACTAGGCCAGGCAATCTGCTCCGAGACCCATTTTTATCAATCACATAACAATTGATATATACTACCGAACAATGAATTATAATCAGCTTTGACTAGGTCGGCTGTAAGTATTAATGTAAGGAAAATTATGCAAATTCTAAAAACTCATTTTAAACCGGAAAGGATTTATAATCGGATTTTTCATAAGAGATACTCTTCACGTTTTGCCGCTACTTGGACCATACACCACTTACCGATACCACGTGACCGCGAAATATTGCGCATCATTACAATGTGCGACATGTACGACATTTCCGCAATAAAATAGACAAGAAAATAAATTTGTTCAATTCAATTTAGTATTAATATCTAAGGACATGATAGGGATAGGATTTAACGTTCTATTAACAGCTCATGTCATTTAAATGGGTGCCGTCAGACGTGTTATGTATGTGTGTTTTGGGGAAAGATGTGTTGTGTATGTGTGTTTTGGGGACAGACGTGTTATGTATGTGTGTTTTGGGGAAAGATGTGTTGTGTATGTGTGTTTTGGGGACAGACGTGTTATGTATGTGTGTTTTGGGGAAAGATGTGTTGTGTATGTGTGTTTTGGGGACAGACGTGTTATGTATGTGTGTTTTGGGGAAAGATGTGTTGTGTATGTGTGTTTTGGGGACAGATGTGTTTTGTATGTGTGTTTTGGGGAAAGATGTGTTGTGTATGTGTGTTTTGGGGAAAGATGTGTTGTGTATGTGTGTTTTGGGGAAAGATGTGTTGTGTATGTGTGTTTTGGGGAAAGATGTGTTGTGTATGTGTGTTTTGGGGAAAGATGTGTTGTGTATGTGTGTTTTGGGGACAGATGTGTTGTGTATGTGTGTTTTGGGGACAGATGTGTTGTGTATGTGTGTTTTGGGGACAGACGTGTTATGTATGTGTGTTTTGGGGAAAGATGTGTTGTGTATGTGTGTTTTGGGGACAGACGTCAGAAATTTACTCATTATGATGAGCTAGAAGGGTGTTCAGGACGTTCCCATGGGTGAGTCCAAACCTGTAAACCTTATATTTTTCATTGGTATCAATTTTGTAAGCTGTCAAGTTGATATTTTTGTGTATTTTTGCATAACATGACTAAGTGATACATCGGTGTAAATTTTACGTTAGGAAATCTCTGGAATTGTGTTTTAAAGTAATGTAATGACAGCTGGGTGACAATAGGAGTAAATGTTAGCTGGAGAAACTGTGTATATAGCTAGACGAGATATGTTAGAAGTGCTTTTTGTATTATAAGTGGTAAAGTGAGGTTAAGGTAGTGAATGTGCTCTTTGCCGAACTGTCGTATTGTTTATTCACGGCACAGTAGTGAGAAATGGTATTGTTTTATTTTATATAGTTCAATGATAATGACCTGATCAGTCATGGTATTGGCTCAGGATGAGGTATAGCCTAGACGCCGGGATATGGGTGGACACGTTCCCGTCTGATGACCTGCAGTGTTCCGGAGTGCCCCGCATGTGAAGTCCTCGTCGTCAGCTTGTATCACACACGGCTCTTCCTAGGACAGCTGAACAGCTTCGGGATAATCGTCGCCAGCATACAGACGCTATATAGACAGGCATTGTGGAGTGCACACAGGGTCGTGCCAACCCGGTAGAACTGTGTTATATGTACGGTAATGTTAGTGCCGAACTGTGAACTGTCTGTGTACCGGAGGTGGTGGTGTTGCCGAACTGTTACATTGTTTACATTATCAGCTGATTAGTGTCTTAGTAGTGTTTTTCACTGGTTTAGAGTATTGTGATGAGCTAGGATGAACTGTCATCAATTTACATTAACAGTCATAATTAATTACCTTAATTGGAGAGAAATATTAGGTGGTATAGAATAGTTCAGTGATAGTTAACCTTTGGAAATATTTTGAATAGATTTCTGAGTTATGAGAAATGATTAAGGTCCCATATACAGTATGTAGTGTTGAGTGTGTCGGGGATCCCAACAGTATTGTGAGCATAATGGTTTATTCTATATGATATTTTGTGCCAATCTTGTGTGTGTTTTGTCATAATTGTTCTCGTGTAAATAAATTGTTAAGTTTACACATTTCCTCGTACTTATCTGTTGGTAGTTTCTATGTCAGAATATTTATTAGCCCTCGGGCTCGTGACAGGGACAGATGTGTGGTATATGTGTATATGAGTGTTCGAGACAGATTTGTTGTATGTGTGTTTGAGACAGATGTTTGTGTGTTAGTGTTGGAGTCATAAGTTGTTGATGGGTTTATGACAAATTTGTTTTATATGTGTGTATGAGACATGTTTGTGTATGTCATATGCATGCGTGCGATGAGATAGAAGTGTTGTGCATGGATATATGACAATCTGATTAAAATACAGATCCCTATCACTCCGTAAGTTTATAGAACGAGAAAGAGATCAGGATATGATTTTAATCGGTGTCGAGTCAGATTTGATGTTAGTGTGTTTGACACATACACGTGGATGTGTCAGTTTGAAACAGATGTGTATTTAATTTTCGTATATATGTATCTTTGAACTGGATGTATGCTTTGTCTGCTGGAGAGTTATGTGTTGTACATGATTACGTTTGAGAGTACATGTACTTTGTTATACTACTGTAGAACCAGATGGGTTAGGTGCATTATTTATTAATTTATAAAACAAAACGGAGTATTGTATAATTTAAAATCGTGTACTATGAAAGTGTGTATATAATGACAGGAGGCCCAATGGCCTTAGCGGTCATCTGAGTTTTGATGTACTAGCACAAATAACTGCATATGAGTCTGGAGAAGAAGATTGTTGAAATTTTAGCCAGTTTGAGCCCCTCCCCTGAGGGTGGACCACAGCCAAAATTCTTTCAATGTCAAGCCGCCATCTCCTGGTTATTATTCTTAACATGAACATATATCCAAAGGTATCATTTTCCTATATAAACTTAACCCCCTCCCCAGGGGGCATGGAATTCACAATTTCCATAAAACACAATAAGACCTTCCCATTTATGAAGAGAATATGATTCCAGTATATCTGGGTTTAAAAAGAAGATTGTTGAAATTTTGGCCAATTTGACCCCCTCCCAAAAGCCCTGAGGGTGGGCCCGAGTAACAAATCTCCCGAATATCAAACTAATATATCTGGTTATAATTCCAATCAAGTTTGATTTATTTCCAACTAAAAATAAACATAATATACCCGAACGTGTCATTTTCCTATATAAACTGTAGTAAACTTCAACCCCTCCCCTGCGGGGAATGTGAAGTCCGGAGGGCATGAAATTCACAAGACCTTTCTATTTATTAAAAGTATTTGATTTCAGCTTATCTGGGTCTTGAGAAGAACAGGCCCCATATGCATCTTTGGCCTGTCAAATTTCATTAAAATTGGTTCAGGGGTTTAATAGATTTGTTAACGGATGCACGACGCACGACGACGGACTAAAGACGATTAGACTACTTTGTACTTACGATTGCAATTAAAAAGTTTAATAAAATATAAATATCCCTGATGCTAGCTAACGAATATATGTGGCTGTATCATTAAAATGTTTAGGTTGTAGGCCCGTTCTCCGTAACAACTATTTCCTCATTTAAACCGTAATATACGTGATGTCAATTTCCGCCAATACGGCAACCGTAATATACGTGATGTCGATTCCCGCCATTACGGCAACCGTAATATACGTGATGTCGATTCCCGCCATTACGGCAACCGTAATACACGAGACGTGATGTCAAGTTCTCCCAATACGGCATGCGGATTAAGATATAAATTTAAAGTAAATTGTAAGTGCTTCTGTGTGTCGCTTTCAAGTACAAACGGGATTTTTAAAATACATCCTGTAAATGGGAGGAAGCCGTACACCTAAGGTGTATCCGATTAAAATATCTATATCCACCATGTTAACGCCAACCTTATGGGGGGAATTATGTCGACATTGGGGGGGGGGGGGGATTTATATAGTGAAATTGCCGGGTGTGGAGGTAAAAAGGTAGGTTTTGGAATGGATTCAGAAGGCTTTTGAAACATTTGTAAAAGCAATCCTGAAATGACAGTGTGCATGCGTGTTTTATTGCCATGTCCACATCACAAACATATTGAAGCAATACTGCAACTAGTTATGTATAGAAAACTGAGTATTTTAAAAAGAAAAATGTCCTCGTTGTGCACACATTTACCAAACACCGAACATTTTGCAAGACTGTGTTAAAGTGTTTGAAAAAACGGTAATAGTGAGGTACAAAACAATTATTGGTATTAAAAGTGCATGTCTTATTGCAGTCCGTGCACATATCAAATGTTTTAAAAGCCTTCTGAATCCATTCAAAAACCTACCTTTTTACCTCCAAAACCAACAATTTCACTATATAAATTGCCCCATCCCCATATCAACATTATTGCCCCCCCTCCCCCCACAATTGTTGGCTTTAACACGATGATATCGTATACACGGAATAATTTTGTTCTATTATCTTATACAGTCATGTACATCCTATTACAGCAACGGCCTTTTAATGATGGTCTACCGTATATAATATACCGTAGTCTCCCAAATACACACGCTCTCACCACACACACACACAAATCGCACGGGTCCGGGTGGCCGTCCTTAAATGACCCTGACTGTTAATTATTACATAAATATGTAAAGTATTAAATCTGCAAAAAGGAGTATTTTCTCTTTAAAAATAAGGGGTAGGGGTAACTAAAATTTATTGTTTTAGCTAAAAGAATCATTTAAAGACTTTTTTCTCCTGCAATTAATTAGAAAAACTATTTTTGTCAATTCTGCAAACATTCATATATATCTACGGAAGCCCATTGGTGCCAAAAATAATTTATCGCGTTAAAACGCAATACTTTTGCGAATAAACGCAATACTTTTGCGAATAAACGCAATACTTTTGCGAATATACGCAATACGTTTGCGAATATACGCAATAATTTTGCGAATAAACGCAATACTTTTGCGAATATACGCAATACGTTTGCGAATAAACGCAATATTTTTTGCAAATAAACGCAAATACTTTTCCGAATAAACGAAATTCTTTTGCGAATAAACGCAATACGTTTGCGAATAAACGCAATATTTTTGCGAATATACGTAATACTTTCGCGAATACACGCAATAACTTTTGCGAATAAACGCAATAATTATTGCGAATATACGCAATACGTTTGCGAATAAACGCAATAATTTTGAAAATAAACGCAAATATTTTTTGCGAATAAACGCTAAACCTTTGCGAATAAACGCAATAATTTTGCGAATAAACGCAATAAATATTTGTTAATATACACAATATATTTACAGTCTACACTGACATTCACTCGATAACCATTGCTAAACAGATTATCATTATCACTGCATAACTGTAGTCAAACACGTGACAAATTTCTATGACGTCGACAACAATTCATGTGGGCGGAGCTATGCAAATCCTACAGTTTGAAACACAATTATGTGACGTCACCAACAATTAACATAGACGGAGCTTGCAAATTTCATGCTGTTACATTTATTGAAACATTCCCACGTTTATTAGTTTTGAAATGAAATCTGTGTCCGAAGATTTGACTATAATGAACAAAATGGTTACGAACATTTCACAGAAAGATACTGTAAATATAAGGATAAACTTTCTATTTTGTTTAGGTTATCGGGGGATAACTACAATGGAAAACGGGTAAATTATACATAACCGGCGAAGCCGGTTTTGTATAATTTACCCGTCTTCGCCGGTTATGTATAATTTACCCGTTATCCATTGTAGTTATCCCCCGATAACCTAAACAAAATAGAAAATGGAAAACGGGTAAATTATACATAATTATACATAAATTATACATCGCCGGTTATTGAATTTACCCGTTTTCCATTGTAGTTATCCCCCGATAACCTAAACAAAATAGAAAGTTAATCCTTAAGTATTGCAATGTGACCTCAATTAATGGAGGCATGTGGCGTAATGGTTAACGCACTGGACTTTCAACTGGGAGGACCCTGGTTCAAGCCCAGCTGTGGGCGGCTTCGTTATATGTTGTGTCTTTGGGCAAGACACTTAAATTCACATTGCACTCTCTCCACCCGGGAGTAAACGGGTACCTGGCATTTGACGAGCTTGATTGCAACACGGACGATTTAGCTAGGCGCTGAATACGGCTGCCGCTGTATGCTCCCCGGGGAGTTGAGATGGCTTTAGAAAGAAACAGGTCACGCCAGGGGGTTAAATGTTAATGCGCATAGCAGACAACTTGTCTCAATATGCGCTATATAAAAAAAAACTTTAACCTTTAAAGCGCATAGAACAGACATTGTCTTAAAATGCGCTATATAAGAACCATTTTATTATTATTATTTATAAATACGTTTAACTGATGATGAAAATTGCAAACTCCTATATATTGTAAAAACAATAAAATACGTTGTTAATTACTTGATCTTTTAATCCTTTTGATTATTTACAACAAAAACAAAACTGAATCAGCACACATTTTCTCCATAGTCCACTGACTAAGTTTTCCTAAGGAAAAAATGTATATACTTCTGAATCATTATTTAATGAAAAACCAAAAGTATATGTCAATGATTAACAAGCAGTAACACCCTTCTGTAATACGACGAAGGTACATGTTAACAAAGTACACCTGGTACTGCACTATAGGAACATCATCAATTATCGATGTAAGAATGAATTCAGCACGAGAAATATTGTTGAACTTCTGCTATGGAATATGTATGTAAAAGCTAATTTGTTCGCATTTACTTCCCCGTATTCCAATATTAATCTTTAAACACCACATATCAACGTCACACAACAAGAATTAAGTGACCTTTTGTTAAAACACATTTTATATGATTGATATGTCAAGCAAAACTCACAAGAGATGCTGTGTTTGCAAGCTTTGACATAATTATTGTCTTCTTTAACCATTTGATATATTTATATCTATCTACATGTAACAAAAATTCCTAAAGGAATCTTGGCACCCACTATCGAATGTTCTCTATCTGATCAATGAAAGAATGTTCTTTTCTCTTCTGTTCACATCCTTTGTGTGTTTCAAAACATGTCAAATTTGAAAAAGATGCCTTCGTACTTTTTGAGATATAGCGGTAACAAACTTTTTATTATGACAATATAAGATGGTCGTCTGTCGACCATGTCCGATTCCGATCTTGTTGAAAATGTTATATGCAATACACGACATCAAGGGGAACCTTCATGTCAAATAGGAAAATGATATACTTTCTTAGAAAAAGCCGAAACAAATATCCGCAAACGTATTGCGGTTATTCGCAAAATGATTGCGTTCATTCGCAAACGTATTGCGTATATTCGCAAAATTATTGCGTTTATTTGCAATAATTATTGCGTTAAATCGCAAAAGTATTGCGTTTAAACGCAATAATATTTTTTTTACATATACTATTTGGCACCAATGGGCTTCCGTACTATTAGGTTCATATTGAAAGGCAAAATAAAAATATGTATCTCGTTAAAACGCGATAGCTATCTCGTTAAAATGCAATCATTATCGCGTTCGCGTTATCTCGTTAAAACGCATTAACTATCTCGTTAAAACGCGATAGTTATCTCGTTAAAACGCGATAAGTATCTCGTTAAAACTCGTTAGTAATCTCGTTAAAACGGGATAATAATCTCGTTAAACAAGTTATGTATCTTTTCAAATTTGAAAAGAATTTTGTTTCTGATCAGTCTCTCTGAAAGGAGTAATGTCAAATTGAATGTGCATGTCCGTAAACAAGTAAATTTGTAGAATTAATATCTCCCGCTTTTCCCCCTTTAATAAAGGGGCAGTAATCATATTGTAGGTAAAACTCTTTTGAAATTTTGATGTTGACACAATATGTACACAGCCAATGTTTCTTCACGTGAATTTCATGTGAAAAATTTCACATGAATTTCACGTGAAATTTTTTCATGTGAAATTCACAGGAATTTCACGTGAAAAATTTCATGTGAATTTCACGTGAAAAAATTCATGTGAATTTCATGTGAATTTCACGTGAAAAAAGTCTTGGTTTGGTATATAAAAAAAAAATACGAAAAATCAGGAAAACAGCCTAAATATTGATGCTATGTTTTTGAATGCCCTTATAAATGACTGTTGCTTCAAGCACTTGACATACAAATGTTGCAAATTTATGCAAATAAATATAACAAAAAATGTGATAGCTCAATTGGTTGAGCGTCCGTCTAGAGTTCGGAAGGTCCCGGTTCGAATTCCGGTCTTGACGCTTCATTTTCTCTTTCTCCTGTTACATATATATCATATAGCTACATGGTTCAAATCAACATA
Source organism: Mimachlamys varia (assembly GCA_947623455.1). Classification (NCBI taxonomy): domain Eukaryota; kingdom Metazoa; phylum Mollusca; class Bivalvia; order Pectinida; family Pectinidae; genus Mimachlamys; species Mimachlamys varia. Next base: position 34,687,360 of record OX392545.1, read on the forward strand.
AATTTTTACAATCTCGCTCTTGTATTGGTACACTTAAATAGCATTCTCTTACACTAAAAGCATTTCTAAAGTAAAAGTACTTGCAGCATCTCATACCACTCAAATGTGTACAAAACTTTGTATTATTGTCAGTATTCACTATTGTAACACATACATGTATAAGTTGAAATGTGCAAGTCTATCTTCATCTACATGATATGGTACACTTCTTATTGGACACTGTACGTTCAAGTTTTTAATGAAATCATTTGAAAAGGAGGATTCGCAAATATTTTTTACAGCAATCAATGTCTGCCCCATTGTGGTATTCTACCTACAGTGTATCCCAGTGAGGTACAAATGTAAGAGATCTATAGATTCTTCTTGGTGTCGATAAATGATGCTGATATTTGAATATTGATATGTGTGCAATTAAAGTCTGTTTATTTATGTAGATGTGGATGTGATTCAATAGGTTCAACACGGACTTTGTCTCTATTTTATCAGACGTGCCTTTATACATTATGGTCCCCTCCCTTACGGCCTCTTCACTAATCAGCAGACGACGTGTGTTTATTGTCGCAACAAACGGTCATGTTGCGTCATCACCTGCTATTTTTATTGGGGCTTTCCCCAGAAATGCAAATTTGCAAGTGGTCAATATAGACATTTTGAGCGAACTTTGAATAATGGTATAACAGGAAATTACAATTAGTTGTGCAGACACCATGTATATTCAAGAACTACAGTGTAGTACGTATACTGGCATTTAGGCTTTCGCGGGATGCCCCTTTAATGATACTTATAATAATATGTTTATTTAAGTGTCACATATTAATTCACAAATGAGATCACATACTTTTATAATACAATAAAATGAATTAATATCCGGCCAGAGTTTGACCTATAAGACACTGTTTTACTTTAAAACACATACATGTAATATAATCATATTCATAAGGCAAATTATTAATATGCTAACGGTAAGAAGCATTGAATATACTTTCCTCCTGTTAAAGAAAGAAGTTACATAAAACTGGTTATGTCTGACTGTATTTTTCATTATATTAGAGTCTAATTTAATTCGCATCGAGTATTCATATCGTTAACCCCCCCAAAAAAAAAAATTGCACATTGTTCAAACATATGTCGTAGGGTCAAATATATGTATATATTGTCATGTGTTCCGTTTATGTGCTTCACTGTTGACAGTGAGTGCGCTCTGTTAACCTGTGTGTCTATTTATAGTGCGTGTCCATGTGCGTCCAGTTGTTATGTAATGTTACGTCTATTTTTATCTGTAACCTGTTCGTCCAGTTGCGTCCAGGTATGTCAGGGTGTGACGTGTATGCACGTGAGTTAGTACGTGGAAAGGGGCGTGTTTGCGTGTGTATTTAAGTGGTGTGTAAGAGGGGAGCGGCGCACTAGCCAGGGTGACGTTGGACTGGAAGTTGAAAGTTTCCGTCTTTTCGTCAGATGCATGCGTTCCTGTTTGATGATTGGATGATCTTGGGTTTCTGGTGAGAGCAAAGGTAGTCGTTTGTTGGGTCGTTTGCACTTAACCTTGGAGAATGGTGTTCTATCGGTTGATGGAGGTGAATGGGCAGGTGTTGATGTTGTTGGGTTGTTGATAACTTTGTCTGCATAGGATGTGCCTGTGTTTATGGTCTGTGCTGGAACTACCGGTACAAAATGATTTGGTGTCCAAAACTTTCCTGTTTGCTGTTTAACTGTTTGTCAACATAACCTTGAGGGGTTTGGCGTTTGTCTGTTGAATGTTTTGTGGGTGAAATGTTGTATTGAACTTGACGTACGCAATGTCTTTGAAGCCGTTGGCAGCAGGATATACAGATTGTATTGGAAGATTGATAACATTGGCAAGGGCGATTATTGTCCAAACACTAGAATATCCGTTGTCATATTTCGCGCAACTTAAACATGCTTCGCGGGGAGTTGGAGAAATCAGGGAAAAGCTTCCTCTCTGGGGGTGGCTGGAAATAGTCGCTATGTTTGTCACAAGCTCTATACAGGTAAGATATCGTAACTCCACCGACAAAGACTCGTCACCTGCAAGCAACGTCGAAACAGAATTAAACTGACAGTCACCATCGGCAGAAGACTTTGCAGCGCGATCAGTAGCCTCAAAAGTTTTGGTTTTCTATATATGATCTTTTAGGTTATGTTAATTTAGATGTTATATCGAATGGAGTAGTTGGTATGTCTGATGAAATCAATTAAACGATACTTAAACATACTTGCTCATATATAAAACAAAAACACACAAAAGATTCTCAATATATAAATAGTTTATGTATTGCAGTTCTATATTTTACTTAAAGGCCCGATATACGTTTTATATATGCCCCGTTATATTTCTAAAATGAATAAAAACGATCGCTTTATACATATCCCGTTATACTTATCAAATGAATAAAAACGATCGTTTGATACATGTCCCGTTATATTTATAAAATGAATAAAAACGATCGTTTTATATATGCCCAGTTATATTTATAAAATAAATAAAAACGATCGTTTGATACATGTCCCGTTTCTATTATCAAATGAATAAAAACGATCGCTTTATGCATGTCCCGTTATATTTATAAAATGAATAAAACCGATCGTTTTATATATGCCCCGTTATACTTATCAAATGAATAAAAACATTTATAAACGATCGTTTTATATATGCTCCGTTATATTTATAAAATGAATAAAAACGATCGCTTTATACATTTCCCGTTTTTTATTATCAAATGAATAAAAACGATCGTTTTATACATGTCCTGTTTTTATTATCAAATGAATAAAAACCATCGTTTTATACATGCCCCGTTTCTATATCAAATGAATAAAAACCATCGTTTTATACATGGCCCGTTTCTATTATCAAATGAATAAAAACCATCGTTTTATACATGCCCCGTTATACTTATCAAAGGAATTATTATATAGAACGATTATTTTATGCATGTCACGTTATGAACTAAACTGAATATTGGGCAAGATTTGGGTAGATTTGGGCACGGACTTAGATTAGATTGCTATCTAAGTCCGTGATTTGGGTAAGACTTAGGTAAGGTTTAAGTAGGTTTGGGTGATCTGATGTATATATAACGTCTATTGATTATTGCATTTCTATAGTCTTGATCTATATTATTTAACAAATCAATATTATAATAGGCCTAAAGCACTTCTTTGCCATGCGTGATACAGGGGAGATAAACCTTACTCATGTTCGGTTTACTAAAACCTGGAGAAAACGCGTCGCCCCTAAAAAATTTGCGTATAATTAATTGATATTGCTATTGGTTTTCTTATAATTGTGGTGTTCTTGTACGATTTGGGTAAGATTTCGGTAGATTTGGGTAATTTGTCATGCCGACATGAAGATATATGACAGACTGGGTGTTCCATATATGGTTGGTTCGTTTACTGTTCCATTAGTACAAGTAACATAGCTTGAATTAAGTAATTCAAATAAACGATTACTCGTTTAAAAAAAACAAAATCGGTTCCACAGTTGTATTGGGTAAGTCGTTACTTGTATTGGGTAAACTTAATTTTGTATTGGGTAAATCGACGTTTGTATTGGGTAGTATTGGGTAAATCGACGTTTGTATTGGGTAGTATTGGGTTGTATTGGGTAAATCGACGTTTGTATTGGGTAGTATTGGGTTGTATTGGGTAAATCGACGCGCCGTTGGACAAGTATCTTCGGGACTTCCACGTCTGACAGACAATGCAATACAACAGACATTTATCCAGGCTTCATGTTACCATGATTGCCAAAGGTACGTTACTGCCATGTTATAATTAACGCGGATATTTATAAATAATAATTAATCGTAAATGCGCGAACTGAATGTATCTCGGTTGTTCCGTAATTGCTGTATGTATTTTGGCTTTTGTATCCAAAGGGATTCATGTATTCCCCCAGTAATGTGGCGACGCTCCTGTGCGAATAAACAGATAGACAGAGCAAGATAGTTATTGTTCTTTTCACCTCTCACACATATTAAAACTTACATCGGAGTATACGTATAGTTCCAATTGGATGAGATACTATTTTAATACAATCTTCATGTTTTCTATAAAAAATCTTGTCTTTTAGTGGAAACTGGCATCTATCACGCTGGAAAAAAAAATGTCGCTTTTTAGCTGCGTCGACCACGCAAAAAAAAAAGATTTTTGACAGATACGCGTCTTGAATGTTTTAATCAAACGTTGGATGAAAGCGTCCCACGGATAAAAATTGTTTTGGATGCAGCGCGCGTGCGATCTGTCAAAAGACGCTGTGATTGTTGACAAACACTGGTCAACGCACATTGAGCATGGTTGCCTATAGCTACGATAGAATACAGTTACGTGCCATAAGTCTTTCAATTTTTTTTTATTTTGCTATATATTCTTTGTATTTCCAACTTTTTTCAATGAACTTTCCTGACTTCATTTATAGATGGATTTTGACAATTTTTTGTCATTTGGTACAGAAATATACAAGGTTTCCTCTCATAATATTTATTTAATTTTCCGTTGTGTATTTATGGAGCTATACAGAATTATCTACACTGCTCATTTCCGTGTGACGCCATTTCTCTATAAACGTTACCAAAATGACGTCAAATTGGCGTCCCGAAAATTGGATGTTGTAAATAAATTATGATTTCTCTGGTTATACATAACGGAAAGCAGTGAAAATATTATGAGATGAAAGAGTAAACAATTCTTTATAATAACACAAAACTTCATTAAAAATGATCCCGAAACGAAGTCAGGAAAATTCATTGAAAAAAGTTGGAAATACAAAGAATATATAGCAAAATAAAAAAAATTGAAAGACTTATGGCACGTAAATGTATATACATGTAGATCGGACCAGACGACCGGACCAGAGACAGTGTTCTGTAGAAAGTATGTAACTGCATGTTCAAGTCGATATAAAGATGCGTTGCAGAAGGTCGATGGTACTGCACAAATTCACTTTATGACTTTAATCTTCCCAATTTTCCGCGATATAAGCCTATTTTCATATATTAACTAGGCCTAGCCCATCGTCTGCTTAAGTTACAATATTAACGGCCTAGATACACAGCACTGCATGTACCGGGTCTACGTACGTGCGCATCCCAAATCCTGTACTGAATGAATGTCGAAAGGACCTATTGGATTTCTGGAAGTGGTTAAATCTAACATTATGGGACCAATTGTTTTGACAAATTATAGATCGACAATCGGATTGTTATGTATCAGTATAATTGGAGTCCAGAATTGTACAGCTCTAAAATTAGTATCGCCCAGCAATTGTAACTCTTCAGGTTTTGAGGTAATAAAACGTTCTCCTTCTAACAAGTAATGGCGCTGAGTTGTTTTGTCATGCCTCTCCGTACAAACCTAACATATTGGCGACGAGGATAAACACCAGGATCAACATGGCAGGTAAATTTGGTCGCATCGATCCGTTCAACGAAACTGTAGAAACGTGGGATGCATACAGTGAGAGGCTAGAGCAATACTTCCTATGCAATGAAGTGAAAGACGATAAAAAAATTCCCGCCCTTTTGAGTCTAGTTGGGGGAAACACGTACTCATTGTTACGTGGTCTCACGGCTCCTAAAAAGCCCTCTGAGGAAACTTTTGATAGACTTATAGCCCTATTAAAGGAACATTATAACCCCAAGCCATTAGTGATAGCTGAAAGATTCAGATTCCATAAAAGGGAACAGCGTGAAGGGGAGACCATTCGGGAATATATTGCGTCAATCCGGAAATTATCAGAGCACTGCGAATTCGGTACCACACTAACCGATGCACTTCGCGACAGGCTTGTATGTGGATTAAAGAATGAGAACATACAACGGAAACTTTTGTCGGAGGCAGATCTCACCTATGACCGGGCAGTAGAGCTGTCGGTAGCCATGGAAACGGCGGCGAAGGACGCTATAGAGCTACGGAATACTTCGTCTACTGTAAACAAAATACAACACAAGGTAAGGAAAACACCTACAAGTAGTCATACACATGACAGGAAACCATGTTACAGATGTACAGGGAACCATGACCAGAAACATTGTAAATTCAAAGATGAAACATGTTACAAATGTGGTAAACACGGTCACATAAAAAAGGCTTGTAGAGGAACCCGACGGGTTCACAGAACACATGCTATAGATACTGAACATGAGGATGAGTTCGAAATGATTGCTCATGTGGAGATGGGGAACAGCACTAATAGTTCTGCTCGAGAATCGATATGGGTAATACCAAACATCAATGGATATGAATTGAAAATGGAATTAGACACTGGTTCCGGGGTATCGGTTGTAACCGAGGATATTTTCAGGAAAACTCTGCATGGAAAGGTTAAGAACTTGTCTAATACAGACATTTGTTTAAAAACATATTCTGGGGAAAGGTTGAATACACTAGGAGTAGCCAAGGTCAAGGTCGATTACAATGGACAGTCTAAGAAATTGGACTTGTATGTAGTTGCTGACGGGGGCCGACCCTTATTTGGTAGAGAATGGGCGAGTTTGATTTGCCTATACCGGCGTGCGCCGGTCACGTGAACGGCTACGGAAACCGGCTAAAGCAAATCAAACGGTTTTCTAGCCGGTCATTCATTGTGTCGCCTCCGCTCATATTTTAGATGTTCTATTTGACGACGAAAACGACGATATGGTGCACGTGGAAATGTTGGGGATGCATTCAATGTGAGAATTTTCGGTTACTATGCCTCTTGAAATAACAATTTTAACTTAGAAGTAAGAAAATGTATATTTTTATGTTACTAATGGAAGTTCTTATTCTCGTGCTACTTCAGCTAGCAAAACGCCTCTGATTATTTTTTGGTTTTGACGGCGCCTGTCATAAGTTTATCTTGGTGTTATCCTCTAAAATTGTTAGGAGTAAGTCCCACGCTTAACGTCTTTGTGTAATACGCATGTACAAGCACAAATATCGGCAAAAGTATTCGTCAATTGCATTGCAGTGTATGAACGGTGTGCATAGTGTGCAAATAACTTTTACGCTAATGTTTTTCAAGTCTAAATCAGTGGTCTTGATGCTTTCATTACAGTGAGGTACAATTTGTACGCCAAATTGATGAATGTTATTTCTTTTCAGATTGCGTGAAGACCGCACTAGGTGCCGCAACTATTTTGAGGAAGTTATTCCAAATTACCTTCCTGATGAGTTTCGATTATTTTTCAAAGTTTGCCGTGGTACCATAGAACTTATTTGTCAGTCTATTGCCAATTACCCTGAACTTTCACCTAGATGTGTACCAGGAGGAAGAGAGGCCATCCCATTAGGGAAAAAAGTGTTGATAACAATCAGGTACTTATCATCTCAAGAAACGATTCATGAACTTAGTGATCGCTTTGGTGTCACATCGTTTAGTGTACATCATTGCAAAAGAAATGTGATTTCTTCAATAAACAATACAATGCTCAACAGATTTGTCAAATGGCCTGAAAATAGAGAACTTCCCGAGATATCACAGCGATTCAATGACATGGGACAACACGAGTTCCCATCAGTTGTTGGGGCAATAGATGGATGCCATATTCAGATAGAAGCACCATATGTTAATCCAAAATCATACTTCAACAGAAAAAGATTTCACTCTGTAATTCTGCAAGCAGTATGCACTTACGATATGAGATTCATAGATATCAACGTCGGTTGGCCAGGACGGGTTCATGACGCTAAAGTGCTACGTAACTCTCGGCTTTGGGAATCTGGGTTTCATAAATGTGAAAATGGTAGATACCATTTGCTTGGAGATGCTGCATATCCACTTAAAGAGTGGCTTCTAACACCATATCGTGACAATGGCCATCTGACCAGACAACAGTTGAGCTTCAATATGCGTCTTTCATCTAAGAGGCAGGTCATAGAGAGAGCCTTTGCTCAGTTAAAAGGACGATTTAGAAGATTAAAATATGTGAATATTAAATCGGTGGAGGAAATATGCAAGGCTGTCTTATGTGCGTGTATTCTGCACAATGTGTGTATCATTGAAGGTGATAGCCTAGAAGACATGTTGTTAGAAGAAGAAAACCAAGTTCCTGACAACGATCCTGGAATGGCTGTCCTTCAAAATGACGCACAAGGGCAGCTAAAAAGATTGAACATCACACAAAGGATCTGACTTGTGAAAATACTTGGTGATAGAGACATTCTCGTAGAATAAACCAGTGATACAGTAGACACTTTTGTCATTAAAAACATTAATTGCACATGCCTGTTTCACATTTTATTTGCTTAGAACATACAAAATATAACAAATAAAAAAAATTAACAAAAGTAAAATAAAAACCGGTTCTTTCCTGATTATCACAGTAATAACTGAGTGTCACTCAAACTCCTATATACATAAGAAAACCTAATTAACGAATCAAATATGACAATCTTGACATTCATGTATCTAAAACCCAAATATTTTCTGTATTGGTCTGAATGACACAGTCAGTGTCCCACAAGTATATTAGTATTTGGTCTAATGAAAATGAAACGTATCCTTTATCATATCTTAATCATGATGTCTAGACAAAACCATTAAAGAGTGTAGCATGTATCACAAATAATATAAACAATAAATTTAACCAGACTGTCTGGTGATAAAATGAACGGCCATGACTAAAAACAAATATTTATTAGTAAAATCAACAGTTTTATGAATTTTCCACGGAACAGTTTTCTCTCCTATTAATCTAATGATTTTTGGCCACCAATTCCCTTAATACATCAACCATGGACTTGGCAATATCCATCTTTTCTTGATGTCTTCGCTCATTCTCATCTTCTCTGTTTTTAAGAACATCAGAGAAATATTCCTTCATAACTTCTACTGATCTCCTGGGCCGCTTGCTGGGAGGTTCCAGGTCTCCTGCAAAATATGTTTGATTTAATTTACACTTTGCCATTGTAGAATGAGGCATTGATACAAAAATCATAATGAAATCATCAGAAGGATTATCACATTTGATGAATAATAATAATTTTAAAAAAGTATTTAGGTAGAGCAATTCTTTAAAACCTAAAAATCAAAATGTAAGCTACTATCAATTCCAATTATATCATATTTTTCATATAGTTTTATTCTAAATATATTGAATACGGTTTGATTTACAAAGTTATATATATGTCCTCAATAGCATCTTCCAAATTCTTTTCTTTGATGTGTGCAATAATGAATTGTATAAAGTACACCATTTACCATTAACAGCCATTCTTCTTTCTTTTTGGTATACCGGTATTCCATTAAAAATATTTCATGGATACTATACAATTTAACCCCATTCAGGTGTTTTTTTCATGTTGTTTTTTGATGCAGACAAATGAAGGAAATAGGTCAACACTACCTACACCAACTTTCAATGTTTACTGGAGGTTTGACATAGATATTTACCCTTTTCACTGGTTCTCATTTTCCTGATGATCTCCACAACGAAGTCCAGTGTTCCTTGATCTAGAGCAGAATATTTAATGAATAATTTGTAATTTTCCAATGCAAAATTAATAATTTATTTAAATTTTTTTTATCTAATAAAGGTATTACGTTAATTAATAAAAGCATCAATATTACATGTACTGTAGGTCTAATATGTTTACGGAAAGATCTGTTAGTAAGAACTCGATAGTCATAGACAATGCAACTTTGTTTAGAAAGATATAAAGGTATTAACTGCTGCATGTACTTACCACGGTTCTTCAGACCAATCAGCGTCTTTTCGTCAACCATTACAGTGGTGTCGCTGCCCTCATATGTTATGTTGATCTCTGTCATGTGTTTACCACTTGTCGTTGGTCTGATATTAGATTAAAAGGAAAACATAAATGGGCCTGCACACCGTCAGAAATGCACTCATATGTTGTTTCATCTACAATACAGTTACAGCACAAGGATATGTCTAGTCTTTATATGAAGGTATTGCTGGTTATTTTTTTTTAAACATTTGACCTAACATGACATGCACCTGTGCACCGAATAAAAGCGAATAAAAGCACGTTTGATCGAAATCGACAGCCGCACAATCTATCTTTTGACAATCTCCCATCTATCAAATTACAACAAAAACATTTTTAACGTCTTGTGACTAATATCGTACTTAAAAAGTGATACATTATTCCATAATATCTGGAGTTACTTATTATTCTGTTCACACAAACCTTTCCGTCGCCATCTTGATAGCCGGGTAGCCGCTCTTTCTTGACCGGCGCGAGTTTGCGAAAACGGCTGCTCACCGGATTGGCGCGCGCAGATCCGGCGTCAAATCAAACGACAAGCCGGTCTGAAACCGGCTACCGGCGTACGCCGGTTTGAGCAAATCAAACTCGGCCAATGGCTTCGTCATATCACCCTAGATTGGCCAAGGATTCACAGTATCAACAGCCAGAAGGATTCGAACTCTGACTACAGTCCCGCAGTCCAACAGAAAATAGAGTCAATGATGGATAAACATTCGTCCATATTCCAAGATGATTGGGGAACGCTGAAGGACATTAAGGCAAGACTTAATGTCAAGCCGGGGTCTCATCCAAAATTTTGTAAGGCCAGCTCGGTGCCATATGCTATCAAACCAAAGGTGGAGGAAGAGCTTGATAGGTTAGTAGAGGTTGGAGTTTTGACTAAGGTCAACTACAGTGAATGGGGCACACCCATAGTTCCTGTTATAAAAAAAGATGGCTCCGTGCGGTTATGTGGAGACTTTAAGGTAACACTAAACCCTGTTTTGGAAGTGGATCAGTATCCTCTTCCTCGTACCGCTGATATTTTCGCATCTTTGGCAGGAGGTCAGAAATTTTCGAAGTTGGACCTGCAACATGCCTACCTACAAATGGAGGTGGAGGAAAGCTCCAGGGATTTACTGACCATAAATACAGAGAAGGGTTTATACCGATTCAATCGACTGGTGTATGGTGTAGCGTCAGCTCCAGCGATGTGGCAACGGGCCATGGACACAGTTCTACAAGGTTTAAAAGGAGTTCAGTGCATAATAGATGATATGTTGATTACAGGAAGCACAGATGAAGAACATTTGCAAAATTTGGAGGCAGTTTTGGAACGTTTGGACAGGTACGGTTTACGGTTGCGAAAGGACAAATGTGAGTTTTTCAAAACAAAGGTGTCTTTTTGCGGACATGACATTGATGAGGACGGGTTACACAAAACACAGAAAAATTGAAGCCGTACTACAGGCACCAGCGCCTAGACACAACGCAGTTAAGGGCATTCCTTGGACTCATAAATTATTATGCAAGGTTTCTGCCGAATCTATCCACAGTTCTCCACCCCTTACACAGACTTTTGGAGAAAAACCGGAAGTGGGAGTGGAATGGTGATTGTGCCAGAGCATTTGCAGAGGTCAAGAAACTAGTTACATCAAATGAGGTGCTCACTCATTACGACCCTGCAAAACCTGTGAGATTGGCGTGCGACGCGTCACCAGTAGGTCTGGGAGCAGTGTTATCTCATGTAATGGATAATGGTACCGAACGTCCCATAGCTTATGCCTCGAGAACCTTAAATGCAGCCGAGAAGAATTACTCTCAAATTGATAAGGAGGCACTTGCATTAGTATGGGGAGTCAAACATTTTCATAACTATGTGTTTGGACGAGAGTTCACCCTAATTACAGACCACAAGCCACTGATCTCGATTTTCAATCCTGAGAAGGGAATACCCTCAACCACTGCTGCGAGGATGCAAAGGTATGCTTTGTTTCTGTCTGGACTGACATACAAAATCGAGTATAAATCAACCACAGCACATGGAAATGCGGATAGCTTGTCACGGTTACCTTTACAAGTCAATACTATTGACAGTGATGAGGACGAAATGGTGAACGCAGTAAACGTGGGTCAGTTGGAGAAGCTGCCAGTAACACAGTCCCAGATACGAAGGGAGACAACTCATGATCCTGTGATGGCAACAGTATTACAGTTTGTAATGAATGGTTGGAATGAGGAAGTCACTAACCCAGAACTGAAACCATATTTTGTGAGGAACACAGAAATTACTGAACATCAAGGATGTCTATTGTGGGGAACTAGAGTAATTGTACCTCCCAAACTTCAAGCTGAAGTTCTTGCGGAAATACACCAAGGTCACATCGGAATCGTGAAAATGAAGGCAGTGGCCCGAAGTTATGTTTGGTGGCCCAATATAGACATGGACATTGAACAATTGTGCAAGGCTTGCACAGGGTGCCAGAGTGTTAAAGTGGCACCACCATCAGCTCCACTTCATCCATGGGAGTGGCCCTCAAGGCCATGGTACAGGATACATATGGATTTTGCTGGTCCTTTTCTGGACAGTATGTTTTTCATTGTTGTGGATGCTTACTCTAAGTGGCCAGAAGTAGTCCCCATGAGAACAACAACGTCAGGGAAGACCATAGATGTACTGCGAACAATATTCGCAAGGAACGGCATACCCACTGAAATTGTCAGTGACAACGGACCTCAGTTTGTGTCCGAGAGTTTTAAAAACTTTGTTAAGGCTAATGGTATAAAACACATCACATCCGCCCCATACCATCCGAGTACAAATGGACTCGCGGAAAGATTTGTTCAAACCTTTAAGGCAGCAATGAAGGCTAGTAGGAGAGACAATGGTACATTGACGAAGAAATTGGCTAATTTCTTGTTAGCTTACCGGAACTCAGCACATGCGACAACAAATGAATCACCCGCAAAGTTGTTCTTAGGACGGAGGTTACCATCCAGGTTAGATTCTCTTCTCCCAAATGTTAGAGGACGAGTGGAAGGTCAGCAAAGTAACATGACATTCAAGCGAAATTCAAGGTTAAGAACCTTTGAGCCAGGTCAGAGTGTTACTACCTGTGATTATCGTCGGGGAAGGGAGGATAAATGGGTTTCCGGTAAAATCCTTGAACAGACAGGTCCGGTTTCTTACCGTGTGGAGGTTGCTTCGGGAACATTCTGGAGACGACATACTGATCAATTGAGGGATGCTTGTGCTCAAATTCCATTGAAGGTAACCTTACCTGAACCTATAATACCCTCAGGTACACGGAAATCAGCAGAAGTGGTTCCTCCAGCAGCCACATGTGGTGACTCAGATCGATCAACACCATTGCGTGATGTCTCTACTCCCAAACCATCACCTTCGACATCATTGATAAGGTCTCCAACTACAGACTCCAACTCTGGTCCAAGATATCCTAGTCGGTCTAACAGAATGTGTCCACCAGCCAAGTACAAAGACTTTGTAAATACTAAGTAGTTTGTGGCAACACTGTGTAGAGGGCATAATAATCCCTGTGTGCCACAGAACCACATAGGTTCATTTTGTTGATAGTTAATTACTTCTTTTGGTTGCAAGTTCATTCAAAATGTTTAATAATAGTTATAAGATTTCTGGTAACGTAAATTGTGAAGAAGGAACTCAAAGACAGTGCTAATATGTTTCATATAAACTTTATTGACAAGTAACCGGTTCGAAATTTAATTAACAATTATAGTGATCAATTTACATTATTAATTCTAGTCATAATGGTACAGTCTAGTCAGTATAGATCTAAAAAGCTTGAAGGGAGGATATGTTATGTATCAGTATAATTGGAGACCGGAATTGTACAGCTCTAAAATTAGTATCGCCCAACAATTGTAACTCTTCAGGTTTTGAGGTAATAAAACGTTCTCCTTCTAACAAGTAATGGCGCTGAGTTGTTTTGTCATGCCTCTCCGTACAAACCTAACACGGATGTTCAAGTTATAATTATTTAGGGTCTACATACAGCTGTAGTAGGGATCTTACTGTAGTGTAGTTTGAAGTTGTAGAGAGTTAGGGTACTGTACACAGTAGATTTTAGCACAATTTGGAGATGGAGATCAGTTTTTAGTTGATAGATTGAGTTTAAAAGGACTAATAATTAATGAAGTGTATTTTATCAAATGTATATATGGTACTTATATGTATATTTGGTTGTTGAAATTATTGAACAAAATTGAAAACACTACATTGAATTTACAATTGGTATTCCTCAAAAAAATTAGATGGGTACTGTAAACAAACAATGTATTTCAATGTATCTTTTGAGTCTGCTCAACACTGAAACTTATATAATAGATAGGTTCATGTATTTAACTTACCCTCGGCTACATCAGGTAATATATATATTGATAAAAACAAACAATCTTAATATTCATGGTTGTCAGAAGTAACAACAAAAATTATTTTCTCATCAGAAATAAATAAAAATAACAAAAAAAAGAATAAAACCTTTTTCCTATTTTCCTACTCTATATATTTTTTATTATTATACCTCACTTTTATTGGAATAGAAATATTTTACCGATAATTGGAGGAAAACTGGGTGCTTGCCCATCAAATTAATAAGTAGATCTTTATAAATTTTGTACTTAAGCAATGCATATTTCATTTGCTATGTACACTACAGTCCTATAACACACATTACTATTGATGAAAAACTTAAGCTTATTAATTAGGATTTTATGTAAGTTTGTCAGCAATAGCAATATTACTGTAACAACATTTGTTAAACACTTATATTTACATTTTGATAGATTTATTGTATTGCTTCTAGTTATTACACCCCGTGTAAACTGCAGAAATTTGGGTTGCCATGGTAACCAGATCACCATACCCAAGTATTTGTGGAAACCTTATTATACGGGACCATGTGTAGATATGCATGCAGATTTTTTTTACAGGAAATTTAGGTTGCCGTAGTAGCCAGGTGACTATATAACCAGGTATTTGTTGGGACACTTTTGACCTGAGACAACTCCTAAATCTGTGAACCAGTTGCAATGAAGCTTTAAATGAATGTTAGGGACCACATGTAGATAAGTAAACAGATTATTTGGCATGGTACCTAGGTCACTATAAACAGGTTTTTGTTGGAAAATTTTGTCTGGAAAACTACTCCTAAACCTGTTAAACAATGGATAGCAATGAAACTTCACAGTAATGTTAAGGAAGATTTGTAGATGTTTATGCAGATATTTTGTTACTCATCAACATTGCCTGGTAAAGTGTTTATTGCAAAGGGTGCGGAAGGGGGGTATTAGTTGGTCATTTGCTTCCAGTTCTAGTTTCTAACAGTGTAGACAACAATGAAATTGACAATCTTATAACAACATTTGTCTTCACTATTCATTACAATGAAAGCTTACAGAGCATATGTAAATATAAAGAAAATATGTCGTAATAGTAACATATTATTTAATAGCTATAAATAAAAAAAAAGAAATATTTGGTTTTATACTATGCTCTGCAATTTATTCCATGTGACGTCTTGACCATGAGTTCTATATTTACATATGAAACTAACACATCTCTGCAGAATTTAAGTCTACTAGTTCTATTAAACTTTTATGTATATATCCAGGATTCAGCCCCTTTGTTTGAGGATCAAGATGCAGGCCGGTGCAAATACTGCAGCATCCCCATATAGAGGTTGCCAGGAAAACAATGTCCTGTTGCACTGGCAGATTTGTAAGTATGCATGATTAAATGCATGCAGTTGACAAATGGAAAGTTATGCATACACTTACTTACTTTTACCTGGCCATCAGCTGGTCTAAATGACACAGTTCAACTTCCTCATTGAACTGGAATTTAGATTTCAGGTTGGTTTACTAAATTGATATATTTTCTTGTTTGACCTTTATTTTATACTTGTATTCAAATCAAATTCAGGCATGTTTTGAGAAAACTACGATGGATTAACACAATGCCTCAGTACTTTAAAATCAAGATCATGTGCCCCATAATCCTATACAAGCTCAAAATATTTAGCATGATGTAATTTTATTTGGTTAATATAATGCATTTGAGGTGAATTCCTCTTAATATCATGTTTTTTTATATAAAATATCCAAAACTGATGTCATTTCCATTGATTGCATAGAAAATAGAAAATAACGAAAATAAAAAGATTTTGTAATTAAATAAAATAATGTTATCTATATATATTGGAACTAGTGCTGTTCTGATTAATCAATTTAGTCAATGTCTATAGTCATTTGTACGGTACTTGAAAATCGATTAATCGATCACTGTTCATCATGATCGATCATGGTTTGACTATATTTATCTTTTCGTACTTTTCACATTGACCAATAAATAATCAATTATTAGTCGCTCATCAGTCATTTGTGCGATGGTGATGACAGATCACGATTCCCAACACTAAATGAAACATCATATGTAAATTAAATAGCTTACTTTTAGTTATGGAGGTTGGAAATGCACTAGATTTAGTGAAAAAATATGTTTCTCTTTATGTCACATACCTGTTACTATCATATTTTTGTCTGACAAATGCAAGATGAATTGATTGATATAAAGAGGAATGCACTGTATGTGGATTTTTAGGTCATCTGACCCAAAGGTCAGGATGACCTATTGCCATGCATCGTCTTTCGTCCGCCGTGCGCCGTCCGTAAACTTTTTCCTTTAACAATCTTCTTCTCAATAACAAATGGCCCAGGATGCTGGATATTTGGCCAGTAGGTACCTGGGATAAATTACTACAAAGTTTCTTCATATCATTGACCTTGACCTATCAACAAGGTCACATGGGTCAAATATGTTAAAATCTTTAAGAAACCTCTTCTCAATAACCTAAAGGCCCAGTGAACTGATAAATGGCCTGTAGAATGCTTGAAAGAAAGGCTACCAAGTTTGTTCATATGATTAACCTTTCCCTACTTTCAAGGTCACAGGGCTCAAAATTCACTGCATAACATTAAAAGGTCCCAGGATAAGGCTATTCTGCTGGTAGTATCACTATACAGCGATGAAGGAATAACAAGTTTGTTCATTGACCCTCTTAGGTACAATTTAACCAGGGGCATGTACCAGGTAGGAAATGACATATCGAAATCTCAAATGACTCAATATAGGAATTCATTTTTGAATGGTTTTAGACTTCTATATAAAAAAAACAAATTCTTGTTCATCTTTACAAAATCATCTAGCTTTGTTCAATGTTTCATATGATTTGGAACAGAAAAGGACCAGGGGAGTACTGTAATACTAAATAGCATATGAAAGAATTCATTATACTGACCTTGGATTATGATTTTTGCATTCAAAAAGTAACCAAATATAGTAAAGTATGTATACCAATGTCCAATGAACATTTCAAGCAGTTACCTGTACACTATGTGGCCCACACTGTATAACATTAATTTAATCGATAGACTCGAACACAAGAAACCTTAACAAAGTTAAAAGCAAACACAGTACCAGAAAAATTGATACAAAATTCATTAATACTTATATAGAATAGACATTGAAAAAATGTTCAGGTTAAGATACAGTTTAACATTTATAAATATTACCATTTTTTTATTTGTATTTTTCAGTACCAGAGTGGAGAGAACCAAAACATCAATCAAAATTGAATCAAAGGGAATGTGCAGCTGCAGCCACTTTCAGCGTGGAGAAGTCATTGTTAGAGGTTGGTAAACTGATAAAATCATAATTACATGCCCATCATTGGTATATGGGTCATAATAATATTAAATGGTAAAATTTACACACATACATGTATACAGGTTTTTTTATTCATATATTAACAGTCTACACTAATTAGATTCACTCGATAACTTTTGTCCTGCAAACTGAAGTTATATTCCAATAACTATATTTGAGAATGTGCCAAATTTCTATGACGTTGACAACAATACATGTGTGTGAAGCTATGCAAATTATCCAGTTAAAGTCACAACTGTATGACTTCATCAACAATGTACGTGGGCAGAGTTAACCCCGGCTTGTGCAGACTTCATGCTGTTACATTTATTGAACTGTTTTCTCGTTTGTAAGTCTTTTAAATGAAATTTATGTCTGCGGATGGGGCTCATTAAAGGTAATATTGTTGCAGCTCCCACACTGGAAAAGTTCAAATGAATTACCTTGATCTGCTTTCAAGGTCATAGAGGTCAACTTTCTTAAAATGTTTCAAACACTTATTCTCAGTAACTAAAGGTCCCACGATAAGGCTATTTTGCTGGTAGTATCAGTATGCTGCAATGAAGGATTAAAAAAAATTGTTAATTGACCCTCTTATGTAACAGGGGTAAAATATGGTAATATCTTAAAACCATTACCAACAAAAAATTATATAGGTTGTTAAGGTAACCATCAAGATTCATGGGCCTCTTGTTTTGTCTCATCTTCAGAATTCATCAATAAAGATAGTTGGCTTACATGTATCTTCCATTGGAGGGGTCGAAGTAATGAATTAAAAGGACTTACTTTTAAGGTCACACGGGTGAAATCTTCATGTGTTCTATTAATGTTTTTAACAGTCAACGATTTTAGACAACTTAAAGGTTACAATTGAGAGGTTAAGACCAGGTGAGCAATGATGGTCCATTGGCCCTATTGTTGTCATAATGCAACACAAATTTATCGGTTATGAACTATAAAAGTTTGATATATCTTCAGAAATAAAATTATAAATAATAACCACATTAGTTTTTGTGCGGTGTATAGGGTATATACCGAAAAAATGTGTGCACTTGGCCATAAAATTGTAGTCATTCCATAAATCTACATATAAGTATGCCAACTCGTGATGTTATATTGCATGTGAAAGGGACAGTAATAGTATAAGTGATCCAGAGATGAACTAAATTAAGTTTGATTCTTTATAATTTAATATTGTCTACTTCCCCAATGTTAAACTTTTTTCAGGTTATATCATATAACCTCAAAAATCAAACACAGCAAAAGTGATGAAGTCATATACCGCCATGTTTGGCGTGGCATTTTGTTATCAAACTTCTGATTGGTTGAAGTTGTTTAGAGGTGAAATTTATGCACAAGTTTTTGTTTTTTGCAAAACCAATCAATTTTTTTCATAATTAATTCCAATTCATTATAAAAGACCTATGCCTTATAATATATGTATCTTTAGAAATTAAATTAAAAGGAATGACCACAAATTATCTTAGATATTATTTATATATTTCAGATATGTTATTGCCATGACCAGCATTTGTGGAGGAAGCAAGCTTGAAACCAGCAAAAATTCAAGGTTCAGACTTTTTTTGTGGGGGAGAGTATTATGGAGAGGATGATTGAACTACAAAAATGAACAACAATAAATCAATTATAACTATATATCCCATTTACTGTTTGTTGTATGTATGCAGTCTTGTTCTAACACAAGGAATTTGCACTTGGGGAATATTCCAGAAATAGGCAAACGAAACAGTAAAATGACGATTCACGGACATTGTATGATTTACTGATTTATAAAAGCTGACAAGGCGAAAAGTAAGGCTGATCATTTAGTGCCTCCTTTGGCTTTATGAAAGTAACAGTGTGTACATGTCCAAAACTGACAAAAATTATCTCTTTCCAGCATTCCATAGCTGTTGATATCAACTATTACAAAGTTACAGGATGGCAATTGAGCAGCGAAATATTTCCATCAAGATTCATGCAGAAGGATTCATCATGCATTTTTTTTTACGTGAATTTCACGTGAAATTCACATGAAAAAAATAACATGAAAATCAAACAACGTAATTTCACGTGAAAAAATTAGCATACAAAAATCAAATGAAACATTATTTCACATGAATTTCACGTGAATTTCACGTGAAAAAAATAGCATACAAAAATCAAATGAAATAGAATTTCACGTGAAATTCTTGTGAAATTCACGTGAATTTCACATGAAATTCACTTTTCTCCCACTTTTCACGTGAAATTCATGTTGTGAAGACATATTGCCTGTGAAAAGCATGAAAATTGAATAAAACTAAAGCCTTTTACACAGAAATTGGTTAATATTTGTTGGCGTGATTGCACGGAAACATTAATCTAGGGGACATAACTCGGCAAAATAAAGATCACCAAAAGTGGCGATTGCACTTGATCGAGCCAGTTTAGCAATTAATCTTAACCAAGTTTCAAGGAATTCGAATAACATTCATTGCCGTTATTGCACGGAAACAGCAGAACACGATATTGTCATTAATCAAGGGGCCATAACTCCGCCAAATAATTGGCGATAACATGCAATATTTGTTATATTATACCGATTCTATCCAACACGACCATGTAACGCAAATCTATTGCTGTCAGACACTATGGTGCTCAGTGTCTGGACTAATGACGTCACTACATTGCATATAACGTCATCCTGGAGTTATGACGTAAAAATATATAGCATCGGCCCGTAGTCCTTGACTCCGTGCCAATATATAGAGGATATTCAATGGTTTGCCGTTTAATATCGAATATATTTCACGAGTATGGCAGATTTTTTTATATTTTCACGAGTGCGTAGCTGCAAAATCTTATATTTTTCACGGCAAAATCTTATATTTTCACTGCTCATCACTGCAGTGAGAATATAACTTTTATCAGTTTGATAATTTTCTATATTTCACTGGCAAAAATGTAATAAACGAAATTATCACACCTCGGACTGAAATGTCTTGAAATCATTGGTTGCGAGACGTAACTGTAATGTATTTTGCTATACAGTTTTCATGTACCTAAGCGACACTGTATTTTGTATGTACCTAAGCGGCTCCCGCCAATAAACAGTTTTTGTGTATCCACCATCTTGTTCGTGACGTGCGCCAAACACTACATGGTGTCAGAGAGGTAATGGAGCAACTTAAGCCTCCAGGAACCCTAAATTTCGAGGGGAATCTTTCGGAAAATTGGAAGGAATGGATCCAAGGTTTCCGCATATAGCTAACAGCTACAGGTATCGGTGAAAAAGGTGGAAAAGTGCAGGTCGCCACATTCCTACACGTGGCCGGCGTCGAGGCTCGTCGTGTTTACAATACACTCGGCACCACAGGTACGGACGCAGATAACATTGAAGTTGTAATTGAAAAGTTCAAAACTTACTGTGAACCACGTAAGAACTTGACTTATCTGAGACACACGTTTTTTACAAGGTCTCAAGGGGCAAATGAAACCATAGACTCGTTTGTAACAGATCTCAAAAACAAGCCCCAACAGTGAGAGTTTGGACAATTATACACTAGTCTAATTCGTGACCGCATTGTTTGTGGTATTCGGGATGAAGGTACGCGTGTAAGGTTGTTGAGAGAGACTTGATTTACCCCTCACGAAAGCTATAGACATTTGTAGAGCTCAGGAAATCAGTTCTGCCCAAGTCAATGTTTTGAAACAACCAACACAAATCAGCGTTTTGGTGGTAACAGACAATCACAACAATTTAATAAACCCACACAACAACGAAACGTAACATCACTGTTGTATACACCCACATGACTGGTCAGGTTGTGTCCGATTAATTTCCGGATATTTTTAATTTTAGTACAATTCCGGATATTTGACCCAGCGTCCGGGTCTTTTTGTTTGTATGTTTAGAGTTGAGTTGTTGTGTTCCGGTTGAATAAATAGCGGGAAACTAAACAAGAGGCCCAGGGGCCTCAACGGTCATCTGACTATAAAGATCTATATCATTTGTCTTTGTTTTTGCCAAGTTGTTCAAAGATATCTACATACATGTTTATAACCCCTGTGACCTTGAAAGTATAAGTGAAGGTCTATATGAGGAATCTTTGCACCAATCTGTCCCAGGTACCCATTGGCCAAATATCAGCACCTAGGGCCTTTTGGTAAGCGAGAAGACGTTTGTTAAAAGATTTTTACATGTTTTACCCTTGCGACCTTGAAAGTAGGTCAAGGTCATTCATACAAGGAAACTTTGTAGCACTCCATTAGAGGTACCTACTGGCTAAATATCAACACCCAGGGCCTTTAAGTTGTTGAGGAGAAGATTGTTAAAGGTATTTTTACATGTTTGACCCCTATGACCTTGAAAGTAGGTTGAGGTCCATTGTATGAGGAAAGTTTGTAGCACTCTATCCCAGGTACCTACTAGCCAAATACCATATTACTCTGGGGGATTTGGTTAGCGAGAAGAAGATTGTTAAAAGATTTTACATATTTGACCTCTGTGACCTTGAAAGTGGGTCAAGATCATTCATATGAGGAAACTTGATAGCACACTATGCCAGGTACCTACCAGCCAAATATCAGCACCCAGGGCCTTTTGGTTATTGAGAAGAAGATTGTTAAAGATTTTTACATATTTGACCCCTGTGACCTTGAAAGTAGGTCAAGGTCATTCATATGCGGAAACTTTGTAGCACTCCATGCCAGGTACCTACTGGCCAAATATCAGGACCCTGGGGCTTATGGAACTTGAGAAGAAGATTCTTAAAACTTTTTACCCATTATAGCCCCAGTGAACCTTTGACCCCGTCCAGCACTCAAAGTTGAACTTTGACCTAAACACAATATATCAGAAAAAGATTTGCATTGCCAGTCTACATATAATATATGCAAGTATCATCGGTCTAGATCATTCGGTTCATTAGATAATGTTGTGTAGATATTTTAACATATTTGACCCATGTGACCTTGAAAGTAGGTCAAGGTCATTTATATGAGAAAACTTTAGAGTACTCCATCCCTGGTACCTACTGGCCAAATATCAGAACCCTGGGCCTTATGGAACTTGAGAAGAAGATTCTTAAAGCTTTTTACCTATTATAACCCATGTTAACCTTTGACCCCGTCCAGCACTCAAAGTTGACCTTTGACCTAAACACAATATATTAGAAAAAGATTCGCATTGCTGGTCTACATATCATACAAAAATATCATTGCTCTAGATCATTTAGTTCTTTAGATAATGTTGTGTAGATTTTTTAACATATTTGACCCCTGTGACCTTGAAAGTAGGTCAAGGTCATTTATATGAGGAAACTTTAGAACACTCTATCCCAGGTTCCTACTGGCCAAATATCAGAACCCTGGGCCTTATGGAACTTGAGAAGGAGATTCTTAAAGCTTTTTACCTATTATAACCCATGTTAACCTTTGACCCCGTCCAGCACTCAAAGTTGACCTTTGACCTAAACACAATATATTAGAAAAAGATTCGCATTGCTGGTCTACATATCATACAAAAATATCATTGCTCTAGATCATTTAGTTCTTTAGATAATGTTGTGTAGATTTTTTAACATATTTGACCCCTGTGACCTTGAAAGTAGGTCAAGGTCATTTATATGAGGAAACTTTAGAACACTCTATCCCAGGTTCCTACTGGCCAAATATCAGAACCTTGGGCCTTATGGAACTTGAGAAGAAGATTCTTAAAGCTTTTTACCTATTATAACCCATGTTAACCTTTGACCCCGTCCAGCACTCAAAGTTGACCTTTGACCTAAACACAATATATTAGAAAAAGATTCGCATTGCTGGTCTACATATCATACAAAAATATCATTGCTCTAGATCATTTAGTTCTTTAGATAATGTTGTGTAGATTTTTTAACATATTTGACCCCTGTGACCTTGAAAGTAGGTCAAGGTCATTTATATGAGGAAACTTTAGAACACTCTATCCCAGGTACCTACTGGCCAAATATGATCACCCATGGCCTATTGGTTAGTGAGGAAAAGATTGTCAAACGCTTTTTTACATATTTGACCCCTGTGACCTTGAAAGTTAGTCAAGGTCATCGATATGAGGAAACTTTGTAGCACTCTATCCCAGGTGCCTACTGGCCAAATATCATTACCCTAGACCTTTTGGTTACTGAGAAGAAGATTGTTAAAGGTTTTTACATATTTGACCCCTGTGACCTTGAAAACAGGTCAAGGTCATTGAAATGAGGAAACTTTGTAGCACTCAATCCCAGGTGCCTACTGGCCAAATATCAGCACCTAGAGCCTTTTAGTTACTAAGAAGAAGATTGTTAAAGGAAAAGTTTACGGACGGCGGACGGCGGACGGCGCACGACGACGGACGAAGCATGATGGCAATAGGTCATCTTGACCCTTCGGGTCAGATGACCTAAAAACGTGGTTGTCATGTCTGACTATGAAGATAAGTGTTTTACCTCTCACAGCCAAGGAATCGAGCCCCAACGCACACCCCACAACATGGTGGAGAATTCCAACTCTGTTTTCTGACCGATCGAGTGGTGTACATGTATTTTTATGCGTCGATTGAACTTTGTTTTTGATGATCACGCATGTTTGTGATGCTAATAACAATTTGCCTGGCGATTGCATGTTTTTAACTTTTTATGATTGGCAATCATGACGAATGAGGATTTCCTTAGTGAACATTTTCTGACAGAGAATGAACTTAAATCCGAAGATGATCTGTGTTTACATATTGATGACAATCTCGCTAAATATGGTAATGATTTCGCCAACAATGCTCGTGATAGCGTGGTGCAGTCGCGATCGGCTGTCCCATCAGTGGACATTTCGAAGTTCAGAAAGTTTGGAGGTCAATGCCATGAAAATGGAGAGAGATTTTTGACGGAATTTAATGCATACACAAAATTATATGCCATCCACAATGATGAACAGAAGTGTTCCTTGTTCTACCTTTTATTGAAGGGCCCTGCTCAGACCTGGTATTTATCGAACAATTTACACACAAAAACCTGGTCTACCGTGGTTGCCGCATTTCGTCGACATTACATAACAGTGACCTCTGCTAGCCCAACCCTCCTTATGGAAACAAACGCTTTCAATACTCTGACTCTGGGGCAATATGAGTCATTGGAGGATTTTCATTCTCGACTTCTTGAAAAGGCTCGGCGTATAGGCAAGACTGATATAGACAATTTATCCAAATTTATATCATCCCTCCCAGAGAAGTTGGCCATGTATGTAACACTGGGCGGACCTACACATAGTGCTGATGCACTCACAAAGGCTAAGATGGGTGAAGTTTTTGGCCACAGGGATCGGACAACGCCATGTAATATTGCCACAATCCGTACTGAAACAACACCACTGGAAGCCAAGGTTGACAAACTTACTGAACTTGTTCATCATATGTGCACCACCAACAAACCTGTCGAAAATACTCAGCTGCCAAGCGTAGGTGCCTCACAACAAGTGTGTCAGTGGTGCAATCAGCAAGGTCATACAGCCACCCAGTGTCAACATCTACGAGCACCTGCCTTTGACATATCACGACCCCCTCCACCGATGGTACAGACCGCTCCATGGGCCCCTCCGCCTTCGGTACCTTCAGTGATGTGCATGAATCCATCATCATCAACGCCTGAGAACCTGGGAAACTACCTGACCCCAAGGGACTACGGTCGCGCCCCCTTGGGAGGTCACCACCATTAAACCGTTCGCGACGTCATCACAGTGTAGAACCTGTCCGACAGGTTAATGTAGACAGTATTCATGATGTTAGCAGTGAAACAGAGACAAATAGTGTTCCTGACAGTGAAGAGACAATATCAGACAATACTAGTAGTACATCAGCTACCGGTCCATTTATGTACTTACCTGTACAAATTGAGTCACAAACTGTTGCAGCACTTTTAGATACTGGCAGTAGCATTAATGTAATGTCGCAGTCATTCTATGATCAATTGCCTGTAAGAGTTAAGTCAAGTATTGATACTAAAACTGCTATATCTATTGGTTTAGGTGATTCACGTAAAATACCAGTGCATGGTACTGCCAATATCAAAGCAAAAACTCCATATGGTTCATGTATACTCAGTGTATATGTTTTACACCATACCTCCCACCCTCTCATTTTGGGTTCTCAGTTTATGACAAGTAATTCCATAGTCTTGGATTTTGGTTCCCTAAAGGTTGGTTTCAAGAAGCTAAAAGTCAGATGTAAGTCTCGTCTCACAATTAATCCAAACTCTGAGTGTATGGTATGGTGTAAACTACCTAAAGATTGTACTATAGGTTTGCAAGGGGTCTGTTCTGGGAGTAGGAAAGCTATGAAAGCTGGTTTACTTGTAGCAAGATCTGTCAGCACAATTTCTCCTAATAGAAAAATGCCAATTAAACTTCTCAACCCAGGGAATTTGACCATTACTATACCTCGCTACACAGTGCTGGCTGATTTTGAAACTATGGACAGCTCATACCATGTCCTTGTACAAAATTCTGATGTATTATGCAATAATGCTGTCAGGGTTAACGGTTGCAAAGATTTTGCCAAACCAGATGTTACATGTTCTGAGAAATCTATGTATGAAGCTTTTGGTACTACTGACAAAGTTAGTCATAAAATGCTGTTGATGTTCCATTCAATGTTGTTCATGAAAATGATGTTCAATTCAATGACAATGCTAATGTTCATATTCAACCTGATGTTTTTTATTCAACTGTTGTTCATGAAAATGATGTTCAATTCAATGACAATGCCAATGTTCATATTCAGCCTAGTGTTTTTCATTCAACTGTTCATGAAAATGATGTTCAGTTCAATGATAATGCCAATGTTCATATTCAACCTAGTGTTTTTCATTCAACTGTTGTTCATGAAAATGGTGTTCAATGCAATGACAATGCAAATGTTCATATTCATTCAGATGTTGTTCATTCAACTGTTCATGCATTTTCCATGAACGCATCAATTAACCATACCACGGGCTACTCACCATTTGAGGTTATTTTTGGGACCAGACCTGCCTTCCCATTGCTGCCAGTTCTTCCAAACCTGAAAAGTGTACCCAAAGATGTTCACACATACATTGCTCACGTTCATCGGCGACTTGAATGCATTCGCACCGACATGAAGGAACATGTTACAAAGGCTCAGTGTAAAATGGTCGCTGCTGCAAATGAGAGACCTAGTGGTTCATTATTCCGGAAAGGGGATTACGTATACTTGCGCCATGAACCTGTTGGCCAAGGTCACAAGCTTCAGAACCTTTATAAAGGTCCTTACATAGTACAGATAGTCCACTCGGATCATTTAGTGGTTTTGTCGGACCCATCTTCAGGGAAAATTTCTGACCGCCCTGTGCATATCAACCGTTTGAAGATTGCTCATGTACGTGCACCCAACCCCACTGACTTCTTTCGAAGCGTTACTACTTGTAGAGTTGATACTGGCATACAGACTGAAAATAATGGTGAATTTGCTGAGCATCTGCCCGCGTCCACTTCAAGTCGCGAATCCGCGTCTGCTTCAAGCAGCATGTCAGAAAGTGAATCCCTCTCTGCGGATCATATTGTACAGGATGATTTATCTGAACAGTTGTTGCTTCCTACAGAAACTTCTTCGGATACCATTTCTATAGACAATAAACCTCGGCCAACCCGACGCATTCGGAAACCGGCTCGATATCGATCTGCAGACAATATTGACCCAGAATTGTTATCTTGCTCTGAAAGCTCATCAGATACTAAACAGTACAAAATCCGAAGAGTGCTTGCTCAAAGAGGAAGTGGTTCGAACATTGAATATCTTGTCCATTTTGTGGGCGAGCCCTCGGGCAACGCAATGTGGGTTCCATTTGACTCCCTTAATGGTCCTGCACAACGTGTCGTCCTTGCCAAGAAACCAAAACAAATTTTTGCATAGACAATGATATAGGAGCTTAGATTTAGCATTTCTAGATTTTCTTTGTGTAATTAATATGTCAATAGACATTGTGTATCTGTTTACCAGTTTCTTATTGCAATTGCTGATGTTACCTGCCTTGTATTTTCATGGAAATATTGCCATCATTATTCTTGACTCTGCCTTATGATATATGCAATATGAATCCGTACATTGTTTTCTTGCTGTATCAATCAATTTAATAATTTCCATTGATAAGATTTTTGTAAGATTTTTTTTTTCTGAGCATTTACTGAGTGGGGACAGATTTGATCATTCTATATCTGATGTTTATAGATTTGCATATATTTGGAATGATATTATGCATATTGAGTTTGATTTTGAAACTATGTGACTCCTGTAACAATTAGTATAATTCCATTCCCCTTAACTAGCATGATATTCTTTTTTTCTTAAAAAGTTGATATGATTATGTTAATGTAACATTTCACTATGTCACACTACTAGTCTTAAATACATTTATTACACTTTGTTTGTAATACTATGCTGTATGTTCCACTTTATGCAATTTGAATTAATTATTATATCGATTCTAGTCACATAAACTTATGAAGTTATTGTTTATATTTTCAATGGGATCATATGTTCAATACAATTAGTATTTTTCATATCCATTACCTTTGTATTGAATTTCATTTATTCAATTAATTACCCATGTAACGAGTTTCCAATTCACATGAATTTTCATAGTATTGACTCGCTATCAAAAAAAAAAAGGATGAAGTCTGTCGTGATTTTGTAGAAATGATCTTGTATGGAATGATTTAGATTGCCAGCAATAGAATGTAATGGTTTAATTTGATTAATCAATATATCAAAATTCTGATCAAATTGATGGATTATGTGTTACGAGCAAATGTGTGATTGTAACATACCTGGCGCGCGGGTGGTTGAAAGGGATGTATGTGGTAACATATACATGTTCTTTTTGTCAGTATTTTGTAACTTTACCTTACATATATATCTATTATAACCTGGTTTGTCCGATGTGGAATATTATCTGTCATTTACCTTGCAATGATCTTGTTTATACAACCAACTACTAATGTGTCATGCACATGTGAATTAATTGGTCTCTAAGAATATTAAGATTTATTGTAACTGCTGTTCTTAATGAGGCATATATCTTTTATAAGAAAATTATTTCATTCTGATGTATTGTAATACTCTGATAATTAATCATACACTCACTGACCAGTATTTAAATATATATATCTATATATATTTTTCCCCAGGGGGCGGGGATGTTGTATACACCCACATGACTGGTCAGGTTGTGTCCGATTAATTTCCGGATATTTTTAATTTTAGTACAATTCCGGATATTTGACCCAGCGTCCGGGTCCTTTTGTTTGTATGTTTAGAGTTGAGTTGTTGTGTTCCGGTTGAATAAATAGCGGGAAACTAAAAAACGTGGTTGTCATGTCTGACTATGAAGATAAGTGTTTTACCTCTCACAGCCAAGGAATCGAGCCCCAACGCACACCCCACAACATCACATGCAAATAAATTGTGTACAAACTGTGGTCGTTCACACGATAAAGGCTCGTGCCCAGCGTTTGGCAAGCAGTGTCATGCATGCGGTAAAATGAATCATTTCTCCGGAGTGTGCAGATCAACATCCAATGCAAAGCATAATAATTCAAAGAAACTTCACACACTAGGTTTCCAGTCAGATGTCTATGAGCCCGAGTTATTCCTTGGTACCATTTCAAGTACCACTGGCAAGTCCAATGATTGGACAGAGACTTTACATGTTAACAACAAACCAATAACTTTCAAATTAGATACTGGCGCTGAGGCTAACGTTATTCCTAAGAGAATCGTGGATAAAATATGCAACGCTAGGTTAATTTCAACGAATGAGCGTTTAGTCGGATTTAGTGGTCAGCGTATACAACCGTTAGGCACAGTTCGACTTCCGGTTCGATTCCGTGAAAATCAACAGTCATTGTTATTTCATATTGTCGAAGCCGATTGCCCAGCTATACTAGGTAAAGATGCCTGTGTTACGCTAGGAACTGTAAAACGTATTCGCACAGTCGAGACTACTCCAGTTCTCACTAAGGAAAACATGATTCGTGAATTTGGGGATGTGTTTGAAGGTTTGGGTAAAGTCGCAGGACAATATCACATTAAAACTGACCCAAATGTCCCGCCTGTTGTGCACCCCCCTAGAAAAGTGCCCGCAGCACTTCGTGAAAAAGTACATGCTGAACTTCAACGCATGGAAGAGATGGGTGTTGTATCAAAACAAGATGAACCAACCGATTGGGTTCAAAGTATGGTGGTTGTGTTAAAACCCGGAAAGACTTGTGTCTGCATTGACCCTCGCGACTTAAATACTGCGATAAAGAGAGAACACTATCCTATGGAAACAATAGAAGAGGTTGTTTCTAGGCTACCTAACGCCAAAGTTTTCTCTAAATTTGATGGCACGAACGGTTTCTGGCAAATTGAACTAGACGAGGCAAGCTCTAAACTGCTGACCTTCATAACGCCGTTTGGAAGATATCGATTTCGCAGGTTGCCATTCGGAATAAATTCTGCGCCCGAGGTCTTTTCCAAAAAGATCAAGGAGATATTCGAGGATATTCCTGGAGTCGAATGCATTGTCGACGACATTTTGGTTTGGGGCGAGAATGATGAACAACATGACGAACGTGTACGTCTCATGTTACAACGCGCGAGAGAGCGAAATCTGAAGCTCAATGAACAAAAATGCGAACTCCGAAAATCTGAAGTTCAATATGTGGGCCACACTATCAGTAAGGATGGTTTGAAAGTTGATCCAGAAAAAGTACGCGCCGTATTAGAAATGCCAACTCCGACCGACAAAAATGGTGTTAGACGGTTCCTTGGAGTAGTACAGTACATGGCCAAGTTTATCCCTAGTCAATCGGAAGTGTCCGCTCCACTTCGATGTTTACTACGAAATGATATTGACTTTGTTTGGGGACCTGAACAGGAGAAATCGTTCAAGGAATTGAAAATGTTGGTTACTAAAACGCCAGTGCTGAAGTTCTACGACGTAAACGAAAACGTCACGGTCAACGTCGATGCCAGCTCAAAGGGGCTAGGTGCTGTTCTACTACAGTCAGGACAACCAGTCGCGTATGGATCACGTGCACTCACAGAGACACAGGCGCGATACGCGCAAATCGAGCGTGAAATGCTAGCCGTCGTTTACGGATGTGAGAAATTTCACCAGTATATCTTTGGTAGGAAAGTCACCATAGAAACTGACCATAAACCATTGGTCGCGATTCACAACAAACCAATTCACATGGCCACACCTCGCTTACAACGAATGCTGATGCGCTTACAAAGGTATGACATTGACCTCGTGTACAAACCGGGGAAGGAAATGTTTGTTTCCGACGCCCTTAGTAGGGCATATCTACAGGAAACCACAGAAGATCTGATAGATAATGATCTTGAGGTTAGCTCACTTGAAATGTATCTTCCAGTCACACAGACCAAACGTCAACAGTTGAAATCAGAAACGGCTAAGGACAAAACCCTACAACAGCTGAGTCAAGCAATACTTTCAGGATGGCCTGATGAGCCACAGGGTGACATTAAGTCATACGCCACGTACAGTGATGAGTGGAGCGTTATAGATGGCTTAATATATCGCGGTCAACGGATAGTAATACCCAGAACTTTGCGAAGAGAAATTCTAAACACAATTCATGAATCACACCTTGGGATAGTGAAATGCAAACAACGCGCACGTGAACTAGTATTTTGGCCTGGAATCAACGGTGAGATAGAGGACCTGATCTCCAGGTGTGAAATATGTGCCAAATACCAAAAGGCTAATCCGAAAGAGCCTATGCTACCACATGATGCACCGACGCGTCCGTTTATGAAAGTTGGTGTGGATTTATTCGAATTTCGTGGACATGACTATGTACTTTGCGTTGATTACTATCCAAAATATCCAGAGATTGTATTGTTGCCGAACCTACAAAGTAGTACAACGGTATCTGCGTTGAAATCTATCTTCGCACGTCATGGTATACCACAGGTGGTATTCTCGGACAACGGTCCACAATTTGCGTCAAGAACATTCACAGAGTTCGCCAATTCCTGGGGTTTCGAACACATGACATCAAGTCCGCGCTACGCACAGTCAAACGGCCAGGCAGAACGTTGTGTACAGACGGTTAAAAATCTTCTGAAAAAGGCAGAGGACAGTAACAGCGATATCAGTCCTGCTCTATTAGACTATCGCGCATCACCTATTGACGGTATTGGTCTGTCGCCAGCTCAACTGGCTATGAATCGACAACTGCGAGGAAAAATACCTATGACGTCAACCGTTCTTACACCTAACTACAACCTGAACAATACTTCTCAAAAGTTGAATTTGAAACGACGTCAGGAAACACAAAAGTTTTACTACGACCGGCAGTCGCGTCCACTAACAGAATTAAAACCAGGGGAAACTGTTCAATTAAAGGAGGAAAACACATGGACACCAGGTGTTGTAAAAGGTGTCGACAAATCGCCAAGGTCGTATCGCGTTCAAACGCCTCGTGGTAAGATACTGCGACGTAACCGTCGATTCATGCGTCGATCTAATGTAAACGTTCCACAAGGACGTTCAGACAGTGAATTTGACATTCCGTATGAAGATAATGCTTCTAATGTCCCAAATGCAGAGGGTCAAGGTCAAGGTCGTAACCTTGAAGACAATGTCATTGATCAAGGTCAAATCCGCGAAACAACTGACTTTAATCAACCAGTGATTCCGCCACCAGTCATATCCACCAGGTCTGGAAGAGTAACCCAGAGACCTAAATATCTGGAGAGCTATGTCCTTAATGAGTGAAACACAAATATAACTCTTAAAGACATGTTTAAAGTGTTTATTTCAGTTAATAGTTACTACAGTTCATTTTGATTGTGTTGAGACAATTAATTCTAGTCAAGCTCGATCATTTTATAGTTTGAGGTACAAGCTGAAATTTATTGTCGGTCTATCCAGAAGTAAATATAAATGAGTGATTTAGGAACCTCCCTTGTTTATACAAACTTTCTAGACACGGACAGTACTTAAAAAAAAGGGAGATGTAATGTATTTTGATATACAGTTTTCATGTACCTAAGCGACACTGTATTTTGTATGTATCTAAGCGGCTCCCGCCAATAAACAGTTTTTGTGTATCCACCATCTTGTTCGTGACGTGCCCCAAACACTACAGTAACGTGGTGACTCTTTTTCTTCAGAGGGCCACTTTGTAACGTTAGAGGGCGCTATATGTTTTATAGAGGGTCAGTTTGTTTTAATGGCGGCGATGATGTCCACCGCTCCGAAAATCCAATAGCTTTGTACCTTTGAAAAATGGCTTCTTAAATCGTAAATTTAATTTCGGTTCATCTGTATTGCTTTATTGTAACCATTACATTGAACAAATGTAAAAAAAAATCAACTAATAATCAAGTCCAGAGTCTATGTTAAATATTGTTACGAAACGAGACGACATATAGAACCTGACGTAGGCACACAAATCAAACAGATTCGTCACGACGTAACATTTTATCGTGGTGATAATAAGTAAATTTCGTACATGCAAACACCCAGACTTGGGCTCTTGTTACAAACTTCCCGACCTGAGAAATAAACAGTATTTTTCAACAAGGAGCAGAAATGAAACTTGGGAGACGAGCCGAGTGCTAACCCCAGACTTCTAGGTTATGGAGCAAGTACGTTACCACCAGGCAAAAAGGTCCGAACCAGTTAACATGGTAATTTCCCGTTATTGTTATGCAAGGTCATGTCTCCACTTAACAATATTTGAAATGTTTTGTTAAGTTTCAGTTTTTTTGTTACATCCAATAAATGAAATTAGTAGTGACGTAAGTATTGTTTCTATTAAGCGTGTATAGAAAGGGTCCATGATATATTCGAAATATTCTGTATCTTTAAGTGATATGAAGATGGACGTTTTTGAGTATGTTCATTAGTGGGTTTACTTGTTGTGATTGACAATGATACTCGGTTCTCATTTTGAGAACTTGATGTTTACTTGGATGTGACCGAAATTAACATGGCGGGTGTCATCGATGAAGCAGAAGACGCTTACTCTTCCGGAACACCTGATCTTATTCTCTTGTACTTTTACAAGGGTCTCCATGTAAATCTTTCCTTTGTTCAAATTTTGTTCGTGCGGAATAATGTGACGAAATGGCTTGCTGCAAGATGACAGGTCGTTGGAAAATGATTTTAGTGTTAAGTAAAGAGGCGACAAAGGTCATCTGGACGTGACCTCTTATGGGATGATGTCAGATCCTTGTAACACGGAGTGAGCACAAGGATCTGTATTTTAATCAGATTGTATTTTAGAAGAAGTCGTGTAAAGGAAAAAGTTGACGGACGGACGACGGACGCTGCACCATCACATAAGCTCACTTGGCCCTTCGGGCCAGGTGAGCTAACAAGGAGTAGTTGTATTGTCCAATCTGATTAAAATACAGATCCTTGTTCTCACTCCGTTTAACAAGGTTCTGACAACATCCCATAAGAGGTCACTTTTTGGTGACGAAATGACTAAACGGAAAAATGTGTTTATGCAAGCTTTGTCGCCTCAAAATTTCACTGTCAGGATTCTGCCATTAGTAATTTGATTGGCTAATGCGAAAGGTCATCGGGACATGACCCTCTATGGGATTATCTCAGATCTTAACGCAGCAGAGAGAAGTTTACGGAACTGCCCGGAGATCAAGATATGATTTTAATCAGATTGTTGTATTGTCTTGAAAATGTTAAAAAGTAATTATCCATTTAACCAAATTAAATATTTGAATAAATTAGTTTTATTGCATATACATCAGTTTTTATAGAGTTAAAATTATGTTGATGTTTTTGTCAATGCAGCTATTTGTTGAAATTGGTAGTCCACCGGCAGAAGGGTATGAAAGACTCGACGAACATACAGAAGTGTCAGTTCCCAGAAAATGGATTGTGCACCTTCTGGCTAAATGCAAGGGCAAAGGCCCTGCTTTTACTGTGAAGAAAATTATGTTGATGTTTTTGTCAATGCAGCTATTTGTTTACATTGGTAGTCCACCGGCAGAAAGGTATGAAAGACTCGACGATCATACAGAAGTGTCAGTTCCCAGAAAATGGATTGTGCAGCTTCTGGCTAAATGCAAGGGCAAAGGCCCTGCTTTTACTGTTCCGTAAACTTCTTTCTGCTGCAATCTGATTAAAAATCAGATCCTCACTATTACTCATATGAGTAGAATCTGACAGGGACCAGTAGAAGGTCATGTGCAGATGACCTTTGTAATTCACCAATAAAATCGCTGCTTACCAGACTCTAAAATTCAAAAACTAATCTGTCAATTTAATCAAAGTTCTGAAAGTACTGAAACGCTAAAACTTCTAACAAAAGTATGTATTTTTTAACAGCTATTGAAGTGATTTTGTTGTGTGGGTTACAAAGTTTCGATATCAGAAGGTTTCAGAATAGGGATTAGGTTAGTAAGTATTTAGAGTAAACATAATTTACACGCAAATTGTTTAGATTGACGAGTTGTTTTCAATGTACATGTACAATTTAGTGCAGTGCTTTTACAATTTGACTAAAATATTTTTTTTTTTTTGAAATGAATATTGATCAATTTACAGGGAAGCGAATGTGTTTCGTTTAATATATGCATTGAAATAAACGGTATTAGTTTGTTAGACACAAAATGAAGCTTTATTTCATAAACCTTCCCTGCAGCACTTAAAACAATTTAAGCAAAAAATCACACCTGAGATCCAGTTGGAAATGCAAGATGAGGATTAATTACGGGAGCAATGGCAGATCAAAGTTGAAACGACATATACTGGTTTGTTTTGATAATAAAATGTTTGTTTGTAAGGTAATAACAGTTTGTATTATGAAGTAGACATATCATACCAACCTCCTAAAAGTACGGTTAATGAAAACGGATGTAATGAAGCAATTGAAACATTTCGTTTCATTTCATTCTATATCATACATATGTACATGTATATCTCATAAAAGATTTAAGATATGATGTCGTTTGTAGAAAACTAAATGCGACATTAACTTTAGAACATATATTATCAACTGAAAGATGGTATTCTGTGAGCTAAATGTCCAAGATGGCCGTCGGTCAGAAATCAAATCAAAACCAGGACTGTTGGCTATGAAGCGATTATATAATCAAAGTTTAATACAAATTGCATGACAGTACACACGCACTCGTTAGCGATGGGTCTGGGACATACCACGATCCGTACATACGAGTGTATATATAGCACCGATCGCCAGAGCTCGAGGTTATACGCTATACACCGAGAGGTTATGTATATTTACACAGATCTAGAGGGGTCAAACTAAGAGCAGAGACGTAATATTTAAATGAGTTGTGGGAGTGAAAAATTGATTTCTTTGTTACAAATTGCATATAGATTATTAAAGTCATCATAATTATCGACAATACCATGGGAACATCATTTCCTTTAATGTTCAGGCTTTCAAATAGTTCATATATCATGCGATTGGTAGTTATTCATGATTTTCCGGAGCGGGAGGGGAAAAATGACATGGGTCAAAAGGTCACAGAATAGTGGCAGCAATAGACGCCAAAACTACTCGTAGTTTTAGCGCTAAAAATGTTATTAATGAAAAATCAAATCATTTTATTTCAAACATAGACTACATCCCTCATAATCATTTGATTAAAATTTAAATCAATTTTAATCATATCTATTTGTTGTTTGTGTTGTGGTTGCCATGGTAACCATCCCGAATATGCATAAATTATGCAAATGTTAATATTTGGTCAATGTTTAGTTTTTCACATGACAACTTTTGAACGCATTCTTGAACAAACTTTATATTTCTCCTAAATATGTGGTACACAAGCCCACATATTCTCATTTGATATGAAATTTGTTCAAGAATGCGCTCAATAGTTAGAAAAACTATCCAAAAATGACACAAACTTGATTAAATGTTCATTCCTCCCTAATTATGCATATTTGAGATGGTTGCCATGACAACCAAAGGAGGACAAACAGCATATGCGTGTGTTTCGTCATCTTATAAAACTGACCTACTTCTTATAT
Source organism: Mimachlamys varia (assembly GCA_947623455.1). Taxonomy (NCBI): domain Eukaryota; kingdom Metazoa; phylum Mollusca; class Bivalvia; order Pectinida; family Pectinidae; genus Mimachlamys; species Mimachlamys varia. Next base: position 34,723,873 of record OX392545.1, read on the forward strand.
ATCTCCTATGAAGCCATTACATGGAACCAAATGTAGGTTAATCTATTTATCAGTCAACGTCCCGTTAACAAAACTGGCCAAGTATTTGCTTTTTATTTGCTTATTAAATAAGTGCACGTGGGCAAGTCAATATTCTATAAGTGATTGTGATATTCTTGGGATGCTCCACTAAAAATCAATTCACGGCTCCTGGATGCTACACTGTCCAAGCCGTTGTCAATTCTTTGCATTTATTTGTAATTTATTTGTAAAGACAATTTACCACATTCTAATGATACTTCACAAAAGTATAGATTGGGTGTTTCAAAACAACCAATCAAAGGCTTCTGATTGGTTGAAATTTTAACATTGTCTGATTTTAATAAAATGTGGATATTTAGAGCAAAGGTGCTAGATTTCTGGATAAATCCTGAATTATATTCGTTATGTTAAAAACTTTGCATTGTAAAATGCGATATTCGACTCCTTTTTCTGGATATTACACCTTCAGCACTAGAATCGCTGTTAAAAGTTATTCAGGGATTGCGAACCATATGGTACCGTTGCCATGGCGACCAATCCGAGGCATCGGTCGAAATAACCTAATCTTCTCTCTGTTATCATCTTTCTTCAGCTTACAGCATGTATCTTGACTATGGAAAGAAAATATCAATGCAAGATGTAGACGAATATATTTACACATTTTTTTGTTTTAGATGAGACATGGATATCCTGGAATTCTGAACTGGATCCAAATGCCATCCACCACTTGGATTTGAACCTCAACCAACGAAAGGTTTTGGGAAGTAAAATATTCAAATGTAAAACACATTTGCTTTTGTTGCATGTTTGGAAACAGTTTAGGGTGCATTCGATAAAAAGATGTAGTTTGGTGTTTTTAACTCTCATGAATTTTTGAAGGCATGAGTGGTGGCAGTTTTTATGGCGCCGACAACAGTCAATCTGATTAAAATGCAGATCCTCACTATACTATCGTGTATAGGATCTGACAGTGACCAGTGGAAGGTCATATCCAGATGACAATCAAATCGCTGTTTACCAGTTTCAGAAATTGAAAAGCTAATTTCGATTTGTTTCTACACTTATCGTTAAAGAGAGGCAAGTGGCGAGAAACCGGAACGACCGTATATAAAAATAGCGGCGCCCAGTTCAGCGGTCTCTACGCCAAAGCGTGTGTTCTTTTTAGACATTATCTGTTTGATTTGTAGTTTTTCGTATGTCCGAAAAGAAATAATAGCTGAAGGTAAAGAAATTATCACAAAATATACTAATGAAATTGTTGGATAACGCCCTGAATGATTTTTCGTTTAAAAGGTACATGTTGATTGGCTGGTCATTTCCTAGATATGGAAATAATAAAGATCATTTGCACATGACCTTCTACTGGTCGCTGTGAGATCCTACACACGATAGTAATGGTGAGGATCTGTATTTTAATCAGATTGCGACAACAGTTCGAGTCATCTGGTTCTACATCATTCTTTAATCAGAACCTTGTAAATGGTGGGGTATTTAAATCACCCTACATTTATTTCTCATGAAGTACTGAAGGGATCGTTTTTTGAAATTTGACACGAAGGTTCCCCTCTAAGTCACCCATAGCCTTCCACACAGAGACGAACGCTTAACTAAAGGCAAAAAGTAAGGTTGTATCAAGACATTAGGAAGGACAACAATCTTATTAAAATACAGATCCTCACTATTACTATCGTGTGTAGGATCTGACAGCGACCAGTAGAAGGTCATGTGCTGATGTCCCAACAACATCATGGAAAGCATTCTCTCTCTTCTCGCGGTCTATTATTAAATCGAATAAACTTATTTTTGTATTATCCTATAAAAACAACGAATACTACTTTTTTAAAAAGTGAAGCGTTGATGATGTTTATCGTTTTGAACTTCTTTATTTTCTAAACGCTCTTTTCATATAAATATATGTATGGTCTGTGTTGCAAGAATCCTAGTATGTATAGTTGATTGTGCCGATTTAATCACTTGCATACTTTGAGAAATTAAAGTCGGTAAATATTATAATGACTAATTTCTCCGATTTTGTCTTTGCAGGTATAAAAACGAGTTACAACAACTGTCATTTGAAGAGCAATACTTCAATCGTGTTAATTTTACAGTGATCAAGAGAATCGCATAATAAATCGGTACTATTAACATTGTATTTATGCATGCATAAAGTAATTTTTACAATCTGTTTAGTAAATGCTTCATTTTGTGTTTTTGATACTTAAAATACCTAGTCCGGCTTATTCCTGAAATACTGAATATAGCCGCCCAGGGCAAGGGCTTGCTGACCGAAAGTATAGTTGTTTGCTTTCAGGAGTCACGCAACAATGAACAGAAGAAATTTGTAAACTAGGGAAGAATTTCATGCTGAGCGGAGGAAAATTCGTTTTGAGGTGATTGTTTAACACCGAGGTATCCACCTAAAACACATCAAATATTGTTATTTAAGCGAAGACAGTGGTTATATGCATTGGAATTGACTGTAAGTACACATAGACTGTCAATTTAATAACTAGAAGCAGCGCTAGCTCGTGTTTACCCACCAATTCGGGTAAGTAAACAAGAAAAAAAAATCTGAGAATACCAAAGCGAGTCATAATATTGTCATCACAACAAGTAAACACACTAATAAGCAAACTCAAAAAGGCCAATCTTCATATCACACAACGACAGAATATTTATGGACGAGATCAAGATGACGACCATAAGACTTGCCCATAGTCTTCATCAACCTGCATCTCCTGAATCCCTGTGCCGTAAGTTTGTTCGTCAGTAGTTGACATCTATCACGAAAACCTCGATATTCAGAGCAAGCCATAGAATAACGAATCAGCTGCGACATGTAAACATCATAGGATGGAGAAGCAGGGATGTTACCATCAAGAAAGGGAAAGTTCAACAAGCATATTTGACCAGGTCCTATGGGCAGTATGTCGTACACGGCTGTATTATCAGGACGTTTGTTTGTCAGGCGGATATTATCATTTGTTCTACTGACATGTGTGCAAGATGACGTTAAACACACATGTGCTACACCTTCCAAAAGGAATTTGTCTCGAGGAAGTGAAGGTGATTTGCAAAGGATATAGGGGTGATCGAATTATCAGCATCACGTACCAGGGGCTACCCATTATCGAAAGGTACAGACCAGAGATAATGCTGCTACAAACGGCTTCGAAATATTTGTGCGATGTGCGAAAGACAGTGGACGACATTTTCAAAAATTATATTGAACTTATTGTTGATCTGCTGTACAAGTAAGTAGTGGTCCTTCAGGTCCAACATAGACACCCCGCGTCTAGACATATTCGGCACGCAGTTGACACTGAATGGTTTAACTTAAGGGTAGATGCGCTGAATAAGAAATTGGATTCTTTCATTAAAGAGATGGAGGGGGTAAGATTTTTTCGGTTGACTGGATTTTCGGCCCCTGTATTTGACTCTGTTGGATTACATCTTAATAAAGAAGCAACAATTTTGTAAGGTGCGATTGTTTCAGCACTAAGACAGCTGCAGTAATAAGGTGGGTTACAACACAGTGCAACAAATTACGGAGGTAAATCTAGTTGAATGTAGTATATCAATTGTTGAGATGTAGTCTCAATTCACAATGGTTTAATTATGTTATCATCACAAAATCATTTCCTGTGGTAACAACTTACATATTGTTGTATAATTTTTTTATAACCACATTTTATTTATATATTGGTTGATATGCGGTGGCATTTCATGAGGCGCATTCAATATTGAGTATTGGGTTATGGCAAATACTCCAAAAAACAACCATTACAATTAAAATGATCAGCCCGGGCAACGGAAAGGGGACTCAGTTTGACAAACCCAAATTGGGACGCATCCCCATTGATTACTGCTATGCCTGGCAAGTGTACAGTTTCAGCCTGCCCTTACCAACACAATCTCCGCGCCGTTCCGTAAACTTCTCTCACCACTAAACTTAATCAAGAGTGCAGGTGAAAGATACACAAGTCACCGACCAAACTGTTAAAGGGGAAACAAACCAAATTGCTATATTTAACATATCTCTGTCCTCATCAAGAGTTGGATCCCATTACTCTTATTCTAACATATTTTCTCTATTTTCCAGCATCACATTTGCTGTCATCATTTAAACCAAATCACGAGTGCGGGTGAAAGACACATAAGTCACCGACCTATTTTCGAAAGGTCAGTGGTTAGTTTCTGGTTTTCGTGCCAAATGTGTGGCGTTCCTATAGTTCATTTATCGTCGGACAACGAGAGAAAAAAGCTTGAAAAAGCTGTGGCTTTTTACAACGAGTCGGTGGATTAAGTACATTATAATTTAAAAATTCGTTGTATGGATTCCCAAGTGTGTTTCTTTTTGAGGCATGAGGGCATTTAAGATGCGTCACTGAGAATTTATGCAGATACGTAGTACATTTGTCTAGTGTGTGTGTGTGTGTGGGGGGGGGGGGTGTGTGTGTGTGTGTGTGTGCACGTACATCTATTCCCAATTGTGGATTTTTGAATTTGGTAACTTGCAGCTGCTCCATAAGGGAGACAACTACATGCCCGTAATTGGTTGTGGGAAACCCCAACTAGCCACTTTCGAATAACATCGAAACAATCAGGATATCGCATATATGTCTGTATTTCATTTTTCCGACCGGGATAAATGAAAAGGAGTATAGGAAGGTTATAGAAGATGCGGAAGTGTCCCATAATAGCACACATGGTATTTGAGTATGTAGTTCTCAGCAATAGATCAAAATGTAGTTCACATTGTGACATTGAGTCCTAAAGTTCTAAAACACAATGCTCTACCCGGTCATCTAAGCTACGCCCGGACGAGGCCAACCGTCTCCAGACGTTCACATCTTCTCTCTTCCAACCGCTGACGCTCGACTCCCTATACTTTTCTCTCCCAAATACTTTTATTAAGCTATACAGTATAACCTATCCGTGGGAAGGTACCGCCCATTGTACATAAGTAATAATCCATGTACAGTAATTTCTCTTACTGTTTAGTCGGACTTCTATCTTAAAATTACACAGTTATTTTGAGTATTGTTTAAAATACGTTTCAAACATGGATCAAGAGGAGGCAGTGACGGTTGAGATCCAAAATCCTTCGGATGTCACTGGTAGGGGATAAATCTTGATATTGAAAAAGGAACTTCTGTATTCAAAAATGAAATCTAAGTATTATGAACAAATTTATGTAACATGGTATAAAACAATGCCGCCTGTTGCAAATATATATATTTCATTTCTTAAAGCCTTCCTGTATGGAATTAAAAGGTTTATATCAAAAGGTGCGAGGTACTTGCATCATCAGCAGAGGAACTAGCTTTAAACCTACAAGAGTTCCTCGTCACACAGGAGAATTGCCAAGGCATGACCGTGTATGGCTTGAGCGCTCGCCCATGTGAGGAAGACTATGGGTCCTCAGGCCGAGACATACCAAAGTCTCTAACAATGGTAGTTACTACTCCCTGCCTGACGTTCAGGATTATGGGAGTGGAACGACTGGTTAACCCGTTGTCTGTATAATGTAACCAAAAGGGGTGTTCCGGCATGAGCCTTCGACAGCATTTTCAGTATAATGTGATAATAGGACGTAAAAACAATCAACCAACCATGCCCTATAAGCTTCAATTTGAAGGAAGGACATTATCCCCCAAGAAGATTCGAAGAACCAACCTTCATGGGCTTTTTCCAATTCTTTATTTAAATACCATATTTCCTCATGTACTCGACTCACAGCGCCCCAGCCATTGCGCCATGGCTCATCATTAAGGCAGATGGTAGGGTCATTGCTGCTCACTGTAACTGAATGGTTGGTGTAGGGGATACATGTACATGTACCCATGTTGCTGCTACATTGGCCGAGTGTCATTATTACAATGATGACTCGGTTCTCATTTTGAGGATTGATGCTTACTTGGATGTGACCAAGATTTACAAGGCGGGTGTCATCGATGAAGCAGAAGACGCTTACTCTTCCGGAACACCTGGTCTCATTCTCTTATTATGGTTTTGTTGACGCTGTAATGTATTTTGCTATACAGTTTTCATGTACCTAAGCGACACTGTATTTTTTGTATGTACCTAAGCGGCTCCCGCCAATAAACAGTTTTTTGTGTATCCACCATCTTGTTCGTGTCGTGCCCCAAACACTACATGGTGTCAGAGAGGTGATGGAGCAACTTAAGCCTCCAGGAACCCTAAATTTCGAGGGGAATCTTTCGGAAAATTGGAAGGAATGGATCGAAGGTTTCCGCATATACCTAACAGCTACAGGTATCGGTGAAAAAGGTGGAAAAGTGCAGGTCGCCACATTCCTACACGTGGCCGGCGTCGAGGCTCGTCGTGTTTACAATACACTCGGCATCACAGGTACGGACGCAGATAACATTGAAGTTGTAATTGAAAAGTTCAAAACTTACTGTGAACCACGTAAGAACTTGACTTATCTGAGACACACGTTTTTTACAAGGTCTCAAGGGGCAAATGAAACCATAGACTCGTTTGTAACAGATCTCAAAAACAAGGCCCAACAGTGCGAGTTTGGACAATTATACACTAGTCTAATTCGTGACCGCATTGTTTGTGGTATTCGGGATGAAGGTACGCGTGTAAGGTTGTTGAGAGAGACTGATTTACCCCTCACGAAAGCTATAGACATTTGTAGAGCTCAGGAAATCAGTTCTGCCCAAGTCAATGTTTTGAAACAACCAACACAGGATGAAAGTAAAGTACACGCCGTTAGTAAACAAACCGGTGCAAGACCTAAAACAAATCAGCGTTTTGGTGGTAACAGACAATCACAACAATTTAATAAACCCACACAACAACGAAACGTAACATCACATGCAAACAAATTGTGTAAAAACTGTGGTTGTTCACACGATAAAGGCTCGTGCCCAGCGTTTGGCAAGCAGTGTCATGCATGCGGTAAAATGAATCATTTCTCCGGAGTGTGCAGATCAACATCCAATGCAAAGCATAATAGTTCAAAGAAACTTCACACACTAGGTTTCCAGTCAGATGTCTATGAGCCCGAGTTATTCCTTGGTACCATTTCAAGTACCACTGGCAAGTCCAATGATTGGACAGAGACTTTACATGTTAACAACAAACCAATAACTTTCAAATTAGATACTGGCGCTGAGGCTAACGTCATTCCTAAGAGAACTGTGGATAAAATATGCAACGCTAGGTTAATTCCAACGAATGAGCGTTTAGTCGGATTTAGTGGTCAGCGTATACAACCGTTAGGCACAGTTCGACTTCCGGTTCGATTCCGTGAAAATCAACAGTCATTGTTATTTCATATTGTCGAAGTCGATTGCCCAGCTATACTAGGTAAAGATGCCTGTGTTACGCTAGGAACTGTAAAACGTATTCGCACAGTCGAGACTACTCCAGTTCTCACTAAGGAAAACATGATTCGTGAATTTGGGGATGTGTTTGAAGGTTTGGGTAAAGTCGCAGGACAATATCACATTAAAACTGACCCAAATGTCCCGCCTGTTGTGCACCCCCCTAGAAAAGTGCCCGCAGCACTCCGTGTAAAAGTACATGCTGAACTTCAACTCAACGCATGGAAGAGATGGGTGTTGTATCAAAACAAGATGAACCAACCGATTGGGTTCATAGTATGGTGGTTGTGTTAAAACCCGGAAAGACTCGTGTCTGCATTGACCCTCGCGACTTAAATACTGCGATAAAGAGAGAACACTATCCTATGGAAACAATAGAAGAGGTTGTTTCTAGGCTACCTAACGCCAAAGTTTTCTCTAAATTTGATGCCACGAATGGTTTCTGGCAAATTGAACTAGACGAGGCAAGCTCTAAACTGCTGACCTTCATAACGCCGTTTGGAAGATATCGATATCGCAGGTTGCCATTCGGAATAAATTCTGCGCCCGAGGTCTTTTCCTAAAAGATCAAGAATATTCGAGGATATTCCTGGAGTCGAATGCATTGTCGACGACATTTTGGTTTGGGGCGAGAATGATGAACAACATGACGAACGTGTACGTCTCATGTTACAACGCGCGAGAGAGCGAAATCTGAAGCTCAATGAACAAAAATGCGAACTCCGAAAATCTGAAGTTCAATATGTGGGCCACACTATCAGTAAGGATGGTTTGAAAGTTGATCCAGAAAAAGTACGCGCCGTATTAGAAATGCCAACTCCGACCGACATAAATGGTGTTAGACGGTTCCTTGGAGTTGTACAGTACATGGCCAAGTTTATCCCTAGTCAATCGGAAGTGTCCGCTCCACTTCGATGTTTACTACGAAATGATATTGACTTTGTTTGGGGACCTGAACAGGAGAAATCGTTCAAGGAATTGAAAATGTTGGTTACTAAAACGCCAGTGCTGAAGTTCTACGACGTAAACGAAAACGTCACGGTCAACGTCGATGCCAGCTCAAAGGGGCTAGGTGCTGTTCTACTACAGTCAGGACAACCAGTCGCGTATGGATCACGTGCACTCACAGAGACACAGGCGCGATACGCGCAAATCGAGCGTGAAATGCTAGCGGTCGTTTACGGATGTGAGAAATTTCACCAGTATATCTTTGGTAGGAAAGTCACCATAGAAACTGACCATAAACCATTGGTCGCGATTCACAACAAACCAATTCACATGGCCACACCTCGCTTACAACGAATGCTGATGCGCTTACAAAGGTATGACATTGACCTCGTGTACAAACCGGGGAAGGAAATGTTTGTTTCCGACGCCCTTAGTAGGGCATATCTACAGGAAACCACAGAAGATCTGATAGACAATGATCTTGAGGTTAGCTCACTTGAAATGTATCTTCCAGTCACACAGACCAAACTTCAACAGTTGAAATCAGAAACGGCTAAGGACAAAACCCTACAACAGCTGAGTCAAGCAATACTTTCAGGATGGCCTGATGAGCCACAGGGTGACATTAAGTCATACGCCACGTACAGTGATGAGTTGAGCGTTATAGATGGCTTAATATACCGCGGTCAACGGATAGTAATACCCAGAACTTTGCGAAGAGAAATTCTAAACACAATTCATGAATCACACCTTGGGATAGTGAAATACAAACTTTCTAGACACGGACAGTACTTAAAAAAAAGGGAGATGTAATGTATTTTGCTATACAGTTTTCATGTACCTAAGCGACACTGTATTTTGTATGTACCTAAGCGGCTCCCGCCAATAAACAGTTTTTTGTGTATCCACCATCTTGTTCGTGTCGTGCCCCAAACACTACAGACGCTTTGGTATTCTCGAATTATTTTTTTTAATGTAGAGGCATCTATAAAACTCCATAGCTCAAGGACTGTGACACGGGAGAAATCCTATTGGTTGCCAGCTTCAGTTAAGGGAGTGTCATACACCAATATCAGCAGCATCGACTTCACTTCTACGAAATCATCACCTCAATCTGATTAAAATACAGATCCTTGTTCTCACTCCGTTTTACAAGGATCTGACAACATCCCATAAGAGGTCATGTTCAGATGACCTCTGTCGCCTCTTTACTAAACACTGAAACAATTTTCCAATGACCCGTCATCTTGAGGCACGTCATTTCGTCATATTATTCCACATGAACTTTTTGGTGTCGAAATGACTAGACAGACAAATGCGAATATTCAAGCTTTGTCGCCTCAAAATGTCACTGTCAAGATTCTGACAGTAATTTGATTGGCTAATACAATAGTTCATCGGAACATGACCACCTATGGGACTTTCTGAGATCTTAACGCAGCAGAGAGAAGTTTACGGAACGGCGCGGAGCAATCTGATTAAAATCATATCTTGATCTCCGCGCCGTTATGTAAACTTCTCTCTGCTGCGTTAAGGTCTGAGATAATCCAATAGAGGGTCATGTCCCGATGACCTTTCGCATTAGCCAATCAAATTACTACTGGCAGAATCTTGACAGTGAAATTTTGAGGCGACAAAGCTTGCATAAACACATTTTTCCGTTTAGTCATTTCGTCACCAAAAAGTTCGTGCGGAATAATGTGACGAAATAGATTGCTGTAAGATGACAGGTCGTTGGAAAATTATTTTAGTGTTAAGTAAAGAGGCGACAGAGGTCATCTGGACCTCTGGACGTGACCTCTTATGGGATGTTGTCAGATCCTTGTAAAACGGAGTGAGAACAAGGATCTGTCCTTGTAAAACGGAGTGAGAACAAGGATCTGTATTTTAATCCGATTGGGCGCGGAGATCAAGATTTTAATAAGATTGGACGGGACCTAGACTGCAAGTTGAGCCCTTTCCTCAAAGAAGGCACTACGACAGACCCCTCCCTAAACCAACGACTTTAGAGAAGATTAACTTTTACAAAACCAAGCTGTAAAAAGTGCATCATTGTCATGGGGTATTTTGAGACAGATTAGGCAAACTCTAGGTTGTGGAAAAATTCGGCAGTGGCCGCATTACTGCATCGCGTTTGAAGTCAGCCTGCCACAGTCAACCATCCAAGCCTTCACGCAGTCTAATTAATGTTATCTGTCATCCCACAGATGCGAGGTTCAAGCTGGTTGGTTGTTTTAATTTTACGTCCAGCTTTAACAGCCAGGGTCATTTTAGGACGGCCTCCCGGTGTATGCGATGTTGGTTTGTTGAGGGCGGGTGCATTTGGGAGGCGGCGATATGATCGTGTAAGCCTTCATGCGATAATTCGGATATTTTGCTGATTTAAAGTGTTAGACAAAATGACTTTGATAAAATCGGTACAGCAAGTGCGAAGTTCGAAAAATTAGTATTTATCGAGATATTCACCGTTGTTTCAAAAGCACACCTGTACGGACAGAGCAAACACCTCGTTTCGAGTACGCAGAAATATGTGACGTCACACGGTGAACGATAGAGATCGGCAACCATATTGTTTTATGCAGAATTGACGCACAGCTAGCTAGGCTTCAAGCACTATTCCTCGAGGCTACCTGCTTGAATTTGAAAAATATGTGATTGTATAAGGAAGAGAAGAGTGGGTAAGCGGTGTGTGGCATATGGGTGTTCAAATAAATACGGCGATGGTGTAGCGCTTCATTTGTTCCCCATGGACAGACCTGGCCACAGGATCATGGAACAATCTTAAGTTTTGACTTGGCCAATCACGATTACCGATACAAAAATTAACATCATACACGATTGGCCAAGATTGTTTCATGACCTCGGGCCCAGATCTGTTTAAGCAGTGGACGACATTCGTGAAAAAGAAAACAGACAAATGGGAAGGTCCAACTAAGTATTCGGCGATATGCAAGAAGCATTTCGGAGACGGGTCGTATCCCATGAAATATGCTATACTCCAGTCCCTGGGACGAACTCCTCCAAAGAAAAAAAATTCTTAACTCGGATGCTGTACCAACGATACAGACCGAGAATGCCATGACTGTCATTCCTGAACAAGAAACCGAGGATCCCGTCGACATGGGCCTAACACCTCTGTATACTTCCACGCGCGCTAAACGTCCAAGATCAGCATTTATGAAACGGGGGAAAAAGAAGGGTTTGCACATTTAGGCCTTGTGTACGTGTAGCAGGGGAGGTTTTAATACAATAAAATGTAACGTTGTAACGTCTCTAATTAATATGGTAGACAACTTTATCTCATATATATCGTAGCATTACGTACGCTACCGGAAGTGGTCTGGGCAGCTTGGCGACCTATGTTAAAATGGTATCTTCGTGTCCAGTATCTAGTACAGAGGTATTTACATACCTGTAATTATTCTTTAGAGTGTTAAGTTGAACTGTGACGTCGCCAGGTCATGTCGGGGTGACTGAGTATGACCCTATCGTACGAGTTGTTGACAGTATAGTCGTCGCGAGTCACTACTGAAAACAGTGCTGCACGAGAAATTGTAAGTGCATATTCTGTATAGTAGGCTATTATGTAGGCTAGACGATGGTATAAATACGGGTGCGCGGTTTAGTCTAGCGGGCAGTCGAACGGATTTGTTTCCGGAGGTGTGCCACATTTTGCAGAGCCAGGTATATATGTATTAGCTCTGGCGGGTGTTATTTCAATGGGGAGGGGGTCGGTTGTAATCTAAGCGTATGTAGGACCCAGAGTAAGGGGCTGTTCAATTTATGGTGTGAAAGTGGGAGCGTAAGATTAACTATCTTGTACATGCTCATCATTATCCTGTTGTGAAAATAAATATTCGTTAATTGTTAATCTCGTGTCTATTATTACTTCATCATTAGCAGACAGCTTTCTGTTTAAAACCTACCGAACATGGGTTGAGAAACATACGGCGATGCGGGTTTCCGGGACACACTACCTACCGGTGTGAATTGCCCGGAACCCCGACTAGTCCTATTACATACGTCTATATCACTTCTGTTTCAGTAGCGTCCATCTAAATCAAATGATGTCATCCCAGCATTCAGTGATCAATACATTTTGGGAACCTACTGTCGAGTAATGGGTCCTCTAAACTCATTTTCAGTCAGTTTTAAAAAACTAATTTGAGAAATATGCAATCTGATTAAAAATCATATCTTGATCTCCGCGCCGTTCCGTAAACTTCTCTCTGCTGCGTTAAGATCTGAGATAATCCAATAGAGGGTCATGTCCCGATGACCTTTTTCATTAGCCAATCAAATTACTACTGGCAGAATCTTGACAGTGAAATTTTGAGGCGACAAAGCTTGCATGAACACATTTTTCCGTTTAGTCATTTCGTCACCAAAAAGTTCGTGTGGAATAATGTGACGAAATTGCTTGCTGCAAGATGACAGGTCGGTGGAAAATTATTTTAGTGTTAAGTAAAGAGGCGACAAAGGGCATCTGGACATGACCTCTTATGGGATGTTGTCAGATCTTTGTTAAAATGAGTGAGAACAAGGATCTGTATTTTAATCAGATTGAGAAATATGCGACATAATTTTATAAAAATGTTAACAGATATTGAATTGTTTTGAGTCATTTTAGCTTTTTAGAGGCCAGTGTCCACCCCCACCATGCATATGTATATCCTTATTTATTACCAAACAACATTATACATTTTTCAAATACATATTTATGAATTATAAAGCAAGTTATTCATTCAAAAAAAATGCAACTGGACCTACAACTGTACGCTTAATGAATTGCATTTAATTTCAATAGTATCAGTCATGATATATTAGTAGTAATGTACCACACTGAAGCATACTCCCGATGTCAAAGTATGACATGGGGTTCCTTAATAATATCTACCAGTATTATCAATTTATTCATTTCTGTATTATACTTAGAATAGTATAACTTAACAAGTTGAATATAACCGCTTAATAGCGAGCGCTTTTAGATATCGTATGGGCGGGTATATATATAGTTCTATATAAAAGCTATATATAGTAACACAAAACGAAACTACAATACATGGAGAGAGATTTTTTGCCTTCCCGATGTGGAACGGACGATACATTCCCAGCGTTCTGATTGGTTATAAATACATCGGACGCTAAAACAATCGCTGTATGAATATATATTATGTTTCATATCGTAATTCATTTATGTAACCGTTGCAAATTTATTCCTTATGGTTTGAAGTGATTCCTTCTTAAAACATAATTTTTGAAACAAGATATCGACGATTATGACGAATCAGGTTCAGCGTGAGAAATAGGTGCGGTTTGAAAATCGCGGGCTTAAAAATTTGCTACATTCTGATTGGTTGAAATAGACCGGAATCGAAAACTTCGCCAGGAAGCCTGCAGATGGTATGGAGCGATTTCAACCAGTTTTATCTTATCACTGCCCACATAGACGGATTGTATGTTTGACTCAAAAGGTGATTGCAATATGGATGGCATTCTTTCACATATTAAACCATCGCCGGCTTCCCAAACGTTTCATAGGCCTGGTGCAAGTCTACGATACCGCTTGTGAAGCCTTTTCTTCGGCCTTGCCTGTGTCTGCTGTCCGTTGAGCTGAACAGCTGACTTCGTCATCAAAATGACGGTATGAATGCTTATGAAACTCAAAGGACATTGTTTAAAGTAAGTAAAATGATTGACGCTTTGCTTTCTTCGTCAGATCGTGTCTGTTTTGCAGCATGTCTCATAGAATAGAATACTGAATCAATAGTCTCCCCCCCCCGCACCGAAGCGCGACGATTGATTATGATATCGATGCTTACAGTGATCGTAGGCATGTGTATTCTGATTACCTGACCTGATTTGGAACAGAAATATTCAATGTTTGATCTCATTATATTTATTCAATTTCCCGTTGTTTATCTATGGAGCTACAATATACAGAATTGTCTACACAGCTTATTTTCATGTGACGGAGGCACGCCATACAAAAATAGGATGTTGTAAATAACACCCAATGGAATACTGTTAAACAGTGTAAATATTATGAGATGGAAAAGGAAACAATTCTCCACAAATACACACATCTTCATAAAAAATGATCCATAAACAAAATCAAGAAAATCCATTGAATAAAAGTTGGAAAAACAAATTTATACATATTTAATAGCAAAATAAAAAAAAAATGAAAGACTTTTGGCTCGTCACTCAGGGATAATTCTGGCTCTTAAAACCATAATTTGAGGGATTTTATGAGATTAGTAAAATATCTATGAGATTTTCTAAATAAAGTAATAATATTTGGAAATATATGGGTAAAAATCCCCAATCTCCCCCCTAATTAGCATCATGATTAGGACAATAAGTTACACTTTTTATTTCGCCAGGGTTAGAAAGAAATATTGTTTCGACATTATTGAAAATGTTTTGGAACATGTATTTGTGGCCGCCGAACATATGTTGGAAAAATTGTCCGGATACGAAAATTCGAAAAGACTTTTTTTCTTGAAAAACCTCGAAAAGGTTACCAAATTGCACCCCCCTTTTCTAAAAGGGGGTTAGAAAATATTTTTTCGGTTTTCCAGGGGGTTAGCCTAACCCCCTAACAATATCTAAGAATTAGTTCTAACCCCCTGCTAATTTTCAGCGAGAAAAATTGAGGAACAAAAAAGTTAGGTCGGGGATATATAGGGTCAGTCGACCGCCCGAACCCTCAATCTGCAAAGTTGGTGTTTTGTTCATAAAAAATTCATTACTCAATATTTTTGCAAAATATTTGCTGTGCCGCGTTTTTGGAGGCAAGATCTAATAGATTTTCAACTCTAGATTCTTCCTCAGGGCTTTTTTCCTTGTAAAAATCGAGTTTGAAAGGTTGAAAATTTTGACACCAAAAGGTTACATAATTGCAAAAATATGACATGCGAGAAAGCTAATTACACTTAGTAAAGTTCAGATATTTTAAAATGCCATATAGCGTCGGAAAGAAAAAGGTTGGAACTAGTTTATAACAGTTTTTGGTTAAGAAATACTCATTCCTTCATCTTAGGGTTAGGGTCTGAAAAGGTGCAATTATGTAACCAATTGGCCCCCTCTTTATTTGCATTTCCATATTTTTCGAACCAGTGCAGTTTTTAATGTGCCTTTTGGTTAGATTGTCCGGAAATAAATGTTCTAACTACATTAGAAAGCAAAAGTTCTTAGGTGTCGAAATGACAAAGTTATAATGTAGTTTACGCGACCAAAAAACAAGCCAAAATAGCGATATTTCAGACCATTGAAATCATACTTTATCTGTAAGATATCGTTTTGTAATTTTGCAAGCTAAAAGAACTTCCAAATACCCAAATTATATCGATTATTTGTTTTAAAAACTCAAAAAACAAAAAAGTTACGGCACTTTCAAAGTGTCGATTTTGGCCAAAAAAACTTTTTTGTGTTAGGTGTTTTTTTATATCCAAATACATATTTTCGATAGAAAAACGACGGGAAACTCATTTTTCATAGTTTCGTAGAGATTCGAGCATGGGAAATGCTAACCCTGAACAAAAAAGTTACATATTTTCACCAACTTTGACCCTAACTTTGACACTAATTATAGACATTTTCCAGAATGTAATTTTGCAGAATGAAAGCATCACATCTCAAGATATTTGACACAAAAAATCAGAAGTCTGCATCTATTACAAGTATAAAAATATTTCGAATGAAAATTTTGAAAATTATCATTTTTGAATTGGTTACATAACTGCAATGGGTAAGGGTTAGGTTAAATATTGGTATTTTTGACGATACAAATGCACGAATAAATAAAGGAAATCAGAACAGAATAGACTGTGTTTTTTATTTTGTAGGTTTATTTTGAAAAAATCTAACCCTTATGATTTGAAAGGATATTGCAATTATGTAACCTTTTCAATTGGTTACATAATTGCATAGGCCGCGGTTAGGATTATTCCCCCTGAACTTCGCGAGATCTCGCGAGGCCAGGGTTAGAAATGCAATTATGTAACCTTTTTGAATTTGGTTACATAATTGCCACCCTTCAGGGTTAGCATTTTCAACAATAACATCTTTATAATTTCGGTTGAATATGTTACAGATAAGTATAATTAAATGTTTTCCGCTGTTTTTCTTGCTATATTTCACTTCAATACCTCTAACCGCGATCAGGTGCAATTATGTAACCAATTCAAAAAGGTTACATATTTGCACTGCATTGCGGTTAGGTCCTCATAATGGCTAATGTGCATTCTTTTAACGATAAAATGCCTTTGTAGCATTTAAATTGAAATATTCATATTAAAAACTGAACGTTTAACTCTTATTTCATCTAACCCTGAGGGGTTGCAATTATGTAACCTTTTTGAATTGGTTACATAATTGCAACCCTTCAGGGTTAACATTTTCAACATAAATATTTGTGTAATTTCATTTGAATATGTTACAAATAAGTATACTTAAATGTTTTACGTTGTTTTTCTTACAATAATTTACTTCCTTATCTCTAACCGCGATGCACTGAAAATATGTAACCAATTCGAAAAGGTTACATAATTGCACGGCATCGCGGTTAGGTGCTTTTAATGTCAATTATGCATCCTTTTTATTATAAAACATTTTAAAAGCATTAAATTGGAAATATTCTCTCTCAAAATAATACATTTTACAATTATATCACCTAACCCTGAGGGGTTGCAATTATGTAACCTTTTCAATTGGTTACATAATTGCAACCCTTCAGGGTTAGAATTTTCAACATAAATATTTGTGTAATTTCATTTGAATATGTTACAAAAAAGTATACTTAAATGTTTTACGTTGTTTTTCTTAGAATAATTTACTTCTCTATCTCTAACCGCGATGCACTGCAATTATGTAACCAATTCGAAAAGGTTACACAATTGCACCGCATCGCGGTTAGGTACTTTTAATGTCTATTATGCATCCTTTTTATTATAAAACATTTTAAAAGGATTTAATTGGAAATATTCTCTCTCAAAATAATACATTTCACAATTATATCACCTAACCCTGAGGGGTTGCAATTATGTAACCTTTTCAATTGGTTACATAATTGCAACCCTTCAGGGTTAGCATTTTCAAAAGAAATATATGTGTATTGTCGATTGAATTTGTTTAAAATAAGTATTATTAAATGCTTTCCGTTCTTTTTCTTGGAAGATTTTACTTGTATACCTCTAACCGCGATGCACTGCAATTATGTAACCAATTCGAAAAGGTTACATAATTGCACGGCATCGCGGTTAAGTACTTTTAATGTCAATTATGCATCCTTTTTATTATAAAACATTTTAAAAGGATTTAATTGGAAATATTCTCTCTCAAAATAATACATTTCACAATTATATCACCTAACCCTGAGTGGTTGCAATTATGTAACCTTTTCAATTGGTTACATAATTGCAACCCTTCAGGGTTAGAATTTTCAACATAAATATTTGTGTAATTTCATTTAAATATGTTACAAATAAGTATACTTAAATGTTTAACTTTGTTTTTTTTACAATAATTTACTTCTTTATCTCTAACCGCGATGCACTGCAATTATGTAACTAATTCAAAAAGGTTACACAATTGCACCGCATCGCGGTTAGGCCCTTTCAATGGTTAATTTGTAGCCTTTTTATCATATAGCGTTTTAAAAGCATTTAAATTGATATATTCTTGCTTGAATTAATACGTGTCACTATTATTAAACCTAACCCTGAGGAGTTGCAATTATGTAACCTTTTTAATTGGTTACATAATTGCAACCCTTCAGGGTTAGCATTTTCAAAAGAAATATATGTGTATTGTCGATTGAATTTGTTTAAAATAAGTATTATTAAATGCTTTCCGTTCTTTTTCTTGGAAGATTTTACTTGTATACCTCTAACCGCGATGCACTGCAATTATGTAACCAATTCGAAAAGGTTACATAATTGCACGGCATCGCGGTTAGGTACTTTTAATGTCTATTATGCATCCTTTTTATTATAAAACATTTTAAAAGGATTTAATTGGAAATATTCTCTCTCAAAATAATACATTTCACAATTATATCACCTAACCCTGAGGGGTTGCAATTATGTAACCTTTTCAATTGGTTACATAATTGCAACCCTTCAGGGTTAGAATTTTCAACATAAATATTTGTGTAATTTCATTTGAATATGTTACAAAAAAGTATACTTAAATGTTTTACGTTGTTTTTCTTAGAATAATTTACTTCTCTATCTCTAACCGCGATGCACTGCAATTATGTAACCAATTCGAAAAGGTTACACAATTGCACCGCATCGCGGTTAGGTACTTTTAATGTCTATTATGCATCCTTTTTATTATAAAACATTTTAAAAGGATTTAATTGGAAATATTCTCTCTCAAAATAATACATTTCACAATTATATCACCTAACCCTGAGGGGTTGCAATTATGTAACCTTTTCAATTGGTTACATAATTGCAACCCTTCAGGGTTAGCATTTTCAAAAGAAATATATGTGTATTGTCGATTGAATTTGTTTAAAATAAGTATTATTAAATGCTTTCCGTTCTTTTTCTTGGAAGATTTTACTTGTATACCTCTAACCGCGATGCACTGCAATTATGTAACCAATTCGAAAAGGTTACATAATTGCACGGCATCGCGGTTAGGTACTTTTAATGTCTATTATGCATCCTTTTTATTATAAAACATTTTAAAAGGATTTAATTGGAAATATTCTCTCTCAAAATAATACATTTCACAATTATATCACCTAACCCTGAGGGGTTGCAATTATGTAACCTTTTCAATTGGTTACATAATTGCAACCCTTCAGGGTTAGAATTTTCAACATAAATATTTGTGTAATTTCATTTGAATATGTTACAAAAAAGTATACTTAAATGTTTTACGTTGTTTTTCTTAGAATAATTTACTTCTCTATCTCTAACCGCGATGCACTGCAATTATGTAACCAATTCGAAAAGGTTACACAATTGCACCGCATCGCGGTTAGGTACTTTTAATGTCTATTATGCATCCTTTTTATTATAAAACATTTTAAAAGGATTTAATTGGAAATATTCTCTCTCAAAATAATACATTTCACAATTATATCACCTAACCCTGAGTGGTTGCAATTATGTAACCTTTTCAATTGGTTACATAATTGCAACCCTTCAGGGTTAGAATTTTCAACATAAATATTTGTGTAATTTCATTTAAATATGTTACAAATAAGTATACTTAAATGTTTAACTTTGTTTTTTTTACAATAATTTACTTCTTTATCTCTAACCGCGATGCACTGCAATTATGTAACTAATTCAAAAAGGTTACACAATTGCACCGCATCGCGGTTAGGCCCTTTCAATGGTTAATTTGTAGCCTTTTTATCATATAGCGTTTTAAAAGCATTTAAATTGATATATTCTTGCTTGAATTAATACGTGTCACTATTATTAAACCTAACCCTGAGGAGTTGCAATTATGTAACCTTTTTAATTGGTTACATAATTGCAACCCTTCAGGGTTAGCATTTTCAAAAGAAATATATGTGTATTGTCGATTGAATTTGTTTAAAATAAGTATTATTAAATGCTTTCCGTTCTTTTTCTTGGAAGATTTTACTTGTATACCTCTAACCGCGATGCACTGCAATTATGTAACCAATTCGAAAAGGTTACATAATTGCACGGCATCGCGGTTAAGTACTTTTAATGTCAATTATGCATCCTTTTTATTATAAAACATTTTAAAAGGATTTAATTGGAAATATTCTCTCTCAAAATAATACATTTCACAATTATATCACCTAACCCTGAGGGGTTGCAATTATGTAACCTTTTCAATTGGTTACATAATTGCAACCCTTCAGGGTTAGAATTTTCAACATAAATATTTGTGTAATTTCATTTGAATATGTTACAAATAAGTATACTTAAATGTTTTACGTTGTTTTTCTTACAATAATTTACTTCTCTATCTCTAACCGCGATGCACTGCAATTATGTAACCAATTCGAAAAGGTTACATAATTGCACGGCATCGCGGTTAGGTACTTTTAATGTCTATTATGCATCCTTTTTATTATAAAACATTTTAAAAGGATTTAATTGGAAATATTCTCTCTCAAAATAATACATTTCACAATTATATCACCTAACCCTGAGGGGTTGCAATTATGTAACCTTTTCAATTGGTTACATAATTGCAACCCTTCAGGGTTAGCATTTTCAAAAGAAATATATGTGTATTGTCGATTGAATTTGTTTAAAATAAGTATTATTAAATGCTTTCCGTTCTTTTTCTTGGAAGATTAAATAGTAAATAAAGCTGTATCTTATGTATTTACCCCTAACCGCGACCGAAATGCAATTATGTAACGAATTCAAACTTTCGTTACATAATTTCAAATCAATAGGTTTAGGGTAAAACAGGTGATATGTGATGCTTTTTTTGAAAAGTATACAAGAAAAGGATCGAAATATTTGTAATATGGTTAATAAATGTTCATTTCGGTATCATTTGACCTAACCACGAAGTGTTGCAATTATGTAACGAATTCACTTTTGTTGTCTTTTTTCCTAAGTGAAGTTTTTCAACATTTATAACTTTGTAATTGCGATTGTAAATGTTAACTTCTGTTACACTAACTGCAAGTGATTGCAGTAATGTAGCGAATTTGTTCCAGAAATATAACTGAGAATAGAATGTGAATTTTACATTTATTGAGCATTAGTCAGAGATACACACTTAGATATGTCTGCCATATCAGAATATGTATATCTGTCCGGGCTTGGGACGGGGACCCTGCTCAAGTAAGCCCATCTGTTTTTTGTTTTTTTTGTTTTTTTGTTTTTTTTGTTTTTTTTGTTTTTTTGTTTTTTTGTTTGTTTTTTTGTTTTTTTTTGTTTGTTTTTTGCTTGTTTTTTCATTATTAGCATACCTAATGCCGTTTTTCATTTAGCATACCCGATGCCTATTTTTAGTGAATCTCTTCTTCGCGTTCAAAATGCACTTTTAGTGTCATTTGTTTACTTTTAAACATGCCATTCTTGTCAAAAATACAGAAAAATAGTTATTACATAGAGTTGAGATCACGATGGTCACTGGAGGTCAAAACGTGATGTTTATCTGCTACTGATAGTTTTTTTGCCTGATTTCCTTGACCTCCTTCGGGCAGTCCTTACTCGGTCGGTTATCTGCTTCAAAGTGAAATGCTCAAGGATTTTTTTGCCCTCCTCAGTTCTACCGAGAAATTCCTTTATGAGAGTTTGCGTTATTCTGCAATTTCCTTTCACGACCAAGTCACAAGCAGAAAGGATGACGCCTGCTTCTTCCGTCGAGAAGCTCCGCCTGCCGTGTTCCTGCCACACTTCAGGTTCCTCTTCAGCAAACTCTTCAGGCTCGTCGGTCTGGTCTTTATCTGAGTCAGGGGCTGATGGCTCTTCGAGCATCACTTCTGATATCGCTGATGTTACCTGGAGGCTTTCCTTCTCTTTATTGTGGATCAGGTAATAATTGTCAGCTGTTGATGCTCGATGAGTCATATGACTCGCCGGCGCTTCCCTTATCTCAGGATGCCTCTCCCTTACGTTCGTTACAGTGGCCTTTCTTATTTTCGTGGCGCTAATGGCCGGTGTTCCAGGGCAGGCGGTCCTCCAGAAGGAGTTGATTGCATTATTTACATTACTTACATTCAGCGGCTGCCTCGTAAATGACAAAAACACTTTTGAACATGGATGCGACAACTCTGGCTGTTCAATCTCCATGTACATCTTGCGGACCTTAAGATAATCCCTCAACACTACCCAGAGCTCTCTGGTAGCAACCAGAGTTGCCGGTGTCCTGTAGCCTGTTTTGTGATCGGAGACCACCAAGACACGTTTCCCGTCCTCGCGCTCTTGAGCGTAGTTGACACACCGAAGTGTCAATCCAGCAATGGCCCCGGCCCTTTGGGCATTGAGCGCCAGCAAATGAAACATTATATAGTTTCTGCTCTTTGCCAGTCGATTTTTATTGACAGCTTCAACCTCCCTATTTGCCAGCATGTTTAAATACATTTTAGCATCCGCAGCCTCTTGGGATTGCAGTGCATGGGAGATATCCGCTGGGTTGATCGGCATTGCTGCGTCCTCGACTGCCCTTTCTATCACCCTTCTTCGTGCGACCTTTCCGAGGGTTTTCGACCATCTACCGATGGCATCCATAAGAGATCTACACTGCTCCTCCTGACAGTTATCTGGCCTGACCGCCAGAAGGAACGACGCAAATTCTTTGAGTGAACCCAAATGAGATTTTAGGGTCCCTGGAGCCATGGTGTCCCTGTTTGGTTGAACCCAGTATGTCGAAACGTTGGTTGGGTTTAGAAGGCTACTGAGTTCAGGGTTGGGACTCATATCAGTAGCCTTCCAAACCGCCAAGACCTGTTTAGTATGTTGCACCGACGCGGAAAGACTTTTCCCCTTCTCTATGCTGCTGAGCCATTCTTTAAAATTCACTAGCAAAGGAACATCCCTATAGCTAGATAATGTCGGTGTGGCCACTGCGGCTGGTACAATCTTGTCAATCTTCTCTGCCCATAGTTGTTCCACGTCGGGGCCAGGCTCTTCACAGGGAGGACTTTCATCAGACGGAGCCTCTACCTGGGGCCCCTCTTCATTACTACCGGCAGGTTGTCGGGCGATTTTAGAAAGTTTTGATCTAGTGATCTTACTTTTAATTTTATGCTGGCTGAGCAAATGCATGCTCAGACGGACAACTACAGAGTTGCAGCCAGCCACTGGGCATTCCCTATATGCCCCACCTTTCTCCAGGCCCTTTGAAACCGCCACACGACGGATAGAGTTGTCCCGGTCCAGCTCATGCACATTTTTCATGTGCCTGACCACGTGCACAACTTGCCGGGAACAAATTAAACAACTCCTTTTGGCCCTTCTTTTTTTCCTTGTGCTTGTCTGTCCCCTGATTGAAACCATCTTATAATGGCGTTTCTGGTCAGTTGGAAAGATTAAGCCCTCCTTGAGTGCCGGCAACTTTGAGGTTGGTGTGGCAGATTCTGGCGGCAGATCTGGAAGCGACGCAGGTCTTTCCTCATCGGATGAGATGAGCGACGCAGGTCTCTCCTCATCGGATGAGATTGGACTTGGAACGAAGTCAAGGTCACGGTCATCATCCGGTTCGGACTCTGAAAAGTCCATTAGGTCATCAGTCCGACTACTCTTTGCCTTTTTAACAAAGTCTTTAATCTTTGATAAAAGCCTTGGCGACAGGCCCCTCTTTTTTTGCTCCCCGCTCGACCCAGGCTGTTCATCATCAACCGCGTGAACATCGGCAGCTACGGTCATTGTTGATGTATTTGGACCGGGGGATGGCGGCGTGCTTGTAATCGGGCTAGGTGTCGATATCGTTTGTGTTACTGAACAGGAAGTTGGGATAGTGATTGTCACTGGACATACGGTTTGTTGTGTTGTTGTGACAAGAGAGGGAAATCTAAGACGGGGGCCCATATGCACACTGCAAAGACCGAGACCCCTTGGGGAGTTGGGAAACCTCATACGCGGTCGCGAGTGAATAGGGGTTCTTACAAAAGGAGATGAAGGAGGGATAATATCTTCGGAGTGAGGGGTCGGAGGCGGCGATTGTTCATGTACCGGGTCCTTTTCGGGGCTTTTGGGGACACTTTCTTCAGAAACGTCCCCCTCTGGGGACGGAGGACGTGTTGCCCTAGTTCGCCTTAGCTTTTTGGAAGCTCCCTTTGTTGTCCCTTTCCTTTTTTGTTTTGTTTTCCCCATTTTCTTTTCACGCTTTACTACTCAAAATTATACACTTAAAATACACTACCGGTCTATTGTAATGAAAAATCAAGAATGATCAATTTTCTTTTCACTGCTTTATGGTACTCTCAAAATAGACAGCCGATCTCTTCAAAGGAACTTTCAAGAATGATAAACGGAACGCTCGCGCGACTTTGTTCGATGTCGTCAAAAACCCTTACACTCTTGGAGTGTGCCAAGGTTCCGTTTTTGAAAACGGAAAATTTTGGGCTAACCACGGTTTGGATGCAATTATGTAACCAATTCAGTATGTGTCGACTGAGGGTTGAGAATCTCAAAAAATCTTTATGCGATGATATTCCGACAAAAATCTTTTTCTATTATCTCAAGACGTTCGAGATAATGCAAAATAGGTGGAAACTGTTTCCGAAAAGTTAAATATTGACCAAAATATAAGCATTTAAAATCATGTAACCAATTCGAAATTTCGCCTGGGGTTAGGTGTTAAGTTCGTTTATTTTCTAAATATAAGAGCGGAATACTTTCCATTTGATTTATTCTAGCTCTCCACAAAGTTACGTCTTAGGAAAATAAATAAAAACTCTAACCCTGGAGGGATGCAATTACGTAACTAATCCCTTGTGGGTATATGCCTTACAAAAAAAAGTTGGGAAAAAAACTTTTTTCTTTCTTTTCGGATAGTGTTTATATCTACAGAAAGTACGTGAAGCGCAGGTTATAGAAAAGCGTTTAAAGTCTAGAAATTGCTTTTTTTTCACCTAACCCTGGGGGTTCGCAATTATGTAACTTTTTTTCCAAAATCAGTCAAAGTTTGATTGAAATACGTTCATTTCCTATAAAATTAACTGGTAAACAGAGAAATAATGTATTTTGTGGTTCAAGTCACAAAGAACGAACTGCTTTTAATTCGATTCCAAAATTGATACCCTCCAATTTTGATATATAACAGTGTTTTTGAACATTTAGAATATCAGTCTAAATCAGTAATAAATAAAACTATAAACGTGTATTTCTAACTAAAATAAAACCATTTCTAATTCTGGAAGAATCAAGTCATATATGCTACGAAACATTGTGCCCCTATTCAATTACATTGCATCAAATAAATAATAAATAAACAAATTTGAATATGTTCCTACAATGTTTATCTATTTATGATAGACAACGAAAATCTATGGAATAATGTGATTCGTGTAATATTCATAATGTTGTATATTTTAGTATTGTAGAATAGATATTTTACAAGTACGAAAATTTCTGCCTTAAATGAACCGCCAGGGTTAGGTTAAATTAACTGAAAATAAATATAACATGAACACATGCAAGAACTTGCTCTTATATATTACCATTACTTAACAAGTACATTCTGAATGACTCACATTTTACTATGATTGTGTATATTAATGTCTTCTTTCAATGATAAATTTCAATAAAAACATTTAAAATGAATTATTATTGGTTTAAAATAAGCATTTTAATGTCTCTATGTCTAACCCTGAGAGTGTGCAATTATGTAACCTTTTTGAATTGGTTACATTATTGCACCCCCTCAGGGCTAGACTTAATATCACTGTAATTCTGGAAAATAAAGTTTGTTTCACATAAATATAACGTGATCTTTCAAATTTAAACATTATATCCTATTCTTATGATGAAGGTAACTCTAACCCTGAGGGTTGCAATTATGTAACCAATTCACTTATAGGGTGCACGACACCATTTTTTGGACAATTTAAAAAAATTCTACAACCTTTAATATTGCAACAATTAAATGTGTAATAGCTTATTTTGATTAATTTTATCATTCTCTATCACTTTATCAAGCGAAAAAAAATTATTTTTAATGTTTTATATTTTTTTGGTTGAATTTAAAAAAGGGCCCTAAAACCAGCATGGGGGGCATGTTTCAAGTCAAATTTCGTCAAAAGTCCTGTAATGTTTAGCTAAAAAAAATATGTCGTTTTAAAGCAAATTTAATGCCCTTTCCAACGATATATAGTTTGTCTTGATAAGTGCGAGGATACCGGAATAAATTGCCATTTAATTTGAGGGGGGTATAAATTGGTACCTTGACTTGGTACATATGGCTACACTACAATTAAGAAAGTGTAAATAAATCAAACTTTCCTTCATTTTCTGCTACATTTATGATGTCCCGATGGAATTAATACAAAAAACCGAACAGAATTGCATAAACCTGTTTGGAAAAAATTTAATAGTGTACCTATCCTTAGGACAAAACAATTCCACAATTCATAACTTGAGCTTCTGAAGGTCTATTTTCTTAATTCTTTTTTTAATATTTCCGGTCATCAAAGTTCTAAAGATTTATGCAATTTAAAGCCTAACCCTAGCCCTATAAATGACCTAAAAAACATTTAGATCTTGGGCGTGTAACCTTATGGTGCAATTATGTAACCAATTGGAAATGAGCTCGGGGTTAGGTGTTCAAAGACATTTTTCCAGCAAAAAACAATATAGGAATCTAGTACTAATGGGATTTTAGCTTTTTATCACAAATTAAACTGAAATCAAATTAAAATTGTACTTAACCGCGGCGTTGTAAAAAGTGTAACCAATTCGCCTTTGAACGTTAATAACTTTTTTTCTAAAAGTCCGAAAATTATAGGGTCAAGTGAAAAAAAGGCAGAATTTAATCCTTTATCGACATGACATAACGGTTCAAAAACGAAAAGTTCACTTTGGTTACTTGCGCAAAAGGTTACATAATTGCAGTTACATTATAGAAGTAAAAGGGTACATTATAGAAGTAAAAGGTTACATAATTGAAGCAAAAGGTTACATAATTGCATCTAAGGTTACACGTTGCATAAAAGGTTACATAGGCGTTTTGAAAAGGTTACATAATTGCGGCTTTCGGTTACATAATTGCAGGTTTTGGTTACAAAAATCCCAAAGATGATAACCAAAGTGATCCCTGGTCACTGTATATATCCATTAAAGCCCTGTATATATCCATTAAAGCCCTGTATTAAAAATGAAGGTATTTTAAAATCACACTATTTTTTGCAAATAGATTATTTATGGTATATGGATGAAATGATAAATGCACACTTGCCAATCTTTTTTTGTCATGGGAGAAAATATTTGTGCTCAACATACCAAAAAAATGATTTCAAATTAAGGGTTAGCAATTTAGATAGTCTAAGGAATCTTGGAAAAGGAGACAATTGCATGGAGAAATTGTATTTCTGAGTCTGACATTTATCAATTAAAATTTAAGGGGATACAGCGGTACATATCAACTTCGAATTCTGATACACCAGTTCCTATATATTTTTCCGAGGAAAGATGATGAGTATAATTTTAAGGTTACATTTCAATTAATTTAAAATGTATCAAGAATTCAGTTGTGCTATGAAATATTTCTATAGTGTAGTGGTCATCACACTTGCCACTTTGTGGTGGGAGACCCAGGTTCGAATCCTGGTGGAAATGATAGCACACCTTGAAATTATGAAACATAAAAAAAAAAATATAGAAGATATAAATAGCATGCAAGCATAAGATAACCACCAGTAACTATAATAGAACTCGTCAATTTATTTCCCATTCTTTGATACACTCTATATAATATTTTCATTGTTCTTGTTTATTTGTTCTGTATTTGGGTAGGATCTTAAACTAGCACATCAATTTTATTTCCATTTACATGTTATATAACTATCAAAGTCTTTGGTGTTCAGACATCCAGTGAACGGGCCTTCATGCGTCTATGTTAAAATATATATTTCAAGACATAAACAATTTTTTGGATCAACCTCTTTCTTTTTATAAGTCAAAAAGACATCAAATTGATTAAATTTTCAACAATCTTATTCTGGCACATGATATGTAAATGGTTTGAAGGTACATGTATTAAGTTGTGTTTCAAACTACATTCCGTAGAGAAAATATTACATAGCCTAGGTGATCAGTCACCAGACTAATTTTTTTTTCTCAATATATATTATACAATTTATATAAAAAAAACATTAATGTTCTTATGTGATCATTTTGCTATCACAAATGTGGTAAGAATCCCATAATCAGGAAGATTGTCACTTTAAGCTTTGCCAGATTTTAATTGATAATAGGTGATAAAATGTACTCTTAGTTCCTGAGGAAATTTCATGTTAGTCATGATTTGTATGTAATCTTGTTTTTGACCTTGATGCAGTTAAAATATGGGGAAAGAACATTTTGGGTATATTTAAACTGCACTTGAATGATTATCATTTCAATTCATTTGACTGCATTCTGATGGTATATGTATCACTATGAAAATTAACAACCTGGCCCATCTCAATGGCCTGAGGGAAGGGCTCCAAAGAGGGCAAATTGGATTTATTTTCAATAATCATTTTCTTCAGATCCAGACATGCTAGAATTAAATATTCTTCATTGATTTGAATATTTCACTATCCTTGTGTCATTCATTAACTCCTCAGAGTAAATTGTATAAATTATACACATACATATATATACGGGGGTATGTTATATTAACATTTGCTTTGCATCCTTCCATTGTAATGCATGTGAAGGCAAATGTTGTACAAATTGTAACAACACTGATATCATTAATCTCTTGTGACTTGATAAGTTGATTTGCTGCTCAAAACTGTTCTAAATAACTAAATAATAAATCACAGTATTTCTATGAAAATGTAAATATAAGTAATGGATCTACTTTATTTGAAAGTTTTTATTTTTTCTTATTACATATTTTGCAATCTAAATTTTGTTTTGAGATATCCTCCCAGTTTTCAACTGATCTCTGTAATATTCACCATGACATGAGGTTGTTTTTTCCTGAACATTGATGGATTCTCCTTTATTTGGAAGAGTTATTGCCCCTTGCATTTTTCACAATCTAAATTTTGTCCCAGTTCCAAACTGATCTCTTTCAAACTTTGTACAACCAATGACAAACAATTGTAAAGTTGTGATACCCTTCACATCAGTTTTCTCAATTTTTCCTCACTAAATCTTGTAGTTTGTTCTAAATATTGCATCAAACAAGAGGCCCAGAAGGCCTGTATCGCTCACCTGGCTTTCAGTAAATGCAAACCAAAAAGTTATGTGTACATGTGTAAGTTAAATAACATTAGATTTTCCAGTGTGGGATCTGCCGCAATATTACCTTTAATAAACTCTTAGCTTTCTGATTCAAAAGATCATTCAGAGGAAATTTATTTGAAATTGGTTCATATTAAATATTATGCCCAGCAATTGTAGTGTTTTGTGTTGGGAAGTCTGCAAGGGGTGTGGCAGTCGCTAGGATCAAATCTGAAATCATGTTTGTGATCATCTCTTTACGCCAAGCAATTGTTTATATAAGTTTTGGGATGGGGATCTCAACCGTTGAAGTGTTATATATCAGAGTCAAGACTGCAAGGGCATGGCAGACCCTTGGGTCAAATCTCATCATGATTGTGATCATCTCTTAATGCCAAGCAATTGTATACCATAGTTTTGGGGTAGGGATCTAAACGGTTTGAAAGTTATGACTGAAGAGTTAAGTCTGCAAGGTCGTGGCAGACCCTGGAGTCAAATATAAAATCATATTTGTGATCGTCTCTTTATGCTCAGCCATTGTATATATAGTTTTGGGGTGGGGATCTCAATCATTTAAAAGTTATTACTCAGATGGTAAGCCTGCAAGGACGTGGCAGACTCTGGAGTCAAATCTACAATTATATTTATGATCGTATCTCTATGCTCAGTAATTGCATATATAGTTATGGGGTGGGGATCTCAACCGTTTAAAAGTTTTGACTCAAGAGTTAAGTCTGC
Source organism: Mimachlamys varia (assembly GCA_947623455.1). Lineage (NCBI taxonomy): Eukaryota > Metazoa > Mollusca > Bivalvia > Pectinida > Pectinidae > Mimachlamys > Mimachlamys varia. Next base: position 34,753,784 of record OX392545.1, read on the forward strand.
AAGGGAGTGGCAGACTCGTGGGTCAAATCTACAATCATACATGTGATTGTTTCTTTATGCTTAACAATTGTATATATATAGTTATGGGGTGGGGATCTCAAGTTAACCGTTTGAAATGACGTGACACACACATGTGTTGCACCTTTTAAATTTAGTACTAGATACAGCATGCCGAAAAAATGAATTAAACTGCACTATACAGCTGTTTCGTCCTCCTAAGACTCTTCTGTGATGCTTGGGCCAAAAGGTGGGAATCCAAAATATTTAAACTAATGTAGAAGCAGAAGGGTCAGGTGCCTAAAACCCTTTTAATTTATGAATTTAGAATTAATTTATGACTCAAGAGTTAAGTCTGCAAGGGAGTAGCAGACCCTGGGGTCAAAACTACAATCATATTTATGATCGTTTCTTTATGCTCAGCAATTGTATATATATATCGTTTTGGGGTGGGGATCTCAACCGTTTTAAAGTTATTGGGACATTTGAGCTTAATCGATTGATGGTAAGAGAAAGTAAGTGGAGACCTAAACGAAATATCTGGTAGACTTTTTTTAAATAGGTTTCCAAAACCTTCATCAGCACACCGCGTGTCCATATGAAGTATTCTGTTCGTTTTGTTACCTAAAGCCCCTACCTGGGGGCGCCCGAGATGTACACAATGTATCATATAGGCCTAATGGTCATCGAACTACGTGCGCTCGCTTTTAGGCAGTGCCTATTTCATATTATTTGTTTACCCTGCTTGGCAATGTCGATAACAGTAGCTATGGGGTTTACCTGTATAAGGCCATAGGGAATTATTAGCCAATCAGAAATCAGATAGGCCGATCTCCGGGCAGACGAAAAACATTCACCGGGGCGGCTGGCAAATTGTACCGTGCGGGGAGAATTTAGACATTCTATCCAATTTAGGGCTAGTGTTGGCCATGGAAATGCGAGTACTGGTTGTATTTTATTGTAATAACCATGAATTATGAGGTATATTTGAATGTCAATGCTGTAAATAGTAGTAATTCTCTATTTTTCTTGTACGTGAAGCGAGGCTCAGGCTAGTTACTCGAACACGTTTTTAAAGTATTTAGCAGGCATACAAAGTTGTACAGCGTAAATTTAACGATAAATAGTTTATAAAATGTTGTAGGAAGAAATGTATGTCGTAATATTTAGCTGTCAGACTGTATTTTTGGTATATTTTGTATGTTCTATCTGAAGTGTAAACCTTAGGGTAACGTAGGTAACTTTCACTTCCGGTGTCAACCGGAAGCAATGTAAATGTAAACAAACACATGTAGCACGTTAGTAAACACATGGTTTTGGTCTGGCAGGCTCCATGGTGAAGGTGTGATGGGCTAAACACTACGATGGGGACCTAACCAGGACAGCTGGGCATGGCTGAGCCCAGACAGTCATTTGTTCAACGTAGGTAAGTAACATGGGCGAACGACCTGAACTTGATCCAGACAGCTGGGGTACGTCATATGCTGCCAACACTGACCATCCCTCTACGGCTCGAGCAGCACATCAACGTGGGGTTCACGCGCCGAGATTTCTTCAACTGTATACAGTGGTAAAAGACAGTGGCTTCCAATATGTGATGTTCTGAACACATACAGAACTTAGTGCTGGAACTGTGTATTTGAGCACAATGGTTGTGAAATTCCTTACTTCATGAGATACTTATAGTGAAGTGAATAGGGTAATACAATAGAGTTGAGTCACTAATTTTAGGTGCTTTTGCTATACGTACTACTTAGTATTTTATTGAATCGATTGATTTTAAATCTTCATATTGAAATGGTAATTGGTTGAATTGAATAACGTGGTAATCAAGGCAACCAGTATTATGATTTTTAAGCTGGTTGTGATAGATATATCTTCAAAAGAATTTGGAATTTGTAACAAACACTTTACTTTTGTTGTATTTTTGTATATAAATTTGTTATTGAAATTTATATTCGGGTTTATGTATTCCTTTCACTTTAGCACCATTCCTTCGGTTTACAGAAAGCTTTCACCATACAGAAAGGACGTGTCAACAAAGCCCCGTTGGGAGAACTGCCAATCATCAGCCAAGCGTTTGAGCGTGTCGCGATAGATTTAGTTGGACCGTTAATTCCTGCTTCTGATAGAGGCATAGGTACATATTGACACTAGTAGACTTTGCTACCAGATATCTGGAGGCAGTGCCTTTAAAGAATATTGATACAGCAAATGTGGCTGACGCGTTACTTGACATGTTTAGCAGAGTTGGAGTACCCAACGAAAATCTGAGTGATCGCGGAGGACAATTTACCTCAGAGATGATGGCAGAGGTCAGCAGATTGCATTTCAATAAAACAGCTAGTTACCACTCCCTATCACCCAGCTTGCAACGGCTTAGTGGAACGATACAATGGAACATTGAAATCTATGTTGAAGCGTATGTGTACAGAGCGTCCAAAAGACTGGGACCGTTATATTAGTCCGTTACTTTTCGCATACCGCGAAGAACCTCAAGAGTCACAGGGTTTCGCGCCATTCGAACTCTTTATTTGGCCGTACTGTGCGAGGACGGATGAGAATCTTAAAGGAACTCTGGACCAAAGACGTGGACAACGCTGAAACTAAAAGTACATATCAGTATGTTCTTGACTTGAAGGAAAGATTGGAGGCCCCAGCAGAACACCCCACTCGGTCACATTAAACTGACAACGGGTGAACCAGTCGTTCCACTCCCATTATGCTGAGAGACAAAGTGAGTGTTAAGCAGCGAGTAATAACTACGATTGTTAATGGACTCGGGTTATGGCTCGGCCTGGGTACAGAATCCATAGCCTTTCTCACGGGGGCGAACGCTCAACTAAAGGCCAAAAGTGAGGTTGTGGCAAGGGAGGCATTAGGAAAGTGAAAGTTTTTTAGAAAGAATGGAAAAGATAATATCCCAAGTTTAGTCGTCGTCTACGATCATGCAATGAGGGCAGCAGGTACAATTCTTATGCCTGCAGGGCCATCTTCAAGACAGCTGCAACATATTGGGGAAGTAAACACGAAAAGGAGGCGAAGGAAACATACATCCACGTGATGACTTTAGTGCACGAGAATTTAAACTTAAAAGCAATCTTATAATCACATCTTGATCTCCGTGCCGTTCCGGTAACTTCCTCATTTTATTTTTAAGTATAAATAAAGTCAATTATCGATATTATTTATCATCAAAGCCAAATAAATATTTCATGTCAACAAAAGTATACCTTCCCTTAACTTCATTTCAAAGAAACGCAGTAAAAGACAACATCTCTCTTGATTAACCATATACAATAATTAATTATTTGGTAAAATAAACATGTTTGCCTGCTGACCTACCCCCAATTTGTTCCTACATGTGTCAGGAACATAGTGTTGGTCTAGAACCTAATAAATGTTATGCAGCACTAGTACTATGCGAAACAATCACAGTCATGCAACAGTTTTAAGTAAAAAGTAAAACAACACAAGACAGCAGTGTTGTATACACCCACATGACTGGTCAGGTTGTATGGTGGAGAATTCCAACTCCGTTTTCTGACCGATCGAGTGGTGTACATGTATTTTTATGCGTCGATTGAACTTTGTTTTTGATGATCACGCATGTTTGTGATGCTAATAACAATTTGCCTGGCGATTGCATGTTTTTAACTTTTTATGATTGGCAATCATGACGAATGAGGATTTCCTTAGTGAACATTTTCTGACAGAGAATGAACTTAAATCCGAAGATGATCTGTGTTTACATATTGATGACAATCTCGCTAAATATGGTAATGATTTCGCCAACAATGCTCGTGATAGCGTGGTGCAGTCGCGATCGGCTGTCCCATCAGTGGACATTTCGAAGTTCAGAAAGTTTGGAGGTCAATGCCATGAAAATGGAGAGAGATTTTTGACGGAATTTAATGCATACACAAAATTATATGCCATCCACAATGATGAACAGAAGTGTTCCTTGTTCTACCTTTTATTGAAGGGCCCTGCTCAGACCTGGTATATATCGAACAATTTACACACAAAAACCTGGTCTACCGTGGTTGCCGCATTTCGTCGACATTACATAACAGTGACCTCTGCTAGCCCAACCCTCCTTATGGAAACAAACGCTTTCAATACTCTGACTCTGGGGCAATATGAGTCATTGGAGGATTTTCATTCTCGACTTCTTGAAAAGGCTCGGCGTATAGGCAAGACTGATATAGACATTTTATCCAAATTTATATCATCCCTCCCAGAGAAGTTGGCCATGTATGTAACACTGGGCGGACCTACACATAGTGCTGATGCACTCACAAAGGCTAAGATGGGTGAAGTTTTTGGCCACAGGGATCGGACAACGCCATGTAATATTGCCACAATCCGTACTGAAACAACACCACTGGAAGCCAAGGTTGACAAACTTACTGAACTTGTTCATCATATGTGCACCACCAACAAACCTGTCGAAAATACTCAGCTGCCAAGCGTAGGTGCCTCACAACAAGTGTGTCAGTGGTGCAATCAGCAAGGTCATACAGCCACCCAGTGTCAACATCTACGAGCACCTGCCTTTGACATATCAAGACCCCCTCCACCGATGGTACAGACCGCTCCATGGGCCCCTCCGCCTTCGGTACCTTCAGTGATGTGCATGAATCCATCATCATCAACGCCTGAGAACCTGGGAAACTACCTGACCCCAAGGGACTACGGTCGCGCCCCCTTGGGAGGTCACCACCATTAAACCGTTCGCGACGTCATCGCAGTGTAGAACCTGTCCGACAGGTTAATGTAGACAGTATTCATGATGTTAGCAGTGAAACAGAGACAAATAGTGTTCCTGACAGTGAAGAGACAATATCAGACAATACTAGTAGTACATCAGCTACCGGTCCATTTATGTACTTACCTGTACAAATTGAGTCACAAACTGTTGCAGCACTTTTAGATACTGGCAGTAGCATTAATGTAATGTCTCGGTCATTCTATGATCAATTGCCTGTAAGAGTTAAGTCAAGTATTGATACTAAAACTGCTATATCTATTGGTTTAGCTGATTCACGTAAAATACCAGTGCATGGTACTGCCAATATCAAAGCAAAAACTTCATATGGTTCATGTATACTCAGTGTATATGTTTTACACCATACCTCCCACCCTCTCATTTTGGGTTCTCAGTCTATGACAAGTAATTCCATAGTCTTGGATTTTGGTTCCCTAAAGGTTGGTTTCAAGAAGCTAAAAGTCAGATGTAAGTCTCGTCTCACAATTAATCCAAACTCTGAGTGTATGGTATGGTGTAAACTACCGAAAGATTGTACTATAGGTTTGCAAGGGGTCTGTTCTGGGAGTAGGAAAGCTATGAAAGCTGGTTTACTTGTAGCAAGATCTGTCAGCACAATTTCTCCTAATAGAACAATGCCAATTAAACTTCTCAACCCAGGGAATTTGACCATTACTATACCTCGCTACACAGTGCTGGCTGATTTTGAAACTATGGACAGCTCATACCATGTCCTTGTACAAAATTCTGATGTATTATGCAATAATGCTGTCAGGGTTAACGGTTGCAAAGATTTTGCCAAACCAGATGTTACATGTTCTGAGAAATCTATGTATGAAGCTTTTGGTACTACTGACAAAGTTAGTCATAAAAATGCTGTTGATGTTCCATTCAATGTTGTTCATGAAAATGATGTTCAATTCAATGACAATGCTAATGTTCATATTCAACCTGATGTTTTTTATTCAACTGTTGTTCATGAAAATGATGTTCAATTCAATGACAATATTCATATTCAGCCTAGTGTTTTTCATTCAACTGTTCATGAAAATGATGTTCAGTTCAATGATAATGCCAATGTTCATATTCAACCTAGTGTTTTTCATTCAACTGTTGTTCATGAAAATGGTGTTCAATGCAATGACAATGCAAATGTTCATATTCATTCAGATGTTGTTCATTCAACTGTTCATGAAAATGATGTTCTGTTCAATGACAATGCCAATGTTCATATTCAACCTAGTGTTTTTCATTCAACTGTTGTTCATGAAAATGGTGTTCCATGCAATGACAATGCAAATGTTCCTATTCATTCAGATGTTTTTCATTCCACTGTTCATGCAAATGATGTTCAAACTAATCAGATTTCTGTAGATGCTATTCACCATGACAATTCTGAACCTACACATGTTGCTTACTCTAAAGATGCTCATGTCACAGATGTCCACACAGGTGATGTCAGTAGTGTTAATACTGTTCAGAAAGATGTTGTTTATATGAAGGGTACTGGTGATGATGATGACTTTGATCAATTTATTTCTTATTTCCATGTAAATGAGGATTTGACAGATGTTCAGAAAGGTACTTTACACCAGTGTTTGTACCAGCATAGAGACATTTTTGTAACCAATGAGAACCCCCTACTTGGCTTTACTAATGTTGTTGAACATAGAATCAATTTAAAACCTGATGCTGTTTCTAAACATCACAAGCCATATAGACTAGCACCGGATAAAAGAGAAGTGTTGAGATCTCAACTGACTAACTTATTGAATCAGGGCGTCATTGCTCCAGTTGATGAAAAGGAGGACATTCCTATATCCAGCCCAATAGTTCTGGTGTCAAAGCGCAAGTCTACCGATAGTAAATCATCGCCAGCCTACCGTTTCTGTTGTGACTTCCGTAACCTAAACTCGCAAACTGAGCCATTCCGATACACTATTCCGAACCTGCAGGAGTTGACAGAATCCTTTGATACGTGTAGCCCACACTATATTTCGACACTAGATATGAGTTCTGGATTCTTTCAAATGAGTATTGAGGCGGAATCATCAAAGTACACTGCGTTTAACACCTGCTTTGGCTCATATAAATTCCTCCGCCTTCCGATGGGCCTTAGTACAGCCCCTAATAGCTTTCAGCTACTGATGGACAAAATACTACACGGACTAACTTTCCGATCAGTGTTATGTTATCTTGATGACGTTTTGATTTGTTCTAACACATTTGAACAACATGTGAAAGACCTAGAGGAAGTGTTTCAGCGTCTGAGGGTGGCAGGACTGAAATTAGGTCCAAAGAAGTGTGCATTTGCAAAAGAGAAATGCATTTTTCTCGGACATGAAATATCGCGGGATGGCATTCGTCCACCTCAGGATCGCATTGATGCGGTTCAAAAACTGCCAGTACCTAGAAACCAAAAAGAACTGCGTCGGACATTGGGATTATTTAATTGGTTCCGTAAATTCATTCCGCGGTATAGTGAGATCGCCTTTCCTATGAACCAATTATTGAAGAAAGGAGTAAAATTTGTGTGGAGTTCTATGCATGATAATGCATTCGCTCAGCTGAAACAATTGTTGTCTACATCTGATGCTTTGGCATTTCCGCGATATGACCTAGATTTTCGCTTGGCTGTTGATACCTCAAGTCATGGAGTTGGATATATGCTCTACCAGATCCACCCAGATGGGATCAACCGTGTTGTTAGATTTGGTTCCAAAGGACTAAATACTTACCAGCAGACATATGGACCTACAAAGTTGGAGCTCCTCGGCATGGTACACAGTGTACTGGACTGTGCACATTATCTTCGTGGACGCAGATTTGTGGTAGAATGTGATCATCAGGCCCTGCAGCCATTGTTTCAAAAACAACTTAGAGGTGCCATTTACGAGCGTTGGCTCGCTATTTTACAGCAATTTGACATCAAACTTGAATACAAACCGGCTAGTCAGATGACGGTACCTGATACTCTATCACGCTGCCACCCCAACCCAGACATGGACATTATGGAAGCTAGTCCTGTTGAGGAGGACCTTAATTTCCCCTTTGTACCTGATACTCATGCTGTGGGTGTCACGCTTCCTGATGGGCGGAAGTTAAGTTCTGTATCACATTCTGACAGTAGTGACAATGAAGCTGTGGTCAATAACATTTGTGTTGTACCGTCGTCAGTTTTACAGTCTGATATAGTCTGCAAGGGAGCGTACGATGCCGATACCGAGGATTCCGATATGGAACGTTCTGCTGTCAATGCTACCATTTCACGAAAGCGCTCTCGTGTTCGCAGAAAGGCTACAGATATTGTGTTTGAACCTGCTCGTAAACATGTGTTTACCAAAGACAATGTGAAACCTAGGGCTACGAGAGTCTTTGCTGATACAAATGACCATGATACAGGTGATATTCAGTTACTACCGTCTGTTCCAGAGACAACTGAAACGTGTGAAAAGGATATCTTTGCGGCTACTACAGAAGAGGACCAGCATAATGACGCCTACATTGAGGATACTACTGTTGATGATGTTAGTCCGATGGATGACCCGTTTACACTGTCTACAGATTTTGATGCGAGTCAGGATAACCAGTCATTACTAGATTCCCCTATCCCATCGGATGGAACCTTGTCCCAGATTTTACAACCCATTCAGTACAGTTCTGTATCTACTGACTCTCATGTTCATACCGATTCGGATACTCTGGAGCTTGAAGGGGACATCGCTAGTCAACATGTCATTTTTCAAGGCACTGAACATAGATTTACTAAGGAAAACATTAGGGATCTTCAACAGAAGGATGACAAGTTCAAAGTGATCATATCCTATTTGAAAGATGATATTCTTCCGGATACTCAAAAAGCCACAAGACGGGTCTTACTTGAGAGCTCGGACTATGCTCTACTTGATGATATGTTATTCCACTCGCATGTTGCCAAATCTAAGCGTTTACAGACTCTGAAGCATTATCAGTTGGCATTGCCTGCAGACATGGTACCAACAATCCTGACAATTTATCATGATTCCCCTGTCGGTGGACACTCTGTTATACACGAAACGCTTGACCGCATTCGCGAGCATTATTTCTTTCCGCGCTTATCTGCAATTGTTTCTGATTATGTGCGTTCATGCCCTGAATGCCAACAGCGAAAGGTACCCTCAGTGCCTCAGCGACATGACATCACTGCTCTCCCCATTCCTGGCAAACCATTTGAAGTATGGGAGATTGACCTTTATGGACCATTACCAATTACTCCCTCAGCAAAATCATATGTGTTTACTGCTGTAGACATGTTTTCGAAGTACATATATGCTATTACTATTGCCAGTAGTGACGCGCTTTCGGTTGGTGAAGCATTATTTCAACTTGTGTGTACCTTCGGTGTGTGTGACACATTGGTTTCAGATCAGGGGTCGGAGTTCATTGCGAAAGTTACCCAGGCAACATGTCGTTTGTTGCGAATGAAGCAGAACTTTACTCCCAGCCATTCTCACCATTGCCTCGGAGCATGTGAGAGAACTCATAGAGTGCTTGCCACTAAACTGACGCCGTACATGAATGACCGCAAGGACAACTGGGAGGCAGTCCTTCCTGCGGTACTATTTTCCATGAACGCATCAATTAACCATACCACGGGCTACTCACCATTTGAGGTTATTTTTGGGACCAGACCTGCCTTCCCATTGCTGCCAGTTCTTCCAAACCTGAAAAGTGTACCCAAAGATGTTCACACATACATTGCTCACGTTCATCGGCGACTTGAATGCATTCGCACCGACATGAAGGAACATGTTACAAAGGCTCAGTGTAAAATGGTCGCTGCTGCAAATGAGAGACCTAGTGGTTCATTATTCCAGAAAGGGGATTACGTATACTTGCGCCATGAACCTGTTGGCCAAGGTCACAAGCTTCAGAACCTTTATAAAGGTCCTTACATAGTACAGATAGTCCACTCGGATCATTTAGTGGATTTGTCGGACCCATCTTCAGGGAAAATTTCTGACCGCCCTGTGCATATCAACCGTTTGAAGATTGCTCATGTACGTGCACCCAACCCCACTGACTTCTTTCGAAGCGTTACTACTTGTAGAGTTGATACTGGCATACAGACTGAAAATATTGGTGAATTTGCTGAGCATCTGCCCGCGTCCACTTCAAGTCGCGAATCCGCGTCTGCTTCAAGCAGCATGTCAGAAAGTGAATCCCTCTCTGCGGATCATATTGTACAGGATGATTTATCTGAACAGTTGTTGCTTCCTACAGAAACTTCTTCGGATACCATTTCTATAGACAATAAAGCTCGGCCAACCCGTCGCATTCGGAAACCGGCTCGATATCGATCTGCAGACAATATTGACCCAGAATTGTTATCTTGCTCTGAAAGCTCATCAGATACTAAACAGTACAAAATCCGAAGAGTGCTTGCTCAAAGAGGAAGTGGTTCGAACATTGAATATCTTGTCCATTTTGTGGGCGAGCCCTCGGGCAACGCAATGTGGGTTCCATTTGACTCCCTTAATGGTCCTGCACAACGTGTCGTCCTTGCCAAGAAACCAAAACAAAGTTTTGCATAGACAATGATATAGGAGCTTAGATTTAGCATTTCTAGATTTTCTTTGTGTAATTAATATGTCAATAGACATTGTGTATCTGTTTACCAGTTTCTTATTGCAATTGCTGATGTTACCTGCCTTGTATTTTCATGGAAATATTGCCATCATTATTCTTGACTCTGCCTTATGATATATGCAATATGAATCCGTACATTGTTTTCTTGCTGTATCAATCAATTTTATAATTTCCATTGATAAGATTTTTGTAAGTTTTTTTTTTCTGAGCATTTACTGAGTGGGGACAGATTTGATCATTCTATATCTGATGTTTATAGATTTGCATATATTTGGAATGATATTATGCATATTGAGTTTGATTTTGAAACTATGTGACTCCTGTAACAATTAGTATAATTCCATTCCCCTTAACTAGCATGATATTCTTTTTTTTTCTTAAAAAGTTGATATGATTATGTTAATGTAACATTTCACTATGTCACACTACTAGTCTTAAATACATTTATTACACTTTGTTTGTAATACTATGCTGTATGTTCCACTTTATGCAATTTGAATTAATTATTATATCGATTCTAGTCACATAAACTTATGAAGTTATTGTTTATATTTTCAATGGGATCATATGTTCAATACAATTAGTATTTTTCATATCCATTACCTTTGTATTGAATTTCATTTATTCAATTAATTACCCATGTAAAGAGTTTCCAATTCACATGAATTTTCATAGTATTCACTCGCTATCAAAAAAAAAAAGGATGACGTCTGTCGTGATTTTGTAGAAATGATCTTGTATGGAATGATTTAGATTGCCAGCAATAGAATGTAATGGTTTAATTTGATTAATCAATATATCAAAATTCTGATCAAATTGATGGATTATGTGTTACGAGCAAATGTGTGATTGTAACATACCTGGCGCGCGGGTGGTTGAAAGGGATGTATGTGGTAACATATACATGTTCTTTTTGTCAGTATTTTGTAACTTTACCTTACATATATATCTATTATAACCTGGTTTGTCCGATGTGGAAAATATCATCTGTCATTTACCTTGCAATGATCTTGTTTATACAACCAACTACTAATGTGTCATGCACATGTGAATTAATTGGTCTCTAAGAATATCAAGATTTATTGTAACTTCTGTTCTTAATGAGGCTTATATCTTTTATAAGAAAATTATTTCATTCTGATGTATTGTAATACTCTGATAATTAATCATACACTCACTGACCAGTATTTAAATATATATATCTATATATATTTTTCCCCAGGGGGCGGGGATGTTGTATACACCCACATGACTGGTCAGGTTGTGTCCGATTAATTTCCGGATATTTTTAATTTTAGTACAATTCCGGATATTTGACCCAGCGTCCGGGTCCTTTTGTTTGTATGTTTAGAGTTGAGTTGTTGTGTTCCGGTTGAATAAATAGCGGGGAACTAAAAAAACGTGGTTGTCATGTCTGACTATGAAGATAAGTGTTTTACCTCTCACAGCCAAGGAATCGAGCCCCAACACACACCCCACAACAGCAGGCATAAGTTAAAGATTGTAAGCGACTAGAACACTAAAAGTACAATAAACGCACTAATCACTTCTTCCATCCCACATATCGAGCAGTCTCTCAAACGACCTGTAGGACTCTGCCCATCATGGTTTTCAGTGAAAACAAAAGTTTCTTCAGTAGAGCCAGATTTGAAAAATCTAAGCGAGGATATATCTGATGATATTACAGAGTCTGATGACGTGAATACTGACATGAGGGCACTGTAAGCATCTCCATGTAAACCACCATCTCTCTGTAAATCGACGGATCCTTGCAGAGATGTAGGTGTATGTGCTCCACCATCGACGGGCCTTTATAGAGAGGTGTATGTGCTCCACCATCTGTGGGTAAATCGACGGACCTTTACAGAAAGGTGTATGTGCTCCACCATCTCTGGGTAAATCGACGGGCCTTTACAGCGTGATGTATGTGGTCCATCTCTGGGAAAATCCACGGGCCTTTACAGAGTGGTGGATGTGCTCTTATATATTTATATACAATGTACTGTATTACGTAGATTGCTAAGATGTTGCAGTATGAATTCTCCCTAACGCTAGGAAATGTCGACAACAGGGTGATGATCGGTGTTTGCAGCTGGATCATGCTTTGGACGAGTTTTACAAAAATAAACAAGTCATTTCGACCCAAGTATGAACTTGTTAATTTGTCTGTTTTAAATTATTTTTGTATCACTAGTTAATCCTTGTTATAAAGAAAATATAATTTAAAGTTGCCTTCAAGGATCGCCACATGAAATAGTTTTTACTGCTAATCAAATTGGTATTATAACATTCCGATTTGTCGAGTGACGGCGTAAGACATTACACCACACTCGCTACCTCGCGGTGTATGTGGTCCCTTCATGTAACTTTTAATCACGTAGGTTGTTGATAAAACACAGTCGGTTGGGGTGTATGCAGGCAGACGAAATCACAAACACGAAAAACTGAACAATTCCGTTATGTAGCCATGCCGTCTATTCTCGCAAATAGATTATAAAAATAGCCGTGCTGTGTGTCGGGGGAAATTGGCTTTGTGAGAGGATAAATAAGTAAAATAACTCAATCTTCTTCAAACACGTGTTCTTCTGTATTTCTCCAAAATCAACTAACTCACCTCTTTTACAAAAGAGTTACATCAAAATTAGCATATCAATATCAAACAGAGTTATCGTTCTTCCCACAGTTCCCAGACCAGTAATACCATAAACATAACATCCCCGCCACCGCAAAAAATTGCACAGGGTGCAAACTGGTCTGGTAACTATGGAGAGACTATAACCAATAAACATATTAACAACCAGGAAAGGCACTTTCAAAATGACTAGATTAAACCTGATTACTATATCGATTTATCTGAGAGTGGTGATTGAATATGATGAACATACGCATGGCTCATGATAGTCTAAGTATTCTGTGAACACAATAAATTTCAACAGATTGCATACAAAGGCTTAAGCCTAATAACCCATCAATACATGCTTTACCAACACATCAGAGTCTATAGTATCTATCCTTCAATTCTAATAAAGAATAACAAAAATGAACCATGAACATGGTCAAATATACCTTAAACTTGAAATAGCAAAAGCTTGAAATGCGGCCCCTACACCGATGAATGCGCAGATCTTTATGCAGGGCCAAATGACGTCCGCTATTTTGTTCATTAAAGTCATTTATAAATGTATTCAATCTATTGACAAACAACTCGAATTCATGTTGATGAGTATCAGTGATTTGCCTGACCGACAAAACAGACTTGTGGGGATATTTGGAGATAGAGTCTCGTAGGTGTTTCGGTGGTATCGTCCCCAAAATCACAGTTGCATCAGAATCTTTCCGTTTGACCTCATTCCCGATGTCGATAAATGTTGATGATATTTCCTGGAATACTCGGTCCCTCGCGTTATCCGAGAAGTCCGCGATATTATCAGGAATATCATTGATTCCTACACAAAATATATATAACTGATAGGAATTGCGTTGCAAATTTTTCACAAAGGTTAGATGGTCACGTGCTCTCGTACCGCGAACGACTTTGGTATGGATTCCAGGCAAATATGCGCCTGAAAACCGCGAATCCGCAAACAAGATACAAGTCATTTATTACCTCGTTAATTAGGATTCTCCACCATGCTGTGTGTCGGGGGAAATTGGCTTTGTGAGAGGATAAATAAGTAAAATAACTCAATCTTCTTCAAACACGTGTTCTGCTGTATTTCTCCAAAATCAACTAACTCACCTCTTTTACAAAAGAGTTACATCAAAATTAGCATATCAATATCAAACAGAGTTATCGTTCTTCCCACAGTTCCCAGACCAGTAATACCATAAACATAACAGCCGAACACCGGACCGGAATCAGTGTCCCCCCCCCCCCCCCAGGATTTTGTGAAGGTGATATGGTTTTTTTTCAGGAGAGTAAGAAGTGAAACATTTTCGATCACATGTAAAATAGGTAGCAATGGAAAGAACAGATATTTTTCTACAAACCTACACATTTAATCAAGTCACAGGAGGTCGTAAACTAACTGTCGCCACCCATTTCTAAAAAAATAACCAGTTTCCTCACATCTGTTTGAAAATGGCCGCGGTCGCGAGATCCCGCGAGAATTATGTTCTGAACTAACCTATTTTGATCACGTGATGTTAGGCGGCGGCCATTTTCAAACAGGTGGTGTATAGAGGTGGACACCTTGTCTATATCTCTGATGTTGGTGGTGTATAGAGGTGGACACCTTGTCTATATCTCTGATGTTGGTGGTGTATAGAGGTGGACACCTTGTCTATATCTCTGATGTTGGTGGTGTATAGAGGTGGACACCGTGTCTATATCTATGATGTTGGTGGTGTATAGAGGTGGACACCTTGTCTATATCTATGATGTTGGTGGTGTATAGAGGTGGACACCTTGTCTATATCATATTATAAAACACGGCTTAAAAGGCGACTCGTGCACGGGTCGGTAAAATTTCCACTTTTTTACTAAGCAGGAATTCTGACTCTCCACCCGCCTGTTGTCAAAATATTTAGCGGGTCAGAGATTCGGAACCCTTCGGACTATCTTCTGCATAGCCTTTGACAACTGCGACAAGATATGGAGGACATCAGACAGCATATGCAAAGTGGCAACAAACTTGTAATTCTGAATGAAGACAGATAGACCCATGGCCTGTACATCTGAGCGTTCCTCTGCCTCTCGCTCCAAGCTGACAATGATGGATTCCAGGCACTTCCTCACTAATTGGATTGCAGCATCGTGGCTAAGCCAACGCACATCTTTAGCGTGTGTAATCTTAATGCGTGGATCATTTAGAACAGACTGAATGGCTTGAAGTGCAGATAGTGATAGAACCTGTACAATTGTTCAATGATGGCCTAGCGAGAGATATTCCGAATCTCTCCTGGCTGAGTGAACACACTTGTGCACCACGGGTGAAACTATCTCTACACCACGGGTGAAAATACCTCCCCTCTGGCACATGCTAGACCGGCACCACAGAACATCTTCACGCAGTCGTCGTCTTGGAGGAACACTGCAAATATAAAAAAATAAACAAATGCAAACATTTTGATTTACTACATTGAAGATGACGTAACACACACATGTGCTGCACCTTTTAAATTTAGTAAAAGATACAGTATGCAAAAATGAATTAAACTGCACCATACAGCTGTTTCGTCCACCTAGGACTCTTCAGTGATGCTAGGTGCCAAACGGTGGGAATCCAAAATTTCTAAACTAATGTAGAAGCAGAAGGGTCAGGTGCGTAAAACCCCTTTAATTTATTGTAACGTATCGGGGTCCGATCTTAAGCCTGTCACACTATAGATCCCAACAGAAACGATCTAACTACACAAAAACCCGTGTTGCCAATATATACAGAACAAGAATACAGTATATCCTACTACAGACTACAAAATAACTGATACGAAAGTATAACAACTGTTAAATATACAGGGTTGGACCCATCTGTCCCTTGCTTGCCTCGCTATACTACAACCCGCGTAGTCCACCCCAACTGAGCTCTCACAACAGCTATAGGGCCGACGGAGCTCTTAAACAGATACAGAGCAACAGAGTTCTCGAACAGTTACAAGACTTAACTGTTTGAAACACCTTGCATTGCCTTGCAAGTTTCCCCGGTGCTTTACCGCACCGACCACGGACTATGTACCTAGTACAGTAGTATACGCTCCTTAGACAGTGTTTGACCACACTGTTAAACCCCACAGTGATATATGCACTGTCGCCAGCGCCCGTTCGTTCGTCTGCTTGGTTTGTCTGTCTATATGGTTGATAATGGGAGTGATTAGTAGTGATGATGAGAATGAATGGGGCCGCTCCACCCGCTGGCTCGCCCTTATATACTATTTGCGAGTTCATGTGTGGAGACGGAGGGGAGGTTGTTGGGCGAGTTTAAATGTTCGGCTGTCTCCGCTATTGTCCGGAGAGACGAGGACACGTCCTTCCAACCGACAATTTATAGAATGCAGTACAGGGTCAGCTGTCAAGCGTTGTCCTGCCTAGGCCCATCAGATTCGTGTATCAGTATGCTTCAGCTGTGTTTATCACATTACCCCCTCCTCCGAGCAAGCGTCCAATAAAAACAAACACTCTAATGCAATATAAACAAACAATTTATTTAAGGATAGCTAGTCTAAATCAACATGTATGTGTACAACCGCAATAACTAGGCCAACAAATGAACAAAAATAACTAAAAAAACTATTCTGGGATGGAATTTTATGAATACAATTAATATCTATGAAAATATTCCAACAACCTAAATCTAAACGGAACAATACAAACATACGAAAGTATCCCAACTAGGTATGTAAATAAGTCTTAACAATGAATATGAACATGGAAGGAATCATGGAAAACACTGTTCATAAAAACGTAAACCTTTTATCAAAAATGTAAATCTTTATATCAAAATATAACACGTTATAGCAATATTTCAACAATCAACAGATAACAAAGAAGCACCGATCTTCAATATTTCGTGTTAACACAAAGGTCTCCTCAAACTCGACCACCTCAGTCTCTACCGTTCTCCATGTATTTGGTAGTCTTTGCCTCGATTTGAGTACCTACGTGGCACACCGTCTTTACTTTGAGGTTGGTGTCTTTCCCTACTACGTTGGATGGCCGTACAGGCTTAGGAACCATGTTAGCTGGGTCATTCGGATGTAGAAAAGGCCCAACCTTCCTCTTGGGTGTCCCCGAGAATACCGGTGCGGGGTTGGTCCTTTTGCGGACAACTCTCCCACTTTCGTTGTCCGGAGATTGCCCGGAACTGGGTCCCTCCATATCCGTATCAGGCACTCCTAGGTCGCCAAGCAACGAACCTGGATCCTCTTCGCACCAACTTACATCTGAAACTTCGTCATCCGACGAAACATGTGTTAGTCCAGACTGGGAAGCGGTTGGCTGGGCTGCAGCTGTACTCCTTTGTTGCATGACAGCTTTCATGATGGCATGCCGCTTCTGGTGGCGCTTCAGATTGGCTTGCTTATAAGTGGTATAAGCACAAGTGTTTCAACGCAACACATTGCTGACCGACTTCATGCCGCAATCCACCAGGTGTGCCCTCATCTCCTCCAAGGTTGCCTTCTTGGACGAACAGATGGGACAGGTGTGGGGTTTTACTGGGGTCTGCTTTGTTTTTACAATTTTCCTGGAAATAGAGAAAAGAGGCATCGCATACAGTGATTGTCCCGAGACACGGTATACCGAAGTGAAATCAGAATGCCATTTCGGAGGGCGCCTTTGTCTCCTGGGGCCTGTTTCTCCCATTTGAGATTCCCCTTCCTCTATTACCCCCCTCTCATAGTCTGATTCAAAACAAGCCTCATCCACCTGCTCATCTCTCAATCCTGATACCTCACTCTTACTTTCGAGTTGTCTCGTGTTCCGTTGAACGGTACGCCATCAATACGTATGAAAGATGTTCGTCCCAGTCAGTCTAATGGTTGTTCACAAAAGCACTCCGCATCGTCACCAAGGCCTTGTTAAATCTCTACCATCCCATCCGACTGAGGGTGTAGTGCGTGTTTTGTTAATTTTCAGAAGTCACACATTTCCTGAAAAAGCACACTTTCAAACTGAGATCCCTGATCTGAATGAATTATGTGTGGAACACCAAATCTGCATATAACTTCCTCAGCAAGTACTTTAGCCACTGTGACTGTCTCCATGTTGGGCATAGCAAAACATTCCGTCCATTTGGTATAATAATCGGAGATAACCAACACATGCCGGTTACCACTTTTGGTAACAGGTAGTTCACACATGATATCCATGGCTATCCTTTCCATTGGGAATCCCAATTCAACCAATTGTATTGGGGCTTTCTTTGTTGGTATCGGAGCTTTCCGTTTGTTACACTGTGGACACCCAGCAAGACAACTCTTAACATCCGACTGTAACCCGGGCCAGTAGTATCATTGTCTGATTCGAGCTAGGGTTTTCTTAACCCAAAGGACCGAAGTCTTTGGTCTTGAAGTCACAGTGGAAATACTTCCATACGTAGGGTCGTTGACTTTCTTAGCCTCTGTCTTCACACACTTCACTAATCGAACCTTCCTCTTTGCTTCCTTGTACTTATATACTTGGTTCCTCCATTCATCATGCAGATAGAAGGGTAGTTTGAGCATTTATTTCTTAATATTGTCCGAGAAGTCAAGAACGCCATTTGATTCTGTGCCAACTGCATTATCACACTCTACAAGAAACAGAGAGAAGTCATCGAGTGCCTTCGGGTCTCCAGGAGGAATGGTGGGCCAGTCTAATGCTTTCTTGATTAAAGCTGTCGCTATAACTTCCTCATCGCCATAGCGATCCTCCAGCTGACTCATCGCTGCTTTAAGCCTTGTCGCCGTTAAGATGACTGAATCCCGACACCACTTTATGTGCATCTCCGAATGTAAGTTGTTCCAGGTAGTTCATCCTGTCATCGTCGGTGTTGAGTACAACCTTTGACTTAAATTGACGAATACATCTGCGATATTCTAGAGGATCTCCACTAAACCTCTTCACCTCTGCTACAGGTTTTCTTAGATGTTGAACTACCGACTGAACTACAGTGTGTGAGTGAGACGAATCAACATATTGTTCAGGTAGTGTTCTCGATGACACTTCTGCTTCACAGGTCATATGCGGTCTAGGTCTATCATATAAGACTGGAGGGGGACTTGCACAAACACTTTCATCTGTAAATCGTACAGGAAATGGCCGCGGCTTAGGGGAGGTAAATCGAGGTTGCTCGAACGCAAGAGCCTGGTCAACTGAAGCATTCAGATTTTCATTTGAGTCGTACTTGTCGAGTACTCCGCTTCTCGCTTGAGCGACAGCTATACCGGTATCAAGTTCCAGTTCTTCCTCTTTGAGCTTTAGCGACAACTTAGTTAACTCAAGTTCATGTTTCTTTGATAATGCTAGTTTCCTTGGGCCCGTAACTGAAAGCCTTCTTAAGTAGAAAAGTTACCTTAGCGTGATCTTAGCTACGAAACCTGTAACTAAAAGCTTTCTTTAGCGGGGATTAAGTATATAACGGTAGATAACAGTACAGGGACTAAGAATAACTGAACTACCTTCTCTTACCGCCTTCGTAGCCAGAAACATACGAAAGGGTGTAACTGAAAACATTCTTTCTTGGCTAAGATGTTCTTAAGCTATTCTTTGGCATTTGAGAGCGTAACTGAAACTCTTCGTAAGTAGGAAAATACTCATCAAAGATAAGGACGGTTATACCCTCCCTTAACACTGCCATCATGTAGATGGGTCTTTGGTTCGAATTGTCACACCATATGAAGATGAACACTTGTATGTCTCAAGAAAGGGATTTCATTCTCTCAACATACAGGGTATATGTGATGCCGACAACATGTTTCTGAATATTGTTGCAAAATGGCCGGGGTCAACGCACGATTCCCACATTTGGAATAACTGTGGTATAAGCACTGTCTTCGAAAATGGAACAATACATAATGGATGGCTGTTGGGTGACAGTGGGTATGGACTAAAACCTTGGTTGCTGACCCCTAAACAAAACCCCCAGACCGCGGGAGATAGACGATACAACATTTGTCACAGAGGAACACGTTTTGTTATCGAGAGAACATTCGGAATTTGGAAGATGCGATTTAGATTCTTACATAGAGGTTTGACACTTTCTCCAAAACGCTCTTGCAATGTAATTATCGCCACAGCAATTCTTCACAACATTTGCATGAGACGTAATGTGCCATTGCCTGCTGACGATGACAACGAAGAAAGTGATGACGATGACAACGATGATGGCAATGACAATAACACTGGTGATGACAACAACTCGGGAATTCAAGCGAGAGAACAACTAATTCAGAGAATGTTTACTCGTGATCAATAATGCTAACTATGAGGGTAATTCATTGTGAATTTCCGAAGTGAACCGAGTTTCGGTATATTACTATACCATGTGCAGTACCAACAGTTTGTGCATTTTGTGATATATGCTCGAACATTTAGCTCTAATAAAAGTCACAATATCAAGTTAAATAGCAATGACCTTATTTAAGTTTTTTGTTTAACGTGCTAATACCATAAAGGATCCTGGGGCCCACCATCAATGGTTTTTATTTATTCTTCAAAAGTTGGATATTTTCCCTTCTTTTATTTCTTTCATCTATGTTTTTAATCTTATTTATGTAACCGGGGATTTTCAAATAACCACTAAGGCCATGATTTGTTTGTCGTGATTCTTTATTACACCATGATTTCAGTAGGTTAAACACCTACACTCTGTAATAAACATAAAAGACTAAAACTACACAAAGCACATACATAACATGATACAATCAAGGGAGATAACTCGCGAATCACACTAGTTATACTAAACACGAAATATACATCTTATAGACTCATTTAATTACATCTTACTAAGAAATATACAATGCAAGAATTATCTTTACATCTATCTTATTCGAATTACATTAAATATTGAGAATATACGTCTCACATGAAACTGATCTTTGAGAACGAAATATCTTCTCTATTACAAATCACCTTACAAAGATCTGTATCATAACATATATAGATAAACTTGGTTCTCCCATTGCAAATTAACACAATATTAGCACATATAATGTAATAAAAAGGTATTCACCTGTGTATGGCACAGAGCCGTTTAAACCACTTTTTTTAGGACATATCACCGCATTCCATGTTTCTACATGATTATCTAGAAAATGAATAAAACCAGTTCTTACTAAAAATACTGAAGATCTGTACATATATAATAGAATAATTTAACCATTACCAATTTATATGTAAATCGAAATAATTGACAAATACTACTCTGAGCAGTGTAAAGTTACAATTCAAAATGGAGATTTTGAATAAAGACAATAATTTAACTTAAATGCCAAACTAATCAAGTTTACAGCTAATCCACACTATACAAGATAGTTAGATACAATACATTGGAACACTTAATACTTTACTAAAACCATAGCTTACCTACAAATTCTGTGTCTGTCTTTCGGTCCTTTGTTTAAATTAGTCCTGGCTCCAAAAACATATAGGTCTGTTCAGTTTGGCAGGATGTAGTATACTAACTTTCCTTACAAAGAGATTCCCGCCAAACTGACCAAAGGCTACTATATTATTTAGACCAATAGAATGTTCATAAACTTATCACATGTACATCATGTGATGTATAAAAATATAACCATACAGGTAAAAATAATCTAAGAATAGAACTACAGGTAAGTCATCAAAGGATCACTCACTGTAACCTATTACACACATATACATACACCTCTTCTCTTTCACACACACTAAACAATATGGGCACAGACAAATAAATAACACAAGTCAATAAAATATATACATACAAATTATATAAAACATGACATATTAATCACCCTATTACATTTATATTAAATTTGAAGAATTCTCTCTAAAATTATTTATGGTTGAACGAGAGTCTTCTGAATATTTTCATAGTCAAATACAACATGGTTGCCTGTCGGTCATGTTATGTTTTGGATAAACTAGATAATGCACACCTAGGGAACAAGGGCAACGGATATGAAATGGGAACAATCCATCCAGTACTTCTCAAACAAGAGGCCCAACGGGCCTTAACGGTCATCTGACTACCAATTGTAAAATCACTATGAAAATACGTGTAGTCATTAAATCAAGTTATAATATGCCTGTATAGATTGCCAAGTTCAAGATAGTGGCCTTCTTGGATTTCTGATGGGCTTGAAAAATAACAACACTTTGTTGGGACCATCTCAGGATATCATTTCTGGCAAGTTTCAGCTCAATTCCACTGGTAGAACTTGAGAAGTTTAGAATGTGTTTTCAAAATGGCCGCTGTGGAGGCCATCTTGGATTTTTGACTACACGAAAAATAACAACAGTTTTGTCAGGACCATCTCAGGAGAATTTCTGGCAAGTTTCAGCTCATTCTCACTGGTGGAACTGGCGAAGTTTAAGATGTGTGTTCAAAATGTTGGCCATCTTGGATTTTGAACAAACCTAAAAATAACAACACTTAATCAGCATCATCTCAGAATCATTTCTGGCAAGTTTCAGCTTATTCCTAGTGAGTAAACTTGACAACAAACCCTTTTGGCCCCTGTGACCTTGAATGAATGTCAGAGTCATTTCTTTAAACAAACTTGACACACCTTTATCCCAGCGTGCCACAAGCCCTGTGACCTTGAATGAAGTTCAAGGTCATTTATTTGAACAAACTTGGTAGACCTTTATCCCAGCATGCCACAGGCCTAATATCAGGTCTCTGAGCCTTTTAGTTATTCAGAAGATGTTGTTTAAAGATTATGACCGTTTTGGCCTCTGTGACCTTGAATGAAGGTCAGGTCATTTCTTTGAACAAACTTGGTAGCCCTTTATCCCAGCATGCCACAGGCCCAATATCAGGTCTCTGGGCCTTTTGGTTATTCAGAAGAAAATGTTTAAATATTATGACCGTTTTGGCCCCAGTGACCTTGAATGAAAGTCAAGGTCATTTCTTTGAACAAACTTGGTAGCCCTTTATCCCAGCATGCCACAGGCCCAATATCAGGTCTCTGGGCCTTTTGGTTATTCAGAAGAAGTTGTTTAAAGATTATGACCGTTTTGGTCCCTGTGACCTTGAATGAAAGTCAAGATCATTTCTTTGAACAAACTTGGTAGCCCTTTATCCCAGCATGCCACAGGCCCAATATCAGGTCTCTGGGCATTTTGGTTATTCAGAAGAAGTCGTTTAAAGATTATGACCGTTTTGGCCCCTGTGACCTTGAATGAAAGTCAAGGTCATTTCTTTGAACAAACTTGGTAGCCCTTTATCCCAGCATGCCACAGGCCCAATATTAGGTATCTGGGCCTTTTGGTTATTCAGAAGAAAATGTTTAAAGATTATGACCGTTTTGGCCCCAGTGACCTTGAATGAAAGTCAAGGTCATTTCTTTGAACAAACTTGGTAGCCCTTTATCCCAGCATGCCACAGGCCCAATATCAGGTCTCTGGGCCTTTTGGTTATTCAGAAGAAGTTGTTTATAAGATTATGACCGTTTTGGCCCCTGTAACCTTGAATGAAAGTCAAGGTCATTTCTTTGAACAAACTTGGTAGCCCTTTATCCCAGCATGCCACAGGCCCAATATTAGGTCTCTGTGCCTTTCGGTTATTCAGAAGAAGTCGTTTAAAAATTATGACCGTTTTGTCCCCTGTGACCTTGAATGAAGGTCAAGGTCATTTCTTTGAACAAACTTGGTAGCCCTTTATCTCAGCATAACACAGGACCAATATCAGGTCTCTGGGCCTTTTGGTTATTCAGAAGAAGTTGTTTAAAAAGATTTTGACCTTTTTGGCCCCTGTGACCTTGAATGAAGGTCAAGGTCATTTGTTTGAACAAACTTGGTACCCCTTTATCCCAGCATAACACAGGCCCAATATCAGGTCTCTGGGCCTTTTGGTTATTCAGAAGAAGTCGTTCAAAGATTTTGACCTTTTTGGCCCCTGTGACCTTGAATGAAGGTCAAGGTCATTTGTTTGAACAAACTTGGTAGCCCTTTATCCCAGCATGCCACAGGCCCAATATTAGGTCTCTGGGCCTTTTGGTTATTCAGAAGAAGTTGTTTATAAGATTATGACCGTTTTGGCCCCTGTAACCTTGAATGAAAGTCAAGGTCATTTCTTTGAACAAACTTGGTAGCCCTTTATCCCAGCATGCCACAGGCCCAATATTAGGTCTCTGTGCCTTTCGGTTATTCAGAAGAAGTCGTTTAAAAATTATGACCGTTTTGTCCCCTGTGACCTTGAATGAAGGTCAAGGTCATTTCTTTGAACAAACTTGGTAGCCCTTTATCTCAGCATAACACAGGACCAATATCAGGTCTCTGGGCCTTTTGGTTATTCAGAAGAAGTTGTTTAAAAAGATTTTGACCTTTTTGGCCCCTGTGACCTTGAATGAAGGTCAAGGTCATTTGTTTGAACAAACTTGGTACCCCTTTATCCCAGCATAACACAGGCCCAATATCAGGTCTCTGGGCCTTTTGGTTATTCAGAAGAAGTCGTTCAAAGATTTTGACCTTTTTGGCCCCTGTGACCTTGAATGAAGGTCAAGGTCATTTGTTTGAACAAACTTGGTAGCCCTTTATCCCAGCATGCCACAGGCCCAATATTAGGTCTCTGGGCCTTTTGGTTATTCAGAAGAAGTCGTTTAAAAATTATGACCGTTTTGTCCCCTGTGACCTTGAATGAAGGTCAAGGTCATTTCTTTGAACAAACTTGGTAGCCCTTTATCTCAGCATAACACAGGACCAATATCAGGTCTCTGGGCCTTTTGGTTATTCAGAAGAAGTTGTTTAAAAAGATTTTGACCTTTTCGGCCCCTGTGACCTTGAATGAAGGTCAAGGTCATTTGTTTGAACAAACTTGGTAGCCCTTTATCCCAGCATAACACAGGCCCAATATCAGGTCTCTGGGCCTTTTGGTTATTCAGAAGAAGTCGTTCAAAGATTTTGACCTTTTTGGCCCCTGTGACCTTGAATGAAGGTCAAGGTCATTTGTTTGAACAAACTTGGTACCCCTTCATCCCAGCATGGCACAAGCCCAATATTGGGTCTATGGGCCTTTTGGTTTATGAGAAGATGTTTAAATGGAAAAGTTTACGGACGGCGCACGGCGCACGACGCACGGCGCACGACGCACGGCGCACGACGACGGACAAAGCATGATGACTATAGGTCATCCTGACCCTTCGGGTCAGATGACCTAAAAATAGCGATCACAGGAATTGTTTAAGGACGGACGGACCAGAGACCATGGACGCAGGGCGATTTGTATAGCCATCTGATGTGGGCTAAAATATTGTTAAAGACAGACGGACGACAGATACGGACAATGGATGATTTCAATGCGATGTGTATAGCCCATGTAATTGTGGTGGACTAATACATTGTGTACAGTGTTCAAAGTGATACAAAAACTAAAAGATCAAAGTGATACACAAACTAAAAGATCAATGTGATACAAAAACTAAAAGAGTTATTAAAAGTCTTTAAACTTTATTAAGTCTGGCATTCTTTGCCCAAATCACGAATCACAAATCACGAATCACAAATCTTAAAACAAACTCGAATAATAACTGTTGAGAGTGTCAAGTATCAAACACAATTATTGGTACAATCATAGCTTTAAATTATCAATAATGCTATAAAGTATTGCGAAATTGTTTTCCGCAAAAGAGTATGTATTTAATCAGTGAACTTCAAAGTGCCTTCTTGAAGGTTTTTAACAAAAAAAATGTTCCAGTTATGAAATTCAACAATGTAGAACAAAAGAAAATTTTTAAAAGTTTACAAAAACAAAACATCATCTGACACATCCTCAATATCAAAGGATGTTTGGGATAGGTTCCTTAAAATCTCCTCGTGGAATTCCTTTAAAGTCAAAACTGTTCTTTTTGAAATTTGAATTGTACTTTTTCTACATAAGGGCAGGTTACTTCCAAAAACAGAATTTATCGATTGGGGCGAGTCTTCATTTGATGCAGATAGAGGTGTCGCTATTTTTGTTGAACATTCTGATGATTCACAGGACATGTCCTTTTGTAAAATAATTATTTTGTGGTCACCATATGACTCGATGTTGTCCCCATAAAAAAAGAGTTCCACATTTTTCTTTCAATCTGAAATAAAAAAAAAATTGTAAATCATTAAATGAACATTTCTCAGCCTACAATTCAAAGAAACAAATATAATTCTGAGATGTATATTTAACTAATGTCATATACATTTAGGTCAAGGTAAAAGTTAGCTCCAATTACTTTCATCTATATTTATGTGTACATGTATCCATGCAATATTTTTCAAAAGTTAGCAAACAACTCATCTGTCAGAAATGAAAGAAAACATTTTAATACTTTAACTTTCTGAACTGTGACATGCTTCTGATTAGTCTTTGATAAAAGAAAATTGTAGCCATTTTCCTACAAAAGAATAAACATTTGTCATAAAATTAACACCAATAATCTCTTAAATTCATACCTTCCATGAGTTACAAACTTGTATATGAAGCCTCATAATCAGCTGACATGAACTGAAGTGTAGATGTATTGGGCAATGTATGGCTCTTATGTGAATAAGGAAATTTCGAGGCCATTTCTTGCAGCATTGATAGTATGTCTTGTTCACATTTTAGCCTCTGCTCTTCAACATTCAACCTACTTTGTTCCACCTCAAGGCGCTTTTCATCTACTTTTAACTTTTTTTTCCTCCAATGAGTAAATATCCTGTGTACTAGTAGAACTGCTCATAGCCATGGTTTTGTGTGAAATCCTTTTGCGTTTTTTTGTTGATGTGATCGAAGAACAATTGCCACTGTTCTCGTGTTTATGATGTTGTGTAAGAGGAATATCAATATCCTTATTGTGGGAACCACCATCATCAGATGAAATGACCTCACCGCATTCCAGGGACCCACTTCAATGACAACAAAATCAAACAAATAACTAGATTATAGAAGAATTAAAAATGTATATTTAATTTCACCACAGTTGCTCGAGTTTCTATCAGTAAATAAAATATTTATTATATAAAAAGCCGCCCATTATATAATATAATGGCTGTAATGGGCAGCTCCTTATACACAAATGTAGGCCTATATACATGTACATTATGCATATATTACTTACTGGCAGAAACTCAACCATCTGTGATTTCACCATGTTATGTTAACAGGGCTTAATGAAAATAAATGAAATGTGGGATTTGCTTTTCATCCAATCGTTTTGGAGACGGTCCCTGGAGTAATGAAAGTATTTAAATGATAGGTGAGAACCAATTAAGGTGATGAACGCCCAAAATGAATTTGGTGAATAATTGTTTTCAAATGTGTAAAAAAAAAATTGTAAAAGACAAGAAGGTGTACACAGTGTAAAGAACTGTTTTAAAATGTCTATACACCGAGAAAAAGCACACGTACATGTTAAAACAAATTTTTGAAAATCATTTATTTATTTACCTTGTGTTTTCCTCTAAATTACTATTACTGTCTTTCAAAGTAGGTGCTGTGTCGCAGTAAGAAACATCCAGACCATACACTGCTGTGTTACCCAAGATACTTAAAATTCTTTGGTCAATTTGAGTCATTTCGTCGTCTTCAGCCGGTCCTCCACCTGTCATGTTCATATGTTTCCTGAGTTTACAATACTTTCCCTTAATTTGACTGGACAAATCATGCCATTTTTTCTTGACGTCTTCCCCTGATCTTGTGATGTAGCTGACAGCACTCATTGCATGTGCAATATTACACCATATTTTCTTTTCTTTTCATTTGTCACGGAGTCCGAAAATTTACCCAGTAAAGTTTCTTTGTGTGTTTCCACTTCGCGTGTTAAAATCTCTAGTTCATTACTTGTGTAATTAGGCTTCCTTTTCCTTTTTGTATCCTCCTTTGATGCCATCGTTGACAGACTTAAACTTGTGGTGTAATATTATGTAATGTGTTTATATTCAGCGTAATCGAGACGCTTATCAAAAAAGTGATTTCCTTCAAACATTACAATGATCCAGTAAGTACATAGTCAAAGAAAAGGAAGACAGTGAACAGAATTTTCCGGAAAATTTACCGCGCTTACCGCTTTCGTAAATAAAAATTTAAGAGAAGCTTAAGTATGGTACGGGTCACGAAAGAGAGGATTACGAGAGGTTTTCAGTTACACTCGTATCGTATTCTTTGTGCCACTTTAGACATTCGTAAGTAAGGAGTTAAGAACGACATTTCAGTTACGGGCCCTTTGTCTTTAATTCTACCCTAACCTGTTCTTCTTTGATACATTTCAGGGACGCGTAAGAACTGGTAGTACTGGAAACGGATACATTATCATCGGCTTCTAGATCAGTTTTCTTTAAAATGCCTTGGCCTATTTTCTCACCAGCTACACTCACCTCTTCGGCTACAGATAAAGTGTTCTCACTCAATGTCATAGCACTCCGCGAAGAAATGTAGTCCTCAATCCAACTTTTGAATTGTTTCGCAGAACCATAATTCTCATTGAACCTTTTAACAAACTCATCATGCTCTTGGAAAGAGATTTGGGGCAGCAAAATGTCATATAGTTCCAAATATTTTTCGAACTCGCTCATCCACATACTGTATTTTTTACGCACAATTTCCAAAGGTAACACTTACCTTTATAAATGACATTCACATCTGCTTGTTTCCATCTACTTGGTATAACACCTGATTCTAAAGATTTATTAAATAAGAGTGTAAGAGGTAATGTTAGAGAAGTACTAAGTTTCTTAATTACTTTGGGGATAATGCCATCAGGACCTGGGTGTTTATTAATGTTGAGAATATTAAGTTGGTCTTGTTGAGTGACTTGGATATTGGTTACAATAGAATTTCTGCTTTTTCAATAGGATGGTGAATGATTTGGCCATTAGTTTCAAGAGGAGGGATAGAAGAGGATTTGTCAGTAAAGCTGGTGATAGATTTCGCTAGTTTCCACCATTTATCAGGATTGACCATATTATCATTTAGTCAATTCTCTAGCTTTTTAATGTAATTAGCCTTTGCTGCACGGATAAGGTCAATAGTTTCATTTATAAGAATACGAAATCTGTGCCAATGATTGATGTTATTTTTTGACTTGGCCTTACTATGCATTCTGTTTCGTTGCCTCATCTTGAGCCTTATGGTATTGTTCATCCACGGTTTGTCATTTGGACGTACTGTTATAACTTTGGTAGGAATGAAACTATTCACCTGTTCCATTACTGATTTAATTATAAAGTTATTAAATGAATCAGAATCCTGATTAAATGATAAATATGACCAATCAATAGAAAGAAAAGGGCATTGTTCATACTTTCAAGTGTTGAGTGTTATAACGTATAGTTAATATTGTTTGACCCTAGCCTGTTTACACTTTGACATACATAGACCTTTAAGTCCGACCTTGGACATATACTGTAGGAATATTGTCACAACACTTGGTAAATGTACGTGTGTACCAAATACTACAATTCAGTTACTATTGTCGTCGTATCCTTTTCTTTTCCTTAAATTGAGGTAACCGTGCACAGTCATGGCAGAACCACTTTCCTTTAGGAACTGTTTTTGCACTCATTTTCATGCACTGAAAAGGAAACCACCAAAATTTACAGTTCACTTTGTCACATGCAATTATGTCTAGGGTTCCTGGTTTTTGACAAATACAGAAGAGCTGCGTTGTTGATGTGCTAGAGATGACTGCTCGATTCCACAACTTACAGTTGGCCTGATCCCGCGTTGCTTCCTCCA
Organism: Mimachlamys varia; assembly: GCA_947623455.1. Lineage (NCBI taxonomy): Eukaryota > Metazoa > Mollusca > Bivalvia > Pectinida > Pectinidae > Mimachlamys > Mimachlamys varia. Next base: position 34,783,490 of record OX392545.1, read on the forward strand.
CAGCAGTAGCCTCATTCTGCGAAACCTCCACCTTAACACTAGCACAGTGCTGCTGTAGTTCTGAGAAATTTAAATTAATAGTGTCTTTACTGAGAAGCTCGGTCAACACCATGGGGAAATTATTGTCAAGGCTCTTTGGCACTAGCTCGTCATTGAATGGAGATATCAGTCTCAAAATACCTGATGAAGGGGACGAACTTTTCACAGCTTGGTTAAAAATGCATTGTCTCTAAAGTCGTTGGTTTAGGGAGGGGTACCGCGGTCATAGTGTTTTCTTTGAGGCAGGGATGTGTCGCTCAACTGGTAGTCAAGATTCCGCTTTGAAATTTTTGCAGAGGTGAAATCTATGCTGTTGATGTCTCCCTTTAAAGGGGCATCCCGCGAAAGTAAGCTTTTTTTCATAATATTTTTCAAAATCTTACATACACATATCGATTGGGTATTCTTATGGACTACGACGATCGGATTTTGCTGAAATGTATTCATAAAATAAATAATTTCAAAATAACTAGTGGAATGCCAAAACGTCTGGCCAGACGTTCTGAATTGGGATTTCCACCTACCAACGCATGCGCAGCGAGCGCCGTTTCTATTGTAAACACTCTATCTGCTATTACCGTTACACCACGATAAGGCCTAACTACTAAGCGTAAAGTTGCCGAATGGTCAAAATATGACGCAAGACTGCGTTACGGAATCATATTGAAGGATGGGAAGTATTCAAAGGAGAAACTACCTGCTTTATTGTGTTTATGTTACATGTTTCTTCTGTGTAACGGTAACATGCTCAAATAAAGCTTTGATTTGGTTTTGAGGCTACCCAAGGGGAAACTGTTTCAGTCTTCTGTTGCATAAAATGCGTGTGTAATATTAAACTTACAAGTGTGTTTTATAATATTCCCTTTATAAAATCTTATGTTCCAGTAAAACAGTATGATCTAATTATATTGCTGGATAGAAAGACATTTTCAAATACAATATATACCATAACAGAAAAAGTCGTTTGATTACGTTGTAAAACGGGTCGTGCGACCGAGGTACATACGGCTTCAATTTGGACTAAAGGAATAAAAAAAAATGTTTTCTAGCGTAAAAAAAATGATATTCATACTTAATCTATATATTAGTGAAGGTACAAATATCATTGGGTTGCGACCCCGGTATACGAACATATATACATAACGGGGAATTTAAAAAAAAAAAAAACCCAAAGTTATACAACATATACCTATATGTATATTCATTCCTGCAGGTCAACGTCACTTTACAAGACGACAAAGAAGATGTAAATAGAAAGCGGAATTATAATAACATATTCATAACGGGTAGTTATAAGTGTTTCAACAGTTCCAAATCTGATATACACATAGTCATGCTTAGTGTGTGGTGCGTTATATGAGTGTATGGACTTAAATGTTCGCATTCCGTGATACGTGTTAACGTGTAAAGACGCTGAAAGTTGGATACATTTTTAATGAAGATGATTGTACATTGTATATTTATAGATAGTCTGAAAAATATACTCAAGACATTGAGTTGTAAAAAAAATCGCAAACATTTCATGTCATTTTATTTTCGTACTTTTCAATGCATGCTACATACATTTTATGAAATCATCTGAAAAGTTGGGTTCGTGAATATTACCTTTTACATACATTAAGGTTTGTACCATGGCCGTATTCCGTACCCATGTGTACCGGCCTCGGTCAGGTAAATATAATATAGATAATTCCTGGTGTCGATATATGGTGCCGATATGCCGACAATTATTCTTCATTTGAATATCGGTATGTGTGCAATTGATGTCTATTTTTAATGTGAATGTGATTCATAAGTTTATACACGGACTTTGTCTCTGTCTCAGCCGTATACATTACGCGTCCCCTCCCGTATGGCCCCTTTCGTCAAACCGATCAGGAAACTTGCGGCACACCTGTCACGTTGCGTCACCCCCGCTATTTTTATCTGGGCTTTCCCGAGGAATGAGATTTTGAAAGTGGTCAGTATAAGCCTCCTCTATCTACTGAATTAAACAAAGCCTACACAAATACTTCATTTGGCCGACTAGCCTGCCGTGTCGCGTACAGTAGCCGGGTTTTATTATGATTATGCATTTTAGAAGCAAATTTACAAATGTAACACATGTGTGTATACGCACAAAACCAACTACCTCACTTCCGCACTTTTCAAGATTCAAGGCTATAATTATTGCAAAACCTAAAATTAAAGATCTAGTCCTGGGCTAAAAACCAGAGATAAAAACATCCTTCTTTTTCAACTTTGAAGTATGCATATGAAAATACTCTGGAAAACCTTGAACTGATCTGCGATGGACAAAGTACTGACACAATAACAGTATCCCTAATCCCTACAAGATGTACATCGTAAGCTCCGTTATATACGGTTACCTGAACAAAATTAAATTTGTATAAAGATATATCTCAGTGCATTGCAAACTTAAAAACTTTGGTGTTTACTGTACCGCTGGACAGCTAGATAATGATATTTCACCCTACCACGATGCCCGACTCAATCTGAGTCACGTGACATATTTCACGTACGGAGCGAGTAGCACGAGCCGTTTATACAACATTTTCCCGGCTTATACTACCGAAACGCGGGAAAATTTAAGTATAAGCCTCCTCTATCTACTGAATTAAACAAAGCCTACACAAATACTTCATTTGGCCGACTAGCCTGCCGTGTCGCGTAGAACCGCAACAATTGGGGGTTCCGTACAAAACTGGAGCCAAATAGCGAAGCCTACAGCTTTAAGGACCTGGACACGCCTAACCTTTTATCCACCGTGTCCACCACATAACCGTCCTTACTACCCTCGCTCTTCCAGCGTCCGTGTCTCTTCCAACACCTCTCGTTCACACTCGAATTAGCGGCCGCGCTAGCACCGCCTGATCTCAGAGAATGCAAACCAAGATTAAGATTTGTTCCGACTAGACGTAATCTGCTGAGAATCGTTTCTCTGGCTCTCGTGTAACTCAAACGTTTGTTTTTGTAAACTAACTTGCAAATATCCTTTGACCTAAAAATTGGACGAAAAATATAAAACTCGCTATCAAGTACAATGCCGGATAGCTCCATGTATTTCTGAAACATCTGGTAAGGACAGGCTAACGTATGGCCTTTGCTAATGAGAACTTCATTACCGTTTCTATATTGATCGGTTTTGCTTTTAGCAATGTACAATAATAAATGATCATCGCGAACTTTAATATCGACACCGCGCAATGCACTGACTTCGTCGTATCTCAAAAAACCTGCAAAACTCAACAGTATCATACACAAATCTCTGATAACAAGTAAATCGCTTGAATCTTTGAACATATCGCACAAACTAACAAGCATTTCCACACTCACTGGATCTTTTTTACAAACTGCTGGCCTAGCAATTCTGCGGGCCGACTCCTGAAGATTTGATACAAAAGCATTTTTTGTGGGATCAATAAAATTATTAAGATCATGAGCCCATTTGATCCCGTAAATGGCAGAATTAACAGAGTGATAAGAACAGTTATTGTCCAGTAAATGCGTTATATATAACGCCACGTGTATGGGCTGTGCCGGTAAGGAACTGAAACCATGTCCCTTGATGAAAGATTCCCACCTCCTGAAACTGTAGTAATATGCCTTGGTCGTATTGTCACTTTTTGATTGTAGTAGGAAATGTGCCATCCTTCCGGATAAATTGCCCAACATGCTGTCACCCGCGACTCCACTTCCGGTTACGGCCGCTGTCACATTCGTACGTAGATCTAGGCCTGAATGATGAAAACAAAGCCTAATTAGATACAAAGTAGAGCTATGAATCTAAATTTCTGTGAATTCCTACCGAATATACCGTTATTGCCTCTCCCTTTGTGCGTGAAACCTTCTCCTTTGAAGTATACTTTGTGTTTGAAAACTCCGTTACTAATACACTGTTCTACTTTAGGCCAATATGCTGCAGATTTCCATTCTGGAATTATTAATACCCCCTTTGCCTTTTCAGATTCTATCTTCTGGATAGTATTGGCTATCAAACTTGGTGGGGGAACCAACCAGCTGAACTCTGAACTCCATCTAAAAGCAAATGCGTTTATTCCCGAGGTCCCGGGACACCAAAACCTAGAATAGAATTTTTCGCACTTTCTGTTGTAATCACATGCAAACCAATCGACGGTGAATTCGCCAAATAGAAATGACAACTTTCTATATACCCATGTTTGTACACCCCAATCATCACAATCACTCTGCCGACTCAAATCGTCGGCGATACAGTTTTCCTCTCTAGGAATCCATTTCGGGCATATGTGTATGTCCGCCAAATGGCATGTACTTACGATATCGCTGGCGATTTCGTGCAAGTGTTCTTTACGACTCCCTATTGAGAGAATAGTCTGCACATTTTTGTTATCCGTGTTTAATTCTACCGACTTACCTGTCAATAGCGGCAAGTTGTGTTTAACAACTCTATCAACTGCTTCCATTTCTCTCCAAGTTGAACTAGCATACTTTTCTATATCATTCCATGTCCCAAACATGCCCTGCTTACCGCTATAAAAACCATCGCCGTTAGCTAAATAGCCACCGTAACCCTCAAATGAGGCATCAGTGAACAACGTCACGTCAAACGTTGTGTCTGTCAAATGACTAATCTTTGAACCCTGTTCGTTCATTATCAGAATGTTTTCCCGCCAAAAATCGATTTCGCTTTCAGCTTGCTTAGTTACAACAATCGCTGAATTCCACGACAATCTTTCCATAACACAACTATTCATACTGCGTGTATGGAAACGAGCCCTATCCCCCAAAACCGCATGGGTTGAAATTAACTGTCCAACGATGGACGCCAGAAAACGAACGCTGACTATGCGTTTCCCTGCGCTCAACTGAGCCTTGATGTGCCCCAAACACTGAGTGACCTTTTGCATACGCTCAGGTGATACATGTAACCTGTTAGTCTTTGTGTCCCATATGAAACCTAACCACTGTAGTCTCTGTACGGGTATCCATGTACACTTTTCTTCGGCTATTAGAAAACCGAGGCTTATCAGGTCAGAGCGCACCTGCTCACTGATTTCTCGTACCGACTCGACAGACTTACCTCCCCCTAGCCCGTCGTCCAAATACATCAGTATGTTTAAACCATTCGTTCGCCAGTATTTAACCACTTCTTTTGTTACTTTTGTGAAGATATGCCCGGCTGTACTTATACCAAAAGGCAGCACATTGAATACATATAACTTACCTTGCCAACTGAACCCTAGAAATGTGCAATGTGGCGGATAAATCATGATATGATGATAAGCAGATTTGAGGTCGAAGCTAAATCGCCCTCGCCAAAAATACCTCTTGCTACTTCAGCGTCCTCGTACTTAAAACGAAATTGAAACAAATGTGGATTGATATGTCTGCAGTCAAGTACTAACCTTAGCTTGCCCTTTTTGTTACAAGCCACTGTCAAAGGGTTTACTACCTCAGGTTGTTCTGTAACCAGGGAAACGCATCCTTTTTTAACCAAATTTTGTATTTCTTGTGTAACAAACTCGGCATTATCCTTAGCCGATTTATTATTGTCTAAAACAGTACTTACCGGGGTGGTTTTCAACGGTATTTTATAGCCCTCTTTTATTACCGAGAGAATATGATCATTTTGTGAGATTTTCTCCCATTGTTTTACATGGGCCAACAGCCTACCTACTGGCGTCGTCACTGCGTCGCCCTCGACGGCTTTTCTTACAGTATTCAAATGAATGAAAGAAACATTACTTATCTTATCGTTTGTAGGCCTTGCTCCCTTGGGACACTCCCCTTTCCAATGCCCCTGGTCTCCTCACTTGAAACATCTTCCCGGTTTCCTCAGTGGTGCGGCCCTCGTGCTGTTGTCTGTATCCCCGTTCCCGGACCTCTGTTGGTTTTGTGGTCGAAACGCCGAGTTGTATGGTCGCCTTTCGTTCTGACGCTTTTGTCGTTCCGCCTTAATTTTTCTGTCTGCTCGTGATTGAGCCTTGATAATCTTTCTTTCGTCGTCGCTGTCGTCAGCCAAGGGATTTGTCTCATACTCGCTAACGGCGAGCCAACCAGCGTCGGACGAATCCGCTAATTTGATCAGCTTTTGTCGGTGAGACACTAATTGGATACCTTGCTCGACCTTTTCCATCAGGCTTGGTGCGTTTACGTCGTCCATAGAGGCAACAATAGTCCCAACTTCCTTGAATTTGTTCAAAACACCCACGTTGTGTTTGTGTTGTTCCTCGTTTCCTCGCTTTTTGAATTTGTGTACCCCGCTAAATGTGTCCACCAGCCGCGCATTTTGTGATGACATGGACTGAAATAAGTTCTTCATTTCACCCATAATAAAATTCTGTGATTCAGAAATCGCTGCTGTGATTAGGGCTTGAACGCCCGAGTTTGAATCCATGTTTACTGTACCGCTGGACAGCTAGATAATGATATTTCACCCTACCACGATGCCCGACTCAATCTGAGTCACGTGACATATTTCACGTACGGAGCGAGTAGCACGAGCCGTTTATACAACATTTTCCCGGCTTATACTACCGAAACGCGGGAAAATTTAATTATAGAGATTTTGAGTGGACTTTGAATATGGGAATAACAGGAAAGTATAATTAGCAGTGCAGACGCCATGTATATTCAAGAACAGGCATTTAGGCTTTAGCGGGATGCCCCTTTAATGAAGCTGGCAACCAACATGATTTATCCTGCGTCATTGTCCTTAAGCTGCGGAGTTTTACCGATGCCTCTATAGCAAACAATGTAGCAGCAACATGGGTGCATGTCTCCCCTAGACCAGTCATGCAGTTGCAGTGAGCAGCAAGGATCCTACCATATGCCTTAATGATGAGCCATGGTGCAAGGGTTGTCTGACTTAGGTGCTGTGAGTGGAGAACCTGATGAAATAAAATATTTAAATATATAATATTAAATTTGTCAGTTTAGTCATTTCGTCACCGAAAGTTCATGTGGAATAATGTGACGAAATGGCTTGCTGCAAGATGACAGGTCATTGGAAAATTAGGGTCCGCTCGATTCAGTAGTTCGTGGATTGTAGAGAACAATTCTATGGAATTTGCATATGATGATGGCGGCCTACAAAGCTGAAATCATGTTGGCAATTATAGAGGGGGACGATTCTGACGATACCGATAGAGATGACAGTGTTTTATTTATTTCTACTCTTGCTGCATCCTTGTACGTATATTTTTCGTTACAGAGACTGAAACATCTTTCTTGCATTTTCTGATGACCTGTATGACTGGTGGTCATTTATTAATTTCAATGTCCACAAAACCTCGGCTGTAACTGTAGCTTCACTAATCTGGGATTGATTCGTTTGGCATTTGTTGAGGTCCAGCTGGCGAAGGTTGTACAGTCGGTAAAATCTGTTTTATCAACATGCACAGAGTGAGACGGCTGGCTGGATACACTTGAACGGTCATTTTTCTCAGATTTTGATCTCAAAAACGATGTCATTAATAGGCCAGCACCTGTAGCTGCCGTACTGTGCTCCAGTTTTTTATGTTTGTTTCCTCGCATATGTGATTTCAATGCCGCTTCGCCCATGCTGCCGATGTCTATAATACGATCACATTGTGTACACAACGCCTTCCGCTTGTCAGTTTTAAATGGTTTAACCCATCTATAGTTAGACTCCATGTCTTATTATACACACAGTGATGAGTCATACTTAAGGACTCACACAACTAAATAATTTACTATATGTTATTTGTAAGCTTTCGAGCTAATAACTTTAATATTTGAAGTACAACACTTATGAAAACTGCCTAAATTCACAGATACATACATGACAAAGGCTTCAAGGGGCATTTAATGAGGAGTTTACTGGCATATTAGCTTGCTACAGGCGTCTGCTTCAGACAACTGGAAATTTACATATCAAACCTGTGACATGGGACGGGAACACCCTCTGATTTTGACCCATATCAATCCGCCATCACATATCAAAATCTACCAAAAGTATACATTTTTGTGAAGTTAAATATCTACAGATTTCATTCAATGCAGAATAGGTAAACAATTACCTATTTAAATTACCCAAAATCGCTGTACTTAGCCGGAACAAATTTTCAGTAGGGAACGTATGAAACACTTCGTGATAGGCTGATTTAGTTGTGGAAGTCCTTAAACTGTTCTTGTTATCCACCGAGGCATGCCATGCTTTTAACTGAACCAAAACCACATTGTGACAGAAGAGTTCCAAACTATGCTGGGTCATGGAGACGCTTTATTTGTGTATTAGAGAATTAAGTATTTTTAAGCGCTTCGGTGATGTACAATAGACGAAAATGGGCCGGGAAAATCAGCGTAGATCACACACCACACATAGAAAAACGCACGTTTTCATATATTTTTTTTCATTTCATCGGTATGAACTCAAATTCAAGCACTGCCAAATTTATTTCAAGCACTTTTTACTGAAAATCAAGCACTTTTCCAGCACTTTTTTTGTAAGTTGCAGATTCAAGCACTTTTCACAAACTGCTGTGAAAATCAAGCACTTTTCAAGGTCTGTGCGAACCCTGGAATAGGACTGTGCATATTTTGACTTGACGCTGTTTTTTTATAACGTTGATAGTTTTCTCCATTTTTTGTAACTGAGCTTTTGACAGCTCGTATGTCCGCGCATTATTTACAGTTATATCTAGAGTCAATTCAGATCCCCCATTTATGCACTTTTCTATCACTTTGTGATCCATCGTTTCGAATACTATCACATCACGAGTCATATTGTCCTTCTCCTGATACGCACAGTCTCTTGCCAATAAATGCAAATCAGTAAGGAATTGTTAAGATGTTTCCCCTTCCCGTTGTGTCCTACATTGGAACTTGTAGCGTGAAAATATCTTGTTTGTTTTGGGGAGAACATGTGCTTCGAGCTTTTCCGTCAGAGTTGTGAACGACTTTTTGTCATCATTTGATAACGTCCAAGTTGTATATATGTCCCTACCTTTGTCTTCGACCCAGATCATTAGGTAATTACACCTTTCTTCTTCGATTTTCTTTGCCAATGGTCCTTTTAACCAAAAGTCAGCATGGTTTATGAATACGTCCCATGCCACCACGAGGTCTGGTGCATCCAGTTCATTTTTGGCGATCCTGATTTTGATTGTCCTATTTCGATATTGTAGTCTTTTTGTTCTTGTATGTCCTTTTCAACATTTTACATTGAAAATGAAGACTGTATATCTTTCATGTGGACGATGTTGTCCGATTAAATTCTGACACCATGTTTAATAATCTAACTAGGACGCCATTGAGACTAACTGTTACGCCTGTTTATTGTCTTACAGGATCTGAGAGTTCCACAATACATTACAATATGTTTAACTTTCAGTTTAGTCTTAAGAAAAGTGTAGCTGAAGTATTAAGATTGTGATATGCTCATCCGAGGCCTGGCCCCGGTTTCATCAACGTTCCTCAACTTAAGGAAACTCTTTAACTAAAAAATCTCCATAGGAAAGTATTAAAGAATTCAAGGAAAGTTCCTTAACTAAAATGGATTTTCCCCTTAAATTCTGTAATGCTTTCCTATGTAGATTTTTAGGTTAAGAAACTTTGATGAAACCGGGGCCAGTTGTACAGTCAAACCTCATTATCTTGAATTTGACGGGACCAAAGAAAAACTTTTGAGAAATCAGTGTATTCAATATTTGAGTTAAACGAATTTAAATGCTAAGGCATTGTAATGCTTGGCAAGGACCAACAAAGTACTTCGAATTAAACCTAGTCTTTGAGTCAATAAGTTCGAGAAGATGAGGTTCTACTGTATATGTGTTGATAAAAGAAGCTGAAATCCCTCATTGAAATATATATATAAATGACAACAAATACAGCGAAATAAATGGATGACAGCAATTCGAGGATTTAAATTACATACACTGTATTGTTCATGTACAACTTTCTACCATTTCGTACCTTATAACCTCGAATTGCAAAGAAACACACAAATGAAAAAATACTACACATACTATACATAATGATATGCCGCCTCAGACAGTCACATCAGATGTATAGAAAGTCAAATGAAGAAGAAATTGTCAAATAAACAAGTTCATATACAAGAAATATTGTTGTACAACATATTGCTATGCCACCTCAGACAGTCATAGCGCATTATCACATGAATGTAGACTAGAAACATATTTTTCATTCACAACTATGAAAAATGCTGTTATAACATACATGTACAAATTGTAATGTGATATCTCAACTAAAATGATAATATTCTTGACCCAAGACAATTAACAGTTCAATATTGTACAAACTAGATGTTCGCAACATATGGCATGCCGCCTAAGACAGTCATGCTTAATGGCAGGAAACTTGTGCATACACAAACACACAGTTTTCATGATATTGTGCTATATCTATTAATGTACATAGTCCAAGTTGACCGATTTGAAAATGGAACATCTATTATGCAATGTACATAGTGTACATATTGATATGCCGCCTCAGACAGTCATATCTTGCATTTGATTCATATATATATATATACTAGTATGAGAGTACTGGGTGAGGCTTCTATGTAATGTTCCTGAATTAAGGGTATGCGCAAAGGCTTCCATGTTCAAATTTCATGGATGTAATTGCATTCCATCGAACACTGGAATACGAAAATATCTGTTTACAGCATCAGAATTCCATCTACCCATTAAGCGTATATGGGACTCTGGTATGTTGCATTGAAAAGCAGTAGTAGCTGCACTAATGCGAAAACTGTGTGATTTATAGGAATCAGTATCTAAACCTACAAAACACAATGCATTATGTAGCTGTGCTGCATAAAAAGCTTGTGAAATTGGTTTCGCATTGCCAAACGAAAACAAGGGGCCCGGCAGGGCACCTCTTAAAGGCAAGAAGCGGGACAGGGATCTAACTGGACAAATGGCTTTGCAGATTTGTTTACTGATTTGCAAAGTAACTGGCCTTTGTGAAGAATGGTGTTTAAAATGCCTCAAGATCAACAAGATATGATCATTTCTACCATGTTTTGAAGAACCTATAGAAATATTTTCTCTTTGCAAAATGTTTTTATTCCTGACCTGACCTGACTTTGCAGTCATCTCTCCAATTCGCAAAAAGGCGAAAAAATGCAGACAAAACATGGCGTGCAACATGATACGATCAAACCGACATTGTGCTGTGTGATGTAATGCCTGTACTATTTGCTGGAGAATGTGCGGAGTAATAGGAAGGCGGATGTCAGGGGCACCTGACAAATTACGAACTCCCTTCAAAGCCTTTTTGACTACAAAATTCTGAGTTGGATCATGAACACCACGGATTTTGTGCATGTAAGAAAGACCTGCAATGTAGGTTGCGATAGTGTTTGCAGATTTCTGCTGCTGATAAAGCCATGATATATACAGAATAATATCAGACACTGAAACTGGCCAGTGAACATCAGCATTACCTTTAGCGACAGTGTAATATTTACAATATGACGACACTGCTGTCGAATAGGAAACCTGAGAATTGTCTGATATGGCTGCAGACAAAATTTCTGCTGCTGTATCCTTCAAAGATGAAGAAGATGCTGTGGAACTCTTGTAGGATGAGGATCCATGTAAGGAGCCAAGGCCTTGAACTTGAGAATCTGCAAGCGCGAAAGGAGATCAGGTAACACATTTTGTTTACCAGCAATATGTGTGGCTTGGAACAGGATATTGTACCTTAAACATGCTAAAACTAGTCGCCTAACTAACTTCATGACGTTAGGATCCTTTGATGAAGTTTTATTAACTATAGCGACAACTGCTTCGTTGTCGGAATAGAAAAGAAATGACTTGTTAGCCAAACTGTGTCCCCAGATTTCGATAGCGACTACAATAGGAAATAATTCCTTGACTGTAATATTGTTTGCAGACATACATGTATCACATGAATCAGACGTTCCGAAGAACCACTTAGAACCAAAGACTGCACCAAAACCAAGAGAACCTGATGCATCCGTAAATAATTTTAGTTTCTCTGAATCTAACCATCGGTCGTCCAAAAATATGGACTTCCCATTGAAAGATTCAATGAAGATACTCCAAGCCTGAAGATCTAGTCTAGCTTCTTTATTTAGACGGATATGGTGATGAGGTTTAATAACGCCTTTTGTCAAGTCGATCAAGCGGCGGAGAAAACATCTCCCAGGCAGAATAACCGAACATGCAAAATTAAGCAACCCAATGAGAGACTGAATTTCTTTCAGGGTAATGCGTTTACGCCTTTTGTTGCTCTCTAGCAACTGTTTAAATTTGTTTATTTTCTCCATAGGCAGCCGAGCTTCCATTTTAATGGAGTCTAACTCTATGCCGAGAAAAGTGAGAACCTCGCTAGGACCCTCGGTCTTTTCCTCCTTGATAGGTATCCCTAGAACTGCACAGAGATTGAGGAATTGTTTAAGACCTGCAGAGCACAATGTAGTGCCTTTCGGCCCTAGAATAAGGAAGTCATCTAGGACATGAACCATATGGCCTATGCTAAATGTGTTAGTCGCAATCCATTGAAGAGATGTGCTAAAAGTTTCAAATATAGAACAGGATATGGAGCAACCCATTGGTAAACATCTATCAAAATAATACATGCCCTGAAAAGTCATCCCTAGAAGTTCATAGTCCAATGGGTGGACAGGTACTATGCGAAAGGCAGAAGCAATATCGGTTTTGGCCATAAGACAGCCTTTACCCAACTTTTTAATAATATGTATTGCATTTTCTACTGTGCTATAGGATACTGAACACAAATTATCAGGTATGAAGTCATTGATAGATGTTCCCTCTGGATAAGACAGGTGATGTATCAGTCTGAACTCATGGTCTTTTTTCGGAACTAATCCTATTGGTGAGCACTGTAACTCTTGCATTGGTGGGTCCCGAAATGGACCAGCAATGCGACCCAGACAAAGTTCCTTTTTAAGTCCTTCCGCAACAATGTCTTTATTTTGTTTTGCAGACAAGAGATTGTTACAAACTCGAAATTTTCTAGGGCCCTCATACCCAATTCGAAATCCTTCTGAAAACCCTTGAATTAAATATGTTGCCAAAGACTGGTCATATGCTTGCAGAAATTGACTTAAAATTGGAACTCTGACTGGAGTTACTACACCAGAACTACTTCCGACTACCTGACTGGCTAGGGTTTGCGTTTTTGTTAGCTTGGGACTTGCATTTGTTATGGGAGTGGGGGCCCTTGCAGGCAAAACATACGTGTTTGTATGTGCAGCTTGCACCCCGGGGGCATTGGCCCTGTTTGTGGAAGGGATAGCAGTATCCCACTGGTACCTTTCCACCATTGGGCTTGCTTGATTGTCCCCTTGAGTTAAACCCACCATTGGGCTTGTACTTACGAAAGGGCTGGTTATAGTTCTCATTTGTACTAGTGTTATGGGCATAATTGGCCATCACCCAGTACTCTACTTGCAACTGTCCCCAAGGAATATTTGAAGACTCTCGATCTCTACGCACTCTCTCATCATATATTAACCATGCAAACCCATGGTTTTTGGCAGCCAAATCCCTAACTATTTCCCCATGCTTGATGACCTGGGGTATTCTACCAGGAAACTTTTCGGCATAAATTGCCAGAAAACGTAAAAATGCTGTAGTCCATTGGTTAATGTTTCGAATAGCTGGTCTGGATTTTGAACTTGAAATTTTAAACTGGGCTTTACCTGATTTCTGAATTTGTAAAGTCCCAGCATCTTTGTCAGACCAAGTGTTGGAGGACAACAAGTTTTCAAACTTGACAAATTTAACTTGCCAGATTTTTTGCTTAGTTTTTGAATCCATTTGGCTAGAGATGGAGCTAGAGATAAGGCTGCCACCATGTTCAGTAGAACTCTCCTCAGATGAAGAACTAGAATATGAATCAGAATCACTTGATTCAGATTCACTGCAAGTATCAGATCTAGAGTCAGTACCTGATTGCTGGCCATGTGCAGGCATTGGGGTCCTGGAGCGCCGCACTCGTTTATGAGGTCGTTTCTTTGTAGACGTGGACACGGACCTCTTTCTTTGGCGACCTCGAACAGTCTCCAGCCTTTCACTTGGCTCAACATGTACAGCTGTTGGTCGTTGATGGAGTCGGTTCTCCATATGCTGTACGACTTGTTCTGTCACCCTGGTTACAATGTCTTCCATGTTTGGCAAAGCTTCAGCCTGTTCTGCTGACCCAGCCGCTGCTGGGATGGGTCGAACCCTGGACCTTGAGGCAGCCTGTATGGCAGACCCCGCTGCTGTTGAGATGGTTGTTGTGGAACTATTTCCAGGGACAGCACTTTTTTCTGTTTGCTTGCCTCTTTTTTGTGGCCCTTTCTTCAACGTAGTGGTGACTGGGCTTGGGACAGGTTCCTTGGCCAGTGACAAGTGTGGCCCAGTGGTACGTTTATGCTTGTACATCTATGGGAAACAATAGAAAGGGGTTAATACAAGCTTAAGTAGCAGTATGAGTCTGTACCCTCCACATCATGTAGGTATGTGATCAGCATCATGATATAACAAATGCAAGCATGACCATAATATAGTTATCATATACATATAATTGATCACGAGATCAACTTTAATCATTTGAGTGCGCATCATGATTATGGTAATTGTTTTATTGCACAATTTATGACTATGTATATATAATGTCATTGATATTGTATATCAGAGATTGATACAATATCTTCTACTGCATCTCAATTTTGTAAGGGCAGTATTTGTAATATTTAATGGTCATGTAAATGAATTTGTTAATCACAGAGATCAGCATTTAACATACCGTAGCCCTTGTCATATTATATTAGTATCCCACACAGATACAAATAAGCATGTTCAATATAAGCAACCGAACAAACTACATATATATATATATGCAGTATACAATACTTATACAGATAACAATAAAACATACATGGTACTGTATATAATTCACTGTATATGGTACCCCACACAGATACATGTAACAGTATCCCACACAGATACTTGTGTACTCAACATCAACTGTAGTAGTATCCCACACAGATACCTATGTACCGTATGCATCAGCTGTAAATAGTATCCCACACAGATACATATGTACCGTATACATCAGCTGTAAATAGTGTCCCACACAAATACATATGTACCGTATGCATCAGCTGTAAATAGTATCCCACACAGATACCCTTAACAGTATCCCACACAGATACCTATATATGTACCACTGTACATCAATTGTCAACAGCTGATAATATAAGTATCCCGCACAGATACACAAAAGGGGCTATTAGCTATAGTATCCCACACAGATACCTACGTACTGTACATCAGCTGTAAACAGTATTCCTCCGGATACACCAACAATAGTATATAATGCACACAATAATAACCTGTAAAGCTACCCATATCTATATATATATGTGTGTTCTGTACATCCACTTAGGCACTATAGCTAGTCTCCCGCACAGATACACTAATTACTATATGCATGTACCTACACTGTACACATAACAGTATCCCACACAGATACATGTGTGCAAAATTCACACCCTGGCATTAAATTTGCAGATCACTAGATGCATGCCAGTAGCCTTATCACTTTAATCGCACCCAGAATTTCAACATGCACTGATATCCGAAATATTTCAAGCATACATGTAGTATACAGTATGCATATTCTGAATTTACAGCACACTGTGAAAGCTAAAGCATAACCAGTATGTTTACATTTTGAAGGCATTCACCTCTAAATATATCAACATTCCTTACAGATATTTAGTCCAGAATTACAGAACTTGGTCAAAACAGCATCCCACACAGATAACCATGACCAGGCAAACGTGCGAATGTATAAATATAAGTAAAAATTCACCTGATGGCAAAGCAAGCATATGTACATTTTATAAAGTGTGACTGCTCGATAAGCTGTCCGTATGTATATATATATATATATATATATAGTACAACCCACAAAAAGGAAATATATTAACAAATTTTGTTAATTAAGCTTAAAACAACCAGGCGGCTGAAATTGGATAGTAGAGTTTATGATGCACAGACCTAATATAAATGAACTGCATGTGGGCGACTGATAAAATTTATATATATACCCCAAAATGTACTGTTTACCTTGCCACACAGGTGTTCATTAAAGAATTGAAGTTGTAGTATATATACCTATACATATGTACAGTTGAGCATGGGTGCCCACCACAACAACCCACTTGCAATGACATTAGGTATATAAATGAATAAATAAATATACAGCATATACTTAATATATGCAAAGTGAAACCAAAAGTATGACCTTATTTCTTGTGAATGTAACATACCAGCTCTCAGTCTCCTCACTGCAGATACCAGTAACGCCCTGATGTTGTTGAAATATTTTTTATTTCCCTGGTCATTTAGATGGACCCCATCTGTGTCAAACACTGCAGCTTGGTTCTCAGATGACCAAAAACCTGTCATGCGGTGAAACACCACCCCATCCATATTTTTAACGTAGCTGTCCAGTCGCCTATTGAGTTCATCAACCCGCTCGTTAAACCAAACAGTGTCAACAGCATAACGGATGGGGCGCGAAGGGGGGAGTCGGTGTAATATTTGGCACACTATCACCTCTTTAACAGCAAGTGAATATCTCAACGTGACTGTCAGATCAATAATACATTTAAAGATATCGTCCACTGAAGAATTCGCCTTGCACAGATCGTTTGAAGCTGTCTGTAAAACTACAATATCTGGGTCACTGCTTTGAACTAGGGCGACCCCCCTCCGTCCTATTGTTTTCGTTCCAGCTCCCCCAAATCCCCCCAAGTTCACCACAATATCGTCGCGAGCCAAGTTAAAATTATCATCGACTCTATCGTTACAAGGGTCCTGTATATATTGACGTCATCGCCTGACGAAAGAATGTCCTAGCATCAATGCAGATGCAGGCATCGTGAATCAAAACACCTATGTAGCGTCCACATGTAAAATACGAAACTTGTAAACAAAGGAGCTGATTTTGGCGCGCTGGGCTAACCATGCATCAAAATTCCAAAAAGACACTAATTGCGTCGTTACTTACGGCTTTCACACAGTTCGATCTCTTCTATGATAATGTGGAACCACTGTACGTTGTTCAAAACATCATATTCGCAATAATAAACAAATAGCGTTGAGAAACTGTGGAGTGCAAAAATCAGCTGTTGTTGACAAAATGGATGATCGACGTCACGTGACCTCTTATTTTCGCTGGGTCACGTGACGCGACCAGGGGCCCCCAATTGGGGGTACCAAATGGGTTACCGAAGAGGACTTCTTAATTTAAAACTCGCCACCCCCAGCCGACACAGAGAATACATTGATTACACAACTACATAAATTAACAGATTAATAAAGTAATAAACAGAGGTTATAAATTACTTTATGTGAACATAAATACAAATATGTTCACATTAAAATTGCAATGCCAATTCATAGATACGTGTCGTATGAAAGAGTCCACAACATTGCAACGGTATAGTGTACATGATGTGTTTCAAAGACTGTGACTGTTCTTTACTTTTTTAGCCTTTTACTCATCACTTTTCTACACTCCAGGCAAAACCACTTGCACTTTGGCACTTTCTTAATTTTAGACAGTTAATATGGAACCATGTGATGCCACAATTTTCGATGTCACAAGCGATCATGTCATCTTTGTCCTCTACAATAACAGTAGGCATCTCCATTTGTTGCTTCACTCACATTCAAGTTGTTTTCAGCCGAGTCAACTGTTTCCGTAGGTCTGGAGTCGAATTTCCCGATAAGTTCTGGCAAAAGTGCCTCTTGATTTCTCTTCGATTTCCTGCCACAGTTCTGGTTTGGCCTCCATTCTTTGGATATGGAAATCCCTGTTAGCATACACAACGAAGTCACTAAATTCTACATCACACACATGATTTCAATTTTCCGATCGTAAACTTTCCATTTCTTGATAGTAACATCCCTGCTTCTCCAACCTATGGTGTTTACATGTCGCAGTTGATTCGGTATTCCAGGGCTTGCTCTAAATATCAGGATTTTCGTGATAGATGTCGACTGCTGACAAACAAACTAACAACACAAGGATTCGAGAGATGCAGGTTGATCAGTACTATGGGCAAGTTTTATGGTCGCCATCTTTGTCTCATTGAGAAAGATTCTGTATCTTTAAGTGATATGAAGATGGATGTTTTTGAGTATGCTCATTAGTGTGTTTACTTGTTGTGATTGACAATGATACTCGGTTCTCATTTTGAGAACTTGATGTTTATTTGGATGTGACAAAGATTTACATGGCGGGTGTCGTCGATGAAGCAGAAGACGCTTACTCTTCCGGAACACCTGGTCTTAGTCTCTTGTACTTTTGCAAGGGTCTCCATGTAAATCTTTCCTTTGTTCAAATTTTGCCCCTGGTTTAATCGATTTTGAGTTTGGATTATGATTATGTTGACGCTTCGGTATTCTCTTATTTTATTAGTTTGGCTGTGTTCTAACATTTCATTCTTTTGGAATTGAGCACCATTATCAGAAAAAAAATCACACTTTTTTTGCTGTGACAGTTCATGTATATCAACTTGCAAATATATCAATACATGATTACATTCCCGGCCCATTCCCTATCTGTATTATATAACCAGCAAATTGAGCAATGGCATTGTTACCCCCATACAGTACTATTTTACAACAATAATGCAATGCCGACCGTCAGGTGTCCCCGACTGTAAATAGTCTAGTCGTCGGACCAAGCATCTTTCCTGACGGTGCATTGTATAAATTTATTTTCAGGTCCGTTTGGTGGTTGGGTTGTGGTAAACAATTCAAGAATGACTCAACAACAGTATAAAGATAATGTGGAAATTTATTAATTGTAGATGGTAAAGCACTGATTACAAGTACAAACAGATTATACTGTTACATTTGTACAAATTACCATGAGTTGTCTCCCTTCAATAATAAACGATCAGGATGTTGAGAGTTACTTATTTTTAACTTATCATAATGTAATAATTTCTCCTACTGCTCCTAATAATTCTAGTAGCTAATAACTTCTAATAAAACCATTTCTCCTAGTACTCCTAAATTCTCCTAGTACTCCTTATTGCTCCTAATTTCTACTAGTTCTCCAAATTGCTCCTAAATTCTCCTAGTACTCCTAATTTCTCCTAAATTCTCCTAGTTCTGCTTATTGCTCCTAGTACTCCTAACATTTCTCCTACTCTGGCTGGTTGCAACAATTCCAGACAATAGGAAATGCCATATTTGGCTACACTATCTGCCTCTGCTACCTCTCTTTCTATGCCACGTCTGCTCTGCTTTCCGCTACCGCCTGTGAGGTCGGAACGACATGCTCACAGCTGTGTAGACCTAACAAAGCGAACATGTGGATACAGATTAAATAAAACATTTGGTTGATCTGTCTGTATAACAAATACACAAAAAAAGAATGTGTCACTGTTTGCCTTGTTCACAGTCTGACTGGCATGGCCAGGGCAAGTCAATTTGATTTGGCTAAGGTTTTCCTATGTATTTAGTTTTCCTGTAAAGTTATAATATTTTCTCAATATTCCTACAAGATAATTATGGGTTACAGTATATATTTATAAGTACCTGGTAAGTAAAGAATATTCTATTTTTATTCTTTCCCAGCTTTAGGCTAAGTGGCAATACTCCATCCAATATATGATAGTTTTTTGTCCTTCCAATGGCACGCTCAACATGGATTCGAACCGAGACAATGTTCATTGTATCATCAACTTCCTTAGACGAAAGTTGCTTCCTAGATCCCTTGAATGGCGGTTTGTTAAGAGCAACTCCTGCTGGTAGAATGTCCGCGATTTCAAGTCCCCTGTCTGCCATAACATTATCACCGGGTTCCAACATATTCAAAATGCCACTTTCTTTGGTAATTGTTTTGTCCGACACTCGACCCCCCCACAACTCTGTCACAAATGTGACGACTCCATTTGGACTCACCCCAACAAGTGCTTTAAATGTGTTGTGGTGTTTATAGTTCGACCACGTTTCCGACTGTGCTAACATTGCTGACGGTACTTCAACAAACACTTCCGTGCAATCAAGAATAATTCTTGTGGAGGGATAAGGCTTGAATGAGTCAGGTAATTTTTTTCTAATCAGTTCTTGGGATGGGAATGGGAATAAATTGGGAATCTCATGATAAGGAAAGTTAATCCATGTTGTGAAGACTTTGGAAAAGTGTCCTTGCGAAATATTGAATCGTTCAGAAATGTCACGTACAAAAAGTCCAACTTTTAAGCGTAGTAAGACAACAAAAAAATCATCTTTTAAACTTGGTATCCTTTTCTGTCCTGGTTTACCACCTTTCGTCTGATAAGGTTTTGTGTCGGATACTTCATTTTGGCCTCGCCAATATTGTAATTTCTCTGCTTTTTCTCCAAACACGTAAATACAGAGTCAAATACCCCACTATTTTGAAATCCGGTGTAAAATTGCATAGCTTTTGGGTCGTCCTGAATTTTGTCATACCGAAATTGATTGCTTTCAAACACAGATAATTTCTTATTTAAATCTTCGATCATAACATTGCACGCATCCAGCTTATCTTTTAAAGATTTTATGTTACTGTTAAGAGATTCCATTTCGGCACTTATTCCAGATTTGCACATATTTGAATATCCATGATCAGAGCTTTCATGACTATACTCCATCTCATTCCAGTCTGTTTGTGTTCCTGGGTTTACCGTCACATTGTCATCAGTCTGAACTCCTACACCGGACTCTGCCATCACACAAATGTCACCCGAACTCCTACACCGGACTCTGCCATCACACAAATGTCACCCGAACTCCTACACCGGACTCTGCCACCACACAAATGTCACCAGATTCCTGAAAAAGAAGCATAACAAATACACTCACTAAAAAGTCAATTTGTGTATGAGATGGACATGGGTAGCAAAGGGCACAGCGGCAGCTAGCTGTCATAATATAACTACTCGTGCTTAAACAATGTTATGCTTGATATTGGACAATTATGTTAGAGTATGTAAAGTAATATTTAAATATGTACATTATTAAATATTGAATATGTGTATGCTGCATGTGCAGAAATTGAATCACAGGAAATAATCAATAAATAATCAAAACTCATTCATGTATTATACATGTACCGGTAATTATAAGTAAGTCTTACCAATAAAAGATAGCATGATTCTGTAATTTAATATAGAATACTTGACGTTTAAATTTCAGTATTTTAGCTTGGAATTTCAGTTTACTATTAAAAGTCAGCAATTTCAGAAGTCAAATCACATTTCTGAAATTTGGAGTGTCAAAACACAATGTCAGAAAGACATGTTTTTTTTTTTAAAACCAAGAGCCCAAGCTAATTGTGGAGTCAAAATTTTAAAAACATACTGTATGTATCCTACATTAAGCCCAGGGGAACAGTGTATAAAGTATCATCCAAAGTTGGGGTGGGCTTATTACAGGATATATAGATTATATAGGAAAATCAATTTGAGTTTCTGAAAAAGACATGAATGGGCTTACTACCAGGCATGGGCTTATTGGCGAATAAATACGGTAGTGTTATTACACATGTGTAATACGATATTTATGACATTGGCTTATTCCATGACAGAACAGGCCAGTTATGTAATAAAGGTGGAGTTTCAGCCTATGATGAATTTCCATAGGGATATGCCCACGCTTAGAGTTTTTTAATACTGCATTTGGTTATTGCCTGAAGTGCATCTGTGATATTACTGGACTTTTCATTTCCATTCACATACTCAGAATTGAGCAGGGCTGACTTTTTTCATGTCCTGACCGGAAAAAGGGGTATCTTCCAGTTAATTTCTGCCACACTATCAATATTTCATGTTTTATAAATTTTAATTTACAGAAAAACCTGTTAAATAATACCTATCCGTTTAGGCCGATGCATACCCCATTTGTTTTGAGTAAAAATGAAAAAAAAATTAAAAATATTATGTTTTCTCCCAAAGTCGACCAAAAAATGTATTTTTACCAAATTTCAGTTTTCATTTTAAATATGTTTCAGTTGTTGTCAAGGTATAATTTCAACTATAAATTAGGCCATATATCTGTTGTTAATGCATAAGGAATTTGAAGACATTTTACAACCGGTAACATATAATTTTAAGCTGCAGAGTTTCAAAAATGCAGATTCTTGAAAAATGAAAATACACCATGTTGACTGAAACATTTTGTTGGTTATATCTAGATGCGCCGATTTAAAGCTTGCCATGTTATGTAATCTATTACATACCGAAACAAATTAAAGTGAGTCACCTGTCAGTGAAAAGGTCTCTCTTTTGCAAATCCTAACAAGAGACCAAAATGGGCCTTATGTTGCACATCTGAGACTACTTCTTTGTTCAAATCTTATTAACCCCTTTCGGTACAAAGACCTGTATTACTACATTATGTGGCTCTTTTACACCAGCAGTGACCCTGTTATAATGACCCGCTTCACAAAGTGACGGTTAGGGCTGGAGGGAGGGGGATATATAGGAATCGCGCATGTTGTCTGGTCGGTTGGTCATGTCAGGTCTCACATTTGTTAACAGTTGTTTATTGAACTATTTCTACATGTCTCGTTGGATCCCAATGACATTTGAAGTACTCTATCATTGTGATGAGTAGTAGTGCATTACATGTTTTTGGTTTAAAACAATTCAAAATGGCGCTACTGTTTATATTTTGTTGTGGGAACTACTTCTACATACATGTAGCCTGATGGATCTCAGTGAATCTTGGCATACTTTTTCTTCATGATAAGTGGTAGTGCATGACATGATTTTGTTTTTGAAAAAATCCAAGATGGCTGAAAAAATGGCCGCCTTTCTTTGTGGTATATTTTGTACAGTGAATTACTACCACCTTTCATGAGTGATCCAAATGAAACTTAACATACTTTATCATCACTGTCAATAAGTGTGTGTTATGAAAGTCTGAATGGGTATAATTACGTCTAATCCATTTAGATGCAAGACCACATACATTGTGTGAAGAACTAACTTATGAAAGCATGGCTGACTTGAATTTTTTTGCATGTGGCAAGGGCTCCTTAGCAGAATGATGAGACATGTATCCTAGGAAATAAATGATACTGGCTGTGTGAGCACACATTCCAACCGCTATATATATATATATATATACACAAACATTCAGTAAGCTATAAACAGACTATGTGCTGTCTTGATGCGGACAGTAATAGAAATGAGGGAGTGGAACACCTTGTTTTATACCTTATGCTGAAATATACAGTTACCGGCCACAATTATTCACCCCTCCAAATGAAGTTTCAAAGCCCGATTCTGAAAAAGAGTTCTTTATGATGTTTAATCGAACTGTGTAGTATTTACCTTATCAATTCATACTTAATATTACATACAAGAGCGAAACTAACATATGCATTAGTAGTAGCACTTCTTGTACAACAGTGGGGATGGAAAATGTGGGATACTTCTTGCTTGAAAATTATTTTCCAACCAACAAAGCAAAAATTTACACTTTCTGAGGCGTATACTGATGATAATAAATGATTATTTCATGACTTTCATCTTTACCTGGTGACGAAGTATTTCAGTGAAACTTTAAGACATTTTTGAATAAAACTGACATGTCTAAAAAATTTGACCACATTCATTATTTCAGTTTCAAAAACTATTTTACCGGTTTCCAAATTGCACGAAACTTTTTTCACGTAGAGAGGATATATATGCCCTTATTTTGAATAAAAATCATAGCTTGACACATACCATAACATATATAAATATTGAAGCGAACTTGACATTTGTGTCGGTTTTTGTTTAATTTTTGGAGTAATTTTCAAATTAAGTTTACAAAAACAATCATTTCATTACATAGGTATATGCCAATATGGTATTAGAATAATCTTTATGGTCCCCTTATTGCATTCCACTAGGCAACATCTAAATTTGAAATAAGATAGTGATTTAGAAAAGAAAAATGTTGGGGTACCCATCTTGTGTTATAAGGAGTTCGACAAGGTGCAATCCTAAGACTCCCAGGTAATGAAATAAATTAAGAAATATATTTGGATGATTGATTTGTCACAGGTAATTGACATGTGAAGTATGAAGGAAATGTAAGCGTGGGCAGTTTTGAAACTGCACCTTTGCCATATAAAAGTATACCTCATGATCAGCTTCCAACTGAGTGCAGTGCTAAAGCTCGGGTGGGAGGTACTGTTGACATCCATGGCCTCAAATGGGATCATGGTGGATGGTGGTTTTCTTGTGTTCCCTGTCTTCGTCCACTCAAACACAGATGGTCGCGCCCTGGGAAGAAGATCATCTCCTGGTACCAATCGAAACCTTTATATTGGTTTCCATAATAAAATGTTCTGAGCAAATGACACATGAGCCATTCATAGTAAAATTGTCTTTGCCATCTTTTCTCTTTATGAGATTGCACCAATCTTCTTTCATTTTACGGCTTTGTAACACAATTTGTGGAATATGAAAAAAATGAAAAGGTGATCTGGTGCCAGTATCTGATACTCCTTGTTTGCACACAATGCCACACAGTATTCATTGCCTCTGGAAATTTTGTTCTTAAAAACATTCATGATGAATACTGAAAGAAAATAAAACACCTCAAATAAGAAAATAATTTATCAGATGTGATAATGTTGCAACTTGCAATAAACTTCTGCAGGGGAGGAATACTAGGACAACATATAAATCTACATAACGTACGCCGCCCACATTCAGTAACAAGTACAAATGTATGCTCGTCATTGCTCGAGAGTCTACTGAATGCCCTGTGTATATGGTTGAAATCAGTTTAAATCTACTTTCACTTTCCTATAAACAGTCTGAATGTTACAGTTGTTATTGACTTTGTTTTTATATAGTATAGTAAAAGTACTGTAGATTTGAAGCCCATTCAACTATAACATAGGGACCTATAAAGGAATTACGCAAATACAATAAGACCGGGTTCTGCCTGGTTACGTTATAGGGCGATCTGGAACCGAGCATGAATGCGCCAGGGCATAGCCTGACTACTGTATACTGTACATACTCTACATGACACAACAGGGTAATTATTTAAATATTTATTTACCCAAAATGCAATTGAAAATATGAATTAAATTTATCTGTGACTCCAAAACACAAACCATCCACTAGACGAAACAAAGTTGAACCAGGTTGAACCACGGCGCAGGCACCGTGCAGTGTCCCACTCGACGTCAAGTGACAGCGGTGTTCGTTCATTTATTGCGATTATTATAGAGACACAAATCTTCAAACGGTAGCTTAATAAAAGCATATATGGAACATCGCCAGTCATAATGATATCAAACAGAATACATACCTCAGTATTTGGCAACGAAACTAAATCATGGTCTCCATGCTGTATCTCATGAGGAGGTCGCCGGAAGTAGCCTCAGCCTCGTTATCGTTTGTGTTCCAAGGGGAGTAACTCGAATAGTAACGCGAGACAAACAGTGTGAAAAGGGACTATTCCAAATTAGATTTGTTGACGTTATCCGTTTTAAATAAGTGTGTCAACACTGGGGAATTTCTTGTCCAATACTGCAGGCTTATTGTCCTGAGAATGTCCGGGACGGGGTACTACACTGAAAACTGCAGCTTTGGACCCTCCTTCACTAAGTTTACGGAAAAAGTTTCTCATTTCCATTTTGGTTGGAGTCGGAATGTCTTTCTTGATGGTTGTGGTAGTTTCCGGTTTTCTGACGCTGATGTTGACACTGGAGAATCACTTTCCTCGACATGGGTGTCAAGCTTTCTCTTCTTTGCATTGGCAGAGGAAAAAAACATTTCTGATATCCGATGATATGATACTTCCCGGAATGAGGTCGGAAGTTTCCAGTTGGCTGGTTCATGGTCACTGTATGTGATTCAGTGTGAATCTCTGATGCGCACTTTTGTTTCAACGTCAAATAGTAACGCACTTGCATGAGTACAAGTTTCCCATAAGCCCGCAACACAATATACTTCCATCTCTTTCAGCTATCACCCACGGATTAAGGAGTTTCCCGAAGTTCCTGTGAATGCATAACCTGGAATAATAAAAAGTAAATATTGTTAAAAATTTATTAAACTCTAGAATCATAATCGCATTTGTCCGTTTAAGCTTAGTCATTTCGTCACCAAAAAGTTCATTTGGAATAATGTGACGAAATGGCTTGCTGCAAGATGACTGATCATTTGAATTTTTTTTCAGTGTTAAGTAAAGAGGCGACAAAGGTCATCTAATCATGACCTCTTATTGGATGTTGTCAAATCCTGGTAACACGGAGTGAACAGACAGATGTGTTCATGTGCAAGCTTTGTCGCCTCAAAATTTCACTGTCACGATTCTGGCAGTAGTAATTTGATTGGCTAATGCGAGAGATTATCACAGATCTTAACGCAGCAGAGATAAGTTTACGGAACGGCGCGGAGATCAAGATATGATTTTAATCAGATTGCGCTGTCTGACCTATGGGGAAATTTTGAGGCGACAAAGCTTGCATAATCGCATTTGTCCGTTTAGTCGTTTCGTCACCAAAAAGTTCATATGGAATAATGTAACGAAATGGCTTGCTGCAAGATGACAGGTCATTGGAAAATGATTTTAGTGTTGAGTAAAGAGGCGACAAAGGTCATCTGAACTTGACCTCTTATGGGATGTTGTCAGATCCTTGTAAAACGGAGGCTCGAGCGAGAACAAGGATCTGTATTTTAATCAGAATGGTCCATACTTATAACTGTGGCCACGCTGCTGCACCGACTTCTTGCTCGGCCACTTCGGGTTAAGCGTCTTGGGCGCGACCGGTACGGTTGTCCGTATCTGTCGACCCATAATCAGCTGACTTGGGCTAGCTCCTGTTGACGCGATAGGCGTGGCTCGATAAGCCATAAGTGCCAGGAATATGTCATTTTGAGCGAGTATGCGTTTAGCAATCTTTACTCCGCTCTCCGCCTGCCCATTTGCCTGAGGGTAGTGCGGACTAGTGAAAGTTTGTATGAAGTTGTACTTCTCTGCGAATTCGTTGAATTCTTGTGACGCGAATTGTGTCCCATTGTCGGAGACCAACTCTTCGGGAACTCCGAAACGAGCAAAGATGTTCTTCAACTTTCCTATAACCTGACCACTGGTTATATTAGAGAGATGGGCAATTAATAGGTACCTCGAATAGTAGTCAATAACCCCTAAATAACTGTCAATTTTTAAGTCACAAAGATCTGCTGAGATCTTTTGCCAAGGTCGTGCCGGTAGAGGGGTAACCTTTAGGGGTTCCTTCCTCTGTGTTGGTCTGTGCTCCTGACAGAAACTACAGCTTTCCACTATTTCCTTGAGATCCTTTCCTATGTTTGGCCACCACACACGTGTAGCTGCACGCTCGCGGCACTTGGCTATACCTAGGTGCCCTTCATGGAGTGTATCCAGGGTTTCCTCACGTAATGTACTCGGTATCACAATCCTTTGTCGGTAGAGCAGTAAATCATCCGAGACTGACAGTTCGTTACATACTGCAAAGTAACCATCCATCTCCTCTAGGGAGGTTTCTCGATCCGGCCACCCAGTCTTTGTGAGACATAGGGCTTTCTGAAGGTGAGGATCTTCCAACGAAGCTTGTCGAATCCTAGCCAATTTCCTATCTGATATAGGCCTGATGGACTCACGGAGTCCACGAACACCTCCACATCCTCGTCGATCGGGACCTCCTTTAGCTTGAGGGGGCTCCTCGATAGGGTATCTGGAACAACGAGCAGTTTCCCAGGTACGTGTTCAGCGATTGGAGTAAATCTCCTCAAACGCATGAGTAGCCTCTGACACCTCAGGGGCGTCCGGTCAAGATCCTGTGTGTTGATGAGAGGAACTAAGGGCTTGTGATCTGTGAGAAGTTTAAAAGATTCAAGCCCGACCAAATATCGTTCAAACTTTTCGCATGCCCAGACCGATGCGAGGCACTCTTTTTCGATCTGTGCGTACCTTGACTCTGCTGGTGACAAGGTGCGAGAACAGTAAGCCACCGGTTTAATCTCGTCTCCGTCCATCTGAAACATGGCCCCTCCCAGACCGTAGCTACTTGCGTCGGCAATGACTATGGTTGGTTTACTTGGAGAGTAAAATGCCAAAGTAGGGTTGTTGGTCAACATTCCTTTTACCCTGTCAAATGCCTGCTGTTGTCTTGGCATCCATTGCCAAACAATGTCAGATTTCAGGAGATCTGTCATGGGTCGCATGATGGTAGACAATTCCGGAATGAACCTTCCAAGGTCATTGATCATGCCTATGACCCTTCGTAGCTCAGTTACATCTTTAGGTGCTTCTAGTCCTTTGATTGCTGCAACACGCTCTGGGTTGACACTTATACCGTCCCCACCAACGACATGGCCAAAGTACTCGAGTTTGGACTTCCCAAACTCGCACTTATCCTTGTTAAGTTTAAGGCCTGATGCTCGAATCCTGTCTAGGACTTTGGCAAGACGCTCGTCATGTTCCTCCTTAGACTTTCCATAGATCAAGGTGTCATCTATAATAGCCTCGACTCCTTCCAGACCAGTCAACAGCTCTGACATCTTGCGCTGAAATATTTCAGGGGCTGAGGTTATTCCGAACGGAACCCTGCGAAAGGCGAAGCGTCCAAATGGGGTGATGAATGTAGTGAGCCTGCTGCTATTTACATCCAGGGGTATCTGATAAAACCCGCTACTGGCATCTAACTTGGAGAATACCTTCGCGCCCACTAGCTTTGGTGCTATATCATCCAGGGTTGGTAGCATGAAGTGTTCCCTCTTTACAGCTTCATTTAACCGTTTAAGGTCCACACAAATCCTATTTTCCCGGTCTTTTTCACCACAGGAACCATGGGAGCGCACCAGTCTGTTGGCTCTGTCACGTTTTCTATGATGCCATCCTGTTCCATTCGACTGAGCTCGGTTTTCACCTTTTCGAGTAGTGGGAATGGCACCCGCCTTGAAGCACTAATGCAATATGGAACTGCGTGATCCTTTAATGTTATCTTGACTGGTTCACACGACAGTAGTCCGGTTGGTCCAAATAAATCGTCGGTAACTGCATCAACTCTCACTACCAGTCCCATTTGGTGTGCAGCACTCCTTCCTAGCAGGTTGCTGGAGCTGGCTCCACCGATCACACATATAGGTAATTTGAATTGTCTCCCCTTGTACTTAACTTGACAGTCAAATTTACCTTCTGATGGAAGGACTCCTCCTCCTGGACCTTGAAGTATAGAACTGACTGGACTCAAAGTTGGACGTTGGTTAAGTTGGTTATATGTCTCCCGAGAGATAACAGTAGTGTCCGCCCCAGTATCAATATTGAATGTTACGGGTGTGTTTCCTACCTTCAGTGTCACCTCCCACGCCTTTTCATAACCATAGCATGAGGTTATTGCTCCGAGAAAGAATTCCTCCCGCTCCGTCACTTCCTTTATATCCTTTTTCGACCGACAGCAGCACGCGAAGTGATCCATCTTATTACAAGATCTACAGCGCCTCCCTATAGCTGGACATTTTCCTGTCCGTGGCTGCGAGCACACCGTGAACATGCACCCTTTTCACTGCGAGACTGTTTATTGTATGACTGACCTTGTGCTTGATGTTGTGTAGTTGGGTTGTTTTTCTTTTTGAATTGTCTCCCTTTTCTCACCTCTTCCACGTGTTGTTTTTGTCCTCCTTGGTCCTTAATCTGTGTTTTCACCAACTCGGCCTGCCTTGCCGTTTGAATAGCTCCTTCTAATGTTAGATCAGCTTTCATTTGTAGTTTTTCTGAGATATGTCTGTCCGAAATTCCTATGACTACTCTATCTCTGATGAACTCATCTTGTGATGTAAAATCGCAATGTTCCGCTAGTCCCTCAACAGACTCGCCGGGGGCCTGACTCCGCTGGTGGAACCGCGCCCTCTCGTGGATTATATTTCGTTTGGGAATGAAATAGTTGTCGAACTTTTCAATGACCTTGTCATATTTATCTTCATCGCCGGCCACATTGAACACTAAAGTTTTAAAAACATGTTCTGCCTGACTGCCCATTGCGTAAATTAATGCACTTATCTGTACAACGTCCTCATCCTTATGAAGTTTGGTTGCGGTGCGGTAGCGAGCAAATCTTGTTCGCCAATCATTCCATCCGCTTGGTCGGCTGAAATCGAACTTCTCTGGGGCCTGGAACTTTGCCATCTGGACAAATCGATGTTGTAGTTCCTATTTACTACCAGGAAGTAACTGCACTTGCCTCAATCTGACACCATGTTGTGATATTCAATCTAAATCATCACTGGACAAGTTCTCTGGCTGAATCCATTTATTGAACTAGCACATGTCGTCTTACATCCGGTACATACATAGTACTGCGCAAACGCAACAACGGGTCATCAAACGAACCTAGACTTACACAAGTCCCATAATACTAACACAAACACTTTGAAATATATTGTGAAAATTACATGAAAGTAATCTATAATATTCTACCCAAAAAAGTTGTCGGGTTCTCACGCCCCTGTGCTAAAACTGTCTTAAAATAACAAAATGTTCCCTGGCTGCTAGCACACGAAATTATGATAGAAATACTTCTTCTTCTATTATAATTAGACAAGTGTTCATAATAAAATACAGACAATCTTGAATTATACTGTTCAACCACATTCTGTGTCATGTATTACCTAGCAGACGGCATTAAATGACAGTTGGCGGGACTGACCCAAGCCGAACAAAATAACCTGATTTATCAGTTTAAACAAAATGGACAGCTACATACAAGCTTTAAACAACATTCATAAATGTTTTATTTATAAGATTACAAATGTATAGTTCGCACTTACTCCTCAGGGAGGCCCATATACCGCAAAATTATCTACAGCGTGACTGCGACGCTTCCCCATGGCTGACATAGGAACTTAGACGAAGATTCTAATAACGGAACCAAGGCGTATAGGACTCGTATAGGAAACAACTAAATAATTTACTATATGTTATTACTTAGCTTTCGAGCTAATAACTTTAATATTTGAAGTACAACACTTGTGAAAACTGCCTAAATTCACAGATACATACATGACAAAGGCTTCAAAGGGCATTTAATGAGGAGTTTACTGCATATTAGCTTGCTACAGGCGTCTGCATCGGACAACCGGAAATTTACATGTCAAACCAGTGAAATGGGACGGGAACACCCTCTGACTTTTGACCCCATATCAATCCGCCATCACATATCAAAATCTACCAAAAGTATATATTTTTGTAAAGTTAAATATCTACAGATTTCATTCAATGCAGAATAGGTCAACAATTACCTATTTAAATTACTCAGAATCTTTGTACTTAGCCGGAACAAATTTTCAGTAGGGACTACAAACGTATGAAACACTTCGTGATAGGCTGATTTAGTTGTGCGAGTCCTATACTAAATTCTGGACTAGGATTCCGGACATCAAATTACGGACGAAGACCGTCACAATCTTCGTTGCCTCCTCTTCCAACCTTGGGTCCATATCTGCTAATGGTGGACGGAACTTGTTGCAAAATGCACAAATAATCCTGACAAAATCACCAACATAAGACATAGGAGTGTTTGGTACAACAAGTGTCTCCACTGCTTTGCCTACCATTGCCACTCTACCACACATCTAAAACACAAAGCGTCAACAAAACCATAATCCGAACTCAAAATCGATTAAACTAGGGGCAAAATGTTTCAGTGTTTATATTTTACAATTTGAGCGTTTGACGCAATTTAAGTAAATTACAAGAAAGTCGACTTGAGCACAAATTCCATGCTTGAGCATGAGGACGGTTTCATGAATACGGGCCCAGGTGTTCCGGAAGAGTAAGCGTCTTCTGCTTCATCGACAACACCCGCCATGTAAATCTTGGTTACATCAAAGTAAGCATCAATCCTCAAAATGAGAACCGAGTCATCATTGTTATCACAACAAGTAAACACACTAACAAGCAAACTCAAAAACGTCCATCTTCATATCAATCTGATTAAAATCATATCTTGATCTCCGCGCCGTTACGTAAACTTCTCTCTGTTGCAGCCTTGTAAAATGGGGTGAGAACAAGCATTTCTGGCAGTGACCTCGATGCTTGCACTGCCATCAGACAGACAACGGACAGAGAGGATCCACCAGGACTAAAACGCACCATATCAACTGGCATAGACAATTGAAGATCAGCGAAAAATCTAGCCCGATGTTGATTTGAAGTGAAAAGGTTTTCTACATGTTGAAATCAATCAAAGAACACTGGTCTGTTTTCTCCTGCAGTTTTCATGGCCTCATCCAGAATCGAGTACAGGGGCTTTACACCGAAAGAACACTTGTGCCTGTGTTCCACTGTGGCATCTTTGTAAATGGTCCGAGCAGGATGATCATTGGCATGGTATTCTAACATTGCCTCCGTCTGTTTCTTTAGATAATTACTGTAGGCAGATAGACTGTCTACAAGTTCATTAATTTGAGTTCCAGCTGTTTTCCATGCTACAGAACTGTTTATAACCGGCTTCATTAGTAAGGAATATAGTGCCTCAGAATGACTTGCGAGCTCTGAGGATGTCATTGGTAATGCCTTATGTTTCTTTCTCTTGATATCATTGAACCCGTCAAATGTGCTGAATGCTTGGGGGAAGGAGTGTACCTCA
Organism: Mimachlamys varia; assembly: GCA_947623455.1. Classification (NCBI taxonomy): domain Eukaryota; kingdom Metazoa; phylum Mollusca; class Bivalvia; order Pectinida; family Pectinidae; genus Mimachlamys; species Mimachlamys varia. The sequence goes on from OX392545.1 coordinate 34,816,154, forward strand.
GCTTTGTGTTTTGCAGCCTCGTCAATAGTTGCATGGTGATTTGTTGTATACCACAGAGCATTGCACATGACCTGCAAAAATATGTATTAAATATAATAAGTTCAGTCAACATATTGGATTTTATAATTTTCTATTTTCAGTAAATAGCATGCAGATAATCAACTTGTATTGGAACCCTAAAATTCAAGGCACCTTAGTTCTGAACATCTGTGTTGAAAATATAACATCAAAATCAGAACAAGAATGAAGCGAATAATCTGGAATTAAAAATGAAAGACAGATGTGTAAATTTCTACTTCCCATTTCAAGGAACAGGCATAATAACACTGACAGAATGTGCTACGTGGTTCTGATTATATAAGAACTAGTAGGTTAATACCATTTATATTTAATATATGATTGAGCGTACATGTTTGCATTCTACTGCATTTTAGCCTTGCGGCATGCATCATAATACCAGCCACTGAGCGTATATGTTTGCATTCTAGTGCACTGAGCGTATATGTTTGCATTCTAGTGCATGTTAGCCTTGCGGCATACATGCATTACACGCAAGTATGTACAGTGGATTGCTGTTAATTCGAAGATCATGGTTTGTCATGAAAAATATGCCATTATTTAACCAGATTATTAAAATTGACTTAACAAACAACAAATTTTGATTGGATATTGGTAAATTTTAATATGCATTTTAAAATTAAAAATATATGCCAATATAAACTAAATTTGAAAAAAAGGTTCCAAGCAAATACCAAACTATTTTTGGTAGAAATATAGTGGAAGAGATTCTGTACCTGAATATGTATGAAAATAACCTAAATATACAATTATGTGGAATCCACTGTACATTTGTATATATAAAACCACAACCATTATTTTTAAAGACTGAGCACAGGGGTCAGTAAAGTTACTGGCCCCTGTGGATGGAGTAGGTTATTCACACAATGGACTACATAGTGTACAAGTAATGTGCAAGCTAAAAAGCATAGGATGTAGATATAAGATCTGGAGACTACTAAAGTATACTTACAAGCTCCACGTTTTATCTACAAAAAAAAAACAAAAAATAAAATCAGTGAAATAATTACACCGACAGCATATATTTTTCAAAAGAATTAATTTCATATTGGAATAGTATTGCAGGTGTGTCTTACCTGGACAAAATATGAACCATCGGTGCTTGCTGTAGATTTAGGGAATTCCAATCCTTCCGACGTAAACTTGTTTGTTCAAGCCTGCTTTCATTCCAGAGCTTTAAATACAACAGGAAATTCATTGTCAGACAGTTTTTACATATTTTTTAATGCAAACCACATGTATAAAGTTTATTTTTAATGATTAGTAGATTTAATGCCAGGGTCGGACCTAAGTAAGTCTCCTTGTAGTAAATATTGTACAAGAGATTCATCCCACAATGTTCACAAGTAAAAAATATGGGAACATCCTGTCACACAACAGTACACACATATTCTGGGACTGTGTAATTGAAGTATTTTTGTCTATATTTTCCTATAGGAAAAATCGTCTTTATATCTTGTGCACATAATAGATTATTTTTGAAATTATAAATGGAATACAGTGTGGTTGGACAGTTTCCCTTATGCTAGCAGAAACATACCACAATTGCGATTATGCTTGTGTTCTTTCTTTTTCTGTTTTGTGTACTTACCTGCTTTTTTTTCTTCGATGGGAGAGACCTTCCGCCAGCCATCACTAGCTCGAATGCATTCACAGCTTTCTTGGTCGCCACCTTAGCGTGGACGTTGATTTCCGAAAGTTCCTGAGCCTTTGCTCCAATCTCAAAAGTGCATGTGAAAACGAAGTGTCTAACATTAAATAGGTGCACAATCTCGCTAACAGTTAATGAAGACGAGACATCGTGTCCTCTTCCAGAATTCGTTTTTGTTTCCACTTGGAACGAAGTAGACTTTCCCACCGTGTCCTCGTGGAAGCGGTCGAACACCTCTAAAAAGGTGGTGGCGTTACGGAGCGGGATTATCATTCGTTTCTCCTCCGAGTGTTGGCATTCAAAATAATCTAATGCCAATACACTTGAATCGCTAGATTCGCCCGCCATGTTGATAATAACATCAAGTCTGAGTCACTGAAGCGTTTACATAAAGCAGTTTTTGATCGGATTTTGTTCAAGTGCCTTATTGATAAAGATTATTCTAACTAATAAGAAAAACGGGTCTGGATTTTCCGAAGGAAAAAGCGATAGGGCCGGCGGACCATAAACGCAGCTATTTTTTGTTTTGGCCTAAAGTGGCTTTATGCACGTGACCCTTCTGCTTGATAATCTAGGTAACCCTACTTACTTACTTACGAAAGATGAAATGCTGTCGAACCATGCTTCTGTATTGCAATCTTCCAAGTACCGGTTCATGAGCAGTTAACCTACCTCGTCTTTATTGGATACCGAAACTACACAAGGATCCTTATAAGCAACGTTTTATCGCTGGCTCTGCTAATCGCTCGACCTAGCCATTATCCAATCTGATTAAAATACAGATCCTTGTTCTCAATCCGTTTTACAAGGACAACATCCCATAAGAGGTCACGTCCAGATGATCTTTGTCGCCTCTTTACTTAACACTTAAATAATTTTCCAATCTGATTAAAATCATATCTTGATCTCCGCGACGTTACATAACTTCTGTCTGCTGCGTTAAGATCTGAGATAATCCAAAAGAGGGTCATGTCCCGATGACCTTTCGCATTAGCCAATCAAATTACTACTGGCAGAATCTTGACAGTGAAATTTTGAGGCGACAAAGCTTGCATAAACACATTTTTCCGTTTAGTGATTTCGTCACCAAAAAGTTCGTGCGGAATAATGTGACGAAGTGGCTTGCTGCAAGATGACAGGTCGTTGGAAAATTATTTTAGTGTTAAGTAAAGAGGCGACAGAGGTCATCTGGACGTGACCTCTTATGGGATGTTGTCAGATCCTTGTAAAACGGAGTAAGAACAAGGATCTGTATTTTAATCAGATTGTGTATAAAGAATTTGTTTACAAAATCGATCGGTTCCATATCATCATCTAAGTTAAACTTGGTACGAGACGTACCTGTGAATGGCGCATTTACTGGTATTGTATCATTACGAGACCAGTCGGTATCTTCGAATTCACGATCTCTTACGCTTTGATCCATCGGGATCTGTCTTTGAATTACAACATTATTTACTAAATCAATGTCCTCGAAACCTTCAAACTCCTCTTCGGCGTCAGAATCAAAATATTCACGGAGGAACGCATCCCTTTCTTCGTCGTCCCCAAAAGTTGACTCATTCCAGTCAGAAATTTTGTATCGAAGGTCACAACAGTAAAGGAAACCTCCGATAGTATTTTTATAAGCCAATCAAATTACTCAGAATTACTGCAAAGGCATGTTGGGAAGGTATGACGTCAATTACTATTATAGTACTACTGATTGCAGGCAATCCCGTATCTATTTTTGGACGGTATAAACACAACCTCGGAAAGCAGCATATGTCGCGATTAGCAGACACAGACTTGGATCGGCGCCGCGGCATTTAGCACGATAAGGGTTAAATCTCTTGTTATGAGAGCTTTCTTTTCCAAGAAAGGCAGACGACGATACAACTATATGGTGGTAAGCTATCTTGGAGCATACTTTGTCAAAAACACGACAAAAGCCAGGAGAAAATATACTGAAGAAGATTTAGTAAGGATGGTTGAATTCCTGGTCGACAATATTTTTGTGAGTTCGGTGGAAAGATTTTCCAGCAGACTGTTGGCATTTCCAAACTGTGCCCCACTATTAACTGACTTGTTTTTGTTTTCATACGAGGCTGAATTTATGAAAGAGCTAATCTGGACTGGTAACAAAAACCTTTCAGATATATATCGACGATGTGTTGTCTATAAACAACAAGATGTTTGCTGACCACGTCGATCGTACTTACGCTTCTGAACTTGAAGTAAAGGACGCAACAGACTCTTCTACATCAGCTTTTCTGAGTCCGAAAATTTATCCAATAAAGTTATTGTGTTTGTTTCCACTTCCATGTTAAAACATCTAGTTCATTACTTGTGCAATTAGGCTTTTTCTTCCTTTTACTTTGATGCCATTGTTGACAGACTTGCGGTGTAATGTTATGTAATGTGTTTATGTTCAGCGTAATCGAGACGCCGATCAAAAAAATAATTTCCTTCAAACATTACAATGATCCAGTGTATATAGTCAAAGGAACGGAACTTGCCGGAAAATTAACTGCACTTACCGCTTTCGTAAATAAAAATTTAAGAGAAGCTTAAGTATGGTACAATATTTGATTCTAAACTTTCTTTTGTTCCATATAAAAAACATCTATGAAGATAAATGCTCAAAGGCGTTGAACATTCTGCGTGTTCTGTCCCATGTTTGTGTAACTTGGTTATCTCCCCTTACATCAAAAAGCAGAAGATGGAGAAATCAAGCACAAATAACTCCTATGCCCCAGAATCTACCAACCCACTTCATCATCCATATACAGCAACCCACTAATAAAAACCGTACCGCAGAAAACCACTAAAAACTAAAAATACCCACTTCAACATCCCGCTACTGACTAACATTCCCATATACATAACGTACCTTATATAGTCACTGTAGCAACCCACTATAAAAACCGTACCGTGGATAAACCACTAAAAATACCCACTTCAACATCCCGTTACTGACTAACCTTCTCATATACCTTATATGGTCACCGTAGCAACCAACTATAAATACCTTCCATAGCAACCATTAACTGCCTAAAACCCACTATAGTAACCAACTATAAATACCTTCCATAGCAACCATTAACTGCTTAATAACCCACTATAGTAACCAACTTTAAAAACCTACCATAATAATCAGCTAAGTAATGCCCAAATTAGCAACCAACAATAAAAATCCACTTTAGCAACCAACTATAAAAACCCACTTAGCAACCAACTTTAAAAACCCACTTAGCAACCAACTATAAAAACCCACTTTAGCAACCAACTAACTAATATCCACTTAACCAATTAACTATAAATACCCACTTGAGCATTATCAACTGTAAATACCAACAATGAATATCCAATGTAAAAGATCACTATAAATACAAATGTACCTGCCATAACACCCCACTATAAACCCTCCCTGAAGAATCATGATAACACTAGCCAACCCATATCAATACCCTTTGTAAGCCACATAAAACAACCCATTACCCACTGAACAAGCTATCGGGTTATGTTTAATGGAAGTGTGTGTTTACCCCCCAAAAAATACTATATATGATATTTACATTGTGGAGTTAAATACAAAATCATTTCAAAGAAACCAAATTAACAAAAGCAAAACAACGAACGAAAAAAAAAATACTGTATATAATATTAACATTGTGGAGTTAAATACAAAATCATTTCAAAGAAACCAAATTAACAAAAGCAAAACAATGAACGAAAAACAGATTTTTTGGTTTTCTGTTTCTCTGCTGATTTCTCCATATCCTGGTCCAAAACACGCAAACCTTGAAATGCTTTTGCGATTGTATCGGTCACTTATACGATCAAAACTTAACTATGGTTCGGTCATTTATGGATCAGCATGCAGTTCTTATCTGCAGATGCTGGATCCTATCCAGAACCAAGGTCTTCGTCTAACACTTGGGGCTTTTCGAACAACACCAGCGAATGAGCCATCTCGAATCTCGTAGCTAAATGATCGAAGGAAAAAACCTGTCACTACAATTTGCTGTTCAATTAAAAGTGAAATTCTAAAAACCCAGCTTTCAACAAAGTCTTCAATCCACAATAAAGAAATATTTTCACTCAAAATCAAAAACTCGTACCAACATTTGGCATCCGAATATCAAATTAAAACAAAAAGTTAAACAACCCTAGACCACATAGCAAATTTTACAATTTCAGATATGTCACCATGGCTTGTAAAAACACCTGATATTAACTTTTCACTGAATGAGCGGGCAAAAGCCAGTGCACTACCCGAAAAAGACAAATCCTCCTTTCGGGTGTGCATTGAGGGTTTCCCCGATCATGTAGAGATATATACTGATGGCTCAAAAGATGGTGAAAAATTTGCAGCAATAAACATTGTTCTTCAATTCGACTACCAGATGGTGCCTCTATTTTCTCAGTGGAAGCATGTGTCATTGATCAGGCCCTTGACCAGATGAGTTCTGATTCACTATCAGTGCTTCAAACTTTACAATCACGTGAACCCAAAAGCACCTTAATCTTAATCAGAAACCTTTCTTCTCGAGTATATCGAACTTCCGAGGAATGTCAAATTGTATTTCTATGGATCCCAAGCCACGTTGGTATAAAGGGAAATTTTAAAGTGGACAAAGCTGCCAAAATGGCTCTAAATCTAGACCAAACAAATTTCAAGCTGCCATATACAGATATAAAGCCAATTATTCAGTCAGCCATCAAACATCAATGGCAACAAAGATGGATTACAGAAACTACAAACAAACTCTTTAAAATAAAACCGACACTTAAACCATGTCTGTCAAGTCTAAGAGATCGTAGGGAGGAAGTTGTTCTCTCGAGACTCCGAACTGGACATACTTACATAACTCATGTGCATCTGCTAAAAGGGAAGATCTACCTATATGCCACGCATGTTATAGAAGAAAAAAAATCAGAGAATACCAAAGCGTCAACAAAACATATTGTATATATGAATTAAATGAATAATCTTGTGGAAAATAAATGGGTGATTTACGCTGAAATATGTTTTCAAAAACTTTAATTAATAATTAAAAAAGGGAATCACTATTTGTTGATCAACGATTTGGACATGTAAATTTTTTTGCGTCACATATGATAACGCATGCGCATAACAAGCTACATAGGTAAACAAAAAATGGCTATCCGCGTGACCTACATGTAACTACCAAGCGCTGGTGGCCGAATGGTCAAACTATAACATTAGGATTATATTACGAAAGCATAATGAGGGATGGGAAGTATTCAAGGGAGACATATACATCCCTGGAGAAACTAACAGCCCAACTGTTTGCATGTTACAGTTATCTTCTGGTTAGCCGGTGACACAGCTTTGATTTGGTTTTGGGGCCTCCCAGGGGATAACTCTTTCAATCCTCTGTTACATGAAATGCGTGCGTAAAACTTGAAAGCGTGTTTTGTAATATACCCTTCAAGGCCTTGATAATATTCCAGTAAAACGGCATTATTGAATTATAGTGCTGAAGAGAAAGATCTTTTCACATACAAGATAAACCGTAGGGAGGGGGGCATCTGTTTAAGTTGTAAAACGCTTGTATAGGTGCGATTGAGGTTATAATGTATATTATGTAGAAAGTGTCGGAACTTTCTTTGTGTTTCCATACCATTATACTTCCGATAGGGTACGGCGGTCGTATCATGCCTCCGCTTGTGGTGCTCTTGTTAACAAATTAAGGTTTGTCCTGTGGTTGTCATCTTCGGAAACCCACATGACACTGTTAAACGTACAATGTAAGAGTGCAGTGTCGTGTGGGTTTCTGACGATGCATGGTTGTATCATGTACCCATTTGTATCGGTCTCTGTCAGGTACGGGTGTCGATAAATGATGCAGAGATACCAACATATATTTCTTCATATCAATATCGTGTGAAATTAACGTCTGATTATTAATGTGAATGTGATTTAATAAATTTATACACTGACTTTGTGTCTGGTTCATCATAGGACCGATACATACGCGTCCCCTCTCTTAGCGCCCCTTTCGTCAAATAGGTTGACATGACGCGTGATCATCGCTATTTTTATCGGGCTTTCCCGAAGAATGTTATTTTACAAGTGGCTAATTAAGACATTTTGAGTGGACTATTATTATTGAAATAACAGGAAAATGTATCTGGTAGTGCAGACAGCATGTACATTCAAGAAATTCATTGTAGACTTCCCCGGGATGCCCCTTTAAAGTTGTTTTCCTCTTTTAATAAAACTGCCATCTCGGATGTAACAGATACCGCTTGGCCCTAAATGACCTTAGTTGTCAATGGGCCGTAAAACCCAAACAAACAAACCGAATCATCTACACTGACGCCATTTTCCTATATAACGTTACCAAAGCGACATCAAAATGGCGTCCCAAAAATGGAGATTGTAAATAAATTATGAAATCTTTAGTAATAAACAAAGGGAACAATGCAAATATGATGGTGAAGCAGGAAATAATTCTCTATAAGTATACACATTATCATCAAACATTCTTCAATAACGATGTCAGGAACATTTTTTGAAAAAAGTTGGAAATACAAAGAATGTTTAGTATACTTATGGTCACGGCACTGTATATAAACATATCCTAAAATCGCACAGTACATCTTATTCTCATTTTTCTTCAAAACGTTAAATTTTTACCCAGTAGGCCTACCATGCAATATGCCTGTTTGTGTTGCCTAACCAAGATATTGAAAACAAAAAAGCTTTCGTTATAAAAATAAAATCTAGAAAACTTGCGTGCATGTATACATCGTGTTCAGATCTAGCCTACCTCGAGCGGTTTTGACTGTAATGCAGAACGGCAACTCTGGAGAGAAGTCGCGTGTGTGTTTAAAGAAGTTATGCTACGTGTAAAAGTAAATGAGTTTCCACAGACCAAATTAATCAGATCTAACTATTGAGTTGGGGAGTCGAATGAAACGATACATACCTTTATATATTGACAATATAGTAAGAATTTATCGCTAATTTTATCACATTCAGATAGGTCTATACAGTACAGTGCCGACGTTACGTTTCCCTCAGAGTCGGACTGTGGTTGGCCTACCGTGATCGTTAAGTTCACTACTGTAAACACGCACCCTTAAAAGGGTCTTTAATATACACCCTTTCAAATTCCCTTGCATTCTGCCCTTAACACTGCTACATTTACCAATAAATTTAAGGGTATATTAAAAGGATGTGCTTTGTAAGGGATCTTAGAAAATAATTTAAGGGCTCTTTTAAATAGTTAACAGCAACTTATATTTTAAGGGCTTTTAAAATTAATAGCTCTTAAAATGGTATTCCTCTTAATTCTATGATACATTTTTGATAGAAATTATATGATCCAGGGCCGCCTCGTCGCCAGCCAGCAGCGTGTTGATGGATTCCTGGCATCAAATGGTTGGCTATGTAGGTGGAAGAAGAGGTTTTCTGTGGGAATCCGCCACGGTACCAACGACGCCCAGAAATTGCCGTCTGATAACAAGAAGATTTCCGCCTTCAAAGACACTATACGCCATCTACGAAAGCAACACGACTACACCAACTACAGAATAGCCAACATGGACCAGACAATGGTTAGGTTCGACACCGTTTTCCACTACCAATTCCATGATCAGCGAGAAGACTGTCAGAATCACCAATTGCAGAGGTACCAAGAAAGGCTGTACCGTAGCTTTGTCAGGCAGCTTCAGCGTCGGGTCACAAGTTTCCAGCCTTCCTCATTTTTAAGGTATGTATTGAATAAAAAGGGATATATATATACGGTATAATGGCATTGTTCTAAAAATAGAACCTCCGGAATCTGTTTTGGCGATTTAATATAAATTCCATTTTTTTGTTATGAAAACAGTGACGTAATTGTCCTATATTTTTTAATTTGAAGTAGGTTTTTTTGTTGTAATTATAATTTAATTTTGTGTGTTTTATTATTTCAGGAGAAGTCTGGTGAACTGTCTGCTCGTTTAGAGGCTACCCTGTGTGTTCCTCCCAACGTCCGAGTTTCCGCCACACAGAATGGATGGATGACGACCGCCGAAGTTTAGAGATGGATTCGATGAGTATGGGGGCAAAATACGGACGATGTGAGGCGATTGTTAACCATTGATAGCTACCGTTCACACACGTGTCCAGCTACCATGGATATCTTCCGTCAGTATGACACGGACATTGTCACAATTCCAGGAGGTATGTATTTTGAATATAACGCGAGTTTAATGGGATAATAACGGTAACAATGCAATGTAAAGTTCTCACGCTCCGAAAACAGGTTTCATCGAAGCCAAGGAGCTATATATAGCACAGTGGAGTCTGTGAAGTATTAGAATTTACCTATGCGGCGGGAGGGAAAAGGAACAGTGATAAACAAACGATGCATTTATAATACTATGTGTAGGGTGGTTAATGTAACAGCCAAAAACTTTCCGCTCAAATTAATGAGTTTTTTATATTTCTTTTCAGGTAGTACAGGTCTAGTTGAGCTGATGGACACGCAAGTGAACAAGGTCTTCTAGCAACGAATGAGGCAACAGTGGACAGAATGGTTCAGGACCGCACAGAGAAACAATAACGGCAACCTAGTTCAACCAGAGACGTATAAAGATAGAGATTGGCAACTCGCGTAGATCATGCGCCAGCGACGGGAGGTTGTCATTTTGCACGTGGGAGCCAACGACATTTCCCCCCGATTGAGCCCTGGGACCATCGCTGACCGGCTGGCGGAGTTGGTGGAGTACTTAGAGAGTGGAGGGGCCATTGTCTACGTGGTAGAGTTACTACCACGTGGCAATGTGTCGAAGGTACCCGGCCTAACTTTACCCTGTTATCGACGTACCCACCGGATTATCAACACTATCCTAATCCGGAGACTGGGGAGTAGACTCCTGTGTCTGGCTTACCTTCGATACCCGGACGACTCCTCCTGGGACCAGGTCCACCTATCTGAGTCGGGATTGAATAAATACTATCAGTTCCTTCGGGGTATTGTGGCAAGGCATTTAGCTTAGCTAAAAAAGCCTAAAAAAGGGCCCCTTTTTAGGGGCCACCAATTATCACAAAAAAATGTCCTTAGAACCTCGAATATACGCTTATCTTGATTTTATGATTTGTGAGTTTATATACTTTAATATGGGCAATGTATAATTTCTTGCTGGGTGTATATGGAAATGGGTATAGGAGATTCTTGTTAATCCCTTGGGTCTAGGCCGTGATAGAAGAAACAGTTTAATTCTACGGCTTAATAAATGGAATTTATATATTTTATTATCTGGTTTGATAATTATATAGTTTGCATATTCTAGGTTTTTGTCTGTTATCATTTTTAGCTTTAACAGAATATAAATATTTTTTTTAAATTTTGATAACATGATTTGCAATGCTGCCTATGGCGGCCCTAATTTTTGCATTTCGGAACTTCTCTAACGATATCATAGACCGTATCAATGAAATTGATGGATTCCGCATAGTCCGCCCGACACGGGTGAGCTCCGGTAAGAGAAAGAGAGAGTTGCCAATCTCTGGCTTTATACGTCTCTGGTTCAACCGTCACGACAGAACGTGATAACCTGGGTCAGTAATGCGAGGGAATGTGTGAGCGAGGAGACCATCATCGGGGCATTCCTAGGTTGCGGCATCTCCAACTCTCTGACAGGAACGTAGAACTCCCTGCTATCGCGCCGTCTTGTTGAGGAGGTTGATTTGAACGGAGTTGACACGGACTTTGACGACGATGTGGATGGAACCTGAGCAGAGGGAATTTTGTTTGATTCGGAGGAGTCCGATTACGAGACAGTGCTGTTTGGAGGTTTCGAGGGCGATCGTGATTGAATTCAAACAGTGCGTTAACATTCTTAATTGGACCGTGATTTCTTTACCATGGATTTAAATATTCGCTATTCAATTAAAGATATGTGATTGTGAATGTCCATAAGCATTGGATTTAAAGGAAAGACTGACTTTGTTATTGAACAGTGAATAGAAAAGTGATTTGTGGTTGGATTTTCATTTTCGATCTTTATATACCAAGTATGCTCGATGTTTATTTTGTCAATAAAGCAATTGAATGATGTATATTTCTTTTTGTTTTCATTTATTTTTAGGTCATCTGACCCAAAGGGTCAAGATGACCTATAGTTACCGTGCTTCGTCCGTCGTCGTCCGCCGTGCGCCGTCCGCCGTCCGTAAACTTTTCACATTTCAAACTTCTTCTCAAGTTCTACCAATGGGAATAAGCTGAAACTTAGCTGAAATGATCCTGAGATGGTCCTGACCAAGTGTTGTTATTTTTCGGGTCGGTCCGAAATCCAAGATGGCCGCCATAGCCGACATCTTGAAAAACACATATTAAACTTCTTCTACAGTTCCACTGGTACCTGTGAGCTGAAAATTGGTAGGGATGTTCAGGAAGGGCAGCCCATAAAATGTTGTTATTTTTCGGGTCCGAAAAACTCTCGACATTTGTGCCATGGCGGCCATTTTGTGACATGATTGCGCAATCACTGTTTTCCTGAACAACACCTATTTTAAACTTCTTCTTAAGTTCTACCACTGGGATTAAGCTGAAACTTGGCTGAAATGATCCTGAGATAGTCCTGACCAAGCGTTGTTATTTTTCGGGTCGGTCCGAAATCCAAGATGGCCACCAGAGCCGCCATCTTGAAAAACACATTTTCAACTTCTTCTCAAGTTCTACCAGTGGGATTAAGATGAAACTTGGCTGAAATGATCCTGAGATAGTCCTGACCAAGTGTTGTTATTTTTTGGGTTGGTCCAAAATCCAAGATGGCCGCCAGAGCCGCAATCTTGAAAAACACATTTCCAAATTTCTCTCAAGTTTCACCTGTGGGATTAAGCTGAAACTTGGCTGAAATTATCCTGAGATGGTCCTGACCATGAGTTGTTACTTTTCGGTCGGTTCGAAATCCAAGATGGCCGCCATGGCCGCCATCTTACAAAACACATTTCCAACTTCTTCTCAAGTTCTACCTGTGGGATTAAGCTAAAACTTGGCTGAAGTGATTCTGAGATTGTCCTGACCAAGTGTTGTTATTTTTCAGGTTGGTCGGAAATCCAAGATGGCCTTCAGAGCCGCCATCTTGAAAAACACATTTCAAACTTCTTCTCAAGTTCCGTCAGACATCCAAGATGGCTGCCACAGCCCCCATTTTGAATACACATTTAAAACTTTTCATAGAAAAATGATCCCCAGATAGTCCCAACCAAATGTTGTTATTTCTCCAGTCCGTCAGAGATCCAAGATGGCTGCAACAGCCCCCATTTTGCATCCACATCTAACACTTTCCATGATCTGAAACTTGCCTAAAATGATTCTGACCAAATGTTATTTTTCGCACTGTTCCGAAGAAATCCATGATCATCACCATCTTGAAAACCACATTTGTGTGGCATATTGTTACATGATTGTATTACTAATTCCTAGAGGAGAGGAATTTATATAAGCTATTAGCTTGTTTTCCAATCCTCACTATTTGTACAATTTCTATATATGTAATATACATGTACACTGATGGAAATAAAATATTGTTTAAACTAATTCCATAATGGTATCACAATTGGTAGTCAGATGACCGTTAAGGCCCTTGGGCCTCTTGTTGTTGTCGTATTGTGTGCCCAGTCTCTGTCTTTATTATATGACCTGAAATTAAAAGGAACAATACAAAGGATGGTAATTAATAACTATGAGTATGACAAAAAAAAGAAACAAGGCATAACTGTACACACGGTACTGCAACTTAGATACGTCATGAAAAATCCAAGATGGCGGCCGATTATGTTGGTCACGTTGAGGCTCATATCCGGTAAAAAGCCCACCCCCCACATTTGACTTTATTTAATGCACTGCCCCCCTGGGCTTATTGCCGGAGAAATACGGTAACATCCCTGATGTCGAATGCTAACGAACAACACAAGGATTCGAGGTTGATCAGAACTATGGGCAAGTTTTATGGTCGCCATCTTTGTCTCTTTAATTGAGAAATATTCTGTATTTTTAAGTGATATGAAGATGGACGTTTTTGCGTATGCTCATTAGTGTATTTACGTGTTGTGATTGACAATGGTACTCGGTTCTCATTTTGAGAAATTGATGTTTACTTGGATGTGACAAAGATTTACATGGCGGATGTCGTCGATGAAGCAAAAGACGCTTACTCTTCCGGAACACCTGGTCTTATTCTCTTGTACTTTTACAAAAGTCTCCAGGTTTGTGATCTTGATACCTTTAGCCCTGAGGGAGTCAATCGCAACTGTGAGGTAATGTTGAATCGCGTGAGAATCATGGGTGTGGTCCTCACTAACAATCAGCACAGATTCCTCAACCATCTGTTGGCACTCCGGATATTAGGGACACGGGTAATAGCACATCACAGGGTGTATGGTAACCTGGTCGTAAGACCAATGAGCACCTTGTGTCTCATCTTAGTAGGAGCACGCAAAGTTTTCGGCAAAGTCGCAGCATACGATAACGGTGTTGACAGGAACATGGGATGACATCTCTGAAAATCTTTGACTCTGCCAGCGTGCATCAAACATATGCTTAGAAAATGGCTCGAGGTCAGATTTCAGTTTAAAACTGAAATTGTTTGGGCATTCTCCTTTTTGGATTTGCATCATTCTAATTGATTCTTTTACTGCAGCGTTCCTGTACTTTATTCTTTCCCATTGCAGCCAGGAGATGTTGTTTTCTTCATCTGTCAACTGTGAGAGCATGTCATCAACTTTCATTGTTCCACAGTCATCGCAGTTTCTGTCGAGGCATTCCTTTTTCAATGCCTCGCATGTGGTCCTTCTCGACAATTCAAATTTGTCCACTGGTACATGTACCTCAATTCCTGCCTCTCTCCTTTTCTTTATACTCTGTAGGGTTTCAATACACAATATTCGCATAAACAAGCCATGAGCTTGTTTGTGGACATTGGGCACGGAAAGGTTCCGTGTGATGGGTTAGGAGCTGTTGTAAAGCAAGCTACGAAAAGAGCAGTGGAAAGGAGAGAAGTGATAGTCCGCACCGCCGAAGACATGTACGACTATTGTGACAAAAATCTTACCTTGGAAGTTAGTCACAACAGCGATGAATGTTGTCATACATTGCGGACATTTTTTCGGGTGTCCGACATCAAAAGAAATAGGCTGAAATCTCGACTTCAAACTGTGTCAGGTACTAGAAAGATGCATTGTGTGAAAGCAGTCGAGCCTGGTGTTATCAAAGTGAAAAATCTGTCTTGCTTTTGCTCTGCTTGTATTGTTCTCCGTGTGAAAACGAAATGGCTGAACCTTTCAAGCTTCATAATTTGGTTAGCAAGAGGTTGCCTACACCTGTCCTTAATTTCAGTCATAAGGTGCCAGATCTCAGTCCAAGTAGTTCAGGAAATGTAGATGTCAGCAGTGATGCAGAAATGTTAGAGAAAGAAGGAGAGAGGGAGAACAATACCACTGTGAAAACAAGAAAAGCAGTCAGAAAGAAGAGGAAAATACCAAATACTAGTCGGAAGGTGCCAGATCTTGGTCCAGGTAGTGAAGGAAATGTAGATGTCAGCAGTGATGCAGAAATGTTGGTGACAGAAGAAGTGAGGGAGAACAAGAAAACGGGTAAAGCAGGGGGGAAGAAGAAAATACCAACGAGAGTTGAAAGGCCAAAACACTAAATGGAAATACTTAAAAAGCTCCAGAAATGTAATAGCTTTGATGATATAGTTGCCCTGTCTGTTCAGTGCAAGGAAGATGTTGCGCATTATGATATCAAAGGGAAACCAGGAGATTTATACATAATGCAAGGGTACCAAATTGATGAGCACTCAATGGATTTAGCTCCTAGTGATTTGGTAGATGCTATCAAGTTTGCTGTAACAGTGAAAGGTGATGTGACCCCAGCCCATGTATTTTGGACAACTCGGACTGATATGACAAGAGTTAACTGGACGCGCAATCACTTTGTGCTGTTGCTAGAAATAGAACGATCTGACATATCACCTTATGTTCCACCAACCGAACTGCCACAGGAGAAAGATGCTGAACACCCACTCTCACATGAGACGCAGAGACATGTGAGTACTATTTCTGAGCCTTAATTCATTCCATTGTTTTGCATAGAAAGTGCAGTACCAAATCTAAAATTAATAGCAATAACTTTATTTGCTCATGTGATATTTGTGTTGCTGATTATTTAACTTAACGATTACGTAACACACACATGATGCACCTTTAAAATTAAGAAATAGATACAGTATGCCGAAAAAATGAATTAAACTGCATCATACAGCTAGCCTCTAATATCATGTTTTATAACACAGGAAACAGATGCTGAACCCCCATTCTCACTGGAGAAAGATGCTGAGACCCAACTCTCACAGGAGAAAGATACGGAGCCCCCATTCTTACAGGAGAAAGATGTTGAACCCCCACTCTCACAGGAGATAGATGCTGAACACCCACTCTCACATGAAAGACAGGGGCCTGTGAGTACTATTTCTAAGCTTCAATTCATTCCATTGTTTATTATTTAACTTAAACAAGCCCCTAATATCATGTTTTATAACACAGGAGACGGATGCTGAGCCCTCACTCTCACAGGAGAAAGATGCTGAACCCCCACTCTCACAGGAGAAAGATGCTGAGCCCCCACTCTAACAGGAGCAAGATGCTGAACCCCCACTCTCACAGGAGAAAGATGCTGAGCCCCCACTCTAACAGGAGAAAAATACTGAGCCCCCACTTCCACAGGAGAATGATACGGAGCCCCCGTTCACGGTTGCCACAGGAGACAGATGCTGAACCCTCACTCTCACAGGAGACAAATTATGAACACCCACTCTCACTGGAGAAAGATACTGATCCCCCACTCTCACAGGAGAAAGATGCTGAACCCCCATTCTCACAGGAGAAAGATGCGGATCCCCCACTTCCACACGAGAAAGATACGGATCCCCCACTCTCACAGGAGAAAGATGCTGAACCCCCACTCTCACAGGAGAAAGATACGGATCCCCCACTTCCACAGGAGAAAGATACTGACCACCCGCTCTCACAGGAGAAAGTTACTGAACACCCACCCTCGCACCAAAGACAGGGGCCTGTGAGTACTATTTCTAAGCTTCAATTCATTTCATTGTTAAGCATAGAAATTGCAGTACCAGATGTTAAGATTCATAGCAATAACGCTAATTGCTCATGTGATATTTGTGTTTCTGATTATTTGACTTAAACAAGCCCTTAATATCAGGTTTTATAACACAGGAGATAGATGCTGAGCCCCCACTCTCACAGGAGAAAGATGCTGAGACCCCACTCTCACAGGAGAAAGATGCTGAGCCCCCACTCTCACAGGAGAAAGATGCTGAGCCCCCACTTCCACAGGAGAAAGATACGGAGCCCCCGTTGCCACAGGAGACAGTTGCCATCCCAATGGGGGAAAAAATTAAGGACTTTGTAGCAGAGGTAACAAGTTTTTTCTTTAATAGTTGATTTAGAATTTTCACATTGTATTACTAACATTTTGTGTGTAGGTCTGTTCCAGTTTTAACACAGGTTGGACATGGAATTGTTAAAACTTGATATTGTGTACATACAGATTGGCATTATGTAGAAAATTGCCTTGATCTACTAGAAGTAACAAAAACAGGAACAGACCTAAATTAAATGTTGTTACATGTTTGTACAAGTTATTTATTCAATATATTTTTGTTGAAAGTTGTTTTCTTTATTGAATGGAATTGCTTGATCTTTTTTATTGGTTCAGGTTGTTGAAAATATAAAAAGCAGTGTGATTAGTACTAAAGATGTTGACATTGAAAGTGAGGATTTACCAGGCAATGATATACATTTGTATACTTTTATATTTCACTGTAATCTATAATGCCAACAGAACATAATTAATTGGTAATGCAACCTAACAATGGCTAGTCTTGTAATTGATAAAGTAGTATCTTTTAAAGCAATATTTTACTTGGACAGTGCTGGTGTTATCAATCTTGATGTCTCAAATCCCCACTGATTGCAATGTTTTTTAATTGCATTCTTTTAATTTTTCAGATTATACAGATTGATGGGGAAGAAGTGCTCCTCAAGTACATGGTGCAGAAAAAACAATTCTTTTACTGGCCCAAAAAGACTTACGAAAGCTGGGAACATATAAGCTCCCTTATAATGTTGATGCCAACACCAACAATTTGTTAAGACAAAAATGAATTTTATTTCCAATGAAATGTTTATTTGCAAAATTGAAATGTTTCACTCACTTTCGATGGAAGGGCTGCGATTCCTGGTCAAACACCTCATTGCCAAACATTAATGAAAATATCATGAAAGGAGCGGACAAATTCATCAAGCTGCATCTGTGAAACATTTAGCAATCAATGGAGTTAAATTTAGTTTGATGAAACATTGAAATCAAGGTCAGTCAAATCACTCAAATGCTCCTGTGTTCTGATGTTAACCCTAAGACACATCTCAAATTTTGAAGGCAATATCATTTGTCGTATTAGATTTTTTGGGGGATTTTATTAACTTTTAATATGATCAAACAAAATGCGTAGATTTGAGCTGATGCTCATTGCTAAACATGTGAATGGAAATGCAAGTTTGAGATGCGTTTCGTCCTGCTAGAGTTATAATGGCCCATACAGTGCAAGCTCCTGCAGTTTGGCAAGCACCATCAAAATGAGCCAACTCAAATTATAACTGAACTCGCAACAAAAAGCCAGGTGGTAAGTCGAACATAGTAGGATTACCCGATCATCATTCTGACAATAGCCATCCCATAAATTAAAACTCAACAAAAAAGTAGTGTACATCATAAAAAAGTACAACAGAAGAAACAGCATGGCAACACAAAACCAATGCAGAATTTTGTGTTAGTGTTTATTATTGTGTCAATGTTATATACAACTGTATTTACTTATGAAGCATAAGTGGGAATTTGGGAAAGTTCAGCTTTATTTAGGGTTAAGAAAAATGTAAAACATTGCTTATTTTTCCCCAAAAAACAACATTTTTTTAGAAAAATGTATTAAGGTTTAGTGTAAAGAGTCGTTTTGTCTTAAGTTGCATGTAACATTGACACGAAAAAAATGTGAAAACATTGCAACAAAGCCACAGAAATTGATTGAATATTTGTTTATACAATATTTAAGGTAATTTATTTGGTATGGTCATCAAAATGATTTTCATCTAACCCTTATCCTCATCCTGACTATGAAAATAAAATTTAGAATGGGATATGGTGTCCTTGTTACATGCACGAAATTCATTAATGTGTCTACATAGATTATGATTGATTTTCTTTAAAACAAACTCACAATTCATGAAACACATCAACTTCAGAAAGGCTATACATGTTAAATGAATGTCTGTGACATTTTTGGGGTTTTTTCGTTCAATGTCACACCATAATCTGAAATATTGAATTCTTGTCCATATAATGATGTCGTCTGCGAATATTCGTGGATGTCATTTATGTAGATTAAGTAGAGGATTGGGCCTAGACAGGTTCCTTGCGGGACTCTGGATGTTACATGTATTTTGTCTTGATTGTTTGTCCTCAAGAACAACTGATTGGGTGTGTAGTTGTGAGAGGAAGTCTGTGAGCCATGCCTGCGTGTTTCCTGTTATGCCATAATAATTGAGTTTGCAATGTAGGCGTTTTTGGGGGGAGTTTGGCAAATGTTTTGGTAAAGTCCATGATGATGATGTCTGCCTGTTTGTTGTTATTGTTATTTCGTGTTATGTCAAAGATTAAAATACAGATCCTTGTTCTCACTCCGTTAACGCAGAAGAGAGAAGTTCACGGAACGGTTTGAGGATCAAGATGTGATTTTAATCAGATTGTGCAATGTCGTGTATGAATGTGGCGAGGTACGTTTCGCAGGACCTGGAGGATCTAAAGCCATGTTGTAGGTCGTATAGTATATTGTTCTCCAGGTGACATTGTGGCGCTTGTTATATGTTCCATGAGTTTACATGTGATGTAGGTCAGTGAGATCGGTCTGTATGTAGTTGGTGGGGTTGTACGGTGTACCTATCGTCTTTTTATATGTAGGATTAACTTTTGCATGTTTCCAGTCTGCTGGTAGTGTACCTGTGGTGAGTGAACGAGTGAATATTTTAGTGAGGATGGGTACTGTATTGTCACGTAGTTCTTGAGTATTCTGCCATGTATGCTGTATGTTGTCTGGGCTTGGTCGAGCAGACCAACTACCAAGCATGGCGTCTAAGAGAAAGCGAAACGACCTATCTCTAACACAGAAGTATGAGATTGTCCCCATGTTAGACAAGAAGATGACACAGAAAGATATTTCTGTACGACTGGAATGCTCCGCCTCCACTATATCCAAGATAGCGTCAAAGAGAGAAGAAATATGGTCACTATACGAGACAACTTCAAACACATAACGCAAAAGACAGCGGTCCGGCACATCAAATGAGGTAGACACGGCACTCACCACATGGTTCACCAACGAAAGCACGAGAGACGTTCCACTCAGCGGACCAATACTGACAGAGAAAGCCCTCGAGATCAGCAAACACCTACACAATGACAATTTTACTGCATCATCAGGCTGGTTGTCACGCTGGAAGGACAGAAACTCAATCATTTTCAAGCGTCAACACTGAGAGAAGAAGATGCCGACACTACAGCAGCAGAACAGTGGACATCTACTGTACTACCATACCTTCTACGATGCTGACGACATTTACAACGCTGACGAGACTGGTCTTTACTATAGAGCACTACCCGACGGAACTCTCGCCACCAAGTCAGACTCCGCCTGTGGAAGCAAGAAGTCCAAGGACCGACTCAGCATCATGGTAGCCTGCAACATGTCCGGAACTGACAAGCGACGACTACTGGTGATAGGGAGGAGCAAACAACACGGATGCTTGAAAGGGAAGTCCATCCCGGTAACCTTAAAAATAATTTGAACCAAGTCCGTTTTGACATGAAAATGGAGCTTAACCATAAAACATTTAACCAGGTCCATAAGCTTAAAGCTTAACAATAAACCATTAACACATGCTCCAATTCATGTTCTCACAAAATCCTTCAGATAACTGGGCGATTGCCTGGTCCGTTGAGGTCTCACTGTTGTTGGCACTGGTTCTGAATTACCAATCTCTGTATGTGCAGTTTTTGGTGTAGTAACTCCACAGCTTTCCACGGCTGGTGTTTGGTCTTGAGTAGGAACCACCACATCCTCAAGTTCCTCGGGAAGATCTAACTTCACATTAGAAGATAGACTGTGTCTCTGACGAATATGATCGACATGACGACGTTTGACCTTGCCATCACTTACTGCATATGACACGGGTCTGTTCTTTGATGATATTTCACCAGATAGCTATTTTGGACCAGTGTAAAAGTTCTTGACCCAGACCTGATCTCCAGTACTGAAAGTACGTTCCTTTGAATGTTAGTCATGATAAACCTTTTGAATTGTTTGACATTTCCTGACGCGATTTCTGACCTCGGGTCTGACCAGATCAAATTTTGTTCTGACACGACGTCCCATTAGGAGCTCCGAAGGTGAGACTCCCATCGTGGTGTGTGGAGTTGACCGATAGGCTAGTAGAAATCTGCACAATTTCCGTGTAAGGTTTCCTTCTGAATTTTACATCTTCTTCATGCCTTCTTTGAACATCCTGACCGACCTCTCCGCGAGACCATTCGATGAAGGATGATGGGGTGATGTTTTCACATGTACGACTCCATTCTCAGTCATGAATGCTGCGAAATCCTCGCTGACAAAAACATGGGCCGTTGTCAGATACCACCATCTCCCGTAAACCATGCGTAGAGAAACATTCTCTCAATTTGTCAATGGTCACCGCTGACGATGCTTTTGTAGGGTACACCTCCAACCATTTGCTGTAGGCATCAACTATGATGAGAAACATCTGACCTAGAAATGGACCAGCATAGTCCACATGTAGTCTTGACCATGGGTTTTCAGGCCAATCCTACGGATGGAGAGGAGCTACCGTGGGAATCGACCTGTGTACCTGACAGTCATGACATCCCTGTAATTTACTCTCGATGTCCCTATCTATCCCAGGCCACCAGATGCAGCTTCGTGCCAATTTCTTCTTGCAGACCATCCCTGGGTGTCCCTCATGAGGTTCCTCTAACAATTGTTTCCGTCCAATTGTAGGGACTACCACACGCGTTCCCCAGATAACATATCCGTCATAACAACTTGTCTTTCCAACCCTTTTGTACATAGTTGAGAACTCTACTCAAGGTTGAGTCTTTGGCTGTCCAAGTCTGAATATTATGAAAATCTACTGGGGTACTGCCAAGATAGTTGATAAGAAGAGTTGTCTCCCCTGGAGTAGGTATTTCTCCCACCGTTTCCTGGAGGGGTAAACGACTTAGTCCATCAGCGTTGCCGTTCTTTGATCCCTCTTTATACTGTAGATCATACTCATACGTTCCTAAGAGTAGTGCCAACAGCTGAATCCTGGTAACACTAATGTGCTGATACACAACAGGTACCATCAATAACGTTTAACATGCATAACGGTGTTTGTTGTCATGGTTTCAATCGGTATATTTCAAACTTTGTAGGCTTAATAACCATGAAAGGAATATTTTTTTTCATGAACGCCAATCTGATTCGACAGTTATGGCCATTTGAACTTTTCCTTGGATACAGTTTTGTATTATGTATGAAATGCTAATACTTGTTTCCTCTTAACTTTGTATGTTTTTACATGAAGCCATACTTTTTAGCTCACCTGGCCCGAAGGGCCAAGTGAGCTGATGTGATGGTGCAGCGTCCGTCGTCCGTCCGTCCGTCGTCCGTCCGTCAACTTTTTCCTTTAAACAACTTCTTCTAAAATACCGTCAGGCAGAGAGACTTCATATTTGACCGGTAGCTTCCTTGGATGAAGCCAAATAAAGTTTGCGAAAAGAAATGACCTTGACCAATATTCAAGGTCACAGTGGGGTTAAATCTATTTTAACCTTTAAATGAGTTCTTCTGAAATACAAAAGGCCCTAGAAACATGGTATTTGGCTGAAAGGTTCCTTGGATGAAGCCCGACAAAGTTTGCGAAAAGAAATAACCTTGACCTAAATTCAAGGTCACAAGGGTAAAATCTGTTAAAACCTTCAAACAACTTCTTCTGAAATACCAAAAGCCCTGGAAGCTTGATATTTGGCTGACAGGTTCCTTGGATGAAGCCCGACAAAGTTTGCGAACAGAAATGACCTTGACCTATATTCAAGGTCATAGGGGTCAAATCTGTTAAAACCTTCAAACAACTTCTTCTGAAATACCAAAAGCCCTAGAAGCATGATATTTGGCTGAAATGTTTCTTGGATAAAACCCGACAAAGTTTGCGAAAAGAAATTACCTTGACCTATATTCAAGGTCACAGGGGTCAAATCTGTTAAAACATCCAAATGACTTCTTCTGAAGTACCAAAAGCCATAGAAGCATGATATGTGGCTGAAAGGTTTCTTGGATGAAGCCCGACAAAGTTTGCAAAAGAAAAGACCTTGATCGTTATTCAAGGTCACAGGGGTCAAATATGTTGAAACCTTTAAACGACTTCTCCTGAAGTACCAAAAGCCCTAGAAACATGGTATTTTGCTGAAAGGTTTCTTGGATGAAGCCCGACAAAGTTTGCGAACAGAAATGACCTTGACCTATATTCAAGGTCATAGGGGTCAAATCTGTTAAAACCTTCAAACAACTTCTTCTGAAATACCAAAAGCCCTAGAAGCATGATATTTGGCTGAAAGGTTCCTTGGATGAAGCCCGACAAAGTTTGCGAAAAGAAATGACCTTGACTTATATTCAAGGTCACAAGGGTCAAGTCTTTTAAAACCTTTTAACGACTTCTTCTGAAATACCAAAAGCCCTAAAAGCAATATTTTTGGCTGAAAGGTTCCTTGTATGAAGCTTGACAAACTTTGGGAAGGAAAATGAGCTTGACCCATATTAAAGGTCACAGTGGTCTAATCAGTGGTTGAAAGCTTTGAGCGACTTCTTCTGATAAACCGAAATGCCTAGAGACATGATATTTGGCTGGTAGAGTCCTGGGATGAAGCCGAACAAAATTTGAAAATGAAAATGATGTTGTCTTATAATGTCACATGGGGAAAATATGTTTAAATCTTAAGATGTTCTTCTAAATGTCTTACAGTAAAAGATATTTAGGGTTACACTATAATATAAGTCAGAGATTGAACCAGGTGAGCGATGCAAGCCCATTGGGCCTCTTGTTTTTACACTCATAACTGTTTGAGGTCAACCTTTTCTCGTAACATTCACTTGCCAAATAAGAGCAAAGATCCCTGTTACGATACCAGGGGCCCCAATACGGTTCAGTTTTATAAGGTTTTTGCATTTAAGGACGGCCTCCCTGTGAATGAGAACCGAGTGTGTGTGTATGTGGGAGGTTGTGATATAAGGACGGCTTCCCTGTTTTGTTTATGCGATGCAAGTTTATGAGGTTGTGAATACACGCATCCTTGCAGTGTATGTATCAGCCTAGAGACAAAATCCAAAATCTTCACGGGGGCAAACTACAGGTTACATATCAGGCGGTGTCAAGGGAGACAGATGCACAATTATTGGCAGGTCGCTTTTAACTGTTGAAAACACAATTACCCAGCTGGCCAATGTTAATTAAATTGTTTTATTTACTGATCTTATACTGGCGCCAATGCCCAATAATTATATATTTATTTTACATGGACGATGACATAACACACAAATAATATATTTTGCACCTTTTGTTTTTAAAGGAAGTGGGAGAAATCAATGCACATTTCCACACACCAAATAATGCAATGCATAACGTCATATTTTGAAGCCACAAAACGATGATACAAGGGCCAAAAGATCGGCACCACGAGGCCCATCTCGCACTCTCGTCCACACCTTGTCACCCGGAAATAGCTTCACCAAGGCCACGGTGCTTGTCGCTTCGAAAAATTTTGTGTCTCCAGTACGAATCCACGCGATAGATTCACCATTCCTGATCAGTTCGCTATCGACCCAATGGTTATATGGAGTAAAGAGCGTCCATGAAAAAAAGTAGGTTCCCTCTTCGGCACAAGTAAAAACACCCGAGTTTTTGTCGTAGTGCTCGCCGTTGTTGGTGACTATCGTGTCAAAGTGAAGCACCTGGCCCCTCACTACGTCATTCAGATTGCTGCCAAATCTTGCATAGAATGCCGTTTGGTCTCCTGGAACTGCAAAGTAAAGCAACGGGTGCATGGTATTTGCCGTTATTTTTTAAATTTGAAAATAATAGAAAATAAAAGATAAAATCACTGTAGTTATAGCACTTTTGCTTGTTTTTGAATTTTGTGACTTTTAAATTTGAAACAAAAGAACTTCTAGTCTCTTAAAATAAAAGAAAATAGAAAACAAACAACAAATAGTTAAATGCAATATGGCCAACGTTTATATAAATGTGTCAGTAAAGTAACGCTCCAAAATGGACAAGTGTTCGAAGTGTTCTTTTTATTAAATACCATGCTTTGTGATCTAGTTCGATGTCAGAAAAAAAGACAGAACATCATCATTACACGGAGGACAAGCAAAAATATGAATGTATGATGACTCTTTAGTTCATTTGTCAAAATAAGAAGCACTTTAAGTGTTTTGTTTGCATGCTTTATGGTCGACCTTGAACAATGCCACATGTTATTTGAACAGTCAGCGTACTGTCTAAAATGACATACAAATATGATCAGTCAATGAGATACCTACATTCAGCCACACGGTCTGTAATACGAGAGGGCTTGCTATTGGCGGCGAGACTCCCGGTTCGGCCCACTTGATGGGTTATGTCTGTTTCAAATCGAGTCATGTTCCCATTTAGCACATGTCTTGCCATATTCCCAGAGATTTGGATCGGTGTTTGAGTGGCGTCCACTTCCTTATCGAGAGAAGATGACTGAGGGACTGAGTCTTGCCTGTTTGTTGTAGAAGTCATAGCATGTAACTGAGTTTTCAGTCCATGATTTTCTATCTTAACCTGCAATAGCCATCAAAGGGAAATATATTCAGCATAATTCAAAAATTCTGTAACCTTGTCTTAAATCTGGGGGCCTTCAGAGTGGTAGCACGTTAAATCAGCCAAAGGTCCAGACTATTGCAAGACATCTTACACAAACATAGCGCATCCTCCCAAATACACACACACCCACATCGCATACACCGAGAGGCCGTCCTTAAATGACCCTGGCTGCTAATAGGACATTAGAACAATCGACCAACCAACCAAATTAAATCTGCTTTCTTAAGCAATTGAAACTATTTACACTATTTGGTTTCTATATCAAGTCTATGAGATCATTTATAAAATATTAACTTTACATCCCTTCGGCGGTATACTTCAAAGTGTGGTAGCACTTAAAATCGGCAAAGATCCTGACTATCTCAAGAAGACTTGAATTATTTCCCTCATTCCTTCACTTTTACTCCCTTGGGGTGATGAAAGATGACATAACACACGTGTGTTAGTGCTGGGACGATACAGTGGTGCCTGACCCGATACGTATCATGATACCTGAACCAAGATCAAATACATATTTTTAATAAAAAAGCAAAGAACCCCCGGTATGTTTTGTAGAGAGAATGAGTTGGAAATTTTTATTGACATAAATACAGTAGCTGACCTGGCCAGCAATATCTTTAAAAAAAAAACATTATAAAGGTAAGTAATTGGATTAAAGATTAACTGATGATTGATGAGTCAGAGATCTAGACTCAAAGCAATTGCATTCAAATATTGAGTTCTGTCACTTTAACGGAAGAAGAACGGAGAAACATCAAACTGATTTGTCAGGACGTGAACTTACGGTTTGGAGGTGTGTCTTGCGATGTGTTTTGACCATAGACTTAGATCTGATTCCATGGTTTAGACACATTAGTTGTATTACCTGTATGCTTAAGCGCGGCATTACTCAGCCTACAGACAGATTTTGTCTTGTATGCTCACCGAGTTTTATCATTGTTAAATAGACTGGCAGGCCAATTGTTTTCCACACGAGTTATTTCATTCCAGGAGGCAATTCAAAAGTCACCCTCTCAATTTTGTTCGCCATGATGTTTGGTGTGTTGTGTGAGCGCCTACTTGTTAAACGCTTTCTGCTTGGACTACTGCCACCGGCATCAACCTATCACTTGACTCCTGTCATTTTCAGAATAGCTCCGGTTTCCTAGAAATTGATAGGCCTAATACTTTCGTTTTCGACACAGGAACGATACAGGTATTGTACAATTGCATTTGGATCGATACTGGGATCATAGTGAAAGTGATCGTGATCCATCGGTGTATTGTCCCGGCCCTACGTATGCTGCACCTTTTAAATTTAATAATATATACAGTATGCCGAAAAAATGAATTAAACAGCATCATACAGCTGTTTCATCCTCCTAACTAATGTAAAAGCATAAGGGTCAGGTCCGTAAATTCATGAGTTTAGAATAAGAATTAATTAAGTACAGTATAATTTCAAATCGTGTACTACGAAAATTTGTATATTATGTACCGTGCCACTACTCAAATGAGATATATGTGGCTATTGGAGCAGTTTACCACCCTCTATCATGAAAGATGACGTACCACACACGAGGACAGAGGATTGATCTCTTCAGTTATTCGCTGCTAAGGGACGACAATTAACATTCTTATATCCTCCGTTGAAGCCTCCATAGCCACAGTTAATCTCACTTGAGTAGTGCCACGATACATAATATACACATTTTCGATTTTGGATTAAGACAAGGTGTTCTTATAGTATGAGTCTTCTGCTTTATCGACGACACCCGCCATGTTATTCCTCGTCACATACAAGTAAACATCAAGTCCTCAAAGTTAGAACTGAGTCATCCTATTCAATCACAGGTAAGCACACAAATAAACAAAAGCAAAAACGTCCATCATTATACCACAGAAAAATACAAAATATTTCTCAATGAGACAAATATTGCGACTATAAAACTTCCTCATAGTTCTGATCACCCTGTATCTCTCAAATCGCTGTCATAAGTTTGTCAACAATCGACATCGAACACAAAAATCTCGATATTTTGAGCAAGCCCTAGAATAACAAATCAACTGCGACATAGGTTGAAGAAACAGAGATGTGATACAATGCTAAAAAGGTAAAATGATATTATACCTCGTCCATTTCTCGCTTCAGATTTGAAATTTCCCTTACATCCATTTGTCTTTGATTTTCAAGGTCCTCAACACGCTTTGTAAGATGAGACATCGTCTGTTCTAGGCGAATGGCTACGTCACCTCCGGTTCCATGCCCAGGAGGGGCTTGTCCAGAGACGCATGTCATTGTTCCAACAACCAAGAGGAGCCCAAAATACATCGTTACCACTCGACAATCCTACTGGTGTAATGCGTTATCATTATCTTAGAAATGATAAAGAATATGTGAAGCTGTCTGAAGTCCGGCAATGTACTGAGCTTTGTACTGTACTTCTTTAATCAAAATAGATTATAAAACACACATACCTATATTTCCTGAAAAAAATAACTTGATATCTTTTATCAGATCATTTCAAATATGTCTGTAACATGTAAACAAGACACGTAATCTCTATATAATGTGACTGGGTGGGGTCACCTGGGCGAGACATAGAAACTCGCACTCCCTACTTGATGCTCAGCATTATGCAAGTGGAATACTTGTTTACACGTTGTCAGTATAATGTGACCGGGTGGGGTCAATCTGATTAGAATCATATCTTGATCTCCGCGCCGTTCCGTAAACTTCTCTCTGCTGCGTCAAAACAGATTCAGAACAAGGATCTGTATTTTAATCAGATTACGGGTGGGGCGTTCTGTTGGGGGCTTCTTCAGTGTGGTAGCACTTTAAATCGGCAAAACGTCCCTTACTTTCGCAAAGAGGCTTACACGAACTTGACCAAAGCCTCCAAAATGCTCGAGCACTAAACACATTCACTCACACTGGGTACATCAGGAGGTCGTGACCTCATGATCTAAGCTGAGCCTACATGTGAAATTTGAATTAGATCCACCCAGTATCTGCCTGGAATCGGTGAGAACAACTTTCAGACATTTGTAAGGTTCTTATAGGGGCATCCCGGGGAAGTCTACAATGAAGTTCTTGAATGTACATGCTGTCTGCACTACCAGATACGTTTTCCTGTTATTTCAATATTCAAAGCGCACTCAAAATGTGTTTATTAGCCACTTGCAAAATTGCATTCCTCGGGAAAGCCCGATAAAAATAGCGCTGATCACGCGTCAATCACGTGACTATTTTGTCGCAAGTCGACGAGGGGCCCATAGGGAGGGGATACGTAATGTACAGGTCCGATGATGAACCAGACACAAAGTCCGTGTATAAATTTATTGAATCACATTCACATTAATAATCAGACGTTAATTACACACGATATGCATATGAATAAATTTATGTCGACATCTCTGCATCATTAATCGACATCAGTACCTGACTGAAACCGATGCAAATCACAGGGACTTGAGAATTTGTTACAGCTAGTTTTGGACCTAAAATAGGATGTTTAGAGTAATTTTACACAATTGGGGGGTTAAGATCAATTTTCGATAAAAATGCCCCCTCAATGGTCATAAAAGCTACACTGCACTCTTACACATTGTACGTTTAACAGTGTCATGTGGGTTTCCGACGATGACAACCATAGGGCAAACCTTAATTTCTGTAAAAAGTTATCTTCACGAATCCTCATTTAGAACCATTTCACAAAAGGTGTGCATGCATTGAAAAGTAAAAAAATAAAATGAAATGATTCCGATTTTTTTTTATACAACTCGATGTCTTGAAGATTTTTTTTCAGACTATCTATATAACCATCTAAAATCTATCCAAATTTCAGCGTCAACATACTTAACACTTACAATTATATATGTATCACGGAAGTCCGTGCACTCATATGACGCACCACGCACTAAACATGTAGAATACATGTATAATATATATCTCAAATTTGGAACTTGTCGAGAAGATAATTGTCCAATACTTAATCCATTTATAAATGTTATGATTCTATACTTTTTTATGTAAATTTAAAGGTTCGTTAACATTTTCAACACAACTGCAGACATGGGACATTTATATATATGATTTTTTTTTTTATGAATTAATGACTTCACTTATGTAATGCATATATTTTGGTTCATATCAAATTTAATACCGGGGTCCAAACCCGATAATATTTGTACAATCCGTATTTTATAGATTAGGTATGACAAGATTTTTTTTTATCCGCAAATGATGACATAAATTTATTCATTTTGTCCAAATTGAATCTGTATACATTAAACTCAATCACCCGGGATACCGGCGTTTTACAACGTAACCCCCCCCCCCCCCCCCCCATACGGTTTTCCTTGTATGTGAAAAGGTCTTTCTCTTCAGAATATAATTCAATAATGCCGTTTTACTGGAATATTATAAAGGGAATATTACAATACACGCTTTCAAGTTTTACACACGCATTTCATGTAACAGAGGAATGAAAGAGTTATCCCTTGGGAGGCCCCAAAACCAAATAAAAACTGTGTCGCCGGCTATCCAGAAGAAAACTGTAACAATGCAAACAATTGGGCTGTTAGTCTCTCCCTTGAATACTTCACATCCCTCATTATGCTTCCGTAATATAATCCTTACGTTAAAATTTGACCATTCGGCCACTTTTCGCTTGGTAGTTACATGTACATGTAGGTCACGCGGATCGCCATTTTTTGTTTACCGATGTAGCTTGTTATGCGCATGCGTTATCATATGTGATGCAAAAAAATTTACATGTCCAAATCGTTGATCAACGAATAGTGATTCCCTTTTTTAATTATTAATTAA
The DNA here is from genome assembly GCA_947623455.1 of Mimachlamys varia. Lineage (NCBI taxonomy): Eukaryota > Metazoa > Mollusca > Bivalvia > Pectinida > Pectinidae > Mimachlamys > Mimachlamys varia. The sequence goes on from OX392545.1 coordinate 34,846,736, forward strand.
AATTTTTGAGAACATATTTCAGAGTAAATCACCCGTTAATTTTCCACGAGTATACATTTAATTCATATATAAAATAATTCTAAATAAGCATAAAAAAAATATAGTTTTACCGTGATGCCTCTTTAAAGGGTCTTATTTTATTTCGTAGCTGGCGGTAGGAAACACCTTTTTTGTTGCTATCAACAGTTAATTCAATCTCATTGAAATAAAGATTCATTGTCGCTCCGTTACTCTCCGCATACATATATGATCCGACAACATACCAAGGGGTCATGTTCTGATGAACGTTTGCATCAGCCAATCAAAATACCGCTTCCAGAATCTTAAATGTATATGTCTGTTGGCAGAAAGGAAAATAAGAAAGTAGCTCCTCGCGAGGGAGCGTCCAGGTCATGAAGTGGTTTAGAGGTTGTTGTTCACGGAATCGGTTTTTAGCTCACCTGACCAAAGGTCCTGTGAGCTTATGCCATAGCGCGACGTCCGTCCGTCATAATTTGCTTCAAATCCCTACTAGTCAAAAAGTCCTGATTGGATTTTGACCAAATGTGGTCAGAACATCCTTTGGGGGGGGGGGGGGATGGGGAACAGTTTTTTGCATAAATGGTGACTCTGACCGCTGAGGTGCCAGAGTGGCGGGGCTCAATAGTGGAAATAGAGGTATGCTTATTAGTGTGTTTACTTGTTGTGATTGCCAATGATACTCGGTTCTCATTTTGAGAACTTGATGTTTACTTAGATGCGACAAAGATTTACATGGCGGGTGTCATCGATGAAGCAGAAGACGCTTACTCTTCCGGAACACCAGGTCTTATTCTCTTGTACTTTTGCAAGGGTCTCCATGTGAATCTTTCCTTTGTTCATATTTTGCCCCGGGTTTAATCGATTTTGAGTTTGGATAATGATTATGTTAACGCTTTGGTATTCTCTTATTTATTTTCTTTAAATTGTTGCTAGTCATAAAGTTATGAATGCATTTGAACCAAGTTTTGTCCGAAACATCCCTTGGTGAAGGGGACCAGATTTTGCATAAATTGTGACTTTGACACCCTGGGGCCCAATAGGGGAAAAAGAGGTAAAGCCTTTTAAATCACAACTTATCATACAGTACTGAATGGATTTTAACCCTACTTGGTCAGAAACATCCTTAGGGGGGAACAGATTTTGCATAACTGGTGACTGTAAACCCTCTGGGGCCAGATAAGTGAAATAAACGAAAAACCCTTTTAAGTTGCTACTAGTCTTTAAGTACTGAATGGATTTTAACCAAACCAAAATTGGTCAGAAACATCCCGAGAAGAAGGGTGACAGATCTTTTTGCACCTCTTCGACATATTTGCATTGAGCTTAATATCTCTTGTCACCAAAAAGCAGGTGCCAAGGCGTTGAGGCAATCTCGCCCAAGAGATTGCAAGAATGTTCATGTTTTTCCTTTCACCATTATGATCAGGTAAAACAGATTAAACGTAAGGGCTGTGAAGTGTCTTTTCATAGAGTCAAAGCACTTTAACTTGATAGTTTCAACACTCTTCGTAGAGGTTACGGAAAATGTATTTTGGTGTGTGATAAATTGGTATGAAGTTTTTCTCCAACTATTGAGATGAGACGAACAATAACAACTCAACAGAAACACTCAACAGCATGTCTATAGTCAGCCATGTTGGAGCGAGATGACGTGTAAAACAGAAGACACAAGACTGATTTTAATCTTGAATATATGTACAAATTTATTATGTACTAATGGAATTCATCATATCTGTACATTGTTGGATCGTGTTATCAATAATACATGTATATATAATACGTATGTACAACTGTAAAAAATATCTATGGTTTACAAAAATAGCGATATTTCAACCTGTTCCTTGTTTAATAGGTTAGTACAAGGTTATTATACCATCATATCCTAGACTAAAGACGGAAAAGTTAACATCTTCTCCTAAAACTTGTACGTCACGGCTACACATGGATACATGGAGTGTAACCTCTACTTTCAACTTGTTCACCCCTGAAGGTACACTTCAACTATTCCAATTCAAAGGTTGGAATATTTCATTATGAAGTTTTAGGGGTGGATGAGTTAACATTCCTGACCATTCAAGTTCAGAATTACAAGTAAATATCTGTATTTTCAGCTATGATCTTCATTTGTCATTACAAATTGTTTATAAGATCACATGAAGTTGTACAATTGAATTCTAAGGGAGATAACTCCAGTATCAAAAAGAAATATTGGCGTTTTAAGTTTTAAATTCAATTTGCTTATATATATATGTGTAAATAGCATTGAGAAGGTTTACAAGCACTCGATGTACTGTAATATCTTTGTTTACTTATTGACCCCTTAAATCTTATAATGAACTATTCTAACACTGGATTTGGAAAAGTTAAAATATGTATTCAGGGGTATACTTGTTAATACAGCAAGTGACACTACTATTGATAAATATATTAAACTGTTAGTGTGATATTTCGGTAAGAAAATTTTATCAGAGTCTATCACAAGTAAATAGATCGTAAGAGAGATAATCTAGATAAGGGAGACAACTCAAATATAAATGGGAGATAATCGTGTGACTAGGGAGCAATATAACACAATACCACCTCCCTCACTACCTGTCTACATTGTGTCCAGTTGAATATGCACCAGTTTGTGTATAAATATCTAAATTTCTTATCAAGTTGAGATCTTTCTCATTCCTAATATATTTCTTTCTACATCTTAATATATTAAGAGAAAATATTTTACTTTTCACTGCTGTTTGCTATTATTCTTCGTTTTACGGAAGTTTTAAATTAATCTTTTTGATCACAAACAATTTACACAATTAATAGAATAATGAATGCATTTTCAAGAATGAAAAAAGTCCAAGCTGTACCAGTTAATTCCAATTTAAACAAGATATGTAAATACATACTCATAATTGATCTAACACATGCTAGAAACTTGCTGCAGAGTAATAATAGAGCAGGGGTCTGTCCTTCTCCATGTGGTTACAACAGGGAAAGGTTTTTACACTCAACATACATAATTTACAATAAATTTAAAAAGATATTCTAAATGACACATGTATGTTTTATATAAATAAAGTCACCATTTTAAACCTCTAAACAATTAAAGACTTAATTAGTCCCAGTACACGGAGATCTGGTATTCCCTTGACAATTTACCAGATCATTTTAAATGGTCCCTGAAATGATATTTTGCCATACGTACAGACGGTGATATGTATATTGATTTTTAAGTACAGCCAGACGATATACGGACAACTTGTCTTGGTAATGAACTAGCTACTATGAACTATATCAACAGGAAGGAAAAGAATTCTAAACATTTTTACCCATGATTTTTTTTTTTCAGAAATACTAACACTGTATTCCAACAGGTAAGTGAGAAAAAATTAAACCAGAAAAATTAAAAACAAATTACATGAAATGTTTATAACTTGGTGACATTGTGTTACATATTTATAATGGTAATGTACAGATGAATATTCGTGATCTGATCTAACTAGTGATGAGTCACAGTTATCTCCCTTGCATGCTTTCGGACTTTAAAAATCACAAGAAAGAAATGACATGTTTTATAAAATAAATAAATGTAAAAATAATTATCAGGAATTGCTTGTGTTAGGAAAATGTTTTTACATTTTTTTTAATTCAAAGTAGCTTTGCTGATATCACCGGAAATATTTTGTGATTTGTGTCCATTTGCAAACCACTGTTAAACTTTGTAAAACTGCTTCATATTAACCACATATTGTATAATAACAATGAGTAGAATATGTACCATTTTCATATTAGTTCATAAATATGACAGAAAAATTAGAAATTATAAAGTCAGCGAGTATACACTACCATGATTGTTTGACCCGGACTTTCCCAATTTCATAAAACATCGTCAGAAAAAAAGTTTTTTCTGGATTACGTAAACCAAACTTGTGACATTTTTTACATTTTTTGGTTGTAGAGTTTGCCAAAAGTATGTTCGAGTGTTCAATATATAAACCGAGCCTGGATTATCATCAGGGATCTGTAGTAAGATTTTGACTTATCACCAGAAGAGGGGAATGGAATCATACGAATGAAATCTTTGAAGTTTTAACCATGCATCATGTTTAATTATAAGCCCCCACACAGGTAACAAACAGACCAAGTTTTGGCAGCTTCGTTCAAAAATAAGTCCATCATCTGGTGCATTCCCTCTTACAGACCACAGTAAAGGACTGACCGACATTTTTCCTGTTGATCAGAAAGGACATTTCCTGTTAATCAGATGGGGCTTAAATGCAAGCAAAAGCCCCATCTCTTGGAATATTTAGAGTAGCGTATTCACCGTCATTAGTGCCCCGGTCGCCTATGAAAATATTGGTCCCAGAGGGATCGCTTAATGGGATAACCAAAGTCAGATCTGTACAATAAAATGTCGTTTTTTTGTAAAGTAAATAAGAACAATGTATTAAGACAAAAATGGGTTGTACTAGTACTCCAGATGTGTGACACTGTTGTCATCAATTTTGGATAATTTGTAAACAAATGACCACTATTTGTTGGTTTGTTTCTTGTTAACATGAGCACAGCAGGGTTTACTTTAACTGTGTCACGATTAAAAGGGGCGCTTATATAATTTGTATACCTTTCTAGAATGGGAGAGGGGCACCAATTACGGCGAATACAGCATAAAGAGTTTATTTGTAGTGGAATCAGTATATATAAACAATAGATTTTGTAGCACTGACAAATATACCAAGTAACATCTCCACACTAGTAATAATAACAAATTATAATGAACACCTCCTGTTTTCAACTAAAATGAAATAACAATGTAATGACAATTATAACGTTTTCAAGATTAGAAAAATATATTAAATTCTTGGAATAACACTATAGTCCATGATTGGTTGAATACATCTAGAATCAACAAAACATCTACATCATAGGCCACCAACACACTGAACAAACCAACACAAAGAACGAACCAACACACAGAACGAACCAACACATTGAACGATGCTCTAAGCTGGATGTAACGTACACAACGACACAAAGCAGAAGTTCTGACATGTTGGAATGTTAACATTGTGACTGTTTAAAACTTATCACGACGTGGGTATACTCTAATTCACTCTGTATGTTCGCACCAACATTACGCGAAGTGACATGTACCGTTACCTCATTCATCCCCGACATTTTATAATGAACTATTCCAATCTTTGAACCGGAAGAGTTCAAAAGTGTTTTCAGTGGTAAATGAGTTAGCCCAGAGCAACAACACATGATGATCGGTTTGGACCTTTTGATTAACAATGAAAAATCACATGATTTAATATAAACATCCATATACATTTTATCCGAATTGATCATGGGCGACAAAAACAGGACTGACATTGTTCTCCGGATTATTGATATAACATGTATTACATAGAGGATCTTACACTCGTGTCAGTGTTATAGGGAATTTTTAATAGATCCCACATTACATTGACAAGAGTGCAAGATTCTATTTATCATATACCGTAACTTATATTCATGTAAAACTACACCAACACTCTCACATTCGTTTCTTTATAAGAAAGGCAAATTTCTACTTTGACGGTACAATTTTCACTTCCAAGACAATTATATGACGTCATAAAGACGTCATCTTATGATGTCACAATAGTGTTATTACACGTGTGTAATACCATATTTATGACTTGGCTGTATGACATGACTGAACGGATCAGTTATGTGATAAAACTTCCAGATCTGCTCAGGAAGGTAGATCAATCTGAACTTTCCAGGTTTTCAAATGTACAAGGACAGCTGAACTGACCCGTCATCCAAAATTAGCAACTTCCTCAGTATCTGGGAAGTTGTCACGATTATCAGACTGAGGTAAAACTACCTCCCATGTCTAACAATCACAGGTTTGTTATGTTGTAACTATACCCTTACGTTAGTATTGCGCAGTTGATGTGCATCTGATGAAACGAAAATGTACAGCACAAACTTGTGTTGAAGGTACCGGTATGATTTGTGACACAGGGAGATGATGGTGACAAATTGAATATGATCGGAAAACTGTTTAACTTTTCCATTTTAGCACATTTAAATTTCAGTATATCTTCCAAGTTCTATCAAAATAACACATTGAAAAGCAATACAAAGACCAGAAAAACACAGAATCTTCAATTGTGCCACAATTGATAAGAGCAATATCTGATATGTGCACAATGCTAAAAAAGACTTCTGCTATTAAAGGTATGCATGGTTATACATCGAGCTAAGGTCTGTTTGTCTTAATGTTACTTGGGTTACATTGGTCATTGATATCAGCCTGATAAACATTTCTGTTCCCAAATAAAAGTCATTATAGGCAAGATAAATTGAACTGCAGTAAGGCCAAACCAGAAAACAGGTTTGTTTCCCCGTTATATTTATAAAATTAAGCAAAATTGATAATAGAATCTAGTTTTTCATTATTTTTCATTTTGTTAATATGATTTTGACTTTAACAGGTTTTTTTTAAATTTGAAAATAGATGACATAAGTTTGGGATAGGCACTGAAAATTACGGTAGGTAGGATAACCGAAATTTCAAAAAAATTTGGGCCCAATATTTTCATCATGTTTTGATTTTATTATTTAAGTGAATGTTTACAATGTTTCTATGTATGAATAATGATATGGAATCACAGTAATGCCATCGTACCTGGCATTTACGATGTCTTGGATGTGTATAACACAAACAAAATTTTGGAACAACCCTCTGATGTCATGACCTCCTCACTGCATTTTACGAAATTCATGAAATTTCACTATATATTATTTGTGATGGAAGTCCCAGGACTCCTAAACGTATTAAATTTGAGGGTCCCAGGGAAAACCCTGATGGTATCATCCAACCACAGTTTACTAGGAAATCTTCACCTACTCAAACTGTTATCTATCACAGAGTAATCCAATTTTCCCGGGGGTTTATTTCAACTTTCATTTAAAATGACAATGGAGATGATGATGTTGACTAATTTATCGCTACAGTGATATGTTATTGATTCTCTTCTACAGGGCGAGACTGAAACTGTGACTAAATATTTCCTGGTGTGCGGTACATTAGATTTATAAATTCACACTAAACATTCACTATTACAAGGTTTACTGCACCAACATTTCAGTCTGCTGCAAAGAGATTTCCACATCACGTAAGTAAGATGTCAGCTGTTTAAATATTTCACAGATCAGACACCCCACAATACATCGTTTTAGGCCTGTGTGTCTCGCTGGATGATTAAGGAATGGAAGTATAATACGGTATCCCCCGGTAACGATGACAGCAATGATAAAGACAGATACAGTTTAAACATGGTGGGTATAAAGGTCATAGGTCATCTTAAAGGAATGCTCCCTAGTTTCCATCTGAGAAATGACTGCTCCTTAAGGCAACAAGCAAGTTCATGACTCAACTCAAAAAACACAATGAAATATTGAAATCTTGTACGGCATTTCAAACGTCCTTGTAGAGATTTCAACACATGCAGCGTGACCTTGACCCCTGGAACCAGTCCCATACTGGGACGGCCACCTGCTAAGTTAAGGTCATGACCTTTGTAATACAAAGATTGTAGTTGCCTTGGTAATAATTTTGTGACATCACAGATTAGCACTATGGTACTCCTGGGATGTCCTTGGCACAATATCCTGATCTCTCAAGGTCAAGGTCACACACTTGGCATTGTAACTTCAGAGTAGGTTGTTGGTCCAAGGTCAGCATCGAGAATCTGTATGGGACGTCTACTTCGCGGTCTGTCATCAAACGTTAGGTCTGCATACTGTAGTTCACCCTTAGGTTTTTCGAACTGGAAATTAGATGTTACATACTCTCACACGTGACTCAATAACCAGATTTATGTTTTGCTACAGCAATAGAAATATTTGAAGAGAGTTTCTATGATAACAGAACATTTGTGTTGACAGTTGTTATGGTAACAGAAACATTTATATTGATAGTTGCTATGGTAACACAAACATTTGTATTGACAGTTGCTATGGTAACAGAAACATCTGTATTGATAGTTGCTATGGTAACAGAAACATTTGTATTGACAGTTGCTATGGTAATAGATGTTTTTTTTATCGACACTGATAAAGTTAATGAAGCAGTTTATTAAGACTGGTCAAAGCTGCTGTAACTCTCTTACTGAAATGTTTTCAACCAATCGTTTGTTGCGGAGGCAAAATTGATTTGACTAAAACTTCTTTCAATGATAATTGACAAGAACAATTTCAGTAAAACGTCTGTCAAGAAGACAAGCTGGACAGTTTCATTGCCTATTTCTATACTTACATTATTGTAACCCATGTTATTTCCTCGCTTCTCATCGTTGCGGATCACATCTGGAGGCTTGTTTACAAAGCTCAGGTCGGAGTTACTGCAGAAACCAATAACACTCAATAATTAGTACAAGAGAACGGGACCAACAAAACAAACATTCTGTTTAAGTTTGATACAACAGTAAAATATGGGGAAGGATAACAGAAACAAGAATTGTGTTTGATCACAGCCTGCGTATTTGGTTTTCTTAGCTTGGACAAAACAACTGTTTTCCTACCCATCATCAGTAAAAACTTTTAAAATAATGCTTCAAAGTGAAACAAATAGAATACATACTGGCATTGATCATAATAAGAGTGACCTCCCTTCACCCAAAAAACATAAACAAATGGGTAACCCCCTTGATCTTTATATGAACTTACTTTCTTGGCTTCTCTGGAGGCTCTGAAAGGAAACAAGAATAACAATCAATAAAAGTGTGCTTATATTATTGTATAGTGACGATAAGAAATTGTGAGACACTATTATGTTAGTCCTCTTGCTCGATGTTATATTTATTTTAGGTTTAACATTCTTGTACTGGCCAGGGTTACAACAGAACAAGTCAAGAGATTAGTAGATTTCAGTAAGAACAGTGACTTATTTAACCTAAGAACTGAATCTTTGGACTTGGTGAATTATAAAGGAAGAATTGTCCTTCTATAGAAAATGCTCAAAATACAGATATACCATGTGACTATTGTCAATCTTCTCTTAAAGCATCACTTTATACCGACATCATTCATCTCTTACAGTTTATTACATTTAAGTTTTGTTATGGAAATACTTCTTTTTCTAAAAAGAAATCTTTGGTGTGGTTCATTGATGCCATTCAACTAAGCCTTGTGGACTACCATTAAAAGCTATTCAGTATCTTACCCTACACAGGAGTGACACATTCTATTTATCACACAAGTAATATATATAGATATCCTGATGATCTGGGGTATTTATATGATAACTGTAATTTATCGTTAGGCTACAGGCAATGTTAGGACACTTCCTCCAGGCTGACCTTACCTTCAATACTTTTGTTGGCGTTTCTGCGTTTGAGACAAATAAAGGCAATGACTGCTACGACAACGACGACTACGACAATAACAACAACGATGACAATGATGATGGTCGTGCTAAGTCCCTCAGCTAAAGTAACAACAGAAAATTCATTTAACAGCCAATCACAATAGTGGTTACATTGGCCAATTACAATAGTGGTTGCATCAGCCAATCACAATAGTGGTTGCATCAGCCAATCACAATAGTGGTTGCATCAGCCAATCACAATAGTGGTTAAATTGGCCAATTACAATAGTGATTACATTGACCAATCACTGAAGTACTTAACATGGTTAAAAGAACATATTACAGAATTCAGTTTGAACCAATGAACTAAACTTTAATAATTTCAGATTTTCAAATGTTTTTCAGTGACTGACTGATCACTATGGTCTGATAAGTCAGGATTAATGTTCATTGATTATATAGTTACATAGCCGATTAAAGAATGTGGGTATATAGTAATGTAACAATAATGTTTGACTATGGTAAGACTTACGTTCGTCTTCGTTTTGGGGCTCCTGGGTGCCGCCGCCGCCTCCGCCCGTGGGTGCTACGGATGTAACAGTAGTTGTAGTGGGGGTAGTGGTGGGTGGTGTTTCTGTAGAGAAGGGAGGTAATAGATGTCCAGAATCATGCAGAAAACTCACCTCTCTCAGCCATGTTACAACATTTCTAGTTCTCAGGCCAAACAAATACACTGTTTCACAAAACACCTGTAGTTTTACCCTCAGAAAATCAAGGATATTTTTGTGTTATAGCTTTTTAAGCCACTTTCGAAAGTTTCCAAATGAATTTTCAATTAAATCTTCTAAAATAAAGACCTGGTGTCCATTTCAACAAGTTTATTAAATTTCATTGATAGAAGTAGATATATAATATTGATAAATATATTATGAACCAAATTGAAAATTCTCTCATATTTTTTTTCCTTCAGATATATTCATCATAGGTCATTCGTTTGTGTTTTTCGAATTTCTTTGACAGATAATTAGGAAAACAGTATGTTTGGTTTGACCCTGTGTAGACACAGCATGGAATCTCTTGTGTAAGATGACAGTAAATGACCTAACCTATTACAGACTGTAAAGTATTGTTATATTACTGACCAAACCTAAATCTTTCATCCCCGAAGACAATTTTGAACTTTTCCAATTCAAAGGTTGGAATAGTTCATTTTGAACTTGCAAGGTGAATGTGTTAACCCCTAAAATATCATAATGAACTTTTCCAATTTTTCAATTGGAAAACTTCAAAATTGTAAACATTTACAATTTATGTAAGCTTTACTAGTGTTACATATATGGTCCAGAGAGATCTTAACAATCAAGAAATGTCAAATATTTTTAATTTTAAAACGAACTATTCCAATTTTTGAATCGGAAAACTTCAAAATTGTAAACATTTACAATTTATGTAAGCTTTACAACTGTTACATATATGGTCCAGAGAGATCTTAACAATCAAGAAATGTCAAATATTTTTAATTTTAAAACGAACTATTCCAATTTTTGAATCGGAAAACTTCAAAATTGTAAACATTTACAATTTATGTAAGCTTTACAACTGTTACATATATGGTCCAGAGAGATCTTAACAATCAAGAAATGTCAAATATTTTTAATTTAAGTTTCCTACATGTGTACAACATTTCTATGGTTAAATATCAATTCTTTTTTCAAGAGATTCCATTACTCTATGCAAGTCATATCAAATCATTTCATCCAAAATTAAAAAAAGATAAACAAATATAAATTTAGTTAATCAAATTGGCTTACTGCAGCCTTACATTTCATGAAATGCAAAGCCCAGCAGTTTCTTCAATTTCTTTTCCCCGCCCTTTTGAATGATTTATTTCCTGTTCTCAGGTTGGAAATCATTGATATGATTGCAAGTCTACACATTCGTCTGCTTACTAGCCCAGATTATAGAATCATTTAAAGCATGCAAATTATTAATTATTACATTCCAGCTATGTGCAAGCCATTGCCAAATTTATCTGCAATCAAAACATGATATAACTGATAACAAATCATTGTTATAACTGATAACAATTAAATGTTATAACTGATAACAAATCATTGTTATAACTGATAACAAATCATTGTTATAACTGATAACAAATAAATGTTATAACTGATAACAAATAAATGTTATAACTGATAACAAATCCATGTTATAACTGATAACAAATAAATGTTATAACTGATAACAAATAAATGTTATACTGATAACAAATCAATGTTACAAGAGGCCCAGAGGGCCTGTATCGCTCACCTGGATACATTGGTATCTAGGTAATCATGGTAAAATATTTTCTTTACGGCCTCCGCCCCTCAGCCCCCTGGGGGGGTCCCACCATTAGTACAATTTTGAATCTTGGGCACCTAGGGATGCTTCTTACCAAATATGGCTGATTTCCAATTAGTGGTTATGGAGAAGAAGTCACTTAAACAATATAGCTAAATAACCCTTTTTTGCCCTGCCCTTCAGCCCCTAGGGGTCTGTCCCACCATTAGTACAGTTGTGAATCCTGAGCACCTAGGGATGCTTCCTACCAAATTAGGTTGATTTCCTATCAGTGGTTATGGAGAAGAAGTCGTTTAAATAGTTGTTGATGGACGACGGCCAGACGTCACAGTATGGCATAAGCTCACCTCGGTCCTTCGGACCAGGTGAGCTAATAACTGATAACAAATCGATATTATAACGGATAACAAATCAATGGATATTAAATATACACATAACCTGTGTCAAGTCACAAACCCACCCATCCTGTTTTGTTTCAACCTAGCAAAATCAGAGACTAGACAAGTAATAACGAAACTTTAGCGAGTCAAAAACCTACTCGGCCCCCAATTAATTATCGCTTCAACCTAACAAAATAAAAGATTAGACAAGTAAAATGAAAACTTTATCGCGTCACAAACCTACTCACCCCTCAATTAATTAAGTATTGTTTCAACCTAACAAATTCAAAGACTAGACTTGTTCACTTAAGGTCTCTCGGTCCGTTGATTATCGTTCTTGGCAAAAACATGGCCGCTTTGACGGATATCAAATTTCATACCTATCGTGGGTAAGAAATTCACCGTACATACGCCGATGATCATGCAATTTGCAATCCGGCAAAGACCCAAGCGTCTGCTAGAATCAATGTAAACGCTAGAAGGTTAAGTTGGTTGCGTAATTATCGACTATATCAACCTGATCTTATGTAAACGTGTTGTGTTAACAATACAGTATGGTATAGGGGAGGTAATCAGTAACTCCAATGTATTTGAGTTATTCCCATTTATCAGAAATCTGTTTATGTAAAACATACATTTTGGAGTGAATACAAGGACGTGGAACTAGTAACACGCTTTTGTGTTTTTATCTACAACGATGTCATGATTTGATTTTCGTTATAAGCGAGTTCCCCACTCGCCCTCATTCATCTATATAGGCCTAAGCTTAGTAATGTAAACACCAAGACAACCTTCATGTATATGTCCACTTCAATTCTTTACAACTGCATCATTAAAATAAACACATTGCTTTACATTTATTCGATATTTAATGCAACATGGTCTGATGATATCACTATTCAATTAATGTCATAAATGCTAGTTATAAACTATATTCTGTGTAATCTGATACCAGGCGAGCGGATACATTCAAATCAGGCTAAAGCAATCGATAAACCTAGTATCTCACTACTTTCAACGCATTATGTGATATGGGAAAATCTATACCTCCTACAATTAAGTCCAGTTGCAGTGAAAGGGGAGGCAATTGAAATAAAAAAAACAATAATTCTGATTATTTTCCCCAAATTTTAAGTGAAATAATGTTTTTTGGTTCAATTTTTTCATGCTTTGTTAAATAAGGATTGTTTCTTCACAACATAACTTTAAAAAATCAGTTTTTCATCCACACAATGTTTTGATATTTGAAAATGTTGATGAAAAACATACATATAATTGTTTGTTTTGTTGAATAAAAGTTATACGAAACGTAAAATATTTGCCTTCTTTTCTATTTTATATGTATATATAAAGTTAGAATTGTAATACATCAAAAAGAAATATGTTAGTTGTTGATTTCGCTCTTCCTGGTGTTTTCCCTGCAAATATCAGTTTTTCACCCCAAAAAGATTTCTGCAGTTTTTCGGCCAATTACAACAAAAATACTTGTTCTTTATACACTAGTAAACATTTGAGTGAAATTTCATGAAATTCCTATGGATATTGACAAAGGAACCGAGTGACCTTAAGATTTGTAAGGGTGAATAATAAGTTAATGCCTATCAGAGTATCCACCATATGTAACTGTAGTTATTACTAAACTAATTTATAGCTGATACCTAGTTATATATGTAGATGTTACTGCTACCGTTTTATGATTGATAACAATTAACCTTTAAAGATTGTAATAACAACTTTATAATCAATATCAGGTTATTACAAAATAACAATACCAAGTCTTAATTGATACAAAACTTACTAAAAATAATTAAAATTTAATAACAATAACTGTTACAAAGAATTAACATTACACCAAATTATAACCATTACCATGTTATTATTAATTAACCAAATGAAAATAAGTTTTAAAAGCAAAACACCAGTTATAATCAGTTCCTATCTCATCAAAGCATTGTAACAATATTAGCTTTATATCCCCTACTTGTTCTCATGGAAAATAATGTTTTATTTTACCTGTTATTGTGGGTTGTGAACAGTTCTAAGCGTTTATTTGTTTTAAGGAGTTCCTTACAAACGTCAACACGCTTTTTAAAAATTTTGTTTATAAAGACCGTAGAGAATCTGGACATGAATATTAGTATGAATCAACTACGTAAGATTTCTACAATATAAAATCAAACATTTCCTGGGACTCTTAAACTCGTGTTGTTTCAATAAATTAGGTTAAATTTGAAATTTCCATAATGTGAAAATAATTGTGATTTTCATGTTGAGTATAATTATTCACATGAAAATATCTACCTCTGAACATTTGTTTGAAGATTTGAGATACAAAAGAATATAAATGTTTCGGAACATAAGTAAAATGTTCTCAGTGTGAAAAGTTTGAAGTATTACCATAAGACATTTCCCCTAGAAACATTTCTACTTAACTCTACTTTAACTTACATTTAAACTCTTCCAAAACAAGGGTTAGAAGATTCCATATTGAAGTTTTATGGTTGAATGAGTTGAAACAGTATAAAATATCACAACAAAGTCTGAAAATTATTCCAACAGAGATTAAAGTGAAATAATTATTTATTTACAATGAAGGATTAGTGTTACTCCAAATTAGCCTAGAAACTAAGACAACATGATATTTTAGGGGTGACAGGAACTGAAGTTGGTATGACACAGGTGTCAGATGAATGAATGGAGAAATAGAAATAAAATGAAACCAAGAGAAACATCAACTGAAATTTGGATTTTAAGTTTGATTATACAGTGTTCTACAAAAGCTAAAAAAAAAAAAAAAAATCTCAGAAAATAAAGGATTTAACGGAACAATGGGAATGTTTTGTGGATTGAGGTTCAGGTCCCAGGATCATCAAACAATCTTAAGTCTAAATTTGTCTTAAGTTTGGACTTAGCCAATCACAAATAATGTTACAAAAAGTAACCTCATATGTGATTGGCTAAGCACAAACTTAAGTCTAAGATTGTTTCATGATCTCAGGGCCTGAGGACTTGATAACAAATCTGTCTGGTTATGAATTATTCTGTAAAGAGCAGAATGAGTTTTTTTCTTATATTACAAAATTACATTGTTACCAATATTTTCTATCCCTGTAGTTTTTAATATTTCTTAGGTGTTTTAAGTTGCAGTTTTAAAACAGGCTCGACTTCGAAGAGATGATCTGATGTTCCTTAACATCTGATAGCTTCCACAGCATATATCTTACTTATGCATCCAAAAACAGAAAGGGATGCAAATAATTGATATACTTCAATTTGATGTAATGCTTATGAATTGTATATAGATATACTATATAAATATGTAATATTCTGTATAGCACTTCTTAAATTCAAATTTCATGCAGTCTATGAAATATATTTACATATCAATGAACTGCTTTTATAATTTTTGTTCAGCCACACTCAACAAATTCAATAATTTAGAACCAACTTTTTGATCAGAATCAATTACTATCAATTAAAAGAACAAATAACAAAATGTTTAAAATGCTATACAGTAAATTATGTATGAAAATAAATTCCTGATTTATAGAAGTATAAATAGAATAAAATATACCTGTATATAACATTTATATTCAATCTTTTGTCTGTTTACAGTGTATAGATTTATTGCACGATCCTGTCTTGTGGTTACAAAATATGTTATATCCCAATTATACAAAATGATACAAAAATATTAGCAAACAGAAGGAAACAACACCAAACTAAATGCAAGCAAGAACAGAAAAGAAGGAAACTAAAATCAGAAAAGATACAAATCATTGGAATATATTACAATAAATTTGAATCTATTTCTCGATACTTAACTTCACCTTGATGTGTTTACATAGAAACGCTTTAAAGGTAATAAATTATTATCATTTACTTCAATGTTTCATATATTGGTTACGCTGAGGTTACTTCCAATGATTTGTACCCGCTGTTAATGACAGGAGAGTGAAAGTAAGGGAGACAACTCCCAGGAGAGTGGGGAGTGAAATAAGGGGAGGTAACTAAGGGGGTTTTGGTGGTGATGGTGGACAAACATGAATAAATAAGAAATCATAATAACATGATAAACAAATAAGAACAAGGAAATAAAATATGTAAGAAACAACAAAAGTTAGAAAACTAAATAAACAGAATATTGACCCTACCAGTCAAGTTGATCATTACAAGAAAGTTTTTACACTAGATTATCATTTTATACCCTCTTACAAGAAAAGTGCACACTAAATTTAAGTCAGAAGTGATTGTTTTAACAGAAAATGTGATAGTCATATGTATGTTAGTAATTATTCTGTACAATACTATAGATCCTAAACTTATTGCTAACTGTTTATGTAACTTGACATGTTTCCTCGGACAGTGTAAGCTGAGATCAGTGTTAAATTAAAGCCGTACCTATGGCGATGCTGACTGTACTGTTCAAGTTGTACGTGTTCCCGTTAAAGTTGTTGGTAGCCTCACAGACATAGTCTCCGGATTGGGCAATCTTTATGTTGGTCAGTTGGAGCTGTGCTTCTGTACCGACCTGTGTACCATTGACCCACCAAACGTACGTAGGAGCAGGGTTGCCCTCAGCAGCACAGGTCAAGGTCAAGGTGGTGTCCTCGTAATGAACGGCTGCGTTAGGGCTCTTTGTTATGGTAGGGGCTCTCACTTGGTCTTTTTAAAGACAATCAATTTACATACATCAATATTATAGATTTTAGACAAGTTAAAGGCCCAATATACGTAACTTCAGGGAAATTTTCGTGATTCTGAAAAATTCTAGAAAAAAATCCAGTTGATAACCATGCAAAAATGAGCCTAAAGCGAAGTAAACCTGAGCGGTAACTAACAAGAAACTCTTGCCAAAAAAATCCAAAGAATTGAAAATAATTCAGGTGGGGACCACTTCAACAACAAACCGAAGGTAGAAGACGGTTCGAAATGGAGGCGTGTTTACAAATATCGAGTTTCAACTGCTGCTGTACCGGTAACCGCGAAAGAATTCATCTTGAATATTGCTGATATCAGTTAATCTTAACTAAATCTATAAATATAATAAGTTAGTAGGCTAGATTTTTGCTTAAAGTTTTGCCGAAAGTTACGTATATTGGGCCTTTAAGTGTTTCTGTTCAATTATATTAAATATTCCGAAAATATGACCAATTGTTTATAAACTTCTAGAATTCAGCCGAAAATCACCATATAATTATGTAGTTTCAAGTAAAAATTCTACAAACATGCCTTTAATAATGGTCTTAAGTGAATATACAGTATGAAGAGAAATAATTTTCACTTTTTTCAAATCTTAATCGAGACAAAATAATCAAAACAGTTTATAGAATCAAACTTGAAGGGAGAAATCAGCATTATTTAAAAATTTGATTTTCCAGCCAAACATTTGACTTAAAATATGGATGCATAAATGAATGTATGCTTCTATTCCAAAAGCAACTGGGTGTTTTTGGTAAACAAGATAAACTCTTTTCTTTTTAGCATAAACTTACAATACACGTTGATGACATCAGTAAGTTTGAAGTAGGCGGTGTCTGTGGCGTCTGTGATGGTGGGGTGTTGTAGCGCACACTTAACAATGATATCATTGTCGTCCTTGGTCGTTGTTATGGAGACTTCACTACTTCCGGTGAAGGTACAGTCGGTACTGGGGGATGTCTGTGTGGTCGAGTCTATCGTGGTACCCCCAGTGTTTACGGTACCTTTGTACCTGGTCCATAGGAATGTCCCTGCCGGCCGACCAACATTACCGGTACAAGTAAAGGTGACAATCTGTCCCTCCTCAACATTCGCAGACGGGGAAACTCCAACTTCATTAAAGGCTGTAGCGTTGGGTTTGGCTTAAAAACAAAATGATACATATAGCTAAAATTGACATTTAATATACATGTTCTTTGACTTTTTATGCAAGTATTTTTTTTTTTATTTATAAAATGATTTTTTTTTCTTTCATACCAGCATGAATTGTACAATCAGAATTGCGATGGGTACAGTAAATTTCAAGGTGTATACTGTATAACCTAAATTTATTGACATTCGTTGTGAGATTTTACCAGTTACTTTAATAACCTACATGTACATTATTAAATTAATAAATAATTAGAAACAGACTCCAGATCGCTAATACCCACTAACCATTAAATTTATCATCTGTAAAACGATTTTTAATTGAAACATGTAACAAAAATTAAGAGAGTTAATTTAAGATAGCAAATGATAATACTACAGTACCTGTGACTGTAAGACTGGTGACGCTGGCTGGATTTGGATCGGCGAGTACACCATTGTTTATTCCGACAACAGTACATTGATATTTACGCTCATCACCACAAACCACACTTGTAAATTTTATTTTAGCTGTGAGGGAGGAATCTGTAGGGCTTGTTATGACTACTCGTCCAGACACAGAAGGGTTGGTTAAGTTTGCTATGGTTGAAGGTTTCGTTGATTCTGGTGGATAATACAGAGCTACTTGTTCATATGATCCATTGTCTTTTGCTAGCTCCCTGTTCCATGCTATGGTAAACACTGTATCAACAGATGTGAGACTATAGGTACACACAAGTTCCACTTCATTATCTCCCAGAATTCCCACTGGGTTTACTGTTGTTGTCACGGTGATATCTGCATGTACATCTGGAAAACAAAAGTTTACCATAATTAATATTAAGGAATATTGATTCAATGACAGTCTTATATTTATAATGTTCTGATATACACAGATATCTTATGTAATATACTGTAACCTGGAAAAGCATAACTTCATTTATCAGTCCACAGAAATTGTCCTGATTCCGTAAGATCAAGTTGTGGATTGCTCAAAAATACCAGGTTAGTATTGTGATCAAACAAGGCATGGGTTATGGTGATTAATTAGAATGAGTAACTATTCTTTAGTAATTGGTTGTAATGTGTAATTGATAATAATCTAATTACATGTCATGGTTATTTATAATTAATTGGATCAAAATGTATCTTTTTGGGGTTCTTTTAACTGTAATGCTAGATACAACAGGTCCCAGAAATTAAGTTTTTGTATTTCAAAATTTGCTATATATGAGTCCCATCAAAAGTGCAAAATATTAAATGTTTGTTATTTGTGGTTACTGGGGGTGATATTCCTTCATGGTATGAATCTATTTAAATTTGCTTCATGGTTCTATTTTTCGTGGATCCATATGATCAAATATCAAGACATATATCTACACATATTTCAAATTGATTGCATGTTTTTTCGTACATCTGATAGTTCAAAAGCCATGAATGTTTATACACAACAAACATGTCATGTTATACAGTAATTAAACCATTTCGCTTATAACTATATAAATTGGGAGTTTGCACATTATGCCTGTTCAGGATATTTTCATTCAGACGAAGTTATTGTTAATTGTTCTTGATTAATAGAAACAACAAATATTTCTGCCATGAGTGGCCTGAACCAGCCCCCTACACTGAGCTGTGTCCTTGGTAACCATCTGGTGTGTGACTCTAGGTGTCCTCTGTGTCAGTTTGACTTTGACAACAAAGGGAGGTAACCCTCCCAAGGTGGAATGATTGTCACCAGGGTACTGTATCAGCCGGCAGTATCATGTTTATATACACACAGACACAGGGAAATGTGAGATAACAAGAAATCTCACAAAGACTAAGTTTTAACACATCAAGTAGAAGAAGTTATAGTCAGAAACTTAAAGGTCACTTTCTGAAACACAACTTGCAATTCAGCAGTACATTAGGAGGGTGACCAGGTAGTACACATCTACATATTGTAAAACTTGAAGTTCAAAGTCTATATTTACATGATTATACTTAAATCTGATCTCTTACACATGTAGAGCTACTTTGAATACAACCCAGTACATTTGTAATAGGGTGATTAATATGTCATGTTTTATATAATTTGTATGTATATATTTTATTGACTTGTGTTATTTATTTGTCTGTGCCCATATTGTTTAGTGTGTGTGAAAGAGAAGAGGTGTATGTATATGTGTGTAATAGGTTACAGTGAGTGATCCTTTGATGACTTACCTGTAGTTCTATTCTTAGATTATTTTTACCTGTATGGTTATATTTTTATACATCACATGATGTACATGTGATAAGTTTATGAACATTCTATTGGTCTAAATAATATAATAGCCTTTGGTCAGTTTGGCGGGAATCTCTTTGTAAGGAAAGTTAGTATACTACAGCCTGCCAAACTGAACAGACCTATATGTTATTGGAGCCAGGACTAATTTAAACAAAGGACCGAAAGACAGACACAGAATTTGTAGGTAAGCTATGGTTTTAGTAAATTATTATTGTTCTAATTTATTGTATCTAACTATCTTGTATAGTGTAGATTAGCTGTAAACCTTATTAGTTTGGCATTTAAGTTAAATTATTGTCTTTATTCAAAATCTCCATTTTGAATTGTAACTTTGCACTGCTCAGAGCATCGTCGGATACCCACGGTTGATCTCGCTTCGCTAACTCACTCATCACCCGTGGGCAAACTCGCCGAGAAATCCCCGTAAAATATGGTAATTCGTATATTAGAACGGACCAATCATAACAATTCGGAACTCTCCAGTTTGAAGACCCGTTTCGTGGTACACCATACACAACAATGGCTGCGCCCATGAGAAAGCGTGTAAATGGCGAGTAGAAGACGTGTTCATAACGATGGCGGCGTCAATTAAGTCTTGTGAATTTTGTTTAAAAATCATACGAGACAAGTCTTACAGGTCGTTGACTTCAAAAACGAGTCAAGAGCAAGCAATACAGTACTACTTATCTAAGTTATGCTTCCGTATAGATTATATTACGCTAATTCTGATTGGCTTAAAATCCCATCGCAAAACTGCACTGGAACCAATCAAATGCTTCGTACATATTAATTACCTACGAGGATTTCTCGGTGAGTTTGCCCACGGGTGATGAGTGAGTTAGCGAAGCGAGATCAACCGTGGGTATCCGACGATGTGCTCAGAGTAGTATTTGTCAATTATTTCAATTTACATATAAATTGGTAATGGTTAAATTATTCCATTATTTATGTACAGATCTTCAGTATTTTTAGTAAGAACTGGTTTTATTCATTTTCTAGATAATCATGTAGAAACATGGAATGCGGTGATATGTCCTAAAAAGGTGGTTTAAACGGCTCTGTGCCATACACAGGTGAATACATTTTTATTATAGTATATGTTGTAATATTGTGTTAATTTGCAATGGGAGAATCAAGTTTATCTATATATGTTATGATACAGATCTTTGTAAGGTGATTTGTAATAGAGAAGATCTTTCGTTCTCAAAGATCAGTTTCATGTGAGACGTATATTCTCAATATTTAATGTAATTCGAATAAGATAGATGTAAAGATAATTCTTGCATTGTATATTTCTTAGTAAGATGTAATTAAATGAGTCTATAAGATGTATATTTCGTGTTTAGAATAACTAGTGTGATTCGCGAGTTATCTCCCTTGATTGTATCGTGTAATGTATGTGCTTTGTGTAATTTTAGTCTTTTATGTTTATTACAGAGTGTAGGTGTTTAACCTACTGAAATCATGGTGTAATAAAGAATCACGACAAACAAATCATGGCCTTAGTGGTTATTTGAAAATCCCCGGTTACACATTTAACAATGGAAAAGCTTAAAACTGAACATGACTTTATAGCTTTTAAAATTACTTCTACTTAAAGTCTGTCACACTATTGAGTTTCTCAACAGAAGTATTGAAGGTTTCATGATTTTTTTTTTAAATAAAAGTCTTCAAGGAATGCCATGGATATTGTTTATTTTGGCAGTATATAGTCTTATGGAAACTGTCATTGTAAACTATTGTGTTTCTCAACTGAAGCAATTTCTGAAGGTTTCATGATATTTTTCAAGAAAAAGTCTGTAAGAATATATTTTATGTTGGCAGTATATTAAGTGTTATGGAGATCGACTATTGAGAGTCTGCTGTCATATAGAAACATCTACACAACAAGATTTGTACCTCAGGTATACAACTGCCCAGGTAGCTATATCTATAAGTGATCATGATCATTAGACCAAACTATAATCTGTTATTTAGTTCAATACCCGGGGCTAAGTCATAAATACCTGATCGTGGAATGTAATGTATGTGGAGTATGTCTCTGACCAGTATATATATAGTCTCACTAATGGCCCCTGTACACAGCTAAATAGAGTTAACTTCTACCGAGGATCCGGATCGGCAGCATTCAATATACATGCATGTCCCTGTACAGTTAAATAATGGTCCCTGTACAGTTAAATAATGGTCCCTGTACACAGTTAAATAATGGTCCCTGTACAGTTAAATAATGGTTCCTGTACAGTTAAATAATGGTCCCTGTACACAGTTAATAATGGTCCCTATACACAGTTAAATAATGGTTCCTGTACAGTTAAATAATGGTCCCTGTACAGTTAAATAATGGTCCCTGTACAGCTAAATAATGGTCCCTGTACA
The DNA here is from genome assembly GCA_947623455.1 of Mimachlamys varia. Classification (NCBI taxonomy): domain Eukaryota; kingdom Metazoa; phylum Mollusca; class Bivalvia; order Pectinida; family Pectinidae; genus Mimachlamys; species Mimachlamys varia. Next base: position 34,869,312 of record OX392545.1, read on the forward strand.
GTTAAATAATGGTCCCTGTACACAGTTAAATAATGGTCCCTGTACAGTTAAATAATGGTCCCTGTACAGCTAAATAATGGTCCCTGTACAGTTAAATAATGGTCCCTGTACAGCTAAATAATGGTCCCTGTACACAGTTAAATAATGGCCCCTGTACACAGCTAAATAGAGTTAACCTCTACCTAGGGTCAGGAACACTAAAACTTCGTCAAGCTTGTTTAAGAACATTATCTTTTTTCTTTGCTAAATAATACTGAATTATATAGACCATATTCATGAGTTTTTCAAGTTAACATTATCTTTGTTAACCTGTGTGTTTTACCTGTGTGTTCAATGTTTGGGTGTTTTACCTGTGTGTTCAATGTTTGGGTGTTTTACCTGTAATGTAGCCTAGGTATCAGTACATACCTAACAATCACCACATACTTGTGGTTTATTACTCTATGTGTAGGTGGTGAACACGTTGGATCACAATGTTCAGAGGTTAATCGGCCAAAAAGCCTTCCAAGTTACAATCCTAGACACATTTTAATAGAAAACCTATGTAATAACAAGAGACTGCATTAAAACTCAATATACATTAACTTTAATAGTTTGGGTTCTTTTTTACGTTCATCTGCATTTATGGTTTATCATATCATTTTTATTTTAACAAAATTGTTCTGAAGAGTTCTAAAATCAAGTATATGAATTGACCTATAATTATACAAAGTTGTTCCCCTTAGTTAACTCCCCTCTTATCACTATCCACTTTCCTTACTTTTACACTCTTAAGACACTCATTTTACACACTGAATGTAAATTTTTAGAATTATATTGTGCATCAAAGATCGATAAATAGTTTTTCCTAATTATACTGAATAAGATATTATACATATTTGACATAACCCTATAACTTCGTTAGGACAAAATTAATACAACACATAGAAGTAAGCATGCAGCAATATCTACTGTTATATGATTTTCAACAAAGCTTCAAGTTGATTTAAACAATTATGACAAATTTAACAACTTTCATGTCAGAGGATTAGGAATGCAACAGAAATTTTGAACACCTCCAATCCGAAAAATTGTATTTAGCCATTCCTCTTATATGACTTATTTACATGCATTTTATTTGTCTTGTAATCAACTATTTTTCAATGAAAAGCCCAAAATAGAAAAAAGACGCTCATAAAATTTCACTTAAGAATTGGAGAAGAATTTTAATAGTTTTCTGAAAACAAACCAAGGCACACAACAGCATTGATAGGATTGTACCACCTGTGTGATCAGTCACCACGACGATAAACGAGACGATTACCCCATTACACCTGAGGCCTACACCTGGAGAATCTACTGACGATCAACACCGATTTCTGACAGGGTAATGATACACGCCAAGGCAAGAGCAGAAAATTGTGTGGATTTAAAACCATGCATTACTCTAACACGCCACACATTACTGCAGCAATTCTCAGGATGTAATAATAATAATAATTTGTTACCATCAGAATTATATTATACATAGAAGTTGGATTGTATCATCATGACACATAATAAGGGAAGGCACAAATATTTGTGCCAAAAAATGATGCTGTTCACACAAAATTTCCCAGTTTACTGGTGCCAAACATTGATAAAAAAAAAATCAGAGAATACCAAAGCTTCAACAAAACTATAATCCGAACTCACAACTGATTCAACTAAGGGCAAAATAGGAACAAAGGAAAGATTTACATGGAGACTCTCGTAAAAGCACAAGAGAATAAGACCAGGTGTCCGGACGAGTAAGCGTCTTCTGCTTCATCGACGACACCCACCATGTAAATCTTGGTCACATCCAAGTAAGCATAAATCCTCAAAATGAGAACCGAGTCATCATTGTCATCACAACAAGTAAACACACTAACAAGCAAACTCAAAAACGTCCATCTTCATATCACACAAAGATACAGAATATTTAAATGTAAACTTGGGTCCCCAAAACAGAAAATTATATCTATGCCTGGTCAACATAGGTAGAAGTTAGTTCACAACATCAAGGAAGTTAAGGCCAAGCAAAGAAGGTACCAGTAATAGAAACAGTTATTACTGATCATGATGGAGCAACAACTGTATATGGATAATTATAGGTAGCTTAATATTTTCAGCTGGATTGGTATTAAAGTAATGCATCTGAAGCCTGATAATGGCATTTACGCAAATTTGAATTTAAATTTGTCAACATGAAATGAAGTAATCAAGTAGCAAATCAAAGGTACAATCAATTTCATCAATAACATTAAACCTTGTTTTCCGTTTTAGACCACTCATGATCAGTGATCTACAAGAAGTCCCGAGTCGGACAACTTAACTAAGGCCCGTGAAGTTCAGCACCTGAATTCGAATGTCACCAACACAAAACACAGAAATACAAAAAGCTCTATATAAAACCAACATAACAAGAAAACAACATATCTTGCACATATTATTTGCAATCAAAACAAAATTGACTCTAAACAAGAAATGATAATTGGAGTCCATTCCCTCAACAAGATACAATTAAACATATTTACGGACATCAAAAGATCAATTGGCGCCCCCTCAGGAAGGTTACAATAACACCGGGGCTTCCACATAGCGTGTAATTGTAAATGATTGAGTATCGGAATGTGCTACAATACCCGGAGTACAAGTTATATACCGCCACAGTAATACCCGACATTCCTATACACTGGGGTTTAAATAAGGATACAGCCCAACACAATAACAGGGGCGCTCTTCCGGAACCTTGGAAGTTTTTGTGTAGTTTTCAAAGATGATACACATCAAAAGACTGAGATACAGACTTTTAAGCTGGGTAGATACTGAGACATGTGTACAGGTACCCGGTAGACCTGCACTTATTGATGACCCTAGTCCCCCTATTTCATCATAATGGGCGGCTTACATTAAACTCCATGACTTGTCCATTGCTGTGTTTGTGGGGTTGAGGTGACTGTGTAGAACTATCACATATGTTCTACGAGTCTGTGACCTTTTATAAGATTACAATCATTAAGGAACAGGCGAGTTCTAAATATGAAAGGTATACTACCTCAATGTTCTCTTGTACTTGGAGAGATTCTCATGTACATGCATAATCATACCATTAATTAGATTTAAACACAAAATATAATTAAAGGGGTGACTATTGAGCATAATTTTACCATTGTGATAGTATTGTGATATCAACACAACTATTGCGATAATATTGCGATAGTCATTGATACCCAAAATAATTTTTAAAAAATTGTACTTAAAATGACACAAGTATCTTAGTTTACTAAGTTTAGGCCAAATATTTATATTTTAAGTCCTTTTAAGTTTGCATAACGAGTAAATTATACTTATTATTGTAATATACACTCAAGAGTTTCATATTAACCAACTACATTAAAACTTCTTGATGAATATCTGTTTAAATGCCATTTAGGTAATAAAATACTACTGTTGAAACTATCGATACTATTAATTGCGATAGTCACATAATATTGCGATTATCTATTGCATTGCCATTTTACTTTGCGATAGAACTATTGGGTGTGGTACACTATTGCAATGCATCGATAGTTCGATGTATTGTTACATCCCTTAAAAATATACATTTTCTCATATTGATTAATGTTTGCTTCACCTCAATTTACCACATATACATGCTTGTTACACTGGAAACATTATACACTACCCATACGTGCATTGCAAACACACTGTCCCATTAAATTATGATTTCAATTTATTTTTTATTTGTTGATTGTTGAGAAATGGAAGGAAATCTTCCAGGAAGTATATCATAAACAGTTAAATAGAAGAAACATGAAACTAACTGCATTAAACTGAATCTCTTCCTTGAAACAATCTTGGGTGAAATAGATACTTTTCAATTCTATCTTCCTTACACAGAAATATTATATTTCCTGATAACAGAACCGCAGCTGAAATGTATTCATGACATTGTCCTTCTGCATTTGTTTATCTGGAAATTTGATAAATCTCACACAACCACACCCGTCCTCTAACAGTACCTCCAATCAGAACGGAGCCATCACTTTAGTCTTCACAGGGAAATGTGATCGTCCCTGACAATATACAACCTTAACTGATGTCTATACCCTGACTATCTTCCCTATGTTTATTGTTGGGTGCAAGTTGTTTTGTTGGCTTATAATGAACATGGCCTTGAGGCTGAAACAAAACATGTTTTGTTGGTCATAGCTATAGTCTTAATGTCCCTCTATATATACCACTGGTGTGTTCTGGGTCGTTTTTTGGTTGTTGTTTACTTTATGTATCTACCTGTGCATGCACATGTAGGTTACCTATATATGAAATTGTACCTGTCTGCAACAGGTAACACATGACCAAACAGAATGGAACTGTTATATCATTGGTGTACCTGTGTCAGTGTTGGCATCTGTCCAAATCCATACCTATTTTCTAATATGTAAACAGGACAGATATACCTGTACCAGATATACAGGTAACACTACAATATTGTGTAATAAGTTTCAGTAAATACTATGTAGAAAGCTAGCCTAGATATATTATACATATAATTTCCATTTATTCTCTGTATCTGTTTACAGTTAAGTCCTGTCAAAAGCGTGGCTGAGCAGAACAGATTAATTCAATTTTTTGAAGTTCACTGCAATATGGTGGGTTTCCATTTCTAATATTCAGCCTACAACAGCTGAACAGTGATCATACATGCACCGTCAATGGTACGTGACATGTATTATGCAGGTGAGATTATATACAATATATACGTAGATCTGGGAAATTTAAATCTATCTACACAAGACCGTATGTGAAGTATTACAAGAGAAATTGATCTTTGTAGCTCAAAGATTTTAAATCCTACAACAATGTTTAAAGAATAATCTAGAAATCCAAAAAATGGTCTGTAAACTGATTGTATCTGTTCAGTTCATTTTTTGAGACTTATTAATAATACTGTCATGAGACCAACAATTACGAAAACAGACAATTAATGAAACAAACTGTTATCAAACAAATCTGACAGACCATTTAATGTGGGTTCTACGTATTAAACTTCAAACTCTACAGAGAAATAAACACTTTATACATTATACATGAAGTACAAAACCTCAACTCCCTTGAGAAATAAGGTGTTTCCATACATTGCCTGATGTTTAACCAATATGTGCAGGTGTGCTGTGATGAGATCTTCTAGATCGGGGTAAAGCATGAATTATTCAAACTTAACAACCTTCACTACATGTTTGTGTGAAGCAAAAACTTTAATTTGGTATGGCAGTCACACAGCCTGTACATGGTCCTAATGTTGTAGTGACTTTGTTAAGTTAACTTCCTGGTGGTTCAATATGTATGGTCTTTTTTAGATCCAATCACTTCTGTCCTAGTACTGTAATACTGTAGATTTCCTCTGATATCAGAAATTTGAAAGATATTTTTTTTATTAATTTCCAGCAAAAGTTGTTATAACATCACTATTTCCTTTTCACGAATTTAATTATTATATTCATAACCTTTCAGTATCACTTAATTATAAAAGCGCATCAACTAATTGTGTGTTTTCACTTTTTGGCGATACATTTTATATTTCATAAAATGATATTTTTCTTATGCTATATGTTGAGGTATCAAAGGATTTTTTTAAATTTATTTCCTAAGATTCTATTTTTCGATAATTTCCTTTTCAGGAATTACATTCTCATATGCAGGACCTTTCAGTTCCACATAAGAAGCACATCAACTAATTGTTGTTTTAAGTCTGATGCGATGCATTTAATATTTTAATAAAATTATATTTTTCTTAACGCTATATATGTCTATGTCGACATACCAAAGTTTACAGATTCTATTTTTTCTAATACATTAATTGGTCCAACAGGAAGAAATCTAAGTCAGTTTTATAGCTATGTACCTTGACCTACAAATTGTACATGTACATGTCCTTCATATTATTACATATCATCATATTAACTCTAGTTTACACCAGGACTCTAAAATCCTTGTAAGAGATGTGACAATTAATGCACATGAAATGTCTGTAAATGGTAAGCTGCACAGAGACAATGACTTCTGGTTAACGTTGAGGTCACTTGTCACTGATAAGCTTCATAAGCTAATTATGAGTCCAGTCAAATTTTCAAACTAAGTTTATTATAAAGAAGGTGAAGCCATGCATATGTTTATGCTATTAGGTCGAGATGATGACTTTTAAGTTACAGAAAACTTTAAATTTTCCTTTCATGTTTTCATAATTTTCAAAATATCAATAGTCTTAATTTTTGGAAATGTATATAAAGCTAACCAGGCTTGCACCGATACTCATATTTTGTTACATATTAAAATCAAATCATTCATAACTAAATGCCTCAACTGAATGTATCAACATATATAAACCTGCATACATACAGTAACACACTGTACATATTTTGAACAAAAGATTATTAAATCCCTGAGGTCCAGAAATTTGGCTTTAGGAGTTGATTTATGACTTATAATTACTTAGATGTTCACAGACTTGGGCCCATGAACAATGAGAATTCTATATACATTATACTCCAGTGGTGTTTTAGAGGTTAATGTTATTCAGCATTATAATTATTACAATAAAACACTATACATTACTGCAAACATATGCATATTCCATACAAATATGTTTCCTGTACAGACCTTTGATATTTATGTTATCTCTCAGGTTAAAACCAATGAAATATTTTGTCCCTGGCTTTTATTTCATATTTGAATCACAGACACTAGCCTCGTCTGGCAAACACCTATAATATACACTGTACACTTTATTAAAGATGTTTGATAGACAAGGCTAGTGCCTGTGTTTGAATTAAGAATTGTAAACCAGTAGTTCAATTACTCAGGTGCAAAATTTTCATTTCTGAGGTTAAAAACTTCAATATGGAACACTTTTGTTCAGATAATATTCAAAATTTGGAGTTGAACACGTTTCAGTTTTTTAGGAACTTTAAGGAAATCTCCATTGGAAAGCATTACAGAATTAAAGAAAATTGCTTAACTTGAGAATTTCTCCTAAACTTTTGTAATGCTTTCCTATGGAAATTTTAATTTTCTTTAGTTGAACATTGATGAAACCTGGGCCAGGTGCCCTTAGGGATCTGACCCTGAAATACTCTGCATAGTTGCTATTTTGTCCCTATTGATCATGAGGTCGGTCCCTATTGAGGTCTGTCCACATACTGTCCCCTAAGAGAACCCACATGCACTCATACATCAGGAGGGGGGCAGTACTGCTGTCAGACTATGTATAAATAGCTGTGTAGAAATGTAAACAAAGTGCCCTAGCCAGAGTCCCAGTATCCCTGGGAACACAATGCCCACTGTTGGTAACCATCATCAATTATATTGCTCTAATGAGAAACTGTCAGTTACTGCCCTAAAATGTAAACAAAACAAAATTAGAGTATTTTTTTCTCTCGAAAAGTCATGATCACTGATGATAAAAATTTCTTTCATAAGATAACACAGATAGACACACAGTTCTCCAATTTTCATCAAATAATCCCTATTCTGTCCCTTCCAAACAAACATCCTAACAGCACCCTAGGTTACTCACCTGTGTTGCCCCACTAACATTAACCTGAGAATACCCCCTTTAACAAATACGCCCTTTTTGCCCCCTAACCTCACCTGAGAATACCCCTGTCACACCCCCTAACCTCACCTGAAAACACCCTTTTTGCACCCTAACAACACACAATAATACTCATTTAGCACCCCCTAACCTCATCTGAAAAAAAACCTTTTACCCCCTAACCTCACCTGAGAATACCCCCTTTAGTGCCCTGTAACATTACCTGAGAAATTCAGAATACCCCTTTAGTACTCAATAATATCATCCAAGTTTACTCCACTTTACCCTTCACCTGAAAATACCCCCTTTAGTGCCCCTTATAACTGCCCCCTAACAAGGAAGAGTCAGAAGAGAGTGTCAAGCTTTAATTGAGTGTGTTGGGAGTGTATTGGAGGCTGTAGACAATGGAGGTGAGGACTGAGATTACACAGGTGCCCAGTAAACCTGCCCTGTAAACCTGGGGTAGTGATAACTTGGCATCTATGTCATATCATCTGTGTCCTTATAACAACAGCTTAACTTCACCTCAACACATAGAAATCCTCTACTTAACAACCAGAAACTTCCTCATCCTATTTTCAACTTCACATTTTAAGTTGACAATTGCTTTCAAATAAAATGTTCAAAGCTGTTGTAAAGCTAACCAGGCTTTTACGTTACAATGGTGTCAGAGATAACACACTGTGGTCTATTATCTACCCTGGGCTTAACATTTAACAGACCTGTCATCTTAACTCACAGCAACAGAGCAGGTTATTTTGTCAGGCATTCAAAGTAGAAACACTGTAAACCAATGTAATGTTTAGTTTCTAAAAATCTTTCAAGGGGAGATAACTGGTGGCTAGCATGAGTTTTGAATATTGGTGAAATTGACCTAATTGACGCTGAAATTAAGTTAGCAGTGTTGACACAGGAAAACATTCCTGGTCCCGTAGGAGCCAGCAATGACAGGTGTCACTGGTGACTCCCCTGGACAGGTACGCTACAGGTAGCCTGATTAATAAGATGACCAGTATAGGCCCTACAGGTGTCCACAACAATGCCCGTCACTACCAACGAGGATCTGGTGTTTAACAGAAACAACATATGGACATAGTTATTGTTCTGATAACTGTCAAACAATTTTAAGAAAATTTGACACATTTAATCAAAACAATGACCAGGGATTTCACAGAATTCACGATTTCATGTTATTTATTTAGTAATATATCTGGTATTAAAATTTAATTTCTGACACTGCATACATTTCGAAGCCAATTGCTGTTTTTGTTTGTCCTAATCTTACAAGATAAATACATGTTACCTTGTACCATATTTTTATCAGAAAAGACAATGTGCTTACACCAAGGATAAAACCCTTGACCTCCTAGTCGGAAGTCAGACTCAAGGTCACTACCACTGATCAAAAGGGAAATTTCCGGCCTCTTACACGAAGTTAGATGGTGACCATTATCCTACATAAAAATAATCTGCCACGCATCAAAAGGAGTCTATAGTTACAACTAAATATATATAAAAAGTCTATAAGCAATTGATTGGGACAAATCCAATCCAGCAATTTCAAGTCATCGATTTATATTTGTAAGGATGTTTTTCCCAGTCATAGTAGAGTAAAAAATACTTTAAAATACTTGTCCAGCGATGTGTAGATAAAGGCTATCCTACGGGCACATTCATATTTTATTACTAAGCAACCCATTTCGGTGAATTAGAGAACCCTTATGATAGAAACCTGACTCCATATAAGATGGATGGTAATTATTAAAAGGAACGTTTGCATACACTAATCAATGATCAGATCTTAATTTCTCTATTTTTTATGTAAGTAGCTGTTAACACAACTGCTCAGACCTTAAATTCACTTACAGTTATGATCTATGACATTACACTGTACATTTTGTACGTGGGAAAATTCAATTTAGCACTACTATATGCTTCTACGTAAACTTTCAAAGTATTTTCTGTCAGGTTTGTAAATAAAGATTCTACATGTGTTCCTGTATTACACAGCCAGTGAAATGTGTATGCGATATGTTTTATAATTGGAGGAATAAAATATCAAAAGACAAACGTCAGGTGGTCATTATTTTTTTCACCCCTGAAATTTCATAATGAACTCTTCTAACACAAGAATTGGAAAAATACAGAATGTGTCTTCAATGTTGAATGAGATTAAGAAATATTCCCAAACCATCGGAATGATCAAGAATATATATTTAATTGTGGTCACTGCACAGCAATAGTCATGATGCACCATGAGGTACTCAATTACAAATTTAGTTTTGAGGGCAGTGACATTTCAGAGGGACTGGAAGGCAACTTTGGCTGCGGCTTGTTAATATCTGAAGAAATTCACCTGATCAGCTCGGAAGCAATTAACTTTGTTTGGTCAACATTGTATTGAAACTATCCAGTAATTATAAGGAGACCAAATGCCAAAATCAATGGACTTGCATTCTTTGCTATAAAGTTTGATGAGGTATAAAGATGGATCATAAACTCCCTTCCTGTACCAGTGTTTCCTGTGGGTGGACCCCATGCTAAGAATTACTACATCCACAGCTAGGACTGTAACACAGGACCAATTCCCAGGAGTCCAATCTAAACTTTTATTGCCAGTCAACAAGGTTTATATGTTATTAATGCTCTATGAACGGTGGATGGACAGGAAATGGACTCGTACACCAAAGTATCAGAAATCCTGTGATGTACGTTCTACAGTAAAATTCACGTCAATTCCATATTCCTAGAGTGCATTTTGAAATTGAATTTAAAATTATTTGTGAGATCTAATCATGCTTATGATAATTAAATATAGTAATATTTTTGAGAGTCTAAAGCTACATAATTATTGATCCAGCAGTTCTGTCTAGACTTACATTGTACATATGACACCAAAATAAAAACATTTTTTTCACCAGACAAAAATCGATTCCATTTACGTACTGTAAAACTGCCCAGTCATCCTAATAGATACCTAAAGCAAAATGAATTTTTAAACACGAAATCTGATATGTTTTGTGTAGTGTGAGTTTACAAAATACAGGTAGTGGCCTTGGTAAAAGTATTTGAAAAGATGTAGTTCCTAACATATGCCACACAATGAGAACTTAGGATTTTAAATCCTGGTCACAGGACAAGAGTTTGGAATCAAATTCAATCCACAAAATTTCTTTCAAAAAAAAATTGCTAATATAAGAACTAGTCACTCTGACATTTCAAATGATCAGAAAAGCTTTTTAAAACTGTTGTTAGTATTAAACTTTTGCCAGAGTCAGGGTCAGCTTTGGAAAGTCACGATAGAATAAAATAGGTCTATAGAGGTAATATCTGATTATATAGTAGCTAGAGAAGACTTTGTGTGACTGATACCAGTGGCCTGTAGTAGGTCAGGCTCTGATGATAGACAGTGTATTTGTGTTTACAACTGTTGCCTGTAATTGACACAATACTGCAGCAGTGTAGGACAGTATCCCACCTGTTTATAAAACATCCTCTGGGGCCACATCACTGACCTACATACTTACTGTATATAACTATATCACCTGTATATAACAAAATATTTGTGTGTATCCAAATTCATGAATGTTAAACTAGCAGTGGTTTTTATATGGGCCTTATTCCCCTGGGAAATGTCTACTGTTTTTTATCCAAAGTATATAACTCTATCACCTGTATATATAACATAATATTTATATGTATCCAAATTCATGAATGTTAAACTAGCAGTGATTTTTTATGGGCTTTATTCCCCTGGGAAATGTCTACTGTTTTTTACCCAAAGTCAACAAATTAAAGCCAATGCCCATTCTCCCAACCCCCAATTGCATATTTTTGAGAGATCATTTCCCAAATCAACAGACAATTACAGAAACCCCTGACAAAACAAGATAGACATATCAATGCCTTCACTCTAATATTACCTTAATTTACGTTATGTTCACAATTTTGTTTTTTTTAGTATATGATTTTTATTTCATGACATAAACAGTCTTTTTTAAGAATCTCTAAAACAAATTGCTGAGGTAACCATTCATTAAGGTACCCAGGTGATTATCAGAGACATTCTTATAGGCTTGGTATAGGATCTTAGTTGTGTGTCCCAGTCCTGTAGTCAGCAGACCAGATAACATTTTCTTATAACAAATATTTATGTTAATTCTGAAAAGTTCTAATGGTGTATCATATTTAGTATCAAATTAACATAAAACATTACTGAATGTCACCTCTACAAGGTTTTCCTTTAACCTTGCGTGAAAGGAAAATTTAGATGAGGATACGAAAAAGGTCAGCACAATATATACAGAATATTAATTGAAACAATACTGGTGATATCTTGCTCAGTTTTGCTGCCAAATACAGCTTATATATATATATATAAACAAGCTTGTTTCCTCTTGCTAAAATGAGTGTTAATTCTCCCAAAATAACAAAAATTTGCAAATCCCTCCCCCCCCCCCCCCAACTCGATTTCGCTATATTTTCCCAAATCATAAAGGAACTGCAGGCTGTTGTAAAATCCAGCTAACAAGACCACTGATATACAAACATATATGCTACAGTAAATATAAGTCTATGGCCAGTGGACCACATCATAATCTCTCACCCAAAGTGTTACAAGATTGGTCGATATTTGTATATAACAGACTATTATATATCATTTGTTTGCAACGTTGCCGAAACTTCAAAAGACTTGGGTGAGCTAATTGCCAGACAAGCGCTTATTACCGGATAAGTACGGTAAATCTATAGACTGTGTACCTAAGTCATGTACTAAAGTAAAGTAGCTAATTAAGGTAATGTGTCACAATCCATTCACTTAGTAGGCCGACCTGACACACAAAACAGATAGGAAATGTGTACTGGTAGGATCTACTGACACGATGCTGATGTATGGTTGTGAAGTTTTTATTCTCGACTATTGTAATAGATACAAATTGTTTTATTTACTCTGAAAACCTTTCCTTTTTTCTAATTTACCCCTGAAGACACATTTAAACTCTTCCACTTCAAAGGATAGAACAGTTCATTGTGAAATTTATGGGTTGGACGAGTCAAATTAAAGCAGCTAGTCAATTTCTATCTGTCACACTGGATTTTTTCACTAGTTTTTCTTCTGTATATACCGGTGATATTGATACACAGCCTTTATAGTTTGGCTTCTCTATTCTTTGTTTATATGTTTGTATTCTAAAATCATATCTTGATCTATGTTCCGTTTCGTAAACTCCTCTCTGCTGTGTCAAGATCAGAGTACATCCCATAGCGGTTCATGTTTAGATAACTGAATTTTGTTGCCTTTTTACTTAACACTAAAATAATTTTTGAATGACCTGTCATCTTGCAGCAAGTAGCTTCGTCACATTATTCCACATAAACTTTTTGGTGAAGAAATAACTAAAAGTACAAATGCAATTATGCAAGCTTTGTCGCCTCAAAAACCCACATTTCAGATTCTAAAACTGGTAATTATATGATTGGCTAATGCAAGAGGTCATCTAAATGTGACCCCCTATGGAGATCAAGATATGATTTTAATCAGGTTGGTCCATATTGAGCGGAATTCGAAATAAACTGAATTGTATTGTATAGTGCCCTGTATAATTTGTAAAATACTCTAAAACACTTTACAACATACAGATGTGAGTATTTAGCTGATCAAAAGAAAATGGCTTATAATCAACGTTATTCGTAAGAAAGGAAAGGGTTATGGTGTGTACATGATTAATATCCTTGTGTTCAGTGCAAAGACATGTAGAAGAAATTTGTTTACATTGGTAAGTTTTTTGACAAGCTTTCTAGTATACGTATAATACATCTGAACTAAACATGTCCTAGTGTAGGCATTCATTACAGGTACTGTCTTCATATACGTTTACCAATACGACCAGAAATGATTGACATACATGTGAGTAAGAAGTGATGTATATACCTGTGCAAGGTGAGCAGGTATACCTGTAGATTGAATTACCGGTGATTATTATCTGTCTATCTGGAGTTATTGCTGAGTTATTAGTGACAATGATAGAACAGGTATATGTGGGAGGTGGCCATGGTGGTGTCCTGGTCAGAAATATAGAGCTGGACATCACAAACACTTTACACACTCCAACACCAATGTAAAAGATTTTAACTCTTTGTTTCAACGGATGGAATATTAATACAAATAGTTCATTGTGAAATTTCAGGTGTGAATGGACATAGAACCCACACTACTGATCAGTGATGACACTGCAATCTGGCTAAATACACTCCATGGAGAAGCCGGAAGGATATTAATTCGGTAGTCAAGCTTGACATAACATTTATAAAGGCAATACAATCAATATTTTATGACTATATTCAATTCACTGAGCTGGGATCATTTGAAAAGATAGACAGGAAGACATACAGATATGATATCAATGGAACTGCTATAATGGACAGATCTAGAGTATTAGTGGAGGTAGGGGAGGGGGGGAGAGAGGGAGAGGGGGAAGGTACGGGAGAGGGCGGGGAAGTAGGGGAGAGGGAGGAAGGTAGGGAAGAGGGTGGGGTAGGGAGGGGGAAGGGAGGCTATGATACATCCTACATGTTGTGGTTGTAACCATAGAAACAGTGACAGGTGGATATGGACACTACCACACATCCCTGACTCACTGGGTGGAGTCGTTGTACAGGAGTGGTCATAACTATGTTTACCCATTGTTATGTATTGTGTAATGCAACTGAAAAACAGGAAATACTAGCTGTTTGTACAACAATCGACAGCATCCTAATTATGACTGCATAGAAAGTTTTTAAATTATCATGACTATGTTCAATTGACAAAATGTCAAGCAATCAAATATTAGATGGGTGTTGAAATTCTCATACTAAAAAAGTAACATGAAAGTGTTAGAACAGGAATTGACAAAATGTCCAAAAGGTAATTCTTTAACGCAGTGAAAAAACAGTGACAAAGTTTTGGCAGAGCAGAAATTATATATAATATATCCAAGTACAGAAAATTGAACCCCGTGATAAAGGATTGTGTTTCCTGTACAAATTATTTTCAGGTTTTGAATCATTCTACACTGGTTCAATATAGGAAAAAACCTTGAAAAATACAAATACCGGGCTCCTTTAATTATTAAGATTTGTTTATCATGGTTTCCTGATATTATGACCTCACAGCTGTTACAGTTTGATGTACACCTGTTAATCATGATTATTCCCCCATCATACCTACGATAAAATCTACATGTACAAGTTGTATATCATTTGATAATGCAGTGTTTTTGCTACCTAGATTTTACAGGAGCCTTCGCCTTATTGAATTAGGAAAATAAAATAGAATTTTCTGATAAATTTGTAAAATATTCTTGAACTTTGCTTCATTTTGGGATAATAGCAAACATTTTTACTGGGGGAACAGCCTAATACCAGCTGTAAAAATGGGCAAACAAAATCACTGTAATGATATCTTATAATTAAACCTTTTAAAAAAATATACCAGAACTATTTAGTTGTTCATTTCCTTAATATGATAAAACTATAATGCCTAATCAGAAGAACACTTAAAAGTTGAAATTTAGAGGTCAATCTGATCGGGGATTCTATACGGACATTAATACATAAATCATTGTAATATTACACCGGTATATAGATAGATATATTACAACCAGTGTTCAGACTGTCTATAATATTTGTGTATCAACATTACAGACTGTTAACTGATATTATTGACTGTGGTTATATCTCTGACGGTTAATGAACTAAACGTTGGTATAGTATTGTTACCATATTGATAGATACCGAGTACCTATACCAGTACATTACACACACTGAGCTTTTGTTCTGATCTATTGACCACAATTACAGATATATCGTATTTACATTTAATATCGAGGACAAATATTCTGTATAAAACTCTACCAAAAATCAATTAATTCTTCATTAAGACCTGGATTTTTAAGTGGTTATATCACATTCACTGATATTTCACACCTACATGTATTTATTTCAAACTGACCACATTAATTCTTGTTAAATATTGAGCGAGAAGTTTAAATATCATTTTGTAACTGATAGTAGATTAGACATGTTTACTTCCTACATCCAGTCTGTTTACAGAGTACTGAGGAGTGAGTTGAGTCACTGACAGGTGAGGTCAGTGTTCACTCTATCTACCTGTGAGTTTTGTACCTGTGATTTGTCTACCTGTAAGTTTTGTACCTGTGATTTGTCCCTAGGGGTACACCAGATAGTAGTAG
Source organism: Mimachlamys varia (assembly GCA_947623455.1). Taxonomy (NCBI): domain Eukaryota; kingdom Metazoa; phylum Mollusca; class Bivalvia; order Pectinida; family Pectinidae; genus Mimachlamys; species Mimachlamys varia. The sequence goes on from OX392545.1 coordinate 34,885,143, forward strand.
CTGATAGATGATGATCAACTAGTAACCCAAACATGGCCCTGTCACAGATGTGTAGGTAGGTAATTACATATACAGGAAGGGGTGTACAATTTGTACATCCCACTGTCCCCAACCTTCAATTAACAGCCGGTACACAATCAGGTAGACTGGACCCATCTCTAGTATACAGATATTGAATTATTTAGTGTGTGTGTGGGGGGGGGGGGGGGGGGGGGTCTATTAATTTTTATCACTTGGATCAATGTGCCAAAGCTTTAAACAGGGGGTGATAAACTAGTGTACTAATAAAATCAGTAGAGAAATTTTTCATAGAAATTTAAGGGCTGGTAGTATATATATAGACAGTCTAACAGAGACCAGCTATGACAGGTGTACAGTACATGTACAACAACATAGTAGTATAGACTAGAGACCTGATATGACTGGTGTACAGTACATGTACAACAACATAGTAGTATAGACTAGAGACCTGATATGACAGGTGTACAGTACATGTACAACAACATAGTAGTATAGACTAGAGACCTGATATGACAGGTGTACAGTACATGTACAACAACATAGTAGTATAGACTAGAGACCTGATATGACAGGTGTACAGTACATGTACAACAACATAGTAGTATAGACTAGAGACCTGATATGACAGGTGTACAGTACATGTACAACAACATAGTAGTATAGACTAGAGACCTGATATGACAGGTGTACAGTACATGTACAACAACATAGTAGTATAGACTAGAGACCTGACAGGTGTAGCAGAGAGTTATCATACAATCTATAAGATAACTAATGGTATATCTGTGTTACCTATAGGGTATAAGTGGTGAGGATGTCACACATTGTTTCCATTTCTGTGACATAATCATTCTGACACACATGCATATGATGGTCTGTAGGCCTTCACCCCATGTTCTCCTTCATACACTTCAATGTCTGTTTGAAAGAGGCAGCTATCACTTTTGTTTGAAATTGTAACTTAGGTTAATTATCAGTCAGTACTGAAGGACCAGTGTTTTCGCTACCTTGATTTTAAAGTAACCGGTACCTAATTGAATTGGGAAAATATAGTAAGATTTTCAGAAAAATTGGGAAAATATTCTTGAATTTTGCTTTAATTTGGGAAAATAACACAAATTTTGACTAGGGGAAACAGTCTTATATCGGCTGTAAAAATGGGTTAACAAAAGCACTGATGTCATGTATATATATACAACCCTTGAGAGAATGCTTGCATCTTTCCACTTCTGATATGTTTGAAACTCAAAAAGTGAAGACTTTAATGTAACTCTTTTTTTGAAATCCTAAATCATGAAAACCAATGTCCAATGGTCATAAGAAAGCCTTGTTTGTGTTCTAACTTGACATGTTCTGACTGCCTATCATAATCAAATGTATGCCATCTCCGTATATATATGTTTTTGACTCTATATTAAAGGGGTGTATATATGATGAACTACATTAACATGTACATAAAGAACCTGCCAACACCACAGATACTCGTGATCAATCTCATCTAAATTACAGGTGCAGTTTATGCACATGATTCATAAAATAACTATGCAGTTTTCCGTGTTTAACATTATCAAACCTGGCATCAGTTCATTTACAGGTTTAATTTTGTCAAACTTTATCTTTTTAACAAGTTTTTAACATAACATTCAGGGAGCAAGTTCAACATTTCAATTTTAACTATCAACTTAAAGGCCCAATATACGTAACTTTCAGCAAAACTTGAAGCGAAAATCAAGCCTAGTAACTTATTATATTTATAGATTTAGTCAAGATTAACTGGTATCAGCAATATTCAAGATGAATTCTTTCGCGGTTACAGGTACAGCAGCAGTTGAAACACGCTATTTGTAAACACGCGACCATTTCGAACCGTCTTCTACCTTCGGTTTGTTGTTGAAGTGGGCCCCACCTGAATTATTTTCAATTCTTGAGATTTTTTTTGACAAGAGTTTCTTGTTAGTTACAGCTTATTTTTGCATGGTTATCAACTGGATTTTTTTTTAGAATTTTTCAGAATCACGAAAATTTCCCTGAAGTTACGTAAATTGGGCCTTTAACAGAAATTTTTAAAATATTTACTTGTACAAGAAAGCTAAAAATTTCGTTTTAGTGACTGTGAATCAAAGTCTTTTTCAATTTAAACATGTAAACAAAAATTTTTAAACATATTTTGTAATCGGTGCAAATTTCATTTACAGATCAAAAAACTTATACTTTGTACAGGGTGCATATCGAAGTAGACATCAAAATGTCACATAAAAACATATTTTTGTTGTGTGAAATAATCTTTATATAAATTGTACTTCCAAGTTTTTAACCAGCAGTCGTCTGAAAGTTACAGCAAAATTGCTTACAAAAAGTAAATAAACACATGTATGTTTATGTCACATTATGTGTTCAACGTTCATGTTTCATTCTGTCCCTTGAGTGACTCACAACAATTGAGCCGTCATGACTAACTTTTATTTGGGCTGTATAACACTTTACACTTCCTATTTCGGCTGAGTGACCTGTCATGGGCCCTCTTTAAAGAGTTGGAGAGTTTAATCACCTGTTTATGACCTGCTCATGTCCCCAGACATAAAACTACAGCTATAGTGGGGGCCAAGGGCGGGTACCAGTCTCAGGTGTGAAACTGACCCTCCTATTCAAAGGTATACGACACAACAAAGTGAGACTTGGTGACAATTACTCAGGATCCTGGCAGTTATTTCACATTAGAAAACTGTTGAAACACTGGTCACTTCATAATTTGTATAGACATTTCGATCCAATTGCAACACCACACAAAATGGAGGTCGAGGAGGACAGATAAGGACAGACTGAGAGTATGTCCCTCCCTGCTATACCCCCATATAATGTCTACCTATGGTTTATAACCCAATAGCTTTATAGCATGCCAAGTCGTTTTAATCAACTGAACTCCATTGGAATGTCAGCATGCCACATGCTATCAGCTATTGACTGGCAAACTGAAGTCACACAAAGGGTCAATAGAAATAGGGGTGCAACTAAATGTACGGACACAGAGTGTTCAGAATCGTAAAAAACATACGTTATGGTAAGAAACAACATGTTGTAGTTGCTATTTTTTCAGAATTTATATTTCACCATTGATAAAAGCTTGAGTAAACTGATAAGTTCTTATTCAATGTTTACACAAGTATATATATCCTAAAGTTACACAGATACTGTGTTTATATAAACACCTGTCAGGAAGACATTAAAAGTTATTTACAAACTGTAAACCCAAGACTTGAGGACATGCAGTGTTCTCACTCGTTAAGTAGAATAGCTGGCTGAATGTTTGCATGCTATATACTATAAGTATCTTCTAAAAAAATTGCCGGTCCAAAGTCTATACATGAACAGCAGTTGATTTACTAACTTTATATTATTTATATATTTGTTTGTCGAAATACATGCTCCTAGGAGATTATGTTCCCGTTATCTACAGTATAATCTACGTAAAATAAAGGTTCTTGTTTCTCGTAGCAGGCTTCTTTTTGCCAGTCACCTGTACTTAGTTTTTTAATGCGAACACTGATATGTTGACATAACCGATCTTGACATCTGTATTTATTTTACTGAGCTAGATCCTTATGTGAATTAAGACAACAAAAATATGTCAAAGTTGAAAGACAAAAGTCAAAGTCAATTTTGGTTCTGAATGCAACCTCAGTTGCATTGAGAGTTAAATAAGTTCAAAGGATATTTGTGGATATAATTTACCAATACCTACATGTACCTTTCTTCAATTGCAAATTAACTCAATTTCATCCCTGCATACACATTTGAAATCTTCCAAATCAAAGGTTGGATTAGTTCATTTACAATATGCGGGCTGAATGAGTTATGTTAGAACAGGTGCCCTGAACAGACAGGACCCCTTCAGAGTTCTCAAACAGTAGCTCTGCTGTCAAGTTTCCTCCCCAAGGTCAATATCTTTTCACCGATGACACAACAAGTTTTAGCTGTCTTACACTGACAACTTCAGCTCTGAAGACCTGCATGATATCCAGGCTAAAGAACTGGACTACTTCACCACATTGATTTGGTACAGACTAAGCCGGGTCTGCCAATCTAAACACTAAATACAGACATGCTTAAATTACCCTCATTATATTTCTTTAACACTTTCTTATAGGAAATCAATACATGTATTTGCAGTTACTTTATACATTCAGGATCTTCTGCACACTGAGCTGTTTATTTATTTTGCACACATGATGTTCCCTACGTTAAGATAAGAATAGGTGTCTACTGAGCATACTTACTGGGCTAAACCTTGATAATTTATTTTCAGGTAAGAGACTTACCTCAGAGATAAAACCACTCGAGGGTTCTATTATCATTTATCTTCACAGCTAGTCTGATACCAATCTTCTGTATGTGTTGGTTATGAGTTTACTATTCAAATATACATTTATCAATACACCTTTTGTCTTGGCCCGACGTTTTTGACAGGCTTTAAATCTGAGATTCTGGGTTACCGTATTGAAGACACCACAGTAAATTTAAACATAACGTTTATAGAAATGTTGGTGGTTAGAATACCCTTTATAAAACATTACTAAATTGTTCATAAAAGATTTTGTACATTGGATTTATAAAAGGTTCATATATTACTGCAACCTGTTGTATATAGACCAATATTAGAGGCCTTGTCAACCAGACGTTGGGAAGTAAGGCCAATATATAGGTATATCGTTTTAAAGGGGAAAATTCAAATCGTGCAGCAAGTTATCTCCGACGGTCCAGCAGTTCCTTTCTGTATCGCTGGTGTACGTTAGGGTGGGGTAATGTAACTGGCCGTATCTGCCTACACAGACAACAGGTGCCCGTTCTTCAGGAAGCCTGTGTTTTATATTTTACGGGTCGTATCAAGTGTTCACTTTCAGATAAATTCTTCTACAAACATGAGGTGTAAGGTGACATTAATACGTCCTGGTTTAATCCACAGGAAGAATAACAGTTAGTTGTGTGTAGGTTTAGCCAAGCGAGACACTCCCAAAACAGACGCTATTTTTATCAGACGCCACAGCCGGCCGACAACATGACAGTGGATATTTATACATGTCCGTGCTTACTTACCTTTAACGAACACCAAAACTGCGACAGACGAATAAACAAAATACCGCAATAAATCCATAATTCTGGTTTTTGTAAGATCCATGCCGAAAATGTTAGCTAAAAGTTCTTTTCTGCTCAATTCAAATTCAACACATCCGCCATCGTTTGAGTCACTTCCCGAAATGCCCACAATGCAGTTCGGCCCAGGTAAAACTATCCACCTGAGATTGTGTGGGGCTCCTTAGGGGGATTCCAGGTGAGATTGATTACAATGGCAATATTCTGTGTGTCTTTAGTCTTTGGTTTTTTCAACTTGTAGCGAAATGGAAGTTACCAGCGTGTTGTTTGAGAACTGTGACTGTGAATATATTTTAATTAATATCACTGCGAGATCTATGATTTCAGCTAATATTTTAAACGAATACCCCTGGGTGGCCTCCGGAAGGTACAGCCCAGGAAGCTCTATTGAGTAACACAGCAGATGACTGTCAACTTGACTATTTAGATCGATAATCACTAAAGCATCAATTTACACTGAAATAGCATTGAGTAATAATTTCTGTCATTTCTGAAATAGTTCATTGTCCCTGAAATAGTTCACTCTCTCTGGGGTTGCAATCTAGTCTCTGATTTTGTATACTGGTCCGAACATAACAAACTATATATTGAACTCCTGTTTAAAAGGAGATTTTTAGCCATTTTTATCACTTCACAATAATCAAAATGCAAATTAAACCCACAGTAAAATATTAATTAATACATGGCCATGCCACGGACTTAGATAATCTAATTCCATGGTCATGCTTTCTTCTATAAAGTTAATAGTGATACCACGGACTAATCTAAGTGGATGTAAAACTCTCAAAATAAAACAAATAAAAAAACTAATCTAAGACTGGTTGTATATTATAGGAGGCACACAATATATAAATTTATATATAAATGCATTGCGAATTAAATGCTGTTGATTGCCATGTCCAGCTGAAAGTTTGTTTATGTTGATAACTGCATAGAGATACAGATAACTTATAATAAAGCCACACCTTTTGTTTGTACAATATATATAAAATGATATCACAAAAAAGCATAAAATGAAAACCTTTCTATTTAAGTTGCGAGAGTCTAAAGATATTACTTTTGGAAATTCGGGTCAGGGTTAGTGGAACGAAAATGATAGATCGCTGATTATGATTATGAAAAGAAAGAAATGTATACAATGTACGAACATAACTTTTATTTAACTTTATGGTCCGATAATAAATATCACACAAAATAAAAACATCTGACAAAAATTAAAAACATTGGACTTAGAAGCGACGGATCCGCTACAATATTGACTTCAATAATTGATGACATTTTGTCATAGAATGAGCCACTTCGGCGAAAAAAGAGAGCACCGGGAAAAGTATTCGGCGGTAAATTTCTGCAGTGTCATGCCATGTTCTAGATGCAATAACGGACAACAAGATATTTATTTTACTGTGGGAGAGGAGCAGGCAATGTAGGCCCGGTGTATTGATTTTAATACTCAATGAAGTTTAATTTCTGTTCGAAGACGCGAAATAAAATAATATCTTTGCTTGTCTCTTTGAATTTCCTAACGGAATATGTCAAAACATAAAATAATTTGCATGCAAAAAAATCATATCATTATGCATTTCAGATAATGGGACAATAAAGAATAAAATTAGGCACCATTAAACCACGGACTTAGATAATCTAATTCTGTGATTAAACCTAGCTCTTTGACCTGCATGCTGAATGTGTCAATTAGTCAGAGACGTATAAAGCCAGAGAGTGTATACATACGTCAGTCATTACTTTAGTGTGTTACATATACGGTACATAAATCAGTACTGTATCACTATTAAATTCGTTCAGGGTGATGAATTGTATATAATTTATGTCTCTTTATTTGTTTAATTTGAGACGTTTCATTGAACGAGAATAAATGTAAACCTTACAGAGTTATATCCCTTTGATTACGATGGCACACGTATACTCCACAGGGACAAGATAGTTTGTTACAGCTAATTTTGGACCTTTTGGACCTAAATTAGTGTGTTTAGATAATTTTACACTGGGGGGGCCCGGGGGGTTAGATCAATTTTCGATAAAAATGCCCCCATCAATGATCTTATAAAAATGCATCCACAATGGTCATAAAGGCTTTATGATGGTTGCTGGGGGCATTTTTATCGGAAAAGTGTTAAATTACTCAAAATACCCTAGTTTAGGTCCAAAACTGACTGTAACGTATTCGCAGGTCCCTGTGAAGCCAATCACCCCAGATGTTATCACCAGGTATGTATCCCTACGTATATATATATATGCAAGACTCATACGTCCCTAGCAGGTACGTACAACCAGAAAACCTTTCTTTGTAATAAATACATGGTTTCGGGCTGTATCAGATTGTACTACCTGGTCTTGGTGTTGTAGTGTTTTTTGTTTTTGTCACATCTAACCGAATTATAAACATGAAAGGTACCGCCAGTAACTTGTAAAGTATCACTTCCTTTTATAGTGTTTTACGTCACGCCGGGGACCAATACCTGTCCGAGGCCGTACATCACACACCTGTACATTTCCGGCTATATACGGCCCAGGTCAAAGGTTAATTGGGACAGCTATACATGTATTATTAATTTTAGTATTGTTATCCATGACTACAATTTGTACATATATGGTGACAAGCGAAACTGACCATCTTTTTGAAGTTAGTTTTATTTTAATTCATATCCAAAGGAAGTTTGGCAACTGAAACGTAAGCCCTTTCCCTACAACATAAGAATATCAATTAATTTTCAAAATAACATATTACACTGGCTTTTATTCGAGAGAGAGACAGGTAGATATGTAATAAAGGGGCTGACCGTTGTACTCAGTGTTCAGATGATATAGAAATAAACTTTATTATTTTACAACAATTATGAAACAAGCCATTTAACTTTTATTAAACACTCTTGTTGGCCCGGTTGTTAGCACGATATGAGTCTTATTGTCGGGGGAAACAGGAGTACCCAGAGGAAAACCACGTGGTCGGGCAGATGACCCATACCTTTTCACGTCCGGTCGGGGAACCGAACCCCGGCCGCCTTGGTGAAAGGCCAGTGCGCTATCCACTGCACCACTACCGCCACATTGTCGGATGAAAAACATACCCGAGTTACGTTAAAAATTCCCTAAACTCTTCTTTAGTATGCTACATGCCCCTTATTAGAGCTTTTTACCTGTGTTATCTACCTTATAACACATGGCGTCTCCTATAGTGGATACCCTGTGACGTGATCCCTATCTCGTTACAGGTGCAGCGTTGATAATTCCGGACAGGTATGGCCCTCCCGGGGCCCCGATTTTAATCAACATCCTAACGAGATATTGTGGTACACAGCAGGGAGATTTATGGCACCAGAATGACCAGTAAGTTGTCGGTCAGTTGGTTCTGAATGACCCCTGGCTAAAACACTACACGGTAAATGAGCAGGATGGGCCGAGTTTTCGATCATCTCTCGATGTAGGGAGAGACGTGAATGACAAGGTACAAGACCATCTCGGACATATGTGGTCACAACAACGGTCTGGCTCCATCTTATAACGGACGGGACTAGGCAGTGGTGTTGCTTGGGTATATATATATAATGATGCCTCATCTGTACGCAGTATATACGCCGGCTTTTAATTGAGTGAGAGACAGATCAAATCAAATCAACTTTTATTTAACGTCGTTACAAAATGTAACAATATAACATTAGCTCTAATGAGCTATATAAACCGAAACAGGTAGATCTCCAATAATAAAAGTCTTCTTAATCTTCCCATACAGGAGATGACTCTTGAAAGAGTGCACTACTCCAGCAATATAGATTGATTATTGTCTTTATAAACTACATGCCAGACAGATGGAAACCAAATATCAGGTAGACATACTAGACATCCTAAGGCAACACCAGTCCATCATTACAAATTATATTGTAGTTACAAGTTGGTTGTATATTAAGTTTCCACAAAACTAAAACACTACATATTAGGAAGGGCCTTTGTCATTTTACCTTATATCTTTGCAGTTAGAGACGTAGAATGTTGACTTGACCCTTGATCGGACGACCTTGATGCATGTACACCTTACTTTATTACACAGTTGGCTTTATTCGACGTTAAGGATCTGCTCTTGTTTAGTTTCATTCACGTTCAAATCTCGTTTTGAATTTTAAAAAATGACCATTATGGCGGCCATTTTGAAAATTAGTATTTCTGTGTATTTCTTCCACTTCACGAACAGCCAAAACTTCATGATTTTTGTGCTTGGTTGATCATTTAAAAACGTCAGTGTGTCGCCATTTTTCATAACAGCAAGTTCAGTTTTGCTGTACAACTTCTTTATGTCCATTATAAAGCAAAAATTATGCATCAAAGATATTTTTTTATATTTTGGGTATGTTTTTAAGATATTTAGTGTAATTGAAATAATTTTGATTTTTGACTCAAGAATAGTGAAAAATAACACAAGAGAAAAAGACCAGGTGTTCCGGAAGAGTAAGTGTCTTCTGCTTCATCGACGACACACGCCTTGTAAGTCTTTGTCACATCTAAGTAAACATCAAGTTCTCAAAACGAGAACTGGGTATCATTGTCAATCACAACAAGTTCTATTGAGCATATTCATAAACGTCCATCTTCATATCACTTAAAGTTACAGAATATTTCTCAATGAGACGAAGATAGGGACCATAAAACTTGCCCATAGTTCTGATCAACCTGCATCTCTCGAATCCTTGTGTTGTTAGTTTGTTTGTCGGCAGTCGACATCGATCACGAAAATCACGATACCTAGAGCAAGCCCTGGAATATTGAATCGACTGCGACATCAACACCATTATAGGCTATAGCCACGGGTATGACCAGTGTTTGCGAGGTAAATAGAATTGCTGCATCCGTAGAACGTGTAAATTGGCGGTAATTAGAGGAATGGTGCAGTTCTAATCGTCAAGTTTACCCTGTTACCGACTGAACTGTTCATGTTGTTGTTTTTACGCAATGGTCAAGAGCGTCCAAAACATGCTCAAATGTTAACAAACCATGTGGTTTGATAGCCAATCTTGCACGTTTCTCCAAGTACTATGGTATACAAATACGACAACTAGTTTGAACATATTTTGTTGCAAATAAATATTTACAAAAGAAATGGACACAAGTTTTTCCGACTTAGTAACGTCCTTTTCTTCCAATACATAAATACAAACAATAAGTTGATAAGGCAATTTATACAATATTTCTTAATTGTACATTATGATAATGAAATAGAAAAGGGGCGAAGAAGAGAGAGAGAGAAAGGGAGCCAAAGAAGAGAAGGATTAAACAGGTAAAGTCAGAGAAAAAAAAAGAGATAGAATGAGAGAGATATACACATTCAGCCAAACCGGTTGCATTTACTTATGTATCTTTGAACACAATTTGCAATTAGTTAGTTATCATCAATACTAAATTTTGGATCAGTAGAAAGAAGAATATCTACGGATACATTATGACAATCAATCAATCAATTTGTTTATTAAAGTGTCATACATCACATTTACAACATACAAGCATCATAGTTACACAGTACAAACCATATAGTTAAATAGCGGTGAACACTTATCTAAACGGTATTCGAAATATCCTAATGCGTTATATAAAACAAATAGATCTAGATATATCAAAGATTTCAATCTAGGGAGCAGGTGATTGGGACACAGCCCCTACCTAACATTACATTACATATAGTTTGTAACTTACCATTAGACTACTATGGGAATATAGAGGACATACACCGGGTTAAGAATGCTAGCACGGTTTCTCAAATGGCAGTTTGCGAGAACTATACCAGAAAACACTTTAGTCTTTTGTTTTTCATTTAAATGAATTGAGAGTAAGAGAATTTCTTATAGATATATCAAGATCATTCCACATTTTTGTAGCTGATGGGAAAAAGAACTGCGCAAAATTTCAAGCCGAAAATAGGATTGTCTGAGATGATGAGCATTTCTCAGTTTATAACGGGAAATGTCTCCAAAGGTTTCTGGTAAGGTATCACACAAGTAATTTGGAGCTGTACCATTTGAGATTGTAAAGAAGAGGGATAATTTTCTATGTTTTTTTTCTAAAACTTAATGGCTCTCATCTAATTTCATTATATATATGTTCTATTTTTGTATAAATGGATAGTCCTGTAAAAATTCGTGCAGCTTCTATCTGGATATTTTCGAGATTTGTCCCACACTTCACAGGCATATTCTAACAGAGGTCGAATGTAAGTTAGATATATTTTTTCAAGATTTTTTTGCGCTAAGTATCCATTTCATTTTCCGAAGGGTTGATATATATATTTCGCTACTTTTTTAATAAGTTCGTCTACGTGTTTATTCAATTTACCGTCACTACTGATGAGCCATAAGGTTTAAGGTAATAAAGAACTGAACTGGACTACATAGTGTTACACTTAGATGTTTTTGGTTATCAGTCAAGACTATAGAAACGTCGTTAAAAATAAATTCCGGTTGGAAGGGTGAATTAGAGACAAACAGATTTTTGTATTCTTAGGATTGAAGGACATCAGCCAGTTTTTAGATCATGTCTCTTTGTTATAGCTCACGTGCAATATATTTTAAGTTATGACGTTAAATTAAGAGATGCATACGATAGTGAGGTATCGTCTGCAAAAAGCTGAGATAAAGAGGAGAGTTCGGTTGAAATGTCATTAATATAGATATGGAAGAATAACGGGCCTAACACTGAACCCTTGGGTACACCAGCATTTATATTTTTTTTTACAGAAGAACATAATCTTACGCTCAAAAAGATAGTTAGTTATCCACTTAAGAAGACTACCAGAAATGCCATATTGATGAAGTTTGTAAATTAGCCCTCTATGCCAAACTCTATTAAATGCCTTCGAAAAATCGCAGAAAGTAAAAGCTATATGTTTATGCTTATATAATGCTAAAAGTAGAGAATGATACATTTCAACGAGTTGGTGGGAACTGCACCGATGCCTGAATCTCGTGTGTAATATACGTTCGCCATCATCATCATCATCATCATCATCATCATCATTGTGTTACAGATACATAAAACTGCATCGTCGGAAACCCACGGTACACTTCTCTGCGAGCGTCAAAAAAATGTACCATGGATTTCCGGCGATGATAAAATCATGGGTGAATATGCGAATAAAAGATACGTCCGCTCACTGTTCAGTGGCTGTGGGGTTTGTATATAATTATGGACTTCACGGAAATAGATTAAAACATATTATTATTCATTATGTGAAAATAAATGTTCAGACTGTTTTTGTCTGAATGCATTGACAAAAATTGATTCCGTTTTCTTCAATTTCCCAGTATTGTAGTGACGCGGTCTGTATTCGTAAATTCGTACCAGACGTATATATATTTATTTATTTATAAACGTTATCTGCGGTAGTGAAAGATAAAGTATGATATTTGCAGTTTGATATTTTGATTGAATTACACAGAAGAGCATGAAAGCTGCGGAACGACATATTTTTTTATAAGGGTTCTCAGAAAATAAAACTATGACTTTAACCAGAGACGTCTATAACACATATACGTCTCCGCTTTAACCTAAAGCGAAATATTCAGTGATATTTAATATGTTCATGGATCATTTACCAAGATATACACGCGATAGGAGAGTACAAGGCTAAGGTAGACAGAGTTATGTACCTTAAAAGAGCTCTCTTTGGTATTAAAGTTATTTGGGCATGCGCAGTGTACCATAGCAACAAAGTAAATCCAAGATGGAGGGTGACGGTGAGAAACCACCTTCTCCGAAGCCGGAAAATCCAGGTACACTATAAGAAGCAGTCATCTGTCTTCTTCAGATATTCAGAAATGTAAAGTTGAAAATGTCATTGTAATGCAAACTTTGTATGGCGATGATATGCGATTCTGTGTAGAAGCAAATGTGATTAATAATAGCGTGGTGCCCGAACAAATTCATGAATTGCCAAAGCAAATTTTGTAAACACACATTTACACTTCTTGGTAGACACCTACTGTTCAGAAGATTACCAGATATATTATGTTTCTTAGTTCTATATGACCTTACTTCTACAGTAAACAATGCCATTTTAACCGTAAAGACATGATGCGAATAATAATGACAGATATACGCCAATTTGACCACGTCTAATTTCTGAGGTTGTCTTTTTTTGCAAACGGTTCATTATGGAGTTGATTATCCGCTACAATGCTGATTGTACATTTTTGACAGTGTCGTGGTTTTCATTGTAACAGCATAAGTAAGTCAGATGTGTACACATACAGGATTATGTATGTCAACACGTGCAGTTCATGTATTGCCCCAGGTTTGTCTATTCACTGTGTTAACATCCATGTTGTAGCATGTCAAAGTTGTTAAACACCCACTGTGTTGTAATTAACATAAATCCCATATAACCTGAACTTAGTGCCTAAATAGCTTTATCCAGGAAATCCCAGAAATGGTCCATTGGTTTTTGTTTGCTTTTTACGTGAGATATTCTTTCATTCCTCATAAATAGAAAGTATGATGACATACCGTATCCCGGTAAGCAAGAAGACAGAAGATTGAAGATTTTCTATTTAGCATTCCTCCTATTCACAATTATAATTGACAGTTAATCAGTTTATAGCAAGTAATTATATTAGATGTTTAAATTCATAATCAATTACTTTGACTTTAGTGGTCCATTTGTTAGTATGGGATAACTAGCTGAAGTTTGTGAAGAACTCTGAATGTTCAATAACAATATAAATGATATATTTAGGTGGATTGTTTTCATTTATATATAATTATATGACAATGAAAAGATTGCTAGAACACTTCAATGTGACAACCTTGTGGCCAACCGATAAATTACCTAATCTTCAACCAATAATCAATTATGGTTTCCCAACTGATTCCAAACACTTTAGTTCTAATTGATCGTAATGTCGCTCACAATTCATCATTGCGACCATTAATTCATCAAAATCATTGGCTTTCATCAGCACCCAATTCTAATTCAAACTGTCATGAATGTGTACTGATATACATGAATTGATATTAATCTTCTTTATTTTGGTTTTGTCAAGTTTACTTTTCCATATAAAGAGGCTGATTAGGTCTGGACTGGGTTGATCATCAGTGACAGACAGCTGTGCTAGTAGAGTTACTCTGTATGAGGTCCAGACTCATTTAGTTCTGTTTTCCTGACTACAGCTATATATATATGTTTGTTTAAAATAAAAGATTGAGTTGAATGCAGATTCAGGATGATGCTACATAGCCTAGATCTATCTTAGTTCAATCTATTGAATTTGTTTGGCTTTTATACATTAGTTGAAACCTTGCTTTAGTTGACGAGTTTTAAAATATAATCTCAAAAGATCAGTTATAGTTTTAAAGTTGATTTATGATTCTTTGCTAGTTGAAAAGTATATAGTTGGATGATTTTTTAGTTTCAATGTGAAAGTTTTATTATAAAAACTTACACATTTTTTCATACCAGAAATAATATAAGAAATTTTTATTTTAGCAACCCAACAAATGTTTAACTTTTATTTTTAATATTACATAAATAACAATAATAAGAATTTATAACAACATGCTTATTTAAAGATGAATGTTGCGATTACTCTTAATGACACCATTTATTAATTTGTCACTTGAGGATCCCGCGACTCTCCAGCGTCGGGCTCAGGCAACGAGGGTCGTAAGTCACGCAATCTTAAGGAGGCCACCTCACACCTAAAGGAGGAGGCACTTCGTCGGTACAGGCTGCGCCAAGAGGCGATGGCTTCATCAGACTCCGGGGGAGAGGCAACTCCCCTTCCATCAGGAACGCAGGTACCTAAACCTCCAGAGGGTGAAAAACCAGCCAGCAGGAGAAGTAGTCCCAGGCAGAGACACACTCAGCCTGGTGAAGTCACAGAAAAACCTGATACCGCAGCTGTACTGATGATGGAGAAGAGTAACGTGTCTGGTTCTGAGTCTGTTGATGAGAAGATGGTAGTGGAAACTGAACGTATTGTAGAAAACTCTGTTGATCTCCAGGAATGGGACAGCACATCTAATACTCCTGTGTTGGAGATGGAGCGGAGCAGTCTGAGCAGGGAGGGGGTGTCACGGTCACGAGTCATAACCTCGACGTCGGTGGATATTGACACCATTAGTAGGCAGATCATCACCACTGAAGCAGACGTGGAAACGATTGAAAAACAAATCATCACCACCAGCAACGTTTCTGGACTGGCAGAGACCGAGATACTACACATGGTGGAGATGATGGAGAAGGGTCCGGATGACAAGAAGGTAACAATCACAGAGGAAGTAATCGTTGATTCGGTTAGAGATGATAAAGACGAGGAGGTACAAGAGAGCAGGCTGCAGCAGAGTTTAGGAGTGGTCCAGATGACTGCCCAAGAAATGTCTCGGGAACCGTCTGTCGACGAGGACTTGTTAAAGCAGGACCTGGAAATGGTGGCCCCATCAACAGGTGAAGCAGTGTCACCGCAGGTTTCTCGTGAAGCGACTTTGGTTGAGGAGGACATTGTCCCGACACATTTAGGAACACAAGAAGTTGCGGTTAAGACAGGAAAATCGGGAGGTATTGCGACTCTGTGCTCCACATCTGTGCACCGCCTAGCATTCTGTTCTCTTCAGGCCCTTTAGACATCTTCTGACAAATCTTCAGTGCTTTCATCTCAATCCACTCTTTGATATTTCAGACTACTTTGCATGTCCACAATAAATTTCACATTTTATTACGTACCATTAGTTTGAAGCTGTTTGGTATTTAAATATGTACTGTTCATGTTCAGTGGTAATTATTGATCATACTTAAGAAATAGAACCAAAAATTTTGATGATTCTCTCCAAAATTGCTAGATTAGAATCTAAATGCCTAATTTAGTTAATTATCATATTTATAATGGGAAAAATAATCTGTTTTGAAGTGAAAAGGTAATATGCTTCTTGACATTTGTGAAGTCACCTTTCAGAAATTTCTGTAACAGTGAAATAAATGATCAGTAAAGAGATCTTTGATGTCAAAATGTAATACTGTTCTGACTACATTGCTGTGATTTATAATGAATCATTGAACGTGAACATGGTGTGATATAACATACTTGCCAAGTTTCCCTGGTTTGGATGGGGATTCACTTATTTTACTTGTGGCACTTGTGGACAGGAAAATAACCATCTATATATAGATAATATAGCGAAATATGAATAATTTAAAAAAGAAATTAAAAAAAATCCAATTTTCTTTTATGTTATTAATCATCTAAAACCATGATGAAAATAATTGCCAAATTTCAGCTTGATACGTCAAGTGGTTAAATTTCACAAAAAAATGACTGTCAGACACAGTGTCACTAATTTGCCTTTTTTTTAGTAAAATTTGGGGTCATTGTAAGTACCTCCAAGTCATTTTAAAATTCCTTCCAGATGAGAAATTGAAACTTTGGCAAGAATGTCAGGAAACAAAAGGGTTCTATAGATACATGTTTTTGGTTCCTATCAAATATTGTATTTGTTTGCTAGCTTAGAAATAAATCAAGGGTGTACAAGTTCATATTCAGTCAGAAACAGTTTTTGTTTCCCTTTTATGCTGAAATTGTCTTTTTATAGTAAATTTAAAAAAGATTCACTAGCTGTGGCAAAATATTAATTGTGTTGGTCCTACTGAGGCTGGTGGAATTGTACACCCCTGAAAATGACCCTACTGCCAAATCATTGACTGTAAGATGTGTAGAATGTGGTACGGTATATCTCTGTGTGGTAAATATAGATCCCTGTGGTAAATATAGATCCCTGTGTGGTAAATATAAATCTCCCTCCCTGTGGTAAATATAGATCCCTGTGTGGTAAATATCCATGTGGCAAATATAGATCCCTGTGTGGCAAATATAGATCCCTGTGTGGTAAATATAGATCCCCCTCCTTGTGGTAAATATAGATCCCTGTGGTAAATATAGATCCCTGTGTGGTAAATATAGATCTCCATGTGGTAAATATAGATCTCCCTCCTTGTGGTAAATATAGATCCCTGTGTGGTAAATATAGATCTCCCTGTGGTAAATATAGATCTCCCTCCCTGTGGTAAATATAGATCTCCCTCCCTGTGGTAAATATAGATCCCTGTAAATATATAGAACTCCATCCCCCTCCTTGTGGTAAATATAGATCCCTGTGTAGTAAATATAGATCTCCATATGGTAAATATAGATCTCCCTCCCTGTGGTAAATATAGATCTCCCTCCCTGTGGTAAATATAGATCTCCCTCCCTGTGGTAAATATAGATCTCCCTCCCTGTGGTAAATATAGATCTCCCTCCCTGTGGTAAATATAGATCTCCCTCCCTGTGGTAAATATAGATCCCTGTAAATATATAGAACTCCATCCCCCTCCTTGTGGTAAATATAGATCCCTGTAAATATATAGAACTCCATCCCCCTCCTTGTGGTAAATATAGATCCCTGTGTAGTAAATATAGATCTCCATGTGGTAAATATAGATCTCCCTCCCTGTGGTAAATATAGATCTCCCTCCCTGTGGTAAATATAGATCTCCCTCCCTGTGGTAAATATAGATCTCCCTCCCTGTGGTAAATATAGATCTCTCTCCCTGTGGTAAATATAGATCTCCCTCCCTGTGGTAAATATAGATCTCTCTCCCTGTGGTAAATATAGATCTCACTCCCTGTGGTAAATATAGATCTCCCTCCCTGTGGTAAATATAGATCTCCCTCCCTGTGGTAAATATAGATCCCTGTAAATATATAGAACTCCATCTCCCTCCTTGCGGTAAATATAGATCTCCATGTGGTAAATATAGATCCCCATGTGGTAAATATAGATCTCCATGTGGTAAATATAGATCTCCATGTGGTAAATATAGATCTCCATGTGGTAAATATAGATCCCCATGTGGTAAATATAGATCCCTGTGTGGTAAATGTAGATCCCTGTCAATATATAAAACTCCATCCCCCTCCTTGTGGTTGTGAAGCTGTAAATGGAGGTGATGGTTGTCTAGTGTACTGTCTAGAGGGGTGAGAGGGGTATACTGTGGGGTGGGGGTCATGTTGTCTTAGTTTTGTATGTCTGCCTGGTACAATACTTCAATAGTACAGATAAGAATCCACTTATTGTCACATCAGTTAATTTTCGAGTACATGTATTATCATGTTTTTGCAAGGGGGTCATGTTGTATGGGTATTGCTAGCCCGATTTCCTCTGGCCCCAACACCAGACTTAGACAAACCAGATATGTTGTTGGGGCCAGAGCAAACTCGGGCTCCTCATGGGTTTTGTATGTGAGTCTGACACTACAGTACGTCAGTAGTACTGTCCCAGTGTCTGGAGAAGGACTATAGGGGAGCATGTTGTCACTTTGTTGTACACCACAGCTGCATGTTCTCTATATGCTAGGCCGACTATTGCATGGAAACGTGTGCTTTATCTGTTGTAAACCTGCATGTTGTTTTTCTTATACTGTATGTTAAATAAATTTAATCCTAGCATCCAAGGTTTGATGGTATTTTATCAAATACTGCACTGTACAATATTGAACTGACGTCAGACTTCAAAGTCTAGTTACATGTTACAACAAGGATTTAATTACTTCTGTGTAACATAATGATAAAAAAAAGATGGCCTAAAATCTAAAACAATTTAAACTCATGAGCATGTAAATATCTAAAATAAATAAATTGAGATGCCCTCATTGACTTAAAAGTTTCACCTCTGTATATTCCACAGTTTACCAGTGTTTTTGCTACCTTGATTTTACAGCAATCTGTGCCTTAATTATTGAATTGGGAAAATATTTAAGATTTTTTAGATAAATTGGGAAAATATTCTTGAATTTTGCTTGAATTTGGGAAATGACTAGGGGAAACAGCCTTATATCGGCTTTAAAAATTGGTACACAAAAATGAAGGATAAGTATCCCCAGATCTGTGTTGTTGGATTTAACTCCCCCGTATTCACTACAGATCATCAGTAATATATGGACTTCATAGAATACACGTCAAGGAGTGTTCAAAACACCTTCCAGAAACCATCATATGGTATCAGACAAGGTTATAATTAAACAGACACTAGCCTTGTCTGTCAATACACACACAATATAATCAAGCCTGCTCACCCTCACACTAGTAAATGATACAGTGCTCATCAAACATGCAGCATGTACACTCCTTAATGTCTGCATAGTGTACAGTAGGAAACAAACTTACCTGTACGATAAATCCTCGATTGTATTGTAGATGTATTGACAGATGAGACCAGTACCTGTGGTCATAGGGTGTAAGTCAGAAATCTAGGAGGTTTGATAGGAATGTTTTATAATGATGAACTGATAAAGTTTATGATGCTCGTTGCATGATCACACTCCACATGTATATATACTCCTCACCACGTAGTGCTGCGCCAGGTCTCTATCACTGCGACCCGGCGTCCACGTTCACCTTTTTATGTAGATGTCGTGAAAATATTTTTCTCCTGAAGTAATTATTTACAGTCCTGAATATACCTTATTAAATGTACAGTTTTGTGTTGTTAAACTAATTTTGATCTTAAACGTGAAGTAAATGTTTTAGCTGATTCTTTTTAGCTGTATTTACTAGATGTTTGTATGTGATCATGTAGATCGTTCCCTTGATTGTTTTGTCTTTTAATTATTTATATTCATTTTGTTAAAAAAAACCTGTTCAAGTGTCCGATTTAAGCAACAGGGTTTTAGTGTGAAACATCAGGATCAAGTTAATGTAAATTTGCTTGATATTCAAATGTAAAAAAAAAAGATAATACCAAAAGATAAAGATCTTTTCTATTTATTCTTGATTTTGATTGTGAGTTAAAACAAACAAATTGATGAAGAAAGCTATATAAACGATTTGAGTACAACTTAAAACATTGTATGATGCAGCTTGAGTTGTAATTTCTTATGTTTATTAGAAGCAACAGGTGGAGAACCATCAACAGAACCACCTCTGGTAGAGAATAAGGCTCCGGAGCAGGAAGCGGAAAAAGCTCCGGAACAGGAAGCAGAAAAGGCTCCAGAACAGGAGGCAGAAAAGGCTCCAGATCAGGAAGTAGAAAAGGCTCCAGAGAAGGAAGCAGAAAAGGCTCCAGAACAGGAAGCAGAAAAGGCAGCAGAAAAGGCTCCGGAACAGGAAGCAGAAAAGGCTTCAGAACAGGAAGCGGAAAAGGCTCCGGAACAGGAAGCGGAAAAGGCTCCGGAACAGGAAGCGGAAAAGGCTCCAGAACAGGCAGAAGAGAAACCAACAACAGAAGAAAAACCTCAAGAACAAGGAGAAACCACGCCTGGACAAACAGAAGAATCGCCAAAAACGGAAGAGGAAGCACCAAAACAAACAACAGAAGAAAAAACTGAGGAAAATGTGAAAGTAGCTGAAAAGACAGAAGGAGAAACTGCTCCAGAACAACAGACACAGGAAGGAGAGAAGGCCCCTGAACAAGCACAAGAAGGAGAAAAACCCACTGAACAAGTACAGGAAGGAGAGAAACCCACAGAACAAGGGCAAGAAGGAGAAAAACCCACTGAACAAGTACAGGAAGGAGGGAAACCCACAGAACAAGCACAAGAAGGAGAAAAACCCACTGAACAAGCGCAAGAAGGAGAAAAACCCACAGAACAAGCACAAGAAGGGGAAAAGGCTCCTGAACAAGCACAAGAAGGAGAAAAACCTACAGAACAAGTACAGGAAGGAGAAAAACCCACAGAACAAGCACAAGAAGGAGAAAAACCCACTGAACAAGTGCAAGAAGGAGAAAAGGCTCCTGAACAAGCACAAGAAGGAGAAAAAGCTCCAGAAGATGGGAGTGGTGACAAACCTGTTGAGGGGGAGAAGGCCCCCGAACAAACACAGGATGGTGAACAACAAAAGTCAGCTGAGATGGACAAACCAGGGGATGAGACCAGCAACGCTGCTCAGAGTGAAAGCAAAGGTAGGTCTAAAATACTTACTATCTATATTTATTAATTATTTCTTTATTAATTACTCACAAGTTGGGGGACACAGTGTCCAAGTGGTTAACACTGTATTCAACATTCTGCTGCTAGCCCTCCACCTCTAGGTTGCGGGTCCTAGGCCTACTTTGAGTAGTTGCCAGTCACTGGCCATTGGTTAGTGGTTTACTCTAGGAACTCCTGCTTTCCTCCACCAAGAAAACACACCCATAGCCATTCATAGGGACATAAAACACAGACAATCCAAGTACTCACAAATTGAAATAAATTCTCTGCTGATTTAACCAGCGTGCCGTTCTGTTTTTGTTTATAAATGTTCGTATGCTGGTGTTACAGAGGAAGCCCAGGTAGATGTGAGCGAGGAATCAGCAGACAAGAAAGATACGGAAGAAAAGGAGAAAGGCATCCCAGCTGACTTCTTCTACGAACTGGACAAAATGACATCAAAGCCTGTGATTACAGAGGACTCGGGACTCCCAGAGGACATGCTGTCACTGCAGTATCCTTGATTACTTTGTCACTCCTTCTGGGACTAGCCCTGTCGCTCGCAACTCAATCTGTCACCTGCTCATGTGACTAGCTCTGTCACTCGCAACTCAATCTGTCACCTGCTCATGTGACTAGCTCTGTCACTCGCAACTCAATCTGTCACCTGATCATGTGATTAGCTCTGTCGCTCGCAACTCACTCTGTCACCTGCATATGCGACTGGCTCTGTCACTCATTCATGTTGACTCGCTCTTTCACCTGATCATGTGACACGCTCTGTCACCTGCTCGTGTGACTAGCTCTGTTGCTCGTGACTCGCTCTGTCACCTGCTCTTGTGACTACCTCTGAAGCTCGCAACTCAATCTGTCACCTGCTCATGTGACTAGCTCTGTCGCTCGTGACTCGCTCTAGCTGTCACCTGCTCATGTGACTGCTCTGTCGGTCGTTCATGTGACTCACTCTTTCACCTGCTCATGTGACTCGCTCTGTCACCTGATCATGTGACTAGTTCTGTCACTCATTCATGTGACTCGTTCTTTCACCTGATCATGTGACTATAGCTCTGTCACTCGCTCATGAATGTGGCTTTATTTTGATGTACTGGATCAGAGTTCAGATTATTTAATCTCTCACGCTAAACTTTGGAGAAAGCTTGGTAAATTATAAGAACTTGCATCAGATCCCTTTGACTGTTTAATGTCAATAATGTTTTAATGAACAAATGTTCAAACTCAGTCTAAGGTCAGTTAATTGTAACGGTCAGAAATGAGCAAAAATATCAAAGTTTATCTTTTGTCATATATTTTTAAAATTTGGAGGGACTGTAAGTGAAAATCACATGACTGAAGCAAATTACAAGTAACTGGTTTTCAAAAACAAACTTGTGAAAAAATCTTTGCCAGTATGTATGAATATGGTTTCTTGAACATAGACACAACATGTTCATTTTATATGAACTTATGTGTACAGAATAAGCTATTGAACGGTGTGAACCATAAACATAAATAAAATGAACAATGAATTCAATTGATCTAAATAGCTACAAGTTATGTAGAAATTACCCACAGACAATTCACGTGGCCGTGTATTTAGGGTTATGTAGGCTGCAGTTCCCTGTGTTACCTATGTAAGTAGCAAAGTTCCTTGACTGGTTCCCTAGATATTCTTTTGGTTACGACTGTACAAAGAGAGCCAATCTCCACCTACTCGATGAGAAAACGGTGATATTTGCTGCCGGAAATCTTGTTCAGCTGGTAGACCTGCAAACTCGCGAACACAAATATCTACGTAGTACGAGTGGCGGAGGAATAGGAGCCCTCACGGTCAGTACAATGTTTTAATTTTCTGAAATATGTAATTATGTATTGTGCGCTATATATACATGGAGATAAAACAGTGTTCCCGTCATATAAAAACATTAAAACATTCAGATTATTTACCAGTGCTTTTTGTATGTGAATGCACAATGTTTTGAATTTTAGCAAATGCATCATAATAATATTTTTTCCTGATAAAACGTCCCTAAAATTTCAATGAAATAAATATCCTAATTAAAAATTCATTTGTAGCGTTTAAGGTAAAACAGAAATTTTGTTTACAAACATTTCTCAAAAACTAATATCCTACCCATGATTGGTAATTGAAGATTTATGTGTGTGTTTCATGGTACGACAGGAAGATTCATTGCTGTAACTTTGTGTTATTACAGGTCCACCCGAGCAGGAAGTACTTCGCCGTGGCGGAGAAAGGACAGTCTCCGAACATCAACATATTTGAGTACCCATCCCTCAAGTTGTACCGGATCTTGAGGGGAGGAACAGAAAGATCTTACTCCTATGTAGACTTCAGGTCAGGGAAAAACTTTTTCATAGATTATGTTCAAAGTTGAAAATGTTCACATTCAAATTAGAGTTGTATTGAAGCATTGATGACAATTTTTTTTAGTTTCATTTGGGTATGAAAAAAAGTTTGTTTGCAAACTGTATGAATCCGCGTAGCGGATTCTTACAAAAGTTTGCAAGCAAAATGTTTTTCAACTTATTTTCAAATTTAAAACATGTTTATGTACAATTTGACTGATCTAACAACGGATTCTTTTTTATAAATCATTGAATAGCTTACTTTTAGTTATGGAGACTGGAAATGCACTAGATTTAGTGGGAAAAACATATTTCTCTTAATGTCACATTCCTGTTAATATCATGTTTTTGTCTGACAAAAGCAACATGATATAAAGAGGAGTGCACTGTATAGTTATAAAAAACAATCATCATATCCACTGAATCAAAGATTACACTTACTTTAGCTTGACCTTATGTGGTAGATATTAATTGAACATATGATTACGGCCACCTTTTAGCTTCAAGCTAGCGGAAATTTCTATATACAAATGTAGCTCAGGTGTAAAGCATCCACCTAGGATGATTCTGGCTCCCCAGAGGAATCACACTTTTCCCTTTACTAATAATAGCATAAACTTAATCTTAACGTATTATATTTTAGCTCGGATGGGGAGCTGCTAGCCTCACAGGGAGGTAACCCCGACTTCATGTTGACCGTTTGGCGGTGGCGCGAGGAGATGACCGTCCTTCGGTCCAAGGCTTTCTCTCAGGACGTGTTCCGGGCAACCTTCTCGACAGAGCTGGAAGGTCAGCTGACCACTGCTGGAACAACCCATATAAGGTAAATAGGCATCTGATAACGACCGGAGCAACCCATATAAGGAAAAAAGGTTTTCTGGCCAAAATAACTGACCACGACAGGAACAACCAATATCAGGTAAATAGGTCATCTGACCAAAAATAACTGACCACGGCCGGAACAACTCATATCAGGTAAATAGGTCAACTGACCATGGCCGGAACAACTCTTATCAGGTAAATAGGTCATCTGACCAAAATTAACTGACTACCGCCGGAACATCTAATATCAGGTAAATATGCTATCTGACCAAGAATTTAGATGACAAGAAGTGTCAAAATCTAGATAAATTTACACAGTAACTGTAAATCAGGTTTTTAAATCTTACATTCTTTCTTCGATTTTCAGGTTTTGGAAAATGGCAGACACTTTCACTGGTTTGAAACTTCAGGGAGCTCTTGGTAAATTTGGTAAGACAGAGATCTCCGATGTAGAAGGATACGTGGAGCTTCCGGATGGGAAAGTACTCTCCGGCTGTGAATGGGGAAATATGTTGCTGTGGGAGGGAGGTCTCATCAAGGTGGAGATCTCGTGTAAAGGGAGAAAACCTTGTCACATCGGAAACATAATGCAGATCCTGCTGGATGAGGGAGAACTGATGACCGTGGGCGAGGACGGTTTTATTAAGGTCAGACAACTCTTGTTATGGTGAAGTTGTTGTGACAGTATGTGTAACAAGGTTTTTGATTTGTCAACAGCCATGGGCTATTTTTGTGTTGATTTATGAGCTGAGCAATGTTTTGTTTCAAGTTATTAGCCATCTAGATCTTGTTTTGCATCCAGTTAGATAATATTTTTTTTTGTGTTCAGAGACAAAAAATAGTATACATGTTTTTCGAGACAGAATTAAGGGAGGAACTGAATTGCAGGCACCCCCATTCAATGTTACAGGGACGTTTGTCGTAGTTCTAAATTTCCTCTGTCTGTAGGTGTGGGACTTTGAGAGTGTCGACACGGCGGACACCACAGATGACACCGGGATGTTTGAGATGGAGCCGATGAACGAGCTGCGTGTCGGTGACGGTGTGCGATTACAGTCCATCTGTAAGTCGTTTGATGCGGAGACAGAGATGACCTTCTGGTTTGCACAGGTAGGTAGTATACGTACATGGCTGAATTCGCTGTCATTTGGAAAACCTAGCCACCATTAATTTACACAATACAGATAAGTTATAATAGTAGTAACCATTCGTATAGACTGTGTTATGGGATCTGTGATCAATCTACGTGCGAGTCCCGAGTCCAGTACTCATACAATTATGACAGGACTCATAGAAATTATGGAAATACTTCAATTTAACATTGTAGGACCCATAGTTTTCTGCAATATTTACAAAAAGGACCCATGGAAATAAATTGTAAATTGATCACTGTAGGATGCTAACGGCGGTATCTGGAAGCTCGACCTGTCCTTCTCTCACACGTCCCTGGCCCCGGAGAAGATGTTTACCTATCATGCCGGTGCCATCCTGGGATGTGATACGTCACCAATCAGTCACATTGTGGCCACCACTGGCGAGGACCGTAAGTCTCTCTTCAAAACCACGATAAAAGCTCATAATCTTTATCAGACGACTAAGTGTAAACAGAAGTCATTTCAAAACCAGAACCTCTAAGTATTATGTATTGTGACTCTGAGCAAAACGTGATCTTAAATTTGAATAATGTACTTATAACATTCCAGCAAGGCTAACACGCTTTGAGTTATTCCTACTATAGAGATCTCCCTCTTAATAACAACATTACAACTTTCCCTCTGATTACAGATACTGTCCGGGTATTTGACTACCTACAGAGGAAACAGATGTGTGAGACCAAGTTCTCAGCCGGAGGATCGGCCCTACTGTGGGCGCCAGAAGTGGTGAGTTGTTTGAAATGGTTGTCATGGTCATACTGTGGGCCCCAGAAGTGGTGAGTTGTTTGTTACAGTTGTCTTGGCCCTACTGTGGGCCCCAGAAGTGGTGAGTTGTTTGAAACGGTTGTCATGGTCATACTGTGGGCCCCAGAAGTGGTGAGTTGTTTGTTACAGTTGTCTTGGCCCTACTGTGGGCCCCAGAAGTGGTGAGTTGTTTGAAACGGTTGTCACGGCCCTACTGTGGGTCCCAGAAGTGGTGAGTTGTTTGAAACAGTTTTCACGGTCATACTGTGGGCCCCAGAAGTGGTGAGTTGTTTGAAACGGTTGTCACGGCCCTACTGTGGGCCCCAGAAGTGGTGAGTTGTTTGAAACGGTTGTCACAGGCCCCACTGTGGGCGCCAGAAGTGGTGAGTTGTTTGAAACGGTTGTCACAGGCCCCACTGTGGGCGCCAGAAGTGGTGAGTTGTTTGTAACAGTTGTCACGGCCCTACTGTGGGCCCAAGAAGTGGTGAGTTGTTTGAAACTGTTGTCACAGGCCCTACTGTGGGCCCCAGAAGTGGTGAGTTGTTTGAAACGGTTGTCACGGCCCTACTGTTGACCCCAGAAGTGGTGAGTTGTTTGGTACAACGGCCCTACGGTGGGCGCCAGAAGTGGTGAGTTGTTTGAAACGGTTGTCACGGCCCTACTGTTGACCCCAGAAGTGGTGAGTTGTTTGGTACAACGGCCCTACGGTGGGCGCCAGAAGTGGTGAGTTGTTTCTAAAGGTTGTCACAGGCCCTACTGTGGGCGCCAGAAGTGGTGAGTTGTTTGAAACGGTTGTCCCGGCCCTACTGTGGGCGCCAGAAGTGGTAAGTTGTTTGAAACGGTTGTCACAGCCCTACTATGGGCCCCAGAAGTGGTGAGTGCTTAAAAAGGTTGTCTCGGCCCTACTATGGGGGGCAGAAGTAGTGAGTTGTTTGTAAAGGTTGTCACGGCCCTACTGATATTTCACTTGAACAAATCTTTCTATGAAATACAATAAAACCTTGAACTTGCCTAACTTGAAGACCTCGTTTAATTATAAGTAATTGTGTGGTCCTGGCCAAACTTTACACATTTGTACTAATTTAACTCATATAATCAGATACGTTTTCCCATAGTTTTGCTAGTTTGAAGGAAATGAGGTTAAAATGGAATCGAAAGAAAAAGTTAAACTTTAAAACTTTGAAATTCAAAGCTTGGCATGGTTTTAGTGTCATTCCTACTATTTTTAGTGATACAACATTTCTCGCAGCAATCTGGAAAGTATGTATTGTATTGTATATGTTATATTGATAACATCAGCGATACGTTTTATATGCAATTAGTTCATAATATGATAATTACAGGTTGATCCCAAGGGAGCTACGATTCTGGTCGGGTTCAAAGACGGTGTGGTGAGAGTGTTTAACATCAGCCAGCTGACTGATGATTCGAGGAAACATAAGAATGACTGTGATCTGGTCCTACAACAGGCGTTCAAGCCTCACTCATCCTCCGTCAACAGCCTGGCTATAAACAAGTCCGGTGACATCCTCGCCACCGCGGTAAGTAACAACATTTAGTATCTCAACTCTTACTTGGGAAACAAATATAGCGGTGATAAAGTAGAATAAATAAAGGATCTTGCGCAAGTGTCGATGTAATATGGAATTTATTAAACGAGTTCAATAATTTAATATGTCACGAGCCTTAAGGCGAGTGACTACTAAATCATTTAA
The DNA here is from genome assembly GCA_947623455.1 of Mimachlamys varia. NCBI lineage: Eukaryota > Metazoa > Mollusca > Bivalvia > Pectinida > Pectinidae > Mimachlamys > Mimachlamys varia. The sequence continues at coordinate 34,913,045 of OX392545.1, forward strand.
CAAGTTTAATAAATTCCTTATTACATTGACATGAGTGTGAGATTCTATTTATCACTTAACTTAATATTTATGAGAATATACACCAAAACTCTCAAATTCAAGAAAGGCAAATTTCTTCTTTGACGGTACGATTTTCACTACCTAGACAATTATCATAAATACGTCATTTGTTTATGACGTCACAATAGTGTTATTACACGTGTGAAATACCATATTTATGACATGGCCGTATGACATGACTGAACGAGCCAGGTATGTGATAAACTTAGATATTAGTAGAAATAGGCATCACCAACCCTGTATTCTCATCAGTAGGATTAAAATGCATTGTGATAAACATGGAATGGGTCTTTATCAGAAGAAATTCAAGCCTTCATGCTATTGCTCTATGTACATGCTTGCTGTTTAATGGTAGTTTCATACTTGCCAACCTTTTTAAATACCCATGAAGGCATATATAATGTGTGTATATATACACTTAAAAGAAAAATAACACTTTTAAAAAGATTCTTTTGAGCTATTCTTTCAGATGAAATCATGAGATGCTGATCTTAGAAAAATCAGGAGTCTCTCTCTTACATAGGGAGGGTACAAGGAAGATATCACTATGGCTGCTGTCTGGTAGTGAGAGAGAATGACCAGTCCTTAGCTTTGGTTGTTATGTAAATCTATCTCATGTGTTTGTAGGGTGAGGATGGAACCATTTTCTTCCTGACGGTAGGAACAACGTACAACCCTATTGGTTTTGTCTCTATGCCTGCTGCCATCAAAAAGATCCAGTGGTCTCCCGAGTCTAAGGTATGTCTAGTCCAGTAAACTTCAAACTGTTCGTTATCCTTGTTCATTAAATAGTTATATTATAAACCAGAAAGAAGAACAGCTTTGTCACAGAACCAGGACTTACTAATAACAGTGTGCGAAAGTAATTCACAAAGTTCCATAGACAAAAGTTCTATGGACATTTCAATTTGCATAGACCCAACAAAATTTCCGTAGATTGAATTTTTTCATCAGTGTCAACAAACCAACTAAAACAAAGTGATCTCCCCTCCTTTAACTGATGTTTGAAAAAAAATTGATTTCCAATAACAAATTCAGCCAAACAAATCAGGAAATGAACAGCACGCAAGAGAAATGCAATTGATATGACTTATTCAAAAAGTTTTGATACTTTTTGACATTCATGAGCAATTAAATTGCTTAGACATCAGGTCTACTGTACTAGCATTTTGCATAGACCGACAGGTTTTCTTGTGGCCTCGGTCTATTGGTCTATCATTACTTTCGCACACTGGGACTAAAGTATGATCAGTCGTGGACAATATCACTGAGACTGTCATAGACTGGGCCTACAAAGTCTCCAGACAAGAAATTAATGGTGAAATATAGCTTCCATTTAAATGTCAGGACATTGAGCTAACAACAGAAATGTTGTGGAGTAATGCCATGATCAAGCCCCTGTCCATGGAACCATTTTCAGTCTTTCACCCATAGTCTGGCCTTGCGCCCAAATCTTGTGCCAGTGAAGAATCATTAAAAAAACAGATTTTGTGAATTTCTTGTCAAAAATTTGAAAAAAGGCTTTTAGCTGAATACTGTTTTCAATGCTTGGATGTAGCCCTTGTTTTTGCATTTTGTAGTTTTGCTTTTGCTGTGAAAAATATTCTCTTGAATATCAAGAAATTTGAATGCTTAAAATTGCAGGAATCATAATTATAGATCTTATATGTTTTGCTCCTTTCTGTATTTGGGACACAGTGGCCAAATGGTAACAGTGTATACTTGCCATATAGGTCAGTGTTTGTCTCAGGGAGGTGTGGCATTTCTCTCTCACCAAATCCTGGCACGTCCTTGACACACAGTATTCAGTTTGACAGGGTTTATATATATTGAATGAAAACTCAAGCATCCATCAGTTCTAACGTTTTGTGTTGTTTTCTATTCTACAGAGTGTGAAGAAGGAGACACTGCTGGTGTTCTGTGACAAGGGTATCGTCATGGAGATAGACAGTCCCGCGGACAGCCAGTTTGACACATCACATACCTTCAAAATAACCGGACTTGCCACCCGCCAGTTCAACTTCAAGAGTGTCAAGTCAACACTTAGGGTAGGTTGATTTACTGGGGTACTGGCCTAGGATAGGTTATTTACTGGGGTACTGGCCTAGGGTAGGTTGTTTTACTGGGGTACTGGCCGAGGGTAGGCTGTTTTACTGGGGCACTGGCCTAGGGTAGGTTGTTTTACTGGGGTACTGGCCTAGGGTAGGTTGTTTGACTGGGGTACTGACCTAGGGTAGGTTGTTTTACTGGGGTACTGGCCTTGGGTAGGTTGTTTTATTGGGGTACTGGCCTTGGGTAGGTTGTTTTACTGGGGTACTGGTCAAGGTAGGTTGTTTTACTGGGGTACTGACATAGGGTAGGTTGTTTTACTGGGGTACTGACCTAGGATAGGTTATTTACTGGGGTACTGGCCTAGGATAGGTTATTTACTGGGGTACTGACCTAGGATAGGTTATTTACTGGGGTACTGACCTAGGATAGGTTATTTACTGGGGTACTGAAATAGGATAGGTTATTTACTGGGGTACTGACCTAGGATAGGTTATTTACTGGGGTACTGACATATGGTAGGTTGTTTTACTGGGGTACTGACATAGGGTAGATTGTTTTACTGGGGTACTGGCCTAGGGAAGGTTGTTTTTATATATTAATAATAAATCTAGTTAAACCAAAACCCTACAGTTCATACTACTTTTGGTGAAAATAATGAAGCTAACAACACACGTCTATATAAAGCTGTGTAATGATTTTATGTTTATAATAAACAGGTTTCTGATATTTTGAAATATTTATGACTACAATTCTAAGTCAAACTATTCTATATTCAGCACGAGGAAGAGATGGAAAGGAAAAAAAAGGAGGAAGAGGAGAGAAAGAAGAAAGAAGCTGAAGAAAGAAGAAAGAGGATAGAGAGAGGATTGGAGACAGAGTCAGAACATGGAGATGAAGAAGGTAATGTTCTAAAATTAACTTGTTTCTACTTTGTATAAGGTATGTTTTTGTTTCAATTTTTGCTGTTAAAAGAAATTTTCAATCACAAACTTATATTTAAAGCTGGTCAAAACTTGTCAGGACTTATGGTATTTGTGTACCAGGAACATGTTCAAATGCTCATTCACTCATCCTCGGTGTTGAGTTATAAGAGGCAAACTGAACTTACTGAAACAATGGTTTAAGGTATAGTATTAGTAAATTTATAAACAGGACATATTTGATGGTGTGAAATAAGGCAGAAAACTGCTGAAAAATGTGTATTTTTTGTGACTTTTTATGTTTGACACTCTGTATGCCATGATCTACACACAAAGTCTGATGTTTGATTTGTTTAGAGGAGACAAAAGAGCCGGAAGAAGAATGGACGCCCTACATCCCGTCGGAGCCGAGCCCTATCCTCGAGGGATTCTATACGGAGGATGGAAACTTCTGGCTCTCCATGGTACGACACCTTAATTACTTTCTCACTTATTTGACAAAGATATTTAGATAAAATTCAAGATGAGAAAAATCTCTAGTAGGACAAATTTTCTTATAATCACTGTCCTGCCAAGTTCCTATGTGTTGTGGTTCATCTACTTCTGAGGTTTCTGAAGGATAATTAGTGGTATACAAAGTCTTCTTAAAGTCCCAATATACGTAACTTTCGTCAAAACTTGAAGCAAAAATAAAGCCTATATCTTTTTATATTTATAGATTTAGTTAAGATTAACTGATATTAGCAATATTCAAGATGAATTCTTACGCGGTTACTGGTACAGCAGCAGTTGAAACTCAGTATTTGTAAACATGCGTCCATTTTTAACTGTCTTCTAACTGCGGCTTGTTTTTGAAGTGGGCCCCACTTCAATTATTTTCAGTTCTTTGGAATTTTCTGTCAAGAGATTCTTGTTAGTTACCGCTTAGGGTTACTTCGTTTAAGCTTATTTTTGCATGGTTATCAACTGGAATTTTTTTCAGAATTTTTTAGAATCAGGAAAAATTTCCTGAAGTTACGTATATTGGGCCTTTAAACAAGTAAACAAGTAAGTAAGGAAGGGGAGCAACTCCTGATTATTTAGGTCAAAGAAGAAATAGATATTGTTAATGTTATTATATAATTGTACCTTATAGATGTGTCAGTTAAGAAAACTTTTGAATGTTGACAGGGAGACTTTGATGCTGGCTACCTGTACAAGTGTAAGTTTCTGAACCCCGAGGAGAAGGCTGGCCTGCCCGAGGAACTAGTCGACCAGCCCTTACAGTCAGTCCGAGTGGTCGACTCGCAAGACGTACCTATCAACATCATCAAGTTCAGGTAAGACACCTTTGTATATAATCTTTGTTTGAGTCACCCAGCTTGGTACTTTTTAGTGACATTAAGTTTTATCTTGGTCTCAGTCTGGTTACTATAGAAACCATGATGAAATTTGTCTTCAGTTTTCACACCAGGTCACTCTTTAATGTCAAAAGATATGCCTGTCTCAGAATGCCTTCCTCATTAATGCAGTGCCCACACTGACAGATACAGTGATTTATTTTATTGGTAAAGAAGTGTCTCAACAAGCTATCAAATAGGAAATTCAAGATAAATTACTCGTTCTTCAGTATTTTATCTGTAAAACGGGAAGGGTTTATTTTACCAGTACATTATGATAATAAAATTATCAAGGCCAACTTCATGTGTTGTAATGTGAACAAATTCTGAAACTTTCCTATTGTGTTTAAGAAATTCAGTTGGTTTTTAAGAAAAATAAAACAGATGTTGATCAAATTGCCAAAATTGAACTGCACTGATATTCGATTCCAGTGGTTGAAATAAAATGTTTCTTTTGTTGTTGTTCAAGTTCTAACGGACGGCAAGTGTTGATGGGTATGAGTGACGGCGCGGTGAGGATTTACAACCTGGAGACGCCGTTTGATATGTCGACTATGGGGCCGTTCTGGACGCTGACCATGCACGACAACAACTACGGTCATGTGACGGGGCTGAAGAGTAGCTACGACAACACCATGTTGCTGACAGTGGGCGGGGATAGTAACTTCTTCCTCTACAACTACATGGGGCAGGAGGAGATCGATCAGAAAACCGCCGAAAATAAGGCCAAGATTCCCTCAGCCAGGGTGAGTGTTGTAATCTTAAGTCTTACAATAGATGAATAGTTCAACTGTCAACCAAATGTTTTGTTAAAAACCCTCCGCTTGGTAGTTAACAGTATATGTCAGTCATCAGTCTGAAGTGAAACAGTGAAAAGTTGGAAATGGTTTCAACAGAACACTTCATAGTTCAATATTATTTTATGACTTAAAGTTTAAGTTTCAGAAAAAAAGTTCTTTGATTGAAAGAAATTATATGGAATTGATATGAAAATACCTGTATACATGTATACGTGATTATACCAAGCCAGATTAGTTGGGTACTTCCACTGCACAAGAAATATGTTTCTTAATTTTGTTGATTTACTTGCAGAAACGTGGAGATGAGATTATAGACGATATTGATGACCCTAACGCCTACAGGTAAGTGTCTGTATTAGGGTGTATATCCTCGCTGTAGATTACGAGTTTGATGAGATTATACAATATTGATGACCCTAACACCTACTGGTAAGTGTCTGTATTAGGGTGTATATCCTCGCTGTAGATTACGAGTTTGATGAGATTATAGACGATATTGATGACCCTAACACCTACAGGTAAGTGTCTGTATAAGGGTTTATATCCTCACTGTAGATTACGAGTTTGATGAGATTATAGACGATATTGATGACCATAACGCCTACAGGTAAGTGTCTGTATTAGGGATTATATCCTAGCTGTAGATTACTAATTTGATGAGATTATAGACGATATTGATGACCCTAACACCTACAGGTAAGTGTCTGTATTAGGGTGTATATCCTCGCTGTAGATTACGATTTTGATGAGATTATAGACGATATTGATGACCCTAATGCCTACAGGTAAGTGTCTGTATTAGGGTGTATATCCTCGCTGTAGATTACGAGTTTGATGAGATTATAGACGATGTTGATGACCCTAACGCCTACAGGTAAGTGTCTGTATTAGGGTGTATATCCTCGCTGTAGATTACGAGTTTGATGAGATTATAGACGATATTGATGACCCTAACACCTACAGGTAAGTGTCTGTATAAGGGTTTATATCCTCACTGTAGATTACGAGTTTGATGAGATTATAGACGATATTGATGACCATAACGCCTACAGGTAAGTGTCTGTATTAGGGTGTATATCCTCGCTGTAGATTACGAGTTTGATGAGATTATAGACGATGTTGATGACCCTAACACCTACAGGTAAGTGTCTGTATTAGGGTGTATATCCTTGCTGTAGATTACGAATTTGATGAGATTATAGACGATGTTGATGACCCTAATGCCTACAGGTAAGTGTCTGTATAAGGGTGTATATCCTCGCTGTAGATTACGAGTTTGATGAGATTATAGACGATGTTGATGACCCTAACACCTACAGGTAAGTGTCTGTATTAGGGTGTATATCCTCGCTGTATATTACGAGTTTGATGTGATTATAGACGATATTGATGACCCTAACACCTACAGGTAAGTGTCTGTATTAGGCTTTATATCCTCGCTGTAGATTACGAATTTGATGTGATTATAGACGATGTTGATGACCCTAACGCCTACAGGTAAGTGTCTGTATTAGGGTGTATATCCTTGCTGTAGATTACGAGTTTATGTTTCATCAGTACACATGGTACCGTTCATGTAGTGGTTCTTACTGTTTAATATAAAAGTATACTTACAATCTTTTGATGAATACAGCAGTATTAGTTGATGATAGCTTCCCTGTTTCCTATTAACAGTAAAACCTCACTTACTCAAACTTTGGGACCTGATCAATAGTTTGAGGAATACATTGTATTCATTTAATCTGCAGTTGGTTGAATATGTTGAAACTTTCTTGGGACCAAACAAACTGTTCGACGAATGAGGGGCTTTGAGTTAACAGGTTCGAGTAAGTGGGGTTTTACTGTATGAATCTGTAGTCTGACCACTGACTGGTAAAACCCTGTGTGTTACTGTATAAATCTGTTTTCCGACCACTGACTGGTAAAACCCTGTGTGTTAGTGTATAAATCTGTAGTCTGACCACTGACTGGTAAAACCCTGTGTGTTACTGTATAAATCTGTAGTCTGACCACTGACTGGTAAAACCCTGTGTATTACTGTATAAATCTGCAGTCTGGCCACTGACTGGTAAAACCCTGTGTGTTTCAGTATTGAGGATGCCAAACAGAAGTCGGAGCATGATAAGATGATGAAACAAGCGGAGGAGAAGAAGCGAGACGTACGGCAGAGAATCGCTCACCTCCGGCGACAGTTCAAGACTCTCCTGGAGCAGAATGAGAACCTCCCCAACCACCTCCAGCTCAGGAAGGATGTGAGTACCTGTCACGCTTAAGTTACTGAATAGTTGCTTTTACGCGCAGGGGATTTAATTACAGTATATTTGTAGTGAAATAAAATTCAGCGAAATTAAATACCCGTATATAGAACACTTTGTTAAGACTTACAACTGTCTTATAACAAATAATCTTGGCAAAGCGTGAAATTTTATACCTGTGAATAAGCCCCAATAAGAAAAACATTAATTTTTCTTTCTTTGAAATTAAACAACTATACAGGAATTGATGGGTACAGGCAATAAAAATGCCTCTATTTCCATAACTGAATAAACTGACCATGAAAAAATCCTCATTACATACAGTAAATATCAAGATAAAGATTCTATATCGTAAATTTGGACACCAATTGTAGAAAACAGAATTTTGAGGAGGTGCCAGAAAGTTTAGTAATCTTGACTATTTGAGTTTGTGAAGACTTAGCATTAAGGCTGCTGAATATTGCAAAGGAAGATGGATCCAGTGTGATTATACGTGTATCAAGACAATTCAGGATTTAAATAACCACTGTCCATTATTTAATTATTGTGTACAGTTTTGATTTGATTTTATATTCATGGTACTGTCGTCATTTACATGATTGCTCAAACATGTTTCAACTATTTCCAGGAATTTGAGATGGACAGAGAAATTAAATTTGAACTCCAAAGACAGAAGGCGGAAAGAATGGAGATTGTGAGGAAAGAAAGAGCATGGGAGTCGGAGAAACATCGCATAGCCCTGGAAAAACTCCGCAAGAGGTAAGACATTGAATCCTAATACACGAAAGATCCCTAAACAGGGATATTTCTGAATACATTTTTGTAGCATTGTATACTTTTACAGCCAGTTTCACTGTATTTTATGCTGTTTTTCTGTTGTTAAACGTATTTTGCTCTCTGTGAGGTCAGACCACAGTATTAGAGTTGCTAATGAAGATTACGTCCAATGTATTCTATAGTAAACTTTGTTAGTCTGGGTCATATGGACAGGTATAAGCAAAGAATACCTCAGCTCAAGTCAAATCATTTTCTAAGTTTTTCACAAGACTGAAGAAAAAGAAGTTAATAATTGAAAATATTAGGGACAAATTTTTCTCAAAGTTATTATTGGATTCTACATGAATTCTGTTCTGTTTATTTTATATTTTTCACGATGATTAATTCTCCTCATGTACGGTAGCACAGTGTGACATGAGCACTTATTCTTTATAGGTTTAAAGATGTCGTGGAGTGTGAGAGAATAGTGGTGAAGGCGTTTAACACCAGCCATGAAATATCAAGCTTCCGTGCGGCCAAACTCTCCGACGACTTCTACTTACTGAAGGCCGAGTTTGAGCGACGGAGGACACAAACCATGATGAGGGACGACCTCACTCGGGATCCGAGTCGTGACCTCATGACAGGTACAAACCAATCACAGTTTATACCAGACATACCACTCAAACAAAAATATCAGACATACTACTCAAACAAAAATACCAGACATACCGCTCCACACCAAAATATTAGATATATAACTCCAAAATACCAGACATACCACTCCACACCAAAATATTAGATATATAACTCCAAAATACCAGACATACCGCTCCACACCAAAATATTAGATATACAACTCCAAAATACCAGACATACCGCTCCACACCAAAATATTAGATATATAACTCAAAAATACCAGACATACCACTCCATACCAAAATATTAGATATATAACTCAAAAATACCAGACATACCACTCCATACCAAAATACCAGACATACCGCTCCATACCAAAATATTAGATATATAACTCCAAAATACCAGACATACCGCTCCATACCAAAATATTAGATATATAACTCAAAAATACCAGACATACCACTCCATACCAAAATATTAGATATATAACTCAAAAATACCAGACATACCACTCCATACCAAAATATTAGATATATAACTCAAAAATACCAGACATACCACTCCATACCAAAATATTAGATATACAACTCCAAAATAGCAGACATACCACTCCATACCAAAATACCAGACATACCACTCCATACCAAAATATTAGATATACAACTCCAAAATACCAGACATACCGCTCCATACCAAAATATTAGATATATAACTCAAAAATACCAGACATACCACTCCATACCAAAAAATTAGATATATAACTCCAAAATACCAGACATACCACTCCATACCAAAATATCAGACATACCACTCCACGTCAATAGCTGTCAAATTCTATGCACATTTTTTTTCACACCTAAAATTTACAAACACAACTCTGTACATATCAAATATTGTCTGAGTGATTAATTTGTGGTAAAGATTAGGGAATCTACTCAGTGGAACGTGTGAATTTGGAAAAATTTGATCTCCTGCTGAAAAGAAGATGCTGAAGAAGATGCAGTAGATATCAGCATCTCTATATCAGACCTACATAGTTATAAGATGTGAAGTTTTATATTATAGGGAGGTACAGTATCAAATATGAAACTAGTACACCAGTACACCTCACACCTACATAGTTATAAGATGTGAAGTTTTATATTATAGGGAGGTACAGTATCAAATATGAAACTAGTACACCAGTACACCTCACACCTACATAGTTATAAGATGTGAAGTTTTATATTATAGGGAGGTACAGTATCAAATATGAAACTAGTACACCAGGAACATGAGGCCAAACTCAATTTGCTTATTGAGTTAATTTACACCTACATAATGAACTAGTTATATATTACCAGAGAATATTGATGTATATATGTTCAGGTCAGACACGACACACAGACCTAGCAGGTGAAGGAGACAAGAAGGATGACCAATCAGGGCTCAAGGTCACCACGACCCTGAAGGGCAGCATGGGCGAGCGTATCTCCAAGGCTCTGTATAAAGTGGAGGAGAAGAAGAAGAAGCGAGCTGCCAGGAAGGCTCAGGTTGGTCCTGTTAACTCTACAGTAACAATTACATTATAGACCAGGAAGGCTCAGGTTGGTCCTGTTAATCCTACAGTAACAATTACATTATAGACCAGGAAGGCTCAGGTTGGTCCTGTTAATTCTACACTAACAATTACATTATAGACCAGGAAGGCTCAGGTTGGTCCTGTTAACTCTACAGTAACAATTACATTATAGACCAGGAAGGCTCAGGTTGGTCCTGTTATACTACAGTAACAATTACATTATAGACCAGGAAGGCTCAGGTTGGTCCTGTTAATCCTACAGTAACAATTACATTATAGACCAGGAAGGCTCAGGTTGGTCCTGTTAATCCTACAGTAACAATTACATTATAGACCAGGAAGGCTCAGGTTGGTCCTGTTAATCCTACACTAACAATTACATTATAGACCAGGAAGGCTCAGGTTGGTCCTGTTAACTCTACAGTTACAATTACATTATAGACCAGGAAGGCTCAGGTTGGTCCTGTTAACTCTACAGTAACAATTACATTATAGACCAGGAAGGCTCAGGTTGGCCCTGTTAACTCTACAGTAACAATTACATTATAGACCAGGAAGGCTCAGGTTGGTCCTGTTAACTCTACAGTAACAATTACATTATAGACCAGGAAGGCTCAGGTTGGTCCTGTTAATCCTACACTAACAATTACATTATAGACCAGGAAGGCTCAGGTTGGTCCTGTTAACTCTACAGTAACAATTACATTATAGACCAGGAAGGTTCAGGTTGGTCCTGTTAACTCTACAGTAACAATTACATTATAGACCAGGAAGGCTCAGGTTGGTCCTGTTAACTCTACAGTAACAATTACATTATAGACCAGGAAGGCTCAGGTTGGTCCTGTTAATCCTACACTAACAATTACATTATAGACCAAGGCTTGGGCTACTATACCACATACGTGTGGTGGAAAAGAATGTTTGAATATTTGCATTCTTCAGATAGCATGTCAGTCTGTGAGGTTAGCCACTAGTCCTATGCCCTTGACTAGTAAATTTTGGTTTAAACTAATGGAAATTCCTTGAAATTAATTTGAATTTCAATATATTTGTTATAATAAACACAGCTTTTTGCTTGTCTGGACTAGTGAGTGCTTAAAAATGTTTAGACCAAAACAAATTAATTACTTGGTTCTCAGGCCAATTTTTTCAAAATAGATAAGGCAGGTTAGCATTTTTAAGCGTGCGGCTTATTGTTTATGTTTGGGGTGTGGACAATTTCCAGTGTGTTAAAAGTGTGTGTTGATAGTATGTGTGGTTCTGGTTACAGTGGTCTGATCTGTACAACACCAAGCCGGACGACGACTACGAGGACCCAGCTGATGTCTCAGCCATTAAGGAGGCCAAGGATAACATGGGTGACTACAAACTGAAGACCGCCCAGGACTACGTGGTCCCGGACCACCTGAGGATGAACGTGGAGAAGGCCCGAGGACGCCTCCTCATCCTCAAAGACATCGTGAGTCATCACTCAGTTCTCTGTCAATTTGGGCAATGATAATTTAGCGGAATGTTTTAACTGTGAATGTCACTAAAATAAGATGACCACCAAAATTATGATCAGTATTTCGTGACATCATTGTACAGATAACAACATAACTTGTTTGATACATGGTTTCTGTATAAAGCATTGTTATCTATGATTATTGAGGACATATTGTGGTGATATTTTTAGATCCATGAGCAGAAGTACCACTTTAACCTGCGCCTTCTGAGCCTCCGCGACAAGAAGCTCGGCGTAATAGAGGAGATAAAGGAGCTGATCGTAAAGTTGGAGGAAATCCAGACACACTTACCCTCGGAGAAGTGTAAACCTATTCCTCCTGTCCCTCGTATGTACCCAGTGGAGACCCCCGAAAAGTAAGTACCCCAAACCAAGCTTTACTTTCTACTTAGTTTCGTAGTTAATGAGTTTAAAATCCGTTTGGAGGGCTCATAATTAGTATGATAATAAACCAAATTAGTTTAGTAAATAATGATTTTGAAATCGGTTTTGTTATATGTGTATTGTGTTTGCAATTGGTTTGGAATCCAATGACTTTGACCTACATTAACTCCTAAAGCAACTCCTGTTTTGATGTTTCAAAATGAGATAAACATCATTGTGAACAGGGCAACTTTTTTTGTACGTTCATTGAAATGGTAATGATAAAAGTTATTATCATGCACATAAAGTATCAGGGATTTATAAAAGACAACGTTAAAATTAAGTATCAGAATTCTAATCTGTTTCTGAGTCAGTTTATTCTGTATGATGTTTCATAAATGTTAAGGATTTACATTAAAATAAAACATTCAGAATTGACACAGTGTAACTTGTCTAAACCTGTTATCACTGAGACCTGGCCGATTTACACAGGTGCCCGGTTTGAAGAGGTTTGATATGAGTTCAGATGGAAATATTGGGACCGAACTTTAACGTCGGAATAGACAGGGATTTGGATTAGACAGGGGCCGGTTTAGACAAGTTATACTGTATCATGATATTGAATGTGCTGTCATACCTGCTATAGAAAACTTGCCTAATTTTGGATAGAAAGGACAAATCTGTTCCTGATTTAAAGAAAAACTGTTTATTCTTGAAAATAAAAGAGATGTCTTATTGTTATTTTTCTGTCTCACAGGAAACTGGAGTACACGCGGGAGACCCTGCTAGCCTTTAAGAAAGAGAAGGAAGAAGCTGCAGCAGCCAAAAAGGGAGGAGGTGGAGGCGGCTTCGGGGGATTCGGAGGCGGATCTGATGACAAAAAGGTCTGTGTTCTGGACCTAGTGTAACTCCTTTGTTATGTTGTGGTTCCTTTGTGTATACAGTGCACCCCTCTTTATATCATGTTGCATTTGTCAGACAAATACATGATATTAACAGGAATGTGACATTAAGAGAAACATGTTTTTCCACTAAATCTAGAGCATTTCCAATCTCCATAACTATAGGTAACATATTCCATGTACATATGAAGATGTTTCAATATATAGATAACATTATTTCAATTAAAAATCATTTTTGGGGTTATTTTTTATTTTCTATGCAACATCTTGTACAAGTTGTATCTAAAATCAATAGAAGTGACATAATTTTCTGGATATTTTATGTGATTGGTTTTAAAAAACATGATTTTAAGAGGAATTCACTTCAAAATACATGATATTAACCAAATGAAATTACATAGATTATATAGCGAGAAAAATGGTGATTGCGAAAAACATGATATAAAGAGGAATGTGATATTAACAGGGATGATATAAGTGGAATCCACTGTACTGACATTGTATCATGTTGTTGTTTGAGGGGGTTGAACACTTAAAAAATATTACATACATAAACCTTTTAATTAATAATTTGTTGATTATAAGTCAGTCTTTTAAGTCAGTCCATTCTGACCTGTACGTATGATGTGGTCTGTTATAGGGAGGTAGACCTTCCCCGACCCCGGGTCAGAAACACGGCGCCTCGTCCAGTGACGTTAGTAAAAGCAAATCCAGCGACAATGTGACAGATGGTGAACCAGAGTTATCCCCCCTGGAACAGCAAATGGTGGTGGCTGAGGAAATCATGTAAGGAAAAGAGAACTATATTAAACACTTCTATCAGAAATTGTATCAAATACTTTTGTCAGATAAAATTTGTATTAGATATGTTAATCAGATACAACTCTGTCTAATACATTGTCAGCTATAACTGTATTTCTTACATATAAAAGAGGAAAGTGGGCTATATATAAAGCAGAGCTAAAAGGGCTAGAAAACGTTTGTAACTTCAGGGCTTACATCTTGTAAATTTGCAATGAATTCTGTTTCCCTTGACAAGGATAAAAGGAGCTGATTTACTCAAGCAGTTGGAATGGGTTCTTGTCACATTACAAATATGAAACTGTGCTGACTCCAATAAAAGTTGAAGTGGAAATCTATCAAATGCTGAAGAAAGTATTTAGTTAACAGTATGCCATTGTGTTTGATACAGGATGCTGTATAACCAGGACTTCCTGCTGAAGAAGATTGAAGAGCTCCTCAAAGATTTTGACGCAGAGCTGCGACTTCTCCGACATGACAAATTCAAGCTTGATATTGTGATGAAGAATGCTGATCTTAGGTAGGAGAAACGTTTTACCTGAACATGAGAAATCATAGCCAGGATTTGTAGTGTTTCACCCTACCTTTAAAGAACTAACACACATAGATTTATGTTAGGATAAACAGATCCTTGAATAAGAAGGCTTTTATTAGACAATAACTTATTGAAATTATTCCTGGGTAAAAGTGTTTGATAACTTCTTTTTATAGACAAGTGACCTTGGTAAACCTTACAAGTGACCTTGGCTGACCATATGACCTACCTGTCATTTGTTACAGACAAGTGACCCTGGGTGACCTTACAATTGACCTTGGTTGACCTTACAAGTGACCTTGACTGACCCTGTGACTTCTGTTTGTTTTCCAGACAAGTGACCCTGTTCGAGGAGTTTGTGCTGCTGAAGGAGTTTGAGAAGAGAGAGGATGTCCTTGCGGCGAAGGTCGAAGGCAAACAGCAGGAGAAGCTGGACATGCAGCATAAGGTGGGTGGTGGTGGACTGTTTGTCTGGCTTAGGACAGACAGTATTTCATTTAATCATTTCCCGGAAGTTTCTGTTTAAGTTATTAAGGGAGGAAAAGCTTTGACCTGAATCTATATTTAAAAATAAATGGTATCATATTTCCAAACTCTTGGTTTTGTCCAAACAGATGATAAACTGGCGAAGTTAGTTCTTGCAGTGATGTACAATTTTGCATATAGATGAGTGCACATTTTCAACTGATTTGCTGATATCAACCTTGTGTGATCACAAAAGATCTGTAGACCGTTTCTGCCTCGTGTGATCACAACAAATCTGTAGACTGATGCTATCGCGTGTGATAACAAGATATATAGACCATTTCTGCCTCGTGTGATCACAAAAGATCTGTAGACTGTTTCTGCCTCGCATGATCACAGAAGATCTGTAGACCGTTTCTATCTTGTGTGATCACAGAAGATCTGTAGACTGTTTCTGCCTCGTGTGATCACAGAAGATCTGTAGACTGTTTCTGCCTCGTGTGATCACAAAAGATCTGTAGACCATTTCTATCTCGTGTGATCACAGAAGATCTGTAGACTGTTTCTGCCTCGTGTGATCACAAAAGATCTGTAGACCATTTCTATCTCGTGTGATCACAAGATCTGTAGACCGTTTCTGCCTCGTGTGATCACAGAAGATCTGTAGATCATTTCTGCCTCGTGTGATCACAGAAGATCTGTAGATCATTTCTGCCTCGTGTGATCACAAAAGATCTGTAGACTGTTTCTATCTCATGTGATCACAGAAGAACTGTCGACCATTTCTATCTCGCATGATCACAGAAGATCTGTAGACCGTTTCTATCTTGTGTGATCACAGAAGATCTGTAGACCGTTTCTGCCTCGTGTGATCACAGAAGATCTGTAGACTGTTTCTGCCTCGTGTGATCACAAAAGATCTGTAGACCATTTCTATCTCGTGTGATCACAAGATCTGTAGACCGTTTCTGCCTCGTGTGATCACAGAAGATCTGTAGATCATTTCTGCCTCGTGTGATCACAGAAGATCTGTAGATCATTTCTGCCTCGTGTGATCACAAAAGATCTGTAGACCGTTTCTATCTTGTGTGATCACTGAAGATCTGTAGACCGTTTATGCCTCGTGTGATCTCAAAAGATCTGTAGACTGTTTTTGCCTCTAGTGATCACAAAGATCTGTAGACTTCTATCTAGTGTGATCACAGAAGATCTGTAGACTGTTTCTATCTCGTGTGATCACAAAGATCTGTAGACCATTTCTATCTCATGTGACCTTAAATGATTGCTGTGTTACAGATCATTGATGTACAAGGCAAACTGGAGGCAAAGAAGAAGGAGATAGAGAAACTGCTGGAGAAAGAACGCTCACTCAACATCACCTTCCAGGGGTCGCTGGGCGACAACAACAAATTCTCCGACTACCTTGCTAAAGTATTCAAGAAAAAGATTAAGCGTGCCAAAAAGAAGACAACAGATGAAGGTTTGTAGCTCTTCAATCTGTCTGGGAATCTTTTGTCAGTGGTTCTTATCTAAATCAAATTCATGGTTAAGGCAAGCTGACCCGTCTGTCAGTGGTTCTTATCTAAATCAAATTCATGGTTAAGGCAAGCTGACCCGTCTGTCAGTGGTTCTTATCTAAATCAAATTCATGGTTAAGGCAAGCTGACCCGTCTGTCAGTGGTTCTTATCTAAATCAAATTCATGGTTAAGGCAAGCTGACCCATCTGTCTGTGACTCTTATCTGACTTAAATTCATTCTTTGGTAAAAATTTGCTTCATATATAATATCGAATAATTTTTATTGATAAAATCAGAGAGCAGAGTCCTCTGTTCCCCATACATTAATGTCTGAACAGAAATTTGAAAACATGTCAATGATCGATTATTCAAAGAACCATTTTTCTTGGTATGTATAATAGGTTTACAGGGTTTGCGTTGAAGCCGTCCCTATATCTTTTTCAAGCATAGAAACTTCAAAGAACCCCACTAATTTTCAGGATTCCCATTTAAACTATGCAGAAGGACCCCATTTATTTAGGAAAGGACCACATTTATAAAATACCCAGTGCGTACCCTGGGTTTAGATAAATTAACCTGTCACAACTGTAGCCTACAATTGACTAATCCATATTAATGCATGGAACAGTCTTACACATGTTACATAGGGGTGAAACGAAAGGGTTAGATTTTAAGGTCATTGTGCTGTATCAGTGGTTGTGCGGCTTCAGTAGACTTTTCCAGGTTAAACAAATAGGGATTTATCTGAAGTTTCCTTTCAAAGAATAACATTTTTTAACACATTAATGGAAATGCAACCAGATTTGGACTGAATAATTAATAGTGGTGGGCATTTATTTCTTAAATCAGAAAGTTGATGGGACCCCTTGGGACTGGAAGCCAGGGCCCTGAATGGAGTTTTGCTTTCAATTGCGTCTATACCTAAATGCTTCTTGAACGGATGCTTGAATTATCTTTAGGGAAAAGCAATGACACTGTTAAATGAATGGTTGATCTTCAGATGACCGTTAAGGATCATGACTCTCTGAGTCTGTAAGAATTAATTATTGTTTATTACTAAAACACCAAGCTGATTTAACTTTAAAAAATATTTTGCTGTAGGATCGGACGATGACAGTGATGAAGACTCGAGCGATGACGATGATTGGGATGAGGATGAAGATGAGGATGATGAGGAGGCTCAGGGATACGACCTTGACATCTGTCCATCCGGCTGTGACCAGAACCTCTACGACAACACCTGTCAACTGCGTGAAAAGCGTTTAGACATTGAGGAGGCGTTGGCGGAGGAGAAGAAGAACAACGAAGCACTGAAGAAGGAGCTCGACAGCTTCAACAAGAAGGCCAAGGTCATCGACGCAGGACTCAAAACTGCCGCCAACGACCTAGAGGCATTCCAGGTTTGTGTTAACTGTCGTCTTTGATTGTACAACAAATATTTTAGAATGCTTTGCAGTTTTGTAGTTAGGCAAGGAATCGTAATATGATAAAGATAGTGCTGTCACTGGGGTTCAAACCAAGGATCTTCAACTCTTCAGCCTGATGCCCTACTGTTATGCTAAAGGAAAATTCTCTACAGCAGATGCTTGTAAGGCACCCAAATCAATGCACATGTTTGACAGATTTTAACAGAAATATGTTATAGTGTTAATACTAAATTGACTGTTTTTCTCCGTGACAGCTTGAGAAGCAGCAGAAACTGAACGAGTTAGATGTGATTGTCACACTGAAGCTACACCAGATCCAGTACATGTTGAACGGCCAGCTCCCACAGGATCTGTCTCAGACCCTCGTGTTCGAGTCCAATGGTGTTGTTAGGCTGCAGCAACGCATCAAGGAACTGGAGCACGAAAAACACGCCCAGAAGAAACACATGAGGTAAGTCTGCTTTCAATTGACTGTAAATCTAAGAAACATGCAAGCATTAAAGTTTACTTTTTACACGAACGATATACGTAATATAGGTGTCTAAACATTTCAAGACCAATTTGGACTTGATGGTCTTGTTTTGCTTTGGTAGTCTCTGATTTTGTTTTGACAGTTAGCGATTTGTATTGTTGCTCAAGCCATCATTGACCAGTTGGTCATGAAATATTGTGACATGTTTGGTACAGACATTGTTTGTGTAAAAGTAAAACTTAGATACAAACATATCTTCAAACACATAAATCTTTAGAAGATGTTAGGAAACATATTACACGAGTCTGTGATAATTGTGATATTAGAACTTATACTGCGGTGTAATGTGTGAAATGCTGGGAAATAAAGTTTGCTGTAGAATGTTTCAGTAGGCCGTTAGATTGTATATGTCTGGTATTTTGATGTAGAATGTTTCAGTAGGCCGTTAGATTGTATGTCTGGTATTTTGATGTAGAATGTTTCAGTAGGCCGTTAGATTGTATATGTCTGGTATTTTGATGTAGAATGTTTCAGTAGGCCGTTAGATTGTATGTCTGGTATTTTGATGTAGAATGTTTCAGTAGGCTGTTAGATTGTATGTCTGGTATTTTGATGTAGAATGTTTCAGTAGGCCGTTAGATTGTATGTCTGGTATTTTGATGTAGAATGTTTCAGTAGGCCGTTAGATTGTATATGTCTGGTATTTTGATGTAGAATGTTTCAGTAGGCCGTTAGATTGTACATGTCTGGTATTTTGATGTAGAATGTTTCAGTAGGCCGTTAGATTGTATATGTCTGGTATTTTGATGTAGAATGTTTCAGTAGGCCGTTAGATTGTATATGTCCGGTATTTTGATGTAGAATGTTTCAGTAGGCCGTTAGATTGTATATGTCTGGTATTTTGCTGTAGAATGTTTCAGTAGGCCGTTAGATTGTATGTCTGGTATTTTGCTGTAGAATGTTTCAGTAGGCCGTTAGATTGTATGTGTCTGGTATTTTGCTGTAGAATGTTTCAGTAGGCCGTTAGATTGTATGTGTCTGGTATTTTGATGTAGAATGTTTCAGTAGGCCGTCAGATTGTATATGTCCGGTATTTTGATGTAGAATGTTTCAGTAGGCCGTTAGATTGTATATGGCTGGTATTTTGATGTAGAATGTTTCAGTAGGACGTTAGATTGTATATGGCTGGTATTTTGATGTAGAATGTTTCAGTAGGCCGTTAGATTGTATATGACTGGTATTTTGATGTAGAATGTTTCAGTAGGCCGTTAGATTGTATATGTCCGGTATTTTGATGTAGAATGTTTCAGTAGGCCGTTAGATTGTATATGTCTGGTATTTTGATGTAGAATGTTTCAGTAGGCCGTTAGATTGTATATGGCTGGTATTTTGATGTAGAATGTTTCAGTAGGCCGTTAGATTGTATATGGCTGGTATTTTGATGTAGAATGTTTCAGTAGGCCGTTAGATTGTATATGACTGGTATTTTGATGTAGAATGTTTCAGTAGGCCGTTAGATTGTATAGGTCTGGTATTTTGATGTAGAATGTTTCAGTAGGCCGTTAGATTGTATATGTCTGGTATTTTGATGTAGAATGTTTCAGTAGGCCGTTAGATTGTATATGTCTGGTATTTTGATGTAGAATGTTTCAGTAGGCCGTTAGATTGTATATGACTGGTATTTTGATGTAGAATGTTTCAGTAGGCCGTTAGATTGTATATGTCTGGTATTTTGATGTAGAATGTTTCAGTAGGCCGTTAGATTGTATAGGTCTGGTATTTTGATGTAGAATGTTTCAGTAGGCCGTTAGATTGTATAGGTCTGGTATTTTGATGTAGAATGTTTTAGTAGGCCGTTAGATTGTATATGTCTGGTATTTTGATGTAGAATGTTTCAGTAGGCCGTTAGATTGTATATGTCCGGTATTTTGATGTAGAATGTTTCAGTAGGCCGTTAGATTGTACATGTCTGGTATTTTGATGTAGAATGTTTCAGTAGGCCGTTAGATTGTACATGTCTGGTATTTTGATGTAGAATGTTTCAGTAGGCCGTCAGATTGTATATGTCTGGTATTTTGATGTAGAATGTTTCAGTAGGCCGTTAGATTGTATATGTCTGGTATTTTGATGTAGAATGTTTCAGTAGGCCGTTAGATTGTATATGTCTGGTATTTTGATGTAGAATGTTTCAGTAGGCCGTCAGATTGTCTATGTCTGGTATTTTGATGTAGTATGTTTCAGTAGGCCGTTAGATTGTGTATGTCTGGTATTTTGATGTAGAATGTTTCAGTAGGCCGTTAGATTGTATATGTCTGGTATTTTGATGTAGAATGTTCCAGTAGGCCGTTAGATTGTATGTGTCTGGTATTTTGATGTAGAATGTTTCAGTAGGCCGTTAGATTGTATATGTCTGGTATTTTGATGTAGAATGTTTCAGTAGGCCGTTAGATTGTATATGTCTGGTATTTTGTTTGACAGGGAGTCTAAACGGAAACACGTTCAGCTCATCAAGGACAGGAAAGTGTTTGACAGTAAAATCGGTGAGATGGAGTCTGAGTGTGACAAACTGATGGTAGATAAGTTTGGCTGTATCGTAGACCTGGAGAAGTTAGAGACAATCACAGTCAACCGACAGATAGAGGAACTCAAGGAGAAGTTACGAATCACGGAGATACAGTGTTCCGAGGAGATCGAGGAGTGGAATGTACGTACTCTCCGATTACTGTCTAATTCAAAACCCAAACTTTACAGATTCATAGATAATTAAGTACATGTAGTGATTAGCATATATTTTACAAAATTGTTAACAAATTCAAACACAAGGAAATACTTATTTTCTGAAGGTGTTTGGTGATTAATTCACAGGAATCAATGACACATGTAAAATGTACGCGAGACATGGAAAACCTGATCATTGTTAATTATATACAATGTAGAGAATGACAAGGAGTATTTTTCGGTTGTACTTTGTGTAGTTAAATTCAATGATATTTTCATCATTTTGTGAACAAGCACACCATAAAAAATGTGCAGTCTTTTTCTTGGAATGAGATATGAGACCAGACCTCCTATTTGATTTTTCTACCTGTGGTTTTCAGACATTTATAACAGCGTTGGACTGTTACAGTATTAACATTGCTCTCTGTTTTTGTAGGAGAAAATCGTGGAAAGGAAGGACAGAATCACGCACCTAATCCGAGACAACACCAGAAGATTAGACCAATTATGTGTTTTACTTAATGATAAAAAGGAGTATGAGTCGTCATTGGATGTAAGACAGGAGAGCTCGGTAAGTTTATAGGTCAGACAGGAGGGCTCGGTAAGTTTATAGGTCAGACAGGAGGGCTTGGTAAGTTTATAGGTCAGACAGGAGAGCTTGGTAAGTTTATAGGTCAGACAGGAGGGCTTGGTAAGTTTATAGGTCAGACAGGTAAGCTCGGTAAGTTTATAGGTCAGACAGGAGAACTCTGTAAGTTTAAAGGTCAGACAGGAGAGCTCGGTAAGTTTATAGGTCAGACCAAATGGCTCGGTAAGTTAATAGGTCAGACAGGAGAGCTCGGTAAGTTTATAGGTCAGACAGGAGGGCTCGGTAAGTTTATAGGTCAGACAGGAGAGCTCGGTAAGTTTATAGGTCAGACAGGAGAGCTCGGTAAGTTTATAGGTCAGACAGGAGGGCTCGGTTAGTTTATAGATCAGACAGGAGACCTCGGTAAGTTTATAGGTCAGACCAAAGGGCTCAGTAAGTTTATAGGTCAGACAAGAGGGCTCGGTAAGTTTATAGGTCAGACAGGAGGGCTCAGTAAATTATTACGTAAGACAGGAGAATGTTCATTTACTAGTTTCCTCCACCTTTTATATAATCATGGTCAAAAATTGGAAGTACCAGGTTTTTTAGACGATGATTTTGTATAAGATAGGTGACTGGTATTGCTGTTAAATCAAAGGGTCACTTACAAACCACTTGCTGCTGTTCCAGGGTGAGGAGTACAGTGGGGCGAGGAAGGCCGACATTCGGGAGAAACAACGTCTCATACAACTCGTCCAGCTGCAGGCTCAGGAGATAGACGCTCTCAAGGAAGAGATTATGTTGCTGTCAAGGAAAGGCGGACACATTCTACCCCCAGCTCAACCCCCGCTACCGCAAAGTCCACAGAATGTGCGAGCTATAAGTAACTAGGCCTATTATTGATGACAGTGTGGTGTTGAACGGTACACAGATGTGATAAAAAAACAATTTACGAAGGATTATTACTTGCTTCATCAATAGTGAAATGGTTTCAGAACCATTTGTTGTGAAGGGAAAAATATAACTTATGAACTAAATGTTCAGATCAGAAGCAAAGTTTTGTTAAAAATTCTTGAGTTTATGGCAAAATAAGTTTCTACTTAAACTCTTCAAAAAAAAACAAGCTGAAATTCAGTCACTTGTATTTTCCTAAACGTTATCTATACGATTGTGCTCTATACAGAGATCATAGATTATGTCACTGTTTCTGCGTTGATACCAAATCCGTCCATTTTAGTGTTTAAAATTGATATCTTGCATCATACACAAATGTTTCTGTATATTTCATGAATGTATTGTTGAAATATAGCTCCATTTTTATATTTTAACAAAGATTTAGCCTGAAATTTTCATTCATCTTATGTATAAACCCATAAACACATCAGATAATACATATTATATGGAAAACGAAAGTTATATCAACCCGACTGTGATATAGATATGTATTGGTGGTACCACCCACATGTCTCTGATGTGTGTGGTATCAGTCACCCCTGGTTTTATTTATGATATACATTGTATGTATAATTGTGCTTAATTATGTAAAATAAATGAAATGATAAATTAGAATACCTGGTAATATTGTTCATTTTTTTATGATACCCTTGCAACGAGTTGTATATATCCCAACTGACGTCACAGCTCTACATGCTGCATTTCTCAACTTATTGGCATTAAACTTCACACAAGTGTTCCTTACATCATCTCTTGTACGAGTTCGCGTTTCAATCTGTTGTGGTCAAAAACATCATTACTTTAAACAGAAATTGACAGAAATTTGAAACTAGCTTGCCAAATTGCTCAAAGCATATTCTCAATACTCCAGGAGTCAGGCTTACTTACTTTCCCTTTAATATCTCAATGTAAACTTGAAAATTATGTGTGTCACCTTGTTGATAAGAGGACTAGGTCGGTCTTCCATCCTGTGATGTACATCACAGGAATCTTGCATTCACATGAGATTGACAAGCTTTGAAATTGGGTGTGGCGAATTGGTAATCTTAAAAAGACAGGTATCAGTCTAGCGATTGATCAGTTTCTTTTACCCGAGACCATTAACAACAACAACTATCTTTGTGTGTTCAATTTTGATATAACATATTCAATTGGCAGAGAGGGTCCAACTGAGCGTAACCACTGGATAGTAGTCCGAAGGGTTCCGACTCTGTATTCCCCTAAATATTGGGATCTCTAGCAGCTCTGAGAGCCATCAGCCATCCCAATATTTAGCGGATCAGAGCGTCATACCTATGCGGACTAGATATTGAGGATGCTTAAAACACTTTAAAAAAATCTATCTACTAAATAAAATATATTTGCTGTGTAGTGTATCATCCTCTCGATTACTATAGCTTGTTTTGAGCAGTCATGTCCTGGCCCCGGTTTTGGGCAGTCATGTCCAGGCCCAAATTATAAGCAGTCATGTCCAGGCCCAAATTATAAGCAGTCATGTCCAGGCCCAAATTATAAGCAGTCATGTCCAGGCCCAAATTATAAGCAGTCATGTCCAGACCCAGGTTTTGAGCAGTCATGTCAAGGCATGGTTTTGAGCAGTCATGTCCAGGCCTGGGTTTTGAGCAGTCATGTCCAGGCCTGGGTTTTGAGCAGTCATGTCCAGGCCTGGGTTTTGAGCAGCTTTGTCCAGGCCCAGGTTTTGAGCAGCCATGTCCAGGCCCCGGTTTTTTTTAAGCGGCCATGTCCAGAACCAAATTGTGAGCAGTCCTGTCCAGACCCCAGTTTTGAGCACTCATGTCCCGGTCTGGGTTTGAACGGTCAAGTCCAGACCCAACTTTTAAGCCGCCATGTCCAGACCCAAATTGTGAGCAGTCATGTCCAAGCCTGGGTTTTGCGCAGTCATGTTGAAGAATGACCATTGTTGAGCCATTATGACGTCACGTCGCTTGATATGATGTGCAAGATTGATATTCTCACATAGCTTTCTTACATTGGCGAACTACATCTTACATGGCGAGATATGAGAGAAAAAGTTTGTTTTTTGATGTCTTAAAATATGGAAATTTATCCTGAGCAGACGACACTATTCCTTACGACCGAATAATATCAATTGAATGTGCTAACGATGCCTCGCTTTCTGATCATCAACGTTTTCTTTCTGGGTAATCTCAGTTATGGTTACACTCATAAAATAAACAACGTTTTTCTTCACCAGTTTTAATCTTTAATCTACGACCAACATGGACAGATTACTACTAAGCTATACGATAAACGTGATGATTTCAATTTTCCGATCGTGAAAGTTCCCTTTCTTGCTAGTAACATCCCTGCTTCTCCAACCTATGGTGTTTTCATGTCGCAGTTGATTCGATATTCTAGGGCTTGCTCTAGGTATCGTGATTTTCGTAATCGATGTCGACCGCTGACAAAAAACCCAACAACACAAAGATTCGAGAGATGCAGGTTGATCAGAACTATGGGCAAGTTTTATGGTCGCCATCTTTTTCTCAATGAGAAATATTTTGTATCTTTAAGTGATATGAAGATGGACGTTTTTGAGTATGCTCATTAGTGTGTTTACTTGTTGTGATTGACAATGATGACTCGGTTCTCGTTTTGAAATGTAAATCTTTGTAACATCCAAGTAAACATCTACTTGGATGTGACGAAGATTTACATGGCGGGTGTCGTCGATGAAGCAGAAGACGCTTACTCTTCCGAAACACCTGGGCCCGTATTCATGAAACCGTTCTCATGCTCAAGCATGGATTTCGTGCTCAAACCTAATTTCTTGTTCTGGCTATTTATTATTTAAAACAATCTTACATTGTCAAAGTTTGGAAAAAGTTGAAGAGACATGAAGCCAAAAACTGTTTCAACATTTACATTGACTTTTTGACTCTTCATCATGATTAAGGAGAGGTTCAAGAAATCTGACTTGAGCATAGAATCCATGCTTGAGTATGAGAACGGTTTCATGAATACGGGCCCAGGTCTTATTCTCTTGTACTTTTGCAAGAGTCTCCGTGTAAATCTTTCCTTTGTTCATATTTTGCCCCTGGTTTAATCGATTTTGGTTTTGTTGATGCTTTGGTATTTTGACACCTTTTCTGGCATTTGTCTACCGACACCTCTGTTTTGTGTCAATGATCGTTTTTGTATATTTGTATGTCTTTCTCCACTTGTCTTCATGAATAATGGTAAAGCATCAAATGCGCATGTCAGTGTGAGAAAACCATTGACCAGCATTTCCCCATTTTTGAGACCAATTCATATGCAGTTGAAGGATTACAAGGTTGGCTGGTAAATCCAAAGTACGATTGTCAACACGGACCCGTCCATGATGCCCTCACATTGACATGCGCATTTTGATGCATCGCCACCCATCATATACATTGTAGTTCCACAGTGGCGGATGGTTAGCATCGTCCGACTTCAAAAGAAATTGCATGTGATCAAAAGTCATCCCTGGGCCCAGTTGTTCAAAGTAATTAAAGACATTTTCCAACCTTTGATAATTCTGTGAACAAACAAGATACAATACAACACTTTTGTATGTAAGTTGAATCAGGGACGTACATGTGAGATACACATATACGTCCCTGGTTGAATGTACTAGATATTTGATATCTGGAAGGTACAACTAATCCAAGTGTTTGATTTTAAAATTACAAGAGAAACAACATTTGCGATTATCAGTGATGAATCTAATCACCCTTTGAACAACTGGGCCCCAGGGTGGCCTTTGACCACATGCAATTTTCTTTTTGTTTCCTTATCATTTGAATATGAGACGGTATACGTAAACCTATTTCATCACATTCACAACTAACAAAATAAATTGGTACACGCAATCGCATTTAATAGAAGTGATCATGTACATATTTTTATATACAATTCAAATGGTACAAGGTTTGTTCTCGTTCAAACGCTTTCAAACGATACCCACCATTACGAACTCCGCCAGTGTTCCCGCGTCATGCCTGTTACCTGGCGGACCTACTCGAGTTCACTCTGAAGATAAATTTACCTTACAGCCGCAATGGAACAAGCACGGGGGATTCTCTTCCCCTTAATTAGCTCACTGTGTTGTACAAACATTTAACTATTTCAAAGCTCGTATATTTCATTTAGCTGTAGCAGAAAAACAATCAGAAATCACTCTACTTCTCTAGGTACAATATCATTGATGTCCGTCAGGACGATGGTGCTGGCTACCTTCGCATATTAACAGACTTGGCGCTGCTATATCTGATGTATGGTATGGAATCTGGAAATGATATGTATCGACATGACGATATGATGTTGGCTAGTACAAACCGGGTACGAAACGCAGCAGGCAAAGCTCTGTAAAAGTCATATACCAAAATCTTGTACGATTACGCGAATTTTAAACTTAAGATTGGTTCTTCGCGAGACAGCTTTAATATAATTATGCTTGATTTTCTATGTACATTGCTTACTTCGCAGTGTTAATATGCAGTTTGCGTCTCTGCACGATAAGCCGCTACCGATAGACCGTGGAATATATATATAACAAAATAAACAATGTCCAAAAAGACGAATTATATATATACAACTTAAAGGCATTCACAGCATTAACGAAATCACACCTTCTCACAAACGTCTCTCACCCAGAACAATGACACGTCACATATATATCAAACATTTATCTTTAACAATTTGTCCTAGAATTGTCTTTGTGTCGAAAAGTTCGGGCGGGAACGCGTATCATCGTAACCATCATTTGACAGGCGAGGTTAGGATCTGGTTAGTTAGTTCAGTGTCAGTAAGAAATGATGTCCTCCTCAAGTCCTCTCCTTGTTAAATGTTGATGAAGTATTTCCTAGTGATGTTCCCTTACAGATCACTACACCTGCTTTCGATGGTCTGGTAAGTTTTCGACTGTTACTCGATCAAACTACACCGCTGTGATCTGGAATCCTGGAAGTATCGGAGTTACCCCATAAGTGGCCTCACGGTAACCTTGGTTACATATATAAGTCTTTTACATATTTATTCTCAGGGCTCATCCGGAATACATGTTATTTCAATAATTACGTTAACTTTGGTATACGGTATATTTTTAGAATTTCTCTGAACTTTTGTGCCAGTAATGGACCAATACAGCTTATCTTCAAGGTTGTATTTCTAATATTGTATATTTTGCTTGCTGCTAAGACTAAGAACGTTTACGCATTGTAAGATTATACAGAACGGTTCCTTGTTAGAGATTCGGAAACTTAGTCATTGATTGCAATACAACAAGGACTATACTGAACATAGCGTTTTTCCTATATGGCTAAAGGTCTATAAAGACTACGCCAGGTTAATATGTCTCTCGGGACTACTTTGTCTCTGTGTTTACTCCCGTGATGAGCCCTGGAATGCTCGTATTATATCGGACAACGGAGCAGATTGTCTAGTAGTACATGTCCTCGGCCATATCTCGAACAGCGATGTCGGCAATGTGCCTGGCGGCGCCAAACCCACGTGTGCCAGCCTGACTTGCGCCCTTGTTGGAGCCGTACTGTAGTCCGATGATTCCCGCGCCATCCTGGGAATAATCGTCCGCACGGATGTCGGAAATGTGACGTACTCCGCCTATGGTCATGCCGCTCTGGCTGGCTCCCTTGTTACTTCCGGATTGCAGACCGATGATCCCGTGTCCCTCCATCGAGCAGTCCTCAGTGCGAATGTCCGCCACGTGACGTATACCGCCTATGCTCATACCGGTCTGACTTGCGCCTTTGTTGCTTCCGGCCTGGAGACCAATGATGCCGTGACCTTCCATTGACGAATCGTCCACCCTAATGTCAGATACGTGACGGACAGCACCCATCGCCATTCCTTTCTGACTTGCGCATTGGTTTGTTCCGGCCTGGAGACCCACAATTCCCTGACCCTCCTGAGACATCTCGTCAGCTCGGATGTCTGAAATATGGCGTACAGCTCCCATAGACATTCCCTTCTGACTTGCGCACTTGTTGGTTCCGGCCTGTAGACCAATGACACCGTGACCTTCCTGTGACATATCGTCTGCTCTGATGTCAGACACGTGGCGGACTGCTCCCATCGCCATTCCCTTTTGACTTGCGCACTTGTTTGTACCAGCCTGAAGACTTACGATCCCCTGGCCTTCTTGCGACATGTCATCGGCCTTGATGTCTCCAATATGGCGGACGGCGCCCATTGACATTCCCTTTTGACTTGCGCACTTGTTGGTTCCGGCTTGAAGACCAATGATTCCTTGTCCTGCGCGCATCTGATCTTTGGTGAAATTGACGACATGTTTCGTGGTTGGTTTAGCTCCGGCAGTTGGGCCGTTAAATTTGTGTCGTTGTGCCTGCAGAATAAATATAAGAAGTCAACATGGTGATAATTAGACGACAGGTGAAAGCCGACATCCACTCTGTTAATAAGCAATTTTAAAGTTTTTTTTCTATTATAAGCAGTTATTTATATCAACGTTAAAACCTTACATGAGATCAAAACGAGACTTGAACATGACTGAACCATCAGAGGTTTACATCCTTAGCTGTGTCGAACTGCACTTTTGTTTCGGGTTCTTTTCCTTCGCGTTTATCCCCAGTGAGATAAGTCGAGATCGATAGCAGTGACACTCTACTGTGACTACCAGACCAACATCGCTTAGATATTGTGTAAAGTCGGCGTACAGTCTAATAGCATTATCGTTACCGACTAAATTATGATCAAGATCCTCCAATTTAACAACAATTGTATTTAAGACGTAGATCGTCATCAAATAATTCAAAAATATCAATAATGAAATTCCTATTTGATGTGGAATAGATTTAAGTGTTAGGCTTGTAACTATAATTCATGTTACTCACGAACACAGATACATTTTCAATGTAGATTATTCTAACGTGGTCTTATTAGTGTGGCAGTTAAATATACATTGTGTTAGAGTAAGACATAGGACACACACAACACAAACAAACCCAGAACTGTCTTCAGGGTTTACCTCGATTAACATGCATATAGTTATAGGTAAAACAGCCGTCAGTTTGCTTGAGCCGCGGTCTCTGTCGAGTACACGAATCTTCAAACGCGATAAACAAAGGGCTCGAATATTCGCGGTCTCTGTCAAGTACACGAATCTTCAAACACGATCAACAAAGGGCTCGAATATTCGCGGTCTCTGTCGAATACACAGATCTTCAAACGCGATCAACAAAACGCTTGAATATCGATACGTATCCAACACAACAAAGCGCAAAATGGAGCACGACGGAGAAGACTTACCAGAACGAACGGACAGATTTCGTTTTCACCAAGATAAGACACACGGCATGATCATTCTCGCCAAAGTAAACGAACTCTTCCTGCCATCCGCAAGAAAGAATTTAGAAAACATTGACGCTTCCCAAGGACACAAAAAGTAGACGTTAGTTCAAACTAAAATGGAAGGAAACTCCATGTCACAGTACTGTTGTTCTAACACTTTTACATTAGGAGTTTCATACTTTTACGTCGCATAGTGAGGAGGAATGTGTTTTTTCAGACTTAACACCAGCTACAAGGATGATCGAGTTACTTCATGGTTTACTGTCCACCATCCCATTCTGATGCCTCAAACTCACCTGGAAGTGTTCATGTTTTAAACGTTTGTGTCGGTAATAAATAAATTTGTCATTTTGTATTTAATCAGACGTGATGAGTCTGCTAAAGCTAATCGTGCTGGCACCGATACCAGACCCACCATTCCAGTCTCGTCTTATTATCTTATACTCACCTGAAGATCATCATGTTTTTTATCTTTTGTGTCGGCAATTAATTGTATAGTTTATGGCATCGGTAGCAGACCCATCATCTCAGAGCCTTTTGTCTCTCGCCTTTGACAAGCAGATGCAATCTTTAAATTAAGAAAACTCGTTCATTAGTTATGTCCTTCTGAGACGGACTGAAGAATAATATTTGTTCTGTTCCTATGACTACCTGAAGTATAAAACCTCTATTTTGTGAAATGTTTCGATATTTCGCGACCAGCGCCTTGCTGTTTAGCGGGCTGTTTTCAGAGTTTAGAGTCGATATTCAGGTCAAACAGAAATTCCTCGAAGCTCTTCTATTTTTGTTAGTGTTCAAACCATCTTAGCATTTAAATCCTTCGCCCACCAGATGTTTTCTAATGAGCAATCCAACCATTGAGTTGGAAGAGCTCAAATGTGTCTTCAGAAGTTTGGTGTACTTGTTTTACGTCCTATTAACAGCCAGGGTCACATTTATGGACGACAGCTCCAAAGGTGAATGGGCTGATAACGATATCTGTTTGATATGTAATCTGGACGGTTAATTACAACATGGACAGGTAATGATAAACAAGATAGACTAGGACGTAAACATAATGTATTTATAAAAGCTGAGTAGACATCATGTTTGTGTACAAACAAAACATAACCATTCTCCGTAGTAATATCATAGGACCATTCAAGTCCGGACAACGTCATATACGAAAAAAGTAAAAATATGTTTATATAAGATATATCAGATAAAATCCAACAGACTTGAGTGGTTTTTTTTGTAGTATTACAATAAATATAACCAATTGAAACAGATAATATCAGAATGTCAGTGGCTGAGAAAAGCCCCCAAGTAACGCCACATTTGTACCGAAGGCACCAGAAGTAGCGAATGCTAAGCAGGTCAAGTTTTCATCAAAGTCTCCGCAGCATTCATCGCAGAGCTTTGATGTACCACAAATATGTCGGTAAAGACAAACAAGACCCAGAAGGCCAGTGGAAGACAAACAGAGGTGTCCTTCATCGGCTGACGAAAGTAGAGCTAACGAGAGTTGGAAGATAAAGAGGCTGAGCGTCCATTGACAAGTGGCTGACGATCCTCTGTTGAGACGATAGAAACAGGTAGAGATTTACTGAGACTTCACCACCTTCTTCATGTCCTCCGCGAGATCTTCAACGTGGATATCCGAGACGTGTCGAATAGCACCAATGGCCGTCATTCCAGCCTGACTAGCGCCATCTGTGTATCCCATATCTCCACGAATCACAGCTGCGCCCTCTAGTGACAAGTCGTCGGCGGGGATGTCCCGGATGTGACGGATTGCGCCCATTGCCGTCATTCCTTTCTGACTTGCCCACTTGTTGGTGCCGCACTGGAGATTGATCGTCGCCTTGCCCTCCTCGCTGGCGTCGTCGGCTCTGATGTCGGAGACGTGGCGCACAGCGCCCATGGCAGTCATACCCTTCTGACTGGCGTAATGGTTTGTGCCGACCTGCTGATTCTGCATGGTTAGGGATTCCTTATCGTATACGTCGCAACGAATATCGGCTACATGGCGCACTGCGCCCATTGTCGTCATTCCCTTCTGAGAAGCGAATTTGTTGCTTCCCGCCTCAATGGGGATCATTCCACAGCCCGACTTAAGTTGCTCGTATGTGAAATTGCGTTTTTCTGGTGGAGGGTGGGCCTCGGACCCAGCCTTGGGGCCGTCGAACCCGTGTCGCTGGGCCTACGACAGAAATAGAAATAAGGCTAGAAATTGTTCATGTGATTGGGGGAGGCTTACGTTCAAAAGTTTCAAATCAATCTAGTGAATATGCTTTATGATACGTTATTAATATGAATATCTATATTGTACAAGGTAGTTATGTTCCGTTACACCTCGATCGTCATTGTCACTATTTTATCTAAAACAATTGAGTTAATAATGGACATATAGAAAATAATTTGACAAAAAAACTAATTTTACTTATAAATGAATCATTATTATGTATGAAATGTAGCAAGGGTGTTATTTTAGGAAACACAGGATTGTATAGCGACGCTTAAAACGTACACAGCCCGCCTCAAAAATCAGCAAATATAGACACATTCATGGAACATTGTAATGACCAAATTCAATAAAGCGCACACACATATATTTCACAGCAGCATTGGTTTGGCTTTATAGTATTTGCCA
This sequence comes from Mimachlamys varia, assembly GCA_947623455.1. Taxonomy (NCBI): domain Eukaryota; kingdom Metazoa; phylum Mollusca; class Bivalvia; order Pectinida; family Pectinidae; genus Mimachlamys; species Mimachlamys varia. The sequence continues at coordinate 34,945,640 of OX392545.1, forward strand.
ATTCATTTTGATTGGTCGATTTTGTTCATAATACCATGAATGTGCCTTCAGTGCAGGTGTACGCGAACTGAACAATTAATTCAAACGCCGTAATATCGGCAAAACGTGTTAATACAGACCTTAAACACCAGGAACAACACATACAACGACATTCCACTGGAGCAGAGGGAGGGGAGCTTACCCAAAACACAGCGCCATTTTAATGTAAAACTACTTAGTTCACTTGTCTTAAATGTAATTAATTTGGCCTAAATGTAAATTTACAAAATAAATTTGTTTAAGACATTGCTCGATTGAAAAATCTGTCTAAATGTACGTTTACTGAATGACAGCTATCCAAAACATCGACTATTTGATCAAGTTTGTTCAAAACATTCGCCTACTTAAGAAATCGGTCGAAATCATTCACTTTCTTATCCAAATCTGTTTAGATATTGTTCATGGGATAATTGTGTCCGAGACATCGCTTACTTGATAATATGTCTAAATGTGCGGTTTCATTTAAAAAGAAATCTGCTCAAACCAGCTCTCTCTAATCCATCCACTGTTTTCTGTATCAAATCTGTCCAATGCATCGCTTTTAATTAATAATGACCAAAGCATCTCTTCTTAATTAGTTCTGACAAAAATACTTACTAACGTTTTCAAATATAGAATCATAGTTTCATACTTAAGCTTTTTCTGTTTCTTTCTCGTCGTTTGCTCGCAATTAATCGTATATCTTTCATTTATTAACGGTTTGTTCCCGACAACATTATGGCGTTACAGGAACAGGTGACAGTAGACCATGTGTAGCTTATTTGTGTCGTTAGGACGTCAGTATCTTATAAAATAAGCCGCGTTTCAAGCCGCGTTAAGTTTTCTATGTCAATAATGGTATTATCTTGTTAAACATAAGCCATGTATCGGGCCCGATTCACCTTTTGTTTGTTAGATGTTAAGAATTGATAATGACGAGCGATAATCAGATGTGTACAGGTAGTATGGAATCACTACATACTCGATAGAATAGTTAAGAATTGATAATGACGAGCGATAATCAGATGTGTACAGGTAGTATGGAATCACTACATACTCGATAGAATAGTTAAGAATTGATAATGACGAGCGATAATCAGTTGTATACAGGTAGTATGGAATCACTACATACTCGATAGAATAGTTAACGTTACTGTGGTAGACCTGTTTTACATTGTAGAGCAGCCGAAGTAGAATATACTTTATTTGTGATAATGGGACCATGGTGTATACCACTAAATACCATTCAAACGTAAACCATAAGAACCAAATACAGCCATTATTGCTATGATTGATAGGGCAACCGTAACCATTGATTGCAAACCTCTCAATAGAGGTTTTATCATATTTGCCTCTAGTTTAATCGATTTTGAGTTCGGATTATGGTTTTCATGACGCTTTGGTATTCTCTGATTTGTTTTTATAACTTCAACGAATCATTATTTTCCTTTAAAACTAAAATACATTGTTTATGCTTAGAACAGTAATTCATGTAAACCAAAATACATTAAAGGTCTAAGCCCCATAACGAAAGACTTAGATTTGTTATTGAATGACAATTTAGATATACACCTCAAACTATGACGGTGCCGTTTTAGCGAGGATCGATTTTGATATATTATCTCTCATTAGGGTAGACTGTGACATGTTGAAACAGAAAAAAGGAAAATAGTCTTAGACTTGCCACGTTTTAATACACATTATTCCTTATGCACAAGTCTGAATCAATCGGACAAGAGACCGTCGTCAACAGAACTGACTCGGATGTTTCGTAAGACAATTGTTAAGTCAAGTAATGGTTAGGTAATGAAGTGAACGTTATTGTCAAAATGCAATTAAATGTCACAAACTTTGGTAATGTGATGCACATTATTGTCGTACAGTTGATAAAAACAGCTTTTAGAAGTAAAGTAACTATTGTTAAAGCTTAATATTATTGTCCTACAGTTTATAAATATCATCGAGTTTGGTATTCAGGTGACTACTATTTCCATAACATAGATAAATGTTATCATCCGCCTGTTTTGTTGTCAATATCCAAATCGCTATTAAACTGACAACAGATGATGAACATAATTTAATCTAATATCATTAGTCTAACATGTTTTATTCAAAGTCATATAAATTCTTTAGAATACTTAAAATCTGTCGATGTGAACGAGAACGAGAAAACATCCATTTCCTTAAAGTCGTACAATATTTTTCTGATTTTAAAAGGAACTTATTTGAGTTCTCGGTTCTCGTTTTGAGAACTTGATGTTTACTTGGATGTGACCAAGATTTACATCGCGGGTGTCGTCGATGAAGCGGAATACGCTTACTCTTTCGCAACACCTGGTCTTATTCTCTTTTGCTTTTTACGAGAGTCTCCATGTAAATCGTTCTTTTGTTCCTATTTTGCCCCTGGTATTCTCTGATTCTTTTTGGGTCTATAAAACGGTAACAAATGTCATCACATCTTAAGATACAAATGATTCATTTAAGAAACAACAGAGTCCATTCAGGCTGATGGCTGACACACAGTGGTTGTGTTGTTAGGTTGTGTGTTGTCAGGTGTTTTATCTGGGGGTCAATACTACTGGTGTCTTGGTAACGTCGATGGACCGAAAACGGGACACTTTCGGGAAAGCGGTCCTAGAGACCGACATGAAATTTAAAGAACCATTATTTGCATTTCAAATTTTAATTCGTGCTGATTATATGTCACTTCAAGTGTTGATCATCTTAAATGGCTATCACTTATGGTTCCACACAGCTCTTAAACATTAATAACTAACAGAGACGTATCTTTCCAGTTCTTCCTACCGTGCGATGTTACGTATTCGTAAATCATTTCCAGAAACATTCTTTTTCAAAATGTATGCTTTTGTGAAGATGACGTTTCATCAAGACCGTTGTTTTTGTCAACACTATGTAACCGATGTGTTATGATTCGGTTTATGTTGTCGCTAAACTCAAAATAAATAAACTGTCCTTTTCGAAGCACAGTTATACCTTGCTAAGATAATACATGGTACTTATAGTATTTCGCGTTCTGTTGCGTTCCGGAGATATCCACAGATGAACAATGTCCCGTTTTCGGTTACTGACGGCAATGATATTAGCAGATATACCTGTGTGATTTGGGGTAGTTTATATTTAGAACTAAGGGAATGGTGTCGACATTCTCAAAACCAAAGCATGGCATATTTAGAAAGTGTGCAATCACTGGTTTAATGAAGAAAAATAACGTCAAATAAAATCATACAAAACAGTTTAAAGTGTCACTGAAAAGAAAATGTTTTTTATTAAAGAGTCAAGGTAATATTTTCATTGTTTCTCTGTAACACAGTCTGCACACCTTCTCTAAATATGTCAGCAATGCTAGGTTTCTGTATATCTTACCTTCACAGTGAACTCCGAGAATCTCTCATACCGATCAGCTGTTCGTATTCCGAAACAAGAAATTTCACATTCCGAGGACAATAGTGATAGCATGACTTATACTTATCGTTTATTTTGTTCTGGTTTTATACTTCTTTACCGATACTGCTGTAATGTTCCCAACGATGTGATCAGTGACATAACAACCACATATGATACTCGTCAGTCTCCGTGTATGATGCCATTGGAGATAACGTAACACACACACATGCTGCAACTTTTAAATTTAGTAATATATACAGTATGCCCCAAAAAATGAATTAAACTGCATCATACAGCTGTTTTGTCATCCTAGGACTCTTCAGTGATGCTACGGGCCAAAAGGTGGGAATTCAATATTTCTAAACTAATGTAGAAGCAGAAGGGTCAGGTGCGTACCGGAGACCTACTCACCAATAGACCTGTTAATGTGATCTTTTGTACAATTTACGATTGTTAAGCTTGTTAAGTTGTTTTCTGTTTTAAACTTCTTTGAATTTCATTACGAAAAATGACATGATCCTTGTAAACTCTTGCTCCGTTTTTGACACTTTTTTATATATACTTTGTAGGAGAAGGAATCCTATTTCTACCTTTGCCACACCTCCACTGATGTTTACACAACTTTGTAGGAGAAGGAATCCTATTTCTACCTTTGCCACACCTCCACTGATGTTTACACAACTTTGTAGGAGAAGGAATCCTATTTCTACCTTTGCCACACCTCCACTGATGTTTACACAACTTTGTAGGAGAAGGAATCCTATTTCTACCTTTGCCACACCTCCACTGATGTTTACACAACTTTGTAGGAGAAGGAATCCTATTTCTACCTTTGCCACACCTCCACTGATGTTTACACAACTTTGTAGGAGAAGGAATCCTATTTCTACCTTTGCCACACCTCCACTGATGTTTACACAACTTTGTAGGAGAAGGAATCCTATTTCTACCTTTGCCACACCTCCACTGATGTTTACACAACTTTGTAGGAGAAGGAATCCTATTTCTACCTTTGCCACACCTCCACTGATGTTTACACAACTTTGTAGGAGAAGGAATCCTATTTCTACCTTTGCCACACCTCCACTGATGTTTACAGAACTTTGTAGGAGAAGGAATCCTATTTCTACCTTTGCCACACCTCCACTGATGTTTACACAACTTTGCAGCTATTATCATCCTAATTGTAGCTAAAAGTACAAATTGAATCACTTAAAGATACTTATAAGTAGACGAACTCCACACATTTTCAAGAACAAACGACATAGCATGTCATCCGACCTCCTACTATGGTGTTAGAGCACACATCAACTATAAAGCACTGATCGTTCGAATGTACATTTATTATACCTTTAGGCATGATACACGTCACACAAATGATTCTTTGATATCGAAAGTGATAATTTACACTAGGGGCTAGAAATTAACGGTAATCCACCAGTTAAATTAAAGTCTCAGCTATTTTCCTATGTAAAACCAGAGTCAGTTTGTCATAACCATTAATACCTAGTATGCCTCCTGAAAAATCGTCCTGTACTAGAGTATAATGGATATTGAATAGTACTTCCCTTTCTTGGAAGCCATATAAATAACACTGACTTTCCCCCCTAATCAATGGGAATGAACATATAAATTCCGAGTACATATTGTCAGTCAGAATATCATACTTTAGATGACCAGACGATGATATTTAAGTGGTATGTGTGAATAACGTGACTTCCCTGGAGTTCTAGTCCTGACCCCGAAGTCTGTCTGTGTCGATCACGTGACTTTCCCCTAGAGTTCTAGTCCAGTCCCCTATATCTGTTTGTGTGGATCATTTGACTTTCTGTGGAGTTCTATCCCTGAACCCCTGGTCTGTCTGTATCAATTACGTGACTTTCCTTGGAGTTTTATCCCTGACCCCTATATCTGTTTGTGTGGATCACGTGACTTTTTGTGTATTTCTATCCATGACCCCTAAGTCTGTCTTTACCGATCACAGGACTTGCCGTTAATTTCTAGCCCCTGTCCCCTCGGTCTGTTACACCTAACCAGGAATGATCCGTAATGGCCTCGTATGGTACCAATATTACACAGTACATGATATGATAATTACGTTTTAGCGTCACCGTTATCTTCTCAGGAATACATATACATAATTCATCTTAACTCTACCCTTAGTTATCTACCATCGAGACAGTACTAGAATGTTTATCATTACCTACCCGCTCGTTATTGAAATGTTCACCACATCTATGAATTGACTGCTTACATTATCGCCAGCGATTGTCCAATATTACACTGGATAGAACAAAAAGGCATTGCACATGCGTAAACACAACATTAAATTGTCCTCACATATCAGATGCAAAAGAAATCCATTAACATAGAACAATTATGATGGATGGCAAGTGTTCAACGATATCTCGAAATAATAAAGAGCTTGTTGTATCTGTTGTTTATAAGGACACGTGAACATCAATCCATGGTGACGTAAACGTTAGTTTTGGCCTTGTTCCTCTGCCAGATCAGCAACGGCTATGTCCGAGATATGCCGAACGGCCCCGAATGCTGTCATTCCCTTTTGGCTGGCGTGTCGGTTTGTTCCGTACTGAAGAGGCACATCAGACGTAGCGCTACGGTCAAGGTCATCGGCACGGATATCAGCAACATGTCGGACGGCTCCGAATCCCATCATGCCTTTCTGTGATGCATGCTGGTTACTTCCGGCCTGAAGAGTTACAATTCCCTGGCCTTCCTGTGATGCATCGTCGGCCCTGATATCAGCAATATGTCGAACCGCACCCATCTTCATCCCCTTCTGGGAGGCGAATTTGTTGGAGCCACTCTGTAAACCAATGGTTCCGTGGGAGGACTTCAGTTGTGCATAAGTGAAATTCCTTTTAGCGGATTCGCAAGGCCGTGAGCCAGCCGTGGGACCGTTAAAACCATGTCTCTGTGCCTACAAGGAAATAAGCATCACCTGAAAATTGTATTCCTCAAAAAGGGTGTAATTCTATTACTATTACAAAAAAGTAATGACTTACGGCATGTTATGGTATGTAAAGTGCATGTATCTATCAGAAAGCAAGACAGTGACGATAAGGACTAAGTCTGTCAATACACAAACAAAGCTAACGCTAGGCGACATGATATTCAGGAAGATTTCATCGGCAGTACTACACATACTTCTGGCTAAAGAAAAACCACTTCACGACATAGGAAATAACGATACTTTACAAGAGGAATTCGTTCATCTGTCTTTCATTTTACAAGGATAAGCTAATCTATAAAAGTTCATGCGCATGAACACATCAAGACAAGGAAACGATACTCAGCAGTATTTCCACCCGTTACAACCGAATGTTACGATGATGAAATGTGGGATGATCACGTCATTATGTGTACTGAAATATACGAAAACTAAGCTGAAGTATTCAGCATGATCAATCTAGTTAACTCAATGAGTGTTAAAAGGAGAATGATAAACATTGATGTGCGCTAATTTTTTGTTGTTGATATTAAGGCGTAAGGGTTTGTTTTGATTTGTAGTATACGAGTACTTTATTTTAAGACAGTACTAGTACTAACTTTTAAGTCCTATATCCCTACGCGGTACTTACTCCCACACAAACACTATATTCCTACACAGTACTCTAGCCCTACATGAGTACTATATACCTTCCCAGGTACTTTATCCCTACACAAGTACTATATCCCTACACAAGTACTATATCCCTATACAAATACTATATCTACACGAGTACTATATACCTACACGAGTACTATTTCCCTACACGAGTACTATATCCCTACACGAGTACTTTATTAATAAACAGTACTAACCCTTACAAACGTGCTATATCCCTACGAGATACTAAATCCTACACAAGTACTTTATTTCTGAGTGGTTCTAATCCTTACAAAAGAAAGTACTAATTTTAGACAAGTACTATATTCCTACGCGATACTACCCAGTACATGAGTTAAATGTTCCCATGCAGTACTAAACTTTCCACGGGTACTATATTCCTCTCAGGAGCTATATAATCGTAGACAGGTAAAGTCTCAATTTTTACCCACAAGCAATTTAGCGACAGTTAAGTGCAACACTCCTCAACAGGAATTTTCCTTCTATACCGGAAATTTAATTTTGGCACATATACTATTCCTAATATATACCCTTATTATATGTTTTACCAATACTCTTATACTAGAGCATACTCAAAGACAGCTACCCTTATCATTCATGATGTATCCACCTAAAGGGAGTACTGTACTATACTCTATGGATGATGTTAACGATTTCTGTTCCAAAGGTTTGCCATTTCCAAACCAAATCGGGGTCCGACTGTACTGGACAACTCACCTAGAGGGATAATGGTAGAACTATTTTGTATAAAACGTGACAAGTTTCCATGTCAACGATAGAAGTTGGAGGCGTTATGCAAATGTGTTCCTCGCGAGACACAATGATGTCACGTTGTCGAAAGTAGATGTGGACAGAACTTTCCAAGTCTATGCCATATCAGGCTGTTACATTTACTGAACCGAACAAATGTTGTTTTGCTTATGAAATAATCAATCTGATTAATAAGTTGAGGTAGTATTGATATGTTCACAGAAAATTGCTATCAACATCTAGAGCATTTGAGAGCAGGTGTAGGTTTATGCACACACATGGGCTTCCATCCTAGTATCACCTCGTAGTCTACGATCTAAGACCAACCCGTCTGTTATCTACGGTTAAGCGAATACTTATATAACGCATTGCTAAACACGGATTTCATTGTGATTTAACTCATTATTGCAGTACAAGAAAACAACGTAGTCTAAAGCATTAGTTTATAAGATAAAATCTCTGTTGTTCGATTTTAATGTAGCTACTTATTTTTGAACTGCCCTAAGTAACAAAAAAGTAAATGATGTTTTTTTTTAGATTTTGATGTTAATTAAAATACAGTTTAAACAGTGAATGAGACACTGGGTCAGGATGTTGATGAAGGTAACCATGGCTACAGAACTATTTGCCTTACTATATGTTTTACAGTCAACGTCAAGTTGAATTGAAGATGTTAGCGATATTAATGATGTGTTTAAAAATTATTTGTCGCAGATATGTTTTTTTGAAAGCAACACTCGCGGCAATGTTTTCACAATTAACTGGTCTATACCTAACAGTGTGACGTGTCCCTGTGAAATATTAAAAAATGTCTTAAAGGGTTTGAAATAAACAACATTTATTAATACTGACGTTTCAGATGAAATATGTCTTACAATAACCATTTGATCTCTACAAACTATCCTGTCAATCACATTTAAATTATCTATCGAATCAACATACAATTGATTTCAATAAGTACTTTTTAAACAAACAATTGTCATGTGTTCGTTACCATATGACTAAGTTTATAATATTTTGTTGAAATATTATTTATACAATATATCAATTTATTTTGCCACATAAAGTCGCATAATTACGAGGATATATATCAGTAAAGTGATGTGAAGAAAAAAACCACTGTAATGTAGAAAACATGGTCAAATATATACGCATCATATTAAAGTGTACTCTAAAACTATTTGCATATCATTTGCATATTGTGTCGTACACCACTGAAAGCTACGTCGACTAGCATAATGTCACGTGTTAAGATACTGTATTGTTATCGTTCGTGCGCATGCGTCTATCAGGAGCAATAAGACTTTTCATTTGAACATCTGATGTAAAGTGGGTGTTTTGGGATCTCTATATTTCTATATGAAAAATATTTACAACGATGCAGTAAATATTTTCCTAGTTTGATTGTTCCGATTCGATAACAATGCTGTGTGCTATGTTAATGTTCTTAGATACGATAGATTATTAGAACAAAATAGTAAAAAGAAGAGAATAGAAAAAGAGTGTTCCTGTAGACTTTTAATGCAAGGACTTATTGCGTATATTGTTGTTTATCTATTAAGTTCTAAAACGCATACGATTTGATAAAAAAATTCCACTAAGAAGTCATTAGGATATAACAAAAACTACTCAAAACGACGGAAAAGGACATCCTTTTCAGTTTCCGTTTTAACTTGATCATACAAAAATATTCTTATCTGAATCACAGTATCTCATTTACAAACTCCTTACAAAATTTCGTCCTATTATGTCCTAATTACAAATTTCTGTGCCACATTCCCTCTGTATCGGTATCCACATTATCTTAGTTATAAAATCCTTTAATGTTAACTTGAAAACATTCAAATTTCCCGCCTATCTACAACTTAAAACATGTATAACTGTTGTTCGAAGTACCCGGATGTTAGTATACGTTATATAGATATAAGGCGTAGTAGTAGTATTGAAGTGATGCGACCAGCCGGCTCACGACATCGTCAGACATAAACACAGTAAAACATGTCACAGTTTATATTTAGGAGATATTTTGCATTAAAAATTTCAACATTATGTAAACATTGTGATTATGATAAATAAGAGAAAATAATTAGACGCGTAAGACATAATTATATATGTAAGGAAATAATCACAAACATTGCTACTTATATGATAAATATTGAGAGCAAATAACACGGAAATATAAAAGTCTCTTACAAATATGAATTTTGAATGGACATTTGAAGATATTGACCCCATACCTGCTGTTCTAGTTCGAATCTTCCTCTGTACATCTTCACAGACTGCAAACGCACGAGTTGTGTAGATCACAGACGATTGTCTGGTGGGACCATTATAACTCGATATCACTTCATGTAGTACCCTTTATATTACCATAAGATTTTAATATGAATGTATACCACAGGTATTTCATCGTGTTTGGGGTTTTTCTGTAAAACATACCCACACTGAATGTAAAAAGGAATCTAAAATATTAAATAACCAATAATGAGGAATTTCTAAATTTTCAAAGGGAAAAGAAGAAAATGTCAACATGTTTTCCCGGACGCCAGATCATAAGACAGACGTGTGTCAGTAGCGTTACCGCTTTCAATAAGCTTGATCGTGCTGTTTCAATCTTCAAATAAGTCCGCCATTTTTCAGGTTTTGCACCAGCAACGACAATATCGCGACCCTGGATTGATTGGTAAGTCTTTATACTTAAGATGACAAGCAGTTGTCAGATTATCTTTGAGGTCTTGTTTTGTTCTATACAAACAAACACCGAACTATAAATTGAAACATGTACATTTTCTTTATTCACAAACACAGCCACGTTGACACGTAAATAAATAATAATAGAATATATGTAAAATGTAAAAAAGTAATTGAGATTTCATAAGATCTTGTACGATTTGAATGAACTAATTTTACATATTTTACAAAATTATCCTCGTTCGTTCTCATCTTTGTTTAACTGCACCATCTAACACTATATATTTAAATGAAAGAATTTTCACATCTCTGATACACAGTGAGTAATCTCCCCCTTGCTCCGCCAGAGGTCTCTGTCTCTGACGCGTCACTGACAATGTCTGTAGCAGAGTCAAAGGGGGAAATAGCAGTTGCACTTGCGTTTGAAATGGAGCAGGGTCCTACAGATACTTGGGCGTTACAACAATCCAGGAGGGGAGGGCAAGCATCTATAGCATCCGGAGTCAGAAAGAGACAAGATCATCCAGATGATTGATGTACAGGACGGCAGGATCGGGTATTGAGATTCGATGTCTAAGTGGAGTTGTTGGAGTTGTGCGGGTCGGTTTTTACAAAGGGTTGGGAAAGTACTGATGAGGTCCAATGTTCCGTAGAGAGCTCGACAGACAAAGCCAACAATAGCAAACATTGCTTAGATGTGTACACGTACATATCATGTGACAGATCACGTGATCAAACGACGTCGTTTGTGTGGAGTAGCTTCTGTTGGTCGTAGCTAATGCGCATAGAGAAAGTGTGTCCTGTGGCACCCTTCATACTTATCTTTTCGAAAGAGAATATCTCACGATTGCTGAGTAACATTTTAGTTTTCGTCAAATGTTTTCTTGAAAATTGAATTCAATTTCTTCTTTTGATAAATATCTAAACATCAAGTTGTTCACATTTCCATGTCTTGGGTACTGTCCATGTATTGCCTTGGTCTCAGATCCTCGGCCAAATCTCTAACTGGGATATCGCTAACGTGCCTCTGGCTTCCCATAGGGTACATTCCTTTCTGGCTGTCGAACTTGTTTGTGCCGTACTGAAGCGAAACAGTTGATGTAGCTTCTCTGCTTAAATCGTCGGCCCTAATGTCGGAGATATGACGCACGGCTCCCATGGACGTCATTCCCTTCTGGCTAGCGAACTGGTTTGTACCGGACTGCAGGTGAATCATGGACTGACCCTCTTTGCAAGCGTCGTCAGCGCGAATATCAGAAATATGACGTACAGCGCCCATAGAGGTCATACCCTTTTGTGAAGCAAATTTGTTTGTTCCAGACTGCAGACTGATATCACCGGCGGACCTCTGATCGAACTGATCTGCTCTGATGTCGGCGATGTGACGAACAGCTCCCATAGACATTCCTTTCTGGCTGGCGAATCGGTTGGTTCCAGCTTGAAGTGTCAGCATGGACTGGCCCTCAGGAACCTGATCGTCGGCTCGGATATCGGAAATATGACGAACTGCACCCATGGACGTCATACCCTTCTGTGAGGCGAATTTGTTTGAGCCACTCTGCAGAGTAACGGTTCCATGGCCAGACTTGAGCTGTTCATAGCTGAAGCTCCTCTTCTGAGAAGTGGTAGGCTTTGAACCAGCCGTTGGGCCGCTGAATCCATTCCTCTGCGCCTACAAGAAGCAAACAAAGACGTCCCTTGTAGTAACATGGATACATGGCCGGTATTGATGGTGTTAGGCGTAGTATTACGTACAACTGGAACAAGCGGCATGTGCGTGCAGAACATCGATTTCATCGGGGTCAGAATCTGGGTCAGAATCTAAGCCGGGGGCTCCCCATCTTCTAATCTTCTATCAAAAGGAACGCGTGGCGCGTCCATTGTTTTTTCTTTTTTTTTTTGGTTTCAAAAATAATATAACTAGTTTCAGGTTTAAGCATGACTTTATTTCTCAATAATTACTATCTTTCATTTTTGCTAAATGAAGGTTTATTTTTTGTATATATATATATTCATTAGATCTCTCTGAGTGTTTACTATCAGAGACGAGCAGAGCTATTGGTTCAGACTATGGTACACTAAAAGGATATACGTGATGCAAGTAATACTACTGGTCAGTGGATATGAAGGCTACAGTTTGACCACTGAAAGCTCACTAAGATAGTAAGCTTAGTGATATACTTTGGACAAACTCCCGATGAAATCTGAGCAAAATAAAACCACAAGCTAATTTCAGGGTCAGATTGTTCAATTCTTTACTTAAGAGGAAAGCATTAAGAAAATAATCGAAAATTCATTTTTAGAATATTTTTGACTGTTTTCTCCAGTTTTTAAAGATTGTTAACATTAACCAATCAATTTTTAACTTAATATTTTTTTATTTCCTTTTTATCTGCTTTCAATTATGTTTAACCATTATATACCACATTTATGGTATCTCTGTGGTAAGTATAAATTGAACAATCTGACCCCGAGCCTGACTACGTACTTACACAGACAAAGATGCTCGCGCTGTACACTAAGACAAGTAGAGCTCAACAGCACCAAAGCACGAACGAAGAAGCACGGAAGCACGAGAACAAAATCGGCTCAAGCATACTGATGACCGAAGACAATTAAAAGTGAAACTTATACAAGCAAACTGAATAGAAAGAAGACAAATCATTATCATAAGCAAAAGAGAAATATATATTTAGCTTTGAGTATGATTAATTTGCATCTATATTGACATTTGTGCCATCTCATTACTGTGAAAATAAATTAAATTTAAAATATCACCATCAAATATGTTTGTAGATAAGTATAAAAATATCCACCAAATAAGGTCATAGATAAAATATCGACACCAAATAAGGTCGTAGATAAAATATCGACACCAAATAAGGTCATAGATAAAATATCTCCACCAAATAAGGTCGTAGATTAAATATCTCCACCAAATAAGGTCGTAGACTAAATATCGCAACCAAATAAGGTCGTAGATAGGTAAGATATTTAACTCAACGTTTCCAAATTACAGATATTCTTCGTATCACTTATGTTTTCCATTTTTTTTTACGGTTTTTCAACAAATCGATTGAATAATAACTTTTTTCGAGAAAGAGAGATGGCACAAATGATATTTAAAAGACAACAGCAAGCATTCACATACACGTTATGCAGCGTTAGTCTATATAAGTGCGGTTTACAATAGAGGCATTCCGAAAGAAGGAAGTGCACCTACCTCAGTTCCTACTTGTAGGATGGTAGCGATCACCATGGCCATGTTACGACCCTCGAACAGATCCACTGTCTGGAATAAACTGTTATCCTTCAGGCCGTAACACTTGGCTCCTTTCAAGAATTTTTCAATGTTTTCCATCTATAATGAAAAATATTCCACATTAATAAGGTCTACAAATGCTAGATGTTTCAACAATAACAAACTAAACCTAGGTATACTTAAGTACTATACGTATGCAAAGCAGTTAAAGGCCCAATATACGTAACTTTCGGCAAAATTTAAAGCGAAAATCAAGCCTGATTTTGAACTGTCTTCTAACTTCGGCTTGTTGTTGAAGTGGGCTCCACCTGACTTATTTTCAATTCTTTTGATTTTTCTGTTCTTGTTAGTTACCCCTCAGGGTTATTTCGTTTTAGGTTTATTTTTGCATGGTTATCAACTGGATTTTTTTCGGATTTTTTTCAGAATGACGAAAACTTTCCTAAAGTTACGTATATTGGGCCTTCAAGACGAAATTTGAATTCACAACAAACAAAAACATTACTTGAAAATTTTGGTGATGTGCAAAATAAAATTTTTGCTCCGAATTTGAAATCTGGACATTAACTCCTTAATCCCTGAAGACACATTTGAACTCTTCCAATTCAAAGGTTGGAATAGGCCATTGTCAGGACTGAATGAGTTAAAGACATCGTTACTTGACATTTATCTTCTTTTACAATCGACATGATTTTTTAAAGCCGATTTTATTGCAGATTTGATATTTAACTTTTTGGGTAGACATTTATGACTATATCAAATACATAAAGGGAAATTTGATAAACTACAGTAAAATTTGTAAATTTGAACTAAAAGTTTCTTGACATTAACAAACTTTTGTTGAAATTGCCAAACGAAATGGACTTAATTATATATTTGTTTATCATAATTTTGCCTATTTGTCTATTCTACAGATTTCAACGAAGAAAACTCGTGCTTCAAGGATACAATAGTGCCTAACTCTACAGCAAAGATAGCGGAATTCCAGAAAAACCTATAAAAATGTTAATTTTTTCGAATTAATTACAATTATTTTATAATCCGTTTCGGTTCTATTTGAGAAAGATCAAACTTGCCACTAATTTTAGAATGTATATTATATTGTCTAAAATGATATTATGTTTTTCTTTTTAGAAATTCAATGGAATATAATTGATTCTGTTAAATACACGAACTGCATACAAAGGTGTAGGATAGTGTGGTTTGTGTTGAGCCTCAGATGACTTTCTAGTACATACCTGTTTGAACGGGATTTCAGATTCACTGTATGAAGGTTTGAATTTCTGTGCTGCTGGGGGAAGATTGGATGTTCCTTCATATAATCTTTGCAATAATCTTAAAAAAAGAACAATATTACATCAGCATGAAAGCATATGTCAAGTCTGTGTAGTTATTATGGAATATACATACGTCGGCTAGTACTCTAAGTCCAAAACAAATCAGAGAATACTAAAGTGTCAACAAAACCATAATCCGAACTCAAAATCGATTTAAGTAGGTGCAAAATATGAACAAAGGGAGAGATTTACATGGAGACCCCTGTAAAAGTACAAGAGAATAAAACCATGTGTTCCGGAAGAGTAAGCGTCCCCTTCTTCATCGACGACAACCGTCATGTAAGTTAAGAAATAATATCGTTTAGCTACAATACTTAAGATAACAGGTCCTTACTTGTTAAGGATGATTCCATTCTTTAGAGATCTCTCCACTGCAGCGGGACCCGTTCCAATGTCTTCACCAATCAAATCCTTGATCCAGATCCTTACTTCTTCCTCAGACGAACTGTCGTACTTGGCTCCCAACTAGAAAATAAAGAAATATAAAGGTTAATGTTTTATTACTATATATTTTCCATGTTTTATGACTTATAAGTAATATATGGCGTATGTACTTTTACATTTGTTGGGCGATATCTGGTCTCTGCACTCTATTTAGCACAAGACAACTTACCTCTTAGATTTTCACTTTTTTTGTATCGAGAGTGTTTGTGTAGTTATGTTCCTTAACATATTTTCAGGGAGACTTGTTGTCAACAACATTTCAGTGATTGTTATTGTCAACAAATGATATGTGTTGGCATTGACAACAAATTATATGTGTTGGCATTGACAACAAATGATATGTGTTGGCATTGACAACAAATTTATCACTGGGAACAACCTTGTCGTCAAGGAAACACTAATAAAGGCATTAGCAAATCTACTCAAGCATGGTCGTGTTTTACATAGCATACATCATATACATACACATATATTATATTGTAATAAAATGATGGTCATATGACATTATATACACGCTAACGGGGCAAGTCTAGGCCAGGCACTACACTGACATGTCCTTATATTGGTTTTGTAAATGTTTTATGTATCAATGCCGACATGGACAACATTAACATAACGTCATTTACTTACTCAGTAAAAGCTTGGGAGTAGTTAGTCCTGGCACGTCAGTGTTATCTATCATTATTGAACTACTCTGGTCTTATTATTTGGTCCCTTTTTTCAAGGTGTCATGCAAATATTCCCTTTTTCATAATTTGCCATAATGAAGGCATTGCCACCATACATACAGGTTTAGTGAATATAAAAATACTAAAACAGGTCCAGCTTTCCTGACATTATACATAGCTCGGATAATTCATTGTTTTGAGACATCACAGACATGCATGATGTTTTCAACTTTACAATATCAAAAGTAAACCAGAAATAAACACGAGAATGAAAAGGGAAAAGGCTAAATACCCTTCCAAATTAAATGTTTTTGATGAAGGTGAAATAGAGAGCGATGTAAAGGAAATATTTAAAATACTTATAAGCATATTAACTGTGATATAGAGTGAAATTTGAATTCGATTTTACTAAACATTAATACCACACTAAACCGTCATAACATTATCGTTTATGAGAACATTACATTCATATTTTCAGGGGTTGATTGGGTAAACAAATTAAAGTGATTTGCGAACAAAGATGCCTTAGAAATTCCGTATATAATAAGCAGCAGGGAAGATAGTTGGAGAATCACTTGGCCTGCTTGCCTCAGTGAGTAGCGCCTATATTTGGGCGGCGTGCTATCTCGAGTCAGGCTTCTGTTTCCTTGCCCTAGCGATAACAATGTTGAGCGGTGTGGGAGATATTTGGCTCGGAGCCAGGTATTTACAGGGCAGCCTTGTGTGGAAGGGGATATTTTGTTGATATCGTTGGGTAGTGGAAAAGGTGCACTGATGTTCAAGAGAAATCTCAGATGCTTACATATTAACAAAGTCTACAAGTGTTTTCTTTGTCTGTCTGTCAATAGCAGAAAAAAACAACGTCTCGTGAAGATGACGTCGTTTTATGTAATTTGTTGCAACAGATCATTGGCATATTAGTCATTTTGCATGATGTCAAACACGAAATCTCACAGCGAACTGAAAATATTTAAGTTCGCATTTAAGTACATTCAGTATATTTAACCCGATGCTAACAAAAGCCTTTAAGCTGATAAATGTAATAAGATATAGACTTTTAAATGTTATAAGAATACAGACCTTTGGGTCGGTAAATGCAATAAGAATATAGAAATGCAATAAGAATATAAACCTTTGGGCCGGTAAATGTAATTAGAATATAGACCTTTGGGCCGGTAATTGTAATTAGAATAAAGACCTTTGGACTTGTAAATGTAATTAGAATATAGGCCTTTGGGCCGGTAAATGCAATAAGAATATAGACCTTTGGGCCGGTAAATGCAATAAGAATATAGACCTTTGGGCCGGTAAATGTAATTAGAATATATAATATTAAACATAATAAAAACAAATACGGCGAACAAATAAACAAATATATAATAATTACGATGACGACAAAAATTAACCGTCAATATACACAAATCAAATTCATCATGATACTATAGCATCAATTGTCATGTAATGAAATGCTCAATACTTACATATAACAGTGAACAAAATGATGAACATTTTAAGTGATATATGATTAATGAGATGATGAGGTGGAGGTAAGTTCTATCAGATATAATGTATTAGTCGCAAGTCTACACGTCTACATGCCATTCTACAACCGTATCTCAACTCATTCACTCCCGAGGTTTCATAATGAACTATTCCATCTTTTCAATGGAAAGAGTTCAGTGTGTTCTCAAGGGTGAAGGAGATAATGTTTTCGCGCTTTATCGTAAAAAGGCAGGCAGTTAACCACACAATGATACAATGCGCTAAATATATGGTCAGTATACAAACAATATAATACACCCAGCAGCTTCGCCTTTCTGAGAAACATTTGCAATTGGGTAAGAATACAAGAAAACGTGATTATTGTTATAACATTAGATTGATTGCGGTATATGTGCTTGAATGGTTTTAAAACAACAGAGTCTTACAATTCCACGGCGAAAATAACACTACGGGGTTATGTTGTACTAAAGGGTGAAAACAGAATTATATGATTATACAGTGCTTCCGTGAAAACAGAACAAAAGAGTTACATACTGTAAGGCTATTCCATATCCTTACAATAGTACGATTAGAACAGCACATGGGACTAATTGATACGGTTTGGTATGATGGAGAAACATATTACGCATAGATGTGAAAACATTTTTTTGTAAATTTCTTAAAAAGCATATAGTCCTTCACGTACTTGCTATTTCACGTCACAAGCAGATTTCTTCTTTTCCTATATTTAACTGCTTTTCACGCATGTTTATGTCTAATAAAAAAGCTGGCCGTAAAAGCGGAATATATTTCCGTTCTCTACGTACTGGCAGTGACATTTAGTCTTGTTTCCCTTGGCATATACATCATAGAAATCTATGTTTTGAAAAATATCATTTTGAAACTTTATCATACTAGAATTCAACTTCCGATTAAGTTAACGATCCGAACAATAAATACATATCGAAATGTATCTATTTTACAATAAGAGTAGGATCAGCCTGATGAGTAAGTACTAATAATATACATGAAAGTCGAGCTTCCTTCAGATTATTTTACTGAAATTAACTGCCTGCTTATACAGCGTAAACGTAATGGAATATTTCCACAATTACCGCTGGAATGTTGGCTATGCTTGAAGAACGGTTCTACACTCAAAGATTGCTAACAATATTTACATAGCTCTAAAATGCCGACGTTAAACGGTGAGTCACTCTCATAGAGGTGCATTATATCTACCAATGACGTCATACGTCAAGGAATTTTACGCACCAGTTGATGGGCAGCTGTTGAGATGTATAAACAAGATACGGTTCCACTCAGGAAACAAGATAAATGTCTGCAGCTCTTTATTTAGATTAAGATGTAGTTGGCTATGATATGCTGACTATATCATCTGGATATTTGGAAAATGGAAAGGGAAGCATGCGGGTAATCCTCTATGGGAAGTCATGCAGTTGAATTTTAATAAATACGTTTCATAATACTGTCTATTAGGATCCCAAATTGACAAGTATGTATATTAAGGATCAGAAGTTATCATTCAACGATATTTTTTCTATTGAGACATTTTTTCAGATGGAAACATCGTTTTTCATGATGGAACTCCATCAAAATTATTTCAAAAAGGTAAATAAAACAAAGTTATGTATGTACCTTGAAGTTATTAAAAATTCAATAGATATGAAAAGGCAAAGATCGGTTCTACTCTAACTCTCTTTACTATGAGAAGTATTTCACTACGAGGAGCATGCTTCCTCCAGCCTCACCTAATCAAGATTGAAGTATTGTGTCTAATCTCGCTCTAACTCTACTTAAATACTGCACCAAAAGTACATTTAGTGACGTCAGTTCGGATTCTCGTTACCTAGGTGATTAACTACTAATATATCTGAGTATTGCACATGCGTAGTGCGCATCAGGCAAATACCCTTTTTGAAGCTGACATATCTCGATGGAGGGAAACGGTTGATAAATTTCGTCTTGAATTCTGCCGTTCAACAACCTTTTCAGTACCCTGTCAGTAGAATGGTTGATAGATACATGGGTTAATACAGGGATGTGGAGTCGGGACAAGAGTTTGGTCGACTTCGATTACACGTCCTCGTAGCCACTGATATTCAATGAATAATCATAGTTTTAATAACATAAAATTTCAATAATAAAAAAATCCAAATTTATCATTAGAGGTTATAAAAATTGATCAGCAAATTACAACTTGACGTGTTCTTTCTTTTGATCAGTGGTAAGATAGAGGTGACGTGTAAGAGCCGAGCCATTGTTTGTGACAAGGTAGGACTCCTATCAGCTATGTGCTTTGCTTGTAAGCATGGTTCCTATTGAGTATTGTTGCTGATTAATAAATATACAACAACATATTAGTAAAACATCAACGTGAAATAAAAATAACAGTAAATAACTTAAAACCATCAACAATTAGAAAATACATAAAAAGCAATTAAAGTAAGCAAACCCTGACAATAAAAACAACAGCGGTGATAATGGAATGGTCAGATGAATGTACAAAGTAAACAATAAATCAATATATATAAAAACACCTGAAAAAAGAATAGTTGTCACCTGATCGCTGTTAAGATGGTGAAGTCGTTATAATTAAAGTTAGAAAATGTACATATTGAAAAATTCATACCAACAGTATCGTGTTTTAAATAAATGTTTCACACAAAGTGTGTCTGATGAGAGTTTATTACATCATAAATGCCGTTTGTATGTGTATGTAACGTAAACATGTGTGTGATAATTTGTACATATATAATAAAAACCTACACGATTGTGCGGCCTGTCTCGCCATCCTAAAGCTAAGTTCAGCTGTCGATATACACTCGCTCAGACAGTAAGATAACCATCTGAAAGATGTGAAAAAGAACTTTCTCAGCAAGATCCCTGTCTCAGTATTAAAAATCACTTAACAATCAATACACATCTCAATATGTGTTTTTCTATACACGTATCATCATCATAATAAGCTGCGCGTGATTATCATAATTATCTTTTTTTAAATTCTTTTTAAAGAAATCGTGACATTTTAAATTACTGAAACAAGGATATCATGAAGACATTCAGTGTACAGAACAGACATGACTGGGTCAAAAATGTGCCAAAATTATTGGTTTTCAATTTTGAAATGATTTTGCTTTGCGTAATTTTGTCAGTTTTAATTGATTTTTATATAGTTACACGCAACATCGATCAAATGATTATCTGATTGTGTGTGTGTGTGTAGTATGTGTACATATATACACATATGTATAGCAACTATGTGTACATAAATACACATACGTGTACTAAACATGTGTAAATGTGTACATAATACACCAGTAAAAATAAATCAACAAAAGAAGATATGCTTGGACAGCTGAAACAAAGATTGACCCAATTATCTCTACATAGAAAGCAATGGAAAAGCATTGGTTAAACAGGAGGCCACCTAAATACCATTGTAATAGTCCTTTACCAGAATGTTCTGCTATTGTTGATACTCGTAGTCATTGTCTTTAGACTCATATGTGTCTTGATATAAACTACAATGGTATTTAGCACCTTCAGATCATTATAAGCATTATTATAAAAAACTTGTTTTGCAGAAGAAGAGGCAAGAACTAAAGAACAAGAGGGCATTATTATTTAAACAACAGCCTCATTAACATATACGATTGTGTTATTCATGATATACACACAATTAAACAGGTAGAGATGAATGTTTAGTTTTTCTGTAACAACACGCCCACAACACTTTATTTTACACTATTTTATCTCATTCAGACCTGTATTTCAAAATGAATTAATAAAAAAATAGAATTGGAAGAGGTCAAATATGTGTTAAGTGGCGAAAGAATTAATAACATAGAAACACCAATTATATATATGAACTTGATTTCCTCGAAGACATGATCGAGTGGGTGTAGCCAACAAGTAACTACTTATCCCTTAAGTATTTAATCACAACCTCATAAATAACAGTCAGTTCGTACGGATGTTATTTCCCCCCAGCTTTCCCCAGCTTCTATAATCGTGTTAAGTTTCACAATGTTGTGGACGTTTTATTGAGTACACAGAAAACAGCAAGATATAATAATAAGACAGAGAAAATTACGATACAGAGAAGCAATTGAACATGAATATCATATACATTAGCACATGAATAGTTCAAAGTTCATACATTTATAAACCAAAGCAAAAATAGAAGATACATACGTTAGAACTGCAAAGAAATATGTAGATATAGTACATATATATAATATTGGTTAATTCAGGTCATGCGCGTGCAACAGGACAAGGCTAACACCGGTTTCTATCGGCTATGTCTTACACTGAGACAGAATAACCATGTAAATTTTAAAAACAATGCAGTTCAGATCTTACATGTAATTTCCAAATTTGATTACTTTCTTATTTTAAAAGATTATATTTTAACACTTTATTCAATTATCTTAATTGAATTTTCAATCTTTAAAACTTTTTTTTTACTTTGCCTGAACAATTGGGATCACAACAAATCTTTCCAATTATGATACTTTCAATTTTAACGTCTGATAAGGAATGTTTTATTCTGAAGCACAGTACAACCGAACTAACGAGGACAAAACAATCGACACACTTGATTGATCAGGTTCTAGGATTAGGCACACGCTTGATGACCGGGATCTGTGATTAGGGACACGCTTGATTGACTGGGATCTGTGATTAGGGATACGCTTGATTGACCGGGATCTGTGATTAGGGAATTAGGGTGACGGAGAATTTGGGAAGGCACTAAGGTCAACTACTATTAATCATCAGCAAACTATTATAAATCTATACTATCATTTGTTTTTGCTATGCAGTAAAACGTAATAGCAAAATGGGTCAATACTGAACATCAGTTATTTTTTATGTAATACATTTCTGAAGTTACTTTACGTAAGAAATTGGAAATATATAAATAATTGGGTTGGAGAGTTTCATAATTTAAGCTGGTAAGCGTATGACTGTATCGCATTGTGTATGATAAATACCACATCGACCAAACGTTACAGGACATATTTCTACCGGATAGATATAAAGGGGATCACTCACCTAGCACACAGGTAGTATATAAGTACGACAAAATACTGATATACTATCAAACTGTGCTCAACAAACCATGGATAGACTTATGTAATTTTTGAATTCTTTGGTAAACTTATGAGGTTGGTGCAGATTCAGGGGAGGGCCTCACTACCACTCAAACAAGAGTATAAATGACAAACTAGGATTATATTAATTCAGGCTTTGAGGTTCGGTTTGTAATGGTATACGTGGTACGATACTCCATCAGTGAGGAGGAGGAGCAACGCCTGTACCATTGACTGTGGTGATGGCTTGATTACGGTAAGGATGGGAGGAGGGTCTCACCCCTCCTTCGGGATATTGTGGATGATCGAGGAGGGACAAATACACTTTGTTACCTTCTTTTTGATAATTTTTATCGCGTATAGAACCTGTGTCTCCTGTAAAAAGCACAAAAAAAGAACATAAAAAGCAAACATCTACATAATGCAAGACATATTAAGCTGACATTCATGAATCACCGTTACATTCATAGCCCACAACGTTACACCTGACAGACTTGTAGCGAGAACAGCAGCTTACATTTGCCCGTTCTGATTGGTAACATTTCATGTTACATTGTTAAACATTACAGTAAGTCAAGAAAGAACCATTGCAAATCAGTTATTTATCCAATGAGATATTGTCAGCTCCTTTGGTTTGACTAATTATCAGCAAAAGAACCATCTGGTGAGATACTTAGAAACCAACAATGAACGGAAGATGTGTCATAAGTTTGGTACAAGAGATAAATGTTTCTTTTGTTTAAACTATCTATGAACTTTATATAATGTATTTGACATCATTCTTTCTTGACTTGTTTGTGCTCCCACATAAAGCCAGTTCTTCATGCACAAAATATTGTTACATAACGCAGATAATTGCTTCAATCCACCCCCAGTGCAGCGAAGGTGAGTATTGTCCCGTCCATAAGTTTCTCCCAGCCTTACATAATGATGGCTCAACGTTTCAGTGTATTAATCTGTTCCATTATTACAGTTAATATAAATGATGAAGCACAAAATGTCGCCTGGTTTGAAATTGACTAAAGCAACGTTGATTTCTTTACAGGTGAATTTCAATATAGCCAGTTATTTTCGAATCCATTTGCACAATAACATGGAAATATTTCGCTGGATATTTCAAAATGTTTTACCGTAATTTACACCCCTTTTGAACATAATATCAGTATTGTGGACGGGGCAACCCCTAACAGACACCGATTTTCTATAAAGCACAGCCGAACATACTGCGAACACCCTCACACACATAAATATTAGCTACAGAGAACTGCAGAATAATCTAGACGACAGAAGCACGTATAATTAGTAATTTTACGTCAAAGAAGCATGTTTATTAGTTATTACATTATAACAGCCATTTTTCTTTACTGGAATAAATCGTTACTTTAAATGACGCCACATACTACGTGGCACTTACAGTTGTTGTGAGTAATTAATTTTAACCCGACAAAGTCCAAACTATAGGAGCCCCTTGGGAAGCACGGTAAAAACAAAGCGTCGGGATAAAAGCAGTATGTCGATATTGAAGTAAGAAAGATTATTCTTATAATTTCTTTCAATTTTAGAAAATGTCCTTGGATAAATTCAGTAAAGAAAATTGGCTTGACATGTATAAGATATCTACGACACAACCACGAAGCAATCATCCGCATAAGCAGCAGCTCTGTAGAACAATACACTGGAGACAGTTGATATGTAATACTATATAATGTTATTCATTAGCTGAAAGTCCACCACGTGTGTTTTTATTTCTTACAGTGTTAGAGAAATGATAAAGTGCACGTGCTTTTCTTTTCTTATAGTGTTAGAGAAATAATAAAGTACACGTGCTTTTTTATTTATTATAGTGTTAGAGAAATGGTAAATTACATGTGTGTTGTCGACGTGAATTGCAAGCTTGCACAAACGTGCCGTATGTTTATGATGAAGATAATGACCTTCACCTTGCTGTGTATAGAAATGATGTATATACAGTCTAGGTAATCTGTGTCACGTGCTGTCAATCTACTGTAGAGTACGACTACTTGCGCCCACCAGCACGAGCGCGGTGGCTGTTGCGCGTGGCAGATAATTGAGTGTATAATTCATGATTATGTTTTACACGTGTGTCCAATCATAACAACAAGGGGGAGGTCCCATTAATGTCCCAACATCCCAACAACACTAGTGCGTGAGGGGTCGGTGAAAGGGCAAACAGTATACCCTGTTAAAAGTGTCCGGTGTATTTCTTTAATGTTTTATAGGGCGTGGTAACATCGTAGCTATTAGCATGGGCGTTTAATTAACACATCCTTCCCTGGTGATAAGCAGTATACCAAATAACACCTGTATAATTAAGGATGTCTAAATTGTATGCTTACTTTTTATTGGGGTTAACTGTAGTTAGGATGAAATAAAGACGATCGATTTCAAATATTTCTGTACAAGAATGGACTTGAACAAGAAATCTGGAAGTTATAGTTACGAGCTGTTTGTAGTTCAAGCCTATACGTCATATTGTATGTACATGGTTAATGGGTATCTATGTTCTATTGTCAGTATTTGTCTTATTATGAGTACGTTGTAGAAGATAAAACGTTATATTTTATTATGCAATCGACTTTATGGCGTCCTGCATATAATAGTTCAGTGCACTTGACAAAACAATATAATATAAATTTTAGGTGTAATAGGTATATTTCATAAACTTGTCAGGGGACAACATAATATGTTATTGTTTTAATTCTAGAGTTGCTGTATTTTATAATGGTTCATCGACAAATCAATATGATATTGTATTTTGGTATAAACGGTTATTTTATATAACATTCGACATTCAAAACAATACAATATCCTTTTTATTATAAAACGCTTGATATTTCAGTTATAAAACAACATAATATCAATTTTATTGTATACTTGTATAATATTGATTTTATTTTTAAGTTTGTGTATTTGATATGTCAGTGATGTATCACTATAAGATCTACTTGTGAGAACTAAAAAGTCTGATTTTAAAACAGTGCTATCACTGGCATGGTGTATAGCCGGGTAGAGTTATGTAACGGTGAACTATCTTACATAATCGGTAGAAGCTTTCTCGGTTGGTAAACAGTTTTATTATCTCCAGATGAGGTATTTATCTCAGAACCTCCGTACCTCCCTTGGCGTACCAAATAGCAAACCACAGAAAACGTACAACGTTAAATTAGATTATCGTTCAAGAACAAGTAGCATAAAATTGTATTACATGAAAGGTCAAACGAGGTCACCCTTGGAAGGAAACATGGAGCAGATTATACATACTTTAATGTGTACACTTGGCCAAGGACGTGTTTATTTTATCTAAATGTGATGTTTTATTCTGATATTTCCCAGACATGTTGGGGAGAACATGGAAACATGTTGTCGTACCATTAATTATGCCTCTTTGCACGATGATTAAGATATGGGCAAATATAAATGCAAATACAAGTGTACAGCAGTGGGGAAAATAAACAATACTCCTATTGGCCCTGCAAGGTTTCTACACAAAACAGTGGGGAAATATAACATACTAATCCTCTACACAAAAAAGTTGGTAAGCAGTATACAATAATGTTCTTGGTAATTTATGATCTTACACAAAAAAAAGTTGGAAAGCATATTAAATACTCCTTTTGGCAATTAATGATTTCTACACAAAGCATGGACCAATGGTAAGGTAATATACTTTTATCTACTATGGACCTGCAATGTTGTTTAATGTAGCATGTTAAATACATATACTTCGTTGAACAATGTTTATATTTCCTTGAGGGTGTGACATTTACTACGATGTGACTTAAATTTACATGGCACGTGTCGTCGATGACGCAGAGGACGCTTATTATTCCGGAATGCCTGGTCATAATCACTTGCACTTTAACAGGAATCTCGGTTTAAATTTTTTTTCCATCTTTGCAACTTGTTTAATCGATTTTTAGTTCGGATTATGGTTTTGTTGACACTTTGGTAATATCTGATGTTTTTGGACTAGTATACCAAAACACTGTTGCATTCTGAATGAAAACATGAAATGGCAAGGAAGTTCCATTATTAACTATGAGTAAGGCTACTATCAGAATTTATAAGCTATCTAAATGGTTTTCCGTGATAACACACGAACAGATAGAAGTTATTTGTATCAGTCTTGGCATCATGTGTAATACGACAGATCCCTTACTATACCGTTCTGTTATTGTTTCCAGAAGGTTCCAGCGTCTGGCTATATATACAACAGCTGTGTAATGTACAGAGATGCCAAAACCACGAATACATTAGCCTAACTGTTTACTCTCCATACCTGTGGATTCTGGTTCTCGTTAGTAAACTTTGATTAGGGGGTTACCCAGGGATTTCAAAGACGAGCAGTAAATAGAGTGATGATAACAATGTCTTTTGTAAACATTTTCTGTGTTTTCTGTAAGAGTCGGTTATTACCAGTAAATACAAATACAGCGTCTGTGTGGTAAAGAGTTAGGGATATTTTATGCCAATTAAAGACGCCGGTATCCCTAATTGGGCCCCTCTATGGTTGCAGGTAGAACAGATAAACATATACTACTGCTCACAAGCAACTGCTGTTGTGCATTACCCAGAATACACCTACAACATGTACAGTTGGCGTTACCATACCCACGCACGAGTTGTTACTATAGCAACAGAAAGTGTATCTTTTATCAGGAAAGGTGCTGAGTCTACAAGATATACATTTACCTTCAAAGTAGTTTTTTCGACCATAAGGTTTATTTTACCGATAGAAAACTAAGATATGATAAGTGATACCAGTCTTTTTCTTCCACGGTTTTTGTGTGTTTTTTTTTTTTAAAGTTCACATTGATGTAAAAAAATAGTTGCTTAATGATGTTCGATATACGTCGTATATACTAATCTACTGATATTAGCTTAGATAAAAAAATCCGAGAATTCCGAAGCGACAACAAAACCATAATCCGACCTCAAAATTGATTGAACTAGGGATGAAATACGAAAACAGTAAGATCCACACGGATAACCTTATAAAAGTACAAGAGAATAACCAGGTGTTTCGATAGAGTAAGCGTCTTTTGCTTCAACAACAACACCAGCCATGCAGATCTTGGTCACATCCAAGTAAACATCAGGTCCTTAAAATGAGAATCAATGTTAATGCATTAATACCTTATCATGTTCTAACAAACTAACAGCTTGTTATAACAGTATTATGTGTACATCATGTGTTTTAAATGACAGTTTTCAATCGCCGTTATAAAATATTCGCATTATTGGAATACAATATGATTTTGTTGAGAATTGCAGAAACCTTTATAATATCAGTTTAAAGTGTTATTTATGCATGAATCTATCACATGCTGCTATATAGAAATCCATTGCTAGGGGTTGATACCTTTGGGAGGTCATCTCCCATAAATGTTATTATGGTATAGAAAGAAATATACTTTTGTGTAGTAACTAGTGCTGTATCTAAATTCTAATGTATTGTTAATTGTAGGATACAGAAAATATTTGAGGCAGGGTTAGATAACTGTGATGTTGACATGGTGTATCGCTGTCCGCGTGCGGTTACACTACAATAACAGTGTAAATAGGACAAACTGGACTATTGTATAGCTAATCAGGTTTACTTCACTACAACAGATCCTGGTATCAAAGTCAATCCTTACCTTCAGGAAATTAATTAACTTACAAATCGACTAAGGAAATCAATTCAGAAATGAAGGGAAATGCTTAAAATTAAGGAGTTTATTATTTAGGCAAGAAATTTCTTCAATTAAGGAACGTTGGTAACACCGGGGCTGGATCAGAGCGTCTTCTGAAGGAAACAACACTGTATTTTTTTACAAAGACTTACAAAACAACAAGTGTTTATGGTTCATTAGTGTGATATGCCGTCCAGAAACCTTCAAATTATTTCACCAAGAACGGTATAAATCAATTTCGATTAGGCCTATATACATATAAAAGTCTCGGAGAATATTTGTCGAAAACAGATTATCACACCTTACACTTTAGAGAATATTTGTCGACATCTTAGATTTATTGTTAGATACTGTAATGCTGCCACTGTTACTCCTCTAACTCATTCGTCCGTGACATTCCATTATGAGATATTCCAACCGTGAAATTCGGATAATTCAAAGTGTCTCTAGATGTTTAGATGGAGAAGCTTATGTACATATGATGTTATTTACCATTCTTTCACATAATCTAAAGGTTTGAAATGCTGGACTAAGCAAGAAGTCAAATTTTTCAAAATAAAAGTTCGCTACCAAGGGCATGAGTGGATGAAATGGTGTCAAAGACCAACAGGGAGACAAACATTGTAGTTACCAGCTATTGTGACGTAACACAAAGTAAAAAAATATCAGAGAAAACCAAAGCGTGAACAAAACCATAGTCTAAACTCAAAATCGATTAAACTAGAGGCAAAATAGGAACAAAGGAAGGTTTTAAATGGGTACCCTGGTAAAAGTACAAGAGAATACGATCAGGTGTTCCGGAAGAGTAAGTGTCTTCTGCTCCATCGACGACACCCGGCAGGTAAATCCTGGTCACATCCAAGTAAACACAATGCAAATGTAGAAAATTCTTAATGAGCAGCAAAATAAATCTGAAGTGTTTTGATTCATTAATGATGTACCATACTGTTTATCATTTCATGAATAACAGAATATACTTTTTGATATATTACCATTTATTTTATGGTTTGATAAAAATAATATAAAATATTCCTAATATTACTTTGGTATTACTATTTTAAAGACTGGAATCACATAGTTTAATATCTTGTTAAACTATCGACTTGTTATTATCTAATATAACGATATGTACAAGTGAAACATGTGTCTTATTATCAAAGTATATGTAATTGACCAGAGTTGTAATTTAAATGATAAACAATGTGCCTTCTTTAAGTATATATAATTGACCAGAGTTTTATTAATGTTCTATATTTAGAACGATGTACCCTCGCGAGATGTTAAGTGGCTGACGTCACCTAATGACTTATGATAAGGAAGTGGGCTGTTAAGTGCAATCACGGTTCATGTGATTTGTTTATCGTTAAACAAAGTAGACAACATTTATCAACGACATGAACTAATATAAATATTGGTTCCAGCGAAAACATTAGAACGAGTTTCATTAGAGTCCATGTTTGGTACAAGGGAGTGTATTAATCTAAAAATAGTTTCTTGTAAGTGTGCAAGCGGAAAGTGCTGAGTATGAAATATTCTAAGAATGTGTTTATAAAACAAAAGGCAGTTTCCCTCTTTGGGGCCCCATTAATCACTGGCCGATGTTGAACCTTGAAGTTTTATATCAGACATTAGAAATCTAGTTATCAAAAAGGCGAAATCAGGAAGTTTTAGAAAATCAGACAAAAAGTGAAGATCGGTAATATGATCATGGTGGCTACAACGCTTGCTTCCATTGGTAGAATCACGGCTGTACAGGGAGACTATTTTTAGGAATGCGCGAGAAGGGTTGGGGAAAAGTAATTTGTTAGCCTTGATATAGATACACTCTGTTATCAGGTTACAAAGAAAGTCCGTGTTTAGATAGTTCCGGGTCGAAAACTGACACAACACCGCTCGTGAGTTACTCGGATTGACATTCCACCAGAGCCACAGTAGGTTTGAATGTGTCGGACTCTCCACAGTCCTGGTCAGTGAATAAAAATGTTGTCTGTGGGTTTGGTAATTTAATTTACACGTCAATCCATTTTCCAAGTATGAACAAATTTCATATCCAACAATCTTTGCCTCATACAAAGATTTTTAAACCACCCTTCAAGGTTGGGGGAGTTTGGTATGTCTACTGTAGATTGTAACCGAGAAAGGAATATGATTTTGTGTATTTCATTTAGTAAATCGATATAAATTATTCTCCTCAATATTATTATGGAAATGATTGCAGTAAGGGTTTGGCAGAGGAATGTATAGATAGGACTATAACAAGTCACGTGACATCAGTCCTAAGTTTCCTGTAGGTAATTTATATCAGTGTGAAAACGCGAAAACGACACAGACCTAATATAATTAGTAACTGTGATACAGACGTTATTTAAGTATGTTTATGAGTTTTTCATCACAGTTAAGTTTTGAATGTCTTAAGTGGTCTGGCTTTACTGTAGTATTTTCAATGCCTTAAGTGGCACGGCCTTAGTGTAGAGTATCGGGTTACACCCGGAAGTGATAGGATTTGTACGTATTTGTGTGTAGTAACGAGTAATAACACTTTTGCTGTTGTAGATACTTTTGGTGTGTTTTGCTGTCCCTACTTCTTTCTGCTTAGATCTGTAGATTAATTATATCACGGTATATAGAATACAAGACTCAATATATTCCTCACGTACTAATTGTGATTGGGCAGTGACGTTTGTGAAATAATTATAAATATATATAGATAAATATCTTGTGCAATTATTAAAACGGAGAAAAGAAATCAAGAAACTGATTTCTTTTGGTACTTTCCCGTTGGAACGAAACTCACAACACAAACAAAAATATAAATGTCTTGACCTGTAAGAAATTCCTCCATGGAAATTAATATAAAACAAATGAAAACAATAAAAGCGCATTCAATGTGAATAGCAGACGAATTAAAATGTGTCTGACAACTAATTAAAATACTGAGCGCGTTGCTTACCTTGCTGGTGAGAGCACGGTCCATTCCCATGGGTTTCATACGTTCAGACATGATGAAAGGTTGTGTTTTCTAAGTTACACAAGAAAAATTGAGGTATAAACTAAATAGCAAGGCGGTTCTGGAGCCGGACTTTAACTACTGAAGGACTAAGTATCCTTCCTTTTATACAGGTCGGTGGTATCCCCCTGAAGCAGATGGTGAACACTAGAGGAAATGTGTTGGTGCAGACACAGAAATCCCCTTGTGCTTTAACTTCCGACCACCAAGCGTACTCTCACACACTGCAGTAGAAAGACTGGGACGAGACGAGGGGTGATGCAGAGGCTGAGTCGTTACCAAGGCATCAATTACATAGCTAGGGGGCAGCACTAGTACCTGCCGCTACATCCATAGCATCCCAAAACATCTCTTACACCAATGCTATCCGATTTCATTAACGCATGCCTTGTCCAAATTTGTACACAACTTCAGCCATGTGATTCGGTGCTTGGGGCGGTTGCTATGGTAAAGCCAAACTAATAGAATGTTTCAGCCAATCAGCGTTTGGGATACTTTTTTTTATTCTTAGTATACTCATTATTTCCTGATTTTCATTTCTCCAAGTCGGTCTCAGACTAGGTAAGTGTTTCTTACACTTGTGCCAACAGAGCCGGAGAATTTAGACCGGAAAACAAGCCGGTTTTTAGTTAGTTAAGGGAAGTGCATTCCACTAGGTATACGACCATGTAGAAGTATCTAATACACAGCACGGCCCACGGTGTGTTGTGATCATTGTTAATTCATTATTCAGTCATACAGGAATGTATTACGGAAACTTGTGTGTGATGTAGTCAAAGTATTAATGATTGGAGAAAATACCTCAAATTTCTCCGATGTGTGTTCATACCGGACAACGATGATTGAAAAATAATAACAATACTTTGTTATATCATCGAATAACAGGACAAACAAATTAGTCACCTCGGTACTATGTCGCATAGTACTGCGCTGATAACTGTGAATTCTAAAAGACCTCCTTCCTAATAAATTTATTGTGGGTTTTCAAGTCACTTCAGATGTTTAGGATTAAAGTACCATCGCCTTTACATAGTCATGATATAGAAAGCTCAAATTGATTTCAAAAATCAACAGCAAGTTATAAGGATCTTAAGTGATGACATTTGATCATAGCCCGTGTCTTGCTTGTGATTTAGAACATAAACATTTTAATATTAAATTCAATTTGTATTCAATTAAATTAATATTTGAATTACTGACAACGTATCAGTTCTGTGCCTATATATATATATAGGTGCTTCGTAATCTACATGAACTTCCATTAAATAGAAATTCCGGATAATATCTACCGGAATCGTCACTGCAATTAATGTAATCCCGATTCTAATTTATGACTCCGCTGAAACGGGTTTCCGGATAATCGGTCCATGCACTGTCTATTATCAGCTAAATATGTTTTCATCGCCTTAATTGTCGTTCATATAGATTAAACATCCAAAAAAGGTTGTAAAATCGAACTAGTTTGCATTCAACCAACAAGATTATAAACTCATTTTACAAGTTTTTGTCTAAAAATAGCAACTTTAGAAAAAAAGAGGCTACAAAACACACCCTTGTAACAGCGTTATTGTCAGACACAAAGACAACTACAAGGAAATACTTCATGGTTTTCGATTTCTACATTAGGTTTTTTATGTTCGAAAACCAAAACTGGGATAAGACACGTGAAACAAACAAACAATCATTTTATCCATTGATAACAACACAGTAAACGATAGATAATGGATATTATTATCAATTATATAAAGGAAACAGATTATCGATTAAGGTGTTATAGAGCTAGAATTTTTCACTGGTTTATATAACTCCTAATTTGAGTTAAACCAGCTTTATAGGACGAAAAATATCGTAGTGTATATTTTCAAACGTCGGTTAGTTGAAATTGATATTTCAAGTTACGGCAGACAAGGGAAATGGACACATCATCCATCTGCTTGATCACACCTATTTTGTCACGATCTTTGTCACCTTTGACATGAGGTATAGATTTTCAGTAATACCAGTTCAAAATTCATATAGTTAAATGTTGTGAAAATCGACGTATTCGATAAAAAATACCATTAAATGTGTCACGTGACAGCGCTATTTCCTATCACTGGTTTTTGTTGTTATTCTAAGGAACACGACTAATATATAACACATATCCTCAAAATAGTTTGTATACACATAATATTGTGAATACTAATTATATTGTGTATTCACATTATATTGTGTATACATGCTTTGCACATGGTGTCAAAATTTCGACGTTTGGTTTATTTTGTTTTACGTCCTACTAAAAGCCAGGGTCATTTAAGGACATGTCAGGTTTTGGAGGTGGAGGAAAGCCGGAATATCCGGAGAAAAACCACAGACCTACGGTCAGTACTGGCAACTGACCCACGTGGGATTCGAACTCGCATCCCAGAGGTGGAGGGCCGATGTGACGATTTTAATAATTATACAAAGGAGTGGGGGATCACATGGGTGAAAATCTTATTCCTTTTATAATTATTAGTTATTGACATTATTGGATAGGATATTTTAATCAACCAAGTTAACTTCGTTTCAACTTGGAATTATTTTGCATGCAGACATAATTGCCTCTATATTCATATCATAGTCCATATAATATTTAAACAAAAAAAATAAAGTATTTCTGTTGTAACGTTACTCCAAATTGGTCCAAACGGTTTTGAAAACTGACTAAGTTTTGTGCTTGGACTACACTTTCTTGTAATATTACATCCAACTTCTATAAACAGATTGTGAAGTACAGTATTGTATATGAGAAGACGATAAGTGGAAATAATAACGACATCGGTACATACTGGACAAACAGTACTAATGTATTACCGGTCCCAGTGACATCCCAGCACCATGTTAGATTGGATTATGACGTAACTAAGTCAGTGTATAATTGGCCTATGACGTCATCGTCCGGTCGGTGAGGCAGATGGTATCATGTCCAACTGTTACGTCACATCCGGTAGAAATAAGGGACCATTCCTAATATTGTAACACACACATGTGCAGCATATGTGTGTGTCAAGTCATCTTCAGTGTACTGAAAAACGACCCATAGATAACAAAGATAAAACGTATTGCGACGTATTACCTATCAAAACTAGATTATGAACTGTAGTATCACTACATTAATTTATAAGTTTCAATTATTCTGTTTTGAGATTGTCGTAGAGGATATGCATTTTAACTACTCTGAGAAGGGACAACGTTATAAATAGATGTGGCCAAGTGCAATTAAAACATCAACTTCTTTTCTTGTGTAACAGGAAAGAGAATAGTGTGCTTCCACCAGGGATTGAACCTTCAATCTCAAGGTTCCTAGTCGGACCTTCTACCACTGAGCTAAAGGGAAATTCCCTTTCGCTCGAAGCTAGAAATCTTATGAACAATTAAAATCTGCCACACTTGTTTTGTTTTTGTTTTTCTATAATTATACACTTTGGCCTCTACGAACACGAATAAGTCCTACCCCCCCCCCCCCCCCCGAAACATCTGTTTCTATAGTCTTCAGTACGAGATGACGAGATAATGGTGTTCTAAACAAGGATTCTAATTTCGGAAGTTAGCTATCTTCAATCTTGCTGGCTTGTGTAGAAATAATCTTGACCATCGGTCACTTCACAATCCTGACTGACCACCAGTTGTCTGTTCAACAGCAGGTCTTCGCACAAACTTAATATGGCAATATCATTGTAATGGTAATCCAGGGTTTTATATGTAGACCAACAGCACTAAGGGGATTTACGATTTTTACGTTATCCTGAGTATTGGTTATGGTAAATCAAACTTGAATGAACCCACAAAGACAGATACACCGAGGACTTTACTTGAAAAACTAAAAGACATGTTGCTTGAGAACAATAGAGGCACGGGAACAGAACCCTGTGGCAGGCCAACAGTGAAAGATTTTTAAAAATGAATGTCCAGTTTAATTTAGAGGCCCAATATACGTAACTTTTGGCAAAACTTGAAGCAAAAATCAAGCCTAATACCTTTTTATATTTATAGATTTTGTTAAGATCAACTGATATCAACAATATTCAAGATGAATTCTTACGCGGTTACCAATACAGCAGCAGGTGACACTCGGTATTTGTAAACACGCGTCCATTTTGAACTGTCTTTTAACGTCGGTTTGTTTTTAAAATGGGCCCCACCTGAGTTATTTTCAATTCTTTGGATTTTCCTGTCAAGAGTTTCTTGTTAGTTATCGCCCAGGTTTACTTTGTTTCAGGCTTATTTTTGCATGGTTATCAACTGGATATTTTTTCAGAATTACGAAAACTTTTCTGAAGTTACGTATATTGGGCCTTTAAATAAAAAAGAAAGAACTTTTCACTACTCTTTTAGTAATTCCACAACTGGGCCCAGCTGTTCAAAAGGTGATAAGCTTATTCAGTGATTAGCACAGATTTTAATATCCCTATGGCTTGAAAATACGACCAAAGAATTAGGTACAATTCTCATATATGAATATTAAGTAGGGTCCAGGGGTCCAGTAACATGCAAAATTGTAGGATGTTTATAGACAGAATTATTGAATGCGGAAAAATGTCGTTAATAGTAATTTTGAACAACTGGGCTCAGGTTACCAGTATGAGTTTAACTAGTATACGTTTTCCAGTTAAATATATGATTTCATTCTAGTAAAAATTTAAGCAACAATCCAGATGCCTAACCTTATCAAAGGATCTGGAAGATTATATTTTGAGAGATCACTTACTTTGTGTTAATTCTTTTCAATTTAAAACAAATGTTGAAATGGCATTTCTAACATCAATATAGCGTTGATGTGTTATATAAAAATACTAACTGCAACTGTTATTGAAATATATACTGGTATTTGAAAAGGGTTTGACGGCAAACGGGAGGTAGTGTTTCAAACCAGGACTGTACATATTATCCTCATGGTATGTTTCACTTCGTGTAGATTTTTTTGTTATATTACACCAGTTAGAAGCAGGCCTGAATACTGTGCAAAAAGTTGGTGCTTGTTTGGTTTGGAACAGCCAGGGTCATTTAAGGACGTGCCAGGTTTTTTTTGGTTGTGGAGAAAAGCCGGAGTACCCGGAGAAAAAGCACCGACCTACGGTCAGTACCTGGCAACTGCCCCACGTGGGTTTCGAACTCGTAACCCAGAGGTGTAGGGCTAGTGGTAGAATGTCGGGACACCTTAACCACTCGGCCGCCGCGGCCCCCTTATCAGCCAACTTTTACCAAGCATTTAGAAAAGGCCGAAAGAATTTTTCACTCTTTCATAGTCAAAGACATAATCTTAAGTACAGTGCGATATCGTTATTTTACAACTAAATTTGGAAAACTAAATGTTCGTAAATTCAGCCTTTTTATGAGAGGCCAAAGCTATTTTATCATTATGATGGAAACTTATAGTTTAGATAATATGTGCCATTCTCTGTAAAGTCTTACGAAATAACTGAAAATACTGTTTAAAGCAGTTGTTGGTTACTAATACTTATATCTTTGTAACTGTATTATATATTACCTACATGGTGTAAACCATTCTAATATTGGAGCTTGGTTCTGTAGAATTACCAAAAAAACTGTTAGAGTAGATGTTTCAATGTTTATAATTATGTTTGTCGTCTTGAGATTTTATATCTCTACGGATGTTAAATTTATCGTTTAAATGCACATTTCACGAAACAAAAAGAACAGACAGTCAATTTGATTTGTAAGAACAAAAACAATTTAGCCTGTGGTAGGTCGAAGCTTTCGTAGCTAATGGAAACACTGGAGATAAATCTATATCAAAGACGGGCTTTGATTGTTTGTCTCTATCGTTTACGAGCTTAAAACAAAACAAGAAAATGGCGAATAATACATCAGCGAAACTCTATCGTATAGATACAAAAGTACTTCTATAAGACTACAGGAGGGTGAGTTTGTAGTTACTCATACAGACAACACACTGCCTCCCATTAGTCATATATTTATATAGGGATTGAAAGTCATTTTTTTTAACTTTCATAGTGCTATGAAAGGTCAGCCGTTACATCCATATTGAATGAAGCCCGCTACTTTCAATCCATATATTTACATTATTACTATAGAACAATTGCTTAACTTTATTTATATTTTTTTTAATTAATAGTTTATTACCTGCGTTTGTATATGTGGCGTCATTTTAACGACATTGGCGGAACAGCCCCGCTTGAATAAAATTGGCGCCAATGATAATTATTAGTCATTTGAGCGTTTGACGCAAGGGCATTCTCCATGTTATTCGAAGCGGCGCGACAAGACTCTCATTGAACAAGCTTGATCTATGACATCATAATTAAACCACGTGCTACGTCTCGAGATTTTGATTTGAACATATTTTATTGCTTTGAAACAATAGGATTGGGCACAAGTTATACCAACTTAAGAAAGCCCGCTCCTCGACAATTATATAATAAAGTATAGCAATAGCGACATGTACAATATTCATTATAACTATAGTGTAACTCAATTTATAAGTAAAGAGAACACACAGTGAGAGAATAAATTGAAGATAAGAAGAAAAGAAAAAAGAAAAGGTAGAATGCCATGTGACTTTTTTAAAGGTTCGTTCAAAGTATAAATAAATTGAAATATATATATATATATATGTTTTAGGCTGCATGGTACGCACTAGCTACATAATCCATTCATGTTGTCTGTTCTATTGTCCATTTAATGCACTTTCCTGAAAATCCTGTCTCTGGTCACTCCTGTTCCTTCAAGGTATCAAGGTGTCTCGAGAACCATTGCTTTCATTTAAGCCTTGTCGTCAATGCTTAAATGGTTAAACAAATTTGTTTGCAAACTGTATGAATCCGCGTAGCGGATTCTTACAAAAGTTTGCAAGCAAAATATTTTTTCATAACCCTATGAAATTAAAAAATAATTGACATCAATGCTTATAATTAATTTTTGAACTTATTTCTGAATTTAAAACATGTTTATGTACAATTTGACTGATCTAACAACGGATTCTTTTTTACAAATCAATACGCAACGTCAACTGCCGCATTGTGACGTCACATTTTTCGCGCCATTTTCGGATTTTTTTTTCATAGAGGTATGAAAAGAAAATCTCAACCAATCAGAAAGCCGCATTCTGCATACAATCAACGGAAAATTAATTATACTTTTGTGAAAGGCATTTTTGCTGGTAATCTTCATATAGTGGGTTGCAGCGCAAATGTAAATATATCTCTATACCCCGATATACCTGATCACACCTCGGGCAGATCTACCCTATACTTAACATGTACTGTTTAATATAAGAAATCAGGGATTCTGAAGTTATAATTTCAAGTCTTGTTATTCTTAACAGAAGCTAATTAGGGCACGTGCATCAATAGGCATCACGTGATTCTAACATCAAACCTAATATTTGTTCCAACATGTTTGAATTAAACGGTTTACAGAGATTAGTAAAAACAAAGATTTCCTGATTATAGCAATACGCATGCGTGGTTTACATGGCTATTCAGTATCATAATACGCATGCGTGGTTTAATATTGCTATTCAGTATCATAGTACATGGACATAGTGTATGTACTAACAGCACTTCCATATGGGGAAACATACTTCTTTAGAATGGTATACAATTAACTTACCAAGGAATAATTTTCTATTAGGTGTGTTTAAAAGTTTTACCGAGAATACACTATGACGTGTAATTTGAAATACAACGAGTAACATATTTAGGACAGCGAACCGGAAGTGGTTGGACCGTCATCACGTGTGAAATTTTAATTATTCCTGTAGTACGACAATTCATGGATGTTGACTACGGTAACTTTCCAACACTTTTAGGTACCATCCCCATTATCATTGCGGCCATCTAATTAACTATAAACAGACAATACACACTAAACTTGCCTTCTCTTCTATAGGTAAAACCAGGATTTCATTCTCGGAAATCTCATGAAAAATATATTTTCTACCGACGACGTCTTAAGACTATATACGGTCGTATTGTAATGCTTTTATACCAACTCAACACTGATTCAATATTACTAAGACGAAGCGACGGCATTTATCTAGATTCAGTTTGATATGTTTGAGATTGAAACTGGTAATGTTCCATAGTTTTCTCCTAGACTTACGAACACACACTTAGACGTAATGAGTATGTCATGTAGTTAGCGTAACCCCAGTTTGATAAGAATAATTCCCAGCCTTGAACTTCTGTGTACGCAGGTATTGAAGAGTGTCACAAGGGGGATAATTAGGTACCAATAATTCTAATAAACAGTGATGTTATAGTATTTTATTAAGATAAAAACAACACCAATAAAATGTTTTTTTTTTTTCTTTTCCCTGTCAATTTTCTAGTTATTTTAAGTTCATTCATCCCACATTGGTAGTTCTGACTTTTTTAATAACGATAATAATGATGAAGACGAAACCCTATCGTTATGTTATACAAATTGACGTTCTACTTGGTATAGATCTACATGAAGTCGCCTACAACCTACATGTCTCCTTTCTACGGCCGTGAACGAGTAATCTGCACTATCTTGGTATGAAAAGTATCTCAGAACTACTGTAAGTGTTTTAGACAGACCCCCTCTAGGGCCCCCTCCCGACGTTCTGATCCAGATCGACTTATAATCCCGTTTACATGTTTACCATTACAGAGTGCCTAGCAACCCAATCCTACTCCAAGACATTTTAATGGGCCGACCATGCCATTGATAAAATGAGTCAGTCTCCCCCCTCGCACGTGTTCCACGTCCGACGCGCGGGATCTGTGAGGTAATATGTTTACTCGGATAGGGATACTCGGGCTGTATCAGTGTAATCCGAGGTACTTCCGGATAATGACGAGGATACAAGTTCGCCAATTTGATTGGCGAGGAAAGTAAGGGATCTTGCGTCCGTACTTTTAAAATTCAGGGACACCTGACAAGTTTAAGAAAGGTTACAGCTTCTAGAAACCTAACGTTCAAATTTATTTGACGAATTTCAGGTATTAGATGAAGTTCCAGTTTGCTCTGTTTCTTTTCTTTTCGAATGCCATCGCTGACTCACTTATGATTGCGCGATCGAAAGTGTATTTTTTTGCAATGCAGATGGAAATCGTTCCAGTATCTAATGTAATCGACGTCGTCAGTTCCGTTATTGTTACGCATGTACCTGATTATCTATGTGAAACCTGTGGTACCCTGATCTTTCGGATACTGCTCGGTTATGTTAATGAAATCCGAGGAGTTCCGGTATGTCTGGCACCAGAGAGTACCCCGTGGCTGTCGCTATCTGCCAATGTGTCAGTGTCGGAGCCACTCTATCCCTATTTCTATCTCTCAATCACAGATTTACACCAATCTGTGTCTTATGTAACACCCCCATGTATCCGTACAATCTCTACTGGTACACAAATAATCCCCGGAACAATTCTCCGTCGTGTTTAAATGGATTAGTCTGTTTTCCCGTCAGTATGCAATAGGATATTTACTGAGATGTAGATAAGTGAAGGGTTAGATTCTATGACAAGCGATGACAGAAAGCAGTCAAATA
Organism: Mimachlamys varia; assembly: GCA_947623455.1. Lineage (NCBI taxonomy): Eukaryota > Metazoa > Mollusca > Bivalvia > Pectinida > Pectinidae > Mimachlamys > Mimachlamys varia. The sequence goes on from OX392545.1 coordinate 34,986,668, forward strand.
TATTTCTGACACCGATCAAATGACATCTAACAAGATTATCTTTCTAACAAACTAGGGCAGAGAATATAGTGAATAGTAGCAAATCGAAACTTACATCACAACGATCACGTGACGACAGAATCGTTCCTATTAAATAGAGATTTCGCATTAAGCACTAATCCGTATCCGTATAGAGCGAGGAGAAATCTTTGATGTGAGTTAATACTTGTATCCAATAAATCTGTTTTAAAATTATAAAGAAGTAATAACTTCTCTTTTATACTTGGATACTATGAAATAATGTGGCAAGTGTCAACTACAATATAGGTATCAGTTTACTTCATGTATAACTTCCCACACCACGACACCGATCTTTCGACTTGCATAAACTCGTCTGTCTGCCCGTCTCGAACAGGATTTTGTCCACTTTCTAAATCAGTTAAGTTTCCAGTGAAATACATTCAAGCTTGCATCCTTATAATCATGTTTGTTTTATAAGAAAATAAAAAGTGAGCATGTATGGTATTTTACATTTATCAAACGCCTTTGATAGTGTTTGTTATCATGGTTTACTGAAAAAGCTTGATTGATAAAGCTGTAAAGGTAAGGCTTATGATTGGGTTAATGGTGCTACATGTAAACTTTTTTTGCAGGAGAAACGTATTCATATAAAGTATATATAAACGCTTGTGTTCAACAAGGTTCTGAACTACGACCATTCCCTTTCTTGATACATATTATTGTACATTGGTGTCCGTATTAACGATATTCCCCCTGCATATTCCGCGAATAGCAGAATGGAAATTGAACACAATATCAATCATATTTTAGCCATAGAACACCGGTCAAAGTCTTTTAACCCTAATGAAATTGATGCAGTTGTTTTTAGCCCACATCATCAGATGGTGGGCTTATCAAATCACCATGCGTTCTTTATGCGTCGTACGTCGTCTGTCCTTCGTCCGTTCTTAAACAACTCTTGTTATCGCTATTTCTAGAGAAGTACTGGATGGGTCATCCTCAAACTTTATTAGTTTTGATAGTTCATTTTCGGACAAATCTGATAAACAATATCGCCGACAGGCGGCCATCTTGGATTTGTGAGTAATAGTTTGTTTTCGCTATTTCTTGAGAAGTACAGGACGGATCATTCTCGAATTCCATTTGTTAGTCCCCTTGGTGCCTAGTTAAATGTATTCCAATAGTTAATTTTCGGCAAAATTCCATAATACAAATGTAATGTGGCCGACAGGCGGCCATCTTGGAGGTGTTAGTAATAGTTTATTATCGCTTTTGCTTGAGAATTACCGGATGGGTCATTCTGAAATTTCATATGCAAGTTCCTCTTGGTCCCTAGTTGTGCTGTATTGATTGGGACTAATAAAAAAAATGGCTGACAGACGGCCATCTTGGATTTTGACAATGAAATTTGTAATTGTCATATCTTGTGAAGTATTGGATGGATCTTTCCCGAATTCCATATGCAGGTTCTCCTTGGTCATAAATTAAAGATGGATCTCTCTTAAAATTTTGGGTTTTGGAACTTATCAGAAAAACGAAACTCCTGAATAGACACTTTATTTCAACTGTTATTAATTTTCACAAGCTCATAGCACTTGGATAAAATACATAAATGAAAGAAAAAAATAGAATAAAGATCAAAAACATAAATGAAAGTTAAAATAAAAAGGAAAGATCCATCTTTCAAGGAATGAATAAAAAAATCATCGATGGTGGGCGCCAAGATCCATCTGGGATCTCTTGTTAATTGTTATTGAGAAAAAAATGCAAAGATAATTGATATCAATAAACACCTACAAGCGGTAGGTGTCTGCTTAAAACTCTATTTTATGCAAGTTTGATTTTCATTAAAAAAAAGAGAATTTATCTTAAATATGTACTGTGTTCTTAAGGCCTGTGTAACACTGTTGATTCAGACCGGTCAGAAAATACATACCATTGCCTTCATTCGCAAGTAGATAAAAGTCTCTTTTTATGAAAACTGGTTGCGAGAAAAGCATACTAGTCTTCGTCACAGCTATATAGTACTTTGACTGCAGATCTCTTAAAATATACTGTTGTCATATCTCCAGATTGTAAATGTTCTTATCCACTAGAATAGTTAAGGTGTCTGACATGCTGCTACCATGCACTAGCCTTCAACCTCTTGGTCACGTGACCTACCAGGTACGTATTTTTGGGGCAGTCGCAGGGTACTGGCCGTTGGTCGCTTTTTTTTTTTCTCCTGGTACTCTGCTAAGTGTAATCGATTTGATTAATGCGGGCTACATTGTTCAGACTTTTGTCCAGATATGGTATTTTTAGTGATCTCTGAATGTCATATTGAATGCCTTTTGATGCGCTAAACCAGCAGTATCAGGAAGTTTAATGATTGATTGAACAGAAATATGAACCAAATACAAAAACTTTCATGTTGAAATTACATGACGACTTCGTGTCGTTTCGTTATAGAGAGTTTATTGCCCGGGGAAGTTATTAATATAATATCTCACTATAAACGTAATACATTATTTAGAAATTATGCGATGTTTGAACATGAAGATATTCCTATACCAATGCTTCAACATAACGTAGGTACTTTTATATATTTAACTTTTTATATGGAATCCATTTGAACTAAACTAAACTTGGTAATATACAAGTTCGTATTCATATTGATAATAGATAAAGGTTTGCTGTATAAACAATTGAAAATATATAGACCGATTCGGATTCGTGTCCACACGTCATCGGCTACATTATACATGTAGTGCACGAAGCGTGACAAAAACATACGAAATACACGTACCTGAGGATTAATACAACTAAAGTTATATTGCATTAAGGCAGATGAATTTAAGAGAGAATAGCTTACGCTATATTTAGTCTTTAAAATCTTAAAAAAGTAAAATAAATGAATTACTCTATACTTTCTTAAATTAAACGTTTTTCCCTTTCCGATACGTATACCGATGCGTTTACGGATACGGATTCGTGTTTAATTCAAAATCTCTAATACAAAACATCTGCCTGATTAAATATGTTTATTTTATTGATTTCAACATATTTATTACCCCAAAGCTGAGTAGAGGATTAGGCACAAGTTATTCCAACTTATCAACGCCTTTTCCTTTAATACAGTACATATATATATTTGCATGATAATAATTAACAAGGCATACAATACATTTTTATAATGACTAATATTTTACTTAAAACCTGTTGCTGGATTTGATGAAGAGTTGCACGTGTCAGAACAACTGTATTTGTATCTACAGACAAAATTTCGTTGCCAAAAAAGATTAAATCTAGATAAAAACTAATTGGATAAATATTCAATGAATTGATTTTATGAAAAAGTGCAACTCGTGCTGTATTAAAAAGCTCGCATTCTAAGAAAAAGTGGCAGACATCCTTACAGGAATGTCCACAACAACAGTAAATACGTACCTCCCTTCTACCTAATATGAGATAAGACATTGCGAAACAAGTGCCGGTTGAATCGGGACATGGAAAATGGCTATTTTATTCAATTTTTATGTTGTAAATTGCTTAATGAAATGGGCCATAAAAACGGGATATTCTCATTAATAATAAATAAATATACATATAGTATAGCGCCCTATCTAGCTAGCATAAACCACTTTAAAGCGCTTTACAGTACGTAGATGTACAATTCTTATACAATCAATACAATGAACACATACAATTCTATCATATACAATTTTGAGGAGTTCGCAGGAGCTGCCTTATCAGGTGCTAACTACTTGTCCTATACAACCTGGCTAATATCTCCCTATGTGTGTGTATGTATGTGTGTGTACTGGAGATGGATTCTGTTTGTAGTGGGACCGTGTTTCCAACGGCATCTTTTAGAGGGATATCATATCATATCCCTTATTTTATGCTGTCCTACAGAAGCCCTTGTAGCCGGAAACTTCGCCAATTAACGCTGATATAACTAAAACCAAACATTATCATCCTCCACCTTAAGTTCCATCATCCATATATTTACCAAAGCCTTGTCAAATCTACAAATTCCCATGTGTAGTTAAAACATCAGCTAACCCGAACATCGGCGGCGTCAGATAACACGGGGAGATGTGCCCACTGTTTTGAGATTGGCTAAGAGCCCTTAAGTTTTAAGGGGAATTTCTCTACTGAGTTTTACTTTTAGTTTATCTCTCCTTAATTTAAAACTTAGAAATCAGATATCCAATTAATCAAAATTATTAGAGTATTTTTTTCTAAATAATCAAATATCTGCCTACTATTCTAGAGACGGAAGCCGGTCTACCACTTTTCTATACCAGCGTAATTTTTTCAGACCCTATTTACCCCTTTCGATCTTTTGACCCGGGGTCAAATTTTGCATGCATGCTTTTTGAGAAGGGTCTAAAGCGTTTATTCTGCTATAAACTCCGTAGATGTAGCGATATCTGTAGTATTTTAACTTAGTAGGGACTACAGGATTCGGATCTGCCTTGTTTCGTACTGCTGCTTATCTTTATAATCTCAACAACTTTATGATAGATCCAAGTGTTCCCTACTACATTGTAAGTGGGTAAGGAGCGTGGCGTTCAATTAAGTTCTTGTTCTGACTTCACGGATCACCGCTGAAATTTAACCCCCCCCCCCCCCAATTCATGTTATTTCACTCATTCAACCCTGAAATTTCACAATGAGCTTTTCCAAACTTTGAATTATTGGATATTTCAAATTCGGCAGTAAATGAGTTAACCCTTTCTTTTCTCTGCCTTTATTGTATATATGTTGTCTTCAGATATATATACCACAGTTGCTTGAGTTTCTGCGGGTATATAAAAAATGTTTATATATATGGAGCCGCAGCCCATTACAGAATGCTATGGGAGGCTCATTTCACACATATTTATCTATTATTTACAGACAGAAACTCAAGCAACTGTGCATACCCTTTATCACGACGTTTTACACATATATACCTGGTGTGTCAAGTTTGATATTATAGATGCTTTTTAGACTTATATAAACCCGTATTATATTGATACTATCTCTGCTTGTTGAAGGTTCTTGTTTGCTCAAACGCAGGATTTGAATTTAACACAAGTGCACTTGCCAAATACGAGTTGATTTCTGAAATTGCGATTAAAGTGGGTTTAGCACTCGTAGAAAGGTATATATTATTCCAACCCGAACTAGAAAATCGATTTAACAAGGGGCAAATTATGAACAAAGGTAAGAAGACACAGATACCATAGAAACGTACAAGGGAATAAGGTGTTCAGGAACAATAAGCATCTCATTTTGAGGTCGCGATATTAATTTGGACGTGACCTATATTTACATGGCGGGTGTCGTCGATGAAGCAGAAGACGCTTACTCTTCCGGAACACCTGCTGGTTTTGTTCTCTCGTACTTTTCGTGGTTTCCATGCAATTCTTTGTTTACAATTTGTCTGTTTTTTTCATCGATTTTGAGTTCGGATTGTGGTTTTGTTGACGTCAAGATATTCTTTATATTATTATTTTGCACACCTTATTTCGTCCAAAGCTTTGATAGAGAGAAATTATGAAAATATTAATACTTCTCTCCAGGATGTATTTGTTAAAGTGTGTAATTCGGTCTCAAAGTCTACATCAGCGGAAGTGATCAACTTCAAACAAATGACTGGAGTTTATCTGTGATGTCGTAGTAAGGACGTGCACTACAGTCGATAGATTTACACACTCCCCACAGACATTGTATCACAAGTACACCCTCGTCATCTCTCCAGGCTGACGCTAGATATTAACGGCTTCGAGGAAAACAACCGTTTACTAAAACTATTATTTATGTAATCAAATACTTATATATATACAAGTAGAACTTAGTACACAGGAAATACTTCATAGCTTGAAAGCAGAATATATAATCAGATACAAAATTACTGAAAACAATGGTACGACAGGATATCATATCGTGGAGGTTGACTGGCTTTCCTATATATCACGTGGTACAGCCAATGTTACCAAAAATAATTAAAAAAAATGAAATGAAGTAGGGAAGCATTTCTCTGAAAATACACGGGACTTTCGATTACATGAATTCACTCAATGCTACGTGAAATAACCACTTGTTGTTACGAGAACAAATCACAAATTGTGAAAGAATTATGTGAAGAAAACGTTCGTTGTTACGTGAAATAGCTATTAGCTGTTACGCGAAATAACAATTAGTTGTTACGTGAAAGAACCATTTGTTTTTATGTGAAACAAGCATACGGATTTTTGCTGAAGCAATACATGTCCCCTTACGGCCCCCGAAAGCTATAAAATGCAATGATTCATAAAACAAATTACAAGGACTGGACCTAAATATACCCTGCATCTGTATACCATATGTCAGTTTAATATGTGCACATGTTGCAGAGATAATGCACGGAAACCCCAAAAAGTTGACAGACGGACGGCAGGTAAACTAATAGTCCCCTCCTGCTTTACCGGTAGATACTGGATGTTATGTGAAACAATCACTAGAATAACAAGGTAAATAAAATCATTTATCTCGACATTATAAATCAGTAATACATCTAAGTTATGATTATACAATGATAATTATATATTCAACCACTCTTTCACATAAAGTGAGGAGACATACTACAATTGTTTTAAACAAGGACATATCTTCTAGATTTGTTTTGCTATCAAGAAACCCAGATGAGGTTCATCGCTGCGTATAATAATTAAAGCTATCGTCTACCAAAAGTGTGCCCGTCTGTGTATCCGAAGTTACACTCTTTTGTATGAAACTCAAACTATTTAAGAATTCCATTTAATTTAGAACTCATCTAATCTCCTACATCGCTTTTATATATTCTCGCGACAAATGTACAGACGTCACGTAACACCAGGCACGTGGCATTGCGCAATTAATTTAAACGTCATAATAACAAACAGTATCAGAGAATACCCAAAAACCCAAATCAGATCTCCAATCAAAGCGGGTGTCGTCGAAGAAGCAAAAGACGCTTACTCTTCCGGAATACCTGGCTTATTCTCTTGTGCTTTCACGAGAGTCTCCGTGTAAATATTTCGTTTGTTCCCATTTGCCTCTAATATAATCAATTTTGAGTTCGGATAATGGTTTTGTTGACGCTTTGGTATTCTCTGATCAACCTGCCTCTCTCATATTCCTTATCAATCTGTATCTCTCGAATTCCGGTGTCGTCTACATATCACTGAAAGCTCGATCTTTAGAGCAAGCTCTAGAATAACGAATAAACTGCGACATGTAAATACCATAGGTCTGAGAAAAAGGGAAGTTACTATCTTGAAAAGGCATGTTTACGACTGGAAAATTGAAACCATCACGTTTACCGTATAGCTTAATTGTAAGCTGTCCACATACTATAACTTCCTCAGCAAATTTCATCTTATTCGCAAAGTAAAGTAACAACCATATATTTATTACGTCGTCCATCTTTCGTTGAAAAGACAATTCTCAGAATGAGATATCGAAGTCGTTGTTTGCAGTTTTGTTTGAGGTATGGTAGTATACAGGATGGGCAAATCTAATAGTTTGATAGACAAAGCTTTTTGAAGGGGATTCACAAGATTACAGTACTCAGAAGATCCTTCGAGTTTGCCGACATCAACGTCCTGTTAGTTCCACTTCATGACTATACAGTTTTACAATAAGACAGTCCTAATTAAATGGTACTAACAATAGTAGTAAGTAGTTTGACAAAGGATTGGTTCAGCAATAATATTTCTTCTAAGGAAATATATTTAGTATTTTACAGCACTAAGATGGCGGTGAAATTATGCTGATGACAATCCGAATCAGTTTCTGGTACAACTCAAGAGCACAGGACGTGATCAATTATATCAACCAATCAGATCATGTCATTGATTTATCAACCAATCAGATCATGTCATTGATTTATCAACCAATCAGATCATGTCATTTATTTATCAATCTATCAGATCATGTCATTGATTTATCAAACAATCAAATCCTGTCATTGATTAATCAAACAATCAGATTATATGTCATTGATATTATAAGTAGACCAAGCATTTCATCCTGAAAATAGTAACACAGCATGTAAATGCAGACATTCGTCTTAAAAGTCGAGAATGGGTTAGACTAAACGAAAGCCAGTTAACAAAACAGAAACAATATAATATGAACATTAATTTCTACAATATCTTGGACGAGGAGTACAAAGTAATTAACATTTCAAAAACAAATAACTAATACGTAAAATAAACATCACGGACCAATACACAACGTTACCACCGATGTAAGTACGTGACTCCACACAGAAGTATGTATAAACAGAGTCCCTAATGACTCTGAGTCACACAGTAGGAAACCAACAACTGTTACGTTACAAGTACCTATTATTGTTCTATTTATATATTAAGGCGGGTAACCTTGACCTATGACGTAGGAGAGGAATGTAAACTGAGATTTTATACTTCTCATTTACGATACAGCCTACTCCTAGTCGACCACTGACTATTTTAGGATTGATGTCTTATACATGTATATCACATGTTGAATTTATAAAAGTATATCTTAGCATTGTGTGAGAGAACGAAGGAAGATTTAAATGGTGACGCCCACGTGCTGTTTCTATCATCAATGCGTTGGTAGATGATTTAATGTATCATACAGCAAGGCATCCTGGAGTTTTTTGACGTTCACACAATGTTTCTATCATGAGAGTGTAAGTACATGGTATAATGCATTATATAGCAATGAATCTGGGAGAATATAGCCAATACAGACATCTTAGACAATATATTAGTATCCTCGACAAGTTGCAGGGGAATCCGGGTTATAAAACTTACGGACTTTCCCGGCAAGAGTTACAGTAAGATGTTCATCCTAACACGGTGTCACATTGACCACACTGCCTGACACCAATATCTTGTTGATAATGTCTATATTGCTATAAGTATAAACGGTTGTCAATGATAAAAATATAGATCTATGCATAGGTCAAGTATGTTTATATGATAGTGTGAAATATAAAACTTACATCGTTTATAAGTATATACAGTCACACACAAACCTAAACATGTATAATTACATAGAAGGGATCAATCTTCATTTGAAAAACAAACACAAAAAAACCCCACATAAACAAATAATTATATCTACATCGCTCTAGAAATTCGGCCAACGTTTTTGACTTTCTGATAATAATAAATTAGAGAATACCGAAGCGTTAACAAAATCTTAATCCGAACTCAAAATCGAATAAACCAGGGGCAAAATATGAACAAAGAAAAGATTTACATGGAGACCCTTGTAAAAGTACAAAAGAATAAGATCAGGTGTTCCGGAAGAGTAAGTGTCTTCTGCTTCATCGAAGACACCCGCCATGTAAATCTCTGTCCCATCCAAATAAACATCAAGTTCTTAAAAAGAGAACCAAGTATCGTTAGCAATCACAACAAGTAAACACACTAATGAGCATACGCTAAAACGTCCATTTTCATATCACGTTAAGATACAGAATATAGATGTAAGCTATCCAACACCATGGCTTAAAGTTTGAAACCCCGATTGACATAACAGACTCTCCTACATCAGCTTTTTACCTCAATCTGTACCTAAACTATGACCAACTCGGGCAGCTTACTACTAAGCTGTATGATAAACGTGACGATTTCGATTTTCACCTTTATTGATAGTCACATCCATGCTTCTCCGTCCTATGTTGTTCACGTAATTGATTCGTCATTCTAGGGCTTACTTTGGTTATAGAGATTTTCGGGATTTTTCTTGTCATCTGCCGACAAACGAACTTATGGCACAGGAGTTCGAGAGAAACAGATTATTTTGCCTCTAGTTTAATCGTTTTGAGGTCAGATTATAATTTTACTGACGTTTTGGTATTTTCTGATTTTATTGCATCAATTTTTGTTGATGAATAGAGATAAACACTGCATGGTAGCAGTAGTTGATAGCATACTCGCCTTTCGATAAACGGACGTGGACAGTAAAGGGGTATACCTGGCAGATCACAAGGGTTTTATTCTAAGGACCTAACTCAAGAATGATAATTATAAGTCATATCCACTGTGTCGTAATTGATGTAAAATGAATAAAGTTTATATTGATAAGCAATGATTCACTGTTCAATGTTAGGATTACGGTAATGTCTACACTTCATTATTTGATTATCTGTACCATTGAAATATACAGTGGTGAACATGGCTGATGGCTTCAACATTAGAAATTACTTTCCCTTTCTTGATAGTAACATCCCTGCTTCTCCATCCTATGGTGTTTACATGTCGCAGTTACTATAATTATTATTGTAGGGCTTGCTCTGAATATCGAATTTTTCGTGATATATGTCAACTGCTGACGAACAAACTTACGACACAGGGATTCGAGAAATGCTGGTTGATGAAGACGATGGACAAGTTTAATGGTCGCTATCTTGATCTCATTGAGAAATATTCTATATCTTTGTGTGATATGAAGATGGACGTTGAGTTTGCTTATTAGTGATGACAATGATGACTCGGTTCCCAATTTGAGGATTGATGCTTACGATTGATGCTTACTTGGATGTGACCAAGATTTACATGGCGGGTGTCGTCGATGAAGCAGAAGAAGCTTACTCGTCCAGAACACCTGTTGTTATTCTCTTGTGCTTTTACGAGAGCTTCTAGTATAATCAATCTTGAGTTCGGATTATGGATTTGTTGACGCTTTGGTATTCTCTGATTTTTTTAAAAATGACATTCTTCATGATATAATCTTGTACATAATTCAATAAGATTATATTTTAATCTATATATATTATATCATTTATGTTATATGTTATATAAATTATACAGATTATGATTAATATATTTTATTTTGTCTTTGGTTTTGTTGACGCTTCGGCATTCTCTGATTTTTTAAATGTAAAAATTCTGCATTTAAATATTTCTGAAATAAAAACACTTAACGCTTTTAGGAAGAGTGAATTGAAGAGTATTTCAGACTCAAGTATAAAATCATGAACGCAGAGATAAATTTCAAAATCAACTTTATTGATACTTGGTCTTATTCTCTTGTTCTTTTACGAAGGTCTCCATGTAAATCTTTCCTTTGTTCATATTTTGCCCCTGGTTTAATCGATTTTGAGTTCGGATTAAGAATTTGTTAACGCTTCGGTATTCTCTAATTTATTTTATAGTTTCACATGTTATTTACATGTTATATTTACATGTTATTATATGACTTGATGAGTAGGAATATATAAACAGAGTCCCTATTGACACCGGTAACACAGTTATACAGTAGCTACTGTTACGTTAATTAACAGCTCAAGTAGCAATAGAGACGATCGTACAGTTATATCTATATGTAGACGGCCGACCTTCACCTATGACGTGGGGTAAGAAGGTAAACTGTTCGACAGTTTATGAGTAAAACAAATGGTCGTCTTATGGTTATTTTTGGTGCGCCTTCTCAAATATCACCAGCTTCATATAATCTGATTGTGATGGTATGTTTTGTTAATATACAGGTATATTATGGAGATACAGAGAGTTTTTAATCATGTAAGGGTTGCCAGAACATTTCTGACGTTCACGCGTCCCTGAAGACATATTTGAATTCTTCCAATTTTGAGCTTGGACTAGTTCATTATGAAATTTCAGGGTTGAATGAGTTAATGTATTACACAGCGAGGAATCCCGGATGATATAGCTATATAGATATTTGAGGCAGGTTGTGGTGTAGTTCGAGGTTTGTAAGTTATATCAACACGATATCATTTCTCATATAAGAAATTATCTCTTTGTTTCTATAATTCTTAAGCAGTTTTCCTACAGTTATGGCCAAAAAAATGATACAGATTGAAAATTGCTGAAACAATCGTCACTAAGGCGGACGGAAAACTAAGTATTTCTTAGAGGAAAACTCATCATTAATTTGTGTATTCAAAATATTGATATACAAATTAGGATAAATAAAAATTGATGAATAATGAACATTGTTAAGAACATGACATGTTAAGAAAGAATATATCAACAATTGTCCGAGTCACACAACTACTACCAATAGTAGTACATGTATATAGGAGAGGCAACATATAGCTACCACGTGGTAAACTGAGAGTTATGTTAAAATATATGTATACCAAACCCAAACTATCCGTATACCAAACCCAAACTATCCGTATACCAAACCCAAAATATCTTTATACCAAACCCACAATATCTGTATATCAAACCCAAAATATATGTTGCCACCAAACACAAAACATCCGTATACCAAACCTAACATACCTGTATACTAAACCCAAAATATATGTATACCAATCCCAAAATACCTGTATACCAATCCCAAAATACCTGTAAACCAAACCCAAAATATATGTATTTGGTTAAGTATAAATCTGAGCATTGCAGAAGAAGAGAGAACAGTACATAATTTTGTAAGCGTTGCCAGAACATTTATGTTGTTCAGGCGCTGTTTCTATCATGAATCTGTTACATAGAGGATTTAATGTATTATCAAGCAAGGGATCCTGGGTGTTATAGTTAATTCACATTTCAGACAACTTGTTGTATATCCGATGATGGTAGGTTACTGGGAACCATCTTAACTGACACAATATCAAGTTATCCATGCACCAAAACCAAACACCGACGCATTTTTTATATCAATATTTCTGTAATTATAGAACAGTTTACCCTCACAATTATGGCAAACATATTTTCTGAAAAAATAACGAAAATTGCTGAACAAATCGTCGGTTAATATAAGGTGAAGGGAAAATATGACGAATTTAAAAAAAATAAATATTTCTAAGAAGGAGACAACATCGTATAAGGACAATAATGTTAAAGACTGGGTCGAGTTAAAGGAGATTGTATTTTACTACAAAAGCGAATAACGAAAGAGGCGAATACCGTCAAACAGAAATTGAAAGTGGAAACAACTAAGTTATTAGTTAGATCATGACTTCGTAAGAAAGAATGTAGAAGTAGTATTCCGATTGACACTGAGTCACACAGTACTAGGCCAGTAACTGTTACGTACCAATAGTAGTAACACACTACAGTATTGCCCTTTCTCTCTATAGACGGGTGACCTTCACCTATGACGTGGGAGACGGAATGTTAAGTGATGTAGAGTTTAATAATATCCCCATCTTCGTCGGTGACTGGCTATTTTAGGTACGCCTTCAGTCTACGTCACGTTTTTTTATTCGACTTGTGATCACATAGAGTATCAATGTGATACGTATCTGATGATGTAGGAGAAGAAGAACGAGTGTTTATTAACCATTTTGTAAATGGTGCTAGAACATTTCTGTCGGTCATGATCACTGACGTGTGATAACACGAATGCGCGTTAGGCAAAAGGCTGACTCGACCATACTGGGCCCTATCGGAGGTGGGGGAATGTCTTTAAAAATGTCTTGCAAAAAAAACAAATCGATATGATTCCGTTAATTTATCAAACGTAACGTCCGTATACAGTATATATATCATTCTAACTGGCACGCGACCTAACCCGCCATTACCATGTCTATCGGTGAGAGTACACCTGTTAAGTATAAGAATTCCTGATGACGTTGTAGGTGATGACGAGTCTATACGAACAAACAGACATACCCGGTATCATCGTACTCAACCAAGTAACTATGATCCTTTGTTTTATTAAATTTGTATCTCAAAATAATCACGAAAGCGGAGAATATTAACAATGTATTTAACATGACTTCATAAGATTGATACCAAGTTTAATACGTACAGTACTACACAGTAACTATTACGTTACTCCAACGGCACTACTGGTTTTAAGTGGTCAAGTGCTGATACAACAACATGCAGGGTTTCCCGCACATTTTTGTGGGTTCAAATTGAACTCGCTCTGGTAAAGAGTCAACGATCATGTTTATTATAAACTTAATTTATTTTCGTTCGTTTCAGTACATTGTATAACGCAATAAACATTTGGAAACAAGTTTTATAACTTTATATGCAGGACAATCTGTAAAAACAGAGAATACCAAAGCTTCAACAAAACCATAATCCGAACTCAAAATCGATTAAAATAGGGGCAAAAAAACGAGGAAAGATCCACGTGGAGACCCTTGTAAAAGTACAAGAGAGTAAAGCCAGGTGTTCTGGAAGCGTCTTCTGTTTTACCGACACCTGCTATGTTAATCTTTGTCACATCCAAGTAAACCCCAAGTCCTCAAAATGAGAACCGAATCATCATTGTCAATCACAACAAGTAAGCACACTAATGAGCATAAAGCAGTTTTGAGTTTTCTTTGGAGGTAAGCAATTGATAGGTCAGAAATATAAATGTATATTGATAGAAACTGAACGGCCGTCTGTCACAAAAAAAATCCAGCAAAAACTCAGCAAGGATAAAGAGCAGTTTAAGCTTCCATGTGAAACTGAATATATTAATGAGCTAATTAAGATTTGTAACACTAATCGGGCAAACAATTCTATTTTATCGAAGCTGTCATGAAAATCAATACACGTAGCTACTGTGATGAAGATCAAATACACACTGTAATACGATAATCGTAAAACGGTATGATTGGTCGACCGGTGTCGGAGGTGAAGAAGTAGACGCTTTACCTTTCGGAACTCCTGGTCTGTTCACGTTAAGTTTTATGCTTGGTTAAATCAATTTTGAGCTAGGAATGTGGTTTTGTTGAGGCTTCAGTATTGTCTGAGTTTTAGTATCCTGTTCCATTTCTCTTCGATTTACCTCGATTTGTGGCAATGCGGGCCTTTCAAACGCTTATCATATTATTTAACGATATTGGACACAAAATATGTATTTTCTGCTGACTCAAAATATCCAAAAGTAGCAATGTAAACAATAGGTATATATATAAACAATGTGTAATGATGGTGGGCGTGATAAGAGCTTACGAAACATGAATACAATACATGTATGTAGTGTTTTAAGTTTGTTTTAACTACCTAGTTTGATGTCTAGCGGGAATATTAACACAGATGTTTACATATGTGCATGTTTATAGTCCAGGGTGGCGCCGTGTACCCCCGGCTGTTACGTAACGCTCCACAGACCCTGACAGAGGTAAGAAAGTGTTGAGTCTCACCCTTCGTGAGTCATACAGCGCCACCTGTCCGCGCTCGGAAGCGCCATCTGCTGGTGTCATGTGTTGGCAAACACAGTAAACAGTAGAGGGTTTTTATTGTTTTGCACCCGTCTGGATCTATTTTAGGTAAAGCTGGTACCAGAGTAGGGGGGAGTGATATGTTCTGAAAAACAATGGACCTGGACAACAATATATTATACATAATCATATATGTTTATCGAAACCAATCTACAAGATTTGCTTTTTAGTGCTACTTGTGTAGTTTATTATTTATGCAACAAAGTATGTAAAATGTATGTCAGAACTTTTGCTTACTATTTCATAATCATATATGTTTATTTAAAATAACTTGCATGCTGTGATATCGCTTGTTTTGTTTAATCTGTTTGTATTTTTACTTGTGTTTGTCGTAAAAATAGCTCTACAGTAACGACAGTAAATAAAGCTTCTTGTATGTTCAGGATCGCTGTAAGTTCGGTGCCATTGCGATTGGAGTCTCACAAAGGTGTTTGGCGTGTGTCATCGAATGTATAACATCTAAGCAATCTGCAGTATATTTGCGAACAGTTGCATTTTTTTCTGCATCTCATATAACACTAAAACTGATATCCTTGTCTTAAGCATGAAAGTTTTCAAAGTCAGTTTTATTATTAAACATTAGATAGGTAAAGAAAACGAATCCCCGATATCAAAATAATTAAACGTTCTCTTTCCAATTCGATATGTACCACTACAAAATCTACCAGAGCAATCGTAAACAAAAGTTACTGCGATTTGGGGTAGCTGGTGGAAAACATGCATATCAGGAGGACATACACCAGCTAATTCCAGCTATAACTCAAAACAGAAATGTAAAAGGAAGCTCACCGACAGATAGGACAATCACACATTTCTACTTTAAAAGTTCAACAAAAGTCAAAAGCATCCTTCTCTAAAATGACAGTTAATAAAAGTGACTTACGTGTTAAACATAAATAAACTGATACTTTTGAAATAAAAATAGATGCCAACAATATCGAGAAAATAAGCTTCATTGTCCCTCTCATGATCTCTAATACTATGGGAAATATGTTTACAAGGGTCGTTGTTTTTTATTCAGCTTTTGGATGAGCGTTTTTCCATGTGATGACCTTCATTACTTACATGTATAATGGACAACGATTTGCATGGCGGCTGTCGTCGATGAAGCAACAAAAACAATCGTTTCAATACAGAAGCGGTACCTCCAGAAATATCACCTGGTCAGGCGCATTGTCTTCAAGCAATCTTTTGTTTGCGTCGGCCTGACACTACGATCTATCTTTTTATTGTTGAGAAACATTCTTGATATAATTGTAACATACAAATGTAGAAATACCAGAAACCCAGGTATCGGTGATATATTGCTGCTTTTATTGGCCATATTAAACATAAGCACCGAAACCGAGGAAAACTAGCCCCTGTTTAAATATAACGATAGTAAATGGTGTTTTAACGAAGTAGATTTAACTTCTATTGGCAGACCAATACGAACCTCGTCATGTAATAATTGGGATTTCTCTGGCGGCGGACAGAGATCGTTTGGTTTACAGAACGCTTACAACCTCCCAGTCTATACTTTACTGTACCGCTTACGATGTGTAAAACGTATACACTCACTGTTAGTGGTGAATGATTTATTTGAGAAATTGCTGTTTTAATATTTAACACGAAGATAACTCATCCGTCATGTGTCTATCTGTAACATTTCCTTGCTGACACACATGACAACATAATGTATATAGAGCGATAGTAACTCACATATGTCTAAGTTTTAAATTGCGACCATTGGAGATTAGGTAGCTAAGGATGACGTAACATACACACATGCTGCACATTTTAAATCTAGTAATAGAAACAGTATGCCGAAAAAAATAAATTAAACTGCATCATACAGCAGTTTCGTCCTCCTTGGACTCTTCAGTGATGCTAGAGACCAAGATATAATCTTGTCGTGTTGCGACATGGCGACAACACGACTTAATATTAGGAGACAACGTTTCTCTTGGTGACGTTTATATACTTCACCAGCAATCTCAAAGCGTGCTAACTAAAACGGAATATAAGGGTACGACATAATACTCACAGTATGATGGTATCAGTAGACTGGCCAAGTCTCAATTTTACCAGATAACGATTGAAAGCCATTTTTTGACATTCATAACCCTATAAAACTACAAAGGTTAAAAAAAAACCTTTCAATCCATGTTTAATTATTTTTTATCACTACAGAGCAATTGTTTAATTTTATTCATATTTCCTCCAATAATTAGTTTGTAACCAGCGTTTGTATTTGCTCGTCATTTAAACGACATTGGCGGAACAGCCCTAATTTGAATAAAATTGGCGCTAATGATTATTATTAGTCACATGAGCGTTTGACACAAGGGCGTTCTCTATGTTATATTCGAAACAAAGCGACAAGACTCTCACTGAACAAGGTTGCTCGTGTGAGAAGTTTTTTTATGCTGGTAATGTTCATATAGTGCACTGCGGCGCAAATACAGATATATATCAATAACATACTCAAAATTCTCGTGTTTTGATGCCCCAAAATAAGTGATAAACTGTAAAACAATTTCCTGTAAATTGAGATTAAATGTTCAGTAGGATAGAATGAGTAATGTGATTCATAATAACAATAATAAAAAAGGTAACTAAAATTGCAGTTTGTTTCACAAACCACCAAAATTAATAATAGTTTTAACCCGAAAGCAATTCGATATCAGTTACTATGTAAAAGGGGGACACAAATTCCGTAAAATTCACATGTTTTGCCCCAAAATACCAAAACCCGTGAAACAATTTCCTTTATGATGTTTTATATTTCACTACTAAATAACATCCTGGTCAAGGACAGGGGGGTGTCACGTGCGCCCAGTGACACCCCCCTGGGACCGCCACTGCGGTTAGGTGTACCGTGTTAGTTTGAATAATGTGTTTTAATTTAATCGGATAAATATATCACTGAAAAGTGGACTGAAACACAAATGTTGCCGCCGCCGGAAAAGCAACACATACATTGTAAGTCTCGATTTCCAAAGGTGATACAAGGGAGACAAAACCTCTCCAACCAAAGGCGGTACAAGGGAGACAAAACCTCTCCAACCAAAGGCGATACAAGGGAGACAAAACCTCTCCAACCAAAGGCGATACAAGGGAGACAAAACCTCTCCAACCAAAGGCGGTACAAGGGAGACAAAACCTCTCCAACCAAAGGCGATACAAGGGAGACAAAACCTCTCCAACCAAAGGCGATACAAGGGAGACAAAACCTCTCCAACCAAAGGCGGTACAAGGGAGACAAAACCTCTCCAACCAAAGGCGATACAAGGGAGACAAAACCTCTCCAACCAAAGGCGATACAAGGGAGACAAAAACTCTCCAACCAAAGGCGATACAAGGGAGACAAAAACTCTCCAACCAAAGGCGATACAAGGGAGACAAAACCTCTCCAACCAAAGGCGATACAAGGGAGACAAAACCTCTCCAACCAAAGGCGATACAAGGGAGACAAAACCTCTCCAACCAAAGGCGATACAAGGGAGACAAAACCTCTCCAACCAAAGGCGGTACAAGGGAGACAAAACCTCTCCAACCAAAGGCGATACAAGGGAGACAAAAACTCTCCAACCAAAGGCGATACAAGGGAGACAAAAACTCTCCAACCAAAGGCGATACAAGGGAGACAAAACCTCTCCAACCAAAGGCGATACAAGGGAGACAAAACCTCTCCAACCAAAGGCGATACAAGGGAGACAAAACCTCTCCAACCAAAGGCGATACAAGGGAGACAAAAACTCTCCAACCAAAGGCGATACAAGGGAGACAATACCTCTCCAACCAAAGGCGATACAAGGGAGACAAAAACCTCTCCAACCAAAGGCGGTACAAGGGAGACAAAACCTCTCCAACCAAAGGCGATACAAGGGAGACAAAACCTCTCCAACCAAAGGCGATACAAGGGAGACAAAAACTCTCCAACCAAAGGCGATACAAGGGAGACAAAACCTCTCCAACCAAAGGCGATACAAGAGAGACAAAAACTCTCCAACCAAAGGCGGTACAAGGGAGACAAAAACTCTCCAACAAAAGGCGGTACAAGGGAGACAAAAACTCTCCAACCAAAGGCGGTACAAGGGAGACAAAAACTCTCCAACCAAAGGCGGTACAAGGGAGACAAAACCTCTCCAACAAAAGGCTGTACAAGGGAGACAAAAACTCTCCAACAAAAGGCGGTACAAGGGAGACAAAAACTCTCCAACAAAAGGTGATACAAGGGAGACAAAAACTCTCCAACCAAAGGAGGTACAAGGGAGACAAAACCTCTCCAACCAAAGGCGATACAAGGGAGACAAAAACTCTTCAACCAAAGGTGATACAAGAGAGACAAAAACTCTCCAACCAAAGGCGATACAAGGGAGACAATAACTCTCCAACCAAAGGCGATACAAGGGAGACAAAAACTCTCCAACCAAAGGCAATACAAGGGAGACAAAAAATCTCCAACCAAAGGCGATACAAGGGAGACAAAAACTCTTCAACCAAAGGCAATACAAGGGAGACAAAAACTCTCCAACCAAAGGCAATACAAGGGAGACAAAAACTCTCCAACCAAAGGCGCTACAAGGGAGACAAAAACTCTCCAACCAAAGGCGGTACAAGGGAGACAAAACCTCTCCAACCAAAGGCGATACAAGGGAGACAAAACCTCTCCAACCAAAGGCGATACAAGGGAGACAAAACCTCTCCAACCAAAGGCGGTACAAGGGAGACAAAACTTCTCCAACCAAAGGCGATACAAGGGAGACAAAACCTCTCCAACCAAAGGCGATACAAGGGAGACAAAACCTCTCCAACCAAAGGCGATACAAGGGAGACAAAACCTCTCCAACCAAAGGCGGTACAAGGGAGACAAAACCTCTCCAACCAAAGGCGATACAAGGGAGACAAAACCTCTCCAACCAAAGGCGATACAAGGGAGACAAAAACTCTCCAACCAAAGGCGATACAAGGGAGACAATACCTCTCCAACCAAAGGCGATACAAGGGAGACAAAACCTCTCCAACCAAAGGCGGTACAAGGGAGACAAAAACTCTCCAACCAAAGGCGATACAAGGGAGACAAAACCTCTCCAACCAAAGGCGATACAAGGGAGACAAAAACTCTCCAACCAAAGGCGATACAAGGGAGACAAAACCTCTCCAACCAAAGGCGATACAAGAGAGACAAAAACTCTCCAACCAAAGGCGGTACAAGGGAGACAAAACCTCTCCAACAAAAGGCGGTACAAGGGAGACAAAAACTCTCCAACCAAAGGCGGTACAAGGGAGACAAAAACTCTCCAACCAAAGGCGGTACAAGGGAGACAAAACCTCTCCAACAAAAGGCTGTACAAGGGAGACAAAAACTCTCCAACAAAAGGCGGTACAAGGGAGACAAAAACTCTCCAACAAAAGGTGATACAAGGGAGACAAAAACTCTCCAACCAAAGGAGGTACAAGGGAGACAAAACCTCTCCAACCAAAGGCGGTACAAGGGAGACAAAAACTCTCCAACCAAAGGCGATACAAGGGAGACAAAAACTCTTCAACCAAAGGTGATACAAGAGAGACAAAAACTCTCCAACCAAAGGCGATACAAGGGAGACAATAACTCTCCAACCAAAGGCGATACAAGGGAGACAAAAACTCTCCAACCAAAGGCAATACAAGGGAGACAAAAAATCTCCAACCAAAGGCGATACAAGGGAGACAAAAACTCTTCAACCAAAGGCAATACAAGGGAGACAAAAACTCTCCAACCAAAGGCAATACAAGGGAGACAAAAACTCTCCAACCAAAGGCGATACAAGGGAGACAAAAACTCTCCAACCAAAGGCGATACAAGGGAGACAAAAACTCTCCAACCAAAGGCAATACAAGGGAGACAAAAACTCTCCAACCAAAGGCAATACAAGGGAGACAAAAACTCTCCAACCAAAGGCAATACAAGGGAGACAAAAACTCCTTAACCAAAGGCAATACAAGGGAGACAAAAACTCTCCAACCAAAGGCGATACAAGGGAGACAAAAACTCTCCAACCAAAGGCGATACAAGGGAGACAAAACCTCTCCAACCAAAGGCGATACAAGCGATTACAACACACATAGTCATTGGTGGAAAGACGGCAAGTCAATATATACTTCATAAAAAACTTGACCTATGACGTGAATGCTTAGTGGTAAAATGTTACAATAGGGCAATCTGAAAAAAAGGTTTTTATGTGTGCAGCATGAAGCAAACACTAACAAATACACGCAGGGGGAAATAATGGTTTTCCGTTTATAGGGTAGGCGTTTTAATTTCATTTTAGAAAATATTTTTACTACGCTAATACAAAGCAGGAATTGTGACTTTAACAGTGCATATCAATAAATAGACTAGCCCTGTCCCTGGAATATGATATGGATATCAAATCATTAAAAAAAATAAAATAATATCACTTGAATGTCCGAGTCCCAAAGTTCTTAAGTAAGGGGAGATAAGCTAGAAGTAAAATCCAGTTGAGCAATTCTTGATAAAACTTTGGGGCTGGAAAGTAGCCCGTAAAATCACTTAATGAAAACCAAACTTTTAGAGTAGATTCCTCTATCTAGGGAAAAGTAAGCGGCAAGACCTAAATCTAGGGTAGAGTAAGCGGTAAGACATAAATCTATTGTAGAGAAAGCGGTAAGACCTAAATCTAGGGTTGAGTAAGCGGTAGGACCTAAATCTAGGGTAGAGTAAAGGTTAGACCTAAATCTAGGGTAGAGTAAGCGGTAAGACCTAAATCTAGGGTAGAGTAAGCGGTAAGACCTAAATCTAGGATAGAGTAAGCGGTAAGACCTAAATCTAGGGTAGAGTAAGCGGTAAGACCTAAATCTAGGGTAGAGTAAGCGGTAAGAGCTAAATTTAGGGTAGAGTAAGCGGTAAGACCTAAATCTAGGGTAGAGTAAGCGGTAAGACCTAAATCTAGGAAAGAGTAAGCGGTAAGACCTAAATCTAGGGTAGAGTAAGCGGTAAGAGCTAAATCTAGGGTAGAGTAAGCGGTAAGACCTAAATCTAGGGTAGAGTAAGCGGTAAGACCTAAATCTAGGGTAGAGTAAGCGGTAAGACCTAAATCTAAGGTAGAGTAAGCGGTAAGACCTAAATCTAAGGTAGAGTAAGCGGTAAGACCTAAATCTAGGGAAGAGTAAGAGGTAAGAACTAAATCTAAGGTAGAGTAAGCGGTAAGACCTAAATCTAGGGAAGAGTAAGAGGTAAGACCTAAATCTAGGTTAGAGTAAGCAGTAAGACCTAAATCTAGGGAAGAGTAAGAGGTAAGACCTAAATCTAGGTTAGAGTAAGCGGTAAGACCTAAATCTGGGGAAGAGTAAGAGGTAAGACCTAAATCTAAGGTAGAGTAAGCGGTAAGACCTAAATCTAGGTTAGAGTAAGCGGTAAGACCTAAATGTGGGGAAGAGTAAGAGGTAAGACCTAAATCTAGGGAAGAGTAAGAGGTAAGACCTAAATCTAGGTTAGAGTAAGCGGTAAGACCTAAATCTAGGGAAGAGTAAGAGGTAAGACCTAAATCTAGGTTAGAAAGACCTTAATCTAGGGAAGAGTAAGAGGTAAGACCTAAATCTAGGTTAGAGTAAGCGGTAAGACCTAAATCTAGGGAAGAGTAAGCGGTAAGACCTAAATCTAGGGTAGAGTAAGCGGTAAGACCTAAATCTAAGGTAGAGTAAGCGGTAAGACCTAAATCTAGGGTAGAGTAAGCGGTAAGACCTAAATCTAGGGTAGAGTAAGCGGTAAGACATTTGCTTTCTATTTACCCTTATCTAACTTAGGGTTTGTTAATCCATTGAGGTGTACCTTTTAACCAAAGATCTACTGTGTCCTGTGTGGTATTTTATCATCGTATGCCACTGTGGTTGTATACACCACTTTTCACGGGCACGTGTTCGTGTATAAAATCTATTCCCAAATGTAATTGCAATTGTTAAATTCTTAAAATGAGGATGGATATTGTGTTTACTTACAGTAGGTTCTGGTACGTGGTTTAAACCCGCGAGTTCCAATATATTGTCCAGCCCACAATGATGAGAAGGGACCCGAAGCTTCAACATATGCTCCATCCTGTAATGAGAAAGAAACTTGATATAAACAGCCAGTGTTTATTTACGTGAATTTCACATGAAAAACCTTTACGTAAAATTCACATGGAAAAAAACCCGTGAAATTCATGTGAAATTTGAAGAAAACAATATGAATGTAAAAATCAACTAATTTATCAATTTACATGAAATTCACCTGAAATGTATAGGCCAAACCATATAATGAACTACGAATTTTACATTCACATTAAATTTTTCATGTGAAATTCACTTTTTTACCACATTTCACGTGAAATTCACGTGAAGACATATTGCCTATAAAAATGTTAAGAGTCAGATGAAACGATAGGCATTATAATGCCTGTCATTTCACCTGATACCTAACTTTTTAATGTTAATAATTATGTTGGTTCGTAATAATTCTTTATAATGATAATGATAATGATGACGATAATGCTATAATGATGATGATGATGTATGGATGATGATAATGTGTATGAGTGGAAGTCTACATGTACTGTACTAAGTGTTATTGTATATACGTGAAAAAAATCTGAAAAAAAAATCCTTACACGTTCCCCTCATGATTTGCCTAACCCTTTTATAATGTTAATATATGCTAACCCCTTTATAATGTTAATATTTGCCTAACCCCTTTATAATGTTAATATTTGCCTAACCCTTTATGATGTTAATATTTGCCTAACCCCTTTATAATGTTAATATTTGCCTAAACCCTTTATAATGTTAATATTTGCCTAACCCCTTTATAATGTTAATATTTGCCTAACCCTTTATGATGTTAATATTTGCCTAACCCTTTATAATGTTAATATTTGCCTGACCCCATTTATAATGTTAATATTTGCCTAACCCTTTATGATGTTAATATTTGCCTAACCCTTTATGATGTTAATATTTGCCTAACCCTTTATAATGTTAATATTTGCCTAACCCCTTTATAATGTTAGTATTCTAACAACTAATGACAATATAGCGAGGTTTCACTGTCGTTAAACATGTTGTAAATTTCTGATGAAGAAATAATCGGACAACGTGAAACATTCAACAGTTTATTGTTCTACTAACTAGTCCGATGAAACTGTTTCAATCCCTTTAATGTGGAAATGTGGTTCAGCACATTTCTGACACCTACTATTAATGGTTGTGATCCAACACCGTACGAAAATCTCAGCTATTCCCACTTAAGCCGTTTTAGTCCCTTTTAGAAATACGGATATTTGATTCAGCATATTGCTGAAACTCCATATAATTCCTCAACCTCATTTTAGACAACAATGTATAGAGTCTGATATAATCCAACACTTTTTGAAATTGTTGATAAAAAAACCCCACTTCAACCTGAGTGAAGTTGCACGCTTGGGTTCCCCTGTAGGACCCCCGCCACCCCCCCGCCACCAAATATTCGAATAGGCGAGCTATAACATCGGACTCTTTATACCTTGTGCTACAACCCCTCCCAATCAACCAAACAATACATGTAAAAAGTACTGCTTCCTCCCCGACTGACCGAGGCCCTTGGGGGATATTTTTTGTGAAGGCAAAGCTAGCATTAATGAGCTGAGATCAATTCGAGTATTCCATTTTAGTTTACATTGTCCATTAGGTGGGGAGGAATATATAATTATATATTAATCACATACTAAAATGATCTGCAATAAACTTGATCCTTCCTTACCCAGTGTCCTTACCGCAGTCAGCGTTACAGCAACCCACGGTCGTAAGATAGAACGGCTCACGTGCTACAGGTAAAAACGTGTATAATGACCTCGTGTACGGTATTCGGTGAGTTGTGGTCGTACTGGTATGGGATAGAGGTCCGTGCACCACCAATAAAATCTGAAATCAGTTCATTGTATCTGATATACACAGATCTGCTGAAGTATGCTTTAAAGGTGGTGCATACGTATAACAACAACAAGAATTACGCGTAATTATATGTGTCGCCTTTCCCGCTTTGTCAAAATCATAAGCATTTAACATGGTACTGAAGGATATATTTGAAAAGAGAAATGGAATTGAAGATCATATCTTAAGTGCTGAATCACCAAATACTTATTAGGTAACATGTATGAGAAAGGCCGAAATTATTGAATTGTATATGTAGCATGCATTATATCCACACCTGTAAATGAAATGCAAAAAGTGTTATTAGTCGGACGTGATCTGAAAATACACCTACATACAAAGTTTGAGTGAAATCGGCAATATCATAATTTCGACCAATCAGAGGCCAGGAAATAATGGCCAATTTGAAGAACCATGCAACCAAAGTTGCAATTGTGTTCGTAGAGTCAAAATACACCTACATACCAATTTTGAGTGAAATTGAACAATATCTAAATTTCGACCAATCAGTGGCAAGGAAATGGCGGCCATTTTGTTGAATCATGAAACGGAAGGTGTAAAAGTGTTCGTTGAGTCATAATACACCTACATACCAAGTTTGGTTGCTGTAGCTTTTATACTTAATCAGAAACAGCCTAATATGCAAGAGCTAAACGCAAAACTTTAACGTCGTAATTCCAGAAATTTGGGATTTTTACCCCAAAAAACCAGAAATCCACGATTTTTTTTAGCCCAGTAGGCTCTACTACCCATGCTTCATCTATGATTAAGGTTCGGTTGATGTAACTTTGTCAGAAACAGAGCTAAACGCAAAACTTGAACATCGTCGCCGTCGCCTTCGGAAAAGTAACCCCTACAGTGTATGTGCCGCCTTTCCGACATCCGTCGGAGGCGACACAAAAATGATGTACCTGGATATATTTGCGCATGGGTGACAGGAAGACGACAACAACTGACTACATGAAAAGGCGGCAACATAAAGCGAGCAGCCAAGGCGACAAAGCAATCTGATTAAATACAGTTCCTTCTTCTCACTACGTTTTACAAGGATCTGACAACATCCCATAAGAGGTCACGTTTAAATGACCTTTGTTGCCTCTTTACTTAACACTAAAATAATTTTCCAATGACCTGTCATCTTGCAGCAAGCCATTTCGTCACATCATTCGACATGAACTTTTTGGTGACGAAATGGCTAAACGGACAAAGGCGATTATGTAAGCTTCGTCGCCTTAAAATTTCACTGTCAAGATTCTGAAAGTAGTAACTTGATTGGCTAATGCAAAAAAAACATCGGGACGTGACCCCCTATGGGATTTTCTCAGATCTTAACGCAGCAGAGAGAAGTTTACGGAACGGCGCGGAGATCAGGATATGAGATCAAGTCTAAAGCAGAATATGTGGCTATAACAACAAAGCGACAAAGAGACAACATGACAACATGATAAAGTAACACACGACAACATGATAAAGTAACACACGACAACATGATAAAGTTACACACGACAACATGACAAAGTTACACACGACAACATAACAAAGGTACACATGACAACATGATAAAGTTACACACGACAACATGACAAAGTTACACACGACAACATAACAAAGGTACACATGACAACATGACAAAGTAACACACGACAACATGATAAAGTAACACACGACAACATGATAAAGTTACACACGACAACATGACAAAGTAACACACGACAACATGATAAAGTAACACACGACAACATGATAAAGTAACACACGACAACATGACAAAGTTACACACGACAACATAACAAAGGTACACATGACAACATGACAAAGTAACACACGACAACATGATAAAGTTACACACGACAACATGACAAAGTGACACACGACAACATGACAAAGTTACACACGACAACATGATAAACTGACACACGACAACATGATAAAGTTACACACGACACCCCAACAAAGTGACACACGACAACATGATAAAGTGACACACGACAACATGATAAACTGACACACGACAACATGACAAAGAGACAACACGACAACATGACAAAGTTACACACGACACCCCAACAAAGTGACACACGACAACATGATAAAGTTACACACGACAACATGATAAAGTTACACACGCCAACATGATAAACTGACACACGACAACATGACAAAGTTACACACGACAACATGACAAAGTGACACACGACAACATAACAAAGTTACACACGGCAACATGACAAAGTGACACACGACAACATGATAAAGTTACACACGACAACATGATAAAGTAACACACGACAACATGACAAAGTTACAGACGACAACATGACAAAGTGACACACGACAACATGACAAAGTTACACACGACAACATGACAAAGTAACACACGACAACATGATAAACTGACACACGACAACATGACAAAGAGACAACACGACAACATGACAAAGTTACACTGGACAACATGATAAAGTTACACACGACAACATGATAAAGGTACACACGACAACATGTTAAAGTTACACACGACAACATGATAAAGTTACACACGACAACATGACAAAGTTACACACGACAACATAACAAAGTGACACACGACAACATGATAAAGGTACACACGACAACATGTTAAAGTTACACACGACAACATGATAAAGTTACACACGACAACATGACAAAGTTACACACGACAACATAACAAAGTTACACACGACAACATGACAAAGTGACACACGACAACATGATAAAGTTACACACGACAACATGACAAAGTGACACACGACAACATGATAAAGTTACACACGACAACATGATAAAGTGACACACAGCACCACAACAAAGTG
The DNA here is from genome assembly GCA_947623455.1 of Mimachlamys varia. NCBI lineage: Eukaryota > Metazoa > Mollusca > Bivalvia > Pectinida > Pectinidae > Mimachlamys > Mimachlamys varia. The sequence continues at coordinate 35,014,562 of OX392545.1, forward strand.
ACACACGGCACCACAACAAAGTGACACACGGCAAAGCAAAGACATGAAAAGGAGACAACACGAAAACCTCGCAAATCACGACAAAGAGGAAAAACGACAACATCAAAAATGACAACACGACCTACATACAAAGTAACAGTACAACACTGACAACAAGACAAAGAGACAACACGACAACATCGACAAAACAACAAAGAGACAGCAAGACAGCACGAAAGGTGGCAGCAATACAAAAAGACAAAACAAATAATAATATTAAAAGTGACAACACAACAAAGACAACACAAAAATTGACATAAATGCAACACAACAATAAAAGTTTAAAGAGACAACACAACAACAATGAAAAACGACAACACAATAACATAACTTAGTGAAACACAGACACAACATGACAACACGACATAGTGACAGTACATCAAAGCGGCAACACGACATAATGACAGCACATCAAAGTGGCAACACCACATAGTGACAGCGGCAACACCACATAGTGACAGCACATCAAAGCGGCAACACGACATAATGACAGCACATCAAATTGGCAACACGACATAGTGACAGCGGCAACACGACATAGTGACAGCACATCAAAGCCACAACACGACAGTGACACCACATCAAAGTGGCAACACGACATAATGACAGCACATCAAAGCGGCAACACGACATAGGGACAGCACATCAAAGCCACAACACGACATGGTGACATCACATCAAAGTGACAACACGACATGGTGACAGCACATCAAAGCGGCAACACGACATAATGACAGCACATCAAAGCGGCAACACGACATAGTGACAGCACATCAAAGCCACAACAGGACACAGTGACAGCACATCAAAGCGGCAACACGACATAATGACAGCACATCAAAGCGGCAACACGACATAGTGACAGCACATCAAAGCCACAACACGACACAGTGACAGCACATCAAAGCGGCAACACGACATAATGACAGCACATCAAAGCGGCAACACGACATAGGGACAGCACATCAAAGCCACAACACGACATGGTGACATCACATCAAAGTGACAACACGACATGGTGACAGCACATCAAAGCGGCAACACGACATAATGACAGCACATCAAAGTGGCAACACCACATAGTGACAGCGGCAACACGACATGGTGACAGCACATCAAAGCGGCAACACGACATAATGACAGCACATCAAAGCAGCAACACGACATAATGACAGCACATCAAAGTGGCAACACGACATAGTGACAGCGGCAACACGACATAGTGACAGCACATCAAAGCCACAACACGACAGTGACACCACATCAAAGTGGCAACACGACATAATGACAGCATATCAAAGCGGCAACACGACATAGGGACAGCATATCAAAGCCACAACACGACATGGTGACATCACATCAAAGTGACAACACGACATGGTGACAGCACATCAAAGCGGCAACACGACATAATGACAGCACATCAAAGCGGCAACACGACATAGTGACAGCACATCAAAGCGGCAACACGACATAATGACAGCACATCAAAGCGGCAACACGACATAGTGACAGCACATCAAAGCCACAACACGACACAGTGACAGCACATCAAAGCCACAACACGACACAGTGACAGCACATCAAAGCGGCAACACGACATAATGACAGCACATCAAAGCGGCAACACGACATGGTGACATCACATCAAAGTGACAACACGACATGGTGACAGCACATCAAAGCGGCAACACGACATAATGACAGCACATCAAAGCGGCAACACGACATAGTGACAGCACATCAAAGTGGCAACACGACATAGTGACAGCGGCAACACGACATAGTGACAGCACATCAAAGCGGCTTCACGACATAGTGACAGCACATCAAAGCGGCAGCACGAAAACTTGACATAGTGACAACATGAGAATGCGACAAGGCAAACTGACAGCACGATATTACAACAAACTGACACCATTAGAATGAGACAGCAAGGCATCGTGGCAAAACAAGGCAACACTTTCAGTATTTTTATTGGAATCTGCAAATTTCTCAGAAACGAAACCGCAGCGGATGGTCGCCTCTTATGACATACTCTAATCAACACATTCCATATAAAAAGGGGAATAGGAGTTTAAAAACATTCTGAAGGCACTCGTTCTGTAGGAATACTCGCAAATATGTATGGAGGACTGCCTTGGAACTAGATAAATGGTAGTATGTTTACTTTGCCGCGCAAACGACCTTTACGAGCTTCAAGGTCGGACTTTATGATTCTTCAACAGACAGTTGGTGTTTTTCGAGTTTGCTGGCCTGATAATAAGGGATACTCCCTTTATCAGTGATAGAGAGATGAAAACAGTGGTAGGAACCGTGGGGAAGTTAGGGGGGAACTAGTGGAGAGGTGAGAGTAGGATAGGGACGAGTTAGATAGAGGGATGGAACAATGGTAGAAACCGCGGGGAAGGAAGGAGGGAACTAGTGGAGAGGTGAGAGTAGGATAGGGACGAGAGAGATAGAGGGATGGAAACAGTGGTAGAAACCGCGGGGAAGGAAGGAAGGAACTAGTGGAGAGGTGAGAGTAGGATAGGGACGAGAGAGATAGAGGGATGGAAACAGTGGTAGAAACCGCGGGAAGGAAGGAGGGAACTAGTGGAGAAATGAGAGTAGGAAAGGGACGAACGAGATAGAGAGATGGAAACAGGGTAGAAACCGCGGGGAAGGAAGGAGGGAATTAGTGGAGAAGTGAGAGTAGGATAGGGAAGAGAGAGATAGAGAGATGGAAACAGGGTAGAAACCGCGGGGAAGGAAGGAGGAAATTAATGGAGAGGTTAGAGTAGGATAGGGACGAGAGAGATAAAGGGAGGGAAACAGTTGTAGATACCGCGGGGAAGGAAGCACGAAAGTAGTGGAGAGGTGAGAGTAGGATAGGGACGACATAGATAGAGGGATGGAAACAGTGGTAGAAACCGCCGGAAGGAAGGAGGGAATTAGTGGAGAGGTGAGAGTAGAATAGGGACGAGAGAGATAGAGAGAGGGAAACAGTGGTAGAGCGAAGATGGAGATTGGATGGTACACATGTATTATCCACTATCTGGGTTTATATCTCGCGGGAGGTTGATGTATCGCCTCCTCTAGGCAGTATCTGATCTGATATCAGTTTTAGTTTTTAATGATGTAAAAAAAAACCGGTCTAAGCTTGAAGTGAAATTGTCAAAGCTGTTAAATAAAATATTAATGTGTTAAAGTTCCCTGTTGATACTGGAGTTAGTTTTTGTTATATATTGCATTGAGTGCATGTGTTATCACAGGGACCTGAGAATTTGTTACAGCTAGTTTTGGACCTAACATAGGGTGTTTAGAGTAATTTTACACATTTGGGGGGTTAAGATCAATTTTCGATAAAAATGCCCCCTCAATGGTCATAAAAGCTCTTAACCCCCCAAATGTGTAAAATTATTCATAACACCCTATTTTAGGCCCAAAACTAGCTGTAACAAATTCTCAGGTCCCAGTGTGTGTTATTATACGTTGGGCCGTGTCCCCACGCTGACTGGTGGTCGTATATAAAGTATAGATATTTTATTGAAGTCTCAACTTCATACATTTATAGAACTATTATTACAATGTTAAAAGATACAGCATAAAATTGTAGGAAGCTACTCAAGCAAGTACAGTTATGAGAGACTTTATTGAAATAGGTATATCGACAGTATTTATCCAAGTCCGATTATAAACTACTTCTTTATAAACAGTCCTAATACACATTAAGTCTGTTAAAAACATAAACTATACTGAAACAAGTTTATAGATTTGAATATTATAGGATTTATCCGGGGTTCATCGAGTGTCATTTTAAACGTGAAGGGTACTTAAAGGCCTATCACCTTTAAGATTCTATTGTAGAATATGTATGTATGGCTCTAACTGTAGTGATGGGTCGTCCGGATATCTACCCGGAATGTTATAACTTAGATGTCAGTTTGGCAAGATATATATCATTGTCCCTCTTAAAGGCCCAATATACGTAACTTTCGGCAAAACTTGAAGGGAAAATCAAGCCTAATAACTTTTTATATTTATTGATTTAGTTAAGATTAATTGATATCATCAATATTCAAGATTAATTCTCAAGCGCTTACCGGTACAGCAGCAGTTGAAACTCGGTATTTGTAAACACGCGTCCATTTTGAACTGTCTTCTATCTTCGGCTTGTTGATGAAGTGGAACACACCTGAATTATTTTCATTTCTTTGGATTTTTCTTTCAAAAGTTTCTTGTAAGTTACTGCTCAGATTTACTTCGTTTTAGGCTTATTTTTATATGGTTATCAACTGGATTTTTTTCAGACTTTTTAAGAATCACGAAATGTTTCCTGAAGTTACGTATATTGGGCCTTCAATGTTCTTTCAAGTCTTTGTCGTATTAATCAATTTAACATGTAACTTTACACTGCGTCAAGTTAGACCTACATTATTATGAACCGTCTCTAAGAGCAATGTTGCCTACCGATATTTTCTACTGGATCAAAACCACAGTTTATTTTATTATTTGTTTCATTTTAACATTTAATACGAAAACAAATTTCTAATATCTAATAACCATCTAACATGGGCCAAAAATTAAATGTGACTAGCATAACGACACTTTTTCAAACATAATTCTGTCGATATACAAGGTAAAATCCTACAATTTTGCATGTTAATTGACACAGTCATTTATTTGAATTTTGCAAAGTTTTCACCAAATCTATGATTTGATTTGATTTTTTGAAGGATAGTTCAAATTGCTCTAATTACTGATAAAGCTTATCAACTTTTGAACAAACTGGTCCCTGGTCAGGATTCCATAGAACATTTACTGATATTTCTAGGGGACTTCGTTCGTGGGTTTGTAAACTGAACCCGAGATCATTGAAATTTGGTCTCGTGTCACACTGTAGTGACCAATTCTCCTGCAAATGCGCTCTTGCAACTTTTATTACAATACTGCTACCCTCACGCTACAGTGACCATTCTGGCTCAATGTACTTCCGGCGCGTTCTGTATTATAGCGCTGGACGGGTTATATAATGTGCAAATGGCGCCGGTGAGGTACATCTCACAGGCATTACATTAATACTGTTCCAAAAAAATAATGCAAGATTTTGTATCCTAATTATGTATTTGTTGTTTATATTTCCGCTTTGAAGTATAATAGAAAGTTTGTTGGCAGAACAAACAAACTATGGTTTCCATAGTAACAGGTTGTGCTCTGAAACAATCGCTAATGCTCCGCTTACCTTTGCAAGTCTAAACCTTCGTACTAGTAACACGTACACACAACAACTAAAGTATACCGACTCAAGTCCATGCAACTTTGTTCGTCTGACGCAGAAATATTTTCTATTTTTCAATTCGTTTTCTTTTCAAAAGTTTCAAATATCAGATTCCAGCACGAAGATATGTTATGACAGTTAATGAAACGTGGGATTTTTCACATTTTTTTTAAAAACATTTCACACTTTTCGAAAATTTGTTACAGAATTCCTTTGTGAACAATACTTTGCACCATGAGGAGTTTAATTATAAGAGCATGTCTGCCAGCGTTCCTGGAGCTACCCACATCTGATCCTGAGATAGTAATAACAACTACCAACATTACACTGTTGGCTTCTTGTTCCAGATTCGAAATTGGCAACCTTGGAACTAGTTCTCTGTCTGGTGCTATATACAAGGTATATATCGCGCCTTCTGCTCCTAACTCATTTAGCACATGTAAGCGGTGCTGTGTGAAATCACTGCTATGGATTCTTGCGAACTGGTATCGCAGTGTGCATTTTAACCTGCTTTAAACGTATCATCTTATATAGCAGTGTGCCGTATAACATAGCTAATATATAAGCATTATTTTTGTTGTGTATACGTATTGAGTCTTATTCAGAAGACATTATTTTTTATCTGGGCCCATATTCATGAAACCGTCCTCGTGCTCAATCATGGAATCTGTGCCCATGCTAGCTTTCTTGAAACTCGCCTATATTTTGTCAAAGATCAAAAATTCAATTGTAAATATTGCTAACATAATTGGACTTAATAAGATTTTTTCAAATACGTTATAACCGAAATAAGAAGTTATGCTTGAGCATAAAAATGTTTTCATGAATACGGCCCGGAAGTCATATCATGTCGTCATAAAATTATTTTTAGAGAATATCAAATCCGAACCCAAAATCGATTAAACTGGGGCCAAAATATGAACAAAGGAAAGATTTACAAGGAGACAATTGTAAAAGTACAAGATAATAAGAGCAGGTGTTCCGGAAAAGTAAGCGTCTTCTAATTCATCGACGACACCCGCCATGTAAATCTTGGTCACATCGAAGTAAACATCAAGTCCTCAAAATGAGAACCGAGTCATTATCAATCACAACATGTAAGTAAACTAACGAGCATACTCAAAAACGTCCATCTTCATATCACATAAAAAATACAGAATAGTTTTTCAATGAGACAAAGATGGCGACCATAAAACTTGCCCATAGTTCTGATCAACCAGCCTCTCTCGAATCTCCGTGCCATAAGTTTGTTTGTCAGCAGTCGACATCGATCACGAAAATCTCGATATTCAGAGCAAGCCCTAGAATAACAAATCAACTGCGACATGTAAACATCATAAGTTGGAGGAGTAGGGATGTTACTATCAAGAAATAGAAAGTTCACAATCGGAAAATTGAAATCGTCACGTTTATCGTACAACTTAGTAGTAAGCTGTCCATGTTGACCGTAGTTTAAGTAGAGATCGAGGTAAGCAGCTGATGTAGAAGAGTATGTTGTGTCCTTTATTTCAAGTTTAGAAGGGTATACACGATCGATGTGGTCTGCAAACTTCTTGTTGTTCATATACAACACATATAAGTATTATGACGTCATATCAAATACACCATAGCGTAACGTTATATCGTGTCAGTGATCATTTTACTTATAAGTAAGACCATTTGACGTGTTTGAGAATGATGTTTTCACGAAAAGGATCTGTCATGTACTTGGATGTGACTAAGTTTACATGGCGGGTGTCGTAAGTGAAGCAGAAGACGCTTACTCTTCCGGAACACCTGGTATAACCATCTTGTACCTTTTCACGGGTCTCCGTGTATATCTGTTCTTTTTCATATTTAGCCTCTAGTTTAATCGATTTTGGTCTCGGTTATGGTTTTGTTAAAGCTTCAGTATTTTGGTATCCCCACTCAACAGATTCGCGATAGAGATTAAAAAAGGTGGGGCAAAATGATTTACTATAGTTTCCTGACTTACCCCATTTTTTCATTGCTGTAACAGTGACGATTGTTTGGGCTGTTTGAGATATTTCATTATTCGGAAGGAATGCAAACCCTTACGCAATATCCGTTTGTCGGAATCAGTTCATAGTTTTCGAGATTAGGAAGAGTTACGGATCGAACGTTTGACGATAATTGATTGTGTGGACGGCATCGCAATTTCGGAATCGACTTCCGGTTCGATGTCAGATAAAATAAAAAAAGTTTTGAATATTAAATATTGGTGTTGTGTTGAACTGTCCCTCTTTAGAAACTGTTTGATTATTGGTATTAAAACATCACATGGACGAAGGGTCACGCGCTGTACCTTAACGGTGGTTTGTCAAGTATTCCACATAGACAAAGGGAAAACATACATGCCTCTCCCAAATAATATGCATTTGTTCATCAAATTCATATATTCCACGTTGCCTTTGTTTATATTTTTATTTATTATTTTGTACATCATTATGAAATAACTTGAGCCCAATCCCTTTGTTAATATTTTCCAATAGAATATGTTAAAAAAATCCTTAGCAAAAAAAGCTTAACTTTTAGTTTCAGATAATGATAATTGAATAACAAACAATGAAATGCTATATACTTATTGCATTAATGCCGTACGAAGGACTATACATTCTCAAGTCGAATCTGATGACGTCACGTTTAGTAAAATCAGAACAGATCACTAAAGGATTCCTGTTATCATGTACTTACAGTTGTAACTCTGAATTTATCTTTAAAGTCACGGAATAAATAACTCTGAACTATTTCTAGCGTAAGTTTGGTTGAAGAGTTCCGTATTTTTTGTCGTTCATGGTGTAATTCACTTTCAAACCAAGATAAGACAGTTACTATTTCCGTGCGGTATCTCATGGACAGGCCGGCCTCGCCCTCGTACTGAGAGAGATTGCAGACACGCGCTTCAATCTGTCAGCATGACATATGACGTCATTGCGAAATAGTGAAAACATACAAAACTGTCAGTCTGTGAGTATTTGATTGAACTTCTACGTACTATGTGGTAATTATTTAGCAATTCCTAGAAAGTAGAATATTCAACAAAGCTTCAAATTGTTTATTTAGTTTCGTAGAAACGTGAAATGGTTTGGATCACGTGATTTGGTACGTAAGCCATCATAAACACACGTGCAGGTTACCACACCACCAACAGGACCAGTAAAGAAGTTTAAACGAATATCGAATATGCCACAAATTATGTATTTGGTACTTTACGAACATATAATAAAGCATACATTACAAATGTTATGCTATAAATTATCCGCCGTTTTTCGTTATGACATCACTGAATTAAAGCATTAAATAGTCCACAAACTTGATGTAAGAATATGTACATTTTCAGTACGTGGACGTGTACACAATATCGACATAAAAATGAGGTTTCTAGGACTAATAGCACATTAGTCCGATCCTGTATATAACGAGGTCCCCGGAATGTCCGTGCTCGCTAAACGTCGTCAATGTTAGCTGGCGGTAATAGCTACTAACAGGAACACACATACCTACACCGAGAACGATCGCCATGTCGAATACCGATGGCGAATGACACTGGAATGTATTCCTCCGCCAACCTTTTTACCACCTGTGTATCGATATCATTCGTCAGACACGGTGCATTATGGGTTGGATAGGTATTACAGGAATTCGAACTGTGGACCCTGTTTTTAGTACCACGTGTGTTAGTACTGATGACGTCACTTAACTGCGTTCCGTCAATTGTGTTTGTATTGACACAATTAACAAAAGCGGTATTGACATAACTACACAGACACGTTACATTTCTCTGTCATACTCCGCGATATAACTAAGGTCGTTACGGGAATTTTATTACACAGGCTATTTGATGTGTAATATGGTAATATTAACAACATAACATTCGTTCAATAACAATACAATGAGACTTGTTTCTGTGGAACACTATGATGACGTCATAAATGACGTCACCTTGTCGTACATGACGTCACGCTGATGTCTCCTTATAGAGGAGAATACTTTAATCTTGTTTGAAACAAACTTTTTCATTGGTTTAAAAAAGTTGTGTTATCAGCCCATATTGTAAAAATTAACGTCGCCGTTTATAATTTCGCTTTTGATTGGCTGATGCAGCAGCGTATTAATTTGTAAGAGTCTATCGATACAGTGAATTTTTCGCCGGGCATAGATTAAATTATAAAAAAAAAATTTGAATTTATTTGTTATGTTATGGGGTTATTTTTACATTTCCGGTGTGTATTCCCTATATGGTGCTACCAACGGTTTTGACGTTTACACTTCGGTAAACGCTCGTCCAGCGCGTAGGAATACAAGCCGGACCACTATCACGCTTGTGCTTTTAGTGAGAATGCGTATTGTTAATTTGTTACCTTTAATTCAAACTTTGAATGAACTTGATTTTTTAAAACTTTAACAAGCAACTGAAAGCAATGTAATTATGAAAAATAAAATATCTTCAATGTCTAACGGTAACAAACAATGTAATTGTGGTCTATATTCTGTTACTTCTTGAAGTTGACAACCTTTCCCGCCAAATTGGAATCGACTGTTTTGGTGTTCCATCAGTTGTCAGCTATTCCGTCAGTGCGTATAACGTTCAATATATGATGATTGTTACTTTTCTAAGTTGCGCAAATCAATTTTAAAGTGTCATAATGTAAATACAAGAAATAACTTTTCTTTTTTGTTGTTTACTGGTGTGTAAACTGATTTTTTTATACAGATGTTTCAACATAAAGCGCTGACGCGCGTCATTTAAAATATCTGTATACAAAAATCAGTTTACACACAAGTAAACCACAAAAATTTCTTAAATAACACAAAAAGCAGGATTGTACTCTCATCATAAACTGTTTCGCGGTTTATTTAGAGTACACTCCGGTTTTTTGTGTTATACCCCCATAACATAAATAATACATTCAAGTTAATCCTTAAATAATACATTGTTAGCATGTTTCTCAGGCTATGTAATACATAAAATCTAACACTCGTGTTCATGTAATATTGAATTGATTAAACTCATAAATAAATTAACTCCTTCAATAAATTCAATGTTTGTTTAAACACTCGTCTAGATCCTCTATATAGAGATGATGAACATGTCGACCTGCTGTGTACGAAAATACAAAATCTGATATAGAATTGGTTTTCTTCGATAACCGGAAGTAAGAGGTCGTGGAACTAAAGGTCAAAGGCCACAGAACTTAACAAATAAAGATTGGTCTATTGTTTAATTAAAACACCGAATAAACACAGGACAAACACAATGAAACGTCATGGGGTAGGAACTTGTTACGGGAAGGAAGCTCGTCACTTGGGACTTGTTACGGGAGAAGGGGCTGGTTACGGGAAGAGGTCGAGACAAGGGGAAGGGTTGTTTACGAGGAGAAGGCTTTTGATTAGATGCTTTTGGAGAGGCTTTAACATTGCGGGGAGCTCGTTGTTTGGGAGGAGACTTGTAATGAGGGCGAAGGTTCAGCACAGAAGGGGCTTTTTGTGAGGGAAACTCTTAGCGACGCACCAGGCTCGTTGACAAGAGGCTTGTTATTACGGGGAAAAGTCCCCTTAAGGAGCTCGTTGTTAGGGAGGGGGCGTGTTATTGGAAGAGGGTCCGTGGTGATCTTTAAAGGGAAAACGATTCATCAGGAAGGAGGGGCTTGTGTCGGGGAATTGGGCATATCACGAGGCAGGCTGTTGTGAAAAACTGACCCTATTGAAATAGAATGTAGGCTGAAATCAGTCATATTTCCGCTGATTTTATTTGGATACATTAGTATTTTAAGTGTTCCCCTTAGCGCACTTATTGTGTAGTTAAGGTGCCTCCTACAATGTAGGCGCCCCTCGTTCTGCAGTTAAGGTGTTCCCCTTGGCGCCCCTCGTTCTGTGTCCCCTTCGCGGAACTCGTTGTGTAGTTAGGGGTCTCCTTTAGCGCCCTTTTTGTGTAGTTAAGGTTCCCCCTAGGTGCCCCTCGTTCTGCAGTTAAGGTGTTCCCCTTGGCGCCCCTCGTTCTGTGTCCCCTTCGCGGAACTCGTTGTGTAGTTAGGGGTCTCCTTTAGCGCCCGTTTTGTGTAGTGAAGGTTCCCCCTAGGTGCCCCTCGTTCTGTTGTTAAGGTGCCCCCTAGGCGGCCCTCGTTCTGTAGTTGAGGTGTTCCCTAAGGCGGCCCTCGTTGTGTAGTTAAGTTTTCCCCCCAGGCGCCCCTCGTTCTGTAGTTAAGATGTCCCCTTGGCGCCCCTCGTTCTGTTGTTAAGGTGTCCCCTTGGCGCCTCTCTTTCTGTAGTAAAGATGTCTCCTCTGGTGCCCCTCGTTCTGTAGTTAGGGTGTTCACCTTCGCGTCCCTCGTTCCGGAGTTAATGTGTTCCCTTGGCGCCCCTCGTTCTGTAGTAAAGGTGCCCCCTTGGCGCCTCTCGTAGTACACGGCCCTGTGTTACTCGTGTACATATCGTGCATGAGGTGGTGCATTTCCCTATCGCCTGCACTTTGGTGGGTCGGCGATGATAAAACCGACAGGAATGTGGGGGAAGTGTGCTTCGTTATTTTTAGAGATACACATGGAAAACATTCAACGTCATATTCAGTATCCATATAAACATTATTATCAGCTTCAACAGACGCGGCGTGGAATGGTTAAAACCACGGGAATTGTCGATCGGTCATAGAACACAGTATGGAGTGGCCGCTTCTTTCCTCGTTGAGACTAGAAATCACATCTTGTTGTCGAAGTCAGTAAATATCTAGACCATATCGATTTAGAATAGAAGTCATATTTGACGAATTTCATTCATTCAAATGAAAATTTTCCATGAATTTGGATTGCTAATATCTAAATCTGATAAACAATGTATGTTAATCATAAGAAAGTGTTGGTTTAAATATATATACATTAGGGATCAAAACGACAACTGTCTCCACCAGACATCCGGGTATGACTTAGTCTACAGACAACCATCCCCACCTCAGACATCCGGGTATCACTTAGTCTACAGACAACCATCCCTACCTCAGACATACGGGTATCACTTAGTCTACAGACAACCATCCCTACCTCAAACATCTAGGTATCACTTAGTCTACAGACAACCATCACTACCTCAGACATCCGGGTATCACTTAGTCTACTGACAACCGTTCCTACCTCAGACATCCGGGTATCACTTAGTCTACATACAACCGTCCCTACCTCAGACATCCGGGTATCACTTAGACTACAGACAACCATCCCTACCTCAGACATCCGGGTATCACTTAGTCTGCAGACAACCATCCCTACCTCAGACATCCGGGTATCACTTAGTCTACAGACAACCATCCCTACCTCAAACATCTAGGTATCACTTAGTCTACAGACAACCGTCCCTACCTCAGACATCCGGGTATCACTTAGTCTACAGACAACCATCCCTACCTCAGACATCCGGGTATCACTTAGTCTACAGACAACCATCCCTACCTCAGACATCCGGGTATCACTTAGTCTACAGACAACCGTCCCTACCTCAGACATCCGGGTATCACTTAGTCTACAGACAACCGTCCCTACCTCAGACATCCGGGTCACTTAGTCTACAAACAACCATCCCTACCTCAGACATCCGGGTATCACTTAGTCTACAGACAACCATCCCTACCTCAGACATCCGGGTATCACTAAGTCTACAGACAACCATCCCTACCTCAGACATCCGGGTATCACTTAGTCTACAGACAACCATCCCTACCTCAGACATCCGGGTATCACCTAGTCTACAGACAACCATCCCTACCTCATACATCCGGGTATCACTTAGTCTACACACAACCATCCCTACCTCAGACATCCGGGTATTACTTAGTCTACAGACAACCATCCCTACCTCAGACATCCGGGTATCACTTAGTCTACAGACAACCGTCCCTACCTCAGACATCCGGGTTACTTAGTCTACAGACAACCATCCCTACCTCAGACATCCGGGTATCACTTAGTCTACAGACAACCATCCCTACCTCAGACATCCGGGTATCACTTAGTCTACAGACAACCGTCCCTACCTCAGACATCCGGGTATCACTTAGTCTACAGACAACCGTCCCTACCTCAGACATCCGGGTATCACTTAGTCTACAGACAACCGTCCCTACCTCATACATCCGGGTATCACTTAGTCTACAGACAACCATCCCTACCTCAGACATCCGGGTATCACCTAGTCTACAGACAACCATCCCTACCTCATACATCCGGGTATCACTGAGTCTACACACAACCATCCCTACCTCAGACATCCGGGTATTACTTAGTCTACAGACAACCATCCCTACCTCAGACATCCGGGTATCACTTAGTCTACAGACAACCATCCCTACCTCAGACATCCGGGTTACTTAGTCTACAGACAACCATCCCTACCTCAGACATCCGGGTATCACTTAGTCTACAGACAACCATCCCTACCTCAGACATCCGGGTATCACTTAGTCTACAAACAACCGTCTCTACCTCAGATATCCGGGTATCACTTAGTCTACAGACAACCATCCCTATCTCAGACATCCAGGTATCACTAAGTCTACAGACAACCATCCCTACCTCAGACATCCAGGTATCACTTAGTCTACAAACAACCGTCTCTACCTCAGACATCCGGGTATCACTTAGTCTACAGACAAAGATCCTTACCTCAGACATCCGGGTATCACTTAGTCTACAGACAACCATCCCTACCTCAGACATCCGGGTATCACTGAGTATACAGACAACCATCCCTACCTCAGACATCCAGGTATCACTTAGTCTACAGACAACCATCCCTACCTCAGACATCCGGGTATCACTTAGTCTACAGACAACCATCCCTACCTCAGACATCCGGGTATCACTGAGTATACAGACAACCATCCCTACCTCAGACATCCGGGTATCACTTAGTCTACAGACAACCATCCCTACCTCAGACATCCGGGTATCACTGAGTATACAGACAACCATCCCTACCTCAGACATCCGGGTATCACTGAGTATACAGACAACCATCCCTACCTCAGACATCCGGGTATCACTTAGTCTACAGACAACCATCCCTACCTCAGACATCCGGGTATCACTTAGTCTACAGACAACCATCCCTACCTCAGACATCCGGGTATCACTTAGTCTACAGACAACCGTCTCTACCTCAGACATCCGGGTATCACTTAGTCTACAGACAACCATCCCTACCTCAGACATCCGGGTATCACTTAGTCTACAGACAACCACCCCTTCCTCAGACATCCGGGTATCACTTAGTCTACAAACAACCGTCTCTACCTCAGATATCCGGGTATCACTTAGTCTACAGACAACCATCCCTCTGTGCAGCGCTGCTTATTTTAGGGCTCGTTCAATGCTGAGAGTTCCTGTTTGCACGTACATCACAACTAAGGTACTTGATAAATAAATAATAAATAAATATACATTTTATATAGCACCCTATCTAGCAAGAATACGCGGCTCTAAAGCACGTTACAGTACATAGATTGTTTATACATTACAATTAACACATATCTTTATATCATATACATATCTCCCTATGTGTGCGTATATATGCGTATGTGCTGGAGATGAATTGTGTGGTCTTAAAAAATGGCAAGATGAGAATTGGATGTACACATAAAAAGGGATACGCCATTTCCAGGTTTCAAAAATTCTCTTCTTTGTATTTGAGTCCGTCTTTTCTGAAAAACGCCAGCCAATGACATCAACTTTGATCTATTATAAACACATTTACACTCATGTTCACTTGTTAAACACGACACAATGACTGCGGACAATCTTGAAATGAAGTGCGTTTTCGAGGAAAGGATATCATGTTTGCGGAAGGAAAATATATTTACAGATTCCGTGGGTTGAACACAGGATCGTGACGCAATAAGTTTACCAAAGTTATTAATGCCTGTAATGTATTTTGTGATTTTGTTATGATGTCAATTTATCATTTTATATTGTTAAATTCTTGTGTGAAAATAACGAAACATTAAAAACGGACAATAATGGAAAATGACATAGTCAATACATGTCACGTCTGTCCCAAGTGTTGCAACTACCCCCCCCCCCCCGCCCCTCCCTTCCTATCCATGTTTCCGGTCTCCGTAAGAGGGCGCACACCTGGAAATATTGCCGAGATGGGACGCTGAATTGCTGGTTTTACTGCTGGTGTAGGCGACTCCCGAAACAGCTATAATGTGAGTGAGCGGTAATGAGATGTCGTCTGTAAATCATAACAATGGCGGGCTATTAACATACTACAGCACGTGCATCGCTGGCTCGTTACGTCACAGCACCGATATGCCTTGTGTTGGTCGTGATGCTAAGATGTCGTACAAATAGGTAGGGCAATTGTTAGCTCTCTGGTTATATTGTACTCTATATCAAGTCATATAACAATGTCATTGGGTAAACTGATAAGTTTACAGCGATATTATCACTTTAACATCAGCATTCATCATGTAAAAGAAGCGAGTCGGTGTGGCTTAAACAAAGTGTTAATTAAATACAGTCTCTGTCACTCAGCTGACGGAGCATACCTCTTTGGGTCAGTTGGTAGAGCTGTAGATTATCACGCCGGAGACACGGGTTCGATTCCTGTTCGGGGCACTCGACAGGAGTGTATTTTTCTCTGTTCTATTACACAAATACGCGCTAGCCGTTACCAACACCATTGCTTGCTCTGCCCGGCGTACCAACTTTGTACCGACATACACAGAAAATAGAACTGTTCGTCTGTCGTCAAACTTCGACCCAAACTACACTTAATATATCAATGACCCCAGACCTCAGGGTCATGGTGAACTTTACCCTTGAGGTGACTGTGTCCTATCATAAGTGTCGGGCTGTTGATCTTTCTACCGGTACCGCGTCTTAACGTCTAAAGTCACAATTTTGTATAAATACCATCATGAAAATCTATAAAGTTCATTACGGATGAGAGACTCCGCCTCCGAACCGTGAAATATATTAGCCCTAAATAACTGTCTGTGTTAACAGTTATTCTGGACTCGGGCCAGACTTGGTACAACATATCTGTGAACTTCGGTGATCTACCCATCGAGGAGGGAGCGCGCGTGCTACCAATGGCATTGACATTTCTACATTACCAAGTAGATAGGACATTACACAAGACTCCCCATGTGTAGCTCCGATATCGATAGGGAACGTTAAATAATCGTTCCCTACCTTAGGTGAGGTGGGTAAAATGTGGCCCGATAGTTTATCCTATAATCACCCCCTAACGTGATCTGTTTTCTCGTTCGGTGCGTGATGTGTAAGTATGCGGCTAAAGTTAACTCTGAAGTAGGGAATCATTACTTTTCCTTGATCGGCAAATAATAATCTAAAGTAGTCGAGAAAATTGTTTCTCCAGAAATCGTCGTATCTTCACAACGGTGAAAATTTGGCACTCAAGTGAAAAGCAGCATTCTTTTGAAGAAGCAGCTTTACCTAATGACCTTGAAGTCTTAGGTCGTATGGTCAATAGAGTTGCACCAAACAGGCACAAGGGGCCGCGAGAATTTGTTAGACAAATTGCGGAAACGGAAAAACCAATTTAACATCGTCGAGTTCTGGACCTAGTTGTTCAAAAGGTGATTTGCTGAATCAGTGATTAGCGTAAATTTTAATTTTCCTGTATTTTAAAAATGAAACCATAGATTGTGTTACAACTTCACAGATGTCAAATATCTTAGAGTGTCAATTGACATGCAAAATTTGAAGATTTTACCTTGTACACTGACAGAATTTTTAAAATTTGAAAATTTTTGTTTAATAGTGATTAGGGTTATCACCCTTTGAACAACTATTGGTCTCGAGTTCAAACTAAATTTCATGATCTAATCGCCAGTATATATCCACTCAAAACAACGTACTATCCCTTAATTGAACAACTGGCCCTGGTGGTCAGTGAGGTTTTGTTTTATGTCCTATAAACAAGTAAGATCATTCAAAGACGGATAGTATGTGAATCGAGTCTAGTGTAAATAAACATATATAAGGTCACAATGACCTTGAAGTAAAAGTTTAATATCTGTTCAATACTCTTGTATAACGAGGAGGTAGATACCAATTTTGGCCAGTACCAGAACGATGGGCCCTTCAGACGTCCCAGTTGTGTAGGATACCACGCCGTTTGGTGTTGGGAGCTGATTATTCTGCGAATAAACAGTCTGGTTTAATGATCAAAGGTTGTTTGGAACTTCAAACCGAGCTCCACGGTATCCCATCAGTAAGCAGGTTTCCACAGACAAAGTGTGTACTTAAAAGTCTATAGCTGCAAGGATGAATCGTCTCCATATCAAAAACACCACATTTAGCAGTATACTTCAATCCTGTTATGATTATTTCAAAATTAGGGCGTATCTATATAGTGGGATATAACAGACAGTTACGTAAAGTATACGTTGCTTTGGTGTGATATTTCGGAAAATGATCAATGGTTTTTTTATGCCGTGCCATTTATACCCACAATGAGATACTATTTTTGTATGCAAATCTTACAAAATATTGGAAATCTAAACCACTTACTTGTACACAATTTACTTAAAGGTACACAAAATGTTTCCCCCTTGTACGTTTATCGGTTCCTCCCCGGAACGTTTGAATGTCAAATGCGTTTACCGCAAAGACCCAGAGTTGTATTATAATAAATGTTGGTGCGGGACTGTCTTTGATAATGAAAAGAGGAACCGTCAGATATTATTGTTTTCAAAATGAAAGTTGCAGTTAATCCTTATCAAAAGAACTGAAGCATACTTTTGATATCTATAGATCATGACGTCATCAATCGCTGATGTGCCGGTGTTTACCGCAGTTCGGACTGTATTGTGTTCGAATTCTTGGAATTCTATCGTAAATTCATCAGTATCAAGTGTCCTCTCCTCCGGAGTAAATATCGAGATCCTCTTTCAGAAATCGTAGCGTTTGTGGTAAACACGATTAACTTCCAGCAAGGTCTCGTTTTAACATTTCCTAATCAAAATCCTGGTAAACAAACTACACTGTAGATGTAAGTGTGAAACGACCTTTAACCGGAAGTTGTACACATCGTACGTTATTTATTCGCGCGCGCGTGTAATATTGGTTTACGTTTGGTAGGTGTAAATTGCGCTTTTCCCTTATAGTTTGACTATTATACGGAAGGAGAAGCTTCCTTTTAAACAAGATATCGCTGTCATTTTGACGCTTCTTCAGCCATACAAAAAGTATCACGAGACCATCGTTAGATGCAAACATCCAGAGGACGTAAGTCTGCCCCAAACTTGCCGTTTACGATGATAATAATTGAACAGGTCATACAAAATATTACGTCAATAATACGATGGAATTTGAACCAAACTTTGTTGATAAAATGTTTCCTAGAGTGTTTACGGTATTCCACACGGGAGTAGCACCAACGCATGTCTTATCTAACTAACCTCACAACCTGACAGCTGTACCCGGACACAGTGCTACCGAGGCACGTGTAAGGTGTGGCTCACAAATACACGTGCTTTCAAGAGTTCGACGCTCTTTTGTTTTGTTCTTTTGAAGCTATAAAACTGAGCCACACTTAGGAGCAATTTGATGGATTCGATACCAGAATGCTACTTTCCACATGAAGTATATGTTACAGGTTTGAAATAATCAGATAACGTGTTTCACAAATTCTGTTTTGAAATTTTAGAAACGTTCCATGTTAATATAGATATAACTACATAACTGATAAGACCTCTCTCACTTCATGTAACCGATATAGAGTAAAGATAGACAGTATCACCCCCTCCCACTTCTCCACCTATAGAGGTATAGATAGTATCATTATCCTTATTACTCCTCACTTTTCCTCCTTCTCCTCCTCATATAGAGGTAAAGGTAGACAGTATCATTCTCCTTATTACTCCTCACTCCTCCTCCTCTTCCTCACTTTTCCTCCTCCTTCTCACCTTTCCTCCTTCTCCTACTCTTATAGAGGTATAGATAATGAGTATCATTCTCCTTATCACTCCTACTCGTGGTCGTCGTCCTTACTTTTCCTCCTCCTCCTCCTTTTCAATTTTCCTCCTCATATAGAGGTATAGATAAACAGCGTTACTTCTCTATCCATCCCCCACCTCACCCCATCGTACATACTATACATGTAGGTGGTGCGTGGGAGTAGGGCTGTATCGATACTTAAATAATTGTTCACCCCTTGAGGGTGGGGCAGGGGAATCTTAACCCGGGGGGAAGATTCTTAAGTTGTCAAACACAAGGCTTGCCGAATGTTTGGTAGCTTAAGAATCTTATCCCGAGGGTTGGGATCCCCTGTCTAACTACCAAGGAGGTGAATGAATATTTTTCTCTTACCCTGTTAGACCTCGTCATATTTATCTAATATTGACGTTGCATCAATGCAAGACAAAGTTGGGTTCATCGAATTGTCGACGTGACGTCATTGTAGTGTTGCCGTGACGTCATGACATTGTTTCTATGACATCATGCAATTGTTGAGAACGTGCAAAAATCACGTGTACATGTAGCTTGTCTCAACCCTTGGGCGAGATATGAAAATCTGACACCGGTTAAAGTGCGGATATCCCTGTCCAGGGTAAGAGAATGTATATCGATTCGAGATGATTCGTGATGGATCCTGTATCTCGTACGTCAAAGTCTGACGTGTGCTTCACGACACAATGCGTATTAGGGTACGATTTATACTATACGATACTTTATCACGATGAACGCTAAAATAATGTGAAGAAGTCACGTGACTAAATAGAAGACGAAACATGGACTCCCGGTAACTATACATCTGATAAAATGACCAACTTTATCATGACAGTACCGTCAGTGTATCGAACTAACGCCATCAGAGTAAGGTCTACTGTTAATGGTGACATGGTCAGTTTCTGTGTCCCCGAAATATATGATGGGTCTCACTTTTCCTTAGTTGTACGCGCGTGCATGTTTATACGGCCTTGACCGCGGCAATCATTATAACTCACTTGGTCGTTTTACACGATGAACATTTACCGAGAGTTTATATGGGGGGGGGGGGGGTGCTAGGATCACCATTAAACTAAATTCCTTGCCTCCGGGTGAAATTGCAGTAAGAAATATCATGATTCTTGCCTTCTGAGAGCAGTGAGAGAGCGGATTTTAAGGTATTTTCGTTTCCATTGGGAAGGTGATTGTGCACGTATCACTAGTGTGACCGGACTATCTCTTTCGAGACGGATCCTCCAGACCCTCGGTATGTTATTACAAGTAGATACTGAAGTACAGGGAGGCTACACACACGTATGTGTATTGGTTTCCTTAGTCAGTCAACAGGAGGTAGGAAGAATAGTATGTTGGGGGGGGGGGGGGGGGGGGGGGGAGGTCAGTGTTAGGAACACGGAAGCCAGGGCGCTGCTAGTCTACGCGGATTAAGGTGGTACACGTGGAATCGGTACCATTTCTCGGTACCTGTTATTATCAGCTCATTATTTTTTAAAAATTGAAACGGAGACTCGTCCAATACCTGACGTCATTACATACATGCAAAATGGATGAGTGTTTGGTTACCAATTTGGTAGGTATAAAATGCGAACATTTTAAGACAGCTTAGTCGTTGTTCATTATGTAAGTATGTCAAGTTCGAGCATAGAGGACTTGTCGTTTTACCAAAGTGTATAAGTCTTCAGCCAATTATATATATAGATATACATGTAGTTCCGCTTCATTTTTTCGGTTGTGACTTCGACAATAGTTCCTTAAACAGTTCAGAGTCGGTTTTGTTTTATTAAGTTATTAACGCAAAAGGGTTAAATAAAACTTATTTTTTGGTATACGTTTTGAGTGACACAATACGTTATAGAGTTTCGTCAATAAATGATACTGAAATACATCCATCACTACACTGTAAATGACATTATGTAGCCAGGACTACAGTTCTTCTACAGCTATTCCTCAAAACTGAGTTGTTTCCCTGGGTACGTATCAGTGTCAGTAGTAGAAAACCTTTTTTGTTACCTCCCCTGATTGGAATCAAAACGAGGCCGACATTACATGAGATCAAAACACAAAGTTAGCTGCAGCGTCAAAAAGTATCGTTTAATACCAACCCACCTCATCTCCGCCTTCTTATAATACATATATATTTTATCTGTATTTTTCAAATATATATGCATATTTCCTTTATAATGCTTTGTATTAGCGACTATTGTGAGAGGACTATTGTAAAGTAACAGTGCCTTTCTGTTATACCATCTTATGAAAAGAAAATTGTCAAGGAAAGTGGCCTTTTTGGAATACTACCTGGTGAGAAGAAATCAGTTAAGGAAAGTGGCATTTCTGGTATACTACCTGGTGAGAAGAATATTGTCAAGGTAAGTGGCCTTTTGGGTATACTACCTGGTGAGAAGAAATTAGTTAAGGAAAGTGGTATTTTTGGTATACTTCCTTGTGAGAAGACTATTGTAAAGTAACATGACCTCTTTGGTATACCACAATGTGTGAGAAGATTATTGTTAAATAGCTTGGCCCTTTTGGTATACCACCTGGTAAAAAAGACTTTTGTTAAGTAGCTTGGCGTTTTTGGTATACCACCTTGTGGGAAGATTATTGTTAAATAGCTTGGCCTTTTTGGTATACCACCTGGTAAAAAGACTTTTGTTAAGTAGCTTGGCCTTTTTGGTATACCACCTTGTGGGAAGATTATTGTTAAATAGCTTGGCCTTTTTGGTATACCACCTGGTAAAAAGATTTTTGTTAAGTAGCTTGGCGTTTTTGGTATACCACCTTGTGGGAAGATTATTGTTAAATAGCTTGGCCTTTTTGGTATACGTTGCATCTTTATTAGATTGAGATGAACACAGTCGTTGTAACACACCTACATATATCCGGTTATTGTTTTATGGTTTAACACATATGTGAAAGTGACGTACTGTAAACACTAAGCTCCAACACACACTCAACAGCGAACACAAATGGCTCCTTGTGTTTGTTTTCATCGCCCAAGTCAATATATAAATCGCACGCGTCTTGGCATTACTTCTCACTGTCTGAGTGTTATTTTCGTTGTTTGTATCTTATTGTACCCTAGGCCTTAGTCCTCGACAGAATTATGGGTTACAGTTTACAGCTCGTGCGGATACACGTCCAGACTTCCGGTATACCTTATATAATGAAGAAAGAGTCACGTGTGGAATGTCTTCCTACTCCACGGCCGTTTCAGCGGTAAGTTGGTAAACATAGACGGGTGATGCATGCGTAGACACGCCAGCTGGTTTCTCGGCTAGAAACACACGATATTTGGATCATAAACGGAGTCTATACTGCGATCATTCACTCCGCGCGTTCACATGCACGTGCATTGCATTAGACTCAATAAATGCGGTTACATGTTAATTAAACATGTTTATTGCTTTTGAATATAAACACGTTCATTGTAGTTGGATTTCTTACAACGAATGTGTATTATTATAGTGAAGGATGCTATAATAAAGCATGTTTAGATCATCATCACAGTCTGGGTGGAGGAAATCTCCGCTGATCGGTACCAGTTATATCAGGACAAAGAATGCCACACCCCAGAGACTAACACTACCGAGCCCAGCGAGAGTCTGAAGTGGACACGAGACTGTAACTATATGTATAACGACAGTAAGGGGCTGGCGGACAGCACAGAAAACGGGGTTCAAGCCCCTAATCTGACATTGAAACGAGGCTTTTCTCCGGATATCCGTTTTCCTTCCACATTTACAACCTCTGTGCGCATTTAAACTTAGCAAAAAAACTCATTTCAAAATTGCCATGAATCAAACAACCTTTTATTCGTCTTTATTGTCGTGAATCAAACCACGTTTTATTCGTCCTTACAAATCGTAAAGAAAGTTATGATAACACGGCTTGACCTTAACAAGTCACGTGGTTCTGTTGGAAATGAAATAAAAGTGCAGCCAATGTGTATGTTACGT
Source organism: Mimachlamys varia (assembly GCA_947623455.1). NCBI lineage: Eukaryota > Metazoa > Mollusca > Bivalvia > Pectinida > Pectinidae > Mimachlamys > Mimachlamys varia. The sequence continues at coordinate 35,037,781 of OX392545.1, forward strand.
CATCATACCAGTGTGTGATGTATACAGAGAAATTCTCAATCGGAGGGTAAGATTTCTCAGTCTACATTATTCAAGGAAGATGGCTTATTTTTCTTCGCGCACCATAGAATATGTCCGTTGCCAACTGCGGGTATACTACCGTATACGCAGTCAAAATGAGGTACAATCCTTATATAAGCGCGTGTGAACTGGTAAAAGACAGGATTTTTCCCTAGCAAATGTGGGAATGCGCTTCATATTAATTAACCTTTATCAAGTTGTAATTCACATTGCCTATAAATGCCATCTAAAATCTAAACCTATTAATCTCATGAAAAATAAATTACACTTGCTATTTCTCAGCATTTAGTTTTAAAAAAAGGTATCTATCGGATATATTTGTTCCATGAATAGAACAGCGATCACTCGAGGACGGTCAGTGGTATGAAACTTAACAATTATGACGTCATAATAATGATGACGAAATAACATACATATATTTACATTTGCGCTGCAACCCACTACATGAAGATAACCAGTAAAAATGCCTTTCATAAAAGTATGAAAGCAATGGTTCTCGAGACGTAGCACATGATTTAATTATGACGTCATAGATCAATCTTGTTCAATGATAGTCTTGTCGCACCGCTTCGAATAACATGGTGATTGCCCTTGCGTCAAACGTTCAAATGACTAATTATTATCATTGGCGCCAATTTTATTCAAGCTTATATACATCCATATTTTATTCAAGCTTATATACATCCATATTTAACATGAAGCCCTAGCGGAGGTAAGGTTGTCCAACATGGCGTCAGAAATGACGTTATGATAGCCTGACTTAAATCAATGTCATCTAGGCTATTGATTCAAAGTCATTATACATGTTTTCTCAGGCGGAGTGCAAAGCTTTGATATTACGTAGTCCAACATGGCGCCAGAATGTCCTGTGATGCGACATTGCAAATTGTAGTATACAATTTGGTTTTTTAATGATATATAGGCGAAGGCAACACAGAATGTAAATACATAAAATTTGTATATGAAGATAAACAGTCGCCTGTATTATCGAGGGGCGAATCCTGCATTATAAGCAACAGACTATGTTTACAATCTAGCTAGGCTACACTCGGATGGGATTCACATCGGTATGTAATCCAAGTACATTTGTAAGGTACTGTCAACATTAATTATTTTTAGTTACGACTACAACTATGTATGGCGAGGTCCACTTGGCTGTGGTCACTTTGTGTAATGTAAGGTGTTCTTTATTGTGGTGTTTATTTCAACAGGATATGGTTAGTTATTCACATTCCGCCGTGATGTCACTATCATCGCGTCATCAATAGTGTATTGTAACTTAACACGATTATGACAGTGAAATATCCCGTATATTAATCCTTGTCATTAACAGTTAACCCCTTACAATATTAAAAATGGTCTCTTAATCCAAACGATCTCTCAGGCTTTGATCTCAATAAAAACACTACAATGTTAAAGGCCCAATATACGTAACTTTCGGCAAAATCTGAAACGAAAATCAAGCCTAATAACTTATTATATTTATAGATGTAGTTAAGATTAGCTGATATCAGCATTATTCGAGATGAATTCTTACGCGGTTACCGGTACAGCAGTAGTTGAAACTCGGTATTTGTAAACAAGCGTCCATTTTGAACCGTCATCCATACCTTCGGTTTGTTGTTGAAGTGGGCCCCACCTTAATTATTTTCAGTTCTTTGGATTTTTCTGTCAAGAGTTTCTTGTTAGTTACCGCTCAGGTTTACTTCTTTTTCGGCTTATTTTTGCATGGTTATTAACTGGATTTTTTTTCAGAATTTTTCAGAATCACGAAAATATTTCTGAAGTTACGTATATTGGGCCTTTAAACATTTAATGCTGTACCTCCTCATTCAGGTTAATTGAATATGTTTGACATCTTTGCGAATTAGACAATTAAAATATGTTTATTATAATGCAGCCTGGTGGTCATCCCATCCTGTATACTAATTGACTTCAGGGTAATGTTCAGCACAATACATCAGCAATCCTGTCATGTACCTCAGGGGTGACTCTCCGTAGTAAGGGGAGTAACTCTATCTCTATTCTCATGTATGGCAGAAATAAATAAGATATAACATAATGTAACGTATCTCAAAAATTGGATATATCTCAGAAATAAAATCTATCTAATAATAGGATATATCTCAGAAATAAAATCTATCTAATAATAGGATATATCTCAGAAATAAAATCTATCTAATAATAGGATATATCTCAGAAATAGAATCTATCTAATACATAGGATATATCTCAAAAATATAATATATGTAAGAAAAAGGATATATCTCAGAAATAAAATCTATCTTGACTCATCTTCCTGAGACACTTCAAACAAACACCGACTATTTATCATCCCAACATAACAGATTGGTTATTTTATGCGGGTGTTTCTTCTTCTTCTTATGTGATGGTCGATTCCATCGATACCGCTGATTATATCGTCCACTCTGTTGTGGTAAAAGCAGATTCAATCCTTGAATATGATTTCGTTGATCGTTTTTAGAATGTAAGGTCTGATAGAATACATGGGCATGAATATGTACATGAATTCAACAGTAAATCACTTGTTATCGTGAAATTGAATTAATTCAACAGGAAATCACTTGATATCATGAAATTGAATTAATTAAACAGGAAATCACTTGTTATCATGGAATTGAATTTATTCAACAGGAAATCACTTGTTATCGTGAAATTGAATTGATTCAACAGGAAATCGCTTGTTATCGTGAAATTGAATTAATTAATCAGGAAATCACTTGATATCATGAAATTGAATTAATTAAACAGGAAATCACTTGTTATCATGGAATTGAATTGATTCAACAGGAAGTCACTTGTTATCGTGAAATTGAATTGATTCAACAGGAAATCGCTTGTTATCGTGAAATTGAATTAATTAAACAGGAAATCACTTGATATCATGAAATTGAATTAATTAAACAGGAAATCACTTGTTATCATGGAATTGAATTGATTCAACAGGAAATCACTTGCTATCGTGTAATTGAATTAATTTAACAGGAAATCACTTGTTATCGTGAAGTTGAATTATTTCAACAGGAAAACGCCTGTTATCGTGAAATTGAATTAATTCAACGGGAAATCACTTGATATCGTGAAATTGAATTAATTTAACAGGAAATCACTTGATATCATGAAATTGAATTAATTAAACAGGAAATCACTTGTTATCATGGAATTGAATTGATTCAACAGGAAATCACTTGTTATCATGAAATTGAATTAATTTCACAGGAAATCACTTGTTATCATGGAATTGAATTGATTCAACAGGAAATCACTTGTTATCGTGAAATTGAATTAATTTAACGGGAAATCACTTGTTATAGTGAAGTTGAATTATTTCAACAGGAAATAACTTGTTATCGTGAAATTGGATTAATTCAACAGGAAATCACTTGTTATCGTGAAATTGAATTAATTCAACAGGAAATCACTTGTTATCGTGAAATTGAATTCACTTGTTATAGTGAAATTGAATTATTTCAACGGGAAATCACTTGTTATCGTGAAATTGAATCAATTTAACGGCAAATCACTTGTTATGGTGAAATTGAATTATTTCAACAGGAAATAACTTGTTATAGTTAAATTGAATTAATTTAACAGGAAATGACTTGTTATCGTGAAATTGAATTAATTTGACAGGAAATAACTTGTTATGGTGAAATTGAATTAATTCAACAGGAAATCACTTGTTATGGTGAAATTGAATTAATTCAACGGGAAATCGCTTGCTATCGTGCAATTGAATTAATTTGACAGGAAATCACTTGTTATCGTGAAATTGAACTAATTCAACAGGAAATCACTTAATATCGTAAAATTGAATTAATTCAACAGTAAATCACTTGTTATCGTGAAATTAAATTAATTCAACAGGAAATCACTTGTTATCGTGAAATTAAATTAATTCAACAGGAAATCACTTGTTATCGTGAAATTGAATCATCTAGTAATCATAGGTACCGAGTGATATCGTATCATCTAACACAGGTAAGATATTTCGATAAAAACATCATCAGTTTCTATTTATTTTAAGGTGTATTGCAATATCTCATACAAATTTAAATATTCTAAGCAATGTCAAAAAGTTTTAAAGACTAAATATTGTGATATTTAAGTGTATTTGCTTCAAGATACAATGTGTTCGTTAGCAACTGAAAAATATCTTAGATGAAACGACAGAAAACTCTGTTTAAAAAAGTACGTGTAGCGCGCGCCATGACACGGGAGGGGAGACTTAAAGAAAAGCAAATGATGATAAAACACGCAGATCGATACTAGTGAGAATGAAATACGTTGTCGGTCCACTGCGAGATTGGCGCATTATAATATTAAGAAAGTGTTATCTGTTTAGAATCTAACGACAAACAAAACCTCTAAAATAAACTTTATTTCATTCAATTTTAGTCAAATATTGTTTTAAAAAAAATCAGTATTTTTTCGTATATGATAGGATATTTAATAGTGGGGTAAGAATTTCCTCCTACACCGATGGCGTCCTAATTTCTGACCGTGTCGTCCGTTGCGTCAACCAGACTAGGTGGACGAGAGAGCTGACCAGTCAGCTGTTTGAGCTCCAGCCAGGAAGAAGGTAATACAAATCGTTCTGTCACAAATACATCTATAGAAATACTCGCGATTTTAATACTTGTATCCGGATATTAGTTCTCTGGGCCTTGGCTATTTATAGCACACATAGTTTAGAATTTTTGGTCAGACTACTGTATGTTTTGTGTCTTACATGTATATACTTATATATGATTGTGACTTTGATTCAGTTGTCGTTTTATTTCTTCATATAAAGTTACTTTTAACTAATCGGCTCTCATGTAATTAAATAAATGTAAGGTTTATATTAAAAAAGCACGTGTTACTATAGGGCTATGTATATGTCGTCTGCTAGATGGAAACCCCGGCCTGTATTATATCACCTGGCCGGAGGGTCAAATGTGTCTCGCATTCCCCAGATACAAAAAGGGGGAGAAGAATGTTGTTAGAAGGATTATAGTCTGTTTCTGAGTGGTACTGGTAGCATTAACATGAACGTATTGTACCCGTGTTCTTATATGTCGTGAACCTTTCTATCTACTGATATCAAAGCTGGAGAAGGTAGTCAAGCGATACCCTTAGAGAAGGCTATACACCAGATATACTAGATAAAGTAATGTTGATGACGAGGAGGTTGATATTTGTAATTTTCTTCGTTCAGAATTATTTATACATATCTTTTGTTTTGGTGGTTAGTGTAAATTGATTACTTACAAATGTTCTACATCATATGACTCTAAAACATATTTAAAATTATGTTCATTAATTTGTCATTACTGTGCATTAACACTGAACTCCAACATACAGGTCAGCACGTGGTACTGTTTACAAAATTAAGAGACCCCCATAGATACGGTGGCGTGGTCAGATATATAGTCATTATCACTGGGCTACATATAGTTCTAGTCTTCGAAGTCGTGGTCAGTCTTTGATGTAATATTTATGACCCTGTATCCCTACTACTACAGGAACCATAGCTATTGACCCTGTTATTACATTTTGTACATGGGAGGGGCTTATCGTGTGGCCTGTCTGACATTTCGTGGAAAAGGGGCATTTCACTGGGAAATCATTTAATATTCATTAATTTCCCAGATATTTGAACCAATACATGCTCAGTTTTTTTCGGAGGACAGCTTGATGGATACATGTCTAGTCATGAGTAATGGTATGGTAGGCAGAATTGGTCAGATTAATGTTAAAACCAGAGGTATCCAATTTTAAAAAGTGGAAATGGTCTTTAGAGCACTTTCATAAATTAAACAAGTTGTCCACTTCAAACGGCCATAACTTTGGCATCTATGAACCGATTTGTTCCAAATTTTGCTGGATTGTTGGGAAAGACCCTGTCAACAATTGCTTGCCTCAGTTTCTGATGAATTTCGCTATATCATGTTTTATAACCAATTAAGGGATTTTGGGCATCAAAATCCCACCCAGAGACCATAAAATCGAAATTACTTCAATTATAGAGGCTTCTTTTTGTAGATAACCTTTCTGTCTGTCAATAGGAAAAATATTGTCAGTTTTGTTTTTAAGAAAATGTGAAAAAAAATCCAAATTCAAAATTGTCTGCCATTTTTTATATTATATACTATTATGCAATGGTGAATTACTTTAACACTAGAATTATACGTTCACTTTATAATGCAATTAAGTTCCTAAGTAACATAAGCAATGCAATCAAATTAACAGTTTTACATCCAATAGTATCATAATTATAGTGTATTGTGTATAGATTGCAGGGTTTAATGAAATTAAATTTTATTATAGTTTTACTTTGTAAATTGAATCATGTTCAAGTGCTACTTTTAAAACATAAGTTTCTCCAATCCCTGAAGGATTGTGAAGAATTCTTTTTTGAGATCAGATGATGATGAGTCATACACGAACATACCGCATCCTGCCAGGTACACACCCTTTCAACAAACAACACTCGCATCACATACACCGGGAGGGAGTCGTATTTCAGTTGAATATAAAACTTATCTAATTTACAACAATTATGAAAACAAGTAAACCAGTTCATATTTACCATTCTTGTTGGCCCGGATGTTAGTGCGTGAGGGACTTATTTTGGACTTATTGTGGAAGGAAACCGGAATATCCGGAGAAAACAAGTGGCCGGGTAGGTGACCCCATATCTTTTCACGTCCGGTCGGTGGAATCGAACCCCGCCGCCTTGGTGAAAGGCAATTGCGCTATCCACTGCTCCCCCTCTCCCCCGAACACCCACCCGGAAGGGAGGGCGTCTTTAAATGACCTTAGAGGGTAATAGGACATAAAAAACTAAACCACACTAAACAATATGGATCCAGATAAGTGGTTGATAGATAAAAGATATAGTTATAGAGCCTATGGGGGTTTCAGGATCCGCGCTAATGTCTAAATATAACATGCAATGAGGTCCAGTGGATCATATACCGTTTTCTATTGCAGCAGGCTGTTATATTGACCATCAGTTCCTTTAATCAGAGAATGGATACAGTGGTGCAGATCATTCTAGCTCTTGTGATTGGCTATGTGCTGTGGGTTGTCGTCCCTGCCTTGTGGAGGTTCCGCGCCCTCTGTCGGGTTTTGAAGAAGTATGCAAATCCTGGTCCAGTGCATCCGTTCTGGGGCCATGCTAAATACGTAAGCTTCACACTGATTCAGTATACGCATCTTACAAACCTTTGCTTTCAACACCATTTTGAAGCATGTTTGTGATCTGTTAAATAAAGTGTAATAAAGAAACGAAGATATTATCTTTTGATCTTTTATATTGATAACAATTCTGTCACCGTTGTACGCAGCATCCACAGCTATAAATAGTCCACTCACTGCTCCATTTCTACTTCCAGTCATGTGCCTGGCAACAGTTAGGCGTTTTCGCACATTTAACCTTGAGGTCATAGTTGTGTCTATTTTACAAGATGGCGGTTAATTCCTTTTGCGAAATGATACAATAATTTTGTATGTTATGTTGTATGTTCGTTTGTTTGTTTTCTATTTTTAGTTCGGTGACGACTGTTCCGTTAATTCTGTTTTCGATAACATAGCTGCGGTAAGTCAGCCCAAGATGGCAGTGGTGTGGTTGGCCTTTAAGCCGCTGATACAAGCAATTCACCCTGACACAGCAAAGACAGTTCTCCAGCTGTCGTCAGATCCGAAACCGACAGGGATTGGTCACCAATACAACGTGCTTCAATCGTTTATAGGTCAGTAACCATGGTAGCGAAGTTAGTCAACATGGTAACCAATACAACGTGCTTCAATCGTTTATAGGTCAGTAACCATGGTAGCGAAGTTAGTCAACATGGTAACCAATATGTCAGTAACCATGGTAACGAAGATAGTCAACATGGTAACCAATACAACTTGCTTCAATCGTTTATATGTCAGTAACCAGGGTAACGAAGAGTAAGTTAACGTGGTCACCAATTCAACGTGCTTCAATCGTTTATACATGTAGGTCAGTAACCATGGTAGCGAAGTTAGTCAACATGGTAACCAATACAACGTGCTTCAATCGTTTATAGGTCAGTAACCATGGTAGCAAAGTTAGTCAACATAGTAACCAATACAAAGTGCTTCAATCGTTTATAGGTCAGTAACCATGGTAACGAAGATAGTCAACATGGTAACCAATACAACTTGCTTCAATCGTTTATATGTCAGTAACCATGGTAACGAAGAGTTAGTTAACGTGGTCACCAATTCAACGTGCTTCAATCGTTTATGGGTCAGTAATCATGGTAGCAAAGTTAGTCAACATGGTAACCAATACAACGTGCTTCAATCGTTTATGGGTCAGTAATCATGGTAGCGAAGCTAGTCAACATGGTAACCAATACAACTTGCTTCAATCGTTTATATGTCAGTAACCATGGTAACGAAGAGTTAGTTAACGTAGTCACCAATACAACGTGCTTCAATCGTTTATAGGTCAGTAACCACGGTAGCGAAGTTAGTCAATGTGGTAGCCAATACAACGTGCTGCAATTGTTTATAGGTCAGTAACCATGGTAACGGACATTTTTACTATGAAGTGATCGTTTTTCTAAAAGATGTATTCCCGAACTTAGTGTAGCTTTTTATGAAAACAAATTTGATTTATTTGTGAAAGACATTTGAGCCAAAAAGCCGGTATTCTTGGTACTGTTGCCGAGACCATATCAAATGATCACGACAGTGTTTGGCTCAAGTCTTTCATGTTTTATGAAAATTGTTCGTTACTGCGGCAAATGATGGAGGCTCAGTTGATAAATTAGCTCAAATATCAGACTAGTTGTAATGTCAATATGTATCCTTTGTATATTGTTGATTGTAAAATTCTCGACTTAAGATCATTCACCTAAGAAATAAAGGGAATTGTTTTAAAGTTTATTTTATTTTGAAAGAAAATAACTCTGAAATGAATGGAGCCTGTGACGAACCCAGCAACGTCGTTATGTCCAAATCATCAATATCTTGTTGATAAAAATTGCCGTATTTTCGTACGAGTAAATGAATAAATATCATAAATTCAAGTGTATTCACCATACATTTCTACAATTAGACTAGCCTGTTACCTTTCCCGTACTCTGGTTTTTAGGTGAAGGTCTGTCTACTAGTAACGGCAGTAAATGGCTCAGGAACCGAAGGTTAATCACACCAGCCTTCCACTTCGACATTCTTCGCCCTTACGTCAAAGTGTATAACGAAGCGGCTGACATTTTACTGGTAAATGAAGATCAATATTTTATATATTTATGTAGATAAGACCGTGTGTGCTATATGTCTGCCCAGATGTGTCGTTCCATTTGAATGAATCCACTCTGAACAAGGACAGACCACACCCCTTGTATGATATAGGTAGCTAGTAGGTAATTAGTTCTCTATTTCATTCTACGTTTAAAGATAATGACAATATGTAAGATAGTAAATCAATTAATGATATACGGTGTCTGAAAGTAAGTACGATAAGAAACGCATTAACAAAAAACAACACTATTTGTACCTACACAGTGTATTTGTAGAATAGTGGAGTAGATTTTCCCTGTCTGCGTATCTGTACACCTTTAAATCTGTTAGCTGTGTATCTCCGCCGAAACTAGATTTGTCCTATACACCTTTAAATCCGTTAGGTGTCCGGTACACCTTTAAATCTGTTAGCTGTGTATCTCCGCCGATACCAGATTTGTCATGTACATCTTTAAATCTGTTAGCTGGGTATCTCCGCCGATACCAGATTTGTCCTGTACACCTTTACAATCTGTTAGCTGTATATCTCCGCCGATACCAGATTTGTCCGGTACACCTTTAAATCTGTTAGCTGTGTATCTCCGCCGATACCAGATTTGTCCGGTACACCTTTAAATCTGTTAACTGTGTATCTCCGCCGATACCAGATTTGTCCTGTACACCTTTACATCCGTTAGCTGTGTATCTCCGCCGATACCAGATTTGTCCTGTACACCTTTACATCTGTTAGCTGTATATCTCCGCCGATACCATATTTGTCCTGTACACATTTTTATCTGTTAGCTGTATATCTCCGCCGATACCATATTTGTCCTGTACACCTTTAAATCTGTTAACTGTATATCTCCGCCGATACCAGATTTGTCCTGTACACATTTATATCTGTTAGCTGTATATCACCGCCGATACCAGATTTGTCCTGTACACTTTTAAATCTGTTAGCTGTGTATCTCCGCCGATACCAGATTTGTTTTGTACACCTTTTAAATCTGGTAGCTGTGTATCTCCGCCGATACCAGAGTTGTCCTGTACACCTTTAAATCTGTTAGCTGTGTATCTCCGCCGATACCAGATTTGTCCTGTACATTTTTAAATCCGTTAGCTGTGTATCTCCGCCGATACCAGATTTGTCCTGTACACCTTTAAATCCGTTAGCTGTATATCTCCGCCGTACATCTGTACACCTTTAAATATGTTAGCTGTATATCTCCGCCGATACCAGAGTTGTCCTGTACACCTTTTAATCTGTTAGCTGTGTATCTCCGCCGATACCAGATTTGTCCTGTACACTTTTAAATCTGTTAGCTGTGTATCTCCGCCGATACCAGATTTGTTTTGTACACCTTTTAAATCTGGTAGCTGTGTATCTCCGCCGATACCAGAGTTGTCCTGTACACCTTTAAATCTGTTAGCTGTGTATCTCCGCCGATACCAGATTTGTCCTGTACATTTTTAAATCCGTTAGCTGTGTATCTCCGCCGATACCAGATTTGTCCTGTACACCTTTAAATCCGTTAGCTGTATATCTCCGCCGTACATCTGTACACCTTTAAATATGTTAGCTGTATATCTCCGCCGATACCAGAGTTGTCCTGTACACCTTTTAATCTGTTAGCTGTGTATCTCCGCCGATACCAGAGTTGTCCTGTACACTTTTTACACCTGTTAGCTGTATATCTCCGCCGATACCAGATTTGTCCTGTACACCTTTAATTCCGTTAGCTGTATATCTCCGCCGTACATCTGTACACCTTTAAATATGTTAGCTGTATATCTCAGCCGATACCATATTTGTCCTGTACACCTTTAAATCCGTTAGCTGTATATCTCCGCCGTACATCTGAACACCATTAAATCCGTTAGCTGTATATCTCCGCCGATACCATATTTGTCCTGTACACCTTTAAATCTGTTAGCTGTATATCTCCGCCGTACATCTGTACACCATTAAATCCGTTAGCTGTGTATCTCCGCCGATACCAGATTTGTCCTGTACCCTTTTTTACAACTGTTAGCTGTGTATCTCCGCCGATACCAGTCTGTCCTGTTCACCTTTAAATCTGTTAGCTGTGTATTTCCACCGATACCAGATTTGTCATGTACACCTTTTAAATCTGTTAGCTGTGTATCTCCGCCGATACCAGATTTGTCCTGTACACTTTTAAATCTGTTAGCTGTGTATCTCCGCCGATACCAGATTTGTCCTGTACACTTTTAAAACTGTTAACTGTGTATCTCCGCCGATACCAGATTTGTCCTGTACACTTTTAAAACTGTTAACTGTGTATCTCCGCCGATACCAGATTTGTCCTGTACACTTTTAAATCTGTTAACTGTGTATCTCTGCCGATACCAGATTTGTCCTGTACACTTTTAATCTGTTAGCTGTGTATCTCCGCCGATACCAGATTTGTCCTGTACACTTTTTACATCTGTTAGCTGTGTATCTCCGCCGATACCAGATTTGTCCTGTACACTTTTTACATCTGTTAGCTGTGTATCTCCGCCAATACCAGATTTGTCCTGTACATCTTTAAATCTGTTAGCTGTGTATCTCCGCCGATACCAGATTTGTCCTGTACACTTTTTACATCTGTTAGCTGTGTATCTCCGCCGATACCAGATTTGTCCTGTACACTTTTTACATCTGTTAGCTGTGTATCTCCGCCGATACCAGATTTGTCCTGTACACTTTTTACATCTGTTAGCTGTGTATCTCCGCCGATACCAGTCTATACTGGCGAGTGAGACACCTTAATCAGCTGCCCTGTATCCGACCATCAGGTGCGACATAAAGTTTCTCTATTTCGAGGCATGTCAAGCTGTCTTCGTCCTGGACAATCAGGGTTGACACAACGTTTACCCCGGGGCTCTTCTGTTTCGGCCAGTCAATGTCACTGGAGATGCCTCTGTTGTTGGTCGTCAGGGGCGATAGCATGTATTCGAAAAAAAAGCTTTGGAATAAGAGAGATGTTCCGAATGATGATATGAACTGTCATCCGGTGATCTTCTGATTTTCTCCTGCCGTCTCTCTCAGCGTGTCAAGGGCGACATTGACTTTCTTACCTTGTCTGTGTAAGAACCAATTTGATCAAAGTTGTTTGTTTATTAAACAGGATCGGACATTTCTATCTTACGCCTGGCGTCTTTCGTCTGAGCCTTGATAAGCATGGTAATGCCAGCATAACCTTATCAACTGAACTGTCTTCTAACTTCGGCATGTTGTTGAAGTGGGCCATACCTGAATTATTTTCAATTTTTTCGATTTTTCTGTCAAGAGTTTCTTGTTAGTTACCGCTTATGTTTACATCGTTTGTTACCGCTTATGTTTACATCGTTTTAGGCTTAATTTTGCATGGTTATCAACTGGATTTTTTTTTTAGAATTTTCAGAATCAAGAAAAATGTTCTGAAGTTCCGTATATTGGGCCTTTAAAACAGACACACCGATTGTTACACACAATCGCACACACCTTCGTTCTGTACATCAAATATTGTTGTCCAGAGCCCATTTATCGGGCTGTTTTGTCCGTCATCCTTTGTCCGTCATCCTTTGTCTGTCATCCTTTGTCCTTTGTCCGTCATCCTTTGTCCTTTGTCCGTCATCCTTTGTCGTTTGCTGACCACATATTTATTTAAAGCCGAGACATCCATAGACACGTCATTATCGTTTTACATCGATGATTCAACAAAATTTTCGTTACTGCAGAACAAATATGCCAAGAAGATGGCGACTGGAGCTAAGAGTATCGACATCACTAAAGATCTGGTGCTAGCCACTCTGGACATCATCCTGAGGTGTGCTCTCTCGTACGAGGGTAAAATACAGGAGCAGTAAGTATACACCGTCTTGTCATTAAAATACTTATTTGATACACCATGTTTTTGTTGCCGACCAGTTAAAAAGTTGGACTTTATTTTTAGACCAATTATGAAGCAAGTTATCCAACTTATATTAATCACTCTTGTTGGCATGGATGTTAGTACGCGAGGGGTCTTATTGTGGGAGGAAACCGGAGTACCCGGAGAAAACCCACGTGGTCGGGCAGGAGACCCCATATCTTTTCACGTTCGGTTGGGGCTGCCTTGGTGAAAAGCAAGCGCCCTATCCACTGCACCAACAGTTTCATAGTTCAGGGCCAATGCCGACATTTGTTTTCTTACAGCTAAACATTGGGGTATATTTAATAGTCGAAAAGATATAGTTATTGATTGTTTTACGGCTAATAAACACAAAGAGATTTTGGGGTCGAATTGAAAGAAAATTTAAACAACGAAGGGAGAACATGTCGGTATAAACACTTTCGTTGCCACACAAATGTTATCAAAAAGAGTTTCTACATACATGTACGGGTATTTCAGCACAGCAATATCACTTGGCGAACCTACACATTGAAAAAAGCTAAAACGCACTTCCATTATTAAGTTTTTACAGGCATTGGCTTGTTTCATTTCATGTGATGAGATACAACACGATCAGAATGAAGCTATAATAGTATTTTATATATTTTCAGGGAGGACCACCCTTATCCCGACACCATTCGGCGGATCTCGGAACTGATCATTAAACGATTTTTGTAAGTATTTATTATCAAATCACGTGATTTGCATCCAGGAGAGTAAAAATGGTTATACAAATATAAATACAAGATAATCCCCGGGTACTCCGTTATTCTTTACACAAAGTGTTCCCGACCCGCTATTGTTTAAGAATTGACTTAAAAATAGAGAATACCAAAGCGTCAACAAAACCATAATCCAAACTCAAAATCGATTAAACAAGAGGCACAGATGAAAAAGGAAAGATTTGCATGGAAATCCTTGTAAAGGTACCAGATAATAAGATCAGGGTGTTCCGGAAAAGTAATGACTTCTTCTTCATCGGCAACACCTACAATGTAAATCTTGGACACATCCAAATACATGTGATGGCCTCAAAGTGAGAACCGATTGATCATTCTCAATGAGACAAAGATGTCGATCATAAAACTTGTTCATGGCTCTGATCAACCTGCATCTCTCGAATCCGTGTGTTGAAATTTGTTTGTCAGCAGTCTACAATGATCACGAAAATCACAATTATTAGAGCAAGCCCTAGAATAACTAATCAACTGCAACATGTAATCACCATAGGTTGGAGAAGCAGGGAAATTACTATAAAGAAATTTAAGTTCACAATCGGAAAATTGAAATTGTGATCCAGTGTTCAATCCAGGCTGCGCCATTGCGCCAATGACCCCTTTGTAAAACAAATGGCGCAATCTGAACACACGGCCGGGCCGGGCTGGGCTGGTGCAATGAGATTACCATTTGTGTGAAGTGCTTAATTCTTGTTTCTGCCATAAAATTTACTGAATAGGCAAAGATTTATTAGTCTCTAACTCATTCCGTGATCAACCTATCTACGTAGTGTTTACACGGGAAGTGGGGAAGCAGGCTAACAAGCTTTGACTGTTGTTTTAACAATGCGTTTAAACTTTTTTTGTCAACGAAAGTTGTTCCTGTTTTGACAATATAGTTTTGCAAGAGATTTTACCTTTTTTTTGCAAATAGTTTCTTTGTTTTGGCTGCTGTTTTAACAAGATTTGACTTATTCCACCAATAAGATATGAAGACTGCTTGACAGTAAGTTTTTACACTAAGTTTTGGCTGTTAACAAGAATTGATCTGTTTGTTATTTTGACAGTAATCTTTAATTGTCAGATGTGATTGTTATTTTGACACTTAGATTTATGTTTCTCTGTTAAGAGTGCCGTGGCATCTCATGTCCTGGAACCTGTACATGCTGTCGGCCGCCGGGAAGGACTACAAACGCTGTATAGATTACGTACACGGATTTGCTGAGAAAATCATCGCTAACAGAAAGAGAGAATTGGTAATAAGTGCCCCTAACCCATTGTAAATCATTATAGATAACGACCCCCCTCACCTTGTTGCTCCCTCTCTAACCGTCGTTTTGTTTGTTTACATGTGTCACCGTCGTTTTGGTTGTTTACATGTGTCACCGTCGTTTTGGTTGTTTACATGTCACCCTCGTTTTGGTTGTTTACATGTGTCACCGTCGTTTTGGTTGTTTACATGTGTCACCGTCGTTCTGGTTGTTTACATGTGTCAACCTCGTTCTGGTTGTTTACTTGTGTCATTCTTGTTCTGGCTGTTTTCATGTCACCCTCGCTCTGGTTATTTACATGTGTCACCCTCATTCTGGTTGTTAACAAGCGTCACCCTCGTTATGGTTGTTTATATGTGTCACTCTCGTTCTGAATTTTCACATGTGCCTTCCTCATTCCTCATTCTGGTTGTTTACATGTGTCACCCTCGTTGTGGCTGTTTACATGTGTCACCGTCGTTCTGGTTGTTTTCATGGTTCCCCCTCGTTCTAAATTTTCACATGTGTCCCGGTCGTTCTGGTTTTCCAGGCTAATGATCCCTCACTCGTCACAAGCAAGAAGAGAATGGACTTCCTGGATATATTGATGGCGGCAAAGGACGAGTCTGGAGTCGGACTGACCGAGGAGGAGATCCGGGACGAGGTTGACACCTTCATGTTCGCAGGTACATGTTCTTTGGAATTTAGTTTGGAAGTCTCTATAGAACAAAAATCAGGGAATACCGAAACGTCAACAAAACCATAATCAGAACGCAAAATAGGAACAAAGGAAAGATTTACATGGAGACTCTCATAAAAGCACAAGAGAATAAGACCAGGTGTTCGGAAATGGTAAGCATTTTCTGCTACATCGATGACACCTGCTATGTAAATCTAGGTGAACTCCAAGTAAATATCATGGCCTCAAAGAGAGAATTGAGGCATAAGTTTCAATACCAGAAGCAAGCATACTAATGAGCACATGGAACGATGTAGAATATTTTACAATTAAACTAAGATGGCGACCATATAACTTGCCTATGATCTTCATCAATCTGTATCTCTTGAATCTCTGTGCCTTAGGTTTGTTTGTCAGCAGTTGACATCTATCACAAAAATCTCTATATTCAGAGCAAGCCCTAGAATAACGAATCAAGTGCGACATGTAAACACCATAGGATTGAGAGACAGGGGTGTTACTATAAAGAAAGGGAAAGTTCACGATGAGTGCGTAGCCCTCAGGTGAGGGCGACCGGGCGAGACTCTTGAATGGTAACGCATGCGTGTGTAGAGTTGCTTCCCCTTGTTATACTTATGTCTGTGATGTTTTATGTCTATGATGTTTTTCGTCCAGTAATAGACTTCAAGTGGGGAAACAAAACAAAAATCAAACAATTACGTCACACTAGGCCTTCATCGGTTATTTCCGGAAAGTTGAAAAAAAACTGGAAAATGTTTTAGCTGATATCTGTTGCACATATCTCTTTGTAGTTGCTTCAGGTTTTCTTTTTTTAAAATTATTTTTTGACTTGCCGACTTTAAATTATTGAAATGTTATCTCTTTCTGAATAAGTAATTTCGTCATGAATAATTCTCAGTAAATATCAAAGATTAACTAAAGCTACGCTCATTTAAGGCTTTGGCTTGTTCATATAAAACATAATACTGATAATGTTGTGAAAGTTATAAATTAATTAAAGAGTATTTTGTAGTTTCAAAGTCAACGTTCATTTTGTGTTATTTTCCTTTTTCTTTAACATTTAAAGCAATACTTTTCCTGTCAGGACCTTACAAACAACTAGTATTGTCGCTTAAATATTTAGTTTTTGTTGTATTCTTTTAGAATTTTATCTTGATACATACGTTCTACGTGAATTTATAGCTGTTTTAATTGTTAATGTTCAAATTTACACAAATAAAGTGCAAGTTATATCGATACATTTCATTTTTTTTATCAAATTTCAATACAAACGTTGTCCTCATACAAGAGGGCTCTCTTTCACCGCACATTCATTTATTCATTCATTAAATCTTTTTTTCGATATTTCATTCATTTTTTTTTTATTGTTTTTCCTTTATTTTTCTTGTTTTATTTTTTTTTTAAGTTTTAATGTTCAAAATACTAAACTGCTATGTTGTCAGGGAAATACATTTGTTTGAAGTTAACAAATTAACAAACCCTTAACGTTTCATGTACATTATACATCAATGTTTGTCTTAAAAGAATTATTGCCCATTCAGTATATTATGGATATTCAGCAATAAGTATTGCTAGGTGCCTAAAGTTTGAATACATTGTAAATCCTGAGTTACAGGAAGGCCATCAGCTTTTGCCGATAAGATTTGAAGGTTGTGCGAAATCACCTGGATGAAGAGCATTTATTAATTATTTTGTTTAATTATGATTTTCCCTCATTTCACATTTTTTTTCTATTAAAGCAACTTTTTTTATAACAATTTGTCCGCATTGTCACTGTATTGTAATTAATGTAAAACATTGTAGAATTCCAGGTTTGTTCGCCCTCTTTTCCGATATACTGCTAGATTGATTTGTCTACTGTTCCTGTCCGTAATAAGTCCTCACTTTAATTGTGTGTGTAATGTCACTGCACTCTTGATTATCTTTGTTTACTTATGACCAGTGTGTTCACTGTGACGTCATCACGTTATGTATCTTGAGCATTGGTTGATTATGGTGTCACTTCCTTGTGTATAATCTGTTTGAATTCATCCTTTAACGACACAATTCTGTTGTGTACATTTATAGGTCACGAAACGAGTGCATCCGCCCTGAGTTGGGCTCTTTATGACATGGGCAAGTACCCAGAGGAGCAGGAGAAGGTGTACCGGGAGGTGTGTGACGTCACAGGCGACAGACAATACGTCGAATGGTAGGGAACTTACTACTACAAAGAGATAAAAGTCTATCTGAGGGTTGATTTGATTATGTTTAACGTTCTAGATCTATTATTAACAGCTTTGAGTATTTCATAATGAGCGTTCATGCATGTAAGTTTTGTGTTGTATTCATTTATACCGATGAGCAGTGTTTTGAACATGCTCAATCATCTAATCTGAATATAAACGATGTGGTACGAAAATTGAACTTTTTATACATGTATCAATCGTTGGACAACAATAGCAATAATATATCGGGTCATTCGATCCTTTCTGATTCATTGTGGTAGATCAGTCGAATATCTGAATGGTAGCGATGACTTTGATTTATCGGAAATACATTATTCAAAAGTGTTGGTCTTTATTCACAATACATGTAAGTCTGTACTCATATTTTAGAAACAAATTTACAGGATATCTTTGGTAAACACCTTTACTCCTCACTGACGAGCACTAGAAGGACGAAACATCTGTATGATGCAGTGTAGGTCATTATACTCCGACTACTGTATTTATTTCTAATAATGATAGCACATCTATGTGTGTTTATGTGTGTTATCTATTTACAGGGAGGACCTGGCTAAGCTACAAAAGACCACAATGTTCTTGAAGGAAAACTTGAGACTGTATACCCCAGCCGCAACTACCACCCGGCAACTCACCCAGCCTCTGGACCTGGAGGGACACACATTTCCCGCCGGAACTGCTATTGGAGTCAACTTTGCCGTAATTCATCGTAATCCAGAGGTGTATGATGACCCTAAAGTAAGTAACTTATAACCTGGGTATTTGTTTGGATTGATTGATCGGGACATAAAGAATATATAATGTTTTGTATATAACCATATCCAGCTAGAATCAGCCACTTAAACGCTGTAATCAATATGCATGTAGTAAGTATAAAAATTATCATTATTCTGAACTATTCGCAGGAGCTGCCCTACCAGCGCTAACTTTGAGTTCCATGTCACATGGCTAATATCTCCCTTCGTGGGTGCTGGAGATAGAATGTGTATATAATAATGATTATTGAGTCTTCCGAGACGAGCCAATTTTTACCGTAGTCAACCAAGGGTACTAAAATATGTCAGATTTGGCTAAAATTTTAATTCTCTTCTTCAGAACCAATTCCTAGAATGAGAGCATAGAACAAACCAGATGTTTAAGAAATAATTCTGTCTAGAACATCAAATCTTAAATAAGTTGGACTTTTCAGAAATATGGCGGTTTGATATTGAACATTTTCAAGGATCTCCTTATGTTAATCTGTCCCATTTTTATATTTTGCCCCTAGTTTAATAATCGATTTTGATTTTGATCGGCTTATGGTTTTGGTGACGCATCGGCATTCTCTAATTCTTTTCAACGAAATGTTTTATATTCTAACAGGAGTTTCGACCAGAACGATTTCTCCCAGAAAATGCAGCCAAGAGGAGCCCGTTTGCCTTTTTACCGTTCTCCGCTGGCTCAAGGTTTGTTTCCGTGAAATTTGAAAAGTCTTAAGTAATGATCATTAGTCGGTAAATTCCTGATAACGTTCTTCAAAGGAAGAAAAATCTGTCCTAAATCGTACAAAGTAGGCAGAATATCAGGGGGCTTTAACAAACGACCTTTCTGAACGCGCAGAAAAAAGGTCAGAATAGGACCCGAATTCACGAAACCGTTCCCATACCCTAGCTCTCGATCTTAGTTAAAACTTTCTTTCTTGTGACTTGCTTTAATCAGGTCAAATGACCAAAAAGTCAAATTACATTAAAAAAGTATTCGGCTTTCACTCTCTTCAAAATATTGTCTTCATTGGTATACAGTACTGAATGAAGACTGTCTTCATTGGTATACAGTACTGAATGAAGATCGTCTTCATTGGTATATAGTACTGAATGAAGATCGTCTTCATTGGTATACAGTACTGAATGAAGATCGTCTTCATTGGTATACAGTACTGAATGAAGATTGTCTTCATTGGTATACAGTACTGAATGAAGATTGTTACTTGGTATACAGTACTGAATGAAGATTGTTACTTGGTATACAGTACTGAATGAAGATTGTCTTCATTGGTATACAGTACTGAATGAAGATCGTCTTCATTGGTATATAGTACTGAATGAAGATCGTCTTCATTGGTATACAGTACTGAATGAAGATCGTCTTCATTGGTATACAGTACTGAATGAAGATCGTCTTCATTGGTATACAGTACTAAATGAAGATTGTTACTTGGTATACAGTACTGAATGAAGATTGTCTTCATTGGTATACAGTACTGAATGAAGATCGTCTTCATTGGTATACAGTACTGAATGAAGATCGTCTTCATTGGTATACAGTACTGAATGAAGATTGTCTTCATTGGTATACAGTACTGAATGAAGATCGTCTTCATTGGTATACAGTACTGAATGAAGATTGTTACTTGGTATACAGTACTGAATGAAGATTGTTACTTGGTATACAGTACTGAATGAAGATTGTCTTCATTGGTATACAGTACTGAATGAAGATCGTCTTCATTGGTATACAGTACTGAATGAAGATTGTTACTTGGTATACAGTACTGAATGAAGATTGTCTTCATTGGTATACAGTACTGAATGAAGATTGTCTTCATTGGTATACAGTATTGAATGAAGATTGTTACTTGGTATACAGTACTGAATGAAGATTGTTACTTGGTATACAGTACTGAATGAAGATTGTTACTTGGTATACAGTACTGAATGAAGATTGTTACTTGGTATACAGTAATGAATGAAGATTGTCTTCATGGGTATACAGTACTGAATGAAGATTGTCTTCATTGGTATACAGTACTGAATGAAGATCGTCTTCATTGGTATACAGTACTGAATGAAGATTGTTACTTGGTATACAGTACTGAATGAAGATTGTCTTCATTGGTATACAGTACTGAATGAAGATTGTTGCTTGGTATACAGTACTGAATGAAGATTGTCTTCATTGGTATACAGTACTGAATGAAGATTGTTACTTGGTATACAGTACTGAATGAAGATTGTTACTTGGTATACAGTACTGAATGAAGATCTTCTTCATTGGTATACAGTACTGAATGAAGATCGTCTTCATTGGTATACAGTACTGAATGAAGATTTACTTGGTATACAGTACTGAATGAAGATTGTCTTCATTGGTATACAGTAATGAATGAAGATTGTTACTTGGTATACAGTACTGAATGAAGATTTACTTGGTATACAGTACTGAATGAAGATCGTCTTCATTGGTATACAGTAATGAATGAAGATTGTTACTTGGTATACAGTACTGAATGAAGATTGTTACTTGTTATACAGTACTGAATGAAGATTGTTACTTGGTATACAGTACTGAATGAAGATTGTCTTCATTGGTATACAGTACTGAATGAAGATTGTTACTTGGTATACAGTACTGAATGAAGATTGTCTTCATGGGTATACAGTACTGAATGAAGATTGTCTTCATTGGTATACAGTACTGAATGAAGATTGTCTTCATTGGTATACAGTAATGAATGAAGATTGTTACTTGGTATACAGTACTGAATGAAGATTGTTACTTGATATACAGTACTGAATGAAGATTGTTACTTGGTATACAGTACTGAATGAAGATTGTTACTTGGTATACAGTACTGAATGAAGATCTTCTTCATTGGTATACAGTACTGAATGAAGATCGTCTTCATTGGTATACAGTACTGAATGAAGATTTACTTGGTATACAGTACTGAATGAAGATTGTCTTCATTGGTATACAGTAATGAATGAAGATTGTTACTTGGTATACAGTACTGAATGAAGATTTACTTGGTATACAGTACTGAATGAAGATCGTCTTCATTGGTATACAGTAATGAATGAAGATTGTTACTTGGTATACAGTACTGAATGAAGATTGTCTTCATTGGTATACAGTAATGAATGAAGATTGTTACTTGGTATACAGTACTGAATGAAGATTGTCTTCATTGGTATACAGTACTGAATGAAGATTGTTACTTGGTATACAGTACTGAATGAAGATTGTCTTCATGGGTATACAGTACTGAATGAAGATTGTCTTCATTGGTATACAGTACTGAATGAAGATTGTCTTCATTGGTATACAGTAATGAATGAAGATTGTTACTTGGTATACAGTACTGAATGAAGATTGTTACTTGATATACAGTACTGAATGAAGATTGTTACTTGGTATACAGTACTGAATGAAGATTGTCTTCATTGGTATACAGTACTGAATGAAGATTGTTACTTGGTATATAGTACTGAATGAAGATTGTCTTCATTGGTATACAGTACTGAATGAAGATTGTCTTCATTGGTATACAGTACTGAATGAAGATTGTCTTCATGGGTATACAGTACTGAATGAAGATTGTCTTCATTGGTATACAGTACTGAATGAAGGTCGTCTTCATTGGTATACAGTACTGAATGAAGATCGTCTTCATTGGTATACAGTACTGAATGAAGATCGTCTTCATTGGTATACAGTACTGAATGAAGATTGTTACTTGGTATACAGTACTGAATGAAGATTGTCTTCATTGGTATACAGTACTGAATGAAGATTGTCTTCATTGGTATACAGTACTGAATGAAGATTGTTACTTGGTATACAGTACTGAATGAAGATTGTCTTCATTGGTATACAGTACTGAATGAAGATTGTTACTTGGTATACAGTACTGAATGAAGATTGTTACTTGGTATACAGTACTGAATGAAGATTGTCTTCATTGGTATACAGTACTGAATGAAGATTGTCTTCATTGGTATACAGTAATGAATGAAGATTGTCTTCATTGGTATACAGTACTGAATGAAGATTGTTACTTGGTATACAGTAATGAATGAAGATTGTCTTCATGGGTATACAGTACTGAATGAAGATTGTTACTTGGTATACAGTAATGAATGAAGATTGTTACTTGGTATACAGTACTGAATGAAGATTGTTACTTGGTATACAGTACTGAATGAAGATTGTTACTTGGTATACAGTACCGAATGAAGATTGTTACTTGGTATACAGTACTGAATGAAGATTGTTACTTGGTATACAGTACTGAATGAAGATTGTTACTTGGTATACAATACTGAATGAAGATTGTTACTTGGTATACAGTACTGAATGAAGATTGTTACTTGGTATACAGTACTGAATGAAGATCGTCTTCATTGGTATACAGTACTGAATGAAGATTGTCTTCATTGGTATACAGTACTGAATGAAGATTGTTACTTGGTATACAGTACTGAATGAAGATTGTTACTTGGTATACAGTACTGAATGAAGATTGTTACTTGGTATACAGTACTGAATGAAGATTGTTACTTGGTATACAGTACTGAATGAAGATTGTTACTTGGTATACAGTTTTGAATGAAGATTGTTACTTGGTATACAGTACTGAATGAAGATTGTTACTTGGTATACAGAACTGAATGAAGATTGTTACTTGGTATACAGTACTGAATGAAGATTGTTACTTGGTATACAGTACTGAATGAAGATTGTTACTTGAGCATTATACCAGTTTTATGAATGCCGATCCATTTTGTAGTTCTACTTCGTCATACCAGATTATCAATCACCATGTATTCATTCTGTTTCAGGAATTGTATCGGTCAAAACTTTACAATGAATGAGCAGAAAGTCCTCCTTTCTAGAATTATTAAAAGGTAAGCATTATACACTACTGCTTGTCATTGCTGTAACCAATCCCTTCCAGAATTTGTCTTGATGACTTCGCCCAAAGATGCTCCATACTAATACACGTGACTATCCCCTTATCTTACTTAAACCAAGTAGAAACCAGTAACCGATCCAATGCTCTACAGAAACTTTAGCCAAATTGAATAAGAAATTCTCTTCTCATTTTTGTAGAAGGCCTTTTAGTGAAAAGTTAACAGATAACGGCCGGAGTAATATGCAGGGATTTTTCCTGAAAATCTCATTAAAAATAAATAATTATATTAGTTTCTATGGAAAAGTTTTCATAGATATTTTTCTGATCCCATAAAATCCCCCAAATTCTTCCACAGGTTTTAAAAGTCAGAATTATTCCTGAATATGCTTGTAGTGGCATAATAGGAACATATCCATACCGCCCAAAATAATATAAATTATCGGATTATAACAAATATATGTTCCTTCTTATTACATGCGTAGTATTTTGCACTTACCGATTGATTACATGACATTCAAGAGTCATCTAAACTCATTCAGCCTTAAATAAGAACGTTGGTTGCCGGTATATACATTGCATGTCATTATGAAATATAGTTTTTCTTACTGATTGTAAAACAATATACCTGATGATATTCAGTGATAGATATTTCTTGACTTGTTATAGGTTCAAAGTTGTATTGGACGTGGAACACACCGTGTTGGATATAACCAGATTGGTAATAGAACCAAGATACGGGATCAAGGTCCGCCTCGAGGAGAGACAGTGAGATCAAGGTCCGCCTCGAGGAGAGACAGTGAGATCAAGGTCCGCCTCGAGGGGAGACAGTGATCCACTGTTGGCTAGGGTTGATTCGGGATCAAGGTCCGCCTCGAGGGGAGACAGTGAGATCAAAGTCCGTCTCGAGGAGTGACAGTGAGATAAAGGTCCGCCTCTAGGAGAGACAATGATCGACTGTTGTCTAGGGTTTATACGAGATCAAGGTCCGCCTCGAGGAGAGACAATGATCCACTGTTGGCTAGGGTTTATACGGGATCAAGGTCCGCCTCGAGGAGAGACAATGATCCACTGTTGGCTAGGGTTTATACGGGATCAAGGTCCGCCTCGAGGAGAGACAGTGATCCACTGTTGGCTAGGGTTTATACGAGATCAAGGTCCGCCTCGAGGAGAGACAGTGATCCACTGTTGGCTAGGGTTTATACGAGATCAAGGTCCGCCTCGAGGAGAGACAATGATCCACTGTTGGCTAGGGTTTATACGGGATCAAGGTCCGCCTCGAGGAGAGACAATGATCCACTGTTGGCTAGGGTTTATACGAGATCAAGGTCCGCCTCGAGGAGAGACAGTGATCCACTGTTGGCTAGGGTTTATACGAGATCAAGGTCCGCCTCGAGGAGAGACAATGATCCACTGTTGGCTAGGGTTTATACGGGATCAAGGTCCGCCTCGAGGAGAGACGGTGAGATCAAGGTCCGTCTTGAGGAGAGACAATGATCCACTGTTGGCTAGGGTTTATACGGGATCAAGGTCCGCCTCGAGGTGAGACAGTGAGATCAAGGTCCGTCTTGAGGAGAGACAGTGATCCACTGTTGGCTAGGGTTTATACGGGATCAAGGTCCGCCTCGAGGTGAGACAGTGAGATCAAGGTCCGTCTTGAGGAGAGACAGTGATCCACTGTTGGCTAGGGTTGATACGGGATCAAGGTCCGCCTCGAGGTGAGACAATGATCCACTGTTGGCTAGTGTTTATACGATCAAGGTCCGCCTCGAGAGGAGACAGTGATCCACTGTTGGCTAGAGTTTATACGGGATCAAGGTCCGCCTCGAGAGGAGACAGTGATCCACTGTTGGCTAGGGTTTATACGGGATCAAGGTCCGCCTCGAGAGGAGACAGTGATCCACTGTTGGCTAGTGTTTATACGATCAAGGTCCGCCTCGAGGAGAGACAGTGATCCACTGTTGACTAGTGTTTATACGATCAAGGTCCGCCTCGAGGAGAGACAGTGATCCACTGTTGACTAGTGTTTATACGATCAAGGTCCGCCTCGAGGAGAGACAGTGATCCACTGTTGGCTAGGGTTTATACGGGATCAAGGTCCGCCTCGAGGAGAAACAGTGATCCACTGTTGGCTAGTGTTTATACGGGATCAAGGTCCGCCTCGAGGAGAAACAGTGATCCACTGTTGGCTAGTGTTTATACGGGATCAAGGTCCGCCTCGAGGAGAGACAGTGATCCACTGTTGGCTAGGGTTGATACGGGATCAAGGTCCGCCTCGAGGAGAAACAGTGATCCACTGTTGGCTAGTGTTTATACGGGATCAAGGTCCGCCTCGAGGAGAAACAGTGATCCACTGTTGGCTAGGGTTTATACGGGATCAAGGTCCGCCTCGAGGAGAAACAGTGATCCACTGTTGACTAGTGTTTATACGATCAAGGTTCGCCTCGAGGAGAGACAGTGATCCACTGTTGACTAGTGTTTATACGATCAAGGTCCGCCTCGAGGAGAGACAGTGATCCACTGTTGACTAGTGTTTATACGATCAAGGTCCGCCTCGAGAGGAGACAGTGATCCACTGTTGGCTAGTGTTTATACGATCAAGGTCCGCCTCGAGGAGAGACAGTGATCCACTGTTGACTAGTGTTTATACGATCAAGGTCCGCCTCGAGGAGAGACAGTGATCCACTGTTGACTAGTGTTTATACGATCAAGGTCCGCCTCGAGGAGAGACAGTGATCCACTGTTGGCTAGGGTTTATACGGGATCAAGGTCCGCCTCGAGGAGAAACAGTGATCCACTGTTGGCTAGTGTTTATACGGGATCAAGGTCCGCCTCGAGGAGAAACAGTGATCCACTGTTGGCTAGTGTTTATACGGGATCAAGGTCCGCCTCGAGGAGAGACAGTGATCCACTGTTGGCTAGGGTTTATACGGGATCAAGGTCCGCCTCGAGGAGAAACAGTGATCCACTGTTGGCTAGTGTTTATACGGGATCAAGGTCCGCCTCGAGGAGAAACAGTGATCCACTGTTGGCTAGGGTTTATACGGGATCAAGGTCCGCCTCGAGGAGAAACAGTGATCCACTGTTGGCTAGTGTTTATACGATCAAGGTCCGCCTCGAGGAGAGACAGTGATCCACTGTTGGCTAGTGTTTATACGGGATCAAGGTCCGCCTCGAGGAGAGACAGTGATCCACTGTTGGCTAGGGTTTATAGGGATCAAGGTCCGCCTCGAGGAGAAACAGTGATCCACTGTTCGCGTGGGTTTATACGGGATCAAGGTCCGCCTCGAGGAAAGACAGAGATCCACTGTTGGCTTGGGTTTATAAGGGATCAATGTGTGATAGTCATTGAAATGTCAAGTTTTACATCCTTACTTTACTTGAGTTGATCCATGACTAAAACGAACCATAACAATCAACCATAATTTTTTTCCCCGTTTAATTCTTATTGCGAACGTTCACTGTCTGTGAGGTTTAAAGTAAGAATAGTGCCATTATAACGACATTTTGTTTTTCTGTATGTGTTTGTCTGATTCACTGGCAGTTATTTACAGTAACCGTCGCTTCGTGATACATTGATGATAAAAAATGTAATTCCATATAAATAGTTATATATATTTTTATAAGACTATGTACTAAATATTAATACATATTTGTACTTTTATGTATAAAAACAGTACTGTTATAGGCTGTGTTCCTTGTGTAAGTCCTATTGTTTGTAAGACATGTAAAATAAACTATTTGGAAATGTCACATGTGCTTTTGTTCTAGCTGAACTATAATATGTACAAAATTGTATAGTGATTTAAATATAAAGTAAGTTTAAATGTTTCGGACAACTATGCAACGAAATGGGACGAATTCATGTAGTTATTGGCCTCATCTAACTTCTGTTACAAAATCGAATAATCGGATAAGGCAAGCTGATGCTTATACAACAATGTTTCTGCTTAGTTTTGCTCTGTCCCTTTTGATGAAGGCGTTATAATTAGTAACGCCGTGCATATAGCGATAAGTTAAAATAAATAAGAGAATACCGAAGCGTTAACAAAATCATAATTCTAACTCAAAATCGATTAAACCAGGGGCAAAATAGGAACAAAGGAAAGATTTATATGGAGACTCTTGTAAAAGTACAAGATAATTAGACCAGTTGTTCCGGAAGAGTAAGCGTCTTTTGCTTCATCGACGACACCCGCCATGTAATCTTTTGTCACATCCAAGTAAACATCAAGTTCTCAAAATAAGAACCGAGTGATATTGTCAATCACAGCAAGTAAACACACTAATGAGCATACTCAAAAACGTCCATCTTCGTTTCATTTAAAGATGCAGAATATTTCGCAATGAAACAAAGATGGCGACCATAAAACTTGCCCATAGTTCTGATCAGCCTGCATCTCTCGAATACTTGTGTGGGTTACATGTATTAAACTCTCAAATCAACTTCTCAATAATCGAAAGACCCAATACTGATAATTGGCCTGTACCATACAGGCATGAACGGCTACCAAGTTTGTTCGAATAAATGACATTTGACCATTTTCAAGGGTAAATGCATCAAATTCTAATAATCTTGAAGATAAGTTTTCTCGTTAATCAAAGCCCCAGGGTACTAAATTGACCCGTATCATGCTGGGATTGAGGGCTACCAAGTCTTATTCAAACAAATTACCTTTACCTGCTTTCAAGGAAACATGGGTCAAATAACTTAATATTTTCACTTTGACTTCAGCAAAACTTAACAACAAATTACATACAGTCGGATGACCGTTAAAGCCCAAGGGCCACCTATTTGAAAATAATTGATATTAATTTTTGTCAGGCACTATTCATTTAACATTTAAAAATATGTTCAATATTGTCACCACTGCATCTTGACTTTGGACCGTTAGGAACCGGCCAGAGTTTCAGGATGACCTATACCCATCGTACACCTTCAGTCGTCGTTAATTTTCCTTCGTCGTCTTCTCAATAATCGAACGGCCAAGGGTGTTGATATTATGCATGTAACATACTTGGCAAAAGGACTACCAAGTTTGATAGAATTAATAACCTTGACCATTTTTCAAGGTCACAGGGGTAAAATGTCTTAATATCTTCTTAATAACCAAAAGGCCCAGACCTTGACCCACTTTCAGAATCATAGGGATCAAATGTCTCATGATCTTCAAGCAATTTCTTCTTGATAACCGAAAGGCCAAGGAAACTTATAATTGGCCTGTGAACAAAGGGCTACCAAATTTGTTCAAATGAATTGATTTGACCCTTATTCAACGTCACAGGAGTCGAATGTGTTCAAAATCTAAAAATAACTTCTCCTCAATAACCTAAAGACCTAGTGTACTGATATCTGGCCTGTATAATGCTTGGATGAAAGCTGCCGAGTTTGTTAAAAGGATTGACCTTCATCCACTTTCAAGGTCACAAGGGTCAAATGTCTTAAAATCCCCAAGCAAGTTTCTTCTCAATGGCCGTAAGGCTCATGGAACAAAAGTCACAAGGGTGAAACACGGTAATATCTTTAAACAACTGCGCAATTACCAACAAAAAATACATAGATTTTCAGATGACCGTTAACGCCCATCGGACTCTTGTTGCATGATCCACTTTTCAGTTATGATTAAAGGCTGAATATCATCTTGACAAATTCTGCTTTTTATGATATAATCGTCTACAAAAACATGCAATGAAGCAGTGTACTGCATATGGAAAATGTCTTCTTGGTTTCATGCATCTATATCAACTTTTTGTGATATTAAACTTTTAGAACCGCCGAGTCAATATTGTGTTTATGCTGTCATAATCATTGTGACATCACACTACCCTCTGTTAATTTCATACTTTATTACGATAGATACCATGCAATTCAGTCTTTTGCAAACAAGTTTCATATCTAATATAATTATTAGGGACCTTTGATTGATGAGGTCAATATGGTGTTATACGGACTCGGAGAATCTCATATTGACCAATATTTTGTTTTGTGTTGTTATAATGTTGTATTTTCATTATATTGTTTGAGAAATTAATTAATAAATGTTGTTTGGAAAACATATCTTGTAGTTTTCGGAATTCTACACTTCAAATTAGTACCTTCCTCGAGTCCCACAGATTGTCGAGTCAACTAAGGTTTCTGAAGTTACAGAATATAAATATCAGTCCCGAGCAGTATCTCCACTTCAAATCAATCGACACTTCAAAATACCCCGGGTTTCTTCGCGAGTTCCACTTTCAATTCGTGCGCGTTCAACTTCCATAGCTGAACATTGCGGCCGACCGCATCACTAATGCTATCCGCGAATATGACGTCACAAGATTTGAAACTTTACAGGAAAGTATTTTGCCTATATTTTATCAATTTAAAAATGTATTTTGTATAGAATTGAAAAGTGTTGGTTATCATGTTCTTCCACGTACAATTTTTTTCAGCTGAATTTTTAGTCACGTGATATTAAAAAAGAGGCGGTAATTTTTTTTTTCGGTTCACTTTTCAATAATGACGAAAATGGTTAGGGAATGTAAATATTAGTAATGAACAATGGTTTAAATGTTGTTATAGTCGATATGGCAGCAAGATGCATGGTGCCATGGGAACCCGAATTGGTTCCCATGGCAATTGCCCACCATACATATGTTGTGGTTATAGTCGATCTGCATCTTGCTGCAATATAGACTATAACAACATAAAAACCTCTGTTCATTGCTTAAATGATGTTCATGACGTTACAACAATCGAAAATGGATATAGGAGGACAGATGTTGACGTTGAAATTGGCGAGAAAATTATGGAGTCTATCGTATCAAGAATACTACAGCTTGATGGATTAATAGAAGAAAAAGAGACATTAACGAAGACACCGATGTAGAGGAACAGGCAAATAATTCTGAATCCAGTGCCAATGGTATGAATTATAATAAAACATAATCTTAATCAACGTCCACATGATGACAAAACAAGGAACAAAAAAGAGACATAAAAACAGATCATCATGAGCAATCACAAAAATCAAAGTATATAATAAATAGAATATGACATGGTCATTTCCATATCAGGCCTTGTATCAACCCTCGACCCAATATCGACCATAGGGCCTTCGGCCCTCGGGCCGATATTGGGATCTTTGGTTGATACAAGGCCTGATATGGAAATGGCCATGTAATTTTCTGTATATATATAATTTTAAGGTAAATTAAAAGCTTACATGTTTCATGTTAATATTTCAACCAATTCTAAAAACATTTGAAAGAATTGGTGTGGTGTATTTTATAAATTTATTGGCGTCATCCAACGATAATTTGGAAAAGGGAAAGAAAATGTCTTTAATACAGGGGTAGGAATTTCCTGTTACACCGGTACCGTGCTAATTCCTGCCCCTTTGGAAGAGAAGACGTTGTTTGAGCTCCTGTCAGGAGAAAGGTAATTCAAACAGTCCAGTGACAAATATATCTGTAAAAATCGTGACAAAAGAAATAGTTTGTGATATGTATATTTCACTGCAAAAACCACAATTGACAATAACAGTTTTAGTCCTCTGGACTTTGACTCATACATTTTAATTTTTCTTTTCTAAACATTATATCTAAAAATTCTGTAGCTTCGTAATCTATCGCATTCTCTGTTTATGTTATCATGTTGTGATACGTGATAATAGTTTGATTGTTGTTTAATTATATGCCCTTTAACGTTACTGGTACCATGATACATAGGTTAATACAAGTATACAAACAATAATACATGTTTCAGGTCTATATGTGTATATATATCCAGAAAGCCACAACAACATATATATATGTGTTTCTATATTTGTCGTCTGCTCGATGGGACTGTTTAATCCCGGGGTTGAAAACAAATAGGCCTACATTCAATTGTACGTGATGTACACGAAGTCCTAAACCTAAATTAATATTTAAATCACCTGGCCTGAAGGGCGAACTAAAAGACGGAGAGCAAAATGTTTGAAGGATAGAAGGATTATACTAGTGGCGGAAGAATGAACCTGTATTTATCTGTGTTTTTACCTGTCGTTTAAGGTCTATATAGATTCTATATCCAGAAGTTCACAAGAGCATGTTGAACATTCTGGCCCGATACATAAGGCCTAAATCGGACTGTTTAACCCCGACGTGAAAACATAAATAAATATTTGCAAATGATTTTTATAAGTAGATTTTCTATGTGTTAAGTTTAACAGTCCGTCAGTTTGTAATGTAATCGTATGAATGGGTATATAGGTGTGGATGCAAGGAAGCTAATTATCATTTAGAGCGTAAAGGTAAGTGAAGGTCACTATGTGAACATTCATGTTTACCTTGATCATGAGATATGTTCATGGTGAATGTCTGATTGTGTCGTGTAGATTATTGCGTATAAACCATACGAGTAAAAACTCTTACGTGAAATCAATATTTATACAAAACCGATCAACGTCTGGGAGTGACACGGTCTAGTTTTAGATCCCGATCGCAGGTATTGGCAACCTTTACCCGGAGTTATCGTTCCGTACACTTAATGTCTCCCAGCTGTGCCACAATTATATACGTAACGAATATGAGCTTTATTAACAGCCAGGGTAATTTAAGGACGGCCTCCCTATGTATGCGATGTGCATGCGTAGATTGAGTGCGTGTGTATTTGGGAGACTACGGTATGTTCTGGCGATATTACGGATCTTTTGCCGATTTAAGGTCACTCGGTCCCTTTTTCAATATCCATGGGAATTTCATGTAATTTCACTTAAATGTCCACTAGTTTATAAAGAACAAGTGTTTGTGTTGCAGTTGGCCAAAAAACTGCTGACATCTTTTTTGGGTGAAAAATTGATATTTTCTTGGAAAACATCAGAAAGTGCGAAATCAACAACCAACATATTTTTTTTTATGTATTACAATGCTAACGTTATGTATACATATAAAACAGAAAAGAAGGCAAACATTTAACGTTTCGTATAACTTTTATTCAACAAAACAAACACATATATGCATGTTTTTCATCAACATTTTCAAATATTCCAAAATTGTGTGGATAAAAAACTGATCTTTTAAAACCATGTTATGAAGAAACAATCCTTATTTCACAATACATACAAAATTGAACCAAAAATAATTATTTCTCATTAAATTTTGGGAAAAATAATCAGACTTATTACTTTTTTTATTTCAGTTGACCCCCCCCCCCCCCACGTTTGTAATGGATGAGGGTGAGTGGGAACCCGCTTATATTAACTTACATCATGACATCGTAGTAGATACAAACACAAACGCGTGTTACTAGTTCCAAGTCTTTGTACTTCGCTCCCAAATATATGTTTTACATTAAGAGATTTCTGATAAATGGGAATAACTCAAGTTTATTGGAGTTACTAATAATCTCCCATTTACCATACTGTGTTGTTTACAAACCACGTTAACATAAGATCAGGTTAATTTAGTCGATAAATACTCAACTCAATTAACCTTCTAGCTTTAACATAGATTCTATCAGACGCGTGCGTCTTTGCCGGATTGCAAATTGCATGATCATCGGCGTATGCACAGTAAACTTCTTACACACGATATGTTTCAAATTTCATATCCGTCAAAGCGGTCATATTTTTGCCAAGAACGATAATCAACGGACCGAGAGACTTTAAAGGACTCACACAACTAAATTATTTACTTTATATGTTATTTCTAAGCTCTTGGGCTAATAACTTTGATATTTGAAGTTCAACACCAGTGACATCTACCTAGAGTCACAGATAGCTCGCTACATTGGTTTGCTTCAGACAACCGGAAATTTACAGGTCAAACCAGTGAAATGGTACGCAAACCCCTCTCTGACGTTTGACCCCATATCAATTCACCATCACATATCAAAATCTACCTAAAGTATACATTTTTGTAAAAATAAATATGGATTTCATTCAATGCGGGAAAAGTCAACAATCACCTATTTAAATTACTCAGAGTCACTGTACTTAGCCGGAACACATTTCTGGTAGTGACTACAATCGTATGAAACACTTCGTGATAGGCTGATTTGGTTGTGTAAGTCCTAAAGTGCTACATGTACCACACTGGGGTATACTGTCCAAGGCCGCCAGCAGAACCAGTCGTTCCACCCCCATAATGCTGAGCGTCAAGCAGATAATAGTAACGTCTCACACTGACATCACACATCTATCTGTTAAGTCTGCTGTCACGGCCAGAGAAGACTCGGTCTACGTACAATGTAGCCTGTTGATATTGAGGCCTGTTTGACGTCACAAATTTACGGTTTGACCACTATGATATCACGTGTTACGATCTCGTATGATGACACCTTTCATGCTTTGTCCTATGTCTACTCTATTAACTACCTTACACTGAAATTAGGCCCAATTGTCTTTGTTTTTTCTGTTTCACTAGTTCCTGTAATCAGACAATGGATACGGTGGTGCAGATCGTTCTAGCTCTTGTGATTGGCTATGTGCTGTGGGTTGTCGTCCCTGCCTTGTGGAGGTACCGCGCCCTCTGTCGGGTTTTGAAGAAGTATGCAAGTCCTGGCCCAGTGCATCCGTTCTGGGGCCATGTTAAATACGTAAGCGTCACACTGATTCAGTTTACACATCTTACAAACGTTTGCTTTCAACATCAGTTAGGAGCATGTAATTATTTATGATCGGTTAAAGAAAATGTAGATATTGAAGTATTGTATGTAATATTGTAGTTGATGCTTTCTTTATTTTCTATTTACGCAATATACCCCAATAGCTCTTTGTTCTACATTGTACACCTCATACACCACTATAAACGGTCGACCAACTGTATCGTTTGACTCGAGGTCATGTATATCTACATATCTATATTTATATTTGCTATTATATTAACAACATTTGCTATTGTGACGTCATCAGTGTATATTGTGACGTCACCAATTTCATTGTTGTCTACAATTTAATTATTTAAGGATTAACTTTCTATTTTGTTTAGATTATCGGGTGATAGAGAGTTTTTCCTTATATTTACAGTATCTTTCTGTGAAATGTTCGTAATAATTTTGTTCATTATAGTCCCATCTTCGGACACAGATTTTATTTCAAAACAAGTAAAAATGAAAATGGTTTAATAAATGTATCAGAAAGACATTTGCATGAATCGCCCGCGTTTATTGTTGGGAGACGTCATACAATTATGTATCATACTGGAGGATTTGCATAGCTCCGCCCACATGTATTGTTGTCGACGTCATAGAAATTTGGCACGTGTCGAGTACAGTTATGAGATGATTATTTGTTTTCCATTCACAGTTTGATGATGACCATTCGGTAAATTCTACTTACGATACCATAGCGGCGGCGAGTCAGTCCAAGATGGCCGTTATATGGATGCTATTTGACCCGATGATACAAGCAGTTCATCCTGACACAGCGAAGTTAGTCCTTCAGTCGTCGGACCCTAAACCTACAGGGCGTGGTCAGCCATACAGCGTACTGAAATCGTTCTTAGGTCAGTGTCCGTAGTAGTTCCGGTACTGGATACTATAGAGTAATAAATTCATTAAAAAGATCCTTATTTCCCCCCGAAATTTCAAAATTAAAAGTACAAGATGGGAAAATCGAAATCGACTAAATTAAATAATACGACCAATGATGAAGTTCAGTAAATTAATTATATATAAAATATAAGACTCGAGTTTACATACATGTATCTGTACGTATTTTGTGTATTTAAGGAGAATATTGACTTGCATTTAAGGAAATACTTTATTTGGTTTTTGAAAATAAAAGAACGATTCTATATAAAATAAAAAACTGTACACGTTAATTAAACTGTGCTTCAAACCCGTCGTTTGATAACGTTCTTATTTAACCTTTGCCAAAGTCATCCTTATTGTGTTGATGAAGATTGACATATTTTTACCAGTAAAAAATAATCGATAAAATATGGTAAATTAAATGGTACACTCAAATATTTTCATGACTCTCTGGTTTCTAGGTGAAGGTCTGTTTACCAGTAATGGCAGTAAATGGCTTAGGAACCGCAGATTAATCACACCAGCTTTCCATGCCGACATTCTTCGCCCTTACGTCAAAGTGTATAACGAAGCGGCTGACATTTTACTGGTAAATGAAGATCAATGTTTTATATATGTATCAAGCTAAATTTATATTTGCATGGCGGGTGTCGTCGATGAAGAAGATGACGCTTACTCTTCAGGAACACCTGGTATTATTCTCTTGTACTTTTAAAAGGGTCTCCATGTAAATCTTTCCTTTGTTCATGTTTCCCCCCTGGTTTAATCGATTTTGAGTTTGGATTATCATTTTGATAACGCTGCTGTATTCTCCTATTTATTATTTTACGAGGATGTACGCGATATGTGTTCTTTACTCCTCCCTGCTCAGAGCCGTCATACTTTACACAGGGGGAAGACAAAGGCTACCTGGGTCGTTTTTCTAAATGAATCCACTCCGAGCAAGCATATGTCGGGAGTAGGTAATCAGTTCACTTTCTACTCCACCTTTACCCCAATGACAGCGATAAAAGATATACATTTAAAACCTAATTCATAAAATATTATATGCAAGGAAGGTAGGAAATACATTACCAAAACCCTTCCAGCTGCCCCTGTTTCAGGCTGTCAGATGCGACATGAACTGTCATCCAGAGTTCCATTATTTCCTCCAGTCGAGGATAGTCGAACTGTAACGGTCTCAGGCCGTCAGGGCCCACACGAGCTATTACCCAGGGTTCCCCTTTCTCCACCAGTCGAGGTCATTTGGGTTGTCTCTGTCTTGGATTATCAGGCATAACATGAACATTCGGAACACCTTCACCGTTTTGCCATGAACAATAATCGGGGCTAGATGGCTGAATGAATACATAAACTTTAACCCCGATATCCTCTGTTGTTTACTCGTCGTCTGTTTCGGGCCGTCAAGGGCATCATTGATTTCCTCAAATCTCCTTTCTGACACTAGTTTTTGTTGTTAATCAGCAGAACTGAAACGAAACATGTTCGTTTATTGAACAAGGTCAGACCTTGTATTTTGCAAAGCCCATATAAACACTTGCGGACCCACCAGAATGTTAATTTTAACTCATGTGGGTTATATAATAACCAAGAAAAATACTTCTTAATTAAATAAAATCTATCCGAGACTACAGAAGAACGGTTTTCAGGAGCAAATCCTTAATTTCCAATAGTCGTCCACTCAATTATTAACCCAGAGAGGCAACACCACTAATTTATAACATGGCGTTCCCTTTTCCCAAGGATATTCCAGGCCAATTCTTGATTGTACAATTGGAGAAGGGATTTGCATACCTAAACCTTTAATTCTCCTTACAGTAGACGAATACCGTTAATTTGTTTTTCAATTAGACCCCATCCTTTGGTCGAATTTATGTCCAGGCCCCTTAATCAAAGATGATGAACCGAGAAAACTTTGGAGACGATATATGCACCGTTATTTCAACAGAAGAAGGGTTTCAAGGTGATTCTTTTCCCTCTCAGGCCTCCTCTGTATGGCCCTTTGGGACTGAATCCCATTTATAAGCAAACAAAATTGCTTCCTTTTCCCCCGGGATGTCTTCGCAATGAATTCAGTCTAAATAAACCATCTCAGCAAATGACAATGATTACAAGGTGATTATCCTTACTGGAATCCACCGTTCTGCCCCAATTGGATCTAAACAAATCGTGTCTCTTCCATATGACCGTTTCATACGAATGGTAGGTGAAGGATATCGATGGTGTATCTATACTTCCTCATTCAACCCCGCCCCTATGCATTAAGAGGTCAACATCAACTGTTGATACATAATTTAAGTCTTTGTGACAGAATATTCTCCAACCCATATTGACAGTACTGTTGTACCTTACTATCTAAAAGACTACGCTTACGCGTGAGTTAAAAAGGACAAGTCGGTTGTTCATAAACGACACGACCAGCTGTTGTCCGAGGTCGTTTTATTTGGCCTGCCCTGCCAGTTAACCTGGGTCTTGATTGATCACATATCTAACTTTTACCCCATAATTTACTGTCGATATTCCAAAAACGGCCAAGGTCAAAGAGGGGATTTGCACTTCTTACGAAATTGCTTGAAGACCATTTATTTGTCTTTCTTGACAAAACAATTCTTGTAAGCCCAAACATCCGTAAACAAAAACAAATCTGTAGTTTCATACACCTGATTGAACCAAGGTAATCTTACTACAGAACAAGTATGCCGCGAAGATGGCTACCGGAGCGGGGAGTATTGACGTCACTACAGACATGGGACTAGCTACTCTGGACTCCTTTCTGAGGTGTGCTCTCTCATACGAGGGTAATATACAGGAACAGTAAGTGCAAACCATCTGGTAGAGTAACCTCAATACTAATATGTAGACATTTTACTATCTTTTCGTGTTAGATGAAAGATGAAGTAACACACACATAGATCTTTTCTATCGGCCAGTTCCAAGGTTTGGGGCTCTTGGCGATATTTGTTTCCTTACAAATAAATGTTCATTAACACAAAACAATGGTAGGGGCCAATGGAAGATGAAATGACGAAGGGATAACATGTCACTGTAATATCTTGTGTTGCCGTATTTACCACATATGGTTATTTAAGAACAACATTAATATGCAGCAGACTTACAAACTAACTAACAAAACGCATTTCTATTATTTACTTCAACAGACATTGACATGTTTCAGATCATGTGATGAAATGCTACTTACTCAGAATGAAGCTCTTTATGATTGATTATAACTTGTATGGTCGCCATCTTTGTCTATATTATATATCTTTAAGTGATATGAAGATAGACGTTTTTGAGTTAGCGCGTTTGCTTGTTGTGATGACAAAGATGACTCGGTTTTCACTTTGAGGACTTAATATCAACTTGAATGTGAAAAAGATTTACTTGGTGGGTGTCGTCGATGACGCAGAAGACGCTAACTCTTCCGGAACATCCACAATGTATGAAACTCCTCTTCCTCCTAAATGCATCATCATAATCATCATCATCATCATCATCATCATCAACATCCTTATCTATAGTTCTATTGCATCCTTTTTAACAACTTTTCATCATTCTATACATCATTGTCATCTTCATTGTCATTCAGAACACATCATCTTCTTATTCTTACATCCAAACCAACACATCATTATTATCCACGATCTACTCATCATAATAATTTATCATTATACATTGTACATCTCTCACACTATTATGATTTTATCGATTAATTGTCATCATCACTCGCCACATATCATCACATATTATCACCATTCTCAATTAATGAACACAGGTGTATTGGTTGTCACAAGAGAGAGAGACGAGAGACGGAGGGAGAGAGGGAGAGAGAGAGAGAGAGAGAGAAACGGGTGAGAGATTTAGTGAGATACAATATTTCTTTTTAACTTGATTAAGTAGTTAATTCAAAGAGCTGATGAGGCTTTGTCAGGGACAAAGTAAACATGTGTAATTAATGTATTAAAATTAAACCACTAAAACTGTAATAAAGGTGTCCATTTTCTCCCTTTAAATTACATGTGTATTACTCATTTACTATTATGTAGATGTTTTTGATTGAGGAAGTTATTTTTGACGGCATTTATAAGCGCATTAAGGTTCAAACCGTTGCTCAAACATCTTATAAATCTTATAAATATAATGCTTCAAGAGAATAATAAAAATGTCAGTATCCAGATGACTTGAATGTTGTGACCTTATTCCAAAAAGGAAGGGTACTTTATATAATGAAAAAAGAATCAAGAATTTTTGAAGTAGATCTTGCACCTCTGTACATTCATTAACAAGTTTGACGTTAGAAAGAAAAGTATTTGTTACCAAAATATTATGTTTAATTCTAACCTTAAACCATTGTAGTTTTAAAATTACAAAAGGTAATTTAAATATTTTGTCCATTTTTCGTTTTCTGTATCATACTTCTAATTCCATTTTCTGATTCCAAAAGGCAATGTCACAGGTGCAAAAATACTGTTTTAAAAATACGATTTTACTCTAAAATAAGATAATCCATAGGAGTGACAATGGGCTGAACGTTTTTTTTCTCACAGGAAAGCGTGGTTTATAAAACAGCGTTACATAGCAGAAACTAGTCCATGCTACTGCAAAAGTTTGTATTAATTTGAAAACTATGTAACAACTCTTCAAAGAAAAAATGCCAGATTATCTTAATCTTTAATCAAATGATTCAATGTAAACACATCAATCTAAAACCATTTTGAATGAAAAAACAAATTCATTATGAACTTGGATATCATCATTATACCTAAGAGGAGACTTTAAGATGGAATCTTGTCCAGTGAACTTCATAAATTGAGAGTTATAAGTCTGTCCCATGTTTTTTATACGTCTTTCTAAAATAAATTTTTGCATCTGTATCCAATTAAGTTAATATATTCTTTTCAACAATTAAACAGCTTTTTCATATCAATAATTGTGTTGGACAATAACTCCATTTGCCTGATGACTGAACAATTCTTCTAACCCAACCGAGCTTCAGAGAATTAGCGAAGGCATTGACATCAATCATGTTTAACATTATTTTTATCTTTAACTTTATTTATTTAACACCTGGTTTTAATCTCTTTTACCTTTACAAGGGGCTCCATGTAAATCTTTCATTTTCTCATAGTTTGCACCTAGTAAAAATCGATTTTGAGTTTGGATGATAGTTTTGTTGACACTTCGGAGTTCTCTATTTTTTAAAAATATATTTTCAGAGAGGACCCTCCTTATCTCAAGTCCGTTCGGCGGATCTCGGAACTGATCATAAAACGATTTATGTAGGTATTAATCACCAAATAACGTTATTAAGACGTAATCATTTTTAGGGGAATTATTCAAATATATAAAAGATGACGTAACACACACATGTGCTGCAAGTTTTAGATTTAGTTATAGATATAGTATGCCGAAAAAATATGTTTAACTGCACCATACAGCTGTTTGTCCTCCTAGGACTCTTCAGTGATGCTAGGGGCCAAAAGGTGGGAATCCAAAATTTCTCTTCAGTGGTGCGAGATAACCGGTGGGTACTTAGGGCAATCCTCACATTAAGACCCTAACGCTTTGGACCGCGGTGCCCGAGTGGTTAACGTGTCCCGGCTGCTGCCACTAGCCCTGCACCTCTGGGTTGTGAGTTCGAATCCCATGTGGGGCAGTCGCCAGCTACAGGCAGTAGGTCGGTGTTTTTCTCCGGGTACATCGGCTTTCCTCCACCTCCACCTCCAACCTTGAGCGTCCTTTAATGACCCTTGCTGTTAATAGGACGTAAAACAGAATAACTAAAGCAACGCGCTTACGTCAGTGTCAATAAGATCAATATATATATGTAAGTTGAAATAACTTGTTTCATTATTAGCATAGCGTAAATAAAATATTTGCTGTAGGTGCTTAGATTCACACATTGCGAAACGGATGAAAAAAATGGATTTGATAAACCTGACTTTGGC
This sequence comes from Mimachlamys varia, assembly GCA_947623455.1. Lineage (NCBI taxonomy): Eukaryota > Metazoa > Mollusca > Bivalvia > Pectinida > Pectinidae > Mimachlamys > Mimachlamys varia. The sequence goes on from OX392545.1 coordinate 35,079,035, forward strand.
ATGCGTTGGCTGTAAATCGTGTAACGTACACACCGAAAGATGATTATAAATCACTCATATCGTTATATTTACCATTGAATGGCATTGCCACTATATATCCCTACCAAATTCAGTTGGCATTCATCAGGCCATGAATGCCAATGTTGACGTCATCATTATTATGACGTCATAATTGTTACGTTGGATACCATTGACCGTCCCCGGGCGATGGCTGTTCTTTTCATTGAACAAGCATATGCGACAAATATATTTATTGAGCTAAATTCTGATAAATAAAATGTGTTATTGATTGTTTTATGACATGAGCAGATTCTAAAAATGCTAGCACGCTTCATTGAATTTGCCTGTGACCATTTGGCATTCATACAGCCTATGAATGCCAACTGAAAGCAGTTCAATGTTTAAATAAGTTCATAAGACACAGACAAAACTGTAGTCTGTTGTCTCGAAAGAATGGTTGATATATTCGTTTGCTAATACATTTACCGTTGTTTTAAAATAAAATTCACCGTTATTTCTATATTAAAATTTGAATTCTGTTTAAACAAGAAGATTTGTCTGTGTTTTAACATTTGGCTGTATTAATATTAAACTTGGTTAGCCAGATTTGATTTTTATTTTGACACTAAAATTTTGGTTTCTCTTTTTAGGGTACCGTGGCATCTCATGTCCTGGAACCTGTACATGCTGTCGGCAGCCGGGAAGGACTACAAACGCTGTATAGATTACGTACACGGATTTGCTGAGAAAATCATTGCTAACAGAAAGAGAGAGTTGGTAAATAGTGCCCTTTACCCGTTTTAAATCATCATTGGTAATAAGTGTACCCCCTCCTTTATTAATCCGTTACTATAACCTCATTCTGGTTGTTTACGGGTGTCCGTACCTGACCAGTTGTGTTGGTTGTTAACATATGTCATCGTCGTTCTTGTTGTTTACATGTGTCACCCTCGTTCTGGTTGTCTACATATGTCATCGTCGTTCTTGTTGTTTACATGTGTCACCCTCGTTCTGGTTGTCTACATGTGTCACCCTCGTTCTGGTTATTTACATGTGTAACCCTCGTTCTTGTTGTTTAAGTGTGTCACCCTCGTTCTGGTTGTCTACATGTGCCATCCTCGTTCTGGTTATTTACATGTGTCAGCCTCGTTCTGGTTGTTTACATGTGCAACCCTCGTTCTGGTTATTTACATATGTCACCCTCGTTCTGGTTATTTACATGTGTAACCCTCGTTCTTGTTGTCTACATGTGTCACCCTCGTTCTGGTTGTCTACATATGTCACCGTCGTTCTGGTTATTTGCATTTGTCAGCCTCGTTCTGGTTATTTACATATGTCACCCTCGTTCTGGTTGTTCACATGTGTCATCCTCGTTCTGGTTGTTTATATGTGTCACCCTCGTTCTGGTTGTTCACATGTGTCACCCTCGTTCTGGTTGTTTACATATGTCACCCTCGTTCTGGTTGTTCACATGTGTCACCCTCGTTCTGGTTGTTTACATGTGTCACCCTCGTTCTGGTTGTTCACATGTGTCATCCTCGTTCTGGTTGTTTACATATGTCACCCTCGTTCTGGTTGTTTACATATGTCACCCTCGTTCTGGTTGTTTACATGTGTCATCGTCGTTCTGGTTATTTACATGTGTCACCCTCGTTCTGGTTATTTACATATGTCATCCTCGTTCTGGTTATTTACATGTGTCATCCTCGTTCTGGTTGTTTACATATGTCACCCTCGTTCTGGTTGTTTATATGGGTCACCCACGTTGTGGTTATCTACATGCGTAACCCTCGTTCTTGTTGTCTACATGTGTCACCCTCGTTCTGGTTATTTACATGTGTCACCCTCGTTCTGGTTATTTACATATGTCATCCTCGTTCTGGTTATTTACATGTGTCACCCTCGTTCTGGTTATTTACATATGTCACCCTCGTTCTGGTTATTTACATATGTCATCCTCGTTCTGGTTGTTTACATGTGTCATCGTCGTTCTGGTTATTTACATGTGTCACCCTCGTTCTGGTTATTTACATATGTCATCGTCGTTCTTGTTGTTTACATGTGTCACCCTCGTTCTGGTTGTCTACATGTGTCACCCTCGTTCTGGTTATTTACATGTGTAACCCTCGTTCTTGTTGTTTAAGTGTGTCACCCTCGTTCTGGTTGTCTACATGTGCCATCCTCGTTCTGGTTATTTACATGTGTCAGCCTCGTTCTGGTTGTTTACATGTGCAACCCTCGTTCTGGTTATTTACATATGTCACCCTCGTTCTGGTTATTTACATGTGTAACCCTCGTTCTTGTTGTCTACATGTGTCACCCTCGTTCTGGTTGTCTACATATGTCACCGTCGTTCTGGTTATTTGCATTTGTCAGCCTCGTTCTGGTTATTTACATATGTCACCCTCGTTCTGGTTGTTCACATGTGTCATCCTCGTTCTGGTTGTTTATATGTGTCACCCTCGTTCTGGTTGTTCACATGTGTCACCCTCGTTCTGGTTGTTTACATATGTCACCCTCGTTCTGGTTGTTCACATGTGTCACCCTCGTTCTGATTGTTTACATGTGTCACCCTCGTTCTGGTTGTTCACATGTGTCATCCTCGTTCTGGTTGTTTACATATGTCACCCTCGTTCTGGTTGTTTACATATGTCACCCTCGTTCTGGTTGTTTACATGTGTCATCGTCGTTCTGGTTATTTACATGTGTCACCCTCGTTCTGGTTATTTACATATGTCATCCTCGTTCTGGTTATTTACATGTGTCATCCTCGTTCTGGTTGTTTACATATGTCACCCTCGTTCTGGTTGTTTATATGGGTCACCCACGTTGTGGTTATCTACATGCGTAACCCTCGTTCTTGTTGTCTACATGTGTCACCCTCGTTCTGGTTATTTACATGTGTCACCCTCGTTCTGGTTATTTACATATGTCATCCTCGTTCTGGTTATTTACATGTGTCACCCTCGTTCTGGTTATTTACATATGTCACCCTCGTTCTGGTTATTTACATATGTCATCCTCGTTCTGGTTGTTTACATGTGTCATCGTCGTTCTGGTTATTTACATATGTCACCCTCGTTCTGGTTGTTTACATGTGTCATCGTCGTTCTGGTTATTTACATATGTCACCCTCGTTCTGGTTGTTTACATATGGTTGTTTACATGTGTCACCTTCGAGGTATTGTTGTTTACATGTGTCATCGTCGTTCTGGTTGTTTACATATGTCATCCTCGTTCTGGTTGTTTACATGTGTCATCGTCGTTATGGTTATTTACATGTGTCACCCTCGTTCTGGTTATTTACATATGTCATCCTCGTTCTGGTTATTTACATGTGTCACCCTCGTTCTGGTTGTTCACATGTGTCATCGTCGTTCTGGTTATTTACATATGTCACCCTCGTTCTGGTTGTTTACATGTGTCATCGTCGTTCTGGTTATTTACATATGTCACCCTCGTTCTGGTTGTTTACATATGGTTGTTTACATGTGTCACCTTCGAGGTATTGTTGTTTACATGTTTCACCCTCGTTCTGGTTTTCCAGGCTAATGATCCCTCACTCGTCACAAGCAAAAAGAGAATGGATTTCCTGGATATATTGATGGCGGCAAAGGACGAGTCTGGAGTCGGACTGACCGAGGAGGAGATCCGGGACGAGGTCGACACCTTCATGTTTGCAGGTACATGTCTTTAAGCTTGAAAGTTTATTGAGAATGCTTATTTCTACAACAATGGGTTGGTGTTATTCAGTTATCAGGTAATCAAATAATCATCACAACGGTTGAATAACATTATGTTTATATCACATACATGGAAAAAGCTCTACACGCATTTTGTTGACATGATGAACTTTAACCGGGACAATGTCACTTGCTGAATTTTGACGTCGCCATCATTTGGCGGGAATATTGTCCGCTGTTCATGATGATCAGCTCAATGGATATCTGTTGTTTACGGCAGAAACTGTGGTAGAAACAGGTCACACGACTCGTTTTTATTGGATCTTGAATTTATTTCACTCTTGCTTGTTAGTTTTCAAAAGTTACGAAAGACACTCGCTAAAGCTCGTATCCATTGTAACTTTTGGAAATTAACTAACTCGAGTGGAATGAATACCATAACGTAACCACTCATGATGTAATCTCTATTTATTACATTTTTACAAGTGAAATAACAAAAGAAAAAAAAATTAGTGGAAGAGATGGAAGGATGATTGTCCTTAGTTTAGTAAATATTTTACAACAATTATGAAACATGTTATCCATCTTGAATGGATCGATCTCGTTCGTCTGTATTTAGCGCCAGATAGGTCTTATTATTGGAAACTCTTTTTACCACTACAGGTAGTTTTGTCGATGTCTGGTTTGTACCCTCTCATTATTTCGGGAATGATATATCTCAATTTGCGGGGAAAAGACAAAATAACGAAATCACACAAATCAGCCACCGTATGTGTGGACTTGAATGCATCAATGAAGAGCTGGTATATTTATAGGCCATGACACGACTAACTCCGCCCTGAGCTGGGCCCTTTATCACATGGGGAAGTACCCAGAGGAGCAGGAGAAGGTGTACCGGGAGGTGTGTGACGTCACAGGTGACAGAGAACACGTCGAATGGTAGGAAATTTACTGCTACAAAGTAACGTTCGTAAGACACATAGATACAAGTCTATCTGAGGTTTGGTTTCGTTTGATTATGTTTTACGTCCTATTAACAAATTGGATAATTTCATACAATGTGCATTCTTGTATAATGTATTAGAGTGCTTGTATGTATGTGTGCCGGAGACAGGGTATATTGGTTTAATTTGCATTCTTGTAACAGCACATATCTGGTGCCTACATTGTTGTGATATCTCTCAGAAGCAACATGCTGAAGGAACCCTGTAACGCCTGATCGTAGTGCTATTTATAACGGTTGCAAATTTGTTGTCTTTACCTTTAGTGTTGAACGTTATGTATATTTCGTTTTGTTTCGGCTAGGGAGCGACTGTGAAGTACTTGGATATTTGTATAGTCTGCGATACCTTGTTTTATCTATATCTGCCCCTGTATCACACATACAGAACACTGATTCCATCATACATGTCTTTTACACGTTAGGTAAAACATTGTTTCTGGTTGGTTTTAATTCAGTTAGCATGGCATTATTAACCCAAATTATTATCCTTTCACTGATAACATTTCAAACGTAAAACATATCGGGTAATTTATCCTAACTATACAATGTGGTATAGTTAAACCATCAGTAAGTCGAATATCTTAATTGGTCCCGAGTTTCGTGGTGTAAAATAATATTGGTCTATATTAACAAAAACTTAAATCTTATCCCATATTTCAGAAACAAAGTTACAAGTGAACTTAAATAAACATCTTTTGTTATCTATTTACAGGGAGGACCTGGCTTACGTTTGTTGTATATATACAGGGAGGACCTGGCTTACGTTTGTTATCTATTTACAGGGAGAACCTGGATTACGTTTGTTGTCTATATACAGGGTGGACCTGGTTTACGTTTGTTATCTATATACAGGGAGGACCTTGCCAATGTTTGTTATCTATTTACAGGGAGGACCTGGCTTACGTTTGTTATCTATTTACAGGGAGGACCTGGCTTACGTTTGTTATCTATTTACAGGGAGGACCTGGCTTACGTTTGTTATCTATATACAGGGAGGACCTGGCTTACGTTTGTTATCTATATACAGGGAGGACCTGGCCTACGTTTGTTATCTATATACAGGGAAGATCTTGCTTATGTGTGTTATCTATTTACAGGTAGGACCTGGCTTACGTTTGTTATCTATTTACAGGGAGGACCTGGATTATGTTTGTTATCTATTTACAGGGAGGACCTGGCTTACGTTTGTTATCTATTTACAGGGAGGACCTGGCTTACGTTTGTTATCTATTTACAGGGAGGACCTGGCTTACGTTTGTTATCTATATACAGGGAGGACCTGGCTTATGTGTGTTATCTATATACAGGGAGGACATGGCTTACGTTTGTTATCTATATACAGGGAGGACCTGGCCTTTGTCTGTTATCTATATACAGGGAAGACCTTGCTTATGTGTGTTATCTATATACAGGGAGGACATGGCTTACGTTTGTTATCTATTTACAGGGAGGACCTGGCTTACGTTTGTTATCTATATACAGGGAGGACTTGGCTTACGTTTGTTATCTATTTACAGGGAGGACCTGGCTAAGCTACAAAAGACGACAATGTTCTTGAAGGAAAACTTGAGACTGTATACCCCAGCCGCAACTACCACCCGGCAACTCACCCAGCCTCTGGACCTGGAGGGACACACATTTCCCGCCGGTACAGTTATTGGAGTCAATTTTGCCGTACTTCACCGTAATCCAGAGGTGTATGATGACCCTATGGTACGGATCCTTTTACAAGGCAAATTTGTTCGGAATGTCTGAGAAATATCTTTATAAAAATAGAGACAGCCTTTGGTATTTTATATATTCAGTTTACAACATAGACACTTTTAGCAAATATATTGACCAATACAATTTTGGGGAATTGGAAAAATAATTGGTGTCTAATCAGTGCTATTTCAGATGATGAACAATTTAGAATATTTAAAAGCTGTCAGTTTGTCCAAAAGAGTATGTCATAGTCAAGTATTATTATTAATGTTTACATATAACTCTTTACTTATTCGATGAACATTTTTAGGCGAAGTCTCAAATGACCTTTTCTAACCGTCTTTTGTCCATGCGTCGTCCGTCGTGCGTCGTCCGTCCGTTAACAATTTACATTTTAAACTTCTCAAATTAAAAAAAAAAGTTATGACATTATGAAGCAAAGTTTAATGGAATTAAAAATGGATTTAACTGACCAAAAGTCAAAGTCACCGGCTCAAATTTCAATGACAAATTTCAAAGTTCTTTTTGGTATGACATTGTGAATATATTGATCATAATTAAAACAAGGAGTCAACTGACAAAAAGTCAATGTTAAAGAGGTCAAGGTCACTGGTTCAAAGATCATGGAAACCGTTTATAACTTTATGTTTTGAGAAGTTTATTAAAATCAGATCAAAGTCACTTACTGGTAGTTTGATTGTTGGGTTCAAAGCTCAAGATTGATGATTTTGGAAGCTACATAGACTTATAAACAGGACCCTTGCTTACCTATCAGTGTTCTCGCTCATACTTGGTTTAGGTTAATGATAATTTCAGTGTAAGGACACAACAACAAAGGTCAATGGTACTATAATACACATAAATTCAGGTGACCGTTAAGGCCCATGGGCCTCTTGTTGGGTAGACGATGTAATGCCATTAATGCTAATACAACTGTACAGTTTGAGTGGTGTTAAATATGTTCGCGTGTGGAGATTTAATGTCAACGAAATAAGCGGAAATTTCCACACAGCGAACAATTCCACTTTTACAGTATTGATCCACTTTGATGATGCAGAAGAAGCCATACCTGGCTACCGTCTGTAGTGAAACATGCCTCGATGTGGTTTGAGGCTAACACGAATAACCTTTTAAAATGACTGGTTTGATTTTTAAGCTAAAATTAAACGTTTGATGTATTTGATAAAATACACAACTTGTATAAGAATTCTACAAACTAATTTTGAAAACGGAATTACAATATTATCATGCTTGGACCCTAAATGGTATTTGTATATTTTCTACGAATACATGCTCTCTTCTGTGTTACCAACGTGTCGGTTCATGATTTTAATTGCTGTGATATTTTTTGTTGTTAGAGAGTGTTCCTTAATATGTGTGTGTTACGTCATGTTTCTGGTACAAGAAATACTTGTTTTATGTTCTGACAGGAGTTTCGGCCAGAACGATTTAGCCGAGAAGATGTAGCCAAAAGGAGCTCATTTGCATTTTTACCGTTCTCTGCTGGCCCAAGGTTTGTTTCCATGAAGGTCTGAGAAATCTGCGTATATTATAAATTATTTATCGGTGTAATCAACGCCAGATAACGTTCTATTAACTCGCTTAAATAATCATCACAAGCTAAATCATTACAAAGTCAATTTACATTGAAAACACAACTTTGTAATAATTTAAGGTCATTTCCTTCTTTATTTTCTAAACTATTGATTAATCATTTATGCAAAGATTATTGTAAACAACCAATAAATGTTTTATGTGACGTTTCCATGACTAGTACGATATGTACTCTGTCACCTTCATCAGACATGAAGACAATATTTACAATTATTGATATAGATGTATGACGAGTTTTTGATGGGCTCGAGCAAGAAATGTAAACTCAAGCAGGAGACCATTTGTAATGAATACGGGGTGGAGTCATCATACCTGATTACCAAAGACAATGTATTCATTCTGTTTCAGGAATTGTATCGGTCAAAACTTTACGATGAATGAGCAGAAAGTATTTCTTTCTAGAATTGTTAAAAGGTAATCATACATAACCGCTTGTCACTGCACTTACGAAAACCTGGGGTTTGTTTGGTATATAACACTTAACGTCTCTGATTATCGTTAAAACGGCGGAAATATAATGGTTTAAATAGAGATTATCCAAGGTGGCTGAGGGGAAGTGTCATATAAGAAAGGTCTGTATCTTCCATTGTTAACTATTGGCTTTACTAATATATACTTTCATCGTAACTCCAGGTCCCAGGATCATGAAACAATCTTAGACTTAAGTTTGTTCTTAGCCAATCATGTATGAGGTTACTTTTTGAAACGTTAATCGTGATTGGCTAAGTCAAAACGTAAGACGAATTTAGACTTAAGATTGTTTCATGATCCTGGGACCAGATCAGAAGCTTTTAAAATGAGATTTATATTCCTCATATTAGGCCCCTCTACTCTGCTTAAAATGCATCTTCTATTTATAGAACATTGTGTCTCTTTGACCTGAAGATGCTTCACATTTTTTAAAGTCAATTTTATTGCTTCTAATGTAGAGTGATCATAATATTACCTATGTCCCATTTTTCAGCCCCGCCCTCTTGTCTCAAATATACACAGTTGCTTCTCTTAGCTCAATGACGTTTGTGTCATCATCGCCTAACCTTACTTGCACACAGATGATTCCCGTAAGCCAATCAATTGTGAACGCAAAACGATTGGTCATAACGCACGATGAAGACTCAGAGCCATGCATATAACGACTTAGTTACAACATTATTTACAAAATGTCCGTGCTCTGTGTAGAATGTATTAGATATCAAAGTAGAACATAAATGTAAATATTGCGCACCTGAATTTAGGTTATATATTTAAAGCGCTTTAGAGTGGCTTATTCAATAAAAAATGTGGTATATTGTTAAATATTTATTCTATAATTTATATTTTTGTAACACTATTTTCCTTACCTACTGTAGAGAGATATATGATATTTCTTGACTTGTTATAGGTTCAAGATTGTATTGGACGATGAACACATCGTGCTGGATGTACCAAGATTGGTATTGGAATCTAAGTACGGGATCAAGGTCCGCCTCGAGGAGAGACATAGACCGACTGTTGGCTAGGGTTTATACGATCAAGGTCCGCCTCGAGGAGAGACAGTGACCAACTGTTGGCTTGGGTTTATACGATCAAGGTCCGCCTCGAGGAGAGACAGTGATCCACTGTTGGCTAGTGTTTATACGATCAAGGTCTGCCTCGAGGAGAGACAGTGGTCCACTGTTGGCTAGAGTTTCTACGATCAAGGTCCGCCTCGAGGAGAGACAGTGATCCACTGTTGGCTAGGGTTTATACGGGATCAAGGTCCGCCTCGAGGAGAGACAGTGATCCACTGTTGGCTAGGGTTTATACGATCAAGGTCCGCCTCGAGGAGAGACAGTGATCCACTGTTGGCTAGGGTTTATACGGGATCAAGGTCCGCCTCGAAGAGAGACAGTGGTCCACTGTTGGCTAGGGTTTATATGATCAAGGTCCGCCTCGAGGAGAGACAGTGATCCACTGTTGGCTAGAGTTTATACGGGATCAAGGTCCGCCTCGAGGAGAGACAGTGATCCACTGTTGGCTAGGGTGTATAGGGGATCAAGATCCGCCTCGAGGAGAGACGGTGATCGACTGTTGGCTAGTGTTGATCAATGTAGAAGTTCTTGTAAACTGAACTTGAGACTAGCAAATCATCAAAAATTGACGAAATGCTTCGAATAAATCAGTGTCTTTTATTTATACGAATTCGAGATAACGAGGTTCGACCGTATTTTTTTTAAAATCGCTATTCGGCTTGTTCAGTGCCTTTAGGATTTGAAGTCAGGATGGTGTGACAATTTATGTGTGATTGGTTCATCTACTAGCAATTATTTACACCAACCTTCGTTTTATGCTACAATAGTGAGAGCTTTTGGTCACATCAAATATCATGTATTTAGGGCCTTGCAAAAAGCGGATGCCCTACATTTAACACGTTGTCCGCCCGTCAGCACTTCCGTTTCCGGTTATGACGTAATGATTTTATTACATGAGAGGTTAAAAAGTCCCTAAGGTCAAGGCCAAAGTCCTTGTTTCGAGAATAGTACGTGTTGAGTGCTAGTGTATTTGGAAGGGTGCAGTTTGTTCTTGTTAAATGCGGGTGTATTTGGGAGGGTGCGGTTTGTTCGTGTTGAGTGCGTGTGTATTTGAGAGGGTGCGGGTTGTTAATGTCAGCCTCTTTGATTCTGAAAGTTTTATCGGTGTTTAAATATAATGCAACAACACACAAAGTAATAAGTACCAGAATATTTCCTGTTGAAACTTAATAAAACAAATCAGTCCTAATATTTATTATTAGCGTCTGTGTGTTATCATCGTATACGTGCAAAACGTACACATTGCCGACCCTGGAACACACTCGTATAGTGTTATGTTGCGGCCTTTGGGCATGTAACACTTTTATATTAAGTAAGTTTGAACATCCGCTTGTGTCATGTCCATACAGTTCGATTTAACTTTCAACAATTCTCCTTCTGGTCTTTCTTTATTAAAACACACAGCATACAACCTTTTAATAAGTTGAATGGAATAAACAGTTCTAGCGATCAATTGGGCGAATCTAAATTTTGATACAAGCTAATAGATATATCGAAAAAGACTTATTTGTTCATAATTCTTCAAACTCTAGCATATAAATACATCTTGTAGTGAATTAACTGGCCGTTCGCACAGCATACTTGAGATCGTTTTTAAGTAAAAATCTCATTGCGTTTTATTTATTGATACAGTTGTGGTAATACATAATGGACCAAATATTGCGTTTGTACATCGTGTATACACTTGTGTACACCCTTCACACATGATGCTTACAAACGGGCGATCAACAGCTCACTAGGTTTGATACAATTGGTCGATAAATATGACGGAATTTAAAAAAAAGATACGGAATCCTCTTGTCGAATAAGGAAGACTATTATTAGGAATTGTGTTTATTTAATCTGTATTACAGTGACCGTGGGACAGTCAAGAACTGGTTCAGCTAACTTACCTAGTCAATATTACAAGTAAATACCATTTTGAGTTTAACCTATATCCCTGTGTCCCACATGTGGTACCGTGTGACCTATGGAAACAGAACTAGGACGTGTTGTGTTATATAGCGCCCTTTCATTCCTCCGTATACTATGGTCTATACATATATGTACTGGCATGGTTTTCCCGAAAGAGAGCGTGTCAATAGTTGTTGAATGTTCACATGTATCTATTGGTTTCGTCTAAACATAACTACAAAATCACAATTTCTTAATGTAAGTAAAATAATAAAGAATTTATATATATAGCTAAAATAAAGAAATATGTTGAAGACATCAAGCACGAAACAATTATTACTGTCAAGCAATTTCTAAGTTAACATCAACCACGAATGTAAACGCAAAACGTCAGTTTAATCTCCGCACACGTTCGCTGGTAATAATCGCCTTGTTTTTCATTGTTCTTATATCGTGTACGCCTCGAGCATACACTGTTCACACATCGTGCGCACATCGCACAATGTATAACGTCGTGCGACCCCCCAGCTGTCATTTATACTATTGTTTATTAATGCAGCATCATGTCTTAGCCGATCTGTTATACATCCTTGTATAACGATATACAGCTTGCACTAAAATGGTAGGCGAGGGTACAACATCCGACAGTAATCTATAGAGTTCCCGATCTGTTATACATCCTTGTATAACCATATACAGATTGCACTAAAATGGTAGGCGAGGGTACAACATCCGACAGTAATCTATAGAGTTCCCGATCTGTTTTACATCCTTGTATAACCATATACAGCTTACACTACAATGGTAGGCGAGGGTACAACACCCGACAGTAATCTATAGAGTTCCCGATCTGTTGTACATCCTTGTATAACGATAAACAGCTTGCACTACAATGGTAGGCTAGAGTACAACATCCGACAGTAATCTATAGGGTTCCCGATCTGTTGTACATCCTTGTATAACCATATACATATTGCACTACAATGGTAGTCTAGAGTACAACACCCGACAGTAATCTATAGAGTTCCCGATCTGTTGTACATCCTTGTATAACGATAAACAGCTTGCACTACAATGGTAGGCGAGAGTACAACATCCGACACTAATCTATAGAGTTCCCGATCTGTTGTACATCCTTGTATAACGATAAACAGCTTGCACTACAATGGTAGTCTAGAGTACAACACCCGACAGTAATCTATAGAGTTCCCGATCTATTGTACATCCTTGTATTACCATATACAGATTGCACTACAATGGTAGGCGAGAGTACAACATCCGACAGTAATCTATAGGGTTCCCGATCTGTTTTACATCCTTGTATAACCATATACAGATTGTACTGCAATTGTAAGCGAGAGTACAACATCCGACAGTAATCTATAGGGTTTCCGATTTGTGATAATGAGGTTGATGAATAGCAATAGATTTCTTTTGTTTCAGTACAACATCCTGGTCCAAAACCTTTAGTGTTAACAGGTCGCAGTTGATTCGTTTTTCTAGGGCTTGCTCTACAATTGTCTTGTAAATATCGAGATTTCAGTGATCGATTTCGACTGCTGACAAGCAAACTAACAACGCAGGAGGTATTCGTGATATGCAATACGATAGTTTTCTTTTGTTTCAGTTCAACATCCTGGTCCAAAACCTATAGTGTTAACAGGTCGCAGTTGATTCGTTTTTCTAGGGCTTGCTCTACAATTGTCTTGTAAATATCGAGATTTCAGTGATGGATTTCGACTGCTGACAAGCAAACTTACAACGCAGGAGGTATTCGTGAGATGCAATACTATAGTTTTCCTTCGTCTCGGTACAAGATCCTCGTCTCAGACATATGCTGATTACATTAGTTGATTCACTATTTTAGCGCTTGCTCTAAATATCGAGATTTTAGTGATCGATGTAGACTGCTGACAAGCAAACATACAACACAGGGATTCGAGAGATGTAATATATTTTTTTTTGTCTCAGTACAACTTCTGGTCTGTTCCCTATCAGTATGTGTGATCATTCTCCAAATCTTACTGGTGGTCACGTACACGTCCTATTGCAGTTAAAGTCATTAACAAGAAGCCGCCATGTTTGTTTATATGTTGATGGGCTTGGTGTTTGGTTAGTGGTCCTATCCGTCCCATTCTGACGATAAAAGTTGTCGCCATGACCCTTGATGGTGTGTAAAGGGAGCGGGTAGGTGTGTGCAATCACGTGAAGTGTTTAATACGGTTTCTGTTAATCTGATTAAAATCATATCTTGATCTCCGCGCCGTTCCGTAAACTTCTCTTTGCTGCGTTAAGATCTGAGATAATCCCATAGGGGGTCATGTCCCGATGACCTTTCGCATTAGCCAATCAAATTACTACTGGCAGAATCTTGACAGTGAGATTTTGAGGCGACAAAACTTGCATAAGCGCATTTGTCCGTATAGTCATTTCGTCACCAAAACGTTCATGTGGAATGTGACGAAATGGCTTGCTGCAAGATTAATTATTTTGGTGTTAAGTAAAGAGGCGACAAAGGTCATCTGGACGTGACCTCTTATGGGATGTTGTCAGATCCTTGTAAAACGGAGTGAGAACAAGGATCTGTATTTTAATCAGATTGGGGTTCTGTCTCTTAGCCGACGGAACATGACTCTTTGGCTCAGTTGGTAGAGCCATTAGTTATCACGATACCCGGGTTCGTTTCCTAGCACTCGACAGGGATATGTTTTTATCCTGTTCTTTCACATATGTATGCAAAGCAAGGAACAACAAGTATCATTAAAACATTATTTAGTACGTTCTTGCAGTGACAAAAACCATAGCCTTCTCCAGCTGGGAGGACTTTAAGGACTAGGTACAGGACAATTCTATATGGCGCAGGTGTTTTTACCAAAACTTGTTATTTTATTAAATACTGCAAAATACATGACCAAAATAGACTACAAAGTACATTTTGTGGTGGAGAATCGACAATTTCAACTATATTTTGGTACGTTTGGTGGTTTTTCTGATATTTTGTGTTATATGTCAAAAAACGCGTGCAAGTTTGCAGAATACTGCGAAAGAAAATAAAAACAATAAATATCATTTTTTGTTACTTAATATACACAGAATGATAGACGAGCCTTCGATTTTTGAATAAATCTCTCTTTCAATTGAAAACCGCAGAACAAGAGAATGTACTCGTCACATGAATGGCAATGTATGTACATTCTGAACACCGCTCACATCTGGATCAAATTTTTAAAATTTCCATCGCCGATCGACAAATATATGTGGCACGCCGCATAGCCAAAACAAAAATCTTACCGTCTGCGGTATGACGAGTTATGACATTGTGTCAGATCTCTTAAATCAAACATCTTCCCGTTGCATGTAGCGAAATATACTACCCTGTCCTCCATTTTGCACTATTTACTTTTTTAGATATTCATACGCCTGACTTAGAGGCATGGTGAAACATCGACAAAATTAACAATTGAATTGGATTCAAGCATGCTGTAAAGGTAAATGTTACTTGGTATATCATCACAAAGCAAAAACTGCCCATTCCTATCACGATAAATTGTTTTTAGCGATTGCCAGTTTTACATTTTTGGGCGAATGTATAGCACGTGAAAAGATGTCCTTCGGCACTTTCGGCAGTGTTTTTTTAGGTAATTTAATGATTTTGAAAGAATTGTCAACAAAGTTTAATTTGTGTGGTAAAACTTCTGATGGAATTCGTATATATAATACACTTCCGCGTGGATCGGACATTATTAACTCACTGATTATACCGATTCGTTCTCGGCTTCGCACCTATCAAACATCGCTAGCGTAAATTGTTGCCATCGTAAACATGTGTGGCAGTTGAGGAATATTGGTATCAAAATACATTTCTCAAACTTAATTAGTAATTAGGTAACCGTATCGTAAATGTAAATTACGTTATGTTGGTGTTATTATTTTTATTTTATACATTTATTTGACACGAAACTTACATTTACATGACAAATGACCTATTTAATATAAAATAATGCCCCTTTATTGCCCCCACGAGATACAGGTAACTACTTTTACCTGAACTGAAAACAGCATGCAATGGACGACATTTTTTAGAGGGGGTACCTGTGTATTTCTCCTATTTCTCGATACTCTGATTTACAGACTAATATCAAAATTTTAACACTGGGTTATCATTCTATGAACATTGCAGTAGCTTTGTATTATTTTTTTGAGAAGTTTCAAATACTATATGAAAAATATTTGCGCACTCCCATCTGGATATTATTTACTGAATATTTTTTTCCTAAGTACAGATTTTTTTAATTTTGGGGGCTAAACTGCATTTTATATCAATATTTAATAATGGGATAAAGCTTATGCCATGTATTGGAAGAAAAAATTAAAATTTCAATATTACCATTTTCATCCAGGTAACAACCAATATGGCTGTACCTAGTCCTTAACATTTCTACCGGAATAAGGTCTAACAAAGGCACGCGTTAGAAAACAAAGCGTTGTTAATATTGATAGCGTTTTACAAATATGTCTCTTTAAGGATGTATGAAACCTGCATACATTTATTGTATCTTTAAAACTGGGTTAACATAGATACAGCATGCCGAAGCTCGAGGTTTGTTATCAGATGAATATTCAGGTCCGTAGATAGTATAGCCGAGTGTGGGGTGATGTACGCGATACTGTTATCATACCACTGCACTCAATTCACGTTTAACTGTTCAGCTTGTTAACACACGAACATGACGCCCAGCATGCTCCCAGAGTAGATTCGGGGACGGGGGTGATGGTGTGTCTGTCTGTGGTTATAGAGAGACGTTTGTGTGACTTTCCGCATCTCATTTACCGAGGAATGAAAAAAGGAGCTGGTTGTGGAGACACTTACGGGAGATAAGTTATTAAAAGATATAATATATATACCAGAACTGTTTGTTGAAAGACAATAAGCCATAATCGAAAGTAGCATAAAGCAAACATGTCATTGTTTAGAAAGTCTACAAGAGCCACGAGACAAGGGGACAGCACTCGACTGCGCAACTTGAACAAGTCAAGAGCTCTACGATCCACAGACAGTTATCCCTCCAGACACAACCATTACAGTGACCTCCATGATTTCCGTTCCAACGACGACCAAGATTCGGAATCTTTGGTGTTATCCTCAGATGACGACAACGACGGGGAGAATTATACATTATCAGCGAATTCAAACCAACAAAGAGGGGAAATAGGAACGTTTCATTTCTCGAAGACGTCAGGGAGAGATATCAACAATATAGCTGTAGCCAATAGCAGAGCGTGGATATCGTACTGGAACCATAACGAGGTAGCTCTGGTAAACCGCAACGGTGAAATCAGGAAGGTTGTCTCCCTTGATACAATCATCACCGATATCAGCTACTCTTCTGCCACCAGGGAGCTATGGATGTGTTGCAGAGACTACACTGTACGAGAACGAGAGTCCCCAGAATCAGCGAGAATAGCTTTCAAAACTAACCGCCTACCTCTGTCCTTGTGCATGGTTTCGGATGGGTCAGCTTTAGTCGGTATGGAGTTCAATATCACAAAGTATGACCTAAATGGCAGGGTTTTACAAACAGTAGACCAGCGAGATATGGGAGACATACTACTGATCTACCCTGAACGTATCCGGCAATGTCCAAACACAAGACGTATAGGGATAGTGGACCGGTCGTTTGCAGCGTGGGGAGGGAACGGAAAGCCTCGTGTGTCAGTTCTTAACGAAAACTTGAAGTTTCAGTTTGGTTATTCCACGTCTGATCATACAAGTAAATTCAGTTCTTACCAACTCGAAGATGCCCGTGTTTCCTCGGAGGTATCAACACCTGTGGCGAGAAAAGAAGGGGGCCTTGATTGTGTCAGTCCAGAAACAGCCCAGTCGCTACTGGACTTCTTTACAGACGAACAGAACACAAACACAGATGATTACGTAAACATTTCCACTCCAGTGACAACATTCAATCCAAGGGACATGTGTTTTGGACCTCGCGGACAGGTAATTATTGCTGATTATCAGAAAAAGATAGTGTTCACTCTGAGCTCATCAGGAGAGTATCAGCATCAGATACTTACAAGTGACGTCAGACCGTGTGCACTGGACTGTGACTTAAACGGGAAATTGTGGGTGGGATTCAAGCAACAGACAGTAAAACTTGTGCAACTGTGATTCCAAAGGGAATGTATTTGATAAAGCGGCGAAATACTTATTACTTCATAGCCCTATTATATTTGTACCTCACTACTTCGTATACGTCATGTCGTTTATAATAAATATAATAAACATTCATGCAGTTCACTTATTTGGAAATATTATCAAGTGGGTCGTATGTTAATCTGTGTAATAAAGAAGACGTAACACACACATATGCTGCACCTTTTCAATTTGGTAATATATACAGTAAGCCAAAACAAATGAATTAAACTGCACCATACAGCTGTTTCGTTCGTCCAGGATTCTTCAGTGATGCTAGGGGCCAAAAGAATTCGATTACATTTATAAGAATACAATCCTTCTAACATTAGCTATACTTCTCCCATGTTACTCTAAACGCTGGTTCAAACCAAATCGCAAATATATATACCTGTCACATGGCGAGAATCGACCTTGCATACAAATATCAAAAGAAGTTACAAACCAGTTCAAAAGGTCAAAATGTTCGGCCTGGTGGTAACGTACGTTCTTGCTCCATAACCTATAGTTCGCGGGTTCGCATCACGCTCATCTCGCTAGTTTCTTTTGTTTTCTTCAATATTGTGTTTTGCAATTTTCAGGGTATTCGTGTGGTATAATGATCACAATTATCACAATTGATATCTTCCTAATACCAATTACAGTCCCTAGTTCCCAACTCAGTGTAACGTATTCCGCGTCGGGCCTACATCATGTTCTATTCCGTCACGTGTGTAATATTCTATGAGATTTGATTTACGATCATATCATCAGGAGGGGGATGTCACGAGGTGAGCGACGACCTTGTATAACATTATTAGTAAGTTACAAACCATAGAAACTGGTCCGGACCTTTTGGCGTGGTGGTAACGTCCTTACTGAATAACAATAGATGCCCCGCTAGTATCACTAACATTTCGTAAACTATTGTTTCTTAACCTTGTCATTGAGTTTATGTGATGTAATTATCACAGTTAATAATTTCCTACTACACACCCCTGGGTCCCATTCCAGAATTACGTATGCCGCGTCGTGACGATCTAGTTTGATTTGTGTGCCTACGTTGTGTTCTATTCCGTCATGCAACACCGTCAGTACGGATTCGACTCTAAGCTCAACCTGTCTGTCTCACCCTAGATTAACAAACCGATTTATTTATGATGGATTTCACTAAGGCATCCGTACGACATCAATGCAAAATCTGGTAACTGGATTTTCCCCATGGGCCCCCAGCAGAGCAACCCACCTGTTTACATTAAACTGACAATCGGTGAACCATCAAACCGGTCCCATAACGCTGAGCACCAGGCAGAGAAGTTACTATCATTGTTTAATACTTTAATTTGTCTAGCCCAGTGGGCAGGAACGAATTGGCTTAGTGTTTATTGGGGAAAATGTGATTGTGTTGTACGATCCTGAAAACCACCTGCATTATTTCAAATAAGATAATAAACTAGATACTAGTACTTACGCTAGAATTCAACAAACATGATTTTTTTATTGTTATTGTTGCAATAAAAAAAACCGGCATTATCATAAAACGTATAATGATTTGGCTAACTGGCAATAAAGCCGGAAATTTGTCTAAAACAGTCTGGATAAATAATTTCATTTTCATCGTAGCAGAGAATCGGATAATACCGAAGCGTTTACCAAACCATAATCCGAACTCAAAATCGACTAAATCAGGGTCAAAATATGAACAACGGAAATATTTACATTTTGAACCTTGTAAAAGTACATGAGAATAAGACCAGGTATTCCGGAAGAGTAAGCATCTTCTGCTTCATAGACGACACCCGTCATGTAGATTAAAGTAAACATCAAGTCCTCAAATTGAGAACCGGGTCAGCTTTGTCAATCATAACAAGTTAACACCCTTATAAGCTTTATATAACTTTAAGATACAGAGTATTTCTCAATAAGACAAAGATGGCGAACATAAAACTTGACCATAGTTCTGATCAACCTGGATTTCTCGAATCCTTGTGTTGTTACTTTGTCTGTCAGCAGTTGACATCGATCACGAAACTCTCGATATTTAGAGCAAGTCGTAGAAAAACGGATCAACTGCGACATGTAAACATCATAGATCTAATCATCATTAATAGTTAAAAATTAAATGAAATACAAATTACGGGCTTTCTTGTTCGTGACGTGATGGGATAAAAACCTAAAAAGGAACCGAGGCTGAATTAGAGTCAACATCCTTTTATAGCATATCAAATTTACCTACATGAAAGTCTCTGCCTGTTTATTATATCCCTTGAAAATAAAATATCAAGAAAATATAATCAAAACGAATATCTGTAAGAACCAGTTGCTTAAAATCATTTTATTCTATTTGTACTTCATACAAAAGAGTTTGGACAACAGCCCTAAGAAATCCCTTTACTCTTTATATAAACAATGATTCGGTAAAGCTGTGAACGTACCAATGGAACCGGGCTACTTATCATCACGTTTAGATATATACATTCCTCGATAAAAAATAACAAAGCATCAGTTTGCAATTATAGTTATTATGAATTATTGAACCACAAATTGTTATCAAGTGGCAATGACATTTTGAACTAACGGGGAAAAATGGTATTAAAGTGACATAACATTTCAAGGACATAACTTTTGGCAAAACATGAAGCGAAAATCAAGTCTAATAACTTATTATATTTATAGATTTGGTTAAGATTAACTGTTATCAGCAATATCCAAAATGAATTATTACGCTGTTACCGGTGCAGCAGCAATTAAAACTCGATATTTGTAAACACGCGTCCATTTTGAATTTTTGCATGTTGTTGAAGTGGGCAACACTTGAATAATTTCAATTCTTTTGAGTTTTTTGTCAAGAGTTTCTTGTTACATGTAGTTAACGTTCAGGTTTACTTCGTTTTAGACTATTTTTGCATGGTTATCAACTGGATTTTTTTCAGAATTTTTCAGAATCCCCCAAAAATCATGAAGTTACGTATATTGGGCCTTTAAAGAGCGTAGCTTCGGTAAATTTCTGATTTTTACTGAGAACTCTCCGAAAGTTGGCAAATCATGGACTAACTTGTAAGCATTTCTATTTTTCCAGAAAACTTATGTAACTTAAATCTTTGAACGATCGGGTTGGTAGTCTCAGAAATCGACATTTATTTCCACATCAATGCATTGATGCATAGATTATTTATATAAAGGCAATACAAAGACTTCAACAAATGTTAATAATACCTCTGATTTCGCTTCAAATGGCAATGAAATTTGGATGAACTTTAGGCGATATATAATAAAGTGTAATGCGGCTTTCTTTGAGGATATATCTCCCGGTTGGTTACTTAACAGACATGGTTAATGACAAAAAGAATCATCGGAACGAATTCGCATTTTTACTCTTTGTGCCTGTCGCAAAAACAGAAATTAAAACACCTCATGAAACACCGACAAAAAGAAAAGTGCAACTGTGTTAGCCGATTAAAACGCATCAAGAGATTAATCCACGTCCGATTGCTTTGTTTTTGCTGAAACTTTGAGAGTTTGATAAAACTCACCTACTGTGGTAGGGAGGTGTATACATATACAAAGATGGGCGATTGTTTTGCATGTTCATTCGATGGTGTCTAGGCTCGTCCTTACAAACTTCCTCTTACCTAGTTACACAATTTGCCAGAAAAATACTGGACAACTCCTGCACGACGATTAGTTTATGTTACATTGTATCAAAGTCCTAGATACCCTTTCGTTGCTTCATTCGTGTCTTTGTCACACAAATATAATTTCTGATTATAGTTCTTTAAATGGTATGCATACTTCTTTGCTTCATTCGTCTTTTCCCCACAAATGAACATAATTTCCATTGTAATCTTATTCATGTTATGTTACTGCCATCTTAATGTCTATATCCCCCCCCCCCCCCCCCCTGCAACGAAGATAGGTGGGTATACTGGAATTGGTTGTCCGTCCGTCCGTTCAGATTTTGTTCGTACTTTATTTACGCAGCTATGACCTTCTGTAGATTTGTCGAATTTCCGCTCAATAACTCAAGTATTATTTTAAAGGATTGATTGAAAACTATATAGGAATATTAATTGTCATGAGAGCTCCAACAGGTTTGATTACAAAATGTATTCGTGCACTATTTACGGAGTTACGACCTATTGCAGATTGCAAATCTGTTCTGTTCTGTAACCCGTTCTCTATTACGCCAATATCTGACAATATCCCATAGGGGGTCACATTCGGGTGACCTTTTGCATTAGCTAATCAAATTACTACTTTTAGAATCTTGAATGTGAATGTTTTGGCGCGAAGACGCTTGCGATTAGTCATTTCGTCACAACGAAATAATGTACATATTGTGACTTAGTGCAGATGATAGCTTTGTTCTGTCGTCTGATACAAAATTCTACCGGAGAGACGACAAAGTCACCAGACGGTTACCTGGTATGGGATGTTGTCAGGTCCTTGTAAGACGGAGTGGGAACAAGGTTCTGCGTTTTAATCAGATTGAGATTTCCCTAAAAATTCCGCTCAATAAGTTGCATATATTTTTCACTGATGTATTCGAAACTTCATAGGAAGGTTAATTCTCATGGAAAGCTCGGATTAATTCGATTTATGCTTGTTTCGATTTATGCGCTTTGCATATGAGATTAAACTAAATCCCTGTGATTGTACACACCGCATTAGGACCGGGCGTGAGGGTTGGTGGGAGTTGGCCCCGGACGACAGTTCTAGTTTGATTACTTACACAACATTTCCACCTCAAATATGTATATTATTAATTATTTAGACGTCATATAGGTTTCCGGTGAGCACTTATTAACATCTTGTTCTGCCCCCTAAATGATGATTGGGTATCACGTCGTTTTTGAAATATTTAATATAAATAATTACACAATCTCTTTAAAGGACCATTATACGTAACTTCAGGGATATTTTTCGTGATTCTGAAAATTCGGAAAAAATAATCCAGTTGATAACGATGCACAAATAAGCTTTAAACGAAGTAAACCTGAGCGGTAACTATCAAGAAACTCTCGACAAAAAAATCCAAAGAATTGAAAATAATGCAGGTGGGGCCCACTTCAACAACAAAACGGAGGTAGAAGACGGTTTGAAAAGGTCTCGTGTTTACAAATAGCGTGTTTCAACTGCTGCTGTACCGGTAACCGCGAAAGAATTCATCTTGAATATTGCTGATGCCAGTTAATGTTAACTAAATCTATAGATATAATAAGTTATTAGGCTTGATTTTCGCTTCAAGTTTTGCCGAAAGTTACGTTTATTGGGCCTTTAAATTGTACCTGTTACATAATTATAATCAAAATCGATTTGGTGATCCTTACCAAAACATCAAAATCATAATATAATCCACGTTTTTTTGTGATAAATAATAACTACAATGCATGGTTTCCATGTCTGACAATAATAACGTTTATTACATGAACTCCTTTACACCCAGAATGAAATGATATTATGAATTGAAATAAAACACAATTTAGATTGTCATATGTACACAATTTGAAAATAAGAGTTTGTCATCGCGGAATTGAAGTTCCTTGAATCACACGAGAAATTAAAGAAAAATGGCAAGTCACGTATTTGTGTCCAGTGTTCCATTATTTCGCACCACTTGCCAAGTTTCTCGGATCCTCTTCCAAACATTAAAGGCATGTAGTAGTAGCCTGACCATAAACCCGTCAGAAAGGAGACATTCTAGAATAATTGTTTGTATAAAAGTCCCTCTTCTGTAGATGCAAAGATCGTACTGATTTCATTCGAACGTATTCACTGTCCCTGTTTTATTTTTAGCGGTGTGACGTTTACAGGGTCTGCCATTTTGACTGAAGATCTCTAGAGTCTTTGCAATAAGATGATATTATTTAGCCTTTTCAATGCAAATATATTCAAATTTAGCAACTTATCTAGTTTGACTCATTTCCTAAAAATAAATAAATGCAACTGTGACCTATACTTATGAACATTCAATGCCTCTGAGCAATAATAAATTCACAACATTATGATAACAAAACTTCAATACCTATAATATATACAGCAAAAAACCAGTTCTCAAAATGAAATAATGAGCACTCCCAAGCCAACAAATGATTACTCCCTACCTGGGGTTTGCACATAATTATTTACAGTGTAACAAGTAATATATCTCAAATATATAAAACTATCAACGACATTCAGGAAATGAAAACTGGGCACTCACTACATTAAGAATGAATCACGGGACTGAATACTCACAAGACTTTCTTATTAATGTAAAAAAAAACAAACAGAAGAACACTCACTACATAAAACATGAACACAATAATCGAGCACTCACTCTTATAACAGCTACACCGGAGTCTCTCAAAGCTACAACTGAGTACTCTGTACATAAAACATGAACAAAATAACCGAGCACTCCCTCTGATAACAGCTACACCGGAGTCTCTCAAAGCTACAACTGAGTACTCTGTACATAAAACATGAACAAAATAACCGAGCACTCACTCTGATAACAGCTACACCTGAGTCTCTCAAAACTACAACCGAGTACTATCTACATAAAACATGAACAAATAAACGAGCACTCACTCTGATAACAGCTACACCAGAGTCTCTCAAAGCTACAACCGAGTACTCACTACATAAAACATGAACACAATAATCGAGCTCTCACTCTGGTAACAGCTACACCGGAGTCTCTCAAAACTACAACCGAGTACTATCTACATAAAACATGAACAAATAAACGAGCACTCACTCTGATAACAGCTACACCAGAGTCTCTCAGAGCTACAACCGAGTACTATCTACATAAAACATGAACAAAATAACCGAGCACTCACTCTGATAACAGCTACACCTGAGTCTCTCAAAGCTACAACTGAGTACTCTAGCTTCTAATTATCGAGCGCTCTCCCACACTTTCTATCAGAGGGCAGACCCAAAGAATATAATTCGCATGTGATGTACCGATCACACTGATCACTTGGAGAAGGGAAGTCGTGTTCATACACATCTACCTCCGTACCTACACTGTATTGAATTATCATATACTTTCACAGCAATATATAGGAAAGCCTTGTTCAGGCTCGTATATACCATTACTGGTATGGACCTGATGGAACATGCTCTCTCGCTGCCATCTGCTAAAAAGTGGTCTGCTGACATTTGCTTTCAACCTTTTATATCCTGATGACAGACGACTATAACGCCACTTATGAAGCTTCAGTGCCATCAAAACGTTTGCATAAAATCCAAGATATACAAGTACATTCAAAGCAGTATAATAACATTATTCGAAACACATTGTCCCGTTCAAAAACGCCCATCGTCACATCATATAAGGACGTAGAATTTTTCTCAATGGGATAAAGATGGCGACCATAACGTTTGTAAGGCTGTATATATAAACTATTAGTTCGTGAATATTAAGCAGAACACATATACATATAGTGACCCTGCTTGGTTTCCTTTTCTAGTATACATGTATATAAATTCAATGTACACAAAATATAAGTTCATAGAAAATATTTAAAACACTGATTATCTTTTGAGATTATTATAAAAACAAAAATATCTCCACTTTGCGAACGACATTGTCTTTCGATTTACGTGCAGTTTGGATAATAGTTTAGTTGACTAGTGAATTGATTTGAAATTAATTTGTAATTAATTACTAACCTAACGCTTATATAACCATCGTTACAGTCAATTCACCCAGTTAAGAACTCTAACATGGGAGTGTTATAGATTTGAATGTATTATCCATATGGGCAGTTACACCTAACAAATATTTTAATATTGGAGTGTTATAGACAGTATTGGATATTTATTCTTCCAGTCTTCATTTAGTTATCCATTTTAAACATGTTAAATTATTTCTCCAACGTATGGTATTTACATGTCGCAGTTGATTCAATATTCTAGGGCTTGCTCTAAATAGCATGATTTTCGTGATCGATGTCGACTGCTGACAAACAAAATAAGAACACAAGGATTTGAGAGATGCAGGTTGATCAGAACTATGTGAAAGTTTTATGGTCGCCACTTTTGTCTCATTGAGAAATATTCTGTATCTTTAAGTGATATGAAGATGGACTTTTTTAATATGCTCATCAGTGTGTTTACTTGTTGTGATTGACAATTTTTGAAACTGATGTTCACTTGGATATGACAAAGATTTACATGGCAGGTGTTGTTGATGAAGCAGATGACGCTTACTCTTCCGGAACAATTTGTTTTATTTTCTTGTACTTTTACATGAGTCTCCATGTGAATCTTTCATTTGTTCAAATTTTGCCCCTGGTTTAATCGATTTTGAGTTCAGATTAGGATTTTATTCTCTAATTTATTTTCATGAACTTTTGAGAACATCCATTCTATGTGAGTTTTGTTCCCGAGTACTGGAACGTTGAGTACGGGAAGAAGTTGTTCCATTTTTGAAACAAAGGTCCATGTAGAATTTATTTACACGGCTATTGCAGGAAAAACCTATCGTCATCAAGAAACCTTGGAGACTTGTTAAGTTTTCGAAAACGATTAGAAGAATTTCGGACTGAATGAACAGAGCAATAATTCCGATAATCCAACTGAAGCCCATCATAGAAGAGACTTTGATCAATACAAGCATCATTGATTTGTTGTCAGTGCTGTTGGACATTGAGGACGTGTTTATGTAGTATGCTATCAAAATAAACAATACAATATTTCCACACAGACAAAGACTTAAAGGGACAACAAAAGCCAACAGTAAAACGTGCAGCTGTGAAATAAAACAAATCTTCCCCCCATACCATGTTTCTATGGGCGCTAATAGTAAATTCAATAACTTTGTACACACAACCACAGAGATATTCACCATGAAGCCAACTAAACAATACTTAGCAGTCTGAGAAAACCTCTCCGATCTGCTTAAAGGCGTTAAGTTTCTGATGTCGGAGTTAAAGCGGTAAGCACAAAGAAACATGAACGTAAATGTACCAATCCATACAAAATGATGAAGCATTCCAATCCATTCACACAAATTATCCTCAACAGTGACATGCGATATCGACATAAAACTTGTTTGTGCTAACAGTAAATACAACATCAACACAAACAGCAGCTCTGACTTTCCCTCTCGCATGAACGGGATGACACAATACTGTACCAGAAAATAGACCAGTGATATGATTGATAAACATGTACATGTCATATTGATAACATATCTGTAATAGGCCAGGTTCGTATCATTGTCATTCACGGCTTGGTACTTCGATTGAAATATATTTACACAAATAAAATAACTTCCCAGCTCGAATAAAACATCTGCCGACTTAATAATCGTTCCATTTAAATGGAAGTTCTGTTGATATATTGTTTCGTTGCGTCTGTTAATTGCATTATTACCAGAGACATTTCCCAGAGGGAATACCTTCACTGCGGGACAGGGCAGTGAAGTATCACGCTCTATAATATTGGCTACATACAACGGATTCCTAAGCGAGAGGTTGCACTCGCACTGAGACGTCTTGATGTCATCAACATGTTCCACGTAGATATTATTTGAGAAATTGTGTTTATAATTTCTTACGAACGTTGTCACCTCAGACTTTATATATTCCGAAGTTGCAGTACTTAACTGTTTTTCCGGAAGTACACGCCTGACCTGGATCATAGAACAAGGCTTACTAGATGCCACTTGATAACCTGGTATAATCTTCATCGGTGACGATAATAACCAGAACCAAGTCGGTTGGTAGAAAATGACAACATGATCTATTAGTTTGAACATTTCATGCATAAAGTTTCCGACGGTATTCAATATATCGTCGCGTGGTTTTACATCTATGTTCGCTTCAAATAATAGATCCAGCCACAATCCTTTCGTTCTGTATTTAAGAAGAACACATTTACCACCCAATGGTTCCATGTCGATAGGACAGTACAGGGGCTGACAGCCGATCTGATATAGAAGAGAAACATGTTAATAAGACTTCAACGTAAATATTAGCAACCTCGTAAACATCTTTCAAATTATTTTAATGATGTACACTTCTGAGGTTTCAGTTATATTCAAGTCTCGTTTTATTTTTATCCGTAAATATTAAAAAAAATTTTAAAACAGAACTTTTTATATTAAGCTCAAACAAGATTTTTTCTTCGACAAAATAAGGGGTAGGGGTAACTCAAATTGCTTTCCTGAGTTGAAATAATAAGTTAGAGAAATTTTACTTCCATAACTTAAAAGAAAACACTATTGTTGTCATTTCTGCAAACATTAATTTATTTTTGGAAGATATTGTATAAAGATATCCTGCAATTGGTCAAAATAACAAAACTCACTTAAAATTCCTATTGTCAAATTGGTATCTTTGACCGATCAAAGCACAAAATCGAGCAACCGACATATCGTTATCTTTTCAAACAATGTATATGTGAAAAAAAGTTTAATGGAAGAAAATTTTGACTTCTCAGATGTGTACCTTCTTAAAAGGACTATATGGATAAAATCACTGTTAACAATAACCTAAAAAGCTTCATTTAAAGAAAGCATATCACAAAACTTAAACTTTCTCTTAATACCACGAATTCAAAGCGACAGCCAGCATATTAAAAAAATACCTAAAGTTGTTATTTTTTTTTAATTTTACGACCCGTTGCTAATACATAAATTAACAAACGTCACTCACGCCCTGTCCGTGAACAAAAATAACGTGAAGCCAGGCGAAGCGAGCTTCGCTGCAAGACCAGCCAGTAGGGTAACACTGACATGTGTCTGTTTGGCTTGTGATTATATACATTGTAGCTGGCTTAGAGTATCATGGTGTTTTCTTATTTATTTGATAAATGCTATCGATTGGAGGACACGAACAATTTTCATTTTCAAGTGGTTTGTGACATCCCGAAGTTAAACTTAATTAAAAGGTAAATAAATATACATACATGTATCAGCAAATTTTTAATAGCTCGTTTTGGCAAAGTCTTTAGGTAAAGTCTTTGCTAACAAACAACATAGTACTACACGCCTGAGAATGCGATACTCATTCGTTAATTATATGTGCGTAAGAAAAGATAAAAGGTGAAAATATGTAAGAAAGGAACAACAACGCGGAATTCTCGGCACACGTATCTTTGTTTACAAAAACCTCGGTTTTCTTTCTTTGCTGTGATGGGGCGGGACAGAATTTACCGCGACAGATCATGTGACCAATTTGACCAAACAGCAGCCGAGAAACTCGAAATTTCAATCCCGTTTAATGTGTCCAAATTTATCGAAGTTGACAATATGGCTGCGCAATTCCCGCCCCTGAGCACCTAGGGGTCAAACCAAACAAATGAATTGCAGGATTTGCTCTTATGAGGTTTCAATCACGTTCAAATCTCGCTTTGATCTCACGTTGGGATGGTGAATTCCAATAGCTAATATGCATCGGATAAATATGGCAAAATCTTTGCGTATCTGTTATCTGTAGAACTTTGTTTAGAAGGATTAAAAATTAAATACCATTATGACGGTCATTTTGAAAATTAGTATATCTGTGTATTTCTTGCACTGCGCGAACGGCAAAATGTTATTTTTTTTTATGATTGATTGATTATTTTAAATCGTTAGTGAGCCCCTTATTTTAAAATATTAAGCAAATATTATGTACAAAAGACATTTATTTTACTTTTTGCATTTTATGTGTAACCAAGCCATTTTCGTTTGATCTGCCAAATTTAAAAAAAGTTTGTCAGCAGAAAATAAAATCATAAAAAATGGAATTTTCTCTCATTAAAAAAATGGTCGGGGTAATTTGTATTTATTTTTTGTGCTAAAAGAATTATTTCATTACCCTTTACTTCCATAGTTGATAATAAAATACTATTTTTGCCAATTCTGTACACATTCATACATATCTGATCACCGATCTGGACGATATTGAAAGTAAGTGTCCTGCAATTGACCAAAACAGCAATTTCATATAAAATCAAGTATTATGCCAATTTTGATATATTTGTCCGACCACAACACAAAAACGACTTCACAAACATATATCTACATGTATATATGTATAGTATTGAGCATTTTCTGCTATATCAAGAACTTCCTTTCTAATTCCACATAAGCAAAAAGGAAGTCATCAGAAATGATTTTTCAGAGAAAATCCTTAAGAAATGATTGCCTCCTCCAAATGTTCCATTAGTTTGAATATCCTTCAGATTTACCAAGGCATGAAGGAGAATCATTTCGAAGACAAAGTTTACACACGGCGGACGTCAGACGACAAGTGACAAGAACGTTAGCAATAGGCCACGCTGACTCTTTTGGTCAGGTAACTTCGAATGTAAACGAAGAAAAATTTCTATATGAGATAACAAAGGATCAAATTTGTGACGATAGATGTAAAAATACTTACCTGATCAGAGAGATAGATTTCCGTTTCACTACAGGGGGTCGTACTTTCGTGCGGGAGGAACAAGCTGGAAACATCTATAAGACTGCTGATTGTTCCGTATTTATTTTGCGTTTGTGAATCAAAATTAACATATAAACAATCTATTAAAATTCCATCGAAATCGTTAACACCATACTCATCAACGATACATTGATAGTTCCTGACCACTTCGGCAATATCAGAAGTTGTATTGATAACAACCAAAGGTTTAACAATGCGATTTTTACAAGCTGAGTTGTTCACCTCTTTCAAGGTTTTCCATAAGTCGTACTCGATTCTTTGATTACAGTGTCGTACATGGATATCATCCGATGGTTCAAAACGCCAATCACAAAAAGAACTGTTCATTCTCCACATCATGGTTTCTTTAAACGACAGAGGTGTAGATTCGTCTTTGGATAAAGGCGTTCGAGAGTTACATGTTATATTGAAAAGCCATGGATCCCAGTTACGTACATTATGACATAAAGCACATTGTCGATTCTTGAACGTCACGTTGGTACCAATGTCAGTGACAGGGAAAAGGTCTAAAAAATCTTTGTTTGAATCCTTTTCACATTTATACTCTATATCTGTATCACCTTTCCAAGACGCAGGGCACGACGACACCATAAATACTCCCCATCCATTGGTAGACCTAATCCCAGAGGATGTGTATCTACAAGTGGTCTCTTCAACAAACGGGGCTTGTAATTTACCAAATCCTAATTTTCCCTCGAGTACCACGTCTGCATCAAAGCAGCAGTCATCGTAGTATTGGCACAAACGGTCACAGCTGCAGGGAGATTTCTTCGCCGGGTTTTTACATGAATAGTACGTTGCGTGGCAGGAATCAAAATAAGATATATCGGGCTCAATGTCCGCAACTACATAAAACACCAATATAAAGTAACAAGAAGTGAAACTTAGAATCGCCATTTTGAAGGAAATATATTTTAATTTTAAATGCGATGACGATTCTTGTTCTACCAGTCTAAAAGTGATTTGTCAGAAACGATTTGTTTCGTATTTATTGGCAAAAATGTGAATATGATTTACGATCTGGCAATTATTTGCTTTATTTGAAATAAGATATTAGATATTGGTTACTTACGACAGAATTAATGACACACGATTTTTTTTTATCTGTCGTGCAATAACCAACACGGAGTTATCATAAAACTAAAACTGTTTTGGATAATAGGCAACAGGACACTTGAAATTGATCTGAAAAAGCATAAATCATTTAATGTTCATCGGATCAAAGAATCGGATAATGCCGTAGCGTCAACAAAACCATAATTTGTACTGATATTAATCATCATTAAATGTTATCACAGTTCATTTGATCAGAAATTAAAAAGTCATATTAGTACAATTACGGTCTTTCCTGCTGGTTAACCGATGGAATAAAAACCCTTAAAAGAAATATTGACTGAGGCTAATTCGATGTCATTATCCTTTTTATACCACATTAAAATTATCAGCATGAAGGGTGAATGGACCTGTCTGTGATTAGCAAGGGGAGGTAATGCCATACCGTGGCGTTCGTCCGTCAACAAAAATCGGCGTTATGTGGCAGGAAGCATTCCTCGTTGCTTAGGATGCAAAATTGTACTAAAGGTAGGACTGACCCCCTTTGGGGCTGAGAAGCGGGGCCAAAAATGATTAGCTATACTGGTTTAAGACCAACCCCTTTCCCAATTATGAGACCGATCCTTAGCAAAATTATATGAAATGCCATGTGAGCGAGAAATAGTATGGCCAATATGTTTTAACACCTTTTTCGCGATCATGTTTACTGCACTGACAAGAAAACATTGCCGATTGGTTAACAGCTTGTGTAAGCTTCCATTAGACAATAAACTCGAAATGAATACAAGTTGCTGCTTTGACCAAGTGTAGAAAACCAAGTTCATGTCACGCTTCGATTGTGCAAATGGGTTTGTTGCCGAAGTTCACAGGCATATTTCATCACGAATTACTTCTGAAATCTGAAATAGATGTTTAAAAGCTAGACCTACATTTTTGTTCCTAACGGAGCCGCAATTCTGAAAAGTCCTATCTATAGCACGTACATGACAGTGTTTGTGTCTATGGCAAAAATAATCTCTAGAAGGACCGACAAAACAACAAATACAACGTTCATCAGCTCATAACTCCCCGATTAGAACTTTCCTTAAATAACCGATCAATACCGAGTAGGATGCGATTGTCACTTATCAGGTGTACATAAACTATATCTTATCGGTTACACATTTCAAAAACCCATCCCTACATCTTCTATTCGCTCACATAGGTTTACTGGATGAACAGTTGGTTCATTTCTAATTCAATATTGATTAAATATTTATTCAGATGTGTAATTTATATTGATAACCGAGACATAAGTACAGAGCTAAATCTAATGTGGACAAGTGAAGCAGATATGTCTGATAATTGGGCGACTCCATATATATTATTCATCGACAGAAACTCGAGTAATTGTGGTATAACGGAAACCTGTGGGGTAGATCAGAATGTAGGAAGCACATCTTGATCTTATCGAGAAATATTCTGTATCTTTGTGTGATATGAAAATGAACGTTTTTGAGTTTGCTTTTTAGTTTGCTTACTTGTTGTGATTGACAATAATGACTCGGTTCTCATTTTGAGGATTGATGCTTACTTTGATGTGACCAAGATTTACAAGGCGGGTGTCATCGATGAAGAAGAAGACGCTTACTCTTCCGGAACACCTGAACTTATTATCTTGTACTTTCACGAGGGCCTCCATGTAAAGTTCGGGTTATGGATTTGTTGACGCTTTGGCATTCTCTGTTTTATTTAGATCACAGTCACATAAAGATGCATGGGAAGGTGTTAACAACCTACCCTTAATATACAGAAATACAAACGCCATTGCGTTGTGTCGCAATATTGTTCGATATAGTATTTATTCCACTTAGTTAATTTTCAAACGTTTCCAAAATCCACGAAGTCTAATAACCGTCGTATGATCTGCTTCTCCCATAATCTCAGTCGAAAACAGCTGGAGTGGGACCTGACCTGCACCCATGATTTTTTGAACGAGTCTGGCGTAGTGATATGGTCCATACGTGAAACGTCAATTATTAATATTCAAAAATAACTTTTGCAAATCGTTTTACTTTCAAAGTTATGTAAAGTTGCGTGAAAAGATGAGTCGACGCAGAAAATCTCGGTTCATCATTTATTCCCACAATATGTGTAACATATATAAATACCCTACAAAGACATAAATACAATAAATTACAAAATGGATTAAAGCACTTGCATACCATTCCTAATGTGACGTGCGTATTACATACGTTAGCTCACTAGATACCAATATCCAAAACAGGACTTGGTTATTTACAATTAATGACTGAATTCATCATAATCTTTAATATAAATTACTTATACATACATATTTCATACAATTATCAATTATTTCAGTGCTTCTTTACATTATCATATACAATATTAAAATACCTACCCCAACTATGGGTCGGAGGTTTAAACACAATGTCTGTATTCATCTGTAGGATCTTAAACTCTGTTTTTTATTGGAAATTTCCTTACATATCTGTGAAAAATACATGTAAATCACAGCTTACATGCAGACAAAAATAATCCTTGAAACATACTTATCTATATATTTGTTGGAGACAAATGTATGTTGAATCATATTTCTAATCGCTTTATGAAAAGTACAATTTCACATCAGAAGTAATGTTATTCTGACCATTTATCCAAATTTTAATAAATATAATAATTTAACAGAAACTAAATTATAAAACAATACTTTGTTAAATTTAAAGCCTAAATGTTATACATACCAGACCTTAGAGCTAGGATATCCAGGATCATACAAAGATGACCGATCTACCCTTTAGCCCTGCCTAAGAATGAATGGTAAAAACGCGCAAAAAACAAAAACACCTTGACTGGCCACTTACCAGAACGAGGTAGCCATCTGTGCATAGACCAACTACGAACACTATGGACACGACAGGTGACATGTTACAACAGACTCACGTGTACAAGAACAACACCGGTTGACGGCACATACAGTGATAGCACACATAACAGCACATGTTTAATGCAAAAGCACAATAAACGCATAGCAACATTTCAATAAAATTATAAAATAAATTATTAGCACATAGTTACATTTATTCTTTCGGCAACAACTCCGAACAAAAACAAATAAAACACGTTAATTCTGAAAGTGTTCAGTATATTTCTATATTTAACCCTAACACAATTTAAATGAACCGCGGGCTTTATTTTCCCGCCAAATGATGATGGTTAAAATCTGCATATACTATTGAACTACGTGATTAAGAAGTAGATCGCGCCTACGTGCACCGTGTCAGCCAATCACAACACACATACAGTTCAATTCAAATGTGATTTATTGGTTTTGTTTATACAACGTATACGACAGTTTCAACGAGTAATTGATGCCTTGCATGGGAGTTGCATCAATCTTACCAATTGTGGCAGAGATGTATACATGTACGAAGATGTGTCGGTGGGTGCTTGATCTTACTGTTCACTCGATCATGTCGATAATAATAGGTCGGTGCACTTTCACATTCAATTTATTATAGCTCAGAGGTTAACTTGGTATACATGGGTGGTGATACAAAAGCTAGGCCAGCCCTAACTAATCACCTCTTACACAGTAACACAGAAGCATATGCCAAAAGCTTATGGTACAAATGGATGAGTAGTATATATACTTTCAACCTCAACGAGGATAAAAAACGGTTACACATTTTGTTCAAGGAAAGTCCCATTGTCCGTTAAGTGGTTTTTGTCTCCGTGTATCAGGAAAATTAGTAATATTTCATAAGAGTTAATTTGAAAAAGGTAAAGAATACCGAAGCGTCAACATAAACATAATCCTAATTCAAAATCGATTAGTCTAGGGGCAAAATTCAAATAAAAGTAAAGATCCAAATGGAGACTAGAATAAGAACTTTGATTACTTCTATCAAATAAGAACTTCGATCACTATATAACTAAAATAGATATTTACATTTAAACTATAAATATTTTTAAGAAAAACTCGGATTTCTCTGAATTCTGAAATGTCAACGAAACAATTGATCCGAACTCAAAATCGATTAATCAAGGAGCAAAGTAGGAACAAAGGAACTATTTACACAGAGACCCATTGACAAGCACATACGGATAAGGCCGGGTGTGTCATCGACGACACCGCCATGTACTTAAACTGAGAAACGAGTCATCATCCTCACTCACACGTTACCACACCAATGGGCTAAGTCAACAACGCCCACCTTCCGTGCCATACTAGAAGATGAACTGGAAATGTCAGTGAGATATAAATGTCTCCTTCTCCATATCAAATTTGTCTTTCATGCTTATTATTTATGCGAAGTTTGATGACAATCGGATCAGTAGTTATTTGAATAAGCTGGTTACATAACCATGTGACGGGGCAGGACGGGACGAACATGGGTAACACTATATGCCACCCCCCCCCCCCCCCCCAAAATTTTGTTTATACTGTAGTCCTCATCAAAGTACGTCTATCGAATGTCAGCATATAACATATATCAAGAAAATCTGAAAATTCAGAGTAAGCCCTTGAATCACGAATAAACTGGGACATGTTTACCGCATTAATTGGAGAAGCAGGGATGTAACATTCAAAAAAGGAAAAATTACCAATCTTCAAATCGAAACCGTTAAAGGTTTAAAGGTCCAATACACGCGAATTTTTCGGCAAAACTTGAAGCAAAAATCAAGCCTAATAACTTATTATATTTATAGATTTTCACCTTTCTTGGAAAAGAAAGCTCTCATAATGAGAGACCGAAGACGTTCTTTCAGTTTGGCATGTGGTATGGTAGTGTACAGGGTGGACAAATCAAATGTTTTGATGGACGAAACATTTTTAAGAAGGGGGTGCTCAAGATTGATCAGATGATCTTTCGAGTTTTTCAAAATCCACATCCCATTAATGCCACTTCTTGAGTATACAGTGTCACAATATAGAAGCTATGATTTAAAAACATCCCAACTTTTTTTCGACCGACTATTTCTTTCTGTTTTCGTGAAGTCTGGGGCATTGTTGGGTTGATGAGTGAAATCGTTTGATTTGAATGTATTATCGATATAGGCAGTACACCTAACCAATATTTTAATTTGGGAGTGTTAAAGACAGTATTGGATATTTATCTTTCCAGTCTTCATATAGTACCAATTTTAAACATGTTAAATAAATAAGAGAATACCAAAGCGTTAAACCAGGGGCAAAATATGAACAAAGGAAATATTTACATGGAGACTCTTGTAAAAGTACAAGAGAATAAGGCCAGGTGTTCCAAAGAGTAAGCGTCCTCTTCTAAATAATGATAATGATGACTCGGTTCTCATTTTGGAACCTGATGTTTACTTGGATGTGACAAAGATTTACATGGCGGGTGTCGTCGATGAAGCAGAAGACGCTTACTCTTTTTGAACACATGGTTTTATTCTCTTGTACTTTTACACAGTTCTCCATGTTAAAGTTTTACTTTGTTCATATTTTGCCCTTGGTTAACTCGATTTTGAGTTCGGATTATGATTTTGTTAACGCTTCTGAATTCTCTAATTTATTTCATGAACTTTTGAGAACATCCATTCTATGTGAGTTTCGTTCCCGAGTACTAGAACGTTGAGTTAGAGTTCCGGAAGAAAATATTCCATTTTTGAAACAATGGTCCATGTAGAATTTATTTACACGGCTATTACAGGAAAAACATACCGTCATCAACAAACCTTGGAGATTTGATAAATTTTCGAAAACGATTAGAAGAATTTCGGATTGAATGAGCATAGCAATAATTCCGATAATCCAACTGAAGCCCATCATTGAAGATATTTTGATCAATACAAGCATCATTGATTTGTTGTCAGTGTTGTTGGACATTGATGATGTGTTTATGTAGTATGCTATCAAAATAAACAATACAATATCTCCACACAGACAAAGACTTAAAGGGACAACAAAAGACAACAGTAAAACGTGCAGCTGTGAAATAAAACAAATCTTCCCCCCATACCATGTTTCTATGGGCGCCAACAGTAAATTCAATAACTTTGTACACACAACCACAGAGATATTCACCATGAAGCCAACTAAACAATACTTAGCGGTGTCAGAAAACCTCTCCGATCTGCTTAAAGGCGTTAGGTTTCTGATGTCGGAGTTAAAGCGGTAAGCACAAAGAAACATGAACGTAAATGTACCAATCCATACAAAATGATGAAGCATTCCAATCCATTCACACAAATTATCCTCAACAGTGACATGCGATATCGACATAAAACTTGTTTGTGCTAACAGTAAATACAACATCAACACAAACAGCAGCTCTGACTTTCCCTCTCGCATGAACGGGATGACACAATACTGTACCAGAAAATAGACCAATGATATGATTGATAAACATGAACTGGTCATATTAATAACATATCTGTAATAGGCCAGGTTCGTATCATTGTAATTCACGGCTTGGTACTTCGATTGAAATATATTTACACAAATAAAATAACTTCCCAGCTCGAATAAAACATCTGCCGACTTAATAATCGTTCCATTTAAATGGAAGTTCTGTTGATATATTGTTTCGTTGCGTCTGTTAATTGCATTATTACCAGAGACATTTCCCAAAGGGAATACCTTCACTGCGGGACAGGGCAGTGAAGTATCACGCTCTATAATATTGGCTACATACAACGGATTCCTAAGCGACAGGTTGCACTCGCACTGAGACGTCATGATGTCATCAACATGTTTCACGTAAACATCATTGGAGAAATTGAGTTGATAATTCCTTAGGAACATTGTTACGTCAGACCTGATATATTCCGAAGTTGAATTACTGTATAGCTGCTCCTGAAGAACATACCTGACCTGGATCATGGAACAAGGCTTACTAGATGTCACTTGAAAACCCGGTAGAATCTTCATCACTGATGATCTTTTCCACCAATGTAAACTTGATTGATAAATGACAATATGGTCTATTCTTTTTAACATTTTAAATATTAGGTTGAGAACGGTCTGCGTTAAATAGTCGCCTATTTTTACATCTTTGTTGGCTTCAAATAAAAGATCCAGCAATATTCCACTCGTGCGGTATGTAAGGCCCGCACATTTACCATCCAATGGTTCCATGTTGATAGGACAGTACAGGGGCTGACAGCCGATCTGATAGAACAGAGAAAATATGTTAATTAAAACATAATTTTACATGATAATTATAATGAGCTCGTGTTTGGACCAATTTCTAAATGAAATACATTTTCTGAAGGCAAATCAGGGTCTCAGTTGTGTCAATTAACCGGAAAGGACCTTAAAACAGCATTTTCCGCTAAATTTGGTGCTCGTCTGCTCAATTTCGTCGCCACCATTGGACTAATTATAGGAATCTCAACATAATACGACATGAAACATTTTCTATAATTTTTTTAACCTTAACAGTTTGGACTATCAAACAATATCATATTTATTTAATATCAAGATTTATCACTTAGCAAATCAGTACCATAGTTATATTTTTATTATCGTTTTCTATGTTAAAAAAAATATTTCTTTTGTTTTCTTGCAGAACTGGGAGCAGGATAATGTCACATGATTCGAAAAAAATCACGTGATGCTCGTATAAAAAAAGAACCGGAAACGCAAATGTCAGGTAGCCGCGGTTAACAAATTTTGGCTGACGAAAACAGAATCACAAGACTAGACAAGAAAGAAGCTGAAAGTGACTAGGCCTTTTGAAAGATCGGAACAAATGCATCTGACCAACAAAAAGAAATACGACACCATCAAAGAAGACCAAGACCATGGTTTGACGGACGTAGTGTGGTTGAGTTGACAGTGATTTCGGAAAACAAAAACGTACAGCTGATATAGTTCTCCATTCACGTACTCTGTAAGATTATGTTCGGTAAAACTTGTTACAATAATTATAAGATTACTTTTCTAGAGCTTACCGAAGCGTTAACCAAACCATAATCCGAACTCGAAATCGATGAAATTAGAGGCAAAATGTGAACAAAGGAAAGACCTACATTGATACTCTCGTAAAAGTACAAGAGAGTACGAATAAGACCAAGTGTTTCGGAAGAGTAAACGCCTTCTGCTTCATCGACGACACCCATCATGTAGATCCTGGCACGTTCAAGTAAAGACCTCAAATGAGAACTGAGTCATCATCGATAATCGCAACAAGTAAACAAACTAATGAGCATACTTAAAAACGTCCATCCTCATATCACACAAAGATTGCGAACATAAAACTTGCCCATGATTTTGATTAACCTGCATCTCTCGAATCATTTTGTTGTTAGTTTGTTTGTCAGCAGTCTACAGCGATCACGAGAATCTTTACATTTAGAGAAACCCCTAAAATAACGAACCAACTGCGACATGTACACACCATAGGTTGGAGAAGCAGGGATGTTACTATCAAGAAAGGGAAAGTTCATGATTGGAAAGATGAAATCATCACGTTTATCTTATAGCTTAGTAGTTAGCTGTCCGTGATGGTTGTAGTTTAATAAGAGATCGAGATAAGCAGCTGATGTAGAAGAGTATGGTGTGTTCTTTATTTCAAGTTCAGAAGGGGATATACGATCGATGTGGGCAGCAAACGTCTTGTTCTTTAGATAACACATCGTCGATATATCGATATAGCTGAAAGTGAAATTAAAAGATTTGGCAAGGTTTCTGTTACCTGTCTTGATTAGAACTTCCACAAATTCAGCCTTGTATGAAAACAAAAACAAGTCAACTAAGAGTGGGGCACATTTTTTGTTCCCATGGGAATGCCAACTGTGTGCTGGAAAATATTTCCTCCGAACTCGGTATATTTCATCTTATCTTTTGTCGTGTTTTCACAAACTATGTTCCAAGATAGCTCATTACCATATATTTGTATCGTCGCCCGCCTTTTCTTTTAGAAGATAAAGAATTCGCAATAACAAACAAAAAATACAAAAATTGTTGTACATAGAACTTTCAACTTATTATTAACGAAAGAAAGTCAATTGTTCGCATCTCATTGATAAAGTCCATCCTAATACCCGTATGCACAAGATGTATAAAGGACGTCGCATGCGCTTGAGATAAGTCATGTTATTTGTTTCACTGTCTATTTCGCCGACCAGTGTAATGATTGAATCTTGCTAAATTCGGGTCCATGGGTGATGAATCGAAATCATTTGAACTTGCGAAGTACGTTCTAGAAATTGTCTTCATATTGGCGTAATGTAAAACAGAGTCCATTATTGCATAGCTCTAAACAGTATGGTGCAAGCGATAGGTTGATACAGCCAAGTAAGCTGTTTGATGAATTGATAAGATATTTTTCTGACGCGTCATCGTTAAAGAATAATGTCTAAACGCGAGGCGCAGACTCAGCTACGTGTCCCTCGGCATACGTCAGCACTTAACTAGCTCGAAGTTGAGCGCCGCTTAATATCAAGTTTATATGTCTTCTGGAATGTGAAGCTAATGTTATTAAATGTGAATTGAGATAAGAAACCAGAAGTGGTTCAAACAGATGCAACAGTTTGATATGGCAGTTCACTTTTTGAATTTCTTTCATACAGTACACGGCCAGTTTTGAGGTTGACACTGAAACAACAGGTAAAATGGGTAGGCTCAGGGTAGAACTTCTAGGACAGTACGCTACCGCTAGAAACCATATATTGGTCATGGTTTACTGATCTACCGTTTTCGGGTGTTTTGAACGATTTTATTGCAAGAAAAGTCAATACAAATGTAAAATCACAAGCGGTATATTCTTTGCTTTAACATGTCAAAAGACTATATGCACTAAGGGGTGTTTTTGGCCCCACACATTTTCTCCTTATTCTTCTAACAATTAAAAGTGCAGAACACAAACAAACAATTTCAGTAAAATTTAAAACGTTTATTGATGGTATTCCATAGCAACGGGCCATAGCAACGGGTCATAGTACCATAATCAGCTTAGGGTTCAAGAGACAGCATTTGATGATTACATTATGTAACAACATTCTGAACTATCCATTTTATGTTTCTTTAATAAATATTACGTTAATTTTAACAGTTTCATAGTTTCTATTTTTTATTGAAAGAAAAAAATAAGAAAAAAATGTTGATTTTGACCATAGCAACAAGACTTTTTGCATAGCAACTAACATTATTCACACCTATTTACATACAATTCATTACAATATAACCATATTTGATACATACAATAAGGAGTAAACAATTACTGTGTGATATTTCCATTTGACTTTTGTGGTATTTACAAACCGAGTACTACACTAGGGCTATTTTAGCCATAGCAACAAGCATTTTTGCATAGCAACTTACACTATTAACACATGGTTTGAATGCAAATCACTAGAAGATACACATATTTGATTTATACAATAAGAAGTCAACTTTTAATAAGTGATTTTTATTTGATTGTTGTGTTTTTTAGGAAATGAATAGTGTATTATGATGATTTTGGCCATAGCAACTCACATTTTCTATAGCAACACACATACTTTACATTTATATACATACAAATCACTGAAATATACACATATTTGATACATAATTTCATTTTCATTTACATTAAATAAGAAGTAAATAAGTATTGCATGATTTCCATTTGATTATTGTGGTTTTTACAATACCAAATAGTTCATTGTGATGTTTTGGCCATAGCAACAGGCATTTTTGTATAGCAACTTAGGGCTGTTCCAGAATTAATCATGGGGGGGGGGGGCATTTTTTTAAGAGACTTACCATACATAAAATATCAAAGGTAATTGAATATATCTTAGTAAGGCATGGTAGACAGATCAAGTTTTGACCCAACACCCATAAATGGCACAATATGTAGGTGCCTGCACTGTCCCTATCCTAAATGATTAGTTAAGGAATAACTCATATGAGTTGTACATACAAATAACTAAAATGTACATACAAATAGAAACAAACTTTTGCATTGCTTGGTCTCATATTAATAATAATATATACACTCATAGATATAGCACACTGTCCATTTTCCAAGGTTTTCTAAGGTTTAAAGCTTGAGTATTGAGTCATTTTTCCGCTGTTGAATTAAAGCTCTGTTAAAAATCATTGGTAAAACTTCTAAATCCTTGGTTAAGCTCAGAAATCTTCAGTGAAGCTTGGAAATCTTTGATTAAGGTCGAACAACTTCGACAATGCTCGGAAATCATCAGCGAAAGTTGAATACTATCCATACAAAAGCTTTGAAATCCTTGGTGAAGCTTGCATTGGACACCCCTTGATAAAGTTCAGAAATCCATAGTAATTAATGCTTGGATATCCTTAGCTAAGCTCAGAAATTATCCACGAAGAAAAGCTTGGAAATCCTCAGTGAAGCGCAGAATTACAATGTACCTGTATTTAATTCTGCACCTGATAAAATGCTGACAAAACTTTATATATGTACAAAAAAGTATGGTATGTATATCACAATGGTATGATATAGTATTTAATTAGTTAATAGATCCAAGGATGTAGAATAAAACATGATAAGTGGCACTAGTTTGATCCATGGAGTAGAATAACACAGGTGTGTTCTATTAACCTGTAAAAGTACATTGTTTTGTTCCAATTTTGCTAAACGAACAGTCAAACACGAGTAGCAAACATGAACTTACTGTATTAACAGGTCAAAAATTAATAAAGCATTTGAAAATACATTCTGGTAGCACCTTGGTACTTGGGTATATGAGGAAATTGTCTCTCATTGCATTCCATCAGCAGGTTGATATTCAGACTTAAAAAATGCAATAAAAACATGATGTAGTTGACTTACATTTACTACATGTACCGGTATTTGTTGCCTACTGTATGTATGTATGCTTGTGTACTTACAATGAAAGATATGTTCACAAGCTGAGAAGCAAGAATTTAATATGCTTTGTTTTAGTTTACAGTATATATATAAAAGTATTTCAAGATTTTAAGCCTTCCCCAGGTATACCCAGGTACACCTGTTTAAAAAAGTGAATTGTGTTCACCCTGTTTATAATAAATACAAAAAGCAGTTGCATTGACATGAGGATAAAATAATTGATATTCTTTCAGCTTCCTAGCTTTCTTTAACATGTTGTAATGTTAAACTGCATCTTATACTTCATATGCATGTGCAATAGTCAGACAATATTTTGTTCTTACTTAAAA
Source organism: Mimachlamys varia (assembly GCA_947623455.1). NCBI lineage: Eukaryota > Metazoa > Mollusca > Bivalvia > Pectinida > Pectinidae > Mimachlamys > Mimachlamys varia. The sequence goes on from OX392545.1 coordinate 35,122,262, forward strand.
AATATTAAAAAATAAATTAACCTCATGTTCTCTGAAAAAAAGGGTTTTTAAATCAACTGCAATTCTTAAAATAATGTTTGGCTGGTCAAAGAAAAAATCTCTCACAAAATATGTCTTTTTTAAACCTACATGGGGTAATTATTTAATTTTAGCTTAGTAATTCATTATCTTAATTAAAAAAAAGTTCAAATAGTAAAGAATTATTAAAGTAAGGCTTATACTGATGCAATATTTACACTTGAATTATTATGATTGTGGCGTAAAGCAGAACTGGGTAAATCCATCTGATTTTCATACAAAACAAATTCCATTTTGTATGTTGAGTGTTACAGTAATTTATATTTTTTTTAAGTTAAAAAAAAAGGTCATGCATACGCATCATGTTTTCATTTTCATGGAAGAGTACTGTTTTGTATTCTCAAAATATAATTAATAAGCAATGTCTGAATTGAAACAACTTAAATTCTTGCTATTAATCTGATTTTCTCCATCTTGATAAAATCCGGTCAACTCTCTTCACATGTCTTGTCTTTAGCAAGCCCCCTATTTCGGTACGACGATGTTTTGTCGGCAAATAATTAGCAGGAGGCCCTAAGGTACTTTTGTGATGGCATTATGAGTTGGTATAAGGGGGTGTTTTGTAGTATTCCATACAGTATAAAGCCATATTTATTTCATTGTGGCTGCAATAGCATTGGGCATTTCAACTTGCCAGATAGGAATAACTGTCGTCTGTCCGCACCGTCTGGTATATACAACTACCAAACTCACAAGATTTCGATATCAACAAACTGCAATCTAATATTTTGTGTTTGAACATCGTCTGTTATCCAACACCTACCATTTATAAAACAGCCAGATCCGACAGACGGAAAAGTCCTCCTCTGTGCAGTTAAACAGGCCGATAAGCTTGTTTGTTTCGATTCGCGTTTTGTTTACGGGTGATGTAAAGTAGTTTAAACGACGAATTCCGGAAGTTACGAAAAATTCGAAACGTAACATTTTGTTTTTATCAAAATACTTTTATTTCATTCAAAATACGAATTATAAATTAAGAGATAGTTTTAAATAAGTAGAAGTTAAAATAATAATTTTACAACAACTTTTGGTGTCGTTATCTTTTTTTACAAGAACGATAAAGTCCGGATAAAATGGCCGCGTCGTCAATTATAGTCTTCTCTCATTCGAGTTTCGGGCGGAGTTCGACTTTTCGAGATGGTTTTTTCGATCTTTAGGTATGAGCGCAGTCGTGCTCCAAAAAGAAACTTTAGGAAATGATTTGTTTTGCAAAAAAGAAATCAAATCTAAAATATCTTTTTGGAGCAAAACTGCACTCATACTTAATTTTGGTGTTGAACACCAAAAATTCTGTAGTTTTCGCGAAAATCTCGTTACATGCGCCTTTTAAAACCCCCCAAAAATATATTCAAAGCAATATTAATTAAATCAAAGCTTATTTCCAGCAAATTGATGTATCTTTATTGCTATTTCAAAGTATATTTATTTATATTTTGTAAATTCATAACGGTAAGAATATTGGGGCATATATCGGGGCATACCGCATTTGGTCCTTTAACAATGATTGCCCCTACGATTGATCCTTGAGTCCGAATTTTCTTAAAATCTAATCAAACGATGGCGCACGACGACGAACAAAACACGATAAATTTAAATATTTAGGTTATTTTGACTTTTTGGGTCATATAATCTATTAATGTGAACAAAGAACATCTTGAGATCAAATGATTGAATGGGATAAAAACGGTCAAATATGTGTTGGTAAATTAAAATTTACTTTACTTACCTGATCAGAGAGGTGAATTTCCGTTTCACTACAAAGTGTCGTACTTTCGTGCGGGAGGAACAAGTTGGAAACGTCTATAAGACTGCTGAGTGTTACGTCATATTTTTTATTTCGTTTCTCATGAAAAGGTGCATTTAAACAGACAATTCGAATTCCATCGTCATACATGTATTTGGGGCCAAGCCAGTCAACGATACATTGGAAGTTCCTGGCCAGTACTTCAATTCCAGAACTAAAATTGAAATAAACCAATGGTTTAACAATGCGATTTTTACAAGCTGAGTTGTTCACCTCTTTCAAGGTTGTCCATAAGTCGTACTCGATTCCATGATAACAGTATCGTCCATGAATAGCATCCGATGGTTCAAAACGCCAATCACAAAAAGAACTTTTCAGTCTCCACATCATGGTTTCTTTAAACGACAGAGGTGTAAATTGATTACTGGATATTAGCATTTCAGGGTTACATGATATATTTAAAAGCCATGGAACCCAGTTACGTACATTATGACATAAAGCACATTGTCGATTCTTGAACGTCACGTTGGTACCAATGTCAGTGACAGGGAAAACATCTAAAAAGTCTTTGTCGGAATCCTGTTCACATTTATACTTTATATCTGCAACACCTTTCCAAGATGCAGGGCACGACGACACCATAAATACTCCCCACGCATTGGTAGACTTAATCCAAGAGGATGTGTACCTACAAGTGGTCTCTTCAACGAACGGGGCTTGTAATTCACCAAATCCTAATTTTCCCTCGAGTACCACGTCTGCATCAAAGCAGCAGTCATCGTAGTATTGGCACAAACGGTCACAGCTACAGGGACGATTGTTCACTGAACTACATGAATAGTACGTTGCGTGGCAGGAATCAAAACGGGATTTAACGGGCTCTGTGTCCACAACTACATAAAACACCAAAATAAAGTAACAAGTAGTGAAACTTAGAATTGCCATTTTGAAGGAAATATATTTGAATTTTAAATGCGTTGACTTTCACTTAAAAAAATATTCAGTATCTCATATCAAGAAGTATCAATGCGATGATAATTTCTGTTCTACCGTTCGAAAAGTGATTTGTCAAAAGCGATTTGTTTCATATTTATAAAACTGTGATTGTGATTTACGATCTGGGAAACATGATACTAGATTCTGATACTCCGCTAGAATGAATAAGATATGCTTTTTTTTTTATCCTTTTTGCAATAAATATCACAGAATTATCATAAAACTATTTAGGATAAACGACAACAGGAAACTGAAATTGATCCCAACCCGTCTGGATAAATCATTTCATTTCAGCAGAGAATCTGAGAAGACCGAAGCGTCAACAAAATCATTAATTTGAAATAAATCTTGACCGTATAGTCAATAAAACCATAATCCGAACTCATGTTAATCATCATTAAATATTATCACAGTTCATTTGATTAGAAATAACAAAGTAATAATAATACATTTAGGGCCTTTCCTGCTGGTGAACCGGTCAAATGAAAACCTAAAAAGGAAATATTTACTGAGCAATCATATCACGTCTGCATATATATATAGAGAGAGGTAAAATAACGAGTGGTTGTTGAATGTGGTATTTATTTTACTCGAGTTTGTTGATTTTCAAAAGTTAAAAAAGCCACGAGTGTGTTTGTTTTCAAATAACAATTTACGATTGTCGGAGTTGAATAACATCAACCTATTGTTGTAGAAACCTGTTTTTTTAATTGTTTATTTCAAAAATACACAAAAACAAGATATATCAGAGGGATCTTGGCATTTTCCATAGACAATCAGTTTTTGTTCTTAAATTGTTGGATCTTTTTCCTTCTTTCCTGTTACATTATTTAAGGATTCCATGAAACAACTATCGATATCCTACTGAACTTTATCCTTTGATAAAACCACCAGAAAGAAACTTTAATCCTTATATTTACTGTCCAGACCTTATATTCCCACGTGTAATTATTTCTTTAATCAGATATTATGATACTTACTGCGATGAAATCAAACAGTATCGTTTAGTTTCGGTAGACTGTTGAAACAGCCGCCTTATGAGGTGACGAACTCCCGCGAAATTTCAGTCAACAAGTAAACATAAAAGTTCCAAAAGATTACATCTTTTTATTGTTATTTTTTTCACATAAGTTCATATATAAACAAACCACACTGTCTTTGTTACTGTTATCGTATTTAAAAAAAAACATTAAAATGCTTCTTATTTATTTCTTAAATAAATTAACACATACTACGCGGCAGGATATTGATCGAGTCTGGAAAGTAGTGACGCGGCGTCGTGTTCAAATCGTAACGGAGTGTATTACTGCGCGCTGCGCCAATAGGCGCGTGATCCACTGATTTTATCGGAAAATAAAGCTCAGTAGGCATTCGTAGAAATGTATAGGCAATATACTATCAATCCCAAACAGACTGTAAATATTTAGTTTTAATTCTGTAAAAGTCTTAAGAAAAGGCAATATTAATTAAAAGATGGAAGCAGGAGTATTTTGGTTTTTTTAACCACTCCCAAAAACAAAAAGAACAACAATAAGAACCAGCATAACCTTATACAGTTGAGTGTAAGCTAACCTTTACACCTAGTGCACTAGTAGTGCACTACGTTTAAACTAGTAGTGCACTACATTTAAACTACAGGTAAACTAGTATTGCACTACACCCTGAACCCCATATAGTCCAAATACCCCTACAGGTAAATGGGCAGTCCCATCTACCTGTGATTCTTACCTGTACTTCACCTGTGCCGTCTGCTAGTACTAAGAAATTGGCCTTATCATTTACTATTATTTATAAATAATATATATATTTGAATCGCATGTAGTCATCTTTCTCAAACAGCCTTCTTTCTTTCATTTCAAAATTACAAATTATGAAATCATGATAACTACAGTTAGAGTTTTTCCCAAAACTTTCTTGCTTACAGGACATCAATAAAATAGAAAATTATTATTTATCTAACAGTTTTGATGTCTTATATTTCATTTAATATGTACTATAAACAGATTTTTTATATTTATTTACCAATTTACAATCAAGTGTATTGAAAAATTGAAGGAATATCTATTGATAATTTTTTGTTGAGAAGTACATTTTTAAATATTGTAAGAACTAATTGTGTAAAAATAACCAATAAATATTCTTTTATTACCTAATTAAACTAAATATATATTTTTATTAAATACATTCATCCCTCAGATCTATATATTTATGATTGCGCTATAGAGTTTTTTTAATCTTTATTTTCAAGTTATTTATATTAAGATCTGTATGTAAATATATATATATCAACAAATACAACAGTATAAATATAAGAATTTGAAGTTGAAAAAAAAGTAATACAACAATAAATTAAAATTTAGGCAGATTGTTCAGTATAAGACAGATGTTTTGATTTGACCCCCAGGCCTCAGGCAATTACCTGACCAGTCTTGACCTTGGAACACCTGCTTATATAAGCCTGTCAGTGACATAATAGAGGTGTGAATTTCTCACCAGATTATCACTGATCACATTTGAAACCAATATGATTAATAAAGGGCTTAATTAGCAGGAGATGACTGGTGAACCAGATGACGAGGATCATATGATAATACATATTTTAACTTTTACACTGGTTTATCATGTTTATATGAAATTAAAAATCATTGAGAAAATATCTAGATATTTCCCTTTAAAAAAGTGGATAGTTTTAGGACTTTAATATATTTTGTTTTGTTTCATTCAAACCATTTAATTATGCAATAATACATTGATAGTACATAAAATTACATTGAAATAAATAATAATTATTTGGACAACAATGTAAGTCTATATCAGGCTTTTACCAGATTCTGGTTTTCTTAAATATTAAAAACCAAGTATCTTATGACACCTGAATGAGTTCAATCCAATGATGCATTTTGATTTCTAAATATGTACAAATATACTTATTAAATGAATTAATGATGACAAATTATCTAGTTTATATTGGGTGTTATCACAGACTTATATAATCTTAGTCTGTGGTGTTATCAGGGACGTAAATATGTGAGAGAATATACACGTCTCTGGCTAAGTTGCTTCATACAGTTTGATAATAAAATACTAAAATTCATTATACTTATTTTTTTTTCTAAAAATCAGTATAAAAGTATTGTAAAATGTGTATTTCCCTTATTTAGGCATAAATATTGAAGGCGAGTACAGGTTGTATTAAATATGACTTGAAAGTTTAAGCATATATGTAATAATATTTGTTTTAAAAAGCAAGGTCAGTTAAATCAGGGACATATAAGTCCCTGGTTAAATGGAATCATTTCACTTAATTCTATATTCTAAGTATACAACAAATATATGGTATGCAGTTATATTAGCCTAAATAAGAACAAAGTTAAGCCTATGCCAGTCACATTTATTGTACTTTTAAATCAACCTAATGACTTATATAATATCTAACTAAAAAGGACAGCTCTAGATCTTCAGGTAGAATCCTTTACCCTCCAGGCATAATTACGTACCTGACTTGCCAGGGCCACATCCTCACAGAGGTCATGATAGGGGACATCCCAAGGCTGGCTGTAGTTAGCCAGGTGTGAATTTCTCACCTCCCACTCCCCCACGGCCATCACTGACCAAGTCTGATTTAAGGCCTGATGGCCTTGCTAATTGTTTAATGATAATCCTATTCGATTACTGATGAAAACATTGTATTACATTCAATTGGATTACGCGTAGATGTATATTGGTATTATGATATGAGGAAGGAATGGCTTTAAATGTTCTGGTGAAAGTAATGTTTTCTTAGTACTTAATGTTTATATAACCTTTGTATGTATTGTACATGAGTGTATATATATCTAGTGAAAATACTATACCAAGTACAAAATATGTTCTTCTAATATCTGATTTTTTATTATATTACAATCTGTTGTTTAGTTTATTTTCTGTATACATTTTTATATTGTTAGTAGGATTAACTTTAGTTGATAATTCCAATATAATACATATATTATACCATTTTTTTTAATTTTAACACATACCTTTCAATTTTATTGAAGAATGAAAATATTTAAATAAAAAAGAATCATTGTTACTTCTTTAAAAAAGTATAATAAATTAGTATTTTATGATTATTATCATTTTTGAAATTTTGACATGCAGTTAATTAATTTAAAACATAAGTTATTATGATGAATATCATCTGGCATAAACTCAGAATTTTTTCATTCTTGTACTTATATAAGTAACAAACTAATGACTTTCAAAGACAACATCAATAGTATTAACATGAAAGTACAGGCAAATCATATGTACATCTGTACAGGTAAGGACACAGGTAGGCAAGGACACTCCCATTACCTGTAGGGGTATTTGTGGTCACACCTGGCTGGACGTAGTGCACTACTAGTTTACCTGTAGTTTAAATGTAGTGCACTACTAGTTTAAACGTAGTGCACTCCTAGTGCACTAGGGTGTAAAGGTTAGCTTACACTCAACTGTATATGTATGAAATAAGAAATGTTCATTGTCAAAACCAAGGTCAGATATTTTTCCTGGTCAGTCCCCGAATAAAAAGGGAACGACAGAACATCAAAGGAAACATAGCAATGAAATTTGAGAAACTTCTTTTCGGTATATCTAATAACAAATAACGATAAGTTCATTGTCAAAATCCAAGATGTACGTATATTAGCCATTTTGTTTTTTTCTGATCGTCCCCAAAATGGAAAGGGCTCTACTTACATGTATCACCAGGATAAATTTACATACGAAATGTGGGAATAATCCGTCCAGTAATATTTCAATTCCTACACAAGTTGAACTCGATGAAACTACCAAATGTAACCTGTTTCATTTGCCGATGAATTTGACCAGATTAATATTGCCTTCGCGTATGATTTTGCAAAGGGAGATAACTAGAAAAACGTGGAAACAAAGACACCACTTGAGATATTTCCATTTTTATTGAAGCTAAGCAAGAATTCAAATGTAAACAACCATAGTCAATCAATCAGGAAAATATTAACAATTCAGGTTGCTAGCGGTATTGACGAGTACATGTAGGCCTATCGTACTGTCCTAGAAATTCACTTTTCAGCTAAGGCCTACTCATTCCACCACTTTTGTCATTGACAAGGTAGATCCGTCTTGTCACGTCTTGTGTGCCATATCGAATAGTTTCGTCCTTCGAGCCACATCTGGTTTTTCGTCTGATTCTACAGCCAGAACATCAGCTTCATATTGCAAAATATGTAGACCTAGACCTTCGTAGAAACTCGAAATTAAGCGGCTCTCCACTTGGTAAAACAATGGCTGCCGTGAACTCGCAGCTGAGCCTGAGCACCGCGTCTAATTATCATTTTTCCGCGATGACGCGTCAGAACATTTGATATCTTATGAATCATTCAACAAAAATTTAGATGTGTCATTTATGAACTAGGTTCATGTTTTGTTTCTGCAAAATGTGGCTATTCTGTGCACATTAAAATGTTGTTTGATTGTATTGCAATTACGGACTATATGGTTTACATAACATCAATGCGTAGACTTGCACAAGCTCAAAAACGTGGAAGAAACTTTCGAAAATAGTCTTCACATGTTAAAATTATTGAAAATGCACGTTGATTGAAATAGAAGGTTTCAATCTTGCTTTGCTCGATTTCATTGGGTGATGAATTGAGTTGGTCTTGAAACAAATTGAACATAACCTGCTTCGCAGATCATAAAATTTGTTTCAAGACCAACTCAATCCATCACCCCATAAAATCGAGCAAAGCCAGATTCAATCCTTAAAAGGTCAAGAAATAGCAATAACAAACTATTATTCATAAATCCAAGATGGCCGCCTATCGGCCATATTGTTTATCGGATCTGTCCGCAAATGGACCATGCACATTTAGGCACTAAGGAAAACCTACAGATGAAATTTGAGAATTATCCGAAGCGATAACAAACTACTACTCACACATCCATGATGGCCACCTGTCGGCCATACTTTCACATGCGTGCGTAAACTGGGTTTCTTTCCCTTGCTGGGGAAACCGGAAATACATCAGTTGAAAGCGTCAAACTCGGACTTGGTCGGTTATTTACTTGAAAACTAACCACTGATGTTATGTTGCCTTTACTTCTTTGCCCGTACTTAAATTTCTGCCACGTGCACAAAAAGTAACAAGAGGCACATTGCCATAACATCCAACTGATTAAAGACAAGTCAGCTATTATAATTTTGTTATTTAAAGATATCATATTTGATCATCGTGACTTTGTAAGGAGGTAAATGATGAAATCCAAGCAAAATATTAAAAGTTTGGCCCTTCAGTATCTCAGAAAAACAGTTTGACAATATTTCATCACATTTGACCCCTCGAACGTAGATAAAGGTCATGCATTAAAAAAAACTTGATTATCTTTATGTGTGTGTTACGTCATCTTTAATGATAGGGGGTGGTAGACTCTGCTGGTGGATTTTTTAGTCCCCAAGTTTTGCTGGAGCCTCCATAGCCACAGTTAATTTCATTTGAGCAGTACATAATATACACATTTTCGTAGAATACGATTTGAAATTATACAGAGCTAGTTTAATTTAAGTTTTTAATTCATAGATTACACTATTCTTAATATTTTCACACTAAACGCTAAAGAAACACATATGTGCTAAGTCTAAACTCTAGCATTCTGTTGTTAAATCTGGACTGAGAGGATAATATATGAACGGTAGAGGCCGTAAGTGACATTTTGTCTAACACTTGATTTGATGAAAGATTGAAAATAGCTACACATTTCAGACAGAATCTATATAAATATCAAAATCTCTAAGCTAAATTGCAACATGTTGTTATTTTCAAGATATCTAAAACTAAACATGTCCAAGTTACGATTAATATACATCGAGAAACAAAATGTGACATACATCTAAATACAACAGATAGCTAACATCGAAATACAACATGTAACATATATTGAGATACAACATGTAACATATATCGAAATACAACATGTAACATATATTGAGATACATTAGGTAACATACATCGAGACACAACAGATAGCTAACTTCGAAATACAGAAGGAAACATACATCGAAATACATAAGGTAATAAACATCGAAATACAACATGTAGCATATATCGTGATGCAACATGTAACATACTTCGAGATACATTAGGAAACATACATCGAGATACAACAGATAGCTAACATCGAAATAAAACAGGTAACATACATCGAGGTATAACATGTAACATATATCGAGATATAACAGGTAATAAACATCGAAATACAATGTGTAGCATATATCGTGATACAACATGTAACATACTTCGAGATACAATAGGAAACATACATCGAGATACAACAGGTAGCTAACATCGAAATACAACAGGTAACATACATCGAGGTATAACAGGTAACATATATCGAGATATAACAAGTAATAAACATCGAATTACAATATGTAGCATATCGTGATACAACAAGTAACATACTTCGAGATACAATAAGAAACAAACATCCAGATACAACAGGTAGCTAACATCGAAATACAATAGGTAACATACATCGAGGTATAACAGGTAACATATATCGAGATATAACAGGTAATAAACATCGAATTACAATATGTAGCATATCGTGATACAACAAGTAACATACTTCGAGATACAATAGGAAACAAACATCGAGATACAACAGGTAGCTAACATCGAAATACAACAGGTAACATACATCGAGGTATAATAAGTAACATGCATCGAGATACAATAGGTTACATACATCGAGAAACAACAGGTAACACACCGATATACAATAGGTTACATACATCGAGAAACAACAGGTAACACACCGATATACAATAGGTTACATACATCGAGAAACAACAGGTAACACACCGATATACAATAGGTCATTCATCGAGAAACAACAGGTAACACACCGATATACAATAGGTTACATACATCGATAAACAACAGGTAACACACCGATATACAATAGGTTACATACATCGAGAAACAACAGGTAACACACCGATATACAATAGGTTACATACATCGAGAAACAACAGGTAACACACCGATATAAAATAGGTTACATACATCGAGAAACAACAGGTAACACACCGATATACAAAAGGTTACATACATCGAGAAACAACAGGTAACACACCGATATACAATAGGTTACATACACCGAGATACAACAGGTTACATACATCGAGAAACAACAGGTAACACACCGATATACAATAGGTTACATACATCGAGAAACAACAGGTAACACACCGATATACAATAGGTTACATACATCGAGAAACAACAGGTAACACACCGATATACAATAGGTTACTTACATCGAGAAACAACAGGTAACACACCGATATACAATAGGTCATTCATCGAGAAACAACAGGTAACACAACGATATACGATAGGTAACATACACCGAGATACAACAGGTAACATACATTGATATACAATAGGTTACATACATCGAGATACAACAGGTAACAAACACCGAGATACAACAGGTTACATACATCGAGATACAACAGGTAACACGCCGATATACAATAGGTCATTCATCGAGAAACAACAGGTAACACACCGATATACAATAGGTTACATACATCGAGATACAACAGGTAACACACCGATATACAATAGGTTACATACATCGATAAACAACAGGTAACACACCGATATAAAATAGGTTACATACATCGAGATACAACAGGTAACACACCGATATACAATAGGTCATTCATCGAGAAACAACAGGTAACACACCGATATACAATAGGTTACATACACCGAGATACAACAGGTAACATACCGATATACAATAGGTTACATACATCGAGATACAACAGGTAACACACCGATATACAATAGGTTACATACATCGAGATACAACAGGTAACATACACCGAGATACAACAGGTTACATACATCGAGATACAACAGGTAACACACCGATATACAATAGGTTACATACATCGAGAAACAACAGGTAACACACCGATATACAATAGGTTACATACATCGAGAAACAACAGGTAACCCACCGATATACAATAGGTTACATACATCGAGAAACAACAGGTAACACACCGATATACAATAGGTTACATACATCGAGATACAACAGGTTACAAACACCGAGATACAACAGGTTACATACACCGAGATACAACAGGTAACATACATTGATATACAATAGGTTACATACATCGAGATACAACAGGTAACATACACCGAGATACAACAGGTTACATTCATCGATATACAACAGGTATCATACACCGAGATACAACAGGTTACATATATCGAGATACAACAGGTAACACACACTGAGATTTTATTTCATTTCAATAAATTTATTTGACAAAGATGTTCAATAGTAAATTGGATTGAATAACAGTGAAAAGCCTATATAAATTCTCTCCATAGGTTGCCGAAAATAACAGTAATTTAGTTTATATTATCAATTAAGAAATAAAATTTGAAATGAAAAATAATTTTGTATAAACTCAAAACAACTAAAATTAACAAGGGAGATAACCAGTAAATGCTGACAAATACAAGCACAACATATTGTACATATACACAACACAAGCATAGTAGGTATACAGTACATTTCTCTCTATAACTTTGATGAACATAAATAATGTTATATACAAACATTTTTATTGTATGTTTATATATATAATGACTAATCTGCCAAAATACGTAACCAAAAGTCCAAGTATTTATACTGCACATGTCATTTGTAAATTGGACTGCCCAACATAAATATTACAAATATAGTTTAATTAATTTATACAGGTGTAACCAATATTAGAGAGTTTACTAAGAGTACAACACACTATTCAATTTAGGTCTCATCCATCAGTCAGCTATGCTGTTATGCTATTTGTGAAAAAAAAATAGTTCAAGATACACATTAGAAGAAATAAAATTTGAAGCGTTTAGATTAACCAATGTACATCTTTAAAAATATATCGAGACACAACAGGTTACACACACCGACATACAACAGGTAACATACATTGAGAAACAAAAGGTAACAAACATCGAGATACAACACGTAACAGACATCGAAATCAAACATCTAACAGAAATCGAGATACAACAGGTAACATGCATCGCTATACAACAGGTAACATGCATCGCTAAACAACATTTAACATGCATCTCTATACAACAGGTAACATACATCGAGGTACAACAGGTATAATATATCGAGATCCAAGAGATAACATCATCCTGTTTCTTTTATACAGGGGTATAACAAAAACCTGTAGGAGGGCCCCAAACAGCCTCCTCTTTTCATTATATAGGGGTATAACAAAAACATTCAAACCTGTAGGAGGGCCCCAAACAGCCTCCTCTTTTCATTATATAGGGGTATAACAAAAACTTTCAAATCTGTAGGAGGGCCTCAAACGGCCTCCTCTTTCTGTTATACAAGGGGAATAACAAAAACACTCGAATCTGTAGGAGAGCTCCAAACAGTCGTCCCTATCTATTATTCAGGGGTATAACAATAACCCTCGAATCTGTAGGAGGGCTCTAAACAGTCTCCTCTATCTATTATTTAGGGGGTATAACAAAATCCTCAACTCTGTAGGAGGGCCTCCTCTATCTATAATATAAGGGGTATAACAACAACCCTCAAATCTGAAGGAGGGCCCCAAAAAGCCTTTTCTATCCATTATATAGTGGGTATAGCAAAAACCTCGACTCTGAAGGAGGGCCCGAAACAGCCTTCTCTATCTATTATATAGGGAGTATAACAAAATAACTCGAATCTGTAGGAGTGCCCCAAACAGCCTTCTCTATCTATTATATAGGGAGTATAACAAAATAACTCGAATCTGTAGGAGTGCCCCAAACAGCCTTCTCTATCTATTATATAGGGGGTATAACAAAATAACACGAATCTGTAGGAGGGCCCCAAACAGCCTTCTCTATCTATTATATAGGGAGTATAACAAAATAACTCGAATCTGTAGGAGGGCCCCAAACAGCCTTCTCTATCTATTATATAGGGAGTATAACAAAATAACTCGAATCTGTAGGAGGGCCCCAAACAGCCTTCTCTATCTATTATATAAGGGTATAACAAAATAACTCGAATCTGTAGGAGGGCCCCAAACAGCCTTCTCTATCTATTATATAGGGAGTATAACAAAATAACTCGAATCTGTAGGAGTGCCCCAAACAGCCTTCTCTATCTATTATATAGGGGTATAACAAAATAACTCGAATCTGTAGGAGTGCCCCAAACAGCCTTCTCTATCTATTATATAAGGGTATAACAAAATAACTCGAATCTGTAGGAGGGCCCCAAACAGCCTTCTCTATCTATTATATAGGGAGTATAACAAAATAACTCGAATCTGTAGGAGTGCCCCAAACAGCCTTCTCTATCTATTATATAGGGGTATAACAAAATAACTCGAATCTGTAGGAGTGCCCCAAACAGCCTTCTCTATCTATTATATAAGGGTATAACAAAATAACTCGAATCTGTAGGAGGGCCCCAAACAGCCTTCTCTTTCTATTATATAGGGAGTATAACAAAATAACTCGAATATGTAGGAGTGCCCCAAACAGCCTTCTCTATCTATTATATAAGGGTATAACAAAATAACTCGAATCTGTAGGAGTGCCCCAAACAGCCTTCTCTATCTATTATATAGGGAGTATAACAAAATAACTCGAATCTGTAGGAGTGCCCCAAACAGCCTTCTCTATCTATTATATAGGGAGTATAACAAAATAACTCAACTCTGTAGGAGGGCCCGAAACAGCCGTCTCTATCTATTATATAGGGGTATAACAAAAACACAAAAATCTGTAGGAGGGCCCCAAACAGCCTTCTCTATATTATACAGGGGTATAACAAAAACCTTCAACTCTGTAGCAGGGCCCGAAACAACCTTCTCTTTCTGTTATACAGGAGTATACATCGGCTCTTATGCCAGAACCAACCAGGGTTTATTATTGCTAGACATTGCCTCTTTGAATTTTATTGCATGAACTACAACTACTTAACTCGATTTTCAATTGAAACTGAAGAATCTCCCATCATCGTTAGAATTTTTGGTTCTAAGAATATCGGTGATATTTGTTGTTCAAAGCGATTTCAATCAGAGCTCCTAAAATGTCAATCAAAACGTCAGAACCCGACATACCGCCCATTTCACGTGATAGACAGCCTATCCTTGCCCGTGCTGTCTAATTGGTTATCGATCCGTTAAGACATGGACCTGCCATGATTTATGCAGATACGTGTGTTACTGTATCGTACTATCGTAATATATTTGCAAATGCATAGCTAGGTGTACCAGTAATATTCACCGATGCTAAAACAGACGTTCGACCAAAGTCTGGTTTGCCTGTTGTCAGCATAAAGTGACCGGGTGGGGTGTTCTGCTTGAGGCCTTCGGCAGTATACTTCAGTATGGTAGCATTTTGAATTGGCGAAAGATCCGGACTATCGCAAGAAGGCTTACACGAACATACCGCAGCGTACACACGCTCTCAGCACACACACTCACATCGCATACCCCGGGAAAGCCGTCCTTAAAAGACCCTGGCTGTCAATAGGACGTAAAAACAAATAACCAAACAACCAACCTAAATCTGCAACTTTTCAAAATGTAAAACGACAAAAAAAAATAATGATATACACTTTTTTCAGGTTACGGAAAATGTTGCAAAACACACAAGCTATTCCGGGGTCGAAAAAGTGAACATGAAACATAATTGCTGCTGTGAAGTCTATGTTAGAAATCAGTTAAGAACCCCGAGGGAGACTAGACATTGACTAAATTC
The DNA here is from genome assembly GCA_947623455.1 of Mimachlamys varia. Taxonomy (NCBI): domain Eukaryota; kingdom Metazoa; phylum Mollusca; class Bivalvia; order Pectinida; family Pectinidae; genus Mimachlamys; species Mimachlamys varia. Next base: position 35,137,898 of record OX392545.1, read on the forward strand.
GGTTTTTAATCCTCAATGAGTTAAGTTTATAATTATAATGGTTTATACGTATTTATATAAATCGAAAATAAATAAATTCATATAAGAATTCAGTACAGTGCATGTCGGCGTTGCTATCTTTAACATGACTTTAACGAAAAGGGACGTGTTGCTCTGCTGTCGATCACACTGATAACAAATTCCTGTTCCGACACTCCTTACATGTCCATCGAGTAAACCACAGAATATATTCCTACTATATTACGTACATGCCGTTTCGATATCCATCCATGACGAAAAAGAAAATAGAGAGCAGAAAACATCAACGTTGTATAGAAATCTTTCGGATTGGAGGCTTTCCATTGAGTGGGGACAAGCTATTTTTAACTTATTTTTAAGATAAATAACTTGCATATGTGTGCGTTACGTCATCTTCGAAAGGCATCATAGACTCAAAATGTACCGAGTCTCCTTCGTACATACTTATAATAAAAGCATATCATGAACGGTAACAATTCATATGAATTTCTTAAACCGGTTTATATTCGAATGCTAATATTACGTCCTAAAGGAATGTACAAAAAACACAAACGATAATGAAACCTTTGTAATTTAGAAAATGATACAGTCGAGCCAACTTATGAATCAAAACTCAGTTTAACCATCAATATTTATCAACAAGTTATCCACCTTTCATCAAATTTTAATAACTTATTCACAGGTAATTGGCGCATATTAAATAATAAATCGACTCATGTTCAATATCATCGATGCTTACTCTTCCGGAACACCTCTGATCTTATTCTCTTGTACTTTTGCAGGGGTCTCCCTTCTAAACTTGTAAATCTTTCCCTTTTGTTCATATTTTGCCCCGGCTTTATTTGATTTTGAGTCTGAAATGTGGTTTTGGTGACACTTTGATATTTTTTAGTTTTTATCGTGTATAACACTTTTGTTACGCCCCGGATTGTCCTATGCATGGCGTTAATAAGTATATGTTCCTTCTTATGGGATTATTATTCTACACCTCCAATAAAGCAGTAGAGTGTTGTTCTGACAACCATGTCCTACTGCCCAGTTCGTTCGCCAAGACTTCGACCATCTGGACGGGTCAGAGTGAACGGGATCGATCTGTGAAAAACACACGTCTACATCGATGCTTTGAAAACAAACTTGGAGCATGTACCGTCAACAAAGCCAAACTACGCTCTCGACGTACAGGAGTAAGTGGTAAACCAACGTAAGGACGACGAGATCGCAGTTTGTCATAATGGAGTCAGTTTCTTACAGTTTGTGCATGAGTGTGTCGATCATGGTTGCCTACAGTGTTACCAGTCATTTCGGTGATTTTGAAGGTGGGTAAAAGGTTAAGTCCTGTCTTGTCTTAGAGTCTTCACACGGGGACGTCTCGATCTAGGATGTTTGGCAACACTAGTTTCTCTCAGGTGCCTTTTGCTGTTGTTATTGACTTCTCAGTAGCAATACAATTGTAGGACCCCTCTGTATTTAGGTCAGCCATACCAAGATAGCAAATGGTTAGATTTAACTGTAGATGGCGGAAATGGATGTGTATGTCTCACCAGTATTGCTGGTATAACAACATGTGTAGGGTAACATGTTATTATTAAAATGCCCGTTAGTTTTGTTCCGCCGGGCACAGCAAATCAGGCGGCAGAGCAAATTTGGACATTAAGTTATATTAAGTACCACACCAAAGTGGTCTTAACAGCGAGTTGGTCTCAATACCTCGGGTGACCAGGCAGACAGAGTTCTCTGAAATTCACCTTTCGACATGTTTCCATGGTCCATTAATTAATACATATGCTTTATAATGTTAAACACGCAGTAATTGTAGCTGATTAGCCAATTTGACACCAAAATACAGCTTACTGATCTGACACTTGACAGGTGTACTCAGTGGAATACACACCACGTGACTTTGTGTTTGGTTGTTGGTCTGAATAGTGAGGTGTAATTTAGTGCAAAAGTGGTATTTGGGACTTTCAAAAGCTGGTCTTTATAGCAAGGTGGTCTTAATTCTGAGGTGGTCTTTAAGCGAGCTTTTACTGTATATGTAAAACTACCAGTTGTTAACAGCATATTCAGAGAATGCCAAAGCGACAACAATTCATAATCCGAATTCAAAATCAATAAAACAAGGGACAAAATATGAGCAATATCTGTATCCGCTATTCACCCTAAAAATCACAGTTCAAGATCCACACGTTCATCATCTTACAGCAATCGAATTCGCATGTGGAATGTAATACATGGATGTAGAAAGATTCACAATTGAAACATAATTAAAAATAAAGCAAGAATTCTATGTTTTACATTCCCCGAAAGGAAAGGACCGAGGGTGGCTACAAATGAAGTATTTTGGTCTCGGACCACAGAATAGATGAAGAAAAAAATCAGAGAATACCAAAGCGTCAACAAAACTATAATCCGAACTCAAAATCGATTAAACTAGGGTAGAATAGGAACAAAGGGAAGATTTACATGGAGACTCTCGTAAAAGCACAAGAGAATAAGACCAGGTATTCCGGAAGAGTAAGAGTCTTCTCCTTAATCGACGACACCCGCCATGTAAATCTTGGTCACATCCATGTAAGCATCAATCCTCAAAATGATAACCGAGTCATCATTGTCACCACAACAAGTAAACACACTAACAAGCAAACTCAAAAACGTCCATCTCCATATCAAGATCTTCCATCACGGCGTAATAAGCCAGGTTATTAAAATATCACATTATAAAACTTCTTTTAAACTTCTAAAGATGAAATGTCGCAATTAAGCTGTAGGACCAATGCCCCTTTTTGAAACTATCAGCATACAGCTTTAAAACGGAGCTTGATCAATATATAAACTTTTTTTATTTTTCAAGTTAAAACAACTTTTATTCATTTCTCCCATCACTGTCGATGGTCGACAAGTAAACACGAACAAATATGGTCCTCACCAAGCTACCAGATTAGTTAATTGTCAACACATTAGGACAAGGAAAAGTTCCCAGTTGAACTCAGAAAGATACACGCTTTAAATTACATTATTGCTTGCTTGTCGTTTAGTTCTAAAATATTTTAAAATTCATCTTGAAGTTAGACGAATTGTTTAAATCGTAATCGAAGCGGAAGCTGCCGTGATAATTTGCTGATTATGAATTATGTTTAATGTATCTCACCCTAGACAGAAATACTCGAGATCCGATCATATTCCGTATCTTGTTTACGTCCTAAATCCTGTAATATTTCGAAAATCAAGAGACAAACTAATTGTTTATGTTAGGGATTGGTCCTATTTTGTAAAATACCAAAAATGGATTGGTTCGGTAAAATCAAATCATTTGTATGAGGAATGAGTGCAGGCCACTAACATCTTAAACACCCTTTGGTCACCCCGTCCATCGTGATATACAGTAATGTCTGTTAAGTGTGTTCAGGGTTATTGAAGCAATGATTAAGCAGATAACTGTTATAAATAATTTCTTTGTAAATCTAAGTAAATCTAAATATGAAACTCATTATCTATATCAATTCGAACAGTCTTGAATATGATCAATATCATTTAATGATTCAAACAGGAAGTTGGTACACGTGTCATATTTGATAAATGGGCACACCTAACTCATACCCCACCCTTAACCACAGCAGTGATGTATGTTTACCAACTCGCACGGTAAGGCAGTGCCTTCCTTAAATCCCCACCACAAGCTGATCTTTCCCCTGAATTCACTGACGACAACAACGTTTAACCAATAGGCAGTCTGTAGGATTCGGTTGATGGTTCGATCTGGTGATGTCCGGTTTATGTACCCTGCTTTACCGAAGCATTGAACTATGTATGCACTTAGATCACGAATCGAAATGATCTAGAAAAAGCAAACATCCAACGAATTGTAAGAAAGAATGACAAAAGATCTGTTATGGACACCTTACCCTACTCTTCCAAATATGCGGCGTCGATCGTCCGTCTGCCCATCCCTCTATTCAATCTCCAGGCATAGGTCAATGTGTTAAAGCAGTCAAAAATTGTTTACAGGCGACGGGAGGTAATACTTAAGGAGTGGCATGCTGGGATGATGATTTATCCGTCGTCACTCCTATCCATAGTCACAAGGAGTAATTATGTTTAAAATTTTGAACAGAGTCCAACTAGTCAGTTTTCGTTGTAGAGAAAGGTTCTTGTCGTGTAATCAGCTTAGTTTATCAGATTTATCCTAACCCTTCCCAGGGTTTTAAGGTCATTAAACAACAGTTCTAATGAGTATTGACAGGGTGAAATATAATCATGCTGAGCAGACATACAAAAGTTAAAGGCCAGAAGAGCAACCCCACCAATTATAGACCAATATCAATAGCTCCTATTTTTGCCAACATATTAGATAAAATATTTACAAGTATCTCGACAACTATTTATCTATGAATAACATAATATCCAAAAATCAATCTGGTTTTCTTCCCAAAGATTATACTGTTTATTAACTTATGTCACTCTTAAATACTATTGTAAATGAACTTGATAAAGGAAAAAGAAATAAGAATAGTTTTCTTTGATGTAAGCAAAGCCTTCAATAGAGTGTGCCATAAAGGTTTAATTTATAAAATACGGTATTAAAAAAAATGTTAAGGTGGTTTAAAAAATTATATAAATGACAGGAAACAGAAAGTGGTATATTTTGGGTTCCACTCTAGCTGACAAACTCTAAATGCAGGAGTACCGCAAGGTTCTGTCTGGGACCATATTTATTTCTTCTTTATATAAATGATCTTGAGGAAGAGATCGTTTGACAAATAAATTATTTGCTGATGACACATCAATATATGTAGTAATAGATAATGATCAACACATAGCAGCTAACCACCTTAATGAAGTTCTACGGACAATTTTAAACTGGGCAAATAAATGGGGAATAACATTCAATCTAGAGAAAACAGAATCTTTGTTAGTATCTAGAAAATCGAACTCGGACAACTTACATCCAAATTTGGTTTTTGAGAATGTCCAGATCCGGAAAGTTAGTCATCACAAACATCCTGGAGTATATTTAAACGATCAAGGTATTTGGGTTCATCATATCAACTATGTTTATGAAAAGACATGTAAAAGAGTAAATATTTTAAGAAAGCTGAAATACAAAATAGATCACAGGAAGTATTTTATATTGCATTTAATGGACCTGTATTAGAGTATACTAGTAGTATATGGGATAACTGTACAATAGAAGAGAAGGAGCTTTTAGAATCACTACAACTGGAAGTAATTCGAATAATTACTGGAATCAGAAGGGTAACTAGCCACCAAACATTATATCAAGAAATTGGAAGGGGAACCCTGCAGACTAGAAGAAACAACCAAACACACATATCATTTTTTTAAGATATTACATGATATTGGACCAACCTTTCTGAAAGGAATTCTTGAAGCACACTTTGTAAACCCAGATGATGATATACATACACTAAGGCACCCCAGAATGTTTAATATACCTAGAGCCAGAACTACACTCTATGCAAATAGCTTTTTCCCATTTATGATGTGTGCATGGAACAGACCTGATTGTACTTTCTCAAAATTATCAAGTGTAAATGTTTTAAAAACGACCTTCAAATAATTTCAGATTGTGGCAGGCTAGTTAGCATGTGTACAACTATGTTCAAATTAAAAAATAAAAAATAAATATTTTAATGTGCCAATTGAGAAATAATGGAGGTCAGCTAAATTCTGACCCGTATAAAGATCATTTTAGTGATACAACAGGCTGTCCATGCGATCATGATAACGAAAATGTAACACATTTCTTTTTAGAATGTCCACTTTATGCAATTGACCGCAAATCTTTGTTGCAAGATATAATTTTCTACAACCTTAATGGCATCATTACATTAAAACTACTTCTAAATGGAAGTGACAATAACACAGACATACAGAACATATATGATGATAGAGTGTACACAGGTATATTATGGCTACAGGAAGGTTCAATATTTTAAAATCTTGCAAATGTATAACAATGTATATTGTATTGATCGTACTATTTACACGGTGTATTTAACTTTAATTACTACCAATATATCATACAAATTTATCCACTAATATCTACCAGGGTTAATTAAACAAGGCACAAGGGTTGCCAGTGGACTTTATTTGGTCAAGACACATATGGGTGTGATGTGTAAATAACAACTATGGCAGTAAATTTATATACATGTATAAGTAAATAAGTATACTAAACATATGAAGTATGGTGCCCATTGATAGTCGGGTTCATCCTAGCAGCACTATATATTTCTACAGTAATACGCTTTAGTTGTTTAATTAGTCCTATGCCATTCAGAGAACATATGTTGTGTAACCTGTACAGATCAGTTTGTGCAGGTTGCAACAATATGGGGGGGGGGGGAGTAATTGTTATGTTATGTTATAAGAGTGTCTGTTCTATACGGGTTTGAATGTCTATATGTCTACATGATTTTTGTTTGTACACTTTCAAATTACTGCATGTATGAGTGTATATATATGCATGTAAGTTTGTATGTTAATACAAGTATATATGTTTGCATAAAAATATGCATGTTGTGCCTGTGATTGTACATATGTGTAGGGTGGCCTGGTGTATGAGTGGATAATGTATGTGTGTTCATGTCCAAATATTGCAATAAATGTAAATAAAGGTTAAGTTAAGGAGAGAGCTGATATAAGCTACGCCTGTTGCTCAATCCGTTTGTTAATCAATAAAATATATCTGAAATTAATCATACAAAGATGTAAGGTCATTGAAGTCGCTTTTGTTATCCTGGCGACATATTCATAGTAGTGGGACAAACAATGTAGTAATCGATGATTAAATACGGAAATATGTTTTTCCTAACAAAATTCTACCCGCTTTGTCAGCTTTAAGTTTCAGCATTTAAAAAGCAGGTAATGAAAATTGCTACGATAAAATAATTAATAATTTCCGAGCCTTTCATAGAAAAGTTAAAATGCACAACAATACTATGTCAGTGACTTCATTTTACACATAACACAAATCTGACGCGTACATTTACAAAACACATAAAAGGGAAAAAAGTACAGCTAAATATGACGAGGTATGTCTTATATCTACAGGAAACGCAGGGAAAACAACAGCATTTAATAGGAAATACCTTAGGACAGAACATTAGCTACCTCAACTATAGCCGAAAATGAAGTAAAATCACAGAAAGTATTAAAGTAGATAGAAATGTATGCTAAATACTGCAATCTGTACAGTAGATTTAATTTGTCTATTAATAGTGAAAACAAAAGCGAAGCCGAAGGGTTCACGAATTGTTTGCTTCTTACGTACATCTTTTCTCGATCACCGATCAGCAATGAGGTTTGTTTTGTGCCTAATACAAGTAGGATATTATACAACCTGGTTAAAATACTGATCCTTATTCTAACTCTGTAACATGTGGGTCTGTCAAAATTCCACAAAAGGTCATGTTCTGGTGACCTGTGTAGCCTCTTCACTTCACACTCTTATCTAATTGTCTAATTGATAACAGTTCACGTGTGAATATTTAACTTGATGTGAAGAAACAGGGGTATGCAAGCTTTTTTAGTCCACCACCATTTCACTTTCAAGATTCTGAAAACAGTAATTGAATTAGCTAATGCAAAAGTTCACCAGAACATGACACCTTTTGGGACACCGTCAGTTCTTATGAAAACAAAGAGTAACGAAGCGACAATTAGGGTCTGCATTTTAATCAGATATTTTAGATTATATGATTTTTTCCTTATCGGGACCTTCGTTATTTCCATATCTTTTTAGTCTTCTTTCTGTTTAGTTGGCATCTATCATCATACAAAGCGCCTTCATTATCAGGCCTCACAATTGGCTTTAGTGCCAAGAGTTTCGGACTATCAGAAGCCCCGCAACAATTATGAAACAAGTTATCCAACTTATATAAATCACACTTGTTGGCCCGGATGTTAGCGCGCAAGGGGTCTTATTGTGGGAGGAAACCGGAGTACCCAGAGAAAACCCAAGTGGTCGGGCAGGTGACCCCATACCTTATCAAGTCCGGTAAGGAAATCGAACCCCGGCCGCCTTGGTGAAAGGCAAGTGCGCTTTCCACTGCACCACCCGACCACCCAAGGCTCGTTTAAGGACGGCTTCTCGGTGTATGCGATGCGGGATTTGAATGCGTGTGTAGTTAGGAGGTCGTGGTATGGTCGTGTAAGCCTCTTTGCGATTGTCCGGATCTTTCGCCGATTTGAATTTCTACTACACTGAAGTATGCTGTCGAAGGTTCATGCCAGAACACCCCTCTTGGTCACGTTCTACAGACAACGGGTTAACCAGTCGTTCCACTCCCATAATCCTGTGCGTCAAGTAGGGAGTAGTGTCTGTCATTGTTAGAGACTCTGTCGTGTCTCGGCCTGGGAACAGAACCCATAGCATTCCTCACAGGGGCGAACGCTCAAATAATTGCCAAGAGGAAAGATAAACATGGAAACCCTCGTAAATAAAAGAGAATAATACCAGGTGTTCCGGAAGAGTAAGCGTATTCTGCTTCATCGACGACACTCGCCATGTACATCTTTGTCACATCCAAGTTATTTTCAACCCTCAAAACTTGAACCGAGTCATCATTGTCAATCAGATTCGCGCTATTTGAACATCACCAGCACCACTCGTACAGATATACCGATTGCATGCATTAATGAACGTCTTTCAATGCCTTTCGTTGTTGATAAACTATTATATTAAAACCGTCAATCTCAGAATTCGTTTGAGTTAATTGGGTCTACTCTCCATTTGGTGCTATTCATACTTGTGTGTTCGCTGAGGTATGTTTCAGGATCTACTGATAATAATATTTCTTCATGTTGTTGCCTTTGTTATATATCCTTTGGAAATCATCCAATACAGCATCAAACCTGGTAATATTATACTTGCAAAAGAAGATCAGGTTTCAAGATCATTAATCATCCCGGTGTATACAAAGTAAGAATAACCAGAATATAACATCATAACAGAATGAGAATGAAAATTGAGTTGTTTTTTTTGTTTCAGAAACGTCCACCATCATTAATCATGGTCTAAAATCGAAAAACACATCAGCTACTGCTTGGTCCAACCATGTGCCCTTGCTCTTGTTGTCGTTGAACCTTACGTCTTGTGTTCAATTGACTTAACTAAGTGTGGGGTTATATATGTTCGGTATTAATTTCTTCTGTGTAATTATTTTAATTGGAAATTCCAAACGGGGCCCGACGTTTATGTTAAATGGCCACAAGTATTGACCCTACCTTTAAGTATGATATATACAGACTAAAGCCCTCTGGTAGGATTTATGGTAATTAAAACAAAGTTTCCTACAGCGCCATTGCCCACGATGCGAAGGTAACTCCCTTTTAGCGTTTTTGTGGTGTCAGTTGCCCAAGGCGAATGTACTCTGTATAGTGGCTTAAAATGTAAACGTTATAGCAGCTTTTATAGGCTTTACTCTGAGACAGATGTTTTAAGATTACACTCCAAGTCTTCGCACTGACAAAGTGTTAGAGTTTTGACTCTGGATATTAGGCTAAAACATAAGAACACAGGTAGTTGTCTTGCAGGTATGTCATAAGCACATTGATCTTCCTCCCCGGCATTATTGGAGGGACGACTGGTTAACCCGTTGTCAATATACTGTGACTGGTTTGGGTGTTCTGATTTTGGCCTAGTATACTTAAGTGTGTTAGCACTTTAAGTGGGCAAAAATCCAGACTATCCGAAGGAGACTTAACGAACATATCACAGCCTCCCCCAAATCCACACGTACTCAACACACACTCACATTGCATACGCTGGGAGGCCGTCCGTGAATGGTCTTGTATGTTAATAAAACTTTACCAAGCTGCTTAATCGTCGACACTTGTACTTTGTCTGTGAGACATAAATGACCCCTCCCCCATATGAAATTAGTTCTTCATGCTTATTACGTATGCAAAGTTGTTGACAATCGGATCAGTAGTTATTTAATTAAGCTGGTTACATTACCATGGAACGGGACGCGACGGAACGGACATGGGTACCACTATATGCACCCACCCCCCCCCCCCCCATTTCATGGCGGGAGCATAAAAAGACTTGTTACTTAAAACAAGCGATCCATGAGGGATCTTTGCGCCAATGATCGATGATTGTTCATTCGATCTTAGAAAGGTGGATCGTTTCCCTTCTTATTTTAACTTTCATTTATGTACTCAATCTTAATCCTATGTGAAAATTAATAATATCTGTACAGAAGGTCTCTTATCAGGAGTTTTGTATTTCTGATCAGATAAAAATTCGGGTCCATCTAACATATCTTAAAAAATAACCATAATATACTTTCATAATCAACATACAAATTGGACGATTGGCGGTCATATTTATGCACATGGAGCAATCCAAAAATTAGACAATGCACTACTAGTGACCGAACAGAAAGGATCTATCAGTACTTCTCAAGAAATAGTGATAACACAATATCAACGTCGAAATCCAAGATGGCTGTTTGGTGGCCATATTGTTTTTCGGACCAGCTCAAACATTAGATATTGCACAACTTAGGAAAACTTGGAACCAGCAAAGAAAATGTCAGAAAGATCCATCAAGTACTTCTCAAGAAAAAGCGATAACAAATTATGAATGCAAAATACAATTGTAGATTAGAACCTGCATATGAAATTTGAGAATGCTCTATACAGTACTTCTCAAGAAATAGAGATAACAAAATATTACTCATGAATCCAAGATGGTCGCCTGTTGGCCATATTATTAATTGGATCTGTCCGAAAATAAAAATATGCACCAGGGGGAACCTACATATACAATTTAGGAATGGTCCATCCATTACTTCTCAAGAAATAGCGATAAGAATATATTACTCACAAATCCATTGTTTTATTCGGATCTGCCCGAAAATAATTTTTGCACAACTAGGCACCAAAGGGAACCTACATAATTTTATGAAATATGAGAATGATCCATCTAGTACATCTCAAGAAAAAGCGATAGCAAGAATTGTTATCTAATCAAATAACTGCTTTTAGAATCTGAAATGCGAATTTTGGAGGCGACAAAGCTTGCATAATTGTATCGTTGTACGTTTAGCCATTTCGTCACAACAAGCTTATTTACTTATTGTGACGAAATGCCTTGGTGCAGATGACAGCGTCATTAGAAACGTCTACTAGAGTGAAACAAGGATCTGCATTTTAATCAGATTGCCTACAAATATATAAATATTCTTTTACAAGATTTAATTATCAATGGATTGTACAAAAGAGACACGAGAAAGGCACCATTATAATTTACAATAAGGTACATTCTGCCAAATAATGAATTGAATTTCATCATATACTGTTTCGTCTTTTAAAGATCAAATACTATCAAATAATATATTAATTCATAAATTAAAGGGGTTTAAAGCACCTGACCCTTCTGCTTCTACATTAGTTCAGAAATTTTGGATTCCAACCTTTTGGCCCCTGGCATCACTGAAGAGTCCTAGGAGGACGAAACAGCTGTATGGTGCACTTTAATTCATTTTTCCGGCATGCTGTATCTATTACTAAATTTAAAAGGTGCAGCACATGTGTGCGTTACGTCATCTAACCGTGCATCATTATTTCTGTATTTTGAGATACAACCGTCTAATGACAAAGATGCTGACCTTCCTATTCTGTATTACCGAAACTACACAAAGTTCCCCATAAGTAACGATTGATCGCTGTCTCTGCAAATTGTTCGAATTTCAAAATATTCAACTACCATTAATTAGACCTTGTACTATAGAGTCCGCCATGCAGTCTTATTGTGACACTATATACTCCAGAAATGAAAAACAAAATTAGAAAATACTAAAGCGTGAACAAAACCATAATCTAAACTCAAAACCGATTAAACTAGAGGCAAAATATGAACAAATGAAAGATTTACCTGGAGACCCTAGTAAAAGTACCAAAGAATAAAACCAGGTGTTCTAGAAATAAACGTCTTCTGCTTCATCGACGACACCCGCCATGTAAATCTTCTAAGTTCACATCTAAGTTAACAGCAATCCTCAAAATGAGAACCGAGTCATTATTGTCAATCAGAGGTAAGCACACTAATAAGCAAACTGAAAAACGTCAATCTTCATTTTACACAAATATATAGAATATTTCTTGATGAGATCAAGATGGCGACCATAAAACTTGCCCATAGTCTTCATTAACCTGCATCTCTCGAATCCCTGTACCGCAGGTTTGTAATATTCAGTGCAAGCCTGTTACGAAACGGAACGGTATATAGAACCTGCCGTAGGCATACTGATACAAATCAAACAGTTCTGTCAAGACGAAACGTTTAATCGGTAAGAAATTATCATAGTAATAATAAGCATAAAAGGTCCGATCTAGTTGACCAGATTTGTGATTTCCTGATATTTTTATGCACGGTCGCGTCTCCACGTAACAAGCCCTAGAATAACGATTCAATTGCGACATGTAAACACCATAGAATGGAAAAACAGGGATGTTACTATCAAGAAAAGGAAAGTTCACGATAGGAAATTCCAAATCGTCACATTTATTTTACAGCTTAGTAGTAAGTTGTCCGTGTTAATCGTAGTTTAAGTAAAGATCGAGGTAAGCAGCTGATGTAGGATATTCTGTTGTGTTTTTAATCTGAAGTTCAGTAGGGTATATGCGATCGACTAGGTCAGCAAACGTCTTATTGTTTGTAGACAACACATTGTCGATATACCTGACAGTGAAATTGAAAGATCTGGCAAGGCTTTTGTCAACAATCAACAGGACATGATTGTTTTTCAATATTGAGAGATCTTTTAAATCAATATTGAACCGCTTCTTCAAAAATGTTTCGTCTATCAAAGCATATGACTAAAGGAAACTATGACGACGATTCAAATATATGGTTGGCGGCTATCGTGAAACATACTTTCAACAAATTCAGCGATGAAGTAAACTAAGGAGTTTCGATTGTCTGGTCGACAATACATTTGTTATGTCCAGATTCCAACAAGGGGGGTATAATGGTTTGCATATGTCCGTCGCTCAGTAATCAATTACAAGGACTTTGCTCACATTCAATTTTGAATACAGGTTGCTAAAGCAGTCATCACATGATTTATATTTACAAACGTTGAAAATAAGTCATTATCATAATTGTGAAGAGTAAATTTAACTGAGTTTTAAGAATATTAAAACTTAAACATAGTATTTCTAGGAATGCATTAATTCAGAATTAATGTAAATTAATTTAAATCAATCAAATTTCTGAAATTTAGTAGAGATGTATACAATACAGACATGAATGTACATGGATACAAGAAAAGGAAACGCGTGTGTAACATGAGCCATTCTGATCAGAGTAAATTATTATGATATAGTTCATACATTTCATCAGCCCTGAACTTAACGGACCTTCATCGTAAAAAAATAAAATGTGTTAACTATAGACATTTTAAAACTTAAGAATAGAAAGCATTCAACTCCATTTCATAATCAATGAGTCAGGAAATTTAAATCTTAAGTTTATCATCCGTTCATTGCAAGTATTTGAACATATATTTTGAGGCAAACATCATAGTGGGAAAAACATAAGATTGTATTTTCTGTCCTCAGTCTTTATATTCCTTGGCTGGTAAACACAATATCAATGTATTTGACACACATTAACAGATTAACAAGCAGAAACTGTATGGACTCTGTATTTTGTGTTAAATTATATTGTAATGTGGATTTTTTAGTATTTAGTGATGAGTGGATGCACCCTGGATGAGTATTTATGCAAAACGCAATTTGAGATCTTGACTAAAGCAATAAGCTACAATGGTTCAAATAGATAAGACATACAGACAGCATTTTACATGTTGAGATATTAGTTCTAGCAGGTACAATATATGTACATGCCAGTCATGAAACTAATAGTTTTGATATATTTTAACCATAGACTGCACAGTACATAAACACAGAATAAACATATGAATGGTGTATGGACAAGATACAACAAACCAGTATTAACTACTGGTAAATGAAAGATTTTATTTGTGATGTGATATAATGTTCATCTAGAATAAAGATTTTAGCTTTTGTTTATTACTCGCACAAACTGACATAAGTTATAGGCGGCATTATCTTGTCTGCCTGGCAGTTTTAGACATAATATTTACTTATTTACAATACCAATGCTATCCCACAGTCTTGTCTATCTTCCAGTTCTTGTTACATGCGAGTCACTACAGGGTTTTCCTTGGGACCCTCAATGATATATTTGAGAGTCCTAGGACTCGAATTACACACACTATGACGTAAAAAGTAAAAACATTAATTTTAGTAGTCCTCTGGCAATTTTAATTAAGGGGTCAGCATACAGGTTTTTGCAACCCAGGGAAAACCCTGAGTGTACTTGTGTGTGTGTGCACTTGTCATATATGTTTGCCTTATTCTCTCTCGTTCTATTCCCCCTCCTTATCCCCTCCCCCCGCACCAGACAATTTTCAAAACCTTTAACAGCATACATTTTGCCAATGAATCTGCAAAATTCAGAACATCTTCTAGCTTATCAGATAAGGAAAATATGGAAATTGAAGAAAATATACATAAACACACAGGTATATTAGATCTTACTCTCGTAGTTTGTTTTGATATCAAGGTATTGATCTTTTCAGCAAAAAGGAAACCTGGAATGATTTTGGCTTTACTTGCAAAATATGATAGTTTGTGCTGACAGCTGCCAAAAACATACACCATGCATAAATGTATACTACTGTTTTTTATTTTAATTTTGTTACGCGTAGACGCGACCTTGCATAACGATATCAGGACATTACAAACCATGGCAACTGGTTCGGACCTTTTGGCCTGGTGGTAACGTCATGGCTCCATTTTTTTCTTTTGTGACAAGAATGATAAACTGATCTGTTATATACTTGTGATATATTATAGTGTTGCATTGTGCGGAACTTCAGGGGCCCCAACCCCTGAGGCCCTATGTTTGAGATATTAAAAATTATTTTTTAAGAAAAAAAAACGTCCTGGCTCCATAACCTAGAGGTCTCGGGTTCGCGCCCGGCTCGTCTCACTAGTATCATTTCTGCTCTTTCTTGTAAAATATTGTTTATTTCCCTGGTCGGGATGTTTGTATTAATAGTATCCCAAGTTTGGGTGTGTGGATGTACTAATTATACATTATATCCGATTAAATGTTATGTCGTGGTGGATCTGTTTGATTTGCGTGTCTACGTCAGGATCCATAGTACGTCACGTTGTGTAACAACTTCCTGATGTACATACATGTGTATATTACATTTATGGCCATGGCTTGTTTTGCACCGATTATTCACAATTTCACATTTAGGAACTGATAATGATTAAACCTTTGACTATCATTCAATGGAATTGCTTTGTACACAAATAAACTTAATTGTAACTTAATTAGGCAAACTCTACAGTAAACTTTAAACACATCTTGATGCCAGCATCCGATACTTGAGACAGACTTGTAATACACTCCGATATGTATTTTATATAATATTTATAGGTGGTTTGTTTTTTTAAGTCCTGTCTGATATTGTATTTGGCTGTTGAGGACCACAGGGGTTTGTGTAAAGAATGATGACGATGAACAAATAGGTTCAAGATTTATATAGATCTTGACCCATAATTATTTATCTTACAAACCCATGTGTTTGGACAAATGCAATGCTTGTCGCAAGTTTATTAGTTCAGAAATCGTCTTCTCCAGTCCATGATCATGATATGCTGGAATTAAATACTCTTCATAAATGGAAAGGTCTTCGGGTGCTTTATCACAATTGTGAATTCCATGACCCCAGGCTTCAAGTTATCCCCTGGTGAAGTTTACTATAATGTATGTAGGAAATAACACTTTTGAATTTAATTCGTTCATTTTCAGTTTGAAATAATAACAAGGAGATGACGGGTTGATATTGAGAGAATGTTGATTCTGGCCCACCCCCAGGGCTGTTGGAAAAGGCTAAAAGGGGTCAATTAGGTAAAATTGCAACAATATTCTGTTTAATACACAGATATGCTGTAATAAATTATCCTAATAGATAGAAAGACCTTAAGGTGTTTTGTTCAAAATTGCGAATTTCATGACCTCCGGACTTCATTTTCCCTCTTGGGGCGTGACTGAAATTTGCTTAAGTTTATAAATGATTGTTTTGGTTAAAATAAGGGACCTTTATCAAATTAACATAAAAATTGTCAAGAAGTTCATTTCTAACAAAAATACGAACTGAGGTCAAAAACCAAGATTAAGGTCAAGGTCGAATTTTGTAGTTTTTCACTGATAAACATTTTGCTATGGCACGTTGAAGCAAAGTTCGTCCGAATCGAGCAAGTAGTCGACAGATAGAAAACTAAGGTTACTTGGTCAAAGGTCAAGGTCAAATTTTATATCTTTTCAGTGATAAATATTTTGTTATGACATTAAGAAGCAAAGTTGGTTGAAATTAAACAAGGAGTTGTCTAACCAATAGGCAAAGTCACGGGTCAAAGGCCATGGTCTAATTTTATATCTTCATTTATGAAAGGTTTGTTATGAGATAATGATCAAAATTGGTTGGATTCCATTGATTAAAAGTCAATGTCATAGAGTTAAAAAGGTCATGTTTACTAATTTAAAGGCCAATGAAACCGTTCGGTTTTATTTTGGGGGAGGTCAGTTGAACAAAGATCAAAGTCAGTTTGTATCAACGTTGGATTAAAAAATTAAGGATTGATGATTTCGGGAGATATATAATTTATGAACAGGTCCCTTACTTACAATGCACCTGTCAGTGTTCGAGATCACACTTAGTTGAGGTTAATGATACTTTCAATATAAGTAATATAACGACAAACGTTATTGGTACTATTACATTAAAAGATCGGTGACCGTTAAGGCCAATGTACCTATTGTTTATAAAGTCAGCACTGGCACTGCCTCTAGTTGACCATTCACTTCGCCCTTGTGGTAAAGGGGTTGGGTTCTGTCACCTTGGAGAGAAATATAAGAGTCTCAAAAATGGCAATTACTACTCCCCTGCTTGACGATCAACATTGCGATAGTGGAACCACTAGTTCACCTGATGTCGGTATGTAACCCGTTTGGGTGTACTGCTGGGGCCTTTGGCAGTATACTTAAGCACTAATCACCTTTGCAAATATTATCAACTAAGATTTTTATTTTAAAGCTGAATATAATGCAATTTCATTTGGCTGCCTGAACACACGTATATCTGATAATGTTCTAAACTAACCAAATTATGTTTACATGTCGCAGTTGATTCGATATTCTAGGACTTGCTCTAAATATCGGAATGTTCATGATCGATGTCGACTGCTGACAATCAAACTAACAAAACAAGGGTTCGAGAGATGCAGGTTGATCAGAACTTTGAGCATTTTGTTATTGTCGCCATCTTTGTCTCATTGAGAAATATTCTGTATCTTTAAGGATGTACACCTCTGAGAAGTCAAAATTTTCCTATATCAGACTTTTTTCTAATATACATTTTTGGATAAGGGAGATCACGGCATGCCAGAAAATGCAAAAATAAAGATATGTCAGTGTGCTCGTTTTTGTGTTATGATCGGTCAAAGATACCAATATGACGTAATTAGGGATTTGAAGTCATTTTTGTAGTTTCGTCCGATTGCGGGCCATTTTCATACAATATCTTCCGAATTTGTAAATCAAGATGTATGAATGTTTGCAGAAATGACAAAATTATTGTTTTCCTTTAAGTTATGGACTTAAAATTTCTCTTACTTTATACTTTTACTCAGGAAAACAATTTGAGTTACCCCTACCCCTTATTTTTAATGAGAAAATCCTCTTATTTTCACCATTTTTTGCAAGATTTAACGCTTAATAAAAAAAGTTCTGATATCAAACTTTTTTTAATATTTGGCAATCTGATTAAAATACAGATCTTTGTTCTCACTCCGTTTTACAAGGATCTGACAACATCCCATAAGAGGTCACGTCCAGATGACCTTTGTCGCCTCTTTACTTAACACTAAAATTACTTTCCAACGACCTGTCATGTTGCAGCAAGCCATTTCGTCACATTATTCCGCACGAACTTTTTGGTGACGAAATGACTAAACGGAAAAATGTGTTTATGCAAGCTTTGTCGCCTCAAAATTTCACTGTCAAGATTCTGCCAGCAGTAATTTGATTGGCTAATGCGAAAGGTCATCAGGACATGACCCTCTATGGGATTATCTCAGATCTTAACGCAGCAGAGAGAAGTTTACGGAACGGCGCGGAGATCAAGATATGATTTTAATCAGATTGAATATTTGGTGGATGAAAAGAAAATGGGTTTCTCTTTCTAAAACCGTCCTAAAAATGGGGGGTTAGTGTGCTTAATTTTTGTCCCTTTATTATTTGTGTTATTTTTCACAGTTTCGGCTTCAAAAATAAAAACTGCTCCAGTAACACTAAATATATGAAAAAATATATAAAATGTATATTATCCCCTCTGTAGCTAATATTTCTATAAAAGTGAACATTAAAAAGTTGTAGAGCAAATGTTAGCTTGATAAAATTAAAAATGGCTAAACACTGATGTTTTTAAGAGATCAATCTAGCATCAAAATGGTGAAATTTTGCCCATCCGGGAAGTGCATAAAATAGACAGAAATACGCATATTCAAAACTGCCGCAAAAATTGGTAATTTTTTTAAAATTCATGTAAAAAAAGTTCTACAAGCAACAGACACTTATATTTTTGAAACAATTTTCAGATGCATATATGCTATTTAAATTGATCATACTTTCTTCAATATAACATAAAATCTTTAAATGAGACATAAACGAGACTTGAACGTGACTGAAACCTCACAAGAGTACATCCTTAATTGATATGAAGATTGGATGTTTTGAGTATGGTCATTAGTGTATTTGTTGTGATTGACAATAAAACTCGGTTCCCATTTTGAGAACTTGATGTTTACTTGGATGTGACAAAGAATTATATGGCGGGTGTCGTCGATGAAGCAAAAACCCTTACTCTTCCGGAACACCTGGTCTTATTCTCTTGTACAAGGGTTTCCATGTAAATTTTACCTTTGTTCATATTTTGCCCCCGGTTTAATCGATTTTGAGTTTGGATTATGATTTTGTTAACCCTTATTCTCTTATCTATTAACCCCTCCCAGAAACGTGGTCAAATACGATAGATATTTACTGCAATTTTAGAAATATAAACAATACCTCTCGACGTTTCCAACCTCTCTAAACGATTATTTCAAAGAAGCAGTTTTAAATGTTTTTCATCTCGAAATGATAACAGAGGCTGTTTTATATATTGCAGTTCCCAGAGGGTAGAAATTCATTAAAGTCATAAACATCATATTTAATAAAACTTTTGCCATTGTGTATACATATGAATGGTTTACAAAATGTCCAAAAGTTCAATACCATCTTTGGAAAAGCATGGATGTCTTTATTGTGTTTTTATCCCGTTTTGCATTTCGTCTAGATATCAAGCAATTTTGATAACGGCAATATATCTTTTTGATTTGACATGTTGTTTGGAAATAGAGCATTCGATATCATCTTCTTATTATAAACATCATTTTAAACAACTTTCTCTATCCTAATGTTTCCCTTGACACAACCTCACTATTGGCCTTCAATTGGGCGTTGGCCAGTGTGAGGAAGGCTAGTGATTCTGTCCCCAGGCCGACACATACCACTGCCTCTAACAATGATAGTTATTACTCCCTGCTTGACGTTCAGCATTATGGGAGTGAACGACTGGTTCGCCCGTTGTCAGTATAATGTGACCGGGTGGGGTGTTCTGCCGGGGGCCTTCGGCAGTATGCTTCAGTGTGGTAGCACTTTAAATCGGCGAAGGATTCGGACTATCGCAAGAAGGCATATACGAATATACCACAGCCTTCAAAATACACTGACCCACATCGCATACACTGGTATGCCGTCTTTAAATGATCCTGGCTGTTAATATGACGTAAAAACAATCAATTAACATAATAATAAATAATAATATATAACATTTATATAGCGCTCTATATAATTTGTAAAATTACTCTTAAGCGCTTGACAACATGTAGATAATAGTTTGATACTTACAATGCATTAATAAAGAAGTTATTACAATCTAAGCTAATGTGATAATATAAAATTGCATGTAAATAGGAACTAAATATACAAATGTCAGTATACATTTCGTCTAAGTTGAAACCCTAAAATGCAGACGTGAAAAGGTACGTCTTCAAATGTTTCTTGAATTTGGCCAGCGTATTTGTTTTTCTGATAGCTGATGGTAAGCTATTCCACAACGTGGCCGAAACTCTCCCTTAACAACGGTTTCCATAGGTCACAGTGCAAGCTCTTGGGACACACAACAATGATTCTGTCTTCGACCTCAATGATCATGACGGCTGATACGGTGTAACTAGCTCCCTATTTACTGGGGAGCTGTTCCATCCAGTGCCTTGTATGTATATACCAAGTTTTGTAATGTGACTTGTATTGTACAGGTAACCAGTGCAATGAATACCGAACATGAGTGATGTGCTCTCTCTTTCGAACTCGCAAAACGAGACGTCCTGCCGTGTTCTGGACCTTCTGTGGGCGACTTGTTATTGACCAGAATATCTTTGAACCATTTCCAGAAAGATACTGTAAATATAAGAGTTCACCTTATATTTTGTTTAGTTTATTAAATCAAAAATCCAATGGAGCACGAGGTAAATTGAGTAAACTGCGGACATTGACTTCGTTTCGAAACTTACAGCTGTGAAAACGGTTCAATAAATGTAACAGGATAAAGTTTACATGAGCTGTGGTTAACCCCACCCATGTCCATTATTAATAGCGTCATTTGCACAGCTCCGCCCACATGTATTGTTGTCACTTTTTATTTGAATCAGTCCTCAAATAAACACTCATCAACATTGTCACAGTCATCAACCCTTCGGGTGTGTTCATGCTGGCAGTGTTCTTCCCGGAACATTAAAAGTGTTATAGAACTGCACAAATTGGGCGTGTTATCTGAGGACATAGATGACATAATTGAAGAAGCGACAGCATTCATGGCTGCCTGCTACGGGGTCAAAGGCTTGGCCCTATCGAGCATGTCTGAAGTACGTGGAGAAGTCGGGTTGCAAAGGATGGATAGAAATTAGAAAAATGTCACAAAGGCTCCAGAGCTTACGTCACTCCAACCTTCTTAAGATGCATTCAAAGGGAACGCAAACGGACGCACATTCAGATGCAAACGGACGCACATTCAGACTGCCATTTGGAAATCATCTCTTAACTCAGAACCTCCAGCATTAGATCTGGTCGGGTTCGGATGGAAACTCTAGGAACGCACTAGATGCTTGATCCGAGTTACATTGCAACCAAACGTTAGTGTTGCTCCGCAGCAGGTGCTGGAAATGATTAGTTGTGATTGTGCTACGGATACGCCAGGCACAATGTTTTGTGGATGTTACGGGGAAGCACACTGTCAGAATGAGCAAACCCGACGGCTTCATGACTAACAATGTTGTTGGAAGTGCTTTGTTTGATTACTGGGTCAAATCGGTAATGGCAACATGCATTAGCATAAGTAAAGGAGGTGTAACGACTCAGATGTACGCTGAAGTTGATTTTGTATATTTTCAAATAAGAATTGGTGTGATCAAAGCGAAAAAGAGATGAAGAGTATTGACGAACTAAATATGCCTATTCGGCGCAAAACATTGGTGTGATCTTTACTTAAATGGCTTAATCTGTGACTTTATCCCTAAAAACAAGGGGATAGACACAAATAGTTTTGATACTACGTATAGGTACTGAGTTATTGACGTAAGCAAGATTTTCAGTAACTGCGGCCTTCATTTGGATATTGTGCGGATTGCCAACGGATGAAAGAGTGGCAACATCCAGATATTTAAAAAGCACATCTCAGAGGTATAGAAATGACAAAAATCTGTACCGACGATATTGCAAAGTTCTCAAAATATCTCGGGTATTGCAACCTGATTATTATGAAATGCTTAGATTGTAGTTTGAATCTTGCACTGAATTCAATTATGGTTTTTTGAATTTGCGTTTGGCATGGGTTTTTCAATAATAAACGGATCCGCTTGAGAAAAAATGTAACTTGAGTTCCAAGTTAAATAATTAAGAACGTTTATTATTTGTTACAGAAACAGTTTTTCTCGAGATTACGCAATGATGGACATGTTTTCTGTTCTTGATTTTTGTAGTTTTTTCTCTTTTTCAACAGAACATGGAACCATCAAGTTACTTGGGAAATGGAAAAGAAGTGAAGGAAAAAGTTTATTTTGAACAAATTAAGGTCTAACGATGATAGGGCCCAAGTTCCCACTTTCGGTTTTTGCTAGAATAAAAATAGCATACAGTGTTCATTTTAAACAATTAATTTCAACAAATATGAATAAACGACATAATGCCTGTGTGATCCATTTTCAGCTATTAATACCGACCCAGGGCTGCAATTTGACTTGATAAGTATGCATTATTTCTTGTGCAGACTTTCAGCTTAAAATAAGAAACTGAAAATATCTTTTAACGATTGAATATGGAACCCCCGTACAGCATGTATCGTTAGGGGCTACTGGTATACCCTTACTGCATGTATCGTACATTCTACAGATACACCAGGACCTCACATTGTACTGATACACACCAGGACCCGACAGTGTACTGATACACACCATGACCTGACATTGTACTGATGCACACCAGGACCTGACATTGTACTGATACACACCAGGACCTCACATTGTACTGATACACTCCAGGACCCCACATTGTACTGATACACACCAGGACCTCACATTGAACAGATACACACCAGGACCTCACATTGTACTGATGCATACCAGGACCTGACATTGTACTGATACACACCAGGACCTCACACTGTACTGATACATACCAGGACCTGACATTGTACTGATACACACCAGGACCTGACATTGTACTGATACACACCAGGACCTCACATTGTACTGATACACACCAGGACCTCACATTGTACTGATACACAACAGGACCTCACATTGTACTGATACACACCAGGACCTCACATTGTACTGATACACACCAGGACCTCACATTGTACTGATACACACCACGACCTGACATTGTACTGATACACACCACGACCTGACATTGTACTGATACACACCACGACCTGACATTGTACTGATACACACCAGGACCTGATATTGTACTGATGCACACCAGGACCTGACATTGTACTGATACACAACAGAATCTGACATTGTACTGATATACAACAGGATCGGACATTGTACTGATACACACTTGGAACTGACATTGTACTGATACACACCAGGGCCTGAGATTGTACTGAAACACACTAGGACCTGACATTGTACTGATACATGTACACACCAGGACCTCACATTGTACTGATACACAACAGGACTTGACATTGTACTGATACACACCAGGACATGACATTGTACTAATACACACCAGAACCCTACATTGTACTGATACACACCAGGACCTGACATTGTACTGGTACACACCACGACCTGACATTGTACTGATACACACCAGGACCTGACATTATACTGATACACACTAGGACCTGACATTGTACTGATACACACCAGGACCTGACATTGTACTGAAACACACAAGGACCTCACATTGTACTGGTACACACTAGGACCTCACATTGTACTGATACACAACAGGGCCTGACATTATACTGATACACATCAGAACCTGACATTGCACTGATACACACCAGAACCTGACATTGTACTGGTACACACTAGGACCTCACATTGTACTGATACACACCAGGGCCTGCCATTGTACTGAAACACACTAGGACCTCAAATTGTACTGGTACACACTAGGACCTCATATTGTACTGATACACAACAGGACCTGACATTGTACTGATACACAACAGGACCTGACATTGTACTGATACACACCAGGGCCTGACATTGTACTGATACACAACCGGACCTGACATTGTACTGATACACAACAGGACCTGCCATTGTACTGATACACAACAGGACCTGACATTGTACTGATACACAACAGGACCTGACATTGTACTGATACACACTTGGAACTGACATTGTACTGATACACACCAGGACCTCACATTGTACTGATACACAACAGGGCCTGACATTATACTGATACACATCAGAACCTGAAATTGCACTGATACACACCAGGACCTGACATTGTACTGATGCACACCAGGACCTGACATTGTACTGATACACACCAGGACCTCACATTGTACTGATACACAACAGGACCTCACATTGTACTGATACACACCAGGACCTCACATTGTACTGATACACACCAGGACCTCACATTGTACTGATACACACCACGACCTGACATTGTACTGATACACACCACGACCTGACATTGTACTGATACACACCACGACCTGACATTGTACTGATACACACCAGGACCTGATATTGTACTGATGCACACCAGGACCTGACATTGTACTGATACACAACAGAATCTGACATTGTACTGATATACAACAGGATCGGACATTGTACTGATACACACTTGGAACTGACATTGTACTGATACACACCAGGGCCTGAGATTGTACTGAAACACACCAGGACCTCACATTGTACTGATACACACCAGGACCTCACATTGTACTGATACACAACAGGACCTGACATTGTACTGATACACACCACGACCTGACATTGTACTGATACACACCAGGACCTGACATTGTACTGATACACGCCAGGACCTGATATTGTACTGATGCACACCAGGACCTGACATTGTACTGATACACAACAGAATATGACATTGTACTGATATACACCAGGATCGGACATTGTACTGATACACACTTGGAACTGACATTGTACTGATACACACCAGGGCCTGACATTGTACTGAAACACACTAGGACCTGACATTGTACTGATACACAACAGGACGGGACATTGTACTGATACACAACAGGACTTGACATTGTACTGATACACACCAGGACATGACATTGTACTAATACACACCAGAACCCTACATTGTACTGATACACACCAGGACCTGACATTGTACTGGTACACACCACGACCTGACATTGTACTGATACACACCAGGACCTGACATTATACTGATACACACTAGGACCTGACATTGTACTGATACACACCAGGACCTGACATTGTACTGAAACACACAAGGACCTCACATTGTACTGGTACACACTAGGACCTCACATTGTACTGATACACAACAGGGCCTGACATTATACTGATACACATCAGAACCTGACATTGCACTGATACACACCAGAACCTGACATTGTACTGGTACACACTAGGACCTCACATTGTACTGATACACACCAGGGCCTGCCATTGTACTGAAACACACTAGGACCTCAAATTGTACTGGTACACACTAGGACCTCATATTGTACTGATACACAACAGGACCTGACATTGTACTGATACACAACAGGACCTCACATTGTACTGATGCACACCAGGACCTGACATTGTACTGATACACACCAGGACCTCACATTGTACTGATACACAACAGGACCTCACATTGTACTGATACACACCAGGACCTCACATTGTACTGATACACACCAGGACCTCACATTGTACTGATACACACCACGACCTGACAGTGTACTGATACACACCACGACCTGACATTGTACTGATACACACCACGACCTGACATTGTACTGATACACACCAGGACCTGATATTGTACTGATGCACACCAGGACCTGACATTGTACTGATACACAACAGAATCTGACATTGTACTGATATACAACAGGATCGGACATTGTACTGATACACACTTGGAACTGACATTGTACTGATACACACCAGGGCCTGAGATTGTAATGAAACACACCAGGACCTCACATTGTACTGATACACACTAGGACCTCATATTGTACTGATACACAACAGGACCTGACATTGTACTGATACACAACAGGACCTCACATTGTACTGATGCACACCAGGACCTGACATTGTACTGATACACACCAGGACCTCACATTGTACTGATACACAACAGGACCTCACATTGTACTGATACACACCAGGACCTCACATTGTACTGATACACACCAGGACCTCACATTGTACTGATACACACCACGACCTGACAGTGTACTGATACACACCACGACCTGACATTGTACTGATACACACCACGACCTGACATTGTACTGATACACACCAGGACCTGATATTGTACTGATGCACACCAGGACCTGACATTGTACTGATACACAACAGAATCTGACATTGTACTGATATACAACAGGATCGGACATTGTACTGATACACACTTGGAACTGACATTGTACTGATACACACCAGGGCCTGAGATTGTAATGAAACACACCAGGACCTCACATTGTACTGATACACACCAGGACCTCACATTGTACTGATACACAACAGGACCTGACATTGTACTGATACACACCACGACCTGACATTGTACTGATACACACCAGGACCTGACATTGTACTGATACACGCCAGGACCTGATATTGTACTGATGCACACCAGGACCTGACATTGTACTGATACACAACAGAATATGACATTGTACTGATATACACCAGGATCGGAC
Organism: Mimachlamys varia; assembly: GCA_947623455.1. Taxonomy (NCBI): domain Eukaryota; kingdom Metazoa; phylum Mollusca; class Bivalvia; order Pectinida; family Pectinidae; genus Mimachlamys; species Mimachlamys varia. The sequence goes on from OX392545.1 coordinate 35,164,567, forward strand.
ATTGTACTGATACACACTTGGAACTGACATTGTACTGATACACACCAGGGCCTGACATTGTACTGAAACACACTAGGACCTGACATTGTACTGATACACAACAGGACGGGACATTGTACTGATACACAACAGGACTTGACATTGTACTGATACACACCAGGACATGACATTGTACTAATACACACCAGAACCCTACATTGTACTTGTACACACCACGACCTGACATTGTACTGATACACACCAGGACCTGACATTATACTGATACACACTAGGACCTGACATTGTACTGATACACACCAGGACCTGACATTGTACTGAAACACACAAGGACCTCACATTGTACTGGTACACACTAGGACCTCACATTGTACTGATACACAACAGGGCCTGACATTATACTGATACACATCAGAACCTGACATTGCACTGATACACACCAGAACCTGACATTGTACTGGTACACACTAGGACCTCACATTGTACTGATACACACCAGGGCCTGCCATTGTACTGAAACACACTAGGACCTCAAATTGTACTGGTACACACTAGGACCTCATATTGTACTGATACACAACAGGACCTGACATTGTACTGATACACAACAGGACCTGACATTGTACTGATACACACCAGGGCCTGACATTGTACTGATACACAACCGGACCTGACATTGTACTGATACACAACAGGACCTGCCATTGTACTGATACACAACAGGACCTGACATTGTACTGATACACAACAGGACCTGACATTGTACTGATACACTCCAGGACCCCACATTGTACTGATACACACCAGGACCTGACATTGAACTGATACACACCAGGACCTCACATTGTACTGATACACAACAGGGCCTGACATTATACTGATACACATCAGAACCTGACATTGCACTGATACACACCAGGACCTGACATTGTACTGATGCACACCAGGACCTGACATTGTACTGATACACACCAGGACCTCACATTGTACTGATACACTCCATGACCCCACATTGTACTGATACACACCAGGACCTGACATTGAACTGATACACACCAGGACCTCACATTGTACTGATGCATACCAGGACCTGACATTGTACTGATACACACCAGGACCTCACATTGTACTGATACACAACAGGACCTGACATTGTACTGATACACACCACGACCTGACATTGTACTGATACATACCAGGACCTGACATTGTACTGATACACACCAGGACCTGACATTGTACTGATACACACCAGGACCTCACATTGTACTGATACACACCAGGACCTCACATTGTACTGATACACAACAGGACCTCACATTGTACTGATACACACCAGGACCTCACATTGTACTGATACACACCAGGACCTCACATTGTACTGATACACACCACGACCTGACATTGTACTGATACACACCACGACCTGACATTGTACTGATACACACCACGACCTGACATTGTACTGATACACACCAGGACCTGATATTGTACTGATGCACACCAGGACCTGACATTGTACTGATACACAACAGAATCTGACATTGTACTGATATACAACAGGATCGGACATTGTACTGATACATACTTGGAACTGACATTGTACTGATACACACCAGGGCCTGAGATTGTACTGAAACACACCAGGACCTCACATTGTACTGATACACACCAGGACCTCACATTGTACTGATACACAACAGGACCTGACATTGCACTGATACACACCACGACCTGACATTGTACTGATACACACCAGGACCTGACATTGTACTGATACACGCCAGGACCTGATATTGTACTGATGCACACCAGGACCTGACATTGTACTGATACACAACAGAATATGACATTGTACTGATATACACCAGGATCGGACATTGTACTGATACACACTTGGAACTGACATTGTACTGATACACACCAGGGCCTGACATTGTACTGAAACACACTAGGACCTCACATTGTACTGATACACAACAGGACGGGACATTGTACTGATACACAACAGGACTTGACATTGTACTGATACACACCAGGACATGACATTGTACTAATACACACCAGAACCCTACATTGTACTGATACACACCAGGACCTGACATTGTACTGGTACACACCACGACCTGACATTGTACTGATACACACCAGGACCTGACATTATACTGATACACACTAGGACCTGACATTGTACTGATACACACTAGGACCTGACATTGTACTGAAACACACAAGGACCTCACATTGTACTGGTACGAACTAGGACCTCACATTGTACTGATACACAACAGGGCCTGACATTATACTGATACACATCAGAACCTGACATTGCACTGATACACACCAGAACCTGACATTGTACTGGTACACACTAGGACCTCACATTGTACTGATACACACCAGGGCCTGCCATTGTACTGAAACACACTAGGACCTCAAATTGTACTGGTACACACTAGGACCTCATATTGTACTGATACACAACAGGACCTGACATTGTACTGATACACAACAGGACCTGACATTGTACTGATACACACCAGGGCCTGACATTGTACTGATACACAACCGGACCTGACATTGTACTGATACACACCAGGACCTGCCATTGTACTGATACACAACAGGACCTGACATTGTACTGATACACAACAGGACCTGACATTGTACTGATACACACTTGGAACTGACATTGTACTGATGCACACCAGGACCTCACATTGTACTGATACACACCAGGACCTCACATTGTACTGATACACTCCAGGACCCCACATTGTACTGATACACACCAGGACCTGACATTGAACTGATACACACCAGGACCTCACATTGTACTGATACACAACAGGACCTGACATTGTACTGATACACACCACGACCTGACATTGTACTGATACATACCAGGACCTGACATTGTACTGATACACACCAGGACCTGACATTGTACTGATACACACCAGGACCTCACATTGTACTGATACACACCAGGACCTCACATTGTACTGATACACAACAGGACCTCACATTGTACTGATACACACCATGACCTGACATTGTACTGATACACACCAGGACCTCACATTGTACTGATACACACCACGACCTGACATTGTACTGATACACACCAGGACCTGACATTGTACTGATACACACCACGACCTGACATTGTACTGATACACACCAGGACCTGATATTGTACTGATGCACACCAGGACCTGACATTGTACTGATACACAACAGAATCTGACATTGTACTGATATACAACAGGATCGGACATTGTACTGATACACACTTGGAACTGACATTGTACTGATACACACCAGGGCCTGAGATTGTACTGAAACACACCAGGACCTCACATTGTACTGATACACACCAGGACCTCACATTGTACTGATACACAACAGGACCTGACATTGTACTGATACACAACAGGACCTGACATTGTACTGATACACACTTGGAACTGACATTGTACTGATGCACACCAGGACCTCACATTGTACTGATACACACCAGGACCTCACATTGTACTGATACACTCCAGGACCCCACATTGTACTGATACACACCAGGACCTGACATTGAACTGATACACACCAGGACCTCACATTGTACTGATACACAACAGGACCTGACATTGTACTGATACACACCACGACCTGACATTGTACTGATACACACCAGGACCTGATATTGTACTGATGCACACCAGGACCTGACATTGTACTGATACACAACAGAATATGACATTGTACTGATATACACCAGGATCGGACATTGTACTGATACACACTTGGAACTGACATTGTACTGATACACACCAGGGCCTGACATTGTACTGAAACACACTAGGACCTGACATTGTACTGATACACAACAGGACGGGACATTGTACTGATACACAACAGGACTTGACATTGTACTGATACACACCAGGACATGACATTGTACTAATACACACCAGAACCCTACATTGTACTGGTACACACTAGGACCTCACATTGTACTGATACACAACAGGGCCTGACATTATACTGATACACACCAGGACCTGACATTGTACTGATACACACCACGACCTGACATTGTACTGATACACACCAGGACATGACATTGTACTAATACACACCAGAACCCTACATTGTACTGGTACACACCAGGACCTGACATTGTACTGATACACAACAGGGCCTGACATTATACTGATACACACCAGGACCTGACATTGTACTGGTACACACCACGACCTGACATTGTACTGATACACACCATGACCTGACATTATACTGATACACACTAGGACCTGACATTGTACTGATACACACCAGGACCTGACATTGTACTGAAACACACAAGGACCTCACATTTTACTGGTACACACTAGGACCTCACATTGTACTGATACACAACAGGGCCTGACATTATACTGATACACATCAGAACCTGACATTGCACTGATACACACCAGAACCTGACATTGTACTGGTACACACTAGGACCTCACATTGTACTGATACACACCAGGGCCTGCCATTGTACTGAAACACACTAGGACCTCAAATTGTACTGGTACACACTAGGACCTCATATTGTACTGATACACAACAGGACCTGACATTGTACTGATACACAACAGGACCTGACATTGTACTGATACACACCAGGGCCTGACATTGTACTGATACACAACCGGACCTGACATTGTACTGATACACACCAGGACCTGCCATTGTACTGATACACAACAGGACCTGACATTGTACTGATACACAACAGGACCTCACATTGTACTGATACACACTTGGAACTGACATTGTACTGATACACACCAGGACCTGACATTGTACTGATACACAACAGGGCCTGACATTATACTGATACACATCAGAACCTGACATTGCACTGATACACACCAGGACCTGACATTGTACTGATGCACACCAGGACCAGACATTGTACTGATACACACCAGGACCTCACATTGTACTGATACACTCCAGGACCCCACATTGTACTGATACACACCAGGACCTGACATTGAACTGATACACACCAGGACCTCACATTGTACTGATGCATACCAGGACCTGACATTGTACTGATACACACCAGGACCTCACATTGTACTGATACACAACAGGACCTGACATTGTACTGATACACACCACGACCTGACATTGTACTGATACATACCAGGACCTGACATTGTACTGATACACACCAGGACCTGACATTGTACTGATACACACCAGGACCTCACATTGTACTGATACACACCAGGACCTCACATTGTACTGATACACAACAGGACCTCACATTGTACTGATACACACCAGGACCTCACATTGTACTGATACACACCAGGACCTCACATTGTACTGATACACACCACGACCTGACATTGAACTGATACACACCACGACCTGACATTGTACTGATACACACCAGGACCTGATATTGTACTGATGCACACCAGGACCTGACATTGTACTGATACACAACAGAATCTGACATTGTACTGATATACAACAGGATCGGACATTGTACTGATACACACTTGGAACTGACATTGTACTGATACACACCAGGGCCTGAGATTGTACTGAAACACACCAGGACCTCACATTGTACTGATACACACCAGGACCTCACATTGTACTGATACACAACAGGACCTGACATTGTACTGATACACACCACGACCTGACATTGTACTGATACACACCAGGACCTGACATTGTACTGATACACGCCAGGACCTGATATTGTACTGATGCACACCAGGACCTGACATTGTACTGATACACAACAGAATATGACATTGTACTGATATACACCAGGATCGGACATTGTACTGATACACACTTGGAACTGACATTGTACTGATACACACCAGGGCCTGACATTGTACTGAAACACACTAGGACCTGATATTGTACTGATACACAACAGGACGGGACATTGTACTGATACACAACAGGACTTGACATTGTACTGATACACACCAGGACATGACATTGTACTAATACACACCAGAACCCTACATTGTACTGATACACACCAGGACCTGACATTGTACTGGTACACACCACGACCTGACATTGTACTGATACACACCAGGACCTGACATTATACTGATACACACTAGGACCTGACATTGTACTGATACACACCAGGACCTGACATTGTACTGAAACACACAAATACCTCACATTGTACTGATACACACCACGACCTGACATTGTACTGATACACACCACGACCTGACATTGTACTGATACACACCACGACCTGACATTGTACTGATACACACCAGGACCTGATATTGTACTGATGCACACCAGGACCTGACATTGTACTGATACACAACAGAATCTGACATTGTACTGATATACAACAGGATCGGACATTGTACTGATACACACTTGGAACTGACATTGTACTGATACACACCAGGGCCTGAGATTGTACTGAAACACACCAGGACCTCACATTGTACTGATACACACCAGGACCTCACATTGTACTGATACACAACAGGACCTGACATTGTACTGATACACACCACGACCTGACATTGTACTGATACACACCAGGACCTGACATTGTACTGATACACGCCAGGACCTGACATTGTACTGATGCACACCAGGACCTGACATTGTACTGATACACCACAGAATATGACATTGTACTGATATACACCAGGATCGGACATTGTACTGATACACACTTGGAACTGACATTGTACTGATACACACCAGGGCCTGACATTGTACTGAAACACACTAGGACCTGACATTGTACTGATACACAACAGGACGGGACATTGTACTGATACACAACAGGACTTGACATTGTACTGATACACACCAGGACATGACATTGTACTAATACACACCAGAACCCTACATTGTACTGGTACACACTAGGACCTCACATTGTACTGATACACAACAGGGCCTGACATTATACTGATACACACCAGGACCTGACATTGTACTGGTACACACCACGACCTGACATTGTACTGATACACACCAGGACATGACATTGTACTAATACACACCAGAACCCTACATTGTACTGGTACACACCAGGACCTGACATTGTACTGATACACAACAGGGCCTGACATTATACTGATACACACCAGGACCTGACATTGTACTGGTACACACCACGACCTGACATTGTACTGATACACACCATGACCTGACATTATACTGATACACACTAGGACCTGACATTGTACTGATACACACCAGGACCTGACATTGTACTGAAACACACAAGGACCTCACATTTTACTGGTACACACTAGGACCTCACATTGTACTGATACACAACAGGGCCTGACATTATACTGATACACATCAGAACCTGACATTGCACTGATACACACCAGAACCTGACATTGTACTGGTACACACTAGGACCTCACATTGTACTGATACACACCAGGGCCTGCCATTGTACTGAAACACACTAGGACCTCAAATTGTACTGGTACACACTAGGACCTCATATTGTACTGATACACAACAGGACCTGACATTGTACTGATACACAACAGGACCTGACATTGTACTGATACACACCAGGGCCTGACATTGTACTGATACACAACCGGACCTGACATTGTACTGATACACACCAGGACCTGCCATTGTACTGATACACAACAGGACCTGACATTGTACTGATACACAACAGGACCTGACATTGTACTGATACACACTTGGAACTGACATTGTACTGATACACACCAGGACCTGACATTGTACTGATACACAACAGGGCCTGACATTATACTGATACACATCAGAACCTGACATTGCACTGATACACACCAGGACCTGACATTGTACTGATGCACACCAGGACCAGACATTGTACTGATACACACCAGGACCTCACATTGTACTGATACACTCCAGGACCCCACATTGTACTGATACACACCAGGACCTGACATTGAACTGATACACACCAGGACCTCACATTGTACTGATGCATACCAGGACCTGACATTGTACTGATACACACCAGGACCTCACATTGTACTGATACACAACAGGACCTGACATTGTACTGATACACACCACGACCTGACATTGTACTGATACATACCAGGACCTGACATTGTACTGATACACACCAGGACCTGACATTGTACTGATACACACCAGGACCTCACATTGTACTGATACACACCAGGACCTGACATTGTACTGATACACACCAGGACCTCACATTGTACTGATACACACCAGGACCTCACATTGTACTGATACACAACAGGACCTCACATTGTACTGATACACACCAGGACCTCACATTGTACTGATACACACCAGGACCTCACATTGTACTGATACACACCACGACCTGACATTGTACTGATACACACCACGACCTGACATTGTACTGATACACACCACGACCTGACATTGTACTGATACACACCAGGACCTGATATTGTACTGATGCACACCAGGACCTGACATTGTACTGATACACAACAGAATCTGACATTGTACTGATATACAACAGGATCGGACATTGTACTGATACACACTTGGAACTGACATTGTACTGATACACACCAGGGCCTGAGATTGTACTGAAACACACCAGGACCTCACATTGTACTGATACACACCAGGACCTCACATTGTACTGATACACAACAGGACCTGACATTGTACTGATACACACCACGACCTGACATTGTACTGATACACACCAGGACCTGACATTGTACTGATACACGCCAGGACCTGATATTGTACTGATGCACACCAGGACCTGACATTGTACTGATACACAACAGAATATGACATTGTACTGATATACACCAGGATCGGACATTGTACTGATACACACTTGGAACTGACATTGTACTGATACACACCAGGGCCTGACATTGTACTGAAACACACTAGGACCTGATATTGTACTGATACACAACAGGACGGGACATTGTACTGATACACAACAGGACTTGACATTGTACTGATACACACCAGGACATGACATTGTACTAATACACACCAGAACCCTACATTGTACTGATACACACCAGGACCTGACATTGTACTGGTACACACCACGACCTGACATTGTACTGATACACACCAGGACCTGACATTATACTGATACACACTAGGACCTGACATTGTACTGATACACACCAGGACCTGACATTGTACTGAAACACACAAGGACCTCACATTGTACTGGTACACACCAGGACCTGACATTGTACTGATACACAACAGGTCCTGACATTATACTGATACACATCAGAACCTGACATTGCACTGATACACACCAGAACCTGACATTGTACTGGTACACACTAGGACCTCACATTGTACTGATACACACCAGGGCCTGCCATTGTACTGAAACACACTAGGACCTCAAATTGTACTGGTACACACTAGGACCTCATATTGTACTGATACACAACAGGACCTGACATTGTACTGATACACAACAGGACCTGACATTGTACTGATACACACCAGGGCCTGACATTGTACTGATACACAACCGGACCTGACATTGTACTGATACACACCAGGACCTGCCATTGTACTGATACACAACAGGACCTGACATTGTACTGATACACAACAGGACCTGACATTGTACTGATACACACTTGGAACTGACATTGTACTGATACACACCAGGACCTGACATTGTACTGATACACACTTGGAACTGACATTGTACTGATACACACTAGGACCTCACATTGTACTGATACACACTTGGAACTGACATTGTACTGATACACACAAGGACCTCATATTGTACTGATACACACTTGGAACTGACATTGTACAAATACACACCAGGACCTGACATTGTACAGATACACACTAGGACCTCACATTGTACTGGTACACACTAGGACCTCACATTGTACTGATACACAACAGGACCTGACATTGTACTGATACACACCAGGGCCTGACATTGTACTGATACACAACAGGACCTCACATTGTACAGATACACACTAGGACCTCACATTGTACTGGTACACACTAGGACCTGACATTGTACTGATACACAACAGGACCTCACATTGTACAGATACACACTAGAACCTGACATTGTACAGATACACACTAGGACCTCACATTGTACTGGTACACACTAGGACCTGACATTGTACTGATACACAACAGGACCTCACATTGTACAGATACACACCAGAATCTGACATTGTACAGATACACACCAGGATCTGACATTGTATTGATACACACCATGACCTGACATTGTACTGATACACACCAGGAGCCGACATTGTACTGATACACACCAGGATCTGACATTGTACTGATACACACCAGGACCTGACATTGTACTGATACACACCAGGATCTGACATTGTACTGATACACACCAGGACCTGAAATTGTACTGATACACACTTGGAACAGACATTGTACTGATACACACCAGGACCTCACATTGTACTGATACACAACAGGACCTGACATTGTACTGATACACACTTGGAACTGACATTGTACTGATACACACCAGGACCTGACATTGTACTGATACACACTTGGAACTGACATTGTACTGATACACACTAGGACCTCACATTGTACTGATACACACTAGGACCTCACATTGTACTGGTACACACCAGGACCTGACATTGTACTGATACACACCAGGACGTCACATTGTACTGATACACACCAGGACCTCACATTGTACTGATACACAACAGGACCTCACATTGTACTGATACACACCAGGACCTCACATTGTACTGATACACACCAGGACCTCACATTGTACTGATACACACCACGACCTGACATTGTACTGATACACACCACGACCTGACATTGTACTGATACACACCACGACCTGACATTGTACTGATACACAACAGGGCCTGACATTATACTGATACACACCAGGACCTGACATTGTACTGGTACACACCAGGACCTGACATTGTACTGGTACACACCACGACCTGACATTGTACTGATACACACCACGACCTGACATTGTACTGATACACACCATGACCTGACATTATACTGATACACACTAGGACCTGACATTGTACTGATACACACCAGGACCTGACATTGTACTGATACACACCAGGACCTGACATTGTACTGAAACACACAAGGACCTCACATTTTACTGGTACACACTAGGACCTCACATTGTACTGATACACAACAGGGCCTGACATTATACTGATACACATCAGAACCTGACATTGCACTGATACACACCAGAACCTGACATTGTACTGGTACACACTAGAACCTCACATTGTACTGATACACACCAGGGCCTGCCATTGTACTGAAACACACTAGGACCTCAAATTGTACTGGTACACACTAGGACCTCATATTGTACTGATACACAACAGGACCTGACATTGTACTGATACACAACAGGACCTGACATTTTACTGATACACACCAGGGCCTGACATTGTACTGATACACAACCGGACCTGACATTGTACTGATACACACCAGGACCTGCCATTGTACTGATACACAACAGGACCTGACATTGTACTGATACACAACAGGACCTGACATTGTACTGATACACACTTGGAACTGACATTGTACTGATACACACCAGGACCTGACATTGTACTGATACACAACAGGGCCTGACATTATACTGATACACATCAGAACCTGACATTGCACTGATACACACCAGGACCTGACATTGTACTGATGCACACCAGGACCAGACATTGTACTGATACACACCAGGACCTCACATTGTACTGATACACTCCAGGACCCCACATTGTACTGATACACACCAGGACCTGACATTGAACTGATACACACCAGGACCTCACATTGTACTGATGCATACCAGGACCTGACATTGTACTGATACACACCAGGACCTCACATTGTACTGATACACAACAGGACCTGACATTGTACTGATACACACCACGACCTGACATTGTACTGATACATACCAGGACCTGACATTGTACTGATACACACCAGGACCTGACATTGTACTGATACACACCAGGACCTCACATTGTACTGATACACACCAGGACCTCACATTGTACTGATACACAACAGGACCTCACATTGTACTGATACACACCAGGACCTCACATTGTACTGATACACACCAGGACCTCACATTGTACTGATACACACCACGACCTGACATTGTACTGATACACACCACGACCTGACATTGTACTAATACACACCACGACCTGACATTGTACTGATACACACCAGGACCTGATATTGTACTGATGCACACCAGGACCTGACATTGTACTGATACACAACAGAATCTGACATTGTACTGATATACAACAGGATCGGACATTGTACTGATACACACTTGGAACTGACATTGTACTGATACACACCAGGGCCTGAGATTGTACTGAAACACACCAGGACCTCACATTGTACTGATACACACCAGGACCTCACATTGTACTGATACACAACAGGACCTGACATTGTACTGATACACACCACGACCTGACATTGTACTGATACACACCAGGACCTGACATTGTACTGATACACGCCAGGACCTGATATTGTACTGATGCACACCAGGACCTGACATTGTACTGATACACAACAGAATATGACATTGTACTGATATACACCAGGATCGGACATTGTACTGATACACACCAGGAACTGACATTGTACTGATACACACCAGGGCCTGACATTGTACTGAAACACACTAGGACCTGATATTGTACTGATACACAACAGGACGGGACATTGTACTGATACACAACAGGACTTGACATTGTACTGATACACACCAGGACATGACATTGTACTAATACACACCAGAACCCTACATTGTACTGATACACACCAGGACCTGACATTGTACTGGTACACACCACGACCTGACATTGTACTGATACACACCAGGACCTGACATTATACTGATACACACTAGGACCTGACATTGTACTGATACACACCAGGACCTGACATTGTACTGAAACACACAAGGACCTCACATTGTACTGGTACACACCAGGACCTGACATTGTACTGATACACAACAGGTCCTGACATTATACTGATACACATCAGAACCTGACATTGCACTGATACACACCAGAACCTGACATTGTACTGGTACACACTAGGACCTCACATTGTACTGATACACACCAGGGCCTGCCATTGTACTGAAACACACTAGGACCTCAAATTGTACTGGTACACACTAGGACCTCATATTGTACTGATACACAACAGGACCTGACATTGTACTGATACACAACAGGACCTGACATTGTACTGATACACACCAGGGCCTGACATTGTACTGATACACAACCGGACCTGACATTGTACTGATACACACCAGGACCTGCCATTGTACTGATACACAACAGGACCTGACATTGTACTGATACACAACAGGACCTGACATTGTACTGATACACACTTGGAACTGACATTGTACTGATACACACCAGGACTTGACATTGTACTGATACACACTTGGAACTGACATTGTACTGATACACACTAGGACCTCACATTGTACTGATACACACTTGGAACTGACATTGTACTGATACACACAAGGACCTCATATTGTACTGATACACACTTGGAACTGACATTGTACAAATACACACCAGGACCTGACATTGTACAGATACACACTAGGACCTCACATTGTACTGGTACACACTAGGACCTCACATTGTACTGATACACAACAGGACCTGACATTGTACTGATACACACCAGGGCCTGACATTGTACTGATACACAACAGGACCTCACATTGTACAGATACACACTAGGACCTCACATTGTACTGGTACACACTAGGACCTGACATTGTTCTGATACACAACAGGACCTCACATTGTACAGATACACACTAGAACCTGACATTGTACAGATACACACTAGGACCTCACATTGTACTGGTACACACTAGGACCTGACATTGTACTGATACACAACAGGACCTCACATTGTACAGATACACACCAGAATCTGACATTGTACAGATACACACCAGGATCTGACATTGTATTGATACACACCATGACCTGACATTGTACTGATACACACCAGGACCTGACATTGTACTGATACACACCAGGATCTGACATTGTACTGATACACACCAGGACCTGACATTGTACTGATACACACCAGGATCTGACATTGTACTGATACACACCAGGACCTGAAATTGTACTGATACACACTTGGAACAGACATTGTACTGATACACACCAGGACCTCACATTGTACTGATACACAACAGGACCTGACATTGTACTGATACACACTTGGAACTGACATTGTACTGATACACGCCAGGACCTGACATTGTACTGATACACACTTGGAACTGACATTGTACTGATACACACTAGGACCTCACATTGTACTGATACACACTAGGACCTCACATTGTACTGGTACACACCAGGACCTGACATTGTACTGATACACACCAGGACGTCACATTGTACTGATACACACCAGGACCTCACATTGTACTGATACACAACAGGACCTCACATTGTACTGATACACACCAGGACCTCACATTGTACTGATACACACCACGACCTGACATTGTACTGATACACACCACGACCTGACATTGTACTGATACACACCACGACCTGACATTGTACTGATACACACCAGGACCTGATATTGTACTGATGCACACCAGGACCTGACATTGTTCTGATACACAACAGAATCTGACATTGTACTGATATACAACAGGATCGGACATTGTACTGATACACACTTGGAACTGACATTGTACTGATACACACCAGGCCCTGAGATTGTACTGAAACACACCAGGACCTCACATTGTACTGATACACACCAGGACCTCACATTGTACTGATACACAACAGGACCTGACATTGTACTGATACACACCACGACCTGACATTGTACTGATACACACCAGGACCTGACATTGTACTGATACACGCCAGGACCTGATATTGTACTGATGCACACCAGGACCTGACATTGTACTGATACACACTTGGAACTAACATTGTACTGATACACACCAGGATCGGACATTGTACTGATACACACTTGGAACTGACATTGTACTGATACACACCAGGGCCTGACATTGTACTGAAACACACTAGGACCTGACATTGTACTGATACACAACAGGACGGGACATTGTACTGATACACAACAGGACTTGACATTGTACTGATACACACCAGGACATGACATTGTACTAATACAAACCAGAACCCTACATTGTACTGATACACACCAGGACCTGACATTGTACTGGTACACACCACGACCTGACATTGTACTGATACACACCAGGACCTGACATTATACTGATACACACTAGGACCTGACATTGTTCTGATACACACCAGGACCTAACATTGTACTGAAACACACAAGGACCTCACATTGTACTGGTACACACCAGGACCTGACATTGTACTGATACACAACAGGGCCTGACATTATACTGATACACATCAGAACCTGACATTGCACTGATACACACCAGAACCTGACATTGTACTGGTACACACTAGGACCTCACATTGTACTGATACACACCAGGGCCTGCCATTGTACTGAAACACACTAGGACCTCAAATTGTACTGGTACACACTAGGACCTCATATTGTACTGATACACAACAGGACCTGACATTGTACTGATACACAACAGGACCTGACATTGTACTGATACACACCAGGACCTGACATTGTACTGATACACACCAGGACCTGCCATTGTACTGATACACAACAGGACCTGACATTGTACTGATACACAACAGGACCTGACATTGTACTGATACACACTTGGAACTGACATTGTACTGATACACACCAGGACCTGACATTGTACTGATACACACTTGGAACTGACATTGTACTGATACACACTAGGACCTCACATTGTACTGATACACACTTGGAACTGACATTGTACTGATACACACAAGGACCTCATATTGTACTGATACACACTTGGAACTGACATTGTACAAATACACACCAGGACCTGACATTGTACAGATACACACTAGGACCTCACATTGTACTGGTACACACTAGGACCTCACATTGTACTGATACACAACAGGACCTGACATTGTACTGATACACACCAGGGCCTGACATTGTACTGATACACAACAGGACCTCACATTGTACAGATACACACTAGGACCTCACATTGTACTGGTACACACTAGGACCTGACATTGTACTGATACACAACAGGACCTCACATTGTACAGATACACACTAGAACCTGACATTGTACAGATACACACTAGGACCTCACATTGTACTGGTACACACTAGGACCTGACATTGTACTGATACACAACAGGACCTCACATTGTACAGATACACACTAGAACCTGACATTGTACAGATACACACTAGGACCTCACATTGTACTGGTACACACTAGGACCTGACATTGTACTGATACACAACAGGACCTCACATTGTACAGATACACACCAGAATCTGACATTGTACAGATACACACCAGGATCTGACATTGTATTGATACACACCATGACCTGACATTGTACTGATACACACCAGGAGCCGACATTGTACTGATACACACCAGGATCTGACATTGTACTGATACACACTTGGAACTGACATTGTACTGATACACACCATGACCTGACATCTTACTGATACACACTTGGAACTGACATTGTACTGATACACACTTGGAACTGACATTGTACTGATACACACCATGACCTGACATTGTACTGATACACACCAGGATCTGACATTGTACTGATACACACTTGGAACTGACATTGTACTGATACACACCAGGACCTGACATTGTACTGATACACACTTGGAACTGACATTGTACTGATACACACTAGGACCTGACATTGTACTGATACACACTAGGACCTCACATTGTACTGGTACACACCAGGACCTGACATTGTACTGATACACAACAGGACCTGACATTGTACTGATACACACCACGACCTCACATTGTACTGATACAAACTAGGACCTCACATTGTACTGATACACACTAGGACCTCACATTGTACTGATACACAACAGGACCTGACATTGTACTGATACACAACAGGACCTCACATTGTACTGATACACACTAGGACCTCACATTGTACTGGTACACAACAGGACCTGACATTGTACTGATTCACATCCATGCACAACATAATTTGACAAGTTTGCTGATACCTATTAGAATCGGAAATTTATTTTAAATTATGCGTGTTATTTAAATATATATTGATGTAATATATTACAGTGAAAGATGACGTAACACACACATATGCTGCAACCTTTAGATTAAGTAATAGATACAGTCTGCCGAAAAAAAAAAAAACTGCATTATACAGATGTTTCGTCCTCCCAGGACTCTTCAGTGATGCTAAAAGTCAAAAGGCGGGAATCCAAAATTACTTCTATACGAATGTACTAGTACCTGAAATCAAATATGGAACTATTGTTGTTATCGCTACCACGTCCAATGATATTCTGAAGTCTGTTTTGATGTAATGCCGTTTATATCTGAGAATCGTGGAGATATGCCCAGGCAGGCCTATCCTACACTCCCATCCTACCCTGGCTCGCGTTATAGATCTGCTGTCAGTCAAAACCAGCCTCGGGCTGGACGGTTCCGTATAAAACCCCAATGTCACACTACAGCGTCATACCTCAGACGGTTTAAGTACTGTTCAAACGATCCGAACAGTTACGCAGGTATCCTAACTTCAATCATGGTAAGTCTCACAAATCACCTCAAAGTCAAATTATACATAGTTATAGAGCTCTTCATTTTTCAGGAAATTTCTATGCTTAGTGTAGTATGGGACCATTAAAATATGGCTAGACCTTCAAAATATTCAGTGAATGCTATCAAACCTCTACAAAGATATTTGTTTTGCAATAACCCTGTTTGTATGTTACACTTTGAGAGAACGTTAAAACATTCTGGCGAAAGGACAAAAAGTGAATTTCACTTCAGAGTGCCCTGTCTTTTAATAATGTACATTTAAACATTGTTCGTGGTGAATCTGTTTCCTGTTATGATGTTGGCACCAGACTTCCTTAATTGTTATTTCTATCACAGTCCTAATGGTACACCGATCAGTATTTGTTCATCTGGAAATATTTGTAAATTCATACTAGTTTGAACTTATTCTCGTGTAATATGTTTTGCTTCCGTTATGATCTGGATAATTGAGGAAGATATTGTAAACTAAAATCTAAAAAGTGATATTGTGTCGGTTAGCTGGCTGTTAGAATAGCGTGAACTGGCTGTCAGTGTTACGTGAACTGGCTTTCAGTATTATGTATACTGGCCGTCAGTATTACGTGAACTGGCTGTCAGTGTTACGTGAACTGGCCGTCAGTGTTATGTGAACTGACCGTCAGTATTACGTGAACTGACCGTCAGTGTTATGTGAACTGGCTTTCTGTATTACGGGAACTGGCCGTCAGTGTTATGTGAAGTGACCGTCAGTATTACGTGAACTGCCCGTCAGTGTTATGTGAACTGGCTTTCAGTATTACGTGAACTGGCCGTCAGTGTTATGTGAACTGGCCGTCAGTATTACGTGAACTGGCTGTCGGTATTATGTGAACTGACCGTCAGTATTACGTGATCTGACCGTCAGTATTACGTGAACTAGCCGTCAGTGTTATGTGAACTGGCTGTCAGTATTACGTGAACTGGCTGTCAGTATTACGTGAACTGGCCGTCAGTATTACGTGAACTGACCGTCAGTATTACGTGAGCTGGCTGTCAGTATCACGTGACCCGATTGTGCTTACTTTGCCACGCCCTTACGTGCATGTTATTTAGAATTTTAGTGTCCCTTTATTTGCGTTATCTGTGTTATATTTCAAATTAATATCTGTCAATTTCTACTTTTTTATTTGCTGGCTTTTAACTTCCATATCACGTAGTTGCTCTGTTCTTTTACAAAACTATGCATGGAATTTAATACGCATTACTATGTTTCTATGTTTACAGAAGCCGTCAAAATCAACATTTTATGTTGCCGTAATCCTCAGTCTGCTTGCGTCACACTGCCTGGTGTCGGGTCAATACCAGGTCTATAACCGGTACCGCCGTACCAATGTAAATCAGATATGTAAGTGGTCGTCATAGCTGTGCTTCTTTATCGAACACATTTAATAGAATCAAAAAACAACAAAGAGAAAGATTTCAAAAATATTTTTATTCATAATGCGCAGTTATAATCGCTCAACTGATTCTAGAAAGTTTTGTAGAACAGTAAAATTTATACCTCAGAAAGATAATTTGTTAGACTATAACATTACCGTCATTACCCAAGGGTAGACCTGTATTGATCTATAAAGGTTCATTACAATTCATTTTCAGCACACACGCATACATAAACACACACAGGGAGATATTAGCCAGGTTTTATAGGACAAGTGGCAAGCGCTTGATAAGGCAGCTCCTGCGAACTCCTCAGAATTGTATATAATAGAATTAAATGTGTTAATTGTAATGATTGTATAAGAATTGTATCTTTATGTACTGTAAAGCGCTTTAGAGTGGCTTATGTTAGATAGATATGGCGCTATATCAAATGTTGTATATTTATTTATTTATTACCATTTGAAGTGGTAATTTGTTGGTCGGTCGATTCCACTGAACCTACAGAGGATGTAATTTACGGAAAGAAATAGAGTTCAATAGTAATTATCTGAGAGAATCTTATTAAAATCATAACTTGATCTCCGTGACATTCTCTCTGCTGCGAAAGATCTGACAACATCCCATTGAGTGTCACGTTCAGATACTGTTTTCATTAGCCAATCAAATCACTACTTTCAGAATAATGAATGTGAATTTTTGAGGCGAAAAAGCTTGCATAATCGTGATGTACGTTTATTCATTTCGTCGCAAAACAATTCATGTTAAATACTGTGACGAAATGACTTGCTGCAGACGACAGTGTCATTGAAAATTCTATTAATGTGAGGTAAAAAGAGGCAAAGGTCACCAGAACATGACCTCTGACCTCTTATGGGATATTGTCAGATTCTTATGTAACGGAGTGAGAGTAAGGTAAAATATGACCTTTAATCAGATTGATCATAGACAAATTTAATGAAACAGTAGTTATTGGAGAAGAATGTAGTTAGTTAGAATATATCGGAGAAAAAACACAGTTAGATAAAAGTTAGAAGTTTTCGGAAAAAAAATGTATTTAAATAGTACTAATTGGAGAGCTATTTAGTTAAATATAATTTATCGTAGAGATATTAAGTGAAATAGAAGCTAGCGGAAATAATTTAGGTAAATAGAACTTATCGTAGAGATATTTAGTGAAATAGAAGTTAGCGGAGATTTTTTATTTAAATATAAGTTAGCGGAGATAATTTAGTAAAATAGAAGTTAGCGGAGAGATAATTGAAAAATAGAAGTTAGCGGAGAGATTTTTATTGAAAAAGTAGTTAGTGGAGATAATTTAGTTAAATAGTAGTTATCGGAGAGATATTTAGTGAAATAGAAATTATCAGGTCCTGGTGTGTATCAGTACAATGTGAGAGCCTGGTGTGTATCAGTACAATGTCAGGTCCTGGTGTGTATGAGTACAATGTGAGAGCCTGGTGTGTACCAGTACAATGTCAGGTCCTGGTGTGTATCAGCACAATGTCAGGTCCTGGTGTGTATCAGTACAATGTCAGGTCCTTGTGTGTACTAGTACAATGTGAGGTCCTAGTTTGTTTCAGTACAATGTCAGGTCCTGGTGTGTATCAGTACAATGTGAGGTCCTAGTGTGTATCAGTACAATGTCAGGTCCTGGTGTGTATCAGTATAATGTCAGGTTCTGGTGTGTATCAGTACAATGTCAGATCCTGGTGTGTATCAGTACAATGTCAGGTCCTGGTGTGTATCAGTACAATGTCAGGTTCTGGTGTGTATCAGTACAATGTCAGGTCCTGGTGTGTATCAGTACAATGTCAGGTTCTTGTGTGTATCAGTACAATGTCAGGTCCTGGTGTGTATCAGTACAATGTCAGGTCCTGGTGTGTATCTGTACAATGTCAGGTTCTGGTGTGTATCAGTACAATGTCAGGTTCTGGTATGTATCAGTACAATGTCAGGTCCTGGTGTGTATCAGTACAATGTCAGGTCCTTGTGTGTTTCAGTACAATGTCGGGTCCTGGTGTGTATCAGTACAATGTCAGGTCATGTTGTGTATCAGTACAATGTCAGGTCCTGGTGTGTATCAGTACAATGTCGGCTCCTGGTGTGTATCAGTACAATGCCAGGTTCTGGTGTGTATCAGTACAATGTCAGGTTCTGTTGTGTATCAGTACAATGTCAGGTTCTGGTGTGTATCAATACAATGTCAGTTCCTGGTGTGTATCAGTACAATGTCGGCTCCTGGTGTGTATCAGTACAATGTCAGGTTCTGGTGTATATCAGTACAATGTCAGGTCCTGGTGTGTATCAGTACAATGTCAGTTCCTGGTGTGTATCAGTACAATGTCGGCTCCTGGTGTGTATCAGTACAATGTCAGGTTCTGGTGTGTATCAGTACAATGTCAGTTCCTGGTGTGTATCAGTACAATGTCAGGTTCTGGTGTGTATCAGTACAATGTCGGCTCCTGGTCTGTATCAGTACAATGTCAGGTTCTGGTGTGTATCAGTGCAATGTCAGATCCTGGTGTGTATCAGTATAATGTCAGGTCCTGGTGTGTATCAGTACAATGTTAGTTCCAAGTGTGTATCAGTACAATGTCAGGTCCTGGTGTGTATCAGTACAATGTCAGGTCCTGTTGTATATCAGTACAATGTCAGGTCCTGGTCTGTATCAGTACAATGTCAGGTCCTGGTGTGTATCAGTACAATGTCAGGTCCTGTTGTATATCAGTACAATGTCAGGTCCTGTTGTATATCAGTACAATGTCAGGTCCTGTTGTATATCAGTACAATGTCAGGTTCTGGTGTATATCAGTACAATGTCAGGTTCTGGTGTGTATCAGTGCAATGTCAGGTCCTGGTGTGTATCAGTACAATGTCAGGTTCTGGTGTGTATCAGTACAATGTCAGGTCCTGGTGTGTATCAGTACAATGTCAGGTTCTGGTGTGTATCAGTACAATGTCAGGTTCTGGTGTGTATCAGTACAATGTCAGGTCCTGGTGTGTATCAGTACAATGTCAGTTCCTGGTGTGTATCAGTACAATGTCAGGTCCTGGTGTGTATCAGTACAATGTCGGCTCCTGGTGTGTATCAGTACAATGTCGGCTCCTGGTGTGTATCAGTACAATGTCAGGTCCTGTTGTGTATCAGTACAATGTCAGGTCCTGGTGTGTATCAGTACAATGTCAGGTCCTGGTGTGTATCAGTACAATGTCAGGTCCTGATGTGTATTAGTACGATGTCAGGTTCTGGTGTGTATCAGTACAATGTCAGGTCCTGGTGTGTATCAGTACAATGTCAGTTCCTGGTGTGTATCAGTACAATGTCAGGTTCTGGTGTGTATCAGTACAATGTCGGCTCCTGGTGTGTATCAGTACAATGTCAGGTCCTGGTGTGTATCAGTACAATGCCAGGTTCTGGTGTGTATCAGTACAATGTCAGGTCCTGGTGTGTATCAGTACAATGTCAGGTTCTGGTGTGTATCAGTACAATGTCAGGTCCTGGTGTGTATCAGTACAATGTCAGGTCCTGGTGTGTATCAGTACAATGTCAGGTTCTGGTGTGTATCAGTACAATGTCAGGTCCTGGTATCAGTACAATGTCAGGTCCTGGTGTGTATCAGTACAATGTCAGATCCTGGTGTGTATCAGTACAATGTCAGGTCCTGGTGTGTATCAGTACAATGTCAGGTTCTGGTGTGTATCAGTACAATGTCAGGTCCTGGTATCAGTACAATGTCAGGTCCTGGTGTGTATCAGTACAATGTCAGGTCCTGGTGTGTATCAGTACAATGTCAGGTCCTGATGTGTATCAGTACAATGCCAGGTCCTGATGTGTATCAGTACAATGTCAGGTCCTAGTGTGTATCAGTACAATGTCAGATCCTGGTGTGTATCAGTACAATGTCAGATCCTGGTGTGTATCAGTACAATGTCAGGTCCTGGTGTGTATCAGTACAATGTCAGATCCTGGTGTGTATCAGTACAATGTCAGATCCTGGTGTGTATCAGTACAATGTCAGGTCATGGTGTGTATCAGTACAATGTCAGGTCCTGGTGTGTATCAGTACAATGCCAAGTTTTGCTGTAATGTGTGTATACAGTTTTGTATCGAATACTTTCTAATCTTTCAATTAATGAATGTTACTAAATTTAAAATGTTTGGCGCATTAATATTATACCTGCGTGTCCCTATTGGATGATCGTTAGAGGCGATCCTTTGTCACTGTTGTTTTATCTCTGTGTTTCCTTTGCCTCACTGTTGCCCTTATTTCAGCCTTCGTTCCTTATCGGTAGGTTGTGTGTTTGTCTGTTATTAGTGCTTTTCTCCATTTGTTCAGCATCACTCGTCATCAGTGTAACTGGACGGAATGTTATGCTTGATGCATTGTATTCAGGTAACACTATAAAATCTACATCAGGTCTTCGATATGAAAATGAGGCATCAACGTTTTCTGGTTCCAGTAAACATGCATACTTCTTAACACACGAGGAGACACGTCTTAAAATGACATTATATATTGAATCTTTATAGCTATACGTTATTTTTGTTTTTGTTACAGTTCCCCTTATAATAGGCTGGGGTGTCGGATATCTTCTAGGCAGATACCTGGCATGTGAGCACTGTCACGCCTGTAGCGAGGAGAACGACAACACGGCTGCCGCTTGTACGGAGGAGGACGGATGTGAATTTGCCGTACAGACGGGCGTCTCAGGAACTCCCTCCGTTTGTCGTTGTGACGAAAAAGTAACCAGTATTCTCAAGACGTAATTCAAAGGAGTCAAAACTGAAGTGCTTGCAGCTTCGTTAAAATGGAAAACAGGAGCGTGCTTATGTCTTTATTCATGCGATTACTAAATAAAAGTTGCTTCAAGTTATTTAACTCTGTGGTGTTGGTGATCTTTTCATACCAAGTTATCTTTACTGAGCAGATGGTTTATTTATTGAAAGTAGTAAAAGTCATTAGAACAGAGTAAGTATAGAAGCCCTGATGCTGACAATATACCCGTTGTTTTCATGCTATTAAGACTGACTTGCACTTTTGGCATCCATGTCTACGCATTCAAGACTTTTCGTGATAATAAAAAAAAGAAATGTAAAAAATGTATAAGAGAATACCGAGCGTCAACAAAATTATATTCCGAGCTCCGATTTGAGTCAAGACAAACTATGAACAAAGACAAGATTTACACGGAGACCCTTGAAAACTTAAAAGAGAAAAGAACCATCATCGCACAATAACGGTATGATTTGGCTGATGTGTAGTAATAAAGTAGATTTAAATTAAGTAACATGTCAGCTACATATGTACCAAGCGGACAGGTGTCAGCTGATCAAAACAATGTCAGAAAATACCAAAACGTCAACAAAACCATAATCCGAACTCAAAATCGATTAAACTAGGGGCAAAATAGGAACAAATGAAAGATTTACATGGAGACTCTCGTAAAAGCACAAGAGAATAAGACCAGGTGTTCCGGAAGAGTAAGCGTCTTCTGCTTCATCGACGACACCCTTTACTAAAATATAGGACCATGATTACGCTCACAGAAAGAATGCTTTGGGATTTGTCCTATGGCCAAGATATACCAGTCCCAAAACATGATAGTTATTACCCATTGCGTGACGCACGTCACTATAGGAGTGCACGTGTAACAACAGGTTCACTCGTTGTCAGTATAATGTGACAACAGGTTCACTCGTTGTCAGTATAATGTGACAACAGTTTCACTCGTTGTCAGTATAATGTGCGTCAGGTTCACTCGTTGTCAGTATAATGTGACAACATGTTCACTTGTTGTCAGTATAATGTGACAACATGTTCACTCGTTGTCAGTATAATGTGACAACAGGTTCACTCGTTGTCAGTATAATGTGACAACATGCTCACTCGTTGTCAGTATAATGTAAAAACAGGTTCACTCGTTGTCAGTATAATGTGACAACAGCTTCACTCGTTGTCAGTATAATGTGACAACAGGTTCACTCGTTGTCAGTATAATGTAACAACAAGTTCACTCTTTGTCGGTATAATGTGACAACAGGTTCACTCGTTGTCAGTATAATGTGACAGCATGTTCACTTGTTGTCAGTATAATGTGACAACAGCTTCAGTCGTTGTCAGTATAATGTGACAACAGGTTCACTCGAGGTCAGTATAATGTGACAACAGGTTCACTCGTTGTCAGTATAATGTGACAACAGATTCACTCGTTGTCAGTATAATGTGACAACAGGTTCACTCGTTGTCAGTATAATGTGACAACAGGTTCACTCGTTGTCAGTATAATGTGACAACAGGTTCACTCGTTGTCAGTATAATGTGACAACAACTTCACTCGTTGTCAGTATAATGTGACAACAGCTTCACTCGTTGTCAGTATACAGGTTCACTCGTTGTCAGTATAATGTGACAACAGGTTCACTCGTTGTCAGTATAATGTAACAACAGATTCACTCGTTGTCAGTATAATGTGACAACAGGTTCATTCGTTGTCAGTATAATGTAACAACAAGTTCACTCGATGTCAGTATAATGTGACAACAGGTTCACTCGTTGTCAATATAATGTGACAACAGATTCACTCGTTGTCAGTATAATGTGACAACAGGTTCACTCGTTGTCAGTATAATGTGAAAACAGGTTCACTCGTTGTCAGTATAATGTGACAACAGGTTCACTCTTTGTCAGTATAATGTGACAACAGGTTCACTCGTTGTCAGTATAATGTGACAACAGGTTCACTCGTTGTCAGTATAATGTGACAACAGGTTCACTCGTTGTCAGTATAATGTGACAACAGGTTCACTCGTTGTCAGTATAATGTGACAACAGGTTCACTCGTTTTCAGTATAATGTGACAACAGGTTCACTCGTTGTCAGTATAATGTGACAACATGCTCACTCGTTGTCAGTATAATGTTAAAACAGGTTCACTCGTTGTCAGTATAATGTAAAAACAGCTTCATTCGTTGTCAGTATAATGTGACAACAGATTCACTCGTTGTCAGTATAATGTAACAACAAGTTCACTCTTTGTCGGTATAATGTGACAACATGTTCACTCGTTGTCAGTATAATGTGACAGCATGTTCACTCGTTGTCAGTATAATGTGACAACAGCTTCAGTCGTTGTCAGTATAATGTGACAACAGCTGCACTCGTTGTCAGTATAATGTGACAACAGGTTCACTCTTTGTCAGTATAATGTGACAACAGGTTCACTCGTTGTCAGTATAATGTGACAACAGGTTCACTCGTCAGTATAAAGTGGCTTAGTGTGATGTTCTGCCTTGGACCTTCCGTAGTATTAATCGACAGAAAATCCGGACTATCACAAGGAGATTTACACGTAGGTACGCGACACCCATTCACATTGCATACACCGGAAGACCGTCCTTCGATTACCTTAATTAGTTCTTACAGAACATTAAAGGTAATCAAACCAAATAAGACCTGCAATTCTACGAATATACAAAAAAGACGAAGCCTTCAAGGCCCTATATACGTAACTTTTGGCAAAACCCGAAGCGAATAACTTTTTATATTTATAGATTAAGTTAAGATAAACTGATATCAGCATTCTTCAAGATGAATTCTTATGCGGTTACCGGTACAGCATTAGTTGAAACTCGGTTCTTGTAAACACGCGTCCACTTTGAACTGTCTAACTTCGGCTTGTTGTTGAAGATGGCCACACCTCAATTATTTTCAATTCTTTGAATTTTTCTGTCAAGAGTTTCTTGTTAGTTACCGCTCAGGTTTACTTGGTTTTAAACGTATTTTTGCATGGTTATCAACTGGATTTTTTTTTCATCATATTTCAGAATCCCGAAAAATTTCCTGAAGTTACTTATATTGGGCCTTAGAAAGAGCACTAATCCAGGTGGCGAATTTATCTCTGACATATGGTGAGACTTATTCATGATGAAATATACTGATTCAGATGTGATTGAATTTCTAGGGATAACAACGAAACCAGGGCGACCGACTCACTTGTCAGCATATTCGTTGTTTTTAGAATATGTTAGCCTTTTGGACGACCGAATAGCCGAACAAGCCTGCCCATGCTGTAGTATATCGTGTAACTTCAGGTCGTGCCCCGTTACCAGGACTACCCGAAGTAACAGCTCCGTGGTCGGGTTTCAACTGGCTTTAATGTTCAAATAAATGACTCTGTGTTGTGACAGTTCCATTCAATTCTCTTCCAGCTAGTGTTCAATGGTGTTGGGATGAGTTAATTTAAGCCCCCCGCCCCCTCACTTTGAATTTATATTTGTTTCTTGCAACCTTGCCTGGATTTATAGTTTAACATAAAAACAATTCTCGTTACGTCGACATTGTCATTGAATAGTAATATTTAAATATAACAAATAAACACACCGGCGTTGAACCACGTGACCAAGAGCCTCATTTTAGAGTTGCGTTTCGAATTGTTTGAATATATAAGTTTGTTAATCCATTATACATACCAAGGGTTCGGTAAACAGACAGCGGTGATGTTTGACTGGATCCGCTCGGCATGGTATTTGATACAAGCGAAAGTTCATTTGAACTGATTGATTTGGCAATATGCTATTTTAAACGAGAGAGTGTGATGTAGAATTATGTTTACATTTGCGCTGCAGTGTCACTATATAAACCAAGTAAGTCCCCGGAATGTAGAGTATTGTGTTAGCAAGCCTATCGTCCGAAATAATGTATATATTTGCAAAAACGTCGATACATGTATATAATTATGTAGAAAGACGACTCGTATACCCCATCAGCAGTGAAGTCGACCAAAATACAGCATACATGCATTGGGGTTCTTATGCAACGCAGCAACAAACAATACGACGCTGACAACTTTTTCTATGGCGGACCATCTTACTCATTTTGTTATTTTAAAGCTCCATCAGACAGAAACAGGGCAAAAGAAAGGAAAAGTTTGAACATTTTCATAATAAAACCTTGTATGGTTGCTGTTTTCCACGGACTATATTTCCAAGTCGGCGTTCCAGGAAAAAGCACGTGAAACGATTCCGTCTGTCGAAGACGAGCACGCGCTACGGACTCTTCTGCCAATTCAACATACCAGTGTTTCTTGAACCAGATGAGTTCATATACAGGCTTTGCAGTTTCAACAGTACAACATGGGCGTTCTGTGTGCGGACTGTGTGTTGACTGTGTGTTAACTGTGTGTTGACTGTGTGTTGACTGTGTGTTGACTGTGTGTTAACTGTGTGTTGACTGTGTTTTGACTGTGTGTTGACTGTGTGTTGACTGTGTGTTGACTGTGTGTTAACTGTGTGTTGACTGTGTGTTGACTGTTGACTGTGTGCGGACTGTGTGTTGACTGTGTGTTGACTGTGTGTTGACTGTGTGTTGACTGTGTGTTGACTGTGTGTTAACTGTGTGTTAACTGTGTGTTGACTGTGTGTTAACTGTGTGTTGACTGTTGACTGTGTGTTGACTGTGTGTTAACTGTGTGTTAACTGTGTGTTGACTGTGTGTTGACTGTGTGTTAACTGTGTGTTGACTGTGTGTTGACTGTGTGTTGACTGTGTGTTAACTGTGTGTTAACTGTGTGTTAACTGTGTGTTGACTGTGTGTTGACTGTGTGTTGACTGTGTGTTGACTGTGTGTTGACTGTGTGTTAACTGTGTGTTAACTGTGTGTTGACTGTGTTTTAACTGTTGACTGTTGACTGTGTGTTAACTGTGTGTTGAATGTGTGTTGACTGTGTGTTAACTGTGTGTTAACTGTGTGTTGACTGTGTGTTGACTGTGTGTTGACTGTGTGTTGACTGTGTGTTGACTGTGTGTTGACTGTGTGTTAACCGTGTGTTAACTGTGTGTTGACTGTGTGTTGACTGTGTGTTAACTGTGTGTTGACTGTGTGTTGACTGTGTGTTAACTGTGTGTTGACTGTGTGTTGACTGTGTGTTGACTGTGTGTTGACTGTGTGTTGACTGTGTGTTAACTGTGTGTTGACTGTGTGTTGACTGTGTGTTGACTGTGTGTTAACTGTGTGTTGACTGTGTGTTGACTGTGTGTTGACTGTGTGTTGACTGTGTGTTGACTGTTGACTGTGTGTTGAATGTTGACAATGTTCACTTTTGACTGTGTGTTGACTTGTGTTAACTGTTGACTGTGTACTGACTGTGTGTTGACTGTGTACTGACTGTGTGTTGAATGTTGACTGTGTACTGACTGTGTGTTGACTGTGTGTTAACTGTGTGTTAACTCTGTCTTGACTGTGTGTCGACTGTGTGTTAACTGTTGACTGTTGACTGTGTGTTAACTGTGTGTTGAATGTGTGTTGACTGTGTGTTAACTGTATGTTAACTGTGTGTTGACTGTGTGTTAACTGTGTGTTGACTTTGTGTTGACTGTGTGTTGACTGTGTGTTAACTGTGTGTTAACTGTGTGTTAACTGTGTGTTGACTGTGTGTTAACTGTGTGTTGACTATGTGTTAACTGTGTGTTGACTGTGTGTTAACTGTGTGTTAACTGTGTGTTAACTGTGTGTTAACTGTGTGTTGACTGTGTGTTAACTGTGTGTTAACTGTGTGTTAATTGTGTGTTAACTGTGTGTTGACTGTGTGTTGACTGTTGACTGTTGACTGTGTGTTGACTGTATGTTGACTGTGTGTTGACTGTTGACTGTGTGTTGATTGTGTGTTGACTGTTGACTTGTGTGTTGACTGTATGGTGACTGTGTATTGACTGTTGACTGTATGTTGACTGTGCGTTGACTGTGTGTTGACTGTGTGTTGACTGTTGATTGTATGTTGACTGTATGTTGACTGTGTGTTGACTGTTGACTATGTGTTGACTGTGTGTTGACTGTGTGTTGACTGTATGTTGACTGTGTGTTGACTGTTGACTCTGTGTTAACTGTTGACTGTGTGTTGACTGTGTGTTGACTGTGTGTTGACTGTGTGTTGACTGTGTGTTGACTGTGTGTTGACTGTGTGTTGACTGTGTGTTGACTGTGTGTTGACTGTGTGTTAACTGTGTGTTAACTGTGTGTTGACTGTGTGTTGACTGTGTTTTAACTGTTGACTGTTGACTGTGTGTTAACTGTGTGTTGAATGTGTGTTGACTGTGTGTTAACTGTGTGTTAACTGTGTGTTGACTGTGTGTTAACTGTGTGTTAACTGTGTGTTGACTGTGTGTTGACTGTGTGTTGACTGTGTGTTAACTGTGTGTTGACTTTGTGTTGACTGTGTGTTGACTGTGTGTTAACTGTGTGTTAACTGTGTGTTAACTGTGTGTTGACTGTGTGTTAACTGTGTGTTGACTGTGTGTTAACTGTGTGTTGACTGTGTGTTAACTGTGTGTTAACTGTGTGTTAACTGTGTGTTAACTGTGTGTTGACTGTGTGTTAACTGTGTGTTAACTGTGTGTTAATTGTGTGTTAACTGTGTGTTGACTGTGTGTTGACTGTTGACTGTTGACTGTGTGTTGACTGTATGTTGACTGTGTGTTGACTGTTGACTGTGTGTTGATTGTGTGTTGACTGTTGACTTGTGTGTTGACTGTATGGTGACTGTGTATTGACTGTTGACTGTATGTTGACTGTGCGTTGACTGTGTGTTGACTGTGTGTTGACTGTTGATTGTATGTTGACTGTATGTTGACTGTGTGTTGACTGTTGACTATGTGTTGACTGTGTGTTGACTGTGTGTTGACTGTATGTTGACTGTGTGTTGACTGTTGACTCTGTGTTAACTGTTGACTGTGTGTTGACTGTGTGTTGACTGTGTGTTGACTGTGTGTTGACTGTGTGTTGACTGTGTGTTGACTGTGTGTTGACTGTGTGTTGACTGTGTGTTAACTGTGTGTTGACTGTGTGTTGACTGTGTTTTAACTGTTGACTGTTGACTGTGTGTTAACTGTGTGTTGAATGTGTGTTGACTGTGTGTTAACTGTGTGTTAACTGTGTGTTGACTGTGTGTTGACTGTGTGTTGACTGTGTGTTGACTGTGTGTTGACTGTGTGTTGACTGTGTGTTGACTGTGTGTTAACCGTGTGTTAACTGTGTGTTAACTGTGTGTTGACTGTGTGTTAACTGTGTGTTGACTGTGTGTTGACTGTGTGTTAACTGTGTGTTGACTGTGTGTTGACTGTGGTTTGACTGTGTGTTGACTGTGTGTTGACTGTGTGTTAACTGTGTGTTGACTGTGTGTTGACTGTGTGTTGACTGTGTGTTAACTGTGTGTTGACTGTGTGTTGACTGTGTGTTGACTGTGTGTTGACTGTGTGTTGACTGTGTGTTGACTGTTGACTGTGTGTTGAATGTTGACAATGTTCACTTTTGACTGTGTGTTGACTTGTGTTAACTGTTGACTGTGTACTGACTGTGTGTTGAATGTTGACTGTGTACTGACTGTGTGTTGACTGTGTGTTAACTGTGTGTTAACTCTGTCTTGACTGTGTGTCGACTGTGTGTTAACTGTTGACTGTTGACTGTGTGTTAACTGTGTGTTGAATGTGTGTTGACTGTGTGTTAACTGTATGTTAACTGTGTGTTGACTGTGTGTTAACTGTGTGTTGACTTTGTGTTGACTGTGTGTTGACTGTGTGTTAACTGTGTGTTAACTGTGTGTTAACTGTGTGTTGACTGTGTGTTAACTGTGTGTTGACTGTGTGTTAACTGTGTGTTGACTGTGTGTTAACTGTGTGTTAACTGTGTGTTAACTGTGTGTTGACTGTGTGTTAACTGTGTGTTAACTGTGTGTTAATTGTGTGTTAACTGTGTGTTGACTGTGTGTTGACTGTTGACTGTTGACTGTGTGTTGACTGTATGTTGACTGTGTGTTGACTGTTGACTGTGTGTTGATTGTGTGTTGACTGTTGACTTGTGTGTTGACTGTATGGTGACTGTGTATTGACTGTTGACTGTATGTTGACTGTGCGTTGACTGTGTGTTGACTGTGTGTTGACTGTTGATTGTATGTTGACTGTATGTTGACTGTGTGTTGACTGTTGACTATGTGTTGACTGTTGACTGTGTGTTGACTGTGTGTTGACTGTATGTTGACTGTGTGTTGACTGTTGACTCTGTGTTAACTGTTGACTCTGTGTTGACTGTTGACTGTGTGTTGACTGTTGACTGTGTGTTGAATGTTGACTGTTGACTGTGTGCTGACTGTGTGTTGACTAATGACTGTGTTGACTGTGTGTTGACTGTGTGTTGACTGTGTGTTGACTGTGTGTTGACTGTGTGTTGAATGTTGACTGTGTTGACTGTATGTTGACTGTTGACTGTGTGTTGACTTGTGTTGACTGTTGACTGTAAGTTGACTTGTGTTGACTGTTGACTGTGTGTTGACTGTGTGTTGACTATTGACTGAGTGTTGACTGTTGACTGTGTGCTGACTATTTACTGTGTGTTGACTGTTGACTGTGTATTGACTTGTGTTGAATGTTGACTGTGAGTTGACTTGTGTTGAATGTGTGTTGACTGTTGACTATGAGTTGACTGTTGACTGGGTGCTGACTGTTGACTGTGAGTTGACTGTTGACTGTGTGTTGACTGTTGACTGTGTGTTGACCATTGACTGTGTGTTGACTGTTGACTGTGTGTTGAATGTTGACTGTTGACTGTGTGTTGACTAATGACTGTGTTGACTGTGTGTTGACTGTGTGTTGACTGTTGACTGTGTGTTCACTGTTGACTGTGTGTTCACTGTTGACTGTGTGTTCACTGTTGACTGTGTGTTCACTGTTGACTGTGTGTTGACTAATGACTGTGTTGACTGTGTGTTGACTGTGTGTTAACTGTGTGTTAACTGTGTGTTGACTGTGTGTTGACTGTGTGTTGACTATTGACTGAGTGTTGACTGTTGACTGTGTGCTGACTATTTACTGTGTGTTGACTGTTGACTGTGTGTTGAATGTTGACTGTTGACTGTGTGTTGACTAATGACTGTGTTGACTGTGTGTTGACTGAGTGTTGACTGTGTGTTGACTGTTGACCGTGTGTGGACTGTCGACTGTGTGTTGACTGTGTGTTGACTGTGTGTTGACTGTGTGTTGACTGTGTGTTGACTTGTGTTGACTGTTGACTGTGAGTTGACCTGTGTTGACTGTTGACTGTGTGTTGACTGTGTGTTGACTGTGTGTTGACTTGTGTTGACTGTTGACTTTGAGTTGACCTGTGTTGACTGTTGACTGTGTGTTGACTGTGTGTTTACTATTGACAGTGTGTTGACTGTTGACTGTGTGCTGACTATTAACTGTGTGTTGACTGTTGACTGTGTGTTGAATGTGTGTTGACTGTGTACTATGAGTTGACTGTTGACTGTGTGCTGACTGTTGACTGTGAGTTGACTGTTGACTGTGTGTTGACTGTTGACTGTGTGTTGACTGTGTGTTGAATGTTGACTGTGTTGACTGTTGACTGTGTGTTGACTGTATGTTGACTGTGTGTTGACTGTTGACTGTGTATTGACTGTGTATTAACTGTGTGTTGACTAATGACTGTGTTGACTGTATGTTGACTGTTGACTGTTGACTGTGTGTTGACTGTGTGTTGACTGTTGACTGTGTGTTGACTGTGTGTTGACTGTTGACTGTGTGTTGAATGTTGACTGTGTTCACTTTTGACTGTGTGTTGACTTGTGTTGACTGTTGACTGTGTACTGACTGTGTGTTGACTGCGTACTGACTGTGTGTTGAATGTTGACTGTGTACTGACTGTGTGTTGACTGTTGACTGTGTGTTGACTGTTGACTGTGTGTTGACTGTTGACTGTGTGTTGACTGTTGACTGTGTGTTGACTGTGTGTTGAATATTGACTGTGTGCTGACTGTGTGTTGACTGTTGACTGATTGTTGACTGTGTGTTGACTTGTGTTGACTGTGTGTTGAATATTGAATGTGTGCTGACTGTGTGTTGACTGTTGACTGAGTGTTGACTGTGTGTTGAGTGTTGACCGTGTGTGGACTGTCGACTGTGTGTTGATTGTGTGTTGACTGTGTTGACTGTTGACTGTGTGTTGAATGTTGACTGTGTGTTGACTGTGTGTTGAATGTTGACTGTGTTGACTGTTGACTGTGTGTTGACTGTTGACTGTGTGTGGAATGTTGACTGTGTGCTGACTGTGTGTTGACTGTTGACTGTGTGTTGAATGTTGACTGTGTTGAATGTTGACTGTATTAACTAATGACTGTGTTGACTGTTGACTGTGTTGACTGTTGACTGTGTGTTGACTGTTGACTGTGTGTTGACTGTATGTTGACTGTGTGTTGACTGTTGACTCTGTGTTAACTGTTGACTGTGTGTTGACTGTTGACTGTGTGTTGACTGTTGACTGTGTGTTGAATGTTGACTGTTGACTGTGTGCTGACTGTGTGTTGACTAATGACTGTGTTGACTGTGTGTTGACTGTGTGTTGACTGTGTGTTGACTGTGTGTTGAATGTTGACTGTGTTGACTGTTGACTGTATGTTGACTGTTGACTGTGTGTTGACTTGTGTTGACTGTTGACTGTAAGTTGACTTGTGTTGACTGTTGACTGTGTGTTGACTGTGTGTTGACTATTGACTGTGTGTTGACTGTTGACTGTGTGCTGACTATTTACTGTGTGTTGACTGTTGACTGTGTATTGACTTGTGTTGAATGTTGACTGTGAGTTGACTTGTGTTGAATGTGTGTTGACTGTTGACTATGAGTTGACTGTTGACTGTGTGCTGACTGTTGACTGTGAGTTGACTGTTGACTGTGTGTTGACTGTTGACTGTGTGTTGACCATTGACTGTGTGTTGACTGTTGACTGTGTGTTGAATGTTGACTGTTGACTGTGTGTTGACTAATGACTGTGTTGACTGTGTGTTGACTGTGTGTTGAATGTTGACTGTGTGTTCACTGTTGACTGTGTGTTCACTGTTGACTGTGTGTTCACTGTTGACTGTGTGTTCACTGTTGACTGTGTGTTGACTAATGACTCTGTTGACTGTGTGTTGACTGTGTGTTAACTGTGTGTTAACTGTGTGTTGACTGTGTGTTGACTGTGTGTTGACTGTGTGCTGACTGTGTGTTGACTGTGTGTTGACTGTGTGTTGACTGTGTGTTGACTGTGTGTTGAATGTTGACTGTGTTGACTGTGTTGACTGTTGACTGTGTGTTGACTGTTGACTGTATGTTGACTGTTGACTGTGTTGACTGTGTTGACTGTTGATTGTGTGTTGACTGTTGACTGTGTTGACTGTGTGTTGACTGTGTGTTGAATGTTGACTGAGTGTTGACTGTGTGTTGACTGTTGACCGTGTGTGGACTGTCGACTGTGTGTTGACTGTGTGTTGACTGTGTGTTGACTGTTGACTGTGTTGACTGTGTGTTGACTGTGTGTTGACTTGTGTTGACTGTTGACTGTGAGTTGACCTGTGTTGACTGTTGACTGTGTGTTGACTGTGTGTTGACTGTGTGTTGACTTGTGTTGACTGTTGACTTTGAGTTGACCTGTGTTGACTGTTGACTGTGTGTTGACTGTGTGTTTACTATTGACAGTGTGTTGACTGTTGACTGTGTGCTGACTATTAACTGTGTGTTGACTGTTGACTGTGTGTTGAATGTTTGTTGACTGTGTACTATGAGTTGACTGTTGACTGTGTGCTGACTGTTGACTGTGAGTTGACTGTTGACTGTGTGTTGACTGTTGACTGTGTGTTGACTGTGTGTTGAATGTTGACTGTGTTGACTGTTGACTGTGTGTTGACTGTATGTTGACTGTGTGTTGACTGTTGACTGTGTATTGACTGTGTATTAACTGTGTGTTGACTAATGACTGTGTTGACTGTGTGTTGACTGTTGACTGTGTGTTGACTGTGTGTTGACTGTTGACTGTGTGTTGACTGTGTGTTGACTGTTGACTGTGTGTTGAATGTTGACTGTGTTCACTTTTGACTGTGTGTTGACTTGTGTTGACTGTTGACTGTGTACTGACTGTGTGTTGACTGTGTACTGACTGTGTGTTGAATGTTGACTGTGTACTGACTGTGTGTTGACTGTTGACTGTGTGTTGACTGTTGACTGTGTGTTGACTGTTGACTGTGTGTTGACTGTTGACTGTGTGTTGACTGTGTGTTGAATATTGACTGTGTGCTGACTGTGTGTTGACTGTTGACTGAGTGTTGACTGTGTGTTGAGTGTTGACCGTGTGTGGACTGTCGACTGTGTGTTGATTGTGTGTTGACTGTGTTGACTGTTGACTGTGTTGACTGTTGACTGTGTGTTGACTGTTGACTGTGTGTTGACTGTGTGTTGAATGTTGACTGTGTTGACTGTTGACTGTGTGTTGACTGTTGACTGTGTGTGGAATGTTGACTGTGTGCTGACTGTGTGTTGACTGTTGACTGTGTGTTGAATGTTGACTGTGTTGAATGTTGACTGTATTAACTAATGACTGTGTTGACTGTTGACTGTGTTGACTGTTGACTGTGTGTGGAATGTTGACTGTGTGCTGACTGTGTGTTGACTGTTGACTGTGTGTTGAATGTTGACTGTGTTGAATGTTGACTGTGTTGACTGTTGACTGTGTTGACTGTTGACTGTGTTGACTGTTGACTGTGTGTGGAATGTTGACTGTGTGTTGACTTGTGGTGACTGTTGACTGTGTGTTGAATGTTGACTGTGTGCTGACTGTGTGTTGACTGTTGACTGTGTGTTGACTGTGTGTTGACTGTGTGTTGACTGTGTGTTGAATGTTGACTGTGTTGACTGTGTTTACTGTTGACTGTATGTTGACTGTTGACTGTGTGCTGACTGTGTGTTGACTGTTGACTGTGTGTTGAATGTTGACTGTGTTGAATGTTGACTGTATTAACTAATGACTGTGTTGACTGTTGACTGTGTTGACTGTTGACTGTGTGTGGAATGTTGACTGTGTGCTGACTGTGTGTTGACTGTTGACTGTGTGTTGAATGTTGACTGTGTTGAATGTTGACTGTGTTGACTGTTGACTGTGTTGACTGTTGACTGTGTTGACTGTTGACTGTGTGTGGAATGTTGACTGTGTGTTGACTTGTGGTGACTGTTGACTGTGTGTTGAATGTTGACTGTGTGCTGACTGTGTGTTGACTGTTGACTGTGTGTTGACTGTGTGTTGACTGTGTGTTGACTGTGTGTTGACTGTGTGTTGAATGTTGACTGTGTTGACTGTGTTTACTGTTGACTGTATGTTGACTGTTGACTGTGTGTTGACTTGTGTTGACTGTTGACTGTGAGTTGACCTGTGTTGACTGTTGACTGTGTGTTGACTGTGTGTTGACTATTGACTGTGTGTTGACTGTTGACTGTGTGCTGACTATTAACTGTGTGTTGACTGTGTGTTGACTTGTGTTGAATGTTGACTGTGAGTTGACTTGTGTTGAATGTATGTTGACTGTGTACTATGAGTTGGCTGTTGACTGTGTGCTGACTGTTGACTGTGAGTTGACTGTTGACTGTGTGTTGACTGTTGACTGTGTGTTGACTGTGTGTTGAATGTTGACTGTGTGTACTGTTGACTGTGTGTTGACTGTATGTTGACTGTGTGTTGACTGTTGACTGTGTGTTGACTGTGTATTAACTGTGTGTTGACTGTGTGTTGACTGTTGACTGTGTGTTGAATGTTGACTGTGTTCACTTTTGACTGTGTGTTGACTTGTGTTGACTGTTGACTGTGTACTGACTGTGTACTGACTGTGTGTTGAATGTTGACTGTGTACTGACTGTGTGTTGACTGTTGACTGTGTGTTGACTGTTGACTGTGTGTTGACTGTTGACTGTGTGTTGACTGTTGACTGTGTGTTGACTGTTGACTGTGTGTTGACTGTGTGTTGAATATTGACTGTGTGCTGACTGTGTGTTGACTGTTGACTGATTGTTGACTGTGTGTTGACTTGTGTTGACTGTGTGTTGAATATTGAATGTGTGCTGACTGTGTGTTGACTGTTGACTGAGTGTTGACTGTGTGTTGAGTGTTGACCGTGTGTGGACTGTCGACTGTGTGTTGACTTGTGTTGATTGTGTGTTGACTGTGTTGACTGTTGACTGTGTGTTGAATGTTGACTGTGTGTTGACTTGTGGTGACTGTTGACTGTGTGTTGAATGTTGACTGTGTGCTGACTGTGTGTTGACTGTTGACTGTGTGTTGACTTTTGACTGTGTGTTAACTTGTGTTGACTGTGTGTTGACTGTTGACTGTGTGCTGACTGATGACTGTGAGTTGACTGTTGACTGTGTGTTGACTGTTGACTGTGTGCTGACTATTGACTGTGTGTTGACTGTGTGTTGACTGTTGGCTGTGTGCTGACTGTGTGTTGACTGTTGACCGTGTGTGGACTGTCGACTGTGTGTTGACTTGTGTTGATTGCGTGTTGACTGTTGACTGTGTTGACTGTTGACTGTGTTGACTGTTGACCGTGTGTGGAATGTTGACTGTGTGTTGACTTGTGGTGACTGTTGACTGTGTGTTGAATGTTGACTGTGTGCTGACTGTGTGTTGACTATTGACTGTGTGTTGACTTTTGACTGTGTGTTAACTTGTGTTGACTGTGTGCTGACTGATAACTGTGAGTTGACTGTTGACTGTTTGTTGACTGTTGACTGTGTGCTGACTATTGACGGTGTGTTGACTGTTGACTGTGTGTTGACTGTGTGTTGACTGTTGACTGTTTATTGACTGTTGACTGTGTGTTGACCTGTGTTGACTCTGTGTTGAATATTGACTGTATGCTGACTGTGTGTTGACTGTTGACTGAGTGTTGACTGTGTGTTGACTGTTGACCGTGTGTGGACTGTCGACTGTGTGTTGACTTGTGTTTATTGTGTGTTGACTGTGTGTTGAATGTTGACTGTGTTGACTGTTGACTGTGTGTGGAATGTTGACTGTGTATTGACTTGTGGTGACTGTTGACTGTGTGTTGAATGTTGAATGTGTGCTGACTGTGTGTTGACTGTTGACTGTGTGTTGACTTTTGACTGTGTGTTGACTTGTGTTGACTGTGTGCTGACTGATGACTGTGAGTTGACTGTTGACTGTGTGTTGACTGTTGACTGTGTGCTGACTATTGACTGTGTGTTGACTGTGTGTTGACTGTGTGTTGACTGTTGACTGTGTGCTGACTGTGTGTTGACTGTTGACTGTGTGTTGACTGTTGACTGTGTGTTGACTGTGGACTGTGTGTTGACTGTGTGTTGACTGTGTGTTGACTGTTGACTATGTGTTGACTGTTGACTATGTGTTGACTGTTGACTGTAGGTTGACTGTTGACTGTGTGTTGACTGTGGACTGTGTGCTGACTGTTGGCTGTGTGTTGACTGTTGACTGTGTGTTGACTGTTGACTGTAGGTTGACTGTTGACTGTGTGTTGACTGTGGACTGTGTGCTGACTGTTGACTGTTGACTGTGTGTTGACTGTTGACTGTTGACTGTGTGTTGACTGTTGACTGTTGACTGTGTGTTGACTGTGTGTTGACTGTTGACTGTAGGTTGACTGTTGACTGTTGACTGTGTGTTGACTGTTGACTGTAGGTTGACTGTTGACTGTGTGTTGACTGTTGACTGTGTGTTGACTGTGTGTTGACTGTTGACTGTAGGTTGACTGTTGACTATGTGTTGACTGTTGACTATGTGTTGACTGTGGACTGTAGGTTGACTGTTGACTGTGTGTTGACTGTGGACTGTGTGCTGACTGTTGGCTGTGTGTTGACTGTACACATTCAAACATTTTCAACAAGATACTCAAGGACATTAACGATCATCTGTCTAGCACTTTTCTCTGATCTTTCAAAGCCATCTTTTAAAAATCATTCCAACATATCAGCACTATGCGCTTGATTCACAGTACAGATATCTCCATATTTTTTGCTGTTGAATCACCTCAGGGTTTGTGGATTTGTTAAGGTCTTGTAGCATCTACACAGTTCAGTTTTTGCCAGATTCAAATTATCGTTGAGTCTCATGTCTCTCCTCATCCTTCTTACCTAGTAGAGCAAGTCTTTGTGGGCCTTATGGACATAAACCTTGTTTTGATTTGCTGGTCACGTGTCCCAAAATGCTGACGTTGGAGTTGCTAATGGTGATATTATCATATGCCTTCATATGAAGAACACTAGTACATGTATTTACATTTACACTCCGCTCTGTCTCAATGAAACTAGTAAACTCTGGTTGCTTCGTTTACAAATGAAGTATTATAAGTGTGGTACGCGCTTTGTCATCAATTGTTTATAACAGTGTATCGTTTATGTTGTGAACAATGACGTAAACAGCTGTTTTACACGCCGAAGAGAAATCATGCCAGTAACAAATTGCAGACAGCTTGGAAAAAAACATGATCTGACAAAATACTGACATTTCCGGCATCATTTGATCTACGCCTGAATTCCTCATGGGCCCGTCAAATGGTCAGGCGAAATATGAAAATCTGCTTGCCAGTCGGATACTTAAATAAAATGTTTGTGATTGGTCAAAGAAGTTCGTTCTCTTTTAAAAGTGATGTACGTTATCATTCGACAGTACATACATCAGCCGTTAACTAGGGTGTTGTAACGTGTTCACGACACCTATAAGGCTAGGCTACTGTAGCCTAGCTTGTCCACATGGGCCTGGTATTTGTTACATTTACAATATGTACGGTGTAGGTTTTGGACCTTATCTACGATTTCTAGAGTAATTAAATACTTTTTAGGAGTTTAGATTAGGGTTGCATTTTTATCCACAGTTTATCTAAACCTCCAAAGTGTAAGCAAAAATGCTCTAAACACCTACGTTTATGTCAAAAACTAGCGGTAACAAATTATCTGGCACCTGTGATCTTGTCTATACCGTACTGCTCCAGTACCTTGTGTCTACCTTAAAAGCTTAAAAACTTTTCAGTGGGATCGGAACTTTTTGTCCCACTGTTATGGAGACGTTTTTAATATCCAAAATCAGATTTCCGATAACTTGATTTGACTCGCTACGACTATGACCAAATCACAAAGTCGTTTATTTACTGCTGATATAAACGGATCTAAAACACTATACACATTTTCGTAGTACCCGATTTTAAATGATACAGAACTAGTTTAATTTTACTTCTAAATTCATAAATTAAAGGGGTTTTACGCACCTGACCCTTCTGCTTCTACATTAGTTTAGAAAGTTTGCATTCCTACCTTTTGGTCCCAAGCATCACTGAAGAGTCCTAAGAGGACGAAACAGCTGTATGATGCAGTTTAATTCATTTTTTTTTTCGGCATGCTGTATCTATTACTAAATTTAAGAGGTGCAGCATATGTGTGTGTTACGTCATCTCATTGTAATTCATTTTATACTGGACACGTGCGTCACTCCATTCGTTATGGAAATAAAAATCCAAGAAGAATTATTAAAAGACATTATATATCATAAAACTTAGAAACTTGTCTCAGGATAACATTTTTTTCTGTTGCCTAGTGATGAACAGCTATTCCGCGTACGTACATGACAATAAGTGTGCAACAATGTACCATAGGTGAAGCACCGTGTGACACCGGCAGCTTAAAGTACACGTGAATGGCGGGAAACTTTAAATATATAACGTAGATATAAGTATTGAATTTCTATTTTGTTGTTTGCATGGGCTGAGGAAGTCAAGTGAACCTCGTGCAAATGATACATGAAATGGTACAGTTTATACTTCATTTGCACGAGGTTCAATTGACTTCATCAGCCCATGCAAACAACAAAATAGATATTCAATCCTTAAACAGAAAACAAAAACAAATCATTCTCAAAAATGTACTATGAAAAAATGGATGTTTTTCAACTGTGACCTTGGCTTTTTAAAACTAATGTTCGAAATATACTTTAACATGATTTAACCATAATCTGTCAAGCATTCCGAATGTGCTTCCGATGATGTCATTTTCGTATGTATGCAGATCCATCAATACTGGTAATTTCTGCAGCCAACACCTTTGGGGATACCGCTGGGATATGGTCCTCAGTATGGCTTGTTAGTTTTACTCGCAGAGTCTCTAACAGTTACGTCAAATAAATAAGAAAATGAACATAGTGGCGATAGATAACACAATCGGCAAAATTTGATAATATTCCAATGTATACTGATTTGCTATAAATGTTGAGTAATGTTAAGTAAATTGGGGCGATATAGTTGTCACAATTATGTGTAACATATATCGTATGTTGGCGGAATTTACAAGCATGTTTCCTGTTTTATTTCAAAAATAAAAACAATATGGTTATAAAAAATATTTAGTTTGAACTAACCTTTCTACAAGCACATAAGCAAGTCATTTCTGACCCCCAGTGGATCAAATGTTTTGTTGCACCATCTGACAAATGCCTTAAGGGTAATCTAAATAGGCAAATTTTGAATGTCAAGCCATGTAATATACCAACATGTTTGTGTTCA
The DNA here is from genome assembly GCA_947623455.1 of Mimachlamys varia. Lineage (NCBI taxonomy): Eukaryota > Metazoa > Mollusca > Bivalvia > Pectinida > Pectinidae > Mimachlamys > Mimachlamys varia. The sequence continues at coordinate 35,207,225 of OX392545.1, forward strand.
CATGGACTTTCATAATATATTCAATAGTAAGATGTATAGATAAGAGATTCTTGGGTAAAGTGACTGTGGCAAGATGCATCAATAAGGACATTAATTTGACTGGATATGGCTCGTACACATTAGTTCTGTTTGGACATTGAAACGCAAATATGACAGTGACTAACATCACACAATAATAGCGTAAAGGGAGGTATTTCAATCATCAAAAAGCTTCTATTGGAGACTGCTAGGACTTCAGAACTTAAAGGGGGAGCTGCCCTGTTAATAGCACGAGATCTCGTAGATTTTCATGATGGATGTGGCAAATTTAAAATAAAGCAACCTCCTGCGTCAGCTAAAAAATGCATACTTACACTTAATCTATCAATTAGTTTGTGATGAAACTTTGCATATCTATTCATCTAATTGATATCCATATACAGAATGAAAACAAACAAACTGCATTTATTGTGTTAATTCATACCTAAATCACAGCTAACTGTTTAAATTTCAGCTCTATATTATGTATTAAACCTTTTGATTGACATGGTCAAAGGTTTTGTTTACATGCAATAAAGCGGCGAAATGTTAGCATGGCTTACCATCGTGGGGAACAGCAAAAGCTGTATGATGATTACAAATTAATACAAACCCCAAGAATGTATACCAAGATCATAGCACCTAGTACCATTTATGACCTAAATATCGTACACCCGAAAGATATGGTTATAACGTCCCGATTTTTTCAAGAACACATGATGGCAACAGTTCTCTAACTGATCCAATCCAAACAACTGTTTCACCATTGACTGTTTGTCTGCCTAAAGTTAATGATATCCTTTCTAAATATCGCGGGTCCCTCCATCCACCACGATCAGAAAACGTTTTCCTGAATTTCTTATATTTAGATTTTACTAAATTGTTTCCCTCTCCGGTACACTGACCTCTGCCTAGGCAAGTTTGGTTAGTGTATGTAACACAGGGGTAAGATAGACAGTGTGGACATTCCTCTGGATGCCTAGACAGGTTTGATTGGTGTATGTAACACAGGGGTAAGATAGACAGTGTGGACATTCCTCTGGATGCCTAGCCAGGTTTGATTTGTGTATGTGGCACAGGGGTAAGATAGACAGGGTAGACACTCCTCTGGATGTCTTGACAGGTTGTTATCTTCACCTGAATTTCTGTTATCAGCATCACCACTGCTGCACACCATCGTTTCGGTCTCACTCTGCTGTCCTGGTTCTTTGTCCTGTGCTATCTCGTCAATTTGCTGACTTTTCTCAAACGTCTCACTGATTAAATCTAAATCCCAGTACAAAATGCACCCAGTGCCTCCTTTTGTTCCTTTCTTACTCTGATTATCAAAATCAAATTTCATTTTCCACATTACTAGCTATAATCCCTTTATTATTATCACCGAGTCATTCCATCACTGTAACAAAAGAGATTCCAGCGGGAAATGTGAGGGTAGGGGCTAGACAGGTGTTCCTGTTCTCTACCTTGATAAAACAATAAGGCTCGTTAAAGGGAAATTAATATTTATTTTGTATATCTTATCAATACAATGGAAATAAGGGATCAAATGATTTTATGACAACCATGTGTTAAATATTACTGATACAGGCAAATTACATTTTGGGAATAAGCAATATGTTTAAAATTGTATCTGTCTGTCCCCCACCAATACAGATAAGCATTATACATGTACACATTCCTGTTTATGGCGGGAGACACCCTATTTTGGGAACAGAGAGGGAAACTTTATGGGATTTAGCGATTGTACCTTATTCATAATACATTTCTGTGTTATATGTTTTTATTTGTAAAATAGTATTTCATTAAAGAATTGAATAACAGATAAAATTGGGATGACCATCATATATCTAAGACAATAGAGAATAGAGAAAAATACACCTTGTCTTCCCTACTGAAAAAGAAGACTTTTTGATTATTTTGGGGTCTGTCTCACTCTTAGGTGGTAATGATACCATTCCATATATTTTCAAAATGTCGGAATCAAGTAGGAAATCAAGAAGGATAAGAGAACTCAATCACTAGATGAACTCAAGAAAAAAGAGACCAATAGTGTATTCCTTTTATCGAAACGTTCCAACTTGGAAGCTGAATGGAACAGAACGTGCCGAATTCCGTTCCTAAGGGTGAAAATCTAATAATCGAAAAGGAAAAAGAAACAACTTTTCCGGAAAAAAACAAAACGGTTCAGTCATAAAATCTGCAACACAATAAAATAAGAGAATACCGAAGCGTCATCATAATCATAATCCAAACTCAAAATCGATTAAACCAGGGGCAAAATTTGAACAAAGGAAAGATTTACATAGAGACCCTTGCAAAAGTACAAGAGACTAAGACCAGGTGTTCCGGAAGAGTAAGCGTCTTCTGCTTCATCAACGACACCCGCCATGTAAATCTTTGCCACAACCATGTAAACATCAAGTTCTCAAAATGAGAACCGAGTATCATTGTCAATCACAACAAGTAAACACACTAATGAGCATACTCAAAAACGTCCATCTTCATATCACTTAAAGATACAGAATATTTCTCAATGAGACAAAGATGGCGACCATAAAACTTGCCCATAGTACTGATCAACTTGCATCTCTCGAATCCTTGTGTTGTTAGTTTGTTTGTCAGCAGTCGACATCGATCACGAAAATCCCGATATTTAGAGCAAGCCCTGGAATACCGAATCAACTGCGACATGTAAACACCATAGGTTGGAGAAGCATGGATAATACTATCAAGAAATGGAAAGTTAACGATCGGAAAATTGAAATGGTTCCAAGATTGATCAAAAGATCTTTTGAGTTTTTCAAAATCCACATCCCATTAATTCCACTTCTGGAGTACACAGTGTCACAATACGACTGAAGCCCAAATTTTATGGTACTAAGAATTGTAGTAGGAAGCTTTGATAATGGCTTGGTCGAGCAATTAGCAGAGCCAGCGATAAAACGTTGCGTATAAGGATCCTTGTGTAGTTTCGGTATCCAATAAAGACAAGGTAGGTCAGCATCTTGCTCATTAATCGGTACTTGGAAAGATTGCAATATCGAAGCATGGTTGGACAGTATTTCATCTTTCGAAAAACCGGTCAATGTGTAAGTAGGGTTACCTTGGTTATCAAGCAGGCCTAGTTCTTTTTGCAAGCAATGAATGTAATAGCGTTTGCAAACAATGATCAAGTTGTTAGATGCTTTGTCTGCAGACACAACCACATACTTATCATGTAGATCGTTGAGTGTTGCTCGAACATCGGGGTCAAGAAATATCGACTTGTGCTTAGTTTTCATTTTGTGACGCAAATTGCTTATTCTTTTCTGAATAGAGGACCTGATAGACTCCAATTCAGCATGTTCACGTTTAGTCCATTGTCTGGCGTAATCTTCAACCGAGTCCATAGAATCTTGAAATTCACATGCCAATTGATGGATGGAGTCTCTCGATACTTAGGACCTTTCATGAACAGCTCCCGGAGCTTTATATTTGGGATGATATTCAGATTACCCGTTACTATGTGGCCAGCTGGACCATAGCAATATTTAGATGAAGAACATGAACATGCTGAAGGAGGAGTCATTCTAAGGTCATCTATATTCAATTTTTGCAATGTTTGCTCGTAATTGAAAAGCTTTGGTGCAATAGGTATAGAATAACTGAAGGAAATAATCGGTGAACTTTTAAATCGGAAGTACGGTGGTATGTTAGCTTGAACAGACTTTTGGTGCAAGATATTGCTGATGTTAATGGCATCAATCCCCTTGTTGGCAAATTCGACTTTCATGAAATGTCGAGTCGACGGTGCTTCTTACCTGTCCGTTCACACAGGCTTGAAAAGTCGAATTTCTGTCACATCATCAATAATCTTATGGAGTCTCGACGCTAGTTTCCACATGTCACCTGGAACATGTTCTATTTGAGTCATTTGCAGAGTTCGTAATGTAGCCCGGGGAAGTGAATACAACGTTTTCCTGACGTGATGTACACCTAATGGTCCAGTTAAAGTATCCATCAGATCTTCAAATTTCACGTTGTATTCCGTCGGACTATTGTAATGTCGATGGCCATGACTACGCTGGCGTCTCCTTTGAGGGGTAAACAAAGACATTACATTTGTTTGACTGCATCCAGGACTCGATAAGTTTTCCACTGAATCTATACGATCATTGCATCCATATGACATAGCAGTGCCAAGAAGTCTTATATGGTATTCCTCACGCTGTCTACGGTACGGAGTGCTGAGTGTGGGATTATTTGTAGGGTGATAATTTTTTCCAGAATACGGACTTTCATGGAAAGAATAGAATGGTCGAGGAGGTTGAAATGTTGATACAAACATTGATGCTCGTCCCGGTTAACAGCCGAACGATGACCATTCATTATTTGTCGTAACTGGCCTTTGGTTTCACCCACATAAATTAAACCACAAAGCGAACACTCAATACCGTATACAACATTGGATGACTGACAGTTTAGTGGTTCAAAGCTTCAGGTAGAGTATTCTTTTTGTGTAAGGGAACTATTGTAAGACTTGTCGGTAATAAGTATACTGCAAGTCTTACAATTTTTAATTCCACATTTGGAAATATTATAAAAATCTGACGTGTCTGAAACAGTCAGTGAGACTGATCTTGCATGGTTTAACACGAACAAAAGCGTCAGAATTGTTATAAAAATGCCTACTATCCGAGCTTTGCACATCATTTGAGTTTGCACAGTCCGTAAGGACTATCCGTGGGGTACTTAGTCGTCCAATAATGGATCCTGTACCCGTTTGAACCATTAAGGGAGTCGTTTTTATACTGGGCGCCGACTCGGCCAGTATGTATTGCTTGTTGTTTTCTCCATCCTTGCTTTGAAAAAGCTACTGGGTGTTGAGTACCCTCGGGGCCAAAACTGTCCACCAGCAGAGGCACCCGCCCAGTGGTGTGAAATAAAATAAGAGAATACCGAAGCGTCAGCATAATCATAATCCAAACTCAAAATCGATTAAACCAGGGGCAAAATTTGAACAAAGGAAAGATTTACATGGAAAGCCTTGCAAAAGTACAAGAGACTAAGACCAGGTGTTCCGGAAGAGTAAGCGTCTTCTGCTTCATCAACGACACCCGCCATGTAAATCTTTGTCACATCCATATAAACATCAAGTTCTCAAAATGAGAACCGAGTATCATTGTCAATCACAACAAGTAAACACACTAATGAGCATACTCAAAAACGTCCATCTTCATATCACTTAAAGATACAGAATATTTCTCAATGAGACAAAGATGGCGACCATAAAACTTGCCCATAGTACTGATCAACCTGCATCTCTCGAATCCTTATTTACAATTTGTTCACACCATGATGCCACAAGGAGTCGGTAATGATATATTTTTAAAAGATATGATGATTTGGATGAAGATCAAGAGGCTGTGGAATATCATGCCCACGGCAATAATGCTTCTGTCATCAAGTATGTTCGGGGGGAGAGAGGAGACACGACAAACTGCAACGACACAAGGCATATCGCAAAACGTATAGGGAGAGCTGCAAAGAGAATTACACAAGGAACAAAGGAGAACCACGGGAAAACTTGGCACACTGAACTTTCTAACAAAGCTGCATATATTCGTACACACATATATTGGTGTATTAAAACTGTACAAAATGTATAGGGAGAGATGCAAAGAATTACACAAGGAACAAAGGAGAACCACGGGAAAACTCGGCACACTGAACTTTCTGACAAAGCTGCATCCATTCGGACACACATATATTGGTGTATTAAAACTGTACAAAACGTATAGGGAGAGCTGCAAAGAGAATTACACAAGGAACAAAGGAGAACCTCGGGAAAACTCGGCACACTGAACTTTCTAAAAAAAAACTGCATCTATTCGGACACACATATATTGGTGTATTAAAACTGTACAAAACGTATAGGGAGAGCTGCAAAGAATTACACAAGGAACAAAGGAGAACCACGGGAAAACTCGGCACACTGAACTTTCTGACAAAGCTGCATCCATTCGGACACACATATATTGGTGTATTAAAACTGTACAAAACGTATAGGGAGATCTGCAAAGAGAATTACACAAGGAACAAAGGAGAACCACGGGAAAACTTGGCACACTGAACTTTCTAACAAAGCTGCATCTATCCGGACACACATATATTGGTGTATTACAAAACTGTACAAAACGCATAGGGAGATCTGCAAAGAGAATTACACAAGGAACAAAGGAGAACCTCGGGAAAACATGGCACAATGAACTTTTTAACAAAGCTGCATCTATTCGGACACACATATATTGGTGTATTAAACCTGTACAAAACGTATAGGGAGAGCTGCAAAGAGAATTACACAAGGAACAAAGGAGAACCACGGGAAAACATGGCACACTGAACTTTCTAACAAAGCTGCATCTATTCGGACACACATATGTTGGTGTATTAAAACTGTACAAAACGTATAGGGAGAGCTGCAAAGAGAATTACACAAGGAACAAAGGAGAACCACGGGAAAACTTGGAACACTGAACTTTCTAACAAAGCTGCATCTATCCGGACACACATATGTTGGTGTATTACAAAACTGTACAAAACGCATAGGGAGAGCTGCAAAGAGAATTACACAAGGAACAAAGGAGAACCACGGGAAAACTTGGCACACTGAACTTTCTAACAAAGCTGCATCTATTCGGACACACATATATTGGTGTATTTAAAACTGTAACAATGATCCTGATAAACTTAGAAAAAAACACTGAAAACATATCGCACTATATAGGATATCACACAGAATGCCACTCTACACCAAGATGTCAATCAGATCTAGCCTATAAAAGTACCAAGAATACGGTCACGCATCCAGAAGCAGTAATAACATGTTCAGTAGTTTTCTTTTGAAACTTCAAGTTAACAAAAATGCTCAAAAGGAAAACATAAAATTTTCGAGAATACATTTGGGTTCTATGGATGGAGTATATGTATACTAGCTAAGCTGATGGACACGTGGATAATAGTTCTAAAATCCTTACTCTGAGAGTTAAGTTAAGTTTATTGACATGCTTATAACATAGTGGATATTACCATAGTGATTACCATAAGGTAAGACAATGGTGCTTTGTTTATACATGTGCTCGCTCTGTTGTTATCAGTTTTGTACCTAATATTAGATTGCTATGGTCCAGCTGGACACATACAATTGTAATAACCGGCACTCTGAATATCATCCAATATAAAGCTACGGCAGATTTTCATGAAAGGTCCGAAGTATCGAGATACTCCATCCATTAAATGGAATGTGGATTTCAAGATTTTTATTGACTCTGTGGAAGATTAAGCTCGACAATGGGCTTAACGTGAACATGTTAAAATAGATTCACTTTCAGAGTTGGTGAACTATATCAGGTGGTCTATTGAGAAAAAAGAGCAGTTTGCGATACAAACTGAAAACTAAACTCAAGTCGATATGTCTTGACCCCGATGTCCGAACAACACTCAACGACTTACATGATAAGTATGTGGTTGTGTCTGCAGACTGGTTTCGACTGTTTTATAGAAAGATGAAAAACGTCACCACGATACTCGTCAATGATAAGACGCTGACCTACCTCGTCTATATTGATTACCTAAATTACATAGTTATCCTTACAAGCAACATTTTATCGCAGGTTCTTCTAATTGCACAACCAAGCCATTACCAAAACGTCTTGCTCCCATTCTTAGTACCGTTATATCGGGGCTTCCGTCTTATTGTGACACCGTATACACCAGGAGTGGCATTTACGGGATGTGGATTTTGAAAAACTCCAAATCTTCTATAAGTCTTGACCACACCCTTCTCAAAAATGTTTCGTCTACCACAACATTTGATTTTTCCTCCCAGTATACTACCATACCAAATACATACCAAACTGAAAGAACGTATTCGGTCTCTCATTATGACGACGATAAAAATTCATGGTTGTAAGCAATCTTGGAGCATACTCGTGAAAACCCAACAAAAGATAGGATTGAATATACCGATAAAGATATAGTACGAATGATTGAATTCCTTGTTGACAATATTTTTCTTGAGTTCGAAGGAAAGTTTTTCCAACAGACTGTTGGCATTCGAATAAGAACTTAGTGTGCCCAACTGTCGGCCGAATTGTTCTTACTTTCATACGAGGCTGAATTTGTCGAGGGGCTTATAAGGCCGGGTAACAAAAATCTTGCAAAATCTTTCAATTTCACTTTCATGTATATCGACGATTTGTAGTCTATAAACAACAAGAAGTTTGCTGACCCAGTCGATCGAATATACCCTACTGAACTTGAGATTAACGATATAACTGACTTTCCTACATCAGCTCCTAACCTCGATATTTACTTAAACTAATACCAACAGGGGCAGTTTACTATTAAGCTGTATAATAAACGTGAGGATTTCGATTTTCCGATCGTGAACTTTCCCTTTCTTGATAGTAAAATCCCTGTTTCTCCATCCTATAGTCTTAACATGTCGCAGTTGATTCGTTATTCTAGGGCTTGCTCTGAATATCGCGATTTTCGTGATAGATGTCAGCTGCTAACGAACAAACTTACGGCACAGGGATTAGAGAGATGCAGGTTGATGAAGACTATGGACAAGTTTTATGATCGCCATATTGGTCTCATTGAGAAACGTTCCATATCGTTGTATGATTTGTATGATATGAAGATTGGCTGTTTTGAATATGCTCATTATGCCTGCTTGTTGTGATGGAGAATTAAATCACAGTTAGTTCTTACTTTGGGCCATGTCATTTACTTGGATTTGACCATGCTTTATATGACGGGTGACGTCGTTGAAGCAGAAGATGCTCACCCTCCCGGAACTCCTGGTCTTATCCTCATGTACTGTTACCAAAGTCTCCACGTGTCTTTTGTACAGTCTTTAGATATCTTACTTGGTAGACAGGGTAAACATGATATTAATTTGAAATTATGCAAAAAGGATTCGAAAGGAGGTGCGCCTGTCGTGATTAAGGGTCATCTATGTAGCATATCTATAGATAACTTACAAGCTCATTAATCACTATTTCGGACAAATTTACAGAAGTAACTTTATCAATTATCGGTATGTATCATGGCTAAACATGGACCTTGCTTTTGACTTGTAATTTGATTTAAACAGTATTTTATTTCCAGAAATACATATACATTAATAAATACAAATACATAGTTAGATGGATCTGACGACAAGACCTATAGTCTTATTTTAGGCCATCTCCTTCAAAAAAAATAATCAACAAACATTTATAATCTCTGGCTGACCATAATTGTATAATATATTTACAAGTAAAACATGTTTTAGGCCATCAAGAAAAGAAAATAATATTGAAAGAAAGGAGCAAAAGTATTGATGAAAGATTGAAGATAGAATTAAAGAGAGAGAGAATTGATTCTCTATTTGTACTTAGAATCTGCCTGATGTCATAATGTACCTTTGAACTTGGTCGAAGATTTCTGTGTTTTCCGTCTGAGACATATTTGGATCACCATTAAGCAGTATATTAACATTTACATTTAACTTTGATATTGTATTATGGCTCAGCTGTCTGTACTTTGTACATTCTAAACGGAAATGTGTTGCTGTCTCTATTTTACCACCTTAAAATAAGTCTAATTCTACAATACGGTTTCGGCTCAGATCATAATTAAGTGTGCTGCACCCAAGGCGTAGTCTTGTGTCGAGTACCTGGGCCCGATGCTGTCCACTAGAATAATAAGATGGCTTTTTGATTTTATTTCGGTTCAGATATTTCTAATTTCTTCAGGAATTAAATTCCGTTCAAATATGGCTGTAGGTAAAAAAGAAGTATGATTAATATTATTTTTGTTAGTGGGGGATGCATATTTAAGTTTGACCGTAGACTATAACTCTGGAAGGTGCCAATGCTCGGGGGTAGTATGTTCTGTAGATATGTAGGAGCATGTGAATGATACATATTGTACATTGCTATCATTCTGTGTTTGCAACGTCTATATGATAAAAATTCCCACCCAGTTTCTATAGTTATTGAATTTGATGATGCAGATTTTGTTGCCCCCGATCCTATATGACCAGTTTCTGTCTGTAGTGTTTCGATTTCGTGATTGTCTTGCTGATTACAATTTCCCCAGGCTTTGTCTTCATATTTTAATAAAGGACGTATGTATTAAAAGGAAATTAGTTCAAATGACTTTCTATCTAGCTTAAATTTTAGTGCTCGCAAAATGTCTATTCTCTTCCATGCCTTAGTAATTATGTTTGTGGTATGTTGGTGCCATTTACACTTTTCATGTATTGTTGGTCCAAGGTGTGTGTTCTGTGCCACTTGTCACTTGTTGTATTGGGACTTGTAATTTGCCAAGGTGTTTGTTAATTTTGGCAAACTATGCGAAAATTGCATGTTTCAGGGCGGCACAATTAGCTCATGTATATCAAACATGTTGCATAAACCAACAATGGTGTTGTACTCTCAAGTGTCTGCAGCACACGATAGGGACATTTGTTTAACTGGATATGGCTCTATCAAAGCGTACACATATTGATTCTGTTTTGACCTTGGATTGCAAATGGCGATTATAAAACGTTTTACTCAAATATGTATATAAGGAGGTATTTTAATTGTTTCTTTTGGATACTTTTAAGATTCTGATGTTAATCACAACCGGCATTTGCATTTCAAGGTCAAAACAATATCAATGTGTTCGCTTTGAAAGAGCCATATCCAGACAAACAAATGTTCCTATCGTGTGCTATAGACACTTGAGAGTGCAATGGCATTGCTGTGTTTGTTTTTTTCCATATATTGTAAAACTTAGAATTATCTCATGCTGCATCTTGCTACAATTTCACTTTATTCAAGAATCTCTTATCATATACAGCTTATGTTTGCAGAAAGATCATACAAACAAAAATTTTGGTATATTATTATGCCTTTTTAGGTGACCCTAAAGGCCCTGCTTAAACTATCTTGTTTATTTACTATACTACCACCAGGAGGACAATGACGTGTGCGAGCACACATACTTGTCAACTACATTGCGACTAACGAATGTTTTTCACGGAATCACTTAGCTTCCGGGAACCGAACCATCAAAGACTGGAATCAGCTTCCATGAACCTTCATATACAGGAATCAGCTTCAAGGAACCATTATAGACTATAACCGAACCGCTTCCAGGAACCGAACCATCAAAGCTGGAATCAGCTTCCAGTAGCCATTATAGACTGGAATACGCTTCCAAGAACCATCATAAATTTGAAATAGCTCCCTGGAGTCATTATAGACTTGAAATAGCTTCCCGGAGGCATTATAGACTTGAAATAGCTTCCTGGAGGCATTATACACTTGAGTCAGCTTCAAGGAAATATCATGGAATGGAATAAGCATCCAGGAACCGAACCATCAAAGACTGGAATCAGCTTCCAGGAAACATCATAGACTTGAAACAGCTTCCGGGAGGCATTATAGACTTGAGTCAGCTTCCAGGAAATATCAAGGACTGGAATACGCTTCCAGGACCAAAACCATCAGACATTGTTCAGTTACCCACTGTTGAGACAGTCAAGTCTCAACTGCACAGTGACTTAATAAAAATGTACTCCTTCATTTGTAAGTAATATACTAGAAGCCGTGTTTCTTCCGATACAGGTACAGTTCCTTATAACACGTGTTTTCGTAATGTCCCGTATATAAACATCTTTCTAAAGTCAACGTTCCCTGAGTGTGTGATCTGTCTTAGCTTAAAGGCTCAGTACACGTAACGTTCGGCAAAACTTGAAGCAAAAATCAACAGTTATAACTTATTCAATTTATAGATTTAGTTAAGATTAACTGATATCAGCAATATCCAAGATGAATTCTTACGCTGTTACCGGTACAGCATCAGTTGAAACTCGGTATTTGTAAACACACGTCCATTTTGAACTGTCTTCAAACTGTTTTCTAACTTCTGCTTGTTGTTGAAGTGGGCCAAGCCTGAATTATTTTTCAGAATCACAAAAAATGCCTGAAAATACGTATATTGGGCCGTTTATAATGAGAATTGCACCAGAAAATATGTCTTTGAATAAATCGACATTAATATTTTGGGTGAGGCATCTCTGATGAGAAACACTCATTGCACGTCAGCTACTTATGGCTACAGATACAACAAGATAGAAACACCCTACAACAAGATAGAAACACCCTACAACAAGATAGAAACACCCTACAACAAGATAGAAACACCCTACAACAAGATAGAAACACCCTACAACAAGATAGAAACAAGAAACACCATACAACTAGATACAAACTCCATACAACTACATAGAAACAAGAAACACCCTACAACTAGATAAAAATATCATACAACTAAATAGAAACACCATATAACTAGATAGAAACACCTTACAGCAAGATAGAAACACCCTACAACTAGATAGGAACACTCTACAACAAGATAGAAACACTCTACAACAAGACAGAAACACTCTACAACAAGATAGAAACACTCTACAATTAGATAGGAACACTCTACAACTAGATAGAAACACTCTACAACAAGACAGAAACACTCTACAACTAGATAGAAACACTCTACAACAAGACAGAAACACTCTACAACTAGATAGAAACACTCTACAACAAGACAGAAACACTCTACAACTAGATAGAAACACTCTACAATTAGATAGGAACACTCTACAACAAGATAGAAACACTCTACAACAAGATAGAAACACTCTACAACTAGATAGAAACACTTTACAACAAGACAGAAACACTCTACAACAAGATAGAAACACTCTACAATTAGATAGGAACACACTACAACAAGACAGAAACACCCTACAACTAGATAGAAACACTCTACAACAAAACAGAAACACTCTACAACTAGATAGAAACACTCTACAATTAGATAGGAACACTCTACAACAAGACAGAAACACCCTACAATTAGATAGAAACACTCTACAACAAGACAGAAACACCCTACAACAAGATAGAAACACTCTACAATTAGATAGGAACACTCTACAATTAGATAGGAACACTCTACAACAAGACAGAAACACCCTAAAATTAGATAGAAACACTCTACAACAAGACAGAAACACTCTACAACAAGACAGAAACACTCTACAACTAGATAGAAACACTCTACAATTAGACAGGAACACTCTACAACAAGACAGAAACACCCTACAATTAGATAGAAACACTCTACAACCAGACAGAAACACTCTACAACTAGACAGAAACACTCTACAACTAGACAGAAACACCCTACAACTAGACAGAAACACTCTACAACTAGACAGAAACACTCTACAACTAGATAGAAACACCCTATATCTAGACAGAAACACACTACAGCAAGATAGAAACACCCTACAACAAGATAGAAACACTCTACAACTAGATAAAAATACTGTACAACTAGATAGAAACACCCTACAACAAGATGAAACACCCTACAACAAGAGGAAACACCCTACAACTAGATAGAAACACTGTACAACTAGATAGAAACACCCTACAACTAGATAGAAACTCCCTACAACAAGATAGAAACACTCTACAACTAGAGAGAAACACTCTACAACCAGACAGAAACACTCTACAACCAGACAGAAACACTCCACAACTAGACAGAAACACTCTACAACTAGATAGAAACACCATACAACTAGATAGAAACACCCTACAACTAGATAGAAACACTCTACAACAAGATAGAAACACCCTTCAGCAAAAAAGAAACACTCTCGACTAGATAGAAACACTCTACAACAAGACAGAAACACCCTACACTTAGATAAAACACTCTACAACAAGATAGAAACACCCTTCAGCAAAATAGGAACATTCTCGACTAGATAGAAACACCCTACAACTAGATAGAAACACCCTTCAGCAAAATAGTAACACTCTCGACTAGATAGAAACACCCTTCAGCAAAATATTAACACTCTCGACTAGATAGAAACAGTCTACAACAAGATAGAAACACCCTTAAGCAAAATAGGAACACTCTCGACTAGATAGAAACACCCTACAACTAGATAGAAACACTCTACAACAAGATAGAAACACCCTACAACTATATAGAAACACTCTACAACAAGATAGAAACACCCTTCAGCAAAATAGGAACACTCTCGACTAGATAGAAACACTCTACAACTAGATAGAAACACCCTACAGCAACATAGAAGCAATCTACAACTAGATAGAAGCATCCGACAACTAGTTAGAAACTCCCTACATTAAGATAGAAACGCCTTATAATTAGATAAAAACACTCTACAACAAGTTAGAATCACCTTACAACTAGATAAAAACACTGTACAACTAGATAGAAACACCCTACAACTAGATAGAAACGCCCTATAACTAGAGAGAAACACTCTACAACTAGACAGAAACACCCTATAACTAGATAGAAACACTCTTCAATTAGATAGAAACACCATACAACTAGAGAGAAACACATTACAACTAGATAGAACACTCTACAATAAGATAGGACACACCACAGCAAGTTAGAAACACACTCCAACTAGATAGAAACACCCTACAACTAGATAAAAACACTCTACAACTAGACAGAAACACCATACAAATGGATAGAAACACTCTACAACTAGATTGAAACACCCTACAACTAGATTGAAACACCCTACAACTAGACAGAAACACCATACAACTGGATAGAAACACTCTACAACTAGATTGAAACACCCTACAACTAGATTGAAACACCCTACAACTAGATAGAAACACCCTACAACTAGATAAAAACACTCTACAACAAGACAGAAACACCATACAACTGGATAGAAACACTCTACAACAAGATAGAAACACTCTACAACTAGATAAAAACACCCTGCAACTAGAGAGAAACACTCTACAACTAGATACAAACAACCTACAACTGAATAGAAACACCCAACAACTAGATAGAAACAATCTACAACAAGATAGAAACACCCTACAACTAGATAGAAACAATGTACAACTAGATAGAAACACTCTACAACAAGATAGAAACACACTACAACTAGATAGAAACACCCAACAACTAGATAGAAACACTCTGCAACTAGATAGAAACATCCTACAACTAGATAGAAACACACTACAACAAGATAGAAACACCCTACAACTAGAGAGAAACACCCTACAACTAGATAGAAACACACTACAACAAGATAGAAACATCTAACAACTAGACAAAACACTCTACAACTAGATAGAAACACCCTACAATAAGATAGAAACACCATACAACTAGAGAGAAACACATTACAACTAGATAGAAACACCCTACAACTAGAGGGAAACACCCTACAACTAGATAGAACACCTAACAACTAAACAGAAACACCTTACAACTAGATAGAAACACCCTACAACAAGATAGAAACACCCTACAACTAGATACACACACCCTACAACTAGACAGAAACACCCTACAACTAGATAGAACACCTTACAACTAGATGGAAACACCTAACAACTAGACAGAAACACCTTACAACTAGAAAGAAACACATTACAACTAGATAGAAACACCCTACAACGAGAGAAACACCCTACAACTAGATAGAACACTTAACAACTAGAAAGAAACACATTACAACTAGATAGAAACACCCTACAACAAGATAGAAACACCCTACAACTAGATACACACACCCTACAACTAGACAGAAACACCCTACAACTAGATAGAACACCTAACAACTAGATGGAAACACCTAACAACTAGACAGAAACACCTTACAACTAGAAAGAAACACATTACAACTAGATAGAAACACCCTACAACGAGAGAAACACCCTACAACTAGATAGAACACTTAACAACTAGAAAGAAACACATTACAACTAGATAGAAACACCCTACAACAAGATAGAAACACCCTACAACTAGATACACACACCCTACAACTAGACAGAAACACCCTACAACTAGATAGAACACCTAACAACTAGATGGAAACACCTAACAACTAGACAGAAACACCTTACAACTAGAAAGAAACACATTACAACTAGATAGAACACCTAACAACTAGATGGAAACACCTAACAACTAGACAGAAACACCCTACAACTAGATAGAACACCTAACAACTAGATGGAAACACCTAACAACTAGACAGAAACACCCTACAACTAGATAGAACACTTAACAACTAGACAGAAACACCTTACAACTAGATAGAAACACTCTTCAACAAGATAGAAACACTCTTCAACAAGATAGAAACACTCTTCAACAAGATAGAAACACCCTACAACTAGATAGAAATACCTAACAACAAGATAGAAACACCCTACAACAAGATGGAAACACTTTACAACTAGATAGAAATACTCTACAACTAGATAGAAACATCATACAACAAGATAGAAATACCTAACAACAAGATAGAAACACCCTACATCAAGATGGAAACACTTTTCAACTAGATAGAAATACTCTACAACTAGATAGAAACACCCTACAACTAGATAGAAATACCTAACAACAAGATAGAAACACCCTACAACAAGATGGAAACACTTTACAACTAGATAGAAATACTCTACAACAAGATAGAAACAATCTTCAACAAGAGAGAAACACCCTACAACTAGAAAGAAACACCCTACAACTAGATAGAACACTTAACAACCAGACACAAACACCCTACAACTAGATAGAAACACCCTACAACTAAAGAGGAACACCCTACAACTAGATAGAACACTTAACAACTAGACAGAAACACCTTACAACTAGATAGAAACACCCTACAACAAGATAGAAACAAACTTCCACAAGATAGAAACACCCTACAACTAGATACAAACACCCAAAAACTAGACAGAAACACTCTACAACTAGATACAAACACCCAACAACTAGACAGAAACAACCTACAACAAGATAGAAACACTCTTCAACAAGATAGAAACACCCTACAACTAGATAGAAATACCTAACATGAAGATAGAAACACCCTACAACAAGATGGAAACACCCTATAACTAGATAGAAATACCTAACATGAAGATAGAAACACCCTACAACAAGATGGAAACACTTTACAACAAGATAGAAATACCTAACAACAAGATAGAAACAATCTTCAACAAGAGAGAAACACCCTGCAACTAGATAGAAATACCTAACAACAAGATAGAAACACCCTACAACAAGATGGAAATACTTTACAACTAGACAGAAACACCCTACAACTAGATAGAAACACCCTACAACAAGATAGAAACATCCTGCAACTAGATAGAACACTTAACAAGTAGACAGGAACACTTTACAACTAGATAGAAACACCCTACAGCTAAAGAGAAACACCCTACAACTAGATAGAAACACCCTACAACAAGATAGAAACACCCTACAACAAGATAGAAACATCCTACAACAAGATAGAACACTTAACAAGTAGACAGGAACACTTTACAACTAGATAGAAACACCCTACAACTAAAGAGAAACACCCTACAACAAGATAGAAACACCCTACAACAAGATAGAAACACCCTACAACAAGACAGAAACACCCAACAACAAGATAGAAACACTCTACAATTAGATAGGAACACTCTACAACAAGACAGAAACACCCTACAATTAGATAGAAACACTCTACAACAAGTTAGAAACACACTACAACTAGATAGAAACACTTAACAAAAAGATAGAAACACCCTACAACTAGATAGAAACTACCTACAACAAGATAGAACACTCTACAATTAGATAGGACGCACTACAGCAAGTTAGAAACACACTCCAACTAGATAGAAACACCCTACAACAAGACAGAAACACCCTACAATTAGATAGAAACACACTACAACAAGTTAGAAACACACTACAACTAGATAGAAACACTTAACAAAAAGATAGAAACACCCTACAACTAGATAGAACTACCTACAACTAGACAGAACACTCTACAATTAGATAGGACACACTTCAGCAAGTTAGAAACACACTCCAACTAGATAGAAACACTCTACAACCAGACAGAAACACTCTACAACTAGATAAAAACACCCTACAATAAGATGAAATACTCTACAACTAGATAGAAACACACTACAACAAGACAGAAACACCCTACAATTAGATAGAAACACACTACAACAAGACAGAAACACCCTACAATTAGGTAGAAACACTCTACAACCAGACAGAAACACTCTACAACTAGACAGAAACACTCTACAACTAGACAGAAACACCCTACAACTAGACAGAAACACTCTACAACTAGACAGAAACACTCTACAACTAGATAGAAACACCCTATATCTAGACAGAAACACACTACAGCAAGATAGAAACACCCTACAACAAGATAGAAACACTCTACAACTAGATAAAAATACTGTACAACTAGATAGAAACACCCTACAACAAGATGAAACACCCTACAACAAGAGGAAACACCCTACAACTAGATAGAAACACTGTACAACTAGATAGAAACACTGTACAACTAGATAGAAACACCCTACAACTAGATAGAAACTCCCTACAACAAGATAGAAACACTCTACAACTAGAGAGAAACACTCTACAACCAGACAGAAACACTCTACAACCAGACAGAAACACTCCACAACTAGACAGAAACACTCTACAACTAGATAGAAACACCTTACAACTAGATAGAAACACCCTACAACAAGATAGAAACACCCTTCAGCAAAAAAGAAACACTCTCGACTAGATAGAAACACTCTACAACAAGACAGAAACACCCTACACTTAGATAAAACACTCTACAACAAGATAGAAACACCCTTCAGCAAAATAGGAACATTCTCGACTAGATAGAAACACCCTACAACTAGATAGAAACACCCTTCAGCAAAATAGTAACACTCTCGACTAGATAGAAACACCCTTCAGCAAAATATTAACACTCTCGACTAGATAGAAACAGTCTACAACAAGATAGAAACACCCTTAAGCAAAATAGGAACACTCTCGACTAGATAGAAACACCCTACAACTAGATAGAAACACTCTACAACAAGATAGAAACACCCTACAACTATATAGAAACACTCTACAACAAGATAGAAACACCCTTCAGCAAAATAGGAACACTCTCGACTAGATAGAAACACTCTACAACTAGATAGAAACACCCTACAGCAACATAGAAGCAATCTACAACTAGATAGAAGCATCCGACAACTAGTTAGAAACTCCCTACATTAAGATAGAAACGCCTTATAATTAGATAAAAACACTCTACAACAAGTTAGAATCACCTTACAACTAGATAAAAACACTGTACAACTAGATAGAAACACCCTACAACTAGATAGAAACGCCCTATAACTAGAGAGAAACACTCTACAACTAGACAGAAACACCCTATAACTAGATAGAAACACTCTTCAATTAGATAGAAACACCATACAACTAGAGAGAAACACATTACAACTAGATAGAACACTCTACAATAAGATAGGACACACCACAGCAAGTTAGAAACACACTCCAACTAGATAGAAACACCCTACAACTAGATAAAAACGCTCTACAACTAGACAGAAACACCATACAACTGGATAGAAACACTCTACAACAAGATTGAAACACCCTACAACTAGATTGAAACACCCTACAACTAGACAGAAACACCATACAACTGGATAGAAACACTCTACAACTAGATTGAAACACCCTACAACTAGATTGAAACACCCTACAACTAGATAGAAACACCCTACAACTAGATAAAAACACTCTACAACTAGACAGAAACACCATACAACTGGATAGAAACACTCTACAACAAGATAGAAACTATCTACAACTAGATAAAAACACCCTGCAACTAGAGAGAAACACTCTACAACTAGATACAAACAACCTACAACTGAATAGAAACACCCAACAACTAGATAGAAACAATCTACAACAAGATAGAAACACCCTACAACTAGATAGAAACAATGTACAACTAGATAGAAACACTCTACAACAAGATAGAAACACACTACAACTAGATAGAAACACCCAACAACTAGATAGAAACACTCTGCAACTAGATAGAAACATCCTACAACTAGATAGAAACACCCTACAACTAGATAGAAACACACTACAACAAGATAGAAACATCTAACAACTAGACAAAACACTCTACAACTAGATAGAAACACCCTACAATAAGATAGAAACACCATACAACTAGAGAGAAACACATTACAACTAGATAGAAACACCCTACAACTAGAGGGAAACACCCTACAACTAGATAGAACACCTAACAACAAGACAGAAACACCTTACAACTAGATAGAAACACCCTACAACAAGATAGAAACACCCTACAACTAGATACACACACCCTACAACTAGACAGAAACACCCTACAACTAGATAGAACACCTAACAACTAGATGGAAACACCTAACAACTAGACAGAAACACCTTACAACTAGAAAGAAACACATTACAACTAGATAGAAACACCCTACAACGAGAGAAACACCCTACAACTAGATAGAACACTTAACAACTAGAAAGAAACACATTACAACTAGATAGAAACACCCTACAACAAGATAGAAACACCCTACAACTAGATACACACACCCTACAACTAGATAGAACACCTAACAACTAGATGGAAACACCTAACAACTAGACAGAAACACCTTACAACTAGAAAGAAACACATTACAACTAGATAGAAACACCCTACAACGAGAGAAACACCCTACAACTAGATAGAACACTTAACAACTAGAAAGAAACACATTACAACTAGATAGAAACACCCTACAACAAGATAGAAACACCCTACAACTAGATACACACACCCTACAACTAGACAGAAACACCCTACAACTAGATAGAACACCTAACAACTAGATGGAAACACCTAACAACTAGACAGAAACACCTTACAACTAGAAAGAAACACATTACAACTAGATAGAACACCTAACAACTAGATGGAAACACCTAACAACTAGACAGAAACACCCTACAACTAGATAGAACACCTAACAACTAGATGGAAACACCCTACAACTAGATAGAAACACTCTTCAACAAGATAGAAACACTCTTCAACAAGATAGAAACACCTTACAACTAGATAGAAATACCTAACAACAAGATAGAAACACCCTACAACAAGATGGAAACACTTTACAACTAGATAGAAATACTCTACAACTAGATAGAAACATCCTACAACAAGATAGAAATACCTAACAACAAGATAGAAACACCCTACAACAAGATGGAAACACTTTACAACTAGATAGAAATACTCTACAACAAGATAGAAACAATCTTCAACAAGAGAGAAACACCCTACAACTAGATAGAAACACCCTACAACTAGATAGAACACTTAACAACCAGACACAAACACCCTACAACTAGAGAGAAACACCCTACAACTAGATAGGACACTTAACAAGTAGACAGAAACACTTTACAACTAGATAGAAACACCCTACAACTAGAGAGAAACACCCTACAACTAGATAGAACACTTAACAACTAGACAGAAACACCTTACAACTAGATAGAAACACCCTACAACAAGATAGAAACAAACTTCCACAAGATAGAAACACCCTACAACTAGATACAAACACCCAAAAACTAGACAGAAACACTCTACAACTAGATACAAACACCCAACAACTAGACAGAAACAACCTACAACAAGATAGAAACACTCTTCAACAAGATAGAAACACCCTACAACTAGATAGAAATACCTAACATGAAGATAGAAACACCCTACAACAAGATGGAAACACTTTACAACAAGATAGAAATACCTAACAACAAGATAGAAACAATCTTCAACAAGAGAGAAACACCCTACAACTAGATAGAAACACCCTGCAACTAGATAGAAATACCTAACAACAAGATAGAAACACCCTACAACAAGATGGAAATACTTTACAACTAGACAGAAACACCCTACAACTAGATAGAACACTTAACAACTAGACAGAAACACCTTACAACTAGATAGAAACACCCTACAACAAGATAGAAACATCCTACAACAAGATAGAAACATCCTACAACTAGATAGAACACTTAACAAGTAGACAGGAACACTTTACAACTAGATAGAAACACCCTACAACTAAAGAGAAACACCCTACAACTAGATAGAAACACCCTACAACAAGATAGAAACACCCTACAACAAGATAGAAACATCCTACAACAAGATAGAACACTTAACAAGTAGACAGGAACACTTTACAACTAGATAGAAACACCCTACAACTAGATAGAAACATCCTACAACTAGATTGAACACTTAACAAGTAGACAGAAACACTTTACAACTAGATAGAAACATCCTACAACAAGACAGAAACACCCTACAACTAGATAGAAACATCCTACAACTAGATAGAAACATCCTACAACTAGATAGAACACTTAACAAGTAGACAGGAACACTTTACAACTAGATAGAAACATCCTACAACAAGACAGAAACACCCTACAACTAGATAGAAACACCTTACAACTAGATAGAAACACCCTACAACTAGATAGAAACACCCTACAACAAGATAGAAACATCCTACAACTAGATAGAACACTTAACAAGTAGACAGGAACACTTTAAAACTAGACAGAAACACCCTACAACAAGATAGAAACACCCTACAACTAGATAGAAACATCCTACAACTAGATAGAACACTTAACAAGTAGACAGGAACACTTTACAACTAGACAGAAACACCTTACAACTAGATAGAAACACCCTACAACTAGATAGAAACATCCTACAACTAGATAGAACACTTAACAAGTAGACAGGAACACTTTACAACTAGATAGAAACACCCTACAACTAGATAGAAACACCCTACAACTAGATAGAACACTTAACAAGTAGACAGGAACACTTTACAACTAGACAGAAACACCTTACAACTAGATAGAAACACCCTACAACAAGATAGAAACATCCTACAACTAGATAGAACACTTAACAAGTAGACAGGAACACTTTACAACTAGATAGAAACACCCTACAACTAGACAGAAACACCCTACAACTAGATAGAACACTTAACAAGTAGACAGGAACACTTTACAACTAGATAGAAACACCCTACAACTAAAGAGAAACACCCTACAACTAGATAGAAACACTAAACAACTAAAGAGAAACACCTTACAACTAGATAGAAACACTCTACAACTAGATAGAAACACCTTACAACTAGATAGAAACACCCTGCAACTAGATAGAACACCTAACAAGTAGACAGGAACACTTTACAACTAGATAGAAACACCCTACAACTAAAGAGAAACACCCTACAACTAGATAGAACACTTTACAACTAGACAGAAACACCCTACAACTAGATAGAAACACCCTACAACTAAAGAGAAACACCCTACAACTAGATAGAACACTTTACAACTAGACAGAAACACCCTACAACTAGATAGAACACTTAACAACTAGACAGAAACACCTTACAACTAGATAGAAACACCCTACAACAAGATAGAAACATCCTACAACTAGATAGAACACTTAACAAGTAGACAGGAACACTTTACAACTAGATAGAAACACCTTACAACTAGATAGAAACACCCTACAACTAGACAGAAACACCCTACAACTAGATAGAAACACCCTACAACAAGATAGAAACATCCTACAACTAGATAGAACACTTAACAAGTAGACAGGAACACTTTACAACTAGATAGAAACACCCTACAACTAAAGAGAAACACCCTACAACTAGATAGAAACATCTAACAACTAGACAAAACACTCTACAACTAGATAGAACACCTAACAACTAGATAGAAACACTAAACAACTAAAGAGAAACACCCTACAACTAGATAGAAACACTAAACAACTAGATAGAAACACCCTACAACAAGATAGAAACATCCTACAACTAGATCGAACACTTAACAAGTAGACAGGAACACTTTACAACTAGATAGAAACACCCTACAACTAAAGAGAAACACCCTACAACTAGATAGAACACTTAACAACTAGACAGAAACACCTTACAACTAGATAGAAACACCCTACAACTAGATAGAAACACCCTACAACAAGATAGAAACATCCTACAACTAGATAGAACACTTAACAAGTAGACAGGAACACTTTACAACTAGATAGAAACACCCTACAACTAAAGAGAAACACCCTACAACTAGATAGAAACACTTAACAAGTAGACAGGAACACTTAACAACTAGATAGAAACACCCTACAACAAGATAGAAACACCCTACAACTAGATAGAACACTTAACAAGTAGACAGGAACACTTTACAACTAGATAGAAACACCCTACAACTAGATAGAAACACCCTACAACTAAAGAGAAACACCCTACAACAAGATAGAAACATCCTGCAACTAGATAGAACACTTAACAAGTAGACAGGAACACTTTACAACTAGATAGAAACACTAAACAACTAAAGAGAAACACCCTACAACTAGATAGAAACACTAAACAACTAAAGAGAAACACCTTACAACTAGATAGAAACACCCTACAACAAGATAGAAACATCCTGCAACTAGATAGAACACTTAACAAGTAGACAGGAACACTTTACAACTAGATAGAAACACCCTACAACTAAAGAGAAACACCCTACAACTAGATAGAAACACTAAACAACTAAAGAGAAACACCTTACAACTAGATAGAAACACTCTACAACTAGATAGAAACACCTTACAACTAGATAGAAACACCCTGCAACTAGATAGAACACCTAACAAGTAGACAGGAACACTTTACAACTAGATAGAAACACCCTACAACTAAAGAGAAACACCCTACAACTAGATAGAACACTTTACAACTAGACAGAAACACCCTACAACTAGATAGAAACACCCTGCAACTAGATAGAACACCTAACAAGTAGACAGGAACACTTTACAACTAGATAGAAACACCCTACAACTAAAGAGAAACACCCTACAACTAGATAGAACACTTTACAACTAGACAGAAACACCCTACAACTAGATAGAAACACCCTACAACTAAAGAGAAACACCCTACAACTAGATAGAACACTTTACAACTAGACAGAAACACCCTACAACTAGATAGAACACTTAACAACTAGACAGAAACACCTTACAACTAGATAGAAACACCCTACAACAAGATAGAAACATCCTACAACTAGATAGAACACTTAACAAGTAGACAGGAACACTTTACAACTAGATAGAAACACCTTACAACTAGATAGAAACACCCTACAACTAGACAGAAACATCCTACAACTAGATAGAAACATCCTACAACTAGATAGAAACATCCTACAACTAGATAGAAACATCCTACAACAAGATAGAAACACCCTACAACTAGATAGAAACATCCTACAACTAGATAGAAACATCCTACAACAAGATAGAAACATCCTACAACAAGATAGAACACTTAACAAGTAGACAGGAACACTTTACAACTAGATAGAAACATCCTACAACTAGATAGAAACACCCTACAACTAGATAGAAACATCCTACAACTAGATAGAAACATCCTACAACAAGATAGAAACATCCTACAACAAGATAGAACACTTAACAAGTAGACAGGAACACTTTACAACTAGATAGAAACACCCTACAACTAAAGAGAAACACCCTACAACTAGATAGAAACATCTAACAACTAGACAAAACACTCTACAACTAGATAGAACACCTAACAACTAGATAGAAACACTAAACAACTAAAGAGAAACACCCTACAACTAGATAGAAACACTAAACAACTAGATAGAAACACCCTACAACAAGATAGAAACATCCTACAACTAGATAGAACACTTAACAAGTAGACAGGAACACTCTACAACTAGATAGAAACACCCTACAACTAAAGAGAAACACCCTACAACAAGATAGAAACACCCTACAACAAGATAGAAACACCCTACAACTAGATAGAAACACCCTGCAACTAGATAGAACACTTAACAACTAGACAGGAACACTTTACAACTAGATAGAAACACCCTACAACTAGATAGAAACACCCTACAACAAGATAGAAACACCCTACAACAAGATAGAAACACCCTGCAACTAGATAGAACACTTAACAACTAGACAGAAACACCTTACAACTAGATAGAAACACCCTACAACTAGATAGAAACACCCTACAACAAGATAGAAACATCCTACAACTAGATAGAACACTTAACAAGTAGACAGGAACACTTTACAACTAGATAGAAACACCCTACAACTAAAGAGAAACACCCTACAACTAGATAGAACACTTAACAACTAGACAGAAACACCTTACAACTAGATAGAAACACCCTACAACTAGATAGAAACACCCTACAACAAGATAGAAACATCCTACAACTAGATAGAACACTTAACAAGTAGACAGGAACACTTTACAACTAGATAGAAACACCCTACAACTAAAGAGAAACACCCTACAACTAGATAGAAACACTTAACAAGTAGACAGGAACACTTAACAACTAGATAGAAACACCCTACAACAAGATAGAAACACCCTACAACTAGATAGAACACTTAACAAGTAGACAGGAACACTTTACAACTAGATAGAAACACCCTACAACAAGATAGAAACATCCTACAACAAGATAGAACACTTAACAAGTAGACAGGAACACTTTACAACTAGATAGAAACACCCTACAACTAAAGAGAAACACCCTACAACAAGATAGAAACACCCTGCAACTAGATAGAACACTTAACAAGTAGACAGGAACACTTTACAACTAGATAGAAACACCCTACAACTAAAGAGAAACACCTTACAACTAGATAGAAACACCCTGCAACTAGATAGAACACTTAACAAGTAGACAGGAACACTTTACAACTAGATAGAAACACTAAACAACTAAAGAGAAACACCTTACAACTAGATAGAAACACCCTACAACAAGATAGAAACATCCTGCAACTAGATAGAACACTTAACAAGTAGACAGGAACACTTTACAACTAGATAGAAACACTAAACAACTAGATAGAAACATCCTACAACAAGATAGAAACATCCTGCAACTAGATAGAACACTTAACAAGTAGACAGGAACACTTTACAACTAGATAGAAACACTAAACAACTAGATAGAAACACCCTGCAACTAGATAGAACACTTAACAAGTAGACAGGAACACTTTACAACTAGATAGAAACACCCTACAACAAGATAGAAACACCCTGCAACTAGATAGAACACTTAACAAGTAGACAGGAACACTTTACAACTAGATAGAAACACCCTACAACAAGATAGAAACACCCTGCAACTAGATAGAACACTCAACAAGTAGACAGGAACACTTTACAACTAGACAGAAACACCCTACAACTAGATAGAACACTTAACAAGTAGACAGGAACACTTTACAACTAGATAGAAACACCCAACAACTAGATAGAAACACCCTACAACAAGATAGAAACACCCTGCAACTAGATAGAACACTTAACAAGTAGACAGGAACACTTTACAACTAGATAGAAACACCCTACAACTAGACAGAAACACCCTACAACAAGATAGAAACACCCTGCAACTAGATAGAACACTTAACAAGTAGACAGGAACACTTTACAACTAGATAGAAACACCCTACAACTAGACAGAAACACCCTGCAACTAGATAGAACACTTAACAAGTAGACAGGAACACTTTACAACTAGATAGAAACACCCTACAACTAGATAGAAACACCCTACAACAAGATAGAAACACCCTGCAACTAGATAGAACACTTAACAAGTAGACAGGAACACTTTACAACTAGATAGAAACACCCTACAACTAGACAGAAACACCCTACAACAAGATAGAAACACCCTGCAACTAGATAGAACACTTAACAAGTAGACAGGAACACTTTACAACTAGATAGAAACACCCTACAACTAAAGAGAAACACCCTACAACTAGATAGAAACACTAAACAACTAGATAGAAACACCCTACAACTAGATAGAACACTTAACAAGTAGACAGGAACACTTTACAACTAGATAGAAACACCCTACAACAAGATAGAAACACCCTGCAACTAGATAGAACACTTAACAAGTAGACAGGAACACTTTACAACTAGATAGAAACACTAAACAACTAAAGAGAAACACCTTACAACTAGATAGAAACACCCTGCAACTAGATAGAACACTTAACAAGTAGACAGGAACACTTTACAACTAGATAGAAACACCCTACAACAAGATAGAAACATCCTACAACAAGATAGAACACTTAACAAGTAGACAGGAACACTTTACAACTAGATAGAAACACCCTACAACTAAAGAGAAACACCCTACAACAAGATAGAAACACCCTGCAACTAGATAGAACACTTAACAAGTAGACAGGAACACTTTACAACTAGATAGAAACACCCTACAACTAAAGAGAAACACCTTACAACTAGATAGAAACACCCTGCAACTAGATAGAACACTTAACAAGTAGACAGGAACACTTTACAACTAGATAGAAACACTAAACAACTAAAGAGAAACACCTTACAACTAGATAGAAACACCCTACAACAAGATAGAAACATCCTGCAACTAGATAGAACACTTAACAAGTAGACAGGAACACTTTACAACTAGATAGAAACACTAAACAACTAGATAGAAACACCCTGCAACTAGATAGAACACTTAACAAGTAGACAGGAACACTTTACAACTAGATAGAAACACCCTACAACAAGATAGAAACACCCTGCAACTAGATAGAACACTTAACAAGTAGACAGGAACACTTTACAACTAGATAGAAACACCCTACAACAAGATAGAAACACCCTGCAACTAGATAGAACACTCAACAAGTAGACAGGAACACTTTACAACTAGACAGAAACACCCTACAACTAGATAGAACACTTAACAAGTAGACAGGAACACTTTACAACTAGATAGAAACACCCAACAACTAGATAGAAACACCCTACAACAAGATAGAAACACCCTGCAACTAGATAGAACACTTAACAAGTAGACAGGAACACTTTACAACTAGATAGAAACACCCTACAACTAGACAGAAACACCCTACAACAAGATAGAAACACCCTGCAACTAGATAGAACACTTAACAAGTAGACAGGAACACTTTACAACTAGATAGAAACACCCTACAACTAAAGAGAAACACCTTACAACTAGATAGAAACACCCTACAACAAGATAGAAACACCCTGCAACTAGATAGAACACTTAACAAGTAGACAGGAACACTTTACAACTAGATAGAAACACCCTACAACTAAAGAGAAACACTTTACAACTAGATAGAAACACCCTACAACAAGATAGAAACACCCTGCAACTAGATAGAACACTTAACAAGTAGACAGGAACACTTTACAACTAGATAGAAACACCCTACAACTAGATAGAAACACCCTACAACAAGATAGAAACACCCTGCAACTAGATAGAACACTTAACAAGTAGACAGGAACACTTTACAACTAGATAGAAACACCCTACAACTAGACAGAAACACCCTACAACAAGATAGAAACACCCTGCAACTAGATAGAACACTTAACAAGTAGACAGGAACACTTTACAACTAGATAGAAACACCCTACAACTAAAGAGAAACACCCTACAACTAGATAGAAACACTAAACAACTAGATAGAAACACCCTACAACTAGATAGAACACTTAACAAGTAGACAGGAACACTTTACAACTAGATAGAAACACCCTACAACAAGATAGAAACACCCTGCAACTAGATAGAACACTTAACAAGTAGACAGGAACACTTTACAACTAGATAGAAACACTAAACAACTAAAGAGAAACACCTTACAACAAGATAGAAACATCCTACAACAAGATAGAACACTTAACAAGTAGTCAGGAACACTTTACAACTAGATAGAAACACCCTACAACTAAAGAGAAACACCCTACAACAAGATAGAAACACCCTGCAACTAGATAGAACACTTAACAAGTAGACAGGAACACTTTACAACTAGATAGAAACACCCTACAACTAAAGAGAAACACCTTACAACTAGATAGAAACACCCTGCAACTAGATAGAACACTTAACAAGTAGACAGGAACACTTTACAACTAGATAGAAACACTAAACAGATAAAGGGAAACACCTTACAACTAGATAGAAACACCCTACAACAAGATAGAAACATCCTGCAACTAGATAGAACACTTAACAAGTAGACAGGAACACTTTACAACTAGATAGAAACACTAAACAACTAGATAGAAACATCCTACAACAAGATAGAAACATCCTGCAACTAGATAGAACACTTAACAAGTAGACAGGAACACTTTACAACTAGATAGAAACACTAAACAACTAGATAGAAACACCCTGCAACTAGATAGAACACTTAACAAGTAGACAGGAACACTTTACAACTAGATAGAAACACCCTACAACAAGATAGAAACACCCTGCAACTAGATAGAACACTCAACAAGTAGACAGGAACACTTTACAACTAGACAGAAACACCCTACAACTAGATAGAACACT
The DNA here is from genome assembly GCA_947623455.1 of Mimachlamys varia. NCBI lineage: Eukaryota > Metazoa > Mollusca > Bivalvia > Pectinida > Pectinidae > Mimachlamys > Mimachlamys varia. The sequence goes on from OX392545.1 coordinate 35,237,879, forward strand.
TAACAAGTAGACAGGAACACTTTACAACTAGATAGAAACACCTTACAACTAGATAGAAACACCCTACAACTAGACAGAAACACCCTACAACTAGATAGAAACACCCTACAACAAGATAGAAACATCCTACAACTAGACAGAAACACCCTACAACAAGATAGAAACACCCTGCAACTAGATAGAACACTTAACAAGTAGACAGGAACACTTTACAACTAGATAGAAACACCCTACAACTAAAGAGAAACACCCTACAACTAGATAGAAACACTAAACAACTAGATAGAAACACCCTACAACTAGATAGAACACTTAACAAGTAGACAGGAACACTTTACAACTAGATAGAAACACCCTACAACAAGATAGAAACACCCTGCAACTAGATAGAACACTTAACAAGTAGACAGGAACACTTTACAACTAGATAGAAACACTAAACAACTAAAGAGAAACACCTTACAACAAGATAGAAACATCCTACAACAAGATAGAACACTTAACAAGTAGTCAGGAACACTTTACAACTAGATAGAAACACCCTACAACTAAAGAGAAACACCCTACAACAAGATAGAAACACCCTGCAACTAGATAGAACACTTAACAAGTAGACAGGAACACTTTACAACTAGATAGAAACACCCTACAACTAAAGAGAAACACCTTACAACTAGATAGAAACACCCTGCAACTAGATAGAACACTTAACAAGTAGACAGGAACACTTTACAACTAGATAGAAACACTAAACAGATAAAGGGAAACACCTTACAACTAGATAGAAACACCCTACAACAAGATAGAAACATCCTGCAACTAGATAGAACACTTAACAAGTAGACAGGAACACTTTACAACTAGATAGAAACACTAAACAACTAGATAGAAACATCCTACAACAAGATAGAAACATCCTGCAACTAGATAGAACACTTAACAAGTAGACAGGAACACTTTACAACTAGATAGAAACACTAAACAACTAGATAGAAACACCCTGCAACTAGATAGAACACTTAACAAGTAGACAGGAACACTTTACAACTAGATAGAAACACCCTACAACAAGATAGAAACACCCTGCAACTAGATAGAACACTCAACAAGTAGACAGGAACACTTTACAACTAGACAGAAACACCCTACAACTAGATAGAACACTTAACAAGTAGACAGGAACACTTTACAACTAGATAGAAACACCTTACAACTAGATAGAAACACCCTACAACTAGACAGAAACACCCTACAACTAGATAGAAACACCCTACAACAAGATAGAAACATCCTACAACTAGATAGAACACTTAACAAGTAGACAGGAACACTTTACAACTAGATAGAAACACCCTACAACTAAAGAGAAACACCCTACAACAAGATAGAAACACCCTGCAACTAGATAGAACACTTAACAAGTAGACAGGAACACTTTACAACTAGATAGAAACACCCTACAACTAAAGAGAAACACCCTACAACTAGATAGAAACATCTAACAACTAGACAAAACACTCTACAACTAGATAGAACACCTAACAACTAGATAGAAACACTAAACAACTAAAGAGAAACACCCTACAACTAGATAGAAACACTAAACAACTAGATAGAAACACCATACAACAAGATAGAAACATCCTACAACTAGATAGAACACTTAACAAGTAGACAGGAACACTCTACAACTAGATAGAAACACCCTACAACTAAAGAGAAACACCCTACAACTAGATAGAAACACTTAACAAGTAGACAGGAACACTTAACAACTAGATAGAAACACCCTACAACAAGATAGAAACACCCTACAACTAGATAGAAACACCCTACAACTAGATAGAACACTTAACAAGTAGACAGGAACACTTTACAACTAGATAGAAACACCCTACAACAAGATAGAAACATCCTACAACAAGATAGAACACTTAACAAGTAGACAGGAACACTTTACAACTAGATAGAAACACCCTACAACTAAAGAGAAACACCCTACAACAAGATAGAAACACCCTGCAACTAGATAGAACACTTAACAAGTAGACAGGAACACTTTACAACTAGATAGAAACACCCTACAACTAAAGAGAAACACCTTACAACTAGATAGAAACACCCTGCAACTAGATAGAACACTTAACAAGTAGACAGGAACACTTTACAACTAGATAGAAACACTAAACAACTAAAGAGAAACACCTTACAACTAGATAGAAACACCCTACAACAAGATAGAAACATCCTGCAACTAGATAGAACACTTAATAAGTAGACAAGAACACTTTACAACTAGATAGAAACACTAAACAACTAGATAGAAACATCCTACAACAAGATAGAAACATCCTGCAACTAGATAGAACACTTAACAAGTAGACAGGAACACTTTACAACTAGATAGAAACACTAAACAACTAGATAGAAACACCCTGCAACTAGATAGAACACTTAACAAGTAGACAGGAACACTTTACAACTAGATAGAAACACCCTACAACAAGATAGAAACACCCTGCAACTAGATAGAACACTTAACAAGTAGACAGGAACACTTTACAACTAGATAGAAACACCCTACAACAAGATAGAAACACCCTGCAACTAGATAGAACACTCAACAAGTAGACAGGAACACTTTACAACTAGACAGAAACACCCTACAACTAGATAGAACACTTAACAAGTAGACAGGAACACTTTACAACTAGATAGAAACACCCAACAACTAGATAGAAACACCCTACAACAAGATAGAAACACCCTGCAACTAGATAGAACACTTAACAAGTAGACAGGAACACTTTACAACTAGATAGAAACACCCTACAACTAGACAGAAACACCCTACAACAAGATAGAAACACCCTGCAACTAGATAGAACACTTAACAAGTAGACAGGAACACTTTACAACTAGATAGAAACACCCTACAACTAAAGAGAAACACCTTACAACTAGATAGAAACACCCTACAACAAGATAGAAACACCCTGCAACTAGATAGAACACTTAACAAGTAGACAGGAACACTTTACAACTAGATAGAAACACCCTACAACTAAAGAGAAACACTTTACAACTAGATAGAAACACCCTACAACAAGATAGAAACACCCTGCAACTAGATAGAACACTTAACAAGTAGACAGGAACACTTTACAACTAGATAGAAACACCCTACAACTAGATAGAAACACCCTACAACAAGATAGAAACACCCTGCAACTAGATAGAACACTTAACAAGTAGACAGGAACACTTTACAACTAGATAGAAACACCCTACAACTAGACAGAAACACCCTACAACAAGATAGAAACACCCTGCAACTAGATAGAACACTTAACAAGTAGACAGGAACACTTTACAACTAGATAGAAACACCCTACAACTAAAGAGAAACACCCTACAACTAGATAGAAACACTAAACAACTAGATAGAAACACCCTACAACTAGATAGAACACTTAACAAGTAGACAGGAACACTTTACAACTAGATAGAAACACCCTACAACAAGATAGAAACACCCTGCAACTAGATAGAACACTTAACAAGTAGACAGGAACACTTTACAACTAGATAGAAACACTAAACAACTAAAGAGAAACACCTTACAACTAGATAGAAACACCCTGCAACTAGATAGAACACTTAACAAGTAGACAGGAACACTTTACAACTAGATAGAAACACCCTACAACAAGATAGAAACATCCTACAACAAGATAGAACACTTAACAAGTAGACAGGAACACTTTACAACTAGATAGAAACACCCTACAACAAGATAGAAACACCCTGCAACTAGATAGAACACTTAACAAGTAGACAGGAACACTTTACAACTAGATAGAAACACCCTACAACTAAAGAGAAACACCTTACAACTAGATAGAAACACCCTGCAACTAGATAGAACACTTAACAAGTAGACAGGAACACTTTACAACTAGATAGAAACACTAAACAACTAAAGAGAAACACCTTACAACTAGATAGAAACACCCTACAACAAGATAGAAACATCCTGCAACTAGATAGAACACTTAACAAGTAGACAGGAACACTTTACAACTAGATAGAAACACTAAACAACTAGATAGAAACATCCTACAACAAGATAGAAACATCCTGCAACTAGATAGAACACTTAACAAGTAGACAGGAACACTTTACAACTAGATAGAAACACTAAACAACTAGATAGAAACACCCTGCAACTAGATAGAACACTTAACAAGTAGACAGGAACACTTTACAACTAGATAGAAACACCCTACAACAAGATAGAAACACCCTGCAACTAGATAGAACACTTAACAAGTAGACAGGAACACTTTACAACTAGATAGAAACACCCTACAACAAGATAGAAACACCCTGCAACTAGATAGAACACTCAACAAGTAGACAGGAACACTTTACAACTAGACAGAAACATCCTACAACTAGATAGAACACTTAACAAGTAGACAGGAACACTTTACAACTAGATAGAAACACCCAACAACTAGATAGAAACACCCTACAACAAGATAGAAACACCCTGCAACTAGATAGAACACTTAACAAGTAGACAGGAACACTTTACAACTAGATAGAAACACCCTACAACTAGACAGAAACACCCTACAACAAGATAGAAACACCCTGCAACTAGATAGAACACTTAACAAGTAGACAGGAACACTTTACAACTAGATAGAAACACCCTACAACTAAAGAGAAACACCTTACAACTAGATAGAAACACCCTACAACAAGATAGAAACACCCTGCAACTAGATAGAACACTTAACAAGTAGACAGGAACACTTTACAACTAGATAGAAACACCCTACAACTAGACAGAAACACCCTACAACAAGATAGAAACACCCTGCAACTAGATAGAACACTTAACAAGTAGACAGGAACACTTTACAACTAGATAGAAACACCCTACAACTAAAGAGAAACACCTTACAACTAGATAGAAACACCCTACAACAAGATAGAAACACCCTGCAACTAGATAGAACACTTAACAAGTAGACAGGAACACTTTACAACTAGATAGAAACACCCTACAACTAAAGAGAAACACTTTACAACTAGATAGAAACACCCTACAACAAGATAGAAACACCCTGCAACTAGATAGAACACTTAACAAGTAGACAGGAACACTTTACAACTAGATAGAAACACCCTACAACTAGATAGAAACACCCTACAACAAGATAGAAACACCCTGCAACTAGATAGAACACTTAACAAGTAGACAGGAACACTTTACAACTAGATAGAAACACCCTACAACTAGACAGAAACACCCTACAACAAGATAGAAACACCCTGCAACTAGATAGAACACTTAACAAGTAGACAGGAACACTTTACAACTAGATAGAAACACCCTACAACTAAAGAGAAACACCCTACAACTAGATAGAAACACTAAACAACTAGATAGAAACACCCTACAACTAGATAGAACACTTAACAAGTAGACAGGAACACTTTACAACTAGATAGAAACACCCTACAACAAGATAGAAACACCCTGCAACTAGATAGAACACTTAACAAGTAGACAGGAACACTTTACAACTAGATAGAAACACTAAACAACTAAAGAGAAACACCTTACAACTAGATAGAAACACCCTGCAACTAGATAGAACACTTAACAAGTAGACAGGAACACTTTACAACTAGATAGAAACACCCTACAACAAGATAGAAACATCCTACAACAAGATAGAACACTTAACAAGTAGACAGGAACACTTTACAACTAGATAGAAACACCCTACAACTAAAGAGAAACACCCTACAACAAGATAGAAACACCCTGCAACTAGATAGAACACTTAACAAGTAGACAGGAACACTTTACAACTAGATAGAAACACCCTACAACTAAAGAGAAACACCTTACAACTAGATAGAAACACCCTGCAACTAGATAGAACACTTAACAAGTAGACAGGAACACTTTACAACTAGATAGAAACACTAAACAACTAAAGAGAAACACCTTACAACTAGATAGAAACACCCTACAACAAGATAGAAACATCCTGCAACTAGATAGAACACTTAACAAGTAGACAGGAACACTTTACAACTAGATAGAAACACTAAACAACTAGATAGAATCATCCTACAACAAGATAGAAACATCCTGCAACTAGATAAAACACTTAACAAGTAGACAGGAACACTTTACAACTAGATAGAAACACTAAACAACTAGATAGAAACACCCTGCAACTAGATAGAACACTTAACAAGTAGACAGGAACACTTTACAACTAGATAGAAACACCCTACAACAAGATAGAAACACCCTGCAACTAGATAGAACACTTAACAAGTAGACAGGAACACTTTACAACTAGATAGAAACACTAAACAACTAGATAGAAACACCCTGCAACTAGATAGAACACTTAACAAGTAGACAGGAACACTTTACAACTAGATAGAAACACCCTACAACAAGATAGAAACACCCTGCAACTAGATAGAACACTTAACAAGTAGACAGGAACACTTTACAACTAGATAGAAACACCCTACAACAAGATAGAAACACCCTGCAACTAGATAGAACACTCAACAAGTAGACAGGAACACTTTACAACTAGACAGAAACACCCTACAACTAGATAGAACACTTAACAAGTAGACAGGAACACTTTACAACTAGATAGAAACACCCAACAACTAGATAGAAACACCCTACAACAAGATAGAAACACCCTGCAACTAGATAGAACACTTAACAAGTAGACAGGAACACTTTACAACTAGATAGAAACACCCTACAACTAGACAGAAACACCCTACAACAAGATAGAAACACCCTGCAACTAGATAGAACACTTAACAAGTAGACAGGAACACTTTACAACTAGATAGAAACACCCTACAACTAAAGAGAAACACCTTACAACTAGATAGAAACACCCTACAACAAGATAGAAACACCCTGCAACTAGATAGAACACTTAACAAGTAGACAGGAACACTTTACAACTAGATAGAAACACCCTACAACTAAAGAGAAACACTTTACAACTAGATAGAAACACCCTACAACAAGATAGAAACACCCTGCAACTAGATAGAACACTTAACAAGTAGACAGGAACACTTTACAACTAGATAGAAACACCCTACAACTAGATAGAAACACCCTACAACAAGATAGAAACACCCTGCAACTAGATAGAACACTTAACAAGTAGACAGGAACACTTTACAACTAGATAGAAACACCCTACAACTAGACAGAAACACCCTACAACAAGATAGAAACACCCTGCAACTAGATAGAACACTTAACAAGTAGACAGGAACACTTTACAACTAGATAGAAACACCCTACAACTAAAGAGAAACACCCTACAACTAGATAGAAACACTAAACAACTAGATAGAAACACCCTACAACTAGATAGAACACTTAACAAGTAGACAGGAACACTTTACAACTAGATAGAAACACCCTACAACAAGATAGAAACACCCTGCAACTAGTTAGAACACTTAACAAGTAGACAGGAACACTTTACAACTAGATAGAAACACCCTACAACTAAAGAGAAACACCTTACAACTAGATAGAAACACCCTACAACAAGATAGAAACACCCTGCAACTAGATAGAACACTTAACAAGTAGACAGGAACACTTTACAACTAGATAGAAACACCCTACAACTAAAGAGAAACACCTTACAACAAGATAGAAACACCCTGCAACTAGATAGAACACTTAACAAGTAGACAGGAACACTTTACAACTAGATAGAAACACCCTACAACTAAAGAGAAACACCTTACAACAAGATAGAAACACCCTGCAACTAGATAGAACACTTAACAAGTAGACAGGAACACTTTACAACTAGATAGAAACACCCTACAACTAAAGAGAAACACCTTACAACTAGATAGAAACACTAAACAACTAAAGAGAAACACCTTACAACTAGATAGAAACACCCTACAACAAGATAGAAACAAACTTCCACAAGATAGAAACACCCTACAACTAGATACAAACACCCTACAACTAGACAGAAACACTCTACAACTAGATACAAACACCCAACAACTAGATAGAAACACAATACAACTAGATAGAAACACTCTACAACTAGATAGAAACACCCAAAAACTAGACAGAAACACCCAACAACTAGATACAAACACTCTACAACTAGATAGAAACACTCTACAACTAGATAGAAACACCCAACAACTAGACAGAAACACCCAACAACTAGATACAAACACCCAACAACTAAATAGAAACACCCTACAACAAGATAGAAACACCCTACAACAAGACAGAAACACCCTACAACAAGATAGAAACACCCTACAACAAGATAGATCAACCTACAACTCGATACAAACACCCTACAACTAGATACAAACACCCTACAACAAAAAAAAACTTAAAATTCCAATATTGGAACAGTCCGAATTATAATAGGTGTAACTAAATTAGTAAGCATTGAGAAACTTTTCAAAGAATCAGGCGGGATCAGTTAATCTGATCGAAAGCAAATTCATAAAATATCAAAGTTTCTTGATTTTTTTATCAATATACAGATGTACAACAGAATACCTATAGAAACCCTATCCCAAATACTGTATCAGAAGGTCACCGGCAAGATAGCAAGCAGGAACTCGGACTATACTTGTATTACGTCAATATAATGCAAATCTGCCTTTTATCAACATTCTGTTCTTCCTCCTGTAATGGAATAGTCCTCCCGAAATTATTCGCTTAATATCTCGGGTGTATAATGGCAGTACCATTGACTACATATAACATAACACTGGGTGCATTTTAGTACGCTACAAATATTATATTGTATAAAATATATGTAACCTCCCACAATAATCGAATCAGTTCTGTCAATCAGCTCGCACTTTATGGGAGATATTTGGTACACGGTTTGACATATCATCCAATACTACACGTCTATAACCGTTTAACAATGATTGTACATCTAAATAGTGGTGAGATACACGTACAGGTGTTGTATTACGTTCTAATAATGAAGGTGGTAGAATTTAAGGATAGCTCGTCCACTCCTGCTACAGACGTTTAGAATGTATTTCGTCACTGTCAGTCCTATGACTGATGGGTAGGTGTGTTTGCCCCGGGGTGGTTCGGTCCAGCTTACGGTCGGGTATAAAACCATTCCCACACAAGTCAGGCCCAGGGTTCAAGCAGCTTTCATCTGGGACGGCGGTAGATACATCAGCAAAATGGTAAGCAATTCCTAGCGCTTCATAATGGTTTCCCAAAAACAGTACAAGGACATTTGGGGTGATTAGACAGAACAACTCTCAAGTAGTGGTATACATGAACATCATAATGTTATAAAGCAGATAAAACGGTACTGGCGGCAAACTCTAATATTTTCTAAAAGTAAAATTACTTGAAATGTAGGAAATGATCACCTGCTTGCAAATTAAAAAATTCTGTAACTTTTATTCAGACTTTACATGTTGTTACCTTAATGAAGTTTCTGTAAAACTTTGGAACCAAAAGAAATTCGTTGTATAGTTCGTTAACAGAACAAATGCCTGTATAATTCGTTTCCAAGGAACCGTCCTTATGACATGTTGAAAGATTAATAAAAGCCATCACTTCTGCGTGATGTAGACTGAGAAATGTCAACCCGAGGGTAGGATAGTGCTAAAATTCATAAATCTTATCCCGAGAGTTGAGATATCTCTCTATATCACAAAGGGGTGACCGATTTTTTTTTGTTCCCACTTTTCTAACGTAAAATAAGCAAACAGTGAACTCAGTGCATCGCGTTATCATCAGCGGTGGATGAAATGAATGACGAAATTGGTGACCTTACTCTGGTAACACTTCATGAAGTGATGACGTGACAATGATCATGACGTCACAATTAGCATGTGTGAGCTGTCTTTTCCCTACTCCGGTAAAAGACAGGTTTATATTTTCCCTAGAAAAATGGGAATGAACCTGTTAAATGTGGGGAATATATTTATCTTTATTATTCGTTAACAGAAAATGTCTTTTAATCCGATGATTATATTTTATTATTCGTTGTCTTTTAAATTTTTTTTTTTTTTAAATTTCGTTATGATTTGTAATATTCGTTGTACGTCATCAGCCAGTATATAACACGTCTTCGGCAATTATCACACGTTATATGTCAGTATCTGACGTCATCAGTCACAATCACACGTCATATGTCAGTAACTGACGTCATCAGTCACTATAAGTCATCACTTGAGGTAGCTTAAAGTCGTGAAAAGTTTTATAATTTTTAATAAAAATAATAATAAAAAAATAAACATTTGTTGTTGGATTATTTTCAGAGAGCTATCATCCTCCTCCTGGTTATTGCAGCATCAGTGGCTGTTTTGAATGCTCAGTTTGCAAGGAGAAGGACCAACATCGGATTGCCCGTAGGCACCTTGGTGTCACGTAAGTTCATTAAAATATAGCTCGAATTTCCTCGTCGCAAACACTTTAAAGGGGCAATTAAATGAAGTGTGTTCACTTTTTACAATATCACCAAATACTTAATAAATTCGTAGTTCTTTAATCCTTTCGAACTATTCATTCCGATGTTTTGACAAAACCTGAGTTTTCCGTGCGTTTTTCAATCAATAATTAGGAAATCCTTAATCGTCCAACCGATGCAAATGAGACATATCTTTACAAACATCCCTGAGTACTTTTGATCTCACGGAGCAGGCGCAGAACGGCCTAGTTGATGCAATAAAAATGACTTCGAAATCGAAGTGCAGCTCTCGATTCATAGCACTTATAGCTGAAATTTGCGACTATTTTTATTTACGTAGCATGACAATGATAAAGTACGTGTTTCAAATTTCCCTTCAGATGGCCCCTGTGTGTGCGAGCTTTCAATAATACATGGCTTTGGTTAGTTTGAAGAATGCCGACACACTTTCTAGTGGAATCTAATAATAATCATATACAGTGAAACCTCTCTTAAAGACCACTCCCTAATGAAACCACTTAATTTCAGTCCCGAAAATATCTTCTATATATATCTTTGTATTTTAAGCTTCACTATTAAGACCAACTCGCTATTAAGACCAGTTTTGAAAAGTCCCAAATACCACTTTTACACTCACTTTCACCTCACTACTCAGACCAATGACCAAACACAGTCACCTGGTGTGTACATGTATTCCACTGTGTACACCTGTCAAATGTCAGATCAGTAAGCTGTATTTTGGTGTCAAATTGGCTAATCTATTATTATTAATGTGTGATTAACATTATTAAGCCCATATATAAGTTAAAGGACCATGAAAACAGGTCAAAAAGTGGATTTCAGAGAAATCTGTCACCCTCGGTATAAAGACCACCCCGCTATCAAGACCATTTTGGCGTTGTCCCTAAGGTGGTTTTAATAGAGAGGTTTCACTGTGTATCATAATTGTTGGAGCGTATTTTGCGAATCTAACATACCTTGAAAGAAGTACGTGTGAAATCAAACCTCTCGTGTCTTAACTCGACCTGGCGTCCATTTGTTTACAACACACATACAAGTGATTGCGTCAGGTGGCGCTATATTTTGATGTCGCTATATTTGGCGCGGGCTTTCCCAAAACTTAAAATGACCACATCGGCCATCGGCTATATCCTATCTCACTATCAAGTACGGTTACATTTGTCTGAATTTAGGTATTTTTCATTCTAGTTGATTTTAAAAAAGTGGGTTCACTAAATCGCTTGTTTCAAGGATGTTGATCTAACAGTTTTACTAAACCAGTATGTTCTCTTTGGTGGTACAATGTTACAAATTTAAGTACGTATTTCTGATTTCACTTGATAAATGTTGGAACCTGGCAACATAAGCTTCAATTTGAATAGGACAAATATCATGCCTAATACTCCTATAGGTTGTGGACGCCTTTCCTACCTGTAAATAGAGGATCTTACACGAGTGTCGATGTCGAGACAATCATATGACGTCATGAAGACGTCATTTGTTTATGACGTCACAATAGTGTTATTACACGTGTATATTTACATTTGCGCTGCAACCCACTATATGAACTGACCAGCAAAAATGCCTATGAAATATATGAAAGCAGTGGTTCTCGAGACGTAGCAAGTGGTTAATTATGACGTCATAGATCAAGCTTGTTCAATGAAAGTCTTGACGCGCCGCTTCGAATAATATGGACAATGCCCTTGTGTCAATCGCTCAAATGACTAATTATTATCATTGGCGCCAATTTATTCAATCTGGGCTGTTCCGCCAATAACGTTTAAATAACGACACAAATACAAACGCAGTTAATAAAATATTAATTGGAGAAGGTATTAATGAAGTTAAGTAATTGTTCTATAGTAAAAATGTAAATATATTGATTGAAAGTCATTGGTTACATCAATATTTAGCATGAAGCTCTAGCGGGATTCATTCAATATGGATGTAACGGCTGACCTTTCATAGCACTATGAAAGTTAAAAAAATGACTTTCAATCCTTATGTAATACTATTTTTATGACATGGCCGTATGACATGACTGAACGGGTCAGTTATGTGATATAACCCTTCCTATGGTATTGAAATGCCTACCTCTTCCCTTCTATCGGTAAACGAAAGCGCCCAACTACCTACATACTGGTAACAGAGTGTCTTCTCCTTCAATATTTCTGGTAATAGACAATCTGGTGTGTATACCCGAGATAAGCTTGTGTGTATACCGAGACAATCTGGTGTGTACACCCGACACAAGCTGGTGTGTACACCAGACACAAGCTGGTATGTATACCGAGACAAGCTGGTGTGTATACTGAGACAAGCTGGTGGTTACACCCAAGACAATCTGGTGTGTATACCGAGACAAGCTGGTGTGTATACTGAGACAAGCTGGTGTGTATACTGAGACAAGCTGGTGGTTACACCCAAGACAATCTGGTGTGTATACCGAGACAAGCTGGTGTGTACACCCAAGACAAGCTGGTGTGTATACCGAGACAACCTGGTGTGTATACCGAGACAACCTGGTGTGTATACCGAGACAAGCTGGTATGTATACCGAGACAAGCTGGTGTGTATACTGAGACAAGCTGGTGGTTACACCCAAGACAATCTGGTGTGTATACCGAGACAAGCTGGTGTGTATACTGAGACAAGCTGGCGTGTATATATACCGAGACAAGCTGGTGTATACACCCGACACAAGCTGGTGTGTACACCCAAGACAAGCTGGTGTGTATACCGAGACAACCTGGTGTGTATGCCGAGACAAGCTGGTGTGTACACCCGACACAAGCTGGTGTGTACACCCGACACACGCTGGTGTGTATACTGAGACAAGCTGGTGGTTACACCCAAGACAAGCTGGTGGTTACACCCAAGACAAGCTGGTAGATACACCCACAAGACAAGCTGGTAGATACACCCAAGACAAGTGTACACGACAGGAGTGCGATCAGATAATTAAAAAAGGGAGACCAGACAAAATGCTGTGCTCGCAATAACATCAAACTTTTGAATGTATTATTGTATCATGATGAATCAACATACCAAATTACATTTCAACATTTGTATTCATTCTATTTAATTGATGAGTAAATGTGGAGAAATGTGGTTCGAATCCTTCGATTGACATTTTAATCAGTAAATAGAGACTCCATATCTTTTTTTTCTGTTTTAAAAGCCCAAAATATATAAAAAAAACTTTAAGTTTGCAAAAATCGTGATATATGACCAGTATGGTTTCTCGCCATACGGGAAACATTAGGGACATGCTGGGGGGAAGCTATAAGGATTGCGAGCGAGAACCAATTTTTTGTTGAAGCTTAGAACCTACACTACCATATAAAATGGGTTTTCCCCTATACATCTAAACGCAAATCAATAGATATGTAACTTTGCAAAAATGTATACTTTTGGTAGATTTTGATACGTGACATAGGGTCAAAAGTCAGAGTGTGTTCCCGTCCCGTTACACTGGTGGACATGTTTATCCTTGGTTGTCCGAAAAAGACGCCTGTAGCGAGCTAATATGCCAGTAAATTCCTCATAAAATGCCCTTTGAAGCCTTTGCCGTGTGTGTATCTGTGAATCTAGGCACTTGTTACACGTGGTGAACTTCAAATATTGAAGTTATAAGCTCGAAAGCTTGGTAACAACATCAAGTATTTTTTTTTAGTTGTGTGAGCCCTAGAGTAGTATCGGAATAAGTCAATATCTCTATTTTACTTCCACAGTGATCTCATTCTACTTTGCTGCTAAGAAGACGATAGAGGAGTGCCGATCAGCCGCCCTCAGAGTAGCTCCGTGTCCAGACGAATCGGATCTAACGACAAGCGGCACTACTACTATGGTATCATTCTGCAAATGTGACTGCAACTGAAACTGAAACTGATGGAAGTCCAACTCTCCTCAAACGCTTAAGGCTTATGAAAACAGGAGCATGATTGCTTTTGCTTACATTAATATCAATAAAAATGTTTCTAAATTAGTTATTCTAAATACGATGTCTGTCTTGTTTGATAAAAGAGTATAGATAAATATACATGTGTATTATTCACCAAGCACAGGTTCATACAATGTATATCGTTCATCACACACAGGTTCATACACACGTGTATCGTTCACCATACACAGATTCATACACACGTGTATCGTTCAACATACACAGGTTCATATACACGTGTTTTGTTCGCCATACACAAGTTCATACAAACGTGCATTGTTCACCACACACAGGTTCATACACTATTTTATTGTTCGCCATACACAGGTTAATACACTAGTATAGTGTTCACCATACACAGGTTCATACACTAGTATATTGTTCACCATACACAGGTTCATACAGTAGAATATTGTTCACCATACACAGGTTCATACACTATTTTATTGTACACCATACACAGGTTCATACACTAGTATATTGTACAACACACACAGGTTCATACACTATTTTATTGTACACCATACACAGGTTCATACACTAATTTATTGTTCACCATACACAGGTTCATACAGTAGTATATTGTTCACCATATACAGGTTCATACACTATTTTATTGTACACCATACACAGGTTCATACACTAGTATATTGTACACCATACACAGGTTCATACACTAGTATATTGTACACCATACACAGGTTCATACACTAGTATATTGTACACCATACACAGGTTCATACACTAGTATATTGTACACCATACACAGGTTCATACACTATTTTATTGTACACCATACACAGGTTCATACACTAGTATATTGTACACCATACACAGGTTCATACACTAGTATATTGTTCAACATACACAGGTTCATACACTATTTTATTGTACACCATACACAGGTTCAAACACTAGTATAATGTACAACACACACAGGTTCATACACTATTTTATTGTACACCATACACAGGTTCATACACTATTTTATTGTACATCATACACAGGTTCATACACTAGTATATTGTACACCATACACAGGTTTATACACTATTTTATTGTACACCATACACAGGTTCATACACTAGTATATTGTTCACCATACACAGGTTCATACATATTAAGTATATTGTACACCATACACAACTTCATACACTAGTATATTGTTCACCATACACAGGTTCATACACTAGTATATTGTTCACCATACACTGGTTCATATACTATTTTATTGTTCACCATACACAGGTTCAAACACTAGTATAATGTACAACACACACAGGTTCATACACTATTTTATTGTACACTATACACAGGTTCATACACTATTTTATTGTACACCATACACTGGTTCATACACTAGTATATTGTTCACCATACACAGGTTCATACACTATTTTATTGTACACCATACACAGGTTCATACACTATTTTATTGTACAACACACACAGGTTCATACACTATTTTATTGTACACCATACACAGGTTCATACACTATTTTATTGTACACCATACACAGGTTCATACACTAGTATATTGTACACCATACACAGGTTTATACACTATTTTATTGTACACCATACACAGGTTCATACACTAGTATATTGTTCACCATACACAGGTTCATACACTATTTTATTGTACACCATACACATATTCATTTACTATTTTATTGTACACCATACACCGGTTCAAACACAATTCATTGTTCAACATATATAGGTTCATACACTAGTATATTGTACCCAATACACAGGTTCATACACTAGTATATTGTACACCATACATAGGCTCATACCCTAGAATATTGTACACCATACACAACTTCACACACTCGTGTATTGTTCACTATACACAGGTTCATACACTTGTGTATTCTACAACATACACAGGTTCATACACTAGTATATTGTACACCAAACACAGGTTCATACACATGTGTTTCTTTCACCATACACAGGTTCATACACTAGTATATTGTTTACCATACACAGGTTCATACATAATTATTAAGTATATTGTACACCATACACATGATCATGAACTAGTGTATTGTTCACCATACACAGGTTCATACACTAGTATATTGTACACCATACAGTCAAAAATTCCTTAAGTTAAACATTTCCTTAGGAAAGCATTACATAATGAAAGGAAAATTCATTTGACTTAGATTTTCCCGTTACTTCTCTAATGCTTTTCTAAGGAGAGTTTTAAGTTAAGGAATTTCCTTTCGTTGAGGAACGTTCGTGAAACTAGGTCTGTTCGAATTGTACAAAGCTATGCTAAGAATACCAGCATGATATGAGTTATTACACCCAAAGTTGCATTAATGGCATATTAACATATACTTACTAACAGAGACGTTTGCATATCAAGATGGTTTTATTAACCCATCATCATTCAAATCGCCCTGCGTCCGTAGTCACTATTTTTTGAGAAGTACTGCATGGATCTTTTTCAAATTGCATATGTAGGTTTCCATTGGCGCCTGGTTGTGCCCTTTTGGTTTTGGGACTGATCGGACAAAAGCTGAAAGGCGGCCATTTTGGATTTTGAAATGAAATTTAGTCATCGCTATTTTTTGAGTAGTACTTTATGGATCGTACTCAAATTCCATATGTAGGTTCCACTTAGTGCCTCTTTCTTCGTGCAGCCATCTTGAATTTTGCATTTATAGTTTGGGATTGATCTTTTTTAAAAGTTTTAGTTGGATCCTTTTCAAATTTCACATGCAGGTTCCCCGTGGTCCAAAGATGTGCGTTGTCCAGTTGTGGAGGTGCTTCATAAAACAATCTGGTTTCAGACGACAATCTTAGATTTTGACAGTGATAGTTTGCGATCGCCATGTCTTGAGAACAGGTTCTGTTTGGCGCTTACAGCTTCTGTAGTTGTAATTGGTCTATTTTTTAGACTGTTCTAGGGGGAAAATATGGCCGCCTGACGACCATCTTTTATGTTGACGTTGGAAGAACATTATGGTTATTTTTTAAAGGCCCAATATACGTAACTTTCGGCAAAACTTGAAGCGAAAATTAAGCCTAATAACTTATTATACTTACAGATTTAGTTAAGATTAACTGATATCAACAATATTCAAGATGCATTCTTTCGCGGTTACCGGTACAGCAGCAGTTGAAACACGCTATTTGTAAACACGCGTCCATTCCGAACAGTCTTCTACCTTCGGTTTGTTGTTGAAGTTGGCCCCACCTGAATTAATTTCAATTCTTTAGATTTTTTGTCAAGAGTTTCTTGTTAGTTACCGCTCAGGTTTACTTCGTTTTAGGCTTATTTTTGCATGGTTATCAACTGGATTTTTTTCAGAATTTTTCAGAATCATCAAAAATTTCCTGAAGTTACGTATATTGGGCCTTTAAAGAAATACAAGATGGACCTTTCTTAAATATTTGGAATTTGGATTTGAACAGAAAAACAAAACACCCTTGGATACCAAATATTTCCTAGGAGGGACAGAGTAGATTGAATTGTATTACTTCATTTTTATCTGACAGTCACCTGCTATACATATGTAATATTTGTTTTACCATTATGGCACATATGGCTTTTGTTTCAATAAATACACTGTAATTTGTATAACCTAAAAGTAGCATAATAAAATATATTATCACAATATACCGAAGTATCACCAGTTAAGTAATCTTTTAAAGTTTATATGGCCAACTTTTGGGTAAAACTAAGATACACAGGCATTTTGCTTTATTTGGCCAACTAGTTTCACCTATAACAGTGAGACTCAAACAAGACAATTTTACAATGCTTTAGACACCTTAGTACCCTACAGGAGGATAATTTTTATATTGTGATGTAATCGACAATGAGCTTTGAATTTGGCCAAGTGCAGATAATCAGTGGCAAACAATAATAGGTATAAGTTATTGTACAATACATGTACTTACATTTACCTGTTAGATGTGGGTTATTACAGGGATATGTGTCATATGGTAATTAGTGTACATCACAGTATTAATAATATAGATACCAGGTATATCTATGTGGTGTACAATTGTCATATATGTTCCACTACATGTACTAGGTATATGTATGATTGCAGGTCATAAAATAATAGATACTATCAAAAGATTCATAGTATTTTATATGAATGTAGATTGAATGATGGTGCTATGATTAAAAAAAGACGGTTAAATGATCAAATAGTGATAAACTGAATATAATTTTATTTTGAGATAAAAATTTGTCAAAATATTAATCTTAAAAAAATTAAACTACTATCTATCCATAAATTTGTTAGTTTTGGACCCAAAGTAAGTGTCAATAGACTGATTTTTTTCTTGGAATCTGTTTCACATTATTAATAAAAAAAACCTATGTGCATTAATCATAATATGGAAAAGTGTATAAACATTAGACAATCTTCAAATTTGCAATGATCATGATGTCTTAAAGGCCCAATATACGTAACTTTCGGCAAAACGTGAAGCGAAAATCAAGCCTAATAACTTATTATATTTATAGATTTAGTTAAGATTAACTGATATCAGCAATATTCAAGATGAATTCTTTCGCGGTTGCCGGTACAGCAGCATTTGAAACATGCTATTTGTAAACACGCGTCCATTTCGAACCGTCTTTTACCTTCGGTTTGTTGTTGAAGTGGGCCCCACCTGAATTATTTTCAATTCTTTGGATTTTTTTGTCAAGAGTTTCTTGTTAATTACCGCTCGTGTTTACTTCGTTTTAAGCTTATTTTTGCATGGTTATCAGTTGGATTTTTTTTCAGAATTTTTCAGAATCATCAAAAAATTTCCTGAAGTTACGTATATTGGGCCTTTAAAGTTTATCTTATCATAAATGAGAACGAGGGGGTATAGTATAGTATAGTATAGCAAATTGGATTTCACCAGAAATATTTTCGGTGTATTTTATATTGGGTTAGACCTGATTTAAACAGTAATTGATAACTGTAGGAAAACTGTAAGCAAGCAGCAAGATAAATGAGGTACATTGTTTATACTGTTGAATCAGCTAACCCAGCTTTCTGACATGATCTGATACTATCTGTATTTTCACATCAAAGCGGCTGCTTACATGGCATACTTGTACACTTTACAGGTGGACACATGTCAAAGAAACAGGACTTTCCATCGATAATTATAATGTAAACAAATTAACAACTTCATGAACATGCTGCGGCATACTCTTCCCTAGCCTGTGTACAAAAATATAACATAAATCGAGATGAATTTTCAAATCTCACTTTGTATTTCAGCACAGGTACAAGCCTCGTCTGTTAATCAACCTCAAATATCATAGTATATTTATAATTAGGCTATTGAAAAAAAATAATTCTGCGCTCTTACCAATCTCCTGAATCCACTTTAATTTGTTTCATTCTGACCTAAAACATACGTGAAACAAGCTTATAGACGACCATGGTTCTAACCAGTAAGAATTATTCCTTTTAAACCAACAAAACCAGCTATAGTTCGAATAATTAATCCCAACAACTTCACGAATATTTTCCAAGTCCAAACGGCTTTTCGGAACACTCGAGTGTCTTCGGAAAAGTTTATGGCTCGGGATTATACGTTGTAATTTAAGTGTATCGTAATATGCACTTTCTTGTACAAATCTTTCAAAAATTATCCATTAATATGAAAAGTTATATTCAAATATATCAACTAAACTTGCTGATAATATTTTATTTAAGCGTGCGACTACTTACTATTTTTGAAATACGCAACTAAGCTTCATGTGGAGCTAGTTTTACACAGCTCCCGTTTATAACATTCGAAGATGACAGCTGGTAGGTGGCGCTGTAAAGGGAAGATGACAGCTGGTAGGTGGCGCTGTATAGAGAAGATGACAGCTGATAGGTGTCGCTGTAAAGGGAAGATGACAGCTGGTAGGTGGCGCTGTATAGAGAAGATGACAGCTAGTAGGTGTCGCTGTATAGAGAAGATGACAGCTAGTAGGTGTCGCTGTAAAGGGAAGATGACAGCTAGTAGGTGTCGCTGTATAGGGAAGATGACATCTGGTAGTTGTCGCTGTATTAGGATGAGTTATATTCTACTTTCGTGAAGGGATATAATCACAAGTTATATGACACCACTCTGAAAGCCATACAATAAACAACATTGATGGACACCGCGCACCGGCGCACCACAGGAAGGTTATTCTTCAATGAATCCTACACCACATTTTAAAAGTCAAGAAACGTTTATAGTATTTTGGAAATTAATAGATATCTAATGGATTTTATGAATATGTTTTTGTATTTTTGCTATATTTTGAACAAAAAATAGAACTTAATCCTGTGGCGTATTAATATTCTATAAGCCTTTGGCACTGCGTCCCGATCAGTTGTAACCGCAAATTTTAAAAACGAAATCAGATTTTGGGGAATTTCGAAAATGAGATAAAAAGAAAGTTCAAAGGTTTTCCAATAAAAATCAAATATATTTCACTCGTATGGTAAATTTTAAATATATTGCCGCGACTTCATATAATGTTCATGACGTCACAACAATCGAAAATGGATAGGAAAACAGATGTTGACGCTGAGGTGAGCGAGAAAGTTATAGAGCCTTTCGTATCGAGAATACTAGAGCTTGATGAATTAATATAAAGAAAAGTGACATAAACGAAGACGCCGATGTAGAGGAACAGGTAAAGTGTCAATGGTATGGATTATTATCTTAATTAAGGCAAAGACGATGACAAAACAGGGAGCAAAAGGAGATATCAACCAAAAACAGAGGTCATCATAAACCGTCACAAATAATATTATGATCAGCGGGTTCAAGTCTATGAATGAGGGTATATGATCCAACTTTGGTGGAGGGAATGTTGGGTCTCGCTTTGAGATATGATCAGTGGGTCCAGGGTTCAAGTCTATGAATGAGGGTATATGATCAACTTTGGTGGAGGGATTGTTGGGTCTCGCTTTGATATATGATCAGTGGGTCCAGGGTTCAAGTCTATGAATGAGGTATATGATCCAACTTTGGTGGAGGAAATGTTGGGTCTCGCTTTGAGATATGATCAGTGGGTCCAGGGTTCAAGTCTATGAATGAGGGTATATGATCAACTTTGGTGGAGGGATTGTTAGTTCTCGCTTTGATATATGATCAGTGGGTCCAGGGTTCAAGTCTATGAATGAGGGTATATGATCAACTTTGGGTCTCGCTTTGATATATGATCAGTGGGTCTAGGGTTCAAGTCTATGAATGAGGGTATATGATCCAACTTTGGTGGAGGGATTGTTGGGTCTCGTTGCTCAAAGAATAGCTCGTGATCGAAGTAAAACAAAAGTCAGGACGAATTGTCGTTTATATATTAGAAAACATTATTTCACTCAAAGAATAACCTACATATAGAAAGTCTCGCACACCATCTCATTTCATCCTATAATGACTTTGAGAAAAACTGACGACTTCTGGAAAAATTCTGAGTTTGAGTACTATCATTTTGGTGATAGATGTCGACTGCTAACAAACAAACTTACTAAATAGGGATTCTTAAGATCCAGATTTATCTGAACTATGCGTAAGTTTTAATGAGCAGGGCGCTGACCTAACTCGTCTTTATTGGATACCGAAACTACACGAAGATTATTATAAACAACGTTTTATCGCTGGCTCTGCTAATTGCGCAACCAAGCCTTTATCAAAACGCCTTACTACTGTAGTGAGAAGCTTCAAGAGATGATATATATGTATATACGGAGTTTGCCTACAACGACAGCGTAATCTACAGTCAGACCAACAGTACGTAAACACGTTCGTATAACTACGGAAGCCGGTTAGTGCCACATGAAGTAAACTTTTTATGTCGTAATTACGACTTAGTATGTCGTAACTACGACATAAAAAGTTTACTTCATGTGGCACTAACCGGCTTCCGTATATAACGGCTTGACCAGGTGTAGACTACAACCAATACCGTCACGCATTGCAGCTCAACACATTCGGGACGAGTTGTCCTGTTCCATAAGCATAGAGATGTCAATTCGATCTATCTACAATGCATATTTACAACACTACCATTCTTAGTACATTGTACCATTAAACCAGGGTTCAGTCTTGTGGCACGGTATACACTCCAGGAGTGGAATTAATGGGATGTAGATTTGAAAAAAAAACTCCTACTTTTTGCATTGAAAACATTTAATTTTCTCCCCCGTATACTACCATTTCACATACAAAAATGAAAGAATGTCTTCGATCTCTCATTATGAGAGCTTTCTTTTCCAAATAAAAGTGGACGACGATGCAACTATAATCTATTTGAACTACGACGAACATGGACAGCTTTGTACTAATCTTTACGATAAACATGACGATTTCAATTTTTCGATCGTTAACTTATTCTTCCGAAACCTCTGGTCTTATTATGTTGCCTTGTTACAAGGGTGTCATGTAAATATTTCCTTTGCTCATATTTTGTCCCTGATTTTTATCGATCCTGAGTTCGGATTATGGTTTTGTTGACGCTTCGGTATTCTATGAAATTTTCAAGAAAATGTTTTGTTTTTGCCTGGGTCACAAAATTGAATGAAACTTATTTGTGTGTTTGATTATGTCTGACACTGGAGATAAAATTTCAAGCTGGCCAGACTTGCAGACGGGAAACAGGCCATGGCGCCATTTGCTTCCATTTTGTTGAATATTTGTGATCTCGGCGCTGATTGGCCAGTTTAAAATAGGAAGCCAATCAGCGTCGAGTTCACTATTTTTTAACAAAATGGAAGCAAACGGCCTGTGTTCTGTGAACCAGTCTGACCAGCTTGGAATTTTGTCTCCAGTGTCCGACATAATAATAAAAGGACATGATCAAACACACAAGTAAATTTGTTTTTGTTGTAGTTACACTGTATTGAGACTAAACTTTGTACATGCTGCGAGTTAGGAGATACCCATTAGGAATCTAACGTGTTTTCTGTTGAGAGTGTCCGACCAATTAAAATTTTACAGTTTTCTGATGTTTTATGACGTCTACAGAATATTTTACGGCATGATACATGGTAAATTATATACACAATTAAAGGGGAATTAAGTGAAATAACTTGAACGGTTATGTTAAAATCAGATGTTTCCCATAATTAGGTCGCGTCGATGGGCCAATGGAGTTCCTAGCCTTGTTATATAGGTATATAACAGTGCCTGTGAAATAACTTAACAAAACATAATAATTTGATCGAAATTTAAATATAAGTAGTGAACACTTAGCAAATATTGTCACAGTCCTATTGTTTGCCGGGCTTTATTAAGTTTGTCACCAATAGCAACATGTGATATAGGACGGTAGCAGCATTGGCTAAAATGTGCATGAATAAAAGCAAAGGTTCGCGTGATTTACTTTTGACGTCACCAATCAAACTTGTTCAATGAGAGTCTTGTTGTTTCGCTTCGAATAACATGAAAACAACGCCCTTGTGTCAAACGCTTAAATGACCTATGTCAATCATTGGCGCTAATTTTATGCAATTTAAGGTTGTTCAACGAACAAGCAAATACAATCGCGGATAATAAACCAGTTATTGGAGGAAATATCAATAAAATCGTTCTATATTAAAAAAAAAAGTACATATATTGGGTGAAAGTCATTTTTTACTTGCATAGTGATATGAAAGTTCAGCGGTTACGTAAATATTTACATGAAGCCCTTGTGGGCCTCATGCAATATGGATGTAACTGTTGAACTGAATACCTAAGTTTATTTAGAAGTGACGATACAACGCTTATTACCTCCAGGGGCCGCCTCTAAAGCATGGAGTTTGTGCTCAAGCTTGATCTCTGTCTCGGGGAAGGATCAATACATATTTATCTTGTTTTATCAACGATCTGTATACACAGTAATCGACTGAAGCAAAAAAAAAAAACGTTTTCAATGTTTGCGTTTGGTTTTTATAAAATGATTTGAGTGAGATACACGACAGTTGGCTATAACAACAAAGCCCATACTTTATAACGGCAACAGTTTCATGGAGTCGAGTCCTGGTGTGTTCGAAATGACAATTTTTTAATGAAATTGGTTTCGCTAGATTTTCTTTTTTTACTATTACAATTAAGCTCTTTTCAATGCTATAGGCAGATTTTGAATACCAATCCAACTCCATTCATCATCCAATGAAGTGCTTTAAGCCGTACACCCATCACGTGCTGACGGCGTTCCGTGTACTTCCTGATGATGTGGTGAGGTGTGTTAAGCCAATGTGATACCTGGGTGTGCTGGTAAACGATTACTACCTATTTCCTAATCGATCTTAACTATGTGGTCAGAGACATCAACCCTCCGACACGGTATCGTACACACCTTAGGAAACAAACGCAATGATCACCAGGACTCTTTGCAGTCGATACTTTCTTCTGTTAGTTTTAAACCTGGAGGTCTTGCTGTTTAACACTCGGTTTTCATTAATAAAGAAAGAGAAAGCAACCAGTGGTTTTTATCTTCCGCTATTGGACTTTTTCAATTTCCTGCATTTCTTTGTAAAAATGTAATGTCCAGCTAAGTATATGAGGGGAAATACTGCCTACTGGCGAGCTAGCTTTCAAGTCATACGATATAACCCAAGGACCTTCTCAAAAAAGTAAAGCAACTGTAAACGCGGATTGGTGACCGCCTGCACGTTAATTTGATGGCAGGGTAGTGACTCTGTGTGGTTTGGGAAAGTACATGGATACATAGTCCGAAGGGTTCTGACTCTCTGACCCGCTAAATAGTTTGACAGGCGGGTGGAGAGTCAGAATTCCTGCTTAGTAAAAAAGTGGAAATTTTACCGACCCGTGCACGGGTCGCCTTTTAAGCCGTGTTTTATAATATGAAACATTTTCGATCACATGTAAATTAAGTATCAATGGAAAGAACAGATATTTTTCCACTAACCTACACATTTAATCAAGTCACAGGAGGTCGTAAACCAACTGTCGTCATCCATTTCTAAAAAATAACCAGTTTCCTGACATCTGTTTGAAAATGGCCGCCGCCTAACATCACGTGATCAAAATAGGTTAGTTCAGAACATAATGCTCGCGGGATCTCGCGACCGCGGCCATTTTCAAACAGATGTCAGGAAACTGGTTATTTTTTTAGAAATGGGTGGCGACAGTTAGTTTACGATCTCCTGTGACTTGATTAAATGTGTAGGTTTGTAGAAAAATATCTGTTCTTTCTATTGATACCTATTTTACATGTGATCGAAAATGTTTCATATTATAAACACAGCTTAAACAGTGGCCCGTGCACGGGTTGGTAAAATTTCCACTTTTTAACTAATGAGGAATTCTGACTCTCCACCCGCCTGTCGTCAAAATATTTAGCGGGTCAGAGAGTCAGAACCCTTCGGACTAATGGATACACAGAGAAGGACACACGGATTTCCAGGCCAAGTCTCGGGGCGAGACTCGGGACGAGACTTCTCGGAGGGGGGAGTAATCGGTGGCGTAGCAATCATATATGCTTTTATGCTCAAGCATACACTTTAATTACATCACATATTTTCCTCCGTCTTTTATTGGCTTTACTTTACCTTTGTGTAGCCTATATCACTAACAAAAGGCCTCTGGGCCTTAACGGTCACCTTGGTTTTGATGTACACTAGTATCAATAACTTTTGATGTGTAATTACATTGAACTTATCATTTACCTAAACCAAGTTTAAGTTAGAAAACTGACAGGTAAAATAGTGCCCTGTTTATCAGTCTATATCTCCAAAAATCTCGGAGCTTTGACCCCAACGATCAAACTCAGTGAATTTGATCTTTATTCGATTGACTTCTAAAAAATGTGTTACAAATGGTTTCCTTGACCTCTTTGAATCAGTGACCTTGACCTCTTTGATTCAGTGAACTTGACATTTGGTCAGTTGACTCATTGTTTTAATTCCAGTCAACATTGCTTCACCAAGATTTTATCACATTAGCTTAGATTGTAATAACTTCTTTATTTATGCAGTGTAAGTATCAAATTATTATCTACATGTTGTGAAGCGCTTTAGAGTAATTTTACAAATTGTATAGAGCGCTATATAAATGTTGTATATTATTATTATTATTATAATGTCAAACAAAAAAAGTGTTCATCACTGAGAATATATAAAATTGACCTTGACCTTGGACTTTGGTTTTTGACCTCAGTATGTATTTCTGTGAACTGAACCTGTTGACAAATTTTATGTTACTCTGATAAAGGTCCCTAATGTTACCCTCATTTCCTATATATAAATTAAAGCAAACTTCAACCCTTCCCCAAGTGGAAACCTGAAGTTACGGTTCTTAGTAAATTTACAATTTTAAAAGAGCACCTTAAGACCTTTCTATTGCGAATAGTATTTTATTCAAACATAACTGGGTTTGGAGAAGAAGATGGTTGACATTTTAGTCCTTTTGAGACCCTGCCCCGGGGTGGGCCAGAGTCAAAATTCTTTCACATCATACTGTTATTATTCCAACCAAGTTTCAATTATCTCCGACTGAAAATGAACAAAATATGTAGTTAACTTCACCCCCTCCCGAGGGGGGAGTGTGAAGTTCAGGGGACATGCAATTCACAATTTTGATAAAGCATCTAAAGAACTTTCCATTTATGAAAAGCATTTGATCATAGCATATATGGGTCTGGAGCGGAAGATTTTTTGAAATTTTACTCAAACTTTTCAACCAGGGAGAAGAAACATTACATCTCGTGTGTAGTGTTATGACCACGAAGCTAAAATAGAGCAAAGGGGATCAACATGCGTTGAAACCTTCAGAAACAGAGTGAGAAAAACCAACATAACACGATAAGTTGCAGCGGGTCCTACATACTTAAAGGGAGGCAACTACGCTCAGTTCTAAAAGAAAATAACTTTGATAAGTTGCAGCGGGTCCTATGCACTTAAAGGGAGACAATTACGATAAGTTGTAGCGAGTCCTACATAGTTAAAGGAAGACAACCACGATAAGTTGTAGCGGGTCCACCACACTCAACACTTTGCATGCCGGAAGAATTTGACGTAATTATACGTTTGAGTGCCGCCAGGGCCGATCATATTTGAACCTCAGTTTTGATATCATAATGGAATAAACGTGTGACGTCATTATATTTGTTTCGAGGCTCTTTTTATTCCATTTTCTTTCAATAAAGGAAGTTTTATTATTGGATTTATTGTTGATAACCAGCGGGTCACCAGTTATAATAGACTTGACAATGAGATTTTAATTATCATCAAATTTAATATATATAAGACAGTTTGTTTACATAAAATGTTAAGTACAAATGCTCTTATTAATTCGATTAAAGAATTTCATACTATTCAGAAATACATTGCCAACAGTGAAGTTTCATTCACATGCAATCTGTTTATTTCTAAACGCATTTTGCATAGCGTGTTACCTGTTGTTTACATAGCGCAGTACCTATTGTTTACATAGCGTGGTACCTGTTGTTTACATAGCGTGATACCTGTTGTTTACATAGCGTGGTACCTGTTGTTTACATAGTGCGTTTCCTGTTGCTTACATAGCATGTTACCTGTTGTTAACATAGCGCGTTACCTGTTGTTTAAAGAGCGTGTTACCTGTTGTTTACATAGCATGTTACCTGTTGTTTGCGTAGCGTGGTACCCGTTATTTACATAGCGTGGTACCTGTTGTTTACATAGCGCGTTACCTGTTGTTTGCGTAGCGTGGTACCTGTTATTTACAAAGCGTGGTACCTGTTGTTTACATAGCGTGATACCTGTTGTTTACATAGCGTGACATATGTTGTTTACATAGCGTGTTACCTGTTTTTTACATAGCGTGTTATCTGTTGTTTACATAGCGCAGTACCTATTGTTTACATAGCGTGGTACCTGTTGTTTACATAGCGTGATACCTGTTGTTTACATAGCGTGGTACCTGTTGTTTACATAGTGCGTTTCCTGTGGTTTACATAGCGTGTTACCTGTTGTTAACATAGCGCGTTACCTGTTGTTTAAAGAGCGTGTTACCTGTTGTTTACATAGCATGTTACCTGTTGTTTGCGTAGCGTGGTACCCGTTATTTACATAGCGTGGTACATGTTGTTTACATAGCGCGTTACCTGTTGTTTGCGTAGCGTGGTACCTGTTATTTACATAGCATGTTACCTGTTGTTTGCGTAGCGTGGTACCTGTTATTTACATAGCGTGTTACCTGTTGTTTACATAGCGTGATACCTGTTGTTTACATAGCGTGACATATGTTGTTTACATAGCGTGATATATGTTGTTTACATAGCGTGGTACCTGTTGTTTACATAGCGTGACATATGTTGTTTACAAAGAGTGATATATGTTGTTTACAAAGAGTGATATATGTTGTTTACATAGCGCGCTACCTGTTGTTTACATAGCGTGATAGCTGTTATTTACATAGAGCGTTACCTGTTGTTTACACAGCGTGTAACCTGTTGTTTAAATAGTGCGTTACCTGTTGTTAACATAGCATGTTACCTGTTGTTTACATAGCATGTCACCTGTTGTTTGCGTAGCGTGGTACCTGTTTTTTACATAGCGTGTAACCTGTTGTTTACATAGCGCGTTACCTGTTGTTTTAATAACGTGTTACGTGTTGTTTACATAGCGTGTTACCTGTTGTTTACATAGCGTTTTACCTGGTGTTTACATAGTGTGTTACCTGTTGTTTACATAGCGTGTTACCTGTTGTTTACATAGCGAGCTACCTGTTGTTTACATAGCGTGATACATGTTGTTTATATGGTGTGATACCTGTTGTTTACATAGCATGTTACCTGTTGTTTACATAACGTGTTACCTGTTGTTTACATAGCGTGTTATGTGTTGTTTGCGTGGTACCTGTTGTTTACATAGCGTGTTACCTGTTGTTCACATAGCGTGTTACCTGTTGTTTACAAAGCGTGTTACCTGTTTTTAACATAGCGTGTAACCTGTTGTTTACATAGCGCGTTACCTGTTGTTTTAATAACGTGTTACGTGTTGTTTACATAACGTGTTACCTGTTGTTTACATAGCGTTTCACCTGTTGTTTACATAGCGAGCTACCTGTTGTTTACATAGCGTGTTACCTGTTGTTTACATAGCGCGTTACCTGTTGTTTACATAGTGTGTTACCTGTTGTTTACATAGTGTGTTACCTGTTGTTTACATAGCGTGTTACCTGTTGTTTACATAGCGTGTGACCTGGTGTTTACATAGCGTGTTACCTGGTGTTTACATAGCGTGTTACTTGTTGTTTACATAGCGTGTTACCTGTTGTTAACATAGTGCGTTTCCTGTTGTTTACATAGCGTGTTACCTGTTGTTAACATAGCGCGTTACCTGTTGTTTAAAGAGCGTGTTACCTGTTGTTTACATAGCATGTTACCTGCTGTTTGCGTAGCGTGGTACCTGTTATTTACATAGCGCAGTACCTATTGTTTACATAGCGTGGTACCTGTTGTTTACATAGCGTGATACCTGTTGTTTACATAGCGTGGTACCTGTTGTTTACATAGTGCGTTTCCTGTGGTTTACATAGCGTGTTACCTGTTGTTAACATAGCGCGTTACCTGTTGTTTAAAGAGCGTGTTACCTGTTGTTTACATAGCATGTTACCTGTTGTTTGCGTAGCGTGGTACCCGTTATTTACATAGCGTGGTACCTGTTGTTTACATAGCGCGTTACCTGTTGTTTGCGTAGCGTGGTACCTGTTATTTACATAGCATGTTACCTGTTGTTTGCGTAGCGTGGTACCTGTTATTTACATAGCGTGTTACCTGTTGTTTACATAGCGTGATACCTGTTGTTTACATAGCGTGACATATGTTGTTTACATAGCGTGATATATGTTGTTTACATAGCGAGCTACCTGCTGTTTACATAGCGTGACATATGTTGTTTACAAAGAGTGATATATGTTGTTTACAAAGAGTGATATATGTTGTTTACATAGCGCGCTACCTGTTGTTTACATAGCGTGATAGCTGTTATTTACATAGAGCGTTACCTGTTGTTTACACAGCGTGTAACCTGTTGTTTAAATAGTGCGTTACCTGTTGTTAACATAGCATGTTACCTGTTGTTTACATAGCATGTCACCTGTTGTTTGCGTAGCGTGGTACCTGTTTTTTACATAGCGTGTAACCTGTTGTTTACATAGCGCGTTACCTGTTGTTTTAATAACGTGTTACGTGTTGTTTACATAGCGTGTTACCTGTTGTTTACATAGCGTTTTACCTGGTGTTTACATAGTGTGTTACCTGTTGTTTACATAGCGTGTTACCTGTTGTTTACATAGCGAGCTACCTGTTGTTTACATAGCGTGATACATGTTGTTTATATGGTGTGATACCTGTTGTTTACATAGCATGTTACCTGTTGTTTACATAACGTGTTACCTGTTGTTTACATAGCGTGTTATGTGTTGTTTGCGTGGTACCTGTTGTTTACATAGCGTGTTACCTGTTGTTCACATAGCGTGTTACCTGTTGTTTACAAAGCGTGTTACCTGTTTTTTACATAGCGTGTAACCTGTTGTTTACATAGCGCGTTACCTGTTGTTTTAATAACGTGTTACGTGTTGTTTACATAACGTGTTACCTGTTGTTTACATAGCGTTTCACCTGTTGTTTACATAGCGAGCTACCTGTTGTTTACATAGCGTGTTACCTGTTGTTTACATAGCGCGTTACCTGTTGTTTACATAGTGTGTTACCTGTTGTTTACATAGTGTGTTACCTGTTGTTTACATAGCGTGTTACCTGTTGTTTACATAGCGTGTGACCTGGTGTTTACATAGCGTGTTACCTGGTGTTTACATAGCGTGTTACTTGTTGTTTACATAGCGTGGTTCCTGTTGTTAACATAGTGCGTTTCCTGTTGTTTACATAGCGTGTTACCTGTTGTTAACATAGCGCGTTACCTGTTGTTTAAAGAGCGTGTTACCTGTTGTTTACATAGCATGTTACCTGCTGTTTGCGTAGCGTGGTACCTGTTATTTACATAGCGTGGTACATGTTGTTTACATAGCGCGTTACCTGTTGTTAACATAGCGCGTTACCTGTTGTTTACATAGCGTGGTACCTGTTGTTTACATAGTGCGTTTCCTGTTGTTTACATAGCGTGTTACCTGTTGTTAACATAGCGCGTTACCTGTTGTTTAATGAGCGTGTTACCTGTTGTTTACATAGCATGTTACCTGTTGTTTGCGTAGCGTGGTACCCGTTATTTACATAGCATGTTACCTGTTGTTTGCGTAGCGTGGTACCTGTTATTTACATAGCGTGTTACCTGTTGTTTACATAGCGTGATACCTGTTGTTTACATAGCGTGACATATGTTGTTTACATAGCGTGATATATGTTGTTTACATAGCGTGTTACCTGTTGTTTACATATCGTGTCACCTATTGTTTATATAGCGTGTTACCTGTTGTTTACATAGCTTGTTACCTGTTGTTTACATAGCTTGTTACCTGTTGTTTATATAGCGTGTTACCTGTTGTTTATATAGCGTGTTACCTGTTGTTTACACAGCGTGTAACCTGTTGTTTACATAGCGCGTTACCTGTTGTTTACATATCGTGTTACTTGTTGTTTTCCGTCTGCTTCTTTTACATACATATATTTACACCTTTCCCTTCTTGTGCTTAGTAAACTCTGACTGCGAATATATTCCCGTATACACAGTGAAAAAAGGCTCGGCGGATTGATAGTTGTTCAAATATGGCGTCACAACCAGATCACTGTGTCAATGCGTGTACATAACGACCGTTATAAAGAAAGAAAGAAATTCGACTTGCTAGAAATATTATTTAATACCAAATTTATCTATGATGGAATGAAGAAAATAGTGTTGTTCACAGAGCATTTTCTAAATCTACCAATATATTGGTGAAATCCAATGGGACTATATTATCTTAGCAACCATGGCCATCGTAGTTACCATCTTAGCAACCCGCTTCGAATGCTTTTTTCTTCGTATAACACTTGAAAATTAATAATGATGTAAATATAAGGATTGTACTTCATTTTGACTGCGTATACGGTAGTATACGCAGTCAAAATGAGGTACAATCCTTATGTGAAGTAGTGTTTGTCATAGATCTTAGATGTCTTGCATCAGACTATAATGTACAGTGCCACATATTTTATAAATATACAATACACGCAAAGTGAATACTAAACAAATCATGACAACAAAATTATACTTTTTTACATCGCCTTGATTATACACGCAAAGGCGACATTGAACTAAGTCGCATGCTCACGACTCTATTTTATGTTTAAAAGGGGCACATAAGCAAAGTTTGTTTACTTTTTATAATATCACCAAATATTATATAACATTGTAGTTTGGTAATCCCTGTGAACTATTCATACCGATATTTTGACAAAACGTTTTCAATGCGTTTTTCAATTAATAATAAGGAAATCCTTAATCGTCCAACCCATGTAAATGAGACATATGTTTACTAACATCTCTGACCCATATTGTAAAAGTGTACAAAAAATTGGCTGGGCATTGCTAATTTAATCTTTAATTTCTTGCTTACTATTTTCACTGATTTGAATTAAAACCCGAGGTTCATCGAACGTAGATGAAAAATGGCGGCCTCCATAACGCCATAAGACATTTTCAAGACATTTTCAATCGCTACTTCTGCCGCCATTTTGGAACTAATACTGACTTCTCGTTTGTTAACTGAAATTTGATTGGCTAATGTAACTTGTACCTATTCAGCGACGAAGGGTCATCTGGACGTAACCCCACAGTATTCTTTCACATATTGTCATAGCGTTAGCGTATCAAAGAGCTGTATTTTAATGAGATTGGTATGCCCGCAGTTGACAACGAGCATGCGTTAGCGCTCCATATTGAATATGTTCGTTGCCAACTGGGGGCATACTACCACATTCAAAATGAGGTACAATCCTTATATTTACATCATTATTAATTTTCAAGTGTTATACGAAGAAAAAAAAAAGAAAAAAAACTTTCGAAGCGGGTTACTACGATGGTAACTACGATGGCCGTGGTTGCTAAGATAATATTGTCCCACTGAATCGTCATACACAGTGAACAACACTATTTTTCTTCATTACTTCGTTTATAATTTGATATTAAATATTATAACTAGCACTTCGATTGTATTTCTTTATTTATAACGGTTGTGACCCGGTCCGACTTTGGACGTCACAACTGCAGGGCGCCGCCATGTTTGCGTTACCGTCAAAGAATTTCGCATGCACATCATTGGAATCAAAAGTTTGTCAGAAACGATTTATTGCATAATCCGAAGAAATGGATTCTGTATATGTTCCATGTTTCAAAATCTTGAAGGAACCGTCAGCGAATAGTTATTGTTCTGAAGCGGGGATGACGCCATATTTGAACAAATATCAATCCGCTGAGCCTTTTTACATTGCGTATACGCCAATTTATTCGCAGTCAGAGTTTACTAAGCTCAAGAAGGGAGAGGTGTAAATATATAGTCATACTATTCGTAACTTGTATATAGCTAGGTCGTGTATAATCAACCTGTCGTTAAATGTTGTAGCCTAGCTCCATAAAATTGCTCACCGGAAGTGATAAACTGATCACCGGAAGTGACAGATATACAATAATTTCCGCGTCTTCCCAGACAGTACACAACAAAACTCGTGTATCTGTCTTAGTCGAGGGTGTTTAATACGAGACTAGTGATACTGGACCTACGAATATGAACATATTACCGGCTATATTGACTCTAGGGCTGAGCTTTACACTGGGTATGTAACGTTTCTTATATACAGGAAGGGTATCAAAAATATACAAGTTTAGCCTTTTGAGGAGGTCGATCTATAGTTTTATCGCTCGAAGAAAAAATATTAACCTAGGACAATGTCCGAGGTTGATATTTTTTGTTATATCGATGAAACCATTCATTAACCGAAATTTAAAGGCTATAACATTTTTATCATAGAATGATATTTTTTATTTTCATTTTCATGAACTTTTCTTACCTGTAATTACCTGTAAGGAGGGGGAGGCACAAAACGCACATAGATACTTACAATACATAATCGACTTTAAAGCATCAGTGCACTGTATATCACACATTATACCAACTTGGTATATTTGACCGATCATAGCACAAAAACGAGCACACTGACTTATTATTATCTTTGTTTTTTCTTGCTCTGCAATGAACTCCCTTTTCAAAAACTGCATATGAGTAAAAAAAATTAATGCAAGATTTTTTTTATTTCTCAGAGGTGAACATCATGACACATTTCATGCATCGATGTATAGGTGATATCTCCTGGAAACAAATGTTGTCCTAGTAATTTCTAGGTGACGATCTCACCTATAGCCACAAACACGTAGGACTAGCCACGAACACGTAGGACTAGCCATGAACACGTAGAACGGACCGTTGATTTGACCCTAGTGTAATGTGTAGGCGATATAAGGAATATGAAAACAGCTCACTCACTTTTCGCTTATTGCCGGAAAAAGGAAGTACATAACAAAATATAGAAACAAGATACGGAAACGAATTATTGCAAAACACAAATCGGTTAAATAAGGATATTTTATGGATGAATATAATATACATAATATATGCCGTGTATATAACATTTAAATTAGATCATTCCTATGAAGATATACGGCAACGGGAAATAACTCTGCAGCGGAAACAAAAGCTGGGCAGAGAAATTGTTTAATTTTGTTCAACGTCCTATTTACTGTGTGAATGTGTGTCGGAGAGGTATGTTGGTGTAGTTGCCCGTTTGTGATAGTGCACTTTTGAAGAAATACAATTCCGCAAACAGGTAAACGCTTATTAAAACAGTGTTAACGGTGTTACAACGCAGATTGGGTAGACAATGCGTATACATATGCCGTGGTATTTTTAAAAGTACAGTGTAGTCCATTAGCTTTGTCCTCGTCAGAAATTGCTAAGATGCTCCACAAACAATCAAGAATTTGGTTCAAAAGAAGGTATTATTAGATGTATCTGTTTATGAAATTATAAGCTGTTATGTTAGGCCAGAGAACGCGAGTTGACGTCCTCATGATAGTATCACGAATTTATCTGATTATTTAATTTTAGTGATCATTTATTACTTTAAATGGCCACAGCTAGATAGCTAACAACTGGTCTGGAGAGTTTATAGGTTTATAACAATAATTTAGGCACATCGTCGGATGAGGTGGTCAATTACGTCATGTTTGAAACTGTTTATTGGTCTATAAACCGCACTCACGAGGTATAGATGTTGAGGTGATAATCAAACACACACTTGTTTTAATCAATGTGGAAATGAGATTTATCTTTATTGTGTATAAAGAAAGTTGTGAAGTTCAATCAAGTACGGAGAAATCCATCCAATACACAAATGACGCACGTTATATGCTTACTCATTTCCCCATATTGTGGCGAAATGATGGTATAATGGTAAGTGCCATTTTTTCGCTTTTTAGCTCACCTGGTTCGGAGGATCTCTAAGTTCTCAGGATTCGAAATTGTACTTATAGTAGGACTGACCCCGAGAGGGCTGAGGTCCGTGGTCAAAAAGGATTATTTAGCTATCTTAGTTTAATCGACTTCTTTTCTAGAACCAAGCAACGGATATCAACCACATGGTAGCATCCCTAGGTAGTGGGGATTCTAAATTGCACAAACACAAATGGAAGGTCTGACCCAACACACATGCTCCCAATTATTGTTAAAAAACCGCTTTTTGCGTTCTGACCAGCGAAAAGACAAAATGGGACTTATAAGCCACCATATTTTACAGAGGTGACACACCGGCACTCATGTAGCGTCATCATATCCAGGGCATAACAAACGATAGCAATACATAGGGAACACCAAGAAAACACAGACTTGTATTGGAATATCGACAATAACAGCGATGCCCCTCAAAACTAGGTCTGAATCCTTTGTATTCTGCAAGCGCCCTCTCCCCTTAGGGCTGTTGGTTAAAATATCTTGTTCATTAGTTATAATCTCGGGGTTGTTTATTACAACACGATGTTATCCCTTATAACATGAGGGTTGTTCGTCATAACAAGAAAGTTGTTCATTATAACACGAGTGCTGCTCGTCATAACAAGAGAGTTGTTCATTATAACACGAGGGTTGTTCATTATAAAATCAGGATTGTTCGTTATAACACGAGGGTTGTTCGTTATAACACAAGGGTTCCTTATAACACGAGGGTTGTTCATTATAACATGAGGATTGTTCTTTATAACACGAGGGTTATTCAATATATTACCAAGGTTGTTCATTATAACACGAGGGTTGTTCGTTATAACATCAGGGTTGTTCTTTATAACACGAGGGTTGTTAATTATACATGTAACACGAAGGTTGTTTTGGATGTTACTTATTATACTGTGGACGTTTGATGTAAATTAAACGGGGTTTATCAACAGTTATTGGTTTTTACATGTAAACGTTTTACTGGATCCGGTTGTTTTATAACCAGTCGGAAGTTAATTTTGCCGCTTTCCTTAAGTACCTTTTTACACAATTTGCTGAAAGTCTGAGGATTCGAGGAAAGTTCAACGTGGTAGGGTAGACTTTAACATGTTTAACCTAGGAATCGAACCCCGGTCGTCTTAGTGGAAGTGGCACCAGTCCTGTTATCGTCACCAACTATTGCCTATTACGTCCCAAGTTAATTAATACTAATGACTCGAGGTTCTTATGTACCGTTTTATCGCAACCTGTAGGTCGTCTCATAGGTGCTGCCATTTCGGATCCATTAAGCTAGCATTCTACAATTGCTAGCATGCCCAACCACGTGCTCATTTACCGCTGATCATGAGTAGACTGGAACACGCGGGCTAGAAAACATCTTGCTCCAGGATACAACAGAAAGTGCCGTAACCTCGACTCGAACTCACAACCCTTCGTCCTGAGCCCGACATCCTAACACTAGACCACCGTCTCAGAGTTATAGCTATAATCATATCATTACTGTTTTGTTTTCAGTGAACTCTCTGGCCTACCCGACAGTGGTGGAAGCAGAACTTGGTAAAAGTTACGTGATGACCTTCACCTTTGACCCGAGCACCGGTAACCTGACACAGTTATATATATACAAGGACACCAACGACACCGCTGTGCTCAGCATTGTAAAAAACGTGACCACCCTATACCAAGGCTGGAATACTCGCGCGAACGTTCAGGGAAATATTTCAACGGGTACCGTCACAGTGACCTTGACCTCTGTGTTGGTGGAGGATGAAGGCTGGTATCGTATCTCTGTGGATACTGGAACTTCGGAACAATCGGGACGTTTCCGCTTTGTGACATATGGTGAGTAAAATACCAACCAAAATATATATACCAGTGCATATACATTCTGTACTATTTAAACTTTGGTCGTGAACATCAGGAAAAAGTCATGCCAAACGTCCAATTGCCTTTCCTGGTAAAGAAAATGAAGCCTTTCTAATTAATATGATCCTACACTTATTTGATCCTTCACTTATCTGATCTAATCTGAGTCACTTATCTGATCATACACTTATTTGATCCTTATCTGATCCTACACTTATTTGATCCTTATCTGATCCTACACTTATCTGATCCTTATCTGATCCTACACTTATCTGATCCTTATCTGATCCTACACTGATCTGTTCATACACTTATCTGATCCTACACGTATCTGATCCTTATCTGATCCTACACATATCTGATCCTTATCTTATCCTACACATATCTGATCCTTATCTGATCCTAAACTTATCTGATCCTTATCTGTTCCTACACTTATCTGATCCTACACTTATCTGATCCTTATCTGATCCTACACTGATCTGTTCATACACTTATCTGTTCCTACACTTATCTGATCCTTATCTGTTCCTACACATATCTGATCCTTATCTTATCCTACACATATCTGATCCTTATCTGATCCTACACATATCTGATCCTTATCTGTTCCTACACTTATCTGATCCTTATCTGTTCCTACACTGATCTGTTCCTACACTTATCTGTTCCTACACTTATCTGATCCTTATCTGTTCCTACACTTATCTGATCCTTATCTGATCCTACACTGATCTGTTCCTACACTTATCTGTTCCTACACTAATCTGATCCTTATCTGATCCTACACTTATCTGATCCTTATCTGATCCTACACTTATCTGATCCTTATCTGATCCTACACTGATCTGTTCCTACACTTATCTGTTCCTACACTAATCTGATCCTTATCTGATCCTACACTTATCTGATCCTTATCTGATCCTACACTAATCTGATCCTTATCTGATCCTACACTTATCTGATCCTTATCTGATCCTACACTTATCTGATCCTTATCTGATCCTACACATATCTGATCCTTATCTGTTCCTACACTGATCTGTTCCTACACTTATCTGTTCCTACACTTATCTGATCCTCATCTGTTCCTACACTGATCTGTTCCTACACTTATCTGTTCCTACACTTATCTTATCCTTATCTGATCCTACACTTATCTGATCCTACACGTATCTGATCCTTATCTGTTC
The DNA here is from genome assembly GCA_947623455.1 of Mimachlamys varia. Lineage (NCBI taxonomy): Eukaryota > Metazoa > Mollusca > Bivalvia > Pectinida > Pectinidae > Mimachlamys > Mimachlamys varia. The sequence continues at coordinate 35,276,836 of OX392545.1, forward strand.
CTACACTTATCTGATCCTTATCTGTTCCTACACTGATCTGTTCCTACACTTATCTGTTCCTACACTTATCTGATCCTTATCTGATTCTACACTTATCTGTTCCTTATCTGATCCTTATCTGTTCCTACACTTATCTGTTCCTACACTGATCTGTTCCTACACTTATCTGTTCCTACACTTATCTGATCCTTATCTGTTCCTACACGTATCTGATCCTTATCTGTTCCTACACTTATCTGATCCTTATCTGTTCCTACACTGATCTGTTCCTACACTTATCTGATCCTTATCTGTTCCTACACTGATCTGTTCCTACACTGATCTGTTCCTACACTTATCTGATCCTACACTTATCTGATCCTTATCTGATCCTTATCTGTTCCTACACTGATCTGTTCCTACACTTATCTGTTCCTACACTTATCTGATCCTTATCTGATCCTACACATATCTGATCCTTATCTGTTCCTACACTGATCTGTTCCTACACTTATCTGTTCCTACACTTATCTTATCCTCATCTGTTCCTACACTGATCTGTTCCTACACTTATCTGTTCCTACACTTATCTGATCCTTATCTGATCCTACACTTATCTGATCCTACACGTATCTGTTCCTACACTGATCTGTTCCTACACTTATCTGTTCCTACACTTATCTGTTCCTACACTTATCTGATCCTTATCTGTTCCTACACTTATCTGATCCTTATCTGTTCCTACACTGATCTGTTCCTACACTGATCTGTTCCTACACTTATCTGTTCCTACACTGATCTGTTCCTACACTGATCTGTTCCTACACTTATCTGTTCCTACACTTATCTGATCCTTATCTGATTCTACACTTATCTGTTCCTACACTTATCTGTTCCTACACTTATCTGATCCTTATCTGATCCTACACTTATCTGATCCTTATCTGTTCCTACACTTATCTGATCCTTATCTGTTCCTACACTGATCTGTTCCTACACTTATCTGATCCTTATCTGTTCCTACACTTATCTGATCCTTATCTGTTCCTACACTTATCTGATCCTTATCTGTTCCTACACTGATCTGTTCCTACACTGATCTGTTCCTACACTTATCTGTTCCTACACTGATCTGTTCCTACACTGATCTGTTCCTACACTTATCTGTTCCTACACTTATCTGATCCTTATCTGATTCTACACTTATCTGTTCCTACACTTATCTGTTCCTACACTGATCTGATCCTTATCTGTTCCTACACTTATCTGATCCTTATCTGATCCTACACTTATCTGATCCTTATCTGTTCCTACACTTATCTGATCCTTATCTGTTCCTACACTGATCTGTTCCTACACTTATCTGATCCTTATCTGTTCCTACACTTATCTGATCCTTATCTGTTCCTACACTTATCTGATCCTACACTTATCTGATCCTTATCTGATCCTACACATATCTGATCCTTATCTGTTCCTACACTGATCTGTTCCTACACTTATCTGTTCCTACACTTATCTGATCCTTATCTGTTCCTACACTTATCTGATCCTTATCTGATCCTACACTTATCTGTTCCTACACTTATCTGATCCTTATCTGTTCCTACACTGATCTGTTCCTACACTGATCTGTTCCTACACTTATCTGATCCTTATCTGATCCTACACTTATCTGATCCTACACTGATCTGTTCCTACACTGATCTGTTCCTACACTTATCTGATCCTTATCTGATCCTACACTTATCTGTTCCTACACTTATCTGATCCTACACTGATCTGTTCCTACACTGATCTGTTCCTACACTTATCTGATCCTTATCTGTTCCTACACGTATCTGATCCTTATCTGTTCCTACACTTATCTGATCATTATCTGTTCCTACACTTATCTGTTCCTACACTTATCTGATCCTCATCTGTTCCTACACTGATCTGTTCCTACACTTATCTGTTCCTACACTTATCTGATCCTTATCTGATCCTACACTTATCTGATCCTACACGTATCTGTTCCTACACTGATCTGTTCCTACACTTATCTGTTCCTACACTTATCTGATCCTTATCTGTTCCTACACTTATCTGATCCTTATCTGTTCCTACACTGATCTGTTCCTACACTGATCTGTTCCTACACTTATCTGTTCCTACACTGATCTGTTCCTACACTGATCTGTTCCTACACTTATCTGTTCCTACACTTATCTGATCCTTATCTGATTCTACACTTATCTGTTCCTACACTTATCTGTTCCTACACTTATCTGATCCTTATCTGATCCTACACTTATCTGATCCTTATCTGTTCCTACACTTATCTGATCCTTATCTGTTCCTACACTGATCTGTTCCTACACTTATCTGATCCTTATCTGTTCCTACACTTATCTGATCCTTATCTGTTCCTACACTTATCTGATCCTTATCTGTTCCTACACTGATCTGTTCCTACACTGATCAGTTCCTACACTTATCTGTTCCTACACTGATCTGTTCCTACACTGATCTGTTCCTACACTTATCTGTTCCTACACTTATCTGATCCTTATCTGATTCTACACTTATCTGTTCCTACACTTATCTGTTCCTACACTGATCTGATCCTTATCTGTTCCTACACTTATCTGATCCTTATCTGATCCTACACTTATCTGATCCTTATCTGTTCCTACACTTATCTGATCCTTATCTGTTCCTACACTGATCTGTTCCTACACTTATCTGATCCTTATCTGTTCCTACACTTATCTGATCCTTATCTGTTCCTACACTTATCTGATCCTACACTTATCTGATCCTTATCTGATCCTACACATATCTGATCCTTATCTGTTCCTACACTGATCTGTTCCTACACTTATCTGTTCCTACACTTATCTGATCCTTATCTGTTCCTACACTTATCTGATCCTTATCTGATCCTACACTTATCTGTTCCTACACTTATCTGATCCTTATCTGTTCCTACACTGATCTGTTCCTACACTGATCTGTTCCTACACTTATCTGATCCTTATCTGATCCTACACTTATCTGATCCTACACTGATCTGTTCCTACACTGATCTGTTCCTACACTTATCTGTTCCTACACTTATCTGATCCTTATCTGATCCTACACGTATCTGTTCCTACACTTATCTGATCCAACACTGATCTGTTCCTACACTGATCTGTTCCTACACTTATCTGATCCTTATCTGTTCCTACACGTATCTGATCCTTATCTGTTCCTACACTTATCTGATCATTATCTGTTCCTACACTTATCTGTTCCTACACTTATCTGATCCTCATCTGTTCCTACACTGATCTGTTCCTACACTTATCTGTTCCTACACTTATCTGATCCTTATCTGATCCTACACTTATCTGATCCTACACGTATCTGTTCCTACACTTATCTGTTCCTACACTTATCTGTTCCTACACTTATCTGTTCCTACACTTATCTGATCCTTATCTGTTCCTACACTTATCTGATCCTTATCTGTTCCTACACTGATCTGTTCCTACACTGATCTGTTCCTACACTTATCTGTTCCTACACTGATCTGTTCCTACACTGATCTGTTCCTACACTTATCTGTTCCTACACTTATCTGATCCTTATCTGATTCTACACTTATCTGTTCCTACACTTATCTGTTCCTACACTTATCTGATCCTTATCTGATCCTACACTTATCTGATCCTTATCTGTTCCTACACTTATCTGATCCTTATCTGTTCCTACACTGATCTGTTCCTACACTTATCTGATCCTTATCTGTTCCTACACTTATCTGATCCTTATCTGTTCCTACACTTATCTGATCCTTATCTGTTCCTACACTGATCTGTTCCTACACTGATCTGTTCCTACACTTATCTGTTCCTACACTGATCTGTTCCTACACTGATCTGTTCCTACACTTATCTGTTCCTACACTTATCTGATCCTTATCTGATTCTACACTTATCTGTTCCTACACTGATCTGTTCCTACACTGATCTGTTCCTACACTTATCTGTTCCTACACTTATCTGATCCTTATCTGATCCTACACTTATCTGATCCTTATCTGTTCCTACACTTATCTGATCCTTATCTGTTCCTACACTGATCTGTTCCTACACTTATCTGATCCTTATCTGTTCCTACACTTATCTGATCCTTATCTGTTCCTACACTTATCTGATCCTACACTTATCTGATCCTTATCTGATCCTACACATATCTGATCCTTATCTGTTCCTACACTGATCTGTTCCTACACTTATCTGTTCCTACACTTATCTGATCCTTATCTGTTCCTACACTTATCTGATCCTTATCTGATCCTACACTTATCTGTTCCTACACTTATCTGATCCTTATCTGTTCCTACACTGATCTGTTCCTACACTGATCTGTTCCTACACTTATCTGATCCTTATCTGATCCTACACTTATCTGATCCTACACTGATCTGTTCCTACACTGATCTGTTCCTACACTTATCTGTTCCTACACTTATCTGATCCTTATCTGATCCTACACTTATCTGTTCCTACACTTATCTGATCCTACACTGATCTGTTCCTACACTGATCTGTTCCTACACTTATCTGTTCCTACACTTATCTGATCCTTATCTGATCCTACACTTATCTGATCCTTATCTGTTCCTACACTGATCTGTTCCTACACTTATCTGATCCTACACTGATCTGATCCTTATCTGATCCTACACTTATCTGATCCTTATCTGTTCCTACACTGATCTGTTCCTACACTTATCTGTTCCTACACTTATCTGATCCTTATCTGTTCCTACACTGATCTGTTCCTACACTTATCTGATCCTACACTTATCTGATCCTTATCTGTTCCTACACTTATCTGTTCCTACACTTATCTGTTCCTACACTGATCTGTTCCTACACTTATCTGATCCTTATCTGTTCCTACACTGATCTGTTCCTACACTTATCTGTTCCTACACTGATCTGTTCCTACACTTATCTGATCCTTATCTGTTCCTACACTGATCTGTTCCTACACTTATCTGATCCTTATCTGTTCCTACACTGATCTGTTCCTACACTTATTATTTCCTATACTTATCTGATCCTATGAAATGGTTGTATATCGTTTGAATGTCCATTCATCATGCGGGGAATGTGTTGGTGCCCTCCTCCTCTTTTCTCCTCCTCATTCTTTTATCGTTCTCCTCATTCTTTCCTCCGTCTCCTCATTCTTTTCTCCTTTCACTCATTCTTTCCCCTCCTCCTTTTCTGCCTCCTCCTCCTACTCCTTCTCCTCCTCATTCTCTCCTCTTCCTCCTCTTCTCCCCCTCCTCCTGTGGATCTATAAAACCCGTACATTATCAATAATGATCACTCAATATTTATCTATACTATATATACGAATCGTGATTTGTATCCCCTGCTTTCACCGAAACGGGGTTATTAATTTGGGTCCGCCGGTCCGTCCGTCTGTCTGTCTGTCGCACTTCGTTTCCGTGAAATAACAGCAACAAATATCATCCGATTTTCTTGAAACTTATTTACAAGGTAAAATGCCTAAAGGGCGTGACCAATTTCGATCGCCACTTCTGGCGGATGTTATTTGGCGTAGTTATGGCCCTTTGAGTACCTAAAATTTTATTTTCTCTCGTTTCCTTGCAATCAAATATTATCCAATTTCTATGTACAAGGCATGTATATGGTTTTAGTTTTTGTTCATTTTCCAAGCAATATTATCATGTCAACAGCATCAAAATTACAAAACATTTTTACTTACGAAAGGGGGAAAAGCGGGGTATATTGATTCTACGAATTTTTTATTTACAGCTCAACCCATATCATTGGCCATTACCCAAACCGCCAGCCAGGACACAAACGAACGTCATATCCGCTGTACCGGGAATGTCGGGAGACCTAATCCGGTGTTACGTCTCTTACAATCGCCTCCTTACAATGACGTCACTGATCACGAAATCACGAGATACAAACCCACGCTGCCTCTCCAGAACGGAACGTTTATGATTGATCACGTTTTTAATGTGACGTTTCCCTTTTCTGATAATGGAACCTATGTTGTGTGTGACGTCACTCATGCCGTAGCCCTTGGGAAAGAACTTCGACCAATCAGAAGTAACCTGGAGCTGGTTATAGTGGAGCAGCCCGTCGGTAAGTTTTTGTTTTTGAACATACATGTATTTCATATGTATACAATATATACAATAGGATTGGGCACAAGTTTACTTACTTATATGAAGCCCTTTCCCAATAACATTTGACAATTCATATATTAGCATGACATGTTTAAATTGTGAGATAGATGGGGGAGGGAGAGAGTGATGGGACGAAAGAGAGAGAAAAGGAGGGGGCGAAAGAGAAAGATAAAGAGAGAGATTTATTTCCATTGATTTGATATTTACATGATATCAAACGTCACACTACCACAATTGGTACAATTTTGACAGATTTTCAGTGATATCTACAAATTCAGATAGTGTATTTGGAATGTTTCTTGATTTTTGACAAAGAGTACGTATGTTGTTTCATTTTCAGAAGTAAAAATTACTTAGGTGATTTTGTTTTGAAAATATAACGCAAAACTTTCAAGGAGATTTTGTCCGTTTTTCAGCCGTGACCCGTACCCCAATTGGTACACCGTATCACAGGTCATGGAATCTGTTTTTATTTCAACTAACGAATGTACCTACTGCAACAAAATATTCTGCCTTTTTAAATATCATACCAAACTACAGTTTTACATGTATCCACTTTGATATTTTTCGGTTATAAGGACCAAAAATCTACATTTAAACTGGCTTAAAATTACCCCCTTCAAAATTCGCCAAAATGTCGTCAACGCACAGCGTTTTTACTGTGTTTCTGATATGATGACTTACTTTGATGTTATCGTGTAATTGTAAATTGATCCAAAAAATAAAAATATTTGGTAGTAATGCTGACAAATATCTATTTTGTTATACTGTCAAAGGAAAATGTTCAAATATCATTTTCAAGCATTTTCCCAACCATTTTGTGACCGTGTACCAAATGGGGTAGCGTACCAATTGTGGTAGCGTCACGTTACAGTTAATCTTTTCCAACATCGACGGCCATTGTTATAAATGTCTTTTAGAACTAATGTTCATGACGTCCCGTGCCTTATTTACTTCACGTGGTCTTTCTGGTCCATCCTGGAATATCCGTCTCTCTAGTGCCGTCGGCATCGGAAAAGGTCACAGTCATATATATAAATTTTAAACTAACACATACATGAGACTTGTTAAAGAAAGATAGAGAAGGGGGGTAAAAGATTATAAGACTCTTTCATTCCGTTGTGGGTGAGACAGGGAAATCCCAACGCGAGGGGTAAGAGTATTAAGTTGCCAAACAAGAGGCTTGGCGAGTGTTTGGCAGCTCAAGAATCTTACCCCGAGGGTTGATATCTCCTGTCTCACTACCAAGGGGTGAATGGTTATTTTTCTCTTACCCTGTTAAACCTCATGTATATCTAATATTGGCGTTACATCAATGCAAGACAATGTTTATGTGATTGAGGTGTCGGCGTGACGTCATTGTATTTTTGCCGTGATGACATACAATTGTTGAGAACGTGCAAAAAGCACAAGAAAATCTCACACCGGTAAAAGTGTGGATACCCATTCCAGGGTCTGAGAAATTAGAATCGTACATATTGCTGAGTACATTGGCAGATTTTTATATTATCTTCTATTGGTTACTATCTAATCAGCTGATTACCAGGTAGTTGCTTGCTAAACGTTCGATAGTCACAATTTCTCCCTCTACATAAAACAAAAATGTTTGCGACCCGTCCATGTGCACGGGTCCCTGATAAAGCAATATATTTCAATATTCAAAATGTTTTGATAAACAAAATTAGATTTCAATGGAAAGAACATATACAGTATTTACCTATGCATGTAATCAATTCACAGCACTTGATGCTGCCACCAATTTCCTAGAAAACAAAACAACAAAAACAAAACCAACGGATTGCGATATTTATTACGACCTACTGTAACTGAATGCATATTTAAAGAAATTGATTTATCGGCAACCCATAGACGGGTCGCTAAAATGTTGTGTTTTTACAGAGGGACGAGCAGTGACGGTCGGTCCGCCAGAAATACAATTTATCGCAGACGAGATACATTCATTTTCATTTCAACAAATTTAATTGCATAAAGATATATACCTTTCATGATTTTACCCCTTTTTGTCCATGACATCGGTAAATCAGTAATACGCCGGAATCATTCATAATGACATCACAGTTTTAGTTTTTCAAACGTAACACGAGAAATGTTGTTTAAGGGGGAGTAACTCTGACGACCTTCATCAAGCGGCGTCTTTCTGCTACGGTCCAATGGGGACTAAGCTGCTCCGGGTGTTCACGTAATCCTTGTAAATAAGTCAAGCATGTTTCCGCTTGTATGCCAATGAATAAATTATGCAGCACAAACGTTTAAACTACACTGTATCGTGTAACATACAAGTATAAAGAAGTTTCATTATTTCTTTTGTGGTCGGGAGTTTTAAACCACTGCGAGTTAAAAATTAGTACGAAGATGAGTGCCCAGGGTAGCGGAACGAGAACAGACAAGATATATACTACATGTTGTATCTATAGGCGAAGCAGACAAGATCCTAAATGTTGTATTGGCGAGAGCAGAGCAGATTCTAAATGTTGTATTGGCGAGAGCAGAACAGATCCTAAATGCTGTATAGGCGAGAGCAGTAAAGATCATATATGTTGTCAGGGGCGTAGCTGCCATGTAAGCACATAGGCCCTTGCTTGCACATCATTTTTCCAAAGTATGTGTATTAAAGTCGAGATATTTCATAATTCGACTAATCACCTAAGTCCACTGATAATGTTACTCTTTTTAATCGACTCGTCAGATTAACAGACCAGGCTGCAGGAAATTTGTTATTGGTATAATTATGTTATAATTTGGTTTTGAGTCATGAATATGGTATCATACAATTACAAATGTTGTGTGTAATAACACCATTGTGACGCCATAACAAATGACGTCTTCATGGCGTTATATGACTCAATCTGATTAAAATCATATCTTGATCTCCGCGCCGTTCCGTAAACTTCTCTCTGTTGCGTTAAGATATGAGATAATCCCATAGAGGGTCATGTCCCGATGACCTTTCGCATTAGCCAATCAAATTACTATTGGCAGAATCTTGACAGTGAAATTTTGAGGCGACAAAGCTTGCATAAACACATTTTTCCGTTTAGTCATTTCGTCACCAAAAGGTTCGTGCGGAATAATATGACGAAATGCCTTGCTGCAAGATGACAGGTCGGTGGAAAATTATTTTAGTGTTAAGTAAAGAGGCGACAAAGGTCATCTGGACGTGACCTCTTATGGGATGTTGTCAGATCCTTGTAAAACAGAGTCAGAACAAGGATCTGTATTTTAATCAGATTGTATATAACTGTCTCGGAAGTGAAATTTACCTTTTTATCAAGAAATAAATTTGAGAGTTTTTGTGTATTTTCTCATGAAAATAAGTAAAGATATAAATAGAATCTTGCGCTCGTGTCAATGTTACTGTATTATTTAATATGTCACTGCCCTAAAGGCTCGGGACATATTAAATTATCTAACTCGTTTAATAAATCCCATATTACACATTGACACTCATGCTTGCAAGATCCTCTAATTAGTACATCTATATTAGAATAATATAAATATTGACAATTTTGGATATTGACTTTTCGGTCAGGTGGAATAAAATGACAGGAAAAATAATTGATGATGAGCCTGTTAAATTATGCGAAATTATGCCGAAGAAAATAAGCGAGATGTATAACTACAGCTGTAAATGAGTTGAAAGCGGCAAAATCACATTGCATAATACTTACTGACAGAGACGCGAATGTAACACTGATGGCTTTTATGTCTCTGTTATTGCATACTAACGAGTTAATGTCTTAAGAAACGTATGCTTATTAATTTTGTTTTAAGACATCATGGACGTTAAACATATCATCGTATTTTATTTTTACATCAATGATTTGTATAATGATACGACCAAATGGCACCATTTGACGTAACTCCTAATAAACGCTCGCAGGGCTTGCACATTGAAACACCTCCAGCTACGCCCCTGGTTGTATAGGCGAGGGCAGAACAGATCCATAATTTTGTATATGTGAGAGCGGAATAGATCGTATATGTTGTATAGGCGAGAGCGGAACAGGTCCATACTGCTGTATAGGCGAGAGCAGAACAGATCCTTAATGTTGTATAGGCGAGAGCAGAACAGATCCTTAATGTTGTATAAGCGAGAGCAGAACAGATCCTTCATGTTGTATAAGCGAGAGCAGAACAGATCCTAAATGTTGTATAGGCGAGAGCAGAACAGATCCTAAATGTTGTATAGGCGAGAGCAGAACAGATCCTAAATGTTGTATAGGCGAGAGCAGAATAGATCCTTCATGTTGTATAAGCGAGAGCAGAACAGATCCTTACTGCTGTATAGGCGAGAGCAGAACAGATCCTTCATGTTGTATAAGCGAGAGCAGAACAGATCCTAAATGTTGTATAGGCGAGAGCAGAACAGATCCTAAATGTTGTATAGGCGAGAGCAGAATAGATCCTTCATGTTGTATAAGCGAGAGCAGAACAGATCCTTACTGCTGTATAGGCGAGAGCAGAACAGATCCTTCATGTTGTATAAGCGAGAGCAGAACAGATCCTTACTGCTGTATAGGCGAGAGCAGAACAGATCCTAAATGTTGTATAGGCAAGAACAAAACAGATCCTACATGTTGTATAAGCGAGAGCAGAACAGATCCTAAATGTTGTATAGGCGAGAGCAGAACAGATCCTAAATGTTGTATAGGCGAGAGCAGAACAGATCCTAAATGTTGTATAGGCGAGAGCAGAATAGATCCTTCATGTTGTATAGGCGAGAGCAGAACAGATCCTTCATGTTGTATAAGCGAGAGCAGAACAGATCCTTACTGCTGTATAGGCGAGAGCAGAACAGATCATATATGTTATATAGGCGAGAGCAGAACAGATCCTTAATGTTGTATAGGCGAGAGCAGAACAGATCCTAAATGTTGTATAGGCAAGAACAAAACAGATCCTACATGTTGTATAAGCGAGAGCAGAACAGATCCTAAATGTTGTATAGGCGAGAGCAGAACAGATCCTAAATGATGTATAGGCGAGAGCAGAACAGATCCTAAATGTTGTATAGGCAAGAACAAAACAGATCCTACATGTTGTATAAGCGAGAGCAGAACAGATCCTAAATGTTGTATAGGCGAGAGCAGAACAGATCCTAAATGTTGTATAGGCGAGAGCAGAACAGATCCTAAATGTTGTATAGGCGAGAGCAGAATAGATCCTTCATGTTGTATAAGCGAGAGCAGAACAGATCCTTACTGCTGTATAGGCGAGAGCAGAACAGATCCTTCATGTTGTATAAGCGAGAGCAGAACAGATCCTTACTGCTGTATAGGCGAGAGCAGAACAGATCCTTACTGCTGTATAGGCGATAGCAGAACAGGTCCTTAATGTTGTTTAGGCATGAGCAGCACAGATCCTTCATGTTGTATAGGCGAGAGCAGAACAGATCCTAAATGTTGTATAGGCGAGAACAGAACAGATCCTTACTGCTGTATAGGCGAGAGCAGAACAGATCCTTACTGCTGTATAGGCGAGAGCAGAACAGATCCTTACTGCTGTATAGGCGATAGCAGAACAGGTCCTTAATGTTGTATAGGCGAGAGCAGAACAGATCTTTCATGTTGTATAGGCGAGAGGAGAACGGATCCTAAATGTTGTATAGGCAAGAACAAAACAGATCCTACATGTTGTATAGGCAAGAACAAAACAGATCCTACATGTTGTATAGGCGAGAGCAGAACAGATCCTTCATGTTGTATAGGCAAGAACAAAACAGATCCTACATGTTGTATAGGCGAGAGCAGAACAGATCCTTCATGTTGTATAGGCGAGAGCAGAACAGATCCTTCATGTTGTATAGGCCAGAGCAGAACAGATCTTTCATGTTGTATAGGCGAGAGCAGAACAGATCCTAAATGTTGTATAGGCGAGAGCAGGACAGATCCTTCATGTTGTATAAGCGAGAGCAGAACAGATCCTTCATGTTGTATAGGCGAGAGCAGAACAGATCCTAAATGTTGTATAGGCGAGAGCAGAACAGATCCTTCATGTTGTATAGGCGAGAGCAGAACAGATCCTAAATGTTGTATAGGCGAGAGAGGAAGAAATCCTAAAAGTTGTATTGGTAAAAGCGGAATAGATCCTAAATGTGGTATAGGCGAGAGCAAAACAGATCCTAAATGTGGTATGGGCGAGAGCAGAACAAATCCTAAATGTTGTTTTGGCGAGATCAGAACAGGTCCTTAATGTGGTATGGGCGAGAGCAGAACAAATCCTAAATGTTGTTTAGGCGAGAGCAGAACAGGTCCTATATGTTGTATAGGTGAGATTGGAACATATACTAAAATGTTGTATAGGCGAGAGCAGAACAGATCCTTCATGTTGTATAGGCGAGAGCAGAACAGATCCTAAATGTTGTATAGGCGAGAGCAGAACAGATCCTAAATGTTGTATAGGCGAGAGCAGAACAGATCCTTCATGTTGTATAGGCGAGAGCAGAACAGATCCTACATGTTGTATAGGCAAGAACAAAACAGATCCTACATGTTGTATAGGCAAGAACAAAACAGGTCCTACATGTTGTATAGGCGAGAGAGGAATAGATCATATAGGCTGTATAGGCGAGAGCAGAACAGATCCTTCATGTTGTATAGGCGAGAGTAGAACAGATCCTAAATGTTGTATAGGCGAGAGAGGAATAGATCATATAGGTTGTATAGGCGAGAGCAGAACAGATCCTTCATGTTGTATAGGCGAGAGCAGAACAGATCCTAAATGTTGTATACGTGAAAGAGGAGTAGATCCTACATGTTGTATAGGCGAGAGCAGAACAGATCCTAAATGTTGTATAGGCGAGAGAGGAAGAAATCCTAAAATTTGTATAGGTAAAAGCGGAATAGATCCTAAATGTTGTATAGGCGAGAGCAAAACAGATCCTAAATGTGGTATGGGCGAGAGCAGAACAAATCCTAAATGTTGTTTAGGCGAGAGCAGAACAGGTCCTTAATGTGGTATGGGCGAGAGCAGAACAGATCCTAAATGTTGTATAGGCGAGAGCAGAACAGATCCTAAATGTTGTATAGGCTAGAGCAGAACATATCCTTAATGTTGTATGGGCGAGAGCAGAACATATCCTAAATGTTGTATAGGCGAGAGAGGAATACATCATATAGGTTGTATAGGCGAGAGCAGAACAGATCCTAAATGGTGTATAGGCGAGAGCAGAACATATCCTAAATGTGGTATGGGCGAGAGCAGGACAGATCCTAAATGTTGTATAGGCGAGAGTAGAACAGATCCTAAATGTTGTATAGGCGAGAGAGGAATAGATCATATAGGTTGTATAGGCGAGAGCAGAACAGATCCTTCATGTTGTAAAGGCGAGAGCAGAACAGATCCTAAATGTTGTATACGTGAGAGAGGAGTAGATCCTACATGTTGTATAGGCGAGAGCAGAACAGATCCTAAATGTTGTATAGGCGAGAGAGGAAGAAATCCTAAAATTTGTATAGGTAAAAGCGGAATAGATCCTAAATGTGGTATAGGCGAGAGCAAAACAGATCCTAAATGTGGTATGGGCGAGAGCAGAACAAATCCTAAATGTTGTTTAGGCGAGAGCAGAACAGGTCCTTAATGTGGTATGGGCGAGAGCAGAACAGATCCTAAATGTTGTATAGGGAGAGCAGAATAGATCCTAAATGTTGTATAAGCGAGAGCAGAACAGATCCTAAATGTTGTATAGGCGAGAGCAGAACATATCCTTAATGTTGTATGGGCGAGAGCAGAACATATCCTAAATGTTGTATAGGCGAGAGAGGAATACATCATATAGGTTGTATAGGCGAGAGCAGAACAGATCCTAAATGGTGTATAGGCGAGAGCAGAACATATCCTAAATGTGGTATGGGCGAGAGCAGGACAGATCCTAAATGTTGTATAGGCGAGAGGAGAACGGATTCTAAATGTTGTATAGGCGAGAGCAGAACATATACTAAAATGTTGTATAGGCGAGAGCAGAACATATCCTAAATGTTGTATAGGTGAGAGCAGAACAGATCCATAATGTTGTATAGGCGAGAGCAGAACAGATTCTTCATGTTGTATAGGCGAGAGCGAAACAGATCCTAAATGTTGTATAGGCGAGAGCAGGACAGATCCTAAATGTTGTATAGGCGAGAGGAGAACGGATTCTAAATGTGGTATGGGCGAGAGCAGGACAGATCCTTAATGTTGTATAGGCGAGAGGAGAACGGATTCTAAATGTTGTATAGGCGAGAGCAGAACAGATCCTAAATGGTGTATAGGCGAGAGCAGAACAGATCTTTCATGTTGTATAGGCCAGAGCAGAACAGATCCTTCATGTTGTATAGGCGAGAGCAGAACAGATCCTTCATGTTGTATAGGCGAGAGCAGAACAGATCCTTCATGTTGTATAGGCGAGAGCAGAACAGATCCTTCATGTTGTATAGGCGAGAGCAGAACAGATCCTAAATGTTGTATAGGCGAGAGCAGAACAGATCCTTAATGTTGTATAGGCGAGAGCAGAACAGATCCTTCATGTTGTATAGGCGAGAGCAGAACAGATCCTTAATGTTGTATAGGCGAGAGCAGAACAGATCCTTCATGTTGTATAGGCGAGAGCAGAACAGATCCTTCATGTTGTATAAGCGAGAGCAGAACAGATCCTTCATGTTGTATAGGCGAGAGCAGAACAGATCCTTCATGTTGTATAGGCGAGAGCAGAACAGATCCTAAATGTTGTATAGGCGAGAGAGGAAGAAATCCTAAAAGTTGTATTGGTAAAAGCGGAATAGATCCTAAATGTGGTATAGGCGAGAGCAAAACTGATCCTAAATGTGGTATGGGCGAGAGCAGAACAAATCCTAAATGTTGTTTAGGCGAGATCAGAACAGGTCCTTAATGTGGTATGGGCGAGAGCAGAACAAATCCTAAATGTTGTTTAGGCGAGAGCAGAACAGGTCCTATATGTTGTATAGGTGAGATTGGAACATATACTAAAATGTTGTATAGGCGAGAGCAGAACAGATCCTTCATGTTGTATAGGCGAGAGCAGAACAGATCCTAAATGTTGTATAGGCGAGAGCAGAACAGATCCTAAATGTTGTATAGGCGAGAGCAGAACAGATCCTTCATGTTGTATAGGCGAGAGCAGAACAGATCCTACATGTTGTATAGGCAAGAACAAAACAGATCCTACATGTTGTATAGGCAAGAACAAAACAGGTCCTACATGTTGTATAGGCGAGAGAGGAATAGATCATATAGGCTGTATAGGCGAGAGCAGAACAGATCCTTCATGTTGTATAGGCGAGAGTAGGACAGATCCTAAATGTTGTATAGGCGAGAGAGGAATAGATCATATAGGTTGTATAGGCGAGAGCAGAACAGATCCTTCATGTTGTATAGGCGAGAGCAGAACAGATCCTAAATGTTGTATAGGCGAGAGAGGAAGAAATCCTAAAATTTGTATCCGTAAAAGCGGAATAGATCCTAAATGTGGTATAGGCGAGAGCAAAACAGATCCTAAATGTAGTATGGGCGAGAGCAGAACAAATCCTAAATGTTGTTTAGGCGAGAGCAGAACAGGTCCTTAATGTGGTATGGGCGAGAGCAGAACAGATCCTAAATGTTGTATAGGCGAGAGCAGAATAGATCCTAAATGTTGTATAGGCGAGAGCAGAACAGATCCTAAATGTTGTATAGGCGAGAGCAGAACATATCCTTAATGTTTTATGGGCGAGAGCAGAACATATCCTAAATGTTGTATAGGCGAGAGAGGAATACATCATATAGGTTGTATAGGCGAGAGCAGAACAGATCCTAAATGGTGTATAGGCGAGAGCAGAACATATCCTAAATGTGGTATGGGCGAGAGCAGGACAGATCCTAAATGTTGTATAGGCGAGAGGAGAACGGATTCTAAATGTTGTATAGGCGAGAGCAGAACATATACTAAAATGTTGTATAGGCGAGAGCAGAACATATCCTAAATGTTGTATAGGTGAGAGCAGAACAGATCCATAATGTTGTATAGGCGAGAGCAGAACAGATTCTTCATGTTGTATAGGCGAGAGCAGAACAGATCCTAAATGTTGTATAGGCGAGAGCAGGACAGATCCTAAATGTTGTATAGGCGAGAGGAGAACGGATTCTAAATGTGGTATGGGCGAGAGCAGGACAGATCCTTAATGTTGTATAGGCGAGAGGAGAACGGATTCTAAATGTTGTATAGGCGAGAGCAGAACAGATCCTAAATGGTGTATAGGCGAGAGCAGAACAGATCCTTCATGTTGTATAGGCGAGAGCAGGACAGATCCGAAATGTTGTATAGGCGAGAGCAGAACAGATCCTACATGTTGTATAGGCGAGAGCAGAACAGATTCTTCATGTTGTATAGGCGAGAGCAGAACAGATCCTTCATGTTGTATAGGCGAGAGCAGAACAGATCCTAAATGGTGTATAGGCGAGAGCAGAACAGATCCTTCATGTTGTATAGGCGAGAGCAGGACAGATCCGAAATGTTGTATAGGCGAGAGCAGAACAGATCCTTCATGTTGTATAGGCGAGAGCAGGACAGATCCGAAATGTTGTATAGGCGAGAGCAGAACAGATCCTAAATGTTGTATAGGCGAGAGAGGAAGAAATCCTAAAAGTTGTATTGGTAAAAGCGGAATAGATCCGAAATGTTGTATAGGCGAGAGCAGAACAGATCCTACATGTTGTATAGGTGAGAGCAGAACAGATCCTAAATGTTGTATAGGCGAGAGAGGAAGAAATCCTAAAAGTTGTATTGGTAAAAGCGGAATAGATCCGAAATGTTGTATAGGCGAGAGCAGAACAGATCCTTCATGTTGTATAGGCGAGAGCAGAACAGATCCTAAATGTTGTATAGGCGAGAGAGGAAGAAATCCTAAAAGTTGTATTGGTAAAAGCGGAATAGATCCTAAATGTGGTATAGGCGAGAGCAAAACAGATCCTAAATGTGGTATGGGCGAGAGCAGAACAAATCCTAAATGTTGTTTAGGCGAGATCAGAACAGGTCCTTAATGTGGTATGGGCGAGAGCAGAACAAATCCTAAATGTTGTTTAGGCGAGAGCAGAACAGGTCCTATATGTTGTATAGGTGAGATTGGAACATATACTAAAATGTTGTATAGGCGAGAGCAGAACAGATCCTTCATGTTGTATAGGCGAGAGCAGAACAGATCCTAAATGTTGTATAGGCGAGAGCAGAACAGATCCTAAATGTTGTATAGGCGAGAGCAGAACAGATCCTTCATGTTGTATAGGCGAGAGAGGAAGAAATCCTAAAAGTTGTATTGGTAAAAGCGGAATAGATCCTAAATGTGGTATAGGCGAGAGCAAAACTGATCCTAAATGTGGTATGGGCGAGAGCAGAACAAATCCTAAATGTTGTTTAGGCAAGAACAAAACAGATCCTACATGTTGTATAGGCAAGAACAAAACAGGTCCTACATGTTGTATAGGCGAGAGAGGAATAGATCATATAGGCTGTATAGGCGAGAGCAGAACAGATCCTTCATGTTGTATAGGCGAGAGTAGGACAGATCCTAAATGTTGTATAGGCGAGAGAGGAATAGATCATATAGGTTGTATAGGCGAGAGCAGAACAGATCCTTCATGTTGTATAGGCGAGAGCAGAACAGATCCTAAATGTTGTATACGTGAGAGAGGAGTAGATCCTACATGTTGTATAGGCGAGAGCAGAACAGATCCTAAATGTTGTATAGGCGAGAGAGGAAGAAATCCTAAAATTTGTATAGGTAAAAGTGGAATAGATCCTAAATGTGGTATAGGCGAGAGCAAAACAGATCCTAAATGTGGTATGGGCGAGAGCAGAACAAATCCTAAATGCTGTTTAGGCGAGAGCAGAACAGGTCCTTCATGTGGTATGGGCGAGAGCAGAACAGATCCTAAATGTTGTATAGGCGAGAGCAGAACAGATCCTAAATGTTGTATAGGCGAGAGCAGAACATATCCTTAATGTTGTATGGGCGAGAGCAGAACATATCCTAAATGTTGTATAGGCGAGAGAGGAATACATCATATAGGTTGTATAGGCGAGAGCAGAACAGATCCTAAATGGTGTATAGGCGAGAGCAGAACATATCCTAAATGTGGTATGGGCGAGAGCAGGACAGATCCTAAATGTTGTATAGGCGAGAGGAGAACGGATTCTAAATGTTGTATAGGCGAGAGCAGAACAGATCCTAAATGTTGTATAGGCGAGAGCAGGACAGATCCTAAATGTTGTATAGGCGAGAGGAGAACGGATTCTAAATGTGGTATAGGCGAGAGCAGAACAGATCCTTCATGTTATATAGGCGAGCGCAGGACAGATCCTTCATGTTGTATAAGCGAGAGCAGAACAGATCCTAAATGTTGTATAGGCGAGAGCAGAACAGATCCTTCATGTTGTATAGGCGAGAGCAGAACAGATCCTAAATGTTGTATAGGCGAGAGCAGAACAGATCCTTCATGTTGTATAGGCGAGAGCAGAACAGATCCGAAATGTTGTATAGGCGAGAGCAGAACAGATCCTAAATGTTGTATAGGCGAGAGAGGAAGAAATCCTAAAAGTTGTATTGGTAAAAGCGGAATAGATCCTAAATGTGGTATAGGCGAGAGCAAAACAGATCCTAAATGTGGTATGGGCGAGAGCAGAACAAATCCTAAATGTTGTTTAGGCGAGATCAGAACAGGTCCTTAATGTGGTATGGGCGAGAGCAGAACAAATCCTAAATGTTGTTTAGGCGAGAGCAGAACAGGTCCTATATGTTGTATAGGTGAGATTGGAACATATACTAAAATGTTGTATAGGCGAGAGCAGAACAGATCCTTCATGTTGTATAGGCGAGAGCAGAACAGATCCTAAATGTTGTATAGGCGAGAGCAGAACAGATCCTAAATGTTGTATAGGCGAGAGCAGAACAGATCCTTCATGATGTATAGGCGAGAGCAGAACAGATCCTACATGTTGTATAGGCAAGAACAAAACAGATCCTACATGTTGTATAGGCAAGAACAAAACAGGTCCTACATGTTGTATAGGCGAGAGAAGAATAGATCATATAGGTTGTAAAGGCGAGAGCAGAACAGATCCTTCATGTTGTATAGGAGAGAGTAGAACAGATCCTAAATGTTGTATAGGCGAGAGAGGAATAGATCATATAGGTTGTATAGGCGAGAGCAGAACAGATCCTTCATGTTGTATAGGCGAGAGCAGAACAGATCCTAAATGTTGTATACGTGAGAGAGGAGTAGATCCTACATGTTGTATAGGCGAGAGCAGAACAGATCCTAAATGTTGTATAGGCGAGAGAGGAAGAAATCCTAAAATTTGTATAGGTAAAAGCGGAATAGATCCTAAATGTGGTATAGGCGAGAGCAAAACAGATCCTAAATGTGGTATGGGCGAGAGCAGAACAAATCCTAAATGTTGTTTAGGCGAGAGCAGAACAGGTCCTTAATGTTGTATAGGCGAGAGCAGAACATATCCTAAATGTTGTATAGGCGAGAGCAGAACATATCCTTAATGTTGTATGGGCGAGAGCAGAACATATCCTAAATGTTGTATAGGCGAGAGAGGAATACATCATATAGGTTGTATAGGCGAGAGCAGAACAGATCCTAAATGATGTATAGGCGAGAGCAGAACATATCCTAAATGTGGTATGGGCGAGAGCAGAACAGATCCTATATGTTGTATAGGTGAGAGCAGAACAGATCCTATATGTTGTATAGGCGAGAGCAGAACAGATCCTTCATGTTGTATAGGCGAGAGCAAAACAGATCCTAAATGTTGTATACGTGAGAGAGGAGTAGATCCTACATGTTGTATAGGCGAGAGCAGAACAGATCCTAAATGTTGTATAGGCGAGAGAGGAAGAAATCCTAAAATTTGTATAGGTAAAAGCGGAATAGATCCTAAATGTGGTATAGGCGAGAGCAAAACAGATCCTAAATGTGGTATGGGCGAGAGCAGAACAAATCCTAAATGTTGTTTAGGCGAGAGCAGAACAGGTCCTTAATGTGGTATGGGCGAGAGTAGAATAGATCCTAAATGTTGTATAGGCGAGAGCAGAACAGATCCTAAATGTTGTATAGGCGAGAGCAGAACATATCCTTAATGTTGTATGGGCGAGAGCAGAACATATCCTAAATGTTGTATAGGCGAGAGAGGAATACATCATATAGGTTGTATAGGCGAGAGCAGAACAGATCCTAAATGATGTATAGGCGAGAGCAGAACATATCCTAAATGTGGTATGGGCGAGAGCAGAACAGATCCTATATGTTGTATAGGTGAGAGCAGAACAGATCCTATATGTTGTATAGGCGAGAGCAGAACAGATCCTTCATGTTGTATAGGCGAGAGCAAAACAGATCCTAAATGTTGTATAGGCGAGAGCAGAACGATCCTTCATGTTGTATAGGCGAGAGCAGAAAAGATCCTATATGTTGTATAGGCGAGGGCAGAAAAGATCCTATATGTTGTATAGGTGAGAGCAGAAAAGATCCTAAATGTTGTACTGGGGCCCAGCTTCGTGGCCTTGTATCATGTCTGTTGAATTATGTTTCATCAGTCACTGTGAAAGGTGATATGCTTACGACACCAAATAAGTCGTAGTGTGGAAGTCTTAGGTTGAGAATTGTTACAAATTTATTTATTCCGTAACATGTATGTGACGTAATCTGAGCTGATCTTGTAATACTGGGAAGTGTAATGGATACAACAGATTAACATGTTCGTGCAGCAGAAAAAGGAGTCCCAGATTCCTCAGTCGCCTCGCCTGTTTTAGCGCATGCTGGTATATTTTTTGTCTTTTTCGTTCTTTTATTTTAATTTAAACTTTAGGGAAAAACAATTGAACAGATTTACACAGAATCATTTCTGGCTTTGTAATAGACATGAAGGATTTACGTCTGAGAAACAATGCATACTGTATAACAAAAGTACCGCAAATGTATGTATGTGTGTGTATGTATATACCCCCCCCCCCAACACTCCACACTATAATAACTACGGTACAGACTGTAACCACCACTGATACGTGATTGCTGTTTATATAATTCTAACCACTGGCGCTGTGATACAAACCACTGTCGTGGCTCTGTTGATTTATTGATTGATTGATTGATTTGCTGGTTGATTGATTGATTGATTGATTGATTGATTGATTTATTGATTTACTGGTTGATTGATTGATTGAGTGAGTGAGTGATTGATTGATTGATTGATTGATTGATTGATTGATTGATTGATTGATTGATTGATTGATTGATTTGCTGGTTGATTGATTAACTGATTTGTTGATTGATTGATTGATTTGCTGATTGATTGATTGATTGATTGATTGATTGATTGATTGATTGATTGATTGATTGATTGATTGATTGATTAATTGAGTGATTTGCTGGTTGATTGATTGATTAATTTTCTGGTTGATTGACTAACTGATTTGTTGATTGATTGATTAATTTGTTGATTGATTGATTGATTGATTGATTGATTTTTTGGTTGATTGACTAACTGATTTGTTGATTGATTGATTGATTGATTGATTGATTTGCTGATTGATTGATTGATTGATTGATTGATTGATTAATACTTAGTCGTTCGGTTATCCAGCAGACGACTACGCTGTTGTACTATTTCTGTGCGCCGATCTGTAAGGCATGGACCAGTGGAAACACGCCATGAATTAATCATCACATCCAACAGAAAGTCCTACCACTGTGGATTTGTTATTACACGTTATTGATTGCTGTAGAGAAAACGTTTTAAATACACCACTCATTGGTTTAATTTGAGATTCGCTGAACTACTGTATATCATTAAAGTCTAGCGGAATGTGACGACAGCACATTATCCAGATCAGTATCATACACAGACAGACTTTTAAATACTTCAATCACTTACGTTATCATAGTATTAACTCATTTTTTTATCAACAACTAAATAAAAGATAGGTTTTGGGTGATTCATTTGTTACACGATACTCAAGATATTTTTTCATATAGCTTGTTAATAAAACTAGATTTGAGGGATAACCATGGACTAAGTCCCGTTCCCTGGAATAACGAATTTTACCCATATATATATATATGTATGTACAACAGTCACGTTTTATTTAAAGAAGAGGATCGTGTCGTGTTACCGGTAATTATTAAATCCCTAGGTCCCTGATACACGGGCTTTCTCGTACTCCTTAACCGTTTAACCTTCAACATATCCAGGAGGTCAGCGTCTCCATGGCGACGAAGTAGAACAGGTAGATATGACACCTGTGTGAGCGTGGTAACAATGTTACGGGACTGGGTACCAGCAGGGTACCAGATAGGTGTCTAGTCCTATACTATATATGCGTTCGAGTATATTCTATTCCATGTTTATTATCGTATATCTGACATTTTGTGTTACTGTGGAACCTCGAAGTCTTCTTCCGCAAGAACCGAAAATGTCAAAAGTACGATCATTGGAAGAGAAACATAGGAATACCCGGATGCATATATATCATGGGACTGTGTACAGTAGGTATCATCA
Source organism: Mimachlamys varia (assembly GCA_947623455.1). Classification (NCBI taxonomy): domain Eukaryota; kingdom Metazoa; phylum Mollusca; class Bivalvia; order Pectinida; family Pectinidae; genus Mimachlamys; species Mimachlamys varia. The sequence goes on from OX392545.1 coordinate 35,299,575, forward strand.
TCACACCGCCGTCCCTGTGTATCGGAAGTGATGACGTAGGCCTTCAGAGGTGATATCTTATCAATAAATTGCAATAAACAAAACACAGGGGGACCGTAAACATCTTATAAACCAGTAAGTGTTGGGTGTCGGAAACGTCCCACATACTGACACTCGTACAGTAGTGCTTGTTTTACTTCTCATCCGATCTCACTCCGGGCCACAGTCGAGCTTCCGTCCACTTGTCTTTTTATCGACCAATTGTAACAAGAATAATTACACACGTTACGGTGGTGTGCAATACAATAAACTTTATTTATTTTACAACAATTATGAAACAAGTTATACAACTGATATTAACTCTTGTTCGCCCGGATGTTAGCGAGCTAGGGGGGCTTATTGTGGGAGGAAACGGGAGTACCCGGAGGAAACCCACGTGGTCGGGGAGGTGACCCCAAACCTGTTCACGTCCGGTCGGGGAATCGAACCCCGGCCGCCTTGGTGAAAGGCAATCGTGCTATCCACTGCACCAGCCGACAACCCTTTTATATAGGTGTGTATATTGGTCACAGTCTGGGTTTCCAACAATACATACAAACTGATATAATAAATTTGCAATTCTATTTTCCCGAGATAGGATGGTGTTAGGGCCATAGTCCTGTAGTTTAAGGTATAGACACAATTGTCACGTGGTTGGCTCTGTTTGATGTAGTTTTAGGTCTAGACAGAATTGTCACACGGTTGTCCCTGTTCTGTAGTTTTAGGTCTAGAAAGAATTGTCACACGGTTGTCCCTGTTCTGTAGTTTTAGGTCTAAACACAATTGTCATACGGTTGTCCTTGTTCTGTAGTTTTAGGTCTAGACACAATTGTCACACGGCTGTCCCTGTTCTGTAGTTTTAGGTCTAAACACAATTGTCATACGGCTGTCCCTGTTCTGTAGTTTTAGGTCTAGACACAATTGTCACACGGTTGTCCCTGTTCTGTAGGTTTAAATCTAGACACAATTGTCACACGGTTGTCCCTGTTCTGTAGTTTTAAATCTAGACACAATTGTCACACGGTTGTCCCTGTTCTGTAGGTTTAAATCTAGACACAATTGTCACACGGTTGTCCCTGTTCTGTAGTTTTAAATCTAGACACAATTGTCACACGGTTGTCCCTGTTCTGTAGGTTTAGGTATAGACACAATTGTCACACGGTTGTACCTGTTCTGTAGTTTTAGGTCTAGACACAATTGTCACACGGTTGTCCCTGTTCTGTAGGTTTAAATCTAGACACAATTGTCACACGGTTGTCCCTGTTCTGTAGGTTTATGTATAGACACAATTGTCACACGGTTGTCCCTGTTCTGTAGTTTTAAGTCTAGACACAATTGTCACACGGTTGTCCCTGGTCTGTAGTTTTAGGTCTAGACACAATTGTCACACGGTTGTCCCTGGTCTGTAGTTTTAGGTCTAGACACAATTGTCACACGGTTGTCCCTGGTCTGTAGTTTTAGGTCTAGACACAATTGTCACACGGTTGTCCCTGGTCTGTAGTTTTAGGTCTAGACACAATTGTCACACGGTTGTCCCTGTTCTGTAGTTTTAGGTCTAGACACAATTGTCACACGGTTGTCCCTGGTCTGTAGTTTTAGGTCTAGACACAATTGTCACACGGCTGTCCCTGTTCTGTAGTTTTAGGTCTAGACACAATTGTCACACGGCTGTCCCTGTTATATAGTTTTAGGTCTAGACACAATTGTCACACGGCTGTCCCTGGTCTGTAGTTTTAGGTCTAGACACAATTGTCACACGGTTGTCCCTGTGTAGTTTTGTGTACATTTATCTGTTATATCACAATAACCTCCATTTTATTGAACATAAGTATTTCCTGGATAAATAGTACACAAATACAGACAAATTAGGTGTTTCACATATACACACTGACAAACATCAACATCATTACCATCATCATTATTATCATCATCATCATCTCATCACATCATCATCATCATCATCAACACCCCTTGGGGTTAACACGGCTAACTTGTGTATCTCACACAGGCACTTGTTGCCAGGAGAATAACCATCTATATATCCTAATTTCGCTATATATAAATGGTTAGTCTCCTGGCCACAAGTGCCTGTGATCTCACAACTATAACTGGAGCCACGTCTATATCACAGTAAAAAGATTTTGTTGCTATAGTCCAGTCATTTAGCAAAAAAACAGCCTTACCTCAAACTAATTGCAAAAGAATTTATTTTTTGGTTTTTGGAATGCTTATCATTTGTACAATAACAGGTAAAAAGTCTACATCGATCAAAATTTGGGATTAATTTTTTAGCCATTTTTATGGTCCAGAAACAAGAAAAATTACATATATGACAGTTTTTGAAGTGAAATATTTAGCTATTTTACAATAATAAACATATGAAATTAATTGTATAGGAAGACCAAATTGAGTAGAGCTCAGAATAAACAAAATTTGTCACCAAAAGCAATCTATCAACGATTAAATCAACTATCAAAATGGCTATTTTTTTTGTTTAATTTAACAATATTGACGTTTTCGCTCATTTTGAATGGAAAAGATAAAAATATCTGACTCTAAACAAACTCAATCTACACTTACACCAACAGACAAACCTTGAGCAGCCATATAATTTAAAAGGTGTAAGTTAAATATATCATTTTCTGAAATTTAAATAAGCAAACTATATGTGAATACATTCTCATAAAACAAGAATCAATAGTGACGTTGATTGATTGAGTAATCTTTCTTAAAAATCCAACACAAGCTGAAATATTGATAAATTAACAACATTTTAGTGATTTTCAAGGTGTCATAATTTTTTTCGTAAAACCATTCAAACTGTTTTGTTATTGATTTTGTGTTGTACAACAAACAGACTTGTCATACAATGCTTTTTAGTTATCCTGTATTACACCTGATGTTGATATTTGGGTTAAAAAATGGTCCATCAAGTAATTTTTTATATTTTTCCGATTTTTTAGGGGTAGAAAAAACTATTTTCCCCAATTTTGATTAATGTAGACTTTTTTTCTGTTACAATGTATCTGAAAAAAAAAACAAAAATAAATTCTTTTGCCATTAGTTTGAGGTAAAATCATAAAATGACTGGACTACTATGGTAACAAGGGACTTTATATTTTGTGTGTGATCACTTTTACCTGGCGGTCACTCAGGTATGACCGGGCCTGACCAAGGTGTGAAAATGAAAAGTTGGCCAGGCTGGAATGGTGTTCATACAGAAAGTTGGCTAGACTGGAATGAACCGTAATTACCTGTGTGGAAACAAAGGCGAGGAAACAGATACATTGTGTCGGCAAATTATTTACCTTCTATATTAAACAAACAACCGAGCTCCATCCACACTACAGGTCAGTGTGTGTCCGTGGTAGTATTTACAGTATGGCCGTAACAGTGAGACCCGAGATAAAAACCCTGTACAACTGATGTATCAGAGCCTTAAAATTAGCTTTACAACATGTCAGCAGATAGGAGTGTCAGATTTATAGTCATAGTTCGTCCCTTATCTAAACACTCGTGAAATGATTTAACACGGGGGTAATTATAGTTTTATGATGTTTTAGAAATGGAATGTCGGTCGTTCCCAGGTACAGTCATATAGTGGTGTATTGACGCCTTGTCTGTTGTAACTGATTTCACAGACGTATCTTTGCTGATGACCGGGGTTCGAACCCGGGACCTTCCGAACTCCAGATGGACGTTCATACCAATTGAGCTATATGTGTGGTCTTCGAGATCGGCCCAGTTCATTTCAAAAGAATTTTAAATGAGCTTAATTAGAATAAGATGTTTCCAAGCAATCATTTGTTTTATGATCAGAGATAATGGATGTTGAAGGAACAATGACTGTCATTTGACGGTTTACTCGAAAGCTGTAGGGAATTACACTGAACATTTAGCTCAGCGGTATATCATCGCTCTCAGTTGGGGCTGGAGCCAGTAGTCGCGGGGTCGAGCCCGGCGACGACACTGTTCCTCGTCCTATTGTAATCGAATGTATTATCCGATTTGATTAGCCAATGACGGACCAATCAAATATCTCTCTGTCCGTCAGGTGTCGTAACATGCATACATAACCACACACATACTTTAAGGATGCATTCCCGTTCATGTCGATGAAAATATTTCCTAAGTAACTGTAACGTGTAGGCGGTCACCCATCCAACTACTGACCACCACGCTCACCGTTGCGTAAACGGGTATAACCCGCGGCCAGCTCACGGTGAGCGTGGTGTATAGTTGGATAGATGACCGTCTGCACGTTACACAACTTACTTAATCCTCTTGGTTCCCTTTGGAACATAAGGCAACAACAAAGTTCCTCCATCCATATCTTGGGCAAGCAAGCTCAACTCATTCAAGGTCTCACCGGCCTGCCTCATCTCTTCCTCCACTGTCCTCCTCCAGGTTCCAAGTGGTCTGTCACTCTTGCGCGTCCCAAGTAGTGTCCATCTCAGTGCAGTGAGGAGGGGGGGGGGGGGCTGGTCTTGTCCATCCTGAGGATGTGGCCTAACCATCTCCACCGCCGTTGTTTCACCTCGGCCACGATGTTATTTATGGCGGTGCCCTCTGAAACTTCCTTGTTGGTGACATGCTATTGTCAGTGAAGCTTTAGGATTCTGTGGAGACATTCTTCCTTCAAAACCGTAATTAAGTCTGCTCTCGGTCTTCTTGTGTGTTCTCCATGTCTCTGAGGCGAAGAGGAGAACTCTCAGCTTTGTTTTGGTTTTCAGGACAGTTGACTTCCTTCTAAACAACTTCAGTACCATATGTGTACCTGTAACCATGTTTTCTTATTTGTTAGTTCACAAATAAAAGTTTTTAATTGAACACTATTTATACATTAACACGCAATATATAATTTTACATGTAATTGATATGAATACGTAATTTATACATAGCACGTGCTCATATGATACTGCCGCACTAATTACAATAAATAAATCTTGAATGACACACACAAAAATGTCGCTACCATATGTATGTGCAATGATAGTTGTATTGTTTGTCCGCCCTGCAGTCATCAGCCAATATGTAACACTACAACAAGGTCCGCGATCAAGGACGCATGCCGGAGGCTTATCTTGATGGCAAGCATGTCGAAAGCAACCGTCCGTGACGACCTTTACCAGAAAGGTCACTATGTAGGTAGTTCTTTAACGCAGATGTATATATGGTAAACAAAGACTTATAATACATAAACATACATGTACAATATCTGTTTGCAATGAGTGAAACTATTGATATATGGCGGAAGATGATTTCCGGAAAAAAAATCGCCCGTTTTCCATATGAATAATTATAATCCACTCAATTAGCGCACATCGTCGACGTCATATATGACCAATAGAAATATATTTTGACAAGAGGGCAGGTGAGTCACACAAAATATTATAGTAAAAAAAAAGTTGTGTCGGGAAAACCAACAATATCGCCATGTCACGAAAGGATTTCCGGAAAATTCTCAAAATATTTTTAAGAAACAAATTATTTTTTTTCACATAATAACTTTTTTCATATTTCATTGTGTTCATTACATTTTGTAAAGTAATAACCAATTGTTGAAATTGAATTAGGAACACCAGTTTTACAACTTGTGTAGATCCATCTCCACTATTTGATTTTGAGAGTTTTTCGATGGACTATTTCTACTATTAGCAATACATGATATTTGAGAATCACATTTGGACCAACTTTTTAGAAAGAAATTTACAATAAAAAATTGTTAAAAAGGAAAAACCTGGGAGGGAAGAAGAGAAGGGAAAGATAATTGCACAAATAATTTCCTATAACTTTTTTCAGAGAGATCAATATCTGTTACCACTGCTATCTGATGCGAGTGTTGCTGACGTCAAAAGGAACTTTGTGGAGTCATATAAAATAGGAAATGGTTTCAACTGGGAATAGGGCCCAATATCGACAGGTACCAGTGTCAGATAAATGGCCTATTCGTTCTCTTATAAATAAAATAAATCTTGGTCACTTTAGAAATGCATTGAAAATAATTGACTGTCCGGCAATATGTAAGATCAATTCAAACATACTAGACATATCAACAATAAATCCTTTGTTTGATAATTTTTAGCGTTTATTATAATATATGAAATAGTCATCGTTTTCTTAAATAAACACATAATTAATAAACCATTTATTGTGTTTGACTCAAATTCTGAGTCTATATATACGGCTTCCGTACCGAATTGACGTTGAACAACAATAACAATTCGCTACATGTAAGTGTGTGTGTGTACCATAAAGATATTTCGAGTACATCGGTTAAAAAAAAGCCAATCTTACTAAAAAAAATCCACTTTTTCTAATGACGTGTCTAATGCTGAATTGTACTAGTGACCATTATGTGTGGATAGACATGGTGTTATTGATAAGGTGATGTAACATACGGCCACATCATTGTATATTTCATTAGTTATTATACCTATCTATAATGGTTTCCTACTGTATAAATAATATGTGGTCTCCCAAAACTCGGTATTAAATGAGTGACTTTTTCATCTGTATCTAGGTAAGTCACATTTGTTCTCTCGGGACTGGAGCAATGCCTTTATTGGCAGTCCCTGGTGAGATGTGCTAAATCTCTCAGTTGATGGAGCGCACACAAGTTTTCCTTCAAGATGGTTCCAGGCAATCACTTCTCTGATGAAAAAAATAGTTCTTATATTATGGGGTGGATACACGTTTTGCACATTTTTTTCTGCTGTTTGTGGCATCTAGAGCTATGTCTACCACAGGGACCTGAGAATTTGTTACAGGTAGTTTTGGACCTAAAATAGGGTGTTTAGAGTAATTTTACACATTTGGGGGGTTAAGATCAATTTTCGATAAAAATTCCCCCTCATTAGCTTTTATGACTACTGAGGGGGCATTTTTATCGAAAATTAAGCTACTGAGGGGGCATTTTTATCGAAAATTGATCTTAACCCCCCAAATGTGTAAAATTACTCTAAACACCCTATTTTAGGTCCACAACTAGCTGTAATAAATTCTCAGGTCACTGTTGTGTCTACAACATTCTTAGTTTTGAAACTAAGACTTTAAAAATGACTATTGATATGTAAAATTTCTACCTGTGTTAATATCATATCTATATAAATATAGATGCCATGTATGTATTATGTTTATGCCTGTCATCATTGTTGTCATGTAAATGTATGATGGGAGAAGGCTAGGTTAAGTTGAGATAACTTGTGCCTAACCCATGTTCAATGTTGATTGGCAATAAATATGTTTAAAGTCAAGTCAACCAATTTGTGTCATTTGGTTTCATAAGTCCTTTTTTGTATATTTTTTTCTAAATGGGGGACATTTATTTAAATCATATTTAAATCTTGGAACCTTGACTGAAGATAGCATATGGGCATTGATTAGGTTGCGCACTTACATGTACAAGTGTGAGTTGCAGGTGGTAGAGCATTTTGAAGCATTTAACTGCATGGAGAGCCAATGGTTGCGAGTTCGAGACCCAGCGACGGCGCTCAGTATACTAAAGCCCGTCCATCATATACCGCGTCACGTTTACAGCGTGGTAGACTAGAACCAGCCTAGATGTGTTACGGACCTATATCTTAGTCCTTAATTGGGACCACCTTAGCTTGTCATATACCTGGCTTCACCATCATACGTTACCCATTCTTCTTATAATTGATGAACCGAACTACGCCTTAGTGAATTCGAAACGGACGTAAAATATCACGGACTACATATATATATATTTATCATTAAATCAAATACGTCCTCAAACCAACAAATTATGCGATTTACCTGTTGACACTATCGATGAATAGACTTAGTCACGGTTTGTGCCCGTGTGACTAAAAATACAGTCTGGATCATACCCGGGGTATGTGACAATAAAATATATATTGAGTCACCTTATTGAATTGTAGGTGATCAACTTATATGTCTATAGTGTATGCTCGATTGTCAATATATATGGTCGGAAATACACACATATATCTAAGTATCCTATTTACGGCCAGGTATAAACACACCTAGGCCGAAATCTAAAGTTGTATACATGTGTCATCGCAGGTATGATTATGCTGGTATTTCACCTCGTCAAAGGTATTTACTACAGGTGCTCAAAATTACTCCGCGCAGCCAGGTACATCCATTGGTATCTTCAACATTTATAAATGGATTTCTAAGATCTAGTATGCAGCAACAATATAAGAATTAAAATTGATAAAAAAATTCTTATTTTCCGTTGTTTGAATACATTTTATGACAGAAAAATATTTAGGTAAGAAATAGTTCCCTGTCTCACCTGGGCGGAATGCGGAAGGATATAGACGCCTAAGGCATTTTACCTGTAACAGTGAACCGCCATTACTGTTAGTATTCAAAACTAAACGCGGAAGCGCAGAGAAAATTGACTGCACTGTTCGTGGATATTGGTGCAATCATGAAGGCAGTATATTTATTAGGAACATTATGCTGTCTAGCAAGTCTGGGTAAGTTAAATGATATCGATCCACTTAGTAATACGTCAATATGCGATGAAAGGGTCTGTCAACCTGGGACATTGTCGCCGTGATTCCGAAAATATGTTGACCCAAATTCACGGATTCAGTCTGTCGCACTATTGCAAATCTGATAAGATTTATTTATTTATGGCTAAATCTATCGACCACATTAAGTTGTTAACATCTTTTTACGCCAATTTTAGTTAAATTATAAACAGATTCACCTCTAGTTAGTCTTAAATAAAGATGAAATAATAAACAAGGTTTCACTAGAAATCCTGTCAGGGGAGATAACTGTCGGCACTCAGTTCCGCTTGAAGATTTAGGCCTATCACGTTTACGATCTAGGGAGTGCCTTGGCTGGCGTCTGTTTCTCTGACAGAGGAATATTCCCAATACGGTGAATACAATGGATAAATAAGCATTATTTTCCGTTTGAGCAGAATACATTAGGACATATCTTGGTGTTTGACGGGAGAGAAGTGCAGGCCCTGGTTTTATCCACATTCTTTAACTTAAGGAAACTCCTTCACTTAAAAATATCCATAGGAAAGCATTACAGAATTTAAGGCGAAAATCCTTAGTTTAGGAACTTTCCTTAAATTCTGTAATGCTTTCCTATGGAGATTTTTAAGTTAAGGAACATTGGTGAAACCGAGGCCAGCTCCTCTTAAAGGCTCAACTACATTGAAGATTATTTTACACAACCAACACATGTTTTATGTGACATTTTGATGACTAGTTCGATATGTACCCTGTCACCTTCATAAGACTAATGACCAAAAAAGCGTATGCATGTAGCAGGTGTAAAGTTTGTACGAGTTGGTAAATGACGAATCGGTCAATTTGTCTAGGCGATTAGACGTATGCCCATTAGTAAAATTATTGTACCGAAAATGTACATGCATTTATATAAGGCACAGGTTGTAGGGCTGTGCGGTTTTACCGGTATACCGTTGTATAAAGTTGTCATGGTACGTACCGTGGTACATTTGTCCTGTCCTGGTTTTTTGGGCACTTTCATTTAACTTAAGCTAATTATCAATGAACTATTTGTTACATAGATCAATTGGAATTCCAATATGGTTTAGTTATAATTTCCTATAAGTTTGCTGATCAACAAGGACAGACATAGCTTCACTCAAACAATATTAGAGGATAACAAAAAGAGAAACTGACAGGCCACTTGTTTATTTGCTTCAGAACAAAAACAGCCAGAGACCTTTAGCTAGCTGATTCATAGAATGCCGTGGTTCTTTTGATTTTGTGATACCCAGCTCTAACAGGTTGCTGTAAAATCAAGGTAGAAAAAACACTGGATATGTAAATGAAAAAAACTCGCATTTACAACAAAATGGCGGATAATAAAGGTATTGTTTAGACGAGGTGACCTGTTAGAAATAAACAGGTAACCTTGAACCGTATAGTACATTCCTCTAATATAAGTGGAGCATCCGTACTGTGTTATATGTGCATCCTCAGTGTGAGGTGGTTTAGTTCTCTATCAATGGTGATTAAAACGTGGGTGCTAGTCCCCTGTGTAGTGTGACCCATAGATGCTTTGCTGTGTCAACGTATTCCAGTATAGGAACCTTGTGTAACGGGATGAGCGTTTGTCTATCTATGCATGTGATAAACCACTGACGATTGTCTTACAGTACACACATATTTATTTACAATGACATAAAATGACTAAGTAATACACATGGTACCAGATTTGCACACCCTTTCATACCTTTGACATTACATAACATAATACATGGAACAAATGAATTACATATGGGCTGTCATCCATTATAGTTGTAACTCCATTTGTGAACATATCACACAGTCAATAATCAACACTGTAAATGGGCAGTCTTCCACAAACAATGCATAAACATGTCCATGTTCCCTATCCAGCATCATCACTGTCACACTTCCCTGGTGGGCAGAGTTCCACTTTCAGTGTACAGTCTTCCTTTGGATTCAACATCAGGTGCTCCACCATCCCTTGTCGTGGACAACGTTAGCCTTTCACATCCCTGAGGGTAACCTCGGTAGACTTGGGCCAATAGCTTTATCAGCGCTATTTCTCAACCCATGCACAGTCTAAGGCCTAGTCAAGATCAGACATCATGGTTTCGCCAACACCACACCGGACTCAACAATATTGGGAATTAACTACAATATAATTAATACGACCTAATCAATAACCATTCTCTATATATTCCCTAATACAATGTAAGTTATATACAATAAAATAAGATCCCAGCTAATAATAGTGGAAACTGTTGCACAACAAACATTTTCCCTTGCGCGCAATACAATAAGCCTCAATGAATGTAAATACATGCGTCACGTGACCCTATATAACGCAGTGTATCAGTTTATACCATATTCAACAGTGTAATTCGTATATTATATTTACAGTACAATGTATTGTTATCATATGACTTGATATACTCTATTACAACATTAGTATATTGCCGTAACCTCACAAACTGTCTATACAATAACAATCGCGCACCTGTAAACACCTGTACACACCTGTACTATAGCGACTCTATAAATAGATTTGTTTACAAACTTGCGTATGGCTGTTTATCTCACAGCAAATCGTATAAAACAACACATCAATTACAAAATAGCAATATAAGATCTCAACGGATATGGCACTCACCGAAAGCTGTGGTTTTCGTTGTGTAATATCCCGTATTTACGAGTTTTCACAGGTGACGGTAACAATGCACCTTGTTATTGTCCCGTGTTCAATGTCGTTCACCTCGTTTTCAAACACACATCCAGGGTTCACCCTAGACCTTGGGCACAATGAGAGAAAAAATCTCCCCTACCTAATTTCAGTGAGATTTTTCATATATGGATGGGATTTTTGGTATTATGACACGTAATTTAGTATGAATTGATAGGAATGCTATAAGTTCATAACAATTAAATTTATTAAGTTAAATAATAAATAACACAAGGTACAGTAATTATATTTTATTTCCTGGAGAAAATCGTCCTTGTTTGTGATTTTAACTCTGTCATATACAGGCCTAATTAAAGTTAAAATTCCTCCAAAATCAATCATTCCTAATATAACATTAAACTTGCTACTAAACATCAATAGCATTGACATCGTCACGGATACAGTCAGTACCGTTGGCCTATTGGCCCCAGCACCGGTGGAGTCATTTCCTCTCTCAACCATCTACTTGTTTTCCATGGTATCATCATTGGTTAACGTGAATTTAATGAACTAAGACATCCCTGGCTGTTAGATCAACTTTCAATACTGTTTCTGGAGGCATTAACTACTTACATTTCCCCCCAATCGCAACCTGTCACAAATTTACAGACACCTGCACCTTTGTGTTTGCGTGGTGGCTTTGTCATCTAAACGTTTGAATTGCAAGTGATTGAGAAACAAGCGTCATTGAGACTATGACTGGTACACACTATCATTAGGATTTGCAGAAAGGAATACTTCTGGAACTACGATCAGTATTATTGATCGATGTAGGTATCCACTATACCTGAATTTTGACATGCGCGATTCTTTCTCGCTTTAGAACGGACTTTAACGCGATTTATCTGAAAATACAGCGAGAATCTCGCGAAATCGCGCCCAAAAGTGAACCCTGCACATCCGGAACGCGCACTTGTGCCGCCGGCGCGAAATACAAAATATAGTTTATGTACACCTGATATGTGACACCTTGAACCAATGTTGTTATTGAAATTAAACTATTCATAGTTACTTTTGTAAGTCTCCAACCTTATACAGTACATGGAAGCAAGTAAACAAAACACAAAAATCACATCTGTTTTCATTTACATTTTATTGTTTTTTGTTTCAGTGTCTGGTCAGTCCATCACCATAACAGGAACAAGTACCCTGGTAACACCGACAGCGGAACTCAGAATCACATGTCAGCCCAGCACAGCTGGTATCAGTGATATCAATAGTATAAATATTGAAAAAAATAGCAGCATTGCTGCTTATTCACCAATAGTGTCTGTAGCTTATAATAAAGCTTCTTCATCATCTGTTATCTCGTGGAGCAGTTCCAGCACCCAAAGCAGAACGGGTGTGTCAGCAACTGGAAACGTGAACTCTGTGTCTGGTGCTCAGCTTGTGTTTATCATCTCTGTAAACAACACACGATGTGAGGACGAGGGAGCCTACAAGTGTAACATGGGAGTGACTCTGCAAGGTGGTGGTCCAGGTTTGGCTTCTGCTGAAAAATATGTAGCTGCTACAGGTATGTTTAAACTTATATGTAACCCTTGACTTTTTCTGAACTGACATTTAACAGGCTTCAGGGGTTGTCTACAATGTTTATTGTACACAGAAACCTGATAACGTAAAGATACGAAACTGTCACTTACCGTACAATACAGCTTACTTTCACTTTACGAATATGACAGACACGCCAACATCTATATATATATCACAGTATTATCATGGTCTAGTAAGTAGTATCGAGGGTATGATCCACTATATGTACTGGATCCTAACAAACAAATGTTCGTTGGATGTATAATACTTGAAATAGTATGGACAAATAAATTGTCAAATTTTCAAGGCTACCCGCCCCTTTATAAAGACACACAGTATTATTAGATACATTTGTAAATGCATCAACATGTATTCACTTTGAATATAGTACACACTGTCATAGAAGTACCAGGACCAGGGAAGGAAAGCTCTGTCCTGAATATAATACACACTGTCATAGAAGTACCAGGACCAGGGAAGGAAAGCTCTGTCCTGAATATAGTACACACTGTCATAGAAGTACCAGGACCAGGGAAGGTAAGCTCTGTCCTGAATATAGTACACACTGTCATAGAAGTACCAGGACCAGGGAAGGTAAGCTCTGTCCTGAATATAGTACACACTGTCATAGAAGTACCAGGACCAGGGAAGGTAAGCTCTGTCCTGAATATAGTACACACTGTCATAGAAGTACCAGGACCAGGTAAGGAAAGCTCTGTCCTGAATATAATACACACTGTCATAGAAGTACCAGGACCAGGGGAGGTAAGCTCTGTCCTGCTCATAGAAGTACCAGGACCAGGGGAGGTAAGCTCTGTCCTGCTCATAGAAGTACCAGGACCAGGGGAGGTAAGCTCTGTCCTGCTCATAGAAGTACCAGGACCAGGGGAGGTAAGCTCTGTCCTGCTCATAGAAGTACCAGGACCAGGGGAGGTAAGCTCTGTCCTGCTCATAGAAGTACCAGGACCAGGGGAGGTAAGCTCTGTCCTGCTCATAGAAGTACCAGGACCAGGGGAGGTAAGCTCTGTCCTGCTCATAGAAGTACCAGGACCAGGGGAGGTAAGCTCTGTCCTGCTCATAGAAGTACCAGGACCAGGGGAGGTAAGCTCTGTCCTGCTCATAGAAGTACCAGGACCAGGGGAGGTAAGCTCTGTCCTGCTCGGCAGCATAGTGTGATGTGAATAAACAAATGTCACAAAAATCTGTTGAATCAAAGAACTTCTGATCATTTAAAGGCCCAATATACATAACTTCAGGAAATTTTTCGTCAATCTGAAAATTCTGAAAAAAAATCCAGTTGATAACCATGCAAAAATAAGCCTAAAACGAAGTAAAACTGAGCGGTAACTAACAAGACACTCCTGACAGAAAAATCCAAAGAATTGAAAATAATTCAGGTGGGGCCCACTTCAATAACAAACCGCAGGTAGAAGACAGTCAAAATGGTCGCGTGTTTACAAATACCGAGTTTCAACTGCTGCCGTACCGGTTACCGCGTAAGAAGTCATCTTGGATATTGCTGATATCAGTTAATCTTAACTAAATCTATAAAAATAATAAGTTATTAGGTTTGATTTTCGCATCAAGTTTTGCCGAAAGTTACGTATATTGGGCCTTTAAGCATTACAAGTCCAGCTTCTGTTTACTTCCATATTGTCTGTTTGATACCACTTCTGTCCTTAATTACACAAATAAAAACACAGTTGAGACAAACTGATCGCGAAAATTGGTGACTACATGTACAGTGTACATTGTCCACATTGATAATATTGCCAAGAAAAAAAATCTGGGGAATTCTATGCTGTCTCTCCGAGCAGAGTTTTAGATGCAGGTAATTAAGCCCTTCATTTGGTGTTGTCTTTGTAGAAATTTTTCGATTTGATTTGTTACAGTTCTACCAACCTACACCAACGCCATGTACGTGTCACCCCCTCCCAATGTCAATGGTCAGTATTACTCTGTGGGTACCACACTGACGTTCAGCTGTTCCGGTACTGTTGGCAGTGACAAGAGGATCCACACGTGGTGCTACAGACAAATAGGCAGTACTACTACCACCGGATTTACGGTACAGTTAATGTCGTGTGGTAACTAGTGGTGTACCACTACCACCAGATTTACGGTGCAGTTAATGTCGTGTGGTAACTAGTCATGTACCACTATCACCAGATTTACGGTGCAGTTAATGTCGTGTGGTAACTAGTGGTGTACCACTACCACCAGATTTACGGTACAGTTAATGTCGTGTGGTAACTAGTGGTGTACCACTACCACGAGATTTACGGTACAGTTAATGTCGTGTGGTAACTAGTGGTGTACCACTAACACCAGATTTACGGTGCAGTTAATGTCGTGTGGTAACTAGTGGTGTACCACTACCACCAGATTTACGGTACAGTTAATGTCGTGTTTTAATTAGTTGTGTACCACTACCACCAGATTTACGGTACAGTTAATGTCGTGTGGTAACTAGTGGTGTACCACTACCACCAGATTTACGGTGCAGTTAATGTTGTGTGGTAACTAGTGGTGTACCACTACCACCAGATTTGCGGTACAGTTAATGTCGTGTGGTAACTAGTGGTGTACCACTACCACCAGATTTACGGTACAGTTAATGTCGTGTGGTAACTAGTGGTGTACCACTACCACCAGATTTACGGTACAGTTAATGTCGTGTGGTAACTAGTGGTGTACCACTATCACCAGATTTACGGTGCAGTTAATGTCGTGTGGTAACTCAGTGATTTTTTTACCCCTGTTAAAGTGCCGACTTTCGGTACTTTCCCCTCGTGGATTTTATCCCAATCTGACCCTTTTTTTCCCAATTGGCTTGTAAAATAGTTCAATGAAAGGTTAAAAAAAAATACCTTAAATGTCCGTGTTTTAAGGTCATCGGAAGCAATAAAATATTTCCGATTTATTCATAGTGTGTTTGTTTATAATCTGTCGCTCTCCTTCCACACGAATACACGCTTTCATACATCTCGGTCACCAAAACGCTTCAAATAATACTAATACGTAAATACCAAGCTTCTCTAAGACCAAGACCACCGCAACGAGTCTAGGTCACCGAGACAAAATGTCTCACAACTCTAGGTATTACACGAAGAAAATAAAAAAAAACGTGACTTGCAAGGCCTATTGCCAATTGACCAGCTCTTTAATCGGCAGAAACTGTCCAGCACGGTATGTGAACCTAGTCCTAACGTTACAGTTACTAGTGAGAGTGAGACTGATGTTTTGTTAGCGAATGATCATGAGTCTGTTGCGATCGGCGCGAGTGGTTCCTGTGTTACTTTGACGACTTGCAAAACATTTTCGCGCAACAAAATTCCCAATGAAAAAGGGCATGGGCACTTTAAATGAAAATGTAAAAAAATCACTAACTAGTGGTGTACCACTACCACCAGATTTACGGTACAGTTAATGTCATGTGGTAACTAGTGGTGTACCACTACCACCAGATTTACGGTGCAGTTAATGTCGTGTGGTAACTAGTCGTGTACCACTATCACCAGATTTACGGTGCAGTTAATGTCGTGTGGTAACTAGTGGTGTACAACTATCACCAGATTTACGGTGCAGTTAATGTCGTGTTGTGACTAGTTGTGTACCACTACCACCAGAGCTACGGTGCAGTTAATGTTGTGTTTTAACTAGTCGTGTACCACTACCACCAGATTTACAGTACAGTTATTGTCGTGTGGTATCAAGTGGTGTACCACAACCACCAGATTTACAGTACAGTTATTGTCTTGTGGTATCAAGTGGTGTACCACTACCACCAGATTTACGGTACAGTTAATGTCGTGTTGTAACTAGTTGTGTACCACTACCACCACATTTACGGTATAGTTAGTGTCGTGTTGTAACTAGTTGTGTACCACTACCACCACATTTACGGTACAGTAATTGTCGTGTGGTAACTAGTGGTGTACCACTACCACCAGATTTACGGTACAGTTAATGTCGTGTTGTAACTAGTTGTGTACCACTACCACCAGATTTACGGTACAGTTAATGTCGTGTTGTAACTAGTGGTGTACCACTACCACCAGATTTACGGTACAGTTAATGTCGTGTGGTAACTAGTGGTGTACCACTAACACCAGATTTACGGTACAGTTAATGTCATGTGGTAACTAGTGGTGTACCACTACCACCAGATTAACGGTACAGTTAATGTCATGTGGTAACTAGTGGTGTACCACTAACACCAGATTAACGGTACAGTTAATGCTGTGTGGTAACTAGTTGTGTACCACTACCACCGGATTTACGGTACAGTTAATGTCGTGTGGTAACTAGTGGTGTACCACTACCACCAGATTTACGGTACAGTTAATGTCGTGTGGTAACTAGTGGTGTACCACTACCACCAGATTTACGGTACAGTTAATGTCGTGTTGTAACTAGTTGTGTACCACTACCACCACATTTACGGTACAGTTAATGTCGTGTTGTAACTAGTTGTGTACCACTACCACCAGATTTACGGTACAGTTAATGTCGTGTTGTAACTAGTGGTGTACCACTACCACCAGATTTACGGTACAGTTAATGTCGTGTTGTAGCTAGTGGTGTACCACTATCACCAGATTTACGGTGCAGTTAATGTCGTGTGGTAACTAGTGGTGTACCACTACCACCGGAATTACGGTACAGTTAATGTCGTGTTGTAACTAGTGGTGTACCACTATCACCAGATTTACGGTACAGTTAATGTCGTGTGGTAACTAGTGGTGTACCACTACCACCAGATTTACGGTACAGTCAATGTCGTGTTGTAACTAGTTGTGTACCACTACCACCAGATTTACGGTACAGTTAATGTCGTGTTGTAACTAGTTGTGTACCACTACCACCACATTTACGGTACAGTTAATGTCGTGTTGTAACTAGTGGTGTACCACTACCACCACATTTACGGTACAGTTAATGTCGTGTTGTAACTAGTGGTGTACCACTATCACCAGATTTACGGTACAGTTAATGTTGTGTGGTAACTAGTGGCGAACCACTACCACGAGAGTTACAGTACAATTAATGTCGTGTGGTAACTAGTGGTGTACCACTATCACCAGATTTACGGTACAGTTAATGTCGTGTTGTAACTAGTTGTGTACCACTAACACCAGATTTACGGTACAGTTAATGTTGTGTGGTAACTAGTGGAGTACCACTAACACCAGATTTACGGTTCAGTTAATGTCGTGTGGTAATTAACTAATGGTGAGAAAGTGTCATACTAGTTATATGTTTGAAATGGTATGCTATGGTGTAGTTGATTCAGATTATTTTGTTTCTTACTGACGATTCCTTGTCTTGTACTATATATTATGTATCGTACAGCTTTATTTTCTGTGCACTTTGCATTGATTCTTCTGAAATTGGAAGATTTTGTTTAGAGGAATTATAACTTTTCCTTGTCATTATAACTGACAGTTTTCCGAAATTCCAATTCTTTTCTGACAATTTCTGAAAGTTATGAGAGAAAGTTAATCCAATAGTTTATGTGCACAATGGAAAATGAATCAAACAAAACCCATGTATTATTCATTATATATCTGAACTGTAGCTTTCTGTTTTACAGGGTTACCCTACAGCCTCGGACATAGATCAGAATAATGACGGTTTGGTGGCGGACGGATGTAACTACAGACGCAGCAGTACACTGACGTACAACGTAACGTCGATCGACACGGAAACCACGTTTATGTGTGAACCGTACACAGGAGGGTTCTGTGGCTCCAGTGCAGCAGGCCTGAAAACCAACTTCACCATCAGAAACTGTAAGGATTATAGCTTACTATCAGAAACTGTAGAGATTATAGCTTACTATCAGAAACTGTAAGGATTATAGCTTACTATCAGAAACTGTAGAGATTATAGCTTACTATCAGAAACTGTAAGGATTATAGCTTGCTATCAGAAACTGTAAGGATTATAGCTTTAATATAATTAAACTATCAGAAACTGTAAGGATTATAGCTTATTATCTGAAATTGTAAGGATTATAACTTACTATCAGAAACTAAGGATTATAGCTTACTATCAGAAACTGTAAGGATTATAGCTCACTATCAGAAACTGTAAGGATTATAGCTTACTATCAGAAATTGTAGAGATTATAGCTTACTATCAGAAACTGTAAGGATTATAGCTTTGATATAATTCAACTATCAGAAACTGTAAGGATTATAGCTTGAATATAATTCAACTATCAGAAACTGAAAGGATTATAGCTTAAATCCAACTTCACCATCAGAAACTGTAAGTATTATAGCTTAAATCCAACTTCACTATCAAAAACTGTAAGGATTATAGCTTTAATATATTTCAACTATCAGAAACTGTAAGGATTATAGCTTAAAACCAACTTCACCATTAGAAACTGTAAGGATTATAGCTTTGATATAATTCAACTATCAGAAACTGTAAGGATTATAGCTTTAATATAATTCAACTATCAGAAACTGTAAGGATTATAGCTTAAATATAACTCAACTATCAGAAACTGTAAGGATTATAGCTTTAATATAATTCAACTATCAGAAACTGTAAGGATTATAGCTTTAATATAACTCAAATATCAGAAACAAAGGATTATAGCTTGCTATCAGAAACTGTAGAGATTATAGCTTTAATATAATTCAACTATCAGAAACTGTAAGGATTATAGCTTAAATATAACTCAACTATCAGAAACTAAGAATTATAGCTTACTATCAGAAACTGTAGAGATTATAGCTTACTATCATAAACTGTAGAGATTATCGCTTACTATCAGAAACTGTAGAGATTATAGCTTGCTATCAGAAACTGTAAGGATTATAGCTTACTATCAGAAACTGTAAGGATTCTAGCTTTAATATAATTCAACAATCAGAAACTGTAAGTATTATAGCTTCAATATAACTCAACTATCAAAAACTGTAAGGATTATAGCTTTAATAAAATTCAACTATCAGAAACTGTAAGGATTATAGCTTTAATATAACTCAACTATCAGAAACTAAGGATTATAGCTTTAATATAATTCAACTATCAGAAACTGTAAGAATTATAGCTTAAATATAACTCAACTATCAGAAACTAAGGATTATAGCTTTAATATAATTCAACTTTCAGAAACTGTAAGGATTATAGCTTACTATCAGAAATTGTAAGGATAATAGCTTACTATCAGAAACTGTAGAGATTATAGCTTACTATCAGAAGCTGTAGAGATTATAGCTACCTATTGGAAACTGTAGAGATTATAGCTTACTCTCAGAAGCTGTAGAGATTATAGCTACCTATTGGAAACTGTAGAGATTATAGCTTACTATCAGAAACTGAAGAGATTATAGCTTACTATCAGAAATTGTAGAGATTATAGCTTACTCTCAGAAACTGTAGAGATTATAGCTACCTATTGGAAACTGTAGAGATTATAGCTTACTCTCAGAAACTGTAAGGATTATAACTTACTATCAGAAATTGTAAGAATTATAGCTTATTCTTTGAATGGAATATTGTTATTAAGTTTGATGAATATAATATAAGACACAAACCGACATACATAGATAGTTTTTACAGATTAATAGAATTTTGATACCCTTTCAACTCTTTGGGGGCAAGATCGGGGAATCGCAGCCTGACGGGAAAATTCTGAAGTTGACAAAAAGGAAGCTTTGTAGAGTGTTTGGCAACATAAGAATCTTTCCCTGATATTGGGATTCCCATATCCCACCAATGATTCATTTTCTGTTACCCAGGACAGGGATTGATATCCACAGTTTTACCTGGGTGATATTTTCTTATCTCACCCCAGGGTTGTGACAAGCTACACATCCTTTTTGCACGTTCTTAACAATTGTGTGATGTCATAACCATGATAACAACAATGCCATGACGTCACAGCAACAATACAATGACGTCACTTCCACAATTCCATCACATCACATCAACATTGTCTTGCATTGATGAAATATCAATATTAGATTATATAATATATGAGGTTTAACTGGTTAAGAGAAAAAATAATTATTCACCCTCTTTGGTGTGAGACAGGGGATCTAAACCCTCGGGGTAAGATTCTAAAGCTGCCAAATACTCGCCAAGCCTTGTGTTTAGCAACTTAAAAACTTACCCCTTTGGTTTAGATTCCTCTGTCTCGCTCACAAGGAGGTGAGAGATTCATTTAGTACTGTTGATGTGACATCATTGTTTTATTGACGCGAAATCCTACTTCTGTTGAGAATGTACGAAGAGCACATACAGCTTGTCTCTCGACCCTAGGGCGAGATACAGATATCTCCCAACCATAAAAGTGTGAATACAGCTGTCCAGGGTAGAAAAAATCATCACTGTATACGAAGTAGAAATTTCGTTTAGTGATTGATTAGCTAGTGGTGTTGTGGTGAGACATTTATAATCAGAATAAAAACCGGGAAAGAGGCAACTCATATTAGAATACATCTGTACAGAGACGGCCACCAACATTTCTGGCCCTGGTTTCATCAACGTTCCTTAACTTAAGGAAACTCCTTAACTTAAAAATCTCCATAGGAAAGCATTACAGAATTTAAGGAAAGTTCCTTAACTTAAGATTTTCCCCTTAAATTCTGTAATGCTTTCCTATGGAGATTTTTAAGTTAAGGAGTTTCCTTAAGTTAAGGAACGTTGATGAAACCGGGGCCAGGTGTGTGTCCACCACAACCCTGAGAGGTGGATCAGGTAGATGATTGGGATGGGTGGTACTAATGTTATACCAACACCCTTACTGATATACAACCTCATTTTGATTGATAGAAGGACAAAGTTATCTAAGGCTTATCATTAGTACAAGTGTAACTTTGTTGTTTAGTTGAGCCAGTGACAATAAAAATCTTCTTTTCCAGATTTGAGCGGAGGCAACACAGGAGCACAGGACGATGCAGGAGGTATGTATATTATAATATCATAGACCCAGGGACTAGTAACCATGTACCTGGGAATGTCAGTTAACTATTCTATACTCATGATCATAGACCCAGGGACTTGTAACCATGTACCTGGAAATGTCAGTTAACTATTCTATACTCATAGACCCAGGGACTAGTTACTATGTACCTGGGAATGTCAGTTAACTATTCTATAATCATGATCATAGACCCAGGGACTAGTTACCATGTACCTGGGAATGTCAGTTAACTATTCTATACTCATAGACCCAGGGACTAGTTACCATGTACCTGGGAATGTCAGTTAACTATTCTATAATCATGATTATAGACCCAGGGACTAGTTACCATGTACCTGGGAATGTCAGTTAACTATTCTATACTCATAGACCCAGGGACTAGTTACCATGTACCTGGGAATGTCAGTTAACTATTCTATACTCATGATCATAGACCCAGGGACTCGAAACCATGTACCGGGGGACGTCAGTTAACTATATATATTGTAGTACATATCATAGACCCAAGGGACTTGTACCATGTACCGGGGGACGTCAGTTAACTATATATATTGTAGTACATATCATAGACCCAGGGACTCGTAACCATGGACCTGGGGACGTCAGGTAACCATTGTATTATACATCATAGACCCAGGGACTCGTAACCATGCACCTGGGGACGTCAGGTAACCATTGTATTATACATAATAGACCCAGGGACTCGTAACCATGGACCTGGGGAAGTCAGGTAACCATTGTATTATACATCAGAAACCCAGGGACTCGTAACCATGTACCGGGGGACGTCAGTTAACTATATAAATTGTAGTACATATCATAGACCCAAGGGACTTGTACCATGTACCGGGGTACATCAGGTAACCATTGTATTATACATCAGAAACCCAGGGACTCGTAACCATGTACCATGGGACGTCGGGTAACCATTGTATCATACATCATAGACCCAGGGACTTGTAACCATGTACCGGGGGTCGTCAGGTAACCATTGTATTATACATCATAGACCAAGGGACTCGTAACCATGTACCGGGGGTCGTCAGGTAACCATTGTATTATACATCATAGACCCAGGGACTCGTAACCATGGACCTGGGGACATCAGGTAACCATTGTATCATACATCATAGACCCAGGGACTCGTAACCATGTACCATGGGACGTCGGGTAACCATTGTATTATACATCATAGACCCAGGGACTTGTAACCATGTACCGGGGGACATCAGTTAACTATATAAATTGTAGTACATATCATAGACCGAGGGACTCGTAACCATGTACCGGGGGATGTCAGGTAACCATTGTATTATACATCAGAAACCCAGGGACTCGTAACCATGTACCTGGGGACGTCAGGTAACCATTGTATTATACTTCAGAAACCCAGGGACTCAAAACCATGTACCAGGGGACATCAGGTAACCATTGTATCATACATCATAGACCCAGGGACTCGTAACCATGTACCGGGGGACGTCATTTAACCATTGTATCATACATCATAGACCCAGGGACTTGTAACCATGTACCGGGGGACGTCAGGTAACCATTGTATCATACATCATAGACCCAGGGACTTGTAACCATGTACCGGGGGTCGTCAGGTAACCATTGTATTATACATCATAGACCAAGGGACTCGTAACCATGTACCGGGGGTCGTCAGGTAACCATTGTATTATACATCATAGACCCAGGGACTCGTAACCATGGACCTGGGGACATCAGCTAACCATTGTATTATACATCATAGACACAGGGACTCGTAACCATGTACCAGGGGACATCAGGTAACCATTGTATCATACATCATAGACCCAGAGACTCGTAACCATGGACCTGGGGACGTCAGGTAACCATTGTATTATACATCAGAAACCCAGGGACTCGTAACCATGTACCGGGGGACGTCAGGTAACCATTGTATTATACATCAGAAACCCAGGGACTCGTAACCATGTACCGGGGGATGTCAGGTAACCATTGTATTATACATCAGAAACCCAGGGACTCGTAACCATGTACTGTGGGACGTCGGGTAACCATTGTATTATACATCATAGACCCAGGGACTTGTAACCATGTACTGTGGGATGTCAGGTAACCATTGTATTATACATCATAGACCAAGGGACTCGTAACCATGGACCTGGGGACGTCAGGTACCCATTGTATTATACATCAGAAACCCAGGGACTCGTAACCATGTACCGGGGGACATCAGGTAACCATTGTATCATACATCATAGACCCAGGGACTCGTAACCATGGACCTGGGGACGTCGGGCAACCATTGTATTATACATCATAGACCCAGGGACTTGTAACCATGTACCGGGGGACATCAGGTAACCATTGTATCATACATCATAGACCCAGGGACTTGTAACCATGTACCGGGGGACGTCGGGCAACCATTGTATTATACATCATAGACCCAGGGACTTGTAACCATGTACCGGGGGACGTCAGGTAACCATTGTATCATACATCATAGACCCAGGGACTTGTAACCATGTACCGGGGGACGTCAGTTAACCATTGTATTATACATCATAGACCCAGGGACTTGTAACCATGTACCGTGGGACGTCAGTTAACCATTGTATCATACATCATAGACCCAGTGACTTGTAACCATGTACCGTGGGACGTCAGTTAACCATTGTATTATACATCATAGACCCAGGGACTTGTAACCATGTACCGGGGGACGTCGGGTAACCATTGTATCATACATCATAGACCCAGGGACTCGTAACCATGGACCTGGGGACGTCGGGCAACCATTGTATTATACATCATAGACCCAGGGACTTGTAACCATGTACCGGGGGACGTCAGTTAACTATATGAATTGTAGTACATATCATAGACCCAGGGGACTTGTACCATGTACCGGGGGACGTCAGTTAACTATATGAATTGTAGTACATATCATAGACCCAGGGGACTTGTACCATGTACCGGGGGACGTCAGTTAACTATATATATTGTAGTACATATCATAGACCCAGGGACTTGTAACCATGTACCGGGGGACGTCAGGTAACCATTGTATTAGACCCAGGGACTTGTAACCATGTACCTGGGGATGTCAGGTAACCATTGTATTAGACCCAGGGACTTGTAACCATGTACCGGGGGACGTCAGGTTACCATTGTATTAGACCCAGGGACTTGTAACCATGTACCGGGGGACGTCAGGTAACCATTGTATTAGACCCAGGGACTTGTAACCATGTACCGGGGGACGTCAGGTAACCATTGTATTATACATCATAGACCCAGTGACTTGTAACCATGTACCGGGGGACGTCAGGTAACCATTGTATTAGACCCAGGGACTTGTAACCATGTACCGGGGGACGTCAGGTAACCATTGTATTATACATCATAGACCCAGGGACTTGTAACCATGTACCGGGGGACGTCAGTTAACCATTGTATTATACATCATAGACCCAGGGACTTGTAACCATGTACCGGGGGACGTCGGGTAACCATTGTATTATAATATACATCATAGACCCAGGGACTTGTAACCATGTACCGGGGGACGTCAGTTAACTATTGTATTATACATCATAGACCCAGGGACTTGTAACCATGTACCGGGGGACGTCGGGTAACCATTGTATTATAATATACATCATAGACCCAGGGACTTGTAACCATGTACCGGGGGACGTCAGTTAACTATTGTATTATACATCATAGACCCAGGGACTTGTAACCATGTACCGGGGGACGTCGGGTAACCATTGTATTATACATCAGAAACCCAGGGACTTGTAACCATATACTATTCTATTATACAGTATACACTTGGTATACCAAGTAACAATGCAAGTTACTCTATTTCTTACATATTGTGTGACTTTATTAGATACAATGTACAAATACACTTAGCTATTAGTCTGTGTAAGTTACTATGGTTATGACAAGGTTACTATTGTTACCATTAACACATGTTCCTACCAGTATCACAGCTTTTTCATTAAACTTTTTATCAATGTTTGAAATAATGCTATGTTTTGTTCCATATAATTTAATTGTAAATATGTAGTAACATTGGTCTGCTTGTATTATTTACTCACATTGAATTCATTTTGATGTACAGTTTGTCCCAGACTGCTGCAGTTCGTTGTGGAACACATAGATATTAGTCTTCAATTAAACATATCAGTGCTCTAAATGCAGTCAAATTTTAATCAAGAGACAATTCCCCACATATTTGACAAAGTTTTGCTTTTAAAAACTGCACCAAGATGTTTGCTTTTGATTAAATTGAGATCTACGCTATTTTGTTGGATCAATTAATGATCACTGGCTGTCATGCCTCACCTCTGAAATTTCTTTAAGTCTCAGCGATATTCTGGCGAATGCGGCAAAGCATTGATAAAAACTGCTCTATGTTAAGTCCTTACCGAGATACGACAGTTCACCTGTTCTATGTCAAGTCTTTACCTAGATACCGTGGCTGTATGTTAAGTATTTACCTAGATACGGTGGCTGTATGTTGTCTTTACCTAGAAACAGTGGCTGTATTTTCAGTCTTTACCTAGATATTGTGGCTGTATGTTGAGGCTTTATCTAGATACAGTGGCTGCATGTTCAGTCTTTACCAAGATATTGTGGCTGTATTTTCAGTCTTTACCTAGATACGGTGGCTGTATGTTAAGGCTTTACCTAGATATGGTGGCTGTATGTTAAGTCTTTACCTAGATATGGTGGCTGTATGTCAAGTCTTTACCTAGATACAGTGGCTGTATTTTCAGTCTTTACCTAGATACAGTGGCTGTATTTTCAGTCTTTACCTAGATATAGTGGCTGTATCTTAAGTCTTTATCTAGATACAGTGGCTGTATGTTAAGTCTTTACCTAGATACAGTGGCTGTATTTTCAGTCTTTACCTAGATACAGTGGCTGTATTTTCAGTCTTTACCTAGATACAGTGGCTGTATGTTAAGTCTTTACCTAGATACAGTGGCTGTATTTTCAGTCTTTACCTAGATACAGTGGCTGTATCTTAAGTCTTTACCTAGATACAGTGGCTGTATCTTAAGTCTTTACCTAGATACAGTGGCTGTATGTTAAGTCTGTATTTTCCCCAGGTTCCGGTACCGGTAAGACTCCTTCATACTTTTCTGTGTTTTGTTATAGAGAACTGATCTGTCTACTGAATCTGTGTCCTAGTCCCTTCACATGTTCTTACTAACACTACATTTCTGCTGACAATCTCAAACAAACATCTGACCAACTTGTTGTGTACACTGATTCACAATACTGATGTTTCAGCACTGTCAACATTAAGTTGTAGAATTATATACAGTCGGACTATGTAATCTCAAACTTGTATAACTGGAAGACCTGTTTAATTCAAAGTAATTAGCTGCTTTCAGCTTAAGTTCACACTTACAATTTTAAACTCGCCTACCAGGTAACTCAAATACTCCGATAATTTCAAGTTTCCATGGGACTGCTGACTTTGACATAACAAGGTTTGACTTTAGGCATAAAGTGAAATGTCGGATTTATAAAGAAAATTGTCTTTGACCAAGGTTTGAATTTAATACTCATGTACTCGCCAAATGCGAGTTGATTTCTAAAATTGCTTGTAAGAAATCATAGTATTAGCATTTTGTCAGCAAGTGGGTATAATGCCTGTTGAAGGGTTTATCATTCTAATCTCTACACCTGACAGAAAACGTCATGGAAAGTACAAAACAAATTTTGAAACAAAACCTTACATACAGTAACACACACAATAAAATGGCAATATTTTAAAGGTTATCTTATCCCAATACAACTGATATATTTTACATTTTACACCTTGACAAAGTTCGTTCAAGTTAATTTTCTGAACTAATTTGTAAGTAAGAACGATTCAGAATGCACCGTAGTGCTGTCATTATCAGTGGACTTAAGAAAATTGCAAGCAAGTTTCTGATTTGACGAGTTTAATTTAACCCACTTGCGTCAAAATGTGAGTTGCTAAAAAGGTTAAATTTTACCCCTATTTGACATAATTCGGAACATTCAGGCTGAAAACCGGATCATTTTCTGATGAACTAAATGTAGATTTTCATTTGCTCCATACCAGAATTCACTAAATCAATTTTCTATATTATTTATTTGATTATTTTTCAAAAGCTTTGAAAGATTTATATGGTTATTTTTAATTTTCAATATGTCTGAAAACGTAAGCTCGCGAAATCAAAGTGATTTACAGTTACTGTAGTAACTGCCACAAATATATATGACCTACCAAAGATATATATGACCTACCAAAGATATATATGGCCTACCATAATATGTGATCATGACCACAGCTACATGTATATAGTAAACTGCCACAAATATATATGACCTACCACTGACAGATATATGACCTACCACAAATATGTACTAATTCCATTCAAGTTCAATGTGTGTGTTTTGTTTAAATGTTTGCTTTGTACTTTAATTTTAGGTATTGATGTTGTGAAATGCTTGTTAAATGCTTTATGAACATACTATATACCCCTACAACGTCCGGGAGGAAAACTAGAGCTATGTTTTCTGTTTGTTCGTCTGTCTGTAGACACATTGTTTTTTGCACTACTCCCAATAGGCTGCACCCATTTGGACATTATTTTTGTGCAAATCACATTTATTTTAGAAATATTTTATATAAATTTGAGTTGCCTCCCCTTATTATGAAGTAATTACTCCCCTTTATTTAATCCATTCATCCCTGAATTTCATTATGGTTTATTCCACCCTTGGCTTGAATTGAAAGAGGTCAAATGTCTCTTCATGGGGTACTTAAGTTATTGGCATAGCAGGTATTTGTCTGAAATTCTTGTGACAAAATTTAGTTAAATACTTCATTTTACCAATCTGATTAAAATCATATCTCGATCTCCGCGCCGTTCTGTAACTTCTCTCTGCTGCGTCAAGATCTGACAGCATCCAATAGGGGGTCACCTTCAGGTGACCTTTTGCATTAGCCAATCAAATTACTTCTTTCAGAATCTTGAATGTGTATTTTTTAGGCAACAATGCTTGCATAATCGTATCTGTATGTTTAGTCATTTCATCACAAAATGTGCAACGTTGTGATAAAATGACTTGCTGTAGATGACAGCATCATTGTAATATTCTACTGATGTAAACTGAAGAGGCGACAAAGGTCACCAGAACATGACCTCTTATGGGATGTTGTCCTTATGTAACCGAGTGGGTGTAAAGATATGCTTTTTTATCAGATTAACATTCGGTATGAAGCACGTTATCACAGAGGTTCAGGTGTGTAAGACTTATGTTAGATTTCCGTCTGTGTGTCACACAATGTAAAAGTACATACCTCAGCTTTTATGTTAGATTTCTGTCTGTGTGTCACAAAATGTAGAAGTACGTACCTCAGCTTGCTTTGGATCACTGCCGTTGTCTTCTAGATTACAACCTTTTAACTTCTTCGTCTGAAAATCTCACTTAGTGCCCTGTAATATATGTGTACAATGTATATAAAGTTGTTAATGTTTTGTAGAGAGTCATTGTGTAGGTAATAAACATGCCATATACATACATTTATATCTTTTATCAAGCACACTAGTAAAATACACTGGAACTTAATTAATAGAATAATAATGGAATAAATGTGTAATAGTCTGTGAATTAGCTGGTACAAATGACTCATGTTTTCTGTCATTCTATCTGTTTCTGCTGTGATAACAAACACAGAATGTTTTTATATATCATCATAATTCATCATGGATCTTCTCTTTACTGATATATATCAGGCTATAAACACACTATTTGATGTTTTAGATACTTCCAGTGCCGGGACGATTGCCGGAGCAGTCATTGGAGCGTTCGCCGGTATTCTCCTCATCATCCTTATCGTGTACTTCTTTGTGTTCAGACGCAAGAGTTCCGGAGAGACATGTAAATATTAAACCCTAACAAACTGTGTGTGTGATTATGCAAGATAGAAATTATCCATACACAACTATCAATAAATGTAAGATAGAAATTGTCAATACACAACTATCAATAAATTTAAGATAGAAATTATCCATAAGCAACTATCAATAAATGTAAGATAGAAATTGTCAATACACAACTATCAATAAATGTAAGATAGAAATTGTCAATACACAACTATCAATAAATGTAAGATAGAAATTGTCAATACACAACTATCAATAAATTTAAGATAGAAATTATCCATAAGCAACTATCGATAGATGTCGGATAGAAATTGTATTGATGTGTTCTGTTTGACTTTTACAGACAACACAAAAGAAGATGGATCCCCAGAGTAAGTAAAGTATACACACAACAACAAACACCCACACAATAACCGTGAAAACAAAATCCACCTGTAATTAGCAGTGATTTTTATGTTAAAACAAAGTTAGAAGTTAGTATGCTCAATAACAGTAAAATCCCACTTACTCGAACCAGGTTAACTTAAATACCCCCTCATTCGTCAAACAGTTTGTTTGGTGCCGATCGAGTTTGTACATATTCAACCAACCTATCAGTGACAATATAGGATATATAAAGTAAGACCCCACTTACTCGAACCCAGTTACCTTGAATACCCCTCATTTGTCAAACAGATCATATTCAACCAACCGTGGATTACTTGAATACCATGTATTCCTCGAACTATTGATCAGGTCCCCACAAGTTTGAGTAAGTGGGGTTTTACTGTATTCCTCGAACTGTTGACCTCGTCCGGGTCCCCACAAGTTCTAGTAAGTGGTGTTTTACTGTATACCTCGAACTGTTGACCTCGTCCGGGTCCCCACAAGTTCTAGTAAGTGGTGTTTTACTGTATACCTCGAACTGTTGACCTCGTCCGGGTCCCCACAAGTACTAGTAAGTGGTGTTTTACTGTATTCCTCAAACTGTTGACCTCGTCCGGGTCCCCACAAGTACTAGTAAGTGGTGTTTTACTGTATTCCTCGAACTGTTGACCTCGTCCGGGTCCCCACAAGTTCAAGTAAGTGGGGTTTTACTGTATTCCTCGAACTGTTGACCTCGTCCGGGTCCCCACAAGTTCTAGTAAGTGGTGTTTTACTGTATTCCTCGAACTTTTGACCTCGTCCGGGTCCCCACAAGTTCTAGTAAGTGGTGTTTTACTGTATACAACTTCGTATTTCTTTCATTTTCATCATTTTCACATTTTGATGTTAGTAGATCACTGCTTTGTCACAACCTCTAACCCTGAGCTTGTAGATAGGGTCACCTTTCCTTACTGAAGCTTGTATCATCAAAGTCCTGTGTAATGATGACAACTACAGCTGTAGGTACTGTAACAATAGCTGTACATAGATTAGCGGTATTATTTTAGGGATTTTTGCGCTGAAACCATTCCGCAAAGATATGACTGCCCTAATTACAGTATATTGCTTTCGACAGTAAGAATTGTGGGTTTGCCAATTCATCATTGCACTTTTTAGTTGAAATTTGGTTAGGCCCTAAAATAAGCAAGTTTACAGTAATTTGTTCATGTCCCGTAAAACATGAATCCATGACCAGTGTTTTGAGTTATAGGTCGAAGTCAAACTCTTCAAAAGTAGGACAGTTAGGAAAAAGTTGTTTTTTGTATTTTTTTGACCTCACCATGAAATAGGTGGGGGGGGGGGGCATATAGTGTTATCGATATCCGTCCCATCCCGTCTCGTCCCATCCCATCCCATGGTAATGTAACCAGCTTATTTAGATAACTACTGATCTGGTTGTTATCAAACTTTGCGTACGTAATAAGCATGAAGAACTTATTTCATAAGGGGGAATTCGAAGGGGGCATTCATGTCTCACAGACATTTTCTAATTTTTATATTAATTCATACAAACACTAGACATTAATAGATTCAGAACATTTATCTTAAGATTAGAACACAGATAAATATTTGATTGTTACATATATCCATGGAAATAAAATTCTAATATGATTGTTAACTATCTCCCATAGGACCGCTGAAAATGGGTAAAGTATCTTACTATTATTTCACTTTACCCGTATCTTATATACAAACAAAAAAGTCCAGATAATTCTATCTGTGTGGCAAGTGTATTAAAGAAACCTGGGGCACATTTCCAATATAATCTAGACGCAAGACCCCGAGATAATTTTGTGCTTTGTTAACAATTATATACAATTATATTCTCTGTAGATACTGTTATGATATCAACGCTAGTGTTGGAGGTATGACTACGTATGTACATACCTATATACTCAGTAGAACTGTAATTATGTGTCTGGTCAGAGTGACCTGAAATTAAACATTGTTGTTAATAAGAATATAACACTCTGTCTCAAGGTTAGCTGATCTAGTCATTTGAGTCATGGATACCATTTCAGGTTACAATAGTCAGAAGTGGAAAAGGCAAACTTTATGTATTATATAATTTATAGACTTTGAAATATTTCAATTTCCATTATTTTCCCAAGGTTGGTGAAGTTTTAAATCAATGATGATATCGGAGCTGTGATTGATTTTGCATGTATTCACAAATATACTGGGAATGTCACAGTTCACACATATCTTCATTGAAGCCAGCACATACAACTGTTTACTAGGTTTAGGATGTCATCGAATCATCTCATTGAATAAATCTCTGCATGTTCATGATAACTGTTCTCTCATTTTCTCTAAACGCTTCATGATAAGCAGACACCTTGCATTCTACTAATGATAACAGAACATTGACGTTAAAAAGTTTAGCATAGAAACCTGTGATTTGTTTGAGTTTCCTCCCTCCCGCCAACTATTTATCATATACATACTGTATATATGAATTTGTATTAACTCCTATAACTAAATATATCATGATGTTAACATTATGCAGAGAAAACATGTTATTGAAAAAGAAGTTGTATTACAGAACATGTATTTAGTTTATATATTGTATTCCAGTAACTATAATATGTATACCCCTCACTTATATATATAATATACGTTTGTTTAGGATCCAGTCTTATTTGGTAAACTACCAATAACATTACCTCTTTGACCAATACCCATTACTTATATGTATACATTGTATATCAATCGTGTCATACCTTAAGTGTGTGACGGAGAAATCTCGGCCTCAGGATGATATTCTGGAATGTCTAACCCTCGGCATCGCTCCTGAGGGTTCTTTAGTAACCCCACTGCATCGCTCCCGAGGGTTCTTACACTCAGCATCGCTCCCATGGGTTCTTTCCTTTGGCATAACTCCTGAGGGTTCTTACCCTCAGCATCGCTCCCGAGGGTAAGCCATTCAAGAATATCACCCTAATGACACACGATCCCCAATTAAGTGGCTTCACTCACAAATCTGCCCACATTCGATGATTGCATGAAATGTAAGAGGTGAATGCATGTTTTTTTCAAGCAAGTCCAAAGTTGTCTACCTGATGACACACAGTAGTGCTTTTATTTGTTATGACGTCTTATATATCTTCTCTATCACTTCGGGACTCTGTCCTGACTAATGAATGGCTGGCAGTTAGTTATTTAATAAAATTACCTGGTTCTTTTAAAACTGACCACCAGAGGCTGGTAGTGGTATCCAACTTTATAGACTTTGAAAGCTGTAAAAGTATTAAAAAAGATCACTGGAAAAACAATTGTAAAGAAAAAAGAAAGCATATTTTGTCTATAAGGTGACATTAAGATAAATGTGGATTTTACAGATGCCACCTGGCTGTTATGAAAGATTTAAAGTAAGCTTCAATAAGTATCCATTTGTGTGTGATGACTGGTTTAGATCAGACCATGTCTGCTGTGAAGAAGAACATTGATGATGTTACCGTTGGCCAGCTGTTAAGTCTAAGTCCTTTCCTGCACAAGATAGGCGACCGTGATCTCTCTCCGTGTCATCAGACAGACTCTAAAGATAAAAAAGTTTAGGACTCGGTAAAGACCGTGATCTCTCTCCGTGTCATCAGACAGACTCTAAAAGATATAAACGTTTAGGACTCGGTGAAGACAGTGTTTTCTCTCTGTTTACAGAGGACCAGCTCATACAGAAGGACCTGTGTACAGCGTGCCAGACAAGAATCGTTCAAGAGGGGTAAGTGTTATTTACTTATTGTTACCATGGTTACTTGTCCCTATGGTTACCGTATGTTATACTGGTTACTCGGTTATAACTTCCTCAGTGTCACAATGTCCTGGCTTTGTTACTATATATAGACTTTGTTACTATATATAGACTTTGTTACTATATATAGACTTTGTTACTATGACATAGACTTTAAATTGTGACTTTTTTACTATATATAGACTTTGTTAATATACATATAGACTTTTGTCTTTATATCGATTTCTTGTCTATATATACACTAAATATATATAGATTTTGTTACAATATATATACTTTGTTACTATTTCCTGACTTTGTTACTATTTCCTGACTTTGTTACTATATTTAGACCTTGTTACTATATATAGACCTTGTATATATATAGACCTTGTTACTATATATAGACCTTGTATATATAGACCCTTGTTACCATATATAGACCTTGTTACTATATATGGAGACTCTGTATTGTCTGTACCTTGACAGTGTAACTGTCTCTGGATCATTACTTCCGACTGTTGACCTGTCCAGCAACATTTCTTGTGTTAGTATGTTGATATGATATGTAAACATCGGATACCAGGTATGTTTATTCCATTTCCGACAAAGTCTTATATCTTATGGAGATGATAAATGATCTTATTCACACAACATGAACAATGAGGATCCACTAGAACATTACAAATGTCACAACCACAGGTATTTGGTCAAAGCTGTTTATACTTTTTGAATAGTTAAATAAATCCACTTGAATCTGCCACATTTAATTTTACCATGAATACAAAAAAATGTGCGTACATGTTGAAGTAGAGATTTGATAGCTGTGATTACGAAGACGTTAGAACTGCAAGCAAACATGAATACAGTCATTTGGTCTGTAACAATATCAACGTCCATTAATCTGTTACAGAGTTATAAGGAAGATACGTTATAAGAAGGTACCTCTCTAATACAATCTAGATCTTGTTTTAATGGCTTATTCATCTAAACTGCAGAGCACTTTTATCTACTGTATATTTAATTCTTTATACAATGAATGAATGATGCTGCATTCATGCAGTGATGAACTGTCTTTCATTCAGTTATGAACACTCGTACACTGATGAAGAATGCATTCCGATAAGTAGAAGGATTGTTTATATGAACACACAGACAGAAATGTCCCGTCACACAGTGATTGTGATATCCGTATCAAAGCAACATCACTATAAAGCTTGTACCTTCCATTCATTCAACTTCTGCGCATGTCATTTGTGATGGGCAATTCATCTCTCTACACTTTTCAAAGTTCTGCTATTAATACATTGTATGTCATGTACGTTCTATAACTCCTTTTATCTGACTTTCATTCTCGTCTTACGAAACCTCATTAAATTTCACTGTCTCTTATATTTGATACCCAGCATATGTTTATTACCTATGATCAATTATTGTTATACTAAGTGAAGATGTGATGTCAGACAGTCGAGATTCACACTTTTATAAAGTTGAATCGTGGCACTGTATTTTATACACAGCTTATATACAATGTATGCCCAGTATATCATCATTGTATTTCTTTGGGTTATATAACCACTCGAAACATCCTTAGAGTCATTAAGTCATAAAATCACTTTGTCCCCTTGCACTGACCATTTTGTTTATATTGAGTAGATTTTCGAACGAGTCAAGTTATTAAACTATTGATGTAAAAAAAATATTCTTTTGGGGGGGTGGGGGGGCAGTAAGGTCACTTTACACTATTGTAGTTGTATCTCTTAACACTTTTGTGCTGAACATTATATCTTCAAATTAAAAATTCTTCTCTTGTCAAGTATGTATGTATAAGATGCATTTTTGATAATTATTTATCAAAAAATATTTGTACTTATATATACTGAATTTGTTGACCTAATGTATTTGAAGTGTATAATTAAGACACTTTTAAGATGAAGATAAATGTGCGGGTCTGTTGGTGCATGTGGCTATGTAAGGCATATTTAAACCCTTACAGGTTAGGTATATATACTAGTTTGGAGGGAACATTAATCCCTTACAGGTTAGGTATATATACTAGTTTGGAGGGCACATTAAACCCTTACAGGTTAGGTATATATACCAGTTTGGAGGGCACATTAATCCCTTACAGGTTAGGTATATATACTAGTTTGGAGGGCACATTAATCCCTTACAGGTTAGGTATATATACTAGTTTGGAGGGCACATTAATCCCTTACAGGTTAGGTATATATACTAGTTTGGAGGGCACATTAATCCCTTACAGGTTAGGTATATATACTAGTTTGGAGGGCACATTAAACCCTTACAGGTTAGGTATATATACTAGTTTGGAGGGCACATTAAACCCTTACAGGTTAGGTATATATACTAGTTTGGAGGGCACATTAAACCCTTACAGGTTAGGTATATATACTAGTTTGGAGGGCACACTGTACACCAATAAAGTTTGTCAATTTATAATTATATAAATTTTGTGTATTGTATGTTTACCTCCAAAACGTCTGACTAATAATACATATGTTTCTTAGTGTCCCTATCTACTTATAACTATTGGTTGGAAGTATTTGTCAATGTAAAAATAAGATTTTTTTAGCTGAAGTTATTACATAAGACATTTTGGTTGATCGCATTAAAGCCACTAACAAGATAGACATGGTTACATATGGAGATTTTCTCATGGTGCCTGTGTATTTCCAGCTGTATATGAAGGTTAACCGGTCGTCGTTCAGAGATATATCTTTTTCCTACAGTCCCGAGCGAACGACTCCGATTACACCCGTAAGTCAGCGTAGATTTGGTCCTCGTCCGGACCAGTGTAAACCAGGATATCGCTTCCTAGAACACGGAGAACAGTTTATTATACGTGTATTATAGGGAATTAATCCACGGTTACTGTACCATTATAATTAACACTGCATTGTATACATATTAACCTGTATTATACACCAACACTACACTTGGTTTCTTATTGTCTTTATTTATCAGATATTTATTTCTCTTACCAATACATTTTAAGAGATATGGGAGATTTTTAGAAAGTCATTATGCATAATTATCCCCCTTATGTTTAATATGTGAATTGGCTTCTGAAATGCGGACGGTCACAATTTTTTATGTGAAATCTTGAACATTTTGTTATCATTTGGAAAAAAATATTCCTCCATATGTATTTATGATAAATATATCATCTTGTATTAAGATATAAGGTCAACAATATGTATGGAGAAATAAGTAAATAAACATTCATTCAGTATACGTATCTCATTGATAAATTCAGTGTTATGCAGTTATTTGTATCTTTATTATAAATTTGCAATGTTTCAATTCAGTTGACATAAAAATCACAAAATCCTTCCCCACCCAACATCGTGATGGGTATACTTGATCTGGAGCAACCTGATTCCTCTGTTCACTGATGGTCTAGGAGTATATCTAGTGTAGAACACCCAGGGGTGTAAAAATATTTTTCAGTGTACTAGCCCAGGGCTAGTAGGCACTAATAATCCACTAGCCCGAAAAAAAATCTGCTAGCCCGACAAATGCAGAATGGCTCTAGCTGACAATTTACAAACGATCTCTTATATATAATTAAATTTATCTTATACAAGATGTATATTTATCACAGAATGTAGATATATGTTTTTCTTTCAACAAAATTAAATTAATTTAATTTGAAATTGTTATTCATCAGTGAATACCATAAATGTTACCAAAAATTGAAGAAAAAATTTTTTTTGTTTCCTCTTCCTGAAAATTGGTCCGGATTATGGTTTCACTATTATAAAGCATCATAATATATAAACAAACATGGCTGATTTGCATTGCCGACTTTTATAGAGATGAATTTTATTTCTGCACCCTACATACTCAAATCAAATAAAAGAGAATGATTGTTTCTACTCCCTATGAAAAGATCATTAGGAGTTATTCTGTACTTGGGGAAAATGGCAGAGTCTAGGAAATATTGCTGGTTTAATAATCCAGAGAACTTCAAGATTATATTCAAATAATTACAGACATACTCAAGTTTTCATTTTAAATGCAATTCATGATATGTGTCTGAAAAAAATCCAATTTAGCAATATTGTGGTGAGCTTAAATAAAAAAATTGTATCAATTTTTATTGTGTGTATACTTGTATACAACAAATGTTTGAATAATTGTACGAGTTTGCTTGAAGGGGAAGTAACTCTATTATGTATTTAATGACTGCAATTGTATATATTCAATGCCTTGACAGAGAATGCATGTAAGTGTATGTATGCAAGTTGTACCACGTCAACGAAGGAAAGTCCTGTGTCTTGTGCATGGCAGAGCTACTACACAATGTAAACAGAACCCTACCATATCTATAGCTTATATATTGGCTACTAGTATTTCTACTGACAAATTGTCAACTCTCCTGAAAAAAAAACAAATATAAAAAGTCTTCATTTTAAAAGGTGTGCAGTGCATAAGCAGAATTTGGTGATTGCTCATTCCTAAAAAAAAAATAACCTTTTGTTCTCTCAGAGACAAAAACGAGATTTGTTCATTTGATCTCTTTGAAAAATTGGCTCTTAACTATTTGGTTTTTCTCCATAAATTTCAAGAAATTTGTCAAGAAATCAATTATACTTTAGATATTAACGCTAATCTTACTGTCAGTATTTACAAAAACTGCCATTCAATAAAGTATTTACTCTATCAGAGTGGAAAGCTATATTTTGGGAAAATTACTGAAAACATTTTTTTTTTTAAATTGTTAATAGAAAACATATCACATATGTATTAAGTAACTAAATTTGTAACGATAAATCTCCAGCACATCAGTGATAATGGACAGGAAATATAAAAAGTAATATAACATAGGATGGTTAAAATTTTAACGTAAACTATGAGGACATTGTTTTGATCTGCCAGTCACTGACACCGATTTTCTTTGCTGTATTGACAGGCATCTCCCCCCGGCCGGCCCCCATCCCCACCCCGCGAGTCCGAGTCACTGGTGGAGGCCAAGCGCGAACTACACTATGCTGACCTTGACATTGCTAGTCGTCCGCCCGGTGTTCCGGCTCCAAGGCTCAGCAAACACACTCCGACTGAATACGCTACTGTCAAATTTGTCTAGAGCAACCGTGTAGAGAGAGGTGATTGTGAGAGCTTGTGGAGTGGGTGTTTGGGTGTTTTTGACAGGGTGTAAGTGGAAGAATCTAGCATATAAATGTATTAGTACTGTCAAATATACGGTTGAAAGTGAAACTTTTTATTTAAATTCGCATCTTTTCCAGTTGTAAATGATGAGTTTTAATGTTTTGAATGATTGTTATTAAATGTGACTTTTGTGTGTGCAATATTATTTTGCCTCTTATACGTAAAGCTTTGTTCTGTTTAATGTTGAATTCATTATTTTCCCAGATAAAATCATCAATCCTCACATTAGTGTTCAGGGCAGCCGAATTCATGAAACCATTCAGATGCTCAAGTATTAAAATTAAAAAAAAAAATGCTGTTTTCATTGTTTTGGCAAAAAAAAGGAAAACTGTTAATGTTTATGCTTGACTTTTTTGTCAGTCAAAAAGATTAAAGTAAGAAAATTAGTTTGAGCAAAGAATTCATATTTTATCATGAGAACAGCTTTATTAATCTGTGACGTTGGACAGTCCTACTGATTCATTTTTGCACTCAAAGTGAAAATTCCTGCATCATACTGCAAATTGCATGATAAAAAAATTATGCAAATATTTATCTAGCAATGAAATTGAAATTGGAATTTAAAATGGAACAGAACTGTTGATAAAGTAAGTGGGGGGGGGGGGGGTAGATTTGGGTGCAGTGTTTTTGTATCATTAACCAACATGTGACATTTATATTCTACTATTAAATCCGTGATTTTTGAAAAGTACTACCGGGGTAAATGTTCCTGAATTGCTTATGTGAGGACCAATGAAAAATGTTGTTACATTGCTAATGTTGGGACCAATGAAAACCATTGTTACATTGCTGATGTTGGGGACCAATTAAAACCGTTGTTACATTTATATTGCTGATGTTAGGGCCAATGAGAAATTTTGTTACATTTGTGATTTGGTAGAAAAGTGAATGTATAGTGATTGTTCCCCTAGTTGATGATTTCCAGATCTGGTAAAAGTGTCTGACTATTCCTAGATCAAAATAATTTGCTTTGTATATATATGGCCACCAAACCTTAGTGCAGTGTTGTCAATATTATCATCACAACTTAAATTATGTATTTTCTAAAAAAAATGTTTCTATGACAACGAGTAATGATATCCAGTATTACCCTCACAAAGACCAGGGCCTGTATTCATGAAACCGTTCTCATGCTCAAGCATATATTCTGTGCTCAAACCAGCTTTCTTGAAACTCTTCTTAATCATGTTGAAGAGTCAAAATGTCAATGTTAATGTTGAAAACAGTTTTTGGCTTCATGTCTCTTCAACATTTTTCCAGAACTTTGACAAAGTTAGATTTTTGAAATAATTTATAGCCAGAACGAGATATAAGGCTTGAGCATGAGAACGGTTTCATGAATACAGGCCCATGCATGTGTCTGAATTACCATCAAATTTAGCCAGACCTGTTTGTTCAATCTAACTGTTAAACGGTGTTATCACAAATGTGTTCATGTTCTTCTTCTGTAAAACAAACGTTGATCATTGAACTTCTTTACAATACAAAGCTAGCAAGAACAAACTTCAATCAACTACAAAAAACATTTTGTAATAAGGATTTTAGATCATATTGGCAGTTATTTACATCACTCCATATTCTTGATGATTAAATATAATGGTTAATTATTTTTTTGGAAATCTCAAAACTGTTTCGTAACATGTAAATTTATCGATTTGTCCCTACATGATAATAGATGACATGTTATATAACTAGTTTGTATGTTGTATGACTCTTTTGTATTATATGACACAAATATTACTGTATAGAAAGTTACGCATTTCTTACGACATTCAGATAAACTTCACAAAAGTGTATTGATGTAAATTTGTGCTATTAGATAATTTATGTTTGTAGGTTAAGTGAGATGTACTTTTATCAGGGAGATTGTGTTTGTATGCTTAGCGTACTGATTTGTGTGTTAGAATATTGGAATGTTTTTATAAATAATCAATTATTTTTGTTTTGCTTATTTGACATACAAGCATATTGAGCCTTTACATTGTTATACAGTAGCGGTATTAGGAATCGCAGTCGTAACCTCCAAACTTTGATATTTAGTAAACAACACTTATATATATGGACTGGATATGATGTAGGAAATATTCCAGAATTGTTATGTACAGTAAATGATTGGTGCAAGTAGGACCGGGTTTGAGACGTTATTTTGGTGCTGAATAAATCTGGCATTTTAGATTAAAAAAACAAGCCTTGAAAATGTTGATTTTAAATTGACAAATATCTGTTAGAAAGCGCTGTACAAGTTGTTTTTGGTCCATTATATGGTGCTGTTAGATATCTTCCATCAAGCTTTGTGATTGTATGACCTAGTTATTTGACCTTGAAGGTCAAGAGTTGGTCGCTGTGACCTTTAAAGTGCCATATCACTGTGTGTAGGAAATACATACAGCTCACTGTAGAATAGTTACTAGTACTAGCTACACACTTGTAGACAATTCAATTGTTCTTGTGTTTGATCATGAATACGTTATTTGTAGTGTAAGTTGTTTGGATGTGTTTTATGGTGGTTCTCCGTGTTCTTTTGCAAAAGTTGGTTGAACTCAATAGAGTAGCCGGTTGAATTTTCATTTAACATAATGTTGACATGTAAAATATTCTGAAAAATAGCTGATTCAAAGTTGATATATAGCAGGCTGATTTTGCCGGCAACCGGCTTTTAACAAGAACACTGACAGTCCTTACCTACATGAGTAGGAAGGTTTATCATAAATTGAAGTCTGCAATCTGTAATTCAGTTTAGGTTAGAACAATACGTAAAACGTTTCCATCAAAGTCGAACTTTATACTAGCAATGTTTTAAAAACATTTAGTGAACAAGTTTAATACTATGGGAAGGATTCTCCCCGTGATGAAGACTGTAATATATTTTGTCAGAGTTATGTCCTCAATCTTTATAACGGGTCAGTTAAGTGACAATAAACTAATTCTATGGGTCCAAGTTGATGTACTGAGAACATAAAAATTTTAATTATTTAAAAATGAAATGTTAATAAAACTAAACTATTCCAATGCTTATCAACCAAACTATCCCAAAGTTTATAATCTGGAGTAGAACATGTACCTATGATGCCTACATATATTTTTATATGGAAACAGAAATTTTGTATGGTCAGCAGTGAAATGTTAATTACTTGATGTATT
The DNA here is from genome assembly GCA_947623455.1 of Mimachlamys varia. Classification (NCBI taxonomy): domain Eukaryota; kingdom Metazoa; phylum Mollusca; class Bivalvia; order Pectinida; family Pectinidae; genus Mimachlamys; species Mimachlamys varia. Next base: position 35,341,705 of record OX392545.1, read on the forward strand.
GTGATATAGTGAACTACTGCTGGTAATTTTGTTTGACGGTTTGATATTGATACCTTACATGTTACAACGTTTATCACACTCGAGAAAGAGAGAGAGAGAGAGAGAGAGAGAGAATTAATTGCCATGATAAATATTAAGGATCCCTGTACCACAGACAAAACCACAAACTGTTGGCATGACCATGGCTTTACTTGGTCATTTCTGACAGAAAAATAATAACCTGACAATCTTTTATGAGAAGTGGTCAAGAAGAAATAAACAAAAAAATATGATAATTAACAAGAGTGGTCTGGTTATAAAACTTAAGTGAGACTAGACCCGGTTTAAAACCTTGAACTTTGGATTGAAATTCATTTTTACCTTAGTACTAACTGTTCTTACTGTTACCCTGTCATTAACAATGGGACAGTGATCCTTAAAGGGATGATATATACCTGTGGGACAGTGATCCTTAAAGGGATGGTATAGAGAAAATGAATTGAAAACTAATTCCTTAACTTATTCACCCCTGAAAGTTTGTAATGAACTATTCCACCCTTTGAATTAGAAGAGTTCATATGTGTTTTCAGGGGTGAATGAGCTGTAAAGTGTGATTTATTGAAAAGTGCCTTTGTATATTTTTTTAGAGACAAACATTGTTGATGGTTCTTACACCTTACTTTATATAACCAAGCCTGTATTCAGTCCTCTTGCCAAGATCTTATCAGAAAGAAATATTTTTTTGAGAAAAAGTTATTAATATTTGTAACAGAAAGTATGTATTCAAGAATGGAATCTCTTAGATATGATGGTGTGATATTTATCATGTTTATCTAGGTCTCATGACATTGTTAAATTGAATATAAATTTAATTCTTATATAAACCTATACGTATATTACTTAGTATCAATTAACCAGGCGATATGCACATGGTTATTCGGGGGCCAAGGTGGCCAAGTGGTTAAGGTGTTTCAACATTCTACCACTAGCCCTCCACCTCTTTGTTGCGAGTTCGAATCCCACATGGGGCAGTTGCCAGGTACTGACCGTAGGTCGGTGGTATTTCTCTGGTACTCTGGCTTTCCTCCACTTCCAAAACCTGGCACGTCCCTAAATGACCCTGGCTGTTAATAGGACGTTAAACAAACCAAACCAAACCACATGGCTATGTTACCTGACACTCTTTTACCACTAGTTGTACATGTCACCACAGGGACTCTACTAGGGTTTCAAGGCATATAGAAGCTTGGCTGTCACCATGAATTACTGACACCTCAATGGTTTCACTCCACCACCAAAGCCTGGAATGTCTTTAAATGCCTAACTTGTATTAGGACATAAAACAATAATAAAGCAAAACTTAACACAAGTTTCAACATTAAAACGTTGGAATATGAGTTTTTGTACTTCACCATTGATAACAAACAAACCATATGTAGACCTAGGTACCAGGCCCCGGTTTCATCAACGTTCCTTAACTTAAAAATCTCCATAGGAAAGCATTACAGAAGTTAAGGAAAGTTCCTTAGCTAAGGGTTTTCTCCTTAAATTATGTAATGCTTTCCTATGGAGATTTTTTAGTTAAGGAATTTCCTTAAGTTAAGGAACGTTGATGAACCCGGTGCCTGACTACCAGTTTCTATCCGTTGTCTCACTCCTCAGAACCGATACGTTTAATACAAGCATGTGAAGTTTGTCTAATATTGTTATATACAGCTTTTATATTTGTTATGTATAGATTGGACTTGTTAAGATTGGACTTGTTACAGTTTTCATGTTAATGTTATCATATATTGATGAAGGAGTTTGATGAATTGCTGCGGTTTATCACATTGTAAATGCTATAATGGTCAGTGGTTTTACATTATTACGCACGTTATTAACATACTTGAACTCTTTCACTGCGAAGGTTACAATCTTGGACATTATGATGTAGTTCACCAACTTCGTAACATCTAATTTTTTTCTTATTCTGATTTTGTAACCATATACACATACAAAGGCTTATCTTTACTTAGGAGGGGGATCGTGGTGTCCTGTTATTCCATTTCCACTATACCCCTCCACCAGTGACTCGGTCGTGTAGGCCAAGAAGTCAAAGTGGTTGACATTCTACTTCCAGTAGCCTTCCACCACTGGGTCACTGTGGCTAAGTAGTCAAAATGTCTTGCATTATACTACTAGTAGCCTCCCACCACTAGGTCACTGTGGCTAAGTAGTCAAAATGTCTCGCATTATACTACTAGTAGCCTTCCACCACTGGGTCACTGTGGCTAAGTAGTCAAAATGTCTCGCATTATACTACCAGTAGCTTTCCACCTCTGGGCCGCAAATGTTAAGTCTGCTCTGAATCTACTTCAGCACCTGTATCTGTTGTTAATTTTAAACATCATGAATCAATTAATACATTTTTATACCAATTTTCATTCTTCAGGTTTGTTGTCATTGCAATTTATTCATGTTTTTGTTACTTGAAATGTACCTTATTCATTGCCGTATACTATAGACATAGCTATTTATAGACATACACGTATCTTGCAGAAGTTATCTAACAAGTTATATTCTCATACATGTCTGAACATTTAACAGGTCATTCTTCGTCACCTGTATCGAAAACAATATTTAGAACTAAGAAAATAAATATGATTTAACATTTAACACTACACAGAAAATTAAGGTTGTAATATATATCAAATCAGAATAATCCAGAGTTACTATCATCAAAAACTTATATTGAGAATGAGAATCAAATAATTATATAACTACTTGTATTTATAGTCAGGATAAAGTTAATGTAATGAAAGAACATGATATGAATAAAATAATATAAATTATATATGTGTTACTAATACAGCTGTAATCACTGATACAAAGTTACAGGGAATAGGATCTCGTGAACGATCACCTTAATTTGTTTGGAAGTGTATTACGGTATGTACCTACGTACACGTACAGTAAAGTTTTATCTGGCTGTGATCTAAGTATATATAGAAGGATGACATGCATTAAGGGACCAGGACACTCTTCTGTAATCTGAGTTTATATAGTGATCAACCCTTTCATGAGAAAGCAGAACCTGACATGAACACACTTCCTTTTTCTACTTTTGTAGGATGAATCTGTCAGTAAAGTAGATCGATCATGTAGAATTTTGTACTGGGCAAGTGGTCTCTCATCACAGGTTCCAGTTCTGCGTCTGTGGTCTGTCTTCACAGGTTCCATTTCTGGACCGGTGGACTCTCTTCACAGGTTTAAGTTCTTGGCCGGTGGTCTCTGTTCACAGATTCCAGTTCTGGGACAGTGGTCTGTCTTCACAGGTTTCAGTCCTGGGCCGGTGGACTCTCTTCACATGTTCCAGTTCTGGGACAGTGGTCTGTCTTCACAGGTTCCATTTCTGGATCGGTGGACTCTCTTCACATGTTCCAGTTCTGGGTTTGTGGTCTCTCTTCACAGGTTCCATTTTTGGGTCTGTCTTCACAGGTTCCATTTCTGGACTGGTGGACTCTCTTCACAGATTCCAGTTCTGGGACAGTGGTCTCTCATCACAGGTTCCAGTTCTGTCTCTTGTCCTTGGTGAATAAGACAGATTTAGATATATTTTAAGTAAGCTAAAGGATTAATGGACGTTAATATTACAGGAGTACGAGCTCGAGTTACATTACCAATCAGCCTTTTACAAAGGAGATCAATAAACTTTTATAATAAACAAATCAGGCTTTATTTTGTTATTTACAGGAATAAGTGAATATCTTCAAATAACGTGTCTGTATAATACTGTAATTGTGGTTGAGAATAAAAAACAGGAAATATTTAATAAGGAACAAGTTTGAACCAGATACAATGGTTCTTGTTTTAGAAATAAAAGCCCTGCTGAATGAGTTGAAAGAAGCCGATTCATTATACATACTGTACATTTTGACAGCAGGTGGAACAGTGACTAAGGAGAACCATGACGGTGACCAGTAAGGAGTACACTTAACAAGTCACATGACAGTTATTGACTTTAACATTTGACAGCTAGACGAGTCACATACTTGCCAACCCTCCCTATTTTGGAGGGAGACTGCCGATTTTGTACCCTAAAATGTTGTATTTTCAACTTTGGAATCTGCTTAACTGTCCATATTTTAAAGATTTGATGATTTCACATGAAAGAAGAGCTTAAACGAAGCCGTTTAAAAGTGTTATTTTTCCTCTGAATGTACATGTATACATAATATTTATGTTTTCGATTCTGAGTACGCGTAATCTCCCCCGTGGAAATTTTGAAAAGTTGGCAATGTTTGTTTTAATTTGATGATGGGTCATAGTATGAAATACTTGTGTGTCTGTCCATCAACATTTTCTTGTAAGAGCTGTCTTGCCTTTCTTTATTGACTGATTTTAATTGAGCTAGCAATAATTTGTAAAAAAAAAAAAATCGGAGCATACCAAATGAGAAGTCAGAGGAACACAAATTGATGATATTGCTATCTCATAACAAAGTAAGAAAGTAATTCATGAAGTTAAATAGACGATAGGTCTATGGACATTTCAAATTGCATCGACCCAACAAAGTTTCTGTAGACAGAATTTTTCCATCAGTGTCAACAAACCGCAAAATCAGAGTGATCTCCCCTCCTTCAACCGATGTTGGAACGAAAAATGTTGAAATTCAGTCAAACAAATCAGGAAATGAACAACACACAGTCACAAGAGAAATGCAATTGATATGATTTATTCAAACAGCTTCGATATTTTTTCGACATTTTAGAGCATTCAAATTGCTTAGACATCAGGTTTACCATAGTAACATTTTGCATGGACTGACAGGTTTTTCTGTGGCCTCGGTCTATTGGTCTTTCATTACTTTCACACACTACATAATCTTCCATGTTCTGATGTTAATTAACCAAGGTCAAGGTCAAAGGCTCCAGAATTGATATTGCAACATGTGAGAAAATGATTTATAACAATTGTGACAGTTCAAAGGGAGCTAACCTCTATTTTCACCTTTATATGTGAAAATGAGGAACAAGCTGGGATAAATGATTATTAAAAGCTAGCCGTTCTACCCATTCAGAAACATCATTGAAACATTTAATACCAAGGGAGGTAAACTTTGAACAATCTGTATCAAAGGTGTTAATTTGTGAAGACCTACGCTTGTTAAAACGTGAGATATTATCTCTCTCTGTCCAAGAAGTTGTTAAAACGTGAGATATTATCTCTCTCTGTCCAAGACCTACGCTTGTTAAAACGTGAGATATTATCTCTCTCTGTCCAAGACCTACGCTTGTTAAAATGTGAGATATTATCTCTCTCTGTCCAAGACCTACGCTTGTTAAAACGTGAGATATTATCTCTCTCTGTCCAAGAAGTTGTTAAAACGTGAGATATTATCTCTCTCTGTCCAAGAAGTTGTTAAAACGTGAGATATTATCTCTCTGTCCAAGAACTTGTTAAAACGTGAGATATTATCTCTCTGTCCAAGAACTTGTTAAAACGTGAGATATTATCTCTCTGTCCAAGAAGTTGTGGAAACATGAACACACTTTAGTTGACCTAGAGAAGGTGTTATTTTAAGAAAGATTTATTATGTACATAGGAGTTAGGTCGCCTAGCTAGATTCTAGAATCGAGTTACGGGAATTTTCCGATCATCCAACTAGGAAGGTGGAGATGAAGGACTTAATCCCCAGTGGAAGCACCCTCTTCTCTTTCCTATTTAACATTCTATATAAAGCCATGATTCTACTGTCTTGTAAAGATTGTCTGTTGTTTTCTTTACAGAAACATGGACATGACAACAATGCCTTGGATGAGCCCCGGGAGGAGCGAAGGAAGCGCCGCGATCACCGTGATCGACACGATTACGAAAATGAACGTGATGGACGGGGCCACTCCAACAAGGCCATGTACGATTACAGCGACGACGATCGGGACGGCGATATCCGGGGCTCACAGGACGGAGGCGGACATCCTGTCGGGATCGGCTCAGCTGTGTAGCGACATGTTTAGTATTTCAGCAATTCTATACTCGGCTGTGTGTAGCCACAGGGAAGTCTGGATGATGTTGATTGATAAAGTATAATTACAGTCAATTATAAGGGTACGATTACCAAAGTCAGACCAGGATATGTTCAGTGAAAGTGTTCAGTGACCGACTCAGAAACAAGGTTACAATTTGGTTGTGTTATAATAGTTAAAGGTTAAATATTACTATTAAGTATGTAAAAAACATCTTTTGGCAATTTTATGATATATTTATTAAGATCTTTATTGTGACAAGCCTAGGCGAGGTTTGTTGTTGTTTAAGAACTCTTTAGGACAAGAGAGTGATCTGTCCGATTCACTGGAATAGAAAGACGAGAGCAGAGGGATAGAAATAGGAAGACACAGAACAGAGGACCAAAGATTTGGAGAAACAGGCTTAAAGCCTAATCAACAGCCAGTTACCTCCCTTGGAAGATTTGTTGAAAGAGAACGATTTCCGCCAGCAACAATTAGAATGTCCAGTCTATCAAGTCATGACAATTAATAAAATAATAATCTAAGGAAAGTCTAATTGCAAATATATAATAACAGGAGTTGTTATTTAGCTGTAATATTTGAATGTGTATTTACCATACTACATATAGGGGTTGAGTATAAAGGTGAGAAATGACATCAGTTATATCAGTACGTATACAGACCCTGGGGACAGGATATATAAATAGTATATATAACTCTTTGTGAACCATAATAGTAAGTGTGGGACATGGACTTTCTTAGAAAGAAAAAATCATATTTAATACATTAATAACTCGTATATTATCTCTTACCCAGGTAGTTGTACATTCTGATATAAAATTTCTTAGAGTGATCATTTTGAATTCAGAGATACTGCTTTAAGCAGTGACACATCCATTGTCACACTGGACAGTATTTAACTTCTTAATATTTAGGCTGAAGATCGGGTAAAAGAAGACATAAGAGCTGAGAACTTATTTTCAAAAACTTCATAAGGATTAATTATAAAATTAATCCAATTAAAATCTCTGAGACCTAGAATGTTGGGGACAAATTCAATTATTTTTTTTTATTATTGATTTGAAATAGAAAACCTTAATTGAAATGATTTTTATCAGTATGTTCCTTGATGCTATGACTCGTTATATGTTAGCCTGTAGTTTTAGATTCTATCTTTTTATACAAATTCATCACTAAAACCAACAGGCGGTCTTTTTATATCTAACAGTACAATGTTGTGTGATTAGTATTCGTTTAGTTTTATGGTGAATTAAATGGAATCAGATTCCGATGGTTGTATAGTTTTCTCTAATTGATGATGATACATTTTTGATGTTGATCTTGTATGAAATTATTTTGTATATCATTTGAATCAAATAAGTGTTTGTACACAACATTCCATTGTGCTTTTATTTTAGGTTAATATGATATTTTTAATGTCAATTTTTAAGTAAAGTCATATGTATGATTTACGAAATTTTAAGTATAATTTCTATGTATACATCTCTTATGGCAGACAATATCATATATAGATCATGTGTACATACATGTATGTTGTGTAAACATACAAAGTGGGGGTCAAGAAATCATTCCTTATAATGTAAACCAACTTGTTTTCGCGTGCGATTAATTTTCACGTATTTCACAGGTGATTAAAATTAGCGAAAAATAATCACCCGCGAAATAGTTTCAATCCGCGTTATTCCAACTGTGTAGGAATATTGTACTGTACTGTGCATAGGATTTATGACACTGAATTTATCGGGAAATTAAATCGCCGCGAAATACTTGTTTCATATGAAACACGAAATTGAGTCGCTGCAAAAATAAGCTGGTTCACATTAATATTTTTGAAGTCTAAATGATTTGTTTTAATGCAATTTTCAAGTTATTTCATTCTGATGTTAATAGCTGTTTGTTCTCTGTTCTAGTTCGGCGTTGACGATGTTTAAGATCAAAATTGTTGAAATTATCAAGGTGTTATTGTGATATTTATGTTGTATGTTACTTAGAGAAATTGATCGGAGTCACAAACCACATCCTGTTAAAGAGAATCCAGACCTGCCATTATTTTAAGATTGTCGGTTTGTAAACGGAAGGTTGTGATAAAGGCATTGTGTAATAGCGTAGTGTAAAAATCCAAGATTTTTCCTGAAATCTTCAGTTTAAATACCAGGCTTTTTTAAATTGATTTCATTCCATGATTTCTTTCAAAAAGTATACCGAATAATTTGCCTTTTTTTTTAGAAGTGTATTTACTGAAGAATTAAATGTGTTGATCTGTTGAAGAGAATACCAAACCTGCCCTATCACCCATGGTGACTGCCATTTTAATAGTCTGTTGTAGTATATATATTTGTTCAGTGATTCTGTTGTATAATAATTTGTAATCTCAACCTATTATAAGTGCCATCAAACTTATATAAATATGTACATAACTTAGGGAGAAATAGAGGTGATATATTTACAGATAACATGACAAAATTATATCATTGTAGATGTCTCGAGATCATTTAGTATAATTATATTTTTCAGAGATGATTACTAGCAAAACTTATTTTTAAAATCTAACTTCTTCATATACATTTTTCTGATGCACTCTTCTTAGTCTCTGCTTTCCCTGTTCGGCATTATTTTCATATAAGCTGAATACTTAACCTTAATTTTCTTAATTACAAAAGTGCTGTAGAGTGACGATTAAATGTTGGTGTGGGTAATTTCATATCCAGGGAGATTCCAAATTGATTTTTTTTTCACATCTTCAGGAAAGCTTGTAGGATAGGGAACCTCAGAATAATTAATGAAAATTTATATCAGCTACTTCTTTAATTCGGATGACCATCCTGACCAGACGACCTGTGTGGCAGGCTTTGATGTTCCTGTATTCTTTTCTACCTCCTTGTTCTGAAGATTTCCCAGATTTGATTAAGAGGTTGTGATTAAGTTGAATCCTTAGTCACATCAGTTATGAATATGCAAATAACATTGTTCATTGATTCAAGTAAACTAATCATGCGTTACATTGATAACTCCGTGTTATGAATTCAATAATCCGTCGATTTTCTGTGATCCCCTAACATTGTATTACTTCATATGATCATCGTTATTTTTGTACGTAAATTTTTACAATTGCACATATCATTGATGTATATATAATTGTACAGGTTGTATAGGCGAGTGATTAAGATTAGATTTTATATAGTAATTACAAAGTCAATTGGGTGATGTAAGAGAAGGATGTTTCCACAGTGAGATGTTTGATAGCCATGTGTACACATATATGGATACCTGTGTGATATTTGATTCTTTCTAAAAATCTTCTTCTTTAGAAATGTCGAGAAAAGTTTCATTTTATTTATATAAATTAGGAATAAATAAATAAGCTTTTATGTCAATAAGTGGAACCTCCTTAATCAGGTTGTTTTTTGTTTGTATCCGGATAACATATTTTATAGTGGTTAGATATAGGTAGTAATAAAAATCATCAGAATTTACAACAAAATTACAGTCAAGTTACAAATATTTTTGGTCTACTTCTTTTAGACATTCCACTGTATTGTCTTTCTTTTAGGCCTAGATTGTAACTTTATTTACTATAGTGATTTTCTTGAATGTTAGTGTTCTTGAAAATTCTTTAAAACTCGCGCAAGATACAAACACATCTGTAACGAAAAAGAAATATTTATTGGAGTTTTAGGAGAGGTATTATTGAGGGAAAAGCACCAAGCAGTATCTTTTGATCTGAATTTCTTAATTTGAAACATTGTATTTGGTTTTTGTTTCAGTGTTAATCGGGTACATCTATTTGTACTATTATTCAGAGAAAATCTATGTAACAATCAGAAATAAGAAGTTGTATTACATCTACTGTTCTCCTCATATCATCTGTGAACCATTCGCTGAAGAAGAAATTAGTATTCAGTTGTAAAAGGTTTTTGTGAACCATTTGTTAAATAAGACATTAGTATTCAGGTATTCAGTTTCCGTGAACCATTCGATGAAGAAGATAATAATCAGTAGGAAAAGGTTTCTGTGAACCATTTGTTTAACAACACCACCGCCGTGTTAGAAGAACACTGATGTTATGAGGAGAACGATGTGTGTGTAAGAGGGTGATTGGGTGCTAGTGTGTGAGGGGATCCTTTCAGTGTGTGAGAGTGGTTAGGAGTGAGTGTTGTGTACCATTGACTGTTATGTACACTACAAATCACTATAAATCCATAATAAAACAACGCTTTTCTCTAACTCAGCCGTTCCTTATCACTTCCAAGATGAGAAATACTTCCTGGCTGACACATTGCCACCCAGATTCATTAAACAGTTCTTATTCTCCACCATGAACTCTGTCAATTTGATTAAAATCGAGATATTTATCCTTATTCCGTAATATAAGGATCTAACAACATCACATAAGAGGTCATGATCTTGTGACACATTCTAGATTCTGTAATCGGTAATTTGATTGGTTAATGCAAAAGGTCACCAAAACACTACCTCATATAGGATGTTGTTGGAATCAGCACATACCGAAGGTTTTAATACGATCGTAGTCCCTACCGAAACTTTGTTTCGGCTAAGTACAGCGATTCTGAGTAATTTAAATAGGTAATTGTTAACATATTTTGCATTGAATGTAATCTATAGACTTAACAAAATGTATACTTTTGGTAAATTTTGATAGGTGATGGCGGATTGATATCTGGTCAAAAGTCCGGTTGTCGGAAACAGACGCCTGTAGCAAGCTAAAATGCCACGGGATTCTTGATAAAATGCCATTTGAAGTATGTGCCCTGTATGTATCTGTAAATGCAGGCAGTTGCCACTAGTGTTGAAATTCAAATATTTAAGTTATTAGCCCAAAAGCTTAGTAATAATATATAGTAAATTATTTTTATGAAGCATTTGCATACGACATGAAAATAAGGGTTATATGATATACGCTGCTTTTCATTCTTAATTTAACCTCGTCAATCTCCAGTGCTGACACTGTATTACTAGGTATACACCTACCCTGAAGGTATGTTTTGTATACCGCTACACCAATGTTCATTGCCGTAGGCTATTGCTTGTTTGTCTACACTGTCGCAGCAATTTGCGGACATGTCCGTCTTGTAAACAGCCGTATCCTTGTTTATAATCAGGATCTATTAACCAACCTGGCTGTCAGTCAGTCAGTAGACGTTATTTTGTTATAGTGATGCAAACTAATTGGTGAACCAAACACGTTATTCTTTCAAAATGCATTATGGATTTGAGATCCGGGTTTGGGCTACTATTTTCCGTTAAAGATCACAAATGGCTCTGTGGGGTTTTCTTCCTTAAACTGTAATCATGGGATACAATTTCTATAATATTTCATAAGAATACGCAATATGATGCAGAAGAACAAGGTTCTTAAATATTTTAGAAAAGCATGATTCTAAACTATTTGTAGAAGTACAAGATTCTTAAGATGTTTTAGAAGTACATTGTTCTTAAATCAGAAGGATGCTATAGATACAGCGGTCACCCACATATATTTCTAAATCAAATCAGAACATATATTAAAAATTGTAATGGCTAGCTAAGGAATATGAAGGAAAAACACTGCCTGATGGGCAAGCTAGCTTTTCCAGTCAAGCAGTATAAACCGAGGACCCACTGACGATAGTTAAGCACCGGTGTGCGTGGTCTGTTGGGTCACTGATGGGTGACCGTCGGCACGTTACAAGATTAACATTAACATTTACATTAACATACTGTCACTATTGAATTATACATGCTGTATCTATATGATCCTTCTGCTTTAGAACCCTGTTCTTCTAATATATTTTAAGAACGATGTTCTTTTGAATGTCGTGTACTTCTTAAACACTTAAAAAATCATGCACCTTTAAAACATTTTGAGAAACATGTAATACTAGACTATTTTAGGAATCATGCTCTTCTAAAATATTCTAAGAAGCATGTACTTATGAAAAATCTTAAGAATCTTGTTCTTCTACAACATGGTAGATATTATTATGAAATATTTTTGAAAATGTATCCCATGGTTACGTACAGTTTAAGGAAACGTACCCGAAAGAGCCATCTGTGACCTTTAACGGAAAATAGGGGCCTAAACCCGGATCTCAAATCCTTTAGTCAACTGCATGTTCACTCCATCATGCACTTTGAAAACATAACGTGTTACCAATAAATTAGAGAATACCGAAGCGTTAACAAAATCATAATCCGAACTCAAAATCGATTAAACCTGGGACAAAATGAGAACCGAGTATCATTGTCAATCACAACAAGTAAACACACTAATGCGCATACTCAAAAACGCCCATCTTCATGGCAATTAAAGATACAGAGTATTTCTCAATAAAACAAAGATGGCGACCATAAAACTTTCCCACAGTTCTGATCAACCTGCATCTCTCGAATCCTTGTGTTGTCAGTTTGCTCGTCAGCAGTCGACATCGATCACGAAAATCACGATATTCAGAGTAAGCCCTAGAATATCGAATCAACTGCGACATGTAAACACCATAGGTTGGAGAAGCAGGGATGTTACTATCAAGAAATTGAAAGTTTAAGATAGGAAAATTAAAATCATCTCGTTTATCGTATAGCTTAGTAGTAAGCTGTCCATGATGGTCGTAGTTCAAATAGTCTGTTGTGTCCTTTATTTTAATTTCAGTAGGGTATACACGATCGACGTGGTCAGCAATCTTCTTGTTGTTTATAGACAAGACATCGTCGATATATCTGAAAATGAAATTAAAAGATTTGGCAAGGTTTTTGTTACCAGTCCTGATTAGCTCTTCCACAAATTCAACCTCGTATGAAAACAAAAACAAGTCAGCTAAGAGTGTGGCAGAGTTTGTTCCCATGGGAATGCGAACAGTCTGGTGGAAAATCTTTCCTACAAAAAAATATTGTCGACCAGGAATTCAATCATCATTTCTATATCTTCTTCATTAGATTTCCTCTTAGGTTTTATCGTGTTTTCATGCTGTTTTGTGTTTGAAACTTCGGAATTCTCGCCTGGATGAAAGGCCCCATTTCCGATTTCCTTAACTCTCACTAACGTTGTGACTAGACAGGTGATAAACAATTAACAACTGACGCCACTGCGTATGTATATAAACTTTTTAATACAATCAATAAAACGACATTGTCCGTCTAAAGGTTTAGTTTTACCTTGAACAATAACAAAACATCCATTATTTACCGACGACGACGCGACAGAGAAGACCGTGTCTAAAATCCCATCAGGTAAATAAAACTTGACAAAAAAATCGAAGAACACATAATCAGCTGATCAAGGGATACAATTTGAACAAAGTAAAGATTTACTTGAGACCCGTGTAAAGGTACAGGAGAATAAGACCAGGGCCCGTAATCATGAAACCGTTCTCATGCTCAAGCATGGATTCTGTGCTCAAGCCAGCTTTCTTGAAACTCACCTGAATCATATCGAAGAGTCAAAACGTCATTGTAAATGTTTAAAACTGCTTTTGACTTCATGCCTCTTCAACTTTTTACCAAAAAGTTGACAAAATTAGATTGTTTAAATAATTTCTAGCTATAACAAGAAATAAGGCTTGAGCACAGAATGCATGCTTGAAGATGAGAACGGTTTCATGAATACGGGCCCATGTTTTCTGAAAGAGTAAGCATCTTTCTGTTGCATAGATTTAATGATATTGCTGCATACACGTAGATTTCTATCATATTTGACTATTGTGTCCTTAAATGATATATCAACATGTTTCGCAAGCAAATATTTTATAAAAAAAAAACATGTCATAGTTTGAATTAGTAATTATCGTTAATTTGTTTTTACTTTTTTTTAATGAAACATATTTTTTTTCATCCAAAAATAATAATACATTTATTTAGTATTACTATTTTTGGATTAAAAAAAAACATCACTATAAATTTTGCCATACATGTATCTTATATACATACTTGCCGTGAAACAATTCAGTTCATTATTACTTTTATTTAATTAAAAAGAAAATACATCAGTGTGTGCTTCGGTTTCATTGAAGCATTCACTCTCGCGTGATACGAGAGCGCCCCCTAGCGGTCTGCAATGGACATATGATAAAATTCGCCAGTTCATTGCCGACCATAAGCAGTATTCACACTGTTTACTGTGTATCAAACACAACTTTGTCCTGTTAATTAACCGGAAGTCACATGTAGGGACTTACATATCCTGCTTTTGTTGCAAGGAGAACATAAACAGGCAAAACGACTACTGATAAAGCAGAAATACGATTTTGTTTACAAATTTCAACGGGTTCTGTCTTCGATATATTATCATGGTAGTGTGAAAACTGCTTCTGACTTTGCCTCTGTGCGATGTTCAATTGAAAGCAGAGAGTAAAATGCACTAGTGATCGAATAAGTAACGAGATAACTAATCTTTATCAGTAATATGAATAAACAATAATGTGAATGTTTTTTTTCGTAAAAGTACTTCTCGCATTAAATCTGCACTTCTAGGACTGAACATTATAAATTGAATTATTTTGTTTAACTAACATGCAGTAAATCGAGGAAAAGTCAGAGATTTCGTTGACCAATATTACTAGTATTCCGATACCACTAGTATTCCGATACCACTATTATTCCAATACCACTAGTATTCCAATATGAATCAATAAAATTAAGTAAAGCATTACCTCATTCACCCTTGATGTTTTAACTCTTCTAATTCATAATTCATTACGAAATTCAGGGTTGAATGACTAAGATAATTATGATAACGTACCTTTCTTGATCTCCGCATACTGTAAGCTAAACGCATGCTAAAGCGACTAGCAGAAGAGTAAAACACCATACTTAAAACCATACCATCCTGGCACTCGAATGTTGGTTTACAGCTCACATCTAAAGCGTTGTGTTTGCCTTTTTACAGAAATTATCAAAGAAAGTGCAGTACATCATTAAGAAACTGTCGATGTGCGCCATGTAGAGTTTGTGGTAGCGAGACCGATGCTTGTCCGTATCTCATGGATATCAATGGCCTTCTAACCGTGCCAGGATGTGTTACTCTCTCATAAATACCAACCGGCCCACGCGCTAGTATTGATACAAACCAGCTTACCTGTGTGTTGTCTCCGATGTTGGCCTATTTCTTTTACTTGCACTGGCTTGTGGGAATATTGTCTGACATCACGGGGTGGTCCATATTTGGATCTTTCTGAAATCTTTTACATAAAATAATATACAATTCAGTTATACTTACTTCCGAGTTGGTAATCAGGTATCTTAAAGTCATTTCTAGATACGAAGCATCCCGGGTTGACGTGTTCGTTCTCCTTCCTTGGGGCGAAGCTCAGGCGAGTCGTCATATTTGCATCATTTGATTTTCTTATGAACGAAGTAGGACTTTGATTTCAGTATCACTTACCTGGTTCCCTAACTTTAAAAAAATCAGAATAATATTTTCTGGATCTTGTATCTGCAAAGAATATTTGAAAATATAAACTGGAGAATATACTTTTTATGTACCTATAAAATAAAAAAAACATAAGTCATACTTACCTGTTGCTGTGACTGTGGATAAGGTAAAACGTTGTATTAGACATACCTACCTGTTGCTGTGTCTGGGAAAATAGAAATATCTCATTAGTCATACTTACCTGGTTTAACTAACATACGTACCTACGCCACGTTGAATCGTCCTTGTAATCAGTCCAAAGCAACAGTTTGCCATGATGTTAGTGCAGCCGGGTAACATGTCACACACGATTCGCGATTGAACTATTTTTCGATTTCTCCCACTTTTCGCATTCGTCCCTAATTTGGATGTTTGAAATATGTGTGAGGATGTAAAGGATGTTTGTGTTGATGTAATGTAGAAAGGAAATGTAAGACGTGATGAAAAAATAAATTTATAAGTTCAATACTTACCTGCGGTTGATTCTGTTATGGCTAAAACCAAATCCGAAAACAGAATTACTTAACACATGACAAAATAATGTTAATTGAAAACTGACTATTAGACACAGACATGAGATTGTACCGATGGATTTTAGAAACAATACATGCTGAACATAAATTACACATCATACTGCTGTTTCATCTTTTTAAGATTCGCCAAGTTCAAGTTCAAGTTCTTTATTGACTTTTAAGTCTTACGACTTATCAGTGTCAGTGATGTTAGGGGTCAAACAAGTGAACAGTCAAACAACTGTTGAAATAGAAGTGGTGGTGCAAAAATGCCTTAGTACTGATATCGTTAACGTGTATTTGGCAGTCATCAATCTGAAAACAACCTGAATAACATGATTGACGGTTAACAAAAAGCTAACAATGTAGAAAAAATACCGTGATTTTGCTTTAGAAGATTACACGACGCTTACAAAATGTGCAGAAGAGGAAGAATATAACCATACCAAAAGCATCACAGATCACGATGACCAAATCTTTGACTTCCATCACGGTGTTGGGGAAACCGTAATACTTTAACGTTATTCCTGACAGTCTCGGTGTGTCGGTAAGGTCGAACGAAACACGAGTTCCTTCGTCTCCACTGTGCACATGTTGGGCCTGGAAAATAAAATAGTTTCATTTTCAGTCTACAAATTCTTATTCGTGCCCATTAATAGAAAAAGGAAACGTGAATAATAAGTATTTAGTTTCTCATTTGTCATGCAAGAATAAACATACAATTCATTCACATACAAATTGAAAGTGAGCTTCCGTTTCATTAGCGTTAGTAACAGATATGCCTCTATACCAGCATACATAAAAAGATCCTTACATATATTTGCATAATGTATAAAACAGAAATAAAAAGATAAATTAATCATGATAATTTATTTGCTGCATCGAATTCCTGTTAATGTCAACGAAACATTAGTAATCACTTGAGCTCTTATTTATATCGTGTTACACATTGTTCACGAATGCGCAATGTTCAAAACGACATTTATCATAACGCTTCATATCCCGATAAATTCATGATAGATGCCGTGTCAAAGTGTTTGCAGCACAAAATCATAACCAACGAAGTGCACGATTGTGAAAATTTATAGCGACAGGAGATATATTTTTCTGGTGACACCAGACAGACCATTAGGAAATAATAATGTACAAAAAGAAAGACACTGAACGATACAGGCAGAACCAGATATTCTGGAATAAAGAACGTTATAGCGAACAGACTTACCATTTCTATCTGGTGAGCGGTACCAGTGATGGTGTATACCAGAACAACATTGGTAACATTCACCGCCGTGAATTCCACACGACAAACCTCTGCAGTGGTAAAGTTGGTGAAGACAACAGACATATTAAATTCCTGCTCTCCGTTCGTCGTCAGTGACAACGCCGGCTGTTCCTGGCTCTGCCTGAGAACATTGACGGGGTTGACACCTTCCAGGTCCGTAGTCATGTTTAAACAGCTGCTGTGGGAGCTGTCCAGGACAACCTTCTCACACACTGTCAAACAAAACAACGGTTTTAGGATTAGTTGTTTAATGACAGCTAGTCAATTCAGGACGTGCCTGTTTATGTGTAACGTATGTGTGTCGGGGACAGGCTATGGTGTACTTGCATGCCTACTTGTGATAGTGTGATTAAACTTACTCCAATACCATGCTGAAAGCCCTCAGTACAGCATTCCACCCGGTCACGTAATCGTGGTATACCCGTTCTTGCCCTAAATGCTAAACTACAGCAGGGAATGACTACCACCATTTTTAAGGACTGGTTTTTGTCCGGACCCTTGTACAGAACATTTTTAAGGACGCTGGTTTTTGTCCGGACCCTTGTAAGGACCATTTTTATGAACGCTGGTTTTTGTCCGGACCCTTGTACAGAACATTTTTATGAACGCTGGTTTTTGTCCTGACCCTTGTACATAATCCATTGCCTTCTTCATTTTATATGCCATTATGATGTCTTTGTTCGTGACAATATGTGTCCGTGACAGTTATGTGGCTTGGTTGGTAATACATAGACTGTCAGACTACGTACTGGTGATGTTTGAAATTAGGGAAACGACCATTAACAAGTTGCTGCGTTACTGCAAATCTTCATTTAAACATACCACTTGTTCATGAAATGAGTCACTCGTTATCTTGTGTTTAGACTTTTAAAAGATGTGCGTTTTAGTAAAGGGCTTACAATTATGACTAAACCATTTATTAAAATAGTCCTGGTAATGTTGAACATAAAACATAAGATCAAGAAGGTTATTATCTTATATGCTTATGAATATTCTTACTGCTAGGTATATACGTGAAATGTGACAGTTGTTGAATAGGTTGGTACTTCAAATTAGCACAGTATGATGTATTGATACAGATATAAATATCTGACCAAAACTGCCAGTTATAGATGAAATAGTCCTCAACGAACGCACGTCACTAAACCACAGCTACTTACCTGGTGTGTAGCAGGCCGTGATTAAAACATCCGACATATAGGCAGATATGTGATCAGTGATAGGCGTGAGGGTGATTCTAAGTGAAACACCACCGACAAAATAACCAAAGTCTACGGTTCCTACTTCGGACGCTTCTCCGGTCAGTCCTATCACCTATACGAGGAACAATCACATTGCATTTACAGTGTTGTATTTCACAATAACCGTTGATGTATACGAAAGCGTTAACACACAACAACCACCTCAGAACACAATCGGATTGTAACGCAAATCATATTGTCCCTCCGTTATTTTCTTCGCATAGATATCTGATCATCTGACAACATCAAATAATGAGTCTTGCTCTGGGGACCTTTTGCACCAGGCAATTCAATTTGCTCTGCCCAATACTAGAGTGTGAAGTAAACAGGCGACAAAATTACCGGAACATGACCTCTTATGGGATGTTGTCAAATACTTATGTAATGGAGTGATAGTAAGAATCTGTATTTTAAACAGTGCACAGAACACACACTCTACGCAAAACACAAAGAAAACGAACAGGCCAAGTTACAATAAAAGGACAAAGAAGGGCGAAACAAAACCAATTAGAATGAAATTAACTGGATACTTATTTTTCAATTTGTCATGATCATAAAATATATTGTGAGCATTCTGATTTTTTGTTCATTCGCGTTTCGCGGATATATCCATAAACGCTAAAATTGCATTTACACTGTAAAACAGGTTTATATTCAAAACAAATTATGATTGTAAAGGAGCAGAATCAAAGCCTTACCGTAAATGGTGCACTCAAAGCATTTCCCATAGAGTCGAGGACCTCGATGACGACATTCTCTATTTCAGTAAATTCCACGTTAAGTGACACGAATGTTACCCCATTGCTGTCGGCGCTGATGTTGAATATTAACGATGCTCTCGTCGAATCATAGACTATAAAGAAACTTTCCGATTCATAATCATACTCTCCATTAATTTCACCAGATATGCTAATGTCGACAGCAGGCACACTCACGGCAACACATTCATTCTCAGTTGGAGGTTCTGTAGTTGTTGGAGGTTCTGTAGTAGTTGTTGTTGTAGATTCTGTAGTTGTTGGAGGTTCTGTAGTTGTTGTTGTAGGTTCTGTAGTTGTTCGAGGTTCTGTATTTGTTGGAGGTTCTGTAGTTGTTGGAGGTTCTGTAGTAGATGTTGGAGGATCTGTAGTTGTTGGAGGTTCCGTAGTTGTTGTTGGTTCTGTAGTTGTTGTTGGAGGTTCTGTAGTTGTTGTTGGAGGTTCTGTAGTTGTTGTTGGAGGTTCTGTAGTTGTTGTTGGAGGTTCTGTAGTTGTTGTAGGTTCTGTAGTTGTTGGAGGTTCTGTAGTTGTTGTTGTAGGTTCTGTAGTTGTTGGAGGTTCTGTAGTTGTTGTTGGAGGTTCTGTAGTTGTTGTTGGAGGTTCTGTAGATGTTGTTGGAGGTTCTGTAGTTGTTGGAGGTTCTGTAGTTGTTGTTGTAGGTTCTGTAGTTGTTGGAGGTTCCGTAGTTGTTGAAGGTTCTGTAGTTGTTGTTGGAGGTTCTGTAGTTGTTGTTGGAGGTTCTGTAGTTGTTGTTGGAGGTTCTGTAGTTGTTGGAGGTTCTGTAGTTGTTGCTGGAGGTTCCGTAGTTGTTGGAGGTTCTGTAGTTGTTGTTGGAGGTTCTGTAGTTGTTGTTGGAGGTTCTGTAGTTGTTGTTGGAGGTTCTGTAGTTGTTGGAGGTTCTGTAGTTGTTGGAGGTTCCGTAGTTGTTGGAGGTTCTGTAGTTGTTGTTGGAGGTTCCGTAGTTGTTGTAGGTTCTGAAGTTGTAGTTGGAGGTTCTGAAGTTGTTGTTGTAGGTTCTGTAGTTGTTGGAGGTTCCGTAGTTGTTGGAGGTTCTGTAGTTGTTAGAGGTTCTGTAGTTGTTGTAGGAGGTTCTGTAGTTGTTGGAGGTTCTGTAGTTGTTGTTGGAGGTTCCGTAGTTGTTGTAGGTTCTGAAGTTGTTGTTGGAGGTTCTGAAGTTGTTGTTGTAGGTTCTGTAGTTGTTGGAGGTTCCGTAGTTGTTGGAGGTTCTGTAGTTGTTAGAGGTTCTGTAGTTGTTGTAGGAGGTTCTGTAGTTGTTGGAGGTTCTGTAGTTGTTGTTGGAGGTTCCGTAGTTGTTGGAGGTTCCGTAGTTGTTGTTGGAGGTTCTGTAGTTGTTGGAAGTTCCGTAGTTGTTGGAGGTTCTGTAGTTGTTGTTGGAGGTTCTGTAGTTGTTCGAGGTTCTGTAGTTGTTTGAGGTTCTGTAGTTGTTGGAGGTTCAGTAGTTGTTGGAGGTTCTGTAGTTGTTGGAGGTTCTGTAGTTGTTGGAGGTTCTGTAGTTGTTGTTGGAGGTTCTGTAGTTGTTGTTGGAGGTTCTGTAGTTGTTGGAGGTTCTATAGTTGTTGTTGGAGGTTCCGTAGTTGTTGGAGGTTCCGTAGTTGTTGGAGGTTCTGTAGTTGTTGTTGGAGGTCCTGTAGTTGTTGGAGGTTCTGTAGTTGTTGTTTGAGGTCCTGTAGTTGTTGAAGGTTCTGTAGTTGTTGGAGGTTCTGTAGTTGTTGGAGGTTCTGTAGTTGTTGTTGGAGGTTCCGTAGTTGTTGTTGGGGGTTCTGTAGTTGTTGGTGGTTCTGTAGTTGTTGGAGGTTCCGTAGTTGTTGGAGGTTCTGTAGTTGTTGGAGGTTCTGTAGTTGTTGGAGGTTCTGTAGTTGTTGTAGGTTCTGTAGTTGTTGGAGGTTCTGCAGTTGTTGGAGGTTCCGTAGTTGTTGGAGGTTCTGTAGTTGTTGGAGGTTCTGTAGTTGTTGGAGGTTCTGTAGTTGTTGGAAGTTCTGTAGTTGTTGTTGGAGGTTCCGTAGTTGTTGTTGGAGGTTCCGTAGTTGTTGTTGGAGGTTCTGTAGTTGTTGGAGGTTCTGTAGTTGTTGGAGGTTCCGTAGTTGTTGGAGGTTCTGTAGTTGTTGGAGGTTCCGTAGTTGTTGTAGTTGGAGGTTCTGTAGTTGTTGGAGGTTCCGTTGTTGTTGGAGGTTCAGTAGTTGTTGGAGGTTCTGTAGTTGTTGGAGGTTCTGTAGTTGTTGGAGGTTCCGTAGTTGTTGGAGGTTCTGTAGTTGTTGGAGGTTCTGTAGTTGTTGTTGGAGGTTCCGTAGTTGTTGTTGGAGGTTCCGTAGTTGTTTGAGGTTCTGTAGTTGTTGGAGGTTCTGAAGTTGTTGTTGGAGGTTCCGTAGTTGTTTGAGGTTCTGTAGTTGTTGTTGGAGGTTCTGTAGTTGTTGGAGGTTCTGTAGTTGTTGGAGGTTCCGTAGTTGTTGGAGGTTCTGTAGTTGTTGTTGGAGGTTCCGTAGTTGTTGTAGGTTCTGAAGTTGTTGTTGGAGGTTCTGAAGTTGTTGTTGTAGGTTCTGTAGTTGTTGGAGGTTCCGTAGTTGTTGGAGGTTCTGTAGTTGTTAGAGGTTCTGTAGTTGTTGTAGGAGGTTCTGTAGTTGTTGGAGGTTCTGTAGTTGTTGTTGGAGGTTCCGTAATTGTTGGAGGTTCCGTAGTTGTTGTTGGAGGTTCTGTAGTTGTTGGAAGTTCCGTAGTTGTTGGAGGTTCTGTAGTTGTTGTTGGAGGTTCTGTAGTTGTTCGAGGTTCTGTAGTTGTTTGAGGTTCTGTAGTTGTTGGAGGTTCAGTAGTTGTTGGAGGTTCTGTAGTTGTTGGAGGTTCTGTAGTTGTTGGAGGTTCTGTAGTTGTTGTTGGAGGTTCTGTAGTTGTTGTTGGAGGTTCTGTAGTTGTTGGAGGTTCTATAGTTGTTGTTGGAGGTTCCGTAGTTGTTGGAGGTTCCGTAGTTGTTGGAGGTTCTGTAGTTGTTGTTGGAGGTCCTGTAGTTGTTGGAGGTTCTGTAGTTGTTGTTTGAGGTCCTGTAGTTGTTGAAGGTTCTGTAGTTGTTGGAGGTTCTGTAGTTGTTGGAGGTTCTGTAGTTGTTGTTGGAGGTTCCGTAGTTGTTGTTGGGGGTTCTGTAGTTGTTGGTGGTTCTGTAGTTGTTGGAGGTTCCGTAGTTGTTGGAGGTTCTGTAGTTGTTGGAGGTTCTGTAGTTGTTGGAGGTTCTGTAGTTGTTGTAGGTTCTGTAGTTGTTGGAGGTTCTGCAGTTGTTGGAGGTTCCGTAGTTGTTGGAGGTTCTGTAGTTGTTGGAGGTTCTGTAGTTGTTGGAGGTTCTGTAGTTGTTGGAAGTTCTGTAGTTGTTGTTGGAGGTTCCGTAGTTGTTGTTGGAGGTTCCGTAGTTGTTGTTGGAGGTTCTGTAGTTGTTGGAGGTTCTGTAGTTGTTGGAGGTTCCGTAGTTGTTGGAGGTTCTGTAGTTGTTGGAGGTTCCGTAGTTGTTGTAGTTGGAGGTTCTGTAGTTGTTGGAGGTTCCGTTGTTGTTGGAGGTTCAGTAGTTGTTGGAGGTTCTGTAGTTGTTGGAGGTTCTGTAGTTGTTGGAGGTTCCGTAGTTGTTGGAGGTTCTGTAGTTGTTGGAGGTTCTGTAGTTGTTGTTGGAGGTTCCGTAGTTGTTGGAGGTTCTGTAGTTGTTGTTGGAGGTTCCGTAGTTGTTGGAGGCTCTGTAGTTGTTGTTGGAGGTTCCGTAGTTGTTGGAGGTTCTGAAGTTGTTGGAGGTTCTGTAGTTGTTGGAGGTTCCGTAGTTGTTGGAGGTTCCGTAGTTGTTGTTGGTTCTGTAGTTGTTGTTGGAGGTTCTGTAGTTGTTGGAGGTTCTGTAGTTGTTGTTGGAGGTTCTGTAATTGTTGTAGGTTCTGTAGTTGTTGTTGGAGGTTCTGTAGTTTTTGGAGGTTCTGTAGTTGTTGGAGGTTCCGTAGTTGTTGTTGGTTCTGTAGTTGTTGTTGGAGGTTCTGTAGTTGTTGGAGGTTCTGTAGTTGTTGTTGGAGGTTCCGTAGTTGTTGTTGGAGGTTCTGTAGTTGTTGTTGGAGGTTCCGTAGTTGTTGTTGGAGGTTCTGTAGTTGTTGTTGTAGGTTCTGTAGTTGTTGGAGGTTCTGTAGTTGTTGGAGGTTCCGTAGTTGTTGTTGGAGGTTCCGTAGTTGTTGGAGGTTCTGTAGTTGTTGTTGGAGGTTCTATAGTTGTTGTTGGAGGTGCTGTAGTTGTTGGAGGTTCTGTAGTTGTTGGAGGTTCTGTAGTTGTTGGAGGTTCTGTAGTTGTTGTAGGTTCCGTAGTTGTTGGAGGTTCTGTAGTTGTTGTTTGAGGTTCTGTAGTTGTTGGAGGTTCTGTAGTAGTTGTTGGAGGTTCTGTAGTTGTTGGAGGTTCTGTAGTTGTTGTTGGAGGTTCTGTAGTTGTTGTTGGAGGTTCTGTAGTTGTTGGAGGTTCTGTAGTTGTTGTTGGAGGTTCTGTAGTTGTTGTTGGAGGTGCTGTAGTTGTTGGAGGTTCTGTAGTTGTTGGAGGTTCTGTAGTTGTTGGAGGTTCTGGAGTTGTTGGAGGTTCTGTAGTTGTTGTAGGTTCCGTAGTTGTTGGAGGTTCTGTAGTTGTTGTTTGAGGTTCTGTAGTTGTTGGAGGTTCTGTAGTTGTTGGAGGTTCTGTAGTAGTTGTTGGAGGTTCTGTAGTTGTTAGAGGTTCTGTAGTTGTTGGAGGTTCTGTAGTTGTTGGAGGTTCCGTAGTTGTTGGAGGTTCTGTAGTTGTTGGAGGTTCTGTATTTGTTGGAGGTTCTATAGTTGTTGTTGGAGGTTCCGTAGTTGTTGGAGGTTCCGTAGTTTTTGGAGGTTCCGTAGTTGTTGGAGGTTCTGTAGTTGTTGTTGGAGGTTCTGTAGTTGTTGTTGGAGGTTCTGTAGTTGTTGTTGGAGGTTCTGTAGTTGTTGGAGGTTCAGTAGTTGTTGGAGGTTCTGCAGTTGTTGGCGGAGGTTCTGTAGTTGTTGGAGGTTCTGTAGTTGTTGGAGGTTCTGTAGTTGTTGGAGGTTCAGTAGTTGTTGGAGGTTCCGTAGTGTTTGGAGGTTCTGTAAGCAAAAAAAGCCATTATCGAAGGAATGACCACAATTTTTTCAGGGTTATACGGTATATACCGAAAAAAATGTGTTCACTTTGCATAAATCCGCGAAGCGGTTTATGCAAAAAAGTGCACACAGTTTTTTCGGTATATACCGTATAACCCTCAAACAAAATGTGGTCATTCCTTATAATTTCATTTCTAAAGATACATGTATCTTTAGATACAAAAGTCGTATAAGACATAAGTCTTATACAATGATTGCGTATTTATAATAACAAAAATTGAATGGTTTTTATAAAATACACAAACATGTGCATACATTTCACCGCAAAACTTCAACCAATCAGAAGTTTGATTACAAAATACTGCGCCAAAAATGGCGGTAAATGACGTCATCGGTTTTTGCGTTGTCTGATTTTTGAAGTTATACGATATAACATGAAAAAGTTTAACATTGCGGGAATAGGCAAAATTAAATTATTTTAACATCAAATATGCAAATATATATGTTATAGAACACATATTTATTGGACTCTATGACAGCAATCCCTGCAAAAGACATTGTAGAATGGTATGTTTGCAATCAGATAAGATAATATCCTGGTGTTTAAATATCAGTACAATTTGTATATGTAGGCAGACAACTCATCTGAGGTAAAGACAATTTAACATAATATGTTATTTAGTTCTCATTCAAAAACATATCTCGTGATCATTTGATACATAGTGTAAAGTAATGTTACTCCTTTAAAAGAGACAAACATTTCGACCCGATTAGAACAAAATACTAACTTGGTGTGTAACAAGCAATCAATGAAAGGACCGCTATATAGGCAAAGTTATGGATAGGCGTGGTTGTGATATTCACTCGCAGTGCTGCACCACCGGATACAGAATTAAAATGCATTTCTTCAAACTCGTACATCTCCCCATCAAGTCCAATCACCTATGAATAAAAGAAAACAATAGTTATTTCGCTTTACATCAGTTAAATATCAACAACAAGTGGGTAACTTACTGTCTGTTCTACATTTAACACGTAGACCTACATTAGGACAAACATTTTATTTTGCAGTTTTTTTGAAAACAAATTCACTATTGAGGGTTTTAAATCATAATAAGATAGATTAATTGTTATACCAGTTCAATATGTTTTTTCATTTCCGTGTATTCGCACATAGCCATTCTGTCGACATTTTCTGACACAAAATGAAACTGAAAGCCGAGTACCGCAATTCAAAGTAAAAACATATAAATGGATCACGTAACACACACATATGCTGCACCTCTTAAATTTAGTAATAGATACAGTATGCCGAATAATGAATTAAACTGCATCATACTGTTTCGTCCTCCTAAGACTCTTCAGTGATGCTAGGGGTCAAAAGGTAGGACTCCCAAATATCTAAACTTATGTAGAAGCAGAAGGGTCAGGTGCGTAATATCCCTTTAATTTATTAATTTAGAAGTAACATTAGACTAGTTCTGTATACTAGGCAACATATAAACCAAGGAAAGATAAGGGTGGACAACAATGATGAATTGACTGAGAACATAACATTTTAGACGGATTGTTCACATTCTCCTACTCCTCCGGGTTAACTGGTTATTCTCTTGCACTTATTCCATGTTGACTGAAAACACGACATTCTTAGACGGGTTTTCACAATATCTTATTCCTCTTAAACAACTCGTCGTATTCTCTTGCACTTATTCCATGTAACTCTTTCCTTTGTAAGTATTTTGCCACTGGATTAATCAAATTTGGGGTTCGATTAACATTCCGTACTGAGATCGATTCAACATTATTACTTCATTACCTTTAATATATACAGAAAAACCCCACTTACTCGAACGCATGGGGACCTGATCAATAGGTCGAAGAATACATGGTATTCGAGTAATCCGAGTTTGGTTGCACAATTGTGTACTTGAAACTCGTTCGGGACCAAACGAACTGCTCGACGAATGAGAAAAAAAATTCAGAGAATACCAAAGCGTCAACAAAACCATTATCCGAATGAAAGGTATTCGAGTTAACCGGGTGCAAGTAAGTGGGGTTTTACTGTATTCCATTTTTTATCCCGCTGACGGCAAAAATCTCACTATCCCATTGGTTAAAACAACGTCACATGACGTCCTTGACGATACCGTATCGGGTTACAAAAAATCCATATCACGTCACTAAATTCCGTATGACGTCAGAAACGGGTTATCGTTCCTGAAAGAACTCTCCATTCAATAACAATCATGGCTGCTGATAAACACTTCGGCCACATCACGGAAGAAGAAAAATTGGCCCAGAAACGCCAGAAAGTAAATTATTACAAAATTTGAGATGCAACGAAAAAGCAGCCAGAATATTGAAAGCCTACTTTACGTTTGAAACGTTTGATGAGGTAGGTTGGAATGTTGGGCATTTTTATGTTGACGCACGCAGAACAGCGTTCAAAATATAAGTCCAGCTCATGTTTTTTTTCCTAATCAAATACAGGAGTACCGTATAAGCCTTCAGCAGGATAAATTCGTTACACAGTTTGTTAGTGACCTGATACGGAAAAATATATTTCCGTATCAGGTCACTAACAAACTATGTAACTAATAATATCGTTATGTTTCATTAACATGCGACTTACCGAGTACGGCCCGTCTATAACTGTGCCATCACTACCCAGTACCTCGACGTTGGCGTCTAGTATCTGACTAAACTCAGCGTGACCTTCCGCGAACTTCACACCATTGTCGTCAGCGTTTATACGAACTGTTACTGACGCAGTCACAAAGGCAGGATCTACAATAAAAATCCCGGTCTGATCGTCAATATGTCCATTTCTCACTTTGGATATATAAACATCCTCTAAGGGAACTACTCCGACAATACACGGATTTATAAGCTGAGCGGATGCCGTTGTTGGCATAAACGTCGAGGTAGATTGTGTAGTTGTTGTTGGCGCGGCTGATGAAGTCGTTGTTACCGGCGTCGTTGGCGATGATACACTTGTGGTTGTGGAAGACGTTGTTGCCAAGATGCCTGAAAAACACAAGAAGCGAAAGAGTTACTTTGATCTACGTGCTTACCATATTAACTTGCATTCTTAGGTGAAACTACCTTGCATACTTTATATAAAAAAAGGATCAACATCATTAAAAAATACAAATTCTTTAATATAAGCACTGCTTTTTCCCAGCATTTCTTGTAGAGGGTTCTGTCATTGTTTGAACATGTCCTCAACAACAAGGATCATCTCAAAATGAGTGCCTCTGGAAACAACGCAGACTAGAGAGGTTGAAAAAAAATCAGAGAATACCAAAGCTTCAACAAAACCATAATCCGAACTCAAGATCGATTAAACTAGGGGCAAAATAGGAACAAAGAAAATATTTACATGCATACTCTCGTAAAAGCACAAGAGAATAAGACGAGGTGTTCCGGAAGAGTAAGCGTCTTCTGCTTCATCGACGACACCCGCCATATAAATCTTGGTCACATTCAAGTAAGCATTAATCCTCAAAATGAGAACCGAGTCATCATTGTCATCACAGAAGTAAACACACTAACAAGCAAACTCAAAAACGTCCATCTTTATATCACACAAAGAAACGAAATTGAAAGATGGCGAAAGAGACGGCATGACAATTTCTTAACTACGATGTCAATTTATCAGAACCTACACAAAACCTCGTTGCCCAAGCGACATATTTTGCCCTTAGTTTAATCGATTTTGAATTCGAATTTTGGTTTTGTTGACGTTTCCCTTTTTTATTGTTCGATAAAAACTAGGTATTTATTTTACACAAAGCGTTGTTATTGAATAGACTTCAATCATTTTTCAGACGATATTATAAAGTATAAAAAATACACATTGTACATTAACGTGAGAATAAATATCTTACCAAAAGCATCACAGATCACGATGACCAAATCTTTGACTTCCATCACGGTGTTGGGGAAACCGTAATACTTTAACGTTATTCCTGACAGTCTCGGCGTGTCGGTAAGGTCGAACGAGACATGTGTCTCTTCGTCTCCGCTGTTCATGTATTGAGCCTAGAAAATAAAAACGAAATTCACATATTTACATATATAATCGCTTAAAGGCACGTCAGTCTTTCAAACCATCAAGGCGACAAACATAGACATGGTCATATTACAACCCCCTTCTTGTCACATACACATTTACAGTTATTTTCTCAGTCTACCATTTATTGCTCAGAGACTATTCTTGATTGACCTCGATATACACTGATTAACATTGAGACCATACTGATATATTTACATTATGTGTTGCCTCCGCCTATATATCATAAGTAAACCAAATTGTAGTATATCACACTGTATACTACAATTTGCAATGCCGCATCACATGACGTTACTCTGACGCCATGTTGGACTACGTAATATCAAAGCTTTGCAATCCGCCTCAGATAACATGTATAATGACTTTGAATCAAAAACTTAGATAACATTGATTTAAACAGGCTCTTCTAGTAATAAACATACACGGAAAAAGGGAGAACGCTTACCGACTATGTCCTAAAGAAATAGACACAGGCATATTTAAAAATTATCCTTAATGTTAATATAACAGATGCCTAACGGGCGACATTCGATTTATCTGTCACCCAAATTGTATTCATATCGACTGTATACTACATCTGGTAACAGTTCAATGCTTAAATCTACCACAGTTATACGCATTTAATCGAACAGCACAAAATGGCATCAACATTTTAGCGATCTACTGAATGCAAAATGAAATATATGAACATTGGCAACAATCGTGTGGAACAATATTTCATGATGTACATTTGAGTACCATGATCACCAAAATGAATTAAACTGCATCATACAGCTGTACAGAGGGAAAAATTACATGGATACCCTTGTACAAGAGAACAAGACCAGGTGTATCTGAAGAGTAAGCTTCATCGACGACACCTACCATGCAAATCTTGGTCACATCCAAGTAAATATCAAGTCCTCGAAATGAGAACCAAGTAATTGTCAATCACAACAAGTAAGCATACTAATAAGCATACTCAAAAACGTCCATCTTCCTATCACACAAAGATACAGAATATTTTTCAATGAGACAAAGATGGCGACCATTAAACTTGCCCATAGTTCTGATCAACCTGCCTCTCTCGAATCCCTATTTTTTTAGTTTGTTTGTCAGCAGTCGAGATCGATCACGAAAACCATGATATTTAGAGAAAACCCTAGAATAACGAATGTACTGGATATATAAACACCATAGGTTCAAGAAACGGAAGGTTAACGATCGGAAAATTGAAATCGTCACGTTTATCGAATAGCTTAATAGCAAGCTCTCCATGTTGGTCATAGACAAAATGACGATAATCATCTCGATTTATGAAAGCATGCTTTGGTCAGCATTAACACTGGGACATAATGAAATGTATCAGCGCCATTACAGACCGTTGTAAAGATCACGTAACACACACATATGCTGCACATCTTAAATTTAGTAATAGATACAGTATGCCGAAAAAATGAATTAAACTGCATCATACAGCTGTTTCGTCCTCCTAGGACTCTTCAGTGATGCTAGGGGCCAAATGGTAGAAATCCAAAATTTCTAAACTTATGTAGAAGCAGAAGGGTCAGGTGCGTAAAACCCCTTTAATTTATTAATTTAGAAGTAAAATTAATCTAGTTCTGTATAATTTCAAATTGTGTACTACGAAAATGTGTATATTAAGTACCGTGCCACTACTCAAATGAGATTAACTGTGGCTATGGAGGCTCCAGCAAACCTCGGGGTCTAAAAAATCCACCAGCAGAGTCCGCCACCCCCTATCATAAAGATCACGTAACACACACATATGGTGCACATCTTAAATTTAGTAATAGATACAGTATGCCGAAAAAATGAATTAAACTGCATTATACAGCTGTTTCGTCCACCTAGGACTCTTCAGTGATGCTTGGGGCCAAAAGGTAGGAATCCAAAATTTCTAAACTTATGTAGAAGCAGAAGGGTCAGGTGTGTAAAAACCCCACTGCCTCACTGTGCAAGCGATTTGAGAATGTGTTGAATCGGTCCGTATTAACCTCCGTGCTATTGGTGGGACTTTTGCCGAGTGCTACCAAACTGAGGTATATTGCCGAACGTACCAAGTTAAACACACCAAACATTTTTGAAAGAACACAGTTCATTGGGGCAGACGGTTATATTCTTACGCTCTACATGTCGGTCAGTATGTGGAGGGAAAACGCTATATATGACTTACCATTTCTATCTGTTGAGAGGTACCAGTTACGGTGTATACCAGAACAACATTGGTAACATTCACCGCCGTGAATTCCACACGACAAACCTCTGCAGTGGTAAAGTTGGTGAAGACAACAGACATATTGAATTCCTGCTCTCCGTTCGTCGTCAGTGACAACGCCGGCTGTTCCTCGGTCTGTCTGAGAACATTGACGGGGTTGACACCTACCAGGTCCGTAGTCATGTTTAAACAGCTGCTGTAGGAGCTGTCCAGGACAACCTTCTCACACACTGTCAAACAAAATGATAGACATAAGTAATACGTGGATCACTTCAGAAGTAAATGATGGTTTATCAGAATTTGGTTGGGAAACACTAGAAATAAGAAGAGAAAAACACAAACAAAACATGATGTACAAAACAATGCATGGGCACGCACCGAAATACTGACAAGATGTTTTGATTCCCCCAACTAACAATCCAGATGATCATCCTTACTCTCTTCGACAAACTAGGCCTTATAATGTACCAAATTGTAAAACCTATTACTATTTTTTCAGTTTCTTCCCTTCCATGTGTCGCACAGCTAATACTTCTGATACCAATCTTCTCACCCCCCTTTCTTCTCCACTCCCCTTCCCTTGCAAGTTTTAAACGCCTATTGAAAACGGATATACATAAAGATAAAGAATTTGTTACAATTTTTAAAAATATTTACTTTTCACTTCGCTCCGCCTCAATGAAAATAAATAAGAGAATACCGAAGCGCTAACATAATCATAATCCAAACTCAAAATCGATTAAACCAGGGGCAAAATATGAACAAAGGAAAGATTCACATGGAGACCCTTGCAAAAGTACAAGAGAATAAGACAAGGTGTTCCGGAAGAGTAAGCGTCTTCTGCTTCATCGACGACACCTGCCATGTAAATCTTTGTCACATCCAAGTACACGTCAAGTTCTCAAAATTGGAACCGAGTATCATTGTCAACCACAACAAGTAAACACACTAATGAGCATACTCAAAAACGTCCATCTTCTAGTAAACTCTGATCACTTCATTTCCCTATTAAGTAAGTGTAGCACGCGCTTTTCCGTTCCTGGCGAAGTAATACATTTTGTTAACATCAGTGTATCATTAACGTTGTGTAAAATAATGTACGTGTGCATTACGCACGTAAACAGCTGTTTTACATGCCAATGAGTTATGACAGTCTTTAATAATACTTGATCTGACAAAATATTGACATTTCGAAAGCATTAATCCAAGATCCATTGGTCCTCTCAATTATCATGTGAAGGGAGCTTATCTGTCAGATTTCGAGATTTTATTTCATGTGCGATAGATCCTACTAAAATAAAACGTTTGAGATTGGTCACAGAAATCCGTTCTTTTTTAAGAATTGACATACGAATGAGCTATTACGCGACAGACGTAACCTGTTGACGAAACTAATAAGCTAGCTAGACTACTGTGGGAACTTACCTAGCTTGCCCATAGGGGCCCGAAAATATGTTACACTTACAATACAGCGTAGTTTTTGGACCTCCACTACGGTGTCTAGAATAATATTATACTTCCAATGAGTTTATATCAAAGTGACACTTTTATCACATATTGATCTTAACCTCCAAAAGTGTAAAAAGAAAAAAAACTCTAAAATCATTACTTTAGGTCCAAAACTAGATGCAACAAATTTTCAGGCACCTGTGATCTTATAATCCTTTAACCATACCGTGTGCCGACCTTAAAAGTTTTCAGTTTTCGGTTGGGTCTGTCTCTTATGTCCCAAATTGAAAAATAGTCAAATCACTAATCCAGTTGACAATATTTGATCAATCTCATTTATCATAATCAATAAGCTATGCCTAATTCCACTGTTAATGAGGCGTTTAAAATATGCTTAGGCCTAACCGAAATCCGACGTCCGACAACTTTATTTGATTCGCTTCAGCTGTGACCAAATCACTACGTCGTTAAATTTACTGCTGCGCGATGCAAACCGTTTTAAAACACTCTCGTAATCCATTTTACACTGGAAAGGTATTTCAATCAATTCGTTATGAAAATAAAGGTTCGAGAGGTATGATTAAAGCACACATAAAAGTCGAAAAATAAAAATCTTGTCTCGGGACTACATTTTTTTCTGAAGCTTAGTGATGAATAAAACAAGCGATCGGCTGTTCTGCGTTTGTACATACATGACGATAAGTGTGCAACAGTGTAACAAAGGTAAAGCACTGTGTGACACCGGCAGCTTAGAGTACATACGAGTGGCGAAACATTTAAAATAGTTAAAGGCCCAATATAAGTAACTTTCGGCCAAACCTGAAGAGAAAATCAAGCCTAATAACTTAATACATTTATAAATTTAGTAAAGATTAACTGATATCAGCAATATTCAAGATGACCTTTTCCGCGTTTACCGGTACAGCAGCAGTTGAAACACCGTACTTGTAATCACGCGTCCGTTTTGAACTGTCTTCTACCTTCGGCTTGTTGTTGAAGTGGGCCCCACCTTTCTTTGGATTTTATTGTCAAGAGTTTCTTGTTAGTTACCGCTCAGGTTGACTTCGTTTTAGACTTATTTTTGCATGGTCATCAACTGGATTTTTTTTCATAATTTTTCAGAATCCCAAAAAAATTACTGAAGTTACGTATATTGGGCCTTTAACGTAAATATACGGATTGAATATCTATAATATCATATTTTGATAAAAGCAAACGCGTAAAGTCAACACTTACCTGGTGTGTAGCAGGCCGTGATTAAAACATCCGACATAAAGGCAGAGATGTGATCAGTGATAGGCGTGAGGATGATCCTTAGTGCTACGCCACCGACAAAATAACCAAAGTCTACGGTTCCTACTTCGGACGCTCCTCCGGTCAGTCCTATCACCTATTCGAGGAAAAATCACTAAGCAATATATATTGGTGTTTGAATATCAAATTCAGCATTTAGTTTCGCTGTACAGCATAACACAACCTCAATGCATAGCAAGGAATATAGAACATTATACCACAAAACAAATGAAAAACAAACCTTAACCCTAACAGCGCCAGAATAAGAATCTTAGACCACGAATAATAAACCTAAACGTAGCTTTTTATCAAAATTACCAAAACTGTTT
Source organism: Mimachlamys varia (assembly GCA_947623455.1). Lineage (NCBI taxonomy): Eukaryota > Metazoa > Mollusca > Bivalvia > Pectinida > Pectinidae > Mimachlamys > Mimachlamys varia. The sequence continues at coordinate 35,375,348 of OX392545.1, forward strand.
TCAAAACAAACGTTTTGCTCAAACTTATCACAAGAAGCATTAATTGGATTTCATGTTGTCCTATTCAAAATTGGGGATATTTCAAGAATCGTCTTTCGTTTTGTTTTGTTTGGTGGGGGGGGGGGTAGCCTATATAGAGGACGTTTAAACATGCAATAAAACTATTGGTGCATGGCCCGGTTATATAGAGTTGACATTATTGTACTTGTAAACCAGCAAAGCCGTACCGTAAATGGCGCACTGAGAACATTATCCAGAGGGTCGAGGACATCGATGATGGCATTCTCTATTTCCGTAAATTCAACGTGGAGCGACACGAACGTTACCCCATTGCTGTCAGCGCTGATATTGAATATCAATGATGCCATCACCGAATCAGGGTTGATAAGGAAACGTTCAGATATATAATCGTAATCTCCATTATTTTCTTCAAGTATGCTGATATCAACGGCGGGCACAACCACTCCATCACACATTGATGTACTCGTAGTAATAAAAGGTGTCGTTGTCGGTGGCGGAGTTGTGGTAGTGGAAGGCGTCGTTGTCGGTGGCGAAGTTGTGGTAGTGGAAGGCGTCGTTGTCGGTGGCGGAGTTGTGGTAGTGGAAGGCGTCGTTGTCGTTGTCGGAGTTGTGGTAGTGGAAGGTGTCGTTGTCGGTGGCGGAGTTGTGGTAGTGGAAGGCGTCGTTGTCGGTGGCGGAGTTGTGGTAGTGGAAGGCGTCGTTGTCGGTGGCGGAGTTGTGGTAGTGGAAGGCGTCGTTGTCGGTGACGGAGTTGTGGTAGTGGAAGGCGTCGTTGTCGGTGACGGAGTTGTGGTAGTGGAAGGTGTCGTTGTCGGTGACGGAGTTGTGGTAGTGGAAGGCGTCGTTGTCGGTGACGGAGTTGTGGTAGTGGAAGGTGTCGTTGTCGGTGATGGAGTTGTGGTAGTGGAAGGCGTCGTTGTCGGTGATGGAGTTGTGGTAGTGGAAGGCGTCGTTGTCGGTGACGGAGTTGTGGTAGTGGAAGGCGTCGTTGTCGGTGACGGAGTTGTGGTAGTGGAAGGCGTCGTTGTCGGTGATGGAGTTGTGGTAGTGGAAGGCGTCGTTGTCGGTGACGGAGTTGTTGTAGTGGAAGGTGTCGTTGTCGGTGACGGAGTTGTGGTAGTGGAAGGCGTCGTTGTCGTTGTCGGAGTTGTGGTAGTGGAAGGCGTCGTTGTCGTTGTCGGAGTTGTGGTAGTGGAAGGCGTCGTTGTCGTTGTCGGAGTTGTGGTAGTGGAAGGCGTCGTTGTCGGTGGCGGAGTTGTGGTAGTGGACGGCGTCGTTGTCGGTGGCGGAGTTGTGGTAGTGGAAGGCGTCGTCGGGTTTTCTGTAGTAGATGTAGTCAGAACCAGATTTAAATAAATGTAATACATATCACATTCTAAATAATGAATATTCGAAATGGAGGAAAACATCTTAACACAAGCACACTTTTTTTGTCAACAGTCAATATTTCACTACCGTTTTCGTATGTTTCAATCCCTGTTAATATTATATGGTATATAAACTGTTAAGTGAACATTTGCACACATGTTGATAGCTCATTCAGTCATGCAATCTAAACGGAATAGCATTACATTTCATTGACGATTTTATTTCAACACTGTTTTAAAGAATTTTGGATTAATTACTGTCTCAAAACTTGATAAGTAACAACTGTGGTATCTACCCGTATCGGCACCATAGATACAAAACATATTTTCCCAGTTCTAAGTTAGAATGTGTGTCAAGTTTGTATGCTACAACTTACCACAATTAATCTCATCTGATCCGTCCCCACAATCATCATGACTGTCACACCTGAGAGCGATCGGGAAACATTCCCCAGAGTACATACAGCGGTAATACTTCAACTGGTCATCACAGGCGTCTGTTTCTGGATAAAAGACGTGTGTTGTTATCAAGACAAGTAACATTCCTACAGCGGTGGAGGTTGTTACTATACAGAGGCTAATAGTCGGAAACGTTTTTGAAATTACGTTCTTTTTGGATACTCGGTTCCCATTTTGAGAACTTAATGTTTACTCGGACGTGACGAAAATGTACATGGCGGGTGTCGTCGATGAAGCAGAAGACGCTTACTCTTCCGGAACACCTATCTTATTCTCTTGTACTTTTACATGGGTCTCCATGTAAATCTTTCCTTTGTTCATATTTTGCCCCTGGTTTAATCGATTTTAAGTTTTGATTAGTATTTTGTTAACGCTTCAGTATTTTCTTATTTGTTTTCAAACGATGTATTTTAAAGTAGTTTTTCGCCACACCTAGAAAATATTCATATGCTGCATTAAGTCATGCATATGCGTATGTAAAGTTATACCAATGCGTGCAAATAATATTTTAAACAATATCCCTCTCAAATCCACCTTGACTGATTTTAGCTTATTACTGTGAAATTACTCAGCAAATCCAGCAATGCCATGTGTTGTTTGCCGGTTGTTTTTACGATAAACTGAACATAGCTATGACCTTTAATTATTTTCAGCATATTCGCCTTCATTGCTATACTAATAGTAGCTTGGTAGTGTGGTCGGGCGGTGCAGTGGATAGCGCACTTGTCTTTCACCAAGGCGGCCAGAGTTCGATTCCCCGACCGGACGTGAAAAGGTATGGGGTCACCTGCCCGACCACTTGGGTTTTTCTCCGGGTACTCCGGTTTCGCGCTTACATCCGGGCCAACAAGAGTGATTAATATAAGTTGTATAACTTGTTTCACAATTGTTGTAAAACAAATAAAGTTTATATTTAATAGTAGCTTGTCCGGAGAACGTACCGTAAAAATTACAACAGATCAAATCACCGGAAAATGCGCAAATATGAGAGCAATTCTACACAAAACTATTCTTTTTTTCTTAAGTACTGGCGTAAGTACGAATAAAACATAAAAACAAAGATTCAAAATAAAAGTAGCTAAAGTTGTCCACAACGTTCACAGATGAAAGTTTCGTATACATTTCCCTAACCACCATTGCGTCTGTATCAGTTTTGCTAAAGGCTAGTGAGTAGTTTCAACAGTGTGGAATGCCATGCTTCTCAGGTTTCGTATGAGATATTCCAATCCAAACTGTCACAAAACCCACAAAAACTTCTCAGGTTTCGCATGAGATATTCCAATCCAAACTGTCACAAAACCCACAAAAACTTCTCAGGTTTGGTATGAGATATTCCAATCCAAACTGTCATAAAACCCACAAAAATCTCAATAAACATACCACGATATCAGATATATACTTACTAGTGCAGTTTGCTTCATCCGACAGATCATCACAGTCGTTGTAACCATCACAAAGGAAGGAGGACGGTAGACAATTACCATTGTTACAGAGAAAACTCTCCTCGTATTTATCTACACATTTAACTACAACAGAAACAAAGCTAACATTCTGAATACAAATCATCCAAACATCGAAATACGTACAAAAATACACCAACAAAAATTGATGAATCATCAAAACGTACGGAACAATGTTTCCATATAGAGTCTAGAGATTTTGTAGATCCTGAATTTCAGAAATTATGCAGTTATGGAGGTAGGTATAACAAAAAACGGAATATACTCTAAATAAACCTGTGGCGGTTAATGATGAGAGTACACTCATTATAAAATTCACTTTTTTGATAGACTCTTTTCTCCTGCAAATTATTACGCTGCTGTGTCAGCCAATCAAAAGCGGCATTATTAACAGGGACGTCATTTTTTATGTAATGGGCTGATAACATACCTTTTTTAAGCCAATGAAATTGCTCGTTTCAAACAAGATTAAATTATTTGTTGAAGCTATTATATTTTAGAACCGTCTATTTTTTCGGCGTAGCCGTTTTTGTCAGTTTATTATTCACAATAACAGAAGTGATCTTACTGAGCAATATCATGTTTGCGGCTCTCATTACATTGTAGGAACATTAAATAGACCACTGATGAGATCGTAACATAGACATGTAGCTGCGGCCGCCATAGTATGATTGTATAAGAGTGTTGTCCGAAACCCCCTCGTGTAGAAAAGGTATAATTTGTGTATGTTCATACATTAATAAAGATGAATTCATGAAAGTAGCATGTTTAAGCTATTAATTCTTCTGAATTTACAGAATGACCATTAACAGTTTTGTGCGATTTGTTTTGCAAACGCTGATACTTTAACGCAATCTTTGTCTCATTAATTGATAAATATGCTGTATCTTTAAGTGACATGACGATGGACGTTTTGAGTATGTTCATAAGTGTGCTAACTTGTTGTGATTGACAATGATGACTCGGTTCTCGTTTTAAGGACTTTATGTTTACTTATATGTGATCAAAATTTACATGGCGGGTGTCATCGATGAAGCAGAAGGCGCTTACTCCTCCGGAACACCTGGTTTTATTCTCTTGTACTTGGTTTTGTTAACGCTTCGGTATTCTCTATTTTTATGAAGAAGACTATAAATCACAATATCATATTAATATGATAATATGCGACTGTCTTTTAATCACGTGTATTTCATGTTGTTAAGTCGTGTATGGGTGATATATTCACCCAATACAACGACTACTGCTACACTGAGCGGAAATTGCTGAAATATGTTTATAGTATACCAGCATATCATTGTATACTTACAACTACAATTAGCTTCGTCAGAGGAATCTAAGCAGTCCTGGTAACCGTCACACACGTACCCAGCCTGTATACAATGTCCACTGGTACACTGGAACTGTCCTATCTTACAATCTATAATCGCAAATATATATTTTTTTTTATTTCAAAATCAAAATATTAATTAACAAAAGTAAATACTTCATTTGCAAAATGTAATACAATGGCAACAATTGGTAATACAAAATCAACACAAGATTTACACTTAAAGTTAAGTCTCGCATGTCCCCTCATCTGCAATATGTTGTATTCATTATATTCATTATTCCTTTAGCAACAAACCAATTTCTGAATATTTTTATGCCTTTACTTCTTAAAAATAAAACATAATTTTTTCTGGTCTTATTCTCTTGTACTTTTACAAGGGTCTCCATGTAAGTCTTCCCTTTGTTCATATTTTGCCCCTGGTTTAATCGATTTTGAGTTCGGATTATGGTTTTGTTAACGCTTCGGTATTGTCTAATTCTTTTTGAGAAGGGGGTGCTCAATACTGATCAAAATATCTTTCCAGGTTTTTTCAAAATCCACATTCCGTTAAGGACACTCGGTATTAAACAAAGACTAATACAGAAGACACAAACAAGCACCTTTATAAAACAGGATAAGACACAAAAGAGTCAATCTTAAACTGCGCCGTACAGCTGTTTCGTCCTCTTATTAATCATTGTCATTAGGGCCTCTTGATAGGGGTGGCAGACTCTGCTGGTGAATTCATAATTCATTAATTAAAGGGATTTTACGCACCTGGCCCTTCTGCTTCTACATTAATTTAGAAATTTTGGATTCACACCTTTTTGCCCCTAGCATCACCGAAGAGTCCAAGGAGGACGAAACAGCTGTATGATGCAGTTTAATTCATTTTTTCGGCAATCTGTATATATTACTAAATTTAAAAGGTGCAGCATATGTGTGTTACGTCGTCTTCAAAAATAGATTTGAAATGAAATACGTACCACATGCTTGCTCGTCGGACCCGTCGTGACAGTCATGAAGCGAATCACATTGGTACTCCGCCGGTATACAGTACCCGTCCGTACACGTGAATTGGTCGACATCACAGCCGGTGGCACAACTAAGTCCGACACAGACGAATAACCCCCTGGTACAAGTGCTATAATGTATAAACAGACGATATCATGGACTGCTACTTTGATAGACTTATTCTTTTATAATTCGTTTGATTTTATTTTGTTTTACGTCCTATTAACAGCTACGATAATTTAGGACGGCCTCCTGGTGTATGCGGTGTGAGTGCGCGTGTATTTAGGTAGGTGCGGTCTATTCATGTAAGCCTTGCGATAATTAGAAACATTTCCTTTTATGAATGTCTAAGTTTGGTAACACTGGTCACCTGTGTCCAGTGCATGACGACTCCTACATGTGGGTGAGATTTATGCATGCTCTACTGAAAGTAGTTTATTTGGATTAGCCCCTATTACAGATGACGTGTGTAGTTTGTGATACTATATACCTATTGCGTAGAGTGACATTGGGAGTTTTTGTGACCCCAGCGCAACACATTTTATATTTTAGTTTATTCTGTTCAATGTCCCAGAAACAGTTAAGGACATGCGTGTTAGGGTCAGGGTAGGTTGATGTCTTTATCGCCTTAGCTAATTGAAATTCCTTGCCGAAGACAAAACGTTGATAAAATCAATGAACAAATCTTATTACGCACATACTTTATTATGATATCATTAATTACAAACAAACAAAATACTTTAGGAAGATTGTTTTCAAATAAAGTTCTTTTTATTCTAGTCGGTTAAATTCAAATGTAAAATATGTATTCAAATGGACAAGCACCATCATTTTTTCCAATGGTGATGTTTTGTCACATAGTTATTTAAAGGCCCAATATACGTACCTTTCGGCAAAACCTGAAGCGAAAATCAAGCCAAATAACTGATTATATCTATAGATTTAGTTAAGATTAGCTGATATCAGCAATATTCAAGATGAATTCTTACGTGGTTACCGGTACAGCAGCAGTTGAAACTCGTTATTTGTAAACACGCGTCCATTTTACACTGTGTACTAACTTCGGCTTGTTGTTGAAGTGGGCCCCACCTGAATTATTTTTCTTGTTAGTTACCGCTCAGGTCCACTTCGTTTTAGGCTTATTTTTGCATGGTTATCAACTGGATTTTTTTTCAGAATATTTCAGAATCACGAAAAAAATCCAAAAGTTACGTATATTGGGCCTTTAAAACGAGTTACTCACCATGTTTGACAGTCATAGTGGGTGACAGTTCCTGCTATGTACTCCTGGCCTAGGTGATAGCAGGGGCAATCATCAGCCGGTACACAGTGTCCGTCATCTGTAAAACGTATTTATATATGTGGAGGGTATGTCTGACAAACAAGTTATTCTTCCATTGGTTTTTCTACATTTGAAAAAAAACTTCGAACGCAATAACAGTAAAGTAATAGAGCGAGTGTAAGGACTGCATGAAAGATACCCAGGGAAATAGCACCTTTATAAATAATAAATTAGGAATAAAGATACAGTCGAGCAAACGAATAAATTAAACTGCACCATAACTGTTGTTTCGTCCTTCGGGGACTCGTCAGTGATGCTAAGCAACGGTCTTAAAAGTGAAACCTAGGAGGCAACTGAGAAATCAAAACCGGCCGCAAGAAATGTCAAAATCCAAATGGGAAGGTGTAAAATAGCTGTTTGAATGAATTTCGTTTATATATACCTGGTTAAAAAGTATATACTAATAAGGAAAATAGGTATTTACAGGAACAATGTACATGCGTTTTACTTCATGACTCAGATGAATGAAAATTGTGTATGTTCGAAATGAAATTTCAATTTCAATTTCAAAATATTTTATTATTGATACTTCAAACAATTAACAAGAAATACAAAGAATTAGTAAACATTAATATCAATAAATGGATAAAACAAGAGGCAAAGCCTATATTGGTCTTTTTTATGAAATGAAATCAAGACGATTGTAAAATATTTGTTATAAGTTGCTCAGTTGTAGGAAATGTTATATTGACAATAAATAAATTATTCACAATGAATTTCTAACTAAAGAGAGTGAAATGTTAATACATTGTATAGCACACATTCACTAAGATTTAGCTTGAATACATAACTAAAATATGTCTAAATTTGGTAAAATGCATAAATAGAGAAGAATGGATATATATTGTTTTGATAATGAAAAATAACACTTCTAATACGTTAATTGAGAAAAGTACTTTTAAGTACATGAATATATACATAAAAAAGCACAAAAAACCTCAGAATTTGCCGCAAGGTATTTCTGTCTTCTCAGGCTTCTTCAGGCGGACTGTTTGTGTAACATTGAATAAACAAACAGTCGTCCGTCTGTAGAAGCCTGAGAATGCAGAAAGGCTTTGTGGCAAAGTCTGAGTTATTTGGCAAAGTTTTTTTTTATATTAACCAACTCAAGGAGATAATATTACATTTTTTATATACATATATACATATCATAAATCAACACACAAAGAAAAAAGAAAGAAATGCTTGAAAAGAGTAACCAGGAGCAGATGCAAGGTCATGTGCATAAAGATTTCGTGATTAAGGTATGCACTTATAACAATGTAAAACCATGGACACTACGGTACGATACCCACCGTTCTGGACGTATCCGTCTGGACAGAAACATCCCTCCACACACGGCGTACTAGAGCAGTACTCGGCAGGCTCGTCACCAATGTTCCTACACGTCTGATGACAGGGGGCGTGACACGTCATATACGTCATACCAGCCGTACACATCATAGCTGTATAACACAGATACATGTCGGTTACGTCATACCAACCGTACACATCATAGCTATATAACACAGATACATGTCAGTTACGTCATACCAACCGTACACATCGTAGCTATATAACACAGATACATGTCAGTTACGTGATACCAGCTGTACACATCATAGCTATATAACACAGATACATGTCAGTTACGTGATACCAGCCGTACACATCATAGCTATATAACACAGATACATGTCAGTTACGTCATACCAGCTATACACGTCATAGCTGTATAACACAGATACATGTCAGTTACGTCACACAGCCGTACACATCATAGCTGTATAACACAGATACATGTCAGTTACGTCATACCAGCCGTACAGATCACAGCTATATAACACAGATACCTGTCAGTTACGTCATACCATACGTACACATCATAGCTATATAACACAGACACATGTCAGTTACGTCATACCAGCCGTACACATCGTAGCTATATAACACAGATACATGTCAGTTACGTCATACCAGCCGTACACATCATAGCTATATAACACAGATACATGTCAGTTACGTCATACCAACAGTACACATCATAGCTGTATAACACAGATACATGTCAGTTACGTCATACCATACGTACACATCATAGCTATATAACACAGATACATGTCAGTTACGTCATACCATACGTACACATCATAGCTATATAACCCAGATACATGTCGGTTACGTCATACCAGCCGTACACATCATAGCTATATAACACAGATACATGTCAGTTACGTCATACCAGCCGTACACATCATAGCTATATAACACAGATACATGTCGGTTACGTCATACCAGCCGTACACATCATAGCTATATAACACAGATACATGTCAGTTACGTCATACCAGCCGTACAAATCATAGCTATATAACACAGATACATGTCAGTTACGTCATACCAGCCGTACACATCATAGCTATATAACACAGATACATGTCAGTTACGTCATACCAACCGTACACATCACAGCTATATAACACAGATACATGTCAGTTACGTCATACCAGCCGTACACATCATAGCTATATAACACAGACACATGTCAGTTACGTCATACCAGCAGCCGTACACATCATAGCTATATAACACAGATACATGTCAGTCACGTCATACCAGCCGTACACATCATAGCTGTATAACACAGATACATGTCAGTTACGTCATACCATACGTACACATCCTAGCTATATAACCCAGATACATGTCAGTTACGTCATACCAGCCGTACACATCATAGCTATATAACACAGATACATGTCAGTTACGTCATACCAGCCGTACACAGCATAGCTATATAACACAGACACATGTCAGTTACGTCATACCAGCCGTACACAGCATAGCTATATAACACAGATACATGTCAGTTACGTCATACCAGCCGTACACAGCATAGCTATATAACACAGATACATGTCAGTTACGTCATACCAGCCGTACACATCATAGCTGTATAACACAGATACATGTCAGTTACGTCATACCAGCCGTACACAGCATAGCTATATAACACAGATACATGTCAGTTACGTCATACCAGCCGTACACAGCATAGCTATATAACACAGATACATGTCAGTTACGTCATACCAGCCGTACACAGCATAGCTATATAACACAGATACATGTCAGTTACGTCATACCAGCCGTACACAGCATAGCTATATAACACAGATACATGTCAGTTACGTCATACCAGCCGTACACATCATAGCTGTATAACACAGATACATGTCAGTTACGTCATACCAGCCGTACACATCATAGCTATATAACACAGATACATGTCAGTTACGTCATACCAGCCGTACACATCATAGCTATATAATACAGATACATGTCAGTAACGTCATACCAGCCGTACACATCATAGCTGTATAACACAGATACATGTCAGTTACGTCTTACCAGCCGTACACATCATAGCTATATAACAGATATATGTCAGTTACGTCATACCAGCCGTACACATCATAGCTGTATAACACAGATACATGTCAGTTACGTCATACCAACCGTATACATCATAGCTATATAACACAGATACATGTCAGTTACGTCATACCAACCGTACACATCATAGCTGTATAACACAGATATATGTAAGTTACGTCATACCAACCGTACACATATATTGCGGTATTGATAACTCAATTATGTTGATCATTGACTACAAACATGTTATAAGAGACCAAATACAGAAGTTTCATTTTCTTAAAAAAGATTGTTTTGCGTGATAAAAATCAAATTCATAATGGACCTGGAAAAAAAAAGCAAACAAACGATTGTTTCTGATCATTGCATAATAGTGTTTTCCTGTTAGATTACACAGTTGATGGCAACACAAAACCATGCTAGAATTAACTGACATGCTTGGATTTTGAATGTATGTGTAACGTGTAAGGGGGTTCGTTACGAGTCAATTCTCGGAATCACTGTATTTGAGTACACAGCATGTCTAACCTACTGTAGCATAACACGTTAAATGCAAATATATACAGATATGAGAGAGCTTAACTGAGCTCAGAATTATGCAAACTAACAATTATCCAAAAGTTAAATTAAACTACAAGACCAATGAGCTACCTAGCTCACATATGTATCTACATAACAATTGAGCAGTACAGCGAGTTTCCTACTCAGAACCTGTATAGCAAATAAATGACTACTGACTATTTGTAACTCTGCAGTATATGAACAATAACGTTTTAACTCAGAACTTTAACATGCATCAGCTAAATCACAAACTATTTAATATAATTATACAATGAGCCGTAACGCTCACCGCTCACATGTACGGTGTCTTCACAACTGAGCTATTACATTGAGCAAGCTACCTTCAACGACTGTACAAAGGGGCACAACTCTAGCTCTCCTGTTCTCCAAACACACACACCACAACTCAGCGAACCTACTTGCTCTCACGCCCCGCTGTGTCAAACGCACTAATTGGACGAGCAAACCCAGGCTATTCACGCGAGTGATTTATATGTTGTGAGTTTCTGCCAGCGTGTTACAATTATCTCAACCGCATAGCAATGAGACGTGACGCGTGTAACAGTGAGCCTGGCCGAGAACAAGGCACTATTTCAGCCTATCTCTCAACACTGCTCATCTGCACAGCTATACTTCGTACACGAGCTCAGATGCTATTATTGTAACACACCTACCGCTTTGAGATGTTCTCTCCTCGATGGTCTGAACAGGACTGATTTCACCGCTGTCTTCTCGCTTTATATACCATCAAAAACCCCGGGAAACTACCGGAAGTGAGGCAACACTACGTAGTCTCCATCAGCTAATCGCTTTAACTTTACGGCTCTAAACGCTACAATAATTCAAGCATCTATTTGACACCGAGCATAAACAAAACACGGTACAGTGAATATAATCGTAAGTAGACTCTACGTTACACTACCCACGCCTCCGAGGAACAGCGACCTCGCTGATAACAATAACAGAAGAATCAATATGAGCAGATGATCCAAAAGCTGTATTAAGGAGATTTACAAGTAAATTGACAAGTGTCTTTACTCCCGTTCCATGGGCGCCACCCATTCTTGGTATTCAACCAGTTCGACTTGCCTTCCGTTCTCCTCGAAACGGGATGTCTTGGTGAGGGTATGCCGGCAGGTATTTGAGGTCGTTTGGGTCTCTGTCTGAGTACCCACACTGCACTTCATCCTCTTTGAGCTGATCTCAGGACGGCCTCTAAGTGCTACCGGTTCGACGTACCTCTGAAGCACTTGCTTAAGGCGCGGTGTTACGTTCTGAGCAGGCGGTTGGGCTCCATCCTTGTTGATGGGTTTTGGTCCGCAAGGAATTGGCCCTGGGGTGGTTGGTTTCCTTACAGTGCGCCCTGGTACCAGAGGCACTTCTGGGGGCTTCTGCGGCGACTCAGCCTCATCGTCCTCGGAGCTGGATGATGATTCTGACAGGAGCAGGTCGCCGGGATCCTGTCCGACCCAGTCACTCTCTGGGGAGGCATGAGGACTGCTGGTACTGGTAGATGTTGTTGTCGCTGCATGTCTTTTCCGGTGTCTAGCAAGATTTGTGGCGCGCTCGGTGCAATACTCACAATCTGGACACCTCAGCATGCGTTTCATTTTAGCCATGCCACACTCTGCCAGGTGCTTGGTCATGCCCTCGATCTCGACTGAGGTGTAGGGGCACATGGGGCAATGGTGTTTCAATGGAGTGGTCTTGGTCTTTGGCATCGTCTGGAAGTACAAATGAATGAAGAGCTCATTTATACAGGCTACAACAGGTAAATCAGGCAATATTCACGCGTGCCCGCGAAACAAAATCAGAATGCCAGTATGGTTGCCTACGCGTGCGCTTTGGGTTTACCCTTCCATCCGTGCGTTCACCACCACACATATCTGGAAGTTTCATATGTACATCTTCCTCTGCGCATGCTCTTTCTGTAACATCTGGCTCAAAAGCCCTGTCATCCACTTGGGTACATGCATCTCTCAAACCATAAAACTCTTCCTCCCTCTCCTCGCTCAACACCTGTACTTTTCTTTTGCGAATACGATCAGCATGCACTACTTGTGCCTTGCCGTTGCGTCCACTTCTCACTCTGTAAGTGACATCTGTGAGTTTCTGTAGGATCTTGAAGGGCCCCCTCCACCTACTTGCCAGTTTTGGTGTTGTACCAACTTTGACATTAGGGAAGAACACGAACACTCTGTCGCCAGGCTGAAAAGTCTCATATGACAATTTATGATCATAATTTTTCTTTTGTCGCTTCATGGCTCCCTTTGTGTTCACCCTTACAAGAGTGTGTGCCTCTTCAAGCCTTTCCTGGAGTTCCCATGCCCATCGATTCTGCGGAATAGCCTTTGCATTCCTAGGCATCTCGAACTGTACGTCCAGTGGTGTGCTCACTTCTCGTCCGAGCATCAAGTGATTTGGCGAGTATTTGGTTGTTTCGTGCTCCGCCGATCGGTATGCCATCATCACATATGGGATATACTCATCCCAATCGGTCTGATGAGTGTTCACAAACATGCTCAGCATGTTAACAAGGGTCTTGTTGAACCGCTCTACCATCCCGTCAGACTGGGGATGGTAGGCAGTTGTGCGGGTTTTCTGGATGTGGAGCAGTTTACACATCTCCTGAAATAGTGCACTCTCGAATTGTGACCCCTGGTCTGAGTGAATGACATATGGTACTCCAAACCGTGCCACTACTTGCTCGACTAGGACCTTGGCAACTGTTTCAGCTTCCATGTTTGGTATTGCGAAGGACTCGGTCCACTTTGTGTAATAGTCTGCAATAACCAAGATATGCCTATTTCCACTGTCAGTGACAGGTTACTCACAAAGTATATCCAGTGCTATCCTTTCCATCGGGAACCCAGATTCGGCAATCTGCATTGGAGCTCGTTTGGTTCGTCCCGGACTTTTCCTTTTATTGCATTTGTCACAGCCCCTCACATAATTCCTGACATCAGCTTGGAGTTGAGGCCAATAATAATTATTCCTCACCTTACCCAGGGTTTTAGCTATTCCAAGGTGTCCTGCTGTCTCGTTATCGTGACAATGGGTTAGCACAGCCCTCCTTCCCGAAACGGGTACAATAGCTTGCAAACATGTATCCTTGCTAGGATTCTTCCTATACAATATGTCATCTTGCAGGATCAATGACTCGAACTGGGCCCACAATGTTTTCATCCATCTTCCTTGAGCACCGATATCTTTGAACAACGGCTTCTCACCTTCCTCAACCCATTTTCTGACTTCTGCAACATCCTTATCCTCCTTCTGTTTCGTGAGCAGAGAAGTGAGGTATGTATCTCTGATCTTTACTTCAGACTCAGCATGACTTTGAGCCGTTCTGACATTTTCGTCATGTTTCTTGCCATCCTGCTCAGGGACAAATCCACACGGTCTACATGGAATTCTACTCAGACTGTCAGCGTTTTGGTGCTTCTTTCCAGGTCTATGCTCAATCTTTATGTTGTATGAGCTGAGGACCTGTAGCCATCTAGCCATCTGACCTTCGGGCTCTTTGAAGTTCAAGAGCCAGCGCAATGAGCTGTGATCAGTGCGGAGCAGAAATTCTTTACCATAAAGGTAGTGTCGGAAATATTTTGTAAAGTGTACCACTGCTAAAAGCTCCTTTCTGGTTACACAGTACTGTCTCTCTGACTTGGTCAAAGTCCTCCCGGCAAACGCAATAGGTCTCTCAGTTCCATCTTCTGTGACTTGCGATAGCACAGCTCCTAAAGCCTCATTGCTTGCGTCTGTATCAAGGATGAAGGACTTTGAGAAGTCCGGATGTTTCAAGACTGGCGCTTTAATGAGTTGTTCTTTAAGGGTCTCAAATGCATCATTGCATTCCCCGGACCAGTCATATTTTCGACCTTTCTCTGTTAGTCGGTGCAGACACTTGGCTATCTTTGAGAAATTCTTAATAAACCGTCTGTAATAACTACAGAACCCAAGAAATGACCGGAGTTCCTTCACAGAAACAGGAGCTGGCCAGTCCTTCACTATCTTAACCTTTTCTGGATCTGTTGCTATCCCGTCCTCCGATATGATATGGCCCAGATAGAGAACTCTCTTGCCAAACAACTGACATTTCTTGGCCTTGAGTTTAAGTCCTGCCTCAACAAGTTTGTCGAAAACTATTTTGAGATTCTTCATCATATCGTCAAAACTCTTACCGAAGACAATAATGTCATCAAGGTATATGAGGCATATTTGCCATTGAAGTCCTGCAAGCACAGTCTCCATAAGGCGCTCAAAGGTGGCTGGTGCTGAGGTGAGGCCAAATGGCATTACTTGAAACTCATATAACCCGGTCCTAGTTGAGAAAGCAGTTTTTGGCCGGTCATCTTCTTCTAACTCTACTTGCCAATAACCTGCGTTAAGGTCAAGTGTGGAAAACCAGGTACAACCGGATAGGTGATCGAGTGCTTCGTCGATTCTTGGTAAAGGGTAAGCATCGTGTGTGCTGACAGCATTCAAGCGACGATAGTCAACACAGAATCTCATACTGCCATCCTTCTTTTTTACCAGTACAATTCCTGAAGACCAAGGACTGGAGGATTTCTTGATGATACCTCGTTGCAGCATATCGTCCACCTGTTTGTCAACTTCTTCTCTGAGATGAGCTGGTACACGTCGGAGAGGTTGCTTTATGGGTCGAGCATCTCCAGTATGGATGCTATGCTTCACAACATTAGTTCGTCCCAAATCCCGGGCTGATGCAGCAAACAAAGTCTTATAACTTTTTAGTAATGTTGCCACCTCCCGTTGTTGTGTCTTGTTTAAATGCTCCTTGGATCTGTCCAAGAGAGACCTCAAGTCTTCTCTGAGTTCTCCATTGTCCTCACTCTCCGTCAAAGGAACCGAACTCAAAACACTCTGTACCTGTGTCAATTGAGCTATTGATGTCCCAGGGTATATGACTTGTGATTCATCTGTAAGGTTCATTAATCTTACTGGAACCTCTGAGCAGTTGTCAACCACGGACCTAGCTACTAAGGCCTTGTCAGTTTTCAAGAAAGTTTCACTTCCTTCAACTATGAAGCTTTCGCATTCTGGTTGTTTTCCTTCAGGGAAGCACACCTTGCCAGAAATAACCATTTCACTAGCAGGGGGTAGTCTGATTTTCTCTGGTGCATAGACTCGGAAACATCCAAGTGATCCTTCGTACTTCATGTCAATAGAGTAGTAGTCTATTGTCAAACACCCATGCCGGAGATCTACGACTCCTTTCTTGGCTTGCATGAAATCTAGCCCGAGAATTCCATCTGTACTAATACTTGCCACTACCGCCTCAAAGTACGTCTCTTGACATCCCTCCAATTTAAGGAGAAACCCTCCTTTCCCAACAGCATCTAGATTAGTGCCATTAGCAGCCAGGATGTCCTGTTCGACCTTCCTTAGTGTTGGTCTCACCGAGTCAGGTAGGCGATCATACACTTCCTTGGAGATCAGAGTTATTGTGGCGCCAGTATCTACAAGTAATTTCGTATCTAGTCCCTGAACATTTGCTTTAACATATAGACCAGCTTCATGCACAGCCGAAGATATACCAACTCCTGCATTTGGTTTCCTTTTCCTCTGAGCTTGGAGGGGTTTGGCTGAAGGTTTGGAAGGGTCCTTGGGCTTGCTTGCCTTGCCACTAGTGTCTTTCTTTGGACAGTTTGGTCGAATATGACCTTCTTCCCCACACTTATAACAGCGCTTTTTCTGAAGCTGGCTGTCATTTTTCCTCGGTGCCTTTTTCAATGTGTTGACCTCTTTCTGTAATGAATCTAGCTTTTCCTCAAGTCTCTCCAGAGTGCTCTTAACGCTTGTCGTCTCTGTGGGTACCGCATCAGCTGCAACGATAGATTGCTCTTCAACCCCAGTCGATGCTGTTCGTAAGTGTGAGCGACCTTCCTTACCAATTTTTTCTGCTCGGTTATATGCTTCCAATTCTACAGCCAAACGGATTGCGTCTGTCAGATTCACTGGTCTTGACTGCTTGATTCGTATCCTTATGTCAGAGTCAACAAGAGCTTCTAAAAACTGCTGCATAGCTAAGGTGTCTCTCACATCAGAAGGTACTGTGGGATAGGCTAAGTTAACCAGCCTTCGTATGGCTTGCCCTAGCTCAGGAAGGCTCTCCGCAGCCTTCTGTCTGCGCTCCAACAACTGTATCCTGTAGAGCTCATTTTGGTTGGGCGGAGCAAACCTTTCTTCTAAAGCAGTTACCAGTGATCGGTAATTTTCCTGTAACCCTACAGGTAGATCACCAAGGATCCCTTGCGCTTGTCCCCTCAAACTCACTGCCAGGTAAAGACCTTTGTCCTTCTCTGTCCAGCCATTTATTCGAGCACAAGCCTCAAAATGTGACTTGTAGTCCCTCCAGGCCGTTGTTCCGTCAAATGTAGAGGCCTTCACTTTTACAGTGTTCGTACGCAGTTGACTAGGGTTAGATGCTGTCTGAAAATCTCGGTTTTCATAGATGTCTGTAGGTCTGCTACTGTGGCGTCGCTGAGTGACATTAGGGTGACTGGGCACATTGGGGAGGTCATCACTAAATGTAACCCGGTGTTGATGCCGTGACGTCATAGGAGTTGTGAGTCGATCATTCTCAATTTTCATGTCATTGAGCTGTTCTTTCAGTGCCTTGATTTCCTCACTAATAGATTTTGAAAGTTCGGCTGCCGAGGACAACCCCTCATTACCATCAAAACTATCGTCTATCCCCATGTCATGCAGGTAATATGACGAGCTAGCTCTGGACCGGTACCCAGACTCCGGCGCAATTTCAGAATATCTGTTGCGTGGTGTTTCCCTCAAAGGACTTCCCCGGTCCGCAGCCTCTTCCCTTCTGCTAGTGTCACGAAGCTCTGCCAAACGAGCATCTATATCGCTTATTTCATCCTCCTCACGAGGAAAATCCATAACGAGTTAATATGTTGTCAATAATTAATATAAACACAAATATTGTGTAAGTTTTTATTAGAAATACTGTGTCACAGTGATCCCACCGCTGCCACCAAATTGTAACGTGTAAGGGGGTTCGTTACGAGTCAATTCTCGGAATCACTGTATTTGAGTACACAGCATGTCTAACCTACTGTAGCATAACACGTTAAATGCAAATATATACAGATATGAGAGAGCTTAACTGAGCTCAGAATTATGCAAACTAACAATTATCCAAAAGTTAAATTAAACTACAAGACCAATGAGCTACCTAGCTCACATATGTATCTACATAACAATTGAGCAGTACAGCGAGTTTCCTACTCAGAACCTGTATAGCAAATAAATGACTACTGACTATTTGTAACTCTGCAGTATATGAACAATAACGTTTTAACTCAGAACTTTAACATGCATCAGCTAAATCACAAACTATTTAATATAATTATACAATGAGCCGTAACGCTCACCGCTCACATGTACGGTGTCTTCACAACTGAGCTATTACATTGAGCAAGCTACCTTCAACGACTGTACAAAGGGGCACAACTCTAGCTCTCCTGTTCTCCAAACACACACACCACAACTCAGCGAACCTACTTGCTCTCACGCCCCGCTGTGTCAAACGCACTAATTGGACGAGCAAACCCAGGCTATTCACGCGAGTGATTTATATGTTGTGAGTTTCTGCCAGCGTGTTACAATTATCTCAACCGCATAGCAATGAGACGTGACGCGTGTAACAGTGAGCCTGGCCGAGAACAAGGCACTATTTCAGCCTATCTCTCAACACTGCTCATCTGCACAGCTATACTTCGTACACGAGCTCAGATGCTATTATTGTAACACACCTACCGCTTTGAGATGTTCTCTCCTCGATGGTCTGAACAGGACTGATTTCACCGCTGTCTTCTCGCTTTATATACCATCAAAAACCCCGGGAAACTACCGGAAGTGAGGCAACACTACGTAGTCTCCATCAGCTAATCGCTTTAACTTTACGGCTCTAAACGCTACAATAATTCAAGCATCTATTTGACACCGAGCATAAACAAAACACGGTACAGTGAATATAATCGTAAGTAGACTCTACGTTACATATGTATCAACGTGAAAACCTCTCGACAAATGTCGCATATACCATTAGTAATGCAGCGCTGTTAATGATTATGCTTAAAATTAAACTAGTTGATTATATTCCTTCCAAAGTCAATATTCATGTTATGTCTAAATTTTATTGAATCTGTTCATAATGATTTAGATTGATAATTTAATGTCCTATAAACAGCCAGGGTAATTTAAGGACGGCCTCCCAGTGTATACGTGTGTTGAGGGCGTGTGTTATTTGGGAGGATGTGGCATCCTTCTTGCGATAGTCCGAATCTTTTGCCGATTTAAAATGCTAACCACTGCATTATATTTCCGAAGGCCCCCAGCAGAACACCTCATCCGGTCACATTATACGGACAACGAGTGAACTAGTCGATCCACTCCCACAACGCTGAGCATCAAACAGGGATAAATAACTACCAGTTGTTAAGACTTTGGAATGTTTCGGCCTTGGAACAGAACCCCTAGCCGTCCTGACAGAGGCGAACGCTCAAATATTTTCTCGTTTTGCAATTCTTTGGTTTTCAGTAAGAGCATATTAGGCAGGATAAACTTGAACGGGTAATGAAGACTTCACCATGTTAATTATACTTTAGTTATGGAATCTACTTACGACAAAACCAAGGTGTTCGCCATCTTACTATCACACCTAAAAGGCTGCACGCTTTCGCGAAGTTGGCTACCGCCGTACACATACACTGACAATCTCCGCCAGAATCACAGCTGAAACAAACCAGTCTTATTAGTCGTTTGTAACTAATGACATCATGCGCAGAGTTATGATATCTTTGTAAATAATGTTATGTTCATTTTTGCTATGATTAGACAAATTAATTCTTTTTAAATCTGCATGAAGACAGTTTTGTACATTTTAAATGTTTGGATTTGGTTATTTTGTTAAACGTCGTTTTATAGCTAGGGTCATTTAGGGACGGTACGCCGGTGTTTGCGATTGCTGGAGCCTCCATAGCCACAGTTATCTCATTTGAGTAGTGGCACGGTACTTAATATACACATTTTCGTAGTACAAGATCTGAAATTATACAGATCTAGTCTCATTTTACTTCTGAATTAATAAATGAAAGGGGTTTTACGCACCTGACCCTTCTGTTTCTACATTAGTTTAGACAGTTTGGATTCCTACCTTTTGGCCCCTACCATCACTGAAGAGTACTAGAAGGACGCAACAGTTTAATTCATTTGTTCGGCATACTGTATCTATAACTTAATTTAAGAGGTGCAGCATATGCGTGTGTTACGCCATTGATATGAGTGTATGCATCGAGTGCACGAGGCTGCGGTAAACTCGTGTAACCCTTCTTGTGATTTATCTGATGTACTTTAAAGTAGATATCACACTGAAGTATTCAGAAGATCACGTAACACACACATATGCTGCACCTCTTAAATTTAGTTATAGATACAGTATGCCGAAAAAATGAATAAAAATGCATCATACAGCAGAAGGGTCAGGTGCGTAAAACCCCTTTCATTTATTAATTTAGAAGTAAAATTAAACTAGTGATCGATGTCGACTGCTGACAAACAAACTAACAACACAAGGATTCGAGGGATGCAGGTTGATCAGTACTATGGGCAAGTTTTATGGTCGCCATCTTTGTCTCATTAGAAATATTCTGTATCTTTAAGCGATATGAAGATGGACGTTTTTGAGTATGCTCGTTAGTGTGTTAACTTGTTGTGATTGACAATGATACTCGGTTCTCATTTTGAGAACTTGATGTTTACTTGGATGTGACAAAGATTTACATGGCGGGTGTCGTCGATGAAGCAGAAGACGCGTAATCTTCCGTAACACGTGGTCTTATTCTCTTGTACTTTTGCAAGGGTCTCCATGTAAATCTTTCCTTTGTTCAAATTTTGCCCCTGGTTTAATCGATTTTGAGTTTGGATTATGATTATGTTGACGCTTCGGTATTCTCTTATATTATTTTATACAATATCAAGCGATGTTATAAAAAAGTAAACTAAAATATAAAACACTCCCATGTTATAAGATTTAACACATGCAATAGTCACCCCAGAGTTCAACCCTCTTTAATTACATTAATAGACCCTTATTAAAAATCAGAATATATCTATGTTATTCAGATGTATTGAACTTGAATATAGGCTATTACAATGGTACAAAACTAGATTAACGTCGTCATTAATAAGGTGATAAGGCCGGTGTGTTAATCTAATTAGCTCACTGGACTTATACACTGTAACATGTTATCAAAAGGACACGTTATATTAAGTTCCCTACTTAGCCTTTGTTGTCTTATTCATAATCTGCTAAAATATGTTAACATTTTATTTTATAATGATTTTGGTAGTTTCACATGGCCACATCTATATTTATATCAGGTTGGATCTCCCATAACAACTATAAAAAAAAAATAAATAAATTTCCGTATGACCTTGACCCGGCTATATAAATAAACTTAAAGTAACGTAATTTCTGAGCACTCAGAAGTGTCGAAAAAGAGATTGACATGTAACAAATCAGCCTTAAAGCTCAAGTTTCTTAAGCTAGCTATGTAATCTTTTAATAGCCAATGAACAAGTTCAATATTTTCCTAAGTTCCGATATCAATCAAGGACTTTGAAAAAAGACTCACTTAAGGTTTTACAATTTATTGTGGCTACTGCGTCATTTAGAGGATTTGTTGAACATTGAAATAAACTGCTGATGGTAATGGACTATACACTACCTGCATGCGTCGTAAATGCAATCAGCATGATATTTATTTGCCTCCATGATGACGTGGCTTCTGCATTCAGAAAATAGGTCGCCCTCTAGTATGATTTTACATTTGTCAGCTGCCCAATCTGAAAGGCTGTATCGGTCTCCCTGAAAATTGAATGGAAATATAACATCGAAACACACGTACATAAGATATCAATACTACGGCTTTATTGTCGCCATGTTGATCTCAACGAGAAATATTCTTTATAGAGCTGGGTACCACAAAATCAAACGTACCACGGTATACCACGGTATTTAGGCAAATACTGTGGTACGTTCGACGGTATACCACCTTGATTGAATGTTTGAGTTAGCTAAAGGTCTCGGGCTGTTTTTGTTCTGAAGCCAATCCACAAGAGGCCTGTCATAAGTTTCTCGTTGTGTTATCCTATGATATTGTTTGAGTGAAGCTATGTCTGTCCTAGTTGATTAGCAAACTTATAGGAAAGTATTATTAAACCATATTGGAATTTCAATTGATCTATGTAACAAACAGTTCTTTCAAATTGATAAGTTAAATTTAATGCATATGAAAAACCGGTACAGGACTTAATGTACCACGGTACGTACCATCAAAACTTTATACCACGGTATACCGGTATACCGGTAAAACCGCCCAGCCCTAATTCTTTATCTTTGTGTAATATGAACATGGATGGATTTTAGTTTGCTTATTAGTGTGCTTACTTGTTATTATTATTGACAATGATGACTCAATCTTCATTTTGAGGACTGATGTTTACTTGTATGTGACCACGATAACCTTGCGAGTGATGACGCAGAAGACGCTTCTAGAACCCCTGGTCTTATTCTCTTTTTTTACGAGGGTCTGCATGTAAATGTTACCTTTGTTCATATCTTGCTTGTATTTTAATCGATTTTGAGTTCGGATTATGGTTTTGTTGGGGATTTTTTTATTCTCTGATTTTTTTTACATTAGCCAATGTTGTTGTGTGGTCTAGCAGAGAATGCGACGGTGCAGGAGGAAATATATATATATATATTCCCTGTAATAAAGACCAAATTAGTTTACAACAACGATTTAACATGGCATTTGCATGACAGCTGACATGAATTTTAAAATAATTACAATGAATCTTTAAGATATGCTTTTCTATGATTGGTAAGTAACAATGTGCACTCGGTCCCTTTCTCCTATGCTCTATGTAGACAGGATTATTTTAACCATCACAAAAACACTTGGAGTAATTTAATTAACTGTTTTAAACGGATATTTGGGATACGGAGAAAACAATCTTTTCTCAAGTTGATCTATTTCTGTTAACAACAAATAGAACAGAAAAGTATAGTTTACACAATAGTTAAAAGGTTACTGTCACAATTGAATGATGAAAAAGGTCTATATGTGCATCTCCCTCCTCATTGATCAGTTAGGACAAAATATGGCACAGACCTTTAACAAATTGTAGTTACATACCGTACAAGCGACCAACCCGCTCGGGTCCGCTTCTACATCAGGACACATGGTGTTTCTCTTCCATGAGTTTGCGAAGGTGGTGACGTCAGCTGAGTAGGTAATACCGGTCTGTGCTAGGAAATCGTTGTTATCATTCCCGTCAAAGTTACCACACAATCCTTCCACTCGACCGGACCAGTCGGCCCCGAGGTACACATATAGCCGTGTCCCTGTGTGGCAATACAACATGTCACTGTTTGTACAGGGTAACCGGTAAGTATTTAGGTAATGAAGTTGGTTACCATTTTATATTGAAAGAATCAATTTGGAATACCCGTACTGCTGTCAAAATTTCTTTATTGCAATAATATTGTTGCATTTGTTAAAATTCAATTATTATTATTACATGCTTAACGGCCTTTCAACACATGATATATTATTAAGGCCAAAAAATGATCGAAGAATTTTAAACAAACTTTAACGTTGAGACAATGTCAACTGGAGTAGCTTTCATATGGCCCGATATTAAAAAAGAAGTTATCTTTTTTTGTAATGATATTTTAAGACATGTAACGTAATTGTAGAAATTTTCGCGGGTTAGCTAAAGGTCGACACGATATAATGGTTAACTAAAACGGTTGACTCTCGGGTTGGCTGAAGATCGACACAATCAAAAGGTTAACTTAAATGGTTGATTCTCTGGTTAGCTGAAGGTCGACACAATATAACGGTTAACTTAAATGGTTGATTCTCTGGTTAGCTGAAGGTCAACCAAATCAAATGGTTAACCTATATGGTTGGTTCTCTGGTTAGCGGAGAGTTGTCACAATCTAACGGTTAACTTAAATGGTTGATTCTCGGGTTGGCTTAAGATCGACACAATATAATGGTTAACTTAAATGGTTGCTAAATCTCGAGTTAGCTGAAGGTCGATACGATCTAACGGTTAACTTAAATGGTTGATTTTCGGGTTAGCTGATGGTTGACACAATCTAACGGTTAACGTAAATGGTTGCTGATTCTCGGGTTAGCTGATGATCGACACAGTCTAATGGTTAACTTATATGGTTGCTGACATGATATGTATTGAGGCTGGTCTTTCCGTTTTAATACTTATAAGGAGACAGCCAGAAAAAATCACATGGTTTGACATAACTTCAAATTGACATATTTGTAGCACACACAAAATATTTATAAGTAATTAGCATTGTTTACGCTTGGACAGAACTTACCATTATCCCACATTACGGTAAGGTGCATGTCGGGAAGAAACACGGTAACCCATGGAAACTCTATGGCTATCTCCAGTTGTCCATCGCTGTAGTTTCTACCTGTAATGACGTCACCGGACACACGCACCGGCGAGCCTTGCAACATACTAACAGTTACATTGTTGTGTAGCTGCATCGTAACAGTTTTAGTACAGGCCACGCCTGAACTACCACAGGGAACATTCTGTACACTTATATCAAAGGCGTTACCATCGCGTTCTTTAGCTAGCGTGTATTCACAGTCTCCTTGGAAGGAATAGTGTACAAGGTCAAATGTACTGAAGTGAGTGTCACCAGATGTCCAGCATACAGCTGAAAGAACACACAAGACATAAGTAACAAAGATTTAGTAGCACAAAAGACATAATAAGTAACACTGATAACAAAAATAAGTAGTTGCTCTAGTCAGTAACTAAAAACATCAGAAAATGCCGAAAGGAAATATTTACATGAAGACCTTTGTAAACGTACAAGATAATAAGACTAGATGCTCCGGGTGAGTAAGCGTACGAAAAATGGTGAAGACCTCGAAATTAGAACCGAGTCATCATTCTCAATCACAAGTAAGCACATTAATGAGTATACTCAAAAAACGACCATCTTCATGTCACACAAGGATACAAATTGAGATAGAGATGGCGGCCATAAAACTCAATAATACTAAAACTGATATATCGTATTCTGATAAAAAAAATTCCTAACTTTCCAATTAAACACTATATTCAGTATTATAGTAAACACTATAATCAGTATTATAGTAAACACTATAATCAGTATCATAGTAAACACTATAATCAGTATAATAGTAAACACTATAATCAGTATTATAGTAAACACTATAATCAGTATTATAGTAAACACTATAATCAGTATTACAGTTAACACTATAATCAGTATAATAGTAAACACTATAATCAGTATTATAGTTAACACTATAATCAGTATTATAGTAAACACTATAATCAGTATTACAGTTAACACTATAATCAGTATTATAGTAAACACTATAATCAGTATCATATTAAACACTATAATCAGTATTATAGTTAACACTAAAATCAGTATAATAGTAAACACTATAATCAGTATCATATTAAACACTATAATCAGTATTATAGTTAACACTAAAATCAGTATAATAGTAAACACTATAATCAATAGGATAGTAAACACTATAATCAGTATTATAGTAAACACTATAAACAGTATTATAGTAAACACTATAAACAGTATTATAATTAACAACATAATCAGTATCATAGCAAACACTATAATCAGTATCATAGCAAACACTATAATCAGTATTATAGTAAACACTATAATCAGTATCATAGCAAACACTATAATCAGTATTATAGTAAACAATATAATCAGTATTATAGTAAACAATATAAACAGTATCATAGTAAACACTATAAACAGTATTATAGTAAACACTATAATCAGTATTATAGTAAACACTATAATCAGTATCATAGCAAACACTATAATCAGTATTATAGTAAACACTATAATCAGTATTATAGTAAACACTATAATCAGTACTATAGTAAACACTATAATCAGTATTATAGTCAACACTATAATCAGTATTATAGTAAACACTATAATCAGTATTATAGTCAACACTATAATCAGTATCATAGCAAACACTATAATCAGTATTACAGTAAACACTATAATCAGTATCATAGCAAACAATATAATCAGTATTATAGTAAACACTATAATCAGTATTATAGTAAACACTATAATCAGTATTATAGTAAACACTATAATCAGTATTATAGTAAACACTATAATCAGTATTATAGTAAACACTATAATCAGTATTATAGTAAACACGATAATCAGTATTATAGTAAACACTATAATCAGTATTATAGTAAACACTATAATCAGTATTATAGTAAACACTATAATCAGTATCATAGCAAACACTATAATCAGTATTATAGTAAACACTATAATCAGTGTTATAGCAAACACTATAATCAGTATTATAGTAAACACTATAATCAGTATTATAGTCAACACTATAATCAGTATTATAGTAAACACTATAGTTTCGTTAACAGAACCATTAACGGAAGGATTTCCGTAAACGTTTATAAAGCGATAACTATTGTTGGTTCTTTTCAATCGTTTTAAAAGGCTATAGCTAAATATAAGTACATTTTCGATACATAATATACGTAATGAACAAATTACCTGGACATTCCTTCTCTTCGAATTTTATCCATTGTCTTTCGACGCACCGACTGAAATGTGTAACAAGAAATCACAATTGTTAGTACATTTACATTGTTGTTCAACTATCTCAACATAAAATTCGGACAAGTAAATTCAACTATGACTTGCAATCTTCGCGCTAATCTATATCATGTTAAATTGTGTATGCATCGATTCATTTCATTTTTTCTTGTTACGTGTACGACTACGATGCGGTTCCTATATACTGGTGCTGTTTTATTAGTGGAAAACTCACAATTGTTTGCACGACTCCTCGTAGGTAGATCCTGGGGGGTAGAACTGTCCCCATCTACTGCACGGACACTCCGCGGCTTTCACACATGTTCCCTTAAATGTTTCAAAACAAGGTGAACAAAATTATTTGAACATTTTCATTTACTATTGAAGATATTTTAAACAACTTATTACAATTTCACATCAAGTTTTCGTTTTGAGGTGTCAAATGTAATTGTAAAAATAGGAATGTACACGTGAAATAAAAACTATGCCCCCCCCCCTGTTTTTACGAATAAGTTTCCTTGCATTATGCAACATTAATGTTGAAAGAAGACAATTATCTTAGCAAAGCGGATTAACTAATTATTCAATATTATAATTAGATTGAACATACATCAAGTTTCTCTGCAGGTAGGCGTGCGAAATGTACCCGCTGTTAACACTTTAGGCAAAGAAATTATTGTTTTACCCTTCAAACCACTAATTAGAATCGAATTGACGTTGCTTTGAAGATAAGTCTGACTTCCGTTGCATAAGTCAATCAAAAGATCACTTTTAGAAACCTAAACATTTTTGCGTTATTTGCATTGGTTGTGACGAAATGTCATCAATTAGACAAATGGATTGGGGTGTCAGGTAAAGAGGCAACAAGCTATTGGATATTGTCAGATCCTTATGTAACGGCGTTTGAGTAAGTATCTGCATTTTAGTCTACATCTACATCTGTATAGTAATGACCACCTTGTACTAGGTCAGGGGAAAATGATAGGAAGTATAGCAGGACTAAATGAGTTTATTTAGGGACTGTTTAAAGGTTTCAGGGGATGTAATAGAGGTTATGTCTGGAGACAGGCTGTTCCAGTCGGCAATATTTCGGGGGAAGAATGACTGTTTGTATATTAAGAAAACACTTACATCAGGTGTTTTGTACAGGTTTTCTGGACAAGCACATCGGTCGTGAGTCAGTAGACTGCTACAGGCGGTTCTCTTGTCTAGACTCTCACACGTCACCTCACACACGGAGACAGCTAGTCTGTAAATCTGATTCTTCGGGCAGGTGACTTCACATTCCTCCACCTCACACCGCCAGGTAGCGCTTACGCAGGTACTGAAATAAAATCACGTGATCATGTTAAATATTGAGGCGTAGACATTTTCAAATGAGTGTCATAAAAATCGGAAATATCAAAGCGTCAACCAAACCATAATCCAAACTCAGAATCGATTAAACTAGGAATCCCTGTGCCGTAAGTTTGTTCGTCAGCAGTTGACATATATCACAAAAATCTCGATATTCAGGGCAAGCCGTAGAAAAACAAATCATCTGCGACCTATAAACACCATAGGATGGAGAAACAGGGATGTTACTATCAAGAAAGGGAAAGTTCACGATCGGAAAATCGAAATCGTCACGTTTATCATACAGGTTAGTAGTAAGTTGCCCGTTTTGGTCATAGTTTAAGTAAAGATCGTGAAATTGAAGATTTGGCAAGGTTTTTGTTACCGCTCCTGATAAGTCCCTCAACAAATTCAGCTTTGCATGAAAACAAAAACAAGTCAGCCAAAAGTGGGGCAGAGTTAGTTCCCATTGGAATGTCAACTGTCTGTTAGAAATCTATCCTCTGAACTCATCAAAGATAATGTCGACCAGGATTTCAATCATTCGAAAAACAAACAAGTCACAAGATAGTTTCTTTGTTCCGGCCATCACAAGGCTCAACATAGTCTGTTCGGCCACAAGCACACGAACCTAGCACGGTCGTATATTTTACACCAAGCATATAAAGCGTGACTGTCCCTTAAAATGCCCAATATACGTACCTTTCGGCAAAATTTTAGCAAACATCAAGTATGATATATTTATAGAAGTAGTTAAGATCAACTGATATCAGCAATATTCAAGATGAATTCTTGCGTGGTCGTCGGTACAGCAGCAGATGAAACTCGGTATTTGTAAACACAAGTCCCTTTTGAACTGTCGTTTCGGCTTGTTTTTTTAGTGATCCATTCCTAAATTATTTTGATTTTGTCGAAGTTCCTGTCAAGAGTTTCTTGGTAATTACCGTTCAGGTTTCTTCGTTAAGCTTTATTTTTGCATGGTTATCAACTTGAATATTTTTTTAAATTATTCAGAATCACGTATATTGTGCCTTTCACGATGCGGTTGCTATACATTTACTATCGTTTTATTGTTAATGGATAGTGTTGATTCACACATGAAATCCATCTAAATTCCCTTTAACTATAAGATAGGAATTGCTGTCACTTCCTTCCGTGCATCACGATTATTCTTTGGTTTTGTTGAAGATTCGATATTCTCGGGGGCTTTTTATTTATTTTTTATCCCGCACAAATATTCACTATTTGAAGGAGAAAATATATACCACAAACGTATCCGACTTGTGTTGTATAAATAGAAGTTACACAAAGAGTGGTTGTTGGAATTTATTTCACTCGAGTTGATTAGTTTTTAAAAGTTACAAAAGACACAAGCTTTAACGAGTGTCTTTTGTAACTTCAAAAAAATTAACAAGAGTGAAATACGTTCCATATCCAATAACCACGACTCATGTGACCTGTTTCTACCACAATAATATCAAGTCGCAGTGTTGTTTTCTGTTAAACGCCAAATATTTGCGCGAAAACACATTATCTCGTATATATTCCCGCCAAATTGTGACGACGTTAACAATCAGCACGTTGCATTGAACAAATTGATTTCCGGTCAAAGTTCAACTTCGCAACCAATCAAATGTCTGGAAGGTCATATTCCACAAGTGGTATATAAAATATATCTTGTATAATATATTTAGCCAACAGTCAGCACGTTTATACCATGGTGTGAGTGGACTAACACAGGGTATTGTGGTAGAGAGTAATATCGAAAACCGCAAACAAATCAGCAAAATAGACACCACGACATGTTATGAAGAACAGACACATCAACACCTCAACGCATCCTTAAAAGATTTTGAACGGTACCCTTTGCTGAATATAATAAACAAATTGCTGCTACTCTGGTCTTATTATCTTGTACTTTTACAAGGGTATCCAAGTGAATCTTTCCTTTGTTCCTATTTTGCCCCTGGTTTAATCGATTTTGAGTTCGGATTATGATTTTGTCAACGCTTCGGTATTCTCTAATTTATTTACTCGCGCGATATTTCTTCAAAAAAAACTATTTGGTGAAAGTACGTTAATATACTTACCAGTTCGAGCATCCCTGGACCCGGACATCGTTAGGGGCGACGTAGGTGTTAGAGTAAGGATCAAAGCAGCCAGCGTGTGCAGGATAAACACAGGTCCCACCGCTATATTCGCTGTAGAGCATTCCGTCTGGACATTCACATCCGGGCACACACATTTCCTGACAGGACGGATCTGGGTACTGTACGTCATGGGCACGCCCAGTGCATATTGATGCACAGTCCGAATAGGAACTTCCTGCGGCGCATTGGGAGTAGGAAGCTGAAAACAGTAGAGAAACATTTTATATCTTTGTGAATTTGAGTTTACCTTTTCCAAATTGTTTTTATACTACCCAAGATTAATCGAATTTTTTCTGATGAATTATTTCTAGACTGTTCAGTATTCTCTCATTTCGTTAGCATAACTGACGAGTCCTAGAAGACCGCAACAGCGGTATGATATAGTTAGATCACATATATTTGTTCCCCTATATATTATTCCAAACGGTAAAGATGTTGCCGTGTGTGCTTTTTGAGTTATATGTGGTTCATGATCAAAAGTAAGCGAAGGTAATTTTGAATATCTGATAAACCTACCACACATTGTCCATGTTATGTAGTCCATCCAGTTGACCACGTACTCCGGACCTAGTTGTGAACATGCCATGGCCATGACCCCAGTCCAGTGACACGCTATCCGCGCGGCGTACTCTGGTCTTCCACTACACACGTCTTCCATACATTTCTCATAGTAGTACTGGCCGTTCATCCGGGCAACACACGCCGCGAACAACGAGTGTTTTATCAAGGGATCGCACAGATATTCCGCAGTGGCCTAGAAATTAAGATCAATCTTAACATCAAGTTTGATAAACAATGTAGAAGACAGCATAAAAATACAATCACGATCATTGTCTGAAACGCTAAGTCGTTTTGAATATTCGGCCCGTCATACAGGACCAAAGGATTGTCATTTTAGAGCAAGGTGGTCATTTCATAAAATGATTGGAATAATTCAATATAAAGATTATGTGTTTTGAAATAAAGGCCGATCGAAGAGCCAATCACAGTTAACGAATTAAGTAGAGTAAATTTATGTTCAAGCACCAAACGAAGTCAGTTTTGTAAAACCATTTGGACAAACTTTTGAGTAACGTCACAAAATAAAAACTGTTTGTTATAGCTTTTGTTTAAATATTTTATGGACTACGATCTATATATAGAGGCAATCATGCCTTCGTTCAAAATAAGTATTTAAGTCCTTACCTGGACTGGATCCGAACAAGAATGAGCGTATGGTTTGGATATTTCAGAACAGTCTTTGAAGGTGTCAGCAAATATATGAGCATCTGCTTCAAGGCTCCCAGTAGCGGTCTCAAAGTCGTTAGATGTAACATCATCGTATGTACCGAAAAGGCCATACACCTGTAACGTGATCAGTGTTATCAGGACAGTTGTCATACCCATTAGTGGAGGAGCAACTATAGTCAAACTTGATAATTCCGGGTGTTGCCTATACTGACTTAATAATAGAGAAGTGAACACACATATCTTTTGAGGGATTCAAATCACTGGCTGAGCAGAAACAAAAAGAAAATCTTGTCTACTTTGTCGCACTTTATCGAATTTAAGCAGAAACAATAGTCACACATTATTTAAGGAAACTGCTGATAAATTATCTTTGTTTATAGTTCCATCATTTACTGGTGGCATGTGAACTTTTCCACATTTCGTGTTACACCTGTACAACCGGTGCTTTAGATAATGTCTCTATATACACGCACCAGGATTGGAGAACTATGCGTGAAACAACAGTTTACAATTATGTATATACACATTAAACGTGCGTAACAATATTTAAGTAAACCTCGAAAACGTAATTCATAAATTTGATAAATAAAAGTTATTTCACGCCTGGAAACATAATGCATAACATAATTATGCATTTAACAAGGTTTTATATTTTTGTAACTATTTGTTTGATATATGATTAAGTTAGCATCAGAGTCGGTGATGTTGTGCAATTATGCGGCGTATTTACAGGTTTCGCTCAACCATTACACGGTACATCACACTGACATCATTAGTTGTATATCATACTGAGTAATTATGCCCACCTGGTTCATGAACAGTCGGTCCAAGGTGAGGTACAGGGATTTGTCTGTGTCGTACAACAGGAAGAAGCCAAACCCTTTGACCATGATAAATGACGTAGTGGCCTGTTTCACATAGACATCTGACGACCGGTACAGGTAGGTCGCGGAAGCTCGGGGGTAGCTCTTCCCATCCACAATGATTTCTCTTCTCTTTATGGTAATGGAAGTCGATTTGTATTTGATGATGACAGAACTGATGCAGTTCCGATTATAAACAGCAATGGTCCATTCACATGTGGCAAACTTCACCTGAACGGTCAGATCTAAATCTGCTGAATACGCCATTTGTGGTCTTGTCTATGAAAACCAGAAACAAGAAAGTATAATAAATTAAATAAATTATCTTTAAATACACCAATCTGATAAGAATTCAGACCCTCAACCTAACTCAGTTATGATGTGCCATAGTTAAAGGTTAAAATGATCTGTTCTTTATAAGCAAGATTAAACAAAGTACCCGTAAAACATTATTCAGAGATATACAAAAGAATAATGTTCATCATATGTGCGTAGAACCAAAATATCCGATGCAAGTTTGGTTTCCAAAATGATTGAATATTTAAGCATCACTCATTATAATAGATACTCCAAATGCTATGATATCGGGGCTTAATGCAGTATTACTGGTTTCTCTGTATTTGAATATTACATTTTTCGGCGGATTTGCAATTGGTCATGCAGGCACCAAGCAGCTCTGTCAACGCGCGTCGGAAGGCCGCATGCGTTTACTAGATTGGATCTCATTCACTAACAATCCACTCTGGTCTTAACGGTTCAACCAATTTTACCGCAATAATCGTCAGCGACCTTTGACAAAGACAATAATATTGCATATACACATACCGCCATGAAGATGTAGGTGCAGGCGTTCGGCTCCAGGTCGTACAGTTTACCGTCCAGAGTACAGATGTGTGTCAGGCCTTTCATACTGGCTGTCCTAGCACAACGTTCCTCCGTACAACTCCATCGGCCGAGTACACACTCACTATAACGAAAATCGTGAAAAACATACAGTCATATCCTCTCTCGAGTAACGGTCTCTTTGAAATCAATTGCTCAGCAAAATCAATACTAATGTTTGGTAGTTTTATCCTAGGTCATATGGAGACAAGACTTTAGATAGATCGAACTAAACAAGCGCAAAAAACAAGCAAACAAACAATTAAACAAACATTCCACATATTAAAACTTCCACATAGAAAACATTCGCTTAAATGGAAAACTGTATAATTGCGTTGATTTTTTTCTCTTAATAGTCGTTAGAATCGTTGTGAAGCGTGATGACATACATCTATGTCGACAAAGAAAGTACTATACATCTGCTATATTCGCCGTTGTAGTTACTGTAATAGTATACAGATGTTTACTTTGTTTACCTTTTTACATTACGAAGTATTGATTTACTAAGCTGAAAAAGAGGTGCAAATATCGAAATCCAAAGATGTCAATGTTGTATTCCATACGTTATCAGATGTGATGTGTGCCACAACGAACCGTCTTGGATATTTGAGCATTAAACACGTCATAAAGTTAAATAACACGACGTCGCTTCATTGTTGTTCAACTTCCTTTTATTTGTGAACTGAAAAAAATACGAAAACTGTAAAATTGTTTTAATATGAAACATATAGAAGTACATACCATACATTACAATCGACAATCATGGTTTCGCCCGGAGCATAGCTGTTTTTGTCGTAATGACAGTTGCATTCTGTCGGCAAGACACATTGTCCGTTCTGAAGTACATAGTTGTTGGGACACTCACACCCGGACACGAAAAGTCCGTCGCTGGGGTAGATGTTAGGCACGTGAACAAAAAGGTTGTTGCAGGTGCGCGGAGAAAAGGAGCTGTAGTCACTGTAGATAAAGCCGGCTGGACAGGATTGTGCTAAAACAGATATACTTAGGTCTTAATGTCAGAATAATGCTGAAGAGTATGGCAAACATTCGGTATGCACCTTAATTGCTATCCACGACTAAAGCATTCAATACCTACTGCAATGTATTCGATAGAAGGTCGGGCCATGTCTGACTTGACCAATTTAGGAGTACCAGAATGAAACAAAAGTACATTATTTATGAGCACTAAATGCAAAAAAGACACATTGTCACCATTCTGTTATCATTTCTGTGTTAAATAATTGTTAACATCAGACGGAAAAAAATGGTAACGTGGATAATACTTATTTGATTGACTTCAGCAAGGACTGATACTTTTACACGAGAGTCGTTGCTCATTTACGGATTAATTGCGAAACTATCAATAAAAAATGTAATTCTGGATAGTAAACCAAATTCTTGAAATAATTCAAGAAACTTAATAAATGTTTGTTTAATGTCTTCTTAACAGCTTTGATTATTTAAGGACGTGCAAGATTTCAGTGGTTGAGGAAAGAGTTCACCATCCAACAGCCACTACCTGATATCTGCCAAAAGTAGGCCTCGAAAATGCCATCCAAAATGGGTGGGCTAATGGTAGCAGAATAACAGACAACTTAACCAGCGCGGCCCACAGACCTTAATTGAAGTACCGTTTAAAACTCACGACAAGTCGAGGAGCTCCTCCAATGTACGATAATACCATGTAGTGCACACTCGTGGGCGAAACCCTCAAGGTGTTGACACAACACCGGTTCCTTCTCTCCCACTGGAGCCTCACAAAACTCGTTCATACACATCTGATACCATCCAGCATAGTCGAACTGGAAACGTTGAAAATAAGACTTAGCTAAAATTTACTCTAATGTGTTTGAAGACATTTCACTTATAACAGTTACATCTTTATTATCGTTGAACTTACAGAGCGAATATCCACATCTACATGGTATATGACAAATAAGTATATTATTATTATTATACAGATCAAAAGCATGTCTCTGTAACATTTCGGTACGATCACCTACGCTCTCTACACCCCTGGATTATGTCATGGCAAAACTGAAGGCACGCTCAGGTGAAAAAACTGACCAATCGCTATCCAGCATGCCTTTCATTTGGAGATTACAAAAGAGCCGCAACCGATTTCAAAGCCTGTCAATTATTACCGTTATGTGACCACCAACTTATTTTTATGTACATGACAAATCACAGGGTGAAGAGAGCATGTGATCCTAACTACAGGATACATATATAACTGTTATGTATCTATACTCGCCTTTTCACGGCACTCGCTAAACATATCCGACAATATCACACTACAGGCTTCCAGGGCATCCTGTTGATCAGCTTCCAAACAGTAATTCTGGATTTGCGGAGCATACGGACACTGAAATAGAAGTACGTCAAGACATCAGCCATTTTGAAGGCGATAACGGTACAACAGCTATAGTGTCGGTATACGATATTTCTTATTATCATTGGATTGATAACGTCGCACCAACACAGTATAATGCACCAGAAAATTAATAAGTAAATAAACGGGTTATAGAAAACTCTTTTACACGAACGAACGAATGCAACACTCATGTCAACTTTAAAGAAATATTTGTAATTGATCGTCTTATCTCTTAGAACAGAGAAAGTGCACCTTGTATATAATAATTCAAAATCATTAACATATGGTTTAATATTCAGTTTGAACTGTGGCTGGTCCTCGCTGGTAATACAATGTATAGTAAGTATGATAGTAGTGTCCCATCCTGTCGCGACAGGTTTTTCTACACCCGAACGATGTAAGATAAGGTGTAACCCCACGATTGCTTGTGTAAAGATGACGTAACACACACATATGCTGCACCTCTTAAATGTAGTAATAGATACAGTATGCCGAAAATTGAATTAAACTGCATCACACAGCTGTTTCGTCCTCCTAGGACTCTTCAGTGATCCTAGGGGCCAAAAGGCAGGAATCCAAAATGTGTAAACTAATGTAGAAGCAGAGGGGTCGTTATAGAAAGTTGATATCAGCAAAGATGTAACTGAACATTATTGGGTTATAACGTTAAAGGCGAATAAAAAAAACTGCATCTATCACTTATTAAGCTTATTTTGCACAAATGGGCCAAGAAATAAGGTACATAAGTCCAGTCACTACTCACGTCCATATAGTCATCACATATCCAGGAATTCGCAAAGCTGGCTGCATCAACGGTTATAATTCCTAGCCGTGTCATGAAGTCGTCTGTAAAGATAGTAAAACACAACATCAATACATATTCCTTAATAGCACCAACAAAACCGCACAATGTTCCAACTCAATATAGCAGCTACTATCTCTTCTGATTAATCACCAATTTTTAAATAGGTTTCATTTGAAAAATAATACTACAACACCGTACGTAAGAAATACTAGGTTATAAAAGTTTGTATATACTTGTTCGCCATGTTTAAGTATTGAGGGCTGAAGGTGTCCAACATAGACTCGGTAACTTACCTCGATAAAATCCGTTGCTGTTTCCACACAATCCGACAACCATTAACATACTAGCGGCGTAAGCGTTGTCCAGTGTCAGATAGACAGTGGCCTTGGCATTGACCTTCAGCCTCAGTTTCGTCTCGTGCGTGGAGACGAGAATCCAGTCGCCGTTCCGCATCAACATGTAATCTGTATATACAATGTTATATTGTGACGAGGTGGAGGTGTTTCATGTTAAATATGTAGGTGCGCCAATGTATGTTAAACACCAATGACTGTCACAAATATGACAACCAATACTTATATGTACAGTTTTGTTAACCTACAGGTGATGCAGGCACATACATATAGTATTAACCCAAGCATGTTAAAACGTGACGGTAAATCCAGATAGAGAACATCCACCCGTTGACAGTGAAGCAGAGCAGTCTCCAACGCTATATTTATGACATCAACAGAATTATGATGCACGGCAAGACTGGGGTTCGAACCCGGGACCTTCAAAACTCTAGAGGGACGCTCAACCAATTGAGCTATCTGGTCGCCGACGATCGACCCGGTCTAGATCAGTGGGAATGTAAATATATTGAGTTGTAGCGGATCTAGACCGGGTCGATCGTCGGCGACCAGATAGCTCATCAAACCTTGTTTCAAGTACTGGGTGCATATTTAGCAAGGGGATACCCGAACCTGGGTTGTAAATCGTGATGTCTTCGGGGTCGAAGACTTTGTTAAAGGAGGGAGGAATGTAGCGGAAAAAAATACTGGTTGCAGTAGGCCTTACAGTAGATCAATACAATTGAATATAAATTTTTTAATGATGAAAGGTTTACAAAATTACTCATCCATACTTACTTGCGATATTTTTAGGATCTTTATCCAACAACTCAATTTCCTCGCCATCGATGTAGCATCGTCCCTCATGTAACTCAAGGGGTTTGTGCAGATGGGTGAGCACCGTTACTTTCTGAAATGCAAATAATCATTCTAACTAAAATTTTCTTTTCGTTTTAAATTGTACATTCTCTGGAAATTAAAATGAGAAAACAATAACTTGCTTATGTGTGATTCATGTTGGCATATTTTTTTATAAGGTTATTGGCTTAAATATATTTCAGAACTCAATCGTTGTCTTTAGACATAACAGAGCAATATTTCGGGCACCATTCCGATTTCTTATCTTGTACACTGTCAGAGGTGGGAAAGCAGGTAAATCAGGGATGTAGCCAATTATTTTTGGCACCGTGGCCCAGATGATCAGCGCATAACCTTTTTCCTCGTTTGAAGTACCATTATCAAGTTGTGCAGGTGTCGGGGGGTAACAGCGCTATATTAACAGGTCGCTTTACCTTTGTGCAGATGTCAGGGGAGTCACAGCCAATCATTTCCATGTAAACCTGCCACAGCCCCGCATAGTCCGCTGATAGTACATATTTACAGGTTCCCGCGAAGTTGTATTGTCTACCATCAAATGTCCGGTAGAAGTATCGCCCAAAGCTGACACAGGTACGGAACCCAACGTCGTTCTCTTGTTGTATAACACTGATAGGGCTGTTATAATCTGTGTGAGATATATTATAACACTGATAGGGCTGTTATAATCTGTGTGAGATATATTATAACAGTTATAGGACTGTTATAATCTGTGTTAGATATAAAATAACATTGATAGGGCTGTTATAATCTGTGTGAGATATATAATAACATTGATAAGGCTGTTATAATCTGTGGGAGATATATTATAACATTGATAAGGTTGTTATAATCTGTGTGAGATATATTATAACACTGATTGGGCTGTTATAATCTGTGTGAGATATATTATAACACTGATAGGGCTGTGATAATCTGTTTGAGATATATCATAACACTGATACGGCTGTTATGATCTGTGTGAGATATATAATAACACTGATAAGGCTGTTAAAATCTGTGTAGGATATTTTATAACACTGATAGGGCTGTTATAATCTGTGTGAGATATATTATAACACTGATAAGGCTGTTAAAATCTGTATGAGATATATAATAACACTGATAAGGCTGTTATAATCTGTGTGAGATATATTATAACACTGATAGGGCTGTTATAATCTGTGTGAGATATATTATAACACTGATAGGGCTGTTATAATCTGTGTGAGATATATTATAACACTGATAGGGCTGTTATAATATGTGTGAGATATATTATAACACTGAAAGGGCTGTTATAATCTGTGTGAGATATATTATAACACTGATAAGGCTGTTAATATCTGTGTGAGATATATTATAACACTGATAGGGCTGTGATAATCTGTGTGAGATATATTATAACATTGATAGAGCTGTTATAATCTGTGTGAGATATATTATAACATTGATAGAGCTGTTATAATCTGTGTAGGATATATTATTACACTGATAGGGCTGTGATAATCTGTGTGAGATATATTATAACACTGATATGGCTGTTATAATCTGTGTGAGATATATTCTAATACTGATAGGGCTGTTATAATCTGTGTAGGATATATTATAACATTGATAGGGCTGTTATAATCTGTGTGGGATATATTATTACACTGATATGGCTGTTATAATCTGTGTGAGATATATTCTAATACTGATAGGGCTGTTATAATCTGTGTGAGATATATTATAACACTGATATGGCTGTTATAATCTGTGTGAGATATATTCTAATACTGATAGGGCTGTTATAATCTGTGTAGGATATATTATAACATTGATAGGGCTGTTATAATCTGTGTGGGATATATTATTACACTGATAGGGCTGTTATAATCTGTGTGAGATATATTGTAACACTGATAAGGCTGTTATAATCTGTGTGAGATATATTATAACACTGATAGGGATGTTGTAATCTGTTTGAGAAATATAATAACATTGATAAGGCTGTTATAATCTGTTTGAGTTATACCCTTAAATATCGATAATAAGCCTGAATCGAAAAACGGCCAGTCTTGAAAGTAAGCCTTGCATTTCCTGCAGTCAAAACTATGTTGAAATTATGCCGGCTTTGAGAATAGGCCGTACTTCCTGCAGTGAAATGTATATAAAAATAAGCCAGCTATTTATTTCTAAATTAAGTTGATGATGCTAGTGTTAATAATGTAAATCATGACAATTTATATCAATTCTTGCACCCAAATGACTGTTGAATTACAGTATCGTTAGCTAGGATATAGCATAGCTATAGTTCTTCGTCATTTTTTGGAATATTTGTGAAAGCGAAAATAGAATTCACATAGAGTGTTGATCATTACGACGGCCAAATAAAATCTTTTTTTTTGGAAAAGGGAGTGTAAATCATCGATTATTGTTTTTTACCAATGAAAGTTTTCGAAAGGAAAACGGTCTCGTAAATGAGCCTGACTCGACTAACAGATAAAGGACTTCGATAAAAAAAAACGGCCTTAAAAATAGGCCTGCCTTCGAAAATAAGCCTGGCGTTCCTTACCAAAAAAGAAAATAAGCCGCGGCTTATTATCGAGATTTAAGGGTATTATAACACTGGTAGGCCTATTATAATCTCTGAAATATATTATTAGATATACCCATGATATCAAAGTGCTGTAAATGATTTAATGAAAGCTGGCATAAAACACAAACACGGCTTCTCAATTCGGTATTAAAGTAGTATGATGTATAGAAACTTCGAATTAACATCGACAGGGATATTAGATTCCTTTTCTTTTTTATTTTTACATCTATATTCAGCACTGATAGTACAGTTCCCCATTTCTCGGTTCGGTTCCAGCCTAGCACTAATCCTTAAGGATTTAAGACAGGATATAAAAGCGACAAATTTACTTATGTAATCCGTCAAACATCTATATTTCGAGTATTTTATGATGTTTAAACGTAAAGCAATTTCAACTTGTCCCTCGTACCTTGGCGTACCATATTCAAACCGTTTGACCAGATTAGCGATTCCTCTTTCAAATATTACGTACCTGCAGGAGGCATCTTCTGATGTAAAATCAATCGTATAGACCGTGGGCAATACACAGGAATTTACGGTAATAATATCAACTTCATGAATCATTATGATTAAGGTTCGTGTCAATATTATTAATTATTTCCCAACTTTGTCTACATTGAAAATAATTAGTTTTACCAATATGTCCGATTGGAGCTTTCAATTCGTAATTTCACATAATTACAATGACTATATTCAGCTTTTATTTCTTTTAAATGAGTATCTAATTTATAACAATTAATATGATGCATTAAACTGCAAAACAACACTATAGATAACCGAACTTTTAATCAAACAACTTTGAGTAATTGACGACTTACTTGCGCAGTCGTCACATCGGTTTCCCGAGGTGCCCCACCCGTTACTAGACGAGGACTCGCAGCACTGCTGCATAGTGACCTTCTCCTGCCCGAATCCCTCCGCCTTAGGTCCGTGACAGGCAGTCGTACCGTAACAGTACTGCAGCTGGTCATAGTATCCTAGAACAGACAACACGTCCACATGAGGAAATTCTATCGCATTTTCAACACCGCTTCCTTGTTTTCGTTATCATCAAACGGATTTCTTTTGATTCAACATCGGGTTTTTCAAATGCAATTATCTTTAATATTTAACATAATTGTTTTCGACTACCTGCTGATTATGTTAGCACGACACTAGTTTATTATATCAGTGCCTTTTACATACCCATCCCAATACTCTTTATATGCGAAACTTCTCCTGCGCAAATGTAATATATTCTGTATCGCATTACAAAATATGAAACAAAATGTTCGCATTATAACAACCTGGGTTCTATGCTTCAATAAGATCTAATACTAAGATTTTAACATTCGTTTCCTTACCTCCCGACATGTCTTCACACGTGTAGCCAGTGACGCCTCGGAAACATGTACACGTGTAGGGCGCGGTACACTGGCCGTATACACAGACGGGGTCACAGACGGCTGAAAGTATAAAGGGTATTAAGTAACAGGACTGGAAAATAGTGAAGTTTATAATGTTAATGTATCATAACTCCAAACGCAAGAAAACCTTATACACAGACATCTAGAAGATTTCAACTATATTGTACATATGTGGTGTACCACATATTGCTTTCATTCCCTTTATAATTAATTTTCCATTGACTGTATGCAGAAGGCGGCTTTCTGATTTGTTGAGGTTTTTTTTTTTAGATCAGTCAAATTGTACATAAAAAAATTTAAATGTGAAAATCAGTTTCAAAAATTAATTGTAAGCGTTGATGTCAATTTTTGTTTAATTTCATAAGGTTATGAAAACAATTTTGCTTGTAAACTTTTGTAATAATCCGCTACGCGGATTCATACAGTTTGCAATCTTTTTTTCTTTGTTTGTCAACATGACGACGTCAGGTATTGGTACTTCTTATCATAGCCGAATCTGATAATCAACCAAAATGTGGTTTGCGTTTTTAACGTTCCCTTTCGTAATTACATGCAATATAAGTGTAATGGTCGCCATCTTTGTCTCATTGGGAATATTCTGTATCTTTAAGTGATATGAAGATGGACGGTTTTGAGTGTGCTCATTAGTGTGTTTACTTGCTTTGATTGACAATGATACTCGGTTCTCATTTTGAGAACGTGATGTTTACATGTATTTGCCAAAGATTTACATGGCGGGTGTCGTCGATGAAGCAGAAGACGCTTATTCTTCCGGAACACCTGGTCTTATTCTCTTGTAATTTTACAAGAGTCTCCATGTAAATCTTTCCTTTGTTCCTATTTTGCCACTTGTTTAATTGATTTTGGATTTGGATTATGATTTTGTTAACGCTTCTGTATTCTCTATTTATTTTAGTTTAATAAGGTACTATGTGAAATGACTTATCGGATAAGCCTGACCTACAGTTGCATCTATTTAAACTTAGTATATTACATCTTAAATTTACATGCAGAATATGTTTGAAATAGAAAGGGCTATAATTGGCAATGATTGTGCCGTATCATATTTACATACAAGCTAATTGTAATTTTAGTTTAATATGGCACTGTGTGAAGTGGCTGATCAACAATGGAAATGAAATGAGAATGAATTCAGTCGAATTTGTGCCGATATAACTCCAATTGTATATGGGCCATTGAACAATACAAAATATAAATAAATGTCCATATCTCATTGAAATGAAATTGTTTTAACTGAACACAATTAAGAAATCATGTTTTATACATGAACTAGTAGTATTGATTCCCGACTTAATTTGACTATTGTGTTTTAATACTTACGCTGGGTACAGTCGGCACCGTTCCATCCGTCACAACACCTCTCCACGACCTCCTTGTATGATCTGTATCAAAGCACCACATTTAAGGATGCATATTTTACCGTGTTTACAGTCAGTCTCAGTAAAAATGTCCGGGAAATTATATCTGATTTGTTATATATTGGCGATGAAGACTAAGATTGTTCTACAAAGTACAATACTTCCATCCAAACGCTGTGTACATATTAAGCCACTATCCATCGAAAAATGAACACAACTGATGCAATTTTCTTAA
The DNA here is from genome assembly GCA_947623455.1 of Mimachlamys varia. Lineage (NCBI taxonomy): Eukaryota > Metazoa > Mollusca > Bivalvia > Pectinida > Pectinidae > Mimachlamys > Mimachlamys varia. The sequence goes on from OX392545.1 coordinate 35,418,470, forward strand.
GCTTGTCCATTTATCAGTGACAATTGGCATTTTATTTCAAAAATACTTAAGTCCTGGAAGATGTAGGGAAGGTCAAGGGAGGGGTCAATTTTTGATAATGTTCAAAAATTAATAAACATTGTTTTTCTTTCATTTGCACAACTAAATGGAATTAATACAAAGGGGTCCACTGTCAAAAATATAAGAAAGAAATGTGTTGTTGAACTGAATGCATTAAAAATGTAAAATAGCAAACATACTGCATTTTGAGGATTTTAATTGCATCGAAAACCATACATACATGTAGTTAAAAAATAACAAAACATCGTTAGCATTTAATTATATCATGAACATATTAATAGTAATACAACCTTCAAATTTGGTTTTGCAGAAATAATGTATCAGAACTTTTGGATGGCAGTGTATGTACTAGGTTCCTTGGTATAGCGCAGATCCGATACTGACGCTGTATCAATGGCAATGCATACAATGGTAAAGTCACGAACTACATCATCTCGCCCAGTCACATTATACTTCAGAGTGATCCAGTTGTTTGCGTTACCAATTTGAAGTGTTTTATTACTAAAATGCTATAATATGAACAACATTTTTATCATTAGAATAAACGTTGAGTTAAAAAGTAAAGTTGATACCAAATACAAGTTGAATGAATTATCTACGACACTTACCTGTAATAAAGGCAGGTCTCATCGCTCTGTACAACACCTGTAAGAAAAGATGCAGTAGTTTATACATAACGAATATCAACGTCCGGAAACAAAGTATGTCGAATGCAATGTCTTTTATATCTATTCAGCTTGATTGAGTGGTTGTTTTAATTGCTAAAATAAAGTATGAGTATCTTTACAGCCTTATGTGAGCCCCGTTGTGTCAATAAATACATTTATTCAATTGTATTACATGCTACAATTTAATCGGCAAATGCATTATTTTGGTATTTATGTCTTCTTATAGCAACGATCCGGTTAAAATAATAAAGGCAACTTAAATAGAATAGTTGCACTATAAGGCGAGTCCTAGTTATGATAAAAACGTTGACTCACTAAATGAAATCATAAGCCATGCCCATCTACTATAGAATCGACAAAAGCGGAAATCATGAAAATAACGCGTACTTTTTTTTAATGTCATGCGTACTTAAGCACGAATGGTATTCTGCTTAAGCGTCTCTGAAGAGAGACTTAATGTTATTTTCCTTACACAGTCCACGTTGTTGAATCACGCAAAAGGTAAACTTGTCTAAATCACCTCAAGGGTGTTAAAACGCCATTAACCTCACCACCAGGGTGTTAAAACGCAGGTTTTCTCCGAGTACTCCGGTTTCCTCCCACAATAAGACCCCTCGCGCGCTAACATCCGGGCCAACAAGAGTGATTTATATAAGTTGGATAACCTGTTTCCTAATTGTTGTAAAATAAATAAAATTTATATTTTTAAAACGCCAGTAACGGATGAGCTAGTATTTGACAACAGAACGCTATTGATGCCCGTATACGTGGTTAGAAGCAATACACTATATCTAGTCAGCCGCTAAAATGGGTATTCATTTTTGTCATCTCAACGAAATAGTATCGCGATAGAAATCACCCTTCAGCTGTATGGTACTGTCAACATAAATTGCTAAGAGGAGACCGATGTTTTTACTTCTGTAGGTGAAGAACGTACCTTGAGCAATGGCGGCCAAGTCCTCCGGTGAAAGAGTAGTTTCATTAAGAAGGAGATTGTATCCCAGTATAGTCATGTTTCCAAAGTTACTACAGAGGGAGCTCCGTCGGTCTGTTCGTGTTTCTTCGTAGGGACAAATATGTCTTAAATATAAAATAGCAATGCTTTGTAATCCATTCAAGATCACGAAAACACACACATGCTGCACCTCTTAAAATTAGTAATAGATACTGTATGCCGCAAAAATGAATTGAACTGCATCATACAGCTGTTTCGTCCTCCTAGGACACTTCAGTGATGCTATGGGCCAAAAGGTAGGAATCCAACAGTACGGGATATTCGTATTGATGATTGTAGAAAACCCAAAATGTCAAAGATTGAACCGGTCAGCACCAGAGACACTAATAAGAGTGACATTTACAAAGCGTGTGTTATAGCCCATTGAGAGGTAGCAACACAACCATATTTGTAATATTCATATTGCACAGGTGAACACGTCATCACACATAGTGAATGATTTTCAAAGTCGAGCCTCAGCCTTTTCCATTTTGGTACATTCGTCCTCTTTAGAAAATTTATAGATTAAAGAGGTTTTAGGCGCCTGACATTAGGTTCGAAATATGGGATTTCCACCTTTAGGCACCAAGCATCACTGAGGAGCCACATAAGGACCAAACAGCCTCTTTTATAATGCTATAAATTCATTTTTCGGCACACTGTAGCTATTATTAAATTTAAAAGGTACAGCATATGTGTGTTACGGAATCTCCCACATTATGGCGTGCTGTGTGATTTTATGAATACAAATAATATACCGTCCTATCTAACTAGCATTAGCTACTCTAAAGCGCTTCAAAGTAAAAAGAAATACATTTTTATACAATTAATACAATTTATAAATACGATTCTGAGGATATCGCAACAGAAGCTGACTAAATAAATCTGATTAAAATACAGTTCATATTCTCACTCCGTTATATCAGGATCTGGTTCGTAGTAATATAAATACTCTGCAAACATTCTTTCAAACATTGTATTGTTTATATTTTGCCCCTGATTTAATCGATTTTGATTTCGGATTATGATTTTGTTAACGCTTCTGTATTCGCTTATTTATCTTTACAACCTAAAGGAAAGTGCGAGATTATTATTCGTGTTTTAAACAAGGCATTTTTTCATTGCGTTTTAAATTTCTCGTTGTGAAAGATAATTAAAACATGTTTGTACTTACGGGTCCTGAGCTTGGATTGACGTCACACACCATGACGTTGCACCAATCACCAGCCAGATGACCAGGTAATCTGTGACCTCTAAAGGCCGAAACATCGCCTTGGATCTTCACAACAATGTTCTTAATCTTCAAGTTGGCAATATTTGACGTAGAAGCCACGACGATTTTACCTTTGGCTAAAACCGATGGGAATGAAAGAAGCCGAGAATTTATAGTGTAATATAGGACATTACCATATCGCAAATATCAGCTGAAATTTACGTAGTTATAACATAACCCTTAGATCTCCATACATGTTCCTGTAGCAAAGTTACAGTCAGAGCGATGCGTTTATAATTGGTTTCTAAAGCTGTCTTCTTGAATTCGATACTCTTTTTTTTATTAATGTATAGCACCGTGTTTGATATTTTGTCACATAATGTTTTATTTTGATATCATGTTATCTTCTACATACCAATCGATATAGGACTAGCTACGCTGTATCTTGTCATGTTTGTTTATCAAGATCGCTACGTATGTTGGTTACACGTCGAGATGATAATCTTTTCTATCGCAGATAAATATCTTTCTGCAGCTCATTTAAAACGTCGTCGTCTTATTCAGATGTCTTTGATATGACAGGATTCTTTGTACGAAATATTACTTTAATTTAACTGATAAAACCTGTATTTGTATACATGTATCATACATAATCTCAATATAACAATGTCCATATTTACAATCAGATGTGTGATATTGACGTCTAGCGGTATGAACTCCTTCACATCAACTACATAATCATGATATATGTGAAAACCTTTATTAAGAAAGCCTACAGATGTGTGGTATTGATGTACAGCGGTTTGAAATTATCTGGATTAATATCGTCCTCTCGTTAAAAAGTCATAATCTTTGGGGAAGGGCCGCCGACATCATTACTTCTTTGTCGGGATGTTCAAAAAGTGTGGGGACCGCGATGGCCGAGTGGGTAAGGTGTCCCGATCTTCTACCATTGGCCATCAACACTAGGTTGCGAGTTCAAAACCCACGTAGAACATGGTACGTCCTTAAATGACCCTTGCTGTTAATGAACATAAAACAAACAAACCAAACAAACCGATCGAAAAGACTATGTGCGTTTTCGTATGTCCATACACTAATTATGTTTATATTAATTTGTCGAGTGCGTCACGCCCAAATAATGCAAGGAAAATGACATTGATTTGGTTTCGTCTGTCTTAACGTCCTATTAACAGCCATTAATCAGTGTTTAAGTGGCTCTGGTGAATTACATACTAAACATCTATCAGCTTTAAGATCGCGATGGTGGAACCTCGTCTGAAAAATATCAAAATATTAGCCACATGAGTGAAATATGTTTGGTATTACTGAAGATGCTGTTAGATATTCATCTGTTTATTACATTTTTATATGAAAATCTACAGTGGTAGCTTCTGATTTTCCCAAACGTCGTTTGTGAGCAGCGTTCTGATTGGTCAAATCAGAAAAAGTGATATTTTTCACTAGTGAAAAATATCACTTTTATAGCATGAACAGTTTCGATATCTCACTGGTAAAAATGTAATAAATAGGTCTCTCGTACAAATGTAATGGCAATTATCTTTTTGAACAGAGTTGTTTTCAGACCTGTAACGTTATTGCAGAAATGTTCTGGAGTGGCCAGAATGCCAACAAAATCTTATAGCAGGTGCTTTATTGTAAAAATGGACCCTGAAACATCAGGTATTGTCCGGAACCACAACAATAAACGATTAACATACCTCGTAGTGTATGGTTTATATAACTAACTTGAATATGAAGCGTCGAAGCTGTACAAATTCTGAACAATATCAACTCAAACCGCGGGCTTTTCTAAATGATACGGTGTATTTTGGTTCCAAATGTGAAATATGGACGCACGTGCGCTATACCTGTAATTTGTATGATCGCACATCAGATTAATCAAATGAACACGTCATCAACATACTCGAGGTCCATTACAAAATAGGTATATCAGTCATTAAATGTACAAAAGGCATATACCTAATGTTTTGTATTCATAAAGAAATGCGGAGGGGATTTGTTAATCAATTAACATAAGGCCTCCAATATTTTGCATTTCCTTTAGAGAGTTGATGTTTCGAAACTATTTTCTTTCTCTGGTAAACTGATAAGTATATGTAACTCATAACGCGGTACAAGGTGCTGTGTTTGTTTAATATATATGAGTCTATTACCGCCGTGTAACCCATGAAATAATGCTTGTAACAATTAATACAACATACTTAAAACAGAAAAAAGATATTCATTCTTATTGCCGGTCTCTGCAATGTCCAAAAATATCTGTCAAAACATGTGTTCATTTAAGGCGATTCATGGTAAATATGTCCAGAAAGCCAATGTTGTTATGACCTCATGATTGTTGAGAAAATAAATTGCATTACTTATATTTGCATTAAGATTATTTTTTATTTTATCTGTTAACACACACCATAATAAAAAAATGCATTTTTTTCATGTTTTTACCCGGGAGTGACGTCGGAGAGAGAATAGCCGTTTTCGCGGGAAAATGTTATACAGTTCTAGCAACGTCATTACACCAACCGAAACAAAATGTAGTTCCATCTACAACATTTATTCTGTGAGATATTTGGAGTAATTTTATGTTTTGAACTTTAAGAGGACAGTTACAATATTGATTGTCTCTACATATTAACATAGATCGTGTTTACAGTAACTCGGGCAGAAGAACAATTCCAATGGCTTGACGGCGGAATGGCTTGACGGCGGATAGTAGACGACATGGTAACTTCCGGTGCCGTACAGAACGCTTGCTTTTGTTTACATTTTATCCAAACAAGGCAGTATTTGTTGAAACTGTATTTTCAAGGGATTTTTTTTTAATTAATTATTTTTTAATTTTAAATATTTTACTTAAACAAAATAATAATCATTTATATATTGTTCAGGAATAAGTACTATTTCTCAATGTATAACTACACGCTGTTTGCATGTGATGAGGCTAATGTTGCTATGAGAAATGAATACAATTTTCGCCAGTGCTTTCAAGCATACTGAATGTAAATATAGGTAGATGGTTGTCAATAACTCATGATTACACATCAAATATATTGGATTTCCTAAGGAATGCATTTATATTACATTACGTTGTCATTAGTAAAACGTCAGTATTGATATTGTGTTGTTTGCAACTCACATCTAATAGGTCATTAGGCTTTGTCAAACTCATCGCAATCGTATCAGATTTGAAGATAAAAGTACGACATATGTTTCAATGTGTTCGACACATCAGAATACCATTAGCACTAAATAAGGTAGGACACGACACGATGGATGCGAGATAAGAGAGGAGGGCACAAACGGTCGGCAGGGCAATCCGGTATATTTCAGATACGCTTAAATGATATGCCTAGTTCTTGTTGTGACAAACGATTGTTGAAGCCTCTTTGATGATGTGCCTTCAATCGCCTGTATGTTATTGGGCGGGTCCGATACCAAATTATAAATACTAATGACCGCAACTACGTGCGAGAAAATATTCTACCAGGTCACATGATATTTACACAAAATGAACCAGTCATCAGTGTTACTCATTAAAAGTGTTTTTCAAGAAGAGAGAATTTAGGTTTTAATGCTTTCTACTTGTATAAATATGAAAGCCCCCAAAATTAATCAGCTCCACTTTTTGTAACATTTGAATGATATTAATATATATTCTCTAATCTTCTTCACAAATAATATACTATATAAGATCTTGTCTGTATGATAACTATATATATATTCACGAAATGGAAAACTGTTTAAATCACCTTTTTACTACAAGCACCTTGCTAACAATTTCGTCCCTATGGGTTGGGTTTGATTCACTTAAGTTTGCGTTCAAACAACAGCGATGTCCATTAACGGTCTTGCCTCTTGGTATTTACGATGTTAATGTGTGTTGAGTGCGTGAGTAATTTGGAGGCTGCGGTATGCTGGAACTGATGTTATTGTAGATAGAAGAAAACGATTGCTAGTCGGGAAATATGAAAAAGACATACAAATACATTAAATAAATTCAGAAGATAGGAGGCACTGTAAATGGCCTTGATTATTATATATGCGGCGAAAGGAATGATAAAATAACAACTTAAAAAGAATGAGTTGTTTTAAACTTGTAGGTGGCACGTGAAGATGGGTGGTCGACCTGTAATTTGAACCTTTGTCTGTCGACAATGAAACCCCTCGCTGCTTGTAAAATCGTCCTTTCAATCAGTGAATATATATGCGGTCATTCGTATTCGGGACAAAACAGGTATACAGGGAGGGAGCGATTAATATCCATAACTGCTGTCTGATATTCGGTTATATGTAATGTTGTACTGATTTGGGTTCGGGGTCTGCGAATTAAAATAATTTTTGGTTTGGTTTGCTTTTGCCGATTAAAATGCTTCCTCACGGAAGTATACTGCGAAAGGTCCCCAACAGAACACCTCACCAAGTCACATAAAACTGATAACGGGCGAACAAGTCGTTCATTATTTCTCTTTGGTGGAGTAATAATGCTTAATGGTTTAAAGTCGGCATCAGTCACGCCCTATCGCTTTGGTTTGCTTGTATATACTGTATCCTCTCAAATACATGTGGCAGAGTGTGATTTGTATTCTATTATTTACGTTTAATGTTCTGTAGTAGGCCCTTGTATCGTACTGAGTTGTGCTGTGTTTGTGTTAACATGTACATCTGTGTATCGTCACGTGCTTGTCATAGGGTCAGCTGTGTTTGTATGTCACGTGATTGTCATGTGACGTTATCCAGGTGTGTTACCTGTATTTCAATTAATGGTCTGAAAGCTGTTCACGTGCATGTTTTGTCCACGTGTTGCTATTTATAGTGTTGTTAAACTTGTTTGTCCACTTGTCCTGTGTTCCTGACTTCGTGGTTTTAAATTAAAATAGTCACTCTGACACTGGCGGCACAATGCGCAAGACGCCTCTGCGCATGCCAGCAGCACTAGCTGACACGATCGACTATCTTAGATATAGATTGATACATGTATATATATGATACATGTTGGGAGACAGACTAGGACTTAACGGAAACAGGTTAGTTTTAAATAATAATTATAAAATATAAGCTTTATTATTTTCATTGGCAATTCAATTATTTTTTTGCTTTGAAAAGTTTCATTAGTTGTAAGGAGCGCATAGAGCCCAGTCCCGACATGTAATAAGGGCGTGGTATCCTATTTTTAATAAAGTTAAATTCATAAGGTTCATTTAGTTTCAACTATAATCATATTCTTGTAATAGTTATATTTGAAATAGGTATGACAGGTAAATTACTATATATTTATGTTTTTATAACTTTTAGGTTCCATAAATAGTGCACTTAGAACTACTCTTGTTGTCCGGAGTTTTAATGGGAAAATATTTTAATTCTGGTTTATATTGTATATTAATGGAGATAATGTGTTCGCGTCTGTATAATTGTCAAATTATAGTAATAGTTTTAATTCCATACGTACGCGCGGAGTTGAAGTCACGTTAATGTATAAAGAGTTGCCGTTCTTGTGTTGTACTACTGAGTGAATGTCCATTATAGCGTATTTATAAATTGTATTTGTCTATTTGTTTCATGGTCTTTTCGTATATCAATAATAAAATTTGAAACAACCATCATGAAATCTCTATTCTTCTTGTCGAGACAATGGTGTAACATACACACGCATTCCTTACATCATACATACATTGTATCCATCCTTTAACCAAACATAACACTCTCTTACATCAGCTTCTTACCTAGATCTTAACTTAAACTATGACCAACACGGGCACCCTACTACTAAGCTGTATGATACACGTTACGGTCTCCATTTTCCGATCGTTAACTCTCCGTTCTCCATCCTATGATGTTTACATATCGCAGTTGATTCGTTATTTGAGGGCTTCCTCTGAATATCGAAATAGTGTTGTCAGTTGTCAGTTGCTGACGAAAAAACGTACGGCACAGGGATTCGAGAGATGCAGGTTGATAAAGACTATGAGGAAGTTTTATGTTCGCCATCTTGATGTCATCGAGAAATATTCTGTATCTTTTTGTGATATGCAGATGGACGTTTTAAAGTATCCTTATTAGTGTGCTTACTTGTTATGATTGACAATGATGACTTGGTCCTTATATTGGGGATTGATGTTTACTTGGATGTGACAAAGATTTACATCGCGGGTTTCGTCGGTGAAGCAGAAGACGTTACGTCTTCCGGACCACCTGGGTCTATTATCTTGTACTTTTGCCAGGGTCACTATGTAAATCTTTCCTTGTTAATATTTTGCATGTAGTTTAATCGATTTTGAGTTCGGAGTTAAGTTTTGTTGACGCTTTGGTATTCTCAGATTTTTCTCACAACCATATGGTTGAGTCGTATTGCTATAAACAGGAAACGATGACGCCATGTCACAAATAAAGATTTTGTTTATTCCTATTAACATGCAACGATGACGCCATGTCACAAATGAAGGTTTAGGTTATTCGTATAAACATGTAAACGTGAAACATTATTTTATTTTAGGAAACATCCACATGTTTGGTACCGGTAATGTAAAGAAACTCGCCATTGTCGAATGTTCCCATCAAACCACACCAGTATGTCCCGGCGTCCTTCTCTTGTGTATTGGGACCGTCGATGGTCAGTAGTAGAAATGGGTTGTCCGAGGCCAAATTGCCGTTCACGTCCACCCCGTATCTCTGACGAAGATCCTGGTCCTCCCACGTCATATCAGTGCCGGCTCCGTCGTTGAAGGAATATGACACGATCGGTTGCTGCATGCTGTCGGACACCATGTTATCAGGTCGCTTGTAAAGTTTCAGGGTTTGCACTGACTTCCATTGGCGAGGATCTGCCGGTGCACACTTTACTGTGAGAGTTGTCTCCCCTGGAGTGATCTCGTCCGGTGCAGTCACAACAACTTTTTGTCCCTGCGCTAGATAAGACAACGGAACGATATTGTTAATTTAGTTATTTCAAGAATTATATGCATTTGCGTCAACAAACGACCAGTTGTAAATATATAAGCATTTTAACATAAGAAATTGTATTGGTTTTGTTTTATTTTCGACGTCCTTTTTACAGCTAAGTTCACTGTTATCAATAATTTTTTTTAACTACATATACCATTAGACGTACACTAATACTAGCCGTACACAAACAAGAGGCCCATGGGCCTTAACGGTCACCTGAATTTTTATGAACTATAGTACCACTAACTTTTGCGGTTGTGTCCTCACACTGAAATTATCATTAACATAAACCAAATTTGAGCGAGAACACTGATAATTAAGAGCAAGGGTCCTGTTTATAAGTCTATATCTCTTCAAAAAACAAATCAATCCCTGAGCTTTGAACCCAACACTCAAAGTACCAGTAAATGAATTTGATCTGTGTTCAATTGATTTCTCACAAAAGAAAGTTACAAACGGTTTCCTTGACATTTAAATCAGTGACCTTATCCTCTTTAACCTTGGACAGTTGACTCCTTGTTTTAATTATGATCAACTTTATTTACAATGTCATAACAAAATGTTCATCAGTAAAAAGCAACAAAATTTGACTCTGAAATTTGAGCCGGTGACCTTGACCTTTTTCCTCACTATTTCTGTGAACTAAACTCTTGACAAATTTCATATTTCTCTGATAAAGGTCCCTATATTTACCTCAAAGTTCCTATATAAACTATAGCAAACGTTAACCCCTCTTAAGTCCTGGAGGGGAATGAAATTCACTATTAATAAAGCACCGGACAACCTTTTAATCTGTTAAGAGTATTTCATTGCAGCATATTTGGGTCTTAAAAGATTGTTGAATTTTTAGCCAATTCGACCTTTTTGAGCTCCTCTATATCAATGCTATATAAACTATAGTAATCTTCACTCCCTCCTATGTGGGTAACCTGAAGTTCGACGGGGCATGAAATTCACAATTTTAATAAATCACCTGAAGACCTTTCCATTTGGGAGGAATATATGATTCCAGCATACCTGGGTCTGAGGAAGCTTATTAAACATTTAGCAAATTTGACCTTTTTGAGCCCTCCCCAAAGCCCCCGGGGTATATATTCTATTATAATTTCAACCACGTTTGTATTATTTCTTAACTGACACAATATACCCAACACTGTCTTTTCCCTATATAAACTATATTAAACTTCACCCCTTTCCCAGGGGGGGGGGGGCATGCTCCATTTAGCACCCCCCCCCCTTTCAGGCCCTAGGGTTTAGAACCATATAATTAACAGCTTTGGTGCATCCGGGAAGGTTCCTACTAAATCTCATTCCAATTGGTTCAGGGGAGTTTTGGGAAGTTGAAAACGTAATTGTTTACTGACAGACGACGGCGGATAGAAAAGGTCACGTGACCTTAAAATCTCAATTACTTCAGGTTCATAGGGTTGATTAAAATGATAAAAGTAAATAAAAACGTTTTACAATGACATTAATGACATACCTATTATTAATTATTCAGTAATTAAGTCCGATCTAATTAACTTGATTAAAATACATGCAATCTAGATAATAAATGAAATTTATTTCCACTTTTATTTGACAAGGAAGTCATTCCAAAGTTTAAAACACGTGCAGAACAATAAATCAAACAATCGAACTATTCTACATTATTGTTTTTCTAAACAAAAACAATACATTAAACACAGGTGTGTGAGGCCACCAAAGGGACAGCGTCCAACAAGGGAAATCAAAATAAACCTTAATAACATTCTTTTCCAATCTCATCCTAATTTTGTTTGGCACATTCTTGGACCAAGCACACTCAATTGTGTATTAACATTAGGTGTAGCCCTGGGGATTTCTTTGTTTTTTGGTTTGTTTAACGTCTCTGTTAATATTTTTGGAGGCAGCAAGCATGTTTTGTTACTGACATATAAATACACATTTTAGGAACGTGTCGTTTACAATCCGACCGAAAGTTTGCTTTTGACTTCATTATTGTTTACGAAATATTGAAAGCTACATGTACATGCAAGGCCAAAAGCCAAAGCCTAATTAAACCAATATCGGACCATCGGGCGCTACGAACACAAAACTAGCATCACGGGGATTTATCTCATCAATAATTACACATCAGTAGTACGTGTTTCAGTCGATTATTGCAACAGTTGAGGTACCACACACATATGCTGCACCTTTAACATTTACTAATACAGTATGGCGTATAAGTAGCACTTAAGACATGTTGTACTTACCACAGCGTAACACAGTTAAAACTGTTATGGCAGTTCAGTTAATAAACTAAACATCGTGTCCATACATTTAAGACATGTTTTACCTACCACAGTGTAACACAGTTAAAACTGTTATGACAGTAAATAAACTATAGCTCGTGTCTATACACTTCAGACATGCTTTTCTTACCACAACGTAACACAGTTAAAAATGTTATGGCAGTTCAGTTAATAAACTAAACATCGTGTCCATACATTTAAGACATGTTTTACCTACCACAGTGTAACACAGTTAAAACTGTTATGGCAGTAAATAAACTACACGTGGTATCCATACACTTCCGAAATGTTTTACTTACCACAGCGTAACAGTTAAAACTGTTATGGCAGTAAATACACTATACATAGTGTCCATACACTTCAGACATGTTTTACTTACCACAGTGTAACACAGTTAAAACTGTTATGGCAGTAAATAAACTACACGTGGTATCCATACACTTCCGAAATGTTTTACTTACCACAGCGTAACAGTTAAAACTGTTATGGCAGTAAATACACTATACATAGTGTCCATACACTTCAGACATGTTTTACTTACCACAGTGTAACAGTTAAAACTGTTATGGCAGTAAATACACTATACATAGTGTCTATACACTTCAGAAATGTTTTACTTACCACAGCGTAACAGTTAAAACTGTTATGGCAGTAAATACACTATACATAGTGTCTATACACTTAAGACATGCTTTTCTTACCACAGCGTGACAGTTAAAACTGTTATGGCAGTAAATAAACTACACGTGGTATCCATACACTTCCGAAATGTTTTACTTACCACAGCGTGACAGTTAAAACTGTTATGGCAGTAAATACACTATACATAGTGTCCATACACTTCAGACATGTTTTACTTACCACAGTGTAACACAGTTAAAACTGTTATGGCAGTAAATAAACTATACGTCGTGTCCATGTTGATGTCCGATTCGCGAGTGTACGTAATACGTGTATACTTCACCGATTGATTATATCCTGGTGTTTACATTTTCCTACGGAGTTTCAGACTTAACAACGAAAATCTAATCGGAATAATCACACACAACACATAACTTTTAAACTTTAATACTGAACTATTTAAAACATTATGACACAAGTCGTAAAACACGATCTTTTTGAAAAATGAAAGAGATATGAATACAATGTCGGATTATGTAGTCTTTATAGCACCGCTCGGCTACCGTATTTTTTAAACATTGACATGCCGTTGTTGATAGGACCAGGACTTCCAAGGTGAAGGTCGCCAGGTAGAACCTATTCATTTACTAACCACGTGTTATCTCGATTGTTGGCTAACAAAACAGTATGTACTTCCTTTTAAAGTTGAAATAAATCTTGAATAATCCCAACCGTTTCGATCATCTTAAATCCTATATATTTTCGGAATCCGGAAAAAATTGTACCGGTAGTTTTATCAAATATTACGCGACATACATGACTCGTAACTCTGTCTATATCTGTTATCAGTACATTTCAGTATGTATAACACATCTACTGCAAATAACGGGGGCCCAGTTGTTCAAAGGATGATTAGCTTTATCAGTGATTAGCGCAAATTTAAATATCTTGCAACTTTAAAATGAAACCATACATTTCGTTACAACTTTGCAGATATCAAATATCTAGTTTTGTCAAATTACCAGCAAAATATTATGATTTTACCTTTCATATTGACAGAATTATTAAAACTTGTTAAATGTATTTCAATAGTGATGAAGCTAATAACTCTTTGAACATCTGAGCCCAGAATGTAAAACAAAATATCAACTGTTTGTCCTTGAACGACATTAAATAATCATTGCTTTTAGCTCACCTGGTCCGAAGGTGAGCTTATTTTATGTCAAACCGTGGCATCCGTCCGTCCGACAACAACTTTTTAAACGGGGTGACTTCTTCTCCATAAACACTGACTGGTAATTAACCTAATTTTGCTGGTGCTTGGGATTTAAAATTGTACTTATCGTAGGACTGACCCCCTCCCTGTGTCCAAAGGGAGGTGGAAAAAAAGATTATTTGGCCATAGTTGTTTAAGCGACCAAAAATTGCTTGATTCCAGAGACGAAGTCGCTTAAAACAGTATATTTTAATAGTCATTGACATCTACCCCTCTATTCCCGGGGTCAGTTCCACCATTTGTACAAGTTTGAATCCCCATTACCTAGGGCTTAAAAGTTCTACTTATAGTTTGACATGACCCCTAACCCTCCAAAAGATTGACGGGCGTGGCTAAAAGGACCAACGTTGATCATATTGCAGTTGTAAACCATGTTTCTCTTATTTATTTTCTCCAGAACTATGCACTTGATATCAAGCATAATCAGATGGAAACATTCATGGGAGGTAGGGATTCAAATTGAACAAATGAAGGGGACCAAAGAGGTTGAGCGGTTGGGCCAAAAACATTTTTGGTCATAATATTTTAATGATCCATTTCTCTGAAAATAAATTAGAGAATACCGAAGCGTTAACAAGCGTTCCCGGGAACATGCTTTGCCATTGTGAGCGATACGGACCGTCTGGGGCTCCTGTTTTTAATTTTCTAAGCCTTGAACTACATTGTCATGACAATGATTATTTTCACTGTTCTGAAAAACACTCGAAACTATCATTATTCTTAGAACCCCTCTTAAATGTTTAACAAGTAAACACTTTTATCACTCTAATCGTCAAGCACTGCTTATCTGAACTCCAGCACATGCCCAGGCCGTCTAAGATTATTGGGTGCAGCGGGACTTGAACAAAACCGATAAGGCAGTATAACTGAAATGTAGATCATTCCATTTTATAAGGTAAGCGAAGGGTAACGAAGCGAGTTATGATATGAATTTTAATCAGATTTCCGATTACGAACGAAGGGAGATAGCACGACTGGTACGGCAGTATAGTGTGACCGAGCGGAAGTGAGGCGAGATAACACTACGTAGTCGGCTATAGATCTGTCCTATTTCCTAACGGGGAATACCCCAAGATTCCCGCTTTAAAGAAACATTAACGCCAATACACAACGCACGTGTAAATATGACTTATCTGCGCTCTTCAGTTTCCTCCCACGTTAAGATTCAAGTGCGCTCACATTCGGGCAAACAAGAGTGAGGCATTGATGTTGAAATCACTTATTTGGAAATTTGTCTTTAATATATACATTCTATACCATCACATGCAATGCTGTGTAGTAAGGTTTTGCCAACAGAGACTACAGGGAAGCAATCCTACAAATTCAGTATGTACAATCATTCCAAGGAAGAGCGTAGCTTTCGAGCGCCGATGCTTTTCATGATAACACATGCGTACCTTAACGGAAGTAGCCCTCCAGTCAATCTCATTAAAACCATATCTTGAACTTCTCTCTGCTGCGTCAGAGAGAAGTTTACGAACCGGCGCGGAGTTCAAAATATGATTTTAATCAGATTGCAATCCTGTGGGAAAACCGAAAATACGTCACAAACATAATCACGTCATACTTGACCTGCTCGTTCTCATACTTGACTCGGTTATTTATGGACAGAAGAAAAATAGTCAGAAAAGGTTCACTGCATCTATCGGTGCTTTTTTCAAAGGAATTTCACGTGTTTCAACTACTTGAATTCCACCAATTTACATTTGCATCTTTTGAAGAATTTACAATTATATACAATATACACTGTATAACATATTGACACAATATACCTGTCAATAGCTGTGTACTATATATTTGACCATGACGAACATTACATATTCTATAATCCAGATAGCAATTGTTGCAATGTCCAAAATTCATCAATTGATATTTGATATCTAAACGCTATATTATCTTGTGAAAAATGTACAATTAATCCCATGTCAACTTCAGCCTCACAACTTGTTGAGTCACTAAATAAAAAAATAATTACATTTACATATATACTTCTAGTAATGATAATCATTTTATGTCGTACAGAGCACACTTACTCTGAGCTGACAAAATTAAGGTAAACTTTATTTAATTTTACAGATGTGCCATTACTTCATCAGTGCGCATGCCCAACCTAGGACCGTGGCTATATCTCTGCAGATCGAGCCAGGAAGTATTGCGAAATAGCAGAGCTTCAGGAAGAAATTGCTTCTTTACAGGTATTTTATATACCATTTGAATGTTTCATGCATAAAAAACCTAAAATGCTTTACTTGTGATATTTACCCATTTGGCAAAATGAAGCAGTCCATTGTTTGTAATATGTTAGCATGAATTAAGTATACCTAAGGAATCTCAAGGATTCACATGGAAGATGACGTAACACACACATATTCTGCACCTCTTAAAATGAGGAACATATACAGTATACCGAAAAATTGAATTAGCTGCATCATACAGCTGTTTCGTCCTTCTAAGACTCTTCAATGATGCTAGGGGCCAAAGCAAGCAGAACTTATAAAAAATGACATTTCGCTACGAAAAAGAACTTGTCATTTGCAAGCTGTGTCAAAAGCATACTGATAACATAACAGTTCACTTGATGGTTCAGTGCCCAGGGCTAATTTACCAGACATTCAAAAATGAAACTTAATTCTCGGTTCTAAAAATGATATAATGCTCAATGACAAAAGATGGCCCGTGCTGATGCTGAGTATTGCAAATTATGTACAGAACATGTTGTGTGAGATGAACAATTTTATTGATGTGTAAAGAATATTGACAATGAATGATGAACGATTTGATTGATATGTAACGGAGGATATTGACATACAATTGAACTTGTAAATCTCAATTTTGAGGAAATAAAGAAAGTCCGTCGGTCTGTCTAAGCCAGTGACTTCTGGTTTTCATTGGTGAGGCTGTATATGAAAATATTTCAGAACTTGTGATAAGGTTTTAGAATGCAGTTTATTACTTAATTTTTCTTTGTCTTCTTTTGACATAGTTTCATTGGACATGAATTTCATTTCTCCATTAATTCCATTGCCAACACTGGCAAGAAATTAATATACCTGGTAATAACTTTAGGAACATGATGAAATGTTGACATCATAACTCGTTTACCTAGAGTATGGTACAATTAATCACAATCAAGCTTGGTAGGTTGAATGAAATATTCTTTGGAATATATAAAGTATTGTAGAGATTACGATGTATATAAATGTGCTTATAAAATGCATTTTATAACTTGTTAACATACTTTTTTCAGATAAAATGCGCCAATCTCGCAGAGGAAAATGCACAATTGGGAAGGGAAAAGGCCAGTCTGAAAAAACAAGCGAAATACACGTTGAATACCAAGTAGCATATGGTGATGCAAAAAGAAACCTTCTAAAAAACCACCTACCCAATATACACATTGACACGTCATGGATGTGGCCCCTGCAGTGCAGCTGGTATCCCCCGTCAGTTTTCCGTCTAAGAAACCGTTCTTTTGACCCAACACAAACATAAGAAAAACACGTTACATTACATACGTCAAGGGATGGCATTTTTATCAAATTTGTTGTCCAAACTAAAACATCGGTAGTGTCGTTTGGGTTTGTTTAGCATATGCACTTGAGACGCTTTGGCGTCATCATATTTTTAACCTCCGGTAAATAAAGTTCGTCAGCCTGTTTGAATAAGTGGACCAATTCTTCCTTTTTCCTCCCAGAGTGACCGATGCCCTTTAACTTTAAAATATGCCACAAATCGCTTCCTGAAATATCGATGAAATTTGCATTCGGATGTTTTGCTGCTGCTATGTTGTTTACATCGGTTGCCCCAGTTAGTACACCTAAATCCCCTCCTAGCTGAAGAGTTCCACTGGATGCGATAACGTCCAATTGTATATTGCAACGACATTTTTTCCCGCTATAGCGATTGACATGCCGGTATGAATGTAAATCGATTACATCCATGTTGATCATGAAGCCCGCTTGGATCATTTAATTAACTGTGTTTTTGCGTCGTCCTGTAAACGACATAATAACAAAATAATTACAATGTAACAGTGGTCATTTGAGCGTTTGGTGCAGGGGCGATCTCTATGTTATCCGAAATGGAGCGACAAGACTCGCAGTGAGCAAGATAAACATATTATGTGACGTATTCATATTGTATTTATAGTCTAGTGTTTGTTTTCAATAATCGAGGAAACACTCAAAATGTAAATACATAACGATGGTTGTGGTTCGTTTGATTCCACGTAGATATTTATTTTATAACAATTTTGAAAACATATTTTAATCACTCTTTTTGGTCTGGATTTCAGCGCACGTGGCGTCTTCTTGTTGGAGGAAACCGGGGCACCCTATCCACTGCACCGCCCGACCAACCACATATATATTAGTAACTGAGTAGTTCCACGTCCCAGTTCAAGAAGTGATTAGCATAATCATTATATAACGACTTTTTCAAACTCAAATAGTTCCGTCAATATTGAAGGTAGTCTCAATACAGTCTCAAAACTTGGCATGTAAGTTGACATTACTAGATATTTGATAGCTGCAAATTTGTACTTAAATTTCTGGTTTCGTTTTGAAGATACACGAACATCAAAATTTGCGCTAATCACCTTTTGAACAACTTGGCCCAGGTGGAAGTCTTGCGCCCTGGTAATAAACAGTATCCACAGATACAGCTCTCATGCCGATCAATGATCCAGTTAAGCTTGTAGTATCAACCACCACAAGGTAGAATAGTGGCGAGAGTAATGTCTATTCAACCGCACCATAGAATACGGTTTCGATAACAATGAATAATTTGACGATCAGAAATTCACTTGAGACAGGAGCCCATATGTCTGAATGTAACTGCATGAATGATTAATGAAACCTGTATCGACTGTTCAAGTATATGAACCGACTTCATTTGTTTTATTTAAATTATTGTCTCAAAACATTCATAGGAATTAGCATCGTAAAATTGGGCTGCTTAGGGCATTTGTCCGAAAGAATCTGATAAAAACGAAATACGTAAATAATAAAAAAAACTAAAAGCATTGTATACATCCGATGTCCAAGAGATATTTTGGCGCCAAACATCGACCATTTTCATTTCTTCTTTAAACGCTTAAACGTGTTCATACTTTTTCTTTCTATCATCTATGAGATTATGTACTTACATGTAATCTAAGTAATATGAAGAGTGGGAATTTCTCTAAAAGAATGTCAACTGTGAGCAATTCAGTTTTTTCTGATCAGTTCTAAAATCAAAAGAGCACAACTAAGGACAAAGAAAAACATACATATGCACTTTGAGAAAGATCCATCCAGTAATTCTAAACAGGAGATTCCAGAGGGATCTTGGCGCATACCATCGATGATTATTATTCAGTCTTAGAAAGATGGACCTTTTTCCTTCTCATTTTAACTTTCATTTATGTATTTAATCTTAGTTCTATGAATTTTTCTTGAAAACTAACAATATCTTCCAAGTAAGAGCGGAATGGGGTTATGATTGTTATTTTAATTCATTCAGATCAAATGCAAGGGGGGTAGCAATTTTAATTAATAACAATTTTGAAGTAGAAGTATTGCGGGAAAGAAGGGATTCAACTGGGAATTTTCTGGCACTTGATTTGAAGATAGAAGGTAGAAAAGTTACATTAATAACACTATATGGCCCTAATTCAGACAATCCAGATTTTTACAAAAACTTAACTGAAACTATTAATTTATTTAGCAATGATTCTTATATAATATGTGGTGATTTTAATTTAATTTTGAACCCTACCTTTGACTGTGATATAAGCTATAAAAATATAAACAATCCAAGAGCTAGAGATAAAGTAATTGAACTTATAGAAGAGTGGGGAATGGTAGATATATATAGAGAACAGCATCCAGAAATTAAAAGATACCTGGAGGAGAAGCAATCCTGTCAAACAAGCTCGTTTAGATTTCTTTCTTATTTCGGACAACTTACTACCAAGTATTCATTATTCAAATATTGAACCAGGCTATAGAACTGATCATTCACTTCCTATTATTGCATTAAAATTTAATGAATTCAGAAAAGGAAAAGGATTATGGAAGTTTAATAATTCACTTTTATATGATTTAGAGTATTTAGAACTTATAAATAAACTTATTTTAGATATTAAAAGACAATATGCTCTTCCAGTGTATCATTTAGAGAGCATTCACAATATTCCCGATTCTGATATACAATTTATGATAAGTGACCAACTGTTTTTAGAAACACTCTTAATAGAAATTCGAGGCAAAACCATTTCCCACTCTTCATATAAGAAAAAGCAACAGAATTTGAATGAAATTAATCTTATAGAATCTATACGTGAACTAGAGGATAGTAATGATGTTGATATAGACAAAGTGAATGAAAAAAAAACAGAATTACAAAACATACGATTAAATAAATTAAAAGGAAGTATAATTCGATCTAGAGCTAAATGGGTAGAAGAGGGTGAAAAGCCAACACATTATTTTTTTAATCTAGAAAACAGAAATTACACCTCAAAGTTAATACCAATGATAGAGAAAGAAAATGGCGATAAAATAACAAAGCAGGTAGAAATTCTAGATGAGGTAAGACATTTTTATAAGAAACTGTATACAATTGATCATGATTTAGAAGATATTAACCTAGTTGATTTTTTAAAAGATACTGATTCTCCAAAATTAAGTAATACAGAATCTAACAATCTAGAAGGCCTAATTACTCTTAGTGAAGCTTCAAATACGTTAAAAGCTATGAAAAAGAATAAAAGTCCAGGCTCTGATGGGTTCACGGTCGAATTTTTTAAATGTTTTTGGAAACAACTAGGTACTTTTATAGTTAGATCAATTAATTATGGGTTCAATCAGGGTCAATTATCAATAACGCAAAGACAGGGCATAATTACATGTATACCTAAGGGAGATAAGCCTCGACAATATCTTAAAAATTGGAGACCAATTTCTTTACTCAATATTATTTATAAAATTGCATCAGGATCAATTGCTAACAGAATAAAAACAGTTCTTAACAAATTAATTCATGCTGATCAAACGGGTTTCGTTTCTGGACGCTATATTGGGGAAAACACTCGAATTGTTTACGATATTATGCAATATGCAGAAGATAACAATATACCTGGAATGTTGTTAATTATTGATTTCGAAAAAGCTTTCGACTCTGTTTCGTGGAAATTTATTGATAAAGTTCTCGATTATTTTGCATTTGGGGAAGATATTAAGAAATGGGTAAAAATTCTACAAAAAATTCAAGCTCGGCTATCAATCAAGGGGGAAATCTGTCTCCATTTTTTTAAATAGAAAGAGGCTGTAGGCAGGGGGACCCAATCGCTCCATATATTTTTATAATGTGTGCTGAAGTTTTAGCTATTAGAATAAGGAACAATAAGAATATAAAAGGTATCGATATTGACAATAGTCCTATCTTACTGTCTCAGTACGCTGACGACACTTCACTGATCTTGGATGGAACAGAGAAATCTCTTAAAGAATCTATTGATGAATTAAAATCTTTTGCAAAAATATCTGGATTAAGAATAAATGTTTCAAAAACGCAGGCTATCTGGATTGGAAGTAAAAAATATAGTAACGAAGTTGTCTACCCTGAATTGAATCTACAGTGGGGAAATAAAACATTTACACTTTTAGGAATTGAGTTTCATGTTGACCTCCACCGAATACCTAAACTTAACTATGATAAAAAATTAGTAAAGTTAAAGGGACTTATTAGAAGTTGGGAAAGACGAATTTTAACTCCAATAGGTAGAATTCACATTATAAAGGCACTATTAATTTCTCAATTTAACCATCTCTTTATCTCCTTACCAAACCCAGATGAAAAGTTCCTGAAAAAATTGAACACAGAACTATATTGCTTCTTGTGGAAAAGTAAAATAGATAAAATGAAAAGAGATATAACCATTAAAAAATATATTGATGGGGGGTTAAAAATGTTACATGTAAAGTCTTTCATTGAATCTTTGAAGCTAACATGGTTAAGAAGACTTTATATAAGTCCAAGTAAGTGGCAAATTATTCTTCGAACTTTTGTTAATGTTCATGTAATGGCTAACTGTGGGTCTGAATATATTTCAATATGTAAAAATAAGTGTAAAAATCTATTTTGGAAAGATGTCTTTAATGCATGGATAAAACTATCAAATAAAAACTATTTATTTCAATCCCCAGATCTTTTGGCTAAAACACCAATCTGGTATAATAAAGCTATTAAAGTAGGTAATCAGAATATTTTTTATCAGGATTGGTACAATAAAGGAATTATTATAATTGGTGATTTAATTAACAAAAACACTAATTCGTTTTACTCTTTTGAGGAATTTCAACAGGTTTTTGATATTCACACAAACATCCTTAGGTATCAAGGACTTATTTCAGCTATTAGAAGACATATTCAGAAACAAGATATATTTTCTCCTATCTATCCATTCATACCAATTCATATGGAAATACTTTTCCGCAGTAAAAAAGGGACAAAAGACTTTTATTATTTACTCAGTAGAAATAATACAATATCCACGGGAAGAAAAAAATGGGATAATATTTTTAACTTTGATAATGAAACATGGAGGAAAATATACAAAATGCCTTTTCATATAACTCAAAATTCGAAATTACAGTGGCTTCAATACAGAATAAATCAACACATTTTAACAACAAATTCATTTTTATTTAAGGCAGGAATAGCAGACAGTCCTTTTTGCTACTCGTGCAAAAATGATATTGAAACAATAGAACACACCATATGGGAATGTGATAAGGTGCAAGTGCTGTTACAAAATTATGAGAATCTATTAGACATGTTAATGATACCATTTGCTTACAATAAGGAGACTTTTATCTTTGGTTTATTTAACCAAGATGGAATAAGAACATCAGTAGACAGTACAATTATTTTAATTATTAAACAATATATCTATTCAGCAAGATGCCTACAAACTACTTTATCGATGAACGGTCTTAAAAAAGCTATCAAAGATCACTATATTACACAAAAATATATTGCAAGAAGTAAAGGACCCAAATATAATGAAAATTTTCAAAATGATTGGGGAAAATGGCAAAAATTACTTAATATCTCCTGAATCTTTAATTTGCTGATTATATCATTCTGTGATTCTTGTTTAATGTTGTAATATTATATGCAAAAATAGTTTTATAAGTTGTATGTATTATTACAAGCTGTACCGAACATAATCTTACAGTGTACGTGAATGAAGAATGTATTTTCGTACAAGTATCAGCTGTACGTTTTTGTTATCCGAAAGCACTGTCAACTCAACCACACTTCGTCCCACCATGCTCTTCGTCTTCTTTGATAGTGTGGTATTTCTTTTTGTTTGTCAGATGCATCTGTTCCGATCTTTCAATAGTCTCTTTCAGCTTCTTTCTTGTCTAGTCTTAGCTTGTGACTCTGTTTTCGTCAGCCAATATTTGCTTATCGCGGCTACCTGGCATTTGCGCTTCCCGTTCTATTTTTATTCGAGAAATCACGTGATTTTTTTCGAATCATGTGACCACTATCCTGCTGCCGGTTCCGTGCCGATTCGCAAGAAAACATAAGAAATGTTTTTTTAACATAGAAAACGATAATAAAATATAATTATGGTACTGATGTGCTTAGTAATAAATCTTGATATTACATAAATATGTTATTGTTTGATAATCTAAACTGTTGAGGTTAAAAAAATTATACAAAATTTTTCATGTCGTACCATGTTGAAATTCCTATAATTAGTCGAATGGCGGCGGCGAAATTGAGCAGACGAGCACCAAATTTAGCAAACAATGCCGTTTTAAGGTACTTTCCGGTTAATTGACACAAATGAGACCTTGATTTACCTTCTAAAAATAACATTTGCCTTTAGAAAATGCATTTCATTTAGAAATTGGTCTAAACACGAGCTAATTATTATTATTATGTCAGATTATGTTTTAATTATAATTATATATATATGATATCAAAAAATTGTATCGCTGTAATCATGTATAGTGACACCTGCTGCTGACAACACATGCTACTTAATCCCTATTATCTTTCCTTTGCCAGTCTTCATACATATATACATAGACAGTATAACTTGTCTAGACCGGACCCTTTTTTAATATTTTTTTGTTTTTTTTTTCTATTCCAGCATTACCTTTAGCATTAACTCAGACACTTGTGTAAACAAACAATGATTTTGGTCACAGTGATGTTCAGTCTAGTCAAGATACACTGTAATACTAAAACTTGATTGCCAAATCTCTCTCTCTCTCCCCCCCCCCCCTCTCTCTCTCTCTCTCCTTCTTTGTGCTTGTTTATATATATATGTTATGTCTTTGTGTTTTCCTCATCCTCTTTGTTTTTGTTCATGTTTTTGTCCCCCTTTCCTTCCTTCATAAAATTTTCTTTTCTGCTTTCTTCCTTCTATAAATACAATGTAGGTTATATTTGGAAAATTCACCTAAAACCTGAATGATTGTAAACAATATTAAGTAAGTGAGTATGTATGTGTGATATTTTCTACATATGAATGTGATACATTATCTAAAAATTATTGTACTTTGCATTGTATGAAAATTTCTGAAAATAAAACAAATACAAAAAAAACAATATCTTCCATTCAGTACTTTTCAGGAAATATCGATCACAAACTATAACTGTCAAAATCAAAGATGGCCGCCTAGCAGTAATATTAGTTATCGGATCTGTCAAAAAATAGACCATGCATGCATAACTAGGCACCAATGGCTGCATATGAAATTTGAAAATGATAATTGCACATGGCCGCCATATTGTTTATGGGATCTGTCAGACAAGAGGGACCTACAGTTACGAGTAAAATTTGATGAAGATCCATCACGTACTTCTCAAGAAATAGCGATAACAAACTTTCAATGTCAAAATCCAAGATAGCCGTTTTGTTTTTCCGAACATTGTCAAAATCGTTATCGCTTTTCAAAATCGTACTCTTACGTTAAGTCATTTCATTACCAAAACGTTAATGCGGAATAATGTGACGAAATGACTTGCTGCAAGATTAATATTCCTCAAATGGTACTTATTTGTTCCTCGTGGTAATTAAAGTTGTGTTATTTTTGTTCTTGGCACTGGTTAGGAGGGTCTCTCAAATTTTGTGTAGCTTGAATTAAATACATGCAAGAGAAAAACAGAGAAATGATACAATGATTTGAACATTTGTGTGCACGCACGGGCACAAAAAGAAAAAAAAAACATCATAAAACTGTCACAATTTTGTATATTTATTTACATTATTCAGCACAAAACAAATACGAACGAAGTCATAAAAACAATAGTTATTAAACAAGCAGGTTTTATTATTCCTTACATACATGTACATATGTATGGTGGCCAAAAAACGATAAAAATCAAGATTCATTATAAATCTAGGAATATTATAAACGCATAGCCCACTGACAAAGGACATATTAAAGGTACTGCGGAATAAAACAAAGTTTTCGTAAAGGTTATGTAAATGTGATTACGGATGATGAAAAAATCAACAAAGGATAAAAAGTACCGAAGAATAAAATAATGTTTCGTAAAAGTCATGTACATGTGACTAATGCAATCTGAAGACAAGATGCTCAGAAGACCTAACGGTCATGTGGCTTTATATATGTTTTCCTGGTTATTGCTAAAGATATTTACATATTTGACCCCTTTGACCTTTAAAGTGGACCAAGGTCATTCTATTGAACAAACCTGCTAGCCCTTTATCCCAGCATGCTACGAACCAAATATCAATATCCGTGGCTTTTAAGTTAGCCGTGTATACATTCCGTTCCGGGGAGACCACAGTTATCTCTTCCATATAAAATATAATTGCTCTCAGTAAAAGATATTTCACAGTAAATTTGGCTGTAATCAACCAAAGGGTTAATGAGGAGTAGGATTTTATTTAGACCATAATTGCACAAAAGATCCCCCTATGTGACCCCGTTCCTCTGTTCCCAGGGGTCAAACCAGCCTTATTTATAGAGACTATAATTGTCCTCCCTCAAAGATGTTTCACACAAAATAATCCGCTATGGAGTTAGGGGAGGAGTAAGGTTTTGAAAGTTGGCGGACGAAGCACGATGGCTGTAGGTCATACTGACCGTTCGGGAGAGCACCAGTTGCCTTCCTCATCTGAATGAACGCTCATTTTTCTTTTTAAAATCTGCATTGAGCATGATAGCAAGAACTAAAAGTATGTATATGTCAATGAAACAAATGTTGGAACGGGAACAATAGCTTTTTTTGTTGGTCTGTTTTTTCCCCGCAAATAGTGGGAATCAACGGAGATAATGTAACACACACATGCTGCACCTTTTGTTGATTGTCGATCTAAAAGAGGTTCTTATGTTCCTTCGCCTTCATTGAAGGAAGCTACCAGTCAAATATAACGTCTCTATGCATGACTTTATTTTAGAAGAAGTCGTTTGAAGGTTTCAACATTTTAACCCCTGTGCTTTTTTCGCCAATTTTGTTTAGCTATTGCCATGAAAGGTACCAGCCAAATTTCATGTCACTAGACCTTCCGGTATTTCATCGAAACACTTTTTAAATTAAAAGTTGACGGATGCTTGATTGGTTGATTGTTAACAGCCAAGGTCTTTTAAGGACGGTATCCCGATGTATGCGATGTGGGTGTGCGTGTTGAGAGCGTGTGTATTTTGGAGGCTGTGGTATCTTCGTATCAGTCTTCTTGCTATAGTGCGGATATTTTGCCGATTAAAGTGCTACCACCGGGGACATTATACTGACAACAGGCGACCCAATCGTTCCACTCCAATAATGCTGAGGGTCAAGCAGGGAGTTATATCTACCATTTTGTTAGAGACTGGTATGTCTCGGCCAGAAGACAGAACCCATAGACTTCCTCACAGGGGCGAACGCTCAACTTAAGGTCAAAAGTGAGGTTGTGTCGAGGGAGATATAAAGAAGGAAAAGGTTGTTAAGAAAGAATGGAAAAGATAAGATCCCGAATTTAGTCGCCCTTACGATAATGCAATTGGGGCAGCAGGTACAATTTCTTACGTCCTACCTGCAGGGCAGTGACCGATGCAGGACGGACGGACGAGTGACGCCGCACAATCGCGTAAGTTGGGCCAGGTAAGCTATGAAGGGAAAATCCACATGGAGATCATTGTAACAAGAGGCCTATGGGCCTCAACGGTCATCTGACAATCTAATTTACTGTTGGTAGCTGTTTAAAGATATTTCCATATCTGACCTGTTACCTAAATGAGTCAATGAACAAACTTATTCCTTCATCACGGCATAGTGATAATACCCGCATATTAACCATTTTTAGACATTTGACCCCCTATGACCTTGAAAGCAGATCAAGGTCATTTATTTGAACAAACTTGGTAGTCCTTCATCCCAGCATGCTACAGGCCATGCAAATATAGGTACCCTCGGCCTTTCTGTGATGGAGAAGAAGTTACTTGAAAAATTCAAATATTTTTTACTCATGTGACCTTGAAAGTAGGTAAAGGTCAATCATATGAACAAACTTGGTAGTCCTTCATCCCAGCATGCTTCATGCCAACTATCAGTACCATGGGCCTTATGGTTATTGAGAAGTTTCTTTAATATTTTTACATATTTGACCCCTGTGACCTTGAACATTTGTCAAGGTCATTGATATGAGGCAGCTTTGTAGCACTTTGTCCCAGGTACCTACTGGCCAAATATCAGCATCCCGGGCCTTTTGGTTATTCAGAAGATTCTAAAAAAAATATTTACATATTTGACCCCTGTGACCTTGAAAGTAAGTCAAGGTCATTTATATGAGGACACTTCGTAGCACTATATCCCAGGTACATATT
This sequence comes from Mimachlamys varia, assembly GCA_947623455.1. Classification (NCBI taxonomy): domain Eukaryota; kingdom Metazoa; phylum Mollusca; class Bivalvia; order Pectinida; family Pectinidae; genus Mimachlamys; species Mimachlamys varia. Next base: position 35,446,379 of record OX392545.1, read on the forward strand.
TGACCCCTTAGACCTTGAAAAAAGGTCTAAGTCATTGATGCGAGGGAACTTTGCAGCACTATTTCCCAGATACCTTCAGGCCAAGTATTGGCCTTTTGGTTATTGAGAAGACGATTGTTAAAGGAAAAGTTACGGACGACGAAGCAGATGACCTAAAAATGCAAGAGAATAAGACAAGGTGTTCCGAAAGAGTAAGCGTTTTCTGCTTTATGACAGACAACCGCCATGTAGATCTTGATTACATTCAAGAAAACAAAATAATAACCGAGACATCATTGTCAATCACAACAAGTAAGCACACTCAAAAAACGTCCATCTTCATATCACACAAACTAACAGAATATTTTTCCTCAATGAGACATAGATGGGAACCATAAAGCTTACACATAGTTCTGAGCAACCTGCCCCTCTCGAATCCCAGTATTGTTAGTTTGTTTGACAGCTTTCGACATCGAATAACGAATCAACTGCGACATGTAGACGGCATAGGTCGGAGAAGCAGGGATGTTACTATCAATAAATATCAAGAAAACAAAAGTTCAAGAAATATGATAACAGCACATAAATATCGAAAATAAAAGTCTTGTTTCTGTTGTCTAGTGATGAACGGAGCTAGCTATCAGCTGTTCCACGTATGTACATATATAACGCTAAATGTACAAGAATGCAACAAAAGTGAACCAGCGTTTGTCACCCCGTCAGCTGAAAGTAAAACTTAAAAAAGGTAACGTAAATTTAAGGATTGAATGTAAAAGGTGTTCCTCTAAGGAGAAGATTTAGACATTCAGATAGATGTGTAATCCTTAAGCGTCAACAAAACCATAATTCGATGGAAAAATCATTGTTTTGATCGGAAAAAAAAAAACATTTTTTAGGAGGTAGTGCATGCTCAAGATTGGTCAAAAGATCTTTCGACTTTTGAAAAATCAACATCCCGTTAATTGCACTTCTGGAGTAAACAGTGTCAATAAGATCTCGTTTATAAGAGATCTCGGCGTTCGCATATGAAGCTATACTTAGCTCCGCAATACACGTCAAATAATTCATGCCTCGTTTTGTGTACAACAGCGCAGTCCGCACCTTTTCCTTTAAAATTTCCGTCGTAGTCGTTATCGGCTCCCTTTGGGAATTTAAACGTGTTCTTTGCACCATCCAGCCATAGCCATTTGCCTTCCTTCTCTCTGTCTGTCAATCCTAAATACCAACCGCCTACACGTCCTAAAATATACAGAATACCAAAGCGTTAACAAAACCATAATCCGAACTCAAAATCGATTAAACTAGGGGCAAAATAGGAACAAAGGAAAGATTTACATTACATCTTTTTGTAAAAGCAAAAGAGAATAAGACCAGATGTTCCGGAAGAGTAAGCGTCTTCTGCTTCATCGACGACACCCGCCATGTCAATCTTGGTCATATCCAAGTAAGCATCAATCTTCAAAATGAGAACCAAGTCATCATTGTCATCATAACAAGTAAACACACTTAATAAGCAAAGTAAAAAACGTCCATGAACATATTACACAAAGATACAGAATATTTCTCCATGAGATCAAGATGGCGACCATAAAACTTGCCCATAGTCCTCATCAGCATGCATCTCTCGAATCCCTGTGCCGCAAGTTTGTTCGTCAGCAGTTGACATCTATCACAAAAATATCGACATTCAGAGCAAGCCCTAGAACAACGAATCAACTGTGACATGTAGGCGCTATAGGATGGAGAAGCAGGGGGGTTACTATCAAGAAAAAGCAAGTTCACGATCGGAAAAACGAAATCGTCACGTTTATCAGACAGCTCAGTAGTAAGTTGCCCGTGTTGCTCATAGTTTAAGTAAAGATCGAGGGAAGAAGCTGATGTAGGAGAGTCTGTTGTGTCCTTAATCTCAAGTTCAGTTGGGTACATACGAAAGACTAGGTAAAAAATTAGAGGCAAAATATGAACGAGAAAACATCCATTTGGAGACCCTTGTAAACGTTAAAGAGAATAAGACCTATAATACATGTAGATGCTAAACAGCCAAACACATGGGAGCATCATTCAGTTATTCAGAACATATCTATAGGTTACATGTTCAAAAGTGAAAACATCAATTAAACTAAAAATATAAAAGATAAAGTAAATTTGAATATCAAAAGTGGTTATGGTGAATAAAATATTAATAATAAAACAAGAGGCCCAATAGGTCGGCATCGCTCACCTGGTATCAATCCTTGACTTATATTATAGTGTAACCCAAAAGTCCCCAAAAATCTTTTACTGTAAGACATTTAGAAGAACATGTTAAGATTTAAACATATTTAACCCCTGTGACCGTATAAGACAACATCATTTTCAAATTTTGTTTGGCTTCATCCCAGTACACTACCAGCCAAATATCATGTCTCTATGCATTTGGGTTTATCAGAAGAAGTCGCTCAAAGCTTTTAACTGATTTGACCACTGTGACCTTTGATATGGGTCAAGCTCATTTACCTTCCCAAAGTTTGTCAAGTTTCATACAAGGAACCTTTCAGCCAAATATCATGCTTCTAGGTCTTTTTGTATTTCAGAAGAAGTCGTTTAAAGTTTTAAACATATTTAACCCCTGTGACCTTATAAGACAACATCATTTTCATTTTCAAATTTTGTTTGGCTTCATCCCAGGACACTACCAGCCAAATATCATGTCTCTATGCATTTGGGATTATCAGAAGTCGCTTAAAGCTTTTAACTGATTTGACCACTATGACCTTTGATATGTGTCAAGCTCATTTACCTTCCCAAAGTTTGTCAAGTTTCATACAAGGAACCTTTCAGCCAAATATCATGCTTCTATGTCTTTTGGTAATTCAGAAGAAGTCGTTTAAAGGTTTTAACAGATTTGACCCCTGTGACCTTGAATAAAGATCAAGGTAATTTCTATTCGCAAACTTTGTTGGGCTTCATCCAAAGAACATTTCAGCCAAATATCATGCTTCTAGGTCTTTTGGTAATTCAGAAGAAGTCGTTTAAAGGTTTTAACAGATTTGACCCCTGTGACCTTGAATAAAGATCAAGGTAATTTCTATTCGCAAACTTTGTTGGGCTTCATCCAAAGAACATTTCAGCCAAATATCATGCTTCTAGGTCTTTTGGTAATTCAGAAGAAGTCGTTTAAAGGTTTTAACAGATTTGACCCCTGTGACCTTGAATAAAGATCAAGGTAATTTCTATTCGCAAACTTTGTTGGGCTTCATCCAAAGAACATTTCAGCCAAATATCATGCTTCTAGGTCTTTTGGTAATTCAGAAGAAGTCGTTTAAAGGTTTTAACAGATTTGACCCCTGTGACCAGCCAAATACCATGTTTCTAGGGCTTCTGGTATTTCAGAAGAGGTCGTTTAAAGATTTTAACAAATTTGACCCTTGTGACCTTGAATATAAATCAAGGTCATTTCATTTCGCAAACTTTGTCGGGCTTCATCCAAGGAACCTTTCAGCTAAATATCATGCTTCTAGGGATTTTGGTTTATTAGGAGAAGTAGTTTAAAGGTTAAAATAGATTTAACCTCACTGTGACCTGAATATGGGTCAATGTCGTTTCTTTTCGCAAACTTTATTCAGCTTCATCGAAGGAAGCTACCGGTCAAATATGAGGTCTCTATGCCTGACGGTATTTTAGAAGAAGTTGTTTGAAGTGTCGACATTTTTGACCCCTGTGACCTAGAAATTAGGTCAAAGTGATTTTTTTCGCAAACTTTGTTCAGCTCCTTCCAAGAAAGCTAACAGCCAAATTTCATGTCACTAGGCCTTTCAGTATTTTAGAAGAAGTCGTTTAAAGGAAAAAGTTGACGGACGCAGGACGGACGGACGACAGACGCTGCACCATCAGGGCCCTTAGGGCCAGGTGAGCTAAAAACAGCGTTCATGTAGCACACACATGTAGACAGTTTCTCAAGTAGTTTTTTTCTGGTCGGCATAATATCATAAGCATTTTACTGTAAATCGTTCCGAACGTCAGCACAATATCGCCAATAAGCAATTTACTGTAAATCGTTCCTAACGTCGGCACAATATCGCCATAAGCATTTTAATGTAAATCGTTCCTAACGTCGGCACAACATCGCCAATAAGCATTTTACTGTTAATTCTTCCAAACGTCGGCACAATATCACTAATACGCATTTTACTGTAAATCGTTCCTAACGTCGGCACAATATCACTAATAAGCATTTTACTGTAAATCGTTCCTAACATATTATAAGTGAGGCTGACTTTACGTTCCAATGATCAATTGGGTGTTGCAAAGACATTCTCTAACAGGTGTCTTTGTAAATTGTATGTGATATCTCGGGCACATCTTTAAACTTGTCATGCAGTTATTAACAAGGGCCGGACAAATTTGACATGCATAACTAAACAAGAGTCCCAGAAAGCCTGTATCGCCCACCTGGATATATTGGTATCTAAGTAATCATTGTATTTTCGAAAAGTTCAACTGGGAAACTAGAACTTTAGGGGCCAAAGCCAATATTTATGCAAAATCTGTTTCCGTTCCCCCAAGGATGTTTTTGACCAATTGGGTTTAAATCTATTCAGAGTTTTTGGACTAGTTACGATTTGAAAGGAATTTACCATATTTCCCCTTTTGGGCCCCGCCTTATAGATGTCAGAGACGCCATTTATGCAAAATCTGTTCTTGCCCAAAGGATACTTCTGCCCAAATACAATCAGGACTTGTAGCAATTTAAAGGAATTACCTCTATTTCGCCGCGTCACTGTGGGTCAGTCACCATTTATGCAAAATCTGTTTCCCTCACCCCAAGGATGTTTATGACCAAATTGGGTTAAAATCCATTCAGTATTTTAGGACTGGTAACGATTTAAAAGGAATTGCCCCTATTTCCACTTTTGAGCCCCGCCCCATAGAGGTCGGAGCCACCATTAATGCAAACTCTTTTCCGCTTCCCCAAAGGATGTTTCTGCCCAAATGGGGTCGAAATCCTTCTATAACTTTATGACCAGTAGCGATTTAAAGGAATTTCTCATTTCCCCTATAGGGCCCTAACCCATAAAGTCGCCATTTATGCAAAATCTGTCCCCTTCCCCTAAGAATCCAATCAGGACTTTTTGACAAGTAAAAATTTAAAGGAATTACCTCTATTTTCCTTATTGGGCCGCACACCTGTGGGTCAGTTACCATTCATGGAAAATCTGTTCCCCTTTCCCCAAGGGTGTCTCTGTCAAATTTGGTCAAAATCCATGCAATCAGTACTTTTTGACTGAAAAGTTGACGGTCGACCAACGCCGCACCATGGCATAAGCTCACCGGCGGTTCAGGCCAGGTGAACTAAAAATGGTTTCTAGATTCGTGAAATTCACATGTACTGTCTTTTTTGTAACAATTACAATTCACAAATGAAGAAAACAAACAGACAAAAATTAAAGCTACAGCCTATGTTAAATAGTTTAATTGTTTTTTAAACCTTCAGTTGCCTTTTATATACAATACATGAGATTTCTGATGATACAAATGGTGTTTCTATTAAGAACGTATAGAAAGGATCCTAGATGAGATGCGATACATACGTTATATAGTCACATACTGACCCTCTATAGAGCCGTACAGGGTCAGTAAGTGACTACATAACTAATTATATGAGGTCATGTTTCGATGGTCTTTTTATATTGAGTATTTCATACTCGAGACGAATATGAGACATGGCAACATAACAAATCAGTCTTGATGTAAATTATACAACCAATACTTACCATATAAATCTTTAATGCCGTTGATATACTTTGCCTTCGTTTTGTCCACATGCATTATCATTGCTCCACCAAGATCTTTGCACGTTTTAACGCCGTCGTTAAACTTCATTCTGACATTGACATACCTCCAACACAGACCATAGTTCTTGTTCAGGAAGTATCCGCTTTCCTGGCAACCTGGAAACATGGGTCATTAAGTAATAAAAAATGTCATTAAAGTAACGCAATCGGATTAAAATACCGATCCTTGTTCTCACTCCGTTTTACAAGGATCTGACAACATCCCATTAGAGATCACGTCCAGATGACCTTTGTCGCCTCTTACTTAACACTAAAATAATTTTCCAACGACCTGTCATCTTGCAGCAAGCCATTTCGCCATTTTGGTGACGAAATGACTAAACGGAAAAACGTGTTTATTGCAAGCCAGTAGTAATTTGATTGGCTAATGCGAAAGGTCATCGGGACATGACCCCCTATGGGATTATCTCAGATCTTAACGCAGCAGAGAGAAGTTTATGGAACGGCGCGGAGATCAAGATATGAGATCAAGTCTAAAGCAGAATATGTGGCTATAACAACAAGGGTGATTAGCTTAATCACTATTTAACGACCTTTTTTAAACTTTAATAATTCTGTCAGTGTACAAGGTAATATCTTGAAATTTTGCATGTGAATTGACACTATCATATATTTGATATCTGCGAAGTTGTAACTCAATCTATGGTTTCATTTTTAAGTAACAGGGAAATTAAAATTTGCGTTAATCATTGATTAAGCTAATCAACTTTTGAACAACTGGGTCCTGGTGTTATCTGTAAATTAGATTTCGTATGTAATTGTGTAGTCATTAGGTATTAAAGCACCTCTCGTCTATAATCAGAAAATGAGGTTAAATGGAGTTGTTTGGTTTGACAGCTCAATACATTTCAGGGCGGTCCTCCACTGTATAATGTGCGAATAAATGTGTTGAGTGCGTGTGTATTTTGGAGGTGCGGTATATTGTATCCATTAATAAATTTAAAAGGTGCAGCACATGTGTGCGTCATCTTCGTGTAAGCCAACTTACGATAGTATAAACTTAACTAAATTCCAGAAGAACCTTTGCCAATTTAAACTGCAATCTGCTAACAAGTGATCCTAGATGGATCTTGGCGTACACCGTCGATACTTTCATTCATTCTTCAAGAGTTGGATCTTTTCTCTCCTTGTACTTTTCTTTCATCTATGCATTTAATCTTAGTAAGGTAATTTCTCTTTAAATTAACAGCAGACGAAAAAAAGGTATTGCATAATTGACTTTTCTGCTTCTACGCAAGTTTAGACATTTTTTTTTCACGTAACACACACATATGCTGCACCTCTTAAATTTAGTAATAGATACAGTATGCCGAAAAAATGAATTAAACTGCATCATACAGCTGTTTCGTCCTTCTAGGACTCTTCAGTGATGCTAGGGGCCAAAAGGTAATGACAATTGATATCGTATAATTGTTTTCAGTAGTGGCAATTTCTCAAAAGTCAAAGATTAAATTTGCGTTCCTTATAGAGAAATGAATTTGAATACGAGAGTTTTGCACTAATTTTTCACAAATATATAATTGATGCGATAACGATAAATAGAATTTTACACTAGTGTCAATGTTACATGAATTGGTTTAGTTTTATTAACAGCAGCAATCTGATGATCTCCGCGCCGTTCCGTAAACGTATCTCTGCTGCGTCAGGATCTGATAACATCACATAGGGGGTCACGTTCAGATGACCTTTTGCATTAGCCGATCGAATTACTACTTTCAGTTAATGAAATGTGAATTTTTGAGGTGACAAAGCTTGCATAGTTGTAAAGTCGTACGTTTAGTCATGTCGTCACAAGCTGATGTACTTATTGTGACGAAATGTCTTGGTGCAGATGACAGCGACATTAGAAGGGTCATCAGAACATGACCTTTTATGGGAAGTTGTCAGATCCTTGTAAAACGGAGTAAAACAAGGATTTGCATTGTAATCAGATTGACTTAACAGCGAAGTATATTGAATTTCTATAAGAGGTCATGATCTGGCGACCTTTATCGCCTCTTTACTTCACACTCGAAGAAAATTTTATAATTCTAACAAAGTTCATATAGCTGTCATTTCGGCACAACATGCATATTGAGTTGTTTTAACGAAATGACTTTACGCACAAATAAAATCATACAAACATTCATTCAATTCCTCCAAGATTAAGTAAGCAGTAATTTGATTGGCTGATGGACACCAGAAACATGACATAATATAGAATGTTGTTAGATCCTTGTACAACGGAGTGAGAAGAAGAATCCGCATTTTAATCAAAAGTATTCAAATTTATTTTTATTTTTCGTTAAATGTCTTAAATTATTGATTTATTTAATTTGTTTATAATAAATTTAATTGACATTCATGCAAGATACTTTGTTACGATGTACGACTTCAGGCCAGGTGCGCTAACAAGGGGAAACTACATATGAAATATGAGGAAGATCCAGCAAGAATTTCTAACAAGCTGATAACAAGCTTTAAATGGTAAACTCCAAGAAAGCCGCCCTAAATCAATGATATTTTAGTAAGATCCATTCAGAACTTCTCACGAAATAACAATAACAAAATTTCAATGTCAAAATACAAGACGGCCAACTTTCAGCCATTTTGTTTTTACAATCAGGCCCAAAATCAACAGGGCACCACTAGGCACCAAGGTGAACCTACATATGGAATTTGACTAAGAACCATCAAGTACTTCTCAGTAAAGAGCAATAACAAACTTTCATTTCAAAATCCAAGATGACCGCCTTTCAGCCATTTTTCGTTTTCGATCAGTCCCAAAATCAAACGGGCACAACTAGGGACCAGGGGGAGCGGAGCCTACATATGCAATTTGAGAAAGATATTTTCAGTACTTTTTAAGAAATAGCGATAACACGAAATGTTTCAGGACGAACCATGGACGCAGCGTCATTTGAATAATAAAATTGATTGAATGGAAGTTCAGGCGGCGTTTTCTCAAATTTTCAATACCTGATTTCCCTTCACTCTTCGCACGAAACGACGTCATTGTCTTCAGTGCGTCTTTGTTGATAACAATATCGAAGTTTGGAGGTACATTTCCATATCCAAAACAAGTTCCGTTTACATGATCGTATGCATATTTGTTACAGTCAATGTCCGCCTCGCATAGAATAGCACAGTTGAGGATGGACTCGGCTGGCTTTGAGAACAGTGGACTTGCTTGTAAAAGGTCGTGGATGATGAAATTATCGTTTTTGAATACCATTCCTGAACCTACAAAACAAAGAATACATGAGATAAACAGGGAATGCAAGAGGCCGACCGATGGGTCTTAACGTTCATCTGTCTTTAAAGACAAGTCAGCAATACAAATTTGCTAGTAATTACAAAGAAAAATAATTGCCTCCTGTGACTTTGTTAGAGAGCCAATAACTAAACTAGGTATCCCTTCATCCCAGCATGCTGCCAGCAAAATATTGGTAACCTTGGCCCTTTAGTTATTAAGAAGAATCTTTTGAAAGAATTTGTATCAAATGTTGTCCCGGTGACCTTGAAATTTAGTGAAAGTTATTCATTTGAACAACCTTGGTATCCCTAATGATACAGGTATGCTACAAGACACTTCTCTAGGCATTTTTGGTATTGAGAAGAGGTTGATTGAACATGGGTCAAGGTCAATCATTTAACAAACTTGGTAGCATTCATCCCAGCAAGATACATATCAAATATCGGTTCCCTGGGCCTTAAGGGTTTTGAGAAGTTTCTTGAAATTTTTTAACACATTTGACTAGAGGTGAAACGATTCATCGATGTATCGAATCGCGGGACAGTGCATCGATGCATCGTTTTGTTTTGTATCGTGATACCTGAAATGAGTTATCTCCCTTGCCGTATTAAGTAACCATAATGGCCAACAAGCAGAAAAAGCGGTTGAACAGAAATATGTTGCTACTCCAGCGATTTTCAAAACAGCGTAATTGACTTATTTGAAACTTGATCAACCAAAATCAGGAGTGGTTTATGGAATACTGATAAAACGTCTGTATATTAATTGTAACAAAAGTGGGATTGGGCTCAAGTTTTCCGTGAATACAACGAAGACAACACATTCACAACACCCCGGCAAAATTGCTACGACATTGACATCAATGTATATTAACATTAAGTCTCGGTTCAGTGCTTCATTTACGGCTTCTGCAGTATCTAAACAGGCAAAAATTAAGTTAAAGTCTACATTTCAAACGAAAATGAAATCTTACTGTACACGTGCGAATTCAATCACAGATATAAAATGCAAAGTTTATCAGTTGAAAACAAAACAGGAAAATAAACAAAATAGAAATGCATTTCATGTGTTTATTTTCCTGTTTATGTCGTATCATTTCAACTGATAGCAATACAGAGGTAACTTTTAAATGTGACTTGCAAGTATAGAAGTTAAACTGACAATATAATGTTCATTGTCCGACAGTTTGTTGGTTTCTCATATATCGTGATAAGTATCGTATCGTGACCCTTGTATCGTGATAGTATCGTTTCGCCAACCCCCTTGCGATACACAGCTTTACATTTGACCCTAAGTTATTGAGAAGTTTCTTGGAGAATTTTAGCACATTTAACCACTGTGACCTTGATTATCAGTTAAGATCATTTAGGTGAACAAACGTGGGAGCCCTTCATCTTAGCATGCTAAATATCAGTACCCCAGCACTTTCGGTTATTGAAAAGAAGTTGCTTAAGATTTGTTAAAGCATTTGACTACTGTGACCTTGAAAGTATGTCAAGGTCATTCATTTGAACAGATTTGGTAGCTTTTATCCCAGAATGCTACAGGCCAAATTTCAGTCCTTTGGGTATTTTGGTTATTGCTTGAAGATTCTAAGACATTTGGAGCGTGTGGCATTGAAAATAAATGAGAGAATACCTAAGCGTTAACAAAACCATTAACCGAACTCGAAATCGATTAAACCAGGGGCAAATTAAGAACAAAGGAAAGATTTACATGTAGACTCTTGTAAAAGTACAAGAGAATAAGACCAGGTGTTCCGGAAGATTAAGCGATTTCTGTTTCATCGACGACACCCACCATGTAAATCTTTGAAATGGAGTAAATTCTTTGAAATCTTTCTTGTGTATGAACGACAGGATATTGTCCAAATGTGTTGTGAACCATCCTTTGGTTCTCCATTCTATGGTGTTTACATGTCTCAATTGATTCGTTATTCTAGGGCTTGCTGTAAATATCGGAATTTTCGTGATAGATGTCCGCTGCTGACGAACAAACTTATGGCACAGGAATTGGAGAGGTTCAGGTTGATGAAGACTGTGGGAAAGTTATAAGGTCGCCATCTTTGCCTCATTGAGAAATATTTCCCCTTATTTGGCCGGACAGTCTCAAGGGGTTGGTTGCCTAACACAAAAATAAATCCTCTTCACCCAATGATACTTCAGATTGAACTTTGACAATATCCTCTTTTTTCCTGAAGAAGAAGGATTTAAAAGAATTTTCGATTATACAAATCCCCTTCACCCCGACTGGTACTTCAGATCGGATTTGGACACTGTCACTCTTCAAGATGAAGAAGGATTTTAAAGACTTTCCTACAGTGTATATTTTCCTATTGGGCCCCGCTCCTCTGGCCCAATACTCCTCTGGGTAGGGGTTGGGACAGGCCAACACTTATACAGAATTGAATCCTCTTAACTCCAGGATACTTCAGAAAAAATTTGGACAATAACTTGTCATTCGTCAAGATGACGGATATTTAATAAATTACTATACGTTCCTTATTGGGCCCCGCCACTCGGGCCCCAGATCAACCATTTATACAAAAATTAATCCCCTTTACACAAGGACGTGTCTGTCCGAATTTGGTCAAATTCTACTATTTGGTTCAGGACAAGAACGGATTTATATGAAAAGTTGGGGGCGGGCATAAGCTCACTTGCCCTTCTAGCAGGTGAACTGAACATTTGCAAATCTGCAATTAAAGGTCAAAACATAACCAATGTGTACGCTTTGATAGAGCCATATCCATTTAAACAATGTTCCTATAGGGTGCTATAGACACTTGAGAGTACAACAAGATTGCCACGTGAGTTCATTGTTCCACCGTTGATAATGCATGTTTCGCATGTTTTGCCAAAATTAAACACCTTGGGAAATTACATATCAAATGAAAGGTCTATGGTTTGCCATTATATATACAAACAATTGATTAAGTAACTTCTGCTTAATGTGCCCGAAAAAGTGACTAATAAGCTTGTTAAATATGTAAAGATATGCTTTATAGATTACTATTAAATCCCCGCTCATGCTAAAAGCTAATGGACTTCCTAATTAATATCACCCTAGTGTCATAGTTAACTACTTTTTATAAATCGGCAAAGCTCAAGACCATCACAGGGAGTCTTGCATGAATATATTCCCTGTACGGAAACAAGCGTTTACTGTAGTTTACGTAGGAACATTACGTTTTAACACGATTTTTTTATAGTTTCCATTGTGAGATAATAATTTAGTTAAGTGGTGATACGCACTGGGAGTGGCCTTGTCTTACCCTCTCCAAGTAATTTGATTGAAAATTTTAATCATTTGCAGAACATGAACAACGTAGCTCAGTTGATATTTTACATTGCTTGTGACCAGAATTCCGCGAAATAATATGACTCGCTTCCCACTACTTTCGACCTTACAGTGGACTTTGGTAGCACTAAAATTTGGCAAAATTTCTGGACTTTCACAAACATCGCAGCTTCCAACATACACACGCATTCAAACCACAAGTCAAACATCGTGCTGAAATGAGCCATATTTAGAATTAGAAATAAATATTAAGTTTCAGAAACATAACATTAACAGTGCAGCTCGATACTTACACATATGACATAGACAACCAAAAGACAGTAAAAACCTCCACATCGTTGTTTGTCGATACGTTGGATTTCCGCCCCAGACTGCAATCGTATACAAATACAATCTAAACACCAATGGCGCACCCCAGTTAGTGATCAAATTTATACTAGCGTTCATTTGGTTTTAAATATTCATACCCGAGTGATACATGTACATTTCAGTTTTGTCGTGTGTCCCTTTGGGATTTCTCGGGTAAGTGGCAAAAGTAATAATAAAGTGACCGACCTGCTGAATTCCAACAATTAATTATATATTCTCGGTAGTGCTAAGAACTCACTTCTACAAGCAGGCGATACAATTTGACCGTTCATGTTTTTATTTCCGTAAAATAATCTAGATACGGGTTTATAGAAATCACCCATGCCTGGAGAACATGAAGATATATTCTGCCACCGTTTGACATAATATGTTAACCATGGCCAGCATTACGTGTCATGATAGGTTAATTAATTTAAAAAATAATTGTTTGTCCCAGTACAGAATTGTATTAGTGAGTTGTGGTTCAAGGTCAAGGAATAATTAAGAGATGTATTCCCTTCACAGTACACTACGGCGTAATCAATTTATAATACATTGAGGAATTACTCATCCAGTACAATAGGCACAAGAGTGACACGACAAGTTATGCGTTTTTCAATTTATTTCTGTTTGTCCTGTTTTACTAGGTAATGTCTCCGGGTTCGTTCAAATCCTTGTAACAACAATGTAATGGTTTGATTCCGATTGTAGTGTGTTTACTTGTTGTGATTGACAATGATACTCAGTTCTCGTTTTGAGAACTTGAAACAAAGATTTACATGGCGGGTGTCGTCGATGAAGCAGAAGACGTTTACTCTTCCGGAACACTTGGTCTTATTCTCTTGTGATTTTACGAGAGTCTTCATGTAAATCTTTTTTTGTTTCTATTTAATCGATTTTGAGTTTGGATTATGGTTTTGTTGACGCTTCGGTATTCTCCGATTTTTTAATTAGATTTATCAGAGTGATCCTTATTGGTTCTGTCCCCTGGCTGAGACATACTTCTCCCTGCTTGAAGTTCAGCATCATTGGAGTCGAACGACTGGTTCACCCGTTCAGTATAATGTCACTAAATGGAATGTTCTGTTACAAAATGAGCACCGAGTCATCATTGTCATCACAACAAGTAAGCACGCTAATAAGCAAATTCAAAAACGTCCATCTTTATATCACACAAAGATAAAGAATATTTCTCGAGATCACGATGGCAAATATAAAACTTGCCCATAGTCTTCATTAACCTGCATCTCTCGAATCTCCGTGCCATAAGTTTGTTCGTCAACAGTGGACATCTATCACGAAAAATCTCGATATTCAGAGCAAGCCCTAGAATAACGAATCAACTGCGACAAGTAAACACCATAGGATGGAGAAGCAAGGATGTTACTTTCAAGAAAGGAGAAGTTCACGATCAGAAAATCGAAATCGTCACGCTTATCACATCGCTTAGTAATACGTTTCCCGTGTTGGTCATAGTTGAAGTAAAGGTCGAGGTAAGAAGCTGTTGTAGTTGAGTATGTTGTGTCTTTAATCTCTAAAGATATTATCTCAAAGATATCCAAATCATATCTTGATCTCCGCTCCGTTCCTCAAACTTCTTTCTGCTGGGTCAAGGAACTTGGTGCAACAGAGGGAAGTTAACGGAACGATGCGAAGATCAAGATATGACTTCAATCAGATTGTTCACCAGCTGCGCCGACAAAATGCTGAAACAAAACAAAAACTTAATTGAAGTAAATCAAATGTAAATACTGCACTTATCCGATGTTGAATGTCAGTGCCATAAACATATTGTGCGACCGAACGTTTTATAGACATAAATGTAATAGGGTCATTTTTAACGTCATTTGTCCGTTTATAACGTAACCGTATCGCGTTGCGCGACATTTGACCGTTGCGTCATTTACTGTGAGTCTACCTTATATGTATATGTAATGTCCAGTTTACCTATGTGACGTCATCATTATATGTGTCCATGTGGTGTCTTTTGTGGTCACTTTGTTAGGGTTTGGCAGGGAAATGAACGTAGCCATTGTCTACGGACGGAGAAAATATTCTGTAGCCGTCAAGACCATTTTTAGGTATGTAACATGGAATATCTATATGTAATTAAGATTTAAAGAATAGTAAACTATAGTAGTAACAAACTATGTATTGTTTGTAATGAAATAACATGTAATAATCTTTTATAAAAGTAAAAGATTATAGTTGACATATTCGGTAAAGATAATTAGTTGATATACCATGAATAAGTTCTTCTGATCTTTTTATAAGTTAATAGTTTTGCTATGATAGGGTAATGTATAGGTGTAACATGGTCTTATTAGCTGTATATTTTATTTGCAGTATTTACAATTGTCCTGGATATTCCAGATGATATTCAATAGACCCTTGACCCATTGTTAGGGTAGGTATTATAAATGTATAAGTCCAATATAACTATTTCTATACAATCTAAACGATTGTCATAGTATTTTGTAAATGGTCATAATCATTATTTAAATATATTAAAGTATGAACAGCGTATGCTGTACTGATTGTACATCCATAGATTTATGGATTATATATAACTTTATCTTATAATGTAAATATGTGTATTCATATAATTAATACACGATGATGTCTATGTAGAAAGAACGAGTGCAGTAATTTATGACTGTACGTTAATGATAGGTTTTATTCTTTATTGTTGTAGGGTCATTAACTACGTTAACTACGTTAACGTTAACAACCAAATAAACAACAACTGGAACTAAAAAGATGTGTTTGCCCTCATTTTTACAATGGCGCCCACGTAGGGACATCTTCGTCGACTCGAAAAGGTACTTCAGAGATTAAGAGAATGTGGTTTAAAGTTGTCTCCGAAGAAATGCAAGTTTTTCCAAAAGAAAGTAGTCTACCTTGGACATATGATTTCTGAGGAGGGAATTTCACCTGATCCTAGTAAGATTGAGAAGGTGCTTAATTGGCCAGAGCCGACTTCTCCAGAAGAGGTTCGTTCCTTTTTAGGCTTCGCTGGATACTATAGGAAGTTTATCCAAGATTTTACCAAAATCGCTAAGCCATTGAATGACCTCTTACCTGCCTGTGCCAAGAAAGGTCGAAAGAAGACAACAAAAGAGAAGTCTGATCCCAATTGGAAGTGGAGCGAAGCTGAGAAGCAAGCTTTTGACACACTTAAGACATGTTTGTCTACACCACCAGTGCTTGGCTATGTACAACCTAACCAACCGTTCGAGCTTCATACAGATGCTTGCGGAAAAGGTTTAGGAGCTGTTTTATACCAACACCAGGGTGACGGTCTACGGGTGATCAGTTTTGCCAGCAGAGGACTCTCCAAAGCGGAGCGGAACTATCCCGCGCACAAATTAGAGTTTCTTGCTCTAAAATGGGCCGTTACTGAGAAATTCAATGATTACTTGTATGGACAGCATTTTACAGTTTTCACGGATAATAATCCTTTGACTTACGTCTTGACATCAGCTAAATTAGACGCCACCGGCCATAGATGGGTTTCTGCGTTAGCTGCATACGATTTCGACATATTGTATCGATCGGGTAAAGCCAACAAGGACGCAGACGCACTATCAAGACTCCCAATTACCATGGATTCCATTCATGCAGTGAACCAGTCCATCACCACACCACAGACTTATGTGGAAAGTCTTTGTTCACTTGCTCAGGTAGTGGATGTTCTGCGGGACCCCGGTGTAACTGAATTGGAGCAAATGACTTAACAGGATTGGAGAAGAGCTCAGCGTCAAGATTCTTTTCTACGGCCATGGATGCAGATAGTATCGAAATATCGACAGCCGAATCGTCACGATTTTCCCATGACCAGGGAGCATTCCCAGATGTTCAAGATTGCTGACAGCTTAACACTACGTCTTGGAGTTCTCTTTAAGGAAAAATAAACAGAGATGGAGTATACCACTATCAGTTGGTCTTGCCCTCTGAATATACCCAGAAAGCCATGAAGGGACTTCATGATGATATTGGACATCCTGGTCGGGATAGAGTTTTATCTCTACTTCGAGACAGATTTTTCTGGCCTCGCATGACAAAAGATGTTGAGGAGTGGATCGACAAATGCCCACGTTGTATGAGAGCAAAATCTTCAAGGAAGGAACGAGCACCCTTAATTGGAATCCACACTTCACATCCACTGGAATTAGTGTGTATGGATTTTCTTTCCTTTGGAGCCATGTAAAGGTGGATTCGCTAATGTACTTGTGGTGACTGATCACTTCACCAAGTATGCACAAGCCTTCACAACTCGTGATCAGACCGCAAAGACAACAGCTGCAACTTTGTACAACAACTTCATAGTCCACTATGGAATACCACGGCGACTTCATTCAGATCAAGGTCCAAACTTTGAAAGTGAAGTGATAAGATAACTGTGTAATCTTCTTGGGATGGAGAAATCTCATACTACGCCATACCATCCTATGGGAAATGGAATCACGGAACGGTTTAACCGTACACTTATCAGCATGCTTCGGACTTCGAAACCTGATGAGAAAAAGGACTGGAAGGCTTTTATTCCATCGCTAGTACATGCCTACAATTGCACCCGTCATGAGTCCACCAAAGTTTCACCATTCTACCTCATGTTTGGAAGAGAGCCTCGTCTACCGTTAGACGTTGTATTCGGCTTAGGAGGGCTCATCAAAGAAGAACAGACTCTCACTGACTACACACGAAATCTTCGAGACCGACTTACCTTTAGCTATGACTTAGCATCGAAGATGTTATCCAAAGCGAAGAGGCGACAGAAGGCCCATTATGACCTCAAGGCCCGAGGAACACCCGTAAAGGTTGGGGATCGAGTTTTAGTGAGGAGGTTAGCTTTTGATTGGAAGCACAAGTTGGAAGATCTTTGGGAAGAAGATGCTTATAGTGTATTGAAGCAGCCAAACCCACATATTCCTGTATTTGTTGTGGAACTTGAGTCAGGAGAAGGAAGAACAAGAACCTTACATAGGAACAACTTGCTCCCCATTGGATATATTCCTACAGAACTGATGCCCTTGGAGGAAACATCCGGGAATGAAGATGGCGAAAGTCAGCCTCATCCAAAGAAACCAGAATCAGATTCAAGTGACTCTGACGATGATGATGCAGATGTTTTATTGGTGCCTTGTGCATCTGACAGCTTTGAGTCGGATAATGAAGGAGGCGATACAGCAGCACTGGAACCGGATGACGATCCTGATGTTCCCGTGTCTGCCACTGATCCGTCTGGTGACGACCAGTTCTCTGCTGAGGAGGGAGGATCAGATGATGCCAATAAGGAAACTGTTCCGAAGTCAGTAGTTGCATCTACTGATAAGGATAAAGATGATCAGGACACAGTTGCTATCCCAACTGATGATGTATCGGTCAATGTGGATTCGTCAGAACGTCCATCACCATTACCCAGAAGATCAATTAGAAAAAGTAGACCTCCTGATTGGCAAACCTCTGGGGACTTTATTATGGGAACACACAAGCACACCCATGCGAATTTAGATATTTGGAAGATCAAAGCTGGGTTGCTCCAAAATTTAGCAAAACAAGGTGTGTTTTCCGGAATCCCCCCGGAGGTTTCTGTTAATGTCATCAAAACCATCTGTGATGAGTAGTGTAAAATCCTGTTGAACTGTATATATATTTTATCTGTTTAAGTAACTCAGTAACTCAATAATATGTCCTGTATATGATATTATGAGAAGTTGCATTGTCAGCTTCCCTCACATTATTATATGTATTTTATGTATTTTATACCGTAGTTATGCAATAATTATAAGTCATTAACATTGCAATATATGTAATGTTGAATATCTTGATATTTTGATAGCTATTAAGGCGACGAGGACGTCTTTTATTAGCAAGGGGAGGATGTAAAAGAGTCATTTTTAACGTCATTTGTCCGTTTATAACGTAACCGTATCGCGTTGCGCGACATTTGACCGTTGCGTCATTTACTGTGAGTCTACCTTATATGTATATGTAATGTCCAGTTTACCTATGTGACGTCATCATTATATGTGTCCATGTGGTGTCTTTTGTGGTCACTTTGTTAGGGTTTGGCGGGGAAATGAACGTAGCCATTGTCTACGGACGGAGAAAATATTCTGTAGCCGTCAAGACCATTTTTAGGTATGTAACATGGAATATCTATATGTAATTAAGATTTAAAGAATAGTAAACTATAGCAGTAACAAACTATGTATTGTTTGTAATGAAATAACATGTAATAATCTTTTATAAAAGTAAAAGATTATAGTTGACATATTCGGTAAAGATAATTAGTTGATATACCATGAATAAGTTCTTCTGATCTTTTTATAAGTTAATAGTTTTGCTATGATAGGGTAATGTATACGTGTAACATGGTCTTATTAGCTGTATATTTTATTTGCAGTATTTACAATTGTCCTGGATATTCCAGATGATATTCAATAGACCCTTGACCCATTGTTAGGGTAGGTATTATAAATGTATAAGTCCAATATAACTATTTCTATACAATCTAAACGATTGTCATAGTATTTTGTAAATGGTCATAATCATTATTTAAATATATTAAAGTATGAACAGCGTATGCTGTACTGATTGTACATCCATAGATTTATGGATTATATATAACTTTATCTTATAATGTAAATATGTGTATTCATATAATTAATACACGATGATGTCTATGTAGAAAGAACGAGTGCAGTAATTTATGACTGTACGTTAATGATAGGTTTTATTCTTTATTGTTGTAGGGTCATTAACTACGTTAACTACGTTAACGTTAACAACCAAATAAACAACAACTGGAACTAAAAAGATGTGTTTGCCCTCATTTTTACATAAACATATTGTGCGACGGAAAGTTTAATAAACATAAACATATTGTGCGACGGAAAGTTTTATAGACATAAACATATTGTGCGACGGAAAGTTTTATCGTCGATCGTATATACCCTTCTGAACTTGAAATAAAGGACAAAACAGACTCTTCTACATCAGTTGCTTACCTCGATCTCTACTTAAACTACGACCAACATGGACAGCTTTTTACTAAGCTATACGATAAACGTGATTATTTCAATTTTCCGATCGTTAACTTTCCATTTCTTGATAGTAACATCCCTGCTTCTCCAACCTATGGTGTTTACATGTCGCAGTTGATTCGGTATTCCAGGGCTTGCTCTAAATATCGGGATTTTCGTGATCGATGTCGACTGCTGACAAACAAACTAACAACACAAGGATTCGAGAGACGCAGGTTGATCAGTACTATGGGCAAGTTTTATGGTCGCCATCTTTGCCTCATTGAGAAATATTCTGTATCTTTAAGTGATATGAAGATGGACGTTTTTTAATAAGCTCATTAGTCTGTTTACCTTTTGTGATTGACAATGATACTCGGTTCTCATTTTGAGAACTTGATGTTTACTTGGATGTGACAAAGATTCACATGGCGGGTGTCGTCGATGAAGCAGAAGACGCTTACTCTTCCGGAACACCTGGTCTTAATCTCTTGTACTTTTGCACGGGTCTCAATGTTAATCTTTCCTTTGTTCAGATTTTGCCCCTGGTTTAATCGATTTGGATTATGATTATGTTGACGCTTCGGTATTCTCTTATTTTATTGTGTGACAAAGTTTAATAAACATAAACATATTGTGAGACAGAAAGTTTAATAAACATATTGTGTGACAGAAAGTTTAATAAACATGTTGTGTGACAGAAAGTTTAATAAACATAAACATATTGTGAGACAGAAAGTTTAATAAACATATTGTGAGACAGAAAGTTTAATAAACATATTGTGAGACAGAAAGTTTAATAAACATATTGTGTGACAGAAAGTTTAATAGACATATTGTGTGACAGAAAGTTTAATAAACATAAACATATTGTGAGACAGAAAGTTTAATAGACATAAACATATTGTGTGACAGAAAAATTTATAGACATAAACATATTGTGCGACAGAAAGTTTTATAGACATAAACATATTGTAAGACAGAAAGTTTAATAAACATATTGTGTGACAGAAAGTTTAATAAATATAATGTGTGACAGAAAGTTTAATAGACATAAACATATTGGGTGACAGGAAGTTTAATAGACATATTGCGTGACAGAAAGTTTAATAGACATACACATATTGGGTGACAGAACGTTTAATAGACATAAACATATTGTGTGACAGAACGCTTAATAGACATAAACATATTGTGCAACAGAAAGTTTAATAGACATAACCTTGTGCAAAAAGGAAACAATTCTTTCCATTCTAAATCCTGCATCCTTAGACAGTGTTCTAAATGTGGTGTCTATTAAAATCATGAATCATTTTGAAGATCTTGTAAGGTGTTCCGGGGATGAAGTTCTGACTTGGCACGAGCGGAATATCCAAATAAATTTACATTTTCACTTAGATCCGCCTTAATGAAACTAGCAAACCCGACTTACTTCATTTCCCCACAAGTAAGTTGGGCACGCGCTTGTTCGTTCCTGGCGAAGTAATACATTTGTTTACAACAGTGTATCGTTAACTTTGTGTAGACCTACAATACAGGTGTACTACAAACGTAAAACAGCTGTTTTATATGCAGTTATGCCAGTATCATATCGCAGCTAAATAGCTTTAATGATACTTGATCCGACAACATTCTGTCCTGAATTCCTTGATGATCGTCCGAAATGCTTGACCCAGATCATCTGCCTTCAGTCAAATTTCGTGATTTTTTGTCATGTCTGATACTAAAAAAACCGCTTGAGATTGGTCAGAGAAATCCGTTCTCTTTTAAGGATTGTAGTAGACATACAAGCATGTCACTGGGTATTTGAAGATTACTTCTCCTCATGTGAAGAACTGTTGATCATCCCAAGGTTTATGTGAAGAACGGGGGCGACGATGTAAATTAGAAAGAAATGGCTACCATATAAGACGTTACTGAAAGAAACAAAGACATCGCGACGCGGGATATCCTATCATCATTGTAACATACATTTTATAGAACCGCCATCGATAACTTGTTTAATTGTTGTTTATGTTCAGCGAGTGTGAAGCTGCTTGTAAACCGTAAGTGAGTTGCCGGTCGGAATTCTGTGTAAAGCTAGGCTTTGAAAAAGAGCTTGTGTAACTATTTATGAGCTAGATCATAGGAATATTGCTGTTATTTGAATAATATGTACAAGTTTAATTATACAAGAAATGTAGTAGATTTATCCAATAGTAATAATCATTAGAACTATCTTTCTTAGTCTTATCGCGCCATTTTATGTAACCTTACGCATGTCGTCTGCTATTCCTTCGAGACAATCTGAGACTGAAAGTGTTTGTCCTTTTTATGAGTTTTGTATTTTAGCCTATCCTTGTTGATTAAATCACTTTTGATTACAATAATAAGAATAAGGACAGGAATAGGACATGTTTTAGGAAAGTATAACTTTGTAAAAAGGAGATTTCTAATGTGAGAGGAGGGTAAGGATTTTTTGTGGAAATCAATGTGAGAAGTGATTTGATTTGATGAGACGGATCATGTGATCATGTGAGAAAGTTATAAAAGGTCATGTCAAGACAATCTTGTAGGTTTAGGCACGAGCATATATCTTCAGCCGCGATAGTATTCTGCAAACTTTAACTACTAAACTAGCGACATTATATCAAAGGGAGATAACTTCTACTTTAGGTATGTTCTGTTTTCTCTATTGAAATAGTTAAATACTTGGTATAATGAATACTTATTCTAGTACAGTAGTACTGTACTGTAGTTACCATAGTGATATACGTGTGAAGTAACTGAAACATATATATTTATCAAACATTAGGCTTATTTTCTTGTTCAACGGCAAAAGTTATTCTTTATAAATACTTTAAGTTTTATGCAGTACATTATTGTCTCCCACCACACTGACCTCTGACAGTATGAGAGCATGGTGTATCACTATGAGAGAGTTGCAGCACCATTGTACAAATATGAGACTAATTTGATATATAATAAAACAAGTGAACTGTTTTTATTGTGTTTGTGAACTCGATTGATGACCAAAGATAAAAGGCCAGGCCTGCTACAGGAGTTACGCACGTTAGAATCCATTATTCGACAGATGAAACCTGTTGATAAAACTAAAAAGCCAAATAAACTATACAGTAGGACCTAACCTACTCTGCTCCTAGGGGCTCGAGAATTTGTTACACTTACAACGTAGTTTTTGGACTACTATTGTATACTTCTGAGGTGTTTAGATTAGGGTGGTATGTTAATTGGAAATTGTTCTTATCCTCCAAAAGTGTAAACATACTCTAAAAACCTCAGGCTAGGTCAAAACTTGGTGTAACGAATTTGCAGGCACCTGTGATCTTGTCAATTCATAACTGTACCGTGTAACCTTGAAAGCTTGCAATTTTCAGTTAATGTCCAAAATTAAAAATCTTCAAATCACTAATCCAGTTCATTACATGTCATCAACATCATTCATCATACTTTCGTCAATAAGCTCGGACTAATTCCACTGCTAATGAGACGTTTTCAATATGCTTACGCCTAACCGAAATCCGACAACTTTATTCGACTCGCTTCAACTGTGAACAAATCACAACCTCGTTATGTTTACTGCTGCGCGATGCAAACGGCTCTGAAAAACCACTCTTGTCATCCATTTTATACTCGAACGGTATTTCAACCAATTCGAAATGGAATTATAAGTTTTGCCAAATCTTTTAATTTCACTTCCAGGTATATCGACGATGTGTTGTCTATAAACAAGAAGTTTGCTGACCTAGTCGATCGTATATACCCTACTGAACTTGAGATTAAAGACACAACAGACTCTCCAAAAACAGCTTCTTACCTCGATCCTCACTTAAACTATGACCAACACGGGCAACTTACTACTAAACTGTATGATAAACGTGACTATTTCGATTTTCCGATCGTGAATTTTCACTATAAATCCCCCCCCCCCTAATGTTGGCTTTAACAAGGTCTAGGCCGTATAACCCAAAGTATGGTATATTTCACAAAACCAAAATACGAATCATAAAGGTTATTAAAAGCAAAAATACGAAATGATGAAGATAATAATAAATTGGTCGTAAACAACAGGGTTACAATAATTTGCTTCCTGAACGATAAGATATACGAACTATTTTACCTGCCTCGTGTTTTGTTTTTATGTTTCACAAACTAACCGTTATTGAGTGATACACGACTTAAGTGTCACACTGACCTAAAACTACTTCACTTTTTTAAGTAGTAATATTCCTTTCGTCTTAATTTTATTAGATGGATAACAATCTGATTTAAATACAAGGATCTGACAACATCCCATAAGAGGTCACGTTCAGATGATCTTTGTCGCATTTTAACTTAACACTGAAATAATTTTCCAATGACCGGTCACCTTGCAGCAAGCCATTTCGTCACGCTATTCCACATAAACGTTTTGGTGACTAAATGGACAAATGCGATTATGCAAGCTTTGTCACCTCATAATTTCACGGTCAAGATTCTGACAGTAGTAATTTGGTTGGCTTAAGCAAAAGGTCATCGGGACATGACCCCCTATGGAATTTTCTCAGCTCTAAAGCAGCAGAGAGACGTTTACGCAACGGCGCGGAGATCACGATATGATTTTATTCAGATAAAATGGATATTTAATGTCATTGAAATCGAATGATGTATGTTTCATTATGACGGCATTAATCGACTAAATTTTATTTTACACTTTGTTTACATATTAAAATAGATGGGATTAAACATGTTCAATTTTATGAAACAAAACACACAAAAAATCTACACATTGGACAAGTACAATACGAATTTTATTTCAAATTCAACTTTTGACACCAACGTTGGACAGGACATCAACGATTAAACTGCGATGAAATAATGGAAAGACAGGTATAATAGTATGAGGTTTTGTAGAAATATATATTCTAATCAGCTTTCTTTTCAAAAGTTTATATAAAAGGGAGGGAAAAGAACATACTGAGGGTGAACAATGATCCTTAGGGTTATAACGACTCGCGTGTCACCATTGATCAGGGAACGGCACGGTTAATAAACAGATATTGATGAGGTATAACATTGTGAGGTATGATGAAATTCATATAATAAATAAGATGTAACCATATTTCTTTCCTAGTTCATATAATATTGCGAAATATGAAAAGTATGAATTTGAACTCCCCTGATCATCCACGCTCATTACGAATTGCCAATAAAACAATGCAAATAAACCAATTCATCATATAACTCTGTTTTTCACAATGTCGAGGTTTTCATAGAAAGACGTGTCAAACTTGGTGATCTGGAGGTAGCCTTCCCGAGTTCTATTATATATTAACTCCTCCATACAGTCTAGAGTAAATGGCTCAAAGTCCCAGTATACCTTATTGAGAAAGAATTCTGGCCTCTGTGCAAGCAACGGAAGATCACCAACTCCAAAGATACAAATCATTCTCACTCTCCGTCCATGACACGGCCAGTCAAAAGGCCCATTTCCCCAGTTTTTGAATCGGGTTAAGAAGGGTTTTACTTCTGTACTTGTTTCTGGTTCACCTGTGAAATTAAATGTTTAGAATTGTGTATTTGTTAGGTAAGAAATGTGTCGATGCAGAAAAATCAAGAGAATACAAAGGCATCAAAAAACCATCATCTAACTCAAAATATGTTACAAGGAGCAAAACAAATTCAGTGAATACCAAAGCGTCAACAAAACCATAATCCGAACTCAAAATCGATTAAACTAGGGGCAAAATACGGAACAAAGGAAATATTTACATTACATCTTTTTGTAAAAGCACAAAAGAATAAGACAAGGTGTTCCGGAAGAGTAAGCGTCTTCTGCTTCATCGACGACACCCGCCATTTAAATCTTGGTCACATCCAAGTAAGCATCAATCCTCAAAATGAGAACCTTTTGAAACTATGAAAGGAAAGATTTTAATGGAGACATTTGAAGAATAACCAAGTAAATGTCGCGTCCTGAAAGTGAGAACTAGTGACAGAAATAAAACGAGGAGTTATCCCTTAGTTGTACTGCTTCAACAACCTCCATCCAGTTATGTGGTGACCGTCATATTGCGTTTGATTCACAGTGAAGCGTTCGTCATTCAAATAAATTCATGACGTTCCGAAGCCTCTGCCGATCAAACCAATTTCTTTTTACCACTTATTGAAATATAAGTTTGCACTTGACGCATCCCAATCAAATGGGGTGTCAAAACTTTGCTAATGGAGGGGGATGTCACCCCTTTTTTATTTCAGTGAGATAGTTGCATAAAATAGGCATCAGATCAGCTCTATTACAAGGCGGAAATTTAGAAACATGTACGCTAATTCACAAACGACCTTCGCTGTTATTTGGACGTTGACGTTAAAAATCAAATTAATCCAAAACATATGATCACCAGAGTCATTAATCAAAATGAACTGAAAATTATGACGGGTAATAGTATACGATTAACAAACAAAAATGCGGAAAGCAAGCGGTATATCAATGTTGCGCACTCATTTACGCGGTATTGTGGATGTCATAGACATGGTATTTTAGTTACATTACACTTTAATTTCGTCATCTTAAACGCACAAACACGCTATTAAATGACTATAAATATTACTTTAGGCCATACATGTTTGACTTTTTGTTCGTCGGATTTACCGCTCCTATTTTGGAAAAATAAAGTAAAAGTAAAATATTACCGCTCCAATTTTAAGGTCAATGAAAAATGACGAATCCGGATATACTTTACAGCGATTCAAAAGTCAGAAAGCGCCATTTTAAATCATTTGAATTCTTGAAACGAAGGTAATAAATGGTATTTCAAGCGTTTTTTGGTAACAACACGAGGGAAATGCGCGACGAGCCTTTTTCACATTTTAGGAAAACTGGGAATGTGTCAAAATGGCTTTCTTATCGTGTTGGTCACTACATAATCTGGTCGCCATAATGTATTTCAAATTACCGCAATAGACGGTTTATCGTTCCAAGATATCTTGATCAAATAAACAAAACACGGAACTCAAGCGGTCTCACTAAAAAGCGACTTCAGAAGTCATTAGAAAATATCTTTAATATCATGAATTAAGTAAGCGACATCAGAAGATATATTGTTAATTCAAATGTACGACTATAATAACACCTGGATTTCAAATCGATATTCTTCTCAAGCAATCGACCCAATTTGGCAAACATTATTGTCATTTCATCAGCCTTCTTTTAATAGAATAGGCCTACTGTTGATAGTTAAAAAACGTGTTTGTTATTAATATTTTGAAATATTGATGTAGATTATACCATTCGAACTCTCTTACAGATGCTGCAGTTGGTCACCTAGTCACCAGTAGTCAAAACATTTAAATCCCGATTGGGCAAATGGATATAACACTGGGTTCATGATGCTTATTCGACCATGAGATAAACACTAATTGACTTATTCATATATGGAAAGTCAGCTTGATATAAACTGATATTATATTTATGATATGGATATTTTGCACACAAATAATGCTTGTGTCCATTCTTATTATTATTATTGTAACTCAAAAGTTATGTCAGCAAAACACCTAGTGCCTTACATATAGCCTTCAGTGTTTGTTTTATAGCGGTACATTTTATACATACATTGTATGTATATTTTGTCATCATTAATTTATACCAATTCGATAAAATTTGCATTCTGCATGAACAGAAGCATCTTGATACCTACAAGATAAATATGTTGTTGCTAAAAGGTGTTACCTGCGGCTTTGGTTCAATCACTAAATTTGAATGAATGAACTTGGGTCTTCTATTAGAAGGTAATTTAAGAAAACTTTTCTCTCAAATGCTATTTTATTGCACAGCTTCATACAAGTAGTTTGTACCATTGAAGTGATTAAAAAAACCGCTTCAACAATTTAAATACGTGTACTATTTGGTGATACATTATATTGATAGTCAAACACGTATTCTGACATTTAGTCTTTTGAAAACTACCGCTCGCTCGAAATTTTAAGGAATTCAATTTTTTTTAAAAACTAAAAAATTGCGCCCGCTCGCTCCAATTTTGAAATATCATTTTCCGACGAACAATGAATCAATATGGTTTGGCCTTACAAAGAATTAACACTAGCCTCTCTGAAGGCTACCTCAACTTTCTGAATAAATCTTAGAGAATACCGAAGCGTTCAAAAAATCATAATCGAAACATAAAATCGGTTAAACCAGGGGCAAAATATGAATAAAGGAAAAATTTAGATGGAGACCCTTGTAAACGTACAAAAGAATAAGACCATGTGTGCCGTAAATACCTTTGTAAGTGCCGGGTATCCCGAGATGGGGGTTATGGTTCAGACTAGTGAAAAAACACTCGTCGGGAAAGTCGATCCCTCGTGTCCAGTTAAGGAAGTCTATAGCCGTCTGGTTATGGATGACGTAGTCAACGAAACCCCTGTTGACGGTGATATGAACAGACCCTTTCAAGGGTCGGATACCGCCCGGAGGGTCCCCTGCTTTCTCCCAACGTCCCGGATTCGCCCTAGTAGTGGAGTAAGGTTATTCTTAACTTATTCAAACATTTTGAAATGAATTATTAATCTTTTCTAAAATATACTATTAGAAAAAATACCATAAAAGAATCATACATTCGAATAAAAATAATGTCTAAATACGAATTCTGATAATAAACGGTATTTTCTGCACATATAATTATAATATTGTTTGTGTATTACTCATCATTGGTACAACAGGTCAAACGAATATATACTAATTACAAAACATCAAACAATGTGAAATATATCATTGTTGTTGAGTATTAGTTGGTGGGGGAAACGTCAAGTACATTGCCTCGAGTAGCAATCACAATGTGGAGAAAACTGATGCAATTTTATTGAAATGTATATTCATTTTCACTCCGTTACTCGTCGCATAGATATGATCTGACAACATCCCATAAGGGGTCACGTTACAATGAACCTGTGCATCAGCAAATCAAATCACCGCTTCAAGAATCGCTGAATGTTTATTGGCTAAAAAGCTTGTATCAATTAATCTCGCCACAACATGCATTGCATGCTGCGACGTAATGACTTCCTGCACATGACAACGCCAACAAGAACGTTCTATTATAGTGTGAAGGTGACCTTTTATGGGATGATGTAACGGACAACCTGATTAAAATACAGATCATTGTTCTCCGATCTGATTAAAATCATATCATGATCTCCGCGCCGTTCCGTAAACTTCTCTCTGCTTGCGATAAGGATTCTTATAAAACGGATTGAGAACAAGGTCCTTGACCTGTCATGTTGCAGCAATGAGCCAATATCATGTTTTTTAAGTAAATGTTTGATTGGGAAGTACAAAGTCATGCCAAATATTTCCTATAGATAGATAAGTCCCTCTGGCTTAACCTGTCCACCACGTAGTGTCAGAATGTCACATAAGTCATAGTTTGACAAGGTTAGGTAACATTCTGATTAAAATACAGATCCTTGATCTTACTCCGTTTTATAAGGCAGCAAAGGAAAGTTTACGGAACGGCGCGGAGATTAAGATATAATTTTAATCAGATTGTGTTGGTAACATTCTGGCGTATAACCGAGACGGAGATATAGACACAGACAGATAAACGGGGGACTGGCCGTCTCCTCTGCCTCGCCAGAATTATTGTTCATATATATCATCGTATATATATCATCTTGTTGTATAATTCGATACCACGATGCCGAAGAAAATAAATAACTGATTTGGACCAACTACAGTTTCCGACTTCCATCATTAAATCAACCTAGAAATCCTGAAACAACTACATTTAATAAACATATTTTTACAACTTCAAAATAATATTTTAGCAAGTCATTTCGTCACATTATTCCACATGAACGTTTTGGTGACGAAATGACTAAACGGACAAATGCGCTTTGTCGCCTCAAAAAATCACCTTTAAGATTCTGAAAGTAGTAATTTACTTCAGAGAAGTTCATGGAACGG
Source organism: Mimachlamys varia (assembly GCA_947623455.1). NCBI lineage: Eukaryota > Metazoa > Mollusca > Bivalvia > Pectinida > Pectinidae > Mimachlamys > Mimachlamys varia. Next base: position 35,476,046 of record OX392545.1, read on the forward strand.
CGCAGAGATTATGATATGATTTAAATCAGATTGATGTAACGGAGTGAGATTAAGATCGAGACCGAGGTAGGAGAAACATAAAGCACGACTACGTCACCGCATGTGAAGTCATACCTACCTTTTGACTGTGCCTTCAAGATCGTTAGTCCCATTGTACACTTTCAGGATCTTTACTAATTCCGCATTCGTTCGTAGAGGAAACTCCTGTCCAGTCAAATTGATGAAGTACTTCCACTTTTTGTACTTCCATAGCTCTTTCATACAAATGATTTCTGGCTCAACTATTGTGAACGTTCCCCAGCGTACGTCTACTGATGTGTTGGTGATGAACACATTTTCGAAACAGTCCACGATTCCCGTCAACGTGTCACGGAACTCTTCGTCAGCCTTAGAGTCGATATGTATGCAATAAACATTTTGCGGGCGGTAAATTGCCCTGAGAAGACGCTCAGTCTGTTCTAGCTCTTTAAATACAACTAGACTGTAAGCTATCGGAAAATCCTCCTCTTCCTTGGTTAAAGAATCCGTTATATAATGCCTCTTGCGTTTAAATGAATCGCAGTTCTTTGTCATTTCTGTGTAAGCCGCGAGAGGAAGTGCTGGTTTTGGACTTTTCATTATTTCTTTCGAACGATTTTGTTCAGCTTGATCTCCAGCGAAAAGTAGTGGACAGTTAATCGTTGTTGTTTTTCTTTGAGGAAGTAACCATTTATTTACATTAATATTCGAAGAGGAGGTAACTCTTTTTGATGTTTTTTGTAATGTCGAATTGACATACTTATTACCACGCAACCGTTTAAAAAAATCTGACGGAAGATTAGCTATGTTGAGTAAAACGTTGGTTCGAGGAGTATCGCCTTCAAATGACCCCGCTATATTTAAGGATTCATTTTCATAGTTAAAGTAGTTAGCAATAAAACGAGTATACTGAGAAGAGTTTGTTGTTATAATCCTTTCGTTCGCTGGAAGTAGCCTTTGTATGTCGTAGTATTCTAAAACGTATACAATGGCGCACACACAAATAGCAAAACATGCCAGGCGACCATTGGAACAATACGATTTAGCGTTCTCAAACTTCATTGTTTAAGGCTTTGTATTTACAATAGGTAAATATTTGAAGATGGATTATTTAATCTTCAAGTCTTGTTTATCATGATTGGTCCTGTAATCCCCGATATCATGTATTGGGTGGGTCGAAAACATTCAGGCAAATGAGTTTGTGCACTTCTCAAGCACGCCCTCTGTTGATGGCGGAACTTTTACAGGGATGATTGCTCCTGATTCCTTTTCAACCACAGATTTCCTGAAAACAAAAACAGAAATTATCTCGATGAATTACATGTAACTTCTGCAAAGGATAAAAAAGAATGGTATTATTGTAAAACGATAACCGACGTCTAAAATACTACTTGTGTATAAGTACAATGCCTTCCGGGTATGAACTACCCGGAATCCTCGAGACCGTACTCTCTCCGCATATGTAACGGGGTGGTGGGATCTGCATATTAATGACAACGACGATGGTCTCCTGAAACTACAAATATGTTTTTTTAAATTGCAAACGAACTTGACATAATACCTGTCTTGTCGACGAGATGACATAGGAGTTGTTCCTCTCCCGATTTCCCATCTAAATATACCTACATCACTAATACGCATCTGCTGAACAAGAGGGCATATCCACCTATATGACACGCATACGACTCCACTTAAACAACAGGAGGCCCAATGGGCCTGCATCGCTCACCTGGTATCAATCTCTGACTTATTTTATAGTGTAACCGTAAAGTCCCCTTAAAATCTTTTACTGTAAGACATTCAGAAGAACATCTTAAGATTTAAACATATTTTACCCCTGTGACCTTATAAGACAACATCATTTTCATTTTCAAATTTTGTTTGGCTTCATCCCAGGACGCTACAAGACAAATATCATATCTCTAGGCATTTCGGTTTATCAGAAGAAGTCGCTCAAAGCTTTTAACCACTGATTTGACCACTGTGACCTTTAATATGGGTCAAGATCATTTTCCTTCCCAGAGTTTGTCGTGCTTCATCCAAGGAACCTTTCAGCCAGATATCATGCTTCTAGGGCTTTTGGTATTTCAGAAGTAGTCGTTTAAAGGTTTTAACAGATTTGACCATTGTGACCTTGAAAATAGGTCAAGGTCATTTCTTTTCGCAAACTTTGTCGGGCTTCATCAAAGGAATCTTTCAGCCAAATATCATGCTTCTAGGGCTTTTGGTATTTCAGAAGAAGTCGTTAAAAGGTTTTAACAGGTTTGACCATTGTGACCTTGAATATAAGTCAAGGTCATTTCTTTTCGCAAACTTTGTCGTGCTTCATCCAAGGAACCTTTCAGCCAAATATCTTGCTTCTAGGGCTTTTGGTATTTCAGAAGAAGTCGTTTAAAGGTTTTAACAGATTTGACCCTTGTGACCTCGAATATAAGTAAAGGTCATTTCTTTTCGCAAACTTTGTCGGGCGTCATCCAAGGAACCTGTCAGCCAAATATCATGCTTCAAGGGCTTTTGGTATTTCAGAAGAAGTCGTTTAAAGGTTTTCATAAATTTGACCCTTGTGACCTTGAATATAGGTCAAGGTCATTTCTTTTCGCAAACTTTGTCGGGCTTCATCCAAGGAACCTTTCAGTCAAATATCATGCTTCTAGGGATTTTGGTATTTCAGAAGAAGCCGTTTAAAGGTTTTAACAGATTTGACCCTTGTGACCTTGAATATAGGTCAAGGTCATTTTCCTTCCCAAATTTTTTTGTGCTTCATCCAAGGAACCTTTCAGCCAAATATCATGCTTCTAGGGCTATTGGTATTTCAGAAGAAGTCGTTTAAAGGTTTTCACAGATTTGACCCTTGTGACCTTGAATATAGGTCATGGTCATTTCTTTTCGCAAACTTTGTCGGGCTTCATCAAAGGAACATTTCAGCCAAATATCATGCTTCTAGGGCTTTTGGTATTTCAGAAGAAGTCGTTTAAAGGATTTAACAGATTTGACCCCTGTGACCTTGAATATAGGTAAAGGTCATTTTTTTTCGCAAACTTTGTCGGGCTTCATCCAAGGAACCTTTCAGTCAAATATCATGCTTCTAGGGCTTTTGGTATTTCAGAAGAAGTCGTTTAAAGGTTTTAACAGATTAGACCCTTGTGACCTTGAATATAGGTCAAGGTCATTTCTTTTCGCAAACTTTGTCGTGCTTCATCAAAGGAACCATTCAGCCAAATATCATGCTTCTAGGGCTTTTTGTATTTCAGAAGAAGTCGTTTAAAGGTTTTAACAGATTTGACCCTTGTGACCTCGAATATAAGTAAAGGTCATTTCTTTTCGCAAACTTTGTCGGGCGTCATCCAAGGAACCTGTCAGCCAAATATCATGCTTCTAGGGCTTTTGGTATTTCAGAAGAAGACGTTTAAAGGTTTTCATAAATTTGACCCTTGTGACCTTGAATATAGGTCAAGGTCATTTCTTTTCGCAAACTTTGTCGCGCTTCATCCAAGGAACCTGTCAGCCAAATATCATGCTTCTAGGGCTTTTGGTATTTCAGAAGAAGTCGTTTAAAGGATTTAACAGATTTGACCCTTGTGACCTTGAATATAGGTCAAGGTCATTTTCCTTCCCAAAGTTTTTTGTGCTTCATCCAAGGAACCTTTCAGCCAAATATCATGCTTCTAGGGCTATTGGTATTTCAGAAGAAGTCGTTTAAAGGTTTTCACAGATTTGACCCTTGTGACCTTGAATATAGGTCATGGTCATTTCTTTTCGCAAACTTTGTCGGGCTTCATCAAAGGAACATTTCAGCCAAATATCATGCTTCTAGGGCTTTTGGTATTTCAGAAGAAGTCGTTTAAAGGATTTAACAGATTTGACCCCTGTGACCTTGAATATAGGTAAAGGTCATTTTTTTTCGCAAACTTTGTCGGGCTTCATCCAAGGAACCTTTCAGTCAAATATCATGCTTCTAGGGCTTTTGGTATTTCAGAAGAAGTCGTTTAAAGGTTTTAACAGATTAGACCCTTGTGACCTTGAATATAGGTCAAGGTCATTTCTTTTCGCAAACTTTGTCGTGCTTCATCAAAGGAACCATTCAGCCAAATATCATGCTTCTAGGGCTTTTTGTATTTCAGAAGAAGTCGTTTAAAGGTTTTAACAGATTTGACCCCTGTGACCTCGAATATAAGTAAAGGTCATTTCTTTTCGCAAACTTTGTCGGGCGTCATCCAAGGAACCTGTCAGCCAAATATCATGCTTCTAGGGCTTTTGGTATTTCAGAAGAAGACGTTTAAAGGTTTTCATAAATTTGACCCTTGTGACCTTGAATATAGGTCAAGGTCATTTCTTTTCGCAAACTTTGTCGCGCTTCATCCAAGGAACCTGTCAGCCAAATATCATGCTTCTAGGGCTTTTGGTATTTCAGAAGAAGTCGTTTAAAGGTTTTAACAGATTTGACCCTTGTGACCTTGAATATAGGTCAAGGTCATTTCTTTTCGCAAACTTTGTCGGGCTTCATCCAAGGAACCTTTCAGTCAAATATCATGCTTTTAGGGCTTTTGGTATTTCAGAAGAAGTCGTTTAAAGGTTTTCAGATTTGACCTCTGTGACCTTGAATATAGGTCAAGGTCATTTCTTTTCGCAAACTTTGTCGGGCTTCATCCAAGGAACCTTTCAGTCAAATATCATGCTTTTAGGGCTTTTGGTATTTCAGAAGAAGTCGTTTAAAGGTTTTAACAGATTTGACCCTTGTGACCTTGAATATAGGTCAAGGTCATTTCTTTTCGCAAACTTTGTCGGGCTTCATCAAAGGAACATTTCAGCCAAATATCATGCTTCTAGGGCTTTTGGTATTTCAGAAGAAGTCGTTTAAAGGTTTTAACAGATTTGACCCCTGTGACCTTGAATATAGGTAAAGGTCATTTCTTTTCGCAAACTTTGTCGGGCGTCATCCAAGGAACCTTTCAGTCAAATATCATGCTTCTAGGGCTTTTGGTATTTCAGAAGAAGTCGTTTAAATGTTTTAACAGTAGAGCAGAGTAACGCACTTTCTAATAGAATTCACCGACTTTAGAGATATTACTGACAAATACTTCCATTTGCCCTGACATAAAAAAAAACAATGTCGTAACCTATTACTATTGAATTAATACTGATAAACCACCATTACGTTCTACGTATTTCAGCTTCATGTATGTCTCCGATAAATTTTCACATTCCTGTTGTTCGTTGGTGTTCACGTTGTGGTTGATAAGATGAATAAAACTGAGATTGTTCGTCAGATGGTCATAACAAAAGTCATCTAAAATCGACCTCTTTGCTACAACTTTATTAAACAAACCCAGGTACGGCAGTTGGCAAATGATTGATTTTTTCCTCATCCATATCTGTACATTTATCTATATTATGAATGTATACTTAGCAACTCACCCGTAGGCATCACTCCACGTTCATTCTATGTAACCGTAGCAATAACAGATGACAATCTGACGGTTGCTATGAAAAGAATAGTCATGACACCATTTGTGTTGTGTTGTCAACCTATATAATACCGTCCCCGTACCACTGTCAAACACAAGCTCTGTTTTAGCATGACTGTTGCTTGATAGAAAACCATGTCTATTTGTAGTACAGTAACATATGATAACCTGACGGTTGCTACGCAAAAGCCATATTTGTATGTAGGATGAAAATATTAAGATGGAATAAGCTTAAAACGAAATAAGCTCAATAGGTAACATATCAATGTTTAAAAATAACGCGAAACCCATATCTGTATGTAGGATGAAAATATTAAAATGAAATAAGCTCAATAGATATCATATCAATGTTTAAAAGATGACGTAACAGACACATGTGCTGTACCTTTTAAATTTAGTATTAGAAACAGTATGCCGACGAAATGAATTAACTGCGCCATGCGGCTGTTTCATCCTCCTATGACTCTTCAATGATGCTAGAGGCCAAAAAGTTAGAATCCAAAATGTCTAAACCAATGTAGAAGCAGAAGGGTCAGGTGCGTAAAACCCCTTTAATTTATGGATTTAAAAATAAAATTAAACTAGCTCTATAATTGTAGATCGTGTACCACAAAAAATGTGTATATAATGTACCGTGCCACTACTCTAAAAAATCCACCAACAGAGTCTGCCATCCCCTTTCATTAAAGGTGACGTAACACACAAATGTGCTGCACCTTTTCTGGGGGTTTACAATGAAATAAGCTCAATAGGTAGCATATCAATGTTCTAAAAATAACGAGGAAGCCATATCTGTATGTAGGATGAAAATATTAAAATGAAATAAGCTAAATAGATATCATATCCATGTTTAAAAATTAAAAATAAATTCTCTTTCCAACAGACTTACCGAGGTCAACAGTAGTGTTCTGACAAACGGCTACTGATATCAAACTCATAGATACACAAGTAACCAGACGAATTGTACTGCTGGTCATGGGTGCCCACCACTTAAGTACTGTATTATATCCACTGCTCCGAGAAAGAGTTGGTTAAAGATTCGAACGGAAGGGAGTAAGATCATTCAAGTGTAGGTCAAATCTCTCAAAATGAAGTGTAGTTTATATACACGGTGGATATTCTGGACATGAGCATGGCTTAAATAAGTGTATGTCTGGTCCGCGTTTAACAATTTAGTAGGCTCTGGCACAGAATTTAATATTCGTGATTGATAATGTAATCAAACAAAACACGTGATTTTATAGTTAAATAACAAATATTTACAAACATGCATGATATTGACTATTCAAGTTACATACAAATTTAGTAGAGGCTTGAGGCATCCGATCAATACATTCTTCAAAATATTATGTCATGATTTAAAAGAAGAAAGCTTGACATGAAAAACATAAACGTTCAAAACGGCCATATTAAAAGTTTATATGTAATAGCGCCATATAAAATGAACACCACCGTGTTTAACGGTGTTTAAATGTAAAATTTTATTATAAACTATATACCATATCTACATTATTGTCGTTGTAACTTAGAATAAGTATGTAAAAGTGCTGACCTCTCTACGATTGTCACTATAATATAGCATGCCTGCGCTTCCAGGTGACGGGAAAATCCTTAGATTATTTTAACCGACCCCATTGACACGAAGACACGCACATCGATGTTATCTTTCATTGGTTACATAGCAGGTCCCTTCTGCACAAAAGGTTGATAAACCCCATAAGAATCGGGGCATTAATCGACTTGCGGAGTCCCATTCCAGGTTTCTGTTTTTTTTTTTTTGCTGGATTTGTTTTCACCCGTGAATGTAGGATCATGAACCAAAGGAAGAGCAGAGCGCATGGGCAATACCTACAGTCACTTTTTACATAAAGATCACCGTTATTGTCACGTATGTGATCAACCATTTATGTATAGTGAAATCTATTATAATTGCATTTGTTGATTTCAATACTTTGGAACGTAACAGAGTATACAATGAACCAATCCAATCTGATTAAAATCATATCCTTGATCTCCGCGCCGTTCCGTAAACTTTCCTCTGCTGCATCATGATATGAGAAAATCCCATAGGGGGTCACGTCCCGATGACCTTTTTGCATTAGACAATCAAATTACTACTTTCAGAATCTTGACAGTGAAATTTTGAGGCGACAAAGCTTGCATAATTGCATTTGTCCGTTTAGTCATTTCGTCACCAAAAAGTATTTTAATCAGATTGTTAATCAATCAACAGTATAATAACATATGATATTGTTTCTGGATTTTCGTATAATGTTGTCTTGCTCTTAATGAATTGAAGTAGCATTTGGCCGTTAAAATACACAAAAACTATATACTATTACTTGGTACAGTACAATCCGTCTTGCATTCAATAATCTATAATAAACAATGCGTTTGACTTTGGTGCTGAAACAGCTGTATGGTAAAAATCAGAGAATATCAAAGCGTCAACAAAACAATAATCCGAACTCAAAATCGATTAAACTAAGGCCAAATAGGAACAAAGGAAATATTTACACGGAGACTCTCGTAAAAGCACAAGGGAATAAGACCAGGTGTTCCGGAAGAGTAAGCATCTTCTGCTTCATCGACGACACCCGCCATGTAAATCTTGGTCACATCCAAGTAAGCATCAATCCTCAAAATGAGAACCGAGTCATCATTGTCATCACAACAAGTAAACACACTAACAAGCAAATTTAACCCAATAATCGTCTTTATCTTATTTTCAATCATAAACGTATCAATCTTGTGTGTTGTACAATCACTTGATACGGTAACTTTTGCAAATTTTAACTTTTTGTTTCCATTGTTAAACTAAACATGTACTTCCCCAGTTGAACATTTATTATGCATTTGTTTTCACTTCTCTATCCTTCATCGTTCATTGTTTTTACCTAGGCACGTGTCCTCGCATAACTAATGCTGTTACGATTATGTCAGATCCAAACAAATTACAAGCTAGCTTGAACCTCGAACGTCAAGTTCATTAATTTTGAATTTGTGGATAAAACATTATATACGTAACGTCTGTCAGTGTATAACGAACACCCAAAACATATTTTACCCCGGTATTTTGTTACAAGTCTCATCAAAGTATCCTAGGCTAGGACAAAATTAAAAGAAATAAAGAACATGTTCTCACCTGTACCCTGCCGCCTACTGTAACACAGACTGCGTTTCGCTTCCAAACCACATACAAAACAACCTCTTGTGTAGTTTTAATAAATCCAGGATCCGATGTGTGCATGAAACTCGATAACGTCACCTACATATAAAGCATGAATGGTGTATTTGTCCAATCAGTGAGAGGTTTATCTTTATTAACAACTCAATCACTACCCCGTTTAGAGTTACCAGGTAACATATAAATAGTACGAGGGACAAACGATCAATATTTGTAATATTTTATCTTTGTTTCCCGTTAACTGTATATCATGACAACGTTTTTAGTTGGATTGTTTTTAACAGCAAGGTTCATTTAAGGAGAGTCTCCAAGTGGATGCGTGTATTTGGGAGGTGCGATATTTGCCTGAAAAGCCTTCTTGCAATAGCCCGGATATTTTGCCGATTTAAAGTGCTATCACGGTGCACCCAATCCTGTCACATTATACTGATAAAGCGGGTGAACCTAAGGCCCCAGCAGTTATCCCCATCCTGACACATTATTCTGATAAAGCGGGTGAACCAAAGACCCCCAGCAAATCATCCGTTCCCGTCACATTATACTGATAAAACGGGTGAACAAAGACCCCAGCAGTTCACCCGATCCTGTCACATTATACTGATAAAACGGGTGAACCAAAGACTCCCAGCAAATCACCCCATCCTGTCACATTATACTGATAAAACGGGTGAACCAAAGACCCCAGCAGTTCACCCCATCCTGTCACATTATACTGATGAAACGGGTGAAACAAAGACCCCAGCAATTCACCCGATCCTGTCACATTATACTGATAAAACGGGTGAACCAAAGACTCCCAGCAAATCACCCCATCCTGTCACATAATATCCTTAGGACGTTAAGCATTCTCTAAAGCAATCTGATTAAAATCATATCTTGATATCCGCGCCGTTCCGAAAACTTCCGAAAAAGATCTGAGGAAATCCCATACGGGGTCATATAAAATAAGAGAATACCAGGGGCAAAATTTGAACAAAGGAAAGATCTACATGGAGACCCTTGCAAAAGTACAAGAGAATAAGACCAGGTGTTCCGGAAGAGTAAGCGTCTTCTGCTTCATCGACGACACCCGCCATGTAAATCTTTTGTCACATCCAAGTAAACGTCAAGTTCTCAAAATGTGAACCGAATATCATTGTCAATCACAACAAGTAAACATTGGTGGTCATGTTCAGATGACATATTGCATTAGCTAATTCAGAATCCTGAAGGTGTAATTTTGAAGCGACAAAGCTTGCATAATCGCATTTGTCCGTTTAATCATTTCGTCACCAAAAAGTTCATGTGAAATATTGTGACGAAATGACTTGCTGCAAGATGACAGATCATTGCAAAAGTATTTGAGTGTTAAGTAAAGAGACGACAAATGTCATCTGAACGTGACCTCTTAATGGATGTTTCTACTGCGAAATAATGGTCACAATGTGAACCAGTCTTCTTTTCAACATTTTAGGCATATACGCGTTTTATTGTGGTATAGGCCTTTCCAAGAAGTGTTTTTGTGATGATTTGGCGCCATGTGACAATCGGAAAACGTAATTCCCATTTCTGACATCATAATTACATTGCACGAATTCGTTTCAAAAACAATTCCTAATGTAAACATGACATGGCAAACAAGGGAGATAACACTTTTGGGATAGGCCTATAATTATTAAGTTATCCTGATATATCTAATGGTTTCTTATGGTTGTAAATTGTGTATTATAACAGCAGTGAACTGACTTCTGTTAGTGAATTAAACAAGCATATTAAAGTGTTTATATACGATATATTAATAAGCATCAATCTAACAATCAGCTGACACCACTAACACATATGCAGTTCATGTTATGATAAACACATCTCTTATTTAGTGATAAACAAAAACTTACGAGTTGAGTTTTTCACGCTTCGTAATTCCATATATTCCAGTTCCAGACTGGTACGACAATTCAGATATACAAGTATCTCAAATACTTACAGAGTTCTTATAGAAAATATTGAATTCGTAGCATTTCACACACAGCGTATCCGAAGTAGATGCTATCTCGACTATACATTAGCAGTACATACCCCGATAAATCGTACTTATAAGTTGTTGACCTTTACCTCGACGTATTTCCAGTGTATACACCATTCGTTATCACCAAACGTTTACACAACTGCCGACGAGATATTATACTTAAGCGACGTGTCATTGCTGGTGATAAGATAATGCCGGGTTAGTAGAATAGTTCGATACGGGTTTGCTCTAGATTAAGTCGTTCAGGTAGTCCACAAACTTTTTTATATCATGTACATATTATTTCACAAATTAACATAATAACACTTGAATGATTTAACTTCTTCCAGAAGACAACGTCCATAGTATTTCTGTTTTGCATTAAAAGCGGGACCAAGATTGAATTTGATACTAGAAATGTATTAGACAAAAAGAACATGGCCTGCTTTATAACCAAGGTACACTGTAACCCTACTTACGCATTGACCTGTTTTTCGAAAGATGAAATACTTGCACTCTTAGATGACTTGTTTTTTGTTTCCATATAAGGCTGAATTTGTGGAAGAGCTCATCAGGACAGGTAACAAAAACCTTGCCAAATCTTTTAATTTCACTTTAAGATATATCAACAAGTACTTGAAATAACGGACATAACATACTCTTCTTCATCAGCTGCTAACCTCGATCTCTACTTAAACTACGACCAAAATGGACAGCTTATTACTAAGCTATAGAATTATAAAAGTGCTTATTTCAGTTTTCCAATAGTGAACTTTCCATGTCTTGATAGTAACATCCCTGCTTCTCCAATTTATGGTGTTAACATGTCGCATTTGATTCAATACTCTAGGGCTTGCTCTAGGTATCGTGATTTTCGTGATCTATGTCGACTGCTGACAAACAAACTAACAACACAAGGATTCGAGAGATGCAGGTTGATAAAAATTACGGCCAAGTTGTATGGTCTCCATCTTTGTCTCATTGGGAAATATTCTGTATCTTTAAGTGACATTAAGATGGACGTTTTTGAGTATACTCATTAGTGTGTTTACTTGTTGTGATTGGCAGTGATACTCTGTTCTCGTTTTGAGAACTTGATGTTTACTTGGATTTGACAAAGATTTACATGGCGGGGGTCGTTGATGAAGCAGAAGACGCTTCCTACTCCGGAACACCTGGTCTTATTCTCTTGTGCTTTTAGGAGAGCCTGCATGTATATCTTTCTTTTGTTCCTATTTTGCCTCTAGTTTAATCGATTTTGAGTTCGGATTATGGTTTTGTAAAGGCTTTGGTATTCTCTGATTTTTTTATACCAACACTATTGCAAGTATACTTAAACATTTCGATTCAAGCACATGCACACGAGTTTAAAGAAGGCATACACGTACACCCCTCAGTCTCTCAAACGCCATGCACTCTAAATATACACTTGCATAGCATACACTGGGAGGCCGTCCTTATATAACTTAACAATGAAGCGGACGTAAAACCACGTAAATACAAAACAAATAAAGAAGAATGAAGTGCTATGAAAATAAATAAGAGAATACCGAAGCCATAACATAATCATAATCCAAACTCAAAATCGAATAAACCAGGGGCAAAATATAAACAAAGGAACGATTCACATGGAGACCCCTGCAAAAGATAATAAGACCAGGTGTTCCGGAAGAATAAGCGTCTTCTGCTTCATCGACGACACCCGCCATGAACGAAGTTAACAATTTTCCAAACTCAGTGTATACACGTACCATTATACTTATTTTGTTACCATGTTGTGAAGATATATATCTTTATTTCCATTTTTTCTTGGTGTAATTTTAAGCAAAACAAAAGTTCATTCAAGTGAATTTTAAGTATTTCTTTTATGGGAAATTCACACCGAGTTATTTGATGTGAAATCCAAGTGAACGCATCTTTAAATGACCTCAGGTTATAATAGGACTTAATGAAATGGCCATCACTGTACTGCTTGAAATCTAGAACAAAAATTCTGAAAATCACGAATCTGGGGACAGATCTAATCGTTTTATCGCATTTTATTTCGAATTCTTCATTCGTTGACATTGTTTTACTTCAAATATTAAGAAAAATATAAGATAAGTTCCACACATCATCAAAATCGTAATTCGAACTCAAAATTGATTACGCTTGAGGGAAAATATGAACAAATGAAACATTTACACAAAAGTACAAAGTAAGACCTGTGCCAGTATTCATTAAACCGTTCTCAAACATGGATTCTGTGCTCAATCAAGTCAATTTGAAACTCACGTAAATCATGTCAACGAACAAAAACTGATGGTAAATATTGCAAAAAATATTCAGCTTATTGGATCTTCAATATTTTATAAAAAAAAAATGGGACAAAATAAGAGATATTGAATAAATTATTACCGCAACACGAAATTGGACTTGAGCACAAAATCAGGTGTTCTGCAAATCAGAACTTGTATTCCGAATCGCATTGAATTTATTTAAGGTTTAAAATTAATAAGGCATCAGGAAAGTAAGATTGTGCTGATTGAAATAGTATTATCTTATTTTTTCTACAATGAACGTATTTATTCAGCATAGTCTACATCTGGTCAAGCCACTATACGGACGTTGTTACGTACTGTTGGTCTGACTGTAGATTACGCTGCCTACAAATGTAACTTCTCACTACAAATTGGTGAGTAGCCTCTAAAAGTGTCCTGCAAGTAGGACAGGAACATTTTACCTGCTGCCCTCATTGCAGGATTCGTAAAGGCGACTAAATCCTTTCTAACTGCTATCGGTTCCTATTATATCCCTTGACCCAATCTGATTCAAATCATATCTTGATTCCCGCCCCGTTCTGTAAACTGCTCTCTGGTACACGAATAACCCAATATGTCGAATAAGAGTCTATGTAAAGTTACATCAGATCACTTGCGTTGCTATCAGATAAACATCCTGAACTCTTATCTATCTCTGACCTCTCAAGTCCTTGACGGCATGGATCCTTTCCATTTAATAAGAAGGAAGTCGAACAGAATATAATCAAATAACAATCTGCAGTCAATAGTCTCTGAGTACAAGTTTCAGCCGGGTCTCTATTAACGGGAGGTTTAAGGTTGGCTTCAATCAATCCCTTATAATAGTTAAACATTTTATGGGCATATTTATCATTGCATGGGCGTTAAACGCGACAAGATATTAGAGCTCCTTCCTTGTTTCCAATTCTTCAAAGGTAAATACATTACAACACTTAATATTTCACCCAACGAACGTGTCCCATACTGATGGGACGATGACAGGAAGGTAATGCTAAGATATTATAGAACACTTAAAGATAACATTTTGATCAACTTCGATTCCTTTTATGTTATCGCCGTGTGTAGATACGAAAACATACTTGCGTGATTTGTTGGCCATTAATTATTACAACTGGTAGTCGTAAAGGACATTGAAGAACAGCTGGTTGGGTGTAGAGAAAATGGCAGATTACTATCAAAGCTGAAGGTAGTTTTGAATAGGGATATTCCAATCTGATCAATTGAAACATCTCTGGAAATTTCTGGTATGCAGCTTTGGAATTCTACTCCCTCGAATGCATGTACCTGAAAGCCGTGCTGTAATTCACGACATAGTTTGATAATTGACACAGCGATTCTGGAATATGATGTTTACACAATGTGACACTATACATGCATTCGAGGGAGTAGATTTCCGAAGATTACCCGGAATTTCCTCGAGATTTACAATTGGGACTATCCTAACAAAATGGCAGATAGTTGCCACAGCCGGAGGTAGTTTTGAAAATGAATTCTGGCATTGTATCGTACATAAACTTACTCACAAAATATGTTAATATTAGTACCTCCTCGATATCAAAGGATTACGCTCACCTTTTCATTTCAACAGATTTTATTGAATTGGATTCACTTTCAGAGTGGGTTAAATCTATCAGATCCTCTATTCAGAAAAGAATCAGCAGTTTGCGATACAAAATGGAAACTAAACACAAGTCCATCTTTCTTGACCCCGATGTTCGAACAACACTCAACAACCTACATGACAAGTATGTAATTTTGTCTGCAGACAAGGCATTTAATAACCTGATCCTAGTTTGTTTGCAAACACGATTTCATTCATTGTTTGCAAAAAGAACTGGACCTGCTTGATAACTAAGATAACCCTACTTACGCATTGACCGGTTTTTCGAAAGATGAAATACTTTCAAATCATACATCAGTATTACAAACATTCAAAATACCCGTTAATGATAAAAGACGCTGACTTACCTCGGCTATATTTGATACCTAATCTACACAAGAATCCTTATAAGCAACGTTTTATCGCTGGCTCGTCTCATTGCTCAACCAAGCCATTATCAAAACTTCTTGGTACCATTCTTATTACCGTTAAATCAGGGCTTCAGTCTTATTGCGACACTGTATACTCCAGAAGTGGCATTAATGTGATGTGGATTTTGAAAAACTCCATAGATCTTCTAACCAGTCTTGAGCACCCCCCTCTCAAAAATGTTTCGTCCATCAAAACATTTGATTTTCCCACCCTTTACCACATGCCAAACAAAGAACGTCTTCGGTCTCTCATTTGGAGAGCTTTCTTTTCAAAGAAAGGTGAACGACGATGCAACTACATGGTTGTGAGATATCTTGGAGCATACTTTGTGATTTCCTCCTTTTACTGAGTGATTGAATTGCTAGTTGACAATATCTTTGTTGTGTTTGGAGGAAAGATTTTCCAACAAACTGTTGGCATTCCGATGGGTGCAAACTATGCTCCACTTTTGGCTGACTTGTTTTTGTTTTCATACGAGGCTGAATTTGTCGAGGGGCTTATCAGGACGGGTAACAAAAACCTTGCCAAATCTTTCAATTTCACTGTCAGGTATATCGACGATGTGTTGTCTATAAACAATAGGAGGTTTGCTGACCTAGTCGATCGTATATACCCTACTGAACTTGAGATTAAAGACTAAACAGACTCTCCTACCTCAGCTTCGTACCTCGATCTTTACTTAAAATATGACCAACACGGGCAACTTACTACTAAGCTGTATGATAAACGTGACGATTTCGATTTTCCGATCGTGAACGTTCCCTTTCTTGATAGTAACATCCCTGCATCTCTATCTCATGGTGTTTACATGTCGCAGTTGATTCATTATTCTAGGGCTTGCTCTGAATATCGTGATTTTCGTGATAGATGTCAACTGCTGACGAACAAACTTACGGCACAGGGATTCGAGAGATGCAAGTTGATGAAGACTATGGGCAGGTTTTATGGTCGCCATCTTGATCTCATCGAAAAATATTCTGTATCTTTGTGTGATATGAAGATGGACGTTTTTGAGTTTGCTTGTTAGTGTGTTTACTTGTTGTGATGACAATGATGACTCGGTTCTCATTTTGAGGATTAATGCTTACTTGGATGTGACCAAGATTTACATGACGGGTATCGTCGATGAAGCAGAAGACGCTCACTCTTCCGAAACACCTGGTCATATTCTCTTGTGCTTTTACGAGAGTCTCCATGTAAATCTTTCCTTTGTTCCTATTACTCCTAGCTCAATCGATTTAGAGTTTGGATTATGTTTTGTTAACGCTTCGGTATTCTCTTATTTATTCAACAAAAAGCTTAGATCTTACTGCCATACTTGCCAACCTTTCTAGCAATTTCCAAGTTGGGTTTTTAAGAACTGTACTGATGACTTTGTTAACTTTACTAAAGCTGACGTTACACTCTGTGAGTAAAGACATGACAGTTGTTCTGATTTCATTGGTATAACGACCATTCTCGAAAGTGCTTATTGCATCACTCTCGAGAATGGTGTTGATGTTTTCTAACTCTGCTATACGTTCGTTACGATCTGTAACATCTGCTTTCAGATTTTCAATGGCATCATGCTTTTCCCTTCCCGCTTTCCATTTCAAAGCACTTCTTTTGCAAATCATGCTTTATGTTTAAGTGCAGTTAGTTTTTGTTCTGACAGTACATTTGTGTTTGAAAGTTCTTCATATTCTTTTAACACGTCCTCTAACTTTTTTCTGGTTTTCTTTGTTTTCATTTTGTAACATTTGTGTCTTTTCCTTCATTCTTTTTTGTCTTTTGTTAAAGTTTCTAGTGTCGTACTTAGAAAATTTATGTTTTGCTTTATTAAGTTTTTCTGTTGTGTCATTCAGAGAGATGGACATGTTTTGGTATTGTTCCTGCAGTTTGTTAGTTTCTTTCTTTAGCTGTTCTTTTTTCTTTTGCGTGTGTTTTAAGTTTGCTCATATACATTATCTGTATATTATTAAGAATTGTTAAACTTCTTTCAAGTTTCTCTTGTAGCATTTCTGCTTCATCTGTTAAAAGTTTTTATTTATTCTACATTTCCCCAGCTTCCCGTTTTAAGCCTTTGTTTTCTCTGACCACATCTTCAACTCTTTTTTTTTTAATTTCTCCGTCACACATCGTTGTACGTTTGACAGACAAGATATTGGTATGTTATCAAAAGTTATTTTGGGGTTTGGAAAACACAACTGCCATATTCTTCTTCTTTTTTTATTCTTTTTCCTGAATTCTTTAATTTTATTATGTGTCATATAAAGTTTGTATTTTGAAAAAGTTAATCGTCAGTTTTTATTTCAGTAAGAATTTTTGCTGCATCAGCATCGAAATTGAAGAAAAACCGGATTTCGTGCACAATACTATTTGTTATGATGATCTTTCTTGGCTTTTTATTTAAATGTCATAAATACTAAGTCCAATCTCAAGAGAATACTTGCCGAGAAAGTCTTCAGTTACTGATGCCCTATTCAGATCTGAGGAACTGACAACAACTGCATTAATTTCTTGCATAATTTTGGAAAAAAATCAACAAGAAACTGAAAATAAAGTAAAAACAAAAATGAAAAAAATGAGACTTAAGTGAAATAATGTTTCTTTAGAGGAAGATTAAACTTTATATACTCGGTATTTTTGTAGGATGTTTAACTGGTGTGTCCATAACATCATTCTCATATTTATAATGAATGAGTAGGCCTATAGGCTATACAATTACCCAGAAACATGTATAAGAGTAAAGTAGACTGCCTCGTACTCAAAATATCTGAGGCCCAAAGTTTTTGTAAAAAAAATATTTTTACACATTGAGAGAGAATTATTTTTACACATTGAGATATATTGTCAACTCTTTCTTACATTTATTTTGGGTATTTTCCTCTATTTGATCCATCTTGTAGTAGCTGTTATAAACAAAACAAATTCATAGCAAACACAACCAAACAATATTGATAGTTTATTTAGAAACAAAAATTATAGTATAAATTAAGTAAAAAATATCAACCAAAGGTAATATACATATTTCATGAATAAAAACAATCAATTAACTTTAAAATCAACTAAAATGAGATTATCTATAAGTTACAGCAGGTTATTTGTAGTGTTATACTAAAAAATAATATCCATCAAGCTAAAAATACTTGGCTACACAATGTCTCCGGTGAACTGACCGGCAAACGGTCCGTGGTATCACTTTTTGATTGATTATTCTGCTGCTTTCATCAAAGGGATCAAATATGAATGAATTATACATCATTTTACTCAGATTTAATTATATTTTTTATACTCAGTCACGCACAAAAAAAACAAACTTACATGCAATTCAGTAAAAATATCCATTTAAAGTCTTCCGGAAGCTGCCATTTAGTTTCTACTACGGCTATAGTAATTGCGCGAACTGGAGCATAAAGTTTGACCTTTCCACTTTCACTATATAAGGGCATTTGGGATGGGACTAATCTAAAAACAAGCAGAAACACGACCAATCGGATTTTGATTCAAACATATTTTATTTTTGTATAAAATAAACAATGGGATTGGGCACAATTTTGCTAACTTGTATGCTATACCAATCGGAGGCGACCCGTACGTTACCGATTCTCCCGAAGCGCGCGGCATGGACATGGACTGCTCCGCTTCAACTCGGCATTGCGTTTCCTGTTTACATGACCAACACTATTTAGAAATACCATCTTTGAAAGGAAGATCAGTTCGTTCCAACGATGTATGAAACATACAGTATTGCCTTTAAAAGACCTCATACAGAGATGTGAAAGATGACCTATTCGTGAAAACTTACAGGTTTGTCCTCGATAAAAATCACGTGACCTTAAATTCCTAATTATTCTCTCATAATTATCAAGCCATGTCCCAGATAGCACACCGCCAATGGACCAAAGTCAACAAAAAACTAGCGTTGGCCTAAAGTCGGCATATAACATTGGCACAACGTTATTTTGTCCGTTGGCCCAAATTTGGGCCACTGGTGGCTGGAAATTCCGTTGGCCCGTTGGGCCATCGCCGTAATTACATTGTTTACACAATCTGATTTAAGTACAGATCCTTGTTCTCATCCCATTTTACAAGGCAGCAGGGAGAAGGTAACGGAACGGCGCGGAGATCAATATATGATTTTAATCAGATTGATTGTTGAACCAAAGATGGGCAATCATCCAAAAATATTTTTGGCCGAAAGTTGGGCCACTGCCTAAAATAATACCTAGGGCTGCTCCAGAAATACCCATAGGTAAGGGGCGAGAGACTCTTGCACTGAACATTCATAGCTGGTGGGAACAGCATTGCTTTACCATGTGTTCCTAATATTAAAGAGTAACTGTAATGCTGAACCATCTTTCGTGTATGGAAATATTGGTAAATAATAGGTGAAATAATTATCATGAAAATTTTATTTTGGTAAAAATTACGAAGTGATTGCGCATATTGGTAAATTTCGAAAGTGCCAACGTTTTGGATTGATGACGTCGACTTTTGACGTCGACTTAAAATTACCTACTATTTACGTGCCATTGAGTTTTGACGTCGTCAGCAATGATCGATATTCTGTTGTGATGTTCAATCCGAAGTATTGGCGCCGTTCTCTAATCAATATCGATGATATTTTACAGGTAGTACAGGCACTTTCATTGGATTGTTTATGAATTTTTTGACAGACATTTGATTGATAGAATGATCAATATCCCCAAATGCTTAAAAATAAATGAAACAACATACATTTTGAAACAAAATAGTCTACAAATATCCCCGGTAAAACATATACCCAGAGTTTTAAGTAATGACAGGATATTATATAATATTTGGAAATTTGTATTTAATTATTCTATCATTGTATCACTCCTCATCGTAAACGTGTCCCAGTCGACAGCGGTAATGGACTCTTCGATGGCACACACTGCATTGTATTCTTGACCGGTGTCTTATCTTCAGGACACGGTCTGTACATACGACACAGTCTTTTTCTCATCGAACAGGGTAAAAGTTAACAAAATTCTGTGCATTAGTATATTTACGGCCATGTATGAAGGAAACAATACATATATCTAGAGAACAATGAGATTTTAAGCGCTGCATAAATATTTGAAGCAAATTGTAACAAACCATCAGGTTCTTGTGATACATTGTATGCAACGAAGGGCGGACCATTGGAGAAAAAAGAAAGAGAGGCCATGCAGGGCGGGTGGTACGTACCCTGGATAATCTGAAGGACGATAAGTCGATCATGTATTACCCTTGGCTGTGGAGTGGCGCGAACCTGAGTTCTTCCTTCCATGTAGCAGGCTATCAAACCCTCGATCACCTAGTAAAACCTTAGGCGAAATTGCACTGGCCTATCTGTTGTGTTTTATTTATAAAAGTATGTATGCGTTCAGTAACATTCTTTGTATAATATTAAAAGCTAACTTTTGCTATACCTTCACTGACTTTCTATTCACATTGTAAAAGCTCAATAGCATATCCGCCTCATCGACCCCTCCAATTTACTTTTTATACGTTTTTACAATGGTTGGCGTTTCATGATCCTTGTAAGCAAGGACAGCGGTCGTCAGTAGCCTAACAGGTTCCGTCCGGTTCCCCCTTCGTTTTTGAAGGCTGCGGTTAACAAATTCCCTTGACGCATATAGACTGTTTCTCCAGGTTCGATGATTGGGTGCTTTATTGATGGTGGCATAACCCGGTTAGATCTTAATGTCCCTTTGACAAAGTCCCTTTCTCAAGCAGTTTCCGCGCAAGGTCAATGGAGCAGAAGAAGGAGTCGCATACAATATGATAGCCTTTCATAAGTTCGAATTGCTCAAAAGGTCGATGACGACATCAGTTCCCTGACGTGTGCCATTAAGAAAAGGACTTAACCTTTTCCCTAAATAACATGTCATATGCATGACATATCCATTTATGCTTTCGGCCAAAACCCAAAGTTTGACACCAAATTTGGAATGTTTTGATGGGATGTACTGCAGCATTCTTGTCCGACAACGTGTCCCCACGAGACTTTCATAAACACATACATCTTTTCTGGGAACGTAGTGCCGTTTAAACATCATGTTTGCAAAATCTAGCAAGGGGTGAAATTTTCCGTCAGGACTGAAAAGAAAACGTATGGGCAATATAAAATGACTAAATCAACTTACGGCAGTACGTTGCTTCGTTTGGCGTTATACTTTTTACTCGTGTCCGATACGCAAGGAGGGAGCTTACAAATATGATTGGTGTACCTATGATATTGCAGACTCATTTATAATACACTGTCTATATAAACATATATGATATATTTTAGTGGGGAGTAAATGCATTTTACATACATTTATAAGAGCAAAATATTTCCTTCAGGAAAAACACATTTTAGTTCAATATCAGTATTTCCAAAACGACGTAGATCTACGTGCACGCGCGCGTATCTGAATTATTAAAATTATTACCAAGGTAACTGAATTTGCAATATTTTTTATTACTTGACAAGCATTTTTTCTGTCATAAAGCATTACAAACTTACTCAATGTACGTCATTATCATTTTATATAAACATTGTATCTGTAGTAGTCACTGTGTTGTGGTGGAACTTTGTTGTTGTCTGCAAAATATAAAAAAAAATTAAAATCAGTTTGAACCTGTTCCTTGAAAACATCTTTCTGAACCACGACGTTTCCTGACTTTTTTGTTTTCTGTTCAAATACTCAGCAATGGTAGGTTTTTTCAATAGACCCATGTTGAGAACTACTGCCATGAACCCTTTCAGTTCTGTAATTGTAAAGCTCTTCCATTTCCTCGCTCTTTAATGTCTTGGCAATATATGCGTGCTGAGAAATTGTCTGGCGTACCTGAAGTACCAAATTTGTACGTTACTTTGGATTGAAACTGATTTTTAGCTCACCTGGACCGAAGGTCCGGTGAGCTTATGCCTTAGCGCAGCGTCCGTCGTCCGTCCGTCGTCTGTCAACATTTGCTTCAAAACGCTACTAGTCAAAAGTCCTGATTGGATTTTAACCAAATTTAGTCAGAAACATCCTTGGGCGAAGGGGAACAGATTTTGCATAAATGGTGACTCTGACCCCAAAGGGGCCAGAGGGGCGGGGCCCAATAGGGAAAATAGAGGTAATTCCTTTAAATCTCTTCTTGTCATAAAGTTATGAATAGATTTTGACCAAATATGGTCAGAAACATCTTTGGGGGAAGGGGAACAGATTTTGCATAAATGGTGACTCTGACCCCAAAGGGGCCAGAGAGGCAGGGCCCAATAGGGAAAATAGAGGTAATTCCTTTAAATCTCTTCTTGTCATAAAGTTATAAATAGATTTTGTCCAAATTTAGTCAGAATCATCGTTGGGGGAAGGGGAACAGATTTTGCATAAATGGTGACACTGACACCCAAAGGGCCAGAGCCCAATAAGGAAAATAGAGGTAATTCCTTTAAATCTCTTCTTGTCAAAAAGTCCTGATTGGATTTTGACCAAATTTGGTCAGAAACATCCTTTGGGGAAGGGAACAGATTTTGCATAAATTGTGATTCTGACTTCAAAGGGGCCAGAGGGGCAGGGCCCAATAGGGAAAATAGAGGTAATTCCTTTAAATCTCTTCTTGTCAAAAAGTCCTGACTGGATTTTGACCAAATTTGGTCAGAAACATCTTTGGGGGAAGGGGAACAGATTTTGCATAAATGGTGACTCTGACACCCAAGGGGCCAGAGATGCGGGGCCCAATAGGGAAAATGAGGTAGTTCATTTAAATCGCTTCTTGTCATAAAGTTATGAATAGATTTTGTCCAAATTTAGTCAGAAACATCCTATGGCAAAGGGGAACAGATTTTGCATAAATGGTGACTCTGACACCCAAGGGGCCAGAGGGGCGGGGCCCAATAGGGAAAATGGAGGTAATTCCTTTAAATCTCTTCTTGTCAAAAAGTCCTGACTGCATTTTGACCAAATTTGGTCAGAAACATCTTTGGGGGAAGGGGAACAGATTGTGCATAAATGGTGATTCTGACCCCAAAGGGGCCAGAGGGGCAGGGCCCAATAGGGAAAATAGAGGTAATTCCTTTAAATCTCTTCTTGTCACAAAGTCCTGACTGGATTTTGACCAAATTTGGTCAGAAACATCTTTGGGGGAAGGGGAACAGATTTTGCATAAATAGTGACTCTGACACCCAAGGGGCCAGAGATACGGGGCCCAATAGGGAAACAAGAGGTAATTCCTGTAAATCTCTTCTTGTCAAAAAGTCCTGATTGGGTTTTGACCAAATTTGGTCAGAAACATTGTTGGGGAAAGAGGAACAGATTTTGCATAAATGGTGATTCTGACCCCAAAGGGGCCAGAGGGGCAGGGCCCAATAGGGAAAATAGAGGTAATTCCATAAAATATCTTCTTGTCATAAAGTCCTGATTGAATTTTGACCAAATTTGGTCAGAAACATCCTTTGGGGAAGGGGAACAGATTTTGCATCAATTGTGATTCTGACTTCAAAGGGGCCAGAGCCCAATAGGGAAAATAGAGGTAATTCCTTTAAATCTCTTCTTGTCCTAAAGTTATAAATAGATTTTGTCCAAATTTGGTCAGAAAAATCGTAGGGAGAAGGGGAACAGATTTTGCATAAATGGTGACTCTGACACACAAGGGGCCAGAGGGGCGGGGCCCAATACGGAAAAAAGTGGTTATTCCTGTAAATCTCTTCTTGTCAAATGTCCTGATTGGATTTTGACCAAATTTGGTCTGCAACATCTTTTGGGAAAGAGGAACAGATTTTGCATAAATGGTGATTCTGACCCCAAAGGGGCCAGAGGGACGGGGCCCAATAGGGAAAATAGAGGTTATTCCTTTAAATCTCTTCTTGTCATAAAGTTATAAATAGATATTGTCCAAATTTGGTCAGAATCATCGTTGGGGGAAGGGGAACAGTTTTTGCATAGATGGTGACTCGGACCCCAAAGGGGCCATAGGGGCGGGGCCCAATAGGGAAAATAGAGGTAATTTCTTCTTTTCACAAAGTTATGAATAGATTTTGTCCAAATTTGGTCGGAATCATCGTTGGGGGAAGGGGAACAGCTTTTGCATAAATGGTGACACTGACCCCAAAGGGTTCAGAGGGGCGGGGCCCAATAGGGGAAATAGAGGTAATTCCTTTTAAATCCCTTCTTGTCAAAAAATTATGAATAGATTTTGTCCAAATTTGGTCAGAATCATCGTTGGGGGAAGGGGTACAGATTTTGCATAATTGGTCACACTGACACCCAAACGGCCAGAGGGGCAGGGCCCAATAGGGAAAATAGAGGTAATTCCTTTAAATCTCTTCTTGTCAAAAAGTCCTGATTGGATTTTGACCAAATTTGGTCAGAAACATCCTTGGGGGAAGGGGAACCGGTTTTTACATAAATGGTGACTTTGACCCCTAAGGGGCCATTTTGGCGACTTAAGTGTTATAAGTCAGAGATAAATTCCAGGTGAGCGATGCAGGCCCATTGGGCCTCTTGTTTTCAACATATAAAAGGTCATAAGACGCTTGCTCTCTAGATATATTTCATGAATCGCATTCACTCATTATTCTAAGTACTGATATAACTGTAGCGCTAAAACTCTGTTGTTTTCCAATTGAAGAAAATAAAATCCGTATAACAGCGTTGTTCAAGCAATTAATTATTACGTGTAACGATGCTGTATATATTCTTCGGTTAATTGGGAAATGAAACATTTTTTAAAGTAAACATTACTAGGAGATATATCCATAAGTACTACACTATGTAGATTTTATAGACTTTTATTCAAAGATTAAAAAAATGAAAAAAAAAAACAAGTTTGTAAAAAGAAAGAAGAAAGATATATCACAAAAGTGCGTCGAACTTTCCATCTTCGGGACAAGGGGCGGAGACCTTATCCACTACCCCAACGTGTGCTCACAAATGCTTATTGATGAGATCATATAAATATTCTGATCGTCCAACACTATTTTGATTTTATTGATATACAGTATACATATTGTTTAAAGAATAGCGTATTTAACAAACAAAATACTAAAACTTTGTAAAAAATATTATCTTGCAGGCCTATGTTAATGTGATAATGAAAGTTTGCGATCATAGATCTACAAAACGTATTCGGTCGTGTCATATTTTACTATATATTTCATGTATTGTGACAAATTTTCAATGGTCGTTTATGACTTGTTGTTATTGAAGTTTCACATGCATGTAGGGAATTATTTGCTGATTGCTCCGATTAAATTTGTATATTTTTTCTGAGCCGAATTCAAGAGATATTGCATGGTACAGTTTTAAACTTTAGAAACGATATAATTTGATGAACAGACTTTGTAATATATGTTTTGCCTTAATACAATTTCCAAACTGACCTGTTAGTTTGGCGCACAATTTCCCTCATCAGATTCAGGTTAAATAACAGCAGAAAGTACTGTAAAGGTGATGCATTCCCGGCGGGCATATTCTTGGTGCCAGGGTGACCGGAAAAAAACTGTACGTGGCGCCGGCTCCGGGGGTATAACACGAAACCACATCATTTTACATGCGTGTTCTGCCAAGGATATGCTAATGTGATGACATCTTATTTTTCACACATGACGTAAGATTTATAGTGATAGCATCATCATTCGAAAGATGACGTCATTTATTGGACGATCAAGAATAAATATGTATGATTTGTCGAAATTTAATAAAGCTTTTATGTCATAAATATACACTAGTTTGTCTACTTTTATGATAATACAGAGTGGAATATATAACTTTCTTAACCTGATGTTGTTACGTTGTAAATCTTGTAAAAGAGTGTAACCAATCAGTCTAATCAATATTGGTCGTGATTACTCTAAGGATAGGAGCATATTTATTGGTGTACATTGTAAATGGAGTCTTCCTTTATGCGTAGTGGAAGGCCGTGACCCAAATAGCAATAGTCGTTGAAAAGATTTTTTTTTATTATTCTATTATTACAAAAGTTGGATGTTAAAAAAAGACCATAAAACATTTTACAATTTAATTTTAGCAATATCGCATTTTACGAAAATGCTTTTACTTTGATATTAAATAAATCAGTGAGGTCTATCGAATTCATGAAGATGTATTTCATCAACTTGATATTATACACAAGTTATAAAAGGTTTGTTTCAAGTTTTATACAGCTTAATTGCAATACACTTCCTAATACACATATTGCATATCATCAATATTATATAAAGGTATATGTGAAGAACAATGATTGACATCTTGTTTTCACATTGTAAAGCAGTGCCATGTGTATACTTTTGTACGGATTAGATTCACAGGAAAACAGACCGACAGAATAATATCTTACTAAAGTTGGTAAATGGTTCGTTACTGTATTGATTAAGGGAGGACACACGAAATTGATGTAGCATCACGTTGGAAATTAACTTTAATGACGACGCAAGTTTGAAGACAACGTCCAGGCATTCATTACGTCATCATTTACCTGTAGTGACGTCATTTTTGAGGATATGACGTCAAAACCGATTCCAATATGTAGATGAGATATCTCCCTTTTTACAGACCTGTTTACCCCCAATGAAGATAAAGTGTAATAGATAGATTGTAAAAGTGTAATGATGGTGTACTCGTACCTATAATCTGATTAAACAAGAGGCCCAATGGGCCTGCATCGCTCACCTGGTATCAATCTCTGACTTATATTATAGTGTAACCCTAAAGTCCCCTAAAACCCTTTAATGAAAGACATTTAAAAGAACATCTTAAGATTTAAACATTTTTTACCCCTGTGACCTTATAAGACAACATCATTTTCATTTATAAATTTTGTTTGGCTTCATCCAAGGACGCTACCAGCCAAAGGAACCTTTCAGCCAAATATCATACTTCTAGGGCTTTTGGTATTTCAGAAGAAGTCGTTTGAAGGTTTTAACAGATTTGACCCCTGTGACCTTGAATACAGGTCAAGGTCATTTCTTTTTGCAAACTTGGTCGGGCTTCATCCAAGAAACCTTTCAGCCAAATATCATGCTTCCAGGGATTTGGAATTTCAGAAGAAGTCGTTCGAAGGTTTTAACAGATTTGACCCCTGTGACCTTGAATATAGGTCAAGGTCATTTCTTTTCGCAAACTTTGTCGGGCTTCATCCAAGAAACATTTCAGCCAAACTTCACAAACTTTATTTGGCTTCATCCAAGGAAGCTACTAGTCAAATATGAAGTCTCTATGCCTGGCGGTATTTTAGAAGAAGTTGTTTGAAGGTTTCGACATTTTTGACCCCTGTGACCTTGAAATTAGGTCAGTGATTTTTTTTCGCAAACTTTGTTCAGCTCCTTCCAAGAAATCTTCCAGCCAAATATCATGTCACTGGGCCTTTCAGTATTTTAGAAAAAGTCGTTTAAAGGAAAAAGTTGACGGACGCAGGACGGACGGACGGACGACGGACGCTGCACCATCACATAAGCTCACTTGGCCCTTCGGGCCAGGTGAGCTAAAAACAGATCCTTGTTCTCACTCCGTTTAACAAGGATCTGACAACATCCAATCTGATTAAAATCAAATCTTGATCTCCGCCCCGTTCCGTAAACTTCTCTCTGCTGCGTTAAGATCTATTATTTTAGTGTTGAGTAAAGAGGCGACAAAGGTCATCTGGACGTGACCTCTTATTGGATGTTGTCAGATCCTTGTAAAACGGAGTGAGAACAAGGATCTGTATTTTAATCAGATTGTGACAACATCTCGCATGAGGTCACGTTCAGTTGACCTTTGTCGCCTCTTTAATCAACACAAATAATTTTTCAATGACCTATAATTTCCAGCAAGTCATTTCGTCACATTATTCCACATGACCTTTTTGTGACGAAATGACTAAACGAACAAATGCGATTATGCAAGCTTTGTCGCCTCAAAAATTCACCTTCAAGATTCTGAAAGTAATTTGATTGGCTAATGCAAAAGGTCATCTAAACATGACCCCCTATCAGATTTCCTCAGATCTTAACGCAGTAGAGAGTAGTTTACGGAACGGCGCGGAGATCAAGATATGATTTAAACAAGATCGTCGTACCCACGGCCCAATGGACGATCCATGCAAGGGGTGTCTAGGGGCATGCTGCATCCTGGCAGTTTTAGAAGCCGTCATGAAGTTCATTGTTTAGCTGATATTTTAACATTTTAGATGCTTTCATAAAGCTCATTGTTTAGGCTGATATTTCAACTTTTTTTTTCTTCAAATATACCAAAATTATATGTCTATATAGTGGAAAAGAGGTGTTTTTATTAAACTGATATACTTTTTGCCTATTTTTCCAGATACCAACAGTATGCCCATGAGAATTACAGACAACAATAATGTCCACCATTCACAAAATTTAATACTGATCACTAACCAATATTGCTTCTGCTCATGATCTTACAATGTAATTCTAATGTTATTTTAGAGTATAAAACTTTTCGATTTTCTACATAAGTATGATCAAATTGCCTATGCCACCCAATAAAGAACTTTTTAATGAAATAATCTGTGAAATTAATAATGCACTTTAGTAAATATGACACCCAGTAATTTTAAATTGAACAGTTGAATACAGCTCCGCACGATTATATCATAATGTATATACGACCAAAGACCTTAGCAAAGTCTAGAAAATATTGCCACCTTGCCGATGAAATTAAAAAGATTACAATTATAAAATGTGTTTATTCTTTGAACATGTCTCTGGTGATCAAACATCCAAGCATGACCACAAGAATTGCAGATGGAACAATTTTCAAACGTCTCCTGTTTTGGAAGAAACAAGGCAGTTATAGGTCACGTGGTATTCCATGATATTGGCCTAGGACTGCATATTTAGTTTTTAGTTCATTTGATTCGTTGAAATGGTCATATCAGTTTATCAGCATATCATATCATGTTTTGTGGATTGATGTGCAGCCATTGAATGTCACATGATGTGAAAGAATCTAAAGGATATCGAATGCTTTCAATCGACAAATCGCTTTACAATGCTATCATGATCAGTGCTTAAGTCTTTAAGCCTTTTCATGACTATGACTTTCGGTAATTTTGATTGACGCCAATTCTTGGTATGCTCGATATGAATCAACGAGTACGAGGAACTTTATACAAATCACAAATGCATCAAGAAATTCTTTCTATATAGCGGATTTTTTTCCCCAAAAAATGCGTAGAAGCGTAATTAGTCATCAATTAGCGTAAAAAATACGCCAAAAGCGTAGTGGTAAACAGGTCTGTTTTTAGCTGTTTAAACTAAAATTAACAAATAAAGTGTCTATTTTTGTCGCACTTGCATCGGCTCAAAATCGGCTTTTTGGCACTGAACGTAGATGTACGATCGGCTCAAAATCGGCTCCGTGGCACAGAAGTGGTTAAAAAAAATTTATCAATCAATATCTAAACACTTAAAATCATGAAAGGTTCAAAATAAGGTATTTCAAGGACGATTTCAGATTTTTTCCCCCATAATATGATAAGAAGTACCTTCTTTTGTGAAAAGTCAAAATTTGCTGACGACAACATTTTTTGTAGTGTCCTTTTTTGAAAAAGGGAGTTCATTACATAGCAGAAAATGCAACAAAAAAAAGAAGCAGAAGACGCTTACTCTCCCGCAATATCTGGTCTTATTCTCTTGTACTTTTACAGGATTCTCGATGTAAATCGTTGGACCAACGGCGAGCTGCGATCGTTTGATATATATCTACATTTCAAACTCCACCGTTGGACCAACGGCGAGTTATGGTCGTTGGTTATGCAGCTTAACTTTACCGTTGGGCCAACGTCGATATGCGATCGTTGGTTATACAGCTCAATTTTACCGTTGGGCCACCGTCCCAATGGCTAAACAATGACGTGGCGTCACGAAAACGGTTAACTATGATGCCAAAAAGAGAGAAAAAAGCGACGTGATGAAGTTTACACATTTCAAAACATTTTACTCGTGAACATTATAAAGCTTAGATTGTTTTTTTCTGTGCAAACGGTGATTGCAAACATGGAGTATGTGTAGCGGGGTTGGTCTTGTCTTAAAATGATGACAATGCCGCTGGGTTCGTTTACAATATTGGTTTATTAAATTCCAAAACCACGTTCAATAGAAGAAAATGGCTCTAGACAATGACAAATGAATTCGCTAGAAAAGTACGTCCAATTCCAACGTCGGCGAAATTCAAATGTACCGAGACACAAAGAAACAAAGACTCAAATCCAAAGACAGAAACTTTCAACCAATCAAACAAGTTTGTCACAGTCATGTGTCACGTACGTCAGTGAAATATACTCACGGGTACAAGGACATATACATACCAATATACACACAAAGAAACGCGCTCGCCGGTAACACATATATATACGCACGCAGGTTAAAGGTCGCGAAGGCCATATACCTCAATAATAAATAACTTACGTATTTATTATACTTTATTATAATTATTACACATAATATACAATTCACAAATATTAAACATTTCATTCAAAATGACCCTATTACATACTCCCCCTGGTTTGAAAAAGACGTCCTCGTCTTTTAACAAGAACTTTATACTAATATAAGCAACTTTCATATAGACAGTAAATATAATTATGTTCCATACAACTAAGTTAAAATCAGCAATACAAATTATCACAACAGTCATACAAAAATCAAACCCTCAAAACACATGAGGAACATTCATCATTAAAACAAAGTAAAACAAAATAATCCAGTATTGTTCAAAGAACAGCTATGGCACAACATCCCCACACACGATCTTTAATAAAGCTTCCGATGCGCGGTCTGGAGTCAATATCCCTCGGTCAAGCAGACGCTGAAGGTATTCCGCTCGCGACATCCAATCTGTTGATATTCCTGGACACATAGGTACTTGACTCATGACAAAGTCACCCGACCGTTGCCACAGAGGAGGCCGCCGTGCTCTTGTCGATTTCCTCGGAGCAGGCGTAGGGATGTTCCTTTCCACAGCTTGGACAGTAACATCATCCATCTCACTATCCTCAGAGTCATGGTCATCACTATTCCTTTCCTCAACTTGGACAGTAACACCATCAGTCTCGCTATCCTCGGAGACTTGGTCGTCGCCAGACGGTGCTACATCCCCTGCCACAGGCTGCCGACGATCGTCACCATCGAGAGTCTGCGCAGAAACATCAGACGACGCTGGAGTATCCTCCTGAGGCACAACAATGACCTCATCCTCCTTGTCTGATCCCGGGCCCTCTGAATGTACAAACATGACGACTGACGAGTCGTCATCATCACTGGAGTCAACAATGGTTTCCAGGTGATCTGAACCCTCCTCGTTTTTGGTCTTCTGTGTCCTCGTGGTGGTATGTGTTGTTGTCTCTTTCACATCAATTGCATCCTCATCGTGCAAAAAATCAATAGGCAATAACAGGTTCCGGTGTAGAGTTCTTTCCCGTCCATCACCGTTACATTTCCGTACGACATAAACCGGAATGTCAATGTTCGGTTGGCGAATTACGGTATAGTCGTCTTCCTCCCATTTGTTGGCAATCTTGTGTTTCCCTTCGAACGCTACAACACGGACTAAAACACGATCTCCGACTTGCAGCGCAACTGCCCTTGCCCTTCTGTCGTACTGCTTCTTCTGTTGCTCTGCTGCTACAGAATTAAAGCGCCTCGCCAAGTCATATGACTTCTTCAGATTGTCACGGAGAGACGAAATATACTTCGATAAGCTATGGTGTCTTCCTCCAACATCCAATCCGAATGCAAGGTCAAGTGGTAGTCGCGGATGTCTTCCAAACATCAAATAGAATGGAGAGTAGCCTGTACTGTCATGGCGAATGCTATTGTAAGCATGAACAAGAGGTCCGACATGCCTTTTCCAGTCACACTTCTCCTTTGGGTCTAAAGTACCCAACATTCCAAGCAACGTCCGGTTGAACCTCTCGCAGCTTCCATTCCCCATAGGGTGGTACGGTGTTGTTCTACTTTTCTTGATGTTGGCGATGTCACACAGCTGATGTATAAGTTCTCCAACAAAACTGGCTCCCTGGTCGGAATGAATCCTCCAAGGCATTCCATAATGCACAATAAAGTTGTGAAATAAAGCTTCAGCTGTGGTCCTCGCTGTCTGATTCTTCGTAGGAATGGCCTGCGCGTATTTCGTAAAGTGATCCGTCACGACTAGTATGTGTTGGAACCCTCCTTTAGACGACTCCAAAGTGAGGAAATCCATACAAACTAGCTCCAGTGGCTGGGTCGTTTGGATACTCTTCAATGGCGCTTTCTGTGTCACGGCCTTCCTGGATACACAGCGTCGACATCCCTTCACCCATCTCTCGACGTCCTGAGTCATACCTGGCCAATAAAACCGCTCCTGTGCCAGTGACAAAGTCCTGTCACGACCAGGGTGTCCCACAGAGTTGTGTAGTCCGTATAAAGCTCGTCTTCGAAAAGCAGAGGGTAACAGTAGCTGCTTCCGAGTAGTCCCATCTTCTGTTACCTCTCGGTAAAGCACACCTCTCTCAATCCTCAAACGATCAAATGACCGTAATAAAGTCTGCTGGTCAGCACCTAGCTGTCTCCTGTCAGGTTTCCGGTTCTCTCTGACACAGGCTATCATCTGTCGCATCACAGGGTCTCTATCCTGAGCCTTTCTCCAGTCCCTAGACGACATCTCATGTAAATCATGTCCTGTATCCTCTAGATGATGATCAAACACTGCAGAAGACATAGAGACAGTCTCGATCAAAGACACTGGTTGCTGAATAGATCCGCATATCGCCTTGACTGAATCCAATGAAATGTCACTGACTGATGTAGTCTGTCCCTCCATATATACATCCGATGGCAATCGAGACAAAGCATCAGCATCCGCATTAGCTTTCCCAGGTCTGTATACGATGTTAAAGTCATATGCCGATAGTGCAGCAAGCCAACGGTGTCCAGTTGCATCCAACTTTGCAGTGGTCAAGACATACGTCAATGGATTATTGTCGGTGGTAACAGTGAACTTCCTTCCATACAGGTAATCCATAAACTTGTCTGTTACGGCCCACTTCAAGGCGAGAAATTCTAGCTTGTGAGCTGGATAATTTCTCTCGGACTTGGTTAATCCTCGACTGGCGTAGGAGATTACACGATCTTTACCATCCTGCTTCTGGTACAGTATTGCACCAAGACCATGTCCGCTTGCATCCGTGTGTACCTCAAATGGTAACTCGTACATAGGGTATCCCAGTATCGGTGGTGATGACAAAATACTCTTGAGAGTCTGGAACGCTGTCTCCTGCTCCTTACCCCATTTCCATGATGATGAGCTAGCAGGTTCCCTCTTGGAATGACTTTTCTTCCTGGTAGGTGGTAAAAGTTCGTTAAGTGGCTTAACGATAGATGAAAAACCTTCCACAAACTTACGGTAATAACCGCAGAATCCCAAGAAACTTCTTACATCATCAGGACCAGTTGGTTTAGGCCAATCCACTATCTTCTGTACCTTGTCCTGGTCTGCTTCAATACCTTCCTTTGATACGACGAAACCTAAGAACTTCACCTTCTTCTTGAAATAGGAACATTTCTGCGGCGCTAGCTTCAAATCATGGTGAAGAATTCTCTCGAAAACCTGGTGTAATCGTTCTGTATGCTCCTCGAATGTCCTCGAAAATACAATGATGTCATCGATGTATACAAAACATATGGTAGTGTTGAGCTCTCCAAGGCATTCCTCCATTAACCTCTGGTAAGTCGCTGGAGCATTAACCAAACCAAAAGGCATCCTATTAAATTCATAAAATCCTAATGGCCCAATAGTGAAAGCGGTTCTAGCCTTGTGTTCCTCCTGGAGTTCAACCTGATGGTATCCGCTTTTCATATCCAATGTTGAAAAATAGTCACAACCTGACAGGGAATCCAAGATCTCTTCCACCCTTGGAAGAGCATACGAGTCCTTAACAGTCCTAAGATTTAACTGTCTGTAGTCTATACACATTCGCAGTCGCCCATCCTTCTTCCTTACTAAGACAACTGCTGAAGCCCAAGGTGAATGCGAACGGCGTATAACTCCGATGTCCAGGAGTTGATGTAGATGGTCCCGTACCTCACTGAGCATAGCAGGTGGAATCCGACGGTGACGCTGCTTAAATGGCACTTCATCTGTCAACTCTATGCGGTGATGAACTGCAGAGGAGTGGCCCAGATCCATATCTCCCTTGGAGAATATGTCCGCAAAACTAGTTATGAGCTGCTTCCCAACTCCTAGCTCCTCTTCTGACAATCTGTCATCAAACTTCATCTGTTGCATCAAAGAGTTGATATCAGTACCGGCAGATGGAGACTCATCAGATGATTCAGTGTCCACATCCTGTAAGCATCCTTCCACCGTAACTGGCTGAATCTCGCACAATATTGCTCGAGGTTGTATAGTAACGTTCCTGGCTGTGATGTTGGATATAGTTACCGGAACAACACCTGTCCTCTGGTATCGATACTGTATAAGGCTCGGTGAAATGTCCAAATCATTCACTAAAGATGATTTCTCTGACTGCTTAAGGTAGGCACTGGTCGGTGTATGTTCAACATGATGATCCACGTAGCCGTTAATAGTAACTTGACTATTAGGCGTAATCCGTATAGCAGCACCTTCTGCACTCTTCACCACACCGAGGCAGAACTTCCTTCTCACAAGATTCTGCTGACGTACCGCCATACATCTGAATGTAATGTACCAAGGTGTTGAGAGTGAGGCTCCTTTCATCAACCGATCACCATAAATCTCTTTGCAGGAATCCATAATACCCATCAGGATATTAGTCCCAACCAACACAGGTACCTTGGCATTATACCTGGTATCCGGCACGACAAGTAGGAGTCCTGATATAGGTGTAGTGTGTCCTTCAATGTTAGTCTCAACATCAGCCTCAATAAATCCATCGTAAGGTAACGCCTCTCCTCCAGCACATTCAATGTCCAGAATATGTCCTAAAGGCTGTAGTGGCAAATGTTGAAGATGGAGATCATAAAATGCACGGCTCACAGTGCTTACGGCAGATCCAGTGTCTAACAGAGCTGTGACACAAACTCCAGATATCTTCAATTCCTCCTCACTGCAATCTCCAACCAATGATGTATCAACTGCAACATCATTCTCAGGTACAATAGGGCAGTGTTGTCCAATCATGCCTACTGGTGCCCCAGTCCTGTAGGCATCCGGGCGTTTAAAGATTTCCGGCTGTGTTCTAGGTTCACTCTACAGTCTCTCTTTACATGTCCTAGTTGTCCACATCTCCAGCATACTGGTCCATTGGTAGTATCCCGGGATGACATGTCCTGTCTCCGTTGATTCCGAGAAGGCGCATTAAAATTCCTAAAGGCTGACTGCCTCTGTCCACCATAACTTGGCTTACTGTCCTGTCGTAATGCGGCTAAGTCATGTTTCAACTTAGATACCTCTGTAGTGAGATCCTTAACCAGAGTCTTCATCTCCCTAATGTCATCACTAGGTGGCATGGCAACCTTAGCAGGTTTGGGTTTCTCTGGTGAAGAGTTGGCCTGTTCTATCTGACGGACAGCAATGCGAAGTTTGTCGTAATCCATGATACTATCAAACTTGTGACCAGTAACATCACGCAGTGACTTCTTAAGTCCACGCCAAAACTTGGTCCGTAACATCTCTGTAACCTGAGATTGGGTAAGCTCACATCTAGTCCTAGCTTTATCCAAAATATCCTCAAGTCGACTGGCCCAAGATGTCACACTTTCTGAATCAGCTTGCTTAGCAGAGTAAAAGTTGGCAAGTAAATCCTCAGCAGCAGCAATGTTTCCATAGTTTCCAGTCATCTTGTCCAACATCTGTTGTAAGGTAACTGAAGAACCCATTCTCCTAGCTGTATTTACCGCTTCGCCTCTCAAAGATCTTCTTACAGCTTGAAATATAGTCTGGTCCTTGTAAATCCCATCTCTCTGTAGCATCTCAACCTCATAAATCCATTGCTCAAATGGTACTTCTCCATGAGGAACTTGTGGAGATCCTGAGAATATGGAAATCTTTGGCACATAATATGATGAACTCGGTGTGCTGGGTGGTACTGTATTATCCTGATGACCTTGACCTTGATCTTGATCTTCCTGGACTGCTTCTTGTTTCACAGCCTTGGCCTTGGCTCCTCCCGCTAAAAGATCAGTTAACCACTGAGCTGCAGTATCTTTAGATCCTAAATCCGGTTTAAGGTTCATGGCTGCTAAAGCCTCCATCAAATGTTGAGCTTGCTCCCCACCATCAGCCATTGTGGAAGTATTACACAAAGTACACAAGCACAATAATACAAGTAATACAATCATGAAGTCCAATGTGAAAAATGTGAGCCAATACTGCGAAAAAAAAATAGCAAAGTCCAAATATGCTGATTACTGGAAATAAATTCAAGAAAATTTCAAAGTCCAAGTATGCTGATTACTGGAAATAAATTCAAGAAAATTTCAAAGTCCAAATAAGCGAAAAAGTGAAAATAAATACTGAAAATTCATCAAAGTCCAAATACATGAAATAACGCACAAGAAAATATCATATAAGTTATGTATAGGAATGTAAACACAAGCAATAAATCAAAGTCCAAGTTTATCTGAAAATCAAAACTGAAATTGAAAAAGAAATGAAAATGCAAACACGATTCAAATAATTAAACTAGTCTAAAGTCTACAAAATGTCTGGAAACAAAAATAAATAAACAACACAATATCTGAAATGCAGAAATATATCAAAGCGACAAATATTTCTAAGTATAAACACCAAAAGCAATAAATTCTAACACCGAATAAGTCAGTTAAATGAAAATAAATTCCACAAAATCTGAAAGAAAATACAACACATTCAAAGATATACCAAATTATGTACTATATAAAGAGGAATAATGAATAGTCAATGAATCAAGGGCAGATAACTCACCAATATCAATGTAATAATTAACAGGGTGATCTAACTACAATTAA
The DNA here is from genome assembly GCA_947623455.1 of Mimachlamys varia. NCBI lineage: Eukaryota > Metazoa > Mollusca > Bivalvia > Pectinida > Pectinidae > Mimachlamys > Mimachlamys varia. The sequence continues at coordinate 35,512,945 of OX392545.1, forward strand.
TTTACGTTATATAAGCAAGTATGTGTCTAAATAGCACTTATGAAAAATAAATTGAAACAACACACCAAATAAAGTAAATCAATCTAGATGACAGTGTAGTTATATTACGCGAAAGCAGAAAATTCCGAAGTGAAAAATAAAGCGTGTCGCAAGCGCAGCAGTTCAACACATATAAACACAAACACTGAGATTTAACAACAAATAAATAATCACATGGAAGTCACGACGGTGTAATGTCAGTTATGTGTCTTGGTCAATGCAAAATATCAACTACCCAACTAAGAAAAGATAAACCGACAGATAAAGAACCAATGCAACAAAAGATTCAACTAAATAGACAAAGATACTAACCTTTCTACAGTGGGTAAGCGGGGCAGGTACAGGTAGACAGGTAGAAGATTTCCATGCTCACATTCACGATACAATTCAGGTCCACACATTACGAATAATACAGGAATAAACACATGACAACACTAAATTCCGGAAATAATAAACAGATAAACACATAAATAATCCATGCTACGATGTCTGAGTTTCTGAATGCTATCCGTTCCCGTCATAATGTCAGTTAGAGTTGGAAACATACAGCTGAGAAGTCCATTCACACGTGTGCCACTATCAACATCCGGTATCGAAAATCGGCGTCGTCATTACGAAGTACCCGGTAAAAAGTTCCGGGGTGTAGAAGTTCCGGCCCAACTGGAATTCGACGATCTCGTCAAGCAAGTGTTAACCTCCGGTCCCTCAGTCTAACGGAGTGGGCCCCACGTTGGGCGCCATTTTGTAGCGGGGTTGGTCTTGTCTTAAAATGATGACAATGCCGCTGGGTTCGTTTACAATATTGGTTTATTAAATTCCAAAACCACGTTCAATAGAAGAAAATGGCTCTAGACAATGACAAATGAATTCGCTAGAAAAGTACGTCCAATTCCAACGTCGGCGAAATTCAAATGTACCGAGACACAAAGAAACAAAGACTCAAATCCAAAGACAGAAACTTTCAACCAATCAAACAAGTTTGTCACAGTCATGTGTCACGTACGTCAGTGAAATATACTCACGGGTACAAGGACATATACATACCAATATACACACAAAGAAACGCGCTCGCCGGTAACACATATATATACGCACGCAGGTTAAAGGTCGCGAAGGCCATATACCTCAATAATAAATAACTTACGTATTTATTATACTTTATTATAATTATTACACATAATATACAATTCACAAATATTAAACATTTCATTCAAAATGACCCTATTACATATGCTTAGTCTCGCTGTCTCGTTTTCGTCAAAAAAGCTCAAGGAAAGTTATTGTTTTCAAAATTGTGGCCAGTCAAAACGGTTTTTTTTTTAGCTTATTCAGGAAGTTACATGTAAATCGGAAAAAACGCTTTTCAATGACCAAAGATGGAAGATAGGGAATTTACATCCTCCGGAATTTCAAGTTTGGCAAAAACCTCGTGTAAATTCCTTTTCTCTCATTTCTAGGTGTGTAATACTGGCCTGTTTAGGGTAATACACTTATGATCGCAGTTGTTGTATTACACACCTACTCATGCAATACAGCAATGACGTGACGTCACAATAGCCCAACAATGACGTGACGTCACAAGTTCCGTAAAATCTTATGCCGAAAACAGAAAAATGGCGACATGATGAGATTTAAACCTTCGAAAATATTTTAACCGTGTACATTAGAAAGCTGAGTTTATTTTTCTGCGCAAACCATGTTTGCAAATATGGGGTATGCTTAATCACGCTGTATCATTTGTTTTCGTCAAAAACGCTAAAGGGAAAAGTTGATATTTTCAAAATGGTGGCCAATCAAATGTATTTTCAAAGTATTTGAGCTTATTCAGGTAATTGAAATGAGAGAAAAATACTCTCTCATGACCAAGGGTGTAAGATAGGGAAATTCCACCCTCTGGATTTTCAAATTTGGCAAAACCCTCGGGTTTTACCAAATTTGAAAACCCCTCGGGTGGAATTTCCCTATCTTACACCCCTGGTCATGAAAGAGTCTTATTATCTTACACCTTAGGTCATGCACGAGGTTTATAATCCTAATATTACACACGGGTTGTTCGTCGTCACTTTCCCATGATCCACTGCTGAGTTTTTTTGTCTAATTGAATATTTCCTTCATCAACTGTTCCTGTCCAGCTTCCAATAGTATTTTAGCGATTGTTTTCGTAGACACTCCTGACTCGAAACAATACTCGAGAGGAGGTGAATGAACTTTGCCGGTTTCAAAGTGATTGGTTGGGTAGCCTGCCAGATACATCAGCTGTACAACGAGTTTCCGTGTCGTGGTATCATCGCAAACTACACCGGGACATCCGGATGAACGTTGCTCGAACTCTTTCGAGGCGTGCAGTATAGTCCTTCCGCTGGGCGTTTCGTCATTTCCCGGGGTATAGCGACAGGGATCAAGGCTAGCACCAGGTAAATTGCAGCACCACCAGACCATTGCTGTGTCAATGTCGGTTGCTAGCTGTCGGTAGTCACAGTACACTTGACAGTTGGTGTTCACGTGGAGGCTTTTTTTGGAGTTGAAGTGTTTCAGGTATCCAATCAGATGTATTTTCTTATTGATGCTAAATCGCTCCAAATGAAGAGATGGTGGTATTCTGGTCTGGTTACTTATGTCTATACGAAGCTTTAGGATGAGAATGTCATTGTCCTTATCTGCAAATGGTATATCTAAACTTAAACCAAATCTGTGCTCGTCGTCTGTCCCGCTGTTAAACGCAATCCATGTCTTTGTACTCCATCTCTTTTCAATCCTCTCTGTGAAATGAACTATAAATAATTATATCCTACTAATATTTGCTTTAAGACTTTGACAAAATCGACTTGTTTAATGTTAATATATCTTATTAAGAAGTATATTCTATGCTCTTGAGACCGTGCACCTCCCATAAGTAGTAATCCCATGCAAGACCCTCAATAATTATTGTATGGCAACAGAAAATATAAACTAGAAATACTGATTGTTAACCATATCATCATATTTCCAATACCGTTAAGATTTTAACCTATATTTATATTGACGACATTTTGTTAACAGAAGTTGAATGGATACACTGCAACTGTGAACTAGCAATTGTGCACTAATTTATCATTTAGATTCACTATTGTTTTGTAAGTATGAGTGTTTGTCTTACCACCATTGGACTAGAGAACTAAATACTATAGTGATGGGCGGCGCTGTCCTCGTCCTCTTGAAAAAGACGTCTTGTTATCAAGGTAAATAATAAACTTTTCTATTAAATGGCCAACTTATAGAGTTTTATAAACAAAAACAGCCCCCATTTGAAACAGAAAGATGGAACCTAATGTGTGCCGCAGCACCATTTGTTAACATTTGCTTCAGGTTGGAAAGTATAATTCATGTAAAGATTATTTTACACAACCAATAAACGTTTATTGGTTGTGTAAAATGAGCTTTACGTAAAGCAACAGTACCAATGTAACAAAGAATTTGCAGTTTGAGTTTATATATTCTGAAATGCTTGCTGAATGAAACATCTAAGTAAGCGATATAGAGCATTATGGAATAAAGTTATTAAAATAACGATGTTGCCCCCATCTGCATTCCCTAATTTAAAAACAACACTTCAATTGCTTAATTAGATAGTATTTCCGCATGTGACGGAAAGTGGTCTTACCTAGGACTGACTCGCCCAATTTACCAGAGCATTGTGTGTCCAAATGGCGTGCAAGCGTGGCAAATCGAAGAGGTTTTTTGGATGGCTCTAAAAATCCTTTCACACATGCTTTTAGGTGTAACCCGTTATCTTCAGTGAAGTGATCGGACAATGTGGCGAGATTTCCCCGCATGTCCTGGGTCAATATCGCAGACTGTTCAACCATAGCCGTCAGTAATGTACACAGAAATTCTGTAGGGATGGTAAACAATATGTATTAATCGACTGATTTGACCTGAAAATAATCTGGTTGTAACACCGAATCTAGACCACTGTGATGTACATGTAATAAAGAAGGAACCCGAGTTTTAATGAAACATTCCTAATTTTTCAATCGTATAAATAAAACGATTCACTATTTTCCAAACCAGCATAACGGAATTATGTGTCTTAACGAAATAACACAAGGTAAAGCCCCATTTCCTTGTAATAGATATGACACGATGTCCCTTGGGGTAAACCAGATTTTATTTGTGAAAAATGATATAAACAAATTACAAATTGCATTTTATTCTGATAGTTAGGTAATATGTACTTTTGGACTTATATATGGTCCAATCTTCCGGAACACCTGGTCTTATTCTCTTGTACTTTTATAAGGGTCTCTATGAAAATCTTTCCTTTGTTCATATTTTGCCCCTGGTTTAATCGATTTTGAGTTCGGATTACCGGTTGGTGATTTAGTTTACACGATATCTGAATGTAGTTGAATTCTTGTTACTTGTGAATCTTCTTGTTGGTTTGAAATATATATTGAGTAACTTTGAAAATGATAACGTTTTGGTCATACTGTTTCTTTGACGACACCCGCCATGTAAATATTTGTCATATCCAAGTAAACATCAAGTTCTCAAAATAAGAACCGAGTATCATTGTCAATCACAATAAGTACACACACTAATGAGCATACTCATTAGTGTGTCTTCTTTTCATTTAAAGATACAGAATGTTTCTCAATGAGACACAGATGGTGACCATAAAACCATAGTTCTAGTGTAATAGTTCTGATCAACCTGCATCTCTCGAATCCTTGTGTTGTTAGTTTGTTTGTCAGCAGTCGACATCGATCACGAAAACCCCGATATTTAGAGTAAGCCATATCATATCGAATCAACTGCGACATGTAAACACCATAGGTTGGAGAAGCAGGGATGTTACTATCAAGAAATGGAAAGTTCGCGATCTGAAAATTGAAATCACCACGTTTATCGTATAGCTTAGTAGTTAGCTGTTTATGTTGTCCATAGTTTACGTAGAGATCGAGGTAAGCAGCTGCTGTAGAAGAGTCTGTTGTGGTCTTTATTTCAAGTTCAGAAGGGTATATACGATCGACGTGGTCAGCAAACTGCTTGTTGTTAATAGACAACACATTGTCGACATATCTTAAAGTGAAATTAAAAGATTAGCAAGGTTTTTGCTACCTGTACTGATTAGCTCTTCCACAAATGCTGCCTCGTATGAAAACAAAAACAAGTCAGCTAAGAGTGGGGCACAGTTTGTTCCCAAGGGAATGCCACTGTCTGCTGACCTGGAATTCAATCATCCTTACTATATCACCATACAGTAATATATGAACACGTTATCGGTAATGCAAAGGCATGAATAACTGATTATTATAAAGCAATAAAAAAGTGGAATTATCTTTTTTCAATATTTCAAAATGAACATAGGGATTAAGTGATTATCTGATAGGACGTAAAACTTTCTTGTAGAAAATATGGCGTTTTAGAGAACTGCATCCGAGATGTAAACGATGTCCTTAATGCAACAATATTGATATCATTGTATTGCTGTGATGACATGATTTGCTGCCTATGGAAATATAATCGTTAATAGTTAATTAGGCTAAACATAACGTAATCGGTAACAAAACTTTTCTTACGTTTTGTTAAGACGCATAGTGCCGTTTTATCAGTTTATGTCGGTCTTCACAAGAGGTAAGGACCATGATAAACGGATAAAACAGAATAAGGCATTCATAAGAGATCGAGATCAAGATACACAACTGATAAAACGTGTTGACACTATGCGTACTCCGTAAGCAAATGCTTAGATTTTGAATGTTCTGTCCCCGATTTAATTATATTGAAAATACATAAACACAAAAAGCGCTCACCAAACTCGGCCTGGAACACGTGGTAGGCGGTCATAATATACCCGTCTCCTACACGGAACCCGGTACCACACTCCTCGTCCACGTTAATGAAGCCGATCGAGTTTCTCATATTTAGGCTAATCATAGATTCCAAATCGTCGTAGCTAACAGCATGGGATTCTTTCTGATGAAAGCCCTCACCGACGTCTACAAAATGATGTTGAATAACTGGTTTACTTAAAAGCTTTTTTGATTGTTGTTACATAATTGTACGTGACCTATTAACACCCAGTGGGATTTAAGGACGGCCTCCCGGTGTATGCGATGTGAGAGCGTGTGTATTTGGGAGGCAATGGTATGTTCGTGTAAGCCTTCTTATGATAGTCCGGATCTTTTGCCGATTTAAAGTTCTACCACACTAACGTTTACTGCCGAAGACCCCCAGCAGAACACCCCACCCGGTCACATTGTACTGACAACGGGCGAACCAGTCGTTCCACTCCTGTAAAGCTGAACGTCAAGGAGGGAGTAGTAACTACCATTGATAGAGACTCTGGTATGTTTTGGCCTGGGAACATAACCCATAGACTTCCTGAAAGGGGCGAATAAATCCTTCAAACCATTAGCTGCTTTTTATCGATATGTTATGATTGTAAAGTATAAAGAATAGGCTTGTTAACATTTCTTGTTATAAATTGTTAGTGATAAACTAGTTACCTCTGACAGTAGTTGCTGGTCCTGTCGCTGCCAGGAAGTTGTGCGTGCCGGACGGAGGTTGTGTTGTACCTCTGACAGTGGTTGCTGGTCCTGGCGCTGCCAAGGAGTTGTGCGTGCCGGACGGATGTTGTGTTGTACCTCTGACAGTGGTTGCTGGTCCTGCCGCTGCCTGGGCGTTGTGCGTGCCGGACGGAGGTTGTGCTGCCTCGCCTGTAGTGACAACATGTACATGTACCGATATCGAAGAAGATTTACATGTTGTAAAGAGCAATACTAACAGAAATGGTAAAAAGGCATTATATGTCGTACAAATAGAATAATACTGCGATGAAATTCAATCAAGTTTACACTGACGTTTTATTAATATTCTTTATTACAGTTCATGCCACAAACATAACTGAACATAGATGAATGCAAGACAGAAACAAGTGTATTGTTATATTGAATATAATAAATTTGGTTATTTTTCGTTTCGATTTGTTTTTAATTCCTTTTTTTTGCAGAGTTCATGCAGTGGGTGAGTGCGTTACGTCATCTGTTTATTCAGGTCTTTGTTTTAAAAATGCCCATTTGCATTCAGGAATAGAAATAGGCCTACTGTGCAATCTGATTGAAATCATACCTTGATCTCGGGTTGGTTCCGTAAGCTTCTCTCTGCTGCGTCAAGATATGGGGACAACCGGGGGTCACGTTCAGATGAAATTTCGCATTAGCCAATCAAATTACTTCAGAAACAGACATGTGGATTTTTGAGGCGACAAAGCTTGTATAGTCGCATTTGTACGTTTAGTCATTTCGTCACCAAAACGTTTATGTGGAATACTATGACGAAATGACTTGCTGCAAGATGACAGGTCATTGGAGAATTATTTGTGTTAAATAAAGAGGCAACAAAGGTCATCTGAACTTGACCCCCTGTGGGATGTCTTCAAATCTTGACGCAGCAGGAAGACATTTACGGAACGGAGCAGAGATCAAGATTTGCCTTCCTGTGTAATAATACCCATTTTGTGGTAAACATAATACACTCTTCGACCACGGCATGAGGGCACAGGGACATTAGTTGAGATAACGTACGTTACAATAAATAGAGCAATGGATTAAATTCAATTAAACCACATCAAAGGATATGGTATATTTCATAAACAATTATTTGCCGCTGACGTATTTTTTAAACTTTTTACATATTTTATGGTTTGAGATTTTAATATTTTTTTTTTTTAATTCTGAGTTTGAGTCCCAGAAGGACGAAACAGCTGTATGATATTCCGTGATTAATTTTTTTCGCCGTACTGTATCTATTACTAAATTTTAAAGGTGCAGCATGTGTGTGTTACGTCATCTTTGATGTATTCTGTTATGTGTGTGGCCAGTTTTTTAACGTTTGTTTGGCCCTAAATGACTCAAATTGTCGATGGGCCACAACACCACAAAATCAACGATTCATGTCCAATGGTCACCAGAGCATAACCTCCTGTTTGAGTCAGATTATTTACGTTATGGAGGTAGGGTAATAGTTCGAACTTTGAACGAATATTGGTCGATATTTAAAGATCAATTCTTATTATTTGGCAAATTCATTCCGTACCTGACAGAATTGCGTTGATGTCACGATGAGCAGCACTCACAGCGTCTTCCATCTCAGTCGCTCCAACCGGTAATTCTCTAACAATTTCCTTCAAAACAGTAAGGTTTCTGTACGACAGTTTTCCCTTACTCTCCAAATGTGTACAGATATCGAAAAAGGGAAGATTCATATACTGCCCTGGGCCTTTAAAATAGCCTGCACATATTTGTCTGAAAACAACTAGGTTGTTGTTCACATTTTCAGTTAAAAAGTTAATTCCTAAATGGGTCTTGAGCGTTATGTAACGTCGTTTAGCCTTTCCCTCCGCATCTCCGGTACCACTCATTTTTCGTTGTGCCTACAAGATAATTGGATTAATATAAATTCATAATGTGTCGTCTATTTGTATTGTTCAATGCAATCAATCTGATTAAAACACAGATCCTTGTTCTCACTCCGTTTTACAAGGATCTGACAACATCCCATAAGAGGTCACGTCCAGATGGCCTTTGTCGCCTCTTTACTTAACACTAAAATAATTTTCCAACGACCTGTCATCTTGCAGCAAGCCATTTCGTCACATTATTCCGCACGACCTGTTTGGTGACGAAATGACTTAACGGGAAAATGTGTTTATGCAAATTTTTTCGCCTCAAAATTTCACTGTCAAGATTCTGCCAGTAGTAATTTGATTGGCTAATGCGAAAGGTCATCGGGACATGACCCCCTATGGTATTATCTCAGATCTTAACGCAGCAGAGAAATGTTTACAGAACGGCGCGGAGATCAAGATATGATTTTAATTAGATTGGAGGAAAGCCGGAGTACCCGGCGGTGAAAAACCACCGACCTACGGTCAGCACCTGGCAACTGCCTCACGTGGGATTCGAACTCGCAACCCAGAGGTAGAGGGCTAGTGGTAGAATGTCGGAACACCTAACCACTCGGCCACCGCGGCCCCTTGTGTGAAACACGAATGCTCGTGCACACATACAAACATTACACGGGGATACACAGCTCAAATATAGGAACGTCCTAAAATGGCATTGGCTAATAAAAGGACGATGATTAAACAAAACTAAACCAAAGAAAAGTAAAAACTCTGTGATATGGATGTTGACTATGATTACGGCCCATCCACGATGTGGGACATTCAGGGCAAAACACCACTGAAAGAATAGACTTTCACAAAACCGACTACATAAAAGACTCCACAGAGATGAATGTACCGGCATTGTTTTAAAGATAAGTTTCAGATGGTGATAGCCTGACATTATTAATGTTTTAGGTGAAATGTACATGTAGTTATATTGTAGAATATAGGCCAAGTAGCAATCATGATCCTTGATATCGTATATTTAAAGTTTAGAATAGCAATCCTAATATTGTTTGTCATATTATATTTGTACAGTATTTTTTGTCTAGCTCTTGGGAGATGGCTTATTTGATAATTGACGTTTCAATGTTATTTAAGTTTTAACCTTTGGTGACCGGTCCAGTGTTGAATGGTCTCGAAGCACTTTATGGTAATAAGATGGCTATTAGGCAACAATTTAGTCTTCAAGTTCCCAACCTTGCTTTGTTTCACGATCACCCGTTGACCCCCGAACAAAAATTATTGATTTTTTACACAATATTATAGTTGAGTTATCTCCCCTACACTATTAACCGGTCCGATTTCCAATCCAATCAAAAGCATCATGTTTAATTTACATGTTTGAAACAGGTTAGATACTGACATTTCAAATAGATTGTGCTATGAACATTGAAAACGAAACGGAAAATTCATTTATTACAAGTACCCCTATATCTTACGATCACGAGCCTATCCGAATTCAAAATGAAGACATTTTATTATGCCAATGGTAATTTAGCACACATAACTTAACATATGCATATAGGACATATATTATGTCATTCATTCATCACTGTAGAAGAAACATATCACAAATGCCAAGCCGAAACTATAAAATACAACGGCTGGCAGTATATCGTTTATACAAATTAACAATTATCAACATCAATTTAACGAGATCTCACCTGTACCAAAACAAGTGGAGTAAAATAACGCCAGTGCTACAGCACTGTTTTTATCGCCTTCATCATACACATCCACTTCCTGAGATCGGACGGTAAAAAACCACTTTCGTTTTAAAATCTGCGTGTTTTAAATTTGTGTCACTTACAATAAGAAAATGTGTAATTTGGGGAAATCACTTGGTAGCGAGAGTGAGACTCAACCTTTGTTTTTTCCTTACAATATTGTGTATTACTTTCGACACAAAAGACTTCCTCAAGGGGCACGACTCGGAATCAAACACAGGACACACAGAGTTATTTCCCTTCAACTAAACTATAAGTTTGGTAGTAAAATGCACACACTTCGATTGTTATAATATATAACATGTGATATCCATAAGTTTTCAGATCTTCAAATCTAGGCTACCACCTTCTTTTCCAGGTGATTTTTTTTTCAAATTTATTTTGTTAACACAACAGAAAATATATTTAATGACGTTTGAAATGAACACATTACATGCCGTATGTATTGACGATGACTATTTAGACAGATCAGCTTCATGTAGACAGTCCCGTCTGATATCCGAGAGGACGCTCGTATGTACTGACCAGAATTATCACACGTAAAGCTCGTCCATAAATAACCATAGTGCTCAGTATATTGGATGTTAATCTAAATAGCATCAAACATCATCAGCATTTCTACTCAGGATTGTTTCCGGTTTTAGCAGAGAATGATCAGCTTGTCATCAAATAAAAAGAGATAGCCACATGTCAATAAGAAGGTGTTGAAGTGTGACGTCATCAAAGGGAACTGCGGTACTCGTATATAAACTTTATTTATTTTACAACAATTACGAAACAAGTTATACAACTTATATTAATCACACTTGTTGGTCCTGATGTTAGCGCGCGAGGGTCTTATTGTGGGAGGAAACTGGAGTAACCGGAGAAGATCAACGTGGTCGGGCAGGTGACCCCATACCTTTTCACGTCCGTTCGGGAAATCGAACCCTGCCGCCTTGGTCAAAGGCAAGTGCGCTATCCACTGTACGCCGACCACGGTACTCGTATTCCACATGTGTTTTTATTTACAGATATTTCAGAATACTTGTGTGATATTGGGACTGGTATAATAAGACAAGAGAATATAATTATTCCCTATGTTGAGTGTGTAACAGAGAAATATTTAACAATTTACTGCCTGCAGTAGGGCGTAAGAATTGTACCTGCTGCCCCATTGCATGATCGTAAGAGGCGTCAAATTTGGAATTTCAACTTTTGATTTGCACTCCTGGTCGACAGTCCGGAGGAAATATTTTCTATCAGACTGTTGACATTCCCATGGGAACAAGCTTGACTATGTGTTTCAATGTCATTGTCCCCTAGATCTTATTGCCTGCTGTTTGGTTGGCAATGGTTCCCTATGTGATTCACTCTCATTGTCCTCCAGATCTTATTACCTGGTGTTTCGTTGTCAATAATACCCTATGTGTTTCACTGTCATTGTTCCCTATAGATTTTATTGCCTGGTGTTTGGTTGTCAATGGTTCGCTATGTGTTTCACTGTCATTGTCCCCTAGATCTTATTGACTGTGTATGGTTGTCAATGGTTCCCTATGTGTTTCACTGTCATTGTCCTCTAGATCTTATTGCCTGTTTTTGGTTGTCAATGGTTCCCTATGTGTTTCACTGTCATTGTCCCCTAGATCTTATTGACTGTTTTTGGTTGTTAATGGTTCGCTTCGTGTTTCACTGTCATTGTGCCCTAGATCTTATTTCCTGGTGTTTCAAGATTGGCTGCTACTCCGTGGTGTTTGTACAACTGTTCCACTAGTGTTTCTTTTCTTTTGTTGTATTCTAGTGTTCTATTGTGACGTTGTTGGCAGACTTTGCTGATAGATTGTTTAGTCCATGAGGTTTGTTGGAGCCTCCATAGCCACAGTTATCTCGTTTGAGTAGTGGCACGGTACAAAATATACACATTTTCGTAGTACACGATTTTGAAATTATCCCGGTGTATGTGATGTGGGTGTGTGTTGAGAGCGTCTGGAGTAGACTGCCTTGGAAGAAGGCTTTTAGTAGCATACTGTCAGTCACTTGTAAGCGACAGCATTTTGTGAGAGGAAACTTGGGTAGGAAATTCCTTCAGAATAATCTTGGACGTTAACAGGATATCAGAAGATAGCAACATTTTATTAAACACGAACAATGATAAATGTTTGATAAACAGTTTAATGACTGGTAAGAAATAAGAAGTAAGAAGTACTTAATGCTGTGTAATGTACAAGAAACGTCACATTTTAACATTTGGATCAGTAAATATGAAATATTGTGTTTAAAAATTAAATATATATAAATAAATACAACTAACAATGGAGGACAATTGTTTTTATTTTGACCCTAATAATGCCTCAATTTAATGAACGTCAATGTATGATTAATTACAAAGATAATGATACAAAATGATGAAACAAAATATCAATACCATACCTACATAAAAGGGTTCGAATAGGAGTAACAGTATCATCTGTACGGAATTGTGGCATTCCGGGATTCATACGAATTCGTTTTGCAAGACTAAACAATTTCAACCGGATTTGAGTCGACATAACCTTTCCTGTTATATTGTCTTTTACAGGGCCCGCACAACTAAATCATCTAATGTGCAAACATTTTATAAATAACAAAGAAAGTCAACAATACCAATCCTCAAAATTAGTTCCGGCTAATTATTGGGCCACTGAGGAAGTTTTACGAGGAACTGATGACATATATTTGCAAAATTGAAATGTACAGATATTCAACTTTTGAAACAATACATTTAATATGTGCTCATGTCTGTGTGCAGATGTACATAGGGTCAAATAGTACGGGGTGGTCCTGTTTAGGGTCACCAGTTTTGCATGTAAACTCCCGTGTGTCAAATTCTTGACATTTTGAAATCCGTATTTGCAAGTAAACATCCCAGAAAACTCGTTTTTAGCCTTTGTAAGGTATCTATCTGTGGATCCAGACGGTTGTCAGTAGTGTTGCACTTCAAATCTTACAGTTATCAGCTAAACTGTTTGATAATAACATTATCTAGTTGTGCGAGTCCATTCATCATGTTCGTAGTTTCCGTGAAAGTACAACATTGATTTAGTTTTCAACATCACCTCTTTTTATTTTATTTTGTAAATAGGTGTCGCCAAGGTTTTTTTGAAAACAGAAACATTTGTCGATATGAGAATTTACTTTGAATGTTTTCACATGTTTATAATTTACCCGACAGAATAGCGTTGATATCACGTTCAGCAGAATCCACAGCAGCCACCATGGTATTCGGTTCTATCGGTAATTGAGCGACAATTGTCTTCAGAATGGTCAGATTTTTGTACGAAATTTTGCTTTTACCTTCCAAATTCCTACAAATGTCGTAAAAATGAAGATTCATGTACTGTGCTGGGCCGTCCAAATAACCAGCACATATTTGTCTGAAATCACGCAGGTTGCCCGTATTGTCGGCTATAAAGTTGTTTGATAGGTAGTTCTTTAGCGTGATGTAACGTTGATTCGCCCTCTGTTCTAATGTCGTTGTCGACGTGTCACCACTCATATTTCGTCAAGTCTAAAAGAAAATTTTCTTCATATTATTTTTTCAGATTTTGTTCCAGTTTTGTTTTGTATTGTATGGTAATAACTATTTAACAAATGATAACATGCCGCTTTCGTTACAATACTTGCACCTGTTGTTACTTTATTTCTCGTTACATGTATTTCCAAGCAAACCTTTTCCCCTCAATTCCATCTGGTTAAGTAAAAAGTACACTTTTTGTAGCATTAACATCGTACAATCAGGTTCTGGCAAGTTAATGAAAAGATGAGATCAAACATTTTTATTAAAGTGTGTGCAACATCTGCAATAACAGGCCCCGGTTTCATCAACGTTACTGAACTTAAGGAAACTCCTTAACTTAAAAATCTCCATTGGAAAGCATTACAGAATCTAAGGAAATTTCCTTAACTAAGGATTTTCCTCTTAAATTCTGTAATGCTTTCCTATGGAGATTTTTAAGTTAAAGAGTTTCTTTAAGTTAAGGAACGTTGATGAAACCAGGGCCGGATGAGGTATCTAGTATGAATTAAAATTGCATAGCAGTACCTGTCAGTTGAAAGTATAATGATACCGTCCTAGTATAATCTTTTGTAGAATATAACACAAAACAACTAGTATGTATCAGTGGACCACATATTTTCATCGAGTATAAACACACCGTACCTATTCCTTACTGTTTACACCTGTATCGGGGTGTTCTGTTCTTTGTTATATCGTCCTCCAGCAACTCACTGTCAAGTGGAGATTGTTCATCAAGTGAAGGTTTTGCCTGCAAATATTAGAATACAAAAGTCAACTGATTTCTGATGTTATGATTTTGTGTTGATGGGCAGTGAGGAATCCAAGTTTTAATAATGGTTATCGAGGTTCAGGTTCCGCGAAGCAATCAATTGGGTTTAATGAAGATTGTGTTCAGTGTTTTGAACGGAATCAGAAAGTGTGTCTTCCACTGTATTATGAATTAAAAATAGTCCCAAATACGTAATGAAGTTTCCAAAAAACTGACAATATATCATTAATCGCTAAATGGAAAATAAGAACTTTCTTGTATGAAAATAACCTTATTACAATATCACATGTACAAAAATTAGCGTATATAAGTAGTATGTCCTTTAACGAAGCAAATCATACCAGTACAAAACCTAGCCTACCCAAGTCTCTATTGTACCTAACCTAGCCTACCCAAGTCTCTATTGTACCAAACCTAGCGTACCCAAGTCTCTATTGTACCAAACCTAGCGTACCCAAGTCTCTATTGTACCAAACCTAGCGTACCCAAGTCTCTATTGTACCAAACCTAGCGTACCCAAGTCTCTATTGTACCAAACCTAGCGTAACCAAGTCTCCATTGTACCAAACCTAGCGTACCCAAGTCTCCATTGTACCAAACCTAGCGTACCCAAGTCTCCATTGTACCAAACCTAGCGTACCCAAGTCTCCATTGTACCAAACCTAGCGTACCCAAGTCTCCATTGTACCAAACCTAGCGTACCCAAGTCTCCATTGTACCAAACCTAGCGTACCCAAGTCTCCATTGTACCAAACCTAGCGTACCCAAGTCTCCATTGTACCAAACCTAGCGTACCCAAGTCTCCATTGTACCAAACCTAGCGTACCCAAGTCTCCATTGTACCAAACCTAGCGTACCCAAGTCTCCATTGTACCAAACCTAGCGTACCCAAGTCTCCATTGTACCAAACCTAGCGTACCCAAGTCTCCATTGTACCAAACCTAGCGTACCCAAGTCTCCATTGTACCAAACCTAGCGTACCCAAGTCTCCATTGTACCAAACCTAGCGTACCCAAGTCTCTATTGTACCAAACCTAGCGTACCCAAGTCTCTATTGTACCAAACCTATAGCGTAGTGATGTCGGAACTGTACTAACACTAGCCTAGTAAATATCTCCTGTACCAAACGTATAGCGTAGTCATGTCGGAACTGTACTAAAACTAGCCAAGTAAATATCTCCTGTACCAAACCTATAGCGTAGTCATGTCGGAACTGTACTAAAACTAGCCAAGTAAATATCTCCTGTACCAAACCTATAGCGTAGTCATGTCGGAACTGTACTAAAACTAGCCTAGTAAATATCTCCTGTACCAAACCTATAGCGTAGTCATGTCTGAACTGTACTAAAACTAGCCAAGTAAATATATCCTGTACCAAACCTATAGCGTAGTCATGTATGAACTGTACTAAAACTAGCCAAGTTAATATCTCCTGTACCAAACCTATAGCGTAGTCATGTCGGAACTGTACTAAAACTAGCCAAGTAAATATATCCTGTACCAAACCTATAGCGTAGTCATGTCGGAACTGTACTAAAACTAGCCAAGTTAATATCTCCTGTACCAAACCTATAGCGTAGTCATGTATGAACTGTACTAAAACTAGCCAAGTAAATATCTCCTGTACCAAACCTATAGCGTAGTCATGTCTGAACTGTAATAAAACTAGCCTAATAAATATCTCCTGTACCAAACCTATAGCGTAGTCATGTCGGAACTGTACTAAAACTAGCCTAGTAAATATCTCCTGTACCAAACCTATAGCGTAGTCATGTCTGAACTGTAATAAAACTAGCCTAATAAATATCTCCTGTACCAAACCTATAGCGTAGTCATGTCGGAACTGTACTAAAACTAGCCTAGTAAATATCTCCTGTACCAAACCTTTAGCGTAGTCATGTCGGAAATGTACTTAAACTAGCCAAGTAAATATCTCCTGTACCAAACCTATAGCGTAGTCATGTCGGAACTGTACTAAAACTAGACTAGTCAATATCTCCTGTACCAAACCTATAGCGTGGTCATGTCTGAACTGTACTAAAACTAGCCTAGTAAATATCTCCTGTACCAAACCTATAGCGTAGTCATGTCGGAACTGTACTAAAACTAGCCTAGTAAATATCTCCTGTACCAAACCTATAGCGTAGTCATGTCGGAACTGTACTAAAACTAGCCTATTAAATATCTCCTGTACCAAACCTATAGCGTAGTCATGTCGGAACTGTACTAAAACTAGCCAAGTAAATATCTCCTGTACCAAACCTATAGCGTGGTCATGTCTGAACTGTACTAAATCTAGCCTAGTAAATATCTCCTGTACCAAACCTATAGCGTGGTCATGTCTGAACTGTACTAAATCTAGCTTAGTAAATATCTCCTTGTACCAAACCTATAGCGTAGTCATGTCTGAACTGTACTAAAACTAGCCTAGTAAATATCTCCTGTACCAAACCTATAGCGTGGTCATGTCTGAACTGTACTAAAACTAGCCTAGTAAATATCTCCTGTACCAAACCTATAGCGTAGTCATGTCGGAACTGTACTAAAACTAGACTAGTCAATATCTCCTGTACCAAACCTATAGCGTAGTCATGTCTGAACTGTACTAAATCTAGCCAAGTAAATATCTCCTGTACCAAACCTATAGCGCAGTCATGTCTGAACTGTACTAAAACTAGCCTAGTAAATATCTCCTGTACCAAACCAATAGCGTAGTCATGTCGGAACTGTACTAAAACTAGCCTTAAGTAAATATCATCTGTACCAAACCTATAGGGTAGTCATGTCGGAACTGTACTAAAACTAGCCTAGTAAATATTTCCTGTACCAAACCTGTAGCGTAGTCATGTCTGAACTGTACTGAAACTAGCCTAGTAAATATCTCCTGTACCAAACCTATAGCGTAGTCATGTCGGAACTGTACTAAAACTAGCCAAGTAAATATCTCCTTTACCAAACGTATAGGGTAGTCATGTCGGAACTGTACTAAAACTAGCCAAGTAAATATCTCCTGTACCAAACCTATAGCGTAGTCATGTCGGAACTGTACTACAACTAGCCTAGTAAATATCTCCTGTACCAAACCTATAGCGTGGTCATGTCGGAACTGTACTACAACCAGCCAAGTAAATATCTCCTGTACCAAACCTAAAGCGTGGTCATGTCGGAACTGTACTACAACTAGCCAAGTAAATATCTCCTGTACCAAACCTATAGCGTAGTCATGTCGGAATGGTACTATAACTAGCCAAGTAAATATCTCCTGTACCAAACCTATAGCGTAGTCATGTCTGAACTGTACTAAAACTAGCCTTAAGTAAATATCTCCTGTACCAAACCTATAGCGTAGTCATGTCTGAACTGTACTAAAACTAGCCAAGTAAATATCTCCTGTACCAAACCTGTAGCGTAGTCATGTCGGAACTGTACTAAAACTAGCCAAGTAAATATCTCCTGTACCAAACCTATAGCGTAATCATGTCGGAACTGTACTAAAACTAGCCAAGTGAATTTCTCCTGTACCAAACCTATAGCGTAATCATGTCGGAACTGTACTAAAACTAGCCAAGTAAATATCTCCTGTACCAAACCTATAGCGTAGTCATGTCTGAACTGTACTAAAACTAGCCTAGTAAATATCTTCTGTACCAACACCGACTATAACAATCTTACCTTTAACAAACGGAAGGTTTTAAATTCTTGAATGTATTGAAAACGATGTAGAGCAGTGTCGATCGTACGTGATGTTAGTCAATTCTGGAAATCCTACTTTCGGTTTATAATATAGGTCATTCTTGATATTTTGACGACAGTCGTGTATTACAATGTAAACAGGACGTGATCATTCAACCGTCACCGACTGTGTGCGTGCCATAGTGTCGTTATCACACATTCAACATTTTGCTGAACATTTTATGATCCCATTAAGTGATCTGGAACAGTTTTGCAACTTATCTTTTTCATCACGTATACACAAATTAAGGGGTAAAAGAACGTCTACCATAATGAGAGACAAGGAAAAAATCCGTTGCACGCCGCTATAATAGAATAGGCCTTTACATAGAACGGTTGAGGTAATTAAATATAGCCGGTGTTGATGCATCTGTTTTATTAGACATGAACCCCTATTAGATGTCCTCAGATCATGACACAGCAGAGAGAAGTTTACGGAACGGCGCGGAGATCCAGATGTGATTTTAATCAGATTGTAAGAACGTACAAATTCAAATGATATCAGATTTGCATGTATGTTATGACGTAGGAGGATTCGACTTTATTTTGATTTGCAACAGCTACTTGTAAGGTAATTTAGACGGCCTTTGGTTATACGATACGAGTGAATGTGTTGATTCCATTTTTATTTTCTAAGCTGCGATACATTAGTTTAAGCCTCATTGCGACAATGCAAAACTAATAGCGACCTTATATCACAGTGAAGTATAACTGGCGAGCCTCCGTCAGAACACCCCATCCAGTCACATTATACTGACAAGGGATGGACCAGTCGATCGTTACAATCCCATGATGCTGAACGTCAAGTAGGGAGTAATAACTCAAAACCTTCCTCACAAGGGTGAATGCTCAACTAAAGATCAAATGTGAGGCATTGTCAATGGAAATGTTATGGAGGAAAACAAGAATGGAGATATCACAAATTTAGACTTCTCTAACAAAGCATACATTGTACAATTAAAACAAGATACAATTATCACGCCCTACCCGCCCAAGAGCATAATAACTGTACCTGCTGCTCCAATGCTTGCAGGAATCAAATATCTAATTGATGCATTGAAATATGACGTAGCACACACATATGATGTACCTTTACAGTTTACTTATAGATATAGTAAGCCGAAAACTAAAGTAAACTGTACCATACAGCTGTTGAAGTTGATTACTAAATAAGATTTGTTTTATTACAATTGTAATACAGGTACTGGCTACGAGTTCAAGCAAATCATTCGCAGGTCGACAATATTAATTACGTTATTTCAATGCAATCACACATACATTACAAAGATACAGGACATTGCAGAAGTGAGCATTTTATCTAATCGGAAATTTTAATAACGCAAACTGTACGCCAAGTTATTGTTATATTTTGTAATATTTCACCTGGTTTTTTCAGAACTGCGATTTGACTTCTGTGAAATTTCCATTCTATAAACAGATCCAGGCATTGTTAAACTTCTCTGGAATAATTATGTCTATAAATAGAAGCATGGCCCTGCTTGTCGATATCGCTGTGTTACAATATAGATACAGTCGCTTGCTTGTCGGTTTGTGTGGGTGTGTATCACCCCGTGACAACTTCACAACGAGACGTTACAGAATCGGACTGTTGTTTTGGTTTTGTATTC
Source organism: Mimachlamys varia (assembly GCA_947623455.1). NCBI lineage: Eukaryota > Metazoa > Mollusca > Bivalvia > Pectinida > Pectinidae > Mimachlamys > Mimachlamys varia. The sequence goes on from OX392545.1 coordinate 35,532,809, forward strand.
AGCAGGGCTCTTTAGATGGGACGTTAAAGGCCCAATATAAGTAATTTTTGGCAAAACTTTAATCGAAAATCAAGCCTTATAACTGATTATATTTATAGATTTAGTTAAGATTAACTGATATCAGCAATATTCAAGATGAATTCTTACGCGGTTACCGGTAGAACAGCAGTTGAAACTCGGTATTTGTAAACAAGCGTCCATTTTGAACCGTCTTCTAACTTTCTTGTTAGTTATACGGCTAATATACGGCCATATAACTTTTTCGTGATTGTGAAGAAAAATCCAGTTGATAACCATGCAAAAATAAGCCTAAAACGAAGTAAACCTAAAGAATAAAATCAGGGCTTCGGTCGTAGACACTGTGTACTCCAGAAGTGGAATTAATGGGATGTGGATTTTGAAAAACTCAAAAGATCTTTTGATCAATCTTGAACACCCCCTCCTAAAAAACGTCTTTTCGGTCAAAACATTTGATTTTTCCACCCTGTACACTACCATACCTCATACAAAATTGAAGGAACGTCTCCGATCTCTTGTTATGAGAGCTTTCTTTTCTAAGAAGGCGGACGACGATACAAATATATGGTAGTGAGTTATCTCGGAGCACACTTTGTCAAAAACACGACAAAAGCTAAGAGGAAATATACTGAAGAAGATATAGTACGGATGATTGAATTCCTGGTCGACAACATTTTTGTTGAGTTCGGAGGAAAGATTTTCCAGCAGACTGTTGGCATTCCCATGGGAACAAACTGTGCCCCACTCTTAGCTGACTTGTTTTTGTTTTCATACGAGGCTGAATTTGTGGAGGAGCTAACAGGACAGGTAACAAAAACCTTGCCGAATCTTTTAATTTCACTTTCAGATATATCGACGATGTGTTGTCTATAAACAACAAGAAGTTTGCTGACCACGTCGATCGTATATACCCTTCTGAACTTGAAATAAAGGACACAACAGAATCTTCTACATCAGCTGCTTACGTCGATCTCTACTTAAACTACGACCAACACGGACAGCTTACTACAAAGCTATACGATAAACGTGATGATTTCAATTTTCCGATCGTTAACTTTCCTTTTCTTGATATTAACATATCTGCTTCTCCAACCTATGGTGTTTACATGTCGCAGTTGATTCGGTATTCCAGGGCTTGCTCTAAATATCGGGATTTTCGTGATCGATGTCGTCTGCTGACAAACAAACAAACAACACAAGGAATCGAGAGATGCAGGTTGATCAGTACTATGGGCAAGTTTTATGGTCGCCATCTTTGTCTCATTGAGAAATATTCTGTATCTTTAAGTGATATGAAGATGGATGTTTTTGAGTATGCTCATTAGTGTGTTTACTTGTTGTGATTGACAATGATACTTTTTAGGCTTATTTTTGCATGGTTATCAACTGGATTTTTTCATAATCACGAAAAAGTTATATGGCCGTATATTGGGCCTTTAACATGCATCGAAAGATACAGGTCACCGGAACAACAACTAGACTTGCTTTAGAAATACTGATAAAACCATTTTGTATCTATCGTACATAACAGACTAATACGGTCACCCTGCGAGCTAGGGTATATACGTTTGACTAGTTTTTCATAGCGTTTATAGTTACGTTTTAATTCAAAAAGATATAAAAACAATATGGGCAAGTTTTATGGTCGCCTTTGTCTCATTGAGAAATATTCTATATGTTTAAGTCATATGAGGATGGAAGTTTTTGAGTATGCTTATTAGCGTGTTTACTTGTTGTAAATGACAATGATACTCAGTTCTCGTTTTTAGAACTTGATGTTTACTTTGATGTGACAAAGATTTACATGGCGGGTGTCGTCGATGAAGCAGAAGACGCTTACTCTTCCGGAACACCTGATCCTATTTTCTTGTGTTTTTACGAGAGTCTCCATGAAAATTTATCTTTTCTTCCTATTTTGCCTCTAGTTTAATCGATTTTGAGTTCTGATTATGGTTTTGTTGTCGCTTTGGAATTGTTTTTTAAAATCTATTATTGGAGATCTATCATCGTTGAAAGTGGTAAGATTTCGTCTATAGGAATTATAAAGTCGTCTTCACTTTTTATCAAACCAGGGTTTATGATCCTGACGCCTCTATTCATTAACAGAACGAGGAACGGAGATGGTCTTACAATAAGAATCAAATACTAAACATAATAAGGATGAGAATGCATCGATGCCGTGATCAGTTGATATTGTAAAAGACTGAATATGATTAACAGTGTGATTTAATCAAACAAAACTGTAATCCGAATTATTACCCATCTATACTTCGACAGCATTCATCTGTACACATGAGATTTATTAAATTATTATCATTACTATTTATAGGACAACCAGTCATAATACAGCTGGTTGTTATACGTAATTTAAAATCGGTTGGCGCGTGATCAGACAATTAAAACAATTCGCGCACAGCAAACTTGGAGATCGAATGAAATAATTTCTATAATCCAAGTTTCGTCCTTGTAGGACACGTCAGTGATGCTATGGGTCAAAAGGTGACAATCGAAATTTTCTAAACTAATATAGAAGCAGAAACTACAGTCGCACTACGTTCTCAGTTTCAACAGGTTTCTTCTAAAAATCATCAATTTTCCCTGAGAACAAAATCACAAATATTTCCAGGCAAGGTTGTTTGCTGTTTTTTTACCAGCTGTTATTCTCGATTCTTTGCTATCAATTTCCCGTTCGATCATTTCGAGCCATTCAAGTTTCTTCAAGATAATTTCAAAGTTTTTATGTCAGATTAGAGCAATGAGAGTTTGAAGAACATTAATATATTTCTGGACATACGGCAATACCAGGTAATGATAGGCCGATCGCCGTACGAAGCAACACTTGCTCCTACCTTGATTTTACACGTCATTTTGCTGATTCCATCACAGTTTTTTAAGATCAAACTAGTCGCAAAAATATTAAAATCAAAATGCGTAGAAAACGAATTACATTGAATTTAATCTGAAATCGGTGTATGACATCCTAGCTACAGAGAGAGACGCTGACTTTTGTTTAGTTTGATTGTTTTTACGGACTATTAACAACCAGAGTTATGTAAGGATGTCTTATTCTGAGAAGTCAAAATGTTCCTGTAATAAACTTTTTTTCTAATATACATTTTTGGAAAACGGAGTTTTTAACATGCCGCTAAGCTTTCTGCAAGATTATGCACTCTTAGACAGTCCTACAATCTTACAAAGACAGTTGCCTTTTCGCCCCAGCTTGAGTTCATGCAGTTTCAAAGAAAAACCTAAAGCAGACGACAAAAACAAAACAGCATGAGACATCAGGTCACGTGATGAGCGATGTTAAACAGAACGCATGCGATCATCAATGACGTCAGTTTATCAGAACGAAGACCTTTGACCAGAATGTAAACACGCCGTCATTGTGACCGAATACTTTGGCCCGGTATATATACGCTTGTAGTACCTCTATTTCAGGCTCGCTCGGATCTAGTGATATTTCTAATAAAACCTGAGTTACCATAGTCACTTTTAATATTCAAATAACATTTCATTTTACTTATTTTTTCCTTTTGCTTGTTTTCAACCATGTGTTGGTTCTTATGTCCTACTCGTAAGTTGATGGGCCGTAAAGCATTTGATATTAACATTTGTCAGTATAATGTGACCCGGTTGGTCCCTATGTCTTACTCTGGGTTAATGGGCCATAAAGCATTTGTTACATGTATTAATATTTGTCAGTATAATGCAACTGGGTTGGCCCCTATGTCCTGTTCTCGGTTAATGGGCCGTAAAGCATTGTTCAGTATAATGCAACTGGGTTGGCCCCTATGTCCTGTTCTCGGTTAATGGGCCGTAAAGCATTGTTCAGTATAATGCAACTGGGTTGGCCCCTATGTCCTGTTCTCGGTTAATGGGCCGTAAAGCATTGTTCAGTATAATGCAACTGGGTTGGCCCCTATGTCCTGTTCTCGGTTAATGGGCCGTAAAGCATTTGTTAGTATAAGGTGACCGGGTTGGCCCTTATGTCCTACTCTGGGTTAATGGGCCGTGAAGCATGTGTTAGTTTAAAGTGACCGGGTTGGCCCTTATGTCCTACTCTGGGTTATACGGCCGTAAAGCATTTGTTAGTATAAAGTGACCGGATTGGCCCTTATGTCCTACTCTGGGTTAATGGGCCGTGAAGCATTTGTTAGTATAAAGTGACCGGGTTGGCCCTTATGTCCTACTCTGGGTTAATGGGCCGTAAAGCATTTGTTCGTATAAAGTGACCGGGTTGGCCCTTATGTCCTACTCTGGGTTAATGGGCCGTGAAGCATTTGTTAGTATAAAGTGACCGGGTTGGCCCTTATGTCCTACTCTGGGTTAATGGGCTGTAAAGCATTTGTTAGTATAATGTGACCGGGTTGGCCCTTATGTCCTACTCTGGGTTAATGGGCCGTAAAGCATTTGTTAGTATAAAGTGACCGGGTTGGCCCTTATGTCCTACTCTGGGTTAATGGGCCGTGAAGCATTTGTTAGTATAAAGTGACCGGGTTGGCCCTTATGTCCTACTCTGGGTTAATGGGCCGTAAAGCATTTGTTAGTATAAGGTCACCAGGTTAGCCCTTATGTCCTACTCTGGGTTAATGGGCCGTAAAGTATAGGTTAGTATAAGGTGACCAGGTTGGCCCTTATGTCCTACTCTGGGTTAATGGGCCGTAAAGCATTTGTTAGTATAAGGTGATTAGGTTGGCCCTTATGTCCTACTCTGGGTTATACGGCCGTAAAGCATTTGTTAGTATAAAGTGACCAGGTTGGCCCTTATGTCCTACTCTGGGTTAATGGGCCGTAAAGCATTTGTCAGTATAAGGTGACCAGGTTGGCCCTTATGTCCTACTCTGGGCTAATGGGCCGTAAAGCATTTGTTAGTATAAGGTGACCAGGTTGGCCCCTTATGTCATATTCTTGGTTAATGGGCCGTAAAGCATTTGTCAGTATAATGTGACCGGGTTGGCCTTTATGTCCTACTTTGGGTTAATGGGCCGTAAAGCATTTGTCAGTATAATGTGACCGGGTGGCCCCTTTGTCCTACTCTGGGTAATGGGCCGTAAAGCATTTGTTAGTATAAGGTGACCGGGTTGGCCATTATGTCCTACTCTGGGTTAATGGGCCGTGAAGCATTTGTTAGTATAAAGTGACCGGGTTGGCCCCTATGTCCTATTCTCGGTTAATGGGCCGTTAAGCATTGTTAGTATAAGGTGACCGGGTTGGCCCTTATGTCCTACTCTGGGTAATGGGCCGTAAAGCATTTGTTAGTATAAGGTGACCGGGTTGGCCCTTATGTCCTACTCTGGGTTAATGGGCCGTGAAGCATTTGTTCCCAACAGTCAGGTAACTGTTAAGGCCTATGTGGATAAGGATATGCCATACCATCCCACCTGTGCTATACTACAACCTGCCATGGATTGTATTACTTCTTCAGATATAGATCTTACACCTGGACTGATAAGTTACCATTACAAAGGTAATAGGACTCTCAACATCCAGTTATCGAACATGTCCTGTCGGAGTATGGTGATTGCGCCAAGAGCTTTACTTTGTGAGGTCAGCCCAGTTAGCATAGAGTGTAAGGATAGATTTGACGAGGAGGAGGTTCGAGGACAATTTGATGACATCCTGGAAAAACTGGACATTGGAACATCATCCCTCCCTCAGAACCAAGTTGATCAAGTGAAAACCATGCTTGAGAAGTTTGAAGATATATTTTCCCACCATGACGAGGATATTGGGTTTTCTTCAGCAGTGAAGCACAACATCGAGCTCATTGATACAGAACCATTCAAACAGCGACATCGACGAATCCCACCATCAATGTACGAAGAGGTCAGGAACCACTTACATCAGTTGTTGGAGATTGGGATTATTCGACCGTCACACAGTTCATGGGCATCACCCATAGTACTTGTGAGGAAGAAGGATGGACAGCTTCGAATGTGTATAGACTTTCGAGAACAAGAGGACAATAAAGGACTCCTATGCTCTCCCACGCATTGAGGAAATTCTTGAATGCCTTGCTGGTTCGAAATATTTCACTGTGCTGGATATGAAATCCGGATACCACCAGGTTGAGATAGAGGAATCCCATAAGCAACGCACTGCCTTTACAGTTGGACTTCTTGGATTTTTCGAATTCAACAGAATGCCTTTTGGATTATCCAACGCCCCAGCCACTTATCAGAGATTGATGGAAGAATGTCTTGGGGACCTACATCTTAACATCTGCTTGATCTACTTGGATGATCTTATCATATACTCGGACACCTATGAGGAACATCTTCGTCGTTTGGAAAAGGTTCTTCAGCGTCTTAGAGAGAGCGGACTGAAGCTTTCCCCAAAGAAATGTAAATTCCTACAGGACCAAGTTATTTACCTTGGACATCTTGTATCAGCTGAAGGAATTTCACCAGACCCATCCAAGTTAGATAAAGTACAGAACTGGCCTATTCCTACTAGCCCAGAGGACGTCCGTTCCTTTTTAGGTTTTGCGGGGTATTACCGTAAGTTTATTCAGGACTTCTCGAAGATCGCCAAGCCCCTTAACGATTTACTTCCTGCATGTATCAAGAAGAGGAGAGGACGGAAAAAGACAGTCACAGAAAGACCATCATGGCACTGGGGTACGGAACAAGATGAAGCTTTCAGGAAGCTGAAGGAACAACTGGCATCACCACCCATCCTAGGATATGCTCAGCATGATTTACGATTCGAGCTGCATACAGATGCATGTGGAAGAGGATTTGGTGCTGTATTGTATCAACGTCAGGTTGAAGAACTTCGAGTCATCAGCTATGCAAGCCGTGGACTTAGTAAGTCTGAGAAGAACTACGCAGCTCACAAACTCGAGTTCCTGGCGTTGAAGTGGGCCATTACAGAGAAGTTCAACGACTACCTCTATGGACAGAAGTTCAAGGTTTACACCGATAACAATCCATTAACCTATGTTTTGACTTCTGCAAAACTGGATGCTACTGGACATAGATGGGTGTCAGCATTAGCTGCCTTTGACTTCGAGATCTTGTATAGACCTGGCAAATCCAACATTGATGCTGATGTACTATCAAGACTTCCAGTATCCACTGAAGATGATATAGATCATAACCCCTTGCAGCATGTTACTGTGGAAGCCATCCATGCTGTTTGTCAGACTGTTACGCCTCAGCCGTATATACAGAGCCTATGTTTGTCGTCCACAGTTGTAGATGAACTGTTTGACCCTGGAGTTAGTCAGTTAGAAGATATGACCCCTAGGGATTGGCGGCAGGCACAGCGTAATGATCCAGTACTTCGGCCATGGATGGATATCATCACCAACCATAGACAACCGAGACGTAGACAGCTACCTATGACCAGGGAACACACCCAGCTGTTCAAAGTGTCTGGGAGTTTGACGATGCGTCGTGGAGTACTATTTCGTAAGATGATGACAGATAGCAACTCCAAGTTTCAACTTGTATTACCCTCATTTTTCATCGAAAAGGTTCTAAGGGGACTACACGACGATGTTGGGCATCCTGGACGAGATAGATTTCTTTCGCTTCTGCAGGATAGATTTTATTGGCCATGTATGACAAGAGATGCTGAGGAGTGGTTGAAGAAGTGTCAGCGTTGCGTCAAGGCAAAGTCATCAACAAATGTGCGAGCACCATTAGTGAGTATAGAGACATCCCATCCACTGGAGCTTGTCTGCATAGATTATCTCTCACTAGAGACATCGAGAGGTGGATACCAGAGTGTACTAGTGATTACAGATCATTTCACTAGGTATGCCCAAGCCATTCCAACACGCAACCAGACCGCCAAAACAACAGCCGAAGCGCTTTTTAACAACTTCTTCGTTCATTATGGCATGCCGAAAAGACTTCATTCAGATCAAGGTGCTAACTTCGAAAGCAAACTCATATCAGAGCTTTGTCAGCTTACAGGAATGACCAAGTCGAGAACTACTCCGTACCACCCCATTGGTAATGGAATGACAGAACGGTTCAACCGTACTCTGATCAGCATGTTAAAGACTCTGGACCCGGACCAGAAAACGGATTGGAAGAGCTACGTTGCCCCTTTAGTTCACGCATATAACTGTACTAGACATGAGTCGACCAACACTTCGCCATTTTTCCTCATGTTTGGTAGGGAGCCACGTTTGCCTTTGGACATCACCTTTGGTATAGGGAAGTTGGTTGATGAACCCCAGTCTCTCACTGACTATGCAAAAGGACTCAGAGAACGTCTTGCATACAGTTATGATCTAGCTTCTAGATCATCAACAAGTGCGAAGAGGAGACAGAAGGCATCCTATGACCTCAGAGTCCGAGGAGCATCATTGACCATCGGAGACAGAGTTTTGGCGAAGGCTCTAGCCTTTGATGGCAAGCACAAACTTTCTGATGCTTGGGAGGATGAAGTGTACATAGTGGTGGAACAGCCCTATCCAAGTATACCAGTATTCCGGCTGGAATCTGAGTCTGGACAAGGTCGGAGTAGAACACTTCATAGGAACAACTTACTTCCTATAGGAAATTTACCATCGGGATCTACTGAGGCAGTTAAGAAGACGGAAGCCACTGTTCCAGTTAAGAAGTCAGTATATACCCAGGACAATATAGTTGATGTGCCAACAACAGATATTGAAACAGACACTGAAAGTGAAGAGGAACAGACTGTTATTTATGTAAATCGCCAGTATGGACCACGGGATTCTGGAACCTGTAGGATTTCAGACAACCGCGTGGAAGATTTGGCCACACAGGAACCAGATGACGATCTTGGTACTCCTGTGGTGGTCGCTGATTCGCCTGGTGACGACCAGCTCTCAACAGAGGGGAGAGAGTCAGTAGTTGATTCCATAGAAAGGGATGAGGAAGGAGGCAGTGATGTCAGAGATCGACAAAGGGACGTCAGGCAAGATGCTTCTGAGGAAGTAGTTGAGGAGGCAGAACCGCCACCAGCCTTGCCTGTTCCTGCGCCAAGACGGAGCGGGAGAGATCGTCGCCCTCCTGACTGGATGACGAAGGGAGAGTTTGTTCTTGCTCATCAACACCAGTCTGTTGACAACGATTCGATGATAGCCAAGACAAGACTCGTCGAAACCCTTGTAAATCAAGGAGTGTTTTCAGATCTTTCGACTGAAATTTCTAACATGATTCTTCTTTCAGTTTTCAAGTAGTTGTATTTTATTGATATATTATTTTTATTTATTGACAGGTTAACATTATTTTTTTCCAGTAAGTCTGTATGACGAGGACGCCATTTTCTAAGTGAGAGGAGAATGTAACCGGGATTATATTTTGATATAATGTATATGTTATTTTAATTATTATTCAAGTAAGCATAGGGTTGTGAGATTTGGTATTTGTTCTGTATTGTCAATGTCCTGTGTATGTCAGCGTATCTGAGTTAGCAAAGCCCTGTGTATGTCAGCGTACCTGTATACGTACTGTCCGTGTCACGTGATGTATGTTACCTGTGTTATGTATGTACGGGTAGGTGTAAGGTAAGAGTGAGTGCAAGTGCCTCGTTTTGGTTTTATATGGTCAGTGTCTTTGTGTGAAATTGGCGCGTAATCCATTAGGAGCGGACATTTCACAGTGGACACATTGGAGATTGATTTGACTTGACGTACGGGGAATTTTAGATAATTGGTATGTACTATATAATGTATTTTAATAATTTAAATATAAGCATTATTATTCTTACTTGAATATCTATATATATGTAAGTTAGAATAATATCGATTTGGATAAAATCTGTCCATTGCCATTTTTGATTAATATCTATCGTCAATCGTTTTGACGATTAAAGTATTTGAAGATCGTTTTCTTTAGTATCTCTAGTATATAAATATTTTATTATATTTCAGTTATTACCATACTAGTCCACAAAATGAACATGTATTGAAGAAAGATAGACTACTTTGTCTTTAGACCCTTGACCCATTGTTGGGGTAGGTACATACGTACTTGATGTATTTCGTGTATAATTCTATATTGAACACGTATATAATTTATGATTCTATATGTATTGAATGATGTAATGTATATTGGTATCTGTTTAATGGAAATCTGTATTTCATTATAAAGTAATCGAGTATAAAGTAAACTCTCGTGTAATTTGGATAAATGTAAAACATATGTATTGTCCATATATGTTGCAACATTTTTAACTAGGTTTTAAGTAGTTTGTATTGTCTTTGTAGGGTCGTCATCGTGATCTTAAGTGATCGATTGACTGAATGTGATTTGATGACCATTATACAATAAATGATGAAGTATCGAAACCGTGTTTGTTACACGAAGTAAACCTAAAGCATAAAATCAGGGCTTCAGTCGTAGACACTGTGTACTCCAGAAGTGGAATTAATGGGATGTGGATTTTGAAAAACTCAAAAGATCTTTTGATCAATCTTGAACACCCCCTCCTAAAAAACGTCTTTTCGGTCAACACATTTGATTTTTCCACCATGTACACTACCATACCTCATACACAATTGAAGGAACGTCTCCGATCTCTTGTTATGAGAGCTTTCTTTTCTAAGAAAGGCGGACGACGATACAAATATATGGTAGTGAGTTATCTCGGAGCACACTTTGTCAAAAACACGACAAAAGCTAAGAGGAAATATACTGAAGAAGATATAGTACGGATGATTGAATTCCTGGTCGACAACATTTTTGTTGAGTTCGGAGGAAAGATTTTCCAGCAGACTGTTGGCATTCCCATGGTAACAAACTGTGCCCCACTCTTAGCTGACTTGTTTTTGTTTTCATACGAGGCTGAATTTGTGGAGGAGCTAATCAGGACAGGTAACAAAAACCTTGCCGAATCTTTTAATTTCACTTTCAGATATATCGACGATGTGTTGTCTATAAACAACAAGAAGTTTGCTGACCGCGTCGATCGTATATACCCTTCTGAACTTGAAATAAAGGACACAACAGACTGTTCTACATCAGCTGCTTACGTCAATCTCTACTTAAACTACGACCAACACGGACAGCTTACTACAAAGCTATACGATAAACGTGATGATTTCAATTTTCCGATCGTTAACTTTCCATTTCTTGATATTAACATATCTGCTTCTCCAACCTATGGTGTTTACATGTCGCAGTTGATTCGGTATTCCAGGGCTTGCTCTAAATATCGGGATTTTCGTGATCGATGTCGTCTGCTGACAAACAAACAAACAACACAAGGAATCGAGAGATGCAGGTTGATCAGTACTATGGGCAAGTTTTATGGTCGCCATCTTTGTCTCATTGAGAAATATTCTGTATCTTTAAGTGATATGAAGATGGATGTTTTTGAGTATGCTCATTAGTGTGTTTACTTGTTGTAAATGACAATGATACTCAATTCTCGTTTTTAGAACTTGATGTTTACTTGGATGTGACAAAGATTTACATGGCGGGTGTCGTCGATGAAGCAGAAGACGCTTACTCTTCGGTACACCTGATCCTATTCTCTTGTGTTTTTACGAGAGTCTCCATGAAAATTTATCTTTTGTTTCTATTTTGCCTCTAGTTTAATCGATTTTGAGTTCTGATTATGTTTTGTTGTCGCTTTGGAATTGTTTTTTAAAATCTATTATTGGAGATCTATCATCGTTAAAAGTGGTAAGATTTCGTCTATAGGAATTATATAGTCGTCTTCACTTTTTATCAAACCAGGGTTTATGATCCTGACGCCTCTATTCATTAACAGAACGAGGAACGGAGATGGTCTTACAATAAGAATCAAATACTAAACATAATAAGGATGAGAATGCATCGATGTCGTGATCAATTGATATTGTAAAAGACTGAATATGATTAACAGTGTGATTTAATCAAACAAAACTGTAATCGAATTATTACCCATCTATACTTCGACAGCATTCATCTGTACACATGAGATTTATTAAATTATTATCATTACTATTTACAGGACTACCAGTCATAATACAGCTGGTTGTTATACGTAATTTAAAATCGGTTGGCGCGTGATCAGACAATTAAAAAAATTCGCGCACAGCAAACTTGGAGATCGAATGAAATAATTTCTATAATCCAAGTTTCGTCCTTGTAGGACACGTCAGTGATGCTATGGGTCAAAAGGTGACAATCGAAATTTTCTAAACTAATATAGAAGCAGAAACTACAGTCGCACTACGTTCTCAGTTTCAACAGGTTTCTTCTAAAAATCATCAATTTTCCCTGAGAACAAAATCACAAATATTTCCAGGCAAGGTTGTTTGCTGTTTTTTTACCAGCTGTTATTCTCGATTCTTTGCTATCAATTTTCCGTTCGATCATTTCGAGCCATTCAAGTTTCTTCAAGATAATTTCAAAGTTTTTATGTCAGATTAGAGCAATGAGAGTTTGAAGAACATTAATATATTTCTGGACATACGGCAATACCAGGTAATGATAGGCCGATCGCCGTACGAAGCAACACTTGCTCCTACCTTGATTTTACACGTCATTTTGCTGATTCAATCACAGTTTTTTAAGATCAAACTAGTCGCAAAAATATTAAAATCAAAATGCGTAGAAAACGAATAACATTGAATTTAATCTGAAATCGGTGTATGACATCCTAGCTACAGAGAGAGACGCTGACTTTTGTTTAGTTTGATTGTTTTTACGGCCTATTAACAACCAGAGTTATGTAAGGATGTCTTATTCTGAGAAGTCAAAATGTTCCTGTAATAAACATTTTTTCTAATATACATTTTTGGAAAACGGAGTTTTTAACATGCCGCTATGCTTTCTGCGAGATTATGCACTCTTAGACAGTCCTACAATCTTACAAAGACAGTTGCCTTTTCGCCCTAGCTTGAGTTCATGCAGTTTCAAAGAAAAACCTAAAACAGACGACAAAAACAAAACAGCATGAGACATCAGGTCACGTGATGAGCTATGTTAAACAGAACGCATGCGATCATCAATGACGTCAGTTTATCAGAACGAAGACCTTTGACCAGAATGTAAACACGCCGTCATTGTGACCGAATACTTTGGCCCGGTATATATACGCTTGTAGTACCTCTATTTCAGGCTCTCTCGGATCTAGTGGTATTTCTAATAAAACCTGAGTCACCATAGTCACTTTTAATATTCAAATAACATTTCATTTTACTTAGTTTTTCCTTTTGCTTGTTTTCAACCATGTGTTGGTTCTTATGTCCTACTCGTAAGTTGATGGGCCGTAAAGCATTTGATATTAATATTTGTCAGTATAATGTGACCCGGTTGGTCCTTATGTCCTACTCTGGGTTAATGGGCCATAAAGCATTTGTTACATGTATTAATATTTGTCAGTATAATGTGACCGGGTTGGTCCCTATGTTCTACTCTGGGTTAATGGGCCATAAAGCATTTGTTACATGTATTAATATTGGTCAGTATAAAGTGACCGGGTTGGCCCCTATGTCCTACTCTGGGTTAATGGGCCGTAAAGCATTTGTTAGTATAAAGTGACCGGGTGGCCCCTATGTCTAACTCTAAGTTGATGGGCCGCAAAGCATTCGATAATAATATTTGTCAGTATAATGTGACCGTGCGGGATTGGTGTTCACCAAGCTATACGATCAACTGAATGATTTCGAGATTTCGATCATGAACTTTCCCTTCTTTATAGTAGCATCCCTGCTTCTCCAAACCTTTGGTGCGTACATGTCACAGTTAATTCCTTATTCTAGTGCTTGCTTCCGTTATCTTTTACATATATTCTGTTTCTTTGTACAATATGAAGGTGGCGTTTCTGATATTCTCATTTAATTAGTACAAGTATGCCTACTTGCATTGCTTCTTCAATGTCCAGGGCTTCGCTCACCTACACTAGAATATGCCATTGCAAACCAGAAGGCTCCGTGTGCGCCACCTTTTTGATGAGGCAAGAAGATTAGTTCGATCATTTGATTTACATCAAAAAACTCTTGCGGTCACCTAACGATAAATATTGACGGGCTTTGACATCGGTTGTTACTGGTTATATTCAAAAGACAAGTATCCGCTTAACGACTCCGGCTTTTTTTTTACCTGAGACAATACAGACTGCTATCTTCGTGCCTTCGGTTTTGCTATGACATATTCAAAGTGTCTAGAGAGCTCAGGTGAGCGTTGTCATATAAACCACACCGTATTCCTGGTACGACATACTTTATTATACGTTGATCATGGTCATAGAAACGCTTAGGATAGTAGGACAGTACTGCTATAGTATGCAAACATATGATTGACTTTCGTTCTACTAATTGACCTACATCTGGACAATCACGTTGGGGAATCACGTGGTCTGCAGTTGGTGAGTAACACGAATATAAAATGGCCGTCGCCACTATTGAAAATGAAAATAGAGGTAAGACACGGAAAATACTCATTACATAAGCACTTCATAGTGACGAGCATATAACATACTGAATTCTGGATATATTGATACCTCATTTGTGCTGCAACGGTCCGTAGTCTTCTGTAACATTCTGACCAAAGTTTTGAATCGAAGCAATTCTCCTCGAACGAGGGGTGGTGGTTTACACGAACATTTACTATTTCGTACGTTTTCTTTGTCTAGACAAGAACTTGGGCTACAAAACTGATCTTTGCAGAAAGCGACGGTCTAAAGTCGATTGTTCATCGAACCTTTCTATTGAAAAATATTGTTTTCAGTGTCAATTCTTTAGTTTTGTTAAGTGATGAGTAAATACGAACTAAATTGCGGTGATGAGTAAACACGAACTGCTGAAGAAAGTTTTGGTATCGGATATTAAGCGAGCAAAAATAAGCATGTTTGAACTGCCATAATATTTTGGTGGTACGTATTATTGAAAGTTCGACATGAGAGCAAATGCCATTTGTCTGTTAAGTCAAACAGGCGACCAGCATAAGCCACTTGTCGAATAACGTGTTCAGTTTTGGAAGCATCCCGGAAAGCCAGCACTCTATCACTTTACAAGCATAAGATGGCTATTCTTACACCTCCGTCAGTAACAAAAGGTCGCTAGAGAGGTAGTACAAATGTTGGTAGAATATCACCATGATACAACATGTATGTAAGGCTACAGGACCTGATCATAGTATGGTCAAACAAAGGTATCCCGTGAGTTAGCTCCGGAAATATCACCAACCTCTCTTATTCAACAAATCACTTGATATGGATGCAGTACCGTTATCATCCTTCCATATTTAGGGCCTGACTTTGAGGTGACATATACTAAACTTAAAACACATTTGTTTTAGTTTCCATATGAAATAAAACATTAGTAAATTATAGAAGGTTATGCCAAGCCATGGCAGAACAAAAAGATACTTTTATTGTGTTTTGTTGATGGTTTTTTGGTTGAATTTACGGGCGGGCACCTCTTGTTATCCTATCACCTGATGTTATATGTGAAGTTGGAAAGAAAGGCACATGCTTATGAGTAGAATAGATTTTATACATCATGAGAAGTCTAGCTTTCGTTCTTCGCATGTATGCTCTGCGTGTACCTTATTCCATTTTAGATTTTAGGTGTATATGTATTTCCCAGTCCTGTGGCCTCTGAGGTCTTTTAGCCCTATTGTATGCTCTTCTTTTCTGCCTTGCCAGTTTGTTTATATTGTTGTTAGCCCAAAGGTTTGTGAATTTGGACGTGATAGTGGCACATGAGTTTTAATTGCACAATTTATCACATCTTTAAAGGATGACCAAGCTTTGTCAACACTCATATTCATGTTTCGAAAAGGTGTAATTTCCAATCAACGTCATCTCTCATTTGAGCTATGTTCGCTTTATCCCATAGAAGTACGGTACGCCTTAAAGTTTATGGGCGGATTTGATATATCACTGTCAATAAAAATAATATTTATTATGGTCCGATACACCTCGGATTACCTTTCATTAATTTTTACCAATGAAGGGATGATTTTAAGAAGAAATCCAGAGTATTGTTCCCGTTGCAGGGGAATCATTCAAATTTCCGTCACATATCAGGGACATTTATTAAATGATCAAAATGTCTCTTTGACTTAAAAGACAAACGGCTGTTTGCTCTCATGTCGAACTTACAATAACAAAGAACCACCAAAATATTATGGCAGTTCAAACATGCTTTTTTTTTGCTCGCTGAATACCCGATACCAAAACTTTCTTTAGCAGTTCGTGTTTACTCATCATCGCAATTTAGTTCGTGTTTACTCATCACTTAACAAAACTAAAGAATTGACACTGAAAAAAATATTTTTCAACAGAAAGGTTCGATGTACAATCGACTTTAGACCGCCGCTTTCTGCAACGATCAGTTCGAGGAGAATTGCTTCGATTCAAAACTTTGGTCAGAATGTTACAGAAAACTACGGACCGTTGCAGCACAAATGAGGTATCGATATATCCAGAATTCAGTATGTTATATGCTCGTCAATATGAAATGCTTATGTAATGAGTATTTTCCGTGTCTTTCCTCTATTTTTACTTTCAATAGTGGCGACGGCCATTTTATATTCGTGTTACTCACCAACTGCAGACCACGTGATTCCCCACCGTGACAATAGCGACAATTACCAACTGACAAGCGTAACCCTTGGAAATCGAGGATCGTAAACTTGTTCTGAATTACAATGACGCACCATGTCTCACTTTGCGGCTATGATGTTTACTTTAATGTGACAAAGATTTACATGGTGGATGTCATCGATAAAGCAGAAGATGCCTACTCTTCCTGGATACATTGCCTTATTCTTTTGCACGCTTCCAATGGTCTACAATCTCTACAACAACTACAATCTTCGTGTAGATATTTCCTTTGTTCATATTTTGCCCCTAGTTTAACAGATGTTGAGTTCGGATTATGGTTTTGTTGATGCTCTGGTTTATTTTTTTTTTTTCTAAATGTGTTTAAGTTTTTTTAAAAAAAAGTGTTTTTACTTGCATTTTACCAATGATTATACACAACATATTTTTCTGTAGAAGAGATGGTGATAAAGTATATTGGTATCTGGATAGGGTGTTATTCCCGATCATTTTCAGATTCGGGTATTGATCTGTTTTGCGGACCTCCACTCTAGATATGGTGTCGGGCCCAGAGGAAATTCACGCTGCAATGGGATGATTTCTAAAATCAAGTCGTGATAAACACAAATAAAGATTTTAATGCAAAATAATGATTACCAGCAATCCTTGTGTTCAATTCAGCAAAGACAAAACAACACATCTTGTTTAATAATTGAGTATTAGTTACAACATTGTTTTTTTGTATCTCGAGCATGAGTAACTACCTTGTGTAGTAGCACACATACAGTAAATGTAAGGTTGCAGGGTCAGTCAGTCTGTATCTGGTACAGTTGAGAGCAGATAACCTGGAGCAAATTCGATTGCATCTTCAGTTTGGTGATGATGAATTGTGAACCATTTACCGGTACATCCGGGTAATGAATAGTACAAGGTCAACGTCTGGTTACGAGTTGTATAACGTCTCAAGAGATGTTATAACTTTGAAAGCTTGACAATGTCGTTATAAGATATACTGGCGAATAATAACGCAAGGAGTCGCCAAGTAACGAAACATCCCGAGATAACGAAGGTCAGTGTTTACTAAACCGAAACATTCCTAGGTAACGAAGTTCACTGTTTACTATAACCGAAACATCTCTATGTAACGAGTTCCACTGGTTTACTGGAGCTGGAACATCCTAAACGAGTTCTGTAGTACAGGAAACTGTAACATCACATAAACGAGCAAATCGTTCCCACACAGCACTCTGACACTGAAACCCTCGTCTGTACATTTTCTCCCTTAATTCCGTTGTGTCTGTGTTGTTTTTCATTTGTCTGAAACACAAAATAGAAAACTTGTTTATTTTGTTCGAAAAACATACCTTGATTATAAACAAGGTTTGTGGTACATGTGGTACAATGTATAAATGTTCTGTACTGAAACATAAAATAAGCTTGACGCGTATGTAGTTTTATCTTTAGCAAAGCTCGAAGTCAAAATATTGAATTACAAACTTGCATGATAAAAAAAAAAGAAACAAAAAAGTAAATCTTTATTAAATGTCCCCATAATGGCTTCAACTTAAAGTGACGTCGATACAGCCTTATTTAAGTGTATAGAGTATTTCAAACGCGTTTGAGAAACAAGACAAAGTCAAACCCGAAACCATGCTATAATACATACATGTATGAATCGCTTCAAAGGCTATATTTCACGTGGCATATTGCTGATATCCCTCTCTGCTGCGTCTATCAGGGCATGAAGATCACTCTCCCCCACAGGCATGTCTACCACAATTGCCTTTAATACTCCAAGTTTATAAGGTCCAATGGTCCCTTTGCTTTCCAGTTCATTACAGATTTCGAACCAGTTGAGGTTCAGATACTGTGCCGGTCCCTCTAAGTAGCCACTGGCCTTCTCTCTCAGATGAAGCATATTGCCTTTGACATTTTCAGCAAAATATGTTTTCATGCTTGTTTTTAACGCAATATATCTATGTTGTGCCATGGCCAATGAACAGGGCGTTTTTTAGTTCACCTGCAAATAAATCACATATGATAATAGAAGACTAGTTCGTGACCAGAGTTGTAGCATAAGACAATTCCAACAGTTTTCTCGAAGGTTGAAGTTCCATATCTTACATCGTTAGTCATTTAGAGTATTTTTTCTCATTTCAACTACAAGAATACGCTCATAAACCACGAAAACATGTTTGGACTGGCTACTTTTTTTTGAAGAATACGAATCAGTTGGCGCGATAAAGACCATAAAAGGAACAAATTAAAAAAAGTCTTTAGATCATCTAAGGTATAGACTGATGAACGAATGTTTGTGTTCGTGTTTTTCATATAAGGTATGGTTGTACAAATGAATTCATTATCTATCCGTATATGGTAAGGCTGTACAAATGTATTCATTATCTATCCATATAAGGTATGACTGTACAAATGAATTCATTATCTATCCATATAAGGTAGGGCTGTACAAATGTATTCATTATCTATCCATATAAGGTATGGCTGTACAAATGTATTCTTTATCTATCCATATAAGGTATGGCTGTACAAATGTATTCATTATCTATCCATATAAGGTATGGCTGTACAAATGTATTCTTTATCTATCCATATAAGGTATGGCTGTACAAATGTATTCGCTATCATACCATATAAGGTAGGGCTGTACAAATGTATTCATTATCTATCCATATAAGGCATGGCTGTACAAATGTATTCATTATCTATCCATATAAGGTATGACTGTACAAATGTATTCATTATCTATCCATGTAAGGTATGACTATACAAATGTATTCATTATCTTTCCATATAAGGTATGACTGTACAAATGTATTCTTGATCTATCCATATAAGGCATGGCTGTAAAAATGTATTCATTATCTATCCATATAAGGTATGGCTGTAAAAATGTATTCATTATCTATCCATGTAAGGTATGACTATACAAATGTATTCATTATCTTTCCATATAAGGTATGACTGTACAAATGTATTCTTGATCTATCCATATAAGGCATGGCTATAAAAATGTATTCATTATCTATCCATATAAGGTATGGCTGTAAAAATGTATTCATTATCTATCCATGTAAGGTATGACTATACAAATGTATTCATTATCTTTCCATATAAGGCATGACTGTACAAATGTATTCTTGATCTATCCATATAAGGCATGGCTGTACAAATGTATTCATTATCTATCCATGTAAGGTATGGCTGTACAAATGTATTCATTATCTATCCATATAAGGTATGGCTGTACAAATATATTCTTTATCTATCCATATAAGGCATCGCTGTACAAATGTATTCTTTATCTATCCATATAAGGTATGACTGTACAAATGTATTCATTATCTATCCATATAAGGTATGACTGTACAAATGTATTCATTATCTATCCATATAAGGTATGACTGTACAAATGTATTCATTATCTATCCATATAAGGTATGACTGTACAAATGTATTCATTATCTTTACATATAAGGTATGACTGTACAAACGTATTCATTATATATCCATATATGGTAAGGCTGTACAAATGTATTCATTATATATCCATATAAGGTATGACTGTACAAATGTATTCATTATATATCCATATATGGTAAGGCTGTACAAATGTATTCATTATATATCCATATAAGGTATGACTGTACAAATTTATTCATTATATATCCATATAAGGTATGACTGTACAAATGTATTCATTATATATCCATATATAGCATGACTGTACAAATGTATTCATTATATATCCATATATAGTATGACTGTACAAATGTATTCATTATATATCCATATATGGTAAGGCTGTACAAATGTATTGGCTATCATACCATATAATGTGTGGCTATACATTGTACAAATGTATTAGTTATTAAACATTTTTGTTATGGCTTTACAAATGTGTATTAATCATTAGACCACACCAGGTTTCACTGTTATCATATAAATGCACTTGTTTTGTTTTATTCATATAATGAGTAAATGTTTTAAAGTGTATATGTTATAAAATGCGACATAAAGAAAAATCGTCACACAACGTTACTCTCAAACCAACTTACCAACACAGCTGGTCGCTCTCAACCAATTTTCACATTGCGTGGCGATATGTATATAACATGTATTTGTATATGACTATATTCTTATCGGTTTTGGTTTTTTTGACTGGTATGAAATAAGCAGATAAAATTAGTCCATTCTGTCATTTTCTACTTTCGTTTTGCGAGTATGAAATAAGCAGATAAAAATAGTCCATTCGAGTTTGCGTTGCATAATATGATCGACGGAGTAAACTCCCTTTAATTTAGTAAACACCCTATGGAGAATAAACCGTTGTAGCTAGGTCCGCCAGGATTTTCATCCACGGGCGTAACCCGCATATTGCTCGCTTATTGTGGTGAAAAGTTTCAAAACCTGCCTTACCTCTTTGTTCCGGTCTACGTTAAAAATAGACATATGATCGAGTTTTCTTAAACGATAAAGGCGCACTTAATTATTAGCTCACCTGGACCGAAGGTCCGGTGAGCTTATGCCATGGCGCAGCGTCCGTCGTCCGTCGTCCGTCCGTCGTCTGTCAACATTTGCTTCAAATCGCTACTAGTCAAAAAGTCCTGATTGGATTTTAACCAAATTTGGTCAGAAACATCCTTGGGCAAAGGGGAACAGATTTTGCATAAATGGTGACTCTGACCCCCAAAGGGCCAGAGGGGCGGGGCCCAATAGGGGAAATAGAGGTAATTCTTTAAATCTCTTCTAGTAAAAAAGTCCTGGTTGGATTTTGACCAAATTTAGTCAGAAACATTGTTGGGGAAAGGGGAACAGATTTTGCATAAATGGTGACTCTGACCCCTAAGGGCCATGAGGCACGGGGCCCAATAGGGAAATAGAGGTCATTCCTTTAAATCTCTTCTTGTCAAAAAGTCCTGATTGGATTTGGCCCAAATTTGGACAGAAACATCCTTGGGGGAAGGGAAACAAATTTTGCATAAATGGTGACTCTGACCCCTAAGGGGCCAGAGGGACGTGGCCTAATAGGGGAAATAGAGGTAATTCCTTTAAATTTCTTCTTGTCAAAAAGTCCTGATTGGATTTTGATCAAATTTAGTCAGAAACATCCTTTAGGGAAGGGGAACAGATTTTGCATAAATGGTGACTCTGACCCCCAAGGGGCCAGAGGGGCGTGGCCCAATAGGGAAAATAGAGGTAAGTCCTTTAAATCTCTTCTTGTCATAAAGTTATGAATAGATTTTGTCCAAATTTGGTCAGAAACATCCTTTGGGGAAGAGGAACAGATTTTGCATAAATGGTGACTCTGACCCCCAAGGGGCTAGAGGGGCAGGGCCCAATACGAAGAATAGAGGTAATCCCTTTTAAATCTCTTCTTGTCAAAAAGTTATGAATGGATTTGCCTAAATTTGGTCAGAAACATCGTTTGGGGAAGGGGAACAAATTTTGCATAAATGGTGACTCTTACCCCTAAGGGGTCATTTTGGCGACTTTAGGGTTACAAGAGTTCAATTCCAGGTGAGCGATGCAGGCCCATTGGGCCTCTTGTATTGGTTAGTGTTTATGACTTCTGAAACCTCCCAGAAGACATACCATGCCAACTTAAATTGTTTCATATTTTAACCGTAAAAGTCGGTATCGAAGAAACTAAAATTGATCTGAACGTTTTAACGTTCTTGGAATGACCTCTCAATACTCTATATATACACTGTACTAAATATTGAACGTTCGTTCAAGAGAGGAAGGAACTGCATGGAATTTATCCCCAGGGCAGGCCGCTTTCAATTTCTTGATTTTCTGGACTTAGTGAATTTTTAATTATTTCATGCTCTCTGTATATGGAAAATAAAGATTGATGATGATACAGACAGTACGCACAATCATTGAAATTACTTTTTTTACCTGAGATAACTACATTGAGGTTATTTTGTTACTGATATCCATAAAAGGGCACGTCTGTTACGAATGAGTCGGGTACCATTTCCGCACACCCCACTTCCATCATAACTGAAACACGTGTGAGTGTGTGAGTGTATGATTTCACTGCTTGTATCACCTTTATTTCGGATGTAGCGAGACACCCTTTCTCAATAAGGAGGCGCAATGGAAATGGCAAATATTGAAAAATATAATTGCATGCTAATGTCGATGTTCATTAATATTTCTTTAGCTTTATATTACTAAAATACAAACCTAAATTTTCTTTATCATCAAATCGGTAGATTTTGAGAAATTTTCATCAGAACGATAGGGAAGTAACCAAGATGTTGTTCAAGTGAAATGTCCGTTACATTTGTTTTTCTTGCTGGCCAGATTTTTCTGGTAATGAATGTAACCCTTTTCTCTCATTTGATCAAAGGGGGTACGGATACTTGAAAACAAGTTCAAACCTTGAACTTATTTTCGAAAATGTCTTTGTTTTAAAGGCAAAATAACCTATGAAATGCAAATTACTAAAATCAAATACGTTTCTAAAACATTAGAGTTTTCCAAATGTCATAAAATATAGAATATAAGATCGAAAATAAAATTAAGCGCACTTTGGTCAAGTTAAATGCTATTGTTTCATTGCAGAACAGAAAAGGCATATTTCAAGTAAGGTGTATACCAAGAGTAAATGTTTCAAAACTGCATGGAAAAAGTAAAGTGCATTTCATGTTTTATTGAAAGTGTAAATCATACCGTTCATGTACAGCTATCGAACAGGCAGGAAGAAATCTTAAGAAATATTTTGACGACCTGTTTTCAGCGGTTGAGGGACAACCTTTGTAGAGTTCCAACTTGATTGAATTTGATAAAATTGCATTCCGTGTTTAAAAAAATATCTTACTCATTTGATTGAAAATCCGAAAAATGTATCAATATGATTTCATATTTAAGCTGGAAGACCACTAATGGCTCGTGAAACCTAATCAAAAGTCAATCTATTAAAATAAAACTTTCAAAGAACAAACAAAACTCGGAAAACAGAAGTATACACACATCGGTTACGCTTAAAAAACTATCTTTGATGTCATAGACATGTGCGTTACTGGAGAGGAAATGTCCGTTTCCTCACTAGAAATACACATAAAATTGATCATGATGTGTTTAAAGTATGGAAATGTTAGTAGTTTAAGGAGTTCAAGGAAATTTGTTTAGAATGCATGTTAATAAAACATACGTCAATTTAATCGCCGTTTCAGCGAATCAAAAACGTTTTTAATAACGAAAATTTCTATCTCTATCTGAAGTTCTTGGTTTAGGTGATATTGTCAGAAATTGTTTTCCAAATCTTCACTGTCAAGGACGAACATCCTTCCAGATTTGCATACAGGTCAGTTTTGAAGAAAATATCACCTTTGCCGCACCAAATGAGATCTGTCTGTGTTGGCCTTTGAGACATATCCCCTTTCCTCTCCAGGAACGAAGTCTTATATCCAAATTGTTCATCCTTGGGGTCATAATCAACCACCTGTCCGACATATAAGTCGTCAGTACGAACGTTCAATTTAATTCTTTTATTAACCTGAAGCAGTACAGCTTATAATTTTTACATTATTGCGTATTGGCGCGAAATATTTCAAAACCGTACGTTATTACAAAATAATGTCTGGTCCTCTCCATTATCACTATCTTTAGATGGTTCAGAAACTCGATGGTCGCATCAACAGGACCAATTTCCGTCGGGTTCTCATCCGGTTGATCACATTTTCTCAAAGTCGCAGTAACATCACAATAACAGCATACATCTCTAAAACAAACGACCTCAGAGCCCAGTCCAACAACATCATGGACCTTCATAGTGACCTTGATTTAATTTGTTTCGCAATTGAATTCCGCAAGTCGTTGCTCGTTTGCTTGCGTTTTTCTTTTGAGAACTTGACATTTGACATTGAACAAATTTCAGATTTTGTCCACGCGTAAAATCATTTGGATCAAGAATCACCGCCTTCCCTGCCTTCATTGCCCGATCAGCCATTCTTTTGGTTGTTCCGCTAAATCCATCACATGGCCCTTAGCAATGTCCGGCTTCGAAGAAGTTCCAACTATGGTATAACAGCAAATATGGTCAAGATGTGTTACTTTAAAATACACTGTATTTTTCCTGTACTTAATTATTATACTTTCAACAAAAATCAAGAATAAAGATGGGTTTTTTTAAAAAATAAAAAACTCAGTATAATCAATAATAAAAAATGTCATATAATCTTTAATAATTTATAAACTATCTCAAATATGCTAAACACATTTTAAGTTTTTTAGGTATAAATAAAATACAAATTATGGTAACATAATGTATGCAGATTTTGGAAACAACCTAGACAGTTCGCATGTTTTTTGCCAACCGTAGTCTTTGAAGGAAGTCTCTCTTACAAACTCTACCTTAGCCCCCCCCCCCCCCCCCCCAATCAGCCATGTGTTCCGACCGGTAGCTCGTTTTCAATAAAATGTATGTGAATGTGCCAATCTTTGATACTGTGTTTTATATATGTACTTGTAATCTGTGTATTTGTCTATGTATATATTGTGTATCAGGGCCATATTGTAAATAAGGTGTCAATCTAAATATGTCACCCTGTATAAATAAATGATTCTATTATTATTATGTATTGGACAGTAATTAAGAAGCGTTCGCTGAAACTTTCAATAAGTGTAATTAAGTGAAAGTGTAAGTTTTATAATATATTTTTAGGAAATATTGCAATTAATAAGGAAAACACTGGTTCCTGAGATAAGTGTAAAACCGACCAATATGAGAGAGTAAGTTGGTCGGAATAGTCACTATAAAAGGAATGAATCCTGTTTGGACCTTCATACTCGAACATTCAATATAAATTTCAGGAGGAACTGATTTGCTCGCATATGGAATATATATATATATATCTGTTTCAGTAAGTATTTGCAGTCAAGTGCAATAAGTATTTGTATGAAAATAAGTTTCCTTAAGGAAATTCCAACACCAATTCTCGTGCGGCCAAGAATACTTTCTATCATGTCGGTGCGGGTAGCAGGAACGTTTACCATGTTTCACTGCGTACATGTAGTGTTGGAACACAGTTGCTTGAGTTTCTGTCAGTATATATATTTTTTTATATATGTGGAGCCGCGGCCCATTACGGAATGCCATTACATTACTGTAATGGGAAGCTCATTTCACACCACGATTTATGGAAATTTCGTGTTCTTACATTTATTAAGCCATTCTCATTTTATTAGTTTTGAAATAAAATCTGTGTCCAAAGATTGGACTGTAATAAACAAAATAGTTACGGACATTTCACAGAAAGATACTGTTAATATAAGGATACACTTTCTATTTTGTTTAGGTTATCGGGGGATAACTACAATAGAAAACGGTTAAATTATACACAACCGGCTTCTTGAATTTACCGGTGTTCCATATTGTAGTTATCCGCCGATAACCTAAATAAAGTAGAAAGTTAATCCTTAAATACACAAATACTGGGTTGCTGATGATAGTCAAAACACTATTAGGACAAATGTTCTAGTTATAGTTCTACCATACATATATAGTGACCGTCTTCAGCAAACTGAAGATTTTGTCACGATATCTATATAGATACAGGTATATATACTACTAGTGTAATGCTAATATAGAAACAGGTAAAACTTGATAAAGTATACGCTAACATAGTGTGAATTCAAAGAATAACAAGCACTAAGGGTGATAAATATACTTAAAATGATTAATATAAGATTAATTGACAATACAGGTAAGACAACATTAGGCAGATCAACACTGTACCTTTATTAACATAAAATAATGATACAAGATCTATAGCCTATATAAGTAGGACCGTTTTTGCCGTTGCTGCAGTGAGGCCGTTTTAAACGGACACCGGAATACTTTAAGCAAAAAAGCAGAGTCATTTTGCTGTTACTGCAGTGAGAAACGGACACCGGAACAGTATACATGTAACATAGATATTTGGTAAAATAAGAAGTCTACCAAAGTAGCACAGATTCTATTTGCTGCAATATCACATCTTGCTGCACATTAGCCCCACTCGTGAAATAATATATCAATCTGATAAAAAATCATATCTTGATCTCCGCGCCATTTCGTAAACTTCTCTCTGCTGCCTTAAAGGAGGGAGAGTATGGGTATTAGGGATTTGTAATCAGATTGGATATATACACAGTTACGTGCCAAAAGTCTTTCATTTGTTTACATACTTACTATAAAATACGGGGAAATTGTATACTTGATAAATACGCATGTTTAAAGTACATATCAGCTCACCGGGCCAATAAGGGCAATTCTTCGCTAAGCGGGCCGAATACACTGTATCAGTCCGCTTCCGAAATTGCCGTGACGTCATATGACGTTACAACAATCGAAAATGAATAGGAGGACAGATGTTGACGTTGAAATTGGCGAGAAAATTATGGAGTCTATCGTATCAAGAATACTACAGCTTGATGAATTGATAGAAGAAAAAGAGAAATAAACGAAGACTCCGATGTAGAGGAACTTGTAAATAATTCCGAAGCCATTGCTAATGATATGAACTTTTATCTTAATCAATGTCTAGACAATGACAAAACAAGGGACAAAAAAGAGACATCATCAAAAACAGATCATCATGAACCGTCACAAAACTCAAAGTATATACTAAATAGAATATGACATGGTCATTTCAATATCAGGCCTGGTATCAACCCTCGACCCAATATCGACCATTGGGCCTTCGGCCCTCGGGCCGATATTGGGATCTCGGGTTGATACAAGGCCTGGCCCCGGTTTCATCAACGTTCCTTAACTTAAGGAAACTCCTTAACCTAAACATCTCCATAGGAAAGCATTACAGAATTTAAGGAAACTTCCTTAACTAAGGATTTCCCCCTTAAATTCTGTAATGGTTTCCTATGGAGATTTTTATGTTAAGGAACGTTGATGAAACCGGGGCCTGATATGGAAATGGCCATGTAATATTAGTCTCTATTTATTTTACTATATATTCTTTGTATTTCCAACTTTTTCAATGAATTTTCCTGACTTCGTTTATGGATGGATTTTGACAATTTTTGTCATTTGGTACAAAAATATTCAAGGTTTCCTCTCACAATATTTATTTAATTTTCCGTTGTGTATTTATGGGGCTATTCAGAATTGTCTACACTGTGACGCCATTTCTTTATATAACGTTACCAAAATGGCGTCAAAATGGCGTCCCGAAAATTGGATGTTGTAAATAAATTCTTATTTCTCTAGTCATACGTAACGGAAAACAGTGAAATATTATGAGATGAGACAGAAAGCCATACTTTACAAGTACACAAAATTTCATTGAAATTGATCCATAAACAAAGTCGGGAAATTTATTGAAAAAAGTTTGAAATACAAAGAATACATAGCAAAAAAAAAAAAAAAAAAAAAACTTTTGGCACGTCATATCACTGTCAGGGGCGCATCCTCGATATCCAGGGGTTACGATCACCTATGTAATCTACACCCCTGGAATATATCATGGCAAAATTGAAAGCTCCCGGGTCTGCCACCTAGCGGTCGGTGTGCGTTGTGTCCCTTTGAATCACGTAATCACCGACCAATCAAAATTGCGTGTAACAAAACGGCTTCTGCAATGAATGTAAACAAGGAAGAACATCTCATTCGGTTGATCTATGAAAAATTCAAGCTTGATCAAATTAGACAGCATCAGGAAACGGCGATCGACGCACTGAGTCCTTGCCGTAAATGGTGTCGTTGAAGATTGTTCTTCTCTGTTTTACTGGTAAAGATCCATGACACAGTCGACACTGTGCCATGTTTGTTTACATTTTTTCTGTCCCATTAGTAGAGCGCGTGATCAAATGTAAGGTGCGCTCTGATTGGACGCAGCCAGACCTAGCTGCATCCAATGAAAATTCTCGTCGCGGGATTTACGAAATGTGGTGTATATATGCCAAGGGTGAAGATGAGTATGCGGATCGTAACCCTTGGCTAGCGTAGATGTCAGGGGCGTAGCTGCCATGTAAGCACATAAGCCCGTGCTTGCACATAATTTTCCAAAGTATGTGTATTAAAGTCGAGAAATTTCATAATTCAACTTATATTCTTAAAAGTCCACTGATATTGTTACTCCCTTTTTTCGACTGGTCAGATTATCATATTAGGCTGCAGAAAATTTGTTAGCTATAAATACTTCGAATTCAATTTTATTTCATTCCGAATGCAATAGCATATAGGATGCAAGATGTCGGAGACCGCAGCCAACACAATTCAAATAATATTTATAATACAGCTCACTACGATAATATAGGTAATGGCTTTATCGTGAAAAGTTCGTATACAAATGAATACCAAACAACATCCAAACATAAGCATCAGTTTGAAACTACCTTCCCTTAGGCCGACTTGTCTTATTAGGTTTTAGTGATAGATATCAGCTGCTGATGAACAAACTTATGGCACAGGGAAAGGAGGGGTGCAGGTGGATAAAGACTATGGGCAAGTTTTATGGTCGCCATCTTGGTTTTATGGGACATTTTCTGTATCTTTAAGTGATATGAAAATAGACGTTTTTGAGTATGCTCATTAGTGTTCTCCCTTATTTTTATTGACAATGAAGACTCGTTTCTCATTTTGAGAACCTGATGTTTACTTGGGTGTGACCAATATTTACATGGCAGCTGTGGCTTTGGTACTCTCTGTTTTTGTTAGTAAATCTGTATTAGATTTAATATAAAAAATGACCCTTTTATTATTCTAAGAGTAATAAAAGAAGGGACAATTTTTACTACATTTCGGTTCAAACAAATTATCAGCAAATACAATTATTAATTAGCCCCGCCAATATTCCTAAAGTGTAAAGGAAAGCATTACAGGAAAATTCCTTTAACCTAAGATTTTCCCGTTAATTCTTTAATGCTTTTCTAAGTAGATTTTTAAGTTAAGGAACTTTCGTGAAACTAGGCCTGTCGTTTTATATGAAATTATGCTTAAGAACACAAGCATGAGCTCTTACTTCCTGAGTCCTGCACGGAACATATATACTTATAAACAGAGACGTATGCATATCAAAGATGGTTTTACGTGAAAATGTCTCTGGTTTTACTTACTGACGAGTTAATGACATAAGAAAGGTATGGATAATGAATTTGTTTCCATACATCATGGAAATAAAACATATCGTATTCCATTTTCGGATTCATAATTTGTGTAATGATAGGCCAGACAATGATGATTTCAACAAGTCCAAAAAATGGCACCATTTGATGTCCAAATGTGACCCCCACCCCCCGAAGTACCCCCTCCCCAAAATTGAAAACGTCGCGGGGCTTGCACATCAGCTACGCCCCTGACTGTATGTACGTGTTAGATTATCCTCTTTACATACAAGGGGAGGTAAGTCGTCAAATACTGTGTTACACAGTCATTTGTTTGCATCATGTATGTACACATGTACAATGTACTTTACATGTACAATGGAACCAGGCGATGTCTCTAAACTTGGACCATCCAACAAAAAATATCTATCATAAATTAATACACAAGCAATGAAATTAAGATTCCCCCATGCACTAATTATTATCTAAATTCTTGCATTTTCTTTATATTCACGTAGTTAAGAGTCAATATAATTTGCTTTATGTACTGACACCTTAAATTCTGGTAATACAAGAGTTCTTTGCCCTTGCGGAAGGAAAGTCACTATGGCGACATGTAAATATCGGACTGCATTGTGGGATTGATTTTGAAGTATCGCCATGTTGTAGGGGTAATGTAACGGTGAAAAGAAAGCCTTGGAGATATCGTGACATTAAAGCTGGAATCTTATCGTATCAGGTAAGGAATGGTCGCGTTTGAGCCGAAACAAAGGATGGTGCAATTACAGAAACTTATAGTGTCACAATGTGTGTATAATATCGGTCGAATCGAGATATGCATCAATGTTCGAGCAACATTTTTGCCGACAACATTTCCATCGCTTGGCACGTTGCCTCGTGTTTCTCATTTATGATCACATCTTCAGTTTCGCTGACACCCAACTCTAGATTTGCACCATAGACAAATATAAATCTCCTTCGTCTGACATCCCGCTGCGTTTATTGAGTGTGGTGACTGAATGTCAGAAGCATAACCACAGATAACCTGATTCGGTTTGTTTTGCTTTTGCCTGTTTTCCCAAAGTTACCATAAAGTCCCTATGTCTATGAACTACAATGTAATAGGCATACTTTGCGTTTCCTCTGGCCCTGACACTAGACTTGGCCTAAGACATCTTCAGATCTTGAGAGTAAGGCAACCTAAATGTATAATCAATGCACGTAACTGTTATATCTCTTACACCTTTTTTCTGAACTCAGATTCTTTGATTCCCCACTTAAGATTCTCCTGTCTCCTACCTTGAGCAGGGTTTTCATTGGCACTAGTTTGTAATAAGACAAGGAATATTGATAACGAAAAGCGGCTGTTGCTGGGGCTCGAACCAACCACCCTAGGCTCTCCAGCCTGTACACATTTTGGTGGCCAAGGTACATGTAGCTGTTTTCAGGTTCTAACTACAAAAATTGACTGACAAAGCACATGTACATGTACCTCACTAGTCCGAAGGGTTCTGACTCTCTGACCCGCTAAATATTTTGATGACAGGCGGGTGCGAGAGTCAGAATTCCTCCTTATTTAAAAAGTGGAAATTTTACCGACCCGTGCACGGGTCGCCTTTTAAAGGCCCAATATACGTAACTTTCGGCAAAACCTGAAGCGAAAATCAAGCCTTATAACTTATTATTTTTATAGATTTAGCTAAGATTAACTGATATCAGCAATATTCAAGATGAATACTTTCGCTGTGACCGGTACAGTAGCAGTTGAAATACGCTATTTGTAAACACGCGTCCATTTCGAGCCGTCTTCTACCTTCGGTTTGTTGTTGAAGTGGGCCCCACCTGGATTATTTTCAATTCTTTGGATTTTTTTCCCCAGAGTTTCTTGTTAATTACCGCTCATGTTTATTTCGTTTTAGGCTTATTTTAGCATGGTTATCAACTGGATTTTTTTTCAGAATTTTTCAGAATCACGAAAATTTCCCTGAAGTTACGTATATTGGGCCTTTAAGCCGTGTTTTATAATATGAAACATTTTCGTTCACATGTTAATTAAGTATCAATGAAAATAACAGATATTTTTCTACTAACCTACACATTTGATCAAGTCACAGGAGGTCGTAAAACAACTGTCCGCCCAGTCGTCATACATTTCTAAAATAATAACCAGTTTCATGACATCTGTTTGAAAATGGCCGCCGCCTAACGTCACGTGATCTAAATTAGATAGGTCGAGAAAGTATATCTCGCGGGATCTCGCGACGTGTGGCCGTTTTCAAACAGAAGTCAAGAAACTGGTTATATTTTAGAAATGGGTGGAAACAGTTTATGACCTCCTGTGACTTGATTAAATGTGTAGGTTAGAAAAAAATCTGTTCTTTCCATTGATACTAAAATACATTTGATCAAAAATGTTTCATATCATAAAACACAGCTTAAACTGTGACCTGTGCACGGGTCAGTAAAATTTCCACTTTTTAACTAAGGAGGAATTCTGACTCTCGCTCCCGCCTGTCGTCAAAATATTTAGCGGGTCAGAGAGTCAGAACCCTTCGGACTAGTACTTCACATTCAGTTTAGATAAATGAATTATTTATTGATCCGAATCCGCTCTGATTAACGGCAATGGCTCCTACATACAACTGTATGTAATTTCCAATGCAGAGTCCTAAGCAGTTTAAATGGTGCCCAATTTCCACCTGGTCAGTCTTCATATACTGTATACATAGCCTAAATTGATATTTTTACCTCGTATATAGGACAGGGTGACTATATTATATATAATCAGGCGACAGTACTGGGCCCGTATTCATGAAATTGTTCTGACATGCTCAAGAGCAGATTTTGTGCTCATGTCGACTTTCTTGTAATCCACTTAAATTGTGTCAAACGCTCCAAATGTAAAATATAAACATTGAAAACAAAATTTGGCTTCAACTACAAACTGTATCTTCAAATTAATTCTGAATCTTTGGCAAAACAACATTTCATTTAAGTTTATAAATGGATCAAGAAAGTGGGCTTGAGCACAGAATCCATGCTCGAGCACGAGAATCGTTTCATGAATAGAGGCCCTGATCCGGAATGAAAACAGAACACAATAATTTCTTGTTCAAGAGGTTTTCAGACCGCATCTTTGTGTTGATTGTCACCCTCTGATACTATTTGGTATTTGGCAAATGGCACGTTTTCATATGACCATGAGGTCAGTTGCTCTAAACTTAGATAGCATATTCGCTGTAATTAGCGCCCCTCCCTCTACAAGTGCCTCTCCTCCCTTCTCTATACTTACATGTAGGTATGAAAATTATATATAAGGGCCCCTTTTATTGGTGATACCAGAAACATGAACATTACAACAGAAAAAACTACAGAAATATTGGTAATTTGTATACGAATTGTCCAAAACTTATGACAAACTCGGGCTATATACAAACTAAAGCAACGAGTTACTAGGGTTTTAATTTATAGTCGTATATATATAATACTGTGTAGTTCTAGAGAAATAATCTGTTGAAATGCGAATCATTCTGATCGCGACCACATGGAATTGCAATTTTTTATAATTCGAATATATATCCATGTTCAACCGTGTGTGCAATGAAGTTGCAGCTGTATTCATAAACATATGTGTAGACTACATAAATACATTGCTATGCATTAGCCAGAGGAGAATTGTTTGTTATACTGTATAATATACATGTACATTATTGTTGACGCTTAACAGTTAAACTTTGACAACTTACAGGGTTCCACCTTACACAGCACTGAGCATCCGGACTCTGCTATTTATGGAACTCAGTGGCCATATTTTATTCCTTGCTTTTAGCTTTGATGTTTTAGCTGTCGTTAAGAAACTAAAATAGTTGTGCTTTACTGTTCATTTTGTGCTGCATTTTTAACTTGTATTGCAGGTGCACATAAATATGACAGAAAGTGTTGATGTAGTTGCTTTATATTATAGAATTTTTTAAAGTTTATTTTGTTCGGAAAGTACTGTTATAGTCATGTGATCGCTAATTACTATTTTTATTTTGCTTTTAAAATGATGGATTCTATGATGTTTCAGTCTGACATTTGATAGAATGCAGTCGGCAACCTTTAGATAGTGCACTGTTGTTAATTAAATACTTCCCTCAGTCTCTTATCATCATCAGATCCTTATACACAAGATCTTTCCTTGGGAATTGTTCGTTTAACTAATTGTCTTATGATCACAAAACTCACATAAACTGAACATATTGAAAGTTAGGCCATTTGAAGAGGATTTTTGAATAAAAATTGACCTAAAGTTGGGTTATTTTTTCAACTGTATATATTATTTATTTTACAATCTAAATTCAATTATATATATGACCATCACTTTCTTTAAAGGCCCACTATACATGTACATAATTTTCAACAAAAAAATAAGTGAAAATAAAGCTTTATAACCTAGATTATATTTATAGATTTAGTTAAGATAAAGTAATATCAGCAATATTCAAGATACCAGCAGTTACCGGTACAACAGCAGTTGAAACTCAGTATTTGTAAACATGCATCTATTTTGAACTGTTGTCTAAATTCAGTCTAATGTTTTTGTGGTCCACACCTAAATTATTTTGGAATTTTCTGTAATGAGTTTCTTGGTACATATTTACCGCTCCAGTTTACTTTGTTTTAGCCTTATTTTTAAATGGCTATCAATTGGAATAAAAAAAAAAAAAATTCAGAATCATGAAAAATACCCTAAAGTTACATATATTGGGCCTTTAATACAGTTTATATGAATTCCATTTCAAATGATTGGCTAAAGTCTGGTGTAACATTTGGCTTCTCTTTCACTCCTCCACTAAAACATCTTCATTCCTTTTTACTAAATGAATGTTCGTTCTGGAAGGCAATGTTGAAATAAAAAAGAAATATCTTAATTAGCTGATCAAGAATATTTATGACATTTGAAGCAAGCTGTATTGCAGTTAATGCATTTTCATTAGAACTTTCACACATCCCCCTCCCCTAAAAAATAACCCGCCAAAATTTTGTGGAAAAGACACTAGCTGTCAGTACATTGAAAGAAGGATATATATATGATTCTGTAATATATAGTGACTTGTGTTTAGAGGATCTAATTGGTTGAGAGAGGTGACCAGTTTTTCCTGTCAGAGATCTCATTCAGTAATTTGATAGTACCGTGTATAGGGATCTGATTGGTTGAGATTTATAGTAATATTGGTATAGATCTAGAGGGATCTGATTGGTTGAGATTGATAGTAACACGGGTATAGATCTAGAGGGATATGATTGGTTGAGATTGATAGTAACATGGGTATAGATCTAGAGGGATATGATTGGTTGAGATTGATAAGAACTTGTGTAGAGGGAACTGATTGGTTGAGATTGATAGTAACTTGTGTAGAGGGATCTGATTGGTTGAGGTTGAATGTAACTTGTGTATAGAGGGATCTGATTGGTTGAGATATTCCTTCCTGTCCTTTCTCACTGTCTACCTCTGTAACTTTCAGACTGCCAAGCCT
This sequence comes from Mimachlamys varia, assembly GCA_947623455.1. Lineage (NCBI taxonomy): Eukaryota > Metazoa > Mollusca > Bivalvia > Pectinida > Pectinidae > Mimachlamys > Mimachlamys varia. Next base: position 35,567,890 of record OX392545.1, read on the forward strand.
CTGTGTAATGCTGCACTTAATGCCCCTGATCACCACGCCAGCCTGAGGATCTGGGTTCAACAGCTGTTCCATCATGGAACAAGGCTCCAGGTAATATGAGTGGTAGCACAAATCTACGTAGTGTACACTCATCCTCATCTGGAAGAATTGTGACGGAAAACCCTGCTCTGCTTCAGTTGTTACGGGAGCGGACTGGGGATAGTAATATTGGTACGACCACTAGACCCGCGGCAGGTGGTACCAGGTGTGTAATAACAGACTCAAGTCGCTTGGACAACTCTAGTCTCTCTAACACTGCTTATACTAACCCTGTCTCTAGGCAACCAAGTCCTGTCTCGGTACCGACCAGCGAGGACAGACACCCACAGCTAGCCGACTCTCATAGAATAGCAAATAATGACAGAGAAAACAATTTAGATGGGATTCCTTTGGATTCTAACCGAGACAACAGTAAAAGTAGAAATTCTATAGGTGGCCGTGACAACTTGTCTGGTCAGACTTCTTCAGCACCTGTCGTAGATCTGAATATATCTCAAGTAGAAAGAGACAGTCGCGCTCAGGTCATCCCTGGACTAAACCTACAGAAGGGTAAAGAAAAAACATCTGAATCGCTGTTGTCGCGTGTAGATAGCTCGTTGTTGAACGAGGATTATTCTCAAGAACTTGTAACGCCTGCACGTATTCGTAGCTCTGTTATAGTGACACCCTCCTTGCATGACAAACGCTTGCATGATGTAGATGTGCATAATTCCTCTAATGTTAACCCTTCCCCTGCTTCTGTCCAAACGCATAGAGTAGAAGGTGTGAAAGGTACTGAGACATCGCATGCTGTTGATGTAACCTCTGGTGCTGGGTACACTGTCAGGGCAGACACAAACACTAATCTCTTCAATTATATTTCTCCACACAGTCCAGACCACGGGGTCACAGCGGGAGGTCACGACCCTGCGTCAACACAGAGGTCAGAGGGTCAAGGTCAACCAACACCAAGACAATCTGATATTGTCAAGGACAGTTTAGAGGCATCCCATAACCTACAAGACAGCCTTGACCTTGAGCAGTCCCACCAGTTAAAAGACAGTTTAGATTCTGACTCTGGGAAGAATTCACCAATCACAGGCCGCAAGACTTATCCTGTAGAATCTCCGACATCAGACAAAATACCCAACATAAACACAGCGTCTGCACATACCAGACATAGAGACAACCCAAATGCATTAAGTCAGGTGCGTCCAGACTCAGAACTTTCGCGGGGAATCCCTACACCCAAGCCAAGTGCAGGTGTACCTGACTCTGCCAAGAGTAGAGTTCCTCAGCCTACAGCCAGAGGGGAGGAGCCTTCTACTAGGCGTAGCACTAGCAGTGTATACGCAGTCGCTAATCCGGCTATTCTAGCCGCTCAGGGAGACACTCCACGCGAGGGAACACAAAACGCAAAGTTCACGCCACGTGCAGAGCAGGCTGTACAACGTCGTGAAAGCACACAGGGTAGTGCTAAACCTCAGTCTATAATAAAACGGGAGAGTACACAAGGAAGTGCTAAACCTCAGTCTATAATAAAACGGGAGAGTACACAAGGTAGTGTTAAGCCACAGTCTGTAACGAAACGCGAGGACACTAAGGACAGTGTAACACCCGCCAAAGTTAGAGGACGCGAAGATACTCAGGATAGTGTTAGAGCACCACCTAGTGGCAGGAACTCCTCTAAACCACAGGTAAGAGGAGATTCCGTAAATAGCAACGCAAAGGTAAACTCTGCCACATCCGGACGCAAAAGTGGCCGCAGTGCCGTTTCCTTTCATCCTGAACCTAAAATTAAAAGTGACAATAGCGACAGTGACGAGGAACAAATTCGCGCTCCGAGTAATCATCTGAAGGAACGCGTTCCGACACCTCACCCGCGCTCACCCTTAAAACCAGACCAAGTCACTCCGCGACGTGACGCCACTCCTCAAATCAAGGAGTGGGACTCGGACGGCCAGTCGGACAACGAAACACCAAAACCAGCATCTGTAGTACAACAGCTACAAGGCCACTCTCCGTCACCTGTTGTACAGGAACGGGGAAGTGCCAACGCTGCCAACACGTCATTACCAACTGTTAAGCGTGTCTACGTAGATTCTCCAACCTTCACTCCAGAGGAGGAAGATCAGTATCGGTTTGTAGAAAGTCGTCTTGACGATGGACAGGACGACATAGAGGAAACTTTCAGGAAACTTGATAAAGGTGATAAAAAGGAACCAATGGCAACCACAACACAGGCACCACCTATCCAGGGGGGTCATCCCGGCTACGCTAGAGACAATTATGATGGAGGTGCGTATAATAGTCAGTATAGCCGCCCCCCTCCAGAGCCCCAGTATAGGGAGGACAATCGACCATATGTAAGGAAGGAGAGTGGAGGTCAAGGGGCTCCCCAAGGGGGTCAGTATATCAGAAAAGACAGTGAGGGTCCCGGGGCTCCAATATCTGATCAGTATGGTCGCAACAATAACCAGGGTCAGAGAGGGCAGGGTTACGATTCCCAGTATGGCCAACAGGCCCAAAACAGGGGTTACTCTCAGGATATGCGAGGAGGGGGAGACAACCAGGGAGACCCCAGGGGTCAACCACCAGCGGCTCGCGACACCAGACAGGACAACAGGTACGAGGACAGAAACAGGGTCATGAGCCAGAACCAAGGTCAAGGCCAGAATGATCGATATGAGGATAGAAATGCAGGATATGGTCAGTATGAAGACCGAAATGAACAGGCTCAGTATGACGATAGAAATCGACAGGATAGGTATGAGGATCGTAACCAATACAACAGTTATAACCGTGATGATAGGATTCAGGAGGGAAGAAATGATCCCCCACAGTATCAGGGTAGTAGGCAGGCACCTGCCCGTTATGAAAATCAAAACAGATATGACGATAGAAACACATACGATTATCAACAAGCTGAGGGCAGGAACGAGGCTGGCCAGTACGATGACCATAACGATAACTATAGGCAGCCTCGATCGCTGGTACAGAACGGTTATGAGCCGGAGGAAGACGAGCAGCAGCTGATCAAACAGGAGGAGGAGTATCAGGCACACCTCCAGAGGCGACTTCAAACTCAAGCCCAACAAGACGAGGAATTCGTCATACCCAAACTGCCACTTGAGGATTCGCTAGAGGACCCCTGGCAGAACCCCCCTCCCCCACCGCCTCAGCAGGCCTACCAGGAACCCAGTGGTCCCTATGGTTATGATGAGCGTGAAACAGAGCGCATGGAGATAGTGAACCCTCCGCCTGTTAAATATGACTTTGTAGAAAACAACAAGATAGATTATGGTAAAGTTCCGGATAAGTCGTACGCTTATTTACGGGAAAGGAAAAAGGAAGGTGAGAATAAATTAGACAGTGTATTTATAACACCTAAAGTACGATCTAAAAAAACGCGTCCCGACGTAGCGGCAAACAAAAATCGTGGCGAGTCGCCGCCTGATGATTATATTCCCAGTGAGAATGCATCTATGGCTGAAGCACTTTGGGCAAAGCGCTCAACGGCACTCGAAAAACGAAAAGACGCAAAACAGACTGCTAAATCTAAAACGGCCTCCGGCACAAGTCTCAGGAAAAACAGGGGTCTTCAAAAGTACCCTAGTGAGAATGGACTAGTTCGTCAGCCTCTTTATAGTCAAGGGCAGAGTCAGGGGAGACAACCTGTTCATATGTATGGCACCCCGACTCGAAACCACTACCTAGAACCACTGGAAAACAAAGCCAACAAACACAGGCCCAGTGATCGTATGGAAGGGCAGGGGGTTCCTCCAGCCTCATTTAAACCATTGGAACTAAAGCCTGTCACGCAGGAGATAGTGACTGAGGACGGACAACGAATCAGTGTGGATATTAACCTCAAAGTTTTGAGTCCCCGGGGGGAAGGAGGTGACCCCCGGGGCATACCACAAGTATCGGCAGAGGTGCTGCATGGGTCCCAAGCAACAGGTGGCGTGCGTCCTGTTGGGACACAGTACTACCCGGGGGCGTACGACGGGCAGGACCAGGGACAGGACGCCTACCGACAGCAGTACTACCAGGTAAGTCTGTCAGGATAGAAATATCCTTTTCATGTGTTTGTCAAACAGAAAGAGAACACCTTATTTGATTATAATTCAGGTCCTTACTCTCACCTGTTGCATACTAATCTGACAATACCCAATAAGAGGTCATGTTCTGGTGATATTTGTCGCCTCTTTCACACTCCAGTAAAATTTTCTTACTGATAAGACACAACACAGCTGTCATCTGCACCAAGTCCTTTCGTCACAACATGCACATTAAGCTTATTGTGACAAAGTGACCTCACACACAAATAGGATCATGAATGCAAGTTTTTATGCCCACCAACACAATACAGAATCTACTGTATGGAGTGAAATTGATTGGCTAATACAAAAAGTCACCAGGACATGACCTCATATAGGATGTCAAATCCTTATACATTTGTGTGAGAATAAGGATCTGCTTTGAAATCAGATTAAAAGTAGCTGACAAAATATAAGGTGTTGCTTTGACTGGTATGTTAGTAATGCCTTTAAATGTATAGAAGAGATGAACTCATTCATCCCTGAAGACACATTTGAACTCTTCCAATTCAATGGTTGGAATAGTTCATTTTGAAACTACAGGGATGAAGGAGTTAAACATCTGATAATTCAGAACAACAGTAAAGTTACCCTTGGCTGAAATCAAGAGGGCAGGGATAATTCTGGCTCTTAAAACCTAAGGGCGAATTTGAGGGATTTTATGAGATTTGTAAAATTTCTATGACATATTTGTATATAAAGTGATAATATTTTGAAATCTTAATGAGATTTCGTGGAAAAATATGGGTAAAAGTCTCCAAATCTCGCCCTAAAGTGATCCCTGACAGGGAATGTGACATTGTCTACATAATCAAAAAAGTGTGGGTAAACTTGTCTTGTCCTGCGTCGAAGGTACTAAAATGATTTCGTCGAACATACAGTACATTGTAAAGGTTGGATATCAGACAAGTATGAAAAGTCAGATGTCATTTAAGTCAGATTTTCACATTTTGTTCAATATAGCTTATAATTAATAGACCACCCAGACTCCAGTACCAGTAAAGTGTTGTGTGGTAAATAGTTAAACTGTAGACCAGGCTAGGTAATGAGGCCACACAGACTGCAGTACCAGTAAAGTGTTGTGTGGTAAATAGTTAAACTGTAGACCAGGCTAGGTACCGAGGTCACACAGACTCCAGTACCAGTAAAGTGTTGTGTGGTAAATAGTTAAACTGTAGACCAGGCTAGGTAACGAGGCCACACAGACTCCAGTACCAGTAAAGTGTTGTGTGGTAAATTGTTAAACTGTACACCAGGCTAGGTGACGAGGTCACACAGACTCCAGTACCAGTAAAGTGTTGTGTGGTAAATAGTTAAACTGTACACCAGGCTAGGTACCGAGGTCACACAGACTCCAGTACCAGTAAAGTGTGGTAAATAGTTAAACTGTAGACCAAGCTAGGTAACGAGGCCACACAGACTCCAGTACCAGTAAAGTGTTGTGTGGTAAATAGTTGAACTGTAGACCAGTCTAGGTGACGAGGTCACACAGACTCCAGTACCAGTAAAGTGTTGTGTGGTAAATAGTTAAACTGAACACCAGGCTAGGTGACGAGGTCACACAGACTCCAGTACCAGTAAAGTGTTGTGTGGTAAATAGTTGAACTGTAGACCAGTCTAGGTAACGAGGTCACACAGACTCCAGTACCAGTAAAGTGTGGTAAATAGTTAAACTGTAGACCAGGCTAGGTAACGAGGTCACACAGACTCCAGTACCAGTAAAGTGTGGTAAATAGTTAAACTGTAGACCAGTCTAGGTAACGAGGTCGTAAGAGATCCCTAACATCAACACACAATAACAGAGTAGAACTCTTGTGAATAATTGATTCTGTATCGGAACTCTCTGTGTCAAGAGTTCGAACGTAGACATGAATACTTGGATTGATTGATTATAGTACATTTAACAGCTGGTTGAACTCGAATGTAAAAATAAAATTATGTTAAGTGTTATGATGGTAATACAATATACCTGGGGATATTTAACTTGTCGTTACCAGGGTATGTATCATCTCAAGGCCGTTTAGATATTTACATAAAAGCACTAGAAAGGACAAATGTCGTGATGTGTGTTTTTAGGAAATCACAAGAAAGATTTCTGAGCAATATTTATTATGAATTTTGGTGTGTATAAGGTTACCATGTATGTATCCAGGGACATTGGAAAACAGCGTGTTTCCTGGCGCAGCATTAGGGGGTTGGTGTGGTGTTACCGTGTCAGCTAGTAGTGGGGCGGGATACTTGGGGAAGGGACAGTGTTTGGGGTGTCCTGGAGACACTAGTGTCCGTGTGTACTAACAGTACATCAATCATTTAGATTTATTTGAAGACTTTAAACAGAAGGTACACAAGTTATAGAGTAAATAGATTAATAGCTTAGTCCTTGTCAGAAGCTTTACTCTCAAAATAAGCCAGACAATGACTGAGGATTGACAAAACTAAGTGGTTTAGATTCACTCGACAGTCTGAGCTAGCACCGTTACAGGGTAGGAGAACAAGATTCCTACCAGTGACAGTGGAGGCGACATTGGCATGCAAGCTCCAATTTTAAGAATACATGTAGTTTCTTAGTTGTCATAGTTCCTCAATTACAGTACTCCCCATCAGTTAAGTCTAAACGTTAACAGGAAAATAAAAAAAAATTGTTCGGTACCAATCCTCTGATTTTAAGGACAGGCACAGGTCGTTTTATGTTGTGACCTTTAACATGTAAATGTCGCTTGACCTCATGAATGGAGATTTCTGATGCTTGGTCAAATATGACAGCAATGTAACAATTGTTTTGTTGTGTCAATATTTGAGTTACAAAGGTAGAATTGTGTATAGAAAGTGTGTTAAGAGTATATATCTATATAAAGTATATGAGAATGACATGTAAGTTCTAAAAGCCTACTGTGCATACACGAAAATTCATGTCGCTCGGAAAAAGTATCTTCGTAATAATTGTCTGAGCATAATTATAACTAATTATTACTAGTTAAAAACTAGTGTTTCATCCTTTCAACCGCATCTCGATTAAACTCATAATCTCATGAAAAGTAGAATACATATATAGGAACATCACAGGAAAACATAGATGTAAGTTTGAGATATATGACAGTGCCTGGCTGACTAGGCTCTGAACCACCTACATTGTGTATTAGCTCTCCTTTATTAGCGTTCGTTAGAGGATCGGGTGCCTCTTTGTGAGATTAATAGTGTTTGTGTGAGGATTAGGTCCAAGGCTGTTGTACAATCTTTAAATGTGAAGTTCACTATCAACATTAAGATCTATGTTTTTATAAATTAGTCACTTACAGTCCTGTTTAAATGACCATATTAACTTAATACTGCCGATATACGTGATATACGTACCCAAATATATACACCACACACTGGACTTATATACTGAAATATATTCACACCCTGGACTTATACTGAAATATATTCACACCCTGGACTTATACTGAAATATATTCACACCCTGGACTTAAACTGAAATATATTCAAACTCTGGACTTTTACTGAAATATATTCACACTGAACTTAATTATACTGAAATAAATATATTCACACTCTTGACTTCTACTGAAATATATTCAAACTCTGGACATATACTGAAATTTACACCCTGGGCTTATATACTGAAATATATTCACACCCTGGACTTATACTGAAATAAATTCACACTCTTGACTTATACTGAAATTTACACCCTGGACTTATACTGAAATAAATTCACACTCTTGACTTATACTGAAATTTACACCCTGGACTTATACTGAAATATATTCACACTCTATTCACAGACTCTGGACTTATACATAGACATTTATTAAATAGTTTAACTTATTAGACAGGCTAATATGTATATATGTATATCATAAATCCACAGGTTTTGTTTTGATGAAGGAAAAAGTATTCCACCTGATACCTTTTTGATGGGGGATACAAACATGATATGACACCAGGAAAAGATAGTAAAAGGATGAAAGAACTGAAAAACAGACACACATCTGTAGCGCACTGTAAATGTTGATATTTTCAGGGGGGGGGGGGGGGGGGGAGTTTTTGCTTAGTTAGCCTCGAAAGTGTTCGCAGTGTAGACATTTCCACACTGGTAGTCATGCTATTCTATAATAGTCTGTTTGACAGGTGTTAAATATATTCGGGAGTGTATGAATATATATATATGTGGAGATTTAATGCAATTGAAATAAGTGAAAGGTGAAAGGCAAGGCGCACTTGCCTTTCACTAAGGCGGGCGGGGTTTGATTCCCAGACCGGATATGTGAAAAGGTATGGGATAACCTGCTGGACCACGTGGGTTTTCTCCGGGTACTCTGGTTTCCTCCCACAATAAGACCCCTCGTGTGCTAACATATCCGGGCCATCAAGAGTGATTAATATAAGTTAGATAATTTGTTTCATAATTGTTGTAAAATAAATAAAGTTTATATTAAATAAGCAAACATTTCCACGCCACAAGTATATTTTGTAATTCCACTTTTACAGTTTTCTATAGAAGTATCATTGAGGCTCTACTGTGATTAAGATGCTTAGAGAACCATGAAAAGTGCCCTGAGAGTTACTGAATTATCACCAGGTAGATTAGTAGACCAATGAACAAACAGCCGTAATACTGTCCCTGGCCTTCTAGATCCCTTTTCAAAATTAATACACATAGACCAATTATGAATATATAAGATCTCAACCTTCACCTTTCAATATAGAATTTCTCTTAAACTTTCACAGTACAAATTAAACTTTTAACCTTTGGAGAATTGAGTGGACATTTTGCACTGATATTGATTTAGAACCCCGTCGGTGATTTTACCTGGAGTGTTTGATGTATAGTGTGTTTACAAAATTGGATGGCCTCCAAACCTGTCCTATAATAGCTGTAGTTGAAAGTAAGGTCCCACCAGTACCACCAGACAATTCAGCTTTGTCCCCCGGCCTCCAGACCTGTCCTATAATATCTGTAGCTGACAGTAAGGTCCCACCAGACAATTCAGCTTTGTCCCCTGGCCTCCAGACCTGTCCTATAATAGCTGTAGCTGACAGTACCTTAGGTCCCACCAGTACCACCAGACAATTCAGCTTTGTCCCCCGGCCTCCAGACTTGTCCTATAATAGCTGTAGTTGACAGTACCTTAGGTCCCACCAGTACCACCAGACAATTCAGCTTTGTCCCCCGGCCTCCAGACCTGTCCTATAATAGCTGTAGCTGACAGTACCTTAGGTCCCACCAATACCACCAGACAATTCAGCTTTGTCCCCCGGCCTCCAGACCTGTCCTATAATAGCTGTAGTTGATAGTGACAGTAAGATCCCACCAGTACCACCAGACAATTCAGCTTTGTCACCCGGCCTCCAGACCTGTCCTATAATAGCTGTAGCTGACAGTAAGGTCCCATCAGTACCACCAGACAATTCAGCTTTGTCCCCCGGCCTCCAGACCTGTCCTATAATAGCTGTAGCTGACAGTACCTTAGGTCCCACCAGTACCACCAGACAATTCAGCTTTGTCCCCGCCTCCAGACCTGTCCTATAAAAGCTGTAGCTGACAGTACCTTAGGTCCCACCAATACCACCAGACAATTCAGCTTTGTCCCCCGGCCTCCAGACCTGTCCTATAATAGCTGTCTCTGACAGTACCTTAGGTCCCACCAGTACCACCAGACAATTCAGCTTTGTCCCCCGGCCTCCAGACCTGTCCTATAATAGCTGTAGCTGACAGTACCTTAGGTCCCACCAATACCACCAGACAATTCAGCTTTGTCCCCCGGCCTCCAGACCTGTCCTATAATAGCTGTAGTTGATAGTGACAGTAAGATCCCACCAGTACCACCAGACAATTCAGCTTTGTCACCCGGCCTCCAGACCTGTCCTATAATAGCTGTAGCTGACAGTAAGGTCCCATCAGTACCACCAGACAATTCAGCTTTGTCCCCTGGCCTCCAGACCTGTCCTATAATAGCTGTAGCTGACAGTACCTTAGGTCCCACCAGTACCACCAGACAATTCAGCTTTGTCCCCCGGCCTCCAGACCTGTCCTATAATAGCTGTAGTTGACAGTACCTTAGGTCCCACCAATACCACCAGACAATTCAGCTTTGTCCCCCGGCCTCCAGACCTGTCCTATAATAGCTGTAGTTGACAGTACCTTAGGATCCCACCAATACCACCAGACAATTCAGCTTTGTCCCCCGGCCTCCAGACCTGTCCTATAATAGCTGTAGTTGACAGTACCTTAGGTCCCACCAATACCACCAGACAATTCAGCTTTGTCCCCCGGCCTCCAGACCTGTCCTATAATAGCTGTAGCTGACAGTACCTTAGGTCCCACCAATACCACCAGACAATTCAGCTTTGTCCCCCGGCCTCCAGACCTGTCCTATAATAGCTGTAGTTGATAGTGACAGTAAGATCCCACCAGTACCACCAGACAATTCAGCTTTGTCACCCGGCCTCCAGACCTGTCCTATAATAGCTGTAGCTGACAGTAAGGTCCCATCAGTACCACCAGACAATTCAGCTTTGTCCCCCGGCCTCCAGACCTGTCCTATAATAGCTGTCTCTGACAGTACCTTAGGTCCCACCAGTACCACCAGACAATTCAGCTTTGTCCCCCGGCCTCCAGACCTGTCCTATAATAGCTGTAGTTGATAGTAAGGTCCCACCAGTACCACCAGACAATTCAGCTTTGTCCTCCAGCCTCCAGACCTGTCCTATAATAGCTGTAGCTGACAGTAAGGTCCCACCAGTACCACCAGACAATTCAGCTTTGTCCCCCGGCCTCCAGACCTGTCCTTTAATAGCTGTAGCTGACAGTAAGGTCCCATCAGTACCACCAGACAATTCAGCTTTGTCCCCCGGCCTCCAGACCTGTCCTATAATAGCTGTAGCTGACAGTACCTTAGGTCCCACCAGTACCACCAGACAATTCAGCTTTGTCACACGGCCTCCAGACCTGTCCTATAATAGCTGTAGCTGACAGTACCTTAGGTCCCACCAGTACCACCAGACAATTCAGCTTTGTCCCCCGGCCTCCAGACCTGTCCTATAATAGCTGTAGTTGATAGTGACAGTAAGATCCCACCAGTACCACCAGACAATTCAGCTTTGTCACCCGGCCTCCAGACCTGTCCTATAATAGCTGTAGCTGACAGTACCTTAGGTCCCACCAGTACCACCAGACAATTCAGCTCTGTCCCCCGGCCTCCAGACCTGTCCTATAATAGGTCCCACCAGTACCACCAGACAATTCAGCTTTGTCACCCGGCCTCCAGACCTGTCCTATAATAGCTGTAGCTGACAGTAAGGTCCCACCAATACCACCAGACAATTCAGCTTTGTCACCTGGCCTCCAGACTCCTATAATAGCTGTCTCTGACAGTACCTTAGGTCCCACCAATACCACCAGACAATTCAGCTTTGTCACCCGGCCTCCAGACCTGTCCTATAATAGCTGTAGTTGATAGTAAGGTCCCACCAATACCACCAGACAATTCAGCTTTGTCCCCTGGCCTCCAAACCTGTGCTCAATACCATTCAGCTTTGTCACCGTATTCATACAGACATGCAGCAAGCACTACTTAATCCATTGTTTAAGCTTTCAAAAGATTTCTTAAAGTTTTGCTACATTATTTGTAGAGTATTTTTTTTCTTTTCTTCCGTTTGTTGTTAAAGAAGCCATATATCTAGAGGTACATGTTGTTGTCCTGGATTGCTGTTTACAGCCTGCTTATACATAGCTAAACAAACTTTATATCACTTCACATAGCTCATAAAAACTGCCGTGGAGCATGATGTCACTTCTGTACATCCAATTAGATATATAATTAATTACTAAATACTTGGATGAATCTATGTTTCAGCCACAAATTCTTTCTTTTAATGGTCTTAATCAATCAATCAATTCTCGGCATACAAGTAAATTCAGGTTTAAATCACCATGACTGCAGCACATTAAATATTGTTTATTGATGTTAAAACTGTTATTTACCCATATATCTGTAGAGTTAACCATTAGCAGGTATTGCATTGATAGTGAGATTGACCCCTTCTACAGTGCTGCCCTACAGTGTAATGGAATTTATTGATCACGAAGATGTTTAATGTACAATCAATAAACACTTACTTTTTTAGTTCAAGGGGGTTAAGATAATGGCAGTGTTATATATAAGAGAAAATGTAACATAGCTAGGGTGACAAACTGGTGTTGGTTAAGTTGTAGTTTATTTCTCCACCTCGCCTGATGTCGTGGTCAATTTTGCCCCACGTTCTTTGTCTTGGAGGACACCATACTGACCAATGGTCAGTCCAAACTAATTTGCAAGCAGATTACTGCATGAAAAAAAGTTCCACAGGTGTCCTTAATTACTATCGTCAGTCAAAGACAATTATTTGTAATTATTTAAGGATTAACTTTCTATTTTGTTAAGGTTATAGAGGATAACTAAAATTGAACACAGGTAAATTCAAAAACCGTCGAACCGGTTATGTATATATATATATAGGGTACTCAGCGTTGTATACTTATTCCGAGTTAAAAGTATGGCAGTATTTTTAGCCTGAAGATTCCTGTCCCTATTGTAATTTTAGCAGCTTATCTGATATCTTCATTTTACGGGCGAGTAGCGAACACCTGACAACCTATATGACAAGATGATTTTATGTTTTCTTGTGGTGAATGTTTTAATAAAAGGCTAAATCTTTTTCGAACACTGTCATATGTTTTTAGATTGATGTATTTTAGATAAGAGGAATAAGAGTTACGGTGTACAGTTATCATTCAGGTAGACTATAGGAAGAAGTTGTATACAACCAGATGACTGGAGCTGGTACAAGCTGAGTATACTTGTACAGGTTGTGATCTGCTGATCACCTGGTCTCCTGCCAAACATAGGCGGCCTTTGACCGATTCTACATTAATACACACTCCATACAGTATGGAATGTAATTAAAACGATTGTTTATCAGAATTTGATCAAACTCTGGATATTTAATCCTCTCTATAGTTGTACAATGTAAGATAAACAGTTAAGTCGGCTAATCTATAAGTATCTACGATAACCCTATGTTAATCTAATGTTATGCAATTATCTAAAATATGTGATTGTTTCTAAAATCTGCATTCAGCAACCCGATGCCTTTAATTCAGATCACAGCTCTACCTAGTGAGGTAAAGGGAAAGTCCTGCTGCAAAAAAATTAATTATAAAAGCGGCCATTTGATCTCTCCCCACTCCCCACTTATTCAGCTTTAAATAATCCACATTTCATACCAGTCTGATAGGGCCATAGACTGGTTAAAATCAGCCAGTTTACTAGAGGCAATTAACACAGTGACTCCATGCTTTTGAGTCTGCCACTAAACATTATTAGCTAGAATCGGACTGTAATCTTTACTACTAACTCTAGTAGGACAAGAATATAATTTAATAGTGATAAAGATAGTGCTCTCGCTGGGGTTAGAACCTGTGATTCTTAAATTGGCTGTACAGCCCAATGCTTTTCTGCTGAGCAAAAGGGAAATTCAGCTTAGGCTTCTAAGGCTGGTCCTTATCACACAATTAAAGCAGGTGCCACTATCAAGCTTATTAACATCAATTGTCAAGAATAAACTATCAGAAAAGAACTATGTATTAGGTTTTGCCTGTTTTTGGCCCCCAAATCCGTCAAATTTTTAATTTCATTATTGAACTCTAAAATCATTTTATTTCAAATATAGACTACATCCTCATACAATTGTAATATTATATTTATTTGTTGTTTGTAAATATTTACATAGTTTTCACATAGAAACCATAGAGCGCATTCTTGAACAGACTTTATATTTCTCCTAAAGATGTGGTATAAGCTAGTTACCCACATATTCTCATTTGATATTAAGTTTGTTCAAGAATGCGCTCAATAGTTTCTAATAGAAAAACTATCCAAAAATGGGCCAAAATTGACTAAATAATCAAATTTCCTTAATTTATGCATATTAGACATTGTTTCAGTTTTATCCGGATGATTACATATTTGAAATGCATTTATTTGAGAATTTAATAATCTGTTTCAAAATTGGATGATTTGGGGGCCAAAAAAGGCCCAAACCATGCAAAGTCCTTTCTTAAGTTTGTTACAAATATTCTATATTTCCAGAAACAATAAAATAATGTACTGTTGTCTATGTCTCTCTGTAATATCCCTGTATACCTCAGAAGTTACGCCCGCTTCAAATGTAAATGAACTGTTTTATTTAAAAAAAAAAGATATTCTGAATGACAGAAGTGTCACTTGCAAAATCCTTTTAAATAATTGCTTCAGCAGCAATTAAAGATTGTGACAGCAAGGAGCTCCCTAAAAATAATTACAGACCGACAACATTTAACCATTAGTGTTAAGACCTGAGCCACCTAGTAATTTCTGTTTGTGGTTGTATACAGATATTGAAAGGATCAGTAATACAGACTCTCTGTCAATAAGTTACATTGTACCAGTAATACACCATGTGGTCTCTACACTTCTGGTTGATTGATATTCTTGGAGCTTTTCTCAGGTAGAGAAAAGGAAACGAACCGCGCAATGAAGTTTCCAATACATCTGTTCTTATATTTTTTTTCAAATGATACAAATGTTGTTTGGCTACAGTGTACCTGTACATTTTATGTAGGTACTGTCTGATAGTCATTGATTTTAGCTGTTGCAATTTATGGACCATGGCCTAGATGTACATACATGTAGCTTTTCCATTTCTAAAGATGAAATCACAAACCGCACAGTCTATCCAATAATGGTTTAAGTAAGGATGTCTTAGCTGAATTACTTAGAGAATGTTTGATACAACTTAAAATGGTTGTATAATTAAGGGGTAGCCCTTACTGAAGGTATCAGTCGTCAAATAATTTATAGGAGTTTGTTGTATCGAGTGCCACATACATCCCATTATGTAGTAGTTATAACGTATGGTACATGACGGTGTGTGATCACATTCTCCTGCTCAAAACCCACATAGATGATCAGGCCCTGATTTCGTCAACGTTCCTTAACTTAAGGAAACTCCTTAACTTAAAAATCTCCATAGGAAAGCATTACAGAATTTAAGGAAAGTTCCTTAGCTTAAGATTTTCCCCTTAAATTCTGTAATGCTTTCCATGGGGATTTTTAAGTTAAGGAGTTTCTTTAAGTTAAGGAACATTGATGAAACTGGGGCCAGTTAAGTCTTTATAAATTATACTGTAAATGTACAAATTTATGCAGTTTTCATATTTTAATCTTGTTCCTCCATTGAATATTGCATAATTGTGCTTGTTGAAGTTTCAGTGTATAGTTTTCTATTGTATGATTCTGTGTGTCAATTCATCAAAGCTCTTATTTGTTATAATCTGATGATATACTTAAATTTGTGTCTGTTATAATATCAGTGAGTCAGATCTTAAACTGGCTGTTTAATTGATTTTTCATCTGCTTCACTACTGAGTAGTTTAGTATAATCCAGCAGATGATGTAACCTATTGGTATCAGCTAGGTAATTAGATTGTCATTGACCTGTAAACAGTATACTATAACACCTGGCTAGGTAATTAGATTGTCATTGACCTGTAAACTGTATACTATAATACCTGGCTAGGTTGTCATTGACCTGTAAACAGTATACTATAACACCTGGCTAGATTGTCATTGACCTGTAAACAGTATACTATAATACCTGGCTAGGTTGTCATTAACCTGTAAACAGTATACTATAATACCTGGCTAGGTTGTCATTGACCTGTAAACAGTATACTATAATACCTGGCTAGATTGTCATTGACCTGTAAACAGTATACTATAACACCTGGCTAGATTGTCATTGACCTGTAAACAGTATACTATAATACCTGGCTAGATTGTCATGGACCTGTAAACAGTATACTATAATACCTGGCTAGATTGTCCTTGACCTGTAAACAGTATACTATAATACCTGGCTAGATTGTCCTTGACCTGTAAACAGTATACTATAATACCTGGCTAGATTGTCATTGACCTGTAAACAGTATACTATAACACCTGGCTAGATTGTCATTGACCTGTAAACAGTATACTATAACACCTGGCCGGGTTGTCATTGACCTGTAAACAGTATACTATAATACCTGGCTAGATTGTCATTGACCTGTAAACAGTATACTATAATACCTGGCTAGATTGTCATTGACCTATAAACAGTATACTATAATACCTGGCCAGGTTGTCATTGACCTGTAAACAGTATACTATAATACCTGGCTAGATTGTCATTGACCTATAAACAGTATACTATAATACCTGGCCAGGTTGTCATTGACCTGTAAACAGTATACTATAATACTTGGCTAGATTGTCATTGACCTGTAAACAGTATACTATAACACCTGGCCGGGTTGTCATTGACCTGTAAACAGTATACTATAATACCTGGCTAGATTGTCATTGACCTGTAAACAGTATACTATAATACCTGGCTAGATTGTCATTGACCTATAAACAGTAAACTATAATACCTGGCCAGGTTGTCATTGACCTGTAAACAGTATACTATAATACCTGGCTAGATTGTCATTGACCTATAAACAGTATACTATAATACCTGGCCAGGTTGTCATTGACCTGTAAACAGTATACTATAATACCTGGCTAGATTGTCATTGACCTATAAACAGTATACTATAATACCAGGCTAGATTGTCATTGACCTGTAAACAGTATACTATAATACCTGGCTAGATTGTCATTGACCTGTAAACAGTATACTATAATACCTGGCTAGATTGTCATTGACCTGTAAACAGTATACTATAATACCTGGCCAGGTTGTCATTGACCTGTAAACAGTATACTATAATACCTGGCTAGATTGTCATTGACCTATAAACAGTATACTATAATACCTGGCCAGGTTGTCATTGACCTGTAAACAGTATACTATAATACCTGGCTAGATTGTCATTGACCTATAAACAGTATACTATAATACCAGGCTAGATTGTCATTGACCTGTAAACAGTATACTATAATACCAGGCTAGATTGTCATTGACCTGTAAACAGTATACTATAACACCTGGCTAGATAGTCCTTGACCTGTAAACAGTATACTATAATACCTGGCTAGGTTGTCCTTGACCTGTAAACAGTATACTATAACACCTGGCTAGATTGTCATTGACCTGTAAACAGTATACTATAACACCTGGCTAGATTGTCATTGACCTGTAAACAGTATACTATAATACCTGGCTAGATTGTTATTGACCTGTAAACAGTATACTATAATACCTGGCTAGATTGTCATTGACCTGTAAACAGTATACTATAACACCTGGCTAGATTGTCATTGACCTGTAAACAGTATACTATAACACCTGGCTAGATTGTCATTGACCTGTAAACAGTATACTATAACACCAGGCTAGGTTGTCATTGACCTGTAAACAGTATACTATAACACCAGGCTAGGTTGTCATTGACCTATAAACAGTATACTATAACACCTGGCTAGGTTGTCATTGACCTGTAAACTGTATACTATAACACCTGGCTAGATTGTCATTGACCTGTAAACAGTATACTATAACACCTGGCTAGGTTGTCATTGACCTGTAAACAGTATACTATAACACCTGGCTAGGTTGTCATTGACCTGTAAACTGTATACTATAACACCTGGCTAGATTGTCATTGACCTGTAAACGGTATACAATAATACCTGGCTAGATTGTCATTGACCTGTAAACGGTATACTATAATACTTGGCTAGATTGTCATTGACCTGTAAACAGTATACTATAACACCTGGCCGGGTTGTCATTGACCTGTAAACGGTATACTATAATACCTGGCTAGATTGTCATTGACCTGTAAACGGTATACTATAACACCTGGCTAGATTGTCATTGACCTGTAAACGGTATACTATAACACCTGGCTAGGTTGTCATTGACCTGTAAACGGTATACTATAACACCTGGCTAGGTTGTCATTGACCTGTAAACGGTATACTATAACACCTGGCTAGGTTGTCATTGACCTGTAAACGGTATACTATAACACCTGGCTAGGTTGTCATTGACCTGTAAACGGTATACTATAACACCTGGCTAGGTTGTCATTGACCTGTAAACAGTATACTATAACACCTGGCTAGGTTGTCATTGACCTGTAAACAGTATACTATAAGACCTGGCTAGATTGTCATTGACCTGTAAACAGTATACTATAATACCTGGCTAGATTGTCATTGACCTGTAAACAGTCTACTATAATACCTGGCTAGATTGTCATTGACCTGTAAACAGTATACTATAAGACGTGGCTAGATTGTCATGGACCTGTAAACAGTATACTATAATACCTGGCTAGGTTGTCATTGACCTGTAAACAGTATACTATAATACCAGGCTAGATTGTCATTGACCTGTAAACAGTATACTATAACACCTGGCTAGATTGTCATTGACCTGTAAACAGTATACTATAACACCTGGCTAGATTGTTATTGACCTGTAAACAGTATACTATAACACCTGGCTAGATTGTCATTGACCTGTAAACGGTATACTATAAGACGTGGCTAGATTGTCATTGACCTGTAAACAGTATACTATAAGACGTGGCTAGATTGTCATTAACCTGTAAACGGTATACTATAATACCTGGCTAGGTTGTCATTGACCTGTAAACAGTATACTATAATACCTGGCTAGATTGTCATTGACCTGTAAACTGTATACTATAACACCTGGCTAGATTGTCATTGACCTGTAAACAGTATACAATAATACCTGGCTAGATTGTCATTGACCTGTAAACGGTATACTATAACACCTGGCCAGGTTGTCATTGACCTGTAAACAGTATACTATAACACCTGGCTAGATTGTCATTGACCTGTAAACGGTATACTATAACACCTGGCTAGGTTGTCATTGACCTGTAAACAGTATACTATAATACCTGGCTAGATTGTCATTGACCTGTAAACGGTATACTATAATACCTGGCTAGATTGTCATTGACCTGTAAACGGTATACTATAACACCTGGCTAGGTTGTCCTTGACCTGTAAACAGTATACTATAATAACTGGCTAGATTGTCCTTGACCTGTGAACAGTATACTATAACACCTGGCTAGATTGTCATTGACCTGTAAACAGTATACTATAATACCTGGCTAGATTGTCATTGACCTGTAAACAGTATACTATAACACCTGGCTAGGTTGTCATTGACCTGTAAACAGTATACTATAATACCTGGCTAGGTTGTCATTGACCTGTAAACAGTATACTATAATACCTGGCTAGATTGTCATTGACCTGTAAACGGTATACTATAATACCTGGCTAGATTGTCATTGACCTGTAAACGGTATACTATAATACCTGGTTAGGTTGTCATTGACCTGTAAACGGTATACTATAACACCTGGCTAGATAGTCCTTGACCTGTAAACGGTATACTATAACACCTGGCTAGATTGTCATTGACCTGTAAACGGTATACTATAACACCTGGCTAGATTGTCATTGACCCGTAAACAGTATACTATAACACCTGGCTAGATTGTCATTGACCTGTAAACGGTATACTATAACACCTGGCTAGATTGTCATTGACCTGTAAACAGTATACTATAATACCTGGCTAGATTGTCATTGACCTGTAAACAGTATACTATAATACCTGGCTAGATTGTCATTGACCTGTAAACAGTATACTATAATACCTGGCCAGGTTGTCATTGACCTGTAAACAGTATACTGTAATACCTGGCTAGAGTGTCATTGACCTGTAAACAGTATACTGTAACACCTGGCTAGGTTGTCATTGACCTGTAAACGGTATACTATAATACCTGGCTAGATTGTCATTGACCTGTAAACGGTATACTATAAGACCTGGCTAGGTTGTCATTGACCTGTAAACGGTATACTATAACACCTGGCTAGGTTGTCATTGACCTGTAAACAGTATACTATAATACCTGGCTAGATTGTCATTGACCTGTAAACAGTATACTATAATACCTGGCTAGATTGTCATTGACCTGTAAACTGTATACTATAACACCTGGCTAGGTTGTCATTGACCTGTAAACAGTATACTATAACACCTGGCTAGATTGTCATTGACCTGTAAACAGTATACTATAATACCTGGCTAGGTTGTCATTGACCTGTAAACAGTATACTATAATACCTGGCTAGATTGTCATTGACCTGTAAACAGTATACTATAATACCAGGCTAGATTGTCATTGACCTGTAAACAGTATACTATAATACCTGGCTAGGTTGTCATTGACCTGTAAACGGTATACTATAACACCTGGCTAGGTTGTCATTGACCTGTAAACAGTATACTATAATACCTGGCTAGATTGTCATTGACCTGTAAACAGTATACTATAATACCTGGCTAGATTGCCATTGACCTGTAAACTGTATACTATAACACCTGGCTAAGTTGTCATTGACCTGTAAACAGTATACTATAATACCTGGCTAGATTGTCATTGACCTGTAAACAGTATACTATAACACCTGGCTAGATAGTCCTTGACCTGTAAACGGTATACTATAACACCTGGCTAGATTGTCATTGACCTGTAAACGGTATACTATAAGACGTGGCTAGATTGTCATTGACCTGTAAACAGTATACTATAATACCTGGCTAGGTTGTCATTGACCTGTAAACGGTATACTATAATACCTGGCTAGATTGTCATTGACCTGTAAACTGTATACTATAACACCTGGCTAGATTGTCATTGACCTGTAAACAGTATACAATAATACCTGGCTAGATTGTCATTGACCTGTAAACGGTATACTATAACACCTGGCCAGGTTGTCATTGACCTGTAAACAGTATACTATAACACCTGGCTAGATTGTCATTGACCTGTAAACGGTATACTATAACACCTGGCTAGGTTGTCATTGACCTGTAAACAGTATACTATAATACCTGGCTAGATTGTCATTGACCTGTAAACGGTATACTATAACACCTGGCTAGGTTGTCCTTGACCTGTAAACAGTATACTATAATAACTGGCTAGATTGTCCTTGACCTGTGAACAGTATACTATAACACCTGGCTAGATTGTCATTGACCTGTAAACAGTATACTATAATACCTGGCTAGATTGTCATTGACCTGTAAACAGTATACTATAATACCTGGCTAGATTGTCATTGACCTGTAAACAGTATACTATAATACCTGGCTAGATTGTCATTGACCTGTAAACGGTATACTATAATACCTGGCTAGGTTGTCATTGACCTGTAAACGGTATACTATAACACCTGGCTAGATAGTCCTTGACCTGTAAACGGTATACTATAACACCTGGGTAGATTGTCATTGACCTGTAAACGGTATACTATAACACCTGGCTAGATTGTCATTGACCCGTAAACAGTATACTATAACACCTGGCTAGATTGTCATTGACCTGTAAACGGTATACTATAACACCTGGCTAGATTGTCATTGACCCGTAAACAGTATACTATAATACCTGGCTAGATTGTCATTGACCCGTAAACAGTATACTATAATACCTGGCTAGATTGTCATTGACCTGTAAACAGTATACTATAATACCTGGCCAGGTTGTCATTGACCTGTAAACAGTATACTGTAATACCTGGCTAGAGTGCCATTGACCTGTAAACAGTATACCATAACACCTGGCTAGGTTGTCATTGACCTGTAAACAGTATACTGTAACACCTGGCTAGGTTGTCATTGACCTGTAAACGGTATACTATAATACCTGGCTAGATTGTCATTGACCTGTAAACGGTATACTATAAGACCTGGCTAGGTTGTCATTGACCTGTAAACGGTATACTATAACACCTGGCTAGGTTGTCATTGACCTGTAAACAGTATACTATAATACCTGGCTAGATTGTCATTGACCTGTAAACAGTATACTATAATACCTGGCTAGATTGTCATTGACCTGTAAACTGTATACTATAACACCTGGCTAGGTTGTCATTGACCTGTAAACAGTATACTATAACATCTGGCTAGATTGTCATTGACCTGTAAACAGTATACTATAATACCTGGCTAGGTTGTCATTGACCTGTAAACGGTATACTATAACACCTGGCTAGGTTGTCATTGACCTGTAAACAGTATACTATAATACCTGGCTAGATTGTCATTGACCTGTAAACAGTATACTATAATACCTGGCTAGATTGCCATTGACCTGTAAACTGTATACTATAACACCTGGCTAAGTTGTCATTGACCTGTAAACAGTATACTATAATACCTGGCTAGATTGTCATTGACCTGTAAACAGTATACTATAACACCTGGCTAGATAGTCCTTGACCTGTAAACGGTATACTATAACACCTGGCTAGATTGTCATTGACCTGTAAACAGTATACTATAACACCTGGCTAGGTTGTCCTTTACCTGTAAACAGTATACTATAATACCTGGCTAGATTGTCATTGACCTGTAAACGGTATACTATAACACCTGGCTAGATTGTCATTGACCCGTAAACAGTATACTATAATACCTGGCTAGATTGTCATTGACCTGTAAACAGTATACTATAATACCTGGCTAGGTTGTCCTTGACCTGTAAACAGTATACTATAACACCTGGCTAGATTGTCATTGACCTGTAAACGGTATACTATAACACCTGGCCAGGTTGTCATTGACCTATAAACAGTATACTATAATACCAGGCTAGGTTGTCATTGACCTGTAAACAGTATACTATAATACCTGGCTAGGTTGTCATTGACCTGTAAACAGTATACTATAATACCTGGCTAGGTTGTCATTGACCTGTAAACAGTATACTATAATACCTGGCTAGGTTGTCATTGACCTGTAAACAGTATACTATAACACCTGGCTAGATTGTCATTAACCTGTAAACAGTATACTATAACACCTGGCAAGGTTGTCCTTGACCTGTAAACAGTATACTGCAACACCTGGCCAGGTTGTCATTGACCTGTAAACTGTATACTGCAACACCTGGCTAGGTTGTCATTGACCTGTAAACTGTATACTGCAACACCTGGCTAGGTTGACATTGACCTGTAAACAGTACACTATAATACCTGGCTAGATTGTCATTGACCTGTAAACAATATACTATAATACCTGGCTAGGTTGTCATTGACCTGTAAACAGTATACCATAACACCTGGCTAGATTGTCATTGACCTGTAAACAGTATACCATAATACCTGGCTAGGTTGTCATTGACCTGTAAACAGTATACTATAATACCTGGCTAGATTGTCATTGACCTGTAAACAGTATACTATAATACCTAACTAGGTTGTCATTGACCTGTAAACAGTATACTATAACACCTGGCTAGATTGTCCTTGACCTGTAAACAGTATACTATAATACCTGGCTAGGTTGTCATTGACCTGTAAACAGTATACTATAACACCTGGCTAGATTGTCCTTGACCTGTAAACAGTATACTATAATACCTGGCTAGGTTGTCATTGACCTGTAAACAGTATACTATAACACCTGGCTAGGTTGTCATTGACCTGTAAACAGTATACTATAACACCTGGCTAGATTGTCATTGACCTGTAAACAGTATACTATAACACCTGTCTAGATTGTCATTGACCTGTAAACAGTATACTATAATACCTGGCTAGGTTGTCATTGACCTGTAAACAGTATACTATAATACCTGGCTAGGTTGTCATTGACCTGTAAACAGTATACTATAACACCTGTCTAGATTGTCATTGACCTGTAAACAGTATACTATAATACCTGGCTAGGTTGTCATTGACCTGTAAACAGTATACTATAACACCTGGCTAGATTGTCATTGACCTGTAAACGGTATACTATTATACATGGTTAGATTGTCATTGACCTGTAAACAGTATACTATGATACCTGGCTAGATTGTCATTGACCTGTAAACAGTATACTATAATACCTGGCTAGGTTGTCATTGACCTGTAAACAGTATACTATAATACCTGGCTAGATTGCCATTGACCTGTAAACAGTATACTATAACACCTGGTACTCACTGAAGTTGATCTCTAGAAGTTTATGTTAAATATTTGTGTTTTTGCAGCCTCCCCCGGGACCACCCCCTGGACTACCACCGGGTCTCCCTCCCACAGAGCCTTACAACTTCGACTACAGCCAGGCTCCGGACCAGGAGAACCAGTTACCGCCCCAGACAAACCAGGGATATGATTCTCAATACCAACCCCAGGGCTCTCCTCCCTACCACCCCCCACCCCACCAGGCCCAGCCTCCCTATCAATCCCCACCCCACCAAACCCAGCCCCCTTATCAATCCCCACCCCACCAAACCCAGCCTCCTTATCAGTCCCCAACCCAACAGATCCAGCATCCCCATCAGCAGCCCTACCAATCACATCAGTCCCAGCCCCCGGAAGTCCCCGCCCCTCAGAACCAGAGTCCCCAGTACCAGCAACACCCATCATACGACCAGCAGTCTCATCCCGTGTACGATCAGCAGCAACAGACCTACAGTCAGCAGCTGTCCTATGAGGCTGAGGCCAAGCACCGGTCGCCCAATCCTTACCCAAAGATCCCACCCATATCAGCAGGGACGGAGGATCGGTATGCTACTGGTCCAATCCGTGTGGAGCTTCAGGGGTATGCGGCAATTCACCAGAAGAATAGACAGAAGGACCCTAATGAGCAGCCCTGGTACCAGGTCTACACACTCGGTGACTACAAGAAGCTAAAAAAGGAGATGGACGCGAGCCGAGGGCTGCTGGGCCCTGACCTGGAGAATGAAACCTTCAAGGAAAAGGTAGGTACTGATCAGGGCCGTAAGATAGTGCTAGCCGAGGGCTGCTGGCCCCTGACCTGAAGAATGAAACCTTCAGGGAAAAGGTAGGTATACTGGTCAGGGCCGTAAGATAGTGCTAGCCGAGGGCTGCTGGGCCCGACCAGGAGAATGGAACCTTCAAGGAAAAGGTAGGTACTGATCAGGGCCGTATGATAGAGCTAGCCGAGGGCTGCTGGGCCCAACCAGGAGAATGAAACCTTCAAGGAAAAGGTAGGTACTGATCAGGGCCGTATGATAGAGCTAGCCGAGGGCTGCTGGGCCTGACAAGGAGAATGAAACCTTCAAAGAAAAGGTAGGTGCTGATCAGGGCCATATGATAGAGCTAGGCGAGGGCTGCTGGGCCCGACCAGGAGAATGAAACCTTCAAGGAAAAGGTAGGTACTGATCAGGGCCATATGATAGAGCTAGGCGAGGGCTGCTGGGCCCGACCAGGAGAATGAAACCTTCAAGGAAAAGTAGGTACTGGTCAGGGCCGTAAGATAGTGCTAGCCGAGGGCTGCTGGGCCTGACCAGGAGAATGAAACCTTCAAGGAAAAGGTAAGTACAAGTCCTGGCCGTATGATAGAACTAGCCGAGGACTGCTGGGCCCGACCAGGAGAATGAAACCTTCAAGGAAAAGGTAGGTACTGATCAGGGCCGTATAATAGAGCTAGCTGAGGACTTCTGGGCCCTGACCTGGAGAATGAAACCTTCAAGGAAAAGGTAGGTACTGATCAGGGCCGTATGATAGAGCTAGCTGAGGACTGCTGGGCCCTGACCTGGAGAATGAAACCTTCAAGGAAAAGGTAGGTACTGATCAGGGCCGTATGATAGAGCTAGCTGAGGACTGCTGGGCCCGACCTGGAGAATGAAACCTTCAAGGAAAAGGTAGGTGCTGATCCGGGCCATAAGATAGTGCTAGCCGAGGACTGCTGGGCCCCCATCAGGAGAGTGAAACCTTGAAGGAAAAGGTAGGTACTGATCCGGGCCGTAAGATAGTGCTAGGTGAGGATTGCTGGGCCCTGACCTGGAGAGTGAAACCTTCAAGGAAAAGGTAGGTACTGGTCTGGGCCGTATGGTAGAACTAGCTGAGGACTGCTGGGCCCTGATCTGGGAGAATGAAACCTTCAAGGAATAGAAAGTGTTTGTTCAATGAGCATATGTCTTACTTAGGATGTCAGGTTTAAGGTTAATACTATTCATCTCCACAGATACAGACATTTATGTCTACAGGTTTGTAGAGTCATTGACTTATATCAATGTAAAATGTTCACCTACTGCGCAGCCCTGTATGACGAGTTTTTTCCCGTTAAATTGATTCTAATAATGATGTGAAAGAGTTCCCAGGCTACTAATTCAGTCATGTAACTAATATCCTGTTCTTTGTGTTCAAAGCTTGAGAAGAAACACAAGCAGAATGAGTACGCACGACTAGTGATGGAGCGAAACCGACAGGAACTACTCGACCGTAAACCTGTCCAGCGCCGTCAGCAATCGCAGGAACAGCGGGACGAGAACAAACGGCGCACTGTAAGTCAGTCCCTGGTCTACGACAGCTACCCCGACTCGCCCATGTCCGAAGCGCCCAGCAAACACATTCATCAGGCCCTCAACTCTACCTCTGCCCCGGGGCGCCTTGCCAAGACACGGCCCCGGGGGGAGGCCAATAGGCGCCAACTTGTAAGTCAGGTGACCTGTCCATCGTTGATGTTTACAGTGTTGAGTTGTTTGTTTGTGTTTACTGGTTTGTTTCTTGGCGTTGTTGTGGAGTTGATTGTTGATAGTGCTTTGTTGATTTGTTTGTTGATTGTTGGTACTTACCTGGTTGATGATGATGTACATATGCTTCATTATGCTGTGATTGGTTGGTTTCTTTAATTATGCCCCACCATGAAATGGGGGGGGCATATAGTGTTACTATCCGTCCCGTTGCGTCATGTCGCGTCACGTCCCATCTCGTCCTGTCCCGTCTCATGGTAATGTAACCAGCTTATTTAAATAACTACTGATCCCATTGTCATCAAACTTCGCACACATAATAAGCATGAAGAGCTAATTTCATATGGGGAAGGGGGGCAT
This sequence comes from Mimachlamys varia, assembly GCA_947623455.1. NCBI lineage: Eukaryota > Metazoa > Mollusca > Bivalvia > Pectinida > Pectinidae > Mimachlamys > Mimachlamys varia. The sequence goes on from OX392545.1 coordinate 35,594,941, forward strand.
TTATGTCTCACAGACATTTTTAGTTTTGATTTAAAATTGCTTGTAATCTCATAATAAAGAGCTGAAAGAGAGAATGTATATAAAAATATGGTGATTTATCTGCTTTTGAATGATAAAGTATAATTTCAAATCTTGTAATGGGAAAATGTTGCATCGCAAGAAACCAGTTAAGTTTAATGATGTCAAATGTTTCTTAAATGTTTCTTCCAGTTTTTGATAAGTTCATTATAAAACTTCAGGGGTAAATGTTATTTGTTTAGTGTTTGACCAGTTTGCTGTTTTAAGTATGTGGTGTGTGTTTGTCTGTTGTAATATTAACATATGTTGATGTCAGCATTGTTTGATACGAGGAGTAGTCTTCTTACTTTAGTTGAACATGAAATGTTGAAGGTTGTTGGGGATCATATCTGTATAGACTCCTGTATCTGTCTGGTGGAGGTAGAAGTGTCAGTGCTATTAGTATCAATGTAAGGTCTGGACGAGAGCCCCCTGTAGACTGAACACGAGTCTGGTGGAGGAAGAAGTGTCAGTGCTATTAGTATCTATGTAAGGTCGGGACAAGAGGCCCCTGTAGACTGAACACCAGTCTGGTGGAGGTAGAAGTGTCAGTGCTACCAGTATCTATCTGACAGTGTAATGTTGGTTGTGTCTGGGTTGTGTCTGGGTTGTAACGTGTTGTCCTAAGTTTATCATCAATCAATGGACAGGTCACACTTGACAAATTCTTCAATAAAAACAAAGTGTAATATGAGGATTTTGTAGAATACACCAACTGGCATTGTATAGGCCCTAACTCTGTTTTAAATTGCTTAAGCTCATATTTAAAAGTAATAAAATTTATTGCTCCCATCACTCAACAGAAATTCAACCTGTAGCATTGTAAATTATGCAAAACAGTTTTGTGTAATTTACATTAATAAGTTACCTTGATTGTAAAATTATGTTGTGGGATGAGGGGAGATTTATGAATTGTCCTGGTAACAGATTACCTCCCTTGTAACATTCTGTAGAGGGGTGAGGGGAGATTTATAAATTGTCCTGGTATTAGATTACCTCCCTTGTAACATTCTGTATAGGGGTTAGGGGAGGTTTATAAATTGTCCTGATAACAGATAACCTCCCTTGTAACATCCTGTTGATGGGTGAGGGGAGATACTGTTAATTGTCCCGGTTATAAGTTACCTCCCTTGTAACATCCTGTAGAGGGATGAGGGGAGATAATGTTAATTGTCCTGGTTATAAGTTACCTCCCTTGTAACATCCTGTTGAGGGGTGAGGGGAGATTTATAAATTGTCCTGGTAACAGATTACCTCCCTTGTAACATTCTGTATAGGGGTGAGGGGAGATAATGTAAAATTGTCCTGGTAATAAGTTACCTCCCTTGTAACATTCTGTATAGGGGTGAGGGGAGATTTATAAATTGTCCTGGTAACAGATTACCTCCCTTGTAACATCCTGTTGAGGGGTGAGGGAGACTTGTAACTTGTCCTGGTAATAAGTTACCTCCCTTGTAACATTCTGTATAGGGGTGAGGGGAGATAATGTAACTTGTCCTGGTAATAAGTTACCTCCCTTGTAACATTCTGTATAGGGGTGAGGGGAGATTTATAAATTGTCCTGGTAATAAGTTACCTCCCTTGTAACATTCTGTATAGGGGTGAGGGGAGATAATGTAAAATTGTCCTGGTAATAAGTTACCTCCCTTGTAACATTCTGTAGAGGGGTGAGGGGAGATTTATAAATTGTCCTGGTATTAGATTACCTCCCTTGTAACATTCTGTATAGGGGTTAGGGGAGGTTTATAAATTGTCCTGATAACAGATAACCTCCCTTGTAACATCCTGTTGATGGGTGAGGGGAGATACTGTTAATTGTCCCGGTTATAAGTTACCTCCCTTGTAACATCCTGTAGAGGGATGAGGGGAGATAATGTTAATTGTCCTGGTTATAAGTTACCTCCCTTGTAACATCCTGTTGAGGGGTGAGGGGAGATTTATAAATTGTCCTGGTAACAGATTACCTCCCTTGTAACATTCTGTATAGGGGTGAGGGGAGATAATGTAACTTGTCCTGGTAATAAGTTACCTCCCTTGTAACATTCTGTATAGGGGTGAGGGGAGATTTATAAATTGTCCTGGTAATAAGTTACCTCCCTTGTAACATTCTGTATAGGGGTGAGGGGAGATTTATAAATTGCCCTGGTAACAGATTACCTCCCTTGTAACATTTCATTGAGAGATGAGGGGAGACGTGTAGTTGTCCTAGTAGGTATAAGTGTAAGTATGACTTGTACTAATAGAATGCTGCTTCCACATAACTGTTTTATTTACTGATGTCACAGTTGTTATCACAAAATATGATAATTTACTATCAGAACAGTGTATCAATTCAATGGAAATAAGAAGTCATCAGATAAAATAAACTGCTGAATTTATCAGTTAATGTAATAAAACTGATGTCTTTAAATTTTTTGCATGATGTATTTAAAGCTACAGTCACAATATCTCCCTAAGTATTCCATCAAATATCAATCAATGTTACCCTGATCCTTTTTGTTATTCACCAGTATAAATGAATTCATCTATTTATAAAATGCTAATATTTTCATTTTTTTTTCTTTTCATAAATGGTAATTATAAAGTTTATGAGGAACCTGCTACAACTGTGACCTGTACAAATTTATTGTATTTCATTTTTTTATGCAGGCCCTTGATTACGCCAAAAATGTTCCAAAACCAGTTGTGAAGGCCAAACCTTCCCAGTACAACTCCTACGAAGTTTCCTCCCAGTTGTCTCCCTTGAATAAGAAAGGCAACCAGTCTCCAGTGAAGACACAGGCACCCATAGAGGTCGTCGACCTCCACAAACTTCAGCAACGACACGAGGAGGAGAAACAGAACGTAGCGATTATAAAACAAAACATTCCCCAGAAAGTGTGACATGGCTGACGACGAGTTGGTGTGATAGTAGGATGCTAAATGTTCGCCTGATCAAATTGTTCACCCTTTAGCTTAAATTTAAAACAAATTTGTTCTGTGTTGGAATATACGCACCAATATGTATTGCCACAATTTATAATATGTGTATATTTAATGTGTTTGCCTCATGTTAAATTTGTTGAAAAGCAAAAGTTGTGAAAAAAAGAAAGCGGACAAAATGTCTTGTTTTACCATAGGTATGGAACTGCTGAGTTGTCCGCCCTTGTGTGAGGGTTACTCCTCGAACTGTAGGAGGTCGAACAGATACAGTGTATGTTACATTCCTATTAGATTAATGGGACCATGCTCATATTAAACAATGAAAGTGTGATGGTTTTGAGAAGAAATGATAAAAAGCTGTTTTCTTGGATGAGACATGTACATATGTGATAGTATTAAATGTTGGACATTTAAGTTTGAGAGTTCTAGCAGTTCTGAGGTCGGTTTTAGAACTACATGAAATTATTTTGTCCTGACAAATATTTTGTTTTTTGTAGTCTGTCATATTGATCACGGTACACAGATTACTTCTGCTGATGTTATTTTTAGGAATTTCTGCATTTGTGATTTCAATGTTTTTTACATTTAAGTGTCACAGTAATTGATAGGTTATATTCAGGCAGGTTTAGCTTGAAGATCATCACATGGAGAGAAAAGCACTGTCCCAGATCTTATCACTGTGTTCAGGGTATACAGATTAAAAGAAAATTGTATGAAAAATAAATTTCCTGGGGAAAAAAGGAAAAACTCAAGCGAAATTCTCCTTCGTTACCAATAAATTCATAGATAAGTATACAGCATAAGCAGAATATTCTATTACAATGGTGTTAAGATTGAGCTTATTATTACTTATATAGTAAACTAAACTGAATTTCATTTCAGAGAATAGTATTGTTGGCTTATATGTACTTTTAGTTAAAAAGTTATAATAACCATTAGATGTGAAAACGGTAGTCTTTTAAAAAAAATACTTCTGACCAAGATCAAAACTTGCTCTAGATAAGAAAGGGACATAGCGAGACAATCAACCTTTATAATGGAATTAGTTATTAAAATATCAATTTAATGTCCTAATGTATTACTTAAAAGTAAAATCTGCAAAATATAGTATTCTGTGGAAAATTATATACATTATTGGTAAACCTGTTCATGGTTTGTTATGTTTACAGTTCTCTTCAAGTCAGTAGAGTATAAATACGGAGGGAAACAAACATAGCTTATACATCTTGTATGCTGTACTAGTATAAATGTTGGGGTAGATCTATGGGAGCCCTGTCAAATATTTAACACTACAGGAAGGAAAAGTGTAAACGTGGATGGCGTCGAGAGATTTTCTCTTCCGAATCCTCACTATTACACTTTATACTAAATGTACTGGACTTGAGTATGAATGAGATGTCTGTATATGCTCACACATTATATAGTTCAATGTTTATCCTATTGTGTTTAAGACTTTTTATAAATATATATTTCTATGTACTAGTTAGTGCCAAAGTTATTGTAGTTCTGTTCATTGAGGTATAAATTTAGGGCTTTATATATTATAAGTTATTTATTTCAGTAGTATACAACAAAGCTATGCAAACTCCCCGAGAGCTTATAGGGAATTTCACAAGTTTCATTATCCAATTCTGTAACAGATCTTTATTTATTAGTCACCTGACCAATTAACATATTCAGACACCTATATCTCCATTAAGTCACACAGTAATTTCTATCTCGTCACTTTGACGTTTAATATAGCCTTGCTAGACTGTCATTACATTGGCTAGGAAGTCTTAACAGTCCGTTTCTGCTAACTGACGATAACCTGTCGTTATATTGACCAGGAATCGTGTTATCATTTACCACAAAGTAAATCATTTTAATGAAGCATTTATATATTTTAGTTTATCTCAGTTATTTATGATCATTTACCACAAACTAAATCATTTTATTGAAGCATTTATATATTTTAGTTTATCTCAGTTATTTATGATCATGTTTGAAAGGCCAGAGTTCTTGACTTGTTAAATACTGGCAAACATGTACATATGTAAATTTTAAACTTAGAGGAGAGTGCAGCTTAGCAGACACAAGTCTGTTGGGTTCCGTCTCTGATGCTGTACAAAGCCTTGTCTAACAGAAGGATAGTTGTATATATCTGTGTGGTGGTGTAAGGGAGATAACCCAGATATAATACAGTGAGCTCCTATATACTGTAAACGTACATATTTTCGCGGTAATCTTATTTTAGCGCTTTTCGCGTTGAAAGTTTTGCGCTAAAATATGATTACGCTAATTGGAGTTTTAATATACTGCTTATATAGTTATTTTCACTGATGCGCGAATTTATCATTGCGCTAATATGACAAACAGTAAAAATGCGTTAAAATTTGATTGCGCCAAATTAAGTACGTTTACAGTATTTGTACATAATTGTGATTTTTCACCTAGCTTCCACTGTCTGTGATATTTAACTGTAAATAGATAATCATTAAGGTTCAGTGACCTTATTTACTTTTCATTTATAAGATAGGCATAATCGTTTTCATTGAAAGTTTTCAAAATGATAAAATTCAAGTATAATTGGTCTTAATGTAAATTATGTTTTCATGATCATCATATTCTTAGTTACAGCGACACCTATCTTAAGCAATCTGCCCTGGGTATCCGCAAGTTTTGTTTTTAAGAGTGTCAAGATTAAAAATACCTTACATGTCAATGTTTAAACAACATCAACACATGTTTTGATTTTGTTTGCAAAGGAGACGTTTGTGGCGTTGAGATCTGATTTTACAGGTTCTGATTAAGACTGTAGTTTTCATTTTGTGTTTCTGTGTAGAAATGAAATTACATTGATAAGTTATTATATAATAAACATATCATTCATAATGATGTACGCTTCCATGCTGATGGTGATAAATTTGTCCAACAAAAAAATGTATACAAAATTATCAGTTAGATTTTTATACGGTCTGACAATGTCTGATATGATCAATGTCAGACAAAGGTTTGATGCGATATGATCAAGGTCAGGCAGAGGTTTGATGCGTGTATTCGACACAAACCAGCGTATAAATATGATGTTATTGTGAATCCGTCCAAGTTGTTATGTTAAGTGCTGGTTAGCCATTACAGTAGAGTCTGCTGTAGTGAGAGGACCTACAGCCATTACAATAGAGTCTGCTGTAGTGAGAGGACCTACTGTGATAAACATTGACTGCTCTGCCTAGTAAGTGAGCTGTTGGATATCAGAACATATAAACTCGCACCATTAACTGTGATATTTTTTGTGAATTTGTTGGTTTGAACTAACTCTTGTTTCTTGTCTTTTAGTTTTGTTGGATGATAAATTCAATGAGAAAATGGTTTTTATTACGTTAGAACATTTGTTTTTATTTCGTTAGAAATTTTGTTTCTATTTCTCGTGAAGGATGACCAGATTTTAGTTGTTAGTGTATTAAGTTAAACAGAACGGAGTGATTGGTGACTGTCAGCAAATACTTGTCACATTAATTCTTCATGAGGATTCTTGTCATCATTGTAAATATCCATTTTCATATTCCATTATCAGAAATCCTATTTTTATAAAGTCATATATCTAAAGCTCAAAATTATGTTAAATTAGCTTCTATAGTACTGTAGGTCAGGAAAGGGTAGAACTTCACTGATATTTCAGAATATTTATTTATGCGTGTACGTTTTTATACACACTCTCACGTTTTTATTACAAGGGATTTAACTCTGGTACATAGGTAGAACATAACTTGCCTTTCTAAATATAAGCTAAACAGAGGAGGTGAGATAAAATCAGATTATTTACCCTTTTTTCTCTTTCAATATCTCAAAAAGCATCTGTAAACAACAAAGAGATCTTGTTTTAACAGCATTTTGTTTAGTATGTATAAAAAGGAAATTCAGATGGGTCCCTTACAAGTGATGGTTTAAAGTAAAACAGTATTACATATCTATTTTTTTGTACTGAAAGTTAAAAGTTGTTAAGTTCAAATTATTCACGTGGTCAGAAGATTTGTTGTAAAACTCAAAAACCACTTAATTTTTTCTGGATTTTTTTTTAATTGCCGACCTGCAACATTCCAAGTAGTAGACGTTTTTCAAGCAACATGCCATTGAAGTATTAATTAAGATTATATGGTCAGAACTTAAGTATTAGTCTAATTAAGATCATATTATGGTCAGATCGTCCTCAGTAATCGGATATTTATCTTGTTTATGTATAGAGATGTATAGAGATATATATTGTGCTGTGACCTTTGATTTCTATGTAATTACAGGAATATTACTTCTGTATTCAAATAAATTAATTTATACATCACATTGCATGTTGGTTTTCCTGTGAAAATCTAGCCCGAGTTTCATGGGCCCTCACACCAGACTTTTGAGTAACGAATATGAAAAAGTAAAGAAATTCGTGAAAGTGAAGTTCCAGACCAGACAATTGAAATCGTTCTGCTTGGCGTGCAACTCAACAGTACCCCGTCCCTCGTATGTGAGATCGTGGGAAGATGCTGCAGACGAAGAGTAGGTGGTAGTCCATCTCTTCACGGCCCTGGCTACTGAACTATGGTTTTGTCGATATCAAAACATGTCTTGTACGTCTATGTTGCCCTGACTTGTGATGCAGCCCAATATTTGCGGAAATTACATCATTGATGATCCCGAATGCCACGCGTGATGACTGAACATGATTGGTGTATTTGAAATACCATAACGAAAACGGTTGGTTCAGTAGGGATGTCATCATATAACGATAAAGTCAGCTGTGATTTTGAGGACGCTGCCTCTATGGGTAAACATGTGTTCACTTCCCGACAGTTTCTCTCATTGTCCTTGACAGTCCATTATTCTCGCACAACTTTCACGTTTGCGTAAAATAAAAAAAACAACAACAAACTTACCAAGGTTTGGTCTGGTTTTATTGATGTCACGTACTTGTCATTTAAAGACGGCCTCCCGGTGTATGTGAGGTACATGTATGTGTTATGTGTTGAGAGTGTGTGTATTTGGGAGGCGTGGTACATCTTTGTTCGTGTAAGTCTCCTTGCGATAGTTTGAATCTTTATCAGATATAAAGTGCTATCGTACTGAAGTAAACTGCCAAAAGCCCCCAGCAGAACACCCCGCCTTGTCACATTATACTGACAACGTGTGAACCAAACGTTCCACTCTCATCCGAAATAACTAATATCTATATAAGCATCTACGCCCGTCCCGAACCAGATTCTGTCAGAATTAAGTAAGATGTGCAGGAGCTGGGTCTTTTGTAAAGTTGGAAAGCATTTTGAAAAACAACGCAGAATATTAAAATGTCAAAATAATCTATAATTTGAACTGAAATTAAATACGCTAGGGCAGCATATGAACAAAACATATCTACAAGATGAATTCCTTCGCGGTTACCGGTACAGCAGCAGTTGAAACACGCTATTTGTAAACACGCGTCCATTTCGAACCGTCTTCTACTTTCGGTTTGTTATTGAAGTGGGCCCCAGCAGCCGATGTATAACATTGGTAGACCAACCACTGTATCTAATGACAAGCTGTGTTGTACCTTAGTCTGCCAGCAGCCGATGTATAACATTGGTAGACCAACCACTGTATCTAATGACACGCTGTGTTGTACCTTAGTCTGCCAGCAGCCGATGTATAACATTGGTAGACCAACCACTGTATCTGATGACACGCGGTGTTGTACCTTTGTCTGCCAGTAGCCGATGTATAACATCGGTAGACTAACCACTGCATCTGATGACACGCGGTGTTGTACCTTTGTCCGCCAGCAGCCGATGTATCTAATGACACGCTGTGTTGTACTTTGTCTGCCTGCAGCCGATGTACAATGTATAACATCGGTAGACTAACCACTGTATCTAATGACACGCTGTGTTGTACTTTAGTCTGCCAGTAGCCGATGTATCTAATGACACGCTGTGTTGTACCTTAGTCTGCCAGCAGCCGATGTATCTAATGACACGCTGTGTTGTACCTTTGTCCGCCAGCAGCCGATGTATACCATTGGTAGACCAACCACTGCATCTAATGACACGCTGTGTTGTACCTTTGTCCGCCAGCAGCCGATGTATACCATTGGTAGACAAACCACTGTATCTAATGACACGCTGTGTTGTACCTTTGTCCGCCAGCAGCCGATGTATAACATCGGTAGACTAACCACTGCATCTAATGACACGCTGTGTTGTACCTTTGTCCGCCAGCAGCCGATGTATAACATTGGTAGACCAACCACTGCATCTAATGACACGCTGTGTTGTACCTTTGTCCGCCAGCAGCCGATGTATAACATTGGTAGACCAACCACTGCATCTAATGACACGCTGTGTTGTACCTTTGTCCGCCAGCAGCCGATGTATAACATTGGTAGACCAACCACTGCATCTAATGACACAAGGTGTTGTACCTTTGTCTGCCAGCAGCCGATGTATAACATTGGTAGACCAACCACTGTATCTAATGACACGCTGTGTTGTTCCTTTGTCCGCCAGCACCCGATGTATAACATTGGTAGACCAACCACTGCATCTAATGACACACGGTGTTGTACCTTTGTCCGCCAGCAGCCGATGTATAACATTGGTAGACCAACCACTGCATCTAATGACACGCTGTGTTGTACCTTTGTCCGCCAGCAGCCGATGTATAACATTGGTAGACCAACCACTGCATCTAATGACACAAGGTGTTGTACCTTTGTCTGCCAGCAGCCGATGTATAACATTGGTAGACCAACCACTGTATCTAATGACACGCTGTGTTGTTCCTTTGTCCGCCAGCACCCGATGTATAACATTGGTAGACCAACCACTGCATCTAATGACACACGGTGTTGTACCTTTGTCCGCCAGCAGCCGATGTATAACATTGGTAGACAAACCACTGTATCTAACGACACGCGGTGTTGTACCTTTGTCCGCCAGCAGCCGATGTATAACATTGGTAGACCAACCACTGTATCTACTGACACGCTGTGTTGTACCTTGTCTGCCAGCAGCCGATGTATCTAATGACACGCTGTGTTGTACCTTGTCTGCCAGCGGCCGATGTATTTAATGACACGCTGTGTTGTACCTTGTCTGCCAGCAGCCGATGTATTTAATGACACGCTGTGTTGTACCTTTGTCCGCCAGCAGCCGATGTATCTAATGACACGCTGTGTTGTACCTTTGTCCGCCAGCAGCCGATGTATCTAATGACACGCTGTGCTGTACCTTTGTCCGCCAGCAGCCGATGTATAACATTGGTAGACCAACCCCTGTATCTAATGACACGCTGTGTTGTACCTTAGTCTGCCAGCAGCCGATGTATAACATTGGTAGACCAACCACTGTATCTAATGACACGCTGTGTTGTACCTGTGTCTGCCAGCAGCCGATGTATAACAATGGTAGACCAACCACTGTATCTAATGACACGCTGTGTTGTACCTTTGTCCGCCAGCAGCCGATGTATAACATTGGTAGACCAACCACTGTATCTAATGACACGCTGTGTTGTACCTGTGTCTGCCAGCAGCCGATGTATAACAATGGTAGACCAACCACTGTATCTAATGACACGCTGTGTTGTACCTGTGTCTGCCAGCAGCCGATGTATAACATTGGTAGATCAACCACTGTATCTAATGACACACTGTGTTGTACCTTTGTCCGCCAGCAGCCGATGTATAACAATGGTAGACCAACCACTGTATCTAATGACACGCTGTGTTGTACCTTTGTCCGCCAGCAGCCGATGTATCTAATGACACGCTGTGTTGTACCCGTGTCTGCCAGCAGCCGATGTATCTAATGACACGCTGTGTTGTACCTGTGTCTGCCAGCAGCCGATGTATTTAATGACACGCTGTGTTGTACCTGTGTCTGCCAGCAGCCGAAGTATCTAATGACACGCTGTGTTGTACCTTGTCTGCCAGCAGCCGATGTATTTAATGACACGCTGTGTTGTACCTTGTCTGCCAGCAGCCGATGTATAACATCGGTAGACCAACCACTGCATCTAATGACACGCTGTGTTGTACCTTTGTCCGCCAGCAGCCGATGTATAACATTGGTAGATCAACCACTGCATCTAATAACACGTTGTGTTGTTCCTTTGTCCGCCAGCAGCCGATGTATAACATTGGTAGACCAACCACTGTATCTAATGACACCCTGTGTTGTACCTGTGTCCGCCAGCAGCCGATGTATCTAATGACACGCTGTGTTGTACCTTGTCTGCCAGCAGCCGATGTATTTAATGACACGCTGTGTTGTACCTTGTCTGCCAGCAGCCGATGTATAACATTGGTAGACCAACCACTGTATCTAATGACACGCTGTGTTGTACCTGTGTCTGCCAGCAGCCGATGTATCTAATGACACGCTGTGTTGTACCTTGTCTGCCAGCAGCCGATGTATAACATTGGTAGATCAACCACTGTATCTAATGACACACTGTGTTGTACCTTTGTCTGCCAGCAGCCGATGTATAACATCGGTAGACTAACCACTGCATCTGATGACACGCGGTGTTGTACCTGTGTCTGCCAGCAGCCGATGTATCTAATGACACGCTGTGTTGTACCTTAGTCTGCCAGCAGCCGATGTATAACATCGGTAGACTAACCACTGCATCTGATGACACGCTGTGTTGTACCTTTTTCCGCTAGCAGCCGATGTACAATGTATAACATCGGTAGACCAACCACTGCATCTAATAACAGGTTGTGTTGTACCTTTGTCTGCCAGTAGCCGATGTATAACGTTAACATTGGTAGACTAACCAGTGCAAACTGTAAATGTTTGGAACTGCCTTTCCATTTAATGAAAAAAAATGTAACGACATTTAAATAATTTGAGTATGAACTTGATGAACATTTGAAAAATCAACCACAAACGTACTATTTGACCATAGCTGTTAATTGTAAATCCATAGCTTGAAAATATCAAGCTATGGATTTTGTATAAAATATTTTCATATTTTGATTTTGTTATTTTTGTTTATCGAGAGGTGACTATCAAAGGAATAATGATAATAAATCTGGTTATCTGTATAAAAATATAAGCATTAAAAGAAACGCTACTGGTAAAAGAACAAAACTAAAAACGTATAAACGATAAACGTTTCAGCTACTCTTCAAGACAAGATATGTCTGTTTATGCTCAATTCATTTCAATCGTATTCAGCACGACCTTACTCTATTTGGTTCATCGAAGTGATGCTCGATTTGTTTATTTATTCGGTGAATGGATCTCTTAGTCTTTGAAGTCATCTCTATCCATTATTTCACCTTCAGTCAAAAATATTGATTTTTTATACATTGCGTAAGGGACATGATTCATATAAAACACACGGGAGACATTCTTTATATTATCCTGGCTTTATTTTCAATGTTATATGTAAGTTGTCAAGGTTGATACCATTTACTTTCTGTGGTACAGAACCGGATACAACTTTTCATTTGTGTGTCGCCATAGCTTACTCTCATGTTTATGTTTAACACAGTTTCCGTTGTAAGAGATTTGATTTACATCGCATCCTTTATAAATCTTTCGCCTTCATTTGCTCTGGATCTTACATCCTCATAATAGCCATACAAGGACGGGTGTGTAGGGAGACACAACAAATAGGGACATACAAGGACGGGTGTGTAGGGAGACACAACAAATAGGGACATACAAGGACGGGTGTGTAGGGAGACACAACAAATAGGGACATACAAGGACGGGTGTGTAGGGTGACACAACAGATAGGGATATACAAGGACGGGTGTGTAGGGAGACACAACAGATAGGGATATACAAGGACGGGTGTGTAGGGAGACCCAACAAATAGGGACAAACAAGGACGGGTGTGTAGGGAGACACAACAAATAGGGACATACAAGGACGGGTGTGTAGGGAGACACAACAGATAGGGATATACAAGGACGGGTGTGTAGGGAGACACAACAGCTAGGGAGATACGAGGAGGGGTGTGTAGGGAGACACAACAGTTAGGGATATACAAGGACGGGTGTGAAGGGAGACACAACAAATAGGGACATACAAGGACGGGTGTGAAGGGAGACACAACAGCTTGGGAGATACGAGGACGGGTGTGTAGGGAGACACAAGAGCTAGGGATATACAAGGACGGGTGTGAAGGGAGACACAACAGCTAGGGAGATACAAGGACGGGTGTGAAGGGAGACACAACAGCTAGGGATATACAAGGACGGGTGTGTAGGGAGACACAACAGCTAGGGAGATACGAGGAGGGCTGTGAAGGGAGACACTACAGCTAGGACCATACAAGGACGGGTGTGAAGGGAGACACAACAGCTAGGGATATACAAGGACGGGTGTGAAGGGAGACACAACAGCTAGGGATATACAAGGACGGGTGTGTAGGGAGACACAACAGCTAGGGAGATACGAGGGCGGATGTGTAGGGAGACACAACAGCTAGGACCATACAAGGACGGGTGTGAAGGGAGACACAACAGCTAGGGATATACAACGACGGGTGTGTAAGGAGACACAACAGCTGGGGATATACAAGGACGGGTGTGAAGGGAGACACAACAGCTAGGGCCATACAAGGACGGGTGTGTAAGGAGACACAACAGCTAGGGATATACAAGGACGGGTGTGTAGGGAGACACAACAAATAGAGATATACAAGGACGGGTGTGTAGGGAGACACAACAAATAGGGATATACAAGGACGGGTGTGTAGGGAGACACAACAGCTAGGGGTATACAAGGACGGGTGTGTAGGGAGACACAACAGATAGGGATATACAAGGACGGGTGTGTAGGGAGACACAACAGATAGGGATATACAAGGACGGGTGTGTAGGGAGACCCAACAAATAGGGACAAACAAGGACGGGTGTGTAGGGAGACACAACACCTAAGGATATACAAGGACGGGTGTGTAGGGAGACACAACAGCTAGGGACATACAAGGACGGGTGTGTAGGGAGACACAACACCTAAGGATATACAAGGACGGGTGTGTAGGGAGACACAACAGCTAGGGACATACAAGGACGGGTGTGTAGGGAGACACAACAGCTAGGGATATACAAGGACGGGTGTGAAGGGAGACACAACACCTAGGGATATACACGGACGGGTGTGTAGGGAGACACAAGAGCTAGGGAGATACGAGGACGGGTGTGTAGGGAGACACAACAGCTAGGGACATAAGAGCACGGGTTTGTAGGGAGACACAACAGCTAGGGACATAAGAGCACGGGTTTGTGGGGAGACACAACAGCTAGGGCCATACTAGGACAGGTGTGCAAGGAGACACAACAGCTAGGACCATAGAAGGACGGATGTGTAGGGAGACACAACAGCTAGGGATATAAAAGGACGAGTGTGTAGGGCGACACAGCAGCTAGGGAGATACGAGGACGTTTGTGTAGGGAGACACAACAGCTAGGAGATACGAGGACGGGTGTGTAGGGAGACACAAGAGCTAAGTAGATACGAAGACGGGTGTGTAGGGAGACACAAAAAATAGGGAGATACGAAGACGGTTGTGTAGGGAGACACAACAGCTAGGTAGATACGAAGACGGTTGTGTAGGGGAACACAACAGGTAGGGAGATACGAGGACGGCTGTATAGGGAGACACAACAGCTAGGGAGATACGAAGACGGGTGTGTAGGGAGACACAAAAGTTAGGGAGATACGAGGACGGGTGTGTAAGGAGACACAACAGCTAGGAGATACGAGGACGGGTGTGTAAGGAGACACAACAGCTAGGGAGATACGAAGACAATTGTGTAGGGGGACACAACAGCTAAGGAGATACAAGGACGGCTGTATAGGGAGACACAACAGCTAGGGAGATACGAAGATGGGTGTGTAGGGAGACACAGCAGCTAGGGAGATACGAGGACGGGTGTGTAGGGAGACACAACAGCTAGGGATATACGAAGACGGGTGTGTAGGTAGACACAACAGCTAAGGAGGCACGAAGACGGGTGTGTAGGTAGACACAACAGCTAGGGAGATACGAAGACGGGTGTATAGGGAGAAACAACAGCTAGGGAGATACGAAGACGGGTGTGTAGGGAGACACAACAGCTAGGGACATACGAGGACGGGTGTGTAGGGAGACACAACAGCTAGGGAGATACGAAGACGGGTGTGTAGGGAGACACAAGAGCTAGGGAGATACGAGGACGGGTGTGTAGGGAGACACGACATAGGAATGAAATGCACGTTAGAAAAAGAAGATCAGAAAGAAGAAAAACAAAACAAAGACATGTTGTAATGAAAACAGCAGATCAATTCCAGCCCCTCTCATGCCCCCATACAAATGTTTATCAATGATGACCTCAACTATAGTTTTTGAACTTGAACAAATCCATAGAGATACAAAAGACTATCATCAATAGCACCTTTAACATCCAAACACATCACATGTCGTTCAACTGTTAGATTTCAGTGATAAATTAGCTTCCGGATTACCATGACGTCAAAAACGTTTCGAAATATTCGAGTGATATTGTAAATAAGATTCCAGTTCAAGTCTAGCTGCCAGGGACTTGCTTTATCGGTCTTCAAACTGAAGACTGAAAAAAAAGATGACAGAGTTTCCTTAGAGAGCACTTAATCAATTGTACTCCGCGAAAAATTAATTGATATTTGCATAACAGATAAAGCGTTTCTAAGATTCCGTTTAGATGACATACGAGGATTTTTAGAACTTTTAACATATATAATAGGTAACGATCTCGACGCGTACCTTGGCTTCCAAAGGTTACAAATATAATGACAATACATACACTTAAAACACATGTTTTTACAACAATGTCTATTAAAATCTTGTTTAAATAGTATTTATTAAAAACCTTTAAGCTTGTTAATTGGTACATATAATTACACAGAGATTGAAAAAACAGCTAAGAGCTTATGTAATTTTTTCTAATCAGGTTTGGTGTAATTCTTACCGTATAAAAGCTATACTTGTGTCAAGGTGGTAGAGCTATCTTTCAAAATCTGTTATTGGAAACATAAGATTAAAAAGAAAAACAGCTAAGAGCTTTAATATGTTAAATTCTCTATTCAAATATGTTTTATTTCTTATTGTATAAAGGCTTGATTCAAGGTGGTAGAGCTATCTGTCAAAATTGTAATAATTGTAGATTGCCTCAAAACACTGCTTTCAGATGGCAATTCATCTTAAAACATTTGAGGTATGTTCTCCTCCCTTAGAATAAAATACATAAAACAGTGAAGGTAACTTTATTGTGTTTTAAAAGATGTGTATTGAACCGGTTGCCTTATCGACGTGAGAATTTCCCTTTAGCTCAGTGGTACATCATCGGACTGGAGAGCCAATGGTCGCCGGTTCGCGCCCCAGTGAAGACACTATCTTTATCACTTTTCCTCGTCCGATTGCAAACTGTGTTGATGACCCTCCCCGTTTCAAAGCCTAGGCGGGGAGTAAAAGAACCTGGGTTGCAGATTTAGAAAAAGGCAGAATACTGTTAAAGATGTGTATTGATTAGGTTGCCTTACAAACTTTAGCTGTAGAGAATATCCATTCAACAGGCAAAGCTTTGGACTGGACGGTCAGGGTCGCGGGTTCGAGCTCCAGCGACAGCACGTGTACTATGTTTATCACCAATTTTCCTAGCGAATGGAACTCGTCCATATGCTATATTTTATACTTTCATCCAATGCCAGATTAGATTATAACTGCTTCAGTATTATATCTGTCACAAAGGTTTGGTATGTAAAAAAATAAAGCAAATAAAGATGAACAGCTTTACGCTGCAGCTTACCGTTGTCAAAATCTAGGAACTGTACAGGGAAGAGGCGTCAACTGTACGGTAGACTATAACTACTTGTGGACCTCCCGCATTTGTATGGGGACTCATCGGGAACAAGCAAAGAATCTTGTTTTCGTTCTCCCCTGATCATGTTATATCATTTATTACTAAATAAACATAAACCTGTCATTAACACTGCCCTTTCCACGTTTTATTTCAAGAATATACGTCAATAGATGTAAATCTGTGCACGTCACATGCATTTCCAAACATAGATTACCCCCTCCCACACAGACAATCAAAATAAACCACGTTATTATTATCACGAGATAATGCGTTATTTACTCTCATTGTATGCATCCGAACTATCTGCAATAGCGGTAACTTTCTCAGATGGTGAAAACGATTGTAATCATTAGAAATATTCTGTATTTATTGTGAAATAGAATGAACTTATTAGTAGGCTGCCCATAATAATTATAAAAAGTATGTCCTGTCCTGGATTTCAAGGTCAGAGAGGTATATACGATGGACAAGGTCCACGTCTTATTGTTAATAGACATACTAAGTACCTGAATGTGAAATTGAAATCAAATGGCAAGGTTTGCTATCTGTCCTGTTAAGCTCCTCGACAAATTCAGCCACGTTTGTTTGATCAGAAAATAAATAAGAGAATACCGAAGCGTTAACAAAATCATAATCCAAACTCAAAATCGATTAAACCAGGGGCAAAATTTGAACAAAGGAAATATTTACATGAAGACTCTTGTAAAAGTACAAGAGAATAAGACCAGGGCCCGTATTCATGAAACCGTTCTCATGCTCAAGCATGGATTCTGTGCTCAAGCCAGCTTTCTTGAAACTCTCCTCAATCATGTCGAAGAGTGAAAATGTCGATGTAAATGTTGAAAACAGCTTTTGGCTTCATCTCTCTTCAACATTTTCCAAGAACTTTGACAAAGTTAGATTATTTAAATAACTTATAGCCAGAACGAGAAATAAGGCTTGAGCACGAAATCCATACTTGAGCATGAGAACGGTTTCATGAATACGGGCCCAGGTGTTCCGAAAGAAATTCCCAAATTTAGGCAGATTATATAGATTATTTTATTTGGGATTAGCAATGTTTTCTGTTGCACTTGTGAATTATTATGATGTTAACCCGCAATATTCTTCGTAAGATGTTGCTTGTTTCTGATTTAGAGCCCTTGTCTTTGGTGACAATTTTCAATCGTTATATTTACATAGTTACAGCAAAGCCAAAGGCTAACATTCTTCAATTTTATTCAACAATCACAATCAGTGCGATCGTCACAACTGTAAACATTAAATTTTCTTCCCGAGCACGTTCGCCAATTCTAAAGCAATTGTTCATCTCAAGGATGTGTGTGTCTTCAGAGTACATGCTGGTTACTATAGTAACTCAACGAGTCAGTTGCGTTGCTCGTAGCCTATTGCCGAGCTTCCTTACTGACTTCATTGAACACGCATATAGGACATATATATATTGCTATATTGCTACGACCAATATGGACAGCATACTACTGAACTACACGATAAACGTAGCGATTTCAATTTTCCGATCGTGAACTTTCTGTTTCTTAATAGTAACATCCCTACTCCACAAACATATACTAAGTAGTGTTTACATGTCGCACATGATTCGTTTTTCTAGGGCTTGCTCTGAAAATCGAGATTTTCTTGATCGCTGTCGACTGATAACAAACAAAATTATTACACAGGGATTCGAGAGATGCAGATTGATCAGAACTATGAACATGTTTTATGGTCGTCATCTTTGTCTCATTGAGAAATACTCATTGGTGTTCTTATTTGTTGTGATTGAGAATAATGACTCGTTTTTCACATTTTCACGTTCAAAAACAAACAAAACAGAGAAAGTAAAATCGCAAAACTCCAACAAATTATAGGAACAGTAAGCAAGTGAGTTCTGTAACGTGCCGGGGGTTCGTACCAAGTTATACTTGGGTCCCTGTATGGACTAATATGGTAGCTAACAACTAACTATACTACAGCAGCCAAAATGTACAGATATGTGTTACTCCCTAGTAACGTTAAGCATTATATATATATACAGACTGTCACAGCGTGCCTCGCTGGTAACTTCTAAACAGGACTTTGACAAGGGCGACGAAACACTAACATGCAGAGTTATCCTATACTCGCACACACAGGTACAAACGAGACTGATGAGACATAAAATAACTCAAGGTATATGATAGAAATTATAAGGTATGTACACTATACAGCTGCTTGCTGTAAATGCCCTAAATGAAACTGTTGACTATGTCGCCGACCACCGTGTCACGACCAACGTCAATACCCTGTGCTACACTCGGGCCGTGGTTATGAGTGTGTCGTAACCACACTACACATCAACACAGGCTACACAGCGCTAAGACAACAACTCACGACCTAATGGTCATGAGCACACACGACCTACTACAGTAGTCGTGAGCTGCAGTATACTCGCGACCTATCGTAATGCTCGCGACACAGGTACTGTAGCTATGAGCAATGAAGCTCGGAACACCGATAGCTGTATCCTATCTAGAGTCGAAGCACTCTAAAAACCCTGGAATGAAAACAGATCAAGGAAAGACTTATTCAGTCACCTCTATCTCTCTGAGTTCAAACCGAAATTAACGCTGCGATATTTACAGTACGACGTGCTTACCAAGAATGCCCTTCTCTATTCGTCTGCTCGGCCTTTTATAGGAAAATCTAGATGTAACAACTTCTGGCGGTGACCATAAACATTAATCACTGTAACGCTTTAACAATAAGGATCAGTACTGTCAAACATCTAACTGACCACGATAGGAACAATAATAAAAGCACATGTCCGGATATTTACACACATGGCGATCACGTTAAGGTAAGGCCTATTTTCGCCACAGTTCCAAAACCGAAAGTACGGGAACAGAAATACAGAAAACTTAACCCCAAACCAACAACAACAACAAAGTACGGGGACAGAAATACAGATAATTCAACCACAAAACAGCAACAAAGTACGGGAACAGAAATACAGAAAGTTTAACCCTAAAACGACAACAAAGTACAGGAACAGAAATACAGAAAGTTTAACCCCAAAACAACAAGAACATACCTGAACAGACATACAGAAATTTCAACCCCGAAACAACAACAAAGTACGAGAACAGAAATACAAAAATAAAAAAAAAACAAACAACAAAAATACCGAACTGAATATGAGATAACTTCAAAACAATAATACAGGAACACCCCCCACATTAAAAAACCTGAACAACAACAAAGAACAGAAATCTAGAAACACAAAAACAGATTATAAGAATAAATATAATGAAAAATTTCCCCGCGTAATCGTTTGAGTCCCGATAAAGGAATTTCATATTTCTAATTGTGCGATTCACAGTAACAAATACATTGCAAAACACGAATTGGAACCTCGACAATAGCGAATAAATAGGGCACTTGCATTGTAAACGTAGACAAAAATGAGAAAAAAACATTATATATAGATATTTTATCGGGATTCGTTGATTTGTCATAGAGTTGTAACCTTGACAATTCAAATAACAGTTATTTGATATTTTTGAATTGTTTCCGTAATAAGACGGATTATATCGAAAACGAAACCTCGCAAATAGCAAACAGCAGAACTAAGGAACTAGCTTAGCATGAAAGTTTTGTGAGGACTTGTTGAACGGTTTTTGAGTTGTAGCGATGAATGTGTAATAATCTGTAATTTTGTATTTCTGAATTGTTTTCATGGTAACAGAAAATCTAAAATCAAAACGCGTCAATAGTAAAAGATACAACTGGGGACACCATTCTAAAACAAAGTGAACCTGTATTTGTAAATGACTCATCTCTTAAACACACAACTTCCCAGGAGATTGGTGAGTTTATCCCTGAAGACTGTCCCTGAAAAACCATAAAGTATAAAGTTTGCTGCATGTTTGATGAAACAAGCCATGTCTATCAGGTGCAACGCCAACGGGAACGTCTCTGTCATTACAACCATGTCCATGTCGGCAATTAGTATGTACGTAGTCACCACTATTAAAGGGAGAAAGGTCAGCACGAACAAGGATGATATGGCAAATAACAACACTGCTGTTCTTCTTGTGGAATCTTTTATATAGTTTGTTGTGTGGGAGTTTGACAGTGTCTGCCTTTGTTTCGCTTTAATAATTAGTTTGCGTATTATCAGTGTGTTAAGTACTAATATGAAAACGATAGGCACGTGCGCGTGAATAGGAGGATCAACGTTGTTTAAATAAGTCAAACAAAAGTCGAGTGTTATCTTAGTGAAAACACAGGAGTTATCATCGTCCCAATCAAAACAGATCATCGGGGAGTTGATAACAAAGATCACCAGGAACGTACACGTCAGAGTGATGATAGCCCTTCTCCTGGTGCAGTATGTTGCAACTTTGAGCGGATGACACACGGCTATGTAGCGGTCAACGCTCACAGCTACTATGAGCCAGGAGGAAACCTGTCCCGTCATTACAGTGCATACGAAGAAAGGATTACAGTAGGAAAACGCAAGGCTACTAGACAACTTCACAATACCGATGGTGTTGAGCCATCGGAGGATTCCACCAAACAGCAATGCCACGAAATCAGCTACTGCCAGGGCAGCCAGATAGAGGTAGAAGCAGGACTCGTTTGATAGCCGCAGTAGCACTATAAACGACAGACTGTTTCCGATCATGCCTACAGCTGAAATGGTTGGCGTAACGTACAGTTCGATTACAGATGGCTGGACATAGCCTGCCCCTTCAGACTGGTTAGCTACCGACGTAGAATTCCAATCGGTAATGTTGAACAAGGCTTCTGTTTGGTTATCAGAGGAGACCGTGTGATTCTCCATGACTATTGAAGATGGATTCTGAAACATAAAAATAAAAGAAAAAAATCTAAAAAGAACGATATAAAAATCCAACATAGCCTTAATTCATAATCGGTGAAATAAGTGGCAAAATGTATACAAAGGGAATATAACACGAAGACCCGAAAAACTAAGAAGATAATGGGACAAGGTGTTCAAGAAGAGTAAGCACATTCCGCTTCTTATTTTTCTTTAAATATGTTGAGATATTTCAGTATTTCAGGAGTGGGGGTGTTAATGTGGAAGGGAACACTATTGTGGAATTGTGATTCTTTGGCACAGAATACGCAATAAGTATAGTCAGGTCTCCTTTCTTTTTTATATATTTGCAAAATCCTTAAAATGATATTGACAAATCAAGAGACTACAACAGCGTCAACAAAACCATGAGTTCTATGGTTGCCACCTTGATATCATCGAAACATATTCTGTATATTTGTATGATATGGTGAAAATCATCATCGAGGATGCATGTATCCATTTCAAAAAATTATAATCTGAAGGATATTTCCATTTGACTGCGGAATCGGGGATAAGGAAAATCTAGTATAAGAAACGTTTCTTAAATTGCATATATAGTGGATATTCAATGGTTTGCCGTTTAACATAAAATATATTTCACGAGTATGGCAGATATTTTTTTAATATTTTCACTCATGCTACGCACTCGTGAAAATATAAAAAAATCTGCCATAGGGGTGTTTTATGATGACAGGTAACTTTGTCACGTTACACTGAAAAAACCTGCAAACTTTTATATTTTCAAGGAAAAATCTTATATTTTCACTGTTCATCACTGCAGTGAAAATAGAAATTTTATCAGTTTGATAATTTTCTATATTCCACAGGCAAAAATGTAATAAATACATACATAACATAAAGTAGGTGTGTCAGACGTACATTAATATCCCGTATGGAGCGTTTTAGTGGCAAGTTTATAGGTGTATTAAAAATGTTCAAGATCATTTTAAGTATTGGTTAAAGTCAGAATTTTATTATTTGCTGAGAATGAGCATAAAGCGTTTTAATGCAAAGTTCATAACAACAAAAAATTATCGAAAGCAGTCCAATCAATCAAGAATACCGACAGAATTGTCAATAGCAAGCGAAACGCTTAAAAAATAGATAATGCCAATTTATGAATTTACAAATCAGAGAGAACAATTAGATTCCAGACTCAAACTTATCGGCCGATCGTGGTTTTATAATGAAGATGAATTTTATAATTTATAACTTATACTGTATGATAGATTTTATCTACATTTTTTCTAAAAATAAGAACTGTATTGTACGTGAGATGTCTATAAAAAACTTACCAATGAGGAAATCCAACTCTAAGGTATTAACTGATCACGATCGTGCTTGTCAATCGCACAAATCCTGTTTTTTCTGATATTGTCAAGATCAATCGATTAAATAGGCAAATGTCTCCTAGCAACCTTTGGTCAATATCACGTGGTCTGTTGCAGTTGTTGCCATTGAGTTTAGGAGAAAAACATCGACGCATATGCTTTATTCAATGATAATGATACACTGTTGGAGTGAAATACATTTATTGGTACAAAGCCCGTGTCCTTTTTCGGAAAAAAACCACACAATATTTAGAGTTATTACATTTCATTAAATTGCCCTTTTCCCCATGTTAAGGTCTGGAGGTTGATTTAAATCACATTAATTGCTTTCATTGAAATGAACTGGGATGAACTTCGTTCAACTGATCTAAATCGTTCTGATGTGAACATTTCAGAATGGCTGTCCTCTTAGGTCGGGTACATACACAATAAAATACGATTTCTTGCTTCTAGAAACACATGCATAGGTTATAGGTATTGGTCTAAATATTCGTTTTAAGTATCATGTGGATTCTACTAAATAGCATAAGAGCTTGATAAAGGAAGTGCTAGAATGACCAATGGCTTTAAATTATTTTGCTTTCATCATCAATGATAACATAAATGGCTAATTACAAAGGAAAGCCAGCAGCCTTTAATGGCTAGGTAGTAAAAAAACACTCTTGCAACGAATTTGTTTTCAAATATTTTGTTACTTAGGATTTAAAGTCTTCGAGAAAATATAGAATACCAACGCGTCAGGAAAACCATAATCAAAAGTCAAAATCGATTAAACTAGGGGGAAAAACGAAAAAAAGAGTGAGCCCCTTGTAAAGGTACAAGAGAATAATACCATGTGTTACGAAGAGTAAGCGTCTTCTTCTTCATCAACGACACCCGCCTGGTATATGTCTCAGAATTGGAACGGTAGTACAATGTACGAGTACCGCCTGGTAGTGTATATGTCTCAGAATTGGAACGGTAGTACAATGTACGAGTACTGCCTGGTAGTGTATAGGTCTCAGAATTGGAACGGTAGTACAATGTACGAGTACTGCCTGGTAGTGTATAGGTCTCAGAATTGGAACGGTAGTACAATGTACAAGTACTGCCTGGTAGTGTATAGGTCTCAGAATTGGAACGGTAGTACAATGTACGAGTACTGCCTGGTAGTGTATAGGTCTCAGAATTGGAACGGTAGCACAATGTACAAGTACTGCCTGGTAGTGTATAGGTCTCAGAATTGGAACGGTAGCACAATGTACAAGTACTGCCTGGTAGTGTATAGGTCTCAGAATTGGAACGGTAGTACAATGTACAAGTACTGCCTGGTAGTGTATAGGTCTCAGAATTGGAACGGTAGTACAATGTACAAGTACTGCCTGGTAGTGTATAGGTCTCAGAATTGGGACGGTAGTACAATGTACAAGTACTGCCTGGTAGTGTATAGGTCTCAGAATTGGGACGGTAGTACAATGTACAAGTACTGCCTGGTAGTGTATAGGTCTCAGAATTGGGACGGTAGTACAATGTACAAGTACTGCCTGGTAGTGTATAGGTCTCAGAATTGGAACGGTAGTACAATGTACAAGTACTGCCTGGTAGTGTATAGGTCTCAGAATTGGAACGGTAGTACAATGTACAAGTACTGCCTGGTAGTGTATAGGTCTCAGAATTGGAACGGTAGTACAATGTACAAGTACTGCCTGGTAGTGTATAGGTCTCAAGTTCGATCCATATAACTTTCATTCTCTATGTTTTGAATCTTGGGCATATCCAAAATATATTGTGATAAGCAGCAATTTATCAATCAAATATTCATAAAATGTCATCCTACTTTCATATTGCCAATCAGATTAAATTGTTTAATTACGAAAAGTGATATGTCATGAAATGCATGATTTAGGTGTTAATTTGAAATAATTACTCAAGGAATAGACAGAGTCGATTAGAATTCTCAAAATCAAAATCAATTCTCCAGATGTAAAATATTTGTTTTTATCTTAAATGTCTTGCATAAATGTACAATTCTTGGATCTGTCCAGTTATCTGCCGCCCAAACAAGTAAACGTAACTATTTATACTTATAGTTATATGATATTGATACGCACAGCAGCTAGTATTTTCCAATCATATACATAGCTGGACACTACAACTGCAATCTATGAGTTGCAATATGTCTTCAAACATTTGTGTGTGTGTGTGTGTGTGTGTGTGTGGGTGTGTGTATGTATGTGTGTGTGTGGTTCGAAGCTAAGGAGGGCATGACGTGGGCAGAAACAGGTCTATTAAGACTGAAGCAGCATAGAATGTTAGCTCCAGCGACATAACAAATCAAATTAAAAAAGTATAATATAATTTAATCTTGTTTGAAACAAGCATTTTGATTGGCTTAAATAATTATGTTATCAGCCCATAACTTAAAAAATGACGTCGCTGTGGATTGGCTGATGCAGCAGCGTAATAATTTGTAAGATAAAAATCCATCAATAAAGTCAAATTTCGCAGGGTATAGATTGAATTAAAAGTATTACCTTGAATCATATTCAAGTTAATCCTTACATAACAAAATTTATTCTTTTCTGTTGTTTTGTTCTTTCATAAAACCTTATTTTCAGATCTGTTACGTCATCTGTTTATTCTGGCCTCTTTATTAATAATCCTCACTTACATGCAGTGATGTGAAAAGGCCATTGTGTTAATAATGCCCAGTTCTTTGTAACATAGGAGAGATATATAATGCCTCAACAAATTACCGATAGCCGTGCATAAAACTACAGTCTCTAGTGTCTTAATAAGCTGTTATATGAATATACCTGTCTATGTACTAATATAGATAATAACGAATGCCTTGTAAATACCAGTGTGTTCTACATCCACGACAACATGAACGCAATATGTTCTTATTAAGTAACGGAATTACACGTAACTCTAGAACTATAATAACACGGCGCATATGTTAAGATGATGAAATTGGTTTCTTATTATACAACGAGATATCATAATGATATTTCTACCACAATACCTTGTGTTATTCCACTCTCAGACCATTGTATAAACGTGCTGTCTGTAGGATAAAAATATGTTATATACCACTAATGGAATATGACTTTCCGGACTTTTGATTGGTTGAGAAGTTGAACTTTGACCGGAAATTACGTGGGTCAATGCAACGTGCTGATTATTGACGTCGTCATCGAATATTGAGGTCGTCACAATTTGGCGGGGGTATATACGAGATGATGTGTTTTCGCGCAAATATCATCCGGGGTTCACAGAAAACAACACTCCACTGCGACCTAATAGCATTGTGGTAGAAGCAGGTCACACGACTAGTGGTTATTGGATATGGAATTTATTTCACTCTCGTTGATATTTGTTTAAAAGTTACAAAAGACACTCGCTAAAGCTCGTGCCTTTTGTAACTTTTAAAAAATAATTAACTCGGGTGAAATAAATTCCATATCCAACAACCACTCGCTTTGTAACCTCTATATATTAAATATGTTTCTACCATTTATTGGCGAAATTATGATATCTAAATCCACAACCTTCGTTATGGTGTTACCGACATTAGCGAGTGTCCCCCCGGACAGTGACGCCTCCGCCTACAGGAACTCAACCCATACATTCACATCGCGTGAAGTCGTTCTGAAATGATCTCAGTCGTTGATAGGACGTTCCACAAAATATATTCAAACCAAACTACTATCAGGTATTCTTAAATATATCATTTCTTCTATTTTCCTATATCGCAGCTGATGTGTTGTTCTAGGGCTTGACCAAAATATCGAGATTTTCATGATGGTTGTCGACTGCTGACGGACAAACGCAAGATGCTTACACGAACTTACCGCAGCCTCCTAAATCTACACGCTCTCAACACACCCAGCCACATCACATCCACCCGGAGGCCGTCCATAAATGACCCTGGTTGTTAATAGGACGTAACCACAATCAACCAACCAACCAACAAAATTACAGCACACATATCCGAGAGGTGCAGGTTGATAAAGAATATTGGCAAGCTTGTAGGTCGCCATCATTAAATATTCTGTATCCTTGAATGATATGAAAGAGGGTGTTTTGAATATGTTTATAAGTAAGCCTACTTGATGTGATTGAGAATGAGGACTTCTATCGTCTGTATTTTTAATCAGAAACAATGTAACTTAATACTCTACAGTAAACGTGGATAAAACTATATTCAACATGTTCATAATCATAGGTGTTATTATGTAACGTGCAGGCCGTCACCCATCCAACTACTGACCACGCTCACCGTTGCTTAACTAGCGTGAACGGGTCCCCGGGTTATACCGCCTGACCGAAAAAAACCTAGCTTGCAAGTTAGGCATCATATACCTAGCTTTATGAATTGCAATATATCTTCAAACATTTGTGTGTGTATGGGGGGGGGGGGGGGGGGGGGGGGGTAGGGGGGAGGGGGGGGGGGGTATTCTGTTTTCTTTCATCAATTACATTATTTTTTCGTTCGAAGTTAAGGAGGGCATGCAGTGGACAGAAACAGGTCTGTTAAGACTGAAGCAGCATAGAATGTTAGATCCAGCGACATTACAAAACAAATTAAAAAAGTATAATATAATTCAAACTTGTTTGAAACAAGCAGTTTTGTTGGCTTAAATAATTATGTCATCAGCCCATAACTTCAAAAGTGACGTCGCTATGGATTGGCTGATGCAGCAGCGTAATAATTTGTAAGATAAAAGAGTCCATCAATAAAGTCAAATTTCGCAGGGTATAGATTGAATTAAAAGTATTACCTTGAATCTATTTTTTATGTTATGGGGTTATAACACAAAAAAACTCCTGTATGTACTCTCATCATAAAACCGCTTCGCGGTTTATTTAGAGTACACTCCAGTTTTTATGTTATACACCCATAACATTAAAAATAGATTCAAGTCAATCCTTACATAACAAAATTAATTCTTTTATGTTGTTTTGTACTTTCATAAAACCTTATTTTCAGATCTATTACGTCATCTGTTTATTCTGGCCTCTTTAGTAATAATCCTCACTAACATGCAGTGATGTGAAATGCCCATTGTGTTAATAATGCCCAGTTCTTTGTAACATAGGAAAGATATATAATGCCTCAACAAATTACCTATAGCCGTGCATAAAACTACAGGCTCGGGTGCTTAACAAGATGTTGTATGAGTATACGTGTCTATTTACTTATAGAGATAATAACGAATGCCTTGTAAATTCCAGTGTGTTCTACATTCACGACAACATGAACGCAATATGTTCTTATTAAGTAACATAACTACACGTAAGTCTAGAACTATAATAACACGGCGCATATATTAAGATGATGAAATTGGTTTCTTATTATACAACGAGATATCATAATGATATACATTAAATGTATGTTTCTAACATTGATTGGCGAAATTATGATATCTAAATCCACGACCCCTCATTATGGTGACCGTGTTACCTATATTAGCGAGTGTCCCCCCCGGTCAATGACGCATCCGCCTACAGGCACTCAACTCATACATTCACATCGCGTGAGGTCGTTCTGAAATGATCTTAGTCGTTAATAGGACGTTCAACAAAATATAATCAAACCAAACTACTATCAGGTATTCTAAAATACATGTATATCATTTCTTCTTTTTTCCCATATTGCAGCTGATGTGTTATTCTAGGGCTTGCCCAAAATGTCGAGATTTTCATGATGGATGTCGACTGCTGACGAACAAACGATATGAAGATGGACGTTTTTGAGTATGCTCATCAATATGCCTACTTGCGATTGAAAATAATTGAGCAATCATTGGAGGCGGCCATGATCTAAATTTGATAGGGTGTCGTCGATGAAGCAGAAGATTTTTACAATTGAACCTTGAACAGGTGTATCCTTGTAAATCTTTGTTTTGTTAATATTGTTTTTGCAGTTCAATCTATTTTGATATCGGGTTATTAGTTTGTTGACGCTATGGTATTCTCTAATTACCTTCATCCTACTTTAATTATATTATTTATATATAGAAATCAGCCGATTAGTTGAATAACCACTACGAAGGAACACAAACTAGCTTTGATGAATTGTATGGTGTTTTGCTAAACAGTTAAATACATATCTAAGGTAAGACGTGGTAGCCATCGACTTGTAGTTCCGGGGTGTTCCATAACACCGTTACCTTCATACAATTCGATGGAAATGTGAATCGTTATCATTCCGTGAAATAAGGATCTTACGACAACAAGAGGTTGTAAGAGAAAACAAAATCAGAGAATACCAAATCGTCAACAAAACCCTAATCCGAACTCAAAATCGATTAAACTAGGGGTAAAATAGGAACAAAGGAAAGATTTACATGGAGACTCTCGTAAAAGCACAAGAGAATAAGACCAGGTGTTCAGGAAGAGTAAGCGTCTTCTGCTTCATCGACGACACCCACCATGAGGTTACTTCCTGATGACATTTGAACCTTCTGACATACAAGGAAAATTGTTGAAAGCTTAATACTTGTGTCATTGGGTTTGATTTTCATGTTATTACAAACTTTAAGAGGTGTAAGAATGACGTATTCGAAAAAGATTTTAATGGACATTGCTACAAACCACCAATTGCTAGTTTTTTTGCGAAATGCAAAAGAGTAGTCGGTTTAGTACAACTATTAATAAACACATTATTTACATGTACATACCATTTTCATTTAAATACATGTAAGGTTTCGAAGTAGTAGTTATTTATTGTTGTGTCTGTAGGTGTTGTTGGAGAGCTCGTTGCTGTTTTAGTCAGTATGTCCGTAGTTGTTGTTGGCGAGTTCGTAGTTGCTGTAGTCAGTCCGTCCGTAGTTGTTGTTGGTGAGTTCGTAGTTGTTGAAGTTAGTTTGTCCGTTGCTGTTGTTAGCAATTTCGATGCTGTTGTTGTCTGTATGTCTGAATTGTTGGCGAGTTCACAGACGACTGTGTAGTTGAAGCTGGCGCGTCAGTTATTGTTGCAGTTAGTGTGTCCGTAGTTGTTGTTGGTGATTTCGAAGTTGTTGTAGTCAGTATGTCTAAAGTTGTTGTTGGCGAGTTCACAGACGACTGTGTAGTTAAAGCTGGCGCGTCAGTTATTGTTACAGTTAGCGTGTCCGTAGTTGATGTTGTTGGTGTGGCAGTTGTTGTAGTAGTATGAGAAGTTGTAGTTGGCACATTAGTAGTTGTTTGATCGGTAGTATCTGTAAGAGTTAGCATATACTTGTTAGTGCACGAAGAAAGACAATTTTAGGATTAGCGTGCTCATTTATTGCCTCTGCCTCATAAATTATTTATATGTTTCATATTTCGCCGTCAAAAATAAAAAATCGCTTCAGTTATATTAAACATGAACAAAATTTATTTGTACACATCTTATTGCGCAATATTTGTATTGTTGCTGGACACCAAAATAAAATTGTAGCAAACCTGAACAAGCCATGAATCAAACAGCAACACCCTGAAGATTTAAATTACCAATCAAGCATAGAAAATTAAATTTTCGCCGTCCTTTAAGTGCAAAATATTGGACAAAAACATTTTCAAAAAGGTCAACTCATTGGTAATCTTTTGTATCAATTATTTCGAGAAAGCATATGTGTGTGTGTTACGTCATCCTTCTACAAACATCTAGACTTTTGACACTTGTTTTCAATAAAGCGTATTTGCTATTACAAACCTTGGTAATTGATACAAAACCCTTACATTAGATAAAAACGAGATTTAAGCGTGATTGAAAACTCACATTTTCAGATCCTTATCAGAGGTGTATATTGCTGCCGCCCTTGTACAAACAGGCATACCTTGAAGCGCACGGATGATACAGACAGTGGCCTGACTCGATAAGTCAACGCAATCCTCGTCAGCGCTGCATGTATTCTTCTGACAACCGCTATTCTGTGAAAACATGCATTACCTTAGTAAAAAGATGCATTACCTTAGCAACAAGTTCTTGTTGGTGTTTAATTTACACTACGCAGAGTATAAAACAATTAAACCAACTTTTTTTCTGTTGCTATGGTTATACCCTTCTGCTTCTATATTAGTTAAGAAATTTTCGATTCCCACCTATTTGCCCCTAGCATCACTGAAGAGTCCTAGGAGGACGAAACAGCTGTATGGTGCAATTTAATTCATTTTTTCGGCATACTGTATCTATTAATATATTCTACAACCAAATACACTGTATGTAATCTTTACTTTTAGACTGAAATCCTTTATGTGTAAATGGACGTAGATCGTTGTATAAACAATATCCATGTACTCTCCAACGCTATTATTGAACACGTGATGTTTATTGCACACGTTTGGGCAAGTTTTATGGTCGCCATCTCTGTCTCTTTAGAAATATTCTGTATCTTTGTGTGATATGAAGATGGACGCTTTTGAGTATGCTCATTAATATGCTTACTTGTTGGGATTGACAATGACTCTTCTCATTTCAAGGACTTAATATTAACTTTGAAGTGACCAGGATTTACACGGTGGGTGCGGTGCTGTCGATGAAGCAGAAGACCCTTACTCTTCCGTAACACCTGGTCTTATCGCTTGTGTTTTTACAATGATCTCGATTAAAATCTTTCCTTTCTTCATATTTTGGCCCTAGTTTAATCAATTTTGTGTTCGGATTATGATTTTGTTAACCCTTCGGTATTCTCTATTCTTTTTCTTTTACTTTGCCCATAGCAATCGTCTTGTTTTATCTGGTAAAATGAATCTTGAATGTTTGGGTCACCTACCTGATCGTACGTGTGTTCCTCTGTATTTACCACCCCCTCTTCCCGACGCACTAAGTTGCTTTTTTTAGTTGTCGTCAAATAACAATATGTCAACTTGTTCTTAAAAGTCCTACATTACAATAGGAAAAACTGAGTTTTTTTTGTGATTTTAAGAGTGAACTTATGTGTTAACATTCACCTTTCAACATAAAGCACTAACGTTAAAGATCACTTAATACACACATATGCTGCACCTCTTAAATTTAATAATAGATACAGTATGCCGAATAAATGAATTAAACTGCATCATACAGCTGTTTCGTCCTCCTAGGACTCTTCAGTGATGCTAGGGGTCAAAAGGTAGGAATTACGTGTACCAATAACTCATCAATATCAACCAATTTGATCCATAAAAGGCGACTTGATAAGGCAATTTTTTTTTTAATTTTTCTAAAGGTGTTTTTTTTTCAAATTTCTACAAATGTACCTTGGCATTATGTTCCCCCTTTTTCATGCATCTTTGGCATCCAGGGGTTACGATCATCTTCGCTCTCTACAGCACTGGAATATGTCACGGCAAAACTGAAGGCCCTGTACTTCAACAGAATTTCGTGGTCTCATAACGGTAAAAATTGACAGGCTTTGAAGTTGGTTGCCGTTCCTTTGTAATCTTTAAAGCCTTTTAAGCCTAGCGATTGGTCAGTTTTTTTAACTTTAGCGTGCCTTCAGTATTTATGCTATGACATATTCCATAGATGTAGAGAGCGTAGGTGAGCGTAACCCCTGGACAACGATGATGTTTTTAATGTAGATAAGCGTTTGCTCCTGCATGGAAAGTTATAGGTTATGTCACCTCGATGAGACAAACCAAGTATAAACAAATGTAGTTGTGGTTCCCGGCGAAACGACCAACAGCCAAAGCGTAACGACAGTTACTCGTTCACCCGTTGTTAGTGTGATATGAATGGTTGGAAGTGTGTGCTTGGTGCCTTCGGCTTTCAGTTAAAATAAATAAGAGAATACCAAAGCGTTAACAAGATCTTCATCCAAACTCAAAATGAATCAAACCAGGGACAAAATATGAACAAAAGAAAGATTTACATGGGGACCCTTGAAAAAGTACAAGAGAATAAAACCAGGTGTTCCGGAAGAGTAAGCGTCTTCTGCTTCATCGACGACACCCGCCATGTTAATCGTTGTCACATCCAAGTAAACATCAAGTCCTCAAAATGAGAACCGAGTATCATTGTAAATCACATCAAATAAACACTAATGAGCATACTCAAAAACGTCCATCTTCATATCACAAAGATGCGACCATAAATCTTGACCATAGTTCTGATAGCACTTTAAAGTCGTTATCAGATCCGCGCTGTTACAAGGAAGCAAGTTCATCAACATATCATACTGAATAAATGTACACACAAGTACACCAACATATGTTTTCTTATTTACTAACAGAAACTCAAGCAACTGTGGTTTTATCATTTTTGCGTCTTATCCACAGCTAAAGTCATTACCTCCTGATGTAGGACACACAGGGAGGTACTCGCTTAAAATGATTCAGACTGTTAATGGGATGTTAGGCAAATTTAAACACACCAGACCAATTACGTCCAATTGTTTTATCTATTTTCTGTTTAAAGAATTATGTCGGCCATTACTGTTTCCTGGTAGACTGGTTTAAGGACGGACGAAGAGCGTTTTTTTTAAAACATCCAATCTGATGTTTAAAACTGATGCCAAATATTATTGAATGAGATTATAACCAGTTGTTATTGATATTAAATATAATAATTGTGCAAATGACATGCAGAGCCTATATAAGTGTGTCTATTTCGCATTTTTACAGGATGGACATACAAGATAATGTGTATATGGTTTCACAATCATAATTATATACATGTACTATAACACTTATCAGTGCTTATAGTCAGTGTTAATAATCTAAAGAAATTAAAGATGGATCATGGCGACAATTAGTATCAGGAAATCTCCATACGTCATAAACCATGTTGTTTCCTGTATTATACGTCGTAATTATATCACACAGACTCGCGTGTTTTATTGGTAATCGTAGACCCTTACAGCGTGATCACAGACTGTCCACGATGTTAGAAAGCGGTAAATTCCCTTTTAACAAGTTGTTTTTATTCTTTTAGTTATTCAACGCCTAACAATTATAGCATTGATTTAAATGTAAATACTACTACGATCTTGAAACACAAAACTGTGTCAGGTGTTCGATGATCAAATTTAAAACAGAGAAGATGAACAGTTGCGACTATTTCTTAACGACTATAATCTACTTGATACCTGTTGTTAGGAATAATAAGGATGAGATATACATGAGTATTATAAAGTTTGTGAAATCTGACTAACAGTGAACAAGTAAACAATGTGACTTGCGTGTTTCCTTCTCATGAACTTTATAACAACTCAAAAGCACCTTCAGGACATTTAATTTTCCGTAGACAGGCGCCTTCAGAACATTTAATTGTCCGTATACAGGCGCATTCAGGACATTTCATTTATCCGTAGACAGGGGCCTTTAGGACATTTAATTTATCCGTAGACAGGCGCCTTCAGGACATTTTATTTTCCGTAGACAGGCGCCGTCAGGACATTTAATTTTCCGTAGACAGGCGCATTCAGGACATTTAATTTATTCGTAGACAGGCGCCTTCAGGACATTTAATTATCCATAGACAGGCGCCGTCAGGACATTTACGAGTATTTTATCCGTAGACAGGCGACTTCAGGGCATTAAATTTATCCGTAGACAGGCGCCTTCAGGACATTTAATTGTCCGTATACAGGCGCATTCAGGACATTTCATTTATCCGTAGACAGGCGCCTTCAGGACATTTAATTTTCCGTAGACAGGCGCCGTCAGGACATTTATTTTATTCGTAGACAGGCGCCTTCAGGACATTTAATTTTCCGTAGACAGGCGCCTTCAGGATTTTTAATTTATTCGTAGAC
Organism: Mimachlamys varia; assembly: GCA_947623455.1. Classification (NCBI taxonomy): domain Eukaryota; kingdom Metazoa; phylum Mollusca; class Bivalvia; order Pectinida; family Pectinidae; genus Mimachlamys; species Mimachlamys varia. Next base: position 35,629,639 of record OX392545.1, read on the forward strand.
AGGCGCCTTCAGGACATTTAATTATCCGTAGACAGGCGCCGTCAGGACATTTACGAGCATTTTATCCGTAGACAGGCGACTTCAGGGCATTTAATTTATCCGTAGACAGGCGCCTTCAGGACATTTAATTGTCCGTATACAGGCGCCTTCAGGACATTTCATTTATCCGTAGACAGGCGCCTTCAGGACATTTAATTATCCGTAGACAGGCGCCGTCAGGACATTTACGAGTATTTTATCCGTAGACAGGCGACTTCAGGGCATTTAATTTATCCGTAGACAGGCGCCTTCAGGACATTTAATTTATCCGTAGACAGGCGCCTTCAGGACATTTAATTTATTCGTAGACAGGCGCCTTCTGGACATTTAATTTATCCGTAGACAGGCGCCTTCAGGACATTTAATTTTCCGTAGAAAGGCGCATTCAGGACATTTAATTTATTCGTAGACAGGCGCCTTCAGGACATTTAATTATCCGTAGACAGACGCCGTCGGGACATTTACGAGTATTTTATCCGTAGACAGGCGACTTCAGGGCATTTAATTTATCCGTAGACAGGCGCCGTCAGGACATTTATTTTATCCGTAGACAGGCGCCTTCAGGACATTTAATGTATCCATAGACAGGCGCCGTCAGGACATTTAATTTATCCGTAGACAGGCGCATTAAGGAAATTTAACTTATCCATAGACAGGCGCCGTCAGGACATTTAATTTATCCGTAGACAGGCGCATTCAGGACATTTAATTATCCGTATATAGGCGCCTTCATGGCATTTAATTTATCCGTAGTAAGGCGCCCGCCGGAAATGTATTTATCCGAAGACAGGTGCCTTCGTGACATTACATTTAACCGTAGAGACAGGCGCCTTCAGGAAATGTAATTGATCCGTAGACAGGAGCCTTCAGGACATTTCATTTATCCGATCATCATCAAATACGCTTCCATATTCTCGGCGACAAGTCTTAGAAGCCATGGGATGATCTGAGAGTTACAGACAGTGTCGCCCTGAGGTACACCATGGCCTGAGAGTTACAGACCGTTTCGCCCTGAAGTACACCATGGTCTGAGAGTTACAGACAGTTTCACCCTGAAGTACACCATGGTCTGAGAGTTACAGACAGTTTCGCCCTGAAGTACACCATGGTCTGAGAGTTACAGACAGTTTCGCCCTGAAGTACACCGTGGTCTGAGAGTTACAGACAGTTTCGCCCTGAAGTACACCATGGTCTGAGAGTTACAGACCATTTCGCCCTGAAGTACACCATGGTCTGAGAGTTACAGACAGTTTCGCCCTGAAGTACACCATGGTCTGAGAGTTACAGACCATTTCACCCTGAAGTACACCATGGTCTGAGAGTTACAGACCATTTCGCCCTGAAGTACACCATGGTTTGAGAGTTACAGACCATTTCGCCCTGAAGTACACCACGGTCTGAGAGTTACAGACAGTTTCGCCCTGAAGTACACCATGGTCTGAGAGTTACAGACCATTTCACCCTGAAGTACACCATGGTCTGAGAGTTACAGACCATTTCGCCCTGAAGTACACCATGGTCTACATGTACGTCGGTTTCCGTTGTCGTCACTTCAAGGACGTTCAAGCTCAAACAAACAGTAGACAAGTTACTTCGTATTAATGTCTTCATGGATCGTTTTATGTAACCTGGGTTAGTAACCGTACTAAAAGTGCACTGGCTGGTCTTTATAAAGTTGTTTTGTTCTAAATTTGAATCAAGGCAAATTCACATCAATATATAATTTCGTTATTTAATGCGATACGACAACACATACAAAAGACCATTTCCTGCATAAAAGAGTGACGTACTACACCAAATATATATATGTTCGGCTTGATTTATTTTGAAAGCGAGTTAAACTGAAAAGACACGGTTGTACAGAAAGTGTAGGTACACGCGAACAAAGGATCTGTTAAGTGTGGAGATTAGGGATTGTTAGGTCTATATGTCTCGAAACTAAAACAAAGCAGAAATTCGCTCAGTTTTACATATTGGTGCTACACATGTAGACCATACGGCAGGTATCACTGACTAGGTAGAAGTATTTAAAAAAATACAGGAAAGCGTTTGTAAGGAGATAGTTATAGTTAAGTTAAGTTAAGTTTATTTCTGGTACAGGCTCGATTTTTCGACCCTCTACACCAGACTCCAACCATAATACATATATATACATGTATACACAAATATATACATTTGAATACAATGTTTATGCTTGTTGTTTTATCGTTTAAACGGTGTACGGCACCGGAACACCAAATTATATTTTGTTCTTTTTCATTAATTTAACTATGTCATCAATAAAACCTGACATTCGTTTCAATGTGATATGGAATTTATTACATTTCATTCGTTAAATGATTATCTGACATGTCTAAAGGCTGGTAACATAATGGTATATCTTCATTTGCGCGAGGTTCACTCGATGCAAGCAACAAAAGAGACATTCAATCCTTAGTGAACAATCGTGTAAGAACGAGCCTATAAGCTATACGCGTTTCCACATTTTGATTTTTTTCATATATTTTTAACATGATATTTGTAAAAGGAAATCAGTTACAGTCCTATCGACCTCCTGTGTAATGGCTGGCCATATAAAGACCGGTGCTAAGGGAGACAATTGCGATAACAACCAAGGAGTATTCACAAATGAACTATATCGGTGATGGTGTAAATAGCAGGCCAACTCCGAGTTCTACTGTGTACACTTCATGTAAAGCATGAAAGTGGGCTACAGGTATGTACAGAATCAATACTGATATAGTAGGTTATTATTGTTGATGTAACATTCAGCGTCATCTGCTTTTATATTTTGGTAATATATTTCTGTATTGCCGCTTAAAATATATTGGATATTTATTTACCTTTAATATTCTACGTATATTAGGGTGTAAGAATTGTACCTGCTGTCCCCATTGCATGATCGTAGAAGGCGACTTAACATGGGATCGTAACTTAACTGTGCCCCATTCTTAGCTGACTTGTTTTTGTTTTCATACGAGGCTGAATGTGTGGAAGGACAGATAACAAAAACCTTGCTAAACCTTTTAATTTCACTTTCAGATATGTCGACGATGCGTTGTCTATAACAAACTCAGAGAAAACCAAAGCGACAACAAAAACATAATCCGAACTCAAAATCGATTAAATTAGGGGCAAAATATGAACAAAGGAAAGATTTACATTGGGAGACCCTCGTAAAAGGACAAGAGAATAAGACCTGGGCCTGTATTCATGAAAGCGTTCTCATTCTCAAGCATGGAATTTGTGCTCAACCCTGATTGTTTTTTCTGGCTAGGTTGTTTAAAAACTGTTATTTTTTCAAGGTATTGTGGAATAATTAAGATCCATGAAGCAGAATACTAATTTCAACATTTACAATAGACTTTTTGATCGTTGACTTGATTTAGGTGAGTTCCATGAAAGCTGGCTTGAGCATGATAACGCTTTTACCCAGGTGTTCCGGAAGAGTAATCGTCTTCTGCATCCGCCATGTAAATCTTGGAAATAACTAAAATGTCATAATGACGAACAGAGTCCCGAACCCTGTACTTACAAAATTATATTGCAATTTAACATTGGGGGACCATTTGATTTTAGCAATACGTACTAAAAGGACCCATACAAATGCATTGTACGTTGATCACTGTTTACCCTTATATTTACAATCTGTATTGCATTACTTATATGTTTTAAACCAATCTCATTTCAAGTTTAATATTTTCATTTTCATGGTGACAGAATAAGGAAAAATTAGAAATGAAATGGAAATAATTAAAAAAAAAAACCATTTAGAAATTAAAATTTTTTGCATTTCAAAAAACGTCTTCTGCCACTGCATTGATCAGATATGTCTCTATCACCACCACCACAAGAAAGTATTAACAAAACTGTAAATATTTCAGGTTAAATTCTCAAAAGTGGTTTGAGCGGCAACGAGGAAAAAGATATGCTAACAATGGGGTTGGAAGACATTGATTTATTTCCCGGCAGAATCCGACACATAACAGGATAAATGCTGTTGAATCTCCTCGTAGTCACGAAACCTGGTAAACAAGAAAACCTGTTTCGAAACGAAAAATCTCAAATTTTCTTGTTGACTTTTGTAAATCACCTTACTGACTCCGGGCAACAGCCATATAGCATCTAAACAATCAGGATAACTTTATTATTCCCTCTCAAATTTCGGCTGTTCCGGTATTTAAACTTGATGACGGCAGTGATATGGTCAGCGGCAAATCTAAACGCGTCATTAGCTGCATAGATAAAAAAAACACGTTATTAATGTGAATATAAGCATTGAACTGTTACCAAATGGTAGTATACAGTCGATATGAATATAATTTGGGTGACAGATAGATATAATGTCGCCAGGAAAATCTGAACTGAACTTGGACATAATAGACTCTTCTACATCAGTTGCTTACCTCGATCTCAAGCTATGTTAGTGTTTTCTTGTTGTGATCATCAACAATGATGACGGTTCAGTTCTCGTTTTGAGGACTTGATGCTTACTTGGATGTGACAGATCTACATGGCAGGTGTCGTCGATGAAGCAGAAGACGCTTACTCTTCCGGTACACATGGTCTTATTCTTTGGTATTTTTACAAGAGTCTCCATGTAAATCTGTCCTTTGATAAAAGATAACAGACCGACGACGAAGGACAGACGAAAGACGAAGAGCACTGCGCGATGGCATAAGCCCACTGCTGAAGCGGCAGAAAAAAGAAGCAATCTGGAAACGCCCCAGTGGGTCGGTTCTAAATCGAGATGAGGGGGTCATATTATCGCACATCCATGACAAAGTCTTAAACAAAGCGTAGACGAATCGATTCATTTCGGTACAATACGAATTATTTTGTACAAACAGTCAAACTCCTACAAGCGTAGACGAAATCGACCGATTTTTCGTTACTAAGTCCTTCACAATTTGCACATTCGTGCTGGTTATATGACTAATGAAGGTGACAGAAAACATAATTATTCATTGAAACGACTCATCAAATATTGTGTTGTTGTGTAAATGCATCTGCTCATCTTATCATAAGCAGAGGCACTCATGGCTTTACAAAATATGAACTAATCGGCCTATAGTACGTATCAATATAGATTCTGTTGTTTCATTGAGATACAATTGTATCATAACGAAATAAGGGTGGATTGGTTAGTGCATTATGTAATGAAGAACGTTCACAGCCAAGCATTGGAGTTTATCAAAGACCGCGGATAAAGGGCTTAGGTTAAGCTAATCCTTCATAATGCGGCTGTGTACCAATCTGTCTAATTAGAAAAAGGAAACAATTCTTTGATATTGGACATCAGCTGATCTTTACATTCAACACTGCATGCCTACCCGAAGAAAAAGACGGAAATCGAATATTAATAATGATGAAAACATCCAATCCCCTTGTCCGATAAGATCTGAGGGACCTGGGAGAGAACGCAGACAGTACATAGGTATCTGTTGTGATCATTAAACCTACACACTTTGTTTGTATCTTCATATTTAGGGCGTTAATCTTTATATCTTGTTTTGACAGGACTAGGTTTGGTACATTGGAAATCAATTAAGTAAAACCTAATCATGTCTCGGTCATATTTTTTAATCTGCAACATGGCTGCCGTCCTTACAACATAATAGAACATGTTGTTACTTTTGAGATATAAAGATGGATTAATCCCCGTATGAAATAGTCTAGAGAATTCAAGTGAAGACGAATCATTATTAGGATAGTGATGACGTGTGTTCTATCCATTTAACGAGTCGGATTTAAAGGAAACGTCGTTGCATCATAGCGTAATGAGGATGGGAAGTTTTCTTCTAAACACTTCCTTGTGTATGTATGGCATACTATTTGGTAAGTTTCTTTGGCAGAAAGGGGCAACACAGAAAAAATACAGGAACGTTCAAATATTTGTATATATAGACATCTGGACAGATCGACAGAGCGAGAAACGGACACAAACGGAGAAATAAACAGACAGAAACGTACTCACACACAGAGATATTTTGACCCATCGACAATGTCAGAACAAGAACAGTGAAAATCGTAGAATGTAAGAAAACAAGACGAAAACACCAAAAGACAAACAGACAGACGGACACACTATTACAGACATCTACACCTAGATACAGCAACAGGGTGGTCGGGTGGTGCAGTGGATAGCGCACTGGGCCTTTCATCAAGGCGGCCGGGTTCGATTCCCCGACCGAACGTTAAAATGTATGGAGTAACCTGACCGACCATGCTTTCTCCGGGTACTCCGGTTTCCTCCCACAATAAAACCCTTCGCGCGCTGACATCCGGGCCAACAGGAGTGATATATATAAGTTGGATAACTTGTTTCATAATTGTTGTAAAAAAAGTTTATATTATATAGAATAACAGATCGAGAGACCGAGACATAAACGGAGGAACCGAAACAAGTAACATATAATAACACTTACGTACTGCAACACTGCGATAGACAGAAAGACAGACAGAAACACATGTGTCATAACAGATGATTATGCTTTAGAAGTGTACAGTATAAAGTTATAATATTGTTCTTCAGTGACGACTTCTGCGGGTCAACGTTGTGGTGATATTCACGAAGGCACTGCGGTAGGGAAGGCGCTTGATGGACACACATATGCTAGCGTTTCGATGTTTGGGTATCAACAGTGTATCTTGCTGTGTCAGAGGCGTCAGGAATGTAAGAGCGTCAACTACCAAAAGGACACACTCACCTGTCAGTTAAACACATACACTGTAGGCAGCACCAGTCTGCTGACTACACGACACGGGAGCGTATTTAGGAGCATGAACGAGTCTACATCCCAGGTAAAACCATAGTTCATTGACCTTTGTGTTTTGTTCCTGTCTTACTAATATATTGTTCCGATCATAATTACGTTAAGGTTCAAAAAGCCCCCTAAAAGATGTAATATTCTTCTTAGAGTCCAACCCTGGTACGTTAAGATCCTATTCAAGCATCAGAATATATTTATGTAAGGAACATATATTGAACCTGTATATCTGCTATTACAAAGGTGCACAACAAAGATCACATATTCTTCATTAAAAATGGCTCATCGTAACTGTCCAATCTCTTCTGCTACCCAGATGAATATTAGGGAATGGCAGACTCTGCTGGTGGATTTTTTAGCCCCCGAGGGCTGCTGGAGCCTCCATAGCCACAGTTAATCTCATTTGAGTAGTGGCACGGTACTTAATATACACATTTTCGTAGTACACGATTTTAATTTATACACAACTAGTTTAATTTTACTTCTAAATTAATAATTAAAGGAGTTTTACATTAGTTTAGAAATTTTGGATTCCTACCGTTTTGCCCCTAGCATCACTGAAGAGTTCTAGGAGGACGAAACAGCTGTATGATGCAGTTAAATTCAATATTATCGGCAAACTGTATCTATTACAAAATTTAAGAGGTGCAGCATATGTGTTTTACACCCCTCCCTTCTTTAGCTACGTAAACTCTGACTGCGAATAAATTACTGTATACGTAATGAAAAAGGGCTCAGCGGATTTATATTTGTTCAAATACGCCGTCGTTCCCGCTTCAGAACAATAACTATTCACTGACGGTCATTGTTTGGTTCCCTCATGATTTTGAAAAATTGAACTTATGGATTCCATTGATTATACAATAAACTTTTTCTGGCAAACTTTTTATTCTCAGTATGCACATTCGAAATTCTTTGACGGTAACGCAAACATGGCGGCGCCCTGAAGTTGTGGCGTCTGATTTCGGACCGTGTCACAACCAGATCACTGTGTCAATACGTGCACAAAACGACCGTTATAAAAAAAAAGAAATAAATTCGAAATGCTAGTAATATTATTTAATACCAAATTTACAGATGATGTAAACAAAAATCAGAGAATACCAAAGCGTCAACAAAACCATAATCCGAACTCAAAATCGATGAAACTAGGGGCAAAATAGGAACAAAGGAAAGATTTACATGGAAACTCTCGTAAAAGCACAAGAGAATAAGACCAGGTGTTCCGGAAGAGTAAGAGTCTTCTGCTTCATCGACGACACCCGCCATGTAAATCTTGTTCATATCCAAGTAAGCATCAATCCTCAAAATGGAGGATTGATGCTTGTTGTCATCACAACAAGTAAACACACTAACAAGCAAACTCAAAAACGTCCATCTTTATATCACACAAAGATACACAATATTTCGCGAAGATATCAAGATGGCGACCATAGAACTTGCCCATAGTCTTCATCAACCTGCATTTCTCGAATGAAGAAAAAAAAATAGTGTTGTTCACTGTATTTTCTAAACTTACAAACCATATTGATGTAATTCAATGGGACTATATTATCTTAGCAACCACGGCTATCGTATTTACAATCTTAACAACTCGCTTCGAATGTTTTATTAAGATTCAAAAATAACTTAATAATGGTTTAAATGTTGAGCGTTCGGCAAATGAAAGAAGTCAATGTTAAACCCTATGTAACGTTCAGTATGAAAGGAGAACGGGTTAACCCGTTGCAAGTATACTGTAACCGGGTGAAATGCTGTGCTGTATCCCTTCGACAAAGTATGTTAGTGAGGTAGCGCTCTATATCTCGGGGTAAGAACATACCCTGTCTGTGCCACGCATACACACTGACAACGACAATGATGCCATGTTTTTAAGTTATCCTGGCTGCTATTAGGCTGTTAGACAAAATTAAACCAAACCACACTGCTGAAATATGAGCCACGCTCTCTTCATACCTGAACTGAAATAGTAATATGCTTCGAATAACAACGAAATAATACCCTCATACATAAGCTAAGTAAATATGGTATAACAGGGAAACTTCTTAAATGGTTTGAAAATTATCTTTCTGATAGAAAACAAAGGGTTGTTACTGAAGGTTTCTTTTCTTCATACAAATTAGTTAATGCTGGTGTTCCACAAGGTTCAGTTCTTGGTCCTTTTTTATTTCTCCTTTATATTAATGATATAACTGAATTGGTGTCAAGTAAGATTAAACTGTTTGCTGATGATACCTCATTATATGTTATAATTGATAATGATTTGGTACAAGCATCCCAGACATTAACTCATATTTTGGAAAGGATAAGTCAATGGGCAAGAATGTGGGATATCAAATTCAATCCAAATAAGACAAAATCAGTATTGTTTACAAGGAAACAATATCCCATTGTACCTCCAATTTTTTTTCAAGATGAAATAATTTCTAATGTAACCCATCATAAGCACCTTGGTGTATCACTTCATGAAACTGGATTTTGGAATATTCATATTCAAACTATTTTTGAAAAAGCATATAAAAGAATAAACTTACTTAGGGCCATGAAATATAGATTAAGTAGACATTCATTAACAAAATTATATATATCTTATATCAGACCATTATTAGAATATGCTGATGTTGTCTGGGATAACTGTACCAATCAATCTAAAAATCTAATTGAATCTGTACAGCTTGAGGCAGCAAGAATAATAACTGGTATGCGAAAAGGAACATCTCATGAAAAACTATATAAGGAATTAGGCTGGGAAACATTAGAGGAAAGAAGGAGAAAACACTGTATTGACAGCTAACCAAATTATCACAAAAAAACACAATCCATGTTCTACTGAGTTCATAGGTAATCTTTAATGTCGTTGCGATGTGAAGACATCGAGGATCGAGGCATATTGTTGACAATTCGGTGAAAAACTGTAAAATACAAAACAAATTTCGTTGACTAGTATTGTTACTAAAAATAGTTACCGACGTATCAGAAAATTTGTTTACACATACTGAGTGAAATACCAATTGACAGCTACTTTGCATGACATAATTTGATAATTGGACTGTTAAACATCGTATTTAAACATGTTTGTAATAGACTTACACCGTGCCTAAGCAAGGGATTGCTAAAATTCAAGAGGTGTTTGACACACCGTCAGCCATGCCGTTTTGCAGACGGGAAAAACAAAGAGCAAACTAAATGCGGACTAAATTCCGGATACTTAATAAAATAAAAACCGGTTACACAAATTCCGGAATTATCGTTATTCATCAGTAACAGAACACTCCCCGTCTGATATATCTATATCACCTTATAAAATAATAAAAGTTGCCACACAAATTTTTTCAAAGTTCTCAGGTTGATAAAGTTCGTAGATGTATTTACAATCACGAAATCATTAATTTCAAAATTAACGAAAATGATGACACTAATTGTGCACAGGTTAGTCCAACAATTTAACTTAAGTAAATCATTTCTAATTAAACTGTCTCGGCCCAACTACATATAGTGGGTTTATCACTTTGGTTCTTGAACACAAGAATACACAACTTCAGTTCTGGTAGGCAAGAAAAAGCTCTTTCAGTCCTTTGACAAAAGAAGCACAACTTCGCAGGCCGGTCTCGAATACACCTTTTGATCGGCTCCCACGCAGATTTCAATTTTTCTTACACGGCCATCCGCACTAGGTATAGCCCGTTTTACAATGCCCATGGGCCACTCGTTCCGGTGAACCGCTTTATCATGGATCAGCACTACATCTCCTTCCTGGAGATTCTTACCGTCTTCTCTCCACTTTCTTCTCTCTTGCAAGTTAGACAAATATTCCGTTTGCCATTTTTTCCAAAAGCGGTTTGCTAGAAATTGCACACACCTCCAGTGGGTTTTGTAAATGTCCTTGAGAGTGAAACCCTGAACAGTTTCGAAATCTACTGTGTGAGTGGTTTTTAAACTCAAAAGCGTGTTTGGTGTCAACGGCATTTGAGACATTGGATCAGCGGATACACCTGCTATTGGTCTCGAATTAATAATCGAACAAATCTCGGCCATAAAAGTCACAAGAACTTCGTGTGTTAAGTTCTTACTTTGCACATCCAACAGCAGTGAATCCAGAATCCTCCTACTGACGCCAATAAGTCTTTCCCAGGCACCCCCCATGTGTGAGGAATGTGGGGGGTTAAACCTCCATGTGATACCCTTTCTTGTCAAGAAGCTCTGTAAGTTTGGCTCTTCAACGTAGATAACTGTAGCATTGAGCTCCTTTGCTGCTCCGATGAAGTTTGATCCGCAGTCTGAACGCAAGAATTTAACCTCACCACGTAGCGCGGTAAACCGACGTAGAGCGTTTATGAAACTTGAGGTTGTCATCTCTTCGATGACTTCAATGTGCACCGCGCGTATTACAAGACATGTGAAGATTACAGCCCATCTCTTGGAATGTGCTTGACCACCGCGAGTTCTTCGCGTTACCACAGTCCACGGTCCAAACACGTCTATCCCAACATATGTGAAGGGCGGTGCAAGATCCAGCCGCTCTGGAGGTAGGTCTGCCATTTTGGGACTCTGCTGCTTTCCGCGCAACTTCAAGCAACGTACACAATTATGAAGATGAGTGTTGACCAAGCGACGGCATCCAACTATCCAATAGCCAGCAGTACGAATTGCGCCTTCAGTGAATAATCGACCCTGGTGCTTGACCTCTTGGTGATAGTGCGCAACGATGAGTTTAGACACGTGATGAGCCTTGGGCAAGATTATTGGGTTCTTCTGACACTGCGGAAGGTTGGAATTCTTCAGGCGTCCTCCAACACAAAGAAGACCATCGTCATCAAGGTATGGGTCCAAGTTGAGAATTGAGCTATTTCTCGGAATGTTCTTTCCGTGGCTGAGCGATCGTATCTCCTTATGGAAAGCTTCACTTTGAACAACTTTCACAATGAAATGTTCAGACCGTTTGACTAAATTAGAGTCATGTGTAGCAGAATGGTTGTAATCCTGGCCCTTAACAGTCTTTGTCCATCTAGTAGCGAGGTGTTTCACATTGGCGATAGCCCTAACAAGTCGGTACCAAGAAGAGAAGTAGCTGAATCTGCTACTATTGAATCTTTGTTCTGAAGTTTCCTCAACCTCGGTTTTGCAGGTACGTATTTCGACATCCTCTTCGGGACTGACCAGAGGATAGTCAGTGTCCTCTCCGAAGTCAGGTTCATCTATGAGGATATGAGTCGGTCCGTTGAGCCACATACAATTCTGGAGGCGATCCGCAGGCACTGACCGAGTGGCCTCATCTGCAGGATTGAGTTTTGAACAGACGTAGTTCCAGTCTTTGGGGCTGCTGCTTCTACGAATACGCTCAACGCGATTTTCTACATACACAAAGAAACGTTTCGTTTCGTTCCGGATGTATCCGAGGACGACTCGACTGTCAGTGAAGAATTGCACACGATCAAATTCTATATCCATCTCATCGCGAACGGTGTCGTACAGTTCTGTTGCCAAAACAGCACCACATAATTCCAACCTTGGTATAGTGTGTCCGTGTTTGGGTGCCAATTTTGCCTTTCCTAGCACAAATCCAAGGCGTTGAGATCCATTAGAGTCGGTGAGTCTGATGTAGACAACAGCGGCAATTGCCTTTTCTGAGGCGTCAGAGAAAATACAAAGTTCTTTTTTCACAGCCTTGCTCATTGACTTGTTGCCGTAAGTACGTGGGATCCTCACATTTTGTAAATGTTGCAATGACGACTTCCATTGTTCCCATTTTTGCAAACAATCCGTTCGTAATGGCTCATCCCAATCTGCTCCATCGGACATTGCTTCGCGAAGAATTGCCTTTCCGGCTATTGTAACTGGTGCCAGAAAACCTAAAGGATCAAATATGCTGTTAACGCAAGAAAGGACAAATCGTCTGGTGAAGGGTTTTTCCTCAGGCTCTACATGAAAGGTAAACTCATCGGATTGGAGATCCCAGCGTATTCCTAAGCTGCGTTGTGATGGAAGTCCCTCGGTTCCAAGTTCCAAGTCTTTCAATTCCTTGGCTAGATCGTCAGTGTTGAATGCGTACAGCACCTCTGTTGAATTGGAAGCTATCTTATGTAAGCGGAGATCGCCGAACTCCTTGAGTGCAGCACACGTACGACTCATGAGGTCAATGGCTTCCTCTTCAGAAGGAACGGAGGATAATGCGTCGTCTACATAAAAATTCCGATGAATGAAGTGTTTGACATCCGTACCGTATTTCTGTTCAGCGACATCGGCGGTTTTCCTCAATCCGAAAGTGGCAACAGCCGGCGACGGACTGTTCCCAAACACATGGACTTTCATTTGGTAGTCTACTAAAGGTTGATTCAAGTCATTGTTCTCATGCCAAATGAAGCGTAAGTATCTGCGATGGTCTGGATGTACCAAAAAGCAATAGAACATCTGTTGGACGTCAGCTGTGATTGCTACCGTTTCTTTCCGAAACCGCATAAGAACCCCGATGAGACTGTTGATCAGGTCTGGCCCCGACATCAAAACGTTATTCAAAGATGTTCCTTGAAGCTTTGCCGAAGAGTCAAAAACACCCCTGATTCTGTCTTTTTTCTGGGGGTGGTACACCCCGAACAAAGGTAAGTACCAGCATTCCTCGTCGGGATTAAGTGATGCAGCTGGTTCCGCGTGGCCAAAATCAATCAAGCCTTTCATGAACTCTAGGAAATGTTCTCTTTTGACAGGGTTCCGACGCAAGCTTTCATCGAGGCTTTTGGCTCGATCCATGGCTTGTTTTTTATTGTTTGGCAGGCGTGATCTGTTTTCCTTGAAAGGAAGTGGTGCAATCCATTGACCTGTTTCATGCTTTTTCATCTGGTCTTCCATCAATGACAAGAAGTTTTTATCTTCCACAGACCTTCCCGGTTTGTTGTCCCTTTCAGTACGATGGAAAATGTCAGAAACACAGATCTTACTGTCACACGGCCTTAAGATTGAGTCTGGTCCTGGTGTAGGATTCAATAATGTCTTCAGGACGCTTGCTTTAGATGTTGGTGCATGAAGTCCATTTAAACAAGATTCCCCGACGATTACCCATCCGAGATGGAGTTTCTGAGCGTATGGTTGTTCTGGAGGTCCGACCTTCTGTTCTAATACGTGGTGGGCAATCAGTAGGTCTCTGCCGATTAGAAGCAGGATTTCAGCGTTGACAGCCAGAGGTGGGATACAGTTTGAAATATCCACCAAATGTTGGTAGTTGTTGGCCACATCCGGTGTTGGTATCTCTTCCCTGTTGTTAGGGATTTCGTCGCACTCTATAACGTTTGGTAGTCTCAGTGAGGCAGTGCCATCTATCGACTGTATGATAAAACCAGTAGACCGCCTACCGCTCGTCTCCACCTTGCCACTGCACGTGGATAAAAGATAGTTTTCCGATGATGAATGAGGATCAAAAGTATCGAAGAGCTCTTTCCTACCCAGTGTCCTGTTACTCTGTTCGTCCAGAATTGCATAGGCTTGTACACTACCTTGGTTACTAGTCTCGTGACGTACAGTTACAAGAACTATCTTCGCACATGATTTACCTTCAAAATACTTTCCGCAAATTTCAGTACATTTTGTGTTTATTTTCTCCTCCCCGCCATGATTCTGAGGCCCCATAGAAGTGCGGTCAAAATGCATCCCTGTCGCATGATCTACACTTTTACAAATGTCACACTTGACCGATTCCTTACAATCTTGTTTCCTATGTTTCCCGTCGCAACACTTGAAACACCTTCCATGTTTCCTGAGGAAATCTCTGCGTTCACTAATGGGTTTCGCTTTGAATGATCTGCAATCATTTGTAGAGTGTCCCGCGTTATGAATCAAACACCTAGGTTTGACTTGTTGATCAGGTCCCGAGACGGCCGTCTTGCGTACAGATATATGAGATCTCTTCCCGCTGCTATGTGAAGCTGGGGTGTTAGTGTCAGTATTTCCAGTAGATATGTAATCAAATCCTGGGTCGTTCAAAGTTGCTGCCATCTCTTGGATAAAGGTACAGAAGTATGAGAAGGGCGGAAACGCCACATTGTGGGTGCGCTTGAACGTCACAGCCCTATCGCGCCATTTGTTCTGGAGGCTGGCGGGCAGTTTCTGGATAACAGGGTTTACACCTAATGATGTGTCGAAGTACCCAAGGAGGGCGCTGTATCTTTCGTCATCTTTCACAGCCATAATTTCATTAAGCGTATCAGAGAGTTCGAAGAATTTGGCTTTATCCTTATAGGTTAACCTTGGTAAGTTATTCAATTTCTGCTTAAGAGCGTGTTCAACTCTTTCAGGGCTACCGTAGAAATTATCTATTCTTTCCCAGGCCTTCGACAGGGCTCGTTCCCGGTTCCCAGCATTTGCCGTTTTAATACTAGAAACTTGAGAGCTTGACTGCGGTCCCAGCCACTTAATCATCAAATCAATCTCCTCTGACGGTTTAGCTCCAATTTCTTTAATAACATCTTTGAAGGTGCCCTTCCAAGATAGGTAAGTCTCAGGTTTGTCAGAAAACTTAAGGAGGCGATCAGTGACTAGTTCTCGCTTTATTAGATACTTGGAGAGCTCCTTTGTAGTGCCCTGATGATCCGAATGGTGTGTGTCTTGAAAAGATGGACTGTGCAAACTAGTCGTGGTTTGTACAATAGGTGGCCGAGGGGCTTGTACATCGGGTACATTAAACAAATGTGAACAAGCTTTTGTTGGTACAAGGGGAGCTTGTTTACTATGAACATCATGTGGCGCTCGTGGAGAATAAACTGTAGGAAGAGCTTGATGAGCATAAATATCTTGAAGAGCTTGTCCAACATGAACATCAGGAGGAGCTTGTGGAGCATAGGCAGCCAGGGGAGCTTCTTGAGCATAGACTCCTTGGAGAGCTTGTCGAGCATGAACATCAATGAGAGCTTGTTGAGCATTGGCAGCCGGGGGAGCTTCTTGAGCATAAACTTGAGGGAGAGCTCGCCTAGTATGAACATCGAGGGAAGCTTGTTGAGCATATGTAGTAAAGGGAGCATAAGCTTGAGGAAGAGCTTGTCGAGCATGAACATCAAGGGAATCTTGTTGAACATAGGCAGCCGGGGGAGCTTCTTGAGCATAAGGTTGAGGGAGAGCTTCCTGAGTATAGGCTTGAGAAAGAGCTTGTTGAGTATGAACAGCCGGGGGAGCTTCCTGAATATGAGCTTGAGGGAGAGCTTGTTGAGTATGTACAGCCGGGGGAGCTTCTTGAATATGAGCTTGAGGGAGAGCTTGTTGAGTATGTACAGCCGGGAGAGCTTCCTGAGTATGAGCTTGAGGGAGAGCTTGTCGAGTATAGATAGGGTGTTCGGAATGCGGAAAGGTATTAATTTTCGATTGGTTCTGTACATAATTAGCTGTTCTCTGGTAAATGCTTGACTCCGACACATCTGAGCGCTCATCCTCTGAGATATCTTCTAACTCTTCCATTACAGCATTCATTTCAGCACTAGCCACCTTTGTTTCTTGTTCAGCTTTCAATGTCTTCAGTGTTGCTTCAATATCCGCATTTTGGAGTAGGGTCTCCGCCTCTATCTTAGCTTTCTGTTTAAGTAAATCAGCTTCTCTCGCTGCGAATTCCATACCAACCTTTGCCCCTTTGAGCTTAGCTTTCTGACGTGCTAAAATTAGGCTCGCCGATGATTTTTTTGTCGAAGAATTGGACTTTCTTGATGACTGTCTTACTTTTCGGGCACTTCTTGAGTACTCTGATTTTTCACGCATTTCTGGTCCGAGCACAACACTCAGTTTCTGTTTTAACGAGTTAATAATAAGCTCATGTGAAGCAAGTTCACGCTCACTAGCCGCAGAATTTTGTCTATGTAAATAATCTATGTATTCCTTGGAAACAGCCAAATACTGTTTGTAGGTGCCTTTAAGAGAACTTACTTCCTTCCCCTGTCTGTCTGTTCCCGGTGACAGTAATATCGTGAGAAGCTCGTCTATATCTCTGTTCATTTTTGAGAGTTTTGCTGTATATTTCATAACTTCCAATTCAAATAGTTCTCTAGCCTTTTCTGTAGGTTTGTGTGGCCTTTTTTCCTCAGTGGTGTCATTATGTTGATCTCGCTGGTGCAGCGAACCGGTATCGTGGTATCCCTGGTACAGGGTGTCTGAACACGTAGGTGTTGCCATTCTAGTTGTTTCGGTTTTTTCACTGTATTGACAGCTAACCAAATTATCACAAAAAAACACAATCCATGTTCTACTGAGTTCATAGGTAATCTTTAATGTCGTTGCGATGTGAAGACATCGAGGATCGAGGCATATTGTTGACAATTCGGTGAAAAACTGTAAAATACAAAACAAATTTCGTTGACTAGTATTGTTACTAAAAATAGTTACCGACGTATCAGAAAATTTGTTTACACATACTGAGTGAAATACCAATTGACAGCTACTTTGCATGACATAATTTGATAATTGGACTGTTAAACATCGTATTTAAACATGTTTGTAATAGACTTACACCGTGCCTAAGCAAGGGATTGCTAAAATTCAAGAGGTGTTTGACACACCGTCAGCCATGCCGTTTTGCAGACGGGAAAAACAAAGAGCAAACTAAATGCGGACTAAATTCCGGATACTTAATAAAATAAAAACCGGTTACACAAATTCCGGAATTATCGTTATTCATCAGTAACAGAACAAACACAAGTTAATTTTAATGTACAAGATTTTGCATAATGCAGCCCCTAATTATCTAACTGATTCAGTAAATCCTTTTATTAATCGACCAGAACCAGACATGTATGCTTTACGCAGAAATAGGTATTTTAATACTCCTCTATGTAGGACAAGCAGTTATATGAATAGCTAATTTCCTTCTACTTTTCGTGAATTTAATGCTCTAGATCTAGATACTATTAATGCCCTATCCATTGCAAAATTTAAGAATCTTATTTCAGTATCCAATGATGATAATGATGGAAATGAAGTGACTCCAATTTTTAAAAGTAATATGTATAGAAAATGTAGTATTATCATTTGTCAACTTAGAAATGGTTGCAGTAATTTGAATTTTGATTTCTTTAAAGACCATTTGAAAGATCATCCTACTTGTGGCTGTGGGTATAAACAAGAAACTGCACAACATTATTTTTTCCACTGCCCTATTTTTGATACAGAAAGAGACTTATTGAGAGAAAACATGCAAAATTTTATAATTCATGATCATTTTAATTTATCAGTACTTTTATATGGTTGCATTCTGTGTGACAATGAAATAAACATCTCAATATTCAGACATATTCTTGCATACATCAAAAACACTAAAAGATTTCCAGAATTTAAGCTGTAATATATTTAGTTATTTTTCTTCCCCTATTTATGTCAAAACATTCTCAACATCTGCCCATAATCATACTTAAAAGTTATCTTACATATTTGGATGTTGGTCTTGAGTTCCAATCCTTATATTACAGTATAACCTGTCTAAACCGAAACTTTTACAATTTGAAAACCTATATGTAGTGGCCTTATAATCTAATCCGGGCATGTCTTCCTTAATTTAACCTTATTCTGCCATGGCAGTCCAGACTCCTGTATGGACTGGTCATAGTATTTGATCCCATTGACTTTTGGTTTGGACAGGTTGTGCTGTATCTATTCTTATACAGCTCACACTAATTATGATGTTATTATATATTTAATGGAAAGACTTAAATGAAATTCTTCCTAATTAGGTCTTGGTATATTAATAGTTAACTTTTATCTGAAAACCAGAGACCAGATGTAGTAGGTCTAAGTGAAACCATGGACAGTGCGGCCTACACTCTGTGTCTTCTGGATGGTCCAGAATTATATTGATCTCATAATGAATAATAAATTAGCCTAAATTTATAAGATTACATTTCCATAACCAATAGATATAAAAGAGCTGCTGTATATATGTTTGTTGTAACTTTCATTTCAGTAAATATTTATCATAATTTTTATTCAAAAACTATTAGATCCATTGACTGTTTAATTAATTGGCTATTTTATGACATACTTAATCTATTAATATATATATTTCCGTATACAATTTTGCCACCAGTGTATTGTTTATATGGAGAGGGCTTACATAGGCTGTGCCTGTTGCCCAATCCCTTTGACAACTTAACATCTATATGTCAATAAAATTTGTTGAAATGAAATGAAATAATACCCTCTCATATCAATACACCAGTTTCAATAGCCTCGGCTACAACCACACTTAACCTCTTCTTCACAAACGCCTTACAAGGTACTAGTCCAAACGCTTGTCAATAGTACAGTACATACACTGTACCCCCAAGATACCAGCAACATATCAAGTCATTTGGCCTTTCGGAATTTCACAATAAGTCGTTCCATGTGTCGTTTGAATACAATTAACTTGAAAGCCATTCAAGTATTCAAGTCATTTTTGTCGCAAACATCATTGTTCTTCATCCCAAGAACCTTCGAGCCAAGTACATGTATCGATACTCTAAACCTTTATATTCTTCAGAGGAATTAATTTAAAGGAAAAGTTGACGATGGACGCTGCACCACGTCATCAGCTCTTTTGCCCATTGGGCAGTTGAGCTTATAACGAAATAGGTTGGGCGAAGTTCCTACATATTACATGCAAATCGTTTAATATCCAACAATTCAATGTTTCAGGTGTCCGGATGTCAGAAGAACACGTGTCCATTATACTATGAATGTCTTGTTCTGCATAGCGGAACGACTGTATGTGCAGGTAATCTGTTTTATTTATACATCAATGATTATCAATCTATGTCATTTAATCAGCAGAACATAATAGATTTAAACAAGCATACCATCAACATACCATTAAATTACACCTATTCGAGATAGGTATACATGTTTTGTGTATATTATACCAGGTGTATGATATAACTTCATTGATTTACCTATTATGTTGGTTGGTTGATCGTTTGTACGTGCTACTAACAGCCAGGGTCATTTATGGACGGCCTCCCGGTGTATTCGATGTGTGTGTATGTGTGTTGAGAGTGTATTTGGAGGCTGCGATATGGTTGTGTAAGCCTTCTTGCAATAGTCCGGATCCTTACCGATTTAAAGTGCTACCACACTGAAGCATACTGCCGAAGGCCCCAGCAGAACACCCCTCCCGGTCACATTATACTGACAACGGGCGAACCAGTCGTTCCACTCCCATAAAGCACTGAACGAATAAAGTCTTCAAATAAATAATCGCTTGAAGACGATAAAACCACGGATAGTGATATCGCTTTAAACATAATGCAAAATTGTTGAAACATTTTACACACGTGGAAATATCTACAACAGACAATTGGTTAGTATACTATTGAATATCGTATGGTTCCTCAATAATTGCAGGAAAAGTAAGTATATTTTAATCTTATAGACCTGCACAAACACATTCACAATGTGATAAATATATATGTATGTGCAGTGTTCTTCTATGGCACATTTAACTGATGGTAAACACACGGTAAATCTCTCCTGCAGTTACTTTTTACGCATTTACATAACTCTTATACCCGATGTTATTTCAACAGGTACATTAACAAACGCTAACGGACCGTCGTCTACTTTCTCACCGGAAATATCTACTACTTCAACGGAAATATCTACTTCCTCACCAGAAATATCTTCTTCTTCACAGGAAATATCTACTTTCTCACCAGAAATATCTTCTTCTTCACAGGAAATATCTACAACTTCACCGGAAAGATCTACTTCTTCACCGGTAATATCTACAACTTCCCAGGAAATATCTACTTCTTCACAAGAAATATCTACAACTTCACCGGAAATATCTACAACTTCAACGGAAATATCTACTACTTCAACGGAAATATCTACAACTTCAACGGAAATATCTACAACTTCAACGGAAATATCTACAACTTCAACGGAAATATCTACAACTTCAACGGAAATATCTACAACTTCACCGGAAATATCTACAACTTCCCAGGAAATATCTACTTCTTCACAAGAAATATTTACTTCTTCACAAGAAATATCTACTTCTTCACAAGAAATATCTACAACTTCCCAGGAAATATCTACTTCTTCACAAGAAATATCTACAACTTCACCGGAAATATCTACAACTTCACCGGAAATATCTACAACTTCAACGGAAATATCTACAACTTCAACGGAAATATCTACAACTTCAACGGAAATATCTACAACTTCACCGGAAATATCTACAACTTCCCAGGAAATATCTACTTCTTCACAAGAAATATTTACAACTTCACCGGAAATATCTACAACTTCAACGGAAATATCTACGACTTCACCGGAAATATCTACTTCTTCACCGGAAATATCTACTTCTTCACCGGAAATATCTACAACTTTCCAGGAAATATCTACTTCTTCACCGGAATTATCTACTACTTCACCGGAAATATCTACTTCTTCACAGGAAATATCTTCTACTTCACAGGAAATATCTACTACTTCAACGGAAATATCTACAACTTCACCGGGAATATCTACTACTTCACCGGAAATATCTACAACTTCACCGGAAATATCTACAACTTCACCGGAAATATCTACTACTTCACCGGAAATATCTACTACTTCACCGGAAATATCTACAACTTCACCGGAAATATCTACTTCTTCACCGGAAATATCTACAACGTCACCGGAAATATCTACTACTTCACCAGAAATATCTACTACTTCAACGGAAATCTCTACGACGTCACCGGAAATATCTTCTACTTCACAGGAAATATCTACTACTTCACCGGAAATATCTACTTCTTCACAGGAAATATCTTCTACTTCACAGGAAATATCTACTACTTCACCGGAAATATCTACAACTTCAACAGAAATATCTACTACTTCACAAGAAATATCTACGACTTCACAGGAAATATCTACCTTTTCACCAGAAATATCTACTACTTCACAGGAAATAACTACTACTTCACAGGAAATATCTACAACTTCAACAGAAATATCTACTACTTCACCGGAAATATCTACAATTTCAACAGAAATATCTACTTCCTCACCAGAAATATCTTCTTCTTCACCGGAAATATCTACTTCTTCACTAGAAATATCTACTACTTCACCGGAAATATCTACCTTTTCACCAGAAATATCTACTACTTCACAGGAAATAACTACTACTTCACCGGAAATATCTACGACTTCACCAGCTATATCCTCTATTTTAACGGAAATATCTACTACTTCATCAGAAATATCTACTTCTTCACCGGAAATATCTACTACTTCACAAGAAATATCTACTACTTCACAGGAAATATCTTCTACTTCACCGGAAATATCTACTACATCTACCTCGCCCACAGAAACATCTCACACTACCACTGAAATATCTACTACTTCCACGGAGGTATCTCTAAGTACATCTGATGAACAATCTACAGCAAGCACCGAGGGGTATACAACAGCCACGGTATCTACTTCAACTGGCGACTCTTCCACCATAACAACAGAGCCGTCCTACACGAACACATCTATCACAGCTTCAACAGAACTACAATCAACAGGTAAGAATAAGTATATATATGATCGAACAGAAATGATGCACACAGTGATGATCGTAGCTTTGGAAATATCTTTGGATGCAATGATACTCGGTCCTCATTTTGGGAAATTGATGTTAACTTGGATGTGATAAAGATTCACATGGCGAGTGTCGTCAATGAAGCAGAAGACGCGTACTCTTCCGGAACTCCTGGTCTTATTCTATTGTAGATTTGTATACCTTTACAAGGGTCTCCATGTAAATCTTTCCTTTGTTCATATTTTGCCCCTGGTTTAATCGATTTTGAGTTTGGATTATGATTTTGTTAACGCTTCGGTATTCTCTTATTTATTTTGACAAACGGTACTGTCCAAAGCCTGTTGCTTATCGAGCTGCGAGGGCTGATTGATAAGTTGTGCATCTCAAATTTAAGGGTTTATCTTTAGGCGGACATATTGTATACATTACAGCATACCCCCTTCAGTATCTGTACACATTGAGATGTTTAAGGATATAGATAGGGGGTAACAAACATTTTTTTTTTGATTGTTTGTTTTTTTGCAAAATTGATTACTTATAAACATACTACATCATATAACAAAAAGTAATTTAAAAAATTATGTTCCCAAATGTGTCAATTAACGTTATTTAACATTGAACACGCTCATACAGATCAACACGTGGTACTGTTTACACCATAAACAGATACATCACACAGTGGCGTGGTCAGTTAAAAAGTCATTAGCCCTGTGCGATGGTGGTGTGAAGTGATAGGTAATCATGCTGCTATAATCCATTAAGTCATGGTCAGTCTTTGATGTAATAGAGCCCTATAGTCCCTACTATAAGAGAGGGACCGGAGCGTTTCTAATGACCCCTTCATTACATGGGAGGAGCTTATCCTATGTCCAGTCTGACATTTCGCGGGAGAGGGGCATTTTCACTGGGAAATATTTTAATATTCATTAATTTCTCAGTTATTTGAACCAATGCATGCTCCGTTTTTTCGGAAGACAGCTTGATGGATACATGTCTAGTCATGATTAATGGTTTGGTAGGCAGAATCGGTCAGATAAGTGTTAAAACCAGAGATATCCAATTTCAAAGAGTGGAAATGGTCTTTAGAGCACTTTCATAAATTCAACAAGTTGTAAACTTCAAACAGCCATAACTTTGGCATCTGTGGACCGATTTCTTCCAAACTTTGCAGGATTGTTTGGAATGACCCTGTCAACAATAACGTGCCTCAGTTTCTGAAGAATTTAGCTACAACAAGATTTATAACCAATTAAGTGAATTTGGGCATGGAAATCCCACCCAGAGACCATAAAATCGAAATTACTTCAATTCTAGAACATATAGGAAAAATCTGCGGCACTTTTTTGTAGATGACCTTTCTGTCCGTCAATAGGAAAAGTATTGTCAGTTTTTGTAAGAAAATGTGAAAGAAGATCCAAATTCAAAAGTGTCCATCATTTATTATATTATATACTATTATGCAATTATGAATTACTTTAACACTATAATTATATGTTCACTTTATAGAAAATTTAATAACCTTTCCAATGATATATGATACATGTACGTGATTAAATGTATATCCAAATTATTAAGCAAAACGTCTGAAGAGACTGTACCCCCTATCTATATCCTTAAGTCTTTTCTTGACCGCTCAGAAAGTCCTCCGCTGGACGTATGGGTCATCATTTGATGGGAAAATGGGTACAGGAAATGACCTTTTTCAATTTTGTTTAAAAAGATAAATACAGTCTGATGGATCGATATCTGGAGAACCAGTTGGATGTTCAACCAATTAAAAACCACTATCGTTATTTTTAAGGTGATATTTTAAAGCACAAAGGTCTGTAATGAATGCAAGTGTAATTTTCCGACATATTTTGTCCGTACTTAAATCGATTTTGTGTTCGGATTATGTTGTTGACGCTTTCGTTGTTTCTGGTTTTAGATAACATCAGTAAATTTTACGGATATATAGAAAGACATGCGATGTCAACTTATTGCAGTCATTTCTGATAACAATACACACATATATATATAAAATGATTTATAAAATGTTTATGCTTAGTTCAAATATATTTTCGGGTGGTTACGTTACTCAAGAATCTAAATTATATACAGCAAATGCTTATTTAGCGTTCGATTCCAGGAAGTATCTATGAAGAAACTACAGATCTTTCCACCGAAACAAATAATCTATTAATGCTTTTCTTGTATCAGCTCCACAGGGCGGTTGTATATCCCCGTACACCTTCAACGCTGACCTTGTGAAGTGTGTGTACGTGAGCGGGGCAGAAAGCACGTGGGTGAACGCCGAATCCAACTGTGTCAACCTCAATGGCCGTTTGGTGGTGGCAGAAAGCGGTGTGGACCAGTTGGCGATTGGCTCTTTGATTGCACCAGCTGAAATCGGTATGTATTGCGTTACTATTGAAAAAGATAAGAGACATCAGTAAGACGAACTTTTATTGCTATGCAATTTACAAGTAGTAATTGGAAGTTGTTTCTATGAATGTATGTCATATACATAGCATAAAATAAGCAGGATTTGTGTAAATATTCCACACACTGTTGATGTTGACATTGTGTTCGTATTTGTGTAGATGCTTCGATTTGTATAATTTTAAGTGAGGTTTTGTTTTTTAAATAATTATTATTACAATATCTTAGCATGCTTTCAATGCATTCATTGAAAACAAAATATCAGCAAAAAAAATGTGCAGACAAAATAAACATATCACTGGCATATTTACACAATTGCACATGTACTACTTACATGGAGGTAAGTCCGCAAATTATATTACTTGTCAGTAGGACGCTTAACGTTAAAACCAATTCATGCCGAAAACTCTTTAACTGAGGATTTAACACCAACCTTTGCTGCAACTTTGATATTGTATTTCCTGTTTGCAGAATGCTGGGTCGGAGCTGACTGGGACAGCACAAGCAATTGTTTTGTTTGGTTCTCGGGCTTTCCTGTGAAAACGAGCTCACCTTTATCGGCAGGATGTTTGAAAATTGATGAAAATGGTGTCTTGACCAGTGATGATTGTGACGAAGCAATGTTCTATATATGCGAGTCAGTCTGAGCCGATCTTACACGATACATAGACAAAGGGAAATCCATAAAGAGGTGTTTACTATTATTTATTTATTTTAGAATATCGTAATATTTAGTGGTGTTAACTTTTATTTTGGTTATCTGATACAATGTCGGGAACTTATATAGCACCTAACGTAGACGCTGACATTTATACAGAAACGTTAGAGCGAGTATATCGTGTAACACAGTAGGAATGCTGATATTATATTGAGATGAGTATGTCACGGGGGCTTATCAGTTGCCAGCTGGGAAGTGGTTATCATCCTAGTTCTTGTGTTGATGAGGGTGTGCTATCTGAATAATTATATTTCCGGTAGTTAGCCTGTCTGAAACGTAGGGTCAGGTAAAGGGAGATAATACACCAACAAGTCTCGAGACATATTTAGTAAACATTTCTAAAGATGGGAGGTATACGTACAGGTTAGTTTACATGTAGGGGGGTCTACACCTGGGATGGCCATTGAGTATACTAGGTCATTGCCAGTCTAGCCCCAGAGGCCACCAGGACGGCTACACGCCCCGACATGTCAAGATGCAGGGAATACTTATGATATTTAACATCCAACCATAATCCGTTATACAACGTCTTACGAAGTAAGGTCAGCTTGATGATGTTGTATTGCCATGAACATGGACTCGTGATGTAAGTGTAATTTACTATAAAGAATAAAAAATGTCTAATTCCCACTATGACGTGTCGTTGAATCGAACTGTGTCAGAATCGGATCGTAAATCAAAAGTTTCGATTAATTAGGGATTGACGTCAGTCTTTTTCTTTGTTATTAAGGCATAACACAAAAACTCGGAATGTAAACTAATCTAAATACACCGCGAAAAGGATATCGAGTATGATATTTTTAGAATTATATATCTAGATATAAATGTCATTAAAGGAAACTTCGGGAAGTACACACCTGAGGAAAAAAATATTGACAATCTTTAATATACGAAATGTGTATGTGATCTCAAGCGATCTTACTTACTTATAAATTAGAAACTAGAAAACACGAGTTTTTATTCGGCAGACCATTGTAGTCAGATAGAAGGGAAAAAAATCACTTTCTTCGCTCTAATAACTCGAAATGTTAAGTTTCTGGACCGATATTTCAAGGTAAGAACTAGAAACTCTATATGCCAATATGCTTTATGTCATTGTACCCTCCTAATCTCCAAAATATCTTAGACTTAGGCTGAGAATAATGAATCAACTGCCACATATGAATATCATAATATGGGGAAGCAGGGATATTACTATCAATAAATGGAAATTTTATGATAGGAAAATCGAAACCGTCACGTTTGTCGCATAGCTCAGCAGTCAGCTGCCTGTGTTGATTATAATTTGAGTAAAGATCGAGGTAAGCAGCTGATGTTGAAGAGTCTGTTATGTCATTGATTTCCAGTTCTGTAGGGTATATACGATCGACTAGGTCGGCAAACTCCTTGTTGTTTTTGACAACACATTATCGATATACCTGAAAGTGAAATGAATGGATTTGGCAAGAGTTTTGTTACCCACCCTGACATGACTCTTGACCGATTTAGCCTCGTATCAAAACAAAAACCAGTAAGCAAAGAGTTTTGTAAAATTTGTTCCTATGGTAATGTGCATCTCATTCAGTTCAGTCGAAATAGATAACAACCATGTATTCGTATCGTCGCCAATCTTTCCTGGAAAAAAACTCTCACAATGAGAGACCGTTCTTTCAGTTCGATATGTGATATGGTGGTGTACTTGATAACACATGGCATTGCAGCATTCAATACAAAACGTTAGTCGACCTCGATAAAACATGTATTTTGCATAATCGGCGACCTCGGCAATACAAAAAAAAAAAAATAGAGAAAACCACAGCGTCAACTTAACCATAATCCGAACTAAAAATCCATTTAACTAATAGCAACATAAGGAGAAGGAAATATTTACAAGGAGATTGTTGTAAAGGTACAAGAAAAGACCAGGTGTTCCAGAAGAATAAGCGTCTGCTAAATATAGTAAAGATAAAAGCCTAAGGTGAATGACAGTTCCTTCAAATATTTGTACTTTTGTTAGGAGGGTGTGGAGACCCCTCCCCCTACAATGTGCAGTGACCTAGAGAGTACAATGTGCAGTGGCCTAGAAGGTACAATGTGCAGTGGCCTAGAAGGTACAATGTGCAGTGACTTAGAATGTAAAATGTGCAGTGGCCTAGAAGGTACAATGTGCAGTGGCCTAGAAGGTACAATGTGCAGTGGCCTAGAGGGTACAATGTGCAGTGACCTAGAAGGTACAATGTGCAGTGACCTAGAGGGTACAAAATGCAGTGACCTAGAAGGTACAATGTGCAGTGGCCTAGAAGGTACAATGTGAAGTGGCCTAGAAGGTACAATGTGCAGTGACCTAGAAGGTACAATGTGCAGTGACCTAGTAGGTACAATGTGCAGCAACCTAGAAGGTACAATGTGCAGTGACCTAGAAGGTGCAAAGTGCAGCGACCTAGTAGGTACAATGTGCAGCGACCTAGAAGGTACAATATGCAGCGACCTAGAGGGTAAAATATGCTGTGACCTAGAAGGTACAATATGCAGCGACCTAGAGGGTACAATGTGCAGCGACCTAGAAGGTACATTATGCAGTGACATAGAAGGTACAATGTGCAGTGACCTAGAAGGTACAATGTGCAGTGACCTAGAAGGTACAATGTGCAGTGACCTAGAAGGTACAATGTGCAGCGACCTAGAAGGTACAATGTGCAGGGACCTAGAAGGTACAATGTGCAGTGACCTAGAAGGTGCAAAGTGCAGCGACCTAGTAGGTACAATGTGCAGTGACCTAGAAGGTACAATATGCAGCGACCTAGAGGGAACAATATGCAGTGACCTAGAAGGTACATTGTGCAGTGACCTAGAAGGTACAATATGCAGCGATCTAGAGGGTACTATGTGCAGCGACCTAGAAGGTACAATATGCAGCGACCTAGAGGGTACAATATGCATCGACCTAGTAGGTACAATGTGCAGCGACCTAGAAGGTACAATATGCAGCGACCTGGAGGGTACAATATGCAGTGACCTAGAAGGTACAATGAGCAGTGACCTAGAGGGTACAATATGCAGCGACCTAGAAGGTACAATGTGCAGTGACCTAGAAGGTACAATATGCAGTGACCTAGAAGGTACAATATGCAGTGACCTAGATAGTACAATATGCAGTAACCTAGAGGGTACACTGTGCAGTGGCCTAGAAGGTACATTGTGCAGTGACCTAGAAGGTACAATGTGCAGTGACCTAGAAGGTACAATGTGCAGTGACCTAGAAGGTACAATGTGCAGCGACCTAGTAGGTACAATGTGCAGTGACCTAGAGGGTACAATGTGCAGTGACCTAGAAGGTTCAATGTGCAGCGACCTAGAAGGTACAATGTACAGCGACCTAGAAGGTACAATGTGCAGTGACCTAGAGGGTACACTGTGCAGTGACCTACTAGAAGGTACAATGTACAGCGACCTAGAAGGTACAATGTGCAGTGACCTAGAAGGTACAATATACAAACAAATGATGTAGGTAAAGGGTACATTCTTTAACCTCATTTAATTAAGAAGACAGCATATCAAAACATGCATATATTGTTTGTCCTTGTTCTCTAATGTTAGTGGCCATGTAGTGTTGAGTGCAGTCATTGACCATAAAAGATATTCCTGATAACACCTAACATAATGTTAGAGAAATTAGTTTTGTTTATCATTAAAGATTCTGTTCTTAAAACAGTTTGTTTTGTGTGGGAATCAACGTTTTCAGTCGATGTTAAGTGACGACAAGTAGCCAAGGAGTAAAAAAACGGAAGATATGCATTGTTCATAATAAAACAGCGACAAAAATTGTGAACCATACCTCTGTTTTTGTGGCTCATACATCTGTTGTTGTGGACCATACCTCGTCTTTCTTCCTTTATTATACTTCAACTTCAAACCAAAACTTGCTCTATAATATAAGCAATAGACCCTCAAGATTCTAGTAGATTTCTAATAGTGAATGTGAAGAATATCAACGCACTGCTCTCAATGTTGCTGACATGTCTTATTAGCAACAAAGATAACAAGAAAGCTTGTTGATTAAAATAATAAAACATGTTTTACTGAATAGATATGCATTGCTCAACTTTGATGTTTTCTTTTTCATCGAAATTCAAAGTAAGCATGAATATCGCATTTGTAAGTGGAGTATGAAGTTTATCGATGGATCTGCATGTGAAGTAGAAATATTTACATAAACAGCGGTTGCGAGTGTTAAAGTGCCAACAGCCTATACAATCGGACTTCTTAAATATAAAAAAAAAAAAATTAAAAAATAGAGAATACCGAAGCGCCAACAAAACCATAATCCTGACTTAAAATTTATAAAACTAGGGGCGAAATACGAAAAAGAGAAAAATCCACATGAATACCCTTGCAAAGTACAAGAGAATAAGACAAGGGCCCGTATTCATGAAGCTGTTCTCATGCTCAAGCATGGATTATGTGCTCAAGCCAGCTTTCTTGAAACTCATCTGAATCATGTCAAAGAATCAAAAAGTCATTGTAAATGTTGAAAACAGCTTTCGTCTTCATGCCTCTTCAACTTTTTACCAAAATGTTGACAAAATTAAATTGTTTAAATATTTTATAGCCATAACCAGAAATAAGGCTTGAGCACAGAATCCATGCTTGAGCAGAGAATGGTTTCATGAATACGGGTCCTGGTTTTCCGGAAGAGTGAGCGTCTTGTGCTTTATCGACGACACCCGCCATGTAAATCTTGTTCGAGAATCACAAACGTAGTCCGTTACAGGGTAATGTTTTTGCTATGAAATCGAATGCATGTTACATCTACATTATATCGGTGGTAGCCGGGTCTTACAACGATTGCAGCACACTATTAATTTTCAAGATGTCGCAGCAATGTTAGCAGCAACTACGAACCGCGTGGGCCTTTCCTCCCAAACTAAGACCCTTTAAGCGCTTCCCAACTGCAAACAAGAGTAATAGATACAAGTTGGAGCTTTGTAAGACTATTGCTGTTAAAAAGAAAACCATGTTTATTAATTAAGCATATGTTTTTACAAAAAATTAGCAATGATATAATTTGAAGCTTTGTAAGACTATTGCTGTTAAAGGAAAAACATGTATATTTCTGAAACATGTGTTTTTTTTCTCTTAAAGACAGAATGAGAAACGAAACGATAAGCAGAATAAGATTCGATTCAAATGGATGCAAAATATGAAGACAGGAAATATTTATACGGACACCCTTGAGAGAGTACGATCTACTTAGACCAGCCGTTTATTTTGTTTGCAATTTTTTATTAATTCTATTTTTGTCATGATAACGTAAACACAGACGAAGGAAAATCGAACACGCCATAACGTCGTATACAATAGTATGCACTTTCAAGATTTACCAACGGAAGTAAACATATCCGGACCAGAGTCCAGCCATGGTTCTAGCATTGTAGTCAACACTATTGATACAATGTCGGATTCTGCACTGTGAGCGTTTAAATCAATCATGTTCAATGAGGAATTCCTCAATGTATATGTTTTTGTTTGTTACGCTGACACTTCCCTATTGATTCTATAGTAAAGGCATGGATAGCCTTTGTCTGTTAAGCAATGCAGGGTGAAGTAATGAAAGTTGGTTAGTACGAATATATCGGCACATGAAAAACGGTACTGGTCAAATAAAGTTTGGTTCTTTTTTTGTTTGACGGATGATTAACATGAAATAAAAGGTCACCGAAAGCAAACTACGCTTGCAAATAAGGGGCATGCTTAATATCCCTGTATCATATCATTTGTTTTCGTCAAAAAAGCTCAAAAGGAAAGTTGATATTTAAAACATGGTGGCCAATCAAAAGTATTTTCATGGTATATGAGTTTATTAATGTAGATGAAATGAGAGAAAAAAAACTCTTTCATGACCAAAGGTGTAAGGTGTATCACACACCTACCAATGCAATGCAGCAACATTGTGACGTCACAAGGATTCAACAATGACGTGACGTCACGAATATGGTAAAATCTAATGCCGAAAAGGGAAAAAGCCGACGTGATGAATTAAAACCTTTCACAAAGTTTTAGCCTTGAGCACTAAAAAGCTGAGTTTTATTTCTGCGCAAACAGTGTTTGAAAATATTGGATATATTTATTCTCGCTGACCTATTCGTTTTCGTCAAAAAAACTCACGGAAAAAGTTTATATTTTCAAAAGGTAGCCAGTCAAAAGTTATTTTCATTGTTGTTTAGCTTATTCTTAAGCATTGATGACATTTTTTTTCAGTTTCATTTGGGTATGAAAACAAATTTGGTTTGCAAACTGTATGAATCCTTGTAGCGGATTCTTACAAAAGTTTGCAAGCAAACCTTTTTCATAACCCTATGAAACAAAACAATAATTGACATCAACGCTTATAACTAATTTTTAGGTCATCTGACCCGAAGGGTCAGGATGACCTATAGTCATCATGCTTCGTCCGTCGTCGTGCGCCGTGCGTCGTGCGCCGTGCGCCGTGCGTCGTGCGCCGTGCGCCGTCCGTAAACTTTTCCATTTAAACATCTTCTTCTCATAAACCAAAAGGCCCATAGACCCAATATTGGGCTTGTGCCATGCTGGGATGAAGGGGTACCAAGTTTGTTCAAACAAATGACCTTGACCTTCATTCAAGGTCACAGGGGCCAAAAAGGTCAAAATCTTTGAACGACTTCTTCTGAATAACCAAAAGGTCCAGAGACCTGATATTGGGCCTGTGTTATGCTGGGATAAAGGGGTACCAAGTTTGTTGGAACAAATGACCTTGACCTTCATTCAAGGTCACAGGGGCCGAAAGGTCAAAATCTTTTTAAACAACTTCTTCTGAATAACCAAAAGGCCCAGAGACCTGATATTGGTCCTGTGTTATGCTGAGATAAAGGGCTACCAAGTTTGTTCAAAGAAATGACCTTGACCTTCATTCAAGGTCACAGGGGACAAAACGGTCATAATTTTTAAACAACTTCTTCTGAATAACCAAAAGGCCCAGACCTAATATTGGGCCTGTGGCAAGCTGGGATAAAGGGCTACCAAGTTTGTTCAAACAAATGACCTTGACCTTCATTCAAGGTCACAGGGGCCAAAAAGGTCAAAATCTTTGAACGACTTCTTCTGAATAACCAAAAGGCCCAGAGACCTGATATTGGGCTTGTGTTATGCTGGGATAAAGGGGTACCAAATTTGTTGAAACAAATGACCTTGACCTTCATTCAAGGTCACAGGGGCCAAAAAGGTCAAAATATTTTTAAACAACTTCTTCTGAATAACCAAAAGGCCCAGAGACCTGATATTGGTCCTGTGTTATGCTGAGATAAAGGGCTACCAAGTTTGTTAAAAAAAAATGACCTTGACCTTCATTCAAGGTCACAGGGGACAAAACGGTCATAATTTTTAAACGACTTCTTCTGAATAACCAAAAGGCACAGAGACCTAATATTGGGCCTGTGGCATGCTGGGATAAAGGGCTACCAAGTTTGTTCAAAGAAATGACCTTGACTTTCATTCAAGGTCACAGGGGCCAAAACGGTCATAATCTTTAAACAACTTCTTCTGAATAACCAAAAGGCCCAGAGACCTGATATTGGGCCTGTGGCATGCTGGGATAAAGGGCTACCAAGTTTGTTCAAAGAAATGACCTTGACTTTCATTCAAGGTCACTGGGGCAAAAACGGTCATAATCTTTAAACATTTTCTTCTGAATAACCAAAAGGCCCAGAGATCTAATATTGGGCCTGTGGCATGCTGGGATAAAGGGCTACCAAGTTTGTTCAAAGAAATGACCTTGACTTTCATTCAAGGTCACAGAGGCCAAAACGGTCATAATCTTTAAACATTTTCTTCTGAATAACCAAAAGGCCCAGATACCTAATATTGGGCCTGTGGCATGCTGGGATAAAGGGCTACCAAGTTTGTTCAAAGAAATGACCTTGACTTTCATTCAAGGTCACAGGGGCCAAAACGGTCATAATCTTTAAACGACTTCTTCTGAATAACCAAAAGGCCCAGAGACCTGATATTGGGCCTGTGGCATGCTGGGATAAAGGGCTACCAAGTTTGTTCAAAGAAATGATCTTGACTTTCATTCAAGGTCAGAGGGACCAAAACGGTCATAATCTTTAAACAACTTCTTCTGAATAACCAAAAGGCCCAGAGATATAATATTGGGCCTGTGGCATGCTGGGATAAAGGGCTACCAAGTTTGTTCAAAGAAATGACCTTGACTTTCATTCAATGTCACTGGGGCAAAAACGAAACTGTTGTTATTTTTCGTGTAGTCAAAAATCCAAGATGGCCTCCACAGCGGCCATTTTGAAAACACATTCTAAACTTCTCAAGTTCTACCAGTGGAATTGAGCTGAAACTTGCCAGAAATGATATCCTGAGATGGTCCCAACAAAGTGTTGTTATTTTTCAAGCCCATCAGAAATCCAAGAAGGCCACTATCTTGAACTTGGCAATCTATACAGGCATATTATAACTTGATTTAATGACTACACGTATTTTCATAGTGATTTTACAATTGGTAGTCAGATGACCGTTAAGGCCCGTTGGGCCTCTTGTTTAAACTTATTTTCAAATTTATAAATTTTTTTTGTACAATTTGACTGATCTAACAATGGATTATTTTTTACATATCAATGCGCAACGTCAATTGCCGTATTGTGACGTCACATTTTTCGCACCATTTTCGGATTTTTTTTTTCATAGAAATCGGAAATTAAATAGAAATAGTTGAAATAAGAGAAAAATACTCTTTCGTGACCAAAGGTGTAAGGTAGGGAAATTTCACCATCGGGATTTTCAAATTTGACAAATACCTTCGGCAAAGCATCGGGTTGTACCAAATTCGAAAACCCCTCGGGTGGAATTTCCCTATATTACACCCCTGGTTATGAAAGTGTCAAATAATATACATCCGAGGTATAGCAATGGGTTCAGCAGATTAAAATTTCTGCTCTCCACGAAGTAGAGGGCACAAGAGTGAATCCCAACATTTGCGTAGGTGACCGGAGTTTTGTTTGGTTCCTGGTTAAACGGTCTCAAGTGCCGGGAGGATTAGCACGTGGTAGTATAGTATAGCGAGTAAAGACATAGATTCCACGTTGTGTAATTTGGAAAGTGATCAGAATTCATTATTGCTTCAGCGTACTAACAATAGAAAGTACAGGAGGAGACACCCACTTGTGCTGCCTCCTAATATTTGCCGTCCCGTACAACATGCAGTGGTTTACCCACTGACCTATCATAAACCACTGCCTGATCAAATGATGTAATATCTTCTTTGTTTTATCAGCGCTATCGCAAGAAGGCACCTACAAGCCACTTCCAGCATCGATACATTCGCGCATACATTATATACGTAGAAATACGCCATAAACAAAAAATAGCGGTCAGCATAATGTTGACGAAAACAAAACTAAACCATTCCGGAACCAAATTAACGGATTAGAGACGGATTATTCTTCTATCTAGGGATGATAAAAAAAGGCAAAGAATAGACAGGTTATATTCAGGACCGTGTATCGTCCCGGCATAATATATCTTTTTATATTGTCTTTTTTAATGGAGACTTTGACCGACCGACATTTGTATCTAGAAAAAAAAACAATTCTGTTCCTTATTGTGTTCCCGACTGTTCACTTTCTGTTCGATATTATAAGACTTGTTCTTGTATCGATTTGAATTGACGATTTCTCTTGTTATGTGCTGATACTTTTGTACATTTTATTCCTTTGATTAGTGACTCTTTAATGATGCAAATACTTTCCAAGCCTTTGACATTCAAAGCTGATGATTATTAGTTCGATACAGTTGGTGTTGTTGTTCAAACTTCAGATGAAAAAAAATCTTTTATGTACCTAACTAATTATCAACAATTGCATCTTTCAAGGGCTGTACTTGCGTTGGCGCAAATGGATTAATTTGAAAATAGAAATTCTCAAGAAAAAAAATCAATTGACAATATATCTAGCTATCCGGATTAGCGCTGAGCTGAGATTTGCATTATTTGGTATGCTTTACGTCGATAAAAATGTTACGTGTATTCTTTTCGTTCTGTTATCATGAATCATGTTAATTTTGAATTCGTTGCTTTATGAAAAAATGATTTGAATAGATAGACAAGCCTGTTTGAGTATCCACCTCTGTTATGAGACAACCTGTGTTTTGAGACAAATTTATGCTTCTTTTTGTAGTAATCTTATTTATAGTTAAAACGACCACAGTAAAGCGATATTTAGTCTATGAGGAAAGTAATGTAAATTGTACTGCAATACCGGCTGTATGATATAAATTAGAGAATACCGAAGCGTAAACAAAACCATTTTCTGAACTCCAAATCCAGTTAAGAAGGGACAAAATATGAATAGAAGGGAAATATCTACATGGAGACACTTGCAAAAGTACTAGAGGATAAGACCAGGTGTTCTGGAAGAGTAAGCGTCTTCTGCTTCATCGACGACACCCGACATACATAATATTAACCATTTTCATATATATAATTTACAGAGCGTTAATTGATTACCATATATATATCAGAATATTCCATTTCTTAGAGATATTTATGACAATGAAATAAAACAAAACCATAATCCAAACTTAAAATTCATCAAACTAGGGGCAACATCTGTAAATGGAAAGCTTGATACGGAGACCTTTGAAAAAATACACGAGGCGACTACGTGTTTCTGGAAGGTAAACTTCGTCTTCTTCATCGACGAAACCCAGCATGCAATTTTTTCAATAAAAACTTTCTTTTAAATCTTTGCACCCCTCTCTTTGTTTCAATTCGGTAACAGTAAACTGACTGCATATATGCAATGTAGAACTGCTCGGCAGATTGATATAGGGCGCAGGTCACACTTCAACGCCAAACATATTTGATGTCATACATTGTGGTGGTTCCTTTAACATCTTTTATCGTATAACATAATATTTTTGGATCCATTGTGTCTAATTAAACAATAAATGGATGCTGACAACATTCGAAGTTCTTTGACGGTAATGCACACAATGACGCTTAATATTTACAATTACAGAATCATATATTCTAAAAATCAAAAGCGATGAAAAAAGAAACATAGCTTTGTGTAGTGCATAATTTCTTGAATTACCAATAATTATATCGATGTAGTTCATTTCTGTATTATTAAGCAACCACTTCTATCGCAGTAACCTGCTGGGGATGTAGTGTTCCTGGCATAATGATGTAAGTATACCATCTGAAACTCATTATTTCTTCGTATACGGTAGTATAACGCGCACCATAGAATATGTTTGTTGCCATTTACAGGTATTCTACCGTATAAGCTGTCAAACTGAGGTTCAATCTTATCTTTAATCTTATTTAATGTGGCCTCCATAGCCATAGTGATCAAATGTGAGTAGTGACACTGTACATAATAACACATGTTCGTAGTACACGATTCGAAATTATACAGAACTAGTTAAATCTAACTTCTAAATTTATAAAATAAAGGCGTATAACGCACCTGACCCTTCTGCTTCTACACTAGTTTAGAGATTTTTGATTCCCATCTTTTGGCCCCTAGCATTACTGAAGAATCCTAGGAGGACTAAACAGCTGTAAAGTGCAGTTTAATATTTTTTTCGGTATACTGTATTTATTACTGAATTTAAAAGGCGCAACATATGTTTGCGTTACGTCATCTTTTATAACACGTTGACCTTCGGTGATACATACGTTTATGATAGTTTACTTTTTGGATGTAAATTTGGTTATCATATGTGGCCACATACTTTTATATAATATTTGTTCCCTTTTCGTTCCTTGTATGCTTTTTCATATAAGCCAATGAGATTGATGAGTAAGGAATATTGATTATGTTTACAACTATTCATCTTAGATGAACCAATAAACAGGCATTCCTCTATTTTTTAAGGACATTTCGACACAGGTTGAGTAACAATAACCTGAATTACGGAGGAAATCGATAGTTTCACCACGACATGACAGCTAAGTGTACAAAAATATCTGGACTTTTATCTGTATTACTACATTTGTACATGTACATGACTTACATGGAAACCTATCGTACACAGAAATGACCATGAATTTCGTGTCGTTGGTTATCTGCTTATCAGTGAGTGGTAAGTATTTCTCGTCTTATTATAGTTTTTTTAGAATTAAATATCATACGTTTCATTATTCACTTCGGTATTTTCTTCTATCATTACCGATTTATCTATTTTACTTACTGGAAATAATTTCAATTGTGAGCATGCATTATTATCATTGTTTTATATTCCGCAATTGTTTGAAATAAAATACTAGCCTCTTTAAGAATAACAAAGTTTAATTAAACTCTGGTACCATAGAAACATTTTTCATTTAATGTAAATTTTTAAAGTTAAGTATAAAAAATAGTGTTGGAATTTCTTAGGCGTAAGTCAATTACTTATTGTGTCGAAATAAAAGTTCAATTTTGTGCAAGAACTATTTGATGGTGTCTGTTAGGGTTTCGTCGATGTCGACATTTATTCTTAACATTTTCGCTGTTCCGGTATTTGAAAGATGACGTAACCCACACATATGCTGCACCTCTTAAATTTAGTAATAGATACAGTATGCCGAAAAAATGAATTAAACTGCATTATACAGATGTTTCGTCCTCCTATGACTATTCAGTGTTGCTAGGGGCCAAAAGGTGGGTCTCAGAAAATTACTTTAATTTATGAATTTAAAAGTACAATAATTCTAGTTCTATATAATTTCAAATGGTTTACTACGAAAATGTTTAAATTATGTACCGTGGCTATGGATCCCCCAGAGGCTCCAGCAAACCTCGGGGAATTTTGTTACATCAGTAAGCTGCAGTTAAAAACAATATATGTAATGTTTAACGAGCGACAATATAAGTGTATCACATAACTGACCCGTTCAGTCATGTCATACGGCCATGTCATAAATATGGTATTACACACATGTAATAACACTTTTGTGACGTCATAAACAAATGACGCCTTAATGACGTCATATGATTGTTTCGGTAGTGAAAATCGTTCAATCAAAGTAGAAATTTGCTTCTTTTATAAAGAATGAATTTAATGAGTTTTAAAGTATTTTCTCATGAAAATAAGTTATTGGATAAATAGAGTCTAACATTCATGTCAATGCAATATGTCATTTATTAAATTCGTTGAATAATTTAATATGTCACTCTCCTAAAGGCTCTTGACATATTAAATGATTTAACTAGTTTACATCGACACTCATGTAAGATCCTCTACATGTATATCTGCAACCCGGTATCAACTGTATACTTCTATTTGGTAAAATTTTAACGTTTGACGATACTGGATTTACCTGTTTTGTTCCAGTAATTGGTTGCCTTGGAGACGTCTGTACAGACATGTACGACGGAACTGTAGCAGGAATGTCCCTGGAGGGCTACACGTACAGGAGCATGTCCATGTTTGGCTTCCAACAATGTATGACGGAGTGCCACAAACAACAGCAATGTATGAGTGTCAACTACGAAAAGGAGCGTATGTCTTGTTTGCTTAATACGGAAACGGTTGAGAATACAAGTATGCTGACAAGCCATGAAGGAAGAGTATTCAAGAACATGAATATAACAAGTACCATACAGGTATAGTATATATAACAAGTATTAATCAGATAGAACTATATAAATTAATGATTGTCAAAGCGGTTTATCCTTTAAAACCAAACCTATCCCTGGTATATTGGCGTGGTTATTCGGTAGCCTTGTCCTACATTATCAGTTACAATTATTTCATTGATGATGTTTATATTTTGTCATGCATGACGTATTATTTTATATGTCGCAGTTGATTCGTTATTCTAGGGCTTGCTCTGAATATCGAGATTTTCTTGATAGATGTCAACTGCTGACGAACAAACTTACGGTACAGGGATTCGAGAGATTTATGTTGATGAAGACAATGGTCACGTTTAATGGTCGCCATATTGATCTCATCGAGAAATATTCTGTATCTTTGTGTGATATGAAGACGGACGATTTTTAGTTTTCTTATTATTGTGCTTACTTGATGTTATTGACAATGATGACTCGGTTCTCATTTTGAGAATTAATGCTTACTTGGATATGACAAGATTTATATGGCAGGTGTCGTCGATGAAGCAGAATACGCTTACTTAAGGTTTTGTCCACGTTTTGGTATTCTCTGGTTGTTTTTTTAATGTTTCAAATACAAATCGCATTTACATTGTTTTACTTTTTTATGATAACGTATGCAATTGTGCTACAATGTATAAATAAAGATCAGTTAAGAAAAGTTTGCATTTTTTGTGGACTGTAAATATGTGATAGACAAAAAGGCAAAGCGCCACAAGAATGCAAATGTCATGAAGACAAAGCTAATCAATAAAGTTTGTTTCATATAACTCACGAGGCTCTTACAAAATATTGTAGTAGACATACAAGCATGTCACTAGGTATTCGAAGATTACTACCTCTTATGTGAAGAACTGTTGATCAACCCAAGGTTATGTGAAAAACGGGAGCAACGACGTAAACTAGAAAAGAAACTGCTACCATAAGACGTAACTGAAAGAAACATAGAGACATCGCGACGCGGGATATCTTATCGTAATTGTAACATACCTTTTATATCGAACCGCCATCGAGAACTTGTTTAATTGTTGTTTATGTTCAGCGAGTGTGAAGCTGCTTGTAAACCGGAAGTGAGTTGCCGATCGGAATGCTATGTAAAGCTAGGCTTTGAAAAAGAGCTTTTGTGACTATTTATGAGCTAGATGATAAAATCATAGGAATAGTGCTGATATTTGAATATTATGTACAAGTTTAATTATACAAGAAATGTAATAGATTTATCCAATAGTAATAATCATTAGAACTATCTTTCTTAGCCTTATCGCGCCATTTTATGTAACCTTACGCATGTCGTCTGCTATTCCTCCGAGACAAACTGAGACTAAAAGTGTTTGTCCTTTTTATGAGTTTTGTATTTTAGCTTGTCCTTGTTGATTAAATCACTTTTAATTACTATAATAAGAATGAGGACAGGAAGAGGACATGTTTTAGGATATTGTAACTTTGTAAATAGTAGATTTCTAATGTGAGAGGGTAAGGAACTTTTTGTGAGAATCGATGTGAGAAGTGATTTGATTGGATGAGACGGATCATGTGATCATGTGAGAAAGGTATAAAAGGGAGCGCGAAAAACGGTCATGTCAGACAATCTTGTAGCTTTAGCCACGAGCATACATCTTCAGCCACGACATTATTCTGCAAACATCTTCTATTATACTAAGCCTAGCGACATTATATCAAAGGGAGATAACTTCTACTTTAGGTATGTTATGTTTTCTCTATTGAAATAGTTAAATACTTGGTTTTACTGACTTAGTCTAGTACAATACAGTACAGTAGTACTGTACTGTCGTTACCATAGTGATATACGTTTGAAGTAACTGACACATATTTCTTTTACTAAACATTGAGCTTATTTTCTAGTAATTCTTTATAAATACCTAAAGTTTTATGCAGTACATTATTGTCTCCCACCACACTGACCTCTGACAGTATGAGAGCATGATGTATGACTATGAGAGAGTTGCAGCACCATTGTACAAATTTGATGACTAATTTGATGTGTAATAAAAACAAGTGAACTGTTTTTATTGTGTTGTGAACTCAATTGATGACCACAGAAGATCAAGGCCAGGCCTGCTACAAATTTGGTGTCAGAAGTGGGATGTCTTTAATGTTATAGACATCCTGTGATGCGGACCTGAAGTTCCTGAACCTCTCTACCTAAGACTTAGTGTGGTGGTTATTTAAATTATCTTTTATGTAATATAGTTTCTATTGTTACCAGTTTATATGACATATATAGTTGTAGGTGTTAAATAAAAAAAAAAAGTTAAAAAAAAAAAACAACAGTCTCTTACTTTTATTATAACAAATTACAAAACACAATCAAACATTTAGTACATTTTAAAAGAAATATATAACACACATTAGATAATGGCAGCATCTCCAGATCCTGAAATAAGATTAAATAATTTGGATGACCCATTCAAACTTCATGATGAAGAAGAAGAGGTTGGTCAAGGGGACACAACTGTAGGTGATGATGATACAGTTCATAAAGAAAATGAGCCAAATGTCAATGATGAATTTTATGACTGTAACCGTTTTGATGGGGATACAAACTGCCACCCTTTTGCTGAGATGAGGCAATATCACAGAGGTTTTATCATGAAACCTGAGCCATATGATGGAAAAGATGACTGGGAAGAATACATCTCCCATTTTGAAGATTGTGCTGAGCTTGGGCAATGGACAGAGAAGAATAAAGGTCTTACATTAGCTGCAAGTCTGCGAGGTCCAGCTAGGACATTTTATATTAGTTTGTCAAGTTCAGAGAAGAGAACTTATGAGGTTTTGAAGTCTAAACTTGGGCAGAGATTTGGTAGCACCAGACAACAGAACAGGTGGCTCTCTAGACTGGAGATAAGGAAGCGTGCACCTGGGGAGTCCATAGCTGCATTGGGTGACGACCTGAGGCAGATGGCTCAACGGGCATATTCCAACCTGGATGCCAAAGCTCAGGATGTCCTTGCTTTGAATCAACTGTATAAGGGTATCTCGACTGAAATGAAATGTCGTTGCATTGACAGAGATTGCAGGAATGTCACAGATGCTGTGGAAGTTATTGAGAGGTATGAAGCTGTCCTTGGAGACATC
The DNA here is from genome assembly GCA_947623455.1 of Mimachlamys varia. Taxonomy (NCBI): domain Eukaryota; kingdom Metazoa; phylum Mollusca; class Bivalvia; order Pectinida; family Pectinidae; genus Mimachlamys; species Mimachlamys varia. The sequence goes on from OX392545.1 coordinate 35,671,828, forward strand.
AGTGATAAAAAGCGAGCAAACGTTCGTATGACCACTAATCAAAAGTTGAATACCAAGGACACAACCGAATCCAATACAAAGCCAAAGTATGAAGACAAAGATATTCAGCAGTTACTTGAGAGAATTGCACAGCTTGAAAATGACAAGGCTACTCAGTACAACAAGGGAGGTAATTCATCTCGACAAGTCAGGAAATGCTTTGTTTGTAGTTCCACAGACCATTTGTGCCGGAATTGTCCACAAAACAATAGACGTCAACAGAATAATAACTTTGGGAAGTCTAGCTCCACCAATATACAGGAAAACTAATTTCCGTGAGCGAAGACGGCCGAGAGCTGGCGGGAAGTACTTTAAGGCCGCAAATAGTGATACCCAAAGATAAGAAGAAACACATTGGTCATATTGGAGCAAAGAGAGGAAAATGGGATAATGGGCTTTATACAACTGGACTAGTTGGAGAAACTGAGATAGAGTTTCTTATTGACAGTGGATCTACTATAACTCTATTATCTCATAATACCTATATGAGTATACCCGAATGTGACAGACCAGATCTGACAAAGTCTTCACTTGATATACAAGATGTAAATGGCAAGGTACTGAAGACATATGGTACAGGGAATTTTAAACTTGTATTAGGAGATGTTATGCATGATCAGATGGTAGTGATATGTGACATTACTCCAGAGGGCATTTTAGGTCAAGATTTTCTAATGAAAAATGTCAACAAGATAGATTTCAGAAGACTGATTCTACACACAAACGAGACCGAGATACCGTGTTGGATTGGGGGAGAATCAGAGGCCATTTGCCGAGTTGAAGTTAGACAGAGGACTGTGGTACCTGCAAATTCAAAAATGTGGGTCAAGGTAAAAGTACAGACACCAAACCATTTGGCTGAGAGTGGCTACATAGAAGGTTCATCCGAAACATTTTCTAATCAGAAAATAGCTGTAATACGAGGCATAGTAAACACCAGTTTACTGGAACAAAATATTCAAGTTGTCAATTTTGGTCAGACGGATGCTACCTTGTATACAAACATGAATATAGGAACATGTGAATCATGTTATGAAGATTCTACACAGTCCAGTACAAACAGATGTGCCAGAGTAGATATTGCTGACAAAACTTCTTCTCTGAAACAACTACCTGATTACTTGACAGATTTGAATGAAATGAGCTCTATTCACTTAAACGATGAGGAAAAAGATGCTCTGACTGCTTTGCTGATAAAATACCAAAAAGTCTTTGCTGAATCAGGTGCAGATCTTAGAAAGACTGATAGGGTCCAGCATCGCATACATACAGGGACAGCACAACCTATCAGACAAGCTCCTAGACGTTTGCCTTTAGGGAAGAAAGAAATAGAGAGGGAAGAAGTGAAGAAAATGCTTGATAGAGGTGTCATTGAACCGTCAATTAGTGCCTGGTCTTCTCCTGTGGTACTGGTAACCAAGAAAGATGGAACTCCAAGGTTTTGTGTTGATTACCGCCGCCTTAATGATGTCACAACCAAAGATGCATATCCGCTCCCACGAGTCGATGAATGTCTCGATTCCCTTTCAGAAGCTAAATGGTTCAGCAGTATGGATCTGAATTCTGGGTATTGGCAGCTTGCTATGGCACCTGAAGATAAAGGGAAGACAGCGTTTTCAACAAGTCATGGTCTCTATCAGTTTACAGTGATGCCATTTGGTTTAGCTAATGCACCGTCCACATTTGAGAGGCTAATGGAAGATGTTCTTAGAGGGTTACAATGGGAAGAATGTCTGCTTTATATGGATGATATAATTGTTCCAGGAAAATCATTTCAAGAAACATTAGACAGATTGGAACATGTATTTATGAGACTGCTAGATGCCAATTTAAAACTCAAACCCTCAAAGTGTGTTTTCTTTCAGAGGAGAGTCAAATTTTTGGGACACATTGTTTCTGAAGATGGGATACACACAGACCCTGACAAAGTCTCTGCAGTCCAAAACTGGCCAGTACCCAAGAATGCAAAACAAGTACGAAGTTTTCTTGGATTATGTTCATATTACAGACGCTTCATACAGGGGTTTGCAGCAATAGCTCGCCCTATGCACAAACTTTGTGAAAAAGGGGCTAAATTTAACTGGACGTCTGAATGCCAGACCTCTTTTGAACAGCTGAAGCAAGCTTTGGTGACCTCTCCAATATTGATGTATCCAATATCAAACAAGCCCTTCATCCTCGATACAGATGCCAGTGCTTTTGCTGTCGGTGCAGTTCTATCTCAAGAATTTGAAGGTTCTGAAAGAGTCATAGCATATATGAGTAAATCTATGAACAAGCATGAGCAGTCTTACTGTGTGACAAGAAAGGAACTACTGGCAGTAGTTTGTGCCTTAAAAACCTTCCATCCTTATCTGTATGGTCAAGAAGTACTGTTAAGAACAGACAACGCTGCTGTTAGCTGGATGAGAAATCTGAAGAATCCAACAGGACAAGTTGCACGGTGGTTGGAGTTATTGGGAACATACAATCTATCTGTTTCTCACAGACCTGGACGGAAGCATACAAATGCAGATGCATTGTCCCGTAACCCATGTAAAGTTTGCACAAGGCAGCAAGAGGGAAACCTAATAGAAGATGAAGATGATGATGACAAACTATCTACTTCTGAGGAAGTTACCCCTTACACAGTAAGGAGCAACATTGTTAGAGCTGTGACACGGAGTCAGAACAACAATCAGATACAACATGACTTATCAGTTGGGTGTAGCATGCTATCAGATTGGAATCCTAATGAAATAAAGGAACAACAATTATCTGACCCAAACATAGCACCAATTATGACTGCTATTGAAAGTGGATGTAACCGCCCTACATGGAATGCTGTTTCAAAGTATCCTGCAGCTCTCAAGACTCTGTGGAGCCACTGGGATCGACTTCAGATGCACGGTGGGATGTTGTACAGAAAATGGATGATTGATGATGGAGACGAGGCTGTTCTTCAACTGATAGTTCCTGAAAGCAGAAAAGCAGATGTTTTAAAGTACTATCATGATGTTCCATCTGCTGGACATTTGGGTGCAGACAAGACATTAGAGAAAATCAAGAAGAGTTTCTACTGGCCTATGATGAAGGACTTTGTAAAGAACTACTGTCGCAAATGTGATTTGTGTTCAGCTCGTAAACCTTCGAACGCATCAAATAAAGCTCCTATGAAGCAATATTTGACAGGTGAACCTATGGAAAGGATTGCCGTGGATATTCTTGGTCCACTTCCTGTGACAGAAAGCGGAAATAGATACATTTTTGTAATATGTGAATGTTTTACAAAATGGACTGAAGCTATAGCAATAGCTAACCAAGAAGCTAAAACTGTGGCAAAGGCATTTGTGAATGAATTTGTCTGTAGGTTTGGAACACCTTTACAAATTCACTCTGACCAAGGTTCCAATTTTGGATCCAAATTGTTTCATGACATGTGTGATTTATTTCAGATTGATAAAACTAGAACTACAAGCATGAGACCTCAAGCCAATGGTAATGTCGAGAGGTTTAACAGAACCCTGGTAAACATGTTAACCATGTATTGTAAAGATGATCAAAGAAGTTGGGATCAATATCTTCCACAGGTGATGATGGCATACAGGGCCTCACAGCATGCCAGCACAAGCAGAACTCCAAACTCAATGATGTTAGGAAGGGAGGTAACTCTTCCTATGCAGGCAGTCATCGGACAACCAGTTACAGACAGTGATGACGAGTCATGTGAACCTGATGAATATGTCCTTGATCTACAAAGCAAGCTTGACCACATCCACTGTATGGCAAGGAAGTGCCTGAAAAAGAAAACAGACTATCAAAAGCGGTACTATGATCTGACAGCAAAGAAGAGAACACTTAAAGCAGGTCAGTTGGTATGGGTGTACGACACACTTAGGAAGGTTGGAGTTTGCCAGAAGCTCACAATGAGATGGAAGGGTCCATTCCTGATAACAAGACGCATAGACGATGTGACGTATATGGTGAAGAAGAGTCTGAAACAGCCAGCGAAGGTGCACCATATTGACAGACTCCGTAAATATGAAGGGTGCAGGAAACCAGTCTGGTGTTAAGACGAGCTTAAAAGAAAACAGAGAAGTGTTAACAATGGAGTATTTGCACATTGAGTAATAGGAATTATTGAGTTAATTAAGGTGAAAATTAAGATTGATCACAGTTTATTTTACTTTGCTGGATATACAGTGAGCACGTGCACTGTACCAGAGTTACGCATGTGATTGGGGGATATATTACAAGCGTGAACCTTGTTGGAGATGGACTGGACTGATCACCCTATGGCTCAACAAGGTTGTACCGGACGAAGAGGTTTATCGTCTGGTGACAGTTGAAAGACTGTGGATGATGATAACGGAACTTCATCATCATGCCGGTCGCACTGTAGGATTAAATTCCAAGGATCAGATGCGATGGCAGGCGTTGCCGACATTCTGTGGAGAATGGAAGTTACCAGTGATCAATTTATTTGTTCATAATGATGTCTCAATAAAATGAATACTCAAACCAAGATGTTTTCTTAATAAATGGAGATGAGTGTGATGAGCTTTACTCTACCTGTATGTATAATGAATGATGACTGACGAAAATGACCGACTATGTGTACTGCTGTTAAGAAAAAAAAAATAACGATGTCCTGATTTTACTTAAAGAAATGTATGAAGTACCAGTCAAGCAAATGAATTATATTTTGCATTACCTACTATCTTACAGATGATGGAGTCCTGCTGGTTGTGTCCTGCCAAGTTTGACAAGAAGCGTGATCTCAAGAATCACCTTTCCACATCTCAACACAATGTGCTTCAAGTTGTATGTTGCTGGTGCCCAAAGGAAAGATTGCTTAGAAGAGCAGTTGACCTCAAGACCCATGTGAACAAGGACCACCATCATGTTATACGGGACATGCCTGAAGACTTCTTTGGGGAACCCAACTGTTTTTGGTTTGCTCCTAGATGTTCGGATTACGCAAAGGTCGTCTCACCGACAGATTGGGACTCTTTGGCAGCAACTAGGGCCAGGTTAAGCATGCTGGAACATCTAAAGAAGATGGGGGGAGGAAAACAGAAGTCATGGACCATGGGATGGGAGAAAGGTCATCCCAAGCCAAAGAAGAGCACGGCAATAGGGCTTTCATTCTCCAGAGCACCATCTATGGAGAGTGAAAGCGCCTTCATTCCTGACTATGACGACCCATCCTGTGTTCCATCTTCGCTGAAGAAGCCAAGGAGGGAGACATATGACCCGGATCATCCGAGTATGGACTCCCAAAGGCAGGACAACCTAACTCTCAAGGCGATGTCCATAATGTGTGGTGACATTTGGGCCGTATTCACCAGAGGAGGTAGCTGGGTGAGAGTTGAGTTAAAGGCAGAGATCCTGAGGGACCCGAGGGCAATGCAGACGCTAACCAGGAGGATGTCCTGCCTTGTGGATAAGGTGACCCTGCCAACCGGAACATGGTATGAGGTGAGGGAACCGCACCAGCTGGCAGATTATAAGAACGCCACATTTAGAAGTCTTGGGATTCCATCAGCATATTGTAAGGGGATACACAGGCAGCTCCAGCCCAACTGTGTACCAGTCCAATCACCGACAGGACCGAGAAGTGTGGTGACAGTGCAACCACCACCACCACCTCAACCTCAACCAGAAGTGTCAGCTCCCTTGCCAGCCACTGAGGCAATCTCTGACGAAGAGTTTCAGGACGGGGGTGATGTCATGCCAGAGGTGTCTGTCTCTCAACTCCCAACTTGCTGTATGGAGGCAGAAAGGCTGTTAAGGAAAGGCTGTATGCCGTTGTTTCCACCAGCAAGAAGGGAATGGGGAAGACAGACACTCTCCCTCACTGACGACCTGGAATGGCCTCCACGTGATTGGGAGAAGACGACCGTGGACACTAGGCTGTTGGCAGTTGAATTCGCTGGAATGACCCTGGAAAGGAAGAGGACAGGGCAGTTCCCAGTGATCGATAGAAGGGACCTGTTGGACAGATACAATTTCCTTGTCCTGCCTGGCACACTCCTCCCAGACCATGACGAGAAACCTGTGCTGAGGAAGGCACGCTACTATAACTATGAGGCTCTCAGGACAGTAGCAGTAGGGGACTCTTTAGACGAAGACTTTGTTGAAGGTATGAGGGCTGCTACAGTTTCCCGATGTGAAAAGGTCGACTGCTACTTGGACATTATAGACACGGCTGGTATTCCCCTTCGCCTGAAGAATGGACACTAGATTTTAATCATAGATAAAGAAGAAAAACACTATGAAAAGAACATATTGGTTTTGTGATAAGGACTCAGTAGCTTACCAGATTATTAATTTTTAAACTATCAGATAATTCCAATATTTCTGGAGAAATATATTTGAAAGGAGGGAATAATGTAGTAGACATACAAGCATGTCACTAGGTATTCGAAGATTACTACCTCTTATGTGAAGAACTGTTGATCAACCCAAGGTTTATGTGAAAAACGGGAGCAACGACGTAAACTAGAAAAGAAACTGCTACCATAAGACGTAACTGAAAGAAACATAGAGACATCGCGACGCGGGATATCTTATCGTAATTGTAACATACCTTTTATATCGAACCGCCATCGAGAACTTGTTTAATTGTTGTTTATGTTCAGCGAGTGTGAAGCTGCTTGTAAACCGGAAGTGAGTTGCCGATCGGAATGCTATGTAAAGCTAGGCTTTGAAAAAGAGCTTTTGTGACTATTTATGAGCTAGATGATAAAATCATAGGAATAGTGCTGATATTTGAATATTATGTACAAGTTTAATTATACAAGAAATGTAATAGATTTATCCAATAGTAATAATCATTAGAACTATCTTTCTTAGCCTTATCGCGCCATTTTATGTAACCTTACGCATGTCGTCTGCTATTCCTCCGAGACAAACTGAGACTAAAAGTGTTTGTCCTTTTTATGAGTTTTGTATTTTAGCTTGTCCTTGTTGATTAAATCACTTTTAATTACTATAATAAGAATGAGGACAGGAAGAGGACATGTTTTAGGATATTGTAACTTTGTAAATAGTAGATTTCTAATGTGAGAGGGTAAGGAACTTTTTGTGAGAATCGATGTGAGAAGTGATTTGATTGGATGAGACGGATCATGTGATCATGTGAGAAAGGTATAAAAGGGAGCGCGAAAAACGGTCATGTCAGACAATCTTGTAGCTTTAGCCACGAGCATACATCTTCAGCCACGACATTATTCTGCAAACATCTTCTATTATACTAAGCCTAGCGACATTATATCAAAGGGAGATAACTTCTACTTTAGGTATGTTATGTTTTCTCTATTGAAATAGTTAAATACTTGGTTTTACTGACTTAGTCTAGTACAATACAGTACAGTAGTACTGTACTGTCGTTACCATAGTGATATACGTTTGAAGTAACTGACACATATTTCTTTTACTAAACATTGGGCTTATTTTCTAGTAATTCTTTATAAATACCTAAAGTTTTATGCAGTACATTATTGTCTCCCACCACACTGACCTCTGACAGTATGAGAGCATGATGTATGACTATGAGAGAGTTGCAGCACCATTGTACAAATTTGATGACTAATTTGATGTGTAATAAAAACAAGTGAACTGTTTTTATTGTGTTGTGAACTCAATTGATGACCACAGAAGATCAAGGCCAGGCCTGCTACAATATCCAAACGATGTAAAAGAAAAGTCCAAAGAAAGAGTAATATCAAGTTGAGTCTTGGTTTTTGCATGTAACATGCCACTTATCAAAGGCGACCAGCAAATATTACAAAAAATACTGTCACATTCTTTCACAAAAGACTATTTTTCTCAGTGACGAATAATTGATACTTTGATAGTAAATACATAGTATTACTTTGAAAGTAGATACATGTCTTATTCTCGCTGTGTTTGACGTAGGCCAGTGGATGTCAGAGGGATACCTGTCCATGGCTTTACACGTGTGTGCTACTGAGTAGTGGGAATACCGTTTGTTTAGGTAAGTTACCATGCTATACGAGGCATATAGAACTCAGACATTAGTTCTTATAATAATTATAAATGCTTATACCCGTTCTTTACAAGATATGATAGCACACAGTCAGAACTTATGTACGGATATAATGAGCATCTGAAAGAATGAGTGACAGATATGAAGGTTGACGTTTTTAGATATGTTCATTATTGTGCGTACTTGTTGTAATTGAGAATGATAATTCGGTTACACTCTGAGGCCATGACAGTTACTTAGAAATCACCATCTAGATTTACATGGCTTGTGTCGTCGATAAAGCAGAAGTTCTCTTATGGAAAACCTGCTATTATTATCTCGTACTCTTTCAATGGTATCCGTGTAGATATATATACTCTTCATATTTTCCCATATTTTAGTCGATTGTGAGTTCTGAATATGGTTTCTTGCCGTTTTGGTATTCTGTTTTTTTCCCCAAAGATACCAATACTTATTAGTAACATATCATTGATAATTCGTGTTTGTTACATTTGTTGTTAATTTGGTGTTATAGCCTTGGACATGTTTACCTGTGTATTGTTGGTTTGGTGGTATAGCATTGGCCATGTTTACCTGTGTATTGTTGGTTTGGTGTTATAGCCTTGGCCATGTTTACCTGTGTATTGTTGGTTTGGTGTTATAGCCTTGGCCATGTTTACCTGTGTATTGCTGGTTTGGTGTTATAGCCTTGGCCATGTTTACCTGTGTATTGTTGGTTTGGTGTTATATCCTTGGCCATGTTTACCTGTGTATTGTTGGTTTGGTGTTATAGCCTTGGCCATGTTTACCTGTGTATTGCTGGTTTGGTGTTATAGCCTTGGCCATGTTTACCTGTGTATTGTTGGTTTGGTGTTATATCCTTGGCCATGTTTACCTGTGTATTGCTGGTTTGGTGGTATATCCTTGGCCATGTTTACCTGTGTATTGTTGGTTTGGTGTTATAGCCTTGGCCATGTTTACCTGTGTATTGTTGGTTTGGTGTTATATCCTTGGCCATGTTTTCCTGTGTATTGCTGGTTTGGTGTTATATACTTGGCCATGTTTACCTATACTTGGCCATGTTTACCTATACTTGGCCATGTTTACCTGTGTATTGTTGGTTTGGTGTTATACCCTTGGCCGTGTTTACCTGTGTATTGTTGGTTTGGTGTTATAGCCTTGGCCGTGTTTACCTGTGTATTGTTGGTTTGATATTATACCCTTGGCCGTGTTTACCTGTGTATTGTTGGTTTGGTGTTATATCCTTGGCCATGTTTACCTGTATATTGTTGGTTTAGTGGTATAGCCTTGGCCATGTTTACCTGTGTATTGTTGGTTTGGTGTTATAGCCTTGGCCATGTTTACCTGTGTATTGTTGGTTTGGTGGTATAGCCTTGGCCATGTTTACCTGTGCATTGTTGGTTTGGTGTTATATACTTGGCAATGTTTACCTGTTTATTGTTGGTTTGGTGTTATATCCTTTGCCATGTTTACCTGTATATTGTTGGTTTAGTGGTATAGCCTTGGCCATGTTTACCTGTGTATTGTTGGTTTGGTGTTATATCCTTGGCCATGTTTACCTGTGTATTGTTGGTTTGGTGGTATAGCCTTGGCCATGTTTACCTGTGTATTGTTGGTTTGGTGTCATATCCTTGGCCATGTCTACCTGTGTATTGTTGGTTTGGTGTTATATCCTTGGCCATGTTTACCTGTGTATTGTTGGTTTGGTGTTATGTACTTGGCCATGTTAACCTGTGTATTGTTGGTTTGGTGTTATATACTTGGTCGTGTTTACCTGTGTATTATTGGTTTGGTGGTATAGCCTTGGCCATGTTTAACTGTACCTGTATATTGTTGGTTTGGTAGTATATCCTGGCCATGTTTACCTGTGTATTGTTGGTTTGGTGGTATAGCCTTGGCCATGTTTACCTGTGTATTGTTGGTTTGGTGGTATATCCTTAGCAATGTTTACCTGTGTATTGTTGGTTACGTGTTATAGCCTTGGACATCTTTACCTGTGTATTGTTGGTTACGTGTTATAGCCTTGGCCATGTTTACCTATGTATTGTTGGTTTGGTATTATAGCCTTGGCCATGCTTACCTGTGTATTGTTGGTTTGGTGGTATAGCCTTGGCCATGTTTACCTGTGTATTGTTGGTTTGGTGTTATAGCCTTGGACATGTTTACCTGTGTATTGTTGGTTTGGTGGTATAGCCTTGGCCGTGTTTACCTGTGTATTGTTGGTTTGGTGTTATAGCCTTGGCCATGTTTACCTGTGTATTGTTGGTTTGGTGTTATAGCCTTTGCCGTGTTTACCTGTGTATTGTTGGTTTGGTGTTATAGCCTTGGCCATGTTTACCTGTGTATTGTTGGTTTGGTTTTATAGCCTTGGCCGTGTTTACCTGTGTATTGTTGGTTGTGTGGTATAGTCTTGGCCATGTTTACCTGTGTATTATTGGTTTGGTGTTATATACTTGGCAATGTTTACCTGTGTATTGTTGGTTTGGTGGTATATACTTGGCCATGTTAACTTGTGTATTGATGGTTTGGTGTTATATACTTGGCCATGTTTACCTGTGTATTGTTGGTTTTTGTGTTATATACTTGGCCATGTTTACCTGTGTATTGTTGGTTTGGTGTTATATACTTGGCCACGTTTACCTGTTTATTGTTGGTTTGGTGTTATATACTTGGCAATGTTTATCTGTGTATTGTTGGTTTGGTGTTATATCCTTGGCCGTGTTTACCTGTGTATTGTTGGTTTGGTGTTATATCCTTGGCCATATTTACCTGTGTATTGTTGGTTTGGTGTTATATACTTGGCCACGTTTACCTGTTTATTGTTGGTTTGGTGTTATATACTTGGCAATGTTTATCTGTGTATTATTGGTTTGGTGTTATATCCTTGGCCGTGTTTACCTGTGTATTGTTGGTTTGGTGTTATATCCTTGGCCGTGTTTACCTGTGTATTGTTTGTTTGGTGTTATACCCTTGGCCATGTTTACCTGTGTATTGTTGGTTTGGTGTTATATCCTTGGTCATGTTAACCTGTGTATTGTTGGTTTGGTGTTATATCCTTGGCCATGTTTACCTGTGTATTGTTGGTTTGGTGTTATACGCTTGGCCATGTTTACCTGTGTATTGTTGGTTTGGTGTTATATCCTTGGCCGTGTTTACCTGTGTATTGTTGGTTTGGTGTTATATCCTTGGCCATGTTTACCTGTGGATTGTTGGTTTGGTGTTATATCCTTGGCCGTGTTTACCTGTGTATTGTTGGTTTGGTGTTATATCCTTGGCCATGTTTACCTGTGTATTGTTGGTTTGGTGTTATATCCTTGGCCGTGTTTACCTGTGTATTGTTGGTTTGGTTGTATAGCCATGGCCGTGTTTACCTGTGTATTTTTGGTTTGGTGGTATAGCCTTGGCCATGTTTACCTGTGTATTGTTGGTTTGGTGTTATATCCTTGGCCATGTTTACCTGTGTATTGTTGGTTTGGTGGTATATCCTTGGCCATGTTTACCTGTGTATTGTTGGTTTTGTGGTATATCCTTGGCCATGTTTACCTGTGTATTGTTGGTTTGGTGGTATATCCTTGGCCGTGTTTACCTGTGTATTGTTGGTTTAGTGTTATATCCTTGGCCATGTTTACCTGTGTATTGTTGGTTTGGTGTTATATCCTTGGCCATGTTTACCTGTGTATTGTTTGTTTGGTGTTATATCCTTGGCCGTGTTTACCTGTGTATTGTTTGTTTGGTGTTATATCCTTGGCCATGTTTACCTGTGTATTGTTTGTTTGGTGGTATATCCTTGGCCGTGTTTACCTGTGTATTGTTTGTTTGGTGTTATAGCCTTGGCCATGTTTACCTGTGTATTGTTGGTTTGGTGTTATATCCTTGGCCGTGTTTACCTGTGTATTGTTGGTTTGGTGTTATATCCTTGGCCGTGTTTACCTGTATATTGCTCTTATTAACCCCATCTGTGATGTTGAGCTATTAATCATCAGTTGATGTAATATGTATTACATAATTACATGTACTCTTGATCACATTTCTTTATTTTCATAATAAGAACCGGCTTCAGCATTAACTACAGACTTGCTATCAACAACTTCTGCAGAATTGTCAACAACTACAACAGAATCAACAACAACAGTTACAACAACTACTTCTACTGAACCAACAACAACACCTATTACAGAATCGCCAACAACAGTATCTACTTCTACGGAATTGCCAACAACTACTTCTACAGAAGCACCACCAACTACTGCTACTATTACGGAATTGCCAGCAACAACTACAGAATCGTCAATAACTAATACTACGGAATCACAAACAACAAATACTACTACGGAATCAACAACAACATCTACAACTACCGAAGTGCCAACAACAACAACAACAACAACAACTACTACTACAGAATCACCAACAACAACTACTACTACGGAATCGCCAACAACAACAACAACTACAGATTCGACAACAACAACTACTACAGAATCGCCAACAACAACAACAACTACAGAATCGCAAACAACAACAACTACGGAATCGCCAACAACAACAACTACAACTACTACGGAAATGCCAACAACAAAAACTACTACTACGGAATTACCAACAACAACAACTACTACTACGGAATTGCCAACAACAACAACTACTACTACAGAATCGCCAACAACAACAACGACTACTACAGAATCGCCAACAACAACTACAACTACAGAATCGCCAACAACAGCTACTACTACTACAGAATCGCCAACAACAACATCTTCTACTACAGAATTGCCAACAACAACAACTACTACTACTACGGAATTGCCAACAACAACTACTACAACGGAATTGCCAACAACAACTACTACTACTACGGAATTGCCAACAACAACAACTACTACTACTACGGAATTGCCAACAACAACTACTACAACGGAATTGCCAACAACAACTACTACTACTACGGAATTGCCAACAACAACAACTACTACTACTACGGAATTGCAAACAACAACTACTACAACGGAATTGCCAACAACAACAACTACTACTACTACGGAATTGCCAACAACAACAACAACTACTACTACGGAATTGCCAACAACAACAACTACTACTACTACGGAATTGCCAACAACAACAACTACTACTACTACAGACTCGCAAACAACTACTACTACTACTACAGAATTGCCAACAACATCTACTACTACAGAATTGCCAACAACAACAGGTAAAACATAATGTGCTTACAGTCACTGAATCCTATATTATCTTATGGTCAAATTTATGTTAATGACCTATCTGTTGTAACTTTATTTAGAGTATTTTCCAAACTTGCAGTTCAATAAGGAGTGTCCGATAATATATTTTCTCGATTATTATCCAATTTGTTAATAATTTAAGATACCGTATCAGTGACGCATATATTAACGAGCCCTACAAAGCGCCATTAATGCATATTCGAATTCTTTAATTTGTATTTGTTCATGATATTTAACAATGTAAGCTTGGTCAGCAAATATGAGCAGGCTTCTTGAACCTTTGGTGTTAACATATCGCAGTTAATTCGTTATTTAAGGGTTTGCTCTAAATACCAAGCTTTCCGTGATAGATGTCGGCTGCTGAAAAACAAACTTACGATACATGTATTCGAGAGATGTAGACTGGTGAAGATTATGAGCAAGTTTAATGGTCAAATTCTTGGTCTTATTTAATGATATTGTATATCTTTGTATGCTATAAAGGTGGACGTTTTAGTATACATGTAATTATTTGTTGTGGCTGATAATGATCCCACGTCCTCAATTTGAGGACATGACACTTACTTGGATGTGACACGGCGGGTGTCGTCGATGAAGCATAAGACATTGAATCTTCCGGAACACCTGGTCTTATTATCATGTCCTATGTTCAAGGATATACGTGTAAATGTTTCATTTGTTCATAGTTTGCCCCTAGTTTGATAGGTTTTGAGTTCGGATTGTGGTTTTGTTATAGCTTCAGTAGTCTCTAATTGATCTTAAAGTGTGTAAACTGTTGTAGTTACATGGACGACCGCAACATTTGTCGATCAAAAAAATGTAACATATATTTTGTAAACAAGATGTAAAAAAAGTTACTTGAGAATACTTGAGCGTTAACGAAACCATCATCCAAATTCAAAATCGATTAAACTAGGGGCAAAATATAAACAAAAAAAAAGTAAGCGTCATCTGCTTCATCGACGACACCCGCCATATAAATCTTTGTCACATCCAAGTAAACACGAAGAACTGAGTATCATTGTCAATCACAACAAGTAAAAACACTAATGAGCATACTCAAAAACGTCAATCTTCATATCACTTAAAGATACAGAATATTTCTTAATGAGACAAAGATGACGACAATAAAACTTGCCCATAGTTCTGATCAACCTACATCTCTCGAATCCGTGTGTTGTAAGTTTGTTTGTCAGCAGTCGAAATCGATCACGAAAATCGCGATAACTAGAGTAAGTCCTAGAATATCGAATCAACTGCGACATGTAAACACCATATGTTGGAGAAGCAGGGATGTTACTATCACGAAATGGAGAGTTCATGATCGGAAAATTGAAATCATCACGTTTATCGTATAGCTTTGTAGTAAGCTGTACGATAACAAAGGAACGATTTACTTGGAGATAACTTGTAAAAGTACAAGAGAATAAGACAAGGTGATTGTTCACACATTTTAAAGTGAGAGTCTGTTACAATAACTATAAAAACATCCTGACATTATTTGAAACTCAGAGGAACAGACTCTTGAAATAGTATTTTGCAATCTTACTGAAATAAGTTATAGTAACTTTCAGTATGCTTCTCAAACGCCTATAAACTCATTACGTGATTCTAAATTCACGAATCGTTCAGTTAATGTTGCTGGTGTTATGATTATCGATGCAGATACTTTTTTTCTAAAAGTGTATAACATAAATAACAATATAATGTTTAAGTATCAGAAAAACTAAATTCAATGCTTAATATGCAAAAAGGAAAGACATACATGCTTATCGTTGAACCATAATAAAATGCATTCCGAGAGTGATGGTTTGGTGTAAGTTTTTGATCGCCCAATGGAATCTTAATATCATATGAGTTTTTTGAACAGTGTGATACAGGTTGATCAGAACTATGGTCGCCATCTTTGTCTCATTGAGAAATATTATGTATCGTTAAGTGATATGAAGATAGGCGTTTTTGAGTATACTCATTAGTGTGTTTACTTGTTGTGATTGACAATGATACTCGGTTCTCATTTTGAGAACTTGATGTTTACTTGGATGCGACAAAGATTTACATTCGGGTGTCGTCGGTGAAACAGAAGACACTTACTCTTCCGGAAAACCTGGTCTTATTCTCTTGTACTTTTGCAAGGGTCTTCATGTGAATCGTTCCTTTGTTCATATTTTACCCCTGGTTTAATCGATTTTGAGTTTGGATTATGATTATGTTAACGCTTCGGTATTCTCTTATTTGTTTGATACGTTCCTGTTGACTTTAGATACGACGACGACATGCACGCATCCATACAGTTACAACGTGGCCTCGACCCTGTGTCTGTACCTCGGCACCACTGCCACCAGTCAGTATGGCGCCACCAGTACGTGTACGCAGATGAGTGGCCGACTGGTTGTAGCGGAAACATCGACCCAACAGTCAGCGATGGGGAATCTCATGTTGTCTACCATCACCAGTATGTTTTAGTTCATCTCCGAGAATTCACAATTAAAAAAAAATGATTTAGAGCGCTCTTCGACAACAACACTGATATGCTAAGGTTCCGAAATGCTGATTTATAATTGTTAAAAGTAATGTCCTCGCAAAATTCTTCTCTGTCTCACTGGTTACAATGTTTGCTAATTTTAGCGGTTTTGATATTCAGAATTGTTTTTGTAATCTGTTGACTTCTTTGTCGTATGAATTAGAATATGACGATATTGACGTCCTTGTTTATCTGTTTCAGATTGCTGGGTTGGGGCTACGTTGGACACTACAGTAAACGCTTTCAGATGGTTGAATGGTCATATAATCACTGCAACATTAGAATCACATGGAGAATGTGTGCGGATTCGACACGACGGTGTTTTACTGAAAGGCACGTGTGGCACCGCCATCGGCTTTATCTGTGAACAAGTGTAACATTGTTACACGTACATCGTTCATGGCATGTTTCTTGACGACAAAACGAGTCTCTGTTTGCGATATACGGTTTTTCGTTGCGATAAGTTTCTCTTTCTTTACATTTTCTGCAGATCGATATTTTGTGGACTGTAATTTGTAAAAAAATAAAAGTAACATTTATAATAAAAGTTTACAAAAGCGATACTGATCTAGCGTGTTGTTTTAATACATGTTGTGATTATATTAGGAAAACGAATCGGAGAGATACAACAGTATAACCCAAAACAAAATGGAAAAAATGAAATCGTTGTGCAGGCAACAACGTCCAAACAACAGTTAGTCCAGATCGGTATGTTTGCCAGTGGTGGCTGAATTTCTTACGTCTTAGACACTTTGAACTCACATATCAGCTGTATATGTCATTTCCTTGCCCGGGGACAGAACCCATTGCCTTTCTCACATATCAGCTGTGTATGTTATGTCCTGGCTGGGGACAGAACCCATTGCCTTTCTCACATATCAGCTGTGTAAGTTATGTCCTGGCCTGGGGACAGAACCCATTGCCTTTCTCACATATCAGCTGTGTATGTTATGTCCTAGCCTGGGGACAGAACCCATTGCCTTCTCACATATCAGCTGTGTATGTTATGTCCTAGCCTGGGGACAGAACCCATTGCCTTTCTCACATATCAGCTGTGTATGTTATGTCCTAGCCTGGGGACAGAACCCATTGCCTTCTCACATATCAGCTGTGTATGTTATGTCCTGGCCTGGGGACAGAACCCATTGCCTTTCTCACATATCAGCTGTGTATGTTATGTCCTAGCCTGGGGACAGAACCCATTGCCTTCTCACATATCAGCTGTGTATGTTATGTCCTAGCCTGGGGACAGAACCCATTGCCTTCTCACATATCAGCTGCGTATGTTATGTCAATGCCTGAGAAAAACTCCATCGTCTTTCTCACATACCAGCTACAGTATATATAGTATGCCTGGCATGATGACGGAACACATTGTCTTTCTTACATACAAACTATATATAGTATTTCTTGCCTGGGGACAGAACACATTGCCTTTCTCACATACCAGCTATATATAGTATTCCTGGCCATGGGGGAAGAACCCATTGTTTTTCTCACATACCAGCTATATATAGTATTCCTGACCTGGGGACAGAACCCATTGTATTTCTCATATACAACCTACACTGTATAGATAGTATTCCTGACCTGGGGACCGGACCCATTGTATTTCTCATATACAACCTATTTATAGTATGCCTTGGCTGGGGTCAGAACGCATTGTCTTTCTCACATACAAGTTGCATCAAAGCTCCACTAGAAGAAACGCAACGTACACGATTGACTTATTTGCTAGAGCAGAACAGCGATGCTAAAGAAGACAATGGGGAGATGTAACACTGTTGGATTATTAGGGGGGAAAGCAGGAGTTTGCGGTTATTTATTTCACTGGAGTTAATTTTCAAAAGTTACAACAGACACGAGCTTTAGCGAGCTTTCGTTTTTGCTATCCAAAACCTGATTGTTACACACGGAGACCTTTGAATAAGTATAGGATAATAAGCCCATGTGTTCTGAAAGATTTGGCGTCTTCAGCTTTACCTACTACACTCCCCATGAAAATATTGGTCACTTCCAAGTCAATGGCCTCAAAGTGTAATTTGAGGCATCATTCACAAGCACAGAAATTAGGCATACTAATGAGCATATACAAATTACATATCATAATCATATCCAAACATAACCAATACGGGTTGTGTAATAATAACTTTTATTACAATTTTGCCTTTGAAATATAGAAAATTATTAAACTTATAAAACTTATATTTTCACTGCAGTGATGAGCAGTGATAATATAACAGTTTGCAGTGAAACGTGAACAAGTGACCCAGCATAAAAAACTACACGGGGTCATTATTCTACGTGGCAAATCTTACACGACCATCTGTAGAAAAATGACCCCACTCGATATTTCTGTAATTCATCCTGTCAATGGCGTGTATATTTTCACCTGGGTCATTTTTCACGTTACACCGGAACTGTTGTATGAGTTGTTCCCCTTTATCGAATCGAACTCCCCCAATTGTCCCCTGGCATTGGAGGCTCGGCATTGTTGTCGTCTGCTAGAACTTGTCTATTGGGGATAGATGATCTTGAAGAAATGGCAACACCAGTAGATATCGATGAGATACTGCTGCGGGATTTAATAAGTACTGAATTGGAAGATGAGAATGGTTCAACTTGTCCGATCAACGTATCCCAATCAGCTGTGTACCCGCGGATGGGTTGTGATTTCGAAGGATTAGACCTAGCTACTTTCTAGTAAGCAAGTAAAAAAAAAAAGAAAAAAAGTATTTTAAGGCCTCTTTCGAAATGTAATAAAAAGAAAATTCAATGGTTTGCCGTTTGATATCAAATGTAGTTCACTTGTAGGACTATGACAGATTTTTTTAGATATTTTCACTGGTGCTTCACTATGAAAATATAAAATCTGCCATTCTCGTGAATATGTTTATCCTCTATATATTCTAACGACAACAGCTTAATTTACTTTTTTTGTTTGGTTTTTTATGTCATCTGTTTAATCGACCTATAAGTAATAAAGTGCTGCCCATCGTTCTGCTGCAGCTATGTATTTCGGAGGCTCGATGTGGGTAAACATTGTAGTTATAATATATTGATTATATATGGCATTTCTCGCACCATACCAGATGTCCTTTGTGATATATAACTACCTCAAGGGAGGTGTTTACACCTCCACAGATCGCTGATACGATTCATATGCAAACAACCCCAATCAGGACATACAAAATCATGTAAAACTTAAACAAAGACATGAAGTGTCAGTTTCTGTGTAATTGATCTATCATATAATATACAATGTGTCTAAAACTGACAGGATTGTGTTATTTTGCATAGTTTTGTGTTTGTAGAAATATCTATTGTGAAGTCAATGTCATCACAACAGAAAAAAAACTTCATTTTTTTTTACTGTATTATGCTATTTATTTAAATGGAAAACAATATCCGACTCTCAAGGTTTCTCCTTCTTTGATGAGTGTTAATGTTTGCTCTCAGCAACCAATTACGTCATTTAAAGTTGTCCTTCGCTCGCTGTTTATGTCATTATAACTCACGATTCCCCACATAAATATATTAGTACTTGCGATCATAGCTTAAGTATACACAATGTCTGGATACGACAATCTACTCAGCTTTATAATGTCTACCTTGCTAGTGTCTGGTAAGTAATTTGTTCACGTGATATATATTATTTCATACATTTATATTTCAGATTTGTTTTTTAGATGAAATGTTGAACAATCAATTTTCATTTTTGAACTTTCGTGCAAATTTTGAAAAACTGTGACTTCAAAATCGTCTGACCTTATCAAATTTAACAGGTAAATGAAATTTCCAAATCATGCATTGTTAAAATATGAACAGGACATTTCCATGTTCCATTTCAGTTGAAAATATAAATGCGATTGAAAGTTATGTTTTGTTACAATTTTTATAACGAATATGACATAAACTTGTTAAGAAACAGTCGAAATGCGAGCCTTAAATGCTCGACTTCTACGTACGTTGCACATGAGCTACGTCATGTAACTCACGGATCTCTAAGATTCCAGCAAATAATGTTTCTGGAATTCGTGGGCGAATGTGCGAAAACATATATAATTATAATTAAAACATAAAAAGCGCTACTCGTAAAAAATGGAACAATAACAGTGTTAGGGTGAATTGCTGGACTTTGTTGTACGTTAATCACAATGTAAGGATGGAATGCTGGACTCTGTCGTACGTTAACCACAATGTAAGGGTGGAATGCTGGACTCTGTCGTGCGTTAACCACAATGTAAGGATGGAATACAGGACTTGGTCGTACGTTAACCACAATGTAAGGATGGAACACAGGACTTGGTCGTACATTCACCACAATGTAAGGGTGGAATGCTGGACTTTGTCGTACGCTAACCACAATGTAAGGGTGGAATGCTGGACTCTGTCGTACGTTAACCACAATGTAAGGGTGGAATGCTGGACTTTGTTGTACGTTAACCACAATGTAAGGATGGAATGCTGGACTCTGTTGTACGTTAACCACAATGTAAGGATGGAATGCTTGACTTGGTCGTACGTTAACCACAATGTAAGGGTGGAATGCTGGACTCTGTCGTACGTTAACCAAAATGTAAGGGTGGAATGCTGGACTTGGTCGTACGTTAACCACAATGTAAGGATGGAATGCTGGACTTGGTCGTACGTTAACCACAATGTAAGGGTGGAATGCTGGACTTGGTCGTACGTTAACCACAATGTAAGGGTGGAATGCTGGACTTGGTCGTACGTTAACCACAATGTAAGGATGGAATGCTGGACTTTGTTGTACGTTAACCATAATGTAAGGATGGAATGCTGGACTCTGTCGTACGTTAACCACAATGTAAGGGTGGAATGCTGGACTCTGTTGTACGTTAACCACAATGTAAGGATGGAATGCTGGACTCTGTCGTACGTTAACCAAAATGTAAGGATGGAATGCTGGACTCTGTCGTACGTTAACCACAATGTAAGGGTGGAATGCTGGACTCTGTCGTACGTTAACCACAATGTAAGGATGGAATGCTGGACTCTGTCGTACGTTAACCACAATGTAAGGATGAAATGCTGGACTCTGTCGTACATTAACCACAATGTAAGGGTGGAATACAGGACTTGGTCGTACATTAACCACAATGTAAGGATGGAATGCTGGACTAGGTCGTACGTTAACCACAATGTATGGGTGGAATGCTGGACTTGGTCGTACATTAACCACAATGTAAGGGTGGAATGCTGGACTTGGTCGTACGTTAACCACAATGTAAGGGTAGAATGCTGGACTTGGTCGTACGTTAACCACTATGTAAGGATGGAATACAGGACTTGGTCGTACGTTAACCACAATGTAAAGGTGGAATGCTGGACTTGGTCGTACGTTAACCACAATGTAAAGATGGAATGCTGGACTCTGTCGTACGTTAACCACAATGTAAGGGTGGAATGCTGTACTTGGTTCTTACGTTAACCACAATGCAAGGATGGAATGCTGGACTTGGTCGTACGTTAACCACAATGTAAGGGTGGAATGCTGGACTCTGTCGTACGTTAACCACAATGTAAGGGTGGAATGCTGTACTTGGTCGTACGTTAACCACAATGTAAGGATGGAATGCTGGACTTGGTTGTACGTTAACCACAATGTAAGGGTGGAATGCTGGACTTGGTCGTACGTTAACCACAATGTAAGAATAGAATGCTGGACTTTGTCGTACGTTAACCACAATGTAAGGATGGAATGCTGGACTCTGTTGTACGTTAACCACAATGTAAGGGTGGAATGCTGGACTTTGTCGTACGTTAACCACAATGTAAGGATGGAATGCTGGACTCTGTTGTACGTTCACCACAATGTAAGGATGGAATGCTGGACTCTGTCGTACGTTAACCACAATGTAAGGGTGGAATGCTGGACACTGTCGTACGTTAACCACAATGTAAGGATGGAATGCTGGACTTGGTCGTACGTTAACCACAATGTAAGGATGGAATGCTGGACTTGGTCGTACGTTAACCACAATGTAAGGGTGGAATGCTGGTATCTGTCGTACGTTAACCACAATGTAAGGGTGGAATGCTGGACTCTGTCGTACGTTAACCAAAATGTAAGGGTGGAATGCTGGACTTGGTCGTACGTTAACCACAATGTAAGGATGGAATGCTGGACTTGGTCGTACGTTAACCACAATGTAAGGGTGGAATGCTGGACTTGGTCGTACGTTAACCACAATGTAAGGGTGGAATGCTGGACTTGGTCGTACGTTAACCACAATGTAAGGATGGAATGCTGGACTTTGTTGTACGTTAACCATAATGTAAGGATGGAATGCTGGACTCTGTCGTACGTTAACCACAATGTAAGGGTGGAATGCTGGACTCTGTTGTACGTTAACCACAATGTAAGGATGGAATGCTGGACTCTGTCGTACGTTAACCAAAATGTAAGGATGGAATGCTGGACTCTGTCGTACGTTAACCACAATGTAAGGGTGGAATGCTGGACTCTGTCGTACGTTAACCACAATGTAAGGATGGAATGCTGGACTCTGTCGTACGTTAACCACAATGTAAGGATGAAATGCTGGACTCTGTCGTACATTAACCACAATGTAAGGGTGGAATACAGGACTTGGTCGTACATTAACCACAATGTAAGGATGGAATGCTGGACTAGGTCGTACGTTAACCACAATGTATGGGTGGAATGCTGGACTTGGTCGTACATTAACCACAATGTAAGGGTGGAATGCTGGACTTGGTCGTACGTTAACCACAATGTAAGGGTAGAATGCTGGACTTGGTCGTACGTTAACCACAATGTAAGGATGGAATACAGGACTTGGTCGTACGTTAACCACAATGTAAAGGTGGAATGCTGGACTTGGTCGTACGTTAACCACAATGTAAGAATGGAATGCTGGACTTTATCGTACGTTAACCACAATGTAAGGATGGAATGCTGGACTCTGTTGTACGTTAACCACAATGTAAGGGTGGAATGCTGGACTTTGTCGTACGTTAACCACAATGTAAGGATGGAATGCTGGACTCTGTTGTACGTTCACCACAATGTAAGGATGGAATGCTGGACTCTGTCGTACGTTAACCACAATGTAAGGGTGGAATGCTGGACTCTGTCGTACGTTAACCACAATGTAAGGATGGAATGCTGGACTTGGTCGTACGTTAACCACAATGTAAGGATGGAATGCTGGACTTGGTCGTACGTTAACCACAATGTAAGGGTGGAATGCTGGTATCTGTCGTACGTTAACCACAATGTAAGGGTGGAATGCTGGACTCTGTCGTACGTTAACCACAATGTAAGGATGGAATGCTGGACTCTGTCGTACGTTAACAACAATGTAAGGATGAAATGCTGGACTCTGTTGTACGTTAACCACAATGTAAGGGTGAAATGCTGGACTCTGTCGTACGTTAACCAAAATGTAAGGATGGAATGCTGGACTCTGTCGTACGTTAACCACAATGTAAGGGTGGAATGCTGGACTCTGTCATACGTTAACCACAATGTAAGGATGGAATGCTGGACTCTGTTGTACGTTAACCACAATGTAAGGGTGGAATGCTGTACTTGGTCGTACGTTAACCACAATGTAAGGATGGAATGCTGGACTCTGTCGTACGTTAACCACAATGTAAGGGTGGAATGCTGGACTTGGTCGTACGTTAACCACAATGTAAGGATGGAATGCTGGACTCTGTTGTACGTTAACCACAATGTAAGGGTGGAATGCTGGACTTGGTCGTACGTTAACCAAAATGTAAGGATGGAATGCTGGACTCTGTCGTACGTTAACCACAATGTAAGGGTGGAGTGCTGGATTCTGTCGTACGTTAACCACAATGTAAGGATGGAATGCTGGACTCTGTCGTACGTTAACCACAATGTAAGGATGGAATGCTGGACTCTGTCGTACGTTAACCACAATGTAAGGATGAAATGCTGGACTCTGTCGTACGTTAACCACAATGTAAGGGTGGAATACAGGACTTGGTCGTACATTAACCACAATGTAAGGATGGAATGCTGGACTAGGTCGTACGTTAACCACAATGTAAGGGTGGAATGCTGGACTTGGTCGTACATTAACCACAATGTAAGGATGGAATGCTGGACTCTGTTGTACGTTAACCACAATGTAAGGGTGGAATGCTGGACTTGGTCGTACGTTAACCACAATGTAAGGATGGAATGCTGGACTCTGTCGTACGTTAACCACAATGTAAGGGTGGAATGCTGGACTTGGTCGTACGTTAACCACAATGTAAGGATGGAATGCTGGACTCTGTTGTACGTTAACCACAATGTAAGGGTGGAATGCTGGACTTGGTCGTACGTTAACCACAATGTCAGGATGGAATGCTGGACTCTGTCGTACGTTAACCACAATGTAAGGGTGGAATGCTGGACTTTGTTGTACGTTAACCACAATGTAAGGATGGAATGCTGGACTCTGTTGTACGTTAACCACAATGTAAGGATGGAATGCTTGACTTGGTCGTACGTTAACCATAATGTAAGGATGGAATGCTGGACTCTGTCGTACGTTAACCACAATGTAAGGGTGGAATGCTGGACTCTGTCGTACGTTAACCACAATGTAAGGATGGAATGCTGGACTCTGTCGTACGTTAACCACAATGTAAGGATGAAATGCTGGACTCTGTCGTACGTTAACCACAATGTAAGGGTGGAATACAGGACTTGGTCGTACGTTAACCACAATGTAAGGATGGAATGCTGGACTAAGTCGTACGTTAACCACAATGTAAGGGTGGAATGCTGGACTCTGTCGTACATTAACCACAATGTAAGAGTGGAATGCTGGACTTGGTCGTACGTTAACCACAATGTAAGGGTAGAATGCTGGACTTGGTCGTACGTTAACCACAATGTAAGGATGGAATACAGGACTTGGTTGTACGTTAACCACAATGTAAAGGTGGAATGCTGGACTTGGTCGTACGTTAACCACAATGTAAGGATGGAATGCTGGACTTTGTTGTACGTTAACCATAATGTAAGGATGGAATGCTGGACTCTGTCGTACGTTAACCACAATGTAAGGGTGGAATGCTGGACTCTGTCGTACGTTAACCACAATGTAAGGATGGAATGCTGGACTCTGTTGTACGTTAACCACAATGTAAGGGTGGAATGCTGTACTTGGTCGTACGTTAACCACAATGTAAGGATGGAATGCTGGACTCTGTCGTACGTTAACCACAATGTAAGGGTGGAATGCTGGACTTGGTCGTACGTTAACCACAATGTAAGGATGGAATGCTGGACTCTGTTGTACGTTAACCACAATGTAAGGGTGGAATGCTGGACTTGGTCGTACGTTAACCAAAATGTAAGGATGGAATGCTGGACTCTGTCGTACGTTAACCACAATGTAAGGGTGGAGTGCTGGATTCTGTCGTACGTTAACCACAATGTAAGGATGGAATGCTGGACTCTGTCGTACGTTAACCACAATGTAAGGATGGAATGCTGGACTCTGTCGTACGTTAACCACAATGTAAGGATGCAATGCTGGACTCTGTCGTACGTTAACCACAATGTAAGGGTGGAATACAGGACTTGGTCGTACATTAACCACAATGTAAGGATGGAATGCTGGACTAGGTCGTACGTTAACCACAATGTAAGGGTGGAATGCTGGACTTGGTCGTACATTAACCACAATGTAAGGATGGAATGCTGGACTCTGTTGTACGTTAACCACAATGTAAGGGTGGAATGCTGGACTTGGTCGTACGTTAACCACAATGTAAGGATGGAATGCTGGACTCTGTCGTACGTTAACCACAATGTAAGGGTGGAATGCTGGACTTGGTCGTACGTTAACCACAATGTAAGGATGGAATGCTGGACTCTGTTGTACGTTAACCACAATGTAAGGGTGGAATGCTGGACTTGGTCGTACGTTAACCAAAATGTAAGGATGGAATGCTGGACTCTGTCGTACGTTAACCACAATGTAAGGGTGGAATGCTGGACTTTGTTGTACGTTAACCACAATGTAAGGATGGAATGATGGACTCTGTTGTACGTTAACCACAATGTAAGGATGGAATGCTTGACTTGGTCGTACGTTAACCACAATGTAAGGATGGAATGCTGGACTCTGTCGTACGTTAACCACAATGTAAGGGTGGAATGCTGGACTCTGTCGTACGTTAACCACAATGTAAGGATGGAATGCTGGACTCTGTCGTACGTTAACCACAATGTAAGGATGAAATGCTGGACTCTGTCGTACGTTAACCACAATGTAAGGGTGGAATACAGGACTTGGTCGTACGTTAACCACAATGTAAGGATGGAATGCTGGACTAAGTCGTACGTTAACCACAATGTAAGGGTGGAATGCTGGACTCTGTCGTACATTAACCACAATGTAAGAGTAGAATGCTGGACTTGGTCGTACGTTAACCACAATGTAAGGATGGAATACAGGACTTGGTTGTACGTTAACCACAATGTAAAGGTGGAATGCTGGACTTGGTCGTACGTTAACCACAATGTAAGGATGGAATGCTGGACTTTGTTGTACGTTAACCATAATGTAAGGATGGAATGCTGGACTCTGTCGTACGTTAACCACAATGTAAGGGTGGAATGCTGTACTTGGTCGTACGTTAACCACAATGCAAGGATTGAATGCTGGACTTGGTCGTACGTTAACCACAATGTAAGGGTGGAATGCTGGACTCTGTCGTACGTTAACCACAATGTAAGGATGGAATGCTGGACTTGGTCGTACGTTAACCACAATGTAAGGGTGGAATGCTGGACTTGGTCGTACGTTAACCACAATGTAAGAATGGAATGCTGGACTCTGTCGTACGTTAACCACAATGTAAGGGTGGAATGCTGGACTTGGTCGTACGTTAACCACAATGTAAGGATGGAATGCTGGACTTGGTCGTACGTTAACCACAATGTAAGGGTGGAATGCTGGACTTGGTCGTACGTTAACCACAATGTAAGAATGGAATGCTGGACTTTGTCGTACGTTAACCACAATGTAAGGATGGAATGCTGGACTCTGTTGTACGTTAACCACAATGTAAGGGTGGAATGCTGGACTTTGTCGTACGTTAACCACAATGTAAGGATGGAATGCTGGACTCTGTTGTACGTTCACCACAATGTAAGGATGGAATGCTGGACTCTGTCGTACGTTAACCACAATGTAAGGATGGAATGCTGGACTCTGTCGTACGTTAACCACAATGTAAGGATGGAATGCTGGACTTGGTCGTACGTTAACCACAATGTAAGGATGGAATGCTGGACTTGGTCGTACGTTAACCACAATGTAAGGGTGGAATGCTGGTATCTGTCGTACGTTAACCACAATGTAAGGGTGGAATGCTGGACTCTGTCGTACGTTAACCACAATGTAAGGATGGAATGCTGGACTCTGTCGTACGTTAACAACAATGTAAGGATGAAATGCTGGACTCTGTTGTACGTTAACCACAATGTAAGGGTGGAATGCTGGACTCTGTCGTACGTTAACCAAAATGTAAGGATGGAATGCTGGACTCTGTCGTACGTTAACCACAATGTAAGAGTGGAATGCTGGACTCTGTCGTACGTTAACCACAATGTAAGGATGGAATGCTGGACTCTGTTGTACGTTAACCACAATGTAAGGGTGGAATGCTGTACTTGGTCGTACGTTAACCACAATGTAAGGATGGAATGCTGGACTCTGTCGTACGTTAACCACAATGTAAGGGTGGAATGCTGGACTTGGTCGTACGTTAACCACAATGTAAGGATGGAATGCTGGACTCTGTTGTACGTTAACCACAATGTAAGGGTGGAATGCTGGACTTGGTCGTACGTTAACCAAAATGTAAGGATGGAATGCTGGACTCTGTCGTACGTTAACCACAATGTAAGGGTGGAGTGCTGGATTCTGTCGTACGTTAACCACAATGTAAGGATGGAATGCTGGACTCTGTCGTACGTTAACCACAATGTAAGGATGGAATGATGGACTCCGTCGTACATTAACCACAATGTAAGGATGAAATGCTGGACTCTGTCGTACGTTAACCACAATGTAAGGGTGGAATACAGGACTTGGTCGTACATTAACCACAATGTAAGGATGGAATGCTGGACTAGGTCGTACGTTAACCACAATGTAAGGGTGGAATGCTGGACTTGGTCGTACATTAACCACAATGTAATGATGGAATGCTGGACTCTGTTGTACGTTAACCACAATGTAAGGGTGGAATGCTGGACTTGGTCGTACGTTAACCACAATGTAAGGATGGAATGCTGGACTCTGTCGTACGTTAACCACAATGTAAGGGTGGAATGCTGGACTTGGTCGTACGTTAACCACAATGTAAGGATGGAATGCTGGACTCTGTTGTACGTTAACCACAATGTAAGGGTGGAATGCTGGACTTGGTCGTACGTTAACCAAAATGTAAGGATGGAATGCTGGACTCTGTCGTACGTTAACCACAATGTAAGGGTGGAATGCTGGACTTTGTTGTACGTTAACCACAATGTAAGGATGGAATGCTGGACTCTGTTGTACGTTAACCACAATGTAAGGATGGAATGCTTGACTTGGTCGTACGTTAACCACAATGTAAGGATGGAATGCTGGACTCTGTCGTACGTTAACCACAATGTAAGGGTGGAATGCTGGACTCTGTCGTACGTTAACCACAATGTAAGGATGGAATGCTGGACTCTGTCGTACGTTAACCACAATGTAAGGAAGGAATGCTGGACTCTGTCGTACGTTAACCACAATGTAAGGATGAAATGCTGGACTCTGTCGTACGTTAACCACAATGTAAGGGTGGAATACAGGACTTGGTCGTACGTTAACCACAATGTAAGGATGGAATGCTGGACTAAGTCGTACGTTAACCACAATGTAAGGGTGGAATGCTGGACTCTGTCGTACATTAACCACAATGTAAGAGTGGAATGCTGGACTTGGTCGTACGTTAACCACAATGTAAGGGTAGAATGCTGGACTTGGTCGTACGTTAACCACAATGTAAGGATGGAATACAGGACTTGGTCGTACGTTAACCACAATGTAAAGGTGGAATGCTGGACTTGGTCGTACGTTAACCACAATGTAAGGATGGAATGCTGGACTCTGTTGTACGTTAACCACAATGTAAGGGTGGAATGCTGGACTTTGTCGTACGTTAACCACAATGTAAGGATGGAATGCTGGACTCTGTTGTACGTTAACCACAATGTAAGGATGGAATGCTTGACTTGGTCGTACGTTAACCATAATGTAAGGATGGAATGCTGGACTCTGTCGTACGTTAACCACAATGTAAGGGTGGAATGCTGGACTCTGTCGTACGTTAACCACAATGTAAGGATGGAATGCTGGACTCTGTCGTACGTTAACCACAATGTAAGGATGAAATGCTGGACTCTGTCGTACGTTAACCACAATGTAAGGGTGGAATACAGGACTTGGTCGTACGTTAACCACAATGTAAGGATGGAATGCTGGACTAAGTCGTACGTTAACCACAATGTAAGGGTGGAATGCTGGACTCTGTCGTACATTAACCACAATGTAA
The DNA here is from genome assembly GCA_947623455.1 of Mimachlamys varia. NCBI lineage: Eukaryota > Metazoa > Mollusca > Bivalvia > Pectinida > Pectinidae > Mimachlamys > Mimachlamys varia. The sequence continues at coordinate 35,701,247 of OX392545.1, forward strand.
GAGTGGAATGCTGGACTTGGTCGTACGTTAACCACAATGTAAGGGTAGAATGCTGGACTTGGTCGTACGTTAACCACAATGTAAGGATGGAATACAGGACTTGGTTGTACGTTAACCACAATGTAAAGGTGGAATGCTGGACTTGGTCGTACGTTAACCACAATGTAAGGATGGAATGCTGGACTTTGTTGTACGTTAACCATAATGTAAGGATGGAATGCTGGACTCTGTCGTACGTTAACCACAATGTAAGGGTGGAATGCTGGACTCTGTCGTACGTTAACCACAATGTAAGGATGGAATGCTGGACTCTGTTGTACGTTAACCACAATGTATGGGTGGAATGCTGTACTTGGTCGTACGTTAACCACAATGTAAGGATGGAATGCTGGACTCTGTCGTACGTTAACCACAATGTAAGGGTGGAATGCTGGACTTGGTCGTACGTTAACCACAATGTAAGGATGGAATGCTGGACTCTGTTGTACGTTAACCACAATGTAAGGGTGGAATGCTGGACTTGGTCGTACGTTAACCAAAATGTAAGGATGGAATGCTGGACTCTGTCGTACGTTAACCACAATGTAAGGGTGGAGTGCTGGATTCTGTCGTACGTTAACCACAATGTAAGGATGGAATGCTGGACTCTGTCGTACGTTAACCACAATGTAAGGATGGAATGCTGGACTCTGTCGTACGTTAACCACAATGTAAGGATGAAATGCTGGACTCTGTCGTACGTTAACCACAATGTAAGGGTGGAATACAGGACTTGGTCGTACATTAACCACAATGTAAGGATGGAATGCTGGACTAGGTCGTACGTTAACCACAATGTAAGGGTGGAATGCTGGACTTGGTCGTACATTAACCACAATGTAAGGATGGAATGCTGGACTCTGTTGTACGTTAACCACAATGTAAGGGTGGAATGCTGGACTTGGTCGTACGTTAACCACAATGTAAGGATGGAATGCTGGACTCTGTCGTACGTTAACCACAATGTAAGGGTGGAATGCTGGACTTGGTCGTACGTTAACCACAATGTAAGGATGGAATGCTGGACTCTGTTGTACGTTAACCACAATGTAAGGGTGGAATGCTGGACTTGGTCGTACGTTAACCAAAATGTAAGGATGGAATGCTGGACTCTGTCGTACGTTAACCACAATGTAAGGGTGGAATGCTGGACTTTGTTGTACGTTAACCACAATGTAAGGATGGAATGCTGGACTCTGTTGTACGTTAACCACAATGTAAGGATGGAATGCTTGACTTGGTCGTACGTTAACCAAAATGTAAGGATGGAATGCTGGACTCTGTCGTACGTTAACCACAATGTAAGGGTGGAATGCTGGACTCTGTCGTACGTTAACCACAATGTAAGGATGGAATGCTGGACTCTGTCGTACGTTAACCACAATGTAAGGATGAAATGCTGGACTCTGTCGTACGTTAACCACAATGTAAGGGTGGAATACAGGACTTGGTCGTACGTTAACCACAATGTAAGGATGGAATGCTGGACTAAGTCGTACGTTAACCACAATGTAAGGGTGGAATGCTGGACTCTGTCGTACATTAACCACAATGTAAGAGTGGAATGCTGGACTTGGTCGTACGTTAACCACAATGTAAGGGTAGAATGCTGGACTTGGTCGTACGTTAACCACAATGTAAGGATGGAATACAGGACTTGGTTGTACGTTAACCACAATGTAAAGGTGGAATGCTGGACTTGGTCGTACGTTAACCACAATGTAAGGATGGAATGCTGGACTTTGTTGTACGTTAACCATAATGTAAGGATGGAATGCTGGACTCTGTCGTACGTTAACCACAATGTAAGGGTGGAATGCTGTACTTGGTCGTACGTTAACCACAATGCAAGGATTGAATGCTGGACTTGGTCGTACGTTAACCACAATGTAAGGGTGGAATGCTGGACTCTGTCGTACGTTAACCACAATGTAAGGATGGAATGCTGGACTTGGTCGTACGTTAACCACAATGTAAGGGTGGAATGCTGGACTTGGTCGTACGTTAACCACAATGTAAGAATGGAATGCTGGACTTGGTCGTACGTTAACCACAATGTAAGGGTGGAATGCTGGACTTGGTCGTACGTTAACCACAATGTAAGGATGGAATGCTGGACTTGGTCGTACGTTAACCACAATGTAAGGGTGGAATGCTGGACTTGGTCGTACGTTAACCACAATGTAAGAATGGAATGCTGGACTTTGTCGTACGTTAACCACAATGTAAGGATGGAATGCTGGACTCTGTTGTACGTTAACCACAATGTAAGGGTGGAATGCTGGACTCTGTCGTACGTTAACCACAATGTAAGGATGGAATGCTGGACTCTGTTGTACGTTCACCACAATGTAAGGATGGAATGCTGGACTCTGTCGTACGTTAACCACAATGTAAGGATGGAATGCTGGACTCTGTCGTACGTTAACCACAATGTAAGGATGGAATGCTGGACTCTGTCGTACGTTAACCACAATGTAAGGATGGAATGCTGGACTTGGTCGTACGTTAACCACAATGTAAGGGTGGAATGCTGGTATCTGTCGTACGTTAACCACAATGTAAGGGTGGAATGCTGGACTCTGTCGTACGTTAACCACAATGTAAGGATGGAATGCTGGACTCTGTCGTACGTTAACAACAATGTAAGGATGAAATGCTGGACTCTGTTGTACGTTAACCACAATGTAAGGGTGGAATGCTGGACTCTGTCGTACGTTAACCAAAATGTAAGGATGGAATGCTGGACTCTGTCGTACGTTAACCACAATGTAAGAGTGGAATGCTGGACTCTGTCGTACGTTAACCACAATGTAAGGATGGAATGCTGGACTCTGTTGTACGTTAACCACAATGTAAGGGTGGAATGCTGTACTTGGTCGTACGTTAACCACAATGTAAGGATGGAATGCTGGACTCTGTCGTACGTTAACCACAATGTAAGGGTGGAATGCTGGACTTGGTCGTACGTTAACCACAATGTAAGGATGGAATGCTGGACTCTGTTGTACGTTAACCACAATGTAAGGGTGGAATGCTGGACTTGGTCGTACGTTAACCAAAATGTAAGGATGGAATGCTGGACTCTGTCGTACGTTAACCACAATGTAAGGGTGGAGTGCTGGATTCTGTCGTACGTTAACCACAATGTAAGGATGGAATGCTGGACTCTGTCGTACGTTAACCACAATGTAAGGATGGAATGATGGACTCTGTCGTACATTAACCACAATGTAAGGATGAAATGCTGGACTCTGTCGTACGTTAACCACAATGTAAGGGTGGAATACAGGACTTGGTCGTACATTAACCACAATGTAAGGATGGAATGCTGGACTAGGTCGTACGTTAACCACAATGTAAGGGTGGAATGCTGGACTTGGTCGTACATTAACCACAATGTAATGATGGAATGCTGGACTCTGTTGTACGTTAACCACAATGTAAGGGTGGAATGCTGGACTTGGTCGTACGTTAACCAAAATGTAAGGATGGAATGCTGGACTCTGTCGTACGTTAACCACAATGTAAGGGTGGAATGCTGGACTTTGTTGTACGTTAACCACAATGTAAGGATGGAATGCTGGACTCTGTTGTACGTTAACCACAATGTAAGGATGGAATGCTTGACTTGGTCGTACGTTAACCACAATGTAAGGATGGAATGCTGGACTCTGTCGTACGTTAACCACAATGTAAGGGTGGAATGCTGGACTCTGTCGTACGTTAACCACAATGTAAGGATGGAATGCTGGACTCTGTCGTACGTTAACCACAATGTAAGGAAGGAATGCTGGACTCTGTCGTACGTTAACCACAATGTAAGGATGAAATGCTGGACTCTGTCGTACGTTAACCACAATGTAAGGGTGGAATACAGGACTTGGTCGTACGTTAACCACAATGTAAGGATGGAATGCTGGACTAAGTCGTACGTTAACCACAATGTAAGGGTGGAATGCTGGACTCTGTCGTACATTAACCACAATGTAAGAGTGGAATGCTGGACTTGGTCGTACGTTAACCACAATGTAAGGGTAGAATGCTGGACTTGGTCGTACGTTAACCACAATGTAAGGATGGAATACAGGACTTGGTCGTACGTTAACCACAATGTAAAGGTGGAATGCTGGACTTGGTCGTACGTTAACCACAATGTAAGGATGGAATGCTGGACTCTGTTGTACGTTAACCACAATGTAAGGGTGGAATGCTGGACTTTGTTGTACGTTAACCACAATGTAAGGATGGAATGCTGGACTCTGTTGTACGTTAACCACAATGTAAGGATGGAATGCTTGACTTGGTCGTACGTTAACCATAATGTAAGGATGGAATGCTGGACTCTGTCGTACGTTAACCACAATGTAAGGGTGGAATGCTGGACTCTGTCGTACGTTAACCACAATGTAAGGATGGAATGCTGGACTCTGTCGTACGTTAACCACAATGTAAGGATGAAATGCTGGACTCTGTCGTACGTTAACCACAATGTAAGGGTGGAATACAGGACTTGGTCGTACGTTAACCACAATGTAAGGATGGAATGCTGGACTAAGTCGTACGTTAACCACAATGTAAGGGTGGAATGCTGGACTCTGTCGTACATTAACCACAATGTAAGAGTGGAATGCTGGACTTGGTCGTACGTTAACCACAATGTAAGGGTAGAATGCTGGACTTGGTCGTACGTTAACCACAATGTAAGGATGGAATACAGGACTTGGTTGTACGTTAACCACAATGTAAAGGTGGAATGCTGGACTTGGTCGTACGTTAACCACAATGTAAGGATGGAATGCTGGACTTTGTTGTACGTTAACCATAATGTAAGGATGGAATGCTGGACTCTGTCGTACGTTAACCACAATGTAAGGGTGGAATGCTGGACTCTGTCGTACGTTAACCACAATGTAAGGATGGAATGCTGGACTCTGTTGTACGTTAACCACAATGTAAGGGTGGAATGCTGTACTTGGTCGTACGTTAACCACAATGTAAGGATGGAATGCTGGACTCTGTCGTACGTTAACCACAATGTAAGGGTGGAATGCTGGACTTGGTCGTACGTTAACCACAATGTAAGGATGGAATGCTGGACTCTGTTGTACGTTAACCACAATGTAAGGGTGGAATGCTGGACTTGGTCGTACGTTAACCAAAATGTAAGGATGGAATGCTGGACTCTGTCGTACGTTAACCACAATGTAAGGGTGGAGTGCTGGATTCTGTCGTACGTTAACCACAATGTAAGGATGGAATGCTGGACTCTGTCGTACGTTAACCACAATGTAAGGATGGAATGCTGGACTCTGTCGTACGTTAACCACAATGTAAGGATGAAATGCTGGACTCTGTCGTACGTTAACCACAATGTAAGGGTGGAATACAGGACTTGGTCGTACATTAACCACAATGTAAGGATGGAATGCTGGACTAGGTCGTACGTTAACCACAATGTAAGGGTGGAATGCTGGACTTGGTCGTACATTAACCACAATGTAAGGATGGAATGCTGGACTCTGTTGTACGTTAACCACAATGTAAGGGTGGAATGCTGGACTTGGTCGTACGTTAACCACAATGTAAGGATGGAATGCTGGACTCTGTCGTACGTTAACCACAATGTAAGGGTGGAATGCTGGACTTGGTCGTACGTTAACCACAATGTAAGGATGGAATGCTGGACTCTGTTGTACGTTAACCACAATGTAAGGGTGGAATGCTGGACTTGGTCGTACGTTAACCAAAATGTAAGGATGGAATGCTGGACTCTGTCGTACGTTAACCACAATGTAAGGGTGGAATGCTGGACTTTGTTGTACGTTAACCACAATGTAAGGATGGAATGCTGGACTCTGTTGTACGTTAACCACAATGTAAGGATGGAATGCTTGACTTGGTCGTACGTTAACCACAATGTAAGGATGGAATGCTGGACTCTGTCGTACGTTAACCACAATGTAAGGGTGGAATGCTGGACTCTGTCGTACGTTAACCACAATGTAAGGATGGAATGCTGGACTCTGTCGTACGTTAACCACAATGTAAGGATGAAATGCTGGACTCTGTCGTACGTTAACCACAATGTAAGGGTGGAATACAGGACTTGGTCGTACGTTAACCACAATGTAAGGATGGAATGCTGGACTAAGTCGTACGTTAACCACAATGTAAGGGTGGAATGCTGGACTCTGTCGTACATTAACCACAATGTAAGAGTGGAATGCTGGACTTGGTCGTACGTTAACCACAATGTAAGGGTAGAATGCTGGACTTGGTCGTACGTTAACCACAATGTAAGGATGGAATACAGGACTTGGTTGTACGTTAACCACAATGTAAAGGTGGAATGCTGGACTTGGTCGTACGTTAACCACAATGTAAGGATGGAATGCTGGACTTTGTTGTACGTTAACCATAATGTAAGGATGGAATGCTGGACTCTGTCGTACGTTAACCACAATGTAAGGGTGGAATGCTGTACTTGGTCGTACGTTAACCACAATGCAAGGATTGAATGCTGGACTTGGTCGTACGTTAACCACAATGTAAGGGTGGAATGCTGGACTCTGTCGTATGTTAACCACAATGTAAGGATGGAATGCTGGACTTGGTCGTACGTTAACCACAATGTAAGGGTGGAATGCTGGACTTGGTCGTACGTTAACCACAATGTAAGAATGGAATGCTGGACTTGGTCGTACGTTAACCACAATGTAAGGGTGGAATGCTGGACTTGGTCGTACGTTAACCACAATGTAAGGATGGAATGCTGGACTTGGTCGTACGTTAACCACAATGTAAGGGTGGAATGCTGGACTTGGTCGTACGTTAACCACAATGTAAGAATGGAATGCTGGACTTTGTCGTTCGTTAACCACAATGTAAGGATGGAATGCTGGACTCTGTTGTACGTTAACCACAATGTAAGGGTGGAATGCTGGACTTTGTCGTACGTTAACCACAATGTAAGGATGGAATGCTGGACTCTGTTGTACGTTCACCACAATGTAAGGATGGAATGCTGGACTCTGTCGTACGTTAACCACAATGTAAGGGTGGAATGCTGGACTCTGTCGTACGTTAACCACAATGTAAGGATGGAATGCTGGACTTGGTCGTACGTTAACCACAATGTAAGGATGGAATGCTGGACTTGGTCGTACGTTAACCACAATGTAAGGGTGGAATGCTGGTATCTGTCGTACGTTAACCACAATGTAAGGGTGGAATGCTGGACTCTGTCGTACGTTAACCACAATGTAAGGATGGAATGCTGGACTCTGTCGTACGTTAACAACAATGTAAGGATGAAATGCTGGACTCTGTTGTACGTTAACCACAATGTAAGGGTGGAATGCTGGACTCTGTCGTACGTTAACCAAAATGTAAGGATGGAATGCTGGACTCTGTCGTACGTTAACCACAATGTAAGAGTGGAATGCTGGACTCTGTCGTACGTTAACCACAATGTAAGGATGGAATGCTGGACTCTGTTGTACGTTAACCACAATGTAAGGGTGGAATGCTGTACTTGGTCGTACGTTAACCACAATGTAAGGATGGAATGCTGGACTCTGTCGTACGTTAACCACAATGTAAGGGTGGAATGCTGGACTTGGTCGTACGTTAACCACAATGTAAGGATGGAATGCTGGACTCTGTTGTACGTTAACCACAATGTAAGGGTGGAATGCTGGACTTGGTCGTACGTTAACCAAAATGTAAGGATGGAATGCTGGACTCTGTCGTACGTTAACCACAATGTAAGGGTGGAGTGCTGGATTCTGTCGTACGTTAACCACAATGTAAGGATGGAATGCTGGACTCTGTCGTACGTTAACCACAATGTAAGGATGGAATGATGGACTCTGTCGTACGTTAACCACAATGTAAGGATGAAATGCTGGACTCTGTCGTACGTTAACCACAATGTAAGGGTGGAATACAGGACTTGGTCGTACATTAACCACAATGTAAGGATGGAATGCTGGACTAGGTCGTACGTTAACCACAATGTAAGGGTGGAATGCTGGACTTGGTCGTACATTAACCACAATGTAATGATGGAATGCTGGACTCTGTTGTACGTTAACCACAATGTAAGGGTGGAATGCTGGACTTGGTCGTACGTTAACCACAATGTAAGGATGGAATGCTGGACTCTGTCGTACGTTAACCACAATGTAAGGGTGGAATGCTGGACTTGGTCGTACGTTAACCACAATGTAAGGATGGAATGCTGGACTCTGTTGTACGTTAACCACAATGTAAGGGTGGAATGCTGGACTTGGTCGTACGTTAACCAAAATGTAAGGATGGAATGCTGGACTCTGTCGTACGTTAACCACAATGTAAGGGTGGAATGCTGGACTTTGTTGTACGTTAACCACAATGTAAGGATGGAATGCTGGACTCTGTTGTACGTTAACCACAATGTAAGGATGGAATGCTTGACTTGGTCGTACGTTAACCACAATGTAAGGATGGAATGCTGGACTCTGTCGTACGTTAACCACAATGTAAGGGTGGAATGCTGGACTCTGTCGTACGTTAACCACAATGTAAGGATGGAATGCTGGACTCTGTCGTACGTTAACCACAAGGTAAGGATGGAATGCTGGACTCTGTCGTACGTTAACCACAATGTAAGGATGAAATGCTGGACTCTGTCGTACGTTAACCACAATGTAAGGGTGGAATACAGGACTTTGTCGTACGTTAACCACAATGTAAGGATGGAATGCTGGACTAAGTCGTACGTTAACCACAATGTAAGGGTGGAATGCTGGACTCTGTCGTACATTAACCACAATGTAAGAGTGGAATGCTGGACTTGGTCGTACGTTAACCACAATGTAAGGGTAGAATGCTGGACTTGGTCGTACGTTAACCACAATGTAAGGATGGAATACAGGACTTGGTCGTACGTTAACCACAATGTAAAGGTGGAATGCTGGACTTGGTCGTACGTTAACCACAATGTAAGGATGGAATGCTGGACTTTGTTGTACGTTAACCATAATGTAAGGATGGAATGCCGGACTCTGTCGTACGTTAACCACAATGTAAGGTTGGAATGCTGTACTTGGTCGTACGTTAACCACAATGCAAGGATTGAATGCTGGACTTGGTCGTACGTTAACCACAATGTAAGGGTGGAATGCTGGACTCTGTCGTACGTTAACCACAATGTAAGGATGGAATGCTGGACTTGGTCGTACGTTAACCACAATGTAAGGGTGGAATGCTGGACTTGGTCGTACGTTAACCACAATGTAAGAATGGAATGCTGGACTTGGTCGTACGTTAACCACAATGTAAGGGTGGAATGCTGTACTTGGTCGTACGTTAACCACAATGTAAGGATGGAATGCTGGACTTTGTTGTACGTTAACCATAATGTAAGGATGGAATGCTGGACTCTGTCGTACGTTAACCACAATGTAAGGGTGGAATGCTGGACTCTGTTGTACGTTAACCACAATGTAAGGATGGAATGCTGGACTCTGTCGTACGTTAACCAAAATGTAAGGATGGAATGCTGGACTCTGTCGTATGTTAACCACAATGTAAGGGTGGAATGCTGGACTCTGTCGTACGTTAACCACAATGTAAGGATGGAATGCTGGACTCTGTCGTACGTTAACCACAATGTATGGGTGGAATGCTGGACTTGGTCGTACATTAACCACAATGCAAGGGTGGAATGCTGGACTTGGTCGTACGTTAACCACAATGTAAGGGTAGAATGCTGGACTTGGTCGTACGTTAACCACAATGTAAGGATGAAATGCTGGACTTTGTTGTACGTTAACCACAATGTAAGGATGGAATGCTGGACTCTGTTGTACGTTAACCACAATGTAAGGGTGGAATGCTGGACTTGGTCGTACGTTAACCAAAATGTAAGGATGGAATGCTGGACTCTGTCGTACGTTAACCACAATGTAAGGGTGGAATGCTGGATTCTGTCGTACGTTAACCACAATGTAAGGATGGAATGCTGGACTCTGTCGTACGTTAACCACAATGTAAGGATGAAATGCTGGACTCTGTCGTACGTTAACCACAATGTAAGGGTGGAATGCTGGACTTGGTCGTACATTAACCACAATGTAAGGATGGAATGCTGGACTAGGTCGTACGTTAACCACAATGTAAGGGTGGAATGCTGGACTTGGTCGTACATTAACCACAATGTAAGGATGGAATGCTGGACTCTGTTGTACGTTAACCACAATGTAAGGATGGAATGCTGGACTTGGTCGTACGTTAACCACAATGTAAGGGTGGAATGCTGGTATCTGTCGTACGTTAACCACAATGTAAGGGTGGAATGCTTGACTCTGTCGTACGATAACCACAATGTAAGGGTGGAATGCTGGACTCTGTTGTACGTTAACCACAATGTAAGGGTGGAATGCTGGACTTGGTCGTACGTTAACCAAAATGTAAGGATGGAATGCTGGACTCTGTCGTACGTTAACCACAATGTAAGGGTGGAATGCTGGACTTTGTTGTACGTTAACCACAATGTAAGGATGGAATGCTGGACTCTGTTGTACGTTAACCACAATGTAAGGATGGAATGCTTGACTTGGTCGTACGTTAACCACAATGTAAGGATGGAATGCTGGACTCTGTCGTACGTTAACCACAATGTAAGGGTGGAATGCTGGACTCTGTCGTACGTTAACCACAATGTAAGGATGGAATGCTGGACTCTGTCGTACGTTAACCACAATGTAAGGATGGAATGCTGGACTCTGTCGTACGTTAACCACAATGTAAGGATGAAATGCTGGACTCTGTCGTACGTTAACCACAATGTAAGGGTGGAATACAGGACTTGGTCGTACGTTAACCACAATGTAAGGATGAAATGCTGGACTCTGTCGTACGTTAACCACAATGTAAGGGTGGAATGCTGGACTTGGTCGTACATTAACCACAATGTAAGGATGGAATGCTGGACTAGGTCGTACGTTAACCACAATGTAAGGGTGGAATGCTGGACTTGGTCGTACATTAACCACAATGTAAGGATGGAATGCTGGACTCTGTTGTACGTTAACCACAATGTAAGGATGGAATGCTGGACTTGGTCGTACGTTAACCACAATGTAAGGGTGGAATGCTGGTATCTGTCGTACGTTAACCACAATGTAAGGGTGGAATGCTTGACTCTGTCGTACGATAACCACAATGTAAGGGTGGAATGCTGGACTCTGTTGTACGTTAACCACAATGTAAGGGTGGAATGCTGGACTTGGTCGTACGTTAACCAAAATGTAAGGATGGAATGCTGGACTCTGTCGTACGTTAACCACAATGTAAGGGTGGAATGCTGGACTTTGTTGTACGTTAACCACAATGTAAGGATGGAATGCTGGACTCTGTTGTACGTTAACCACAATGTAAGGATGGAATGCTTGACTTGGTCGTACGTTAACCACAATGTAAGGATGGAATGCTGGACTCTGTCGTACGTTAACCACAATGTAAGGGTGGAATGCTGGACTCTGTCGTACGTTAACCACAATGTAAGGATGGAATGCTGGACTCTGTCGTACGTTAACCACAATGTAAGGATGGAATGCTGGACTCTGTCGTACGTTAACCACAATGTAAGGATGAAATGCTGGACTCTGTCGTACGTTAACCACAATGTAAGGGTGGAATACAGGACTTGGTCGTACGTTAACCACAATGTAAGGATGGAATGCTGGACTAAGTCGTACGTTAACCACAATGTAAGGGTGGAATGCTGGACTCTGTCGTACATTAACCACAATGTAAGAGTGGAATGCTGGACTTGGTCGTACGTTAACCACAATGTAAGGGTAGAATGCTGGACTTGGTCGTACGTTAACCACAATGTAAGGATGGAATACAGGACTTGGTCGTACGTTAACCACAATGTAAAGGTGGAATGCTGGACTTGGTCGTACGTTAACCACAATGTAAGGATGGAATGCTGGACTTTGTTGTACGTTAACCATAATGTAAGGATGGAATGCCGGACTCTGTCGTACGTTAACCACAATGTAAGGTTGGAATGCTGTACTTGGTCGTACGTTAACCACAATGCAAGGATTGAATGCTGGACTTGGTCGTACGTTAACCACAATGTAAGGGTGGAATGCTGGACTCTGTCGTACGTTAACCACAATGTAAGGATGGAATGCTGGACTTGGTCGTACGTTAACCACAATGTAAGAATGGAATGCTGGACTTGGTCGTACGTTAACCACAATGTAAGGGTGGAATGCTGTACTTGGTCGTACGTTAACCACAATGTAAGGATGGAATGCTGGACTAGGTCGTACGTTAACCACAATGTTAGGGTGGAATGCTGGACTTGGTCGTACATTAACCACAATGTAAGGATGGAATGCTGGACTCTGTTGTACGTTAACCACAATGTAAGGGTGGAATGCTGGACTTGGTCGTACGTTAACCACAATGTAAGGATGGAATGCTGGACTCTGTCGTACGTTAACCACAATGTAAGGGTGGAATGCTGGACTCTGTCGTACGTTAACCACAATGTAAGGATGAAATGCTGGACTCTGTCGTACGTTAACCTCAATGTAAGGGTGGAATGCTGGACTCTGTTGTACGTTAACCACAATGTAAGGATGGAATGCTGGACTCTGTCGTACGTTAACCAAAATGTAAGGATGGAATGCTGGACTCTGTCGTACGTTAACCACAATGTAAGGATGGAATGCTGGACTCTGTCGTACGTTAACCACAATGTAAGGGTGGAATGCTGGACTCTGTCGTACGTTAACCATAATGTAAGGATGAAATGCTGGACTCTGTCGTACATTAACCACAATGTAAGGGTGGAATACAGGACTTGGTCGTACATTAACCACAATGTAAGGATGGAATGCTGGACTCTGTTGTACGTTAACCACAATGTAAGGGTGGAATGCTGGACTTGGTCGTACATTAACCACAATGCAAGGGTGGAATGCTGGACTTGGTCGTACGTTAACCACAATGTAAGGGTAGAATGCTGGACTTGGTCGTACGTTAACCACTATGTAAGGATGGAATACAGGACTTGGTCGTACGTTAACCACAATGTAAAGGTGGAATGCTGGACTTGGTCGTACGTTAACCACAATGTAAGGATGGAATGCTGGACTTTGTTGTACGTTAACCATAATGTAAAGATGGAATGCTGGACTCTGTCGTACGTTAACAACAATGTAAGGATGAAATGCTGGACTCTGTTGTACGTTAACCACAATGTAAGGGTGGAATGCTGGACTCTGTCGTACGTTAACCAAAATGTAAGGATGGAATGCTGGACTCTGTCGTACGTTAACCACAATGTAAGGGTGGAATGCTGGACTCTGTCGTACGTTAACCACAATGTAAGGATGGAATGCTGGACTCTGTTGTACGTTAACCACAATGTAAGGGTGGAATGCTGTACTTGGTCGTACGTTAACCACAATGTAAGGATGGAATGCTGGACTCTGTCATACGTTAACCACAATATAAGGGTGGAATGCTGGACTTGGTCGTACGTTAACCACAATGTAAGGATGGAATTCTGGACTCTGTTGTACGTTAACCACAATGTAAGGTTGGAATGCTGGACTTGGTCGTACGTTAACCAAAATGTAAGGATGGAATGCTGGACTCTGTCGTACGTTAACCACAATGTAAGGGTGGAATGCTGGATTCTGTCGTACGTTAACCACAATGTAAGGGTGGAATACAGGACTTGGTCGTACATTAACCACAATGTAAGGATGGAATGCTGGACTAGGTCGTACGTTAACCACAATGTAAAGGTGGAATGCTGGACTTGGTCGTACATTAACCACAATGTAAGGATGGAATGCTGGACTCTGTTGTACGTTAACCACAATGTAAGGGTGGAATGCTGGACTTGGTCGTACGTTAACCACAATGTAAGGATGGAATGCTGGACTCTGTCGTACGTTAACCACAATGTAAGGGTGGAATGCTGGACTCTGTCGTACGTTAACCACAATGTAAGGATGAAATGCTGGACTCGGTCGTACGTTAACCACAATGTAAGGGTGGAATGCTGGACTCTGTTGTACGTTAACCACAATGGAAGGATGGAATGCTGGACTCTGTCGTACGTTAACCAAAATGTAAGGATGGAATGCTGGACTCTGTCGTACGTTAACCACAATGTAAGGGTGGAATGCTGGACTCTGTCGTACGTTAACCACAATGTAAGGATGGAATGCTGGACTCTGTCGTACGTTTACCACAATGTAAGGATGAAATGCTGGACTCTGTCGTACATTAACCACAATGTAAGGGTGGAATACAGGACTTGGTCGTACATTAACCACAATGTAAGGATGGAATGCTGGACTAGGTCGTACGTTAACCACAATGTATGGGTGGAATGCTGGACTTGGTCGTACATTAACCACAATTTAAAGGTGGAATGCTGGACTTGGTCGTACATTAACCACAATGTAAGGGTAGAATGCTGGACTTGGTCGTACGTTAACCACTATGTAAGGATGGAATACAGGACTTGGTCGTACGTTAACCACAATGTAAAGGTGGAATGCTGGACTTGGTCGTACGTTAACCACAATGTAAGGATGGAATGCTGGACTTTGTTGTACGTTAACCATAATGTAAAGATGGAATGCTGGACTCTGTCGTACGTTAACCACAATGTAAGGGTGGAATGCTGTACTTGGTCGTACGTTAACCACAATGCAAGGATGGAATGCTGGACTTGGTCGTACGTTAACCACAATGTAAGGGTGGAATGCTGGACTCTGTCGTACGTTAACCACAATGTAAGGGTGGAATGCTGTACTTGGTTGTACGTTAACCACAATGTAAGGATGGAATGCTGGACTTGGTCGTACGTTAACCACAATGTAAGGGTGGAATGCTGGACTTGGTCGTACGTTAACCACAATGTAAGGGTGGAATGCTGGACTCTGTCATACGTTCACCACAATGTAAGGATGGAATGCTGGACTTGGTCGTAGGTTAACCACAATGTAAGGATGGAATGCTGGACTTGGTCGTACGTTAACCACAATGTAAGGGTGGAATGCTGGTATCTGTCGTACGTTAACCACAATGTAAGGGTGGAATGCTGGACTGTGTCATACGTTAACCACAATGTAAGGATGGAATGCTGGACTCTGTCGTACGTTAACAACAATGTAAGGATGAAATGCTGGACTCTGTTGTACGTTAACCACAATGTAAGGGTGGAATGCTGGACTCTGTCGTACGTTAACCAAAATGTAAGGATGGAATGCTGGACTCTGTCGTACGTTAACCACAATGTAAGGGTGGAATGCTGGACTCTGTCGTACGTTAACCATAATGTAAGGATGGAATGCTGGACTCTGTTGTACGTTAACCACAATGTAAGGGTGGAATGCTGTACTTGGTCGTACGTTAACCACAATGTAAGGATGGAATGCTGGACTCTGTCGTACGTTAACCACAATGTAAGGGTGGAATGCTGGACTTTGTCGTACGTTAACCACAATGTAAGGATGGAATGCTGGACTCTGTTGTACGTTAACCACAATGTAAGGGTGGAATGCTGGACTTGGTCGTACGTTAACCAAAATGTAAGGATGGAATGCTGGACTCTGTCGTACGTTAACCACAATGTAAGGGTGGAATGCTGGATTCTGTCGTACGTTAACCACAATGTAAGGATGGAATGCTGGACTCTGTCGTACGTTAACCACAATGTAAGGATGAAATGCTGGACTCTGTCGTACGTTAACCACAATGTAAGGGTGGAATACAGGACTTGGTCGTACATTAACCACAATGTAAGGATGGAATGCTGGACTAGGTCGTACGTTAACCACAATGTAAGGGTGGAATGCTGGACTTGGTCGTACATTAACCACAATGTAAGGATGGAATGCTGGACTCTGTTGTACGTTAACCACAATGTAAGGGTGGAATGCTGGACTTGGTCGTACGTTAACCACAATGTAAGGATGGAATGCTGGACTCTGTCGTACGTTAACCACAATGTAAGGATGAAATGCTGGACTTTGTTGTACGTTAACCACAATGTAAGGATGGAATGCTGGACTCTGTTGTACGTTAACCACAATGTAAGGGTGGAATGCTGGACTTGGTCGTACGTTAACCAAAATGTAAGGATGGAATGCTGGACTCTGTCGTACGTTAACCACAATGTAAGGGTGGAATGCTGGATTCTGTCGTACGTTAACCACAATGTAAGGATGGAATGCTGGACTCTGTCGTACGTTAACCACAATGTAAGGATGAAATGCTGGACTCTGTCGTACGTTAACCACAATGTAAGGGTGGAATGCTGGACTTGGTCGTACATTAACCACAATGTAAGGATGGAATGCTGGACTAGGTCGTACGTTAACCACAATGTAAGGGTGGAATGCTGGACTTGGTCGTACATTAACCACAATGTAAGGATGGAATGCTGGACTCTGTTGTACGTTAACCACAATGTAAGGGTGGAATGCTGGACTTGGTCGTACGTTAACCACAATGTAAGGATGGAATGCTGGACTCTGTCGTACGTTAACCACAATGTAAGGATGAAATGCTGGACTTTGTTGTACGTTAACCACAATGTAAGGATGGAATGCTGGACTCTGTTGTACGTTAACCACAATGTAAGGATGGAATGCTTGACTTGGTCGTACGTTAACCACAATGTAAGGATGGAATGCTGGACTCTGTCGTACGTTAACCACAATGTAAGGGTGGAATGCTGGACTCTGTCGTACGTTAACCACAATGTAAGGATGGAATGCTGGACTCTGTCTTACGTTAACCACAATGTAAGGATGGAATGCTGGACTCTGTCGTACGTTAACCACAATGTAAGGATGAAATGCTGGACTCTGTCGTACGTTAACCACAATGTAAGGGTGGAATACAGGACTTGGTCGTACGTTAACCACAATGTAAGGATGGAATGCTGGACTAAGTCGTACGTTAACCACAATGTAAGGGTGGAATGCTGGACTTTATCGTACATTAACCACAATGTAAGGGTGGAATGCTGGACTTGGTCGTACGTTAACCACAATGTAAGGATAGAATGCTGGACTTGGTCGTACGTTAACCACAATGTAAGGATGGAATACAGGACTTGGTCGTACGTTAACCACAATGTAAAGGTGGAATGCTGGACTTGGTCGTACGTTAACCACAATGTAAGGATGGAATGCTGGACTTTGTTGTACGTTAACCATAATGTAAGGATGGAATGCTGGACTCTGTCGTACGTTAACCACAATGTAAGGGTGGAATGCTGTACTTGGTCGTACGTTAACCACAATGTAAGGATGGAATGCTGGACTTGGTCGTACGTTAACCACAATGTAAGGGTGGAATGCTGGACTTGGTCGTACGTTAACCACAATGTAAGAATGGAATGCTGGACTTTGTCGTACGTTAACCACAATGTAAGGATGGAATGCTGGACTCTGTTGTACGTTAACCACAATGTAAGGGTGAAATGCTGGACTTTGTCGTACGTTAACCACAATGTAAGGATGGAATGCTGGACTTTGTTGTACGTTAACCATAATGTAAGGATGGAATGCTGGACCCTGTCGTACGTTAACCACAATGTAAGGGTGGAATGCTGTACTTGGTCGTACGTTAACCACAATGCAAGGATGGAATGCTGGACTTTGTCGTACGTTAACCACAATGTAAGGGTGGAATGCTGGACTCTGTCGTACGTTAACCACAATGTAAGGGTGGAATGCTGTACTTGGTCGTACGTTAACCACAATGTAAGGATGGAATGCTGGACTTGGTCGTACGTTAACCACAATGTAAGGGTGGAATGCTGGACTTGGTCGTACGTTAACCACAATGTAAGAATGGAATGCTGGACTTTGTCATACGTTAACCACAATGTAAGGATGGAATGCTGGACTCTGTTGTACGTTAACCACAATGTAAGGGTGAAATGCTGGACTTTGTCGTACGTTAACCACAATGTAAGGATGGAATGCTGGACTCTGTTGTACGTTCACCACAATGTAAGGATGGAATGCTGGACTCTGTAGTACGTTAACCACAATGTAAGGGTGGAATGCTGGACTCTGTCGTACGTTAACCACAATGTAAGGATTGAATGCTGGACTTGGTCGTACGTTAACCACAATGTAAGGATGGAATGCTGGACTTGGTCGTACGTTAACCACAATGTAAGGGTGGAATGCTGGTATCTGTCGTACGTTAACCTCAATGTAAGGGTGGAATGCTGGACTCTGTCGTACGTTAACCACAATGTAAGGATGGAATGCTGGACTCTGTCGTACGTTAACAACAATGTAAGGATGGAATGCTGGACTCTGTTGTACGTTAACCACAATGTAAGGGTGGAATGCTGGACTTGGTCGTACGTTAACCACAATGTAAGGATCGAATGCTGGACTCTGTCGTACGTTAACCACAATGTAAGGATGGAATGCTGGACTCTGTCGTACGTTAACCACAATGTAAGGGTGGAATGGTGTACTTGGTCGTACGTTAACCACAATGCAAGGATGGAATGCTGGACTTGGTCGTACGTTAACCACAATGTAAGGGTGGAATGCTGGACTCTGTCGTACGTTCACCACAATGTAAGGATGGAATGCTGTACTTGGTCGTACGTTAACCACAATGTAAGGATGGAATGCTGGACTCTGTCGTACGTTAACCACAATGTAAGGGTGGAATGCTGGACTTGGTCGTACGTTAACCACAATGTAAGAATGGAATGCTGGACTTTGTCGTACGTTAACCACAATGTAAGGGTGGAATGCTGGTATCTGTCGTACGTTAACCACAATGTAAGGGTGGAATGCTGGACTTTGTCGTACGTTAACCACAATGTAAGGATGGAATGCTGGACTCTGTCGTACGTTAACAACAATGTAAGGATGGAATGCTGGACTCTGTTGTACGTTAACCACAATGTAAGGGTGGAATGTTGGACTTGGTCGTACGTTAACCACAATGTAAGGATGGAATGCTGGACTCTGTCGTACGTTAACCACAATGTAAGGATGGAATGCTGGACTCTGTCGTACGTTAACCACAATGTAAGGGTGGAATGCTGTACTTGGTCGTACGTTAACCACAATGCAAGGATGGAATGCTGGACTTGGTCGTACGTTAACCACAATGTAAGGGTGGAATGCTGGACTCTGTCGTACGTTAACCACAATGTAAGGGTGGAATGCTGTACTTGGTCGTACGTTAACCACAATGTAAGGATGGAATGCTGGACTTGGTCGTACGTTAACCACAATGTAAGGGTGGAATGCTGGACTTGGTCGTACGTTAACCACAATGTAAGAATGGAATGCTGGACTTTGTCGTACGTTAACCACAATGTAAGGATGGAATGCTGGACTCTGTTGTACGTTAACCACAATGTAAGGTAGAAATGCTGGACTTTGTCGTACGTTAACCACAATGTAAGGATGGAATGCTGGACTCTGTTGTACGTTCACCACAATGTAAGGATGGAATGCTGGACTCTGTCGTACGTTAACCACAATGTAAGGGTGGAATGCTGTACTTGGTCGTACGTTAACCACAATGTAAGGATGGAATGCTGGACTCTGTCGTACGTTAACCACAATGTAAGGGTGGAATGCTGGACTTGGTCGTACGTTAACCACAATGTAAGGATGGAATGCTGGACTTGGTCGTACGTTAACCACAATGTAAGGGTGGAATGCTGGTATCTGTCGTACGTTAACCACAATGTAAGGGTGGAATGCTGGACTCTGTCGTACGTTAACCACAATGTAAGGGTGAAATGCTGGACCAGATCGTACCTTAACCACAATGTAAGGGTGGAATGCTGGACTTGGTCGTACGTTAACCAAAATGTAAGGGTGGAATGCTGGACTCTGTCGTACGTTAACCACAATGTAAGGGTGGAATGCTGGACTCTGTCGTACGTTAACCACAATGTAAGGGTGGAATGCTGTACTTGGTCGTACGTTAACCACAATGTAAGGATGGAATGCTGGACTTGGTCGTACGTTAACCACAATGTAAGGGTGGAATGCTGGACTTGGTCGTACGTTAACCACAATGTAAGGGTGGAATGCTGGACTTGGTCGTACGTTAACCACAATGTAAGAATAGAATGCTGGACTTGGTCGTACGTTAACCACAATGTAAGGATGGAATGCTGGACTCTGTTGTACGTTAACCACAATGTAAGGGTGGAATGCTGGACTCTGTCGTACGTTAACCACAATGTAAGGGTGGAATGCTGGACTCTGTCGTACGTTAACCACAATGTAAGGATGGAATGCTGGACTTGGTCGTACGTTAACCACAATGTAAGGGTGGAATGCTGGTATCTGTCGTACGTTAACCACAATGTAAGAATGGAATGCTGGACTCTGTCGTACGTTAACCACAATGTAAGGATGGAATGCTGGACTCTGTCGTACGTTAACAACAATGTAAGGATGGAATGCTGGACTCTGTTGTACGTTAACCACAATGTAAGGGTGGAATGCTGGACTTGGTCGTACGTTAACCACAATGTAAGGATGGAATGCTGGACTCTGTCGTACGTTAACCACAATGTAAGGATGGAATGCTGGACTCTGTCGTACGTTAACCACAATGTAAGGGTGGAATGCTGTACTTGGTCGTACGTTAACCACAATGCAAGGATGGAATGCTGGACTTGGTCGTACGTTAACCACAATGTAAGGGTGGAATGCTGGACTCTGTCGTACGTTAACCACAATGTAAGGGTGGAATGCTGTACTTGGTCGTACGTTAACCACAATGTAAGGATGGAATGCTGGACTCTGTCGTACGTTAACCACAATGTAAGGGTGGAATGCTGGACTTGGTCGTACGTTAACCACAATGTAAGAATGGAATGCTGGACTTTGTCGTACGTTAACCACAATGTAAGGATGGAATGCTGGACTCTGTTGTACGTTAACCACAATGTAAGGGTGGAATGCTGGACTCTGTCGTACGTTAACCACAATGTAAGGGTGGAATGCTGTACTTGGTCGTACGTTAACCACAATGCAAGGATGGAATGCTGGACTTTGTCGTACGTTAACCACAATGTAAGGGTGGAATGCTGGACTCTGTCGTACGTTAACCACAATGTAAGGGTGGAATGCTGTACTTGGTCGTACGTTAACCACAATGTAAGGATGGAATGCTGGACTTGGTCGTACGTTAACCACAATGTAAGGGTGGAATGCTGGACTTGGTCGTACGTTAACCACAATGTAAGAATGGAATGCTGGACTTTGTCGTACGTTAACCACAATGTAAGGATGGAATGCTGGACTCTGTTGTACGTTAACCACAATGTAAGGGTGAAATGCTGGACTTTGTCGTACGTTAACCACAATGTAAGGATGGAATGCTGGACTCTGTTGTACGTTCACCACAATGTAAGGATGGAATGCTGAACTCTGTCGTACGTTAACCACAATGTAAGGGTGGAATGCTGGACTCTGTCGTACGTTAACCACAATGTAAGGATGGAATGCTGGACTTGGTCGTACGTTAACCACAATGTAAGGATGGAATGCTGGACTTGGTCGTACGTTAACCACAATGTAAGGGTGGAATGCTGGTATCTGTCGTACGTTAACCTCAATGTAAGGGTGGAATGCTGGACTCTGTCGTACGTTAACCACAATGTAAGGATGGAATGCTGGACTCTGTCGTACGTTAACAACAATGTAAGGATGGAATGCTGGACTCTGTTGTACGTTAACCACAATGTAAGGGTGGAATGCTGGACTTGGTCGTACGTTAACCACAATGTAAGGATGGAATGCTGGACTCTGTCGTACGTTAACCACAATGTAAGGATGGAATGCTGGACTCTGTCGTACGTTAACCACAATGTAAGGGTGGAATGCTGTACTTGGTCGTACGTTAACCACAATGCAAGGATGGAATGCTGGACTTGGTCGTACGTTAACCACAATGTAAGGGTGGAATGCTGGACTCTGTCGTACGTTCACCACAATGTAAGGATGGAATGCTGTACTTGGTCGTACGTTAACCACAATGTAAGGATGGAATGCTGGACTCTGTCGTACGTTAACCACAATGTAAGGGTGGAATGCTGGACTTGGTCGTACGTTAACCACAATGTAAGAATGGAATGCTGGACTTTGTCGTACGTTAACCACAATGTAAGGGTGGAATGCTGGACTTGGTCGTACGTTAACCACAATGTAAGGGTGGAATGCTGGACTTTGTCGTACGTTAACCACAATGTAAGGATGGAATGCTGGACTCTGTCGTACGTTAACAACAATGTAAGGATGGAATGCTGGACTCTGTTGTACGTTAACCACAATGTAAGGGTGGAATGTTGGACTTGGTCGTACGTTAACCACAATGTAAGGATGGAATGCTGGACTCTGTCGTACGTTAACCACAATGTAAGGATGGAATGCTGGACTCTGTCGTACGTTAACCACAATGTAAGGGTGGAATGCTGTACTTGGTCGTACGTTAACCACAATGCAAGGATGGAATGCTGGACTTGGTCGTACGTTAACCACAATGTAAGGGTGGAATGCTGGACTCTGTCGTACGTTAACCACAATGTAAGGGTGGAATGCTGTACTTGGTCGTACGTTAACCACAATGTAAGGATGGAATGCTGGACTTGGTCGTACGTTAACCACAATGTAAGGGTGGAATGCTGGACTTGGTCGTACGTTAACCACAATGTAAGAATGGAATGCTGGACTTTGTCGTACGTTAACCACAATGTAAGGGTGGAATGCTGGTATTTGTCGTACGTTAACCACAATGTAAGGGTGGAATGCTGGACTCTGTCGTACGTTAACCACAATGTAAGGGTGAAATGCTGGACCAGATCGTACCTTAACCACAATGTAAGGGTGGAATGCTGGACTTGGTCGTACGTTAACCAAAATGTAAGGATGGAATGCTTGACTCTGTCGTACGTTAACCACAATGTAAGGGTGGAATGCTGGACTCTGTCGTACGTTAACCACAATGTAAGGGTGGAATGCTGTACTTGGTCGTACGTTAACCACAATGTAAGGATGGAATGCTGGACTTGGTCGTACGTTAACCACAATGTAAGGGTGGAATGCTGGACTTGGTCGTACGTTAACCACAATGTAAGAATAGAATGCTGGACTTGGTCGTACGTTAACCACAATGTAAGGATGGAATGCTGGACTCTGTTGTACGTTAACCACAATGTAAGGGTGAAATGCTGGACTTTGTCGTACGTTAACCATAATGTAAGGATGGAATGCTGGACTCTGTTGTACGTTCACCACAATGTAAGGATGGAATGCTGGACTCTGTCGTACGTTAACCACAATGTAAGGATGGAATGCTGGACTCTGTCGTACGTTAACCACAATGTAAGGATGGAATGCTGGACTTGGTCGTACGTTAACCACAATGTAAGGATGGAATGCTGGACTTGGTCGTACGTTAACCACAATGTAAGGGTGGAATGCTGGTATCTGTCGTACGTTAACCACAATGTAAGGGTGGAATGCTGGACTCTGTCGTACGTTAACCACAATGTAAGGATGGAATGCTGGACTCTGTCGTACGTTAACAACAATGTAAGGATGGAATGCTGGACTCTGTTGTACGTTAACCACAATGTAAGGGTGGAATGCTGGACTTGGTCGTACGTTAACCACAATGTAAGGATCGAATGCTGGACTCTGTCGTACGTTAACCACAATGTAAGGATGGAATGCTGGACTCTGTTGTACGTTAACCACAATGTAAGGATGGAATGCTGGACTCTGTCGTACGTTAACCAAAATGTAAGGATGGAATGCTGGACTCTGTCGTACGTTAACCACAATGTAAGGGTGGAATGCTGGACTCTGTCGTACGTTAACCACAATGTAAGGATGGAATGCTGGACTCTGTTGTACGTTCACCACAATGTAAGGGTGGAATGCTGGACTCTGTCGTACGTTAACCACAATGTAAGGATGGAATGCTGGACTCTGTCGTACGTTAACCACAATGTAAGGGTGGAATGCTGGACTTGGTCGTACGTTAACCAAAATGTAAGGATGGAATGCTGGACTCTGTTGTACGTTCACCACAATGTAAGGGTGGAATGCTGGACTCTGTCGTACGTTAACCACAATGTAAGGATGGAATGCTGGACTCTGTCGTACGTTAACCACAATGTAAGGGTGGAATGCTGTACTTGGTCGTACGTTAACCACAATGTAAGGATGGAATGCTGGACTCTGTTGTACGTTCACCACAATGTAAGGGTGGAATGCTGGACTCTGTCGTACGTTAACCACAATGTAAGGATGGAATGCTGGACTCTGTCGTACGTTAACCACAATGTAAGGGTGGAATGCTGGACTTGGTCGTACGTTAACCAAAATGTAAGGATGGAATGCTGGACTCTGTTGTACGTTAACCACAATGTAAGGGTGGAATGCTGGACTTGGTCGTACGTTAACCAAAATGTAAAGATGGAATGCTGGACTCTGTCGTACGTTAACCACAATGTAAGGATGGAATGCTGGACTCTGTTGTACGTTAACCACAATGTAAGGATGGAATGCTTGACTTGGTCGTACGTTAACCACAATGTAAGGATGGAATGCTGGACTCTGTCGTACGTTAACCACAATGTAAGGGTGGAATGCTGGACTCTGTCGTACGTTAACCACAATGTAAGGATGGAATGCTGGACTCTGTCGTACGTTAACCACAATGTAAGGATGGAATGCTGGACTCTGTTGTACGTTAACCACAATGTAAGGATGAAATGCTGGACTCTGTCGTACGTTAACCACAATGTAAGGGTGGAATACAGGACTTGGTCGTACATTAACCACAATGTAAGGATGGAATGCTGGACTAGGTCGTACGTTAACCACAATGTAAGGGTGGAATGCTGGACTTGGTCGTACATTAACCATAATGTAAGGGTGGAATGCTGGACTTGGTCGTACGTTAACCACAATGTAAGGGTAGAATGCTGGACTTGGTCGTACGTTAACCACAATGTAAGGATGGAATACAGGACTTGGTCGTACGTTAACCACAATGTAAAGGTGGAATGCTGGACTCTGTCGTACGTTAACCACAATGTAAGGATCGAATGCTGGACTTTGTTGTACGTTAACCATAATGTAAGGATGGAATGCTGGACTCTGTCGTACGTTAACCACAATGTAAGGGTGGAATGCTGTACTTGGTCGTACGTTAACCACAATGCAAGGATGGAATGCTGTACTTGGTCGTACGTTAACCACAATGTAAGGGTGGAATGCTGGACTCTGTCGTACGTTAACCACAATGTAAGGGTGGAATGCTATACTTGGTCGTACGTTAACCACAATGTAAGGATGGAATGCTGGACTTGGTCGTACGTTAACCACAATGTAAGGGTGGAATGCTGAACTTGGTCGTACGTTAACCACAATGTAAGAATGGAATGCTGGACTTTGTCGTACGTTAACCACAATGTAAGGATGGAATGCTGGACTCTGTTGTACGTTAACCACAATGTAAGGGTGAAATGCTGGACTTTGTCGTACGTTAACCACAGTGTAAGGATGGAATGCTGGACTCTGTTGTACGTTCACCACAATGTAAGGATGGAATGCTGGACTCTGTCGTACGTTAACCACAATGTAAGGGTGGAATGCTGGACTCTGTCGTACGTTAACCACAATGTAAGGATGGAATGCTGGACTCTGTTGTACGTTCACCACAATGTAAGGATGGAATGCTGGACTCTGTCGTACGTTAACCAAAATGTAAGGGTGGAATGCTGGACTCTGTCGTACGTTAACCACAATGTAAGGGTGGAATGCTGGACTTGGTCGTACGTTAACCACAATGTAAGGATGGAATGCTGGACTTGGTCGTACGTTAACCACAATGTAAGGGTGGAATGCTGGACTCTGTCGTACGTTAACCACAATGTAAGGGTGGAATGCTGGACTTGGTCGTACGTTAACCAAAATGTAAGGATGGAATGCTGGACTCTGTCGTACGTTAACCACAATGTAAGGGTGGAATGCTGGACTCTGTCGTACGTTAACCACAATGTAAGGGTGGAATGCTGGACTTGGTCGTACGTTAACCACAATGTAAAGGTGAAATGCTGGACTTTGTCGTACGTTTAACCACAATGTATGGTTGGAATGCTGGACTTTGGCGTACGTTTAACCACAATGTATGGTTGGAATGCTGGAGTATATCGTGCAAATGTACGTTAAGAACAATATAAGGGTGGAATGCTGGACTTGGTCGTATGTTAACAACACCGAAATGTTCCAATTTTCAAAGCCCGATTCATTGAAGTTTAATTGCAGCAATTATCATTTAATTTCGTTTCAGGAAGTTTCTGTTTTTGTTTTGAATTTACAAATAAAAAATGGCAAATGGCTTATTTTCTAAAAAACGATGTTATTAGTAACTTAATATTTTATTCTTGATTATGTCCCTTTAATCGATGTTTTATCTAAATATAAAATCATTTACATGAGTATCTTTTATTCATTTTCAATAAACTTGCTGTCGCAATTAAAAAGAATGATAAATATATTACTTACTTCAGTTCATTTTACAATATATATGTTTAATCGAGGTGTTGTCATGGAAACCCAACCCTGTGTTGACCTGTCGACTGGTGTGGTGCAGGGAAGGCGGTATACGGGACAGACCTATGCAGTCACCACGCAGTACGGGTTCCAGCAGTGTATTGATTTGTGTTGGCGGAGGAACGAATGTCAAAGTATTAACTACGACAAGTCACGTCTTCTTTGTGAACTTAATCTGGACTTCACCCTAAATGTTACAATGCTGACACTCCATAACGATTACCTGTATGTTGATATGATAGCAGCTGTTTCATTTATAGAACAGGTAGGCTGATTTATTATCATAAAATGTGCATATTGATTTATTAATTGAATAAACACGGGCACCTCTAGAGTTACGGGAGGTATTTTAATTCGCGATTGAATCTCCTCTCGAATTAACACGAAAATAAATTCCTCGCAAACAATAAGTTATTTACAGTATGCAGATCCAAAATCCGAAGACTTTTTGTTTTAGATTTGGTGCTTATCAGCTACGCATATTGATCTGAGTTGCTTACGAATCCCTTTAAAATAATCATGCTTATACATCAGCATAATAATGTTTTTTAAAGATAAGAAGTTTAAAACTGTTTTCATTCAAGAAGTAATAAAAAGAAGAAGGTGATGAGACCTTTTACTTTTTATTGCAATATTTCCATAGTGGACGATAACCTGCCCCAGCTTCACAAAACGTTCCTTAACTTAAGGAAATTCCTGAAATTATAAAAATCTCAATAGGAAAGTTTTATAGAAAATAAGAAAAGTTCCTTAACTAAAAGAAATTCCTTAACTAAAAATCTCCATAGGAAAGTTTCATAGAAGTTAACAAAAGTTCCTTAACTTAAGGGAATTCCTTAACTTAAAAATCTCCATAGGAAAGTTTTATGGAAGTTAAGAAAAGTTCCTTAACTTATGGGAATTCCTTAACTTCAAAATTCCCACAAGAAAGCTTATTTTTGTAATGATTTCCTATGGATATTTTCTCAGGTAAGGAGCGTTCATGAGACTGGGGCCATGCAGGTCGCGTGTGGTTGTCAGACTTGTTAGTGGTAGAAGCATATTGTCAGCTGTCAGCTTGATGTGTCGTTTTGTGCTCCCAGGAGATTCTTTGTGCTCTGAAAATATACTCAAAATCGTGAAAAATTTCAAAATACAAACCTCACTCGGGAGATACGTTTGGTACTACTGAAGACACTATCAGTCATTAAAATAAGACATTGTTCTGGGTGAATTGTTTATAACATGGAGCATAGTAAACATAAGTAAACATCAATTCTTCTCTTTATTTAGGATGTTGCGTGTGTGCTGAACCCGTGCCAAGCCGACAGCGTCTGTATAGAACTACACGACGGAAACACAACTTGTATAGGTGAATCAACACTGATATTCTTCATTTTTACGATTTTAAAATGTGTTTTAATTCTTACTAGTGTAATGTTTATTGTTATTTTTTATGATGATTTATTCTTTTATCATAGACTTTGAGATAATGAAACAAAGATATGAGTTGCAGACTGATATCATCGTTACATGTTTTATTGATTTTGATATCCTTGGTTGGACATACGTTTGTGAAGCAGAAGGACTATTGAGGTAAAGGACAAGGGATTGATTTGGTGGCAGGAACTCAATGTTATATGATCAATAAATATTAGTGTGACCGTCCTTTCATGGCTGCTTCACGAAAGCGCAAACACAAAGAAAGAGGGCATTGAAAGATGACGTAACACACACCTTTCTAAATTCAGTAAAAGATACGGTATGCCGAAAAAAATAATTAAACTGCACCATACATCATACGTCTTCCTTCAATAGTGTCATACTTCTTCCTTCAATAGTGCCATACGCCTTCCTTCAATTGTGTCATACGTCTTCCTTCAATTGTGTCATACATCTTCTTTCAATTGTGTCATACGCCTTCCTTCAATTGTGTCATACGTCTTCCTTCAATTGTTTCATACGTCTTCCTTCAATTGTGCCATACGCCTTCCTTCAATTGTGTCATACGTCTTCCTTCAATTGTGTCATACGTCTTCTTTCAATTGTGCCATACGCCTTCCTTCAATTGTTTCATACGTCTTCCTTCAATTGTGTCATACGTCTTCCTTCAATTGTTTCATACGTCTTCCTTCAATTGTGCCATACGTCTTCCTTCAATAGTGTCATACGTCTTCCTTCAATTGTGTCATACGCCTTCCTTCAATTGTTTCATACGTCTTCCTTCAATTGTGCCATACGTCTTCCTTCAATTGTGTCATACGTCTTCCTTCAATTGTTTCATACGTCTTCCTTCAATTGTGTCATACATGTACGTCTTCCTTCAATTGTGCCATACGTCTTCCTTCAATAGTGGCATACGTCTTCCTTCAATTGTGCCATACGTCTTCCTTCAATAGTGTCATACGTCTTCCTTCAATTGTGTCATACGCCTTCCTTCAATTGTTTCATACGTCTTCCTTCAATTGTTTCATACGTCTTCTTTCAATTGTGTCATACGTCTTCCTTCAATTGTGTCATACGTCTTCATTTAATAGTGTCATACGTCTTCCTTTTAAAGAGTCATACGTCTTCCTTTTAAAGTGTCATACATCTTCCTTCAATTGTGTCATACGTCTTCATTTAATAGTGTCATACGTCTTCCTTCAATAGTGTCATACGTCTTCCTTCAATTGTGTCATACGTCTTCCTTCAATTGTTTCATACGTCTTCCTTCAATTGTGTCATACGTCTTCCGTCAATTGTTTCATACGTCTTCCTTCAATTGTTTCATACGTCTTCCTTCAATTGTGTCATACGTCTTCCTTTTAAAGAGTCATACGCCTTCCTTCAATTGTGTCATACGCCTTCCTTCAATTGTGTCATACTTCTTCCTTCAATTGTGTCATACGTCTTCCTTCAATTGTGTCATACGTCTTCCTTCAATTGTGTCATACGTCTTCCTTCAATTGTGTCATACGTCTTCCTCCAATTGTGTCATACGTCTTCCTTTTAAAGAGTCATACGTCTTCCTTTTAAAGTGTCATACATCTTCCTTCAATAGTGCCATACGTCTTTCTTCAATAGTGCCATACGCCTTCCTTCACTAGTGCCATACGCCTTCCTTCAATTGTTTCATACGTCTTCCTTCAATTGTGTCATACGTCTTCCTTCAATTGTTTCATACCTCTTCCTTCAATTGTGCCATACGTCTTCCTTTTAAAGAGTCATACGTCTTCCTTCAATTGTGTCATACGTCTTACTTTTAAAGAGTCATACGTCTTCCTTTTAAAGTGTCATACATCTTCCTTCAATTGTGTCATACGTCTTCCTTTTAAAGTGTCATATGTAACAAAGTAGGCAT
Source organism: Mimachlamys varia (assembly GCA_947623455.1). Taxonomy (NCBI): domain Eukaryota; kingdom Metazoa; phylum Mollusca; class Bivalvia; order Pectinida; family Pectinidae; genus Mimachlamys; species Mimachlamys varia. The sequence goes on from OX392545.1 coordinate 35,731,286, forward strand.
GTTGATATGATATATCACGGTAGCTGTACCATCTGGAAGTATTTATTAGCCTAGATGCTGTGATTTGTTATTAAAGTAAACTAGTGGTTAATTAGATATCTGTCTATTACACCAGTAAACCCGGGCAGGGTGCAGTAAGTTGGTCAGTTAATTAACACCAGCTGGACAACAATTATTTATGCAGACGGCACTACTTTGCACACGAAGGGGATTAATAATTATAAGTATGAGCTAGTAATTGGATGGGGTCAGTCTGTGTTTAGAAGGCCGTGGATTAAGACTTTGACAGTCTACACGAGAGACTGCCAGGAGGGCTACAGGCTAGTGCTAGTAAAGATGTAGAAGACTTATAAGTTGACAATTGACTTAGCCAGACTGAGACACAACGCCGAAGTACTAACAAGTTTAATGATGTTATAATACCATGAACACGTACTTGTGATGTCGGTGTAATTTACGATCACGAATAAACTGTCTATTATCCAACATTATGTGTCGTTGCTGAATTGTGTCACACATATGTCTTCCTTCACTAGTGCCATGCGTCTTCCTACAATAGTTTCATAGGTCTTCCTTTTTCTCTTTGATATGCAGACGAGCCTGGTCCAGTTCTGACAACTAACCCGACAACAACAGGAACAAATGGACCGACAACACTCACAAACTTTGCAGGTAAATATTTGAATATTCCTATGTAGCGTTATCCACTCGGGTATACACGAGACGCTATTAATATAAGTTCGAGATGGAAAGCTGACTACGGCAGGGACAACTGTAACACCAGACTAAAGTTCACATCGTTTTATTTACACATCCATGAAGTTCAACATATACATTAAGTTCAAATACATCCCATTCAGTAGCAAACACGTACACACTTAGCATCCAAAGCTCACTGTCTCACATAATATCCACGGGCGATAATTCCCAGTCATAATGTATTCCATAGTCATACGAACAAATTAAGTACATCCCATACATCCGATCACAAGTTGCGTGGAGTATTTCTCAAAGTAAAGTGTATCTCTCTAGTTTCCGTTACTGTCACCCCTTATATACCACTTTCATACTGCATTCTCATTGGCTAACATCTGCTCCTCCGACCTAGATTCGGCTCCTCTCTCGCTCCTCACTCACGCTGATTGGTTAAACCCTGCTCCTCTCGCTCCTCCGACCTACTTAGAGCTCGCTCCTCACTCTCTCTGATTGGCTAAAGAAGTGACTTACACTAGTTATAAATAGGAATCTGTTACTAAATTTATACGGGCCTTATGCAACCTGTCAATCAAACTGGTCCCTAATACACAGCTTCCCGATAATACAGTATGTAAACAACTCCTTATATGGAAACCTAGCTCCCTGCTGCCCCGTGTATACACATACATGTACAGACCCTATACACACCCTATGTATACTTATCCCTAGCTCGCTACTATATTACTCTAAACAAAACACAACTAAACTACAACATTTCTAATTTAATACATATAAGTGTGAAATATATTTCCACGCTACACTACCCCCAACTTTTCAAGTTTTGTCACCGACAAAAGTTAAGGTATAATAAGAATAAAATCCTACCTATTTCACAAAATCGAAATAAGGTATACATATATAAGCATTTTAAAACCGTTCATACTATCATCTCACTCGCACAATAATATTTAAATCACAAATGATTAAAATAAAATATAACGTTAAACATAATATTGTGAACACAAATCGCGATATAAGTCCAATGATCGAATATCACAACTAGGAACAAAATGTTCCACACGATATTAACGTAATGTTCGCTTTTATCGTAAAGTCAATCGTTAAAAGTTACACAGTGTTTATATAATCCGTTGGAATACGTGAACGAATAATGTCCAATTCACAGTGTCTCTTCTCCGGATTCATTTAGTTAATTCGGAGAACGTACCGTTACTCCGAATAAAGTTCACTATTAATCCACGAGGGTCTTTAAAATAGTCACAAAATAAAATTCACAGATACATGTGCAATATCCTGGAATGTTCACAAATTAATAGTCAGTTCATACTGTCAGGACAATATCCACCTGCATATCTGTCCATCTGGTTCCTTGAGTTTGTACAGCCATGTCAACGATCCATGATCCGTCCGTAACAAGAATTCACGTCCAATGAGATAACGTCGGAGGTATTTCACAAAGAAAAACACGGCCACCATCTCTTTCCGGGTCACACAATAATTGCATTCCGCCTTACTTAGAAACCTACTGGCGTACGCAATAACAACTTCTTGGACTTGTGACAACACTGCTCCTATAGCGTAATTGCTGGCATTTGTGTCAGGTACGAATTTACTCCCGTTCACGTCTGGATAGCTCAAAATAGGAGTTGAGATTAACCGTTTCTTCAGCTCATTAAAAGCTCTGGAATGTTCTTCCGTCCACATCCATGATTTACCTTTCTTGGTAAGGTCATGTAGACACTTCGCTATTAATGCGAAGTTTTTAACAAACTTCCTGTAATGGGACGCTAATCATAGGAAAGTTCTTAACTCTGAAACGGTCTCTTGCGCTTTCATCTTCGATATTGCCTCTATTTTTGAAGGGTCAGTTCGGACACCATCCTGTGACACAACGTGTCCCAGGAACGTCACTTCTCTGCAGAAAAAGTGATCCTTCTTGGCCTTCAACTTTAAATTGGCACCGTCAAGTCTTTCCAAGACTGCCGTCAAGTTGTCCAAATGTTGTCCGAAATCCTTCCCGTACACAATAATGTCGTCCAGATAAAGCACTGCAATGTTCCATTGTAATCCACTCAGCGCTTTCTTTATTATTCTGGAGAAAGTGGCCGGGGCGTTGGTCAAACCAAACGCCATCAATTTATATTGGTACAATCCACCTCGTGGCGTAGCGAAGGCTGTCAGCTTTTTGCCGTCCTCGCTCATAGGAACCTGATGATAAGCCAGAGATGAAAATCATTTAGCTCCACTCAACGCATCCAGATTGTCGTCAATACGACTAATGGGGTAGGCATCCTTAATAGTTTACTCATTAAGTCGCCGGTAATCCACACACACTCTCCAGGAATTATCCCGCTTTTGGACCAAAACAAGTTGTGAACTCCATGGACTCTCCAAGCGCTCTATCAATCCCTGTTGTTCTAGCTTGGCTATTTCTTCATCCAAGATTTTACGTTTGGTAGATAGGTACTCTCCGTGGTGCCTCCTTAAATGGCACAGGATCCTTTAATTTATTTGTATGCTCGCCTAACGTGGTTATTCCCATCTTTCCGTTAGGGTCCGCAAATGTGGTTTTGTGCTTTATCAAGAACTGCCTGAACTGTTCACATTCCTCGGAATTACGGTTAGTACATCCACGTTCGTACATTCCTAACACCGATAACTCGTTGCCGTCGGCGGTCTCAAACTTGGAACGAGCAGGCTCCAAAATAGGACGATTCTTTCCCTCAATGCTATAGTAGGTATCGTTGGTGATGAAAGTCCGTCTCGCTCCGTGTCGACTTTACAGATAAGAGGCGTACCTTCCACCATACCCCGCACTTTCATAGCAGCATCGCTCTTTACTCTCATTTCGAGTAAGTCCTTCTTCTCTTCCTGTCTGCAGTTTCCCGCGGAAGAAATAACACCACAAAAATCTGTTTCTGTATCCCTGTTTTCAGCGTCACCTAGTACAATTTCTTCTTGTCTCCAGGATTCGCTGGGTACAGTTGAATTTGTATCTCTCCTGTATTAGGCCTCTGTTCCTGCTCGGCCGGCGCACGGCCTACTGCTCCAGCCGGGACTCGTTTAACGGAAGTTCAGTTCTGGGGTTAGAGTTCGAATCTCTATTAACATTTGGGCACTTATTTCTCAAATGTTTTTCACTGCCACACTCAAAACACTTTAACGTCTTCGACTGCTTGGTAATACGCTTTCCGGAGTTTCCGTTTCCGGACTGACTATTAGACGACGTATTTTGCGCATTGTACACTGAGCGTTTCTGGTCCTTAGGGATCCGTTTTTCTCCCAAAAGAATACATTCCTCCTGCATGGCAACTGCCACCGCCTCCGGTAGTGTTTTGGGGCGCATGCGTTTAACTGCCAAACGGAAACTATCCGACACGTGACAATTATTAACGAAAGTTTTTAAACTGCTCCCCTCGACATAGTCTCTGTTGTTGGGGTATGCACGTCTGTACAAGTCCTCCATAGTCTGTGCGGACTCTATGTAAGATTCGTCTGTTTTCCGTTTCCTTAATTTAGCCTCAGCCACATAGCTCTCTTTCATAGATCTATGTCCAAACCGATCGTTCATTTGATCTTTTAAGGTATTCCAGTCTTGCTTAACGGTATCATTCAACCCGTAAGCATACACCTCAGCTTGTCCACGCAATACAGTGAAAAATATACGCAATGTCCGGGCAGGTGTCCAGCCGTTCAGGTCAGCTACATTTTCAAAATACCTGATATATTCACTCCATATATCTTTACCGGTACCACTGAAGGTCCGCTTCAAAGGAACTTGATAACTCCTTAAATTGTTATCATTCCGGGTGGACAGCTCTCCATATTCACGACTGGGCGTCTCCAATACACCATTAACACCGTCATCTAATCCCTGAGACATATTTTGCACCATGTCTATCATTATGGGATTCCGTAACAACTTCACTATGAGCGAACATGTGATTAACAGAAGTATCACAAGAGTTCCCAACACTATAAACTCCCTAGTGAAACAGACGATGACGTGGTTAGGGTATCTGTGGTACAGAATACCTACACAACTTCCCAAACATCCCAACACAAGAATCCATTTCAAAATAAATCCCTTGTATTGATTTCCCGTTATGCGTGAGTTAGTGGTTCTCGCCCGTGAAGTAGTCGCACATTCATAACTACTTCCCGGAGTCCTTTGCCCCACATGCGGAGTATCGCTCACATCCGGTGTATCCAAAGCTGGGCTACTTGACCCATCGCTATTCTCCACTTTACTCTCATCGAATTCACAATTTAAATTTCGATGCACACGCGGTGAAGTAAGCACACGCTGAGATGGTCTCCTTGGTGTGTCCCGAATATCCATTATGGAAAATTATCACAAATGTAAAATCCAAATAGTCTAATCCTGCGAAAGTCCAGCTGCCGTAGCCATAAAACATTCCATCCCACCGCTGCCACCATTTGTAGCGTTATCCACTCGGGTATACACGAGACGCTATTAATATAATTCAATACAGTGAAAAATATACGCAATGTCCGGGCAGGTGTCCAGCCGTTCAGGTCAGCTACATTTTCAAAATACCTGATATATTCACTCCATATATCTTTACCGGTACCACTGAAGGTCCGCTTCAAAGGAACTTGATAACTCCTTAAATTGTTATCATTCCGGGTGGACAGCTCTCCATATTCACGACTGGGCGTCTCCAATACACCATTAACACCGTCATCTAATCCCTGAGACATATTTTGCACCATGTCTATCATTATGGGATTCCGTAACAACTTCACTATGAGCGAACATGTGATTAACAGAAGTATCACAAGAGTTCCCAACACTATAAACTCCCTAGTGAAACAGACGATGACGTGGTTAGGGTATCTGTGGTACAGAATACCTACACAACTTCCCAAACATCCCAACACAAGAATCCATTTCAAAATAAATCCCTTGTATTGATTTCCCGTTATGCGTGAGTTAGTGGTTCTCGCCCGTGAAGTAGTCGCACATTCATAACTACTTCCCGGAGTCCTTTGCCCCACATGCGGAGTATCGCTCACATCCGGTGTATCCAAAGCTGGGCTACTTGACCCATCGCTATTCTCCACTTCACTCTCATCGAATTCACAATTTAAATTTCGACGCACACGCGGTGAAGTAAGCACACGCTGAGATGGTCTCCTTGGTGTGTCCCGAATATCCATTATGGAAAATTATCACAAATGTAAAATCCAAATAAAACATTCCATCCCACCGCTGCCACCATTTGTAGCGTTATCCACTCGGGTATACACGAGACGCTATTAATATAATTCGAGATGGAAAGCTGACTACGGCAGGGACAACTGTAACACCAGACTAAAGTTCACATCGTTTTATTTACACATCCATGAAGTTCAACATATACATTAAGTTCAAATACATCCCATTCAGAAGCAAACACGTACACACTTAGCATCCAAAGCTCACTGTCTCACATAATATCCACGGGCGATAATTCCCAGTCATAATGTATTTCATAGTCATACGAACACATTAAGTACATCCCATAAATCCGATCACAAGTTGCGTGGAGTATTTCTCAAAGTAAAGTGTATCTCTCTAGTTTCCGTTACTGTCACCCCTTATATACCACTTTCATACTGCATTCTCATTGGCTAACATCTGCTCCTCCGACCTAGATTCGGCTCCTCTCTCGCTCCTCACTCACGCTGATTGGTTAAACCCTGCTCCTCTCGCTCCTCCGACCTACTTAGAGCTCGCTCCTCACTCTCTCTGATTGGCTAAAGCAGTGACTTACACTAGTTATAAATAGGAATCTGTTACTAAATTTATACGGGCCTTATGCAACCTGTCAATCAAACTGGTCCCTAATACACAGCTTCCCGATAATACAGTATGTAAACAACTCCTTATATGGAAACCTAGCTTCCTGCTGCCCCGTGTATACACATACATGTACAGACCCTATACACACCCTATGTATACTTATCCCTAGCTCGCTACTATATTACTCTAAACAAAACACAACTAAACTACAACATTTCTAATTTAATACATATAAGTGTGAAATATATTTCCACGCTACACCTATTTCATTCTTCAAATTGCAGTAAATGTTATTGCAAATGCTATTATTGTCCTATACACTTGTACATTGTATTTGATGACAAACTGAATAAAGCCCGATACGGCCCTGTAAAGGAAAGCTTGACAGTAATAAAATTTGTGTTATAGGACCATAACTATTTGCTAAAGTATCACTAAAAGATTTACATGGCGGGTGTCGTCGATGAAGCAGAAAACGCTTACTCTTCCTAAAACCTGGTCTTTTACAAGGGTCTCTATATAAATCTTTCCTTTTGTTTGTCCATAGTTTTATTGATTTTGAGTTCGGTTTATGATTTTGTTAACGCTTTGGTATTCTCTATTTTTTATTTATATTTTGATGGCGTAATAATGCTTTATTTAGTTGTTTCGAAAAACTTTTTACACCAAATCAACGAAGCAATGACATCACCATTTAGAACATTAGCGTAACGAAGGCAAATGTCTTATAGTCTCATAACCCAATGTGCATTAACAATGCATTGTAACGGAACAATGCAGAGCAAAAGTAAATAAGAGGTATATGGGCTTATTTAGAATGCAGAATCTGGTTTCAAAATGATGATAATGTTTCGTTACATAGTTGGTCAACGAAGCCATTGTTGCCTGGTTTCCCATTGGCTAAATGTCTGTGTAGGATGATGATATGCCAGATGTTTTGCAACTACAATGGATAATTTGTGAATCATAAGAACTTCACGTCCGCATTCCCTTTCAATTGTACTTTTTTTTTTAGTATTTTTTCTAGTTCCTAAAGAAGAATTGGGCCTATTTTTGTTGTTGTAATATATTAGATATATATTAACTTTGTTTATTTTACATCAACTATGAATCAATATGTTAAAATAAGAGCATATTTGCTTATCTAAATGTATTCATTTACCTTTTTTACAAAACTTTGTAAAATGTTTGTTCAGCTTATTGTAGCCGGTCGTGGCCTACGGATTCTTCAAATATACTAAACAAGCATGTGGACACATCTGCGTAACACTTGTTATGGTAATTAAGTTACATAAAAAACCTACATTTGTAAATACAACAGATATATAAACAAATTACCAGCGACTGGTGTACTTTACTATTATAACACTTTTAAGAATATCAATCACAATAGCAGGATTACACAATACGACCTACCTCTTCAAAGGGAAGAGGGTCTCAATCCAGGGGCGACAACCTGTAGAGCTGCTGTGGACGTTGCTTTACGTTGCTAAAAATTAAGGAATTTATAATAGTTACTACAACCTTGACAATCAAAATGATCGTTACCAAACTGAATAAAGAAACAAAATGAACGGAAATTTGAAATTCGAATTAATTGAACAATCAATTAATTTACAGAATATATCTTTTGAAGTGTTACAAATATTCGCTAACGATCATTGCAGTTAATACATATAAATACTATAGAAAATATACAATGAGCTCACAATTATTGTGGTCTGCAGCCAAAAAGATCAACACAATGCAAATAATGAGATCCGTCCACACAGCTTGACAACTTGTACAGGTGTGAATAACACTGACGCGACTAACTGCGCAGCCGCGCAAAGACTAGCCATTACAAAGACTTTTAAAAATACATTCACCCCTGACCCTGTCGGACAGGTGTACATACCAACTAAAAATAGCTCACTGTCACATATATATATAATGCATGACAAGTGCACGTATACAAGTTGCACTTACATATTGATTAAAAAATTAAACAATATAAACAATACATTGTCAATAATGACACTGTTACATTATACTACAAGGTAGCTGCTCTTGTAGATTATTTGTATCATGTATGGGAGGAACACAAATTTGCCCTAAGACATAATTTACCATATATATTAACTAATGTATGTATTTTCCCTTTTGAAGGTGTGGCCTCATGTTCATCACCGTATACCTATCATGCGGAGGCCGACTTTTGTGTCATGGCTGTTCTGGGGTCCTACAAACAAGATTGGTATGCTGCAAGATCAGCCTGCATGTCTAATGATGGAGATCTGGCAAAAGCAGACACGGACCCTAAAAGTAGTGTAGTCGCTTCGCTAGTGGGACCACTTACTGGAGGTAAATCACTCAGGGGGGACACTTACCGGAGGTAAATCACTTAGTTGAGACACTTATCTGAGAGGTAAATCACTTAGTGGGAACACTTACCGGAGGTAAATCACTTAGTTGAGACACTTATCTGAGAGGTAAATCACTTAGTGGGAACACTTACCGGAGGTAAATCACTTAGTTGAGACACTTATCTGAGAGGTAAATCACTTAGTGGGAACACTTACCGGAGGTGAATCACTTAATGATGACATTTACCTGAGAGGTAAATCACTTAGTGGGGACACTTACCGGAGTTAAATCACTCAGTGGTACACTTACCAAAGGTAACTCACTTAGTGGGAACACTTACCCGAGGTAAATCACTCAGTGGGAACACTTACCGGAGGTGAATCACTTAATGATGACACTTACCGGAGGTAAATCACTTAGTGGGGACACTTATCGGAGTTAAATCACTCAGTGGTACACTTACCAAAGGTAACTCACTTAGTGGGAACACTTACCCGAGGTAAATCACTTAGTGGGAACACTTACCGGAGGTAAATGACTTAGTGGGGACACTTACCGGAGTTAAATCACTCAGTGGTACACTTACCAAAGGTAACTCACTTAGTGGGAACACATACCCGAGGTAAATCACTTAGTGGGAACACTTACCGGAGGTAAATGACTTAGTGGGGACACTTACCGGAGGTAAATCACTCAGGTTGGACACTTACCGGAGGTAAATCACTTAGTGGGACACTTACCGGGGTAAATCACTTAGTGGGGACACATACCGGAGGTAAATCGCTTAGTTGGGACACTAACCGGAGGTAAATCACTTAGTGGGACACTTACCGGAGGTAAATCACTTAGTGGGGAAACTTACCGGAGGTAAATCACTTAGTGGGGACACTTACCGGATGTAAATCACTTAGTGGGGACGATTACCGGAGGTAAATCACTTAGTGGGACACTTACCGGAGGTAACTCACTTAGTGGGACACTTACCGGAGGTAAATCACTTAGTGGGGACACTTACCGGAGGTAAATCACTTAGTGGGACACTTACCGGAGGTAACTCACTTAGTGGGGACACTTCCCAGAGGTAAATCACTTAGTTGGGACACTTACCTGATTTATATTACTTAGATGAATCACTTACTGGAGTTAAATCACCTGGCCCCGAGATCATGAAACAATTTCAGACTTAAGTTTGTGCTTAACCAATCACGTATGACGTTACTTTTTGTAACGTTAATCGTGATTGGCTAAGTCAAAACTTAAGTCAAACTTAGACTTAAGATTTTCTAATGATCCTGGGATCTGGTTTGGCCATTGAGTTGAAGATAATGAATACAAAATTAAAAAGAATCTAAGTGCTATACTTAAGCGCGGCTGTTTTAAATAGTTGATCTAATTAGTTTTTAATTTGTTTGAAGTAACATGAAGAGTTATAGTCGGTAAAAGCTATTGCAAAATTTAAACAAACGAAAGTTAAACACCGATCAATGATTAACGAAAACATGACCTGAGTGTCCCAGGGTAAGGTGATGGTCGGCTTTCATAAGGAACTGTGTGGTTCACTTCGATATCTTGACAGCGTATTCTAAGGTGAATGGGTGTTATTATGTAAATGAACAAAAATTTTGAGAATTCCCAAGCGTCAACAAAACCATAATCCGAACTCAAAATCGATTAAACTATTGGCAAAATATGAACAAAGGGAAGGATTACATGGAGACCCCTGTAAATGTACAAGAGAATAAGACCAGGTGTTCCGGAAGAGTAAGCGTCTTCTGCTTCATCGACGACACCCGCCATGTTAATTCCGCTATCCCTTTTGCGAACATACATGTATCACTATCTCCTTTATACGTAAGGTTCGAGTACGAAGGTCCAACGGAATAATTCCTGATACAGTGACTAGTTTGATTAAATATGCTCGTCTCAATAGCCAGCTTCAAACTTATCTTAGAAACTGGTGTTTTCCTGAAAAACTGTAATGGAACAGATTAGTCATTCGCGCTATATTGTTCCATTATAAGTTTTTTTTGTGAGAGACTAAAAGGTGACTCCGACATTAGTCGATTTAAGCGTATCCATGATAATTCCCAACTTTATATAAATTGGACAGCCAAAAGCAAGTATCGGCAATGTATAGCCAACCTTATGATTATGACGTCACAATCGTAATGACGTCATAATAACCACTCCAGATTTATGGTCGCATAACACGGAACTGGTCTTTGAAGTGTTATAAAGTGGCAATGCAAAGCTAATGTTAATATTTCACAATAACATACATTGGGACATCGTGCGTCATCAAGCTTATGACGTCATAATTGTAACGTTGGGGATGTATTGCTCTACTGTCAACGTGGCTGTTCCCTGCCTGGATAAACCCTGTTGAAACATGTTTTGACTAATACTAAATGTATTTGTCTGCGTCAACTGTGCGTTGGTTAAAACAAACTGTAAATGTAAGTATTGGCGGCCATATATTTCACATTCATTGGTATGGTACATGCATGGGCTTACCTACACATTGAACACGGTGCGCCAATGTATGTTATTTAAACAATGAATGCTTTAGCAAATGGTGTTACATTGGTATTGATGACAAACCAAATAAAGCCCGGTGGGGTTTATGTAAGTATGTCAGCAATAACAATGTGTTTTATAGGACTGTAACAATGTTTGCTTAAATGTTCGTTGCTCATATTTTGATAGATTGTTGTGCCTTATTTAGTTTTTTCGAACCAATTTCGAACAGCAAATCAACTGCAGACAACAATGAAAGTGATGACGTCACAATAGCAACTACTGTTATAGTCTTAGGCACTGGGTGTTATAGGCGTATGGCAGCAAATGCCTTTTAGCATTGTGACTATGAGAAAATGCAGAGCAAATGAAAATATACACCAATGAGTGTCAAAATATGACGACCAATCCTTAAATGAATGACGGAAACTGTTCTCGGTTCCAGTCGACAGTCCCGCCATTAGACACCAGTTTCTCCTGAGAAGTGTAGTTGTCCTCAGACAAGTACCCCACAAGTTACACATATGTAATTTGGGATTTGATAACGCAGCGCGCGTCCAATTTGTTGAACTTCTTGAATTTTTAATAATTTCGTCTGGTTTCATGTTAAAGCTATCTTGGGGAAATAAATGTTGAGAAGTAGAATCTATTTGACCTGTAAAGCAATAAAGGCTGGCTTCTAATAATGATATATTGTTAATTTGCTTTATCATTGTTCGCCTTATTGCCAGTTTATTTTTATATTTATCACATTTTTACCGTGAAATATAGAAAAGTTTCAAATCGATAAAAGGTGTATTTTCACTGCTGTAATGAGCAGTGAAATGTAAGATTTTGCAGTAAAAATATCAGGTTTTTGCAGTAAAAATATAAGGTTTTGCCTATTGTAAGAGTTGTTATATCCTTGGTCGAACTTCCATTACGCACTCTTGAAAATATTAAAAACAAAACTGCCATACTCGTGAAATCTGCAATACTCGTGAATCAAATTTGATATAAAACGGCAAACCATTAAACATATTCTATATATTATTAAACAGTTTATGTGTCTTTACGACTTACAGGATGGATAGGAGCCTCGTATAACCCCAGCTCTGGATCGATGGTGTGGTTACCCTCTATAGCGATCGTCGAACCACCACTCCAGGAACACGACAGACAATGCGTGACTATCTACAATGATGGACATTTGGAATTAAGTGATTGTACGGTTAAACGCGAGTTTGTGTGCGAAAAGAATGCTTAAATTGATTTGATGAATCGAAGCAACGTGCGAGGAGAATAAAGAAAAGCGGGAATAGTGCAGACAACATGTACGATTTAGTGTTCTACATGTATTGACAGCAAAACTCCTTAGCCGACCTGAGAATCGTTTTGTCACAAATTAACGATAACAAGATGATATCAAAAATTGAGTGACATATGAATAGCTTGAGTTGTGCTGCACTATAAGAGAACAAACGATTTACCCATTTACAGTATACTGTCTTCAGGCGAGATGCTTTGCTTGGTTACAAGGAGTCAATTACACAGCCTGGTTCACTTACACGGTTACAGGATAGTGTTATCAGACGAGATGCTTTGCTAGATTACAAGGAGTCAATTAAACCAGCCTGGTTTACTTACACGTTTACAGCACACACAATATCACGGGGCACGTCAGGCAGCTCATGCGAACTCCTCAGAATTGTATATGATAGAACTGTATGTGTTTATCGTATTGATTGCATGATAATTGAATCTATGTACTGTAGGGCGCTATATCAAATGTTGTATATTATTATTATTTCGTGTCGATATACAATGTATGTTAAGAGGACATTTATTTGTGTGTATATATAGGGATTGAAAGTCATTATTCTAACTTTCATAGTGCTATGAAAGGTTAGCCGTTACATCCATATTGAATGAAGCCTGCTAGAACAATTGCTTACATTCATTTTTTTTTTTTAACATTTAATAGTTTATTTCCTGCGTTTGTATATGTGTCGTCCTTTTAACGACATTGGCGGAACAGCTCAGCTTGAATATAATTAGCGCCAATGATAATAATTAGTCATTTGAGCGCTTGACGCAATGCCATTCTCCATGTTATTCGAAGCGGCGCGACAAGACTCTCATTGAACAAGCTTGATCTATGATGTCATAATTAAACCACGTGCTACGTCTCGAGAACCATTGCTTTCATACTTTTATGAAAGGCATTTTTTGCTGGTAATCTTTATATAATGGGTTGCAGCGCAAATGTTAATATATGCATTTGGTGTGCTATGCATGCAATAAACTGGTGAAGTTTTTGTTTGAGACTTTAAAACAAAATGCACATGTGAACACATACATGATGTTGATTAACCTAAGTATGTGGTAAAGTCAGTGTCCATCGGTCAATCCCTCAATCTGATCAATATCGTATCTTGATCTCCGCGCCGGTCAGTAAACTTCTCTCTACTGCGTTAAGATCTGACGACATACCATAGGGGTCACGTTTTGGTTATCCTTTGGATTAGCCAATCAAATTACCACTTACATAATCTTCGGAGTGAATTGTAATGGGCGAAACTTGCAAGATCCTCTTTGTATGTTATGCCATTTCGTCACAACAAGCTTATTGTGCAGTATGACAGAGATGGATGGACTCGAATGAAGGAAAACAACCATCGGTGTTAGTAATTATATATCGTTTGGACAGTCATCTGTGTTAGTATTATCATATTTGTGTAATCAACACCACATATCGTTGTGTATAGACGCAGTGGTATTTGTACTTTTCTCTTATATGTATAATGACTGGAAATTTTATGTTAAAATTATTTTATAGGTATTGTTACACATATGCTTTGAGGTATTTTTACTAGTGGAGCATTCTTAGTGATATTTTTTTTTTGTTTTTGTTTAAAGTAATCTCCCTTTTATTTTCTATTTCATAAGGACATTTCGTGGGATATTACATTGGACATCATCATTTCCCATCCGTGGCTACGTTGTATTACTATATTAGGGGAGATGAGTATTCACATTTCATTTATTATTTGTTATTAAAATGTTAATAAATAGTTCAATTTTAAAGATTTTCGTATTATTTTGTTGGCTTCAGCCTTGATTATTTCTGACCGTAACATTTGTTTTTTTATACATAAATTAGATCTTCTTTGTATAGCATTATATATTAAACACTGATTCCGTAAATTCAAATATAATATTCTAGGTAGCAAAATATGGTTTCTGTTATGAAAGAACTTGTTAGTTAGAAATTTAAATCTTTAATCTGTTTACATTGTATTGGATGTAGTTCAAAATAAAACGTCAATATCTGACATGTTGAAATTTTATGATTGAGATGACAAACATTGGTTAGAGAAACTAAAATCATATAATGATGTATTGATTTGGATTACATAAAACTATACAAAACATGATGCTAACATAACCTGAAAATGTCATTTTGAGTGGTCTTAACTTTATTTTTGCTCCATTTATTTCATCTTTTATTTGAGATTGGTCATTAATAAATGGAGAGCAGGGGAAAAGGCATTGTTCTGAATTTTATTTCACAATTGTTTTCATGTTTTTGGACCCTAAGTAGGAATATTTGACCTACATACACATCCTGGTTTATTTCTGATTACACATGAAGACCCTCGAAATTGTAATAGAGAATAAGACCAGGTGTTCCGGAAGGGAAAGCGTCTTCTGTTTCATCGACGACACCGGCCATGTAAATCACATCAAAGTAGATGTCACGTGATAAATGTGAGAACTCATGCTTCATTCCCTTTAGCAAAAAGTAATGTCAAGTAGGCAAATTAAAAAGCATACTAAAAAACAGGCACCTTCTTATCATACAAGGATGTAGAATATCTCTTAAAGAGACAAAGACGAATATTGTAAAACTTGCCGCATATACTCCTTATCAACATGCATCCCTCGAACCCTTGTGCTGTAATTGTGTTCGTCAGTAGCCAAAATCTGTGACGATTTTTTTTAAATTTAAAGAGAGGTACCTAGAAAAAGCGAATCAACTGCAATATGTATATGTAAACAATATAGGTGTGAAAAGCAGGGATGCTACCATAAAGAAAGGGAACAAATTCACGACCGGAAAAGAACAATCGTCACGTTATCGGATAGCTACATTTAAAGTAGAAATCGAGGTGAGCAGCTTATGTAGAGGAGTTTGTTGTGTCCTTTATTTCAGAAGATATATATGATCGAGTAGGTCAGTAAAATATTTAGCTGTTACAAACAGCACATCGCCAAAATAACAGAAAGTGAAATTGAACGATTTGGCAAAGTTTGTATTACCTTTCCCGATACGCTCCGGTAACCACGTTTGCTCCTAATTATCAAAGCTATATTAGATTAACGATTATAAAATCATCTTGTATAGAGTCGTTCCCGAACAAAATTTGGTTCAGTAATAAAAGAGGGATAGGTAACGAAAGACAGTCATTTAGGAGAAAGTTTGATTATTTTCATCATTTAGTATTTAAGATGTGTACATACATATAAGGATTGTACCTCATTTTGACTGCGTATACGGTAGTATGCCCGCAGTTGGCAACGAACATATTCTACGTTGCGCGTTAGCGCTCCATGGTGAATATGTTCGTTGCCAACTGCGGGCATACTACCGTATACGCAGTCAAAATGAGGTACAATCCTTATATTTACACCATTATTAATTTTCAAGTGCTATACGAAGAGAAAAACATTCGAAGCGGGTTACTAAGATGGTAACTACGATGGCCGTGGTTGCTAAGATTATGGGATAATATAGTCCCATTGGATTTCATCAATATATTGGTAGATTTAGAAAATACACATTGAACAACACTATTTTTCTTCATAACATCATATGTAAATTTGGTATTAAATAATATTTCTAGCAAGTCGAATTTATTTCTTTATTTATAACGGTCGTTATGTACACGCATTGACACAGTGATCGGGTTGTGACGCGGTCCGACGTTGGACGTCACAACTGCAAGGCGCCGCCATGTTTGCGTTACCGTCAAATAATTTCGAATGCGCATCATTTGGAATCAAAAGTTTGCTAGAAAATATTTATTGTTTCATCAAAAGAAATTGATTCCATATATGTTCCATGTTTCAAAATCTTGTAGGAACCAAACAACAGCCGACAGCGAATACTTATTTTTCTGAAGCGTGAACGAATATCAATCCGCCGAACCTTTTTTCACTGCGTATACGGTAATATATTCGCAGTCAGAGTTTACTAAGCACAAGAAGGGAGAGGTATAAATATATTGATATAATCCTGTAGAATGGTAAATGCCCGTCGTTTTTGAACGAAATTCGATTTTGTATTAATCATTTTATAGGTATTCATTTGAACGTAAATACATTTGTTCAAAAGTGGTTTATTCCGGCCATCATTATTACTTCTAATCGTCTTAAACATAACCTTGATCCTTGGAACTCGTATCTGCTATCCAAATGAAAATCCATACAGTATAAAGGAAGATGTGGCATAATAAACACAAACAAAAATCGCCAAATATCTCCTCACGCCTGAGTGTGTACCGGCTTTTTCCTCACCCACACTATCTGGTGACATTGTTACTATATATAGAACCTATAGATACGGACACCGACCTTGTTGCAAGTTTTTGCCGATCTATTCTGTGACACGGATTGACATTTGTGTTTTTTTCTGTGTTAGAAACAAACTAAGGACAAGTATAATATTTACATCTGGACACCAGACTGATACACGTGACCGACTCAGTGGTCAAAACAAGTGAACTCCGGCCGTATATCTAGAATTACTACGTATTAAAGAATATATCTCACCTGGTTTACAACGAGACAGACACTACTATACAGGTACGTTAATGTGTTGATATCACTAGCGTAATTTTTTATTCCAGATAATGTAGTCAGTATAAGCTAAGAGTGATATTGAATTATGTAATATACTTGAGTTCGTTAAATATACTATTACATTATTTAATGTTTTAGTTGCATGGTATTGAAGTATAAAGGTACAAAGCATTAACACTTTGAATGCACGTATTCATGAAATGGCGAAACTTATCACATGTTGCCTGAACGAGAGCAGGCTAACAGGGTTGGTATACGGCCATATCACGAATTTTGTCTGTAAGCAATACTTTTATTTTCGTATTTAGTTATAATAAAAGGACACCAAATATGAGCAGCAATACATACATGTAGATATAACTAGGATCTGAATAAAATACATAAGAAAATATATTGCCAGACGAGATAAAATACTGAGAGCCAAAAAATGACTCCTAGCGGTTTGTTTGTTTATGATATGAATCAGATCAGATAAGGTCATGCAGTGGCGGTGTTTTGGTACTAATCCCGGATTGAGGATTTTGAAAAACTCGAAATTGATTCTGATCAGTCTTTAGCATTTATCAAAGGGTCGAAAGATTTTTTCCATCCAATTCACTAGTGTTGTTTTTGTACTAATGATATACATCGTGGAAGGTCATGTAGTAGCGGTGTTTGCTGATGAACAGATGTGTGCAGGTTATTTAAGGGAACGTGATGTATCGAGAACGAAACAGCTGTATAATGCAGTTTATTTCATTATTTTGCTCTACGGTTGCTTATAAGAAAAAAATGCTACTTTTGCAACCTATATAAATACATATGATAACATAATAATATAACTCTTACTAAATGAACCCATCATATTCTTTTTAACAAAACGATATATTAAGGTTATATAAACAATTACTCACAACATACTGTCCAAGCCTACCGAGAGCTTTCGGTGGTCACTGTACATCTTGGTAACTCTAGTGTTGGACGCTAGGTGACGTGGAGTGCGTAACCACGCATGAGTCTGCCGTAGATGGGAGCAGATGGTACCTCCCACCATCCCTGTTGAGGTTATTAGGGTGATGTGGAAGGCGTCCTTTATCCCCCGTTCTGACAAATCCAGTATGCTCTCTGTCGATAATGGAGTCACACCTGATCAGTCGATCTCATGACCGGTCTCATTGTCATACTCAGTAGCTACCGCTGAGTTGGATGAGGAAATCCTTTTCTCAGTGTACTTACAGTGTTCTTTAATGTGTATGCCTAGTAATCTCTCAGATTCTATTATGTAAGAAGCAGAGCAAGTAGAACATGGTATCCGGTATACTACTCCACACTTGTCTTCTTTCCTAGATCTGTCCTTATTGGAAACTTAGATTTCACGTAGACTGTTGCCGGGTTTAAGATACAAACTGACACTCCTTTTGACCTTTTCATAAGGAACTGTCGCATTTGACCAATTCCTTGTAGGGGACCGATCTGTCTATCGCAACTTGTTCTTTGTGGAATCAGTTCGATGGAATGTGTAATTCCTGTAACCACATCGGCTGGGTGTTTGCTACATATGTACAGGTGTTGAATTTCCTGGTCTTTATCTGCAGGGTCGCTGATGACTGTGTCGGTCCTGTTGGTGAGGGTTCACCTATTACCACGCCTAGTTTATGTTGGGGAGGATGGTGGGAGGCATATGCTAGGTACTGGTCTGCAGGCGTTGTCTTCCTTGTAAACTGTGGTTTTCACGGACCCATCCGGATTCGCATGCACTCGTACATCTATCATGGGTAGAATGCAATCCACTACCTTTCTAATCGATGGATTTAGTTTATTGATCTGTTCCGTATAAACGATTTATTACATTTTTGCTTGTGAAATATAGAACATAATCAAACTGATAAAACTTATATTTTCACTGCAGTAATGAGCAGTGAAAATATAAGATTTTGCCGTGAAAATATCAGGTTTTGCAGTGAGAATATAAGGCTTTTTCAATGTAACGTGAAAAAGTGACCATCAAAAAAACTACCCAGGGTCATTATTCTACGTGGCCAAAGTTACCCGGGGTCTTTATTTCACAGTAGAAATCTTACATGGCCATCTGTAGAAAAATGACCCCACTTGATATTTCTGTATTTCGTCCCATGAAAATGTGTATGAGTTGTTCCTCTTGATCGAATCGAACTTGGCATTGGAGGCTCGGCATTGTTGTCGTCAGCTAGAACTTGTCTAAATATTGGGGAAAGATGATCTTGAAGAAATGGCAACAGCAGAAGGTATTGATGAGATACTGCTGCAGGATTTAATAAGTAATGAATAGGAATATGAGAATTGTTCAACTTTTCCAATCAACTTCTGTGTACCCGATCGCACGATCGGTTGTTATTTCACAGGATTAGACCATGACCAGGCCTAGCTAATTTCCAGTAGGCAAGTAAAGAAAAAAAATTAAGTATTCTAAGGCCTATTTCGAAATGTAATAAAAAGAAAATTCAATGGTTTGCCATTTAATATCAAATATATATCACTTGTCATGTATGGCAGACTTTTATTATTATTTTTCCTCGTGCTACGCACTCGTGAAAATATAAAAAAAAACCTTCCACCACATTCGTGAAATATACTGAAACGAAAAAGAAACGCAACATGGAAAATTGTGATTAATTTTGTATTAAATATACATATCTGTATAAAAATCGCCGATATAAACATGCAACCTGCCTAACACCCATACCAATCTTCAAAATCACCCAAGTGTGACTAGAGACCTATGCACTTCCGGCGCGGTAAAAACATCAAAAACCGTGCCTGTACAAACATATGCGTTCTTTTTTCATTCAAACCAGTATCAATTCATCACTAACATTGAGCCACATCATCGCCAATAGTTTTGCAAACAATAATTCCTTTTACAATTATGCCACGGTTATCAAAGGTTGATAGAGGACGTGCTATAGCGATGCTTCTGGCAGGGAACACGCAACTTCACGTCGCTCGACAATTCAGAGTTCACAAATCGACTATTAGTCGATTAGTTTCACGTCTTAACGCAACAGGAAGAGTCGATGACCAGCCGAGATCAGGACGTCCACGCGTAACGTCGCGACGTCAAGACCGGGTTCTTAGGTTGGCACACCTGCGTAACAGGAGATTAACGGCCGCTGAAACGGCAAGGAATACGATTGGTAATCATAACCGTCGAATTCATCCCCAAACAGTGATCAACAGACTGCGTGAGGCTAATTTGCGTGCAAGGCGACAGTACGTTGGTTTACCACTAACACCGCAACGTCGAGCACGTCGTATGCAATGGGCAACGGCACATATGCCCAGACGTTTTCCTATGAGACGTTGGAGGTCTATGCTCTTCACCGATGAATCTCGATTCACGTTATTTCGAGCAGATGGCCGTCAACGTGTGTACCGGCGTCGAGGCGAACGTTTTGCTGACGCCTGTGTTTTGGAACACGACCGATTTGGGGGTGGATCAGTTATGGTTTGGGCGGGAATCTCCCATGGTTTGAAGACGCCTTTGGTGATAGTCAATGGGAATTTAACGGCCGTACGCTATCGGGATGAGATCCTTAGGCCCCATGTTGTGCCGTTTGTTAGGCAGCATCATCTAACCTTTCAGCAAGATAACGCGAGACCACACGTTGCAAGAGTCTGTAGAGACTTTCTTGCGACACAGAACATTGCTCCTATAGATTGGCCTCCATATAGCCCCGACCTGTCCCCAATCGAGCATTTGTGGGATGAATTAGACAGAAGAATTCGAAATCGCCGTAACCCCCCAAATACCCTCCCTCAGTTAGCAAATGCACTCGTCCAAGAATGGAATAACATTCCAATACGGAAAGTCAATGCCCTGATGAACTCAATGCAACAAAGAATTAGAGATGTGATAACTGTTCGAGGAGGACACACACGATATTAGGGCACGGTTTCAAAACTGCTGCCATTTCAACTTGGATTCACGTAGGGTACTACCAATCATGACCTTTTAGCAAAGTGACCTGTTCTTAAAAATCTCTAAATATTGATTAAGGATGTTACATCAATATTCAATATTAACTATTACATATGAAATTTAAACATAATGCTCACAATTATTATTTTATTAAACCTACAATTTGAAGTTGCGTTTCTTTTTCGTTTCAGTATATATTTGATATTAAACGGCAAATCATTGAATATCGTCTATATATTTCTTGTCTATTTACATTGTTTTGTAAGCAGTTATTCACGTTGATAGCATAGTCCCTTTACAGTTGGAAGATACTGTATAGCTAGCTTCTATTTAATTTCATGAAATTTATTATCTCGCAAAAATAATCAATATCCATATTATAATTCCGAAATGCATTGTCTTCTTACAGAATGTGTACATCACAATCAAACGTCTTCAGTTTATTCGAGGGAAAAGAACATGCAAAATTATATGCAAAATATCGCCCGTCATATCCAATGGAGTTATACGACAGAATACACAAGTACTGTGAAGTATCTGATTTGAACAAGCTCGACCTGGCCGTTGATGTTGGATGCGGAAATGGTCAGAGTACACTCCCTTTGTTAAACATATGTAAGAATGTAATCGGAATGGATATCAGCACTGAGCAGATAGAGGAAGCTAAAAGAACCCCTAGTACTATTGACTTCAGAGTAGGCCAAGCCGAGGACCTGAGTTTCCTAGGAGACGGGGCAGTAGACCTCGTGACCACAGCTACAGCCGTTCATTGGATGGACATACCCACATTTATGGGGGAGGTGAGCCGAGTGCTGCGACCAGGAGGTGTCATAGCCGTGTATTCAATATTAGACCACAAGATACATGACGAAGAAGCACATCAAATGATTTGGGAGGTAAATATAATTTTATAGAAATACCAATCTGATTAAAAAAATAGTCCTAAGTCGCTAGCATTATGTACCCTATGTATTCCCCGACCGGACGTGAAAAAGAATATGTATGTACTAGTGAAAAATATCACTTTTATAGAATGAACAATCTTCGATATTTCACTGGTAAAAATGTAATAAAGATTGCTTCTTTTCCCCATTTATATGTATTTGTCCTGTCAAAGGTAAGTCATGACCATTAATATGAATTATATGTGTTACACTTCGTGTCTCTAACTTTACGTCACGTTTTGGGTCGTTTGGATTGTGCCACGGTTCAGAATATACACATGTACATTTGTTATATTCATTTGAAATTATCCAGTCAAGACAAATCACGAGAACTATTAAATCAGAGGGCTGCAGAATCTCCCTATGTGGATTCGGACATTTCTTTTGGCCAGTTTTCTTTCCGTAGGTACCTCCTAGGCTTCACTTTTTAGACCTTGCGTAGAATCACTGACGAGTCCTAGAAGGACGAAAAATGTATCTTTAAATGACAAAAGTGCTATTCTCGTGTATGGCTTTTGTACAATCATTTATAAAAATGGCAGAAAAAAAGCATATTGTTTTGTTCCTGTTTATCCACGATATTCCTTTTTATGAAAGGAAAGCTAGTATAAATAATATAAAAAGCAAAATAGAGGAGAGGAAAACAAGCAGAAAGATTTCGCTTTTTCCTTCGGTCAAGTTTTGTTTTAAATCTTTAACAAAATTACACAATTTTCCTCATGGCTTTTTTTGGACAATTATATTTGAAAAATACAAATTATATGAACTCTCCAAATGTCTCCTAATTAAAAAACGGGGCACTTAAATGTCCCCTAGTCAAACCTACGGGTATTTTAGTAGTATATTTTGTATTTTAAAACATTTCTGAATAGTTTCCACTCATGACAATTGGAGGTTTTGCATCTACCATACATTTGCTTTGAATCCATTTAATTGTCAAAAACACAAAAATCGATGAGTGTATATCCGCTTCATTTCTTCAGATCATGTTCATTACAGTACTTTGTTTAAGGTGATAGAGTTAACATTGCGTTATATTTCAAAATGTTTTCTACATTCTGTTACAGGATCTCAGTAAGAGCACTTTACGAGATTGTTGGACTCAGAAACGTATTCATATTGAAAATGGCTTGAAGACGGTAGAACTTCCCTTTAAGGAATCAATAAGGTAAACTTACTGTCTGCCTTTGTTCGCAGTTTGAGGATGTGGCATTTACTTAGATGTGACCTAAATTTACATGACGGTTGTCGTTGATGAAGCAAAAGAACTTAATCTTACGGAACAATTTGTTTATTTTTTTTTATACTTTTACAAGTATCTCCAAGTGAATCTTTGCTTTATCCATATTTTGTCCCTAATCGATTTTGAGTTCAAATTATACCTTTGTGAACGCTTCGGTATTCTCTGAATTGTTACACACTAAATTGGAGGAAAGTGCAAAAGTAAATTGAGATTTTATTCAATATCTACTGTTATAAAAGATGACGTAACACACACATATGCTGTACCTTTTAAATTTAGTAATATACACAGTATGTCAAAAAATATTTAACTGCACATTACAGTAATAGTGATGTTGATTGGTAGTGCACCAAATAATTAATAAACGTTCCTTTACTGTGCCGTAATACTAATATCTTTCACCATGATGTAAGCAGATATTGTAAGAGTTATGGCATGGACTATTTGTTGTCTTTGGGTTTGTAAAGGAGACATTTTTTGTTATATTTTGTATAGAGAGGACTTTGTGTTCGAGGAAAACGTCGATGTCGACCACTACATAGGATACCTGTCCTCGTGGTCGTCCTGGCAGACATTTCTAAGGAGGAACTCGGACACAACAGCTTTAACAGACCTAAAACACAGGTACGAGGTGACAGTGTCTCTGTTATACCACAGCTGTAACAGACCTACAACACAGGTACGAGGTGACAGTGTCTCTCTGTTATACCACAGCTGTAACAGACCTACAACACAGGTACGAGGTGACAGTGTCTCTTGTTATACCATAGCTTCAACAGACCTACACCACGTGTACGAGGTGACAGTGTCTCTTGTTATACCACAGATTTAACAGACCTAAAACACAGGTACGAGGTGACAGTATCTCTGTGTTATACCACAACTTTAACAGACCTACACCACGTGTACGAGGTGACAGTGTCTCTTTGTTATACAACAGCTTTATCAGACCTAAAACACAGGTACGAGGTGACAGTGTCTCTGTGTTATACAACAGCTTTAACAGACCTAAAACACAGGTACGAGGTGACAGTGTCTCTTTGTTATACAACAGCTTTAACGGACCTAAAACACAGGTACGAGGTGACAGTGTCTCTTTGTTATACAACAGCTTTAACGGACCTAAAACACAGGTACGAGGTGACAGTGTCTCTTTGTTATACAACAGCTTTAACGGACCTAAAACACAGGTACGAGGTGACAGTGTCTCTTTGTTATACAACAGCTTTAACGGACCTAAAACACAGGTACGAGGTGACAGTGTCTCTTTGTTATACAACAGCGTTAACGGACCTAAAACACAGGTACGAGGTGACAGTGTCTCTTTGATATACAACAGCTTTAACGGACCTAAAACACAGGTACGAAGTGACAGTGTCTCTTTGTTATACCACAGCTTTAACGGACCTTAAACACAGGTACGAGGTGACAGTGTCTCTCTGTTATACCACAGCTTTAACAGACCTAAAACACAGGTACGAGGTGACAGTGTCTCTTGTTATACCACAGCTTTAACAGACCTACAACACAGGTACGAGGTGACAGTGTCTCTTGTTATACTACAGCTTTAACGGACCTAAAACACAGGTACGAGGTGACAGTTATACCACAGCTTTAACGGACCTAAACACAGGTACGAGGTGACAGTGTCTCTCTGTTATACCATAGCTTCAACAGACCTACAACACGTGTACGAGGTGACAGTGTCTCATGTAATACCACAGCTTTAACAGACCTAAAACACAGGTACGAGGTGACAGTGTCTCTGTTATACCACAGCTTTAACGGACCTACATCACGTGTACGTGGTGACAGTGTCTCTCTGTTATACCATAGCTTTAACAGACCTACAACACGTGTACGTGGTGACAGTGTCTCTTGTTATACCACAGCTTTAACGGACCTAAAACACAGGTACGAGGTGACAGTGTCTCTTGTTATACCACAGCTTTAACAGACCTACAACACGTGTACGAGGTGACAGTGTCTCTCTGTTATACCATAGCTTCAACAGACCTACAACACGTGTACGAGGTGACGGTGTCTCTTGTTATACCACAGCTTTAACAGACCTAAAACACAGGTACGAGGTGACGGTGTCTTGTTATACCACAGCTTTAACAGACCTACAACACGTGTACGATGTGACAGTGTCTCTTTGTTATACCACAGCTTTAACGGACCTAAAACACAGGTACGAGGTGACAGTGTCTCTTTGTTACACAACAGCTTTAACAGACCTAAAACACAGGTACAAGGTGACAGTGTCTCTGTTATACAACAGCTTTAACGGACCTAAAACACAGGTACGAGGTGACAGTGTCTCTTTGTTATACAACAGCGTTAACGGACCTGAAACACAGGTACGAGGTGACAGTGTCTCTTTGTTATACAACAGCTTTAACTGACCTAAAACACAGGTACGAGGTGACAGTGTCTCTTTGTTATACAACAGCTTTTACTGACCTAAAACACAGGTACGAAGTGACAGTGTGTCTTAGTTACACAACAGCTTTAACGGACCTAAAACACGTGTACGAGGTGACAGTGTATCTTAGTTACACAACAGCTTTAACGGACCTAAAACACGTGTACGAGGTGACAGTGTCTCTTAGTTACACAACAGCTTTAACTGACCTAAAACACAGGTACGAGGTGACATTGTCTTTTTGTTATACAACAGCGTTAACGGACCTAAAACACAGGTACGAGGTGACAGTGTCTCTTTGTTACACAACAGCTTTAACTGACCTAAAACACGTGTATGGGGTGACAGTGTCTCTTTGTTGCACAACAGCTTTAACTGCCCTAAAACACAGGTACGAGGTGACAATGTCTCTTTGTTACACAACAGCTTTAACTGACCTAAAACACAGGTACGAGGTGACAGTGTCTCTTAGTTACACCACACCTTTAACGGACCTAAAACACAGGTACGAGGTGACAGTGTCTCTCTGTTATACAACAACTTTAACAGACTTACAACAGGTGTACGAGGTGACAGTGTCTCTCTGTTATACAACAACTTTAACAGACTTACAACAGGTGTACGAGGTGACAGTGTCTCTCTGTTATACCATAACTTTAACAGACTTACAACAGGTGTACGAGGTGACAGTGTCTCTATGTTATACCATAACTTTAACAGACTTACAACAGGTGTACGAGGTGACAGTGTCTCTATGTTATACCATAACTTTAACAGACTTACAACAGGTGTACGAGGTGACAGTGTCTCTTGTTATACAACAACTTTAACAGACTTACAACAGGTGTACGAGGTGATAGTGTCTCTTGCTATACAACAACTTTAACAGACTTACAACAGGTGTACGAGGTGATAGTGTCTCTTGTTATACAACAACTTTAACATACCAACAACACGTGTACGAGGTGACAGTGTCTCTGTTATACCACAGCTTTAACAGACCTACAACACGTGTACGAGGTGACAGTGTCTCTGTTATACCACAGCTTCAACAGACCTACAACACGTGTACGAGGTGACAGTGTCTCTTAGTTAACATACCTACAACACGTGTACGATGTGACAGTTTCTCTTTGTTACAACACAACTGTAACAGACCTACATCGAAGTTACAAGGTGACAGTATTTCTGTTTCATCAATAGTTGGTGATCTTAAAAGGAAGTTCATTTAGTGGATTTACCATGTACAATATAATTGAGAGTAAATTATAAAAAGAATTGTTAAAATAGCAATATTATCGCATTGTTTCAAGTCAGTGCAATTCATGTGATTTCATCGTATGGACAATGGACTGCTGTGAATAACAATAACCTTCCGCTTTACCTCAAATGAATGCTAATTATAGTAGGAAGACTAACACAATTGGCAGATTTAATAACGGTTGAAAACAATTATCAAGTTGGTAGATGCTATTTTCCAGACACAACCACATTCTTTATGTCATCCTCGATATCCAGGGGTTACGATCACCTATGTAATCTACACCCCTGGAATATATCATGGCAAAATTGAAAGCTCCCGGGTCTGCCACCTAGCGGTCGGTGTGCGTTGTTTCCCTTTGAATCCCGTAATCACCGACCAATCAAAATGCGTGCAACAAAACGGCTTCTGCAATGAATGTAAACAAGGAAGAACATTCAAGCTTGATCAAATTAGACAACATCAGGAAACGGCGATCCACGCGAGTCCTTACCGTAAATGTGTCGTTGAAGATTGTTCTTCTTTGTTTTACTTGTAAAGATCCATGACACAGTCGACACTGTGCCATGTTTGTTTACTTTTTTCTGTCCCATAAGAAGAGCGCGTGATCAAATGTTAGGTGCGCTCTTATTGGACGCAGCCAGACCTAGCTGCATCCAATGAAAATTCTCGTCGCGGGATTTACGAAATGTGGTCTATATATGCCAAGGGTGAAGATGAGTGTGCGGATCGTAACCCTTGGCTAGCAAAGATGACTTTATGTAGACTGTTAATATATGATAATAACCTCCCGATTTACCTGAGAAATTCCCTCAAATAAATAACAGTTATAAGAGAAAAAAAAAAAAAATTGGCAGATGAAATTCAATAGCAGCAACATAAAATCATTATACGAGATTCAACTATTGATTGAGTCGTTTGGATGATCTTCTAATTTCATACCATTCTATATGGTTGAGCAATTCTAATTGCAATTGTTTTCGAGAGCTTCTGTGAGACCGTACGACTAACTTTGATGCTCGCCTTTTTCACACTGCTAGATGTCTTTTGTGCTTTTCTGTAGGCTGTCTAGTCTTCCGCACATAACACATACATTAAAAGGTATTAACATATTGTATTGTTTATTTTGAAAACTACTTCTTACGACAATTATTTACCTCTTAAAGTAATTAATCTAGATACATTCACTTTCAGGTTGACGTCACTGTACACAGATGCCATGACGGGGGAAGTCCGACAAGTTTCTTATGCGTGTCCAATTACTCTGCTACTTGGCAGAAAGCCAGGAAATTGACATCGCATCAGAACTTAAATTCGTGTTTCACATTTGCAGTCCTAAAATTCATCTCGACGTTTATTTGAGAAAATAATGCCATCGTTTTTTTCCATACCAAAATATACATCTTACAATCAGGTTACAGTTAATACAAATGTACCACTGACTTCAACAGTAACCTTTTCTGTAGTAAATATGGAGTTTTACACATACTTGTACGCTGTGGATAAACATCTTAGAAATAAATAAGCATGTCTAAGATTAACTTGAATCCCAAACACAGGTCAAAAACCTTAATCGTTAAAATTTGTATTGGTCTCAAATCTTACAGAGAACGACCAGGGAAATCCACAATTAGATGCGGGAGGTTTTATCTAATTTTTATAAATACAATGGAACAAAACGTTTACTTTTGAATACTGTAATTTAATAGGAGAAGTATTTGATAACTTTGTTCACATGGGAGTATATATCATAGTTCGGAGGGCCGAGTGGGATGTGGTGTTCCAAGAAAGACAACTCAAAATATACCGGCAACTTAGACAAATATTCCTTGTTGCTGTACACAAAAGATCGGAACGACAATACAATATCTCTATTTAATGAACTGTATAAATAATACATAATTCCAGCTTTGTAAATACAGCAGTTTCCAAAAAAGTTTTGATTATTATGACAATTAGTTATTTAAAGGTGAGTTTTATCTCGAACGAAGCCTGTATCAAGATCTTTAAATAAGTACATACCGTACCATTCATATAGAAGAGGACTTTTAGAATCCCAGAAAAAAATCACAACAAAACTCTGTCCTTGAGCCTTGTTCATATTTTGCCCCTAGTTTAATCGATTTTGAGTTTGGATTATGATTTTGTTAACGCTTCAGTATTCTCTTATTTATTTTCAATATGCTAATGAATTAGACTACTTACAGCTGTTATTTTAAAACTATTTCTCTTGATAATATCAATGCATTAATATCCATATATAATACCAAAGTAATATGTCCAGGAGAGTATTATGGTCGGCATATACGAATATGGCAAAATACAATCCAATTACCAGGTAACTGAAATACGCATACATAACCATAGTTACTTCTCACCTGAATATAAAACAGGACTATTACAAAAAAAGTCACAGAATTCCGAAGCGTCAACAAAACCCTAATCCAAAGTCTAAATCGATTGAAGTAGGAGCACAATATTAACAAACGACAAATTTACACGACGCCCCTTGAACGTTTAAAAGAGAATAAGACTTAGTGTTCGGAAGAGTAAGCGTCTTCTGCTTCATCGAAGACACACGCCATGTAAATTTTGGTCACATCATGTCTTCAAATAGAAAATATAAGCATTATTCAATGTCATAAGATATATGTTTACTAATACACATATTCAAAATGTCGACATTCCCATCATACAAGGATACAGAATATTTCTAATTGCCGACCATAATACTCTTCTGAATATATTAATTCGGTATTATATATTTTCTATATCTCTATAAAGGCTGTCAATTCTTGAAGCCCCTTTGTACCTTCATTATCTGCAATTATAAACTAACTGCTATACATACTAATACATTGATATTATCAAGAGCACTAGCTATAAAGTACAGCTGTATAGTTAGCATATTCATTAGAAACACAGATTATGTTTCTGCGTTATGGTGGTACAGTAAGGCGTTTATCAAAGGCCATATTGAAACAGTTGTCTAGGGAGAACTCGTCGAAAACAAATTTGCGTAAAATAAAAAGAAACAAAATGTACGCCGCGAGTATTCAAATGTATTACAGTGTACGTTAGGAATTGTCCGATGTACGTTAAGAGCTTTCCGATGCACGTTATGATTATTCCGATGTACGTTAACGTTATGATAATTCCAATGTGTGCTACGAATATTTCAACGTACGTGTATATTTGTACGCTTCAAGTATTCCTATGT
Organism: Mimachlamys varia; assembly: GCA_947623455.1. Taxonomy (NCBI): domain Eukaryota; kingdom Metazoa; phylum Mollusca; class Bivalvia; order Pectinida; family Pectinidae; genus Mimachlamys; species Mimachlamys varia. The sequence goes on from OX392545.1 coordinate 35,761,552, forward strand.
CGGCTATTTGTATTCAAATGTGGGTTACACGTATTTCAATGTACGGTAGGAGATTCCGATGGTCGAATCATATCATTTTCAATTTTTGCAATATCCCGTTATTCAAATCGTTTTGATTACTTAACACCTTTATTATCCAGTTAAAATAAGTTATTTGACTAAAGCTGTATTGTTTTTCTCGACTTTTTAAACGAATCATCGAGTTTAAAGGGGCATCCCGGGGAAGTCTACAATGAGGTTCTTGAATGTACATGCTGTCTGCACTACCAGATACGTTTTCCTGTAATTTCAATATTCAAAGTCCACTCAAAATGTCTTTATTAGCCACTTGCAAAATTGCATTCCTCGGGAAAGCCCGATAAAAATAGCGATGATCACGCGACAAGTAACAGTGTTGTCAACCTATTTGACTAAAGGGGCCCTAAGTGGGGGTTGCGTAATGTATAGGTCCGATGAAGAAACAGACACAAATTCCGTGTATAAATTTATTGAATCACATTAACATAATAATCAGACGTTAATGTCACACAACATTCATATGAAAAATATATGTCGACATCTCTGTATTATTTATAGACACCAGTACCTGACTGAGACCGATACAAATGGGTACAGGATACAACCATGCATCGTCAGAAACACTGCACTCTTACATTGTACGTTTAATAATGTCATGTGGGTTTCCGACGATGACAACCACAGGACAAACCTTAATTTCTATAAAAAGTCATCTTCACGAATCCTCATTTATAACGATTTCACAAAAGGTGTGCATGCATTGAAAAGTACAAAAATAAAATGAAATGATTACGATTTTTTTTACACAACTCGAAGTCTTTAAGATTTTTTTTCAGACTATCTATATATTCATCTAAAATCTATCCAACTTTCAGCGTCAACATACGTTAACACTAACAATTATGTATCCCGTGTACTTATATGACGCAAACATGCAGAATACACGTACACTATTTATCACTTTTGAACTTGTCGAGAATATAATTGACCAATACTTAATCCATTTATATATGTTATGATAGCTCCGTTTTCATTTATCATTTTTTTATATGTTCCTCAGTTTATTTCATCTTTTTTGTTTGAAGCATTGACAAACTTTTTATTCAAGATCAACATTTTAATTTACAATACAATTTCCTAATGCAATTCTTCCAAAATCATTAAATAACCTGAAAGGACACTACCGGAAGTGCCAAAGAAAATCTTTACACGTGCTGTACATTCGCCCAAAAAGGGAAAATTGGCAATCGCTAAAACAATTTATCGTGATAGGAAAGGGCAGTTTTTGCTTTGTGACGATATACCAAATAACATTTACTTTTAATGCATGCTTGAATCCAATTTAATTGTTAATTTGGTCGATGTTTCACCATGCCTCTAGGTCAGGCGTATGAATATGTATAAAAGTAAATAGTTCAAAATGGAGGGCAGAGGAGTATATTTCGCTTCGTGCAACGGGAAGATGTTTGATTTAAGAGATCTGACATAATGTCTGTCTCTTCATTCCGTAGACGGTAAGATTTTTGTTTTGGCTACGTGGCGTGCCACATTAATTTGTCGATAGGCGATGGAAATTTAAAATTTGATCCAGATGCGACCGGTGTTCAGAATGTGCATAAGTGTGATGAGTACGTTCTCTAAATCTACGCTTTTCAATTGAAAGAGAGATTTATTCAAAAATCGAAGGCTCGTCTATGATACTGTGTATATTAAAGAAACGAAAAATGATATTCATTGTTTTTATTATCTTTCGTAGTATTTTGCAAACGTGTACCCGTTTTAGGCATATAACACTAAATATCAGAAAAGCCACCAAACGTTACAAAATATGTTTGAAATTATCGATTGTCCATCACAAAATGTCCTTTGTGGTCTATTTTGGTCATGTATTTTGCAGTATTTAGTAAAATGACAAGTTTTGGTAAAAACACCTCCGCCATATTGAATTGTCCTGTACCTAGTCCCTAATTAACGGCTGAATAGTGATCCGAACTCAGTGGGACAGTTAGTTAACGACCCCATGTGACTTGATTAAATGTGTAGACAAAACATCTGTTCTTTCCATTGATACATAATTTGCATTTGTAAAAAAACGTTGAATATCATAAAACACAGCTTACTCAGCAATCCGTCCACGGGTCGCTAAATTTTACATATTTGAAAAGGGAAGAATTCTGACTCTGAGCCGTCTGTCGTACCAATATTTAGTTGATCGTTGAGTCAGAACCATTAGGACTATTGTCCACCTGACTCATTTGTGTCACCGTGACCTGCATGTATCAAATATTTGGCTGTTAACACTTAATCCAAGATTGAGGTATACCTCGAATACCTACTATGGACAAAAATGACAAAGGTTACTCGTTTCTGATATATTGAGTTTGACATTCTAGCAACAACACAAGCCATCCTGATGACAATTTCCTGATTTATTGTTTCGTGTTATTTTATACTTTCTCCGAGTAATTGGAACATCCTGTATACAGGGTGTTACATAATCTGATAAAAATGCAGATCCTGATTATCACACTGTTCCACCATGAACTGACGACTTCCCTTACGAGGTCATGTTTTTGTGATCCTTTGCATGAGCCAATCAAATTATCGCTTCAAGAAGTGTATGTTTGTGGGCAAAAGACTTGCATAATCCTATATGTGCGTTTAATCATTTCGTCAAGCTAAACAAAAGCTAATATTTACATTTTCACTTCACTCCGCCAAAATGAAACTAGTAAACTCTGGTTGCTTCATTCCCCGATGAAACAAGTGGGGCACGCGCTTTTTTGTTTCTGGCGAAGTAATACATTTGTTTACAGTGTATCGTCCTAGACGAACTGTGTGCAATAATGTACGGGTGTACTACACACGTAAAACAGCTGTTTTACATGCCAATGAGTTATGCCAATATCATATCACACATATCTTTAATTATACTTGATATGAAACATTTTTGACATTTCCGAAAGCATTTATTCAACTTCAAGATATGTTGGTCCTAAATTCCTCATTGATTCTCTCGATGATCGTGCGTTTAGGCCTAATGCAAATGGGTCATCTGCCCGTCGGCAGATTTCGCATTTTTTCATGTCCAATACTATAATAAAATGTTTGAGATTGGTCACAGAAATCCGTTCTATTTTAAGAAGTTACATATGTTTTTTTTCTATTATTCGACAAATGTAACATGTTCACGAAACTGATAAGCTAGCTAGACTAGATCTACGTTAGGGCCTAACCTAGTTTGCTCATAGAGGCCCGAAAATTTGTTCCGAGGAGTTTTGATTAGGGTGGCATATTTATCGGAAACTGATCTTAACCTCCAAAGTGTAACATACTATAAAAACCGTAGTTCATGTCCAAAAGCAGATGTAACGAATTCTCAGGCACCTGCGATCTTGTCAGTAACTGCACCGTATGCTTACCTTTAAAGCTAAATATGCAGTTTTCCAAATTAGAAATCGTCAAATCACTAATCCAGTTGATTACATGTAACTAATACTATTCATCATACCTTCATCCATAAGCTATACATACCCAAATCTTCTGACTGTTATGAGACGTTTTCAATATGCTTTGGCCTAACCGAAATCTGACTTCCGACAACTTTATTCGACTCGCTTCAACTGTGACCAAATCACAGCGTAGTTTATTTACTGCTGCGCGATGCAAACTGCTCTAAAAACACTGTAGTAATTCATTTCATACTGGAAAGGTATTTCAATCAATTCTTAATGAAAACAGTTTGAGAGGTATGATTACAGCACATATAAAAGCCAAAAAATAAAAAAAATTGTCTCTGGACTACATTTTTTCTGTTGCTAAGTGATGAATGAAGCTAGCTATCAGCTGTTCCGCGTATGTACATACATGCCGATAAGTGTGCAACAATGTAACAAAGATAAAGCACCGTGTGACACCGGCAGCTTAAAGTACATGCGAATGGCGGGGAATTTAAAATAATTAACGTAAATATAAGTATTGAATGTCTATTTTGTTGTTTGCATCGGCTGATGAAGTCAAGTGAACCTCGTGCAAATGGTACATGAACTGCTTCGCAGTTCACTTCATTTGCGCGAGGTTCACTTGACTTCATCAGCCGATGCAAACAACAAGATAGACATTCAATCCTTAAATGTACATAATTTGACGACATGACTTGCTGCAATCTAGAAAATACTACTGGAGTGTAAAATGAAGAGGCTATAAAGGTGGCCAGAACTTGACCTCTTATGGGATGTTGTCCGGTCCTGATGTTTATGTAACGGAGTGAGAGTAAGGGTCTGCATTTTAATCTGATTGGGATTCCTTTTCGGTCTATTTCCTTCCGAGCAGCATATAGATTGGTGAGGTAAGGTCGATCGGACGGACTTCCCCGGACGTTTTGTCAGTGTACAGTGTCCTCAGTCTGTAATGATATCATAAACAATATTTATCTTAATAGTAAAACAAATCAATGAAATGTGGAAATGCTGTCATTTTTTTGCGTGTATAAATATTACATCTCCTCGTTCTCGTTGATGAGGTAGCAAGTTTTGATATGGTTATGATAATTCTTCGTTTAAAAGGCCCAATTGCCTGGTATTATAATACTTTATACACACACTGGTTTTTACTTAACAAAAATAACACACAGTTGATAGGTCATATACATAACTCCGCACTATAGACTATAGTTGTTAGATGGGAATAACGTAGGGGCGAATATTATTTTTCATTTGATTCACTTGCACTCCCTCACTTTGTTTTTAATTCTCCTAGGATGTTTGACTCCGGGTTCTTCTTCTGGATCCTTCGCAATGACGACCAGGAACTGCAGAAGCCAATGTAGGAATCTATCTCAACTTTTCTCTTGGTCAACAAAGGCTCCAGCCTATCAGATAAAAAGAATTAACTTTGATATTCATGGAAACAAACACATGTCACAACATTCTTAGTTATCTTCACCCAACGATGTTTCAGATGTAATTTGAACAAAAAGCAGGTATTATAGAATTTGCTTTTCTCCTATATTGGACCCCACTCTTCTCAGTCCTCTGTCCCTAGGGAGTTCGGTCGACCTTCTGTACAAAATCGAGTCCCCCGTCTCCTAATCCCAAGGAAGCATCAGACGAAATGTGGGACAATCTAATAAATCCGACAGAAGAAAGATTTAAAAAAAATTGCTGATTTCTCCTTTATGTCTACCCCTTTGTCCTGTCCCTAGGGATCGAAAAAATGATAACATTCTCCCAACTGATCTGATTTTGCAGAAAATATATAAAGAAAATGTATTGAATCAACAAGGAGTACATGCAGCTCCCGAAGATAAAGCGTCTTCTGCTTCATCATGTAAATCATGGTCACATCTATCTAGGTAAACGTCAGGTCATCAAAGCGAGAACCGAGTCATCATTCTATATCAAACATTAGCACACTAATGTGAATATATTTACGCTTTGAAAAGGAGTAGCTTTTAAATGAAAAACACGACAGACTGACGACGCCGCTGTATGACAAAAACTCACAGTTCCTTTGGACCAATAGACCCTTTTCACAATCGCTGTTTGTTGTTACCTCCCTTGCCACTATGATACCCAGAACGAAGTGGAGGTTGTACGAATCATTTCCGGTTTGATGTTGAGTTGTGAGTTGTAAACACATGAATCACTTACAGATATATATACAGTCAAGAAGGCGACAAAGTATTGACATATACATGTCGGTCATGACCACGTGTACATATTAAAGAGTGTACTGTAGTAAAAGCTATCACATTCATCAGTCAATATTACGGCATGCTGCTTTTTACCGGTGCTTGACGAGGGCACATGTGTTAAAGCCGTCACAGGTACACATGAGGTGCTGAAAATGGATATGACTCCCGTGGTCGGCAATAAATTAAATACCTCATCAATTCCGTGTTGCGAGATAACTGTTTCTCATGCTTAGATAAATTATGGTTATTATATAATTAATTTATATGACTTACATTGTATGATCGTTGAAAATCAATCACACCCGATACTCTAGCAGGTATATATTTTTTTCTAAATAAAGAATCGGACATTTGACTGTGGAAGGTGACGCGGCATTGAAAGAGTAAACATACATCTGTTTTAACTATAGTTTTTATAACATCACATTCAAATAATTAGGCCAGTGTAGCAGGTAGAGATTTTTAGAAAAATATAGTCAAGTCAAATTAGCCAAAACATAGGCCTAAACAGGGACGTATACTGTATAAATGTTATTTATTTTATTATTATTTTGAAAGTTTAACGTAGGCTTGATTTTCGCTTCAAGTTTTGCCGAAAGTTACGTATATACTTTTATACGTTAAAAGAAATCACTAATGGAAATGAAAATGACTTGAGAGAATTTGTCTTTCTTATCAATAAACACAAGTAAAGGAAATATGTAAAACATTCAATATGGATTTCGAAAAATCGCAAAATCAGCACATTTTGACGATTTTTTTGTGTGTATATAAATAACCTATCAAAGACAAATAAAATAAATGCCATTATTGAAAAATAAATATGATCTTGTTTTGCTACAGAGATTGTTAAATGATATTTTCTGCACTTAAAATGTGAAAAAGATATTATCGTCAAGTAAAAAGGATTTTTAGTGATGTTGATGGATCTTTTTTTTTTCAACATGACATATCAGTAAAATGGTTTTGGCTAATCTGTATTATACTTCAACTGGTTATGTAATATAGCTATTCATTTGACAACCAGAATTGTGTAATAGTTAGTTATTGCACTTTATATTTTGCTCAGTGTGCAATAACGCTGAATTTCTTGACCCCAATTTGAGCAAAAATAAAAAATTCCAATGGTAAATTTTGGTACACTTTTTTTTTTACATTCTGTTGCAATTTTGTCCCGTTTAATCCTTATTTTGACTGGACTAAAACGTAAAATGTATGATGTTCATATTTTCATTAACATATTTTGTTAAAACTTGAACCACAATGTTCTGTTTGTATGTAAAAATCATACCGACAGCTCTAGATGTATGGCTTTAGCACGGACCTGGATATCAAGTATAATTCCGTGGTAAAAGTAAGAATTAATTAATAAACACAAAAGTAATAAAATTGTTTAATTCATTTCATTACTTGAATCACTATCTAAGTCCGTGCTTGAATTCATGATGGGGTTAGAGTTCGCCTGTTCGCTTTAATTTGGTTGTCTCCGCCGATCCAGCGTAACGGATATATAGCGTCAAGCTAGCCTTATTTTAAAATAATACTTTTGTTGTCTTCCCTTAATATTTCTTTCGGTTCACCAGGGACGCATATGTGAGATACATATACGTCCCTGGGTTCACATATGATAATCACCATAATGCAGCAAGAGCCACCGGCCACTCGCTATGTTAATAATGGTTTGACAGATAACCGGAAGTCAGTCTTACAACCACCGCCTCGTTTTGACTTCGATACAGCGACTATTTTTAGCTACCGAGGCGATTGTGAAACTAGTCTATTGAGGTAATAGAATTATCATGCTACTGATGGCTGGTAAAACCTAACAAACGAATGATATTTTGTGTATTACTACTAGTATTAGTACAAGTTGGTAATTAAAAAAAACAAAATCAGAGAATACGAAAGCATCAACAAAACCATAATCCGAACTCAAAATCGATTAAACTAGAGGCAAAATAGGAACAAAGGAAAGATTTACATGAATACTCTCGCAAAGCACAAAGAGATTAAAATCAGGTGTTCAGGAAGAGTAAGCGTCTTCTGCTTCATAGACGACACCCGCTTCTTTGTCATTCCCAAGTAAACACCAAGTTCTCAAAACGAGAACCGAGTATCATTGTCAATCACAACAAGTAAACACACTACTGAGCATATGCAAAAACGTCCATCTTCATATCACTTAAAGATACAGAATATTTCTCAATGAGACAAAGATGGCGACCACAAAACTAATGCAGTTACATATACAGTTACCTGATGGAATCTGCGAATGGCAAATCTACCATAGCTAGGCCATTGTTGACGTAGAAGTTGAAGTCTACCGTATAATCCCCTAACGTCTTCTTATATAAATCCTACAAGACATTAAACAGCCGATTGAATATTTTCTTTAACACCAAAAAGTATCATATCTCATTTGTTTACATATAATACAGTGGTAGAATGAAAATTATTAATTTTACAAAGACTGCTATAGTTTAAGATTTGGCCGTTTTAGAAAGGAAACTGAATGTAAAACTTTATACCAACAATAACTTTGACCTGCGATCATACTGTTGTCCTAACTGAAATATATTATGCTATGATGAATATGACTTGAGTGTATTGTAGATTAAGACATTTGTAGAAGTCGGGAAACAATATTAACCAAAACAAAAAAAAAACAAAAAAACAAAAAACGGCGAAGCTGCTGGACGCAGAAACTCTGTTAAGTAAATGACTCAATGACAATAAAAATCACGAGAGAACGTACCAGGTAAACTTAGAGTAATTCAATTGTAATTATTCCACCATTGTCATTTTATAATTCAGAATTATCAAAATCACGTTAAAAGATGCATTATTGTCATTTAAGTATAATTTACATTCAAATCAAATTTTTAAATTACAGCTATTTTCACGAATATAACTTTCGAAAATCACTTTTGGATAAAACGTCAACTGTTCCTTCGCTTAAAACGTTTAAATGTAGTCCCAATTGGAATGGCATTTTTACCCATGGTCATTTTTGACTAAGCGCTGTTAGTTTTTTTGACAAGCGTAAGTTTTGACGTCAGGTAATAGTGATGTCACGCCTGGATTTCTTACTGCAGTAATTAAAGTTTGAATACTTTATGTCTCTTCACTGCAAAAAAGATATGCTTTTATCAATAAAACTCATGATAATTCACATGTATAATTAACTATCGTATTTTTGTAGACCGCTTGCGGCCTTAATTTCTCATAAGGCTTCCACACATGGGTAAGCATCGGAAGTGCACAGAGTGTTTACAGATTAAACCCGGCGGCACTTTGCACGATTGGGGATTTATAAAAACTGTAATGAAATATGTATATACCTCCCATACAAGTTGATGCGCTTCTTTGTTGTGTATTGTATCTGGTGCAAACGAATACACAGCTATGACACCTCCTGGTCGCAGCACTCGGCTTACCTCCCCCATAAATTTAGGAATGTCCACCCAATGAATGGCTGTAGCTGTGGTCACGAGGTCTACTGTTCCGTCTCCTAGGAAACTCAGATCCTCAGCTTTTCCTACTATGAAGTCAATAGTACTCGCGGCTCTGTTTGCTTCTGCGATTTGCTCTCTGCTGATGTCTATCCCAATAACATGTTTACATATGTTAACCAAAGGGTGAGTACTCTGTCCACTCCCACAGCCGACATCAATACCTAAGGCTAGCGGGTTTCCGCCAGACTGCTGGCAATACGTTTTTATTTTTTCGTACAATTCTTTTGGATATGTGGGCCTGTACTGAGCATACAATTGCACATGTTCTTTGTTTTCAAATTGGCGATGTGAGAGGTCCATTCTGAAAACGAAATAGGACTTTTGTTGTTCGCATTGTGTTGTAACTTCTCTTTTTCAAACGGAAATACTGTCTTTTCGATTAATTCTAACTTTGATATAAAAAATTTACAATGTATAAATGTCGAAATCAACAACGATTTTCAAGACAATCAAACAGTCAGCAAAACACTATTAAGAACTTAATTACAAAATGTCACGCGGTGTTCAATAGCTCTTTCATGACCATGCAATATTCATTTTAGCCGTGCAATAGTTTCACTAGTCAATTGTTCAAAATATAGCTTATGAACACCTTAGCTGCAGTTCGGAATGTTGTTCCTCAGTTTTGTATTAATACATGCAATATACAACGCGGTTGTTTAATGTAAAAATAGTAAGTATTGAAGTGTCACCAAAACCAAAACCTCAATTCTACAGGGGGTTAAAAACGAACAAAATGAAGATGAACACGGATACACCTAAATAAGTACAAGTGGATAGGACCAGGTGTTCCGGCAGGGAATGTGTCTTCTTCTGCTTCAACGACAACACTCGCCATAAAAAATCTAGATCATGTCCAAATAAATACGATGTTCTCAAAGAACTTTTGCATCTTTCTCAATCACAACAAGTTGACATTCTAATGAGCAAAGTTATAAACATAAACCTAAATGATAATGTAGCACAACGATCAGTTGCTTTTACACAAAACTGACTTTTCGAACCTTTGCAAAAAAAAAACAATTTATTTACTTTTCGTACTCAATACTCTTATAAATAAATTTAGAAAATACCGAAGCATTAACAAAATAATATTTCTGTAAACTTTCCTTTATCTAAACTGCCTTTACAGAAACACGAAAACAGATAAGAAAGCTACACAGTTGTTATTGGTTAATCCATCTGATCCACTACGTTTTAAGGTCCATAACAATTTCGACTTACCCTTAAATCTTTGTAGAAAAAAGATATTTTATACAAATTATACTAGTTACCAAATGCTCGAGGGAACGGCGCTAAGCAGAGGCTTTACAACTAATCATTTCTGTCGTATGTACATAATGTACAGGTTAATGATTTGAAAACATAAACGCATATAACAAACGTTATTTAAGGCTCAGCTTCTAATATTGTACCAAAACGTACGAAATATAAAAACCCACCACATCTTAGGTCAAATAAAGGTGACTACAGTGTATTATAAATATGTGTTTATGTATTTCGTACCGTGTATCAAAACACCAGAATCTATATATCATGTATGTTGTGTAAACCTGACCTTACTAGTGTACAGTTGATACACGATCACGTACCTGGTGACCGGCGTGTCCGATTGGTGAAGCTACGAGTGTGATGAAGTATAATTTATCAGGATCTGATCCCCTCCGCCCATATGGTTTCACCTTGTATATGTCCACTGGCAAATACTTATCTGAATCTATGTAACGGTAGATACAGATAAAAGTATAATAAAGCAATATGTTACAGATATTAATATTTTAACAAAATAATTAACCCCGTAAAGGATGCTGTGCATATACTTTATTAACTATGAATCCAGTGATGATATATCAACCTCATTATATTTGCTAATAAAGACAATGTTTATGATGATATTAAGTGTTCTGTTGTTAGATAATTCAGTTTCTACAACAAGTGATGAGTGTTAATCAACTCTCAGGGCATCAAATAATCATAACAACTATTGAATAACATTTATGTTTATACCACACTTGGAATAAACTCTAAACGCCTTTTGATTGCGGTGACCTTTGACCTGAACGACGTACATTATGTACGTCCATTGCTGATTGCTGGCGACGTCATCATTTGGCGGGAAAATACAATCCAATATGCTTACGCACATATTGTCCGCTGTTCATTTGTATTAAATTCAATGAGATACTAGTATTTTTCGCTAAAATCATGTTAGAAACAGGCCACAGGACTCGTCTTTGTTGGAAATGGCATTTCATTCTTGTTAGTCAAATTTCAAAAGTTAAGAAAGACACTATCTAAAGCTCGTGCCCTTTGTTACTTTTGAAAATTAACTTACTCCAATGAGATAAATACCATATCCAACAATCACTAAGTGTGTAACCTCTATACACGGGATTACTTTGGTTTATTGTGAGTTGGAGTTGGATATTTGCAATCACTTATACAGAGCTTCTCGTCTTTCAATAAATATGATCATTACATGGCGAATACGATCGTAAACGCCACACTCAAATAAGCATAATTAATATGCGTTCCGTTCTGACGCCCTAAACAGTATACAGACTGGTACATACGAGCTCGACATACCAATCTACAGGCTCATTTAAGGACAGCCTACCGATGTTTGCGATGTAGGTGTGAGTGTGAATTATACTGCCGTAGGCCCCCACTAACATTCAGTATCCCGTCTGGGGCCTTGATAGCAATGATAGTGTCACTACATGAAAAACGCTTGAATGCTTCTGGGGAAAATGTAAGTCCGTCCTTTTAAGGTGGATTTGTTTCACCCTGAGACACAAATATTTAACAACACAATAACCCATAACGACAGAGCAGAATGTTTGTAAAGCTGATTGATATTTGTAGCAAGTTAACATGTGGATGGATAGATTAAAGTGTAAAACATCCACAAAACGTAAGATGACTTGGGAGGATAATTTCGGAGGTGTAACAGCTCAAATTGGTTTGACTAAGAAAGGTCAGGTAACACATCGTGTTCGCTGATGTTCGATCCTCGTTACGGGAATCATTTCTGTTTAGGTATTTTTTTCACATTCCTAACCGCAAGCGTCTGTGTTAAGTCAATGAGTCATCACAGAATTTTTTTTATTATATTGGTTGAGAATTTAGTTAAAGGTCGTTGAAAAAAATCTTTCTCTTGTAGTCTTAATTCAAATGAAAAATTTAAATTTATAATAAAACTATTATTGCCTTTTGATTTCGGTCGATACATAGTCTTTATCGGCCTGAGAAAAAATATCAACTTCGGATTTCGTCCTCGGTCGATTTTTTTTTTCTCCGGTTGATAAAAACATGTATCGACCTCATCAAAATGCTATAATTTAATAGTAACAAATGGTACAGACTTTTGATTGCAAATAATTCATTTTACAATAGCGGACGTTAAACCACGTTCCGTCGTGTTAGTACTGTATCTGTGTTCAGAGAGCTGGTGCAGCTAGGTCCGTACGGCCATCCATGGCACAAACTGAACCGATGTAACGCCGACGTTATGATGGTATTGTATATGTATAATGGCAGGTGCTCTCAGCGGGAGGTTCATCTTGATGCACCTAACAAGTTTCAACCATGATCTCTGACCATTTATACAAACGAATCTAATAAATACTGCTGATTAAGAATCTGAATATAAATATGACTTTTGCTGAACATCATAATTTATTTATGTTTCACTTTTAGGCTTTTCTAATATCCATTTAATCAATTAATAAAAGTATCCGTTTGATTGAATCAGCATTTATAAAGTCCTTGCAATAGTCAACATTGTTAATCGGGGTGGAGTAGCAGGAAATATTCTAAAATAAAACATTTAAACAGTATATTTACTCTCACAATCTTACATTATGGGCTAAAGTGGTAGTTGTATTTAAATGGCTATATAGCTAGTATCACTTACCTGATATCAGCCGTGCCCGGTTGTTGAGGTTACGAGTGTGGTGAACTATGACTTCGCTGGAAGTTTATACCTCTGCCTTATGTAGGTTCACTTACGATAACTTCATGTCATCTCACAAATACCCATTTACAACTGTAAAGGTCATGCATAAATGAATATATAATCAATCCATATGTTAACAACTTTGAACGTGTTATTCACAAAAACCTACCTCTTTATACTTGATGAAGATGCTTTGAATAGAAACACTAAAAATATCTTAAGTTAAACCCTGAATTCAGTGTAAACAAGCTTTATTTTAAAAATATATTGTATTGCAAATATCTTAATGCTATTAACTCTCTTAAAAAATCATAGAATACCAAAACGTTAACAAAATCATAATAGGTGTTGTCATAATGTATCGTGATTTTTAGTTTTGATTCAGTAACAACATCGATATTTTGTGTAGCGATTTCGGTCGACCAAACAGGAATATGACGTGGTGTCCAGATGAAATTTAGATAAAAAACAAAGCAATAAGACGGTCGCCGATAGGACCGAGGAGGAAAGTTGGAAAAGATATGCAGTCTAAATAACAAAAGTGAAGCAACATATCCATTCGTTTCCTGCAATTTCTCCATCGAGGGGGACACAACACATACTATAAACAACAAGAGGTGTGCTGACCTTGTCGATCCTATATACCTAATGCCTAGGTCACACATTCACTGATCGCCTTGCCTTGAAAAAAAAAAACCTAAACAGAAATGATTCCCGTAACGAGGATCGAACATCAGCGAACATGATGTGTACCCTGATCTTTCTTAGTCTGACCAAATTGAATTGTTACACCTCCGAAATTATCCTCTTAAGTCATCTTACGTTTTGTGGATGTTTTACACTTTGATATAGCCATCCACATGTTAACTTGCTACAAATATGAATCAGCTTTACAAACATTCTGCTCTGTCGTTATGTGTTATTGTGTTGTTAAATATTTGTGCCTCAGGGTGAAACAAATCCACCTAAAAAGGACGGACTTACATTTTTCCTAGAAGCATTCAAGCGTTTTTCATGTAGTGACAATTTCATTGCTATCAAGGCCCCAGACGGGATACTGGTTGTTAGTGGGGGCCTACGGCAGTATAATTCACACTCACACCTACATCGCAAACATCGAGAGGCTGTCCTTAAATGAGCCTGTAGATTGGTATGTCGAGCTCGTATGTACCAGTCTGTATACTGTTTAGGGCGTCAGAACGGAACGCATATTAATTATGCTAATTTGAGTGTGGCGTTTACGATCGTGATCGCCATGTAATGATCATATTTATTGAAAGACGAGAAGCTCTGTATAAGTGATTGCAAATATCAACTCCAACTCACAATAAACCAAAGTAATCCCGTGTATAGAGGTTACACACTGAGTGATTGTTGGATATGGTATTTATCTAAACTTTTGAAAGTTGGCTAACAAGAATGAAATGCCATTTCCAACAAACACGAGTCCTGTGGCCTGTTTCTAACATGATTTCAGCGAAAAACACTAGTATCTCATTGAATTTAATACAAATGAACAGCGGACAATATGTGCGTAAGCATATTGGATTGTATTTTCCCGCCAAATGATGACGTCGCCAACAATCAGCAATGGACGTACATAATGTACGTCGTTCAGGTCAAAGGTCACCGCAATCAAAAGGCGTTTAGAGTTTATTCCAAGTGTGGTATAAACATAAATGTTATTCAACAGTTGTTATGATTATTTGATGCCCTGAGAGTTGATTAACACTCATCACTTGTTGTAGAAACTGAATTATCTAACAACAGAACAGTTCATATCATCATAAACATTGTCTTTATTAGCAAATATAATGAGGTTGATATATCATCACTGGATTCATAGTTAATAAAGTATATGCACAGCATCCTTTACGGGGTTAATTATTTTGTTAAAATATTAATATCTGTAACATATTGCTTTATTATACTTTTATCTGTATCTACCGTTACATAGATTCAGATAAGTATTTGCCAGTGGACATATACAAGGTGAAACCATATGGGCGGAGGGGATCAGATCCTGATAAATTATACTTCATCACACTCGTAGCTTCACCAATCGGACACGCCGGTCACCAGGTACGTGATCGTGTATCAACTGTACACTAGTAAGGTCAGGTTTACACAACATACATGATATATAGATTCTGGTGTTTTGATACACGGTACGAAATACATAAACACATATTTATAATACACTGTAGTCACCTTTATTTGACCTAAGATGTGGTGGGTTTTTATATTTCGTACGTTTTGGTACAATATTAGAAGCTGAGCCTTAAATAACGTTTGTTATATGCGTTTATGTTTTCAAATCATTAACCTGTACATTATGTACATACGACAGAAATGATTAGTTGTAAAGCCTCTGCTTAGCGCCGTTCCCTCGAGCATTTGGTAACTAGTATCATTTGTATAAAATATCTTTTTTCTACAAAGATTTAAGGGTAAGTCGAAATTGTTATGGACCTTAAAACGTAGTGGATCAGATAGATTAACCAATAACAACTGTGTAGCTTTCTTATCTGTTTTCGTGTTTCTGTAAAGGCAGTTTAGATAAAGGAAAGTTTACAGAAATATTATTTTGTTAATGCTTCGGTATTTTCTAAATTTATTTATAAGAGTTTTGAGTACGAAAAGTAAATAAATTGTTTTTTTTTTGCAAAGGTTCGAAAATGTCAGTTTTGTGTAAAAGCAACTGATCGTTGTGCTAACATTATCATTTAGGTTTAGGATTATAACTTTGCTCATTAGTATGTCAACTTGTTGTGATTGAGAAAGATGCAAAAGTTCTTTGAGAACATCGTATTTATTTGGACATGATCTAGATTTATATGGCGAGTGTTGTCGTTGAAGCAGAAGAAGACACATTCCCTGCCGGAACACCTGGTCCTATCCACTTGTACTTATTTAGGTGTATCCGTGTTCATCTTCATTTTGTTCGTTTTTAACCCCCTGTAAAATAGAGGTTTTGGTTTTATTGCCACTTCAATACTCAATATTTTTTACATTAAACAACCGCGTTGTATATTGCATATATTAATACAAAACTGAGGAACAATATTCCGAACTTTTGAACCTCTGCAACTTAGGTGGAGTATAACATGGTCTGGTCTGGATGTTTCGGCGTACAATTTACATGTCTAATGTTGTTTCTACCACAATACCCTGTGTTATTCCACTCACAAACCATTATATAAACCCTCTGGACTTTTGATTGGTTGATAAGTTGAACTTTACTTATTCACATTAAATAGGCAAAGCCTATAGAGTGTCGATTAAGTTAATATCTTATATTCATTGATATATATTATTATCTAAAGTCGGTAAGTAAAAGGACGACAGGGGCGGCAAGTTCGACTTTGTCAGAATGTCTGTCTTATTATGTTAAATAATTAAATAAAGTTTACTATTGCAAAATTGGATTGCCGAGCCCAGCCATTGTATACGAATCAGCTTAATTCCGACCTCATAAAGCGTGCAAGGTACCACGTCTGTCTGGCTTGATAAAACTTTCATGCTGCCTTGTTATACGTTTGAGCGCTATTAAAAAAACTGTACTGCTGTTCAGTAAAACAATAAAGTTTCCCTAGTTGTATTTTTCGTGAGAATGCCCACAAAACCAAAACGTTTCAACCCTGAAAGTTGTAAAATTATGTAAACTATCGACTGGGGTAGCCAATCTTGTCCCGAATTTTGGTTTATTGATGATTATTAGACGTGCATCTATAATTTATGCATTAATTACATAATGCACAATTGACTAGTGAAACTATTGCACGGCTAAAATGAATATTGCATGGTCATGAAAGAGCTATTGAACACCGCGTGACATTTCGGAATTAAGTTCTTAATATTGTTTTGCTTATTGCTTGATTGTCTTGAAAATCGTTATTGATTTCGACATGTATACTTTTGTTTTTCTTTCGCGAGTGGTAATGAATAAATAAGTTATCTAAAGACTATAACAACACCTAAAAACAGAAATTCGTAGATTTTATCACCAAATGGAAAGAAAAAGCATACATTTAGCAATAAATAATGAATTGTAGGCTATCTATTGGTTCAATGCGGCTCTTACGGGAGATGTATCCTGGTAGAATAACAGGACCTGGCGGAGGACAAAAAGGATCATCAGACTATATCCTTTGGCGCCAAAGACCTATTACGAAGTGTACTGTTGTTTGAGAATAATTCGGCTTTATTACCAGATGTTCCTCTACTCTGGCTTCACATAATGACTAAAAAGCATGTCTTCCGCTGGCTTGTTTTGTAGACTTTATATAATAAAGGATATTTACGTTACTTATAGTTGGACCGATAACTCTTTGCTGGTAAACATTGGCGACCGATTTCGACGTTATTCTAATAATGTTCTGATATAGCATGGGCAAGCGGGATAATTAACAACACACTTGAACACAACTACTTTCCATAACTATATTTAAAACTTAGATCATAGTTAGAATTATTCAAAAAGACAGTATTTCCGTTTTGAAAATGAGAAGTTACAACACAATGCGAACAACTAAAGTCCTATTTCGTTTTCAGAATGGACCACTTACATCGCCAATTTGAAAACAAAGAACATGCGCAATTGTATGCTCAGTACAGGCCCACATATCCAAAGGAATTGTACGAAAAATTTAAAACATATTACCAGCAGTCTGGCGGAAACAGGCTAGCCTTAGGTATTGATGTCGGCTGTGGGAGTGGACAGAGTACTCACCCTTTGGTTAACATATGTAAACGTGTTATTGGGATAGACATCAGCAGAGAGCAAATCGCAGAAGCAAACAGAGCCGCGAGTACTATTGACTTCATAGTAGGCAAAGCTGAAGATCTGAGTTTCCTAGGAGACGGAACAGTAGACCTCTTGACCACAGCTACAGCCATGTATTGGATGGACATTCCTAAATTTATGGGGGAGGTTAGCCGAGTGCTGCGACCAGGAGGTGACATAGCTGTGTATTCGTTTGCACCAGATACAATACACAACAAAAAAGCGCATCAACTTGTATGGGAGGTATATACATATTTCATTACAGTTTTTATAAATCCCCAATCGTGCAAAGTGCCGCCGGGTTTAATCTGTAAACACTCTGTGCACTTCCTATGCTTACCCATGTGAGGAAGCCTTCTGAGAAATTAAGGCCGCAAGCGGTCTACAAAAATACGACAGTTAATTATACATGTGAAATATCATGAATTTCATTGATAAAGCATATCTTTTTTGCAGTAAAGAGACATAAAGTATTCAAACTTTAATTACTGCAGTAAGAAACCCAGGCGTGACATCACTATTACCTGACGTTAAAACTTACGCTTCGTATTCCTGCGATGCGTTTTTGCTATTTTTTAGTTGTCAAAAAAACGAATAGCGCTTAGTCAAAAAAGACCATGGGTAAACATGCCATTCAAATTGGGACTACATTTAAACGTTTTAAGCAAAGGAACGGTTGACGTTTTATTTAAAAGTAATTTTCGAAAGTAATATTCGTGAAAATAGCTGTAATCTAAAACTTTGATTAGAATATAAATTATACTTAAGTGACAAAAATGCATCTTTTAAAGTGATATTGATAATTCTGAATTATAAAATGACAATGGTTGAATAATTAAAAAATAAGTGTTTTTTATTGTCATTGGGTCATTTGGTTGCCGTTTTTTGTTTTTTTGTTTTTGTTTTTGTTTTGGTTAATATTGTTCCCCGACTTCTACAAATGTCTTAATCTACAATACACTCAAGTCATATTCATCATAGCATAATATATTTCAGTTATTACAACTGTATGATTGCAGGTCAAAGTTATTGTTGGTATAAAGTTATACATTCAGTTTCCTTTCTAAAACGGCCAAATCTTAAACTATAGCTGTCTTTGTAAAATTAATAATTTTCATTCTACCACTTTATTATATGTAAACAAATGAGATATGATACTTTTTGGTGTTAAAGAAAATATTTCATCGGCTGTTTAAAGAGGCATCACGGTAAAACTATATCTTTTTTTATGCTAATTTAGAATTATTGTATATATGAATTAAATGTATACTCTTGTGGAAAATTAATGGGCGATTTACGCTGAAATATGTTCTCAAAAATTTTAATTAATAATTAAAAAAGGGAATCACTATTCGTTGATCAACGATTTGGACATGTAAATTTTTTTGCATCACATATGATAACGCATGCGCATAACAAGCTACTTCGGTAAACCAAAAATGGCGATCCGCGTGACCTACATGTAACTACCAAGCGAAAAGTGGCCGAATGGTCAAATTTTAACGTAAGGATTATATTACGGAAGCATAATGAGGGATGGGACGTATTCAAGGGAGAGACTAACAGCCCAATTGTTTGCATTGTTACAGTTTTCTTCTGGATATCCGGTGACACAGTTTTGATTTGGTTTTGGGGCCTCCCAAGGGATAACTCTTCCATTCCTCTGTTACATGAAATGCGTGTGTAAAACTTGAAAGCGTGCATTGTAATATTCCCTTTATAATATTCCAGTAAAACGGCATTATTGAATTATATTGCTGAAGAGAAAGACCTTTTCACATACAAGAAAACCGCATGTGGGGGGGGGGGGGGGGGGGGGGTTACGTTGTAAAACGCCGGTATCCCGGGCGATTGAGTTTATGTATACAGATTCAATTTGGAAAAAATGAATAAATTTATGTCATCATGTGCGGATCAAAAAATCTTGTCATACCTAATCTATAAAATACGGATTGTACAAATATTATCGGGTTTGGACCCCAATATTAAATTTGATATGAACCAAAATATATGCATTATATAAGTGAAGTCATTAATTCATAAAAAAAATCATATACATGTATGTCCCATGTCTGCAGTTGTGTTGAAAATGTTAACGAACCTTTAAATTTACATAAAAAAAGTAAAATGAATCATAACATTTATAAATGGATTAAGTATTGGACAATTATCTTCTCGACAAGTTCCAAATTTGAGATATATATTATACATGTATTCTACATGTTTAGTGCGTGGGGCGTCATATGAGTGCAGGGACTTCCCTGATACATATATAATTGTAAGTGTTAAAGTATGTTGACGCTGAAAGTTGGATAGATTTTAGATGAATATATAGATAGTCTGAAAAAAACCTTCAAGACGTCGAGTTGTATAAAAAAAATCGGAATCATTTCATTTTCTTTGCATGCACACCTTTTGTGAAATGGTTCTAAATGAGGATTCGTGAAGATAACTTTTACAGAAATTAAGGTTTGCCCTATGGTTGTCATCGTCGGAAACCCACATGACACTGTTACAATGTAAGAGTGCAGTGTCGTGTGGGTTTCTGGCGATTTGCATCGGTTTCAGGCAGGTACTGATGTCGATAAATGATACAGAGATGTCGACATAAATTTCTTCATATGAATATCGTGTGTAATTAACGTCTGATTATTAATGTGAATGTGATTCAATAAATTTATACACGGACTTTGTGTCTGGTTCATCACCGGACGTACATGTATATACATTACGCGTCCCCTCTTGGGCCCCTTCGTCAAATTGACCGAGAACGCTTTCACTTGACGCGTGATCAGCGCTATTTTTATCGGGCTTTCCCGAAAAATGCAATTTTGCAAGTGGCTAATAAACACATTTTGAGTGGACTTTGAATATTGAAATAACAGGAAAATGTATCTGGTAGTGCAAACAGCATGTACATTCAAGAACTTTATTGTAGACTTCCCCGGGATGCCCCTTTAATTTCTTGTAGGATTTATATAAGAAGACGTTAGGAGATTGTACGGTAGACTTCAACTTCCACGTCGACAATGGCCTAGCTATGGTAGATTTGCCTTTCGCAGATTCCATCAGGTAACTGTATATGTAACTGCATTAGTTTTGTGGTCGCCATCTTTGTCTCATTGAGAAATATTCTGTATCTTTAAGTGATATGAAGATGGACGTTTTTGCATATGCTCAGTAGTGTGTTTACTTGTTGTAATTGACAATGAAACTCGGTTCTTGTTTTGAGAACTTGGTGTTTACTTGGATATGACAAAGAATTACATGGCGGGTGTCGTCGATGAAGCAGAAGAAGCTTACTCTTCCTAAGTACCTGATTTTATTCTCTTGTGCTTTTGCGAGAGTTTTCAGATAAATCTTTCCTTTGTCTCTATTTTGCCTCTAGTTTAATCGATAGTGAGTTCGGGTTATGGTTTTGTTAATGCTTTGGTATTCTCTGATGTTTTTCTAATTACCAACCTGTACTAATACTAATAGTAATACACAAAATTATCATTCGTTTGTTAGGTTTTACCAGCCATCAGTAGCATGATAATTCTATTACCTCAATAGACTAGTTTCACAATCGCCTCGGTAGCTAAACATAGTCGCTGTATCTAAGTCAAAACGAGGCGGGGGTTGTAAGACTGACTTCCGGTTATCTGTCAAACCATTATTAACATAGCGAGTAGCCGGTGGCTCGTGCTGCATTATGGCGATTATCATATGTGAACCCAGGGACGTTTATCTATCTCAAATATTCGTCTCTGGTGAACCTAAAGAAATATTAAGGGAAGACAACAAAAGTATTTCTTAAAATAAGGCTAGCTTGACGCCAAATAGCCATTACGCTGGATCGACGGAAACAACCAAATTAAAGCGAACAGGCGAACTCCAACCCCATCATGAATTCAAGCACGGACTTTGATAGTGATTTAAGTAATGAAATGAATTAAACAATTTTATTATGTTACAAAAATGTATCAAATAGTGAATACTAGAAAAAATTATGGGTTTCCAATTTTGTATTGATTAATAAATTCCTACTTTTACCACGGAATTATATTTGATATCCAAGTCCGTGCTTAAGCCATACATCTAGAGCTGTCCGTATGATTTTTACATACAAACGGGACATTGTGGTTCAAGTTTTACCAAAACATGTTAATGAAAATATGAACATCATACATTTTACGTTTAAGTCCAGTCAAAATAAGGATTAAACGGGACAAAATTGCAACAGAATGTAAAAACAAAAGTGTACCAAAATTTGCCATTGAAATTTTTTTGCTTTTGCTCACATTGGGGTCAAGAAATTCAGCGTAATTGCTCACGGAACAAAATTTGAAGTGCAATAACTAATTATTACACTATTCTGGTTGTGAAATGAATAGCTGTATTTCATAACAAGTTTATGTATAATACAGATTAGCCTAAACCATTTTACTGATATGTCATGTTGAAAAAAAAGATCCATCACCATCCCTAAAAATCCTTTTTACTTGACGATATTATCCTTTTCACATTTGAAGTGCAGAAAATATCATTTAACAATTTCTGTAGCAAAATGAGATCATATTTATTTTTTAATAATGGCATTTATTTCATTTGTCTTTGATAGGTAATTTATATACACACAAAAAAAGTCGTCAAAATGTGCTGATTTTGCAATTTTTCGAAATCCATATTGAATGTTTTACATATTTCCGTCCCTTGTGTTTATTGATAAGAAAGACAAACTCTCCCAAGTCATTTTCATTTCAATTAGTGATTTCATATAGGTAACTTTCGGCAAAACTTTAAGCAAAAATCAAGCCTAATAACTTTTTTATATTTATAGATTTAGTTAAGATTAAATGATATGAGCAATATTCAAGATGAATTACGCGGTTACCGGTACAACAGCAGTTGAAACTGGGTATTTGTAAACACGCGTCCATTTTGAACTCTCTTCTAACTTCGGCTTGTTGTTGAAGTGGACCACACCTGAATTATTTTCAATTCCTTTGATTTTTCTGTCAAGTTTCTTATTAGTTACCGCTCAGGTTTACTTCGTTTTAGGCTTATTTTTGCATGGTTATGAACTGGATTTTCAAAATGTTTCAGAATCACGAAAAATTTCCTGAAGTTACGTATGAATGGGCCTTAAAGTGTGAGCATTGCTCGAATAAGACAAATCAGCCAATACGCTTAAAACCAAATAACCCTTACCTTATATAGTTTAATATGGACGGTTCACTATTCTGACCAACAAAACCCCTTATTTCTCTGCCAAGTTTAATCGTATTACCTGAAGACTTTATTACATGAAAGCATGTGAAAAGATTTTAACAATCTGTGTTTTACATTATTAAAATTCAGATTGCATGAATTGAGAAATCATTTGATATTGACATTGAAACAGTTCAAAATTGGCCCAATAGCCAACTTTCAAGATTTAAAAAAATAAACTGTATGAAAACATAATGTCTCGTATAAGAATACAATAAATATGTAATGTATTAATACATTTATTCATATCTAGCAATGGTATTTATGATCATTTTTATTTTCTGTTCTTGTCGGGGAAGTTCAACATTCGGATGGTTTTAAGTGACTTTGACTGTGCAATAATTTCTATTGATTAAGTTTACTCGTTTGTATTAAACATGAACTAGTTGTAGTGTCAATCTGAATAAAATACAGATCCTTGTTCTCACTCCGTTTTACAAGGATCTGACAACATCCCATAAGAGGCCACGTCCAGATGACCTTTGTCGCCTCTTTACTTAACACTGAAATAATTTTCCAACGACCTGTCATCTTGCAGCAAGCCATTTCGTCACATTATTCCGCACGAACTTTTTAGTGACGAAATGACTAAACGGACACATGTGTTTATGCGAGCTTTGTCGCCTCAATATTTCACTGTCAAGATTTTGCCAGTAGTAATTTGATTAACTAATGCGAAAGGTCATCGGGACATGACCCTCTATGGGATTATCTCAGATCTTAACGCAGCAGAGAGGAGTTTTACGGAGTTCAAGATATGATTTTAATCAGAGTGTTGTAGTGTAGACCCACCAGTAACAAAATATAAAAATATGTTCTGTTGTAATTTTGTCCTGGTTCGGCCAGGGACGTATATGTGACATATCTCTATAGGGCCATGTGAGGACGAAAAACTCTCAAAATAATAATAAAATAAATAATACATATATACGTCCCTGTTTAGGCCTATGTTTTGGCTAATTTGGCTAGACTATATTTTTCTAAAAATCTCTACCTGCTACACTGGCACAAGAGCAAAACATGAACTTAATCTAAGCTTAATTATTTGCATGTGATGTTATGGTAAGCTATAGTTAAAAACAGATGTATGTTTACTCTTTCAATGCCGCGTCACCTTCCAGAGTCAAATGCCCGATTCTTTATTTAGAAGAAAACAAAATATACCTGCTAGATCTATATTTATATCGTGTATTTATGAAAACAAAGTATTGTATGAGACCAGTGTTCTAGGCGATGTGACATTTTAGACGTTTGTGCACCGACATGTACGTATCAAGTACCAGTAACTTCGATGAAGACTTCAGGTAGATTGACGATATTGGCCTATCCACGCTTGAGTGTATAATATATACGAATCTCTTCAGAATTTCTACAACACAAATTAAACTTTGTTGGCAATGTTTTCAAAATCATTAAATAAACTGAAAAGACACTACTGGAAGTGCCAAAGAAAATCTTTACACGTGCTGTACATTCGCCCCAAAAAGGAAAACTGGCAATCGCTAAAACAATTTATCGTGATAGGAAAAGGCAGTTTTTGCTTTGTGACGATATACCAAATAACATTTACTTTTAATGCATGCTTGGATCCAATTTAATTGTTAATTTGGTCGATGTTTCACCATGCCTCTAGGCAAGCGTATGAATATCTATAAAAGTAAATAGTTCAAAATGGAGGGCAGAGGAATATATTTCGCTACATGCAACGGGAAGATGTTTGATTTAAGAGATCTGACATAATGTCATAACTCGTCATTCCGTAGACGGTAAGATGTTTGTTTTGGCTATGTGGCGTGCTACATAAATTTGTCGATCGGCGATGGAAATTTCGAAGGCTCGTCTATCATACTGTATATATTAATGAAACGAAAAATGATATTCATTGTTTTTATTATCTTTCGTAGTATTCTGCAAACGTGTAGGCGTTTTTGGCATATAACATTATATATCAGAAAAGCCACCAAACGTAACAAAATATGGTTGAAATTATCGATTGTCCATCACAAAATGTACTTGGGGTCTATTTTGGTCATGTATTTTGCAGTATTTAGTAAAATGACAAGTTTTGGTAAAAGCACCTACGCCATGTTGGATTGTCCTGTACCTAGTCCTTAATTAACGGCTGAATAGGGATCCAAACTCAGTGGGACAGTTAGTTAACGACCCCATGTGACTTGATTAAATGTGTAGACAAAATATGTGTTCTTTCCATTGATACATAATTTGCATTGGATATCATAAAACACAGCTCAATCAGCAATCCGTCCACGGGTCGCTAAATTTTACATATTTGAAAGGGGAAGAATTTTGACTCTGAGCCGTCCCAATATTTAGTTGATCGTTGAGTCAGGACCATTCGGACTATTGTCGTGATGACTCATTTGTGTCACTGTTGACCTGCATGTATCAAACATTTGGCTGTTAAAATATAAATCATTAATATAGACATGAATCAAATCTGAATAATTTAATATCCCTCGTATGTAAGCTTATATTTAACACTTAATCCAAAATTGAGGTATACCTCAAGTACCTACTATGGACAAAAATGACAAAGGTTACTCGTTTCTGATATATTGAGTTTGACATTCTAGCAACAACACAAGCACTCCTGATGACAATTTCCTGATTTATTGTTTCGTGTTATTTTATACTTTCTCCGAGTAATTGGTACATCCTGTATACAGGGTGTTACGTAATCTGATAAAAATGCAGATCCTTAGTATCACACCGTTCCACCATGAACTGACGACTTCCCTTACGAGGTCATGTTTTTGTGATCTTTTGCATGAGCCAATCAAATTATCGCTTCAAGAAGTGTATGTTTGTGGGCGAAAGACTTGCATAATCCTATCTGTGCGTTTAATCATTTTGTCAAGCTAAACAAAAGCAAGTACATGTTTTGACGAAATGACTTGCTGCAACTTAGAAACTTCTACTGGAGTGTGACGTGAAGAGGCCATAAAGGTGTCCAGAACTTGACCTCTTATGGGATGTTGTCCGGTCCTGATGTTTATGTAACGGAGTGAGAGTAAGGGTCTGCATTTTAATCTGATTGGGATTCCTTTTCGGTCTATTTCCTTCCTAGCAGCATATAGATTGGTGAGGTAAGGTCGATCGGACGGACTTCCCCGGACGTGTCGTCAGTGTACAGGGTCCTCAGTCTGTAATAGGATCATAAACAATAAATATCTTAATATTAAAACAAATAAATGAAATGCGTAAAGGGTGCCATTTTTGCATGTATAAATATTACGTCTCCTCGTTCTCGTTGAGGAGGTGATAAGTTTTGACATGCTTTGTAACAATTCTTCGTTTAAAATTGGCTGTTATTATAATACTTTATACCCATACTGGTTTTTTACCCAACAAACGGTTAACAATATCACACAGTTGATAGGTCATATACATAACTCCGCACTATAGACTATAAGTTGTTAGATAGGAATAACGTAGGGGCGAATATTAGTTTTCATTTGATTCACTTGCACTCCCTCACTTTGTTTTTAATTCTCCTAGGATGTTTGACTCCGGGTTCTTCTTCTGGAACCTTCGCAATGACGACCAGGAACTGCAGAAGCCAATGTAGGAATCTATCTCAACTTTTCTCTTGGTCAACAAAGGCTCCAGCCTATCAGATAAAAAGAATTAACTTTGATATTCATGGAAACAAACACATGTCACAACATTCTTAGTTATCTTCACCCAACGATGTTTCAGATGTAATTTGAACAAAAAGCAGGTATTATAGAATTTGCTTTTCTCCTATATTGGACCCCACTCTTCTCAGTCCTCTGTCCCTAGGGAGTTCGGTCGACCTTCTGTACAAAATCGAGTCCCCCGTCTCCTAATCCCAAGGAAGCATCAGACGAAATGTGGGACAATCTAATAAATCCGACAGAAGAAAGATTTAAAAAAAATTGCTGATTTCTCCTTTATGTCTACCCCTTTGTCCTGTCCCTAGGGATCGAAAAAATGATAACATTCTCCCAACTGATCTGATTTTGCAGAAAATATATAAAGAAAATGTATTTAATCAACAAGGAGTACATGCAGCTCCCGAAGATAAAGCGTCTTCTGCTTCATCATGTAAATCATGGTCACATCTATCTAGGTAAACGTCAGGTCATCAAAGCGAGAACCGAGTCATCATTCTATATCAAACATTAGCACACTAATGTGAATATATTTACGCTTTGAAAAGGAGTAGCTTTTAAATGAAAAACACGACAGACTGACGACGCCGCTGTATGACAAAAACTCACAGTTCCTTTGGACCAATAGACCCTTTTCACAATCGCTGTTTGTTGTTACCTCCCTTGCCACTATGATACCCAGAACGAAGTGGAGGTTGTACGAATCATTTCCGGTTTGATGTTGAGTTGTGAGTTGTAAACACATGAATCACTTACAGATATATATACAGTCAAGAAGGCGACAAAGTATTGACATATACATGTCGGTCATGACCACGTGTACATATTAAAGAGTGTACTGTAGTAAAAGCTATCACATTCATCAGTCAATATTACGGCATGCTGCTTTTTACCGGTGCTTGACGAGGGCACATGTGTTAAAGCCGTCACAGGTACACATGAGGTGCTGAAAATGGATATGACTCCCGTGGTCGGCAATAAATTAAATACCTCATCAATTCCGTGTTGCGAGATAACTGTTTCTCATGCTTAGATAAATTATGGTTATTATATAATTAATTTATATGACTTACATTGTATGATCGTTGAAAATCAATCACACCCGATACTCTAGCAGGTATATATTTTTTTCTAAATAAAGAATCGGACATTTGACTGTGGAAGGTGACGCGGCATTGAAAGAGTAAACATACATCTGTTTTAACTATAGTTTTTATAACATCACATTCAAATAATTAGGCCAGTGTAGCAGGTAGAGATTTTTAGAAAAATATAGTCAAGTCAAATTAGCCAAAACATAGGCCTAAACAGGGACGTATACTGTATAAATGTTATTTATTTTATTATTATTTTGAAAGTTTAACGTAGGCTTGATTTTCGCTTCAAGTTTTGCCGAAAGTTACGTATATACTTTTATACGTTAAAAGAAATCACTAATGGAAATGAAAATGACTTGAGAGAATTTGTCTTTCTTATCAATAAACACAAGTAAAGGAAATATGTAAAACATTCAATATGGATTTCGAAAAATCGCAAAATCAGCACATTTTGACGATTTTTTTGTGTGTATATAAATAACCTATCAAAGACAAATAAAATAAATGCCATTATTGAAAAATAAATATGATCTTGTTTTGCTACAGAGATTGTTAAATGATATTTTCTGCACTTAAAATGTGAAAAAGATATTATCGTCAAGTAAAAAGGATTTTTAGTGATGTTGATGGATCTTTTTTTTTTCAACATGACATATCAGTAAAATGGTTTTGGCTAATCTGTATTATACTTCAACTGGTTATGTAATATAGCTATTCATTTGACAACCAGAATTGTGTAATAGTTAGTTATTGCACTTTATATTTTGCTCAGTGTGCAATAACGCTGAATTTCTTGACCCCAATTTGAGCAAAAATAAAAAATTCCAATGGTAAATTTTGGTACACTTTTTTTTTTACATTCTGTTGCAATTTTGTCCCGTTTAATCCTTATTTTGACTGGACTAAAACGTAAAATGTATGATGTTCATATTTTCATTAACATATTTTGTTAAAACTTGAACCACAATGTTCTGTTTGTATGTAAAAATCATACCGACAGCTCTAGATGTATGGCTTTAGCACGGACCTGGATATCAAGTATAATTCCGTGGTAAAAGTAAGAATTAATTAATAAACTAAAAAGTAATAAAATTGTTTAATTCATTTCATTACTTGAATCACTATCTAAGTCCGTGCTTGAATTCATGATGGGGTTAGAGTTCGCCTGTTCGCTTTAATTTGGTTGTCTCCGCCGATCCAGCGTAACGGATATATAGCGTCAAGCTAGCCTTATTTTAAAATAATACTTTTGTTGTCTTCCCTTAATATTTCTTTCGGTTCACCAGGGACGCATATGTGAGATACATATACGTCCCTGGGTTCACATATGATAATCACCATAATGCAGCAAGAGCCACCGGCCACTCGCTATGTTAATAATGGTTTGACAGATAACCGGAAGTCAGTCTTACAACCACCGCCTCGTTTTGACTTCGATACAGCGACTATTTTTAGCTACCGAGGCGATTGTGAAACTAGTCTATTGAGGTAATAGAATTATCATGCTACTGATGGCTGGTAAAACCTAACAAACGAATGATATTTTGTGTATTACTACTAGTATTAGTACAAGTTGGTAATTAAAAAAAACAAAATCAGAGAATACGAAAGCATCAACAAAACCATAATCCGAACTCAAAATCGATTAAACTAGAGGCAAAATAGGAACAAAGGAAAGATTTACATGAATACTCTCGCAAAGCACAAAGAGATTAAAATCAGGTGTTCAGGAAGAGTAAGCGTCTTCTGCTTCATAGACGACACCCGCTTCTTTGTCATTCCCAAGTAAACACCAAGTTCTCAAAACGAGAACCGAGTATCATTGTCAATCACAACAAGTAAACACACTACTGAGCATATGCAAAAACGTCCATCTTCATATCACTTAAAGATACAGAATATTTCTCAATGAGACAAAGATGGCGACCACAAAACTAATGCAGTTACATATACAGTTACCTGATGGAATCTGCGAATGGCAAATCTACCATAGCTAGGCCATTGTTGACGTAGAAGTTGAAGTCTACCGTATAATCCCCTAACGTCTTCTTATATAAATCCTACAAGACATTAAACAGCCGATTGAATATTTTCTTTAACACCAAAAAGTATCATATCTCATTTGTTTACATATAATACAGTGGTAGAATGAAAATTATTAATTTTACAAAGACTGCTATAGTTTAAGATTTGGCCGTTTTAGAAAGGAAACTGAATGTAAAACTTTATACCAACAATAACTTTGACCTGCGATCATACTGTTGTCCTAACTGAAATATATTATGCTATGATGAATATGACTTGAGTGTATTGTAGATTAAGACATTTGTAGAAGTCGGGAAACAATATTAACCAAAACAAAAAAAAAACAAAAAAACAAAAAACGGCGAAGCTGCTGGACGCAGAAACTCTGTTAAGTAAATGACTCAATGACAATAAAAATCACGAGAGAACGTACCAGGTAAACTTAGAGTAATTCAATTGTAATTATTCCACCATTGTCATTTTATAATTCAGAATTATCAAAATCACGTTAAAAGATGCATTATTGTCATTTAAGTATAATTTACATTCAAATCAAATTTTTAAATTACAGCTATTTTCACGAATATAACTTTCGAAAATCACTTTTGGATAAAACGTCAACTGTTCCTTCGCTTAAAACGTTTAAATGTAGTCCCAATTGGAATGGCATTTTTACCCATGGTCATTTTTGACTAAGCGCTGTTAGTTTTTTGACAAGCGTAAGTTTTGACGTCAGGTAATAGTGATGTCACGCCTGGATTTCTTACTGCAGTAATTAAAGTTTGAATACTTTATGTCTCTTCACTGCGAAAAAGATATGCTTTTATCAATAAAACTCATGATAATTCACATGTATAATTAACTATCGTATTTTTGTAGACCGCTTGCGGCCTTAATTTCTCATAAGGCTTCCACACATGGGTAAGCATCGGAAGTGCACAGAGTGTTTACAGATTAAACCCGGCGGCACTTTGCACGATTGGGGATTTATAAAAACTGTAATGAAATATGTATATACCTCCCATACAAGTTGATGCGCTTCTTTGTTGTGTATTGTATCTGGTGCAAACGAATACACAGCTATGACACCTCCTGGTCGCAGCACTCGGCTTACCTCCCCCATAAATTTAGGAATGTCCACCCAATGAATGGCTGTAGCTGTGGTCACGAGGTCTACTGTTCCGTCTCCTAGGAAACTCAGATCCTCAGCTTTTCCTACTATGAAGTCAATAGTACTCGCGGCTCTGTTTGCTTCTGCGATTTGCTCTCTGCTGATGTCTATCCCAATAACATGTTTACATATGTTAACCAAAGGGTGAGTACTCTGTCCACTCCCACAGCCGACATCAATACCTAAGGCTAGCGGGTTTCCGCCAGACTGCTGGCAATACGTTTTTATTTTTTCGTACAATTCTTTTGGATATGTGGGCCTGTACTGAGCATACAATTGCACATGTTCTTTGTTTTCAAATTGGCGATGTGAGAGGTCCATTCTGAAAACGAAATAGGACTTTTGTTGTTCGCATTGTGTTGTAACTTCTCTTTTTCAAACGGAAATACTGTCTTTTCGATTAATTCTAACTTTGATATAAAAAATTTACAATGTATAAATGTCGAAATCAACAACGATTTTCAAGACAATCAAACAGTCAGCAAAACACTATTAAGAACTTAATTACAAAATGTCACGCGGTGTTCAATAGCTCTTTCATGACCATGCAATATTCATTTTAGCCGTGCAATAGTTTCACTAGTCAATTGTTCAAAATATAGCTTATGAACACCTTAGCTGCAGTTCGGAATGTTGTTCCTCAGTTTTGTATTAATACATGCAATATACAACGCGGTTGTTTAATGTAAAAATAGTAAGTATTGAAGTGTCACCAAAACCAAAACCTCAATTCTACAGGGGGTTAAAAACGAACAAAATGAAGATGAACACGGATACACCTAAATAAGTACAAGTGGATAGGACCAGGTGTTCCGGCAGGGAATGTGTCTTCTTCTGCTTCAACGACAACACTCGCCATAAAAAATCTAGATCATGTCCAAATAAATACGATGTTCTCAAAGAACTTTTGCATCTTTCTCAATCACAACAAGTTGACATTCTAATGAGCAAAGTTATAAACATAAACCTAAATGATAATGTAGCACAACGATCAGTTGCTTTTACACAAAACTGACTTTTCGAACCTTTGCAAAAAAAAAACAATTTATTTACTTTTCGTACTCAATACTCTTATAAATAAATTTAGAAAATACCGAAGCATTAACAAAATAATATTTCTGTAAACTTTCCTTTATCTAAACTGCCTTTACAGAAACACGAAAACAGATAAGAAAGCTACACAGTTGTTATTGGTTAATCCATCTGATCCACTACGTTTTAAGGTCCATAACAATTTCGACTTACCCTTAAATCTTTGTAGAAAAAAGATATTTTATACAAATTATACTAGTTACCAAATGCTCGAGGGAACGGCGCTAAGCAGAGGCTTTACAACTAATCATTTCTGTCGTATGTACATAATGTACAGGTTAATGATTTGAAAACATAAACGCATATAACAAACGTTATTTAAGGTTCAGCTTCTAATATTGTACCAAAACGTACGAAATATAAAAACCCACCACATCTTAGGTCAAATAAAGGTGACTACAGTGTATTATAAATATGTGTTTATGTATTTCGTACCGTGTATCAAAACACCAGAATCTATATATCATGTATGTTGTGTAAACCTGACCTTACTAGTGTACAGTTGATACACGATCACGTACCTGGTGACCGGCGTGTCCGATTGGTGAAGCTACGAGTGTGATGAAGTATAATTTATCAGGATCTGATCCCCTCCGCCCATATGGTTTCACCTTGTATATGTCCACTGGCAAATACTTATCTGAATCTATGTAACGGTAGATACAGATAAAAGTATAATAAAGCAATATGTTACAGATATTAATATTTTAACAAAATAATTAACCCCGTAAAGGATGCTGTGCATATACTTTATTAACTATGAATCCAGTGATGATATATCAACCTCATTATATTTGCTAATAAAGACAATGTTTATGATGATATTAAGTGTTCTGTTGTTAGATAATTCAGTTTCTACAACAAGTGATGAGTGTTAATCAACTCTCAGGGCATCAAATAATCATAACAACTATTGAATAACATTTATGTTTATACCACACTTGGAATAAACTCTAAACGCCTTTTGATTGCGGTGACCTTTGACCTGAACGACGTACATTATGTACGTCCATTGCTGATTGCTGGCGACGTCATCATTTGGCGGGAAAATACAATCCAATATGCTTACGCACATATTGTCCGCTGTTCATTTGTATTAAATTCAATGAGATACTAGTATTTTTCGCTAAAATCATGTTAGAAACAGGCCACAGGACTCGTGTTTGTTGGAAATGGCATTTCATTCTTGTTAGTCAACTTTCAAAAGTTAAGAAAGACACTATCTAAAGCTCGTGCCCTTTGTTACTTTTGAAAATTAACTTACTCCAATGAGATAAATACCATATCCAACAATCACTAAGTGTGTAACCTCTATACACGGGATTACTTTGGTTTATTGTGAGTTGGAGTTGGATATTTGCAATCACTTATACAGAGCTTCTCGTCTTTCAATAAATATGATCATTACATGGCGAATACGATCGTAAACGCCACACTCAAATAAGCATAATTAATATGCGTTCCGTTCTGACGCCCTAAACAGTATACAGACTGGTACATACGAGCTCGACATACCAATCTATAGGCTCATTTAAGGACAGCCTACCGATGTTTGCGATGTAGGTGTGAGTGTGAATTATACTGCCGTAGGCCCCCACTAACATTCAGTATCCCGTCTGGGGCCTTGATAGCAATGATAGTGTCACTACATGAAAAACGTTTGAATGCTTCTGGGAAAAATGTAAGTCCGTCCTTTTAAGGTGGATTTGTTTCACCCTGAGACACAAATATTTAACAACACAATAACCCATAACGACAGAGCAGAATGTTTGTAAAGCTGATTGATATTTGTAGCCAGTTAACATGTGGATGGATAGATTAAAGTGTAAAACATCCACAAAACGTAAGATGACTTGGGAGGATAATTTCGGAGGTGTAACAGCTCAAATTGGTTTGACTAAGAAAGGTCAGGTAACACATCGTGTTCGCTGATGTTCGATCCTCGTTACGGGAATCATTTCTGTTTAGGTATTTTTTTCACATTCCTAACCGCAAGCGTCTGTGTTAAGTCAATGAGTCATCACAGAATTTGTTTTATTATATTGGTTGAGAATTTAGTTGAAGGTCGTTGAAAAAAATACTTCTCTTGTAGTCTTAATTCAAATGAAAAATTTAAATTTATAATAAAACTATTATTGCCTTTTGATTTCGGTCGATACATAGTCTTTATCGGCCTGAAAAAAAAATATCAACTTCGGATTTCGTCCTCGGTCGATTTTTTTTTCTCCGGTTGATAAAAACATGAATCGACCTCATCAAAATGCTATAATTTAATAGTAACAAATGGTACAGACTTTTGATTGTAAATAATTCATTTTACAATAGCGGACGTTAAACCACGTTCCGTCGTGTTAGTACTGTATCTGTGTTCAGAGAGCTGGTGCAGCTAGGTCCGTACGGCCATCCATGGCACAAACTGAACCGATCCAACGACGACGTTATGATGGTATTGTATATGTATAGTGGCAGGTGCTCTCAGCGGGAGGTTCATCTTGATGCACCTAACAAGTTTCAACCATGATCTCTGACCATTTATACAAACGAATCTAATAAATGCTGCTGATTAAGAATCTGAATATAAATATGACTTTTGCTGAACATCATAATTTATTTATGTTTCACTTTTAGGCTTTTCTAATATCCATTTAATCAATTAATAAAAGTATCCGTTTGATTGAATCAGCATTTATAAAGTCCTTGCAATAGTCAACATTGTTAATCGGGGTGGAGTAGCAGGAAATATTCTAAAATAAAACATTTAAACAGTATAATTACTCTCACAATCTTACATTATGGGCTAAAGTGGTATTTGTATTTAAATGGCTATATAGCTAGTATCACTTACCTGATATCAGCCGTGCCCGGTTGCTGAGGTTACGAGTGTGGTGAACTATGACTTCGCTGGAAGTTTATACCTCTGCCTTATGTAGGTTCACTTACGATAACTTCATGTCATCTCACAAATACCCATTTACAACTGTAAAGGTCATGCATAAATGAATATATAATCAATCCATATGTTAACAACTTTGAACGTGTTATTCACAAAAACCTACCTCTTTATACTTGATGAAGATGCTTTGAATAGAAACACTAAAAATATCTTAAGTTAAACCCTGAATTCAGTGTAAACAAGCTTTATTTTAAAAATATATTGTATTGCAAATATCTTAATGCTATTAACTCTCTTAAAAAATCATAGAATACCAAAACGTTAACAAAATCATAATAGGTGTTGTCATAATGTATCGTGATTTTTAGTTTTGATTCAGTAATAACATCGATATTTTGTGTAGCGATTTCGGTCGACCAAACAGGAATATGACGTGGTGTCCAGATGAAATTTAGATAAAAACAAAGCAATAAGACGGTCGCCGATAGGACCGAGGAGGAAAGTTGGAAAAGATATGCAGTCTAAATAACAAAAGTGAAGCAACATATCCATTCGTTTCCTGCAATTTCTCCATCGAGGGGGACACAACACATACTATAAACAACAAGAGGTGTGCTGACCTTGTCGATCCTATATACCTAATGCCTAGGTCACACATTCACTGATCGCCTTGCCTTGAAAAAAAAAAACCTAAACAGAAATGATTCCCGTAACGAGGATCGAACATCAGCGAACATGATGTGTACCCTGATCTTTCTTAGTCTGACCAAATTGAATTGTTACACCTCCGAAATTATCCTCTTAAGTCATCTTACGTTTTGTGGATGTTTTACACTTTGATATAGCCATCCACATGTTAACTTGCTACAAATATGAATCAGCTTTACAAACATTCTGCTCTGTCGTTATGTGTTATTGTGTTGTTAAATATTTGTGCCTCAGGGTGAAACAAATCCACCTAAAAAGGACGGACTTACATTTTTCCCAGAAGCATTCAAGCGTTTTTCATGTAGTGACAATTTCATTGCTATCAAGGCCCCAGACGGGATACTGGTTGTTAGTGGGGGCCTACGGCAGTATAATTCACACTCACACCTACATCGCAAACATCGAGAGGCTGTCCTTAAATGAGCCTGTAGATTGGTATGTCGAGCTCGTATGTACCAGTCTGTATACTGTTTAGGGCGTCAGAACGGAACGCATATTAATTATGCTAATTTGAGTGTGGCGTTTACGATCGTGATCGCCATGTAATGATCATATTTATTGAAAGACGAGAAGCTCTGTATAAGTGATTGCAAATATCAACTCCAACTCACAATAAACCAAAGTAATCCCGTGTATAGAGGTTACACACTGAGTGATTGTTGGATATGGTATTTATCTAAACTTTTGAAAGTTGGCTAACAAGAATGAAATGCCATTTCCAACAAACACGAGTCCTGTGGCCTGTTTCTAACATGATTTCAGCGAAAAACACTAGTATCTCATTGAATTTAATACAAATGAACAGCGGACAATATGTGCGTAAGCATATTGGATTGTATTTTCCCGCCAAATGATGACGTCGCCAACAATCAGCAATGGACGTACATAATGTACGTCGTTCAGGTCAAAGGTCACCGCAATCAAAAGGCGTTTAGAGTTTATTCCAAGTGTGGTATAAACATAAATGTTATTCAATAGTTGTTATGATTATTTGATGCCCTGAGAGTTGATTAACACTCATCACTTGTTGTAGAAACTGAATTATCTAACAACAGAACACTTAATATCATCATAAACATTGTCTTTATTAGCAAATATAATGAGGTTGATATATCATCACTGGATTCATAGTTAATAAAGTATATGCACAGCATCCTTTACGGGGTTAATTATTTTGTTAAAATATTAATATCTGTAACATATTGCTTTATTATACTTTTATCTGTATCTACCGTTACATAGATTCAGATAAGTATTTGCCAGTGGACATATACAAGGTGAAACCATATGGGCGGAGGGGATCAGATCCTGATAAATTATACTTCATCACACTCGTAGCTTCACCAATCGGACACGCCGGTCACCAGGTACGTGATCGTGTATCAACTGTACACTAGTAAGGTCAGGTTTACACAACATACATGATATATAGATTCTGGTGTTTTGATACACGGTACGAAATACATAAACACATATTTATAATACACTGTAGTCACCTTTATTTGACCTAAGATGTGGTGGGTTTTTATATTTCGTACGTTTTGGTACAATATTAGAAGCTGAGCCTTAAATAACGTTTGTTATATGCGTTTATGTTTTCAAATCATTAACCTGTACATTATGTACATACGACAGAAATGATTAGTTGTAAAGCCTCTGCTTAGCGCCGTTCCCTCGAGCATTTGGTAACTAGTATCATTTGTATAAAATATCTTTTTTCTACAAAGATTTAAGGGTAAGTCGAAATTGTTATGGACCTTAAAACGTAGTGGATCAGATAGATTAACCAATAACAACTGTGTAGCTTTCTTATCTGTTTTCGTGTTTCT
This sequence comes from Mimachlamys varia, assembly GCA_947623455.1. NCBI lineage: Eukaryota > Metazoa > Mollusca > Bivalvia > Pectinida > Pectinidae > Mimachlamys > Mimachlamys varia. The sequence goes on from OX392545.1 coordinate 35,799,248, forward strand.
GTAAAGGCAGTTTAGATAAAGGAAAGTTTACAGAAATATTATTTTGTTAATGCTTCGGTATTTTCTAAATTTATTTATAAGAGTTTTGAGTACGAAAAGTAAATAAATTGTTTTTTTTTTGCAAAGGTTCGAAAATGTCAGTTTTGTGTAAAAGCAACTGATCGTTGTGCTAACATTATCATTTAGGTTTAGGATTATAACTTTGCTCATTAGTATGTCAACTTGTTGTGATTGAGAAAGATGCAAAAGTTCTTTGAGAACATCGTATTTATTTGGACATGATCTAGATTTATATGGCGAGTGTTGTCGTTGAAGCAGAAGAAGACACTTTCCCTGCCGGAACACCTGGTCCTATCCACTTGTACTTATTTAGGTGTATCCGTGTTCATCTTCATTTTGTTCGTTTTTAACCCCCTGTAAAATAGAGGTTTTGGTTTTATTGCCACTTCAATACTCAATATTTTTTACATTAAACAACCGCGTTGTATATTGCATATATTAATACAAAACTGAGGAACAATATTCCGAACTTTTGAACCTCTGCAACTTAGGTGGAGTATAACATGGTCTGGTCTGGATGTTTCGGCGTACAATTTACATGTCTAATGTTGTTTCTACCACAATACCCTGTGTTATTCCACTCACAAACCATTATATAAACCCTCTGGACTTTTGATTGGTTGATAAGTTGAACTTTACTTATTCACATTAAATAGGCAAAGCCTATAGAGTGTCGATTAAGTTAATATCTTATATTCATTGATATATATTATTATCTAAAGTCGGTAAGTAAAAGGACGACAGGGGCGGCAAGTTCGACTTTGTCAGAATGTCTGTCTTATTATGTTAAATAATTAAATAAAGTTTACTATTGCAAAATTGGATTGCCGAGCCCAGCCATTGTATACGAATCAGCTTAATTCCGACCTCATAAAGCGTGCAAGGTACCACGTCTGTCTGGCTTGATAAAACTTTCATGCTGCCTTGTTATACGTTTGAGCGCTATTAAAAAAACTGTACTGCTGTTCAGTAAAACAATAAAGTTTCCCTAGTTGTATTTTTCGTGAGAATGCCCACAAAACCAAAACGTTTCAACCCTGAAAGTTGTAAAATTATGTAAACTATCGACTGGGGTAGCCAATCTTGTCCCGAATTTTGGTTTATTGATGATTATTAGACGTGCATCTATAATATATGCATTAATTACATAATGCACAATTGACTAGTGAAACTATTGCACGGCTAAAATGAATATTGCATGGTCATGAAAGAGCTATTGAACACCGCGTGACATTTCGGAATTAAGTTCTTAATATTGTTTTGCTTATTGCTTGATTGTCTTGAAAATCGTTATTGATTTCGACATGTATACTTTTGTTTTTCTTTCGCGAGTGGTAATGAATAAATAAGTTATCTAAAGACTATAACAACACCTAAAAACAGAAATTCGTAGATTTTATCACCAAATGGAAAGAAAAAGCATACATTTAGCAATAAATAATGAATTGTAGGCTATCTATTGGTTCAATGCGGCTCTTACGGGAGATGTATCCTGGTAGAATAACAGGACCTGGCGGAGGACAAAAAGGATCATCAGACTATATCCTTTGGCGCCAAAGACCTATTACGAAGTGTACTGTTGTTTGAGAATAATTCGGCTTTATTACCAGATGTTCCTCTACTCTGGCTTCACATAATGACTAAAAAGCATGTCTTCCGCTGGCTTGTTTTGTAGACTTTATATAATAAAGGATATTTACGTTACTTATAGTTGGACCGATAACTCTTTGCTGGTAAACATTGGCGACCGATTTCGACGTTATTCTAATAATGTTCTGATATAGCATGGGCAAGCGGGATAATTAACAACACACTTGAACACAACTACTTTCCATAACTATATTTAAAAATTAGATCATAGTTAGAATTATTCAAAAAGACAGTATTTCCGTTTTGAAAATGAGAAGTTACAACATAATGCGAACAACTAAAGTCCTATTTCGTTTTCAGAATGGACCACTTACATCGCCAATTTGAAAACAAAGAACATGCGCAATTGTATGCTCAGTACAGGCCCACATATCCAAAGGAATTGTACGAAAAATTTAAAACATATTACCAGCAGTCTGGCGGAAACAGGCTAGCCTTAGGTATTGATGTCGGCTGTGGGAGTGGACAGAGTACTCACCCTTTGGTTAACATATGTAAACGTGTTATTGGGATAGACATCAGCAGAGAGCAAATCGCAGAAGCAAACAGAGCCGCGAGTACTATTGACTTCATAGTAGGCAAAGCTGAAGATCTGAGTTTCCTAGGAGACGGAACAGTAGACCTCTTGACCACAGCTACAGCCATGTATTGGATGGACATTCCTAAATTTATGGGGGAGGTTAGCCGAGTGCTGCGACCAGGAGGTGACATAGCTGTGTATTCGTTTGAACCAGATACAATACACAACAAAAAAGCGCATCAACTTGTATGGGAGGTATATACATATTTCATTACAGTTTTTATAAATCCCCAATCGTGCAAAGTGCCGCCGGGTTTAATCTGTAAACACTCTGTGCACTTCCTATGCTTACCCATGTGAGGAAGCCTTCTGAGAAATTAAGGCCGAGAGCGGTCTACAAAAATACGACAGTTAATTATACATGTGAAATATCATGAATTTCATTGATAAAGCATATCTTTTTTGCAGTAAAGAGACATAAAGTATTCAAACTTTAATTACTGCAGTAAGAAACCCAGGCGTGACATCACTATTACCTGACGTTAAAACTTACGCTTCGTATTCCTGCGATGCGTTTTTGCTATTTTTTAGTTTCACGCTTGTCAAAAAAACGAATAGCGCTTAGTCAAAAAAGACCATGGGTAAACATGCCATTCAAATTGGGACTACATTTAAACGTTTTAAGCAAAGGAACGGTTGACGTTTTATTTAAAAGTAATTTTCGAAAGTAATATTCGTGAAAATAGCTGTAATCTAAAACTTTGATTAGAATATAAATTATACTTAAGTGACAAAAATGCATCTTTTAAAGTGATATTGATAATTCTGAATTATAAAATGACAATGGTTGAATAATTAAAAAATAAGTGTTTTTTATTGTCATTGGGTCATTTGGTTGCCGTTTTTTGTTTTTTTGTTTTTGTTTTTGTTTTGGTTAATATTGTTCCCCGACTTCTACAAATGTCTTAATCTACAATACACTCAAGTCATATTCATCATAGCATAATATATTTCAGTTATTACAACTGTATGATTGCAGGTCAAAGTTATTGTTGGTATAAAGTTATACATTCAGTTTCCTTTCTAAAACGGCCAAATCTTAAACTATAGCAGTCTTTGTAAAATTAATAATTTTCATTCTACCACTTTATTATATGTAAACAAATGAGATATGATACTTTTTGGTGTTAAAGAAAATATTTCATCGGCTGTTTAAAGAGGCATCACGGTAAAACTATATCTTTTTTTTATGCTAATTTAGAATTATTGTATATATGAATTAAATGTATACTCTTGTGGAAAATTAATGGGCGATTTACGCTGAAATATGTTCTCAAAAATTTTAATTAATAATTAAAAAAGGGAATCACTATTCGTTGATCAACGATTTGGACATGTAAATTTTTTTGCATCACATATGATAACGCATGCGCATAACAAGCTACTTCGGTAAACCAAAAATGGCGATCCGCGTGACCTACATGTAACTACCAAGCGAAAAGTGGCCGAATGGTCAAATTTTAACGTAAGGATTATATTACGGAAGCATAATGAGGGATGGGACGTATTCAAGGGAGAGACTAACAGCCCAATTGTTTGCATTGTTACAGTTTTCTTCTGGATATCCGGTGACACAGTTTTGATTTGGTTTTGGGGCCTCCCAAGGGATAACTCTTCCATTCCTCTGTTACATGAAATGCGTGTGTAAAACTTGAAAGCGTGCATTGTAATATTCCCTTTATAATATTCCAGTAAAACGGCATTATTGAATTATATTGCTGAAGAGAAAGACCTTTTCACATACAAGAAAACCGCATGTGGGGGGGGGGGGGGGGGGGGGGGGTTACGTTGTAAAACGCCGGTATCCCGGGCGATTGAGTTTATGTATACAGATTCAATTTGGAAAAAATGAATAAATTTATGTCATCATGTGCGGATCAAAAAATCTTGTCATACCTAATCTATAAAATACGGATTGTACAAATATTATCGGGTTTGGACCCCAATATTAAATTTGATATGAACCAAAATATATGCATTATATAAGTGAAGTCATTAATTCATAAAAAAAATCATATACATGTATGTCCCATGTCTGCAGTTGTGTTGAAAATGTTAACGAACCTTTAAATTTACATAAAAAAAGTAAAATGAATCATAACATTTATAAATGGATTAAGTATTGGACAATTATCTTCTCGACAAGTTCCAAATTTGAGATATATATTATACATGTATTCTACATGTTTAGTGCGTGGGGCGTCATATGAGTGCAGGGACTTCCCTGATACATATATAATTGTAAGTGTTAAAGTATGTTGACGCTGAAAGTTGGATAGATTTTTGATGAATATATAGATAGTCTGAAAAAAACCTTCAAGACGTCGAGTTGTATAAAAACAATCGGAATCATTTCATTTTCTTTGCATGCACACCTTTTGTGAAATGGTTCTAAATGAGGATTCGTGAAGATAACTTTTACAGAAATTAAGGTTTGCCCTATGGTTGTCATCGTCGGAAACCCACATGACACTGTTACAATGTAAGAGTGCAGTGTCGTGTGGGTTTCTGGCGATTTGCATCGGTTTCAGGCAGGTACTGATGTCGATAAATGATACAGAGATGTCGACATAAATTTCTTCATATGAATATCGTGTGTAATTAACGTCTGATTATTAATGTGAATGTGATTCAATAAATTTATACACGGACTTTGTGTCTGGTTCATCACCGGACGTACATGTATATACATTACGCGTCCCCTCTTGGGCCCCTTCGTCAAATTGACCGAGAACGCTTTCACTTGACGCGTGATCAGCGCTATTTTTATCGGGCTTTCCCGAGGAATGCAATTTTGCAAGTGGCTAATAAACACATTTTGAGTGGACTTTGAATATTGAAATAACAGGAAAATGTATCTGGTAGTGCAAACAGCATGTACATTCAAGAACTTTATTGTAGACTTCCCCGGGATGCCCCTTTAATTTCTTGTAGGATTTATATAAGAAGACGTTAGGAGATTGTACGGTAGACTTCAACTTCCACGTCGACAATGGCCTAGCTATGGTAGATTTGCCTTTCGCAGATTCCATCAGGTAACTGTATATGTAACTGCATTAGTTTTGTGGTCGCCATCTTTGTCTCATTGAGAAATATTCTGTATCTTTAAGTGATATGAAGATGGACGTTTTTGATTATGCTCAGTAGTGTGTTTACTTGTTGTGATTGACAATGAAACTCGGTTCTTGTTTTGAGAACTTGGTGTTTACTTGGATATGACAAAGAATTACATGGCGGGTGTCGTCGATGAAGCAGAAGAAGCTTACTCTTCCTAAGTACCTGATTTTATTCTCTTGTGCTTTTGCGAGAGTTTTCAGATAAATCTTTCCTTTGTCTCTATTTTGCCTCTAGTTTAATCGATAGTGAGTTCGGGTTATGGTTTTGTTAATGCTTTGGTATTCTCTGATGTTTTTCTAATTACCAACCTGTACTAATACTAATAGTAATACACAAAATTATCATTTGTTTGTTAGGTTTTACCAGCCATCAGTAGCATGATAATTCTATTACCTCAATAGACTAGTTTCACAATCGCCTCGGTAGCTAAACATAGTCGCTGTATCTAAGTCAAAATGAGGCGGGGGTTGTAAGACTGACTTCCGGTTATCTGTCAAACCATTATTAACATAGCGAGTAGCCGGTGGCTCGTGCTGCATTATGGCGATTATCATATGTGAACCCAGGGACGTTTATCTATCTCAAATATTCGTCTCTGGTGAACCTAAAGAAATATTAAGGGAAGACAACAAAAGTATTTCTTAAAATAAGGCTAGCTTGACGCCAAATAGCCATTACGCTGGATCGACGGAAACAACCAAATTAAAGCGAACAGGCGAACTCCAACCCCATCATGAATTCAAGCACGGACTTTGATAGTGATTTAAGTAATGAAATGAATTAAACAATTTTATTATGTTACAAAAATGTATAAAATAGTGAATACTAGAAAAATTATGGGTTTCCAATTTTGTATTCATTAATAAATTCCTACTTTTACCACGGAATTATATTTGATATCCAAGTCCGTGCTTAAGCCATACATCTAGAGCTGTCCGTATGATTTTTACATACAAACGGGACATTGTGGTTCAAGTTTTACCAAAACATGTTAATGAAAATATGAACATCATACATTTTACGTTTAAGTCCAGTCAAAATAAGGATTAAACGGGACAAAATTGCAACAGAATGTAAAAACAAAAGTGTACCAAAATTTGCCATTGAAATTTTTTGCTTTTGCTCACATTGGGGTCAAGAAATTCAGCGTAATTGCTCACGGAACAAAATTTGAAGTGCAATAACTAATTATTACACGATTCTGGTTGAAATGAAATGAATTAAACAATTAAACAAAATGAATAGCTGTATTTCATAACAAGTTTATGTATAATACAGATTAGCCTAAACCATTTTACTGATATGTCATGTTGAAAAAAAAGATCCATCACCATCCCTAAAAATCCTTTTTACTTGACGATATTATCCTTTTCACATTTGAAGTGCAGAAAATATCATTTAACAATTTCTGTAGCAAAATGAGATCATATTTATTTTTTAATAATGGCATTTATTTTATTTGTCTTTGATAGGTAATTTATATACACACAAAAAAAGTCGTCAAAATGTGCTGATTTTGCAATTTTTCGAAATCCATATTGAATGTTTTACATATTTCCGTCCCTTGTGTTTATTGATAAGAAAGACAAACTCTCCCAAGTCATTTTCATTTCAATTAGTGATTTCATATAGGTAACTTTCGGCAAAACTTTAAGCAAAAATCAAGCCTAATAACTTTTTTATATTTATAGATTTAGTTAAGATTAAATGATATGAGCAATATTCAAGATGAATTACGCGGTTACCGGTACAACAGCAGTTGAAACTGGGTATTTGTAAACACGCGTCCATTTTGAACTCTCTTCTAACTTCGGCTTGTTGTTGAAGTGGACCACACCTGAATTATTTTCAATTCCTTCGATTTTTCTGTCAAGTTTCTTATTAGTTACCGCTCAGGTTTACTTCGTTTTAGGCTTATTTTTGCATGGTTATCAACTGGATTTTCAAAATGTTTCAGAATCACGAAAAATTTCCTGAAGTTACGTATGAATGGGCCTTTAAGTGTGAGCATTGCTCGAATAAGACAAATCAGCCAATACGCTTAAAACCAAATAACCCTTACCTTATATAGTTTAATATGGACGGTTCACTATTCTGACCAACAAAACCCCTTATTTCTCTGCCAAGTTTAATCGTATTACCTGAAGACTTTATTACATGAAAGCATGTGAAAAGATTTTAACAATCTGTGTTTTACATTATTAAAATTCAGATTGCATGAATTGAGAAATCATTTGATATTGATATTGAAACAGTTCAAAATTGGCCCAATAGCCAACTTTCAAGATTTAAAAAAATAAACTGTATGAAAACATAATGTCTCGTATAAGAATACAATAAATATGTAATGTATTAATACATTTATTCATATCTAGCAATGGTATTTATGATCATTTTTATTTTCTGTTCTTGTCGGGGAAGTTCAACATTCGGATGGTTTTAAGTGACTTTGACTGTGCAATAATTTCTATTGATTAAGTTTACTCGTTTGTATTAAACATGAACTAGTTGTAGTGTCAATCTGAATAAAATACAGATCCTTGTTCTCACTCCGTTTTACAAGGATCTGACAACATCCCATAAGAGGCCACGTCCAGATGACCTTTGTCGCCTCTTTACTTAACACTGAAATAATTTTCCAACGACCTGTCATCTTGCAGCAAGCCATTTCGTCACATTATTCCGCACGAACTTTTTAGTGACGAAATGACTAAACGGACACATGTGTTTATGCGAGCTTTGTCGCCTCAATATTTCACTGTCAAGATTTTGCCAGTAGTAATTTGATTAACTAATGCGAAAGGTCATCGGGACATGACCCTCTATGGGATTATCTCAGATCTTAACGCAGCAGAGAGGAGTTTTACGGAGTTCAAGATATGATTTTAATCAGAGTGTTGTAGTGTAGACCCACCAGTAACAAAATATAAAAATATGTTCTGTTGTAATTTTGTCCTGGTTCGGCCAGGGACGTATATGTGACATATCTCTATAGGGCCATGTGAGGACGAAAAACTCTCAAAATAATAATAAAATAAATAATACATATATACGTCCCTGTTTAGGCCTATGTTTTGGCTAATTTGGCTAGACTATATTTTTCTAAAAATCTCTACCTGCTACACTGGCACAAGAGCAAAACATGAACTTAATCTAAGCTTAATTATTTGCATGTGATGTTATGGTAAGCTATAGTTAAAAACAGATGTATGTTTACTCTTTCAATGCCGCGTCACCTTCCAGAGTCAAATGCCCGATTCTTTATTTAGAAGAAAACAAAATATACCTGCTAGATCTATATTTATATCGTGTATTTATGAAAACAAAGTATTGTATGAGACCAGTGTTCTAGGCGATGTGACATTTTAGACGTTTGTGCACCGACATGTACGTATCAAGTACCAGTAACTTCGATGAAGACTTCAGGTAGATTGACGATATTGGCCTATCCACGCTTGAGTGTATAATATATACGAATCTCTTCAGAATTTCTACAACACAAATTAAACTTTGTTGGCAATGTTTTCAAAATCATTAAATAAACTGAAAAGACACTACTGGAAGTGCCAAAGAAAATCTTTACACGTGCTGTACATTCGCCCCAAAAAGGAAAACTGGCAATCGCTAAAACAATTTATCGTGATAGGAAAAGGCAGTTTTTGCTTTGTGACGATATACCAAATAACATTTACTTTTAATGCATGCTTGGATCCAATTTAATTGTTAATTTGGTCGATGTTTCACCATGCCTCTAGGCAAGCGTATGAATATCTATAAAAGTAAATAGTTCAAAATGGAGGGCAGAGGAATATATTTCGCTACATGCAACGGGAAGATGTTTGATTTAAGAGATCTGACATAATGTCATAACTCGTCATTCCGTAGACGGTAAGATGTTTGTTTTGGCTATGTGGCGTGCTACATAAATTTGTCGATCGGCGATGGAAATTTCGAAGGCTCGTCTATCATACTGTGTATATTAATGAAACGAAAAATGATATTCATTGTTTTTATTATCTTTCGTAGTATTCTGCAAACGTGTAGGCGTTTTTGGCATATAACATTATATATCAGAAAAGCCACCAAACGTAACAAAATATGGTTGAAATTATCGATTGTCCATCACAAAATGTACTTGGGGTCTATTTTGGTCATGTATTTTGCAGTATTTAGTAAAATGACAAGTTTTGGTAAAAGCACCTACGCCATATTGGATTGTCCTGTACCTAGTCCTTAATTAACGGCTGAATAGGGATCCAAACTCAGTGGGACAGTTAGTTAACGACCCCATGTGACTTGATTAAATGTGTAGACAAAATATGTGTCCTTCTCATTGATACATAATTTGCATTGGATATCATAAGACACAGCTCAATCAGCAATCCGTCCACGGGTCGCTAAATTTTACATATTTGAAAGGGGAAGAATTTTGACTCTGAGCCGTCCCAATATTTAGTTGATCGTTGAGTCAGGACCATTCGGACTATTGTCGTGATGACTCATTTGTGTCACTGTTGACCTGCATGTATCAAACATTTGGCTGTTAAAATATAAATCATTAATATAGACATGAATCAAATCTGAATAATTTAATATCCCTCGTATGTAAGCTTATATTTAACACTTAATCCAAAATTGAGGTATACCTCAAGTACCTACTATGGACAAAAATGACAAAGGTTACTCGTTTCTGATATATTGAGTTTGACATTCTAGCAACAACACAAGCACTCCTGATGACAATTTCCTGATTTATTGTTTCGTGTTATTTTATACTTTCTCCGAGTAATTGGTACATCCTGTATACAGGGTGTTACGTAATCTGATAAAAATGCAGATCCTTAGTATCACACCGTTCCACCATGAACTGACGACTTCCCTTACGAGGTCATGTTTTTGTGATCTTTTGCATGAGCCAATCAAATTATCGCTTCAAGAAGTGTATGTTTGTGGGCGAAAGACTTGCATAATCCTATCTGTGCGTTTAATCATTTTGTCAAGCTAAACAAAAGCAAGTACATGTTTTGACGAAATGACTTGCTGCAACTTAGAAACTTCTACTGGAGTGTGACGTGAAGAGGCCATAAAGGTGGCCAGAACTTGACCTCTTATGGGATGTTGTCCGGTCCTGATGTTTATGTAACGGAGTGAGAGTAAGGGTCTGCATTTTAATCTGATTGGGATTCCTTTTCGGTCTATTTCCTTCCTAGCAGCATATAGATTGGTGAGGTAAGGTCGATCGGACGGACTTCCCCGGACGTGTTGTCAGTGTACAGGGTCCTCAATCTGTAATAGGATCATAAACAATAAATATCTTAATAGTAAAATAAATAAATGAAACGTGTAAATGCTGTCATTTTTGCATGTATAAATATTACGTCTCCTCGTTCTCGTTGAGGAGGTGATAAGTTTTGACATGCTTTGTAACAATTCTTCGTTTAAAATTGGCTGTTATTATAATACTTTATACCCATACTGGTTTTTTACCCAACAAACGGTTAACAATATCACACAGTTGATAGGTCATATACATAACTCCGCACTATAGACTATAAGTTGTTAGATAGGAATAACGTAGGGGCGAATATTAGTTTTCATTTGATTCACTTGCACTCCCTCACTTTGTTTTTAATTCTCCTAGTATATTTGACTCCGGGTTCTTCTCCTGGAACCTTCGCAATGCGGACCAGGAACTGAAGAAGCCAATGTAGGAATCTATCTCAACTTTTCTCTTGGTCAACAAAGGCTCCAGTCTATCAGATAAAGAGTATTAACTTTGATATTCATGTCACAACATTTTGAATTCTACTGAGTCCTCTTCACCCAACGATGTATCAGATGCAATTTGAACAAAAAACAGGTATTATAGAATTTACTAAATTACATAATCGAGTCCCCCTTCTCCTAATCCCAAAGAAGCATCAGACGTAATTTGGAGAAATCTAATAAATCTGGCAGAAGAAAATATTTGAATGAATTTGCTGAATTTCTCCTTTAGGTCTGCCCGTTGTCAATTGTCAATTATTTATGAAGAAATGTTCCACCACTAGATATGTTTTGGACCTAATTTGATGAAAATTCATCCAAACTTTAAGGAGGAATAGCATTTTAAAGCGAAATCTTATCTCATTTCACCATTGGAACCCCACCCTTGTCCTCAGGGGTCGACAAAAAAGATAACATTCTTCCAACTGATCTGATTTTGCAGACACATTTTGAAGAAAATGCATTGAATCATCAAGGAATACATGTAGCTCCCGAAGAAAAGTGTCTTCTGCTTCGTCGACTACACCCGCCATGTAAATCATGGTCACATCTATCTAGGTTTACGTCAAGTCCTCAAAGTGAGAACCGAGTCATCATTCTAAATCAAACATTAGCACACTAATGTGAACAGCTTTATGTTTTAGGGAGGAGTAGCATTTATATAAAAAACACGACAGACTGACGATGCCGCGGTATGACAAAAGCTCACAGGTCCTTTGGACCAAGTGCGATGATACAAGTATCATGCTACCGATTGCTGGTAAAACCTAACAAACGAATGGTATTTGTGTTTATTACTATAGTATTAGTGCTAGTTGGTAATTAGAAAAAAAATCATCAGATAATACCAAAGCATAAACAAAACCATAATCCGAACTAAAAATCGATTAAACTAGAGGCAAATACGAACTAATGAAAGATATACATAGGTACTCTTATAAAAGCACAAGATAATAAGACCAGGTGTTCAGGAAGAGTAAGCGTCTTCTGCTTCATCGACGACACCCGCCATGTAGATCTTAGTCACATCCAAGTAAACACCAAGTTCTTAAAACGAGAACCGAGTATCATTGCCAATCACAACAAGTAAACACACTAATGAGCATACTCAAAAACGTCCATCTTCATATCAGTTAAAGATACAGAATATTTCTCAATGAGACAAAGATGGCGACCACAAAACTAATGCAGCTACATAAAAAGTTACCTGATGGAATCTGCAAATGGCAAATCTACCATAGCTAGGCCATTGTTGACGTGGAAGTTGAAGTCTACCGTATAATCTCCTAACGTCTTCTTATATAAATCCTACAAGGAATTAAACAGCCGATGAAATATTTTCTTTAACACCAAAAAGTATCATATCTCATTTGTTTACATGTAATTAAGTGGTAGAATTATTAATTTTACAAGACTGCTATAGTTCAAGATTTGGCCGTTATAGAAAGGAAATTGAATGTATAACTTTATACCAACAATAACTTTGACCAGCGATCATATAGTTGTCCTTACTGAAATATATTATGCTATGATGAATATGACTGGAGTGAATTGTAGATTAAGAAATTTGTAGACGTCGGGAAACAATATTAACTAAAACAAAAAACAAAAACAAAAAAACAAAAATCGGCGAAGCTGCTGGATGCAGAAACTTTGTTAAGTAAATGACCCAACGACAATAAAAAGCACGAGAAAACGTACCAGGTCAACTTGGAGTAATTCAATTGTAAGTATTCTACCATTGTCATTTTATAATTCAGAATTATCAAAATCACTTTAAAAGATGCATTATTGTCACTTAAGTATAATTTACATTCAAATCAAATTTTTAAATTACAGCTATTTTCACGAATATTACTTTCGAAAATCAATTTTGGATAAAACGTCAACCGTTCCTTTATTTAAAACGTTTAAATGTAGTCCCAATTTGAATAGCATTTTTACCCATGGTCTTTTTTGACTAAGTGCTGTTTTTTTTTTTTGACAAGCGTGAAATCGAAAATAGCAAAAAACGCATCGCGGGAATTCGAAGCGTAAGTTTTGACGTCAGGTTATAGTGACGTCACGCCTGGGTTTCTTACTGCAGTCATTAAAGTTTGAATACTTTATGTCTCTTTACTGCAATAAAGATATGCTTTTATCAATGAAATTCAGGATATTTCACATGTATTATTAACTATTGTATTTTTGTAGACCGCTTGCGGCCTTAATTTCTCAAAAGGCTTCCACACATGAGGAAGCATCAGAAGTGCACAAAGTATTTACAGATTACACCCGCCGGCACTTTGCACGATTGGGGATTTGTAAAAATTGTAATGAAATATGTATATACCTCCCATACAAGTTGATGCGCTTCTTTGTTGTGTATTGTATCTGGTGCAAACGAATACACAGCTATGACACCTCCTGGTCGCAGCACTCGGCTCACCTCCCCCATAAATTTAGGAATGTCCATCCAATGAACGGCTGTAGCTGTGGTCACGAGGTCTACTGTTCCGTCTCCTAGGAAACTCAGATCCTCAGCTTTTCCTACTATGAAGTCAATATTACTCGCGACTCTGTTTGCTTCTGCGATTTGCTCTCTGCTGATGTCTATCCCAATAACACGTTTACATATGTTAACCAAAGGGAGAGTACTCTGTCCACTCCCACAGCCGACATCAATACCTAAGGCTAGCCTGTTTCCGCAAGACTGCTGGCAATAGGTTTTAATTTTTTCGTATAATTCCTTTGGATATGTGGGCCTGTACTGAGCATACAGTTGCGCATGTTCTTTGTTCTCAAATTGGCGATGCGAGAGGTCCATTCTGAAAACGAAATAGGACGTTTGTTGTTCGCAATGTGTTGTAACTTCTCTTTTTCAAAACGGAAATACTGTCTTCTCGAATAATTCTAACTATGATCTAAGTTTTAAATATAGTTATGGAAAGTAATTTTGTTTTGTTAATTATCCCGCCTGCCCATGCTATATCAGAACATTATTATAATAACGCCGGAATCGGTCGCCAAAGTTTACCAGCAAAGAGTTATCGGTCCAAATATAAGTAACGTAAATATCCTTTATTATATAAAGTCTTCAAAACAAGCAAGCGGAAGACATGCTTTCTAATCATTATGTGAAGCCAGAGAAGAGGAACATCTAGCATTAACGCGGAATTATTCTCAATCAACAGTATACTTCGTAATAGCTCTCGGGCGCCAAAGGATATAGTCTGATGATCCTTTTTGTCCTCTTCCAGGTCCTGTTATTCTACCAGGATATATCTCCTATACGAGCCGCATTAAACCAATAGATATACAATTTTACAAGTAGCCTACACCTATTTATTTATTGCTAAATGTATGCTTTTTCTTTCCATTTGTTGATAAAATCTACGAATTTATTATCTTTTTAAAGGTTGGTATAGTCTTAAGCTAACTTACTTATTCATGACTACTCGCAAAAGAAATGAAATATACAATGTATAAATGTCGAAATCAACAACGATTTTCAAGACAATTTAGCCGTGCAATAGTTCATTTCACTAGTCATTTGTTCAAAATATAGCTTATGAAACTCAACACATTATGTAATAAATGTATATATTATAGATGCACGTTAAATAATCATCATTAAATCTATATTCGGGACAAGATTGGCTACCCCAATCGATAGTTTATATAATTTTACAACTTTCGGGATTTAAACGTTTTAGTTTTGTGGGCATTCTCACGAAAATACGACTAGGGAAACTTTATTGTTTTACTGAACAGCAGTACAGTTTTTTTTCATAGCGTAAAAAGAGAATGTGAACTTTCTGTATCCGGATTATTTTACGCTCAAACGTATGACAAAGCAGCAAACAAGCTGTATGCAAGTTTTATCAAGCCAGTCAGACATGGTACCTACGACTTAAAGATAAACACAGATACTACATGAATATTTGTTTTGGTCCATACAACATATTCAAACAATCTGATTAAAATCATGTCTTGATCTCCGCGCCGTTCCGTAAACTTCTCTCTGCTGCGTTAAGATCTGAGATAATCCCATAGGGGGTCATGTCCCGATGACCTTTCGCATTAGCCAATCAAATTACTACTGGCAGAATCTTGACCGTGAAATTTTGAGGCGACAAAGCTTGAATAAACACATTTTTTCCGTTTAGTCATTTCGTCACCAAAAAGTTCGTTCGGAATAATGTGACGAAATGGCTTGCTGCAAGATGACAAGTTAAAAAACAATTAACAAGAGTTAAATAAATTCCATATCCAATAATCACGAGTCTTGTGACCTGTTTCTACCACAACGATATTAAGTCGCAGTGGCAGTGCTGTTTTCTGTGAATCGCACAGACACATCATCTCGTATAAATTCCCGCCAACTTGTGACGACGTCAACAATCGATGACGACGTCAACAATTAACACGTTGCGTTGAACCACGTTATTTCCAGTAAAGGTTCAACTTCTCAACCAATCAAAAGTCCGGAGGATCCTATTTCAGTAGTGGTATATAACATTTATTTATCCAACATTCAGCACGTTAATATAATGGTCTGGGAGTTAAATAACACAGGGTATTGTGGTAGAAACAGGTACAAGTGGATAGGACCAGGTGGTCCGGAAGGGAAAGTGCCTTCTGCTTTAACGACGACACTCGCCATATAAATCTAGATCATGTCCAAATAAATGCGATGGTCTAAACGAACTTTAGCATTTTTCTCAATCACAACAAGTAGGCATACTAATGAGCAAAGCCTAAATGATAATGTTACATTTAGGACAACGATCAGTTGCACTATTTGTTTTTACACAAAAACCGACATTTTCGAACCTTTGCGAAAAACAATTTATTTACTTTCGTACTCAAAACTCTTGTAAAAATAAATTAGGGAATACCGAAGCATTAACAAAATCATATTGCTGTAAACTATCATTTATCTAAACTGCCTTTCCAGAAACACGAAAACAGATAAGGAAGCAACACAGTTGTTATTGGTTAATTTCTCTGATCCACTACGTTTTAAGGTCCATAACAATTTCGACCTACCCTTAAATCTTTGTAAAAAAAAAGCATATTTCATACCAATTTTTTCTCATGTTAAGGTATCGCTAGATTTTTTTCGGTACTAGTAACCAAATGCGCGCGGGAACGGCGCTAAGCAGAGGCTTTACAATTAATCATTTATGTCGTATGTACATAATGTACAGGTTAATGACTTGAAAACATAAACGCATATAACAAACGTTGTATAAGGCTCAGCTTCTAATATTGTCCCCAAACGTACGAAATATAAAACCCCCCCACATCTTAGGTCAAATAAAGGTGACCACTTTGTATTATAAATATTTGTTTACGTATTTCGTACCGTGTATCAAAACATCAGAATCTATATATAATGTATGTTGAGTTAACCTGACAAGGTTACCTACCTAGTGTACAGTTGGTACACGATCACCTACCTGGTGACAGGCGTGTCCGATTGGTGAAGCTATGAGTGTGATGAAGTACGATTTAGCAGGATATGATCCCCACCGCCTCATATGGTTTCACCTTGTATATGTCGTCTGACAAATACTTATCTGAATCTATGTAGCAGACGATACAGATAAAAGTATAATAAAGCAATATGTTACAGATAATAATGTTTTAACAAAACAATTAACCCCGTAAAGGATGCTGTGCATATACTTTATTAACTATGAATCCAGTGTTGATATATCAACCTCATTATATTTGCTAATGAAGACAATGTTTATGATGATATGAACTGCTCTGTTGTTTGATAATTCAGTTTCTACCACAAGTGATGAGTGTTAATCAACTCTTAGGGTATCAAATAATCATAACACACACTTGGAATAAACTCTTAACGCTTTTTGATTGCGGTGAACTTTGACCGGAACGACGTCCCTTGCTGATTGTTGGCGACGTCATCATTACGCACATATTGCCTGAAATCGTGATAGAAACAGGCCACAGGACTCGTGCTTGTTGGAAATGGCATTTCATTCTCGTTAGTCAACTTTCAAAAGTTACAAAAGACTCTCTAAAGCTCGTGCCCTTTCTTACTTTTAAAAATTACCTTACTCCAATGAGATAAATACCATATCCAACAATCACTCTATACATATAATTTATATGAGTTCCGTTCTGACGCCCTAAACAGTATACAGACTGGTGCATACGAGCTCGACAGGGTCATTTAAGGACAGCCTCCCGATGTTTGCAATGTAGGTGTGAGTGTGAAGTATACTGCCGTAGGCCCTCACGAACAACCAGTATCCCGTCTGGGGCCTTGATAGCAATGATATTTTCACTACATGAAAAACGCTTGAATGTTTCTGGGAAAAATGTAAGTCCGTCCTTTTAAGGTGGGATTGGTTTCACTCTGAGACACCAATATCTAACAACACAATAACACATAACACAGAGCAGAATGTTTGTAAAGCTGATTGATATTTGTAGCCAGTTAACATGTGGATGGATAGATCAAAGTGTAAAACATTCCACAAAACGTAAGATGACTTAAGAGGACAATTTCGGAGGTGTAACAGCTCAAATTGGTTTGACTAAGAAAGTTCAGGTAACACATCGTGTTCGCTGATGTTCGATCCTCGTTACGGGAATCATTTCTGTTTAGGTATTTTTTTCACATTCCTAACCGCAAGCGTCTGTGTTAAGTCAATGCGTCATCACAGAAGAAATAAATGATTGTTAATTGATGATGACTATTTAAAACTAAAGTGAAAAACTCAGTTCGCATTTCATTCCTCATCAAGCATGCTTTTGTAAATCTACTTGTTCGCTGGGATCAGACCAATCAGTGTCTCTATAACTGAAATTCGTCTAATTTGGCAGCTCGATATTTAGTGTATATACTGTTTATATTACTAAATTTAAAAGGTGCAGCACATGTGTCTGTTACGTCATCTTTGGTGTATTGCGAGTTGAAAGATGAGGTAGCACAAACACACACACATGCTGACCTTTTATATGTAGTAAAGTACAGTTTGCCAAAAATATTAATTAAACTGCATCATACAGCTGTTTCAGATTTCAAGGACTCGTCAGTGATGTTAGGGGCAAAACGTTGGAAAGTTTTCTTATTTGATTTAGAAGCAGAGAAGTAAGGTGCGCAAAACCCCTTTGATTTATAGATTTAGAAGAGAACTTGAATTAGCTCTGTATAAATTCAGAAGTGAGAGGTTTGCAATCGCGTTTATGGGGCTTTCCGTCCAGCAATATAGTATCATAACATGGTGGATACGATTGTTATCGCCACTATCAATTTAGCATCACTATTATGCGTTCCGTTTCACTTTCAAACTAAACTACTTTAAAGAATCTTCGTCGAAGCTATTAACAACCTGAAGAGACCTAAGCTATTAAAATAGCGATGAACCTTGACTACTAAACCATCCGTCTGGCGCTCGTAAAGGTATACGGTGTAAACAATGGGCAGTTGAGCGTGACGAGGTCGAGGTGCCATTTTTTCTCGTACTTTTAAATAGAATAAAAATCATTAAAATTCGCTGAAAAAAATCAAGTATACCATCTGGGGCTTGAAAAGCAATAGTTTCTTCACTACATGAGATACGCTTGAATGCTTCCGGGATATTTAAGTCCGTTCTTTATGTATAGGTAACACATTCAGCCGGATTACCTACGGATACGATCCGTTATCATTCGTGGCGATCGGTTTTGATCCGTAGCTTTACGTATTGTAGCCGTAGTCATACGAAGTAGTACATTGTACACATGTACTTGTATATTTTTCACAATATTTGAACATGTTCAAAATTTTACCACGATTTATCCCTACTTATTTTTAATAGTTGTTCCAGTACGTATTTGCTAAGGAAACATTGCGGTTTGTTTAGAATTTGTCACAGAACGGCATGATCTCATTAGTTTAAAATATAATTTATTCATGAAAAATTATAGGTACAATAACCAAATATATTACTTCTCTGCGATCAGAAAACAAGTACAGTGGTACTTATACACGGTCCTTCTCACTTAACAATCTGAGTATACATATATAACTTTGTAAAGATGTTTTAAAAATGTACACAAGAAACTGTGTTGATGAAAATATAGAACACGATCAAGGTAAAGAGGGACACTGATGGATGTTGGATGGGTAATTACGTGTACGTGATATCTGAATGTAGTTGGATTAAATTGCTATTAAATCTTCTTGTTGATCTGATATAATTTTCCGTAGCTTTAAAATGTTTATGTTTTAATCATACGTTAAAGATTCCCCGCCATATAGTAGTAATAAGCCAACGCCTAATTTGTAAGGCAAATGAGTCAAATTCCTTGGATGTGAATATCATCGTGATGTATGCTACTTAGGTATACAATGTAACCAGAACAAGCTATTATGTTTGAGCAAACAATTTATGATTTGACAAAGGAACGGTTTACTCAACACAGGCCCAGGTTAAAGTCAGTACAACAATCTTATTCTCTAAATACTTCAATTACTAGTTAACGTTCATTATTATTCATATATCGTATGGAAATGTGTTTTAAGTTGAGGTTCGACAAATGTTCGAATACACAGCTATGCATTTTTGAGATGCGATTTACTTTTGAAAATTCTTATATAATACTGTAAAAATAAATAAGGGATACCGAAGCGCTAACAAAATTATAACCAGGGGCAAAATATGAACAAAGGAAAGATGTACATGGAGACCCTTGTAAAATTACAAGACAATAAAACCAGGTGTTCCGGAAGAGTAAGCGTAGTCTGCTTCATTAACGACACCCGCCATCTCAATCTTTGTCACATCCCAGTAAACATCAAGTTCTCAAAAAAAAAAAAAAATCAGAGAATAACAAAGCGTCAACAAAACCATAATCCGAACTCAAAATCGATTAAACTAGGGGCAAAATAGGAACAAAGAAAAGATTTACATAGATAGTCTCGTAAAAGCACAAGAGAATAAAACCAGGTGTTCCGGAAGAGTAAGAGTCTTTTGCTTCATCGACGACACGCGCCATGTAAATCTTGGTCACATCTAAGTAAGCATCAAGTTCTCAAAATGAGAACCGAGTATCATTGTCAATCACAACAAGTAAACACACTAATGAGCATACTAAAAAAATTGAATGTCCTGTAAATCAAATTACAATGGGTTGATACACATACCACAACACATGCATACTATTATTATCTATTTCAAAAGTGGTATCAATGAGAAGAAAATAAAAATGATTTTTTCGAATATTTATAATCTCCCTTGAATTACGATAATTCAAAAAAATAAAAATGTAAATAAATATGAAATTGTTTTTTTTATAAAAGTTCATAAAGAAACAGATGTCATTACTAAATTATAATTATATCAAATTGAAGATTTCCTGATTGGGCTCCCTATTCGGTCTATTTTCTTCCGAGCAGCATATAGATCGGTGAGGTAAGGTCGATCGGACGGACTTCCCCGGACGTGTTGTCAGTATACAGGGTCCTCAATCTGTAATAATATCATAAACAATAAATACCTTAATAATAAAACAAATAAATGAAACGTGTAAATGCTGTCATTTTTTGGCATGTATAGATATCACATCTCCTCGTTCGTTGATGAGGTGATAAGTTTTGACATGTTTTATAACAATTCTTCGTTCAAAAGGCCCAATTGCCTGCTGTTATAATAGTTTATACACACACTGGTTAAAAAATCTAAGATAGGATCATTAAGCATTGAACTGCTTTCAGTTGGTAGTTATGGGCTGATAATGCCAACTGGACAAGTTTAGCATGTGTATCTAGGTACATGCCTTAGCGCAAATTTGATTGATTATTACGTTCAATTGTTTTTATTATGACATCATAGGGCATTTACATGACGTCATTGTTTTCCGCATTTGAATCGAAATGGAAGCGTTTTACATCACAATGGTGTATGAAAATTGACGTCAAAAAGGCTCATTTCATAAATCCCATATAAAATGGAGCCTCATATAATATCCCATATTAAGATCATTTGTAATATTTGGGTGCAATATCAAGGATATAGCACACGTACAGTCACAATGCAAATGAGCCTTGCTACTGTTGAAACACTATCGTTATTATGTATGACGTCACGCAGTTGTCTAACCACGGATCTGTAGAAATAGGACGACGTATGAGTCCGTGTAATATTTGATTTCGCACACATGCATTGCTTACCTTGTTCTTAACTCTCCTAGAACGTTTGACTCGGGGTTCTTCTCTTGGAATCTTCGCCATCCTGACCAGGTACTTAGCAGGCCGATGTAGGAATCTATCTCAACTTTTCTCTTGACCAATAAAGGCTCCATTCTATTATCAAAAAAATTATATATTAGATATGCATATAAACAAGGAAAATCACAACATATAACCACGCATCAAAGTTAAACTGATATTCTACTGTGACGGGACCAAGACATACTCTGACCGTATTCAAATCATTCTGAATTCGGATTGAAAGCAAAGGTTCTCGAGACGAAACACGTGGTTTTCCTATGACGTCATATATCAAGCTTGTTCAAGGATATCATTATTGCTTTGCTTCAATCTGATTAAAATACAGATCCTTGTTCTCACTCCGTTTTACAAGGATCTGACAGCATCCAATAAGAGGTCACGTCCAGATGACCTTTGTCGCCTCTTTACTTAACACCAAAATATTTTTCCAACGACCTGTCATCTTGCAGCAAGCCATTTCGTCACATTACTCAGCACGAACTTTTTGGTGACGAAATGACTAAACGGAAAAATGTGTTAAAACGAGCTTTGTCGCCTCAAAATTTCACTGTCAAGATTCTGCCAGTAGTAATTTGATTGGCTTATGCGAAAGGTCATCGGGACATGACCCTCTATGGGATTATCTCAGATCTTAACGCAGCAGAGAGAAGTTTACGTAACGGCGCGGAGATCAAGATATGCTTTTAATCAGATTGGCTTTGCTTCGAATAACCTGGCGAACGCCCTTCCTCAAACGCTTAGTTGACTTATTACCATCATTGGCACAATTTGTATTCAAATTTGGCTGTACCATTGATGTTATTTAAATGACGGTGCAAATACAATAGCAGGTAATAAACTGTTGGATTTTTAAGGGGGGGTAATATTAATAAAATTATGCAATTTAGTAAAAATGTAAATATATGGATTTAAAGTCCGTTTTTTAACTTTCATGGAGCTATGAAAGTTTTGCGGTACATCCATATTTAGCATGAAGCTTCGCTGTAACTTGCATTGCACTCTCAAATTTAAAACATGACTTTCAATCCTTAGTAACAGTTATGAATGGAAGATTTGTGCAAAGGAATGTAACAAACCTAACATGTTAAGTAAATTGTTTTTCTGCACAATGTGTTGGGTAATCCATATCAATATTTCACCTTTAAAGTCTGTCACATTTTTTCTTTCGTTTTATCTGTAATTATTCGTATTTTTTTTTTAAGACGGCTTTATTTTGTTGTGTTTGCTGTCATCGTCAGAATCTTGACGTCAGATCGATGTCGACTGCTGACAAACAAACTAACAACACAAGGATTCGGAAGATGCAAGTTGATCAGAACTATGGGCAATTTTATGGTCGCCATCCTTGTCTCATTGAAGCAGAAGACGCTTACTCTTCCGGAACACCTGGTCTAATTCTCTTGTACTTTTACAAGAGTCCCTATAAATCTTTCCTTTTTTTCATAGTTTGCCCCTGGTTTAATCGATTTTGAGTTTGGATTATGATTTCGTTAACGCTTCGGTATTCTTCAATTTATTGTCAGATTGTTCTCAATGTTTAGTGTAATAAACAAAACCATTGTCCAACTACAATACCCACCAATCAACGATAAACAAAACCATTGTCTAACTACAATACCTACCAGTCAATAATAAACAAAACCATTGTCTAACTCCAATACCTACCAGTCAATAATAATCAAAACCATTGTCCAACTACAATACCCACCAATCAACGATAAACAAAACCATTGTCTAACTACAATACCTACCAGTCAATAATAAACAAAACCATTGTCTAACTCCAATACCTACCAGTCAATAATAATCAAAACCATTTTCCTACTACAATACCTACCAGTCAATAATAAACAAAACCATTGTCTAACTACAATACCTACCAGTCAATAATAAACAAAACCATTGTCTAACTACAATACCTACCAGTCAAAAATTTAAAAAAAACATTATCTAACTACAATACCTACCATTCCATAATAATCAAAACCATTGTCCAACTTCAATACCTACCAATCAACAATAAACAAAACCATTGTCCAACTACAAAACCTACCAATCAATAATAAACAAAACTATTGTCTAACTACAATACCTACCAGTCAATAGAAAACAAAACCATTGTCTAACTCCAATACCTACCAATCAATAATAAACAAAAGCATTGTCCAACTACAATACCTACCAATCAATAATAGAAATAACTACCTGATGGAATCAACGAAAGGTAACTCTACCATACCTAGGCCATTTTCGATATGGACCTTTGCGTCAGCCCAATAGTTTCCCAATGTCTTGTTATATAAGTTCTACAAAACATGCGAATAATAATACATAATTATACTGAAACTCATTCGACCTAATATCTACCTTGACATCATGTAAGCATGAGTTAAAATGACAATTTATGTCATAAACATTACAAAATAAAGTTAAAATGATTAATATGGACGACAATACATTTTTCTTTATACAAACAACAGGTTCAACCTTGAGTTCGGATTATGATTTCGTTAACGCTTTGGTATTCTCTTTTTTATTTTCGATTCTGTAGCTCGCTCATTATTTAATGATTTGACAGTTTCTCCACTGTTAGTGATATTTTTTTAATACGTCCTTGTAGGGTAAATTTTAACCTGTTGTTCTATCTAACACTGGAGCAATTTTCAGAAACCAGGAAATAAAGCAATGATATTTTGCTAACGCTTCGGTATTCTCCTATTTATTTATATACCTCCCATACAAGCTCGTGTGCTTCTTTGTTGTGTATTGTATCAGTGCCAATGGAATACACGGCTATGACACCTCCTGGTCGCAGCACTCGGCTCACCTCCCCCATAAATTTAGGTATGTCCATCCAATGAACGGCTGTAGCTGTGGTCACGAGGTCTACTGTTCCGTCTCCTAGGAAACTCAGGTCCTCGGCTTGGCCTACTTTGAAGTCAATAGTACTAGGAGTTCTTTCAGCTTCTGCGATTTGCTCTCTGCTGATATCTATTCCAATAATGTGCTTACATATGTTAGTCAAAGGGAGAGTACTCTGTCCGGATCCACAACCTACGTCAACAGCTAGAGTTAGCTCGTTATTGTCGGATTGTTGGCAATAATTCTTGATTATGTCGTACACTTGCTTTGGATAAGAATGTCTGTACCTTGCATACAGTTGTGCATGTTCTTTTTCTTCGAATTGACGATAGAAGACTTGTTTAGAGTTCATTCTGGAAAATAAAGTCTCCAATTTAACATTTTCCGTTACTGATATTAATATTATTCATTTAATGTAAAAGCATTTAATTAATCGTAAACAAATTGTATTGCATTGTCAGTTTTTGATGCTTAATTCGCGCAGCCGTGGTAATTACTATATATGAAGCATTTCAAAACTCAAATAGCGTAATCATGTTTTTGCGCAATAATTTCAGCGAAAAAAAACCCCGCAAACATAAGATTACTGCCAAAATTTGAACGTTTACAGTATTTCTTAAATTTCACCTCGACTCATTCAAAATTCAATTTCAATTATGAATATATAATGTTCAGTTTTAAACCTTAGGCCCTATCTTTAGGGTACACCAGCAACCAGTTATCGTATAGTTATTTGCTAAGCAGCGGATACAAGTGTGGTAGACTTAAATTGAAAATTGGATTTATGGCGCTTTCCAGCTTAGAGTAAAAGGGAATTCCCTTTAGCTCGGATGTAGAGAGTCCGACTAGGAACCTGGAGGTTGAGGGTTGTGGAAACACACTATCATTTTTCCTATTACAAATTGTGTCCGTTACCTTTTCTATGCTAACAAGGAGTTAGAACCTGGGCTGTGGTTTTCGAAGGTGAACGCATTGATAAAGGTCGGGGGGGTAGTAAGGTAGATTTCCGATGTACTTCTAACTTCGAGCTAGGGGGAATTCCCTTAAGCTCAGTGGTAGAGCGTCCGACTAAGAACCTAGAGATTAAGAGATCGATCCCCGTTGGAAGCACACTATTCTCTTTCCTGTTACACTGGTCACTACTCGGAATGACATCTTTGTGTCAAGGAATCGGGAACCAGTCTACAATACTGACGTGAAAAGAAAAACATTCCTATGCAATATGCTGATTAATGTATAATAAGTAAGAAATAGGAGAGAAAGATTAATATCCTATTGTCTGCATGCATTAGTGTATAACAAACCAATGACGTCTGTTCTATCATATTGCATATTGGGACTTATATCCAATAATAATACTCTTTCGGAACACCTGGTCTTATTCTCTTGTACTTTTAGAAAGGTTCTCCATGTAAATCTTTCCTTTGTTCATATTTTGCCACTGATTTAATCGGTTTTGAGTTCGGATTATGATTTTGTTAACGCTTCGGTATTCTCGTATTTATTTTATTATTATCCAATCCCAATCTTGTAAAAGTTCTTTTATCAGTTGCATCTGTTCGCAATACTGGAGGTAGTATCAGTGTATCATGTTTCACTTGAATTCCTATAAAGTAAGAGGTTGGTGGTGTGTTTAACCAGAAACGTATGGTGGTTGCTGTAAGGTCCTTTGATATTCTGATGTAATGGAGAGTACTGGTGTTATTTGTTTCTTGTTAAGAAGTTTGAACTTTGAAGTTACATTTAAACTGAATTCTAACACGATTTGTTTGTGATGCGTGTTTTTTATTGACTATGGACCATGTTCTATTGTGCGATAGAATCATGATCAGTCGTATCAAGCTCCGTCCATCGAGCTTAAGGCACGCCGCGTTTATACCCAAAACAAAATGGCGTCATGTTCGTCTAGGTTGTAGTATCGATGAACATTCCACTGTACGATAGGCGTTGGTCAAGCATGTCTATTCTTACCTCCATTTATTAATGAAACGTTAATTAAATCCATGTGTAAGCATATTGACCCGGAATCAAAGCAAACATTTCACTGTAACTGTGTCCAATGATTTGCTCAAGACTCTCCACAGATCTAAACACACGATTTTCGATACGAACATATTTGCATGCATACTGAGATGGAATTGTAAAGAAGACATAATGTTAATCCAAGTATGTCGTGTATTGGTCGTCTATACGTTTACGAAGAATCTAAATCCAAATATTCCGCCTCGTCAACATCCAGACCAAGCGCTCGCAAGTATATGTATGGGCGTGGCTAGAAGACTGACTTTTGAAAGTTTCTTTCTGATTGGTCAGTTGGCTATAGCAAGAAACGTCACAAACCAGGTCACAGGTACTTTACTACATACTTGTACCAAGAATATACAATGTATCTGAACAAATAAGCGTAGTAAATTTGTCAATGAGTGTTGGAATGGGAATAGTACGTTATTTCTCAGGACTATACTGGCGATTTGAACATGAACTTATATCAAAACTCTCGATCTATCTGTCTCGAATTCAAATCAAATTTGGTGTTCTAATCACCAGTATAGCCACTCAAAACAACGCACTATCCCCTAAATGTAAATGGACACATGATTGGGTTGGTGTTGAATGCTACATCGTTAACATGCCGAGGAGACACCACTACCAAACGGAGTTTACAAACGATAAAAGGACAGACATTGTAACAACCAGGACAAAAGATGAAATCTGCTTCATTATCGACAATGTCTTGGCAATATTAGTTGACTGTATCAAATGGTAAAGACTTTTTGATCGTAAATAATTCAATTTACAATAGCGGACGTTAAACCACGTTCCGTCGTGTTAGCACTGTATCTGTGTTCAGGGAGCTGGTGCAGCTAGGTCCATTCGGCCATCCATGACACAAACTGAACCGATCTAACGACGACGTTATGATGGTATTGTATATATATAGTGGCAGGTGCTCTCAGCGGGAGGTTCATCTTGATGCACCTAACAAGTTTCAACCATGATCTCTGATCATTTTTACAAACGAATCTAATAAATACTGCTGATTAAGAATCTGAATATAAATATGACTTTTGCTGAACATCATACTATATTTAAGTTTCACTTTTAGGCAAACTAACTATTTTTTAATATCATTTAATCCAATTTATAAAAGTATCCGTTTGATTGAATCAGCATCTATGAAGTCATTGCAATAGTCAACATTGTTAATCGGAGTAAAGGAGCAGAAAATATTCTAAAATAAAACAATTTAAACAGTATATTTACCCTCACAATCTTACATTATGGGCTAAAGTGGTAGTTGTATTTAGATGGCTGTATAGCTAATACCACTTACCTGGTATCAGCCGTGCCCGGTTGTTGAGGTTACGAGTGTGGTGAACTATGACTTCGCTGGAAGTTTATCCCTCTGCCTTCTGTAGGTTCACTAACGATAACTTCATGTCATCTCACAAATACCCATTTACAACTTTAAAGGTCCTGCATTCCTGCATAAATGAATATATAATGAATTCATATGTTAACAACCTTGAACATGTTATTCACAAAAACGTACCTATTTATACTTGATGAAGATGCTTTGAATAGAAACATTAAAAATATCTTAAGTTAAACTCTGAATTCAGTGTAAGCAAGTTTTATTTCAAAAATATATTGTATTGCGAATATCTTAATGCTATGTACTCTCTTAAAAAACATAGAATACCAGAACGTTCACAAAATCAAAATAGGTGTTGTCATAATGTATCGTGGTATGTAGTATGATTCAGTAGCAACATCGATATTTTGTGTAGCGATTTCGGTCGACCAAATAGGAATATGACGTGGTGTCCAGATGAAATTTGATAAAAAACAAAGCAGTAAGACGGTCGTCGATTGGACCGAGAAGGAAAGTTGGAAAAGATATGCAGTCTAAATAACAAAAGTGAAGTAACATATCCATTCTTTTCCTGCAATTTAATGAGCAAGATGCTGACCTACCTTGTCTTTATTGGATACCGAAACTACACAAGGATCCTTATAAGCAACGTTTTATCGCTGGCTCTGCTAATTGCTCGACCAAGCCATTATCAAAACTTCTTACTACAATTCTTAGTACCATAAAATCAGGGCTTCAGTCGTATTGTGACACTCTGTACTCCATAAGTGGAATTAATGGGATGTGGATTTTGAAAAACTCGAAAGATCTTTTGATCAATCTTGAACACCCCCTCCTAAAAAACGTCTTTTCGGTCAAAACATTTGATATTTCCACCCTGTACACTACCATGCCTCATACAAAATTGAAGGAACGTCTCCGATCTCTTGTTATGAGAGCTTTCTTTTCTAAGAAAGGCGGACGACGATACAAATATATGGTAGTGAGCTATCTCGGAGCATACTTTGTCAAAAACACGACAAAAGCTAAGAGGAAATATACTGAAGAAGATATAGTACGGATGATTGAATTCCTGGTCGACAACATTTTTGTTGAGTCCGGAGGAAAGATTTTCCAGCAGACTGTTGGCATTCCCATGGGAACAAACTGTGCCCCACTCTTAGCTGACTTGTTTTTGTTTTCATACGAGGCTGAATTTGTGGAGGAGCTAATCAGGACAGGTAACAAAAACCTTGCCAAATCTTTTAATTTCACTTTCAGATATATCGACGATGTGTTGTCTATAAACAACAAGAAGTTTGCTGACCACGTCGATCGTATATACCCTTCTGAACTTGAAATAAAGGACACAACAGACTCTTCTACATCAACTGCTTACCTCAATCTCTACTTAAACTACGACCAACATGGACAGCTTACTACAAAGCTATACGATAAACGTGATGATTTCAATTTTCCGATCTTTAACTTTCCATTTCTTGATAGTAGCATCCCTGCTTCTCCAACCTATGGTGTTTACATGTCGCAGTTGATTCGGTATTCCAGGGCTTGCTCTAAATATCGGGATTTTCATGATCGATGTCGACTGCTGGCAAACAAACTAACAACATAAGGATTCGAGAGATGCAGGTTGATCAGTACTATGGGCAAGTTGTATGGTCGCCATATTTGTCTCATTGAGAAATATTCTGTATCTTTAAGTGATATGAAGATGGACGTTTTTGAGTATGCTCATTAGTGTGTTTACTTGTTGTGATTGACAATGATACTCGGTTCTCATTTTGAGAACTTGATGTTTACTTGGATGTGACAAAGATTTACATGGCGGGTGTCGTCGATGAAGCAGTAGAAGCTTACCCTTCCGGAACAACTGGTCTTATTCTCTTGTACTTTTGCAAGGGTCTCCATGTAAATCTTTCCTTTGTTCAAATTTTGTCTCTGGTTTAATCGATTTTGAGTTTGGAGTATGATTATGTTGACGCTTCGGTATTCTCTTATTTCATTTCTCCAACGAGAGGGACACAACACGTATTATAGACAACAATAGGTTTGCTGACCTTGTCGATCCTATATGCCTAATGCTTAGGTCACACATTCACTGATCGCTTTGCCGATTCCACTACGAATTAAAATCACACGGATAACCCCGGAAATGCCATTTTCCATAGTCCGATACGGAAACACAACGGTGTGACAACGGATTTCGACGTATCTACCAATGATAAGCTTAAAAAAAAGAATACGGATTGTTATGATACAACACGGTTTAATACGAAATTGTTAGGGTTTTATACGGAACGACACGTCTCAGGGCGTTTGCACTACGGATAAACAGCGGTTTGGTACGGTATAAATAAGGGCTAGTAAGAATAAGAGCGGTTTGATACGGAATACTACGAACCAGCAAGGATGAACTCAAATTAGATCGTGCCGTTCCGTGACAAATTCGAAGCAAACCGTATTGTATCCTTACGGATTAATAAGGACTAGTACGGATCAGCACATTTTAATATGGTTTAGTAAGGATATACTTAGGTTGTTTGATCCGTGGTCAAATTTTGAACATGTTCAAAAATTGTCAAGGATACGCAAGTACTACTACGCATGACTACGGCTACAATAAGCAAAGCTACGGATCAATACAGATTGCCACGAATGATGCCGGGTGATATCCGTAGCTAATCCGGGGTCAAGTCCATAGATATGTGACCTAGGCATTACTTCACTTGAGATTACGGACCCGACAGACTTTTCTACATGAGCTGCTTACCTCGATCTTTACTTAAACTATGACTAAAATAAAAGTACTCTGATGTTTATAGCATGGCTAGCTACTGTAAAATAAGATTAACGGTTAAAACATACTGTATATGACGCTGATGTAGTTTTTACTGGTATGGGTCTATGATGCTGCACATATGCAATCAGTAAAATATGTTTCTGTGACATTTTACTATGATTTTGGTACATTTCCCTAGCCACCTTCATCTACATTTACGCCGGTATGGTTCTCCACACCCAGTTCAAGAGAAATCATGCTCCGCATGACCTAGGTAAGGTATATAAATAAACTTTAAATAATATATCATTTTATAGAATTGGGTTAGTGCGCTGAAGAGATTGACGTGTTGTAAGTCCGGTGACTACGGTAACCTTGTTTTTTACCTTTTTAATAGCCTACATTCAAGTTCAATATATATAAACTACATAGATATATTCTGATTCTTTAGGAGGGTCTTTGAATATAACTTACTAGGGGATTGAATTGCGAATTGTTTGTTGATCGTTATGGTTATTTAGGCTCCAGCAAATCTCGGGGACTAAACAATTCTAAAAGCAGCGAAAAGATTAGATCAACTATTGGTCGCCTACTATAAGCATACAGTGAGGGCAGCAGGTACGATTCTTACGCCATACCTGCACAACACCAGTAGGTCTAGACGTAAGACATATTACTTAACTTTACTGATGACAAAAGGCTATAAGCGTTAGTATTGATCCTAAATGAATGGCATTTCTTGTATTCCGTTTCTTTGATAAATATCGATGTTTTCTGTCGCTATACGTTACAGTTAGGATCATCGGACCAATAAATGACAATAGTTTCACAGTTTAACAAAAAAGTTCTGCTTTTTTGGTCGGGAAGCTCAATTTTGCTTGTGTCCGTTCTGGGGATCATTTACAATTTTTGTGTTGCTTTATGGCGTGTCAAACGTTGCAATATTCAATATATTGTAAATATATGTGCAATAAAATAAATATGTATGTAATAAAAAATATTGATGTGTAATAATTGTAAATATATGTGCAATAAAAAAAATATATATGCAATAGAAAATATTTATGTGCAATAATTGTAAATATATGTGCGATAAAAAAATATTACTTCGTTTATACAAATTTTCTTTTAAGTTGAAAATTTTAAATTGATTTTTTTTTTTCATCTTTTATTTTAACAAAACGTTTGTAGTTATTTGTTGTGTTGCGTAGGGTTAAAACAGCACAGAATACCGAAACGTCAACAAAACAATAATCCGAACTCAAACTCAATAAAACTAAAGGATAATTGATGATCAACGGACAGCTTTATTGACTACCCCCGTCATGTAAATCTCGGTCACATCCATAACAAGTAGGCATACTAATGAGTTTATTCAACAATGCCCACTTTCATATCATACAAAATTAAATGTTTCTGACAATCACCATGTGAGGTCTGAACAATATCTGCCCAATCTAAATCCATTTACTTTAAAACGGAAGTGGAAAATTCGTCGTCGAAATAGACATATTAGCTTCTAATAGGGGTAAATTAGCTTGAACAGGACATTCACAGAATTGAATATAGATTTTTTAGCGTACACTTCCGCGACGTTTAACGCTAATGTAGTTGGGTTCAATAGTTGATCTAAAATAAGCAAGGACGGGGAGAATAAAACACTTACAATTGTAACCAATATACACAAGAATCTCACACGTAGTCTACATGTAATTGTCATCAAAATACACGAGCGTTTCACAAGTGGTCTACATATAATTGACTCCTTGATACTTTAATTGATCTAGCTTTAAATAGGCCGTACAAAGTTTCCGGCATGCTTTGATTATAAACAATGGATATAGTTTGGACCTGGTGTGTTCTGTCCTGCAGGTAAGGCTAACGACCTGCTGTCACAATCGTTTGATATGTTAAACGTAAATAATTCGGAATATCTCATCGTTTGTCTCCTGTGCGGAAGGAGAACGATTCTGTTCCCTTCCCGAAACATACTAAAGATTATATAAAAGGCCGAGACATACAAAAGATTATATAAAAGGCCGAGACATACTAAAGATTATATAATAGGCCGAGATATACTAAAAACTTAATAAAAGGCCGAGACATAACAGAGTTTATATATAAAGGCCGAGATATACTAAGACTTTATAAAAGGCCGAGACAAACCAGATTCTACATAAAAGGTCGAGATAAGCCAGATTCTATATAAGACAGTCGAGACGGGGTTTATGTATAAAGGACAAGACATAACATAATCTTTATAAAAGGCCTAGACATAACAGAATTTGCATAAAAGGGCGAAACATAACGGAATCTTTATATAAGGCCGAGACATAACAGAATTTATATACAAAGGCCGAGACAAAACAGAATATATCTAAAAAGGCCGAGACATAACAGAATCTTTATAAAAGACCGAGACATAACAGAATTTATATACAAAGGCCGAGCCAAAACATAATCTTTATAACAGGCCGAGACATAACATAATTGATATATATAGACCGAGACAAACCAGAATCTTTATAAAAGGCCAAGACATAACATAATCAATATATAAAGGTCGAGACAAAACAGATTATATATGAAGGCCGAGACATAACAGAGTCTTCATAAAATTTCGAGACATAACAAACTCTTCATAAAAGGCCGAGACATACCTGAATCTTCATAACAGGCCGAGACATACCTGAATCTTCATAACAGGCCGAGACATACCTGAATCTTCATAACAGGCCGAGACATACCTGAATCTTCATAACAGGCCGAGCCATACAAGAATCTTCATAACAGGCCGTGACATACCAGAATCTTCATAACAGGCTGAGACATACCTGGATCTTCATAACAGGCCGAGACATGACACAGTTTATATATAAAGGCCCAGACATATCAGGTTGATAACAGGTTGAGACATAACAGAGTTTATATATGAAGGCAGTTGTGGTATAGCATTAAACTATAAACTACGTTATCACTGTGTCAGTGTAATGTGCCCGGTTGGTTTTTTGTGCTAGTTCCATCGGTATGTGTTTCTATGAGATAGCACTTTAAATCTTGCATCAGTTCTGCACATGCCTGTCTCCGGCATACATACATACATATAGGACAATGCAAGACAACATAATTCACACGTAGGCGAATCCTTAAAGGACCTTAGCAGTTAACACGACGATATGATTATTCACATCAAGCTAAGCAGTGAGTTCTAGAACCATTTTGTTAGTGTGTTTCTGCGATAGCGGGGGTCTGATTATGAATTTAAAGTGTCGCCTCACTGAAATAACACGCCGAAGTAATCAAGCACAATGTTCAGCCCTATCACATTTTTGACAACTGGTGACGGATTTGTTGTTAAACAATAGCCATACCCCATGTTGTCTTTGTATACTAAATTGCGTGTGTGCCATGCTTCCTTTTTATAACGCTAATCTGGCCCAATTGTTTAAAAGGTGATAAGCTTAATCACTGATTAGCGCAAACATTAGTTATCTTGTAACGACAAAAACGAAACCAGAGATTGAGTTACAACGTCGCAGATATCAAATGTCTAATAGTGTCAATCTACATGCAAAATCTTAATATTTTGCCTTGTTCATTAATAGATTTACTAAAGTTTGAATATTGTCGTTAAATAGTGATTAAACTAGTCACCCTTTGGACAAATGGGCCCCGATGTCGACATCCCAGTTCTATCTCACTGAAACACCATGCTGAAAACACCTCAGGGCGTTGGATAACATATTAACCCCAAATAACGAACGCGAAGCAATATATCAACAAAAAAAAACCCCCAGAAAATACATAAGCGTCAAGAAAACTATAACATGGGCCTGTATTCATGAAACCGTTCTCATATTCAGGCATGGATTCTGTGCTCAAGCCAGCTTTCTTGAAACTCACCTGAATCATGTCGAATAGTCAAAAAGTCATTGTAAATGTTGAAAACAGCTTTCGATTTAATGCCTCTTCAACTTTTTTACCAAAACGTTGACACAATTAGATCGTTTGACTAATTTATAGCCATAACAAGAACGGCTTGAGCACAGAATCCATGCTTGAGCAAGATAACTGTTTCATGAATTCGGGAACTTAAAATCGATCGAACAGGGAGCAAAACAAAGAAGGGTAAGCGTCTTCTGCTTCATCGGCGACATCCATGATGTTCCTTTCACTCCTCCAAAGAGAAGAACATAACAAGAACTACTTAGTAAGGGAAAGTATATTAAATATGCAGTAAAACGTCGAAAAAAGCAAAATGGAGTTCACTTTACTATGTCATATACATACATTTTCCATTAATGAATATTCAATTAAGCCATAAAATATCGGGGAAATGGGTTACTATGTTTGTTTTACAGTTTTTCGTTTTGGTCGAATATGCTAAGTTCTATTATATTGGGAAAAAATAGATATATTCAAGTTAGTGTTTTGGATGAATTGTCTAAATATATAATTATCATATAAATCAACAAACATGCAAACGAGTTTGTACTTTGAAAACAATATTGTGATGTCACATATAAATGACGTCACTTAATTGTCAATGACGCCACACTGTTGCCTCAACAGTGATAACAGAGGCATCTTGTTATGGAGGAAAACCATTGATTGCACATCAATTTAACTCGTTTAATAAACTCAATACGACTCAATTCCACATTTAGCTAGCCAGCACCTTTAGTAAGTGTTGTATTGTTGCATCGTTGAACAAATGATCCAGACACTTGGGTGATATCAATCAACTATATTGATAAAACACAGCAGCATGGTATTTACAGGTTGTAGCCATCTTTGTAGAATTAACAAGAATGAGGCTCCCGTTATAGTCCATATCAGAATACATAACGCCTACTATAGTCTGTTTTAGATATATGTGTAGTACATATCTACGTATAACTCCACAGTAAGTGCACAGTATTTTATAGAGAATACATGGTAAGTATCTTAAAATGTAAGGTTTAATTTTGCGAGGGTTGGAAAAGAGGAAATGGTGAGCCATCTTCTTCTTTTCGTTCCGAGCTAAAAATAAACCTTGTATGGTAAGATGCTTGCCATGTTTTCTGTTTATCCTGTAATCATTTAACACAGATACGCCATTTGTTTACCTGTTATTTCACTAAAGCCATGCGCTGGCTATGTTGCGTAGGAAATATCCATTCATGCCTATTTATTACTTTCAGAAAGTGCAGACGCATTACGATATAGTTCTATTATTTTGATGTCTAAAGAGAGTAACTTCACTGTATTACACTAATACAATTTATGTTCGATAACCAATCGTTTAAAACTATGATAAAATTCATAAACCGATCAAGAAATACTTTTACATTTCGCAGTCCCGTCAGAATCGGAAAAAGTTCACGTGCAACGTAATGACGGATAAAGCATATTGTATTGACGGATAAAGCATATTGTATTGACGGATAAAGCATATTGTATTGACGGATAAAGCATACTGTATTGACGGATAAAGCATACTGTATTGACGGATAAAGCATATTGTATTGACGGATAAAGCAGTGGTTTATACGGCAGTAGTTATCGGTTGATGTCTATGCTGGTTGAAGGATAAAAAAATATATACAGATCATCTTGGACGTTAATCTGCATTAGCTTTAATCTTCACTACAAAAGGTATCGTTTGCGATAAATCGATGTGTTTATGTCGAGCTGGTGTATGTTTGATCTTACCCCATTATCTAAGCAAACATCACAGTATGGTAT
The DNA here is from genome assembly GCA_947623455.1 of Mimachlamys varia. Classification (NCBI taxonomy): domain Eukaryota; kingdom Metazoa; phylum Mollusca; class Bivalvia; order Pectinida; family Pectinidae; genus Mimachlamys; species Mimachlamys varia. Next base: position 35,835,399 of record OX392545.1, read on the forward strand.
TAAAGTTGGGCGATATTGACGACATCAATTGCTCCAAAGATCAATCCATGTGATTATCATTAAAGATACAACTTGTGTGTACGTTTATTTCTGTCCCAGACAGACAGGACAGAAAGGAAAGATAGGGAAGGAACATAATCATACAATTATATTTCCGGTGGTGTCTGTCATATAAACCACACCGTATTCCTGGTACGACATGCTTTATTATACGTTGATCATGGTCATACAAACGCTTAGCATAGTAGGACAGTACTGCTATGATATACAAACATAGGAGTGACTTCCGTTATACTAATTGACCTACAGTCTGGACAATAGCGACAATTACAACTGGTAACATACATACATGACAGTGTCTCCCCAGCCTAATATGACCCTGCTGGTTTCGAGGACCATCAGTACATGTAACGACATGCTCAGTTACTTCCGTGCGAAAGAGCGCAGATGCCAGATCGTTGTTTCTCGTCAATGTTCATGTCCCCTAAACACAATCAATTTAATATATTGTAAAGATTATGAGACATACTAACACTAACACATACACTAAGAAACTAACATCATTACCAACCATCTGTAAAGCCTACGAATTAAAAACTAAAATGTGTAGGAATAAACCGTTAAAGATACATAAACTATATAAAGTAGTAATAACTATGGTTATAATACCATATCTGTCTCCACACACCGGGGAGCATACAGCTAGATAAAGTAGTAATAACTATGGTTATAATACCATATCTGTCTCCACACACCGGAGAACATACAGCTAGATAAAGTAGTAATAACTATGGTTATAATACCATATCTGTCTCCACACACCGGGGAGCATACAGCTAGATAAAGTAGTAATAACTATGGTTATATAATACCATATCTGTCTCCACACACCGGGGAGTATACAGCTAGATAAAGTAGTAATAACTATGGTTATAATACCATATCTGTCTCCACACACCGGGGAGTATACAGCTAGATAAAGTAGTAATAACTATGGTTATATAATACCATATCTGTCTCCACACACCGGGGGGTATACAGCTAGATAAAGTAGTAATAACTATGGTTATAATACCATATCTGTCTCCACACACCGGGGAGCATACAGCTAGATAAAGTAGTAATAACTATGGTTATAATACCATATCTGTCTCCACACACCGGGGAGTATACAGCTAGATAAAGTAGTAATAACTATGGTTATAATACCATGTCTGTCTCCACACACCGGGGAGTATACAGCTAGATAAAGTAGTAATAACTATGGTTATATAATACCATATCTGTCTCCACACACCGGGGAGTATACAGCTAGATAAAGTAGTAATAACTATGGTTATAATACCATATCTGTCTCCACACACCGGGGAGTATACAGCTAGATAAAGTAGTAATAACTATGGTTATATAATACCATATCTGTCTCCACACACCGGGGGGTATACAGCTAGATAAAGTAGTAATAACTATGGTTATAATACCATATCTGTCTCCACACACCGGGGAGCATACAGCTAGATAAAGTAGTAATAACTATGGTTATAATACCATATCTGTCTCCACACACTGGGGAGTATACAGCTAGATAAAGTAGTAATAACTATGGTTATAATACCATATCTGTCTCCACACACCGGGGAGTATACAGCTAGATAAAGTAGTAATAACTATGGTTATATAATACCATATCTGTCTCCAAACACCGGGGAGTATACAACTAGATAAAGTAGTAATAACTATGGTTATAATACCATATCTGTCTCCACACACCGGGGAGTATACAGCTAGATAAAGTAGTAATAACTATGGTTATAATACCATATCTGTCTCCACACACCGGGGAGCATACAGCTAGATAAAGTAGTAAAAACTATGGTTATATATACCATATCTGTCTCCACACACCGGGGAGTATACAGCTAGATAAAGTAGTAATAACTATGGTTATAATACCATATCTGTCTCCAAACACCGGGGAGCATACAGCTAGATAAAGTAGTAATAACTATGGTTATAATACCATATCTGTCTCCACACACCGGGGAGTATACAGCTAGATAAAGTAGTAATAACTATGGTTATAATACCATATCTGTCTCCACACACCGGGGAGCATACAGCTAGATAAAGTAGTAATAACTATGGTTATAATACCATATCTGTCTCCACACACCAGGGAGTATACAGCTAGATAAAGTAGTAATAACTATGGTTATATAATACCATATCTGTCTCCACACACCGGGGAGTATACAGCTAGATAAAGTAGTAATAACTATGGTTATAATACCATATCTGTCTCCACACACCGGGGAGTATACAGCTAGATAAAGTAGTAATAACTATGGTTATATAATACCATATCTGTCTCCACACACCGGGGGGTATACAGCTAGATAAAGTAGTAATAACTATGGTTATAATACCATATCTGTCTCCACACACCGGGGAGCATACAGCTAGATAAAGTAGTAATAACTATGGTTATAATACCATATCTGTCTCCACACACTGGGGAGTATACAGCTAGATAAAGTAGTAATAACTATGGTTATAATACCATATCTGTCTCCACACACCGGGGAGTATACAGCTAGATAAAGTAGTAATAACTATGGTTATATAATACCATATCTGTCTCCAAACACCGGGGAGTATACAACTAGATAAAGTAGTAATAACTATGGTTATAATACCATATCTGTCTCCACACACCGGGGAGTATACAGCTAGATAAAGTAGTAATAACTATGGTTATAATACCATATCTGTCTCCACACACCGGGGAGCATACAGCTAGATAAAGTAGTAAAAACTATGGTTATATATACCATATCTGTCTCCACACACCGGGGAGTATACAGCTAGATAAAGTAGTAATAACTATGGTTATAATACCATATCTGTCTCCACACACCGGGGAGCATACAGCTAGATAAAGTAGTAATAACTATGGTTATAATACCATATCTGTCTCCACACACCGGGGAGTATACAGCTAGATAAAGTAGTAATAACTATGGTTATAATACCATATCTGTCTCCACACACCGGGGAGCATACAGCTAGATAAAGTAGTAATAACTATGGTTATAATACCATATCTGTCTCCACACACCGGGGAGTATACAGCTAGATAAAGTAGTAATAACTATGGTTATATAATACCATATCTGTCTCCACACACCGGGGGGTATACAGCTAGATAAAGTAGTAATAACTATGGTTATAATACCATATCTGTCTCCACACACCGGGGAGTATACAGCTAGATAAAGTAGTAATAACTATGGTTATAATACCATATCTGTCTCCACACACCAGGGAGTAAACAGCTAGATAAAGTAGTAATAACTATGGTTATATAATACCATATCTGTCTCCACACACCGGGGAGTATACAGCTAGATAAAGTAGTAATAACTATGGTTATAATACCATATCTGTCTCCACACACCGGGGAGCATACAGCTAGATAAAGTAGTAATAACTATGGTTATAATACCATATCTGTCTCCACACACCGGGGAGTATACAGCTAGATAAAGTAGTAATAACTATGGTTATATATACCATATCTGTCTCCACACACCGGGGAGTATACAGCTAGATAAAGTAGTAATAACTATGGTTATATATACCATATCTGTCTCCACACACCGGGGAATATACCGCTAGATAAAGTAGTAATAACTATGGTTATATAATACCATATCTGTCTCCTCACACCAGGGAGTATACAGCTAGATAAAGTAGTAATAACTATGGTTATAATACCATATCTGTCTCCACACACCGGGGAGTATACAGCTAGATAAAGTAGTAATAACTATGGTTATATAATACCATATCTGTCTCCACACACCGGGGAACATACAGCTAGATAAAGTAGTAATAACTATGGTTATATAATACCATATCTGTCTCCACACACCGGGGAGTATACAGTTAGATAAAGTAGTAATAACTATGGTTATATAATACCATATCTGTCTCCACACACCGGGGGGCATACAACTAGATAAAGTAGTAATAACTATGGTTATATAATACCATATCTGGCTCCACACACCGGGGAGCATACAGCTAGATAAAGTCGTAATAACTATGGTTATATAATACCATATCTGTCTCCACACACCGGGGAGTATACAGCTAGATAAAGTAGTAATAACTATGGTTATATAATACCATATCTGTCTCCACACACCGGGGAACATATAGCTAGATTAAGTAGTAATAACTATGGTTATACAATAACATATCTGTCTCCACACACCGGGGGGTATACAGCTAGATAAAGTAGTAATAACAATGGTTATATAATACCATATCTGTCTCCACACACCGGGCAACATATAGCTAGATAAAGTAGTAATAACTATGGTTATAATACAATATCTGTCTCCACACACCGGGAGCATATAGCTAGATAAAGTAGTAATAACTATGGTTATATAATACCATATCTGTTTCCACACACCGGAGGACATACAGCTAGATAAAGTAGTAATAACTATGGTTATATAATACCATATCTCTCTCCACACACCGGGGAACATACAGCTAGATAAAGTAGTAATAAATATGGTTATATAATACCATATCTGTCTCCACACACCGGGGAACATACAGCTAGATAAAGTAGTAATAACTATGGTTATATAATACCATATCTGTCTCCACACACCGGGGAGCATACAGCTAGATAAAGTAGTAATAACTATGGTTATATAATACCATATCTGTCTCCACACACCGGGGAGCATACAGCTAGGTAAAGTAGTAATAACTATGGTTATATAATACCATATCTGTCTCCACACACCGGGGAGCATACAGCTAGATAAAGTAGTAATAACTATGGTTATATAATACCATATCTGTCTCCACACACCGGGCAACATACAGCTAGATAAAGTAGTAATAACTATGGTTATATAATACCATATCTGTCTCCACACACCGGGGAACATACAGCTAGATAAAGTAGTAATAACTATGGTTATATAATACCATATCTGTCTCCACACACCGGGAAGCATACAGCTAGATAAAGTAGTAATAACTATGGTTATATAATACCATATCTGTCTCCACACACCGGGGAGCATACAGCTAGGTAAAGTAGTAATAACTATGGTTATATAATACCATATCTGTCTCCACACACCGGGGAGCATACAGCTAGATAAAGTAGTAATAACTATGGTTATATAATACCATATCTGTCTCCACACACCGGGCAACATACAGCTAGATAAAGTAGTAATAACTATGGTTATATAATACCATATCTGTCTCCACACACCGGGAAGTATACAGCTAGATAAAGTAATAACTATGGTTATAATACCATTTCTGTCTCCACACACCGGACAACATACAGCTAGATAAAGTAGTATTAACTATGGTTATATAATACCATATCTGTCTCCACATACCGGGGAGCATACAGCTAGATAAAGTAGTAATAACTATGGTTATATAATACCATATCTGTCTCCACACACCGGGAAGCATACAGCTAGATAAAGTAATAACTATGGTTATAATACCATTTCTGTCTCCACACACCGGGGAGCATACAGCTAGATAAAGTAGTAATAACTATGGTTATATAATACCATTTCTCTCATGTCTAGGTGTGTAATACTGGCCTGTCTAGGGCAATACACATATGATCGCTGTGGTTGTATTACACCCCTACCCATGCAATACAGCCACCGCGTGAAGTCACAATGGCGCAACAATGTCGTGACGTCACGAGTTCGGTAAACTCTGATGCCGAAAAAAGAAAAATGGCGACGGGATGAAATTAAAACCTTTCACGATATTTTAACCGTGTACATTAGAAAGCTGAGATTATTTTTTCTGCGCAAACTATGTTTGCAAATATGGGGTATGCTCGATCTCGCTGTCTCATTTGTTTACGTCAAAAACATTCAAGGAAAAATTTGATATTTTCAAAATTGTGGCCAGTCAAAAGTATTTTCATGGTTTTTGAGCTTATTCGGGTAGTTGAAATGAGAGAAAAATACTCTTTCATGACCAGAGGTGTAAGATAGGGAAATTCCACCCTCGGGATTTTCAAATTTGGCAAAACCCTCGGCAAAGCCTCGGGTTTTACCAAATTTGAAAACCCCTCGGGTGGAATTTCCCTATCTTACACCTCTGGTCATGAAAGAGTCTTATAATCTGTCTCCAAACACCGGGGAGTATACAGCTAGATAAAGTAGTAATAACTATGGTTATATAATACCATATCTGTCTCCACACACCGGGGAGTATACAGCTAGATAAAGTAGTAATAACTATGGTTATAATGCCATACAGTGTATCTGTCTCAACACACCGGGGAGCATACAGCCGTTGCTGCCTTTTTAACTAGAATTCAACTATTTCGATATTGCCCAAAACTACTCTTACAGATATGAAGGCTTGGAACAAGATAAGTAATTTATTTTGTTCAAGCACATGTGTCATCGAGTCAGGAAAAACCGGAACATTGATGAAATCGGGGTCGACTAGGTTACGCGTGATCGTTATTGATATTGTGTGTCAGAGAAAGTTTAAAAGTGGACTGATTCATGTTATGCCGATGTAATAAAATCGTTTATAACTTTCATTCTTTCATGTCTCTTCATCTGCAATCATTAAACAAATAATATATCCGGTCTTGGAGGCGCGATAATAAAAATGATAATAATGGTATACTTAAAAGTAACCAAAAACAGATATTATTGAAAGCTCGCACACACAGGGGCCCTCTGAAGGGAAATATGTTAACAAGAACACCTTCTTGCTCTATATCATGATACGTTTTTAAAAATCATCACGAATTTCAACTATAGAGATGTCGTGAAGGAAGGTATATAAATTCAGCAAGTACATGAAATATAATGAGATAAGTGCTATGCTTACTTATCCAGGTACATTGTTACTTGGTAGGCTGCACTTCGATTTCAAAGTCATGTTTATCGCTTCCACGAGGCCGTTCTGCGCCTGCTCCGTGAGGTCAAAGGTGAGATGTTTGTAAACATATCTCTCATTTGTATGGGTTTGAAAATTAAGGATGTACTTATAATCAATTGAAAAACGCATGGAAAACATCAGGTTTTGTCAAAACATCTATATGAATAGTTCACAAGGATTACAGAACTACAATTTATTTTAAGTATTTAGTGATGTCATAAACAAAATAAACAAACTTGACTTAGTTGCCCCTTTTAAGTGGTTTATCAGAACACATTAGGAGTTAAGACCTATGTAACCAACATGAGTTCTGAAAATGTTTCAATCATTTACATAATGTAAAATAAGGCAATATCGATCGGTAGTTATTAAACAAATTATTCATTGTTTTACGAATGCAATTTAGATCCTTATCCGAAAAATTGTAATTAAGCAGCAGCTACTTAATATTTATATATTTAATTACACGCCTTGCCTCACCCATTCGCTACATTAAAATATAAATTCTAAACAGATTCCTGATTTAGCAAAATAGACATAATAAAATATTCTGTAAACATATATATATTTCAGTGGTAAAATCATTTATCGATTTTACATGTAGCACTAAACTAATAAGTAATTAATAGTAGACATCATATATCGTTCTAACATCTGTAGACTTGTTGTTGTAGCTGTAGTTACAGTTGACATCAGATATCGTTCGAACATCTGTGGACGTGGTGGTGTAGCTGTAGTTACAGTAGACACCAGATATCGTTCGAACATCTGTGGACGTGGTGGTGTAGCTGTAGTTCCAGTAGACACCAGATATCGTTCTAACATCTGTAGACGTGGTGGTGTAGCTGTGGTTACAGTAGACACCAGATATCGTTCTAACATCTGTAGACGTGTTGGTGTAGCTGTGGTTACAGCAGACACCAGATATCGTTCTAACATCTGTAGACGTGGTGGTGTAGCTGTGGTTACAGTAGACACCAGACATCGTTCTTACATCTGTAGACGTGGTGGTGTAGCTGTGGTTACAGTAGACACCAGATATCGTTCTAACATCTGTAGACGTGGTGGTTAGCTGTGGTTACAGTAGACACCAGATATCGTTCTAACATCTGTAGACGTGGTGGTGTAGCTGTGGTTACAGTAGACACCAGATATCGTTCTAACATCTGTAGACGTGGTGGTTAGCTGTGGTTACAGTAGACACCAGATATCGTTCTAACATCTGTAGACGTGTTGGTGTAGCTGTAGTTACAGTAGACATCATATATCGTTCTAACATCTGTAGACGTGGTGGTTAGCTGTGGTTACAGTAGACACCAGATATCGTTCTAACATCTGTAGACGTGGTGGTGTAGCTGTGGTTACAGTAGACACCAGATATCGTTCTAACATCTGTAGACGTGGTGGTGTAGTTACAGTAGACACCAGATATCGTTCTAACATCTGTAGACGTGGTGGTGTAGCTGTGGTTACAGTAGACACCAGATATCGTTCTAACATCTGTAGACGTGGTGGTGTAGCTGTGGTTACAGTAGACACCATATATCGTTCTAACATCTGTAGACGTGGTGGTGTAGCTGTGGTTACAGTAGACACCAGATATCGTTCTAACATCTGTAGACGTGGTGGTGTAGCTGTGGTTACAGTGGACACCAGATATCGTTCTAACATCTGTAGACGTGGTGGTGTAGCTGTGGTTACAGTAGACACCAGATATCGTTCTAACATCTGTAGACGTGGTGGTGTAGCTGTGGTAACAGTAGACACCAGATATCGTTCTAACATCTGTAGACGTGGTGGTGTAGCTGTAGTTACAGTAGACACCAGATATCGTCCTAACATCTGTAGACGTGTTGGTGTAGCTGTGGTTACAGTTGACACCAGATATCGTTCTAACATCTGTAGACGTGTTGGTGTAGCTGTGGTTACAGCAGACACCAGATATCGTTCTAACATCTGTAGACGTGTTGGTGTAGCCGTGGTTACAGTAGACATCAGATATCGTTCTAACATCTGTAGACGTGTTGGTGTAGCTATAGTTACAGTAGACACCAGAAATCGTTCTAACATCTGTAGACGTGTAGGTGTAGCTGTAGTTACAGTAGACACCAGAAATCGTCCTAACATCTGTAGACGTGTTGGTGTAGCTGAAGTTACAGTAGACACCAGAAATCGTTCTAACATCTGTAGACATTTTGGTGTAGCTTTGGTTACAGTACACACCAGATATCGTTCTAACATCTGTAGACGTTTTGGTGTAGCTTTGGTTACAGTAGACAACGCATATTTTAATTTTAGTTTAATCGATTTGGAGTTCTAATTATGGTTTCGGTGACGCTTTAGAACGTTCTTGATTTTATTTTCTCATGAACAAGCAGATCGATGCGATTATTATGCTATAAAGGGTTTGAGAAATACAATAGGACATGACTAAATCCATGTGCGTGATGCTTACTCGGTCCATTAGGCCAAACTATACATTAAAGAACCACCGCATAAATGAAAAAATACAACGGATGTACTTGTGTTAAGGTATCTGGTTATGATTTAGTTGGTGAAAGTCATCGACATCCCGTGGTTAATTTCACTTGAGGTTAAGTAAGTTAAGTTTAGTTTTATTAGCAGTATTTAACGATACAAGACCTGTTAAGATCCTCTTATCCGAACTCAAAATCATCACATTCAAAATCATAATGGTTTATTAAAAATCGATTAATATGACGTTATTTGTATTATTAACACATTCCCGGTCTTTCATTTTATAGGAGACCCAAGTTCTCCAAATCCTTATGTAGTCTATTTAAACAAACAACAATTAAGTGGACACTTACACCACAGTAACGAAAGATTGCACGATAGTCTTACAATTCGAAAGGCAAAAAGGTTCTTGCGAATATTAACTCGAGAATGTTCTAGAAATAAGTTCAGTGGATTCCATTATATATACCTAGCAATTGTGAATGACCTCCCTAAATAAATTCGTTGTACAATGATTGTAAATGTTGTTCGCTATTTTAAACACCTCAATCATGTCACCTCTTTTCGTTTGTAGCTCAGAGATGGCAATTTGCGATTCCTTAGTCGACCTGGTCATGTTAAATATCACAATCGGTATATCTTTCGTTGATCTAATTTGTACTGCTTCAATATCGATTTGTTTAAATTGTATCCGATGCGATGCAGTATTTGCATATACAAGATGAAACATAACAAAGTATCATATAATGGTGAACTTTCTTGAATATGCTCATAAGTATATTTATTGTGTAATTATCGATTTTCTTATATTCGATTGGCTGACGATCTGTCACAGTGAAAGCATGTTTTGTGGCAAGCCAACTTAACATTTATCCAAGGAGCAATGTCGATTCTGTATTTTATCGATAGATATCTGATATAATTATATAAGAGTACTTGATGTAAGGATGGTTGAGGTGACATATTTGAACGATTGTAATATTAGGACATTTGATAAGTGTCATTTAAATTGAATTGAATCTTAAGAGGTTCTCGTGTAGTTACTAGCCGTTTTCGTTTAAGCGGTTGAACCGGTCCCACCGGATCATATTAAATAAGGTCGGACCTATTAATATTATGCTTCTTTCAGGCGATCCTTGAAAATGAAAATTCTGTATAAGATATCTTATTTAATATATAAGATATATCATATAGCTATATAACATGTCTTATATAATCAAAATATCGTATTATGTAAGACATCTAATATAGGAACGAGACTTTAACAAAATGTCGAAATGAAGCTCCCCGTCCGGAATCTTTCGAGGGTTTACGAAGATACGTTGGATTTGTCTGCTTTTATATATAACGTGTGTAGGCAAGTGCTTTTGCAAACCTTGGCAGACATTTTCAAAATATGAAAATACCTTGTGCTGAAGTGAGTGTAACAAGTCTAATATAATATATCAATACGTGGAATGAAAATCCCTGTCTATACATAAAACTTTTACGTGAGTTGCCTGTCACAATTTGTCGTGGGTGACAAGTAATTAACCTCAATAACCGACTATAGTGAACAGTGTGCTAACCTTACCCACATCAACAGTTATCAAATATTAAATTTGATGAGGTGAGTGAGCTTATCTTATTAATCCAAGGATGACGAAATACAGCAAAATATAAATTACAGTAGAATTAAGGAATCGTATCACGAGAGTTACACGAACTGTGGTCTAAAACACTGGAAACAAATAAAAATCTGAGAACGAAAACAAATATTTACCATGTTACAGAGTGAAATTAACAGATTACAACGCTAATCAATAGAACGGGAGTGTATTTAGTGCCAGGTATATCAGGGGCGGGACTGCATCAATATCATCCTGGTCGGCGGCACCACTTATACTCCACAATATACTTCCTGTCATATCTTGGTTTACTTGGCGACTTGATACTTGATGTTGTGTGACCATGTATCGTGACGTCTTTGGTCTACTCACGGGAGGCTAGAGAAACGTTCCTTTCGATATCGGATTCTAAAACCGCACTGGACTCCAACGACATCGTCTCGCCAAGAAATTAATGTGTGATGAGATGAAGTTGATACACAGGATAGCTGTCTGCCTTGTCTTCTATATACTTACATCAGGTAGGTGTAATTACGTTACATAACGTTACACAATCATGATTAGACACCAAACATCAAACGAAGTGAACACTATGCTTGGCGTCATACAATGCAGCCCGAGCCCCTCTTCGCTTACGACTGGTAAAAACTAAATTTTCAACCGTTGTATAATATTTATAGTGTTTGATTAACATGTATGTTCCATAACATGTCGAAATAATGTTGTTTTTTTTCCTAAGTAAAGTCCAATTTATATACCATTTGTAGAACCTTTGATAGGCACCCTGAAATTATCACAGAATATTTCTGGAACGGGGATTCATCAAGTATTATCAACTTCGGTCGTCGAAATAAGAGTTAAACTTTGATTTCTAACATTATTGTTTAATTAAACAATTTGGCTTTCTTTTTTCATAATAATAGTGTTGTTTGTATTACATAAATGAAAACATAATTTTGCAATGACGCCTTATTTAGTTAAAACTAGTATTCTAATGCGCTTTACCGGACAAAATTATTCCATAAAAAATATATATAATTTTGAGGAGTTCATCTGTCTAGTTTTTATAGCAGAATGTCACAATGACTTGCACTGGTACCGTAGTACAAAGTAGGAATAGCCCTGCTGCATCCCACTGTGTTTTATTATAAGACTCTTTCATGACCAGGATTGTAAGATAAGGAAATTCCACCCGAGGGTTTATCAAATTTGGTAAAACCCGAGGCTTTGCCGAGGTTTTTGCCAAATCGGAAAATCACGAGGATGGAATTTCCCAATCTTAAACCTTTGATCATTTTAACTACCTGAATAAGCTCAATTTGGAAAATATCAAATTTTCCCTTGAGTTTTTTCGGCAAAAACAAATGATACTGCGTGATTAAGCATACCCCATATTTGCAAACATACTTTGAGCAGAAACAATAATCTCAGCTTTCTAATGTACGGGGTTAAAATATCGTAGAAGATTTTAATTTCATCACGTCGCCATTTTTCTCTTCATCATCAGATTGTACCGACCTCGTAACGCCACGTCCTTGTTGTATTGCATGGGTAGATGTGTAATACAACCACAGCGATCATAGGTGTATTGCCCTAGACAGGCCAGTATTACACACCTAGAAATGAGAGAATATAACATACAATAGTCCCTACATGATCCGGATTACTTGTACACACTTAGATGGCCACAGACGACGTATTGTCCCTGACGCGACACTTTGCATATATCCAGAGGTTTTATTTATTCCCTTTCTTACTATATTAACGCCATATATATACCACCTTGGGAGAGGACTTATATAGGCTTTAAGCCTGTTGTCCAATCCTTTTGGCATTGTAACATCGATATCTTGTCAATAAAATTTGTTGAAAAATCTTAACTCCGATAAAACGTAAAACCATATTAACCAAAGCAAACATTCGGGTTTCTTCCACAAGCCGTCTTTACCCGACCATAGCTGTTGTCCCTGGACCGTTCTATAAAAACAAAAATAAGAGCAATGTACCTACTTGATGTGATTGAGAATGACTCGGTTTTCCCTTTGAGGACGTGTCGCTTACGTGGATATGACACAGATTTACATGGTAGGTGTCGATGAAGCAATGGACGTTTACTCTTCCGAATAACCTAGTACTATTCCAAGGATAGCCGTGTGAATATTTCCTGCGTTCAAATGTTGTCCCTCGTTTAATCGATTTGTAGTTCGGATTAGTGTTTTGTTGACGTTTCGGTATTTTTTAATTTCATGACAAAATTTTAGAGAATACCAAAGCGTCAGTAATGCGTTAGTGAGAGTAATGCGTTATTTTAGTTCACGGCCACAGCTAAATTCCATCAATATGTATTTTCATGATTTACAAGAACTGTATTTGTGAGCCGTGTTGTAATCGCCGTAATAAAAGAAAAGTTACCAAAAATGTCGAATCTCGAGAATAATGACATATATTTCCAAAACATATCTACTGAAATCACAGAAGCATTGAAAGCAAGTGCCATTTTGCCTGTACAGCATTCAATACACTACTGGTTCGTATTCAGACTTGTATCACAATTAAATACAAAATGAAAACTCACTGCATCATTCTCGAGGAGATCAGCTAGCAGCCGTCGGGCTGTCTGCAATCCCCGTATAATTATTCTTTTAACTTTGCATCACAAATCTACATTTAAAAGTTACCTTTCAAACAAAATCTACAATATTGTCGACAGAAAACTTATATATTCTGTATGAAACACCTAAGGCTACATTAAGAGATAGAGTTGATTCGTAGTAACGATTAATGGATAGCCATTCAAGGATCAGTTCCTTTAAGGTTAGATTTACGTGCAAATCTCGCTTTGATTTTATGTAAGTTTTTAATATTTAACACAGTATGATGAACTTCAATGGCAAACATGCATCTAAAAAAGTGTAAAAAATCTAGAGGTGGCCCAGATTTTACCTTAATGATGAAAATCGTCGCCGTGTGTCCATCTTAATTATTATAGCAAAATAATACAACTAATTTTAAAAAGAAAAAAGCAAGCGGACCAAAAATGTTTAACTGTTTGAGAAAGAGAAACCTTTTGCCTTTTGGTTCGCTAAATATTTAAATTTAATTGGTATCCGATCTTTAAGCGTTATATTTACACTTCTCCCTTCTTGAGCTTAGTAAACTCTGACTGAGAATAAATTATCGTATACGCAATGAGAAAAGGCTCGTGGGATTTTTTTTTTTTTTTCAAATATAGCGTCGTGCCCGTTTAGAATAATAACTATTCGTTGACGGTCATTGCTTGGCTCCTTCAAGATTTTGAATCATGGAATATATATGGAATCCATTCTGTCTTATTATACAATAATCTGGTTCTGGCAAACTTTTGATTCCAAAACTGTACATCTAACGGTAACGCAAACATGGCGGCGCCCTGCAGTACTATAAAGTACTATGTCAATTTAGTATCATTGACTCGATCAAACCGCAAAACGATTGCGTCGACATCAATTTATCTTTGCATTTTCTGCTCTGCCATTTACTCCCTTCTCAAAAATACTTAGTAGAAAAAAGTTTTGAATCAGAAGTTTGTCTTTTCACATGAAAAGATCCTTTACCGAACCATTTGTCGTATAAAATATTCCGATATATCCCCTGACGTCTGGTTGTGGGTTTCAGCTGTTGAGTAATGTGTTGCAAAACATATGTACTAAACAGCTACCTCTCAACCGCTAGTCTAATCAAATATCAGGAAACAAAAGTCTATGCAATTAATGTTCAATATGTAACACTGATCATTGATTCTCCCATTGACATCAGCCCAGGACATATTTGTTATAAGATAGCAATTGTTCTCTTTTATTACACCATATGATTGTGTATATTTGGTAAATATTTAAAGAAGAATATGGAAGAGTATTTCCTAAGTACACTAACATTGAGTATATCGTTAATGTTAGTGTTGCTGGAGGTTTTAGCATTGTAGTGGTTTCAAGAGTATAATAAACAGTTGTACAATTTTGCAAGTTTTGAATCAATGATATAAAATTAAATGTCCTAGGGACAATTAAACAGAAGTGATTTTGCCATATTGTGTAAACAATCCGGTACATTGTGTACATCGTACTTAGAATGATCATAGACCGGTTGTACATTGTAGTGTTTGTGTTTGTTGTCGCTGTGGTTTGTTTGACATTGTTATATATAATATGTACCGTTAGATTATAAAACTGCTTTGGCTGAAGCGAATCATATCCCCTCAACCATAACACATTCAGCAGTTTAGTTTCAATAATAAACAGTAAGTTTTTATGCACTCTAAAAGGGGCTGAGGGACGGAAACAGTAAACACTTTTGATGTAAAACGGGATAAGTAATGTGTAAACATGTGAATGCAAAAACAGCCCCTGTTACCCGATTTAACGTTACGTCGTGGCGGATCTGTTTCACTTGTATGCCTACGTCAGGTTCTATATGCCGTCACGTTTCGTAACACTTTGTTTACGATTTGAAAAGCAAGTGTCGTCGGTGATCACCACAATGGTATCCACAATAACATTGATTTATCCATCCGAACGATCGGTATCAGTATCTAGTATCAATAATAAATGTTTTAAATACATTACTTTATCTATATCTATTTTTCCTTATGATCGCGTTATGGTTAAGTTGACACTATGGTCCACTATAAATAGTTTATCATTTCTTACTTGACAGGGCCTGCTTCAAGACCATAGAATAATCATATTCGATATTAAAGGCGACATTTGTACCGAAACTGTTGACTGTATTTACATATTTTCGCGGAGATTTTGACGTCATCGTTACTTTGTGATATTTCATTGGTTGTTTTTTTTTAGTTTCTATCGTTTATCGGATTTATATTTTCCCAGTTAAATCAATATTTGTTCTCCAAATAACTTTGAAATTGTAGTTACTTATAACATTGTAGTTATTTCATTTGGAATGTGTTATTCTTAACCCAAGATGTTTTAGTTTTTTTAACAAATGTACGTATAAAACATTTTGTATTTTTGAGTTCACAAGCCCACATGCGCCTTCTTGCCTAATACAAGATACATCTTTTTTGTTGATCCAATATTATTATAATATACAATCTCAACTGTGAATAGTTTATGCTTGTAACACATAAATGGTGTCCTGCACTTTTTAATTCACTTCAGATCGAGATACGTTTTGAATCACAAAGTTTGAGATTATTTCGGAAGCAGCAACTCAGTATGTTCAGTGAATATGCATTTACTGTAAAAACCAATATTTTCGCTCGTGGAATTTTTCTCAAAGTCAGCCTTCAAACTGTTCGCGGTGTGGACTTTCTCGCTCTGTTTGTCATTATCTTTTGTACTGTGTACCTATAATACTAATATATAGTGTAGAGTTAGAGTGGTCGTAAATATATTCGTGTGTGGATATATTTGCGAAGATTTAATGTCAGCGAAATAAGCGAAAATTTCCACACCACGAACAATTCCACTTTTACAGTATGCACGAGTACATATATGTGTAAACAAGTAAACTTTAGCTTAAAATATAATTCAGAATTGAGAAAACAAAACACGTTATCACTTTAAAATTAGCTCAAACACTCCACTGACTCTTTCTGTAACTATTTAACTTATTTTCATTGTTGTACATAAACTTGTTTAGTTTACACATGTGTTCAAAAGCAGAAGGCATACACTTTCAATTCTAAAGACCATTTGAAAACATCATATTATATTTGTTATTTAAAATGACCATTTTGGTACCCCCAAATACCAACCAATTGAGGAAAGATAGAATTGCACATGTAATACAAATAGGACATACTTGAACAAATGAAGAGAAAATTCGAATATACCGGGAACTAAACAAATGCTTCTATATACCCTCATCGAAATTAACCAAACCACATCGCAAATCACATAAAGACATATTGCCTGATAATGCTATTATAGTACAATATGTAAGTATAACACTTGCCAATGTTTTCCAGTATAAGACATATAATCTATTAATATGAGTGCGTGTTGGTGAAAAGCATCTTGGTCGACAAAGAGAGAACGTGCGGATACATCGGTTAGTTAAACATATTCTACCACAATACACTGTGTTATTCCACTCTCAGGTCATTGTATAAACGTGCTGACTGTTGGATGAATATATGTTATAAACTACTAGTGGAATATGACATTCCGGACTTTTGATTGGTTGAGAAGTTGAACTTTGACCGGAATTCACGTGGTTCAATGAAACGTGCTGATTGTTGACGTCGTCACAATTTTGCGGAAATATATACGCGATGACGTGTTTTTTCGCGCAAATATTCCGCGGTTCACAGAAAACAGCACTGCCACTGCGACTTAATTATGGTAGAAACAGGTCACACGACTCGTGGTTATTGTAACTTTTAGAAAATAATAAACTCGAATGAAATACATTCCATATCCAACAACCACTTAATATGTAACCTTTATATATACGAAAAAAAAATCATAAAATACCAAAGCGTCAACAAAACCATAATCCGAACTCAAAATCGATTAAACTAGGGGCAAAATAGGAACTAAGGAAACAGTAACATGGAGACTCTCGTAAAAGCACAAGAGAATCACACCAGGTGTTGCGGAAGAGTAAGCGTCTTCTGCTTCATCGACGACACCCGTCATGTAAATCTTTGTCACATCCAAGTAACTACTTAATAAACCGTAAGTCAATCTATGTAACAAAGTAGACATGCTGATATGATATTGAGCCAAATATACCACAGTAAGCTTACCAGCTGGAAAGTAATAATTAGCCTAGGTGCTGTGTTGATGGGAGATGTGTTGTTGGAGTAAACTAGTTGTTAATTTGGTATCTGTCTATTACATCAGTAAACCGGGGCAGGGTGAGGTATTGGTAAGAAAAGTAAAACCAGATGGACAACAATTATTTATGCACACGTCACTATTTTGCACACGAAGGGGATTAGTAATTATAGGTATGAGCTAGTGTAGTCATATGGTCAGTCTGTAACATGAGAAAACTCTGGAGTAGGTCTTTTACAGTCTGTACCATGAGAAGACTCTGGAGTAGGTAATTTATAGTCTACACCTGTGATGGCCATAGAGTACTAGGTCTTTGACAGTCTACACGACAGGCCGCCAGTAGGACTACAGACCAGGGTATGTGACTTACAAGTTGACATTTGACTTAGCCAGACTGAGACACAACGCCGAAGTACAATCAGCTTGATGATGTTGCTTTACCATGCACATGTACTTGTGATGTGGTGTAAGTTGCGATCACGAATAAACTGTCTATTATCAAATATTACGTCTATCAATGATCCACTACACTCGATACTTATGCTAATGACAGGCTATGGCAGCTATTCAATTAGATGAAATGTGCTAAGCGTATCCAGTACACACGTCAAGGGTGGAAGAACGACAGTTTTATGTTTCCTTTATAGATAAAGCTTTTAACAGTCGTGTGCCCCTTAAGTTCGTGTGATAGATAATACCGTTCAGAATTTGAACCATAGTGTTTCTCGAGCAATCGATGGTGATGAATTATATGTTCTAGGGTTGTTATAAGAGGGTTAAGTAGATGGCATTAACATACAGGTGTTTCTCTTGACGATGTATACTTGCGTGTCTTTTTTGGTTAAGAAACTATCACGCTATTGATTTCCATTAGAGACTGGGCCGAGTTGTTCAAAAGATGATTAGCTTAATCAGTGATAAGTGCAAATTTTAATTATTCTGTAATTTAAAAATGAACGGATAGATTTAATTACAACTTTGCAGATATCAAATACTTGATATTGTCAATTTATATACAAAATTTCAAGATTGGACCTTGTATATTAACAGATTTATTTAAGTTTGAAAAATGTCGTTAAAAAGTGATTAAACTAATCAACAACTGGGCCTTAGAGATGTTTCATTTACATACGTTAAGTGAAAATGTACAATACACAAGTAAACAAACTCCAAGCTACATTTATATGTATTTCAGGTATTCAAAACAAAATCAGAGAATACCAAAGCGTCATTAAAACCATAATCTGAACTCAAAATCGATTAAACTAGGGGCAAAATAGGAACAAAGCAAAGATTAACATGGAGACTCTCGTAAAAGCACAAGAGAATAAGACCAGGTGTTCCGGAAGAGTAATCGTCTTCTGCTTCATCGACGACACCCGCTATGTAAATTTTGGTCACATCCAAGTAAGCATCAATCCTCAAAATGAGAACCGAGTCATCATTGTCATCACAACAAGCAAACACACCAATAAGCAAACTCAATAACGTCCATCTTCATATCACACAAAGATACAGAATATTTCTCGATGAGATCAAGATTGCGACCATAAAACTTGCCCATAGTTTTAATCAACCTACATCTCTCGAATCCTTGTGTCGTAGATTTGTTTGTCATCAGATTTACCTGATATCCGCTTTTGAAAAAGAGGTTATATCAAACACATACGGAATTTCCGAAACATATATAAAGTTTCGCTAAAACAGCAGATTGAACTTCAAAGTGGAATATGTTTCACCTTGTTGTGGTGTCGATTTATTCAGTCATCTTATAAACATCTGGGCCCGTAACTGAACGCATACTTAGGCACTAAGATAAACTTAAGACGAACATAACGGTTCACTGTGTAACAGAACGCATACCTAGGCACTAAGATAAACTTAAGACGAACATAACGGTTCACGGTGTAACAGAACGCATACCTAGGCACTAAGATAAACTTAAGACGAACATAACGGTTCACTGTGTAACAGAACGCATACCTAGACACTAAGATAAACTAAAGACGAACATAACGGTTCACTGTGTAACAGAACGCATACCTAGACACTAAGATAAACTTAAGACGAACATAACGGTTTACTGTGTAACAGAACGCATACCTAGGCACTAAGATAAACTTAAGACGACCATAACGGTTCACTGTGTAACAGAACGCATACCTAGGCACTAAGATAAACTTAAGACGACTATAACGGTTCACTGTGTAACAGAACGCATACCTAGGCACTAAGATAAACTTAAGACGACTATAACGGTTCATTGTGTAACAGAACGCATACATATGCACTAAGATAAACTAAAGACGAACATAACGGTTCACTGTGTAACAGAACGCATACCTACGCACTAAGATAAACTTAAGACGAACATAACGGTTCACTGTGTAACAGAACGCATACCTACGCACTAAGATAAACTTAAGACGAACATAACGGTTCACTGTGTAACAGAACGCATACCTAGGCACTAAGATAAACTTAAGACGACCATAACGGTTCACTGTGTAACAGAACGCATACCTAGGCACTAAGATAAACTTAAGACGAACATAACGGTTCACTGTGTAACAGAACGCATACCTAGACACTAAGATAAACTTAAGACGAACATAACGGTTCACTGTGTAACAGAACGCATACCTAGACACTAAGATAAACTTAAGACGAACATAACGGTTCACTGTGTAACAAAAACGCATACCTAGACACTAAGATAAACTTAAGACGAACATAACGGTTCACTGTGTAACAGAACGCATACCTAGGCACTAAGATAAACTTAAGACGAACATAACGGTTCACTGTGTAACAGAACGCATACCTAGGCACTAAGATAAACTTAAGACGAACATAACGGTTCACTGTGTAACAGAACGCATACCTAGACACTAAGATAAACTTAAGACGAAATCTTTCGTATTTTGTTTTATTTGTCTCTTTGCTAAAGATGGCCCTACCCTCACTTTATGCTCTCTTATTGTAAATAATCATATTTGAAAATGACATGATATGCTTATACATCTATATGACCGCGACCAAAACATTCCAAGACATTCGCTGAGAGACGGAAGCAATTTTCGTGATCATTTTAGCGACAATTTCAAGTTGTCGCCTTAACAGACATACTGTATTTGAATGGTGTGTACAATGTAATATTATGTAGAATAAACCTTTATAAGCAAATATGATAGATGGTGCTTTACTCGTCCCATTGCTGATGATAATATTTCTCGGGTATTGTTAACCAGTGTTGTTAGCCTGTCAGTTATTTCAACAACCAGTATGGTCCTTCATCCCAGCATGATACAGGCTCAATATAAGTACCCTTTGTCATTTGGTTGATCGGTGGGAAATTATTTGAAACATTGAACACTTTTGACTCCTGTGACTTAGAAAGTATTTCAAGATACATTGTAATTCAATAAACAAACTTGTTCAACTCTTTATTCCAACTCACTAAATGTTCATTAGCAGTAATCTGGACCTCTTCAATATTGAGAAGTTGTTCGAATGGAAAATATGACGCCGATGGATGGACGGACGGACGACAGACCCTGCCATATGCAAATACATCCCGAGTTATTCTATGCAAAATGGTATTCATTGTGACCATACTATGCAACTTATTCATATATGAACATTTATTGTGGAGAGGGCATGACTCGTGCCCAATCTGTTTTCTTGATTTATGCAATAAAATATGTTTAAATGAAAATGTTACTCAACTTACAATGAAGCGGTTTAATTGTGTAGAAAACAATATGTTCATGTCTGCCTGTTTTTCAGTCACAACTTTTTCTTATTATAAAAGAGTGTATGGTATGTTTCCTTTTTCGACTTATTCTAAGCTCCGGTCAACAACGTAAGTGTAAGGATTTCAAACATATTAAAATGCCGTGCATTACAAACGCAACAAAGATGTTGGGATTCAATAGTCATAGACACGGAAAGCGGTGAAGGGGGAATTTCTGGAAAAAATATCTCGCTCTTAACCTCATGCGTACCGGGCAAATAAGAATAAAAGAAAAGATTCACAGCGAGAATTTAGAAAAATACAGGAGAATACGACCAGGTGTTCCGGAAGAGTAGATCTAAGTAAAGACAAATACATAATTCTCACTCATAACAAGCAGGAATCACAACATCGTCGGAAACCCACGGTACACTGCTCTGGCATTTGTGTCCCGTGGGCTAAATCGGAAAGAAACTGTCGTTTCCGTAATAAAAATAATAGCCAATCATATCGTTTCTTTCATCCGTGGCCTAACATCCGGTCGGGATATCCCGTACGTAGCAAAACAAACCAATATGGCAACGGCATCGCCTGCCAAGAAAACTTGTGGGTTGTGTTAAAACAAAATAAGGGACAACAAGTCATATCGGACGTTGGCATCGACGTCATGCCTTGATAAATTTAACAAAGTTTATTCGTTGGTCCCTATCAACCCGGAGATCCCCGGGTCTGTTAATCGCGATCGCTGTCACACCACATAAGCTGAAAGGCCTGGTATACTAAACTTTTGCCTCCACTCGTCTTAACAGAAGGATACACGTCTTTTTTCTTCAATAACGCGTCTATGGCTTTTTTTCTGGAACTCTTTAAAGCTGGTGATGCTAAATCTCTCTTCTATACTGGAAGACGCCATATTGGAAAATGATCTAGCCGAGTGCCTCTATAAAACGACCTTTCTGATTGGTCGAAATCTCCGAATAGACTTCTATTCGGGGAAACGAGGAATTTTGATTGTTTTAGCCCACGGGACACAAACGCCAGAGCAGTGTACCGTGGGTTTCCGACGATGGCATCACAATGGTCATATTAAAAGGTCCATCTTCTTACCAAATAAGGATGTAGAAAAGAAGGAGAATACCGAACCGTTACTAAACCATACTCCAAACTCAAAATGGATTAAGCTAGAGGCAATATTTCTCAATGAGGCCAAGTTGGCGACCATAGAACTGTTTGACTGCATCCAGGACTCGATAAATTCCCCGTGGATGATACCTAATGAAAAACACCAAATACTCACAAATTTGAATATGTAATAATATTCTAAACAAGTTATGTTTACCTTACAGGGGAAAAATCAGAGAATACCAAAGCGTTACTAAAACCATAATCCAAACTCAAAATCGATTAAACTAGAGGCAATATATCTAAATGAGGCCAAGTTGGCAACCATGGAACTTAACTTTATTCCTCTTTGTTGATTTTTTTATATAGTTGTCTATGGAACATCTGACAACTGTGGAGATGCCAGTCTGGACACCGTCTCCAATAAGTACTTGGGAGGATACAGCTACAAGGTAGTAACGCCGTGTGGATACCAACAATGCGTGGCCATGTGTCTGGAACAGCGGCAGTGTCAGAGTATAAACTTCCACCTCTCCCGTCTGGTCTGTGAACTGAACTCGGAGACTGTGGCCACTATAGGGTCGCTGACCGACAGCCATGGTAACGTCTTCAAGGACATGAACGACACCACGTACCCCACTCCACCGGTAAGTGGATCAAGTATGGTTAGTTATTGAAAAAATAATATAAACATGTATGTTTACCTTAGAGAATAATGAATAAAAATTTTGTTTAATTAAAGTAATAACTTCAATATCTAATGTCTAGATGCATAGTACATTCTGTTTTGCCAAAAGTTTTAACAATGACATTTTGGCGGGTTTAGCGACATTAAGCGTCTTGTTTTGACAACCGGAAGTTACATAACGTTTAAATAGGACGGGAATTCCTCCAGTTGTTGATCCCATTTCAAAATCGACAATCGCATTTCAAAACTACCAAATGTTCAGCTTTATATCTATACATTTCATTCAATGTAAAATATGTCTTCAATTTGATAGGCACTGCATTTGGCCAGGATACGTTGTAGGTAGGGACTACATAGTGATTTTGCTGATATAGAATTGTGTGTTCTTTATTAAGATATATTTACATTTCTAGTGAACTTGGACTCAATATACCTACCAAAGTGTTTCAAGGTTGTTTTTCGATGAACTCTCCAGTTGGCGTATAAATACATCAGTAAAGTAGTGCAGGATTTAGTCCCCCTTTCCACACTGTTTACAACATGTGTTTGTTTCAGTTTTCAATTTGAATACCTGTATTTGTTTTGTATCAGTTTAAAGTTGCTATCAATACAAAAACAGCTATAAGCTATTTTAGAAATTGCCCTAAATAACAAAATCGACCTTAATATAAATGCAAGGATTGAATCCTGTTTTGTTGAGGTTTATGGGATATAAACTTCAATGGGTCGAAGGCAAATTTGATATGAACTGCTTCGCAGTTCATTAAATTTGTCTCAAGACCAATTGAGGTTTATATGTGAATATCGATGTGAATATGATTGGTAGTAGTACATATATTAACAAAAAACATTCTTTCAATCTAACTCCATACATACAAAAAAAGTATTAACAAACTCAGAACCTTACCTGACAACGATCAACTTCTTTCGTAGACATACAATTTTAACGTAACATAACATAACGTGCAATTTTAACATTAAAACATTTTTTGGTAGTGTAAAATAATCTTTACATAAATGATAGTTTCCATTCTGAAGAAAATATTTACAAATAATTTTAACGGACAGTTGCAAATGGAAGACTTCAGAAATCATTAAGCAAAATAACATAGGAATATGAAAATTATACATTTAAGATGTTTTTTAAAATCAGTATCCTGAAATAATTGAGATGTGTATGTAACGAAATGTTTAATATTTTATTAACCAGGCAGGGAATTGTCAGAAAACCTCGTGTCCGGAATACCATACCTGTGTTAAACTGACTAGTGGTATTACTGTTTGCGCAGGTGAGTGCACTGATATCATAATATACTGGATAATGATATCAATATAACCGTTACATACTCTACACTGTATACAATGATATCATTATAATCGTTACATACTTCACACTGTATACAATGATATCATTATAATCGTTACATACTTCACACTGTATACAATGATATCAATAGTATCGTTACATACTCCACACTGTATACAATGATATCAATAGTATCGTTACATACTTCACACTGCATACAATGATATCAATATAATCGTTACATACTTCACACTGCATACAATGTGATCAATATAATCGTTTAATACTCCACACTGTATACAATGTTTCAATATAATCGTTACATACTTCACACTGTATAAAATGATATAAATATTATCGTTACATACTTCACACTGTATACAATGATATCAATAGTATCGTTACATACTCTACACTGTATACAATGATATCAATAGTATCGTTACACACTACACACTGTATACAATGATATCAATATAATCGTTACATACTCCACACTCTATACAATGTTATCAATGTAATCGTTACATAATCCACACTGTTTACATTGATATCAATATTATCGTTACATACTCGCAACTGTACACAATGATGTCTATATTATTGTTACATGCTTCCACTTTATACAATGATATCATTATAATCGTTACATACTCCACACTGTATACAATGATATCAATATAATCGTTACATACTTCACACTGAATAAAATGATATCATTATAATCGTTACATACACACACTACACATTGTATACAATGATATCAAAATAATCGTTACATACTCCACACTGTATACAATGATATCAATAGTATCGTTACACACTACACACTGTATACAATGATATCAATATAATCGTTACATACTCCACACTGTATACAATGATATCAATATTATCGTTACATACTCGCAACTGTACACAATGATGTCTATATTATTGTTACATGCTTCCATTTTATACAATGATGTCAATATAATCGTTATCTACTTTACACTGTATACAATGATATCATTATAATCGTTACATACTCCACACTGTATACAATGATATCAATATAATCGTTACATACTTCACACTGTATAAAATGATATCAATATAATCGTTACATACTTCACACTGTATAAAATGATATCATTATAATCGTTACATACTCCACACTGTATACAATGTTATCAATATAATCGTGACATACTTCACACTGTATACAATCATATCAATATAATCGTTACATATTTCCCACTGTATACAATGAAGTCAATTTAAGCGTTACTTACAATTTACTCTATACAATGATATTAATATTATCGTCACATACATACTCCAAACTGTATCCAATCTTATCAATATAATCGAGACATACTGTACACACTATCTGTATAATCGTTTATACTCGCCACTGTATACAATCATATCAATTAAATCGTTACATACTCCGCACTGTATACAATGATATCAATATTATCGTTACATGCTCTCCACTCTATACAATGACATCAATATAATCGTTACATGTACATACTCCACACTGTATACAATGATATCAATATTATCGCCACATACTCCACATTGTATACAATGATATCGATAGAATCATTAAATATTCGCCACTGTATACTATGATATCAATATAATCGTTATATAATCTCCACTGTATGCAATGATACAAGGTAGACATGTATAGTACGAGGACGTAAGGTAGATATGCTTGTTGGTCGAGACATATTGGTGTATTTTCGTTTGGGAAGTTGATTTCTTCAGTGGTAGAATCAACATCTATCATAACTGAAGACGAACGTTTCGATAATGTATATGTTTCTTTAACGACCTACTTCTAGATTAATATATGTGTCATTAAAGGAAAACCTTGTCTGATACCCTGATATTACTTCCATCTAATGGAATACCATTAAAATAATTGTCCTACTCATAATGACACAGTCTTCACTCCATTAAGGTTGCCAGGTCCGTGCGTGCGAATCAGAACAGTATGGAATGTGATCACAACGTAGACTATCACATACAGACATTACGATCAATATCTACATCTATCGATCTATTCTTCTAGAACGATTTTAAGTCATTAAAACGTTCCAGTGGTGTTATCAAAACAACACATCCCTTCAACGTTCAGCTTTGTTTTATTCGCTACCGTTGTGTCCTTTCTAAATTTAGGATTCAAGCACACAACTTCATGGTCGAAACAGGAAGATACCATGGTATCTCTAGAGCCCAAATGCTGTGTTTATTCTGTGATAGAGGAGAAGTCGAGGATGAAACTCATTTTATATTATTATGTCCATCTTATTCAGAATTAAGAACATTATATATTAAACCGTATTTTTAACGGCGTCCCTCTGTATACAAGTTAATTGAATTATTTACTAGTAGAAATGTAAAAAATTTAAGGAAATACCTTATTCATGTTTCTTCGAAAAGAAAGTCACTACTGAATGTTTGATTGTTTTTTTTTGTTTACACTCCCACTGTTTCGGTTGCGTTACTCCGCCAACTTGTGTACATGATTGTATTATATATAAATGTATCATGTATTCCTACATGCATGTGCTGTTCGGCATTTGGAAATTAATTGAATTGAAAAATTGTTTACCAGTATGACAGGTAATTTGAAATATTTAGATGACTGTCAAATCACCGTATATATTTGAGTGTTCAACAGCACACTACATATGTACTTTACAAACACTTTTCCTTAAATTCCATTCATGGTTTATTTAGTAATTGAACGATATCCTTAGTAAGATATATTTTAAAACACCGTACACTAAAATAGTAATGTACGGTTATTCAATGACATTAGCAAAGGTTAGTTGCAACACTTTATTACATATTTTAAAAGTTCAGAAAACAAATCATAAGAGAATACCGAAGCGTTAATAAAATCATAATCCAAACTCGAAATCGATTAAACAAGGGGCAAAATATAAATAAAAGAAAGATTAACACGGCGACTTCTGGAAAAGTACACGAGAGTGAGACGAGGCTTCGTGGATGACACCAGACATGTTAATCTAGGTTAAATCAATGTAAACATCATACCATCAAATTGGGAACTGTGGCATTCTTCTCAATCATACCAAGAGCATATTAATATTCAAAAACGTCAACCTGCATCACTCGAATTCTTTATCGTAAGTTTGTTCGTCAGCAGCCGACATCTTAAAAAAATCTCCATATATAGAGCAAGCCATAGAATAACAAATTAACTGTGACATGCTACCATAGGTTGGTAAAGCTGAGGTGTTACTATAAATAAAGAGCAAGATCTCGATCGGAAAATCGAAATCGTCACGCTTATCTTATAGTTTATGATTGAGCTGTCCATGTTAGTCATAGTTTAAGTAAAGACCCAGAGTAAGAAGCTGATGGAGAAGGGTCTGTTTTGTCCTTATTTCCAGTTCGGCGCCGGAGAGCTACGGTCTTATTAGTAGTGAGCTGTCCATGTCTGATGTGATAATTCCTTCTCCCCCCTTACGTAAGACTGCTAAGTTATACGGACGGAGATTATCTACCATTTATTTAAACTGAGTAGATGTTTTCTTTATATAAGTGCGACAGCCTAAAGCAGCTATAAGATACTACTGTCGTTGTGACATAAAAAGTGCAATAGCTTGTCAACAATTGTTGTGACATAAAAAGTGCAAAAGCTTGTCAACAATTGTTGTGACATAAAAAAGTTCAATAGCTTGTCAACAATCGTTGTGACATTAAAATTGCAATAGCTTGTCAACAATCGTTGTGACATAAAAAGTGCAATAGCTGGTCAACTATTGTTGTGACATAAAAAAGTGCAATAGCTTGTCAACAATCGTTACGTTTTTGTCAACAAATAGTTACATATAAAATATTTAGCAAAATCCATTTTTGTTTTAAAGATGATAACCATTACGTTTTATTCAGAGCCTGTCAGTGAAATAATCACGACGACAACCACAACAACGACGACCACGACCACAACAACTACCACCACCCCAGCTCCCACCACAACCACCACCACCCCAGCTCCCACCACTACCACGGCAGGTACGTCAAACATTCGTAGATCGTAGATGGTGTGATAGGATTGACATTTTTGCGTATGCATATTAATGTGCTCACTTGTTGTGATTGGCAATGGTGACTCGATTCTCATTTTGATAACTTGATGTTTACTTGGATGTGACCAAGACTTAACATGGTGGATGTCGACGATGTAGCAGAAAATGCTTATTCTTCCGGAACACTTGGTCATATTCTCTTGTACTATTACGAGGGTCTGCATGTTAAACGTTCTTTTGTTCATATTTTCTCCTTCTTTAATCGAGTTCGTGTTCGGATTATGGTTTGGCAACGCTTCGGTATTCCCTGATTATTATCATGGTAGACCCTGCTGGTGGATTTTATTATCATGGTACACACTGCTAGTGGATTTTATTTTCATGCTAGAACCTGCTGGTGGATTTTATTATCATGGTAGACACTGCTGGTGGATTGTATTATTACGGTAGACACTGCTGGTGGATTTTATAATCATGGTAGACACTGCTGGTGGATTTTATTATCATGGTAGACACTGCTGGTGGATTTTATTATCATGGTAGACACTGCTGATGGATTTTATTATCATGGTAGATACTGCTGGTGGATTTTATTATCATGGTAGACACTGCTGGTGGATTTTATTATCATGGTAGATACTGCTGGTGGATTTTATTATCATGGTAGACACTGCTGGTGGATTTTGTTATCATGGTAGATACTGCTGGTGGATTTTATTTCATGGTAGACACTGCTGGTGGATTTTGTTATCATGTTAGACACTGCTGGTGGATTTTGTTATCATGGTAGAAACTGCTGGTGGATTTTAGTGCCATGGTAGACACTGCTGGTGGATTTTATTATCATGGTAGACACTGCTGGTGGATTGTATTATTACGGTAGACACTGCTGGTGGATTTTATTATCATGGTAGACACTGCTGGTGGATTTTGTTATCATGGTAGACACTGCTGGTGGATTTTATTATCATGGTAGACACTGCTGGTGGATTTTGTTATCATGGTAGATACTGCTGGTGGATTTTATTTCATGGTAGACACTGCTGGTGGATTTTGTTATCATGTTAGACACTGCTGGTGGATTTTGTTATCATGGTAGAAACTGCTGGTGGATTTTGTTATCATGGTAGACACTGCTGGTGGATTTTGTTATCATGGTAGACACTGCTGGTGGATTTTAATTCATGGTAGACACTGCTGGTGGATTTTATTATCATGGTAGACACTGCTGGTGGATTTTATTATCATGGTAGACACTGCTGGTGGATTGTATTATCATGGTAGACACTGCTGGTTGATGTCATTATCATGGTAGACACTGCTGGTGGATTCTATTACTCCGAGGTTGGCCGTAACCTATACGTCACGTGATAATTAATTCAAACAGAGTGGCGCGGTTCAGAAATACACATGTATTTGATACTCTTTTGAAAGTATTCAGTATCGATTAAAACAGAATTACGAAATTGCAAGGTTTACATGGTGGGTGCCGTCGATGAAGCAGAAGACGCTTACTATTCCGACACACTTGGTCTTATTCTCTTGTACTTTTGCAAGGGTCTCCATGTAAATCTTTCCTTTGGTCATATTTTGCCCCTGGTGGAATCAATTTTGGATTATAATTTTGTTGATGCTTCGGTATTCTCTTATTTATTTTCTGTGCACCTCCTTATCTGGACTTTTCTTTAGGCCGGTTTTGTTTCCCCAGTTACCTCCAAAGCTTCACATTTCATGCCTTTGCTTAGCATTACTGACGAACTCTAGAGGGACAAACCAGGTGTATGGTTCAATTTAATGCATTATTATAAGGTTTACTATCTGTAAGAAGGAAAGTTGTAAAAACAATCTGTCAGCCAAACCATCGTCAACAATATGCATTTGAAAAATAGGTTGCAGTTTTATGTCCTTCTTTTTAATATCTTGATACTGTCGATCTTTGAAATTGGGAAAAAAGCAAAATATGATGTTTTAAACAAAGTTTGAATAGTTTCCAGCCACGAATGTTCCTCGGAGTTTTCTTACTATCTAACGCATATCAACTATAGAATAACATGTCCGTCTCTACACAAAGGTGTTCACAGTGGAAGTCAGATACGACATTATATTATCTTACTGAATTTAAAAATATATCAAACGGGGAACTGTTCACTTGTGATTGTTTAAGGACGAGATGCTTCCCTCTGGTGCTGGGGCGTAATCAAATAATATGTCATATTAGCCTGTAGCGAATAACAAACTTTCTGAGTATTTTTACAGCAAGAAGTGTCTAACTTTCAGACACTGATGCGTGCTAGAATCGTACTTTCCTTTTCTAGGGTCTCTTACATGTGGGTCACCATACACTATGAATGCATTGGCGGGGCTGTGTCTGTACTACGGGACCTCGAAGTCCTGGAGCGATGCAAATACAGATTGTCCTTCACCTGGCCGCCTCATGGTAGCAAATACAGCTGATAAAAAGTCAGCTGCCGTTACGCTATGTCCGTCTGACATAAGTAAGTAATACTGTTACATACAACCACAATAACTGTAGTGCAAATAGAAACTGAAATGATCAGACTCGTTGTGTCGGCATTAATACATTGTCGAAAACCGCATCGAAATCGGCCGACCGGTTACAAAGTTACGACAGGTTGAAGTTTGGTTTTTTACCTGTTTTGCCACACGCTAATTAAGCGCACCGCGAACCGCTAAAAGTTGTGCACACGTATTGGTGACGTCACAACGGGAACACAAGAAATTGGGTCCTATGTCTCTCTATATATAATAGTAATATGTACGTCTGGTTGATTAATGATTCAAAATGTATTATACAATGAAATTAAGGGACGTACCATAATATGGGGGTCGGGAGAATAATCTGAAATCGTCATTGAAATAACTTTATTTTGATTCTTTCATAAATATAGTGTTTATTGATTGTTCAAATTCATTTTAATGGACCCATATATATATATGTGCTATCATATTGTAATACTCTGTGTCATTTATAATGTCAGTTATACATATCATTTATCCAATGATTCAAGAGTGACTCTTATTGTAAATCTCATGTTAGTGTCCATTATATTACGTAATCAGATTAGCGGGATAATCTACCTGGTCAGTTCCATAACTTCACACGTAACTTGTTACTCAAATAGCAAGTAATTAACATTGGAGAGGGGTGGGGGGGGGAGGAGGTTATCAAAGTTAACTAAATTGTAATAGTTGAGTATGTTGCGGTTATTATCCCCTCTTTATAACTTCAAAATGTGTACTCTAAATCTGTAGTTACATGTAGATCTCGACTGAAACATAGAGTATCGAGTGCACGTGTATCTTTTGAAATCTCCGTAACCCACCGTCAACTCACACAGTATATGAAACTTTTTAATTTCGAGTTTGACTCTTCTATTCAACGAGAAAAGTTCTGTTGAAAACTTGCTTGATATGTCTCAGGGACGTATATGCACATATACGTCTGTGTCATTTATAATATATAATAATAATATTTTATTTTTAACATAAATGAATAAAATGCGGATTAAAACCACAGGCACTTGTGGCCAGGAGAATAGTCATCTAAATATATAGATAACATAGCGAAATATGATAATGAAAATAAAATATAAAAACTGAATTTTCGAATTTTCTTTTTATGTTATTAATTGTCTAAAACCATATTGAAAATAATTGCCAAATTTCAGCTTGATACGTCAAGCGGTTTAATTTAACAAAAAAGTCGACTATCAGACACTCTTTTTTTTGTGTGAAATTTAACCGCTTGACGTATCAAGCTGAAATTTGGCAATTACTTTCATTATGGTTTTAGATGATTAATAACATAAAAAGAAAATTGTTAAAGTCAGTTTTTATATTTGTATTTTAAATAATCATATTTTGCAAATTATCTATATATTTAGATGACTATTCTCCTGGCCACAAGTGCCTGTGATTAAAACCAATTAAGTAATCTTCTCATCTGATTTTCAAAAGATGTTCCATGTTCATTTCTTGTCAGTAAAACACAGGGGTTTTCAAAGATCTAATCTTATTTTTTCTCAAACAGAATTCGAAATACATTGTCTTGATTTCTATTTCGATGTATGTGCCTGAAGACAGGTAACATCAGGATTTCGCTCATATTCTATTTATTTAACAATATTCACGATTTGAAATATTTTTTTTATACTGCATAGACATAAATAAATTATCAATGGATAGAAAGCTGTTAACTTTTAAACACACCTATAATTTCTCAAGCATATATAAGGATAAAAGAAGTTGAAATGTGATACCCGTCAAAACAGTTTATACAGGTCGAAAGCATTCATAAAAGTTATATATTTTTATTTTCCCATATACGTACATCGTATTGTACGTAAAAAAGGCTGGTGTTGTCGTTCTATATGACGTTACTAACTGTTCTTCTTTGAAGTCCAATAAAATATATGGTTTTCGAAGTTCCGAGTCTATACACGGAAATAGATTACATCTAAGTCCGTGGTCTAAAGCAACACAAATATCCTTTTCCTTATCTGTTTGTTTGAGTTTTTTTCTAGGTAGTTTTGTATTTATACAGCCGACCGACATGCATTAAAATCTAAAATAATAACCTGTTAATCATGTTAGCGAGTCCGGCGGTTATTGATTTATGGTCGAGTGATCATGACCACGTGTGCCGCACACCTGTGGAACTCCCTCCCGACCCCCCCCCCCCCTCACCACTAATTACGGCCCCCTGGGGCATACAACACCTTGGAATTATCAGTAGGGTCATTAATGAACTCCATACAACCTTGATATATAATAAGTGTCATATTCTTGAATAGAAGACTCTATACAAATAACAAGTCGTGATACGATTCATATAATTTTAATATAATGACTACACAAGTCTACCAGTGCGGTCATCATTGTGACGTCACTTCCGGTCGTATGGCAAAATCAGGGATTTTCTGATTTGCGTTCAGGTGTGAAATTTAGAAAAATGGTCAAAACTTCGTAATTTTTACAAAAAAAAAAAATTCGTGAGAATTATCTCACTTACTATTTACCAATCTTTCCATACACAAAAGATGGTTTTGCACTACAGTTACTCTTTAAACACGTTGTTTCCAGGAGAAATTGTTCTCCAGGATTCGACCAGGTTTTGTTGATACCCATGCCAAGAGAAAGAGGGCATATATACTTCCGGTGTACCACCAAGCCTCATTAGTACAAACCAATATGAAAAAAGAGCCGCCACGAGTTTCAAGGCGTCGTGTTCATGGTCAGTAGAAATATATTTCTAAAGCGTCTTAAATTTCGATCAATTTTGTCCTGATTTACCTGCGTTTTACTCCTAAAAATGTTGATTAACTACCGATTTAACATTTCACCGGAAATATACACGTCCAACCTAATGTACCAGGTGAGTGCCTTATCACGTGATATTTATTCCGGTTGTATCTCGGTGTATCATTTTGTTAATTCATACACATTATAATGATGGTACAATGTGATTCTCTAAAACAGGTCCGGTAAAACATGATAATGTGTGTTATGTTAACAGGCTGTTGGATCGGTGCTAATAGAATAGGTGACACTTTCTATTGGTCAACTGGAGACGTTTGTACCCCTGATGAGACAAACAACGGAGACTGTATGCGAGCGAGGGATGGCATAATCAAGGGAGGCGGCTGTGACAATGCTGTTGGGTACATTTGTGAACAAACCTGAAAAGACAACTCACTGAACATCTTTACGCTCGGATATATCATTTGAAATCACCAAGACACAAATGTATTTTTATATGATAAACGTTAGTTGTAATCGTAATGGATATTTAGCACTTCAGGTGCTCCGTGACAAAGAACGGCATTGAGGAAAACGCATGACGACATTTTCTAAAAATGGAATACCTTATCATTAGTCATTACTACGTATTCCCCGTGTCATTGTCTATTTTGTTTATACCCATATTCAAGTTAAATGTTCTTATCATATTTTCGGTTCATTGAAGCATATTTATAAATGTTTTCTGCGTCATATTTTTCAATGTGGTATGTAGTCTTAAGTATGTTTGTACTATGTAGTAAGTAACTATAATTCAAGAACATTGAATACTGCGTAACCTTTATAAATGCTTTATTAGTAAATACCTGCTATGGACAAAGTTCCGTAAGATGCTATATACAATTTGACGTACAATGTTATTTACTATAACATATTTAATGTTATAATGTCAATGCTGTCAGACAGCAGGCATAGCGAGTTCTTCAGGAAAGTTGAGATTAGCAGTCGCCAATGAACACGGATTTATATATACCTTATAATACGAGAATCTGAAACGAGTGTTCATATAATATTCAATTGATTTAATATGATATTGATAAGCAAGCTTAACGTATTCTATATAACATATACACCAGTGGTAGATTATCTTTGTAACATAGCCTGAGAAACATGCTAACTTTATATTTTAAATAAATCTCCTCTATAACAGAAGACGCATTTTGAACTACTTTGATAACACCGTGACGTAATGTACAATAACGTGACGTCATTAATATTATTACGTCACAATACTGTTCCCATGGTAACACGACTCATTTGCATACTTATTACATGTGTGCTATATTGTTAATATTGCGCCCAAATACTGCACGGCAAATAAGCTTTGTTATGTATTAATATACGAATACAGACTTCGGTTGAGGGCAATCAATGGGTTTACGAACCTGACCTGGGTAATATTCACCAAGGCATAAGGTAAAAAGCATTAATTCTCCGAAACTGAAGTCTGAATTTGATTTATTATAGTTTTACTGATTTGTCTTTAAAAATTTAGAAATAAATTTCGACAACAACGAAATCCACGTGAGGATAATTTTAAAGAATAAGATCAATAGTTTACTTGCGTGTAATCATACATTTCGATCTTAGTTAGTTTGAATATTTGTAAATAATATCCATGAAACACCGGCATGGGCTTTCCCTGCGACATCTTGATTTTTTTCGTTTGTTTTTGAGTTTGTTGTTCCTGACCTAAGTTGACGACTCGATACAACACTTCACGAACCTGGCGGAACATTATATAAACTTCCTGGTGACGTCATGAACTATTTCAACGGGAATAATCTATGTAATGTAATTAAGTTTACACCAATGTATGGCAGTGCTACATACCAATCATACAATAAAATGTTTTATCATATAACTGACCCGTTCAGTAATGTCTTACGGCCATGTCATAAAAATGGTATTATACACGTGTAATAACACTATTGTTACGTCATAAACAAAGAACGAATTTATGACGTCTTATGATTATCTCGATAGTGAAAATCGTACTGTCACAGAAGAAATTTGCCTTTCTTACAGAGAATTTATTTGACAATTTTTGTGTATTTTCTCATAAATATAAATCATGTGATAAAAAGAATCTTACACTTGTGTCAATGTATGGAATTTATTAAACTCGCCTAAAGGCTTGTGACATATTAAATTATCAAACTCGTTTAATGAATTCCATATTATATTTACACTCGTGTAAGATCCTCTATTTATTAAAGTTTTGCCTGTCAAATATAGAAAAAATATCAAACTGATTAAAACATATATTTTCCCTCAGTGATGAGCAGTGAAGGTATAAGCTATTCTAGGGAAAACATAATATATTGCAGTAAAAATATTAGGTTTTGTCCAAACTATTTTCCTGTTGTAAGAGTTGTTTTCTTTATCGAAATCCCCCATTGCTCCCTCGTATTGTTGTGGTTTGCAGAATCCGATGGATTGGCCGAGCTATTTTCCAGTAGGCAGGTTAAGAAAAAAAAGATAATAAAAAACATTTTAATGCTTTATTCGAAATGATATAAAAAGAAAATCAAGTGGTTTGTCGTTTAATATAAAATATATATCACTCTTATGGCAAATTTACATTATTTATTGATATGAAATGTTATATACGATAGTTTATACAATGTTATAA
The DNA here is from genome assembly GCA_947623455.1 of Mimachlamys varia. Taxonomy (NCBI): domain Eukaryota; kingdom Metazoa; phylum Mollusca; class Bivalvia; order Pectinida; family Pectinidae; genus Mimachlamys; species Mimachlamys varia. Next base: position 35,872,105 of record OX392545.1, read on the forward strand.
TCAATTGAACAGAGAGCAATGTAGCATTCTGACAGAATGAGAATATTTAACACGATAGGTTTTGATAAGTTACGTTTAATGTTTACAAGGCTATATATGACGAGTTAGTTATGTAGAGGAACGTTTTATTTTTACCCATTGCGGTAACTAATTTAGTTATTTCAGAAAACGGAATAGTTTGAAAAATACATTAATTATGACAATATCAATATTAAAGACTTAACCCATGAAAACCTTCCAGTAGAATGAACTAGGAAAATCTTTAGACAGATTATGCTTGTAAAGCCATCATTTAAGGAAATTGCTATCATTTTATCTATTTCAAACCAAACAACTCAAGAAACGCCAGAAGAACATATTCACAAAATGCTCAGAATAGCCGAGTAATTTCAAGAGTGAGCTAGTGTATTTTTATACCCCGTTAGGGAGGGTTGTGGTAGTTTGGGATATACTGGATTTTTTTTTCTATACATTTATCAGCGTTTCTAGATATATCGCAAAGGTTAACATAGACTGTTCCACAACGTGCTGGTTGGTGTGAAGAAACCTACGTCTGTTTGAAGCTTATTCATTGCGATGTCATAAAAGCAGGTTGGAAAATTGTCAGATTTGTATTCCTTTACTGCAATTCTGCAATAGTTAACATCCCAGCATTATAATGCAAGGATCGGAGAGACAATAATTCGAGTTGGTTTTGATTTTTTTTTTTTAATAAAAAATTAATATTTTTAGGAGAAAATTATGTTCTTGGCCATAATAACGAGGACATTTTTTATATTCTTACATGTATTTTGTATGAATTATGGCATGTTCCGCCTAATTATAATTGTCAATATATAGAGTAAGTGCTCTTATATATATTGTATACATTTTGCTCCATGTTGTGTTTATCAAATATGACTTATAGTGTTGCTATACATGTACATATTGGTACTTTTTTTACTACATTGTCTGTAAAGGTGAACCAAATGTTTCCATAATAAATGTTTTGTCCATTTTTGTATTCAAACCCATAATCAAGAACAGGTAATGGTGGTGTAATCGGAACCAGCCGCTGTGTTTAATTTAGCGTCTTTATTATAACATTGTTTAAAGATCTAATGAGATGAATCTAGTACATAGTGTATGTACCTTCAGTGTATGTTTCTTTGTAATTTGGTTATAGATACAGTATGATAGTAATTACAGAGGCAATAGCCAACTTTTCTAAGAAGATATGTCCATATCATATCATACATATTATATATCGTGAAATCTTAACGACTTGCTTTATTTTTGGTACTTATAAAAAATTAGTTATATAATTATAGTCTGCGAAATATTCCACTTGTTCAAAAATTATTTCTGTGAAAATATTGAATATATAGAGATTAATTTGTCGTCGGTCGGTGTACGCACAAAGGTTTTCCTGCCATAACGTGAGTTACTTTGAGTCATTCAAACTCAAACTTCATGCAGTGCTTTCTTACAAAATATCCGTGCCTGAGATTGCTCTTCAAGTCCAAAAATAAACTATCAAGGTCACTGTTTCCATAAATACTGTAAACCACTAAAATTTATTTCGCAAGCTTACTTTTTCATACATATTCGCGAATACATAATTTCGCAAACGTCTATCTAAAAGTGCCGATGACGATAGAAAAAACATGCCACCTCTAGAGATAGAAATAAGCGCGAGGTATAAGAATTCACGATTTTAGCTCGTCGCAAATTAACGCGAAATTAAATACTTCGCGAAATATAAGTGATTTACAGTAGAATCGACAACCGAACTAAGGTTTTCGTGTGAAGAGGAATCGCTAAATTTGGTGTTGTTTTTGATTCCAATGCCTTATGCCTATATTTTACTACACTGATTAAAATGTTTGTAAGTACAGACAAGGTGTTTGTTATCTAATCTGCATATATATTGAATTAGTACCCAGAACAAACAGATGATTTAAAATTCCACACGTGTTTCAGCTCCTTGATACATTGTATAAACACAATATCAAAATGAAAAAAAAAATGGATTCAACTTCTAGAAAACAAGATTTCAGTAAGAAATATAAAATATGTTGTTTTTCCTAAAATAGAAACATCAAATTCAAACTAAACTAAACTATAAAAGGCAAAAGATTTAGAAAATTCTAAGGGTCGCCGTTAAAATATTTTCTTTGCTTGTATCTTGTTCCTAGAGTCTTCGATGTTCTCTTTTTGTTCAACAAATGAATAGGTCTCTCATTATGAGAGCTTTCTTTTCTAGGAAAGGTGAACGACGATACAAATGCATGGTTGTGAGCTATCTTGGAGCATACTTTGTGAAAAACACACAAAAAGCTAGGTTGAAATATACTGAGGAAGATATATTACGAATGATTGAATTCCTGGTTGACAGAATCTTTATTGAGTTTGGAGGAAAGATTTCCAACAGACTGTTGGCATTCCAATGGGCCCTAACTGTGCACCACTTTTGGCTGACTTTTTTTTTGTTTTCATACAAGGCTGAATTTGTCGAAGGACGGGTAACAAAAACCTTGCCAACTCTTTCAATTTCACTTTCAGGTATATCGACGATGTGTTGTCTATAAACAACAAGCAGCTTGCTGACCTAGTCGATCGTATATACCCTACTGAACTTGAGATTAAATACACAACAGACTCTCCTACATCAGCGTCTTACCTCGATCTTTACTTAAGCTATGACGAACACGGGCAACTTAATTATAGGCTGTATAATAAACGTGACGATTTCAATTTTCCGATCGTGAACTTTCCCTTTCATGATAGTCACATCCCTGCTTCTCCAACCTATGGTGTTTATATGTCGTAGTTGATTCGTTATTCTAGGGCTTGCTCTGAATATCGGGATTTTCGTGATATATGTCAACTGCTGACGGCACAGGGATTCGAGAGAAGCGGGTTGATGAAGACTATGGGCATGTTTTCTGGTCGCCATCTTGATCTCATTGAGAAATATTCTGTATCTTTGTGTGATATGAAGATGGACGCTTTTAGTTTGCTTGCTAGTGTGTTTACTTATTGTGATGACAATGATGACTCGGTTCTCATTTTGAGGATTGATGCTTACAGTGTACTTGGATGTGACAAAGATTTACATGGCGGGTGTCGTCGGTGAAGCAGAAGACGCATACTCTTCCGGAACACCTGGTCTTATTCTCTTGTGCTTTTACGAGAGTCTCCATGTAAATCATTCCTTTGTTCCTATTTTGCCCCTAGTGTAATCGATTTTGAGTTCGAATTATGGTTTTGTTGACGCTTCGGTATTCTCTGATTTTTTTTTCTACATCATAGCATATCTTTAATTGGTTCTACATATGTAAGTATTCATTGATTTCGTATAAAAACACAGGCACATATAGGCAAGGAGGACAACAATGAATCCATCAATATACATAATGTAAAGGGCAAAGAAGTCATTCCGATAGTGAAGACAAACGAGTGCTATCAAATCCGCTCCTTTATCAAGATATAGAGGAACACAAATAATTACATTACATAAAACACATTCTAACACGATACGTTTGTAATACGCGTTTTGATTGGATATGGACTATGTTCTAATGTGCGATAGAACCATGGTCAATCATGATCAATCGTATCAAGCTCCTCCCATCGAGCTTAAGCCACGCCCCGTTTCTACCAAAAACAAAATGGCGTCGTGATGGGGATCGTCTATCGATGAACATTCCACTGCATGATAAGCGTACGTCAAGTAAGCATCAGAGCAGAGATGACCGATTGAATGTATTATCTGAATAAATTAAGGATAAAACGTAATCATATCATGTTCTTACCTCCATTTATTCATGAAACGTTAATTCCATCCATGTGTAGGTAGCTGTTTCTGAAATCAAAACAAACATTTCACTGTGACTGTGTCGTGTGCATTTGCACAAATTTTAAAAGATCTTAACACACGATTTTGTCGATACGAACTTATTGGCAAGCATACTGACATAGAATTGTAGACATTTTGTCAATGTTAATCAAAGTATGTCGTAACATACGTTCACGAAAAATCTAAATCCAAATATTCCGCCTCGTCAACATCAAGACCAAGCGCTCGCCAGTTCCATGTATGGGCGTGGCTAAATGACCGACTTTTGAAAGCGTCCTTCTGATTGGTCAGATGGCTATAGAAAGACACGTCACCCGCCAGGTCACATAGTACTTTACTTCGTACTCGTAGCAAGGAAATACAATGTATCTAAACATGTTAGCGTAGTAAAATTGTCAATGAGTGTTAGAATGGGGATAGTACGTTATTTCTCGTGTCTATACTGGCGATTAGAACATGAAATTTGGTTTAAACTCTCGACCTATCGGTCTCGAGTTCAAACCAAACTTCATGTTCTAATCGCAGGTCGAGAGTTTAAACCAAATTTCATGTTCTAATCGCCCTCGAGTTCAAACCAAACTTCATGTTCTAATCGCCAGTATAGCCACTCAAAACAACGTACTATCCCCTAAATATTAAATGTATAAGAATAAATTGTTTCGGTAATTTTCAAACAATATATGCCCTCCGGCTTGTGTTAGCCGAAGGCAGAATTAAGAATGACCGTATCATAGTCCACCGAACAACGACAAAGAAGTGGAGAATATTACACTGGATTTTGGCGAGATCGGAGAAACTTAATAACTTTATAAACTCGGCGAAATATGAATAATTAAAAAATATATAAAAACAAAAGTTTCAAATTTACTTTTATGCGATTAAATTTTCTAAAACTCCAATGAAACTAATAACCAAAGTTCAGCTTGATACGTCAAGCTGTTAAGTTTTCCAAAACAATCGACTACCAGACACTGAAAAATGGAGAATGTATGCAACTCAGTGGCAGGAAATACTTAGACCCTGTTGCAAAACGGTGAAAATCACTTATTTTTCGTTCTTACTAGAGAAACACGAACAACTTCATTAATTCCCTATATATTTTCCTTTCTAAAAACCTATAATGATCCAAAAATGTATTTATCGATTGCGAGCGCAAAGTTTTTCAGGAAACCCCCGAAATCTTCGATATAGAAATTATCTGTGGCGGAGGTCAACGCTGGTTATTCTCCTGGCCAAATGTTCCTGTGTCAAAAACAACCCATTCCACAAATACTTCTTCACAATTAATCAATCAGACAGTTGCGAAAGAATAACTTCCTCTCGGGTGACCATTTTCTCATTGTCAAACATAAAACTGAATAGGAACAGAAGAAAATAACAGTTTGTTTTTCTTCGATTTCTATTTTATTCTTTTTCAACAAAATTTACTGCCGACCATTGCAGATCAGTGTGAGTTGAATGCTTTCATTCTAAGAGATATGTATGTAACTGGGATATACGAGCAGCAGTATTGCAACGGAGCGATATTTCATATTTCGTATTTAATGATAGAGTCTTGGTACAGGATGTTAACTCTCTACGCCATAATCAATACATGATAACTGGTATATTAAATTTTAAATATTATAATGACACTACAGTTTATAATATAGCTTTGAAGTTATAAAATTAATAAATGTTTTCCGATGTGTATCAAGTTTATATCTAAAACAGTTATATTACAAATGTATTAGCACACACTATATTTTCCGTTAGTTTTTTTTCCAAGTTTGCAGTAAAAATGTTCATAACTGTATTATAAGCCTGTGGTTAATTTCCAAAGTATGTCCTCTGTTTTAGGATCAAATTGAAATATTTTTCTTGTGGGCGGATTGGTGGAGTGGTTAACACTCCGGCCTTCCATGCAGGCGGCCGGGGTTCGATCCCCGTAATCGTCATACGCATGGAACATTCAGAGAAAGTGTTTTTCTCCTGCCCACACAACTCCAACAACCCAGGTGGAGTATAAAATGGTCTGGGGTGGATGTTGCAGTATCTGTGATGTAGCATTCAAGTGCGGTGGCACTATAAAAGATGCCGTTGGAAACACGGTCCCACTACAAACAGAACACAATTCATCTCCAGCACACACGCATACATACACACACATATGGAGATATTAGCCAGTTGGTATAGGACAAGTAGTTAGCGCCCGATAAGGCAGCTCCTGCGAACTCCTCAGAATTGTATATGATAGAACTGTATGTGTTAATTGTATTGATTGTATAAGAATTGTATATCTATGTACTGTAAAGTGCTTTAGAGTGGCTTATGTTAGCTAGATAGGGCGCTATATCAATTATTATTATTATTATTCTTAGGTGACTGGCTTTTTGGTCATACAAGGCAGGATTTGTTGAGGAGCTTATCAGGAAAGGTAGCAGAAAACTTTCCAAATCTAATTTTACGTTCAGGTATATTAACGATGTGTTGTATATAAATACATTCGATCGTATACATCCTTCAGAATTTGGAATAAAAACACAAATGACTCGTTTGCATTAAATGCTTACCTTGATATTTACTATGACCAGTGCGGGCAGCTTATTACTAAGCTATACGATAAACGTGATGTTATACAATTCGTTTTGTAAAACTATTCTGAAATGAAATGGCATTAAAAACGGCTTATGGTCTGTTTAACAAATTATCAGGGTTCTTTTGTGCCTCTTACTTGTTCAATTTTCCTTAAATTATTTTATACAGTATAGTACAATACATCTAGTGAGTAAGGCAATTCATTCCGCCTTCAGGCATAAATACCAAAGTCCTTAAAAAACGGCGATGGTTTTTCCAGCATCAATGCTAAACGTAGCTGGAGTGGATGGCTTACCCGTTGTCAGTATAATGTGACCGGGCGGGACGTTGTGCTGGGTGGTTTACCTATTGACAGTATAATGTGACTGGGCGGACGTTGTGCTGGGTGGTTTACCTATTGACAGTATAATGTGGCCGGGTCGGATGTTGTGCTTGGTGGTTCACCTATTAACAGTATAATGTGACTGGGCGGGTGTTGTGCTGGGTGGTTCACCTATTGACAGTTTAATTTGTCCTGGTCGGATTTTGTGCTGGGTGGTTTACCTATTGACAGTATAATTTGTACTGGTCGGATTTTGTGCTGGGTGGTTCACCTATTGACAGTATAACGTGACTGGGCGGGATGTTGTGCTGGGTGGTTCACCTATTGACAGTATGATGTAACAGGTCGGATGTTGTGCTGGATGGTTCACCTATTGACAGTATAAAGTGACCGGGCGGGACGTTGTGCTGGGTGGTTCACCTATTGACAGTATAATGTGACCGGGTCGGACGTTATGTTGGGTGGTTCACCTATTGACAGTATAATGTGACCGGGTCGGACGTTGTGTTGGGTGGTTCACCTTTTGACAGTATAATGTGACCGGGTCGGACGTTATGCTGGGTGGTTCGCCTATTGACAATATAAAGTGACAGGGCGGACGTTGTGCTGGGTGGTTCACCTATTGACAGTATAATGTGACCGAGTGGGATGTTCTGTTGGGTGGTTCACCTATTGACAGTAAAAAGTGACAGAGCGGGATGTTGTGCTGGGTGGTTCACCTATTGACAATATAATGTGACTGGAGCGGACGTTGTGCTGGGTGGTTCACCTATTGACAATATAAAGTGACCGGGCGGGATGTTGTGGTGGGTGGTTCACCTTTTGACAGTATAACGTGACCGGGCGGGACGTTGTGGTGGGTGGTTCACCTTTTGACAGTATAACGTGACCGGGCGGGACGTTGTGGTGGGTGGTTCACCTTTTGACAGTATAACGTGACCGAGCGGGATGTTGTGCTGGGTGGTTCACCTATTGACAGTATAACGTGACCGGGCGGGACGTTGTGGTGGGTGATTCACCTTTTGACAGTATAACGTGACCGGGCGGGATGTTGTGCTGGGTGGTTCACCTATTGACAGTATAAAATGACAGGGCGGACGTTGTGGTGGGTGGTTCACCTTTTGACAGTATAATGTGACTGAACCGGACGTTATGTTGGGTAGTTCACCTTTTGACAGTATAAAGTGACAGGGCGGACGTTATGCTGGGTGGTTCACCTATTGACAGTATAATGTGACTGAACCGGACGTTATGCTGGGTAGTTCACCTTTTGACAGTATAAAGTGAAAGGGCGGACGTTGTGCTGGGTGGTTCACCTATTGACAGTATAAAGTGACAGGGCGGACGTTGTGCTGGGTGGTTCACCTATTGACAGTATAATTTGTCCTGGTCGGATGGTGTGCTGGGTGGTTCACCTATTGACAGTATAACGTGACCGGGCGGGATGTTGTGCTGGGTGGTTCACCTATTGACAGTATGATGTGACTGGGCGGACGTTGTGCTGGGTGGTTAACCTATTGACAGTATAATTTGTCCTGGTCGGATTTTGTGCTGGGTGGTTCACCTATTGACAGTATTACGTGACCGAGCGTAACGTTGTGCTGGGTAGTTCGCCTATTGACAGTATAATGTGACTGGGCGGACGTTGTGCTGGGTGGTTCACCTATTGACAATATAATGTGACTGGAGCGGACGTTGTGCTGGGTGGTTCACCTATTGACAGTATAATGTGACCGGGTCGGATGTTATGCTGGGTAGTTCACCTTTTAACAGTATAGCATATGCGACCGGGTCGGATGTTGTGCTGGGTAGTTCACCCGTTGTCAGTATAATGTGTCTGGTCTAATGCTGCGCTGGATGGATTACCTTTTGACAGTATAACGTGACCGGACGGGATGTTTTGCTGGTTGGTTCACCCATTGACAATATAATGTGACCGGGCGGGATGTTGTGGTTGGTAGAAATAAAGAGATGATATTTAAAAAAAAAAGGCTAAAATCACATGGAGTTATCAGTGGAATCTTCCAGCGGTTTTATTACTTCATGCAGACAACACACGACACAATCTGGTCATTATCATAGGGAGGACATTGGAGAGATCCACATTTTGTAGTCACTGCATAGAACAGCTTTCCATTGTCATTTCCACTCCCCCCAGAAACTTTTGTCGGTTGTCCATCCATACAGACGAATTCCGTCGCTGCTCCTTGTCCTTGGTGTCCGGCTGCTAGGAGACCACCATAGGCCTCAGTCCAGCCCTGGAAACAGGACGTCCGAGCTGGTATCATGGTTACTGTAGAATGATCAGAATGTCTACAGACAGCGCAAGCAACGTCTTCGTCCTGATGTGAAAGACCAAACAACGCATACTCCTCAAACTCAGCACCGTAGATAAACGCAGTCGCAATGGTTGTGTCTGTCAACTTATGCTGACCGAATGTTGGGTTGTTGGGCAGACAAACAGCATTGGCTGCTGCCCCTGTGGATGTAAAAAAGGATCCTCCCACGTAACCTAGAGTGAAGGGGAAAATAATACGTTTGTGAGAGAAGGCAGGGTTCAGCATGTTTTTAAAATGAAAATAGTACCCGTAGTATTTATCAAGTAACCGGGGAATCGTAAAGTGTCTTTGAAGAATATATGATTTGTAACATCATGTGACCGTTGAGCCCAGCGCGTAATGATACAATGAAATCATGGTTTTCAATATAAGAATGATGCATGTAGCTTGTAGCTTTTATGCTATGTAAATGCCTTTCCCGTCTACAACACATTGCCTTATTTATCTTTCTATTTCGCCGGGTTGATATTCCAGTTGTTTGTATTTAAGTCTTTTGAAGCCCATAGAAACATTTACATTCATGTATGTCGATGAAGTAAAAACCGCTTACATTTCAGGAACACCTGGTCTTATTGTCTTGTAATTTTAGAAAAAAAATGTCTGCGTAAATCTTGGCTTTGTTCAAATGTCGCCCCTAGTTTATTCAATAATGTGTTCGTATGGAAGGCAAACTTATAATTTATATTCAAGGAGCAATGTCGATCCTGTATTTCAGAAAAACAATTATCAGATATCTGATATAGCATTTGAGATATCTTATAAAATATATAAGGTGATATCATATATGTTATATGAGATGTCTCATATATAAACTAAATCAAGTTATGTATGAGATATTTTATTGAATTTTATATGTAAGATTTTTATATTGGAACGAGACTTTAACAAAATGTCGAAATGATACAATGTACTTCCCGTCCAGACTCTCGGGGGTTTACGTAGGAACAGTGGTAGAACAGTTCGGATCGTCTGCTTTTGAATATAACGTTTGTAGGCAAATGCATATGCAAACCGTGCAAGGCTTTTTCAATGCTGCCTACAGGATGCATAATATTAATAGGTCCGACCTTATTAAAGTTTGGTCCGATGGGACCGGTTCAACCGCTTAAACGGAAACGGTTTGTCACTACTTCCGTAGAGGGGGGAAATGGCACGTTCTGCTTTGGCCGCCATATTCAGTTTAATTCAGATTATAATGTCACTTATTAAACGTACAAATATTACAATCTTTAAAATATGTCACCTCATCAACCCTTACATCTTGCCCGCTGTGAGGCACTATCGCTCTTGACTATAAAAACATTAATTTGAACATCGTTATAACGTCTTATCACATGTACAGTCCTGATGCAAAAATGAAAAATTGAGGCCATAACAGAGGCGAGATGAGTAGGCCTAATGTGCCCGGAATAAATTTTCCAGGGATAAATTAGTTTCTGGCTTTTAAAGCCACGAAATCTCATTCTATATAAGATATCTTAAATCTCAATTACCAATTATCAATTACCAATTATCAAGTAACTAATTAATTAACCAATTAAGTAATTAATTAATCAATTAACTAATTAATTAATCAATTAACTAATTAATTAATCAATTAAGTAATTATCAATAATCAATGTTGTAACAAAGATTTTTATGTTCTACCTATATACCAAATGTCTAATTTAAATAGAATAGAAAGATAATCAAAAGATAATATGTTTATAAATGTATTAAAACCTACACTTTATTCATGTGGTTCTTCATAATTTCAATATAATATTACTAAAGAAATAATGTTTTCGTGAATATTTTATAATGAGGTCATCAATTTTGTATTGGGGTGTACCTTTCGTCATTGTCTTTTACGACGTCATCAATCTCTGTTATTTTTATGTAATCATGACTCACATTGATGACGTCAATAAAAAATCATTCATCACATGAAGAGCTTGCCAATCAAATACGATATGAGATATCTTATATGGTATACATGATATCGTATATATTTGATATCTTTATCTTATGTACTTGTATAAGACATTTCATTTAATTTATATTTAAGATGTCTCATATAGTATGTGGGATAGTACGAATGATTGAATTCCTGGTTGACAATATATTTGTTGAGTTTGGAGGAAAGATTTTCCAACAGACTGTTGGCATTCAAATGGGCACTAACTGTACTCCACTTTTGGCGCACTTGTTATTGTTTTCACACCAGGCTGAATTTATCGAGAGGCTTATCAGGACGGGTAACGAAACCATTGCCAAATCTTTCAATTTCATTTTCAGGTATGTCAACGATGTGTATATAAAAAAAACATGTAGTCAATCGTATATACAACTGAACGATTTCAAGATTGTGAATTTTCCCTTTCTTGACAGTAACATCCCTGCTTCTCCATCCGAAGGTGTTTTCAGGTCGCAGTTGATTTGTTATGCTAAGCTATGAATATCGAGATTTACCTTATAAATATCAGATGCTGACGAACACACTTACAGCACAGGGAGTCGAGAGATGCAAGTTTATGAAGACTATGGGCAAGTTTTATGGTCGCCAACTTGATCTCATCGAGAAATAAATTTGCATATTGGTGTGCTTGGTTGTTGTGATTGACAATGAAGTGTCAGTTATAATTTCGGATGTGACCAAGATTTATATGGCGGGTGTCGTCGATGAAGCGGAAGACGTTAACAATTCCGGAACACCGGGTCTAATTCTCTTGTACTTTAACAAGGGTCTCCATGTAAATCTTTCCTATGCTCATAGTTTTCCTCTAGTTTAATCGATTTTGGGTTTGGATTGTGGTTTTGTTGACGTTTTGGTAATCTCCATATATATGCCATATAAGATATCTTATATAATTCGATATGATACAGAATCGACATTGAATAAGTGTTAAGTTGGCTTGCTTTATGGTTGTTGACGGTTCGTTTTTCTCTTATTTGTTTAGTTATGACAACAATAAACGTACATATCTGTATCACATACGAAGCTGAATATCAATTGATCTGTCGTTCTATTAAGTTTCTTACCTGAATACACGAGTTCTGTGTGGTTACCCGCTGGACAATCAGATCGACCCCATCTTGTATACACTACACCTTGGTTACCTGTCAATGATCAATTAACATTTAAATTTATATAATGGACATACTACAGAGACAATATCAATTTGAAATAGTTACATTTTCACTTTGCTCCGCCTCAATGAATCTAGTAAACTCTAATCACTTCATTTCCCGATGAAGTAAGTGGGGCACGCACCTTTTCGTTCCTTGAGAAGTAATACAACTGTTTACAACAATGAATCGTTAAAGTTTTGTAGGCCTACAATATGGGTGTACTACACACGTAAAACAGCTGTTTTATATGCTATTGATCTATGCCAGTAGATAGTTTTAATAATATTTTATTGACAAAATACTAACATTTTCGAAAGCATTAATTCAAGATATATTGGTCCAGAATTCTTCATAGGTCCCCTCGATGATTGTTCGAAATGAAATCATCTGCTCGTTGGTCTGATTTCGTGATTTTATTTCATGTCCGATACTAAAAAAGCGTTTGAGATTGGTCACAGAATTCCGTTCTCTTTCACCTTTTGGCCCCTAGCATCACTGAAGAGTCCGAGGATGACGAACTAGCAGTATGGTGCAGTTTAATTCATTTTTGCAGTATACTGTATCTATTACTAAATAGAAGGTGCAGCATATGTGTGTGTTATGTTATCTTACATACGTTAGATTATATTATTCGACAGGTGTACTTGTACATCTAGATCACTGTAGGACCTAACCTAGCTTGTCCATTTGGTACCGATAATTTGTTACACTTACAGCGTGTCTGTCTGCCCTAAACGACGTTGTCTAGAATAATTTTGTACTTCCGAGGAGTTTAAATTAGGGTGGCATATTTATCAGGAGTTGATGTAAATCTCCAAAAGTGTAAAGATACTCTAAAACCCAAGTTTAGGTCCAAAACTAAATTTAACAAATTCTCAGGCACCTGTGATCTTGTCAATGCATAACCTACCGTGTGACTTCCTTAAAAATTTGCAGTTTCCGGTTGGGTCTGTCTCTTGTATCCCAAAATTAAAAATCGTCAAATCGCTAATCCAGTTGATAACGTGTCACCAACACTTCATCATTATTTCGTCAATAAGCTCTGCCTAATTCAAATTTTAATGAGACGTTTTTAATATGCTTAGGCCTGACCGAAATCGGAATTCCGACAACTTTATTTGACTCGCTTCAGCTATGACCAATTCACGACGTCGTTATGTTTACTGCTGCGCGATGCAAACTGCTCTAAAACACATTCGTAATTAATTTTATACTGTATTTGAATCAATTCATAATCAAATTAAAAGTTTTTGAGGTATGATTAAAACAGATATATTAAAAACGAATCTTGTCTACGGACTGTTGCCTGGTGATTAATGAGACTAGCTATCTGCTATTTCACATATGTACATAAAGTGTACATGGCGATACTTGTGCAACAATGTAACAAAAGTGATGCATCGTGTGAAAACGGCGGCTTAGAGTACATGCAAATGACAGGAAAAAAATAGTTAACGTATATACATGTATTGAATGTCTATTTTGTTGCTTGCATCGGATAATGAAGTCAAGTGAACCTCGTGCAAATAATGCATGAACTCCTTCGCAGCAGCAAACTGTACATTCAAACTTAAAGTATATGTCAGTAGAAAGTACTTGGCAATATGAAGTACACAATGTAGTTGAGACCAGGTAGCGCAGTTGTGGGTAGGAATGTAAAATGCAAAATCCAAGATGGCCGTCTTATCGGCCATATTGTTTTTCGAATCAGCTTTCTAATTTGACAATGAACAACAGGAAATCAGGGGAAACCTGCATATGGAATTTGAGAAGGATCCTTCTAGTATTTCTGAAGAAATAGCGATCACAAACTTTTAATGCGAAATCTCCAAGATGGCCGTCTGTCGTCAATATTTCTTTTCTTGGGTACACTTAAAATTATGACAATGCGAAACTAATGGCCAATGGGAACCTGGATATGAATTGTGAGAAGGATCCAACCAGTACTTTTCAAGAAATAGCGATCACAAGAGTTGTTTGAAGACAGAGGGACGACGGACAGGCCATGGACAACGGACAACCGACCACGCAGAACTAGACTGCATAGATCATTGGCGACCAGGTAGCTCAGTGGTAGATTGTTCGTCCAACATTTAATCAACGATAATTGATGGAAATGATAAGAATTTCACACGAGTAAAGATAATGGCAAGGTTTTCCTATGTTTGATTTAACAAGAAACTAAATATCAGTGATTTTGGTTGGCTATGTCGGGAATAAAGTCCTGTTACAGCTACACTGCATGGCAAATAGTGTCTCCCGCCATGCATGTGTTTGAGGCGGTAGTTTGGTGTAGTTACTCCTTTGCGATATAGGTGACCGACTTTTAAAGGCCCAATATCCGTAACATTCGACAAAACTTGAAGCGAACATCAAGCCTAAGAGCTTGTTATATTTAAAGATTGTGTTACTTTAACTGATATTCAGTAATATTCAAGAATTATTACGCGGTTACCGGTACAGCAGCAGTTGAAACTCGGTATTTGAAACCCGCGTCCATTTTGAACTTTCTTGTAACTTGGGCTTGTTGTTGAAGTGGGTCACACCTAAATTATTTTCAATTGTTTGAATTTTTCTGTCAAGAGTTACTGCTAAGGTTAACTTCGTTTAAGACTTAATTTTGCATGGTAATCAACTGATTTTGTTTTCATATTTTTTTCAAAATCCTGAAAAATTTCCTTACGTTACGTATATTCGGTCTTTCAGAGCTACCATTGCGATGGCACCTAGTGTGTACAAACGCCGGGGTTAAAATTCACAGGTCATCAAATAATGAAATGAAATTAAGATTATGTTATGACAATATAAAACATTTCATGGGATGTTTAGCGAAACGAAAATCCTAGCAATATTAGCAACAATACAGTAACGCTTTGGTTGTAAATTACGTTTTATATAACTGATTACTCGTCAGAATGCGTGTCGGAGAGAAGATGGATTTGACTTCAATATGCTGGTGCCAAACCGTTTTGCCGATATCTGACCTTTTGATGGTATCTTAATTTTTGCTGATCTATTAACATTTGCTGGTGCCTTACCTGTATACTGGTGTCTTACCTTAATGCTGATGTCTTACCTGTATGCTGGTGTCTTACCTGTATAATGGTGCCTTACCTTTATGCTGATGTGTTACCTGTATGCTGGTGTCTTACCTGTATGCTGGTGTGTTACCTTTTGCTTGTATCTTACCTTTATGCTGGTGTCTTACCTGTATGCTGGTGTGTCACCTTTATCGTTGAACCTTACCTGTATACTGGTGTGTTACCTTTTGCTGGTGCCTTACGTTTATGCTGGTGTCTTACCTGTATACTGGTGTGTTACCTTTTGCTGGTGCCTTACATTTATGCTGGTGTCTTACCTTTATGCTGATTTGTTACCTGTATGCTGGGGTCTTACTACTATGCTGGTGTCTTACCTGTATGCTGGTGTGTCACCTTTATGCTGGTACCTTACCTGTATGCTGGTATCTTACCTGTATGCTGGTGTGTTATCTTTTGCTGGCGTGTTACCTGTATACTGGTGTCTTACCTTTATGCTGATGTTTTACCTGTATGCTGGTGTCTTACCTGTATGCTGGTGTGTTACCTTTTGCTTGTATCTTACCTTTATGCTGGTGTCTTACCGGCATGCTGGTGTCTTACCTTTTGCTGATGTCTTACCTTTTGCTGGTGTCTTACCTTTTGCTGGTGTCTTACCTTTTGCTGGTGTCTTACCTTTTTGCTGGTGTCTTACCTTTTGCTGGTGTCTTACCTTTATGCTGGTGTCTTACCTTTTGCTGGTGTCTTACCGGTATGCTGTTGTCTTACCTTTTGCTCGTGTGTTACCTTTTGCTTGTATCTTATCTTTATGCTAGTGTCTTACCGGTATGCTGGTGTCTTACTACTATGCTGGTATCTTACCGGTATGCTGGTGTCTTACCTGTATGCTGGTGTGTCACCTTTGTGCTGGTACCTTACCTGTATGCTGGTGTGTAACCTGTATGCTGGTGTGTCACCCTATGCTGGTACATTTATTACCTGTATACTGGTGTGTTACATGTTTACTAGTGTCTTACCTATATACATGTACTTGTATCTTACCTTTTGCTGGTTATTACCTTTTGCTGGTGTCTTACCTTTTGCTGGTGCCTTACCTTTTGCTGGTGTCTTACCTTTTGGTGGTGTCTTACCTGTATACTGGTGTCTTACCTATATACTGGTGTCTTACCTTTTGCTGGTATCTTACCTGTATACTGGTGTCTTACCTTTTGCTGGTGTTTTACCTGTATACTTGTGTCTAACCTTTTGCTGGTGTCTTACCTGTATGCTGGTATATTACCTTTATGCTGGTACCTTATCTGTATACTTGTGTGTTACCTGTATGCAGGTGTCTTACCTGTATACTGGTGTCGTACCTGTATACTTGTGTCTTACCTTTTGCTGGTGTCTTACCTGTATACTGGTGTCTTACTTGTATGCTGGTGACTTACCTTTTGCTGGTGCCTTACCTTTTGCTGGTATTTTACCTTTTTGCTGGTGTGTTACCTTTTTGTGACAGGTCTGAGATGACATTCTGTTGATTGGTCACTGTTTGTTGTAAGACTCCGACATGAACTTTAACCTCCTGAAGTTCCGACTGTAGCCGGTTGAGTTCCTGAGCGACATAGTCGGGATCACTGAGGAGGATCCTTTTGTTTGTTGCTTCTGTTGTCACACACAACAGTACCACGAAAATAAAACATTGTATAGTATAATCCATCACGGAGAGGATATCTAACACCGTTACTGGTTCGGTATAGAATGGTCGGTGGATTGGTTTTTAGATAACAGATAAGGAAACGGGCCAGGTCAGAAGTAGTTCATATTATCTTACAGTACATATATGAGTGAATTCGAAGTTAAAAGTATTACAAATGAAACATATAAGTACTCCTACATTTTTATGTTTTCATGTTTTAGAAATGATATACAGGAAAGGAAATCTGTTTATTTGGAACAAGGCAAACCAGACAAATAAATCGCGTACCGTATTGTGTGAAGTATAGTGTGTTTGTTTTGTCTGTGTGAGGTGTTCACGATGCTACGTGACCTACAATTAACCACAATACTTGATCGAAGGGAGGCCACTACAAGTAATTGTTCTAAGGTTTCTCATGCTTTTTCTTCTGACTGATGTTGGTTTCCTGGTTAGCGTTAGATTAAATTAAAGGTGTGTATGTAATTGTTATTTTTACCACAATACCCTGTGTTATTCCACTCCCAGACCATTGTATAAACGTGCTGACTGTTGGATAAATATATGTTATATACCACTAGCGGAATATGACCTTCCGGACTTTTGATTGGTCAAGAAGTTGAACTTTGACCGGAAATCACGTGGTTAAATGCAACGTGCTGATTGTTGACGTCGTCATCGATTGTTGACGTCGTCACAAATAAGCGGGAATATATATACGAGATGATGTGTTTTCGCGCAAATATTCCGCGGTCCACAGAAAACAATGCAACTTAATATTAATGTGGTAGAAACAGGTCACACGACTCGTGGTTATTGGGTATGGAATTTATTTCGCTCTCGTTGATTATTTTTTAAAAGTTACAAAAGACACTCGCTGAAGCTCGGGTCTTTTGTAACTTTAAAACAATAATTAAAATAATTAACTCGAGTGAAATTAATTTCATATCCAACAACCAATCGTTGTGTAACCTCTATTTGCATTTCCGTCTCGAGAGTTTAAAATGCGTAGTCATTATATCAAATAGATGGTGTATTCGTCGAAGATAATTCCTTAATCGTGTATGTAGTGAAGGTTATATTACCACAAAATAATTTTTAAAATATACTTTTAGTATTGCTTGACTTGTTCACAGTGGGAACTCGGTGATCCAAGCGTGTTCCGAATTCGTTGTGACTGACAAGGACTTACTGATGAACATTGTAAAGCACAGGTTGATAACGTCGAACATTTGTTATGATACTGTACAAGCTAAATAATCGCCGTTGTGTCATATTGACAGTTTTAAACGGATTAACATTAGACATTTACAATTCTTAATGACGATTTGTTTGTTTTTATCACGTCTTTTCTGGCAAATATCTCGTTTGTAGACCAGCGTTCTGGCCACACACGGGGCGGTATAAGGGGCAGTGAGGCAAAGTTTACCTATTATCAGTTTAAATGTGGTGTTGTATTCTGGTGACCCCAGAAATTCATGTTGCCAACACAATAGTGAAACAAGATAAAGACCTGTCACAACAGTAAGCTTTATCATATATTCGATCAAGTGTTAATCTTAACAGAACTTGAACCACCTGTTAAAAAAATTATATAACATTAATGACAAACACAAGTATCAGGGAAGCGCAGACCATACACTAGAGCCTAATAAACATTAACGGGGGAAATGGAGCACGGTGCCGGTATGAGTAATGATGACCTTTTTTGTTTGACTGAGACAATCATAGATCATCAGAACAGTAGGCTGTTTCAGCATACGTAGTAAATATCTAAATCCCGAGGGGTAAATCTTGGTGACATTACAATTGGAATACAAATGTCTTCTCCTGGGTTATCCCTATCCTAGCTGCATTAATTGCTCTGGTTTTATCTGAATTAACCCAACAAATCTAGGTGGAATATATATAGGACGTAATCAGAGAATACTGAAGCGTCACCACCATACCGTAAACCGAATTCAAAATCGATTAAACTAGGGGCAAAATATGACAAAATGCATGAAAGATTTGCATGGGTACCCTTGTAAAAGAACATGTGAATAAGACATGGACCGAGTTGTTCAAAGAGTGATTAGCTTAATCACTATTTAACGACATTTTTGAAACTTTGTTAATTCTGTCAATATACAAGGTAAAATCTTAACATTTTGCATGTCAATTGACACCAATTGAATATTTGATATTTGCAAAGTTGTAACTAAATCTATGGGTTAAATTTAAAGTTACAGGATAATTCAAATTTGCGCTAATCACTGATTAAGCTTATCACCTTTTGAACAACTGGGTCCAGGTCTTCAAACTTAACATTGTATTTTGTCGGACTATTATAGGGTCATTGTTCATGACTGCGATGGCATCTCCTTCTGAGGAGTCATCTGAGGAGTGAACAAAGACATTACATGTGTTTGACTGCATCCAGGACTTCCCATGACGGATACCTAATGAAAAACATCAAATACTCAGACATTTAACAATGTAATAATATTCTATAAAAGTAATGTATACCTCACAGGGGAAAAAATCTGAGAATACGAAAGCGTCAACAAAACCATTATTCGAACTCGAAATCGATTGACCTAGAGGCAAAATATGAACAAAGGACAGATTTACATGGAGACCATTGTAAATAAGGACAAGAGAATACGACGGGGTGTTCCGGAAGAGTAAGCGACAACACCCGCCATGTAAATCTTCGTTACATCAAAGTAAACATCAACCCTCAAAATGAGAACCGTGTCATCATTATCAATCACAGCAAGTAAGCACACTAATGAGCAAAGTCAAAAACAGCCATCTTTATATCACGCTATAAGAAACAGAATATTTCTTGATGAAATCAAGACGGCGACCATTAAACTTTCCCATAGTCTACATAAACTGCACCTCTCGGCCGTAAGTTTGTTTACAAGCAAACTTGGTAGTACAAAAACATCTTAAGCATTTAAAGCAAAGTTTAAACTTTAAATCTATTGTGATATGGGACCCTGTTTTATATGACCTAGATAGAAGAACACACACTCCCATGCTGCATTTTTTAATTTAGTAATAGATACAGTTTACCGAAAAAAAACAAATTACACTGCATCATACATAGATGTTACTTCCGCCCAACCCATTTCCGACAATGATTACCATATATACGGGCGACAAGAAGCAGCGTTTTTACTTCGTCAATTGGTGCCTTACCACAACAGGATCATTAAATCGATTTATTTTTTTAATTAGAGTTTATTAATAACCGGCACTGATTTCCCTAACTACGCTGTGTATATGCCGGTAGGGAATCATATCAGTTTATATATACAGTGTTACCGCCGTGGCTGGATGTAGACAGTGTCTGATTGGATTACCTCCCTTTCCGGTAAGGTGCTTTTTTTGCATTTGTTTCTTCTGTGGCTGGCAGACATTTCGAGTTAGGAATTAAATTTTGATAACATAAACGTGAATAAGACATGCAATATCACACTGACGTCTTCATTCTATACCTTTCTAGAGCTGTTGTTGTAGGCTCTGTAATGGTAAATATACATCACAGTTCACCGCGGCGTCAATGAATGGGGCGTGATTATACCACAATAGTCTATTTTAAGACGATATGGCAAGACCATGTCTCCACGTATACTTGGTAATGTCTTTTGAATAGAAATGTATGGGGTTGCATTGCACTTCGTCTGTGTTACTTTACCAGTACGTTACAGTCCGTATTTGCATTTATACATTACCGGAAGAGTTCTCTTGATTATAAGGCGTGAATAAAAATAATTGAAAATAGTGCGGAACCATTTTTTTTTTTTTTTCATTTTTAACGATAAAAATAACACAGTGCGACATTGTTGCAGATTACTACTTACGTTTAATAAAGACAACATCGACAACAACATCATGGAAATGAATAATTTCCGACAGATATATATTGTTTTTAAACAACAAAATAGTTTAAAGGTGCACTTTTCATGGGTCAAAATCACATTCAACTCTCGTTGCTATCTCTTGTAGCGGTACTTTAATTTGAAAAGTGTTAACAGGAAACATGCATTTAAAAAATAAAACAAAAACAAAAACAAAAAACACCAAAAAAACACGACGTTTTATATAAAGAAACTAACGATGGCCATTTTGAAAATGTTTGTCCTGCACCAAAGGTGAAACAAATACTAAAGTTTTTTACACTTAGATTGAATTATCAAATCGTCATTGAGGTTGATTTCGGAAGTATAAGAAAGATAAAAAGCATGTGTTGATATTGGTAAGAACTGCAACATGTGGTTATATTAAGTGCAACTGTTTTTATTTTGAATCAAAACAAGTCAAAGACTGTTGAGATGCATAATGCATTAGCTATGGAAATGGTCAAAACATAAAAATATCATTTAAATTTGTATCTTCGACAAGAACCATCTTGTATAGGACAAACCTGAGTATAAACACTCTAAGTAGGAGGTGTTTTGTGTGAGATTTATACCTGTTAATTACCAAGATAATGAGAAAAACAATAATAGTTCAGCACAACGTGGTGTTTCATGTTGGAGGCAGGGTGGTCTAGAGGTAGGACGCCGGACTCGTCACCGAAGGGTTGCGAGTTCGAGTCAAAGCCACGGCACTCATGTTGTATCCTTAAACAGCATAAATAATGCGCCTTGTTCCATTCAATGCAGCAGTAAATGAGTACGTGGTTGGGCAGTGCTAGAATGTTAGCTGTGAACGCTGAAATAGCAGCACTGGTTGTATGCTCCCAAGGGAGTTGAGAACGATATTGGATGGTTGTGAAGGCCCTATAACCATGGATAGATTTGTGATCCGCTGTGAGACGGCCTTTCAGGTCGTGAAAAAGCGGTATATAAAAACCTGGAATTATTACTTTGATTATTATTATGCTTAAATGCTAAAAAAAACTTGGTCTGATGTCCATGGATCAAGACGAGAAAAACAAAAACTCTAAGTGAATTGATTGATTGAAATTACACTTACTGTGGGTACATTTTCTATACAGTAAATTCTAAACTAAATCTTAAAAGACACCTATTAATCTATTACAGTCATTGCATTCTGTTTAAGTGTACACTGTCTAGCTTTATTGCAAAAACTAATGTTGTAAAATTAATACTTAACTGACATTACCAAGTGCAAGATTCTGTCGACCTCGTGGGGAATGAGTCTAAAGCCATTATTGTTATTTACGCTTGATTACAGTGTGAACATGTGTTGTTGTACCAGTCACATTAAAACAAGTTTTATGCTATAGTTCTGTAACGCCAGACGCCTGTGTGTAAATATTCACTCTGGAAACTTGTTCTCTGTAGAATCAAGGTAAAAAGTACTAAAATGTAAACTACACATTATTATCATTGTTATTAATTTGCTTTACAAATCCGTTAAAAAGAAGACTTCCAATTCAATAAATGTATTTCATAAATTCATATCTGTTCGAAATCTGAATATTGAAAATTAGAACAACAGAACAATAGGCGATATGAACGCCCACTGCATTACAGGAAAATAGCATGAAATGTTGAAACTTTTCCCTTTTTTGCACTGTTTCTGTCTACGGGTGCTTTAAAACAACACTTGAAATATTTATCGTCATTATAAATGACATAGCGTATTTATGACGTCACACTGCGAAGGCATGTCCGCTGAATTTGAAAAATGAGTAATGTGACGTGGTCCGTCATGTAAAAAGTTGTAAGCGTCGTGTTGTTTGTTATCTGTGATACGGCTCATATATGATGATACGATGCTTACGAACACGAAAACATGCATGCTATATTTGGTCGACTTCACACTGATGGTAGGAATACGAATCGTCTTTCTACAAAATGCATGTGGTGTCAGATTGGCAATAATGCTAACAATTTTTTAGGACGATAGGCTTTCTACACATTCCTTTAATCAGGGAAAGGAAGCACTCTCCATGGCGGAGAATTGATAAAAAGCTTATATATATGTTGATGACGCTTCTTTTTGATGTTCAAATCAGTTCATTCGATTGTATCTATTTAACAATTTAAATGGACTAAATTCAGCCAATAGGTTGTCTGTAATTATTTCTCATTCAAACGAGAGTTCTGCGTGATGCGCATTGCTTTTAACCTTCATCTCACTTTCGTATTCATACTCGTTTCAGGTTATAGTCATATGAACCGAAACGAAAGTTGCTTGGTTTATATAGCAACACTGCAGCGCAAATGTAAATATATAATCATACATTTAAATTTCATTGAAAACCTTGTTATAAACCGAAGTAATCTTTCCGAACCCACCCTTCGATATTAAACATGGTATTTACTGTGGTGGATATTTACACCGGAATTTTGTATTGATGTTTAACGATTATCTGTTCTGTTAGACTAGTGTATCCCTGTTCGAAAGATGCAGGTTGATCAGAACTATGGGCAAGTTTTATGGTCGCCATCTTTGTCTCATTTAGAAATATTCTGCATTTTTAAGTGATATGAAGATGGACAAACTTTAGTATGCCAATAAGTGTGTTTACTTGTTGAAATTGACAATGATACTCAGTTCTCGTTTTGAGAACATGATCTTTACTTAGACGTGCAAAGACTTACATGGCGGGTGTCGTCGACGAAGCAGAAGACGCTTCCTCTTCCGGAACACCTTGTTTTATTCTCTATTACAAGAGTCTCCGTGTAAATCTTTCTTTTGTTCCTATTTTGCCTCTTGTTTAATCGATTTTGAGTTTGGATTATGGTTTTGTTGACACTTTGGTATTCTCTGATGATTTTTTTCTGATAATGAATCAAGTATAATTAAAATGTGTATATCAGATACTTTGGAACAACATCTTGTTAACAAATTCCAAATCAATATTCATTTTATCACATTTCTTTGACAACATTAACATCTATATCATTATATCTATTACGCTTGTCAATCTCCGGTTCCTGTTTGTTCCATTCACGACTCGTACGCTTCGCTCCCTTTGCACTTAAACGTGTTAGGGAAGAGTTTCTAAGTTTGTTCTATTAACAGTAGAACTCATCAATGATCGGGCCTGAACCTCGTACTGCAGCAATGCTATCAGAGACGGGCACTACTGATCCTCGTATTCAGTACCTTAGACTTATAGCAGTGACCAGTATTTAGTATTAACAGAGGCAACTGTGCCATTCATCACAAAATGGTTTCAAACTTAATCCATTTCATAGCAAAAATAATGTGAGTGACCTCTTTCTGTTGAATGTCTTGAAGCTACAAGTAATGATAAACTAAACTCTATCGATTTTGTGTACGGATAATAGTTTTGTTGCCGTGATCAGATGGTTAAAGATACTTAGATGCTATTTAATGGTTCCAATTGAATTTCAAATATATTTCACGGGTATGGCAGAGGTTTATTTTTGCTCGAGTGCTTCTCACTGCTTTACGACTCAAATATATTTGATATTTAACGGGACCCATTGAAATTCCTTTTTATTACATTTTCGAGATTCCAAAAACTTAAGACACATAATTTAATTTTTTCAAATTTGCGGTCACATCTGATCGGGACAGCATAAAAGGCTTGCAGAATATCAAAAGTCACAGGACATAAATATAATTCTATTTTTTTAATATAAAAAAAAAGATAAAAAATACGAAAACACATTAATCAATTTCATTCAATATTGATCAATTTCCATAATATTATGTTTAGCGATGTGAAGGGCGTTCTCATATTTGTCATGTACAATTCTTAAGTTAAGAACTATCTTTAAATTCTCACATTTGATGACATTTACCGTTTGAGGTTTCCCTTGAATACCTGAAAATGTTTTTTCTTAAGATTTGAACAAATGTTGGGATATTGCTTTTGATCAACTTATCTCAGATGAGTTCGCTATTAGAATTACGGGATTTGGGTTGAAATAAATCCTGCTTTCAGATTTAAACATAATTTGGTAAAACAAGTTCTTGGATGACTTCAATAATTCCCATAGTTACGGGACTTTAAAAAATATTCAATAGATATTCCGTAAAACAATGAATTCGTTATTTGACATAATACGTCAATATTTTCCAGGGTATTGCAGATTTAAAGCTTTGAAATAGATTCAAATAACATGGACCCACACACGACGTTAAAACAATTTCAGCAAATCTCTTTGTTTTGATCAGATCTTGGTAGAGTTCAACAATACCCAAAATATGTTAGTATTTGCCAGAATAACGTCAATTTCAAAACATTTAATTTGATATATTTTTTCCGTCAACTTACTTTATTTCTTTGATTTGATATATTGCAAAAAAAGCTTTCAATTTAATGTCCTAGCACTGATGTTGCTTAGCTTTCATGAATGGCTCCCCTCCATGACATGACGTTTCTCAAACATATCTTACTGATGTGGTGTAAATATTAACGCCTTGCTCAGTATTTCTCAAGTTACTTCTAAAATAATGTCTAATTTGAAGAGCCCACATGTAGGTCAATCAAAACGTTTTTCATTTTTTATTGGATCGATATGTAGGAAATACTGTATCTAGAGACGGTGATTATATAACAGATACATGTAGGTTGGAAAATAAAAAATAATAAATCGAGAAAGTGCGTCCACTTATCGTTTATGATGAACTGGTACACAATATGTGATTACACAGGATGATGGACGGTGTGACACCCGATTATTTTCGCTTTTTGAAAGACAATTCGTTCTATACTCTATGCACACAGCTGGCGTTCTGTGAACAAACCGCCCCCACAACCTGCCCGAGGTGCTGGAAACCCACATCTATTACGACTCACATCATCTTATGCACTAGAAAACATTCCCCTTGCTTAGGAGTCATTTATTTAAATGATTGAGTTTTATATTCAACTATTTTTCTCTTCGATCAGTTTGAAGCTGAAATGGAACTAAGATAAGGCTGTGTTGCGTTGTGATTGACATGAACACCACGGACGCACTCTACTTAACTTATATAATACCTACGGCTGCTTGAACAAAGAAAAGCATGACCATGTTTACAACCAAAGGAATTGAAGTAAATTTTGATTACGAAAAAGAAGCACACAAGCACATGATTCCCTCGAGCCTAATATTCATAATAAAAAATGAGCACTTTGAACTTAATACGATACTAAACACTGCTACGAAAGAGCTATGTGTAGTTTTTTTTCTGTAAGTATACGGGCAGATGGAAGTTTATTTGAAACATGGACAAGAACGTGTCTATTTAATGAGAGAATCCATTCTTGGCAGTGTTCTGTAGGGAAAGCCGGTTGAAATCCCACTCTCCTCCCTCACCCAACCACCATCTCCGAATTCCAAACAGTCTCGTAAACTCCCCACACCTTTCTATCTCTTCCAATCCTTACCCTCTCTCTCATTCCCTACGACCCTCTCCAGCACACGCTACCCCACTCCCTCCCTCACTCCCCATAACCCTCTTTCCCCGCCCAACTCCCCCAAATATTATCATGGACAGATCTATATTAACGATTTATAGAATTATGTATTTTTTGCAAAAAAAAAAAAACAAAAAACAAAAAAAAATATTTTTATCCAGAAGTCATATTATCTATAATTCTAATAGAACTCAAAATTCAGAATTGTGTTTTAACTCTTAATTAAAAAAATCAAATTTTCAACACAAAAAAAAACCGTGTTGACATGACGTCAGCTGTTTGCTAGAACGTGAAGTCATTTACAGGATAATAGACGCTCACGACTAATAAATACACCGTATCTGATGTATTCATTACATGTTGAACTCCATTGTTAAGGAGTGCCTAGAGTACCGATTAAACCGATTTCAAAATAAACCTGATTTAGAATACAAATGGACATAAAAGATGTAATTTTCTCTCGTAAATCAATAATAAGAATTAATCAAATTTGCCCCGGTGAACAGACGCTATCGTCGGCAACATTTTTCTTCAAAATACAAGAATATCAATTAAACAAGACACTTAGCGTGCGATTCCATATTGTAGACTGAACAGCTCGGCCGGGACCAAACTTGGACATATCACATCAGCGTTTCTCGTATTGTCATCATTCGGTTGTATGGCTCATTAGTCTTGTTTGTTCTCTGATGACCACGTCACAAAGGACGCCGATCCCTCAAAGTCAATAGACTTCCGAAGTCCTCCCACACCAACGTCTTTTGAAGTAATGAATGAATACCGATACGTATCGAATGGCCTGAAATTTCCAATGGCTTTATCTCAGGATTCGCCTCAGACTGCATTTATCCTACCGATTTGTTTTGTGGCTTATTATATTTAAATAAGAAGGAAATCTAAAGAATGAAAAGTAGGATATCACCAACCATCATTGATAACCCCGAGGACATAACGAATCACTGACAAGGTGATGTTGGCAGGAGACAAATACAGACAGAAACGAACGAGGAAATCAAGTAAGGAGAAACAGGTGACTTCAGTTGGGGAGTGAAATGTGAAAGATAGTATTGTAGTGGTTGCCAAGGTAAGTGTCACTTTTCAAGGTACAATGGATGTGACAGAAAAATAAACTTTATTCATTCCGAGTTATGTTAATCAGATGTTAGCGCGCACATGTATGAGGAACGCTAATAGCCAGAGAAAACCGTACTTGGAACATCATTTTTTACCGCTTACCATTTTAATCCGAACTCGAAAACAAATTATAAAAGGGGCAAAATATGAACAAAGGAAAGATTTACAGGGAGAACCCTGAAATGATATAAGATAATAAGACCATTTGTTTCGGAAGAGTAAGCGTCTTCTGCTTCATTCACTACACACGTCATGCTATCACATCAAAGTAATACTGATCATTTTAGTACCGGAGTCAGCATTTACGGGTTCACAAGGACTTTGTTTTAAATTTAAATTAAATATCACCATCTTACTCCCCAATACGTTAAAGAAATAATGTGTTCTTAACGACACTTATTGGCCATTCTCAGGCTTGTATCATTGACATATATAGAAACACTTGTGTCGGCAATAAAGATGCAGAATAGTGTGTATGTTTTATACTTTTATGCTTTTAAGTTCAGTTACCACATATGTATCTGAAATGTTAGATTGTTCTAAATATAGATATATGACACATTGTATTATATTCTTCGGCAGTAAAGCCACCAATAGAAAATGCTATAATGTTCAAAGAACCTCGGAAATACACTAGATATAGTTATAATTCAAATATCGGACTAGTGACATCCTTATACGAGTATTCTTCTTGAATTGCTTGATGCTAGATGTACATGTATATGTTTGTCACGTCACTGAGACTTTTAGTAAATTGTTTTGAACAAACCAATGTTTCATCTGCTATAACACGTTACACATGCGACGAAATGTAGAAACGTCGTGTAGAAAATTCTTGACAACACGAAGCCAATCGTTTAAATACATACTCACCATAATTGCCTGGTGTATTTTGACGTTTTACTCATGTAGTACCTATACAAAAATCAGTCGTTCCTGTGTTCAACATTTTATGTATTATCTTCATATTGCAAAGTGCATCTGTTCATTAGCGTGTTCTATACACTGAGTAAAGCAACTTGGAAGGTTCACAGGGTTCCGGTAACTAGTTCTTTGATGTCTATGTTTTCTAATCATAACTTACGCCATTTGGGTGGGGTGTTATTAGTCAGTAAATGACATCCACAATATTACAACGGGACATCACAACTTTGCTTTTAACAAAAATCATGTTTGTGGTTTTTGCATTCATCGCATGTTTGCATGACGTTTTCGTGATTTTGTCATCTACTGTATGCCTGTCGATTGTGGGTTTACGGGATAATGAATGCAATTAAAGTCTCTGAAATCACACAAACAATAATTATCACAATCCTGAAGCAGTGATATACGTTAGCTAAAACACATTATACAAATTTGACATGAAAGTAGCTTTTTAAGGCTAAGAGAGTTGCTCTACTCAGACCAAGGATCGTCAATCTTAACTTAGGATAGAATCTACAGTTAAGAGCCGACCAGGAAAATAAATATATTTCCGAGTCTACATACCATTTTAACAATGATTTCGAATACTTATATTGTAGTCATGGTTCAATTTATCAGTATTATAGATGTACTGATCTGTTTTTATTGAAGGCCCAATATCCGTAACTTCAAGTAATTGTTCTTGATTCTAAAAACATTCTGAAAACAAATCCAGTTTATAACCATGCGAAAATAAGCCTAAAACGAAGTAAACCTGAGCGGTAACTTACAAGACACTCTTGACAGAAAAATCTAAAGAACTGAAAATAAGTTCGGTGGAGCCCACTTCAAAATCAAGCCGAAGTTAGAAGACAGTTAAAAATGGACGCGTGTTTACAAAACCGAGTTTCAACTGCTGCTGTATCGGTAACCACGTAAGAATTCATCTTGAATATTGTTGAAATCAGTTAATCTTAATTAAATTTTTAATATAAAAAAATATTAGGCTTGATTTTCGCTTCAAGTTTTGCCGAAAGTTACCTTTATTGGGCCTTTAAAACATCCAAATGCATACTCTTGTTTTCAGGAACTAATTTTCTACATTGTAACATATTTTGATATTTGGTTTTGATATTGTCTTTGGTATTTCGTATTGCCTGGGAATACGCTTACAGCGCTCGCGGTTTATATAAACACGGTGTCATAATCTTAACGTCAGGAAAATCACGATATCAGACGATAAAAAGATCTGTTAAACCTCATGCTGCCTTTTGATAACAGGGAAGTTGATAAACCGCATGCTAACAGCTTTGGATAGTAACGTATTTAAACACATGATTATCATAGGCTTCACCTTTTAATTCATGTTCCGGCATACTGTTTCTATTGCTAATTTTAAAAGGTGCGGCATGTCTGTGTGTTCAGGATAGGGGGTGGCAGACTCTGCTGGTGGATGTTTTAGTCTCTGAGGTTTGCTGGAGCTTCCATAGCCACAGTTAATCTCATGAGAGTAATGGCACGGAACATAATATACACATTTGCGTAGTACACCATTTGAAATTAGACAAAACTAGTTTCATTTTACTTCAAAATAAAGTGGTTTTATGCACCTGACCCTTCTGCTTCTACCTTAGTTTAGAAAATTTAGATTCCAACCTTTTGGCCCCTAGCATCACTGAGTCCCAGAAGGACGAAACAGATGTATGATGCAGTTTAATTAATTTTTTCGGCATACTGTATTTATTATTAAATTTCATAGGTGCAGCATGTGTGTTTGCTACGTGATAATTTTAGGGCCCCTACCTACTGACGTGTCCTAGAAAAACGTAGCAGCTGTATGGTGCAGTTTATTTGGCTCGTGTTTTAAATTATAAAGGTGACGTTTTCATGTGGCTTTTATACAATCCTTTTCTGTCTGAGGGCTTTGGTAGAACACTACTTAGTAACAACAGACTATGTTCTCAAATGATCCCCTCTGGCGGAGTTAAGTTGACACGTTAATTATGCTCTTAAACAAAGTCTCGATTCATTATATGTAATTAGCGAAGGTCTCGTAGTAAGGTCGATAAATAACAAAAAGGTCAGAACTACACCAAAGGTCAAAGGTCGAAACTACACTAAAGTTAAAACGTCAACGTTACACTGAATGTTGAAGAATCAGCAGACAAATCTTACTCAACAAACAGCTAAAATACATTACGCTAAATGTCTTCTTATAGAATTGCATAGAATAAAGGTCATCCTGCTATAGGCTCCTACTGGTCAGTAACATTAGAATGCAATCATGTTTTTTTATACTTCAAATTTTTCAACCTGAGCTTAACACATCATATATATATACTAAATATTCACCCAGTATCATGCATTTGGAAACGTTTGTTATTACCTGATTAACATGAAAACATTGTTTAACTATGGAAGTGTCTGTAACATAGCAACACCCACTTGGCCGATAATTGAACCATATGTATCAAAAGCGAACAAGACTTGGACATTCGGATGCTATGATAACCTGACATCCTATCAAAAAACTAGAAATATGAAATACGAAAGATTGGCAACTCAAAAGCTCCTGAACTCACTTTATTTTGACCTCGACATATTTAATATAATTCTGTCAAATATTATATAAAACGAAGCGAGAAAGTATCATTTCAATCGGATAACATTGAAGCTTGCGGTAATTTAAACGTATATGCTAATACCATTGTGTGTCAAATCGTGTATAAATTATACTGAGCCAGTTTGATTTCAATTAGATATTGGCCTCCTGGAAGTTGTTTGAAAAAGGACTTATAAAGAAACCCTCAAAACTAAAGATTTTGTATAAAAACCACAAAACGTTCATTCATCTAAACCTTACATTGTATATTGATGTGCAAATCAGAAGGTTTTATCAAAGCATGCGAATGTGAATGCTTAACTTTTTCAATGTCAATGAAAATTTCAAGTTTTTGTACACCACACAATTTTAAAGTACCTTCTAAGAATAAAAATGAATATCACAATTTATGGTCACTAGCATCACTGGAGAGTCCTATTATTTTTTTAAATTTCACGAAATCAATTCCTAATATGAATGCTACAATGTATTGTTGAACTATTTTTCTATAAATAATTTAATAATTACATTTCGGTGAGACAGACAGACAGACGGAAGGAGACACACACGGACGGACGAACGCACGGGATCAGGGTAAAACAGCTAGTATGCTACCCACTAAAATGTACGGAGGCTTACAAATTGGTTATCAAATTATATACCGATTAGATAATAACAATACATCCAAATGAATACGATATACCTGGCCGCACCCTTATAGTGAAGCGTTAAATCGTGTTGTAAGACAGCACCTCCGAGTTCTTGTTACACAGAAAACATTATACGAGAGTCGTGGGTAGAAGTCGCATTACGTGTCAATTCGGTGTTCCGTAATTTTTATGATTATCAGATTTAGTTCTCCTGGCCAGTGCATTTAGTGCGCCAGTTTGAATTATATGGGGTTTGTGTATTTACCTTGGTCTCGTTTAAAAGTGATCAAGACGCAGGAAAGTCACAATTTTCTGATGAAATATAATTAAGTGCCACTTTAATTCCGATTTATTCCTTTAAAGGCCCAATATACGTAACTTTCGGCAAACCTTGAAGCGAAAATCTATCCTAATAACTTATTATGAATATAGATTTAGTTAAGATGAACTGATATCAGCAATATTCGAGATTAATTCTTTCGCGATTACCGGTACATCAGCAGTTGAAACACGCTATTTGTAAACACGCGTCCATTTCGAACCGTCTTCTACCTTCGGTTTGTTGTTGAAGTGGGCCCCTCCTGAATTTTTTCGATTCTTTGGGTTTTATTGTCAAGAGTTTCTTGTTAGTTACCGCTCAGGTTTACTTTGTTTTAGGCTTATTTTTGCATAGTAATCAACTGGAATTTTTTTTTCAGAATTTTTCAGAATCACGAAAATTTCCCTGAAGTTACGTATATTGGGCCTTTAACTATAAATTTTACATTTGTTTTATCACAGAGGTATTGATGGAAATCCCCGTCTAATCTGAATTGTCAGTCTGACAAGACAAATGCAAATGAGCGGCTTCATTATAAGGCAATTGGTTTCATGGTCAAGCTGGACACTAGCCTGTCAGTTAAGATAGAAATGGAGATCTGCGAGAGAACTTTATATGCGTTATATTTTATCGTTTTCCGATCAAATTAAACACAGCCCCTGATGATCTTTCCATCCATGCAGAGAAAATAGACAGTAGCACCTCTTGAGTCTGGAGAAGATTTCTGAAATTTTGTATAATTTCCCCTTGTGGCTCAAAAAGCTCAGGTATCAAGTTAACCTATAGACTTTAGTAACTCTATATACTAAGGTTTAGTACCATAAGTTTAACCTTAGACTATATATGTTCAGTTCATCGCCTTCTAAATGTAATTCTTGTTTGTCATAGTGTCATGGAGTCGGTCGTTATGAAGGTGACGTACTAACAGTGACATTCAAACCTCTTTGTGACATTTGCTTTAATCTATGATAAGCGTCTAAGTGTAAATGCTTCGCGACTATCTCGTGTCATGTTTACATTAAAATACTGAATACCGTCAGTTACTTCAGGGATAATCAAATAAAAAACACAACTAATTTTCATCTTTATGATATTGAACTATTTCACTGTGTGTTAGAATTCACAATACATGAACGACTGTCGTTATTGTACCTGATCTACATACAGAATTACTACTTTACAGAGTGTCGTGTGGATCCCACCCCTTCTAGTTAAACAGCTGGTTGATAATGATTTTTTTTTCAATTTTCTGGAGAAAGTTTTACCATTATTGATATTCTATTAGACAGAATATTTGTAGCAAAGTCATTTCAGTGGTACATTACGATAATCAGTTATTTTCGTCTACCAACTTTAAATTTTTCTTGCTCTGGTCACATTCCATTTGTAAGTGATTGTATTTGTAGCAGCTTCATCATATCTAATCACTACAAAGCTATTTTCATATCTGATTTCTTTCCTGACAGATTTATTCAAAGTTATCTCTTGTAAAAACAATGTTGATGTGAATGAAATGATGTAAACCTCATTTTCTAAAGTATTATAAACTAGAACTGTAAGCCGATGGCTAACTAATACTCCCCGCTGGAGAAATGTTTAATAGGAAAACCTGTTTATAGTGAATGGTTACCATAGCAACCATTATATTAAGAAAACCTGTTTATAGTGACCAGTTACCATAGCAACCATAATTTTGAGAATAAAAAATGATTCATGCACATCTACACATGGTCCTTTATATCTGTGTGAAGTTTCATTGAAATTGACCAAACGGTGCAAGAGGAGTTGTCAGCACAATTTTTTTTTTCTACGGACAGACAGACGGACGGAAAGACAGACAGACTGATCCCAGTATACCCCCTAACTTCGTTGGGGGGAGGGGGTATAATAATGGCTGACACTGGTATAGATTGAGATTACATAATCTCCAGTAATAGAACTTTATCTTAGGAATGCATTGTACTACATGTTTTACATCAAGACTTTTAGCGACTAGAGGTTGCACTTTATAAAGTGATGATCTTTTAGTACCATCATTCTTGGCCAGTTACATTCAGGCCGTTTGTACTTCTTTACAAAAACTTATGATCGTTTATCAACATATAATCACAAAGCGCACGATCTATTTATGTAAAGACCTACAGCAATACACATGTTTTATTATCATTTTTTGTTTATATTGTCAATAAAACGTCATAGTTCTTCTACAATTTAGGACAACAGAAATAAACCGACAGTTAACGTCCTCATTAGATCTGAGCGTATATTGCTGTATTTAGCAAACCGTGCCTATCTTATATGACTGCATGATAACACTATTCATAATGCAGGTTAGCATACAATAATTATACTGAATTATTTCTGCTCCCGACAAATCACTTCCATACAGCACGCTAGTCTTCTATGTTGTTTTCATGATTTCTGAAGTCAATTCAAAGAAAACCTCTTCAAGAGAACCCCTTTAAAATCCTGAATCACAAAGATCTTTTGTGCATTTCCAACGAAAACGAACATCACTTGTACAGATCTGAAATTCCTCCTGCATTTTCATCTGAGTCCAAGTCGTTTCTTCTCCCTTTCCTTTTTTCGCACGACGTCGATGTTTCTCTCCTTCCACACACTTTTCCTTAACTTGATCGGCCGGTTACCAACATATTTACCTGCAAAGAAAAAAAGATATAATTTTACTTTAACTTCAGTTTTGGATTATAATGATGACGTAACACACACATGTGCTGCACCTTTCAAATTTAGTAACATACAGTATGCCGAAAAAATGAATTAAGCTAATCTAACCAAAACAGGCCTCTTTATAAATGTAGCCAACAACTTTCCAATATCCGTTTATTATATGTGTACATACATACAACACCATACCAAATAAAATACGTGTTGGCCTCATGGCTCAGAAAACTGACGTTAGTTATCTCGAATATATATTCAAATTTGGATTTGAATTTCTACCCCTGTCCAAAAATGACGTAACACAAGCATATGCTACACCTTTTAAATTTGGTTTTAGATACAGTATGCCGAAAAAATAAATTAAACTGTATCTTACAGCTGTTTCGTCCTCCTAGTACTCTTCAGTGTTACTAGGGGCCAAAAGGTTGGAAATTTCTAAACTAATGTAGAACAAAAAGGCCAGGTGCATAAATCCCATTTCATTTATGAATTTAGAAGTAAAATTACACAAGTTTTGTATAATTTCAAATCGTGTACTACGAAAATGTGCATACTATGTACTCATATCATATGTTCACGTGATGATGGTAGTCTAGAAAGAGGTCAAATATTAAACAACTGGAACTGTCTTTGAGACATAAATGCCCCCTTCCCCAATATGAAATTAGTTCTTCATGCTTATTACGTATGCGAAGTTCGATGACAATCGGATCAGTAGTGATTTAAATAAGCTGGTTAAATTACCATGGGACGGGACGGGACGGGACGGGACGGGACGGGACGGGACGGGTCGGGACGGGTCGGGACGGACATGGGTAACAGTATATGCATGCCCATCAACCCCCATTTCATGACGGGACATAAAAACATATGTTTACTTTAATTTGTTACTAGCATTTTGCAGCAGATAACCTGCGGTCAAGATGCCGGAGCCGGCTATCTGAAAGAAGATTAATACAAACTTAATTATATTTCTTTTTCAATTCAATACAAAGTGAAGAGCGAATGCAAATTTTTTTTTAAATTTAATTTGGAAACAAGTTCTTTACTAAATAAAAAGAAAGAAGATTTAACAAGCATGTATCCTACCGGTCCCCGCAAGATGCAATGATTCATTAATCAAATTACAGGGACTGGACCTAGATATCCCCATGACGTATCTGTATACCAAATTTCAGTTCTATATGTGCACACGTTTCACTGAAGTCCAAGAACTGTATCATTGTAAACAATAATTCAACATAACCATATTGGAACTTGACCTAGCTACTCTAGTGGTGTATCTGTATACCAAATTTCAGTTCAATATGTGCACACGTTTCACTGATAAATTTTTAAGTCCAAGAACCGTATCACTGTAAAAAATCATTCAACATAACCATATTGGAACTTGACCTAGCTACACTAGTGGTGTATGTGTATACCAAATTTCAGTTCATTCTGTGCACACGCTGCAGATATAATGCACGGAACCCCCAAAAAGTGCCAGACAGATGGCAGGTAAACTAATAGCCTCCTCCGGCTTCGTCGATATGGATTTAAAGTGTTTAAAACGATATCTTTGGGTGTGCAGGCTATACAAAGGAGCGGGCAATACACATAAAATTACGATATTGTCTTTCCTAGCCGAATACAGGCAGACTAGAACCGTTACCAAGCTCCGTATATCACAGATTAAGAGTCCCTTGTACTCTAATTTCATATATCGGAATTAGAGAACAAATTAAGTTAAGGTATTTGTAAGGTCTCCTGTAATTAAAAAGTAAATATTCCAATTGAAATAAAATCAAGATATACGTATTGTACACTGCATATCCGTCCAAATATATCAAACTTGTAACTCTGCGTCATACAAACAGAAATAAGGATAGCCCTGTTATATATCACGGGATTTAAGGTTTGTACATAATCTTTAGTTGAAAAGTGTATGTCTTTTATTATGCTATAAATTTCCCGCAAGTAGGTGATATTTTGTCATGTCATCCTTCTCTACTAATGAAGGAATCAATGTATACATACGTATAACCATTCGTACGTAACGTTTTGAGGGGAATCCATGACGAGCACCCGGATGTTCAACGTTCTTTAAGCTTAATGTGAATTTAAAAAAACGCTTTTGTTTTCAGAAATATCCACAAGGTACTAAAACAGATAACTTGAAGTCAACGATAATCCCCCACACATGTATATAGCGTCAGATTTTGATAGTTTCTTGAAAACAAACTGGATTCAAATATTTTGTTAAGTTGCAGCTAATCTAATTTTGTCTTTGTTTCAAGAACCCAGTTGCCGATCTAGATCTATAACAGTTCTGCGTTGAATGACTGTAGAATCGTGTAGTTAATGGCAATGTATATCATCATATCAATCTGATTAAAATCATATCTTGATCTCCGCGCCGTTACGTAAACTTCTCTCTGCTGCGTTAAGATCTGAGATAACCCAATAGAGGGTCATGTCCCGATGACCTTTCGCATTAGCCAATCAAATTACTACTGGCAGAATCTTGACAGTGAAATTTTGAGGCGACAAAGCATGCATAAACACATTTTTCCGTTTAGTCATTTCGTCAACCAAAAGTTCGTGCGGAATAATGTGACGAAATGGCTTGCTGCAAGATGACAGGTCGTCGGAAAAATATTTTTAGTGTTAAGTAAAGAGGCGACAAAGGTCATCTGGGCGTGACCTCTTATGGGATTATGTCAGATCCTTGTAAAACGGAGTGAGAACAAGGATCTGTATTTTAATCAGATTGATCATCATATTTCACTCTCTGTACGGCCCGGAAAGACCAGCGATACGATATAAAGACACCTACTCACATACTATGCCGGGGTATCATAGAGCGGTACTTAAGCCTTAACCGGTGACATAGCAATATAGCATCGTTTTTGGTGGGAAATAAACGCTTTAATTTTCGTATAGTTCTAACTTCTGTCAACAGAATTTCGAGACTCTATGAAGAAACAAATTCGCTGTTTACATTAAAAAGAGGTTAACATTTTATTAATATTTCGGGCCGCCAAAATCAATCCGAACAAGAAAATTGTGTATGAAAATTTTCTTAATTGTTTGGAAAGATTTGAACAAACAGATGGCAATTATGTGTTTTAATATAAGTATATCGTAAAATATGAAAAAACAGAGAATACCAAAGCGTCAATAAAACCTCAATACGAGCTCAAAATCGATTAAACTAGAGACAAAATAGGAACAAAAGACCAGGTGTTCCAGAAGAGTAAGCGTCTTCTGCTTCATCGACCACACACGCAATGTAAATCTTTGTCATATGCACATCAAGTCCTCAAAACGAGAACCGAGTACCATTGTCAATCACAACAAGTAAACACACTAATGAACATACTCAAAAACGTCCATCTAAATATCACTTACATATACAGAATATTACTCAATGAGACAAAGATGGCGACCATAAAACTTGCCGATAGCTCTGATGAACGTGCGTCTCTCGAATCCTTGTTTTTGTTATTTTGTTTGTCAGCAGTCGACATCACGAAACCTAGAGCAAGCCGTAGAATATCGTATCAACTGCGACATGTAAACACCATAGGTTGGAGAAGCAGGGATGTTACTTACAAGACATGGAAAGTTCACGATCGGAAAATTGAAACCACCATGTTTATTGTATATTTTAGTAGTAAGCTGTCCATGTTTGTCTTAGTTTAATTACAGAGTATATAGAGGGTACATGTATATACGATCGACGTTGTTAGCAAAATCAGACACAAATAGGTTCTTGAATCTGTAAAATTGGTCAATGCATTTTATTATGGTAGCAGTTTATTTCTTTGGTCATTATTCAAAATGATCAGCTTTTGCCTTAGGCCAGGTATCTATAGCTGCAATCTTTCCTTATGAAATCATTTAATAATTTCTTTCTTGGTTAGTAAAAGGGAGACCGATACAGTTTGTATATTATACTACAGCATTAATACGACGCATTTATGATATCATTGCCGTGTCAAAAGTATCACAGACGTTGAGTCTGTACCCAAACGCTTTCCTTTGTGTCAGTTAAGATGGAGAAAACTTATAAAGGCGACAGCTCAAGTCCGATAAGTTTGATATTGTCGCGGTGACACCAGAGTACTGTACGTCTGACATGTGTTTGATCCAGGATACAATCAAGTGTAAGCAACAAAGAGGAAAGTT
The DNA here is from genome assembly GCA_947623455.1 of Mimachlamys varia. NCBI lineage: Eukaryota > Metazoa > Mollusca > Bivalvia > Pectinida > Pectinidae > Mimachlamys > Mimachlamys varia. The sequence continues at coordinate 35,910,820 of OX392545.1, forward strand.
GCAAGGCAGGAAATCGACCAATGTGTTTTGACAATCCCGGAGGGCGACAATCAATCTTCCTCTGAATAAGGCTCACATCAAAACATCGCAGGGTTGTCTTTCATCAAATGCATTTTCTCGTGGGGATTATATCTATATGATATGTCACATTCAGACATCTTTCACTTCGAATGATCAAACATTAGGACTCTTCTTGTTGGCGAATTTATGATGAATAAATATGTTTGTATTTCGCCACGTCCATAAATCTGAGAATATCGAATCGGAAAACCATAATCGGATCTCAAAATAGTTAAAAATGTACTGGACAATAAGATCAGGGCCGAGTTGTTCAAAAGATGATTAGCTTAATCAGTGATTAGTGCATTTTTTAATTATCCTGTAGCTTTAAAATGAAACAATAGATTTAATTACTACTTTGCAAATATCAAAAACCCCATATTGTCAAATTACATACGAAATTTAAATATTGTAACTTGTATATTGACAGAGTTATTTAAGTTTGAAAAATGTTGTTAAATAGTGATTAAACTAATCACCCTTTGAACAACTGGGCCCAGGCGTTCCGGATGTGTAAGCTTCTTATGCCTTATCGACACTAACTAGGAAAATCTAGGCCACAATCAAGTCAATGTCATGTCCTAGAAGTAGGAACTGGGGCATTTTGTCTCAATCAGAATAAGTAGACATACAATAAATGTACTAGTGAGCATATTAAAAAATGTCCATCTCCATAATTATATAGGAAAGTATACAATATAAGGATAAGGATTAATTAGTAATCTCGACTCATCAGCGGCTTTCTGACTAGTCATGATTGTCATGATAAACCCGAACAAAACATGCGGTAGAGATTAGGTACCACAATGGATTAGCACCAATGCTTATTATTATACAATGATCATTTGAACTAGTGATATATTTGGAAATAAGATAATCGGTTTCACACGATTCGGTGGGGCCGTGAATCTATCAGTATGATTAGATTGTATTTAAGAGTAAGACAGTTATCAGTGTGCACACTTGACGTGGTGGAGCCAGGCTACTGTAAGTAACGACCATTTCATTCTCTGTACTCTAGCAAGCATTGTTATACACGTTCCACAACATTGTTATACACATTTCACAACATTGTTATACACGTTCCACAACATTGTTATACACATTTCACAACATTGTTATACACATTTCAAAACTTTGTTATACACGTTCACCAACATTGTTATACACATTTCACAACATTGTTATACCCATTTCACAACATCTAACGGTTGTTAATCATGCAATGTCAATTCTGTCCGATTTATTATTGATAGAGATACATCTGTGTTTTTATGTTAACGTATGTAATTAACTTCAACTCAAGTAATTATCAAAAATCCCGTATTTCAAATAGGGATTACACATAATGAAGAAGACATTTAAATCATAGATGAATATTGATTATAAATATCTAATGCAATGCAAGACTATCAATTCCACGAAAAGACCACAGTTCTTAATATCCGCCACGTAACGCATCAAAAGAAGCCATTAGCATTGTTTGTTTGGAGGGAAAATCTTCCCAACAGACATGGGGGCGCTGGGTATGATTGGGGACAACGCGGGAAGGAGGTACTAGACAGGGAAATGACAAAAAAGATAAATGTTCCTAGTGCTGCGCTATTAGGAAAGCCAATCAATTTTGGCCTCTTCCATTTCCTTGTTTAGAACCCACCTCCTCCGTTTTGCATCGGGTCCCTTTGGCTATTGTCTCTCACGATGCAGACGCAATAGAATACGGCATAGTTTTTTCGTCACCACACTACGTTCCCTTAACTCCTTTACCCATAGACACCTTTGAACTCCCCGTTTCTAAGGTTGTGACATTTCATTATGGAACTTGAGTTCACATCAAACTCATCCGAATCTCCTCATTAACAATATGTTAGTAAGTTGAGTGGGAGGAAGCGGATTATTGTAACCCTTAATACAAATGAAATTTCAATTACGACTGGCTTCCAGCATCTTAATGAACACGAATACCTTAGAAATCATCAGATAGCTCGTTTAACAATCAGCATTCTCTATAAAGCATATTGTCATCACCAGCGATATCTGTGACTCTCATCTTATTGAAAATCTCGAGCTTTCAGCATCAAAGATTAATGAAAGCTCTGATTAATTACATGACAAATTATAATATTAGGGGCAATTTATATTTGAAATATGTTTAAAACTATCAAAGTACATTGTTAACCGCTGATTGGTTGGCTCAACATATATGAATCGGTCCCAGCTTCCTTAAATAGATAAAAGAAATATGGAATTTCTCGTCAATGGCAGAAGCAGTTCTTCATTACGTTCCTCCCACAATTACCGTAATATCAATGCCATCTATAATGTGTTTAATTCGTTAACGCGTTTCCGTCTGTACAAATATTACATTTATCTTTTAAAACGGAAACAACACAGCCTTACAAATCCTGATGTGATTTCGTTCGCCATTTAAGCTGAATAACCGCATCAATATGAGCAGTATGGTGCAAGCACATTATGTGTTTCTAAGTTGTTCATAAAAATAACCCAGGTTAAAGTCACAAACCTGGAGATAAAGAGATCAGCTTTTGATTATTAGTGTACTTGCTTGTTCTCATTGACAATGATGACTCGGTTCTAATTTTGAGGATTAAAGCTTACTTGGATGTGACAAATATTTACATGGCGAGTGTCGTCGATGAAGCAGAAAACGCTTACTCTTCCGTATCACCTGGTCTTATTCTCTTGTACATTTACGAGGCTGTTCATTTAAGTCTTTCCTTTGTTACTGTTTTGCCTCTACTTTATTCGATGATTTTGAGTTCGGATTAGGGTTTTGTTGACGCTTTAGTATTCTCTGATATTTTTTACCACATCGTCAACATTGTATCTCGAAACATCTAACTAATAATGCCGTCTTCAATAAACAGTTATTACACACGTGTTAATCAGTTTCGTTAACACGATATTAAAAGGTTGGTACGTTATCAGCTTTTGTTACATTATGAAGACGACAAAAAAGAGATATAGTATGAACTACACAGCACCATACAGTGTTTGGTCCCTCATCTATGATGCTAATAAGTCAAAATAAATGCTTAAAATGATAAACCTAATGCTACAGCAGAAGGGAAATTCAAAAATAAATTTTTAAAAATCACAATTTCAAAATAATACTGGAACACGGTAATACCGGTTAGGCTTAAATTAGGGATGAGTAATGTGTATTGGATTTATGAGCTCTTGTCACTACTCGAAACAGATAATCGTGGGCTGTCAATGTTCCAAGTCTCTTGCAACACTGGTTCTTCCTGCATATAGACATCGTACGTGAAACCCTGTAAAAATCAGGCGGATTTTCCGTTTAGATAAATCACAAATAGACAGGAATCATTTCCAAAAAGAACTAAAATTCACGTTCATGAGTTCACGTTATAGCGGAATGAATTACACTTAAGAGTACCTTATCATCACGATGATGGCAACCAAACTACCAACGGCTATCAAGCCTATCAGCGATAATGTCTCCTCAGTAACATAGCACCGTACCTACAGCTAACTGTTTAATTGTATACAGACCAGGAGTGGCCCCAAACAGAAAGTGCACAGTTCCAAATACCACCGTATGCTTATCCGTTTGAATGGACATAACGATCTGATGATGTCTGTAGGTCGGTGTGTCTCCATAAATGTAAGATAAATTGGACAATGAATTCATTTCGCCTCCATTCATATTCCTAAAAGCCGTGTAAAGCACACTTCGCGCGTATAAATTCGGATGTGTTACAGACCTTGGATATTAGTTGAGCTTTAGAGCAAAGAGGACATCCCAGTGTCGATCTGATATAGTTTTCGCATTACTCTAAAGATATATGCTTCCTTCCTTAATGGAATAATACATCCATCCTTTTAGAAGGAGTGAACTGTCAGAATTAACACACATTTCTTCTCTTTACAGTTCATATCAGTGAAATAAACTGGAACATTCATGTGATCATACACAAATCTTCTAAAAGGTGAGTTCTTAACAAAACTTTAAAAAATTTTGTCTGTCGATATCAATCAATTTTGGTGACCGACACATCAACATGTGAGATATATTGAAATATGCATTTTTACTTATACATGCATGATTGTATATATATCAAAGTATTGGATTTAATGGTTCAATATTCCGCATACATTTTTTAGATTTAGCGTATCTGTGCATTATTTTTATAAGGAACATTTATTTAGAACATATGTTCTGTTTTCTCCTTTATTACTGTCAGTTAAAATATAAAATAGAGATTGTATGTAAAACAGTCCATCAAATACTTTTTAAATGATGTTCAGGTTTTGTACAAGTTTCTTTTAATTCGAAAATGATATGGCCACTACCTGTTTACATGTACGTACCGTAGCCCATGCTACTGTAATTGGTATTTTTCTTGCTAATTATACTTTGAGAGAACTTGTACATTCCGAACATTTCTATTTTGTCGTTCTTTATTAAATTTCCATGTTGGGGTCGAAGCACCCTTTTAATATTTCAAATCAGTTGATGCTGTGAAAATTTTTTCAGTGTCCAACTCTCTTTTTTACATTACAAATTACATAATTTGGTAGGTACAGGTCGGAGGTCAACGTAATTACTTTCTTAACAGGCTCTATGTATTTCAAGCTTTCGCAACATTACAAGACTGTTAACTTTTTGTGTGCAATGTATACGCTCATTAACTAACATTTAGAAAAAGTCATTCAATTTGACCAAGTGAATGGCTATCCATAATTACCTCTTTTCTCTAGTGGTGTCAGGCCAGTTTGATCGCTGATATTGAAATATCTTTACAAGATTTATGACGTCATGTGCTTAAATACTTTTTTTTAATTCAGCTATTATTTTTACCAAATTTGCTAACCAGTCTGACACTAAGAATTAGTTAAATTGTCAGAAACAGCGTGCTATCTTCCAATGCCTGATTTATTCATGTAAAGAAATGGAACCATGATGGAATTTTCTTTCGCCAGTTTTAAAGGAAAGCTTTTGAATTTTACAACTCGGAATAGGTACATTTTGTGGAATTTGATTTAGTTCTTTTTGAAAACATTTTTTATTTCACCGGCTGTTGCGGCTTAAGTTAGACAGTGGTTAATTTTGACTAGTTCAATATAAATTGATATAGAATAATAAGAGTGATATCATGAAATATTCTCGCTTTAGCCATATCGTTATCAAATAAACATAAGATTAATTGTTTTACGTATTAGAGTGTACACGAAAAAGCCAAAACTTCCCATGAAAAGTTACAGATGGTATTAAAATTCTTATTACACTAATACAAAATCGAATCTCAGAGTGAGATTCGTCGATTGTGTATGAATCTTAAATGAAACAAAAACTGCTTCCCTCAAAGAAAGAGCTTAAACGACCGGTGAACAATTAATTTGCCCTCTTTCCTATGTTGCTGCGCAATCACATCGGGACAGTACCCAAAACAAACACTTGTGATGGAGCGGTTAAAGAAACTCATACAACTTGAATGAATATTTTTGTGTATAGAGTGATAATTTGACGAATTTATCTGTATGTAAACTTTCTGGCAATTAACTATTGAAAACCTTTACATATACTATAATGTAATGCATAGAAATGCTACCAGACCAAAACTGTCTTGATTTGCGTGCCGTTTGACATTATGTATTTGGATGTTATTTCCAAAAGTCTATCTTATCAAATGTATTAGATAGGGACCCTTTTTGACTCAGTATTTCATTATGCAAAATTTTGTGATAACATTGATCGTTTATCCGAGTATCAGCCAAAATACCGAAAGTGTCCCTAGGCCTTTCGGGATACAGGAATGTCCGTCCAATGGCCTACGTATGGTAACCATCGTAATGAGAAATCTAAACCATTCATAGACAATAGTTATAGAGTAAAGACCTTTCCTTTTATAGAGAAAAGAAAACACCAAGTTTGTCATGTATGTGCTTTGAATTCGGACAGAAGGATCGACAAACCAGCTTACTAATTGAAAGATGATGTCTGTTCTGATTCTAGAACGATATACGAGAGCTTCATACAATACTCTAATAAAGTGTATAGTTCTGTAAAATCCGATCTCAGATTAGTCGATAACAAATAATTTCCGTATAAGGAAAGATAATTAATCACATCAAAGCAGACAGTCAATCGAGTCTTCAGGGGGCGAAAAAATGTTTTTCCAGCTAACAATGATTGTAAAATGAAGGAATACGATAACATGGTTTAATTAAATCAGTTCTATAGCCCCATACCTGAATAACTGAAATGAGAAACTAAATCATGTTGTTTTTTCGAAAAATAGTTCATGTCTTGTTAACCAAAATGATTATACTCCGATAATCTATAATAAACAAATTCGATTCGATAAGTGCTTAACATAACGTTGTTGGTGATGTTCGGTCACTATCAAAACAGTATTTATCTCTTTTTTCCCGAAGCTATTTCGACATTGTACATATCATTCAAATCAATTAAGAAATGAAGTCTTTTTTATTTTATTTTTTTATAATACATTGTTTATTTACCACTTGCAAATGGCCACTTCAAAAAACTTATTTAAAATTAAGACATTTTATATAGAAACTACAACAGATAAAATTATTGTTGTTTCATGGGTTTTTTTTCTTCTCGAAGTAATTTTCAATATGCAAATCAACAAACAGCTAAAAACCGTTTGCCGGGCTAAAGCAAAAAGTTAATCAACTAAACAAGTACTGTTACATGTAGTTTTTGTAATTTATTTGATAATTGGTATACGAAATAATGTCTGGTACACCAGTAATACTGATATAACCATGAACTATTCCTTCTGTTCCAGACAATATGCGGGATAACATGTGTCTACTGGTGTTCCTGTTGGTTGTGGGACTAACGTATCTACAAGCTGCCGTTCCCCAAACCAAGCGACAGGGAATGTTTGGACTGTGTCAAGGGTGGGGAGCAGGCTGTTCCATGAGCTATCGTTCCCAGAATAGGAGTCATTCAAAATCTTCTACGTCACATCCGGCGCCTAGTTCCAGAAACGCAAGATACAGCGTCCCTTCCTACTTGTTTACATCAGGTACGTTTATCTTATAGATTAGGACGACAGGTGCGGTTAGGAACACCTTATCTTATTCTCATGAGTTCGGTTCAGTAAATCGGTACTTTGACATGTCTTGTCTTATAACATCTTACTATGAATTATAGTTTTGTTGACACTGCAGTTTATCTTCTGTTGTTCTTTTTAGACGCCCTTAGATGTCTAGAGAAAAGAATAAGGCTACGTTTTTGCACGCCATGCAGATAATATGCATGACAGGTGTTATGTCGAATCGTACTTTTTAAACGTACACACCCACTCTGCCAAACATGCGTTTCACAATTATATCTAAAATATCGATATTACTGATGTAAATAGCAGTGGTGAAGTGAAGTAATGAGATTGTTTTGGAAAGTTCGTTGTTTATCTTTCATATGCCTTTTGCGTTTCAACGAATCCAGAAAAATCATTAAATCTCCGCGAATATCTTCGCACGCGATTACATTTAACACTACTTAGTGTCTTACAGTATTATAGGCACATAGTACAAAAAAAGAACGACTGACAGCGCGAAAATGTACACATCGCGAAGACTTCGGAGTCCGTCTAAGCAAACAAAATCCACCCGTGAAAATATTAACTTTTACAGTGTTATGTGATAGTTGTGTAAGGTTCATAAAGAGCAATATTTCGTAATTAGCTGAGGCAGGTGCGTTGTCGACGTTTATTAAGTGATCGGTGTTAGGTTCGTACAGCGCAACTTTCGAATGTGAAATAAATGGAGATCATTACATGCATCTTGTTACTGGAAAGGTAACAGCAAGTGTTCTCGCTTTATCAACAGGTAGCTCATGGAATCCTATAGGAAAGAGGTCTGCCTGGTACACAGACATAGCATTTCTGCGGAGCCCTCTCATCTCTCTTCTTAACTTAAGAAAGCCCAAAGGTAAGTCATCGCCACAACTAGCCTGCAATAAGTTAACAGCCTAACAGGGTCAAGTTTTTCAGTGTTCAATCGATTCTTACCGTATAATTGCTAATATTTCCTCTGGCTTTAACACCAGACTTTGACAGATAAATGTCTAAACGTGCTCACACCAGATACGGTGTCGTGGTCAGAGAAATCAAGATATAAAAAAAATAATAATTTAAGCACAATAATGTTCGGGTGAAACATGTTAAACATTACGAACCAGTTATATTCATTTATTATAGAGGGTGTGACAGACTGACTGATTGTTCCTGTGTACTGTTAGTCAAGAAGAAACTTTACTAAAAAATAAACTATTTCTACTTACTAAACATTGCAGCTGCGCAGCCAATTGTGAAAATATAAACTTGAATATGTGAAAATGTCTAAAAGATAGCTGTATTATGCAGTTTAATTCATTTTTCAGCATACTGCGCTCACTTCAGCCATTAGCATTTTCGTTATTAACGTAATGAAATGCTTATTTGCTAAAAGAAAATATATGCCTTTAGCTACTTTTACTAATGGAATTTGTGTTGAATAAACCATTTTCATAAACACTGATTCCCTTTAAATGTATAATAAGAATTGATCCATGTTCTAATTATAATGTGCCATAGAATCATGATCAATTGTGTCAAGCTCCGCCCATCGAGCTTAAGCCACGCCCCGTTTCTACCCAAAACAACATGGCGTCAAGTTCGTCTATCGATGAACATTCAGTTGCATGATAGATGTTCGTCAAGTGAGCAACAGAGCAGAGAGGACCGATTGAATGTAGTTTAATTCATTTTTTCGGCATACTGTATCTATCATTAAATTTAAGAGGTGCAGCATATGTGTGTGCTACGTCATCTTTGTTGAATACATTAAGAATTAAGCGTAATCATTTCTCCTTCTAACCTTTATTTATTCATAAAACGTTAATTCCATCCATGTATAGGCATCTTGATCCGGAATCAAAACAAACATTTCACTCTGACTGTGTCGTGTGATTTGCACAAAACTCTTCACAGATCTAAACACGATTTTGTCGAAACGAACATATTGGCATGCATACTAACATGGAATTGTTGACATTTTGTCAATGTTTATCCAAGTATGACGTTAACATACGTTCACGAAGAATCTAAATCCAAATATTCCGCCTCGTCAACAACCCGACCAAGCGCTCACCATTACATGTTTGGGCAGGACTAAATGACCGACTTTTTAAAGCATCATTCTGATTGGTCACAGTTGGCTATAGAAAGACACTTTACCAGCCAGGTCACAGGGTACTTTACTACGTACTTGTAGCAAGGAAATACAATGTATCTAAACAAATTAGCGTAGTACATTTGTCAATTAGTGTTAGAATGGGGTTAGTACGTTTTTTCGTGTCTATACTGGCGATTAGAACATGAAATTTGGTTTAAACTCTCGACCTATCGGTCTCGAGTTCAAACCAAATTTCATGTTCTAATCGTCAACATAGCAACTCAAAACAACGTACTATCCCCTTATCAAAAACTTATATTAATATTAACGCTTGAATTTTGACTCTACTAATGAGTAATAGTTTCTAAAGGAATTCATATTTGCTAAAAGGGAAAATTGGTCTTAAGTGACTTTTGCTAAAACATTTTTCAGACTAGAGTGAGCACAGCCTAATACTGTATATATTACTAAATTCAAAGGGTGCAACACGTATGTTTGTGTGTGTTACATCATCTTTTAAATATTCTATTGATACATTGTTTTTCTTTTTTCAGGGAAATCCCAGTACGCCTCGAGATACCCGCTAGTCTACCGATCAAAACAGCCTGTTCAATGATCAGTCAGACAGATGGTGACCAACACCCTGCAATTGCTCAATTTACATTGAAAGACATCCATCACAACAGACCGAAGTCTTGACAAAAAAACTCTGAATCAAACTGGAAAAGGATCAAAACACACATTGTGAAAATGTTTTCAAGTAACGGTGTCAATGGAAATTTGGCTCAACTATTCTCTGAAGAATTTTCATAGTATCCAGATATTTCATGGGACAGAAATCACTCTCTATTTGAGCGTTTTTAAATTGATGATATATATATTGTGTAATCCTTGAATCTGGGATACGTCGTGAGAATTGAAATAATACGAGGAGACACTAGTTACAGGTAATTCCACATGGTGAATACCTGTATGTACGTATTATGTAGCTACTGGCAGGATTCCTTTATACAAACAAAATCCAAAAAATAATTTATATAAAGATATTTGTACATAGATTGGTTGAAAAAAGAGCTCAATGTAGACCAGAATGAAAAATTATTTTCTGTATAATGTTCTTTGTAACATCAGTAATAAGTATACTTAGTCTGGATAATTAAAGTGTGATATCATTTGAAGCTATGTTTGTTACTTTACTTCAATGTATGAGGCATCCTTGAAATCACATTTGTACTTTCTGTGAGGTCTCAACCAGACTTTAACAGAGACATAGTGGTCAAGATCCCCCGATCCCCCATCAATTAAATATGCGTATTATAAGACAACGAGGGGTTCAAGTAATATCCGATCATTTCTTCCAAAGATAGCATGCAGAAAGCAATCACAGGTGCTTGTGGACATGAACGTGACTATTTTTTTATTGAAATTAGAAGGTAATATACATATACGGTGTTTCATAATAATATAATGCTAAATTATTAAGTTCGCAATAACAACCCATGCAGAGTAGCCTTATAAAAACCTAAATGTGTGCCGGTACCCGTCAAAATAGGAAGCCTTCTGTCTTTCGTCAGTGTGATCGATAAAGGAGGAATATGACAGCTGATCGACACTTTCAAAATCACAAATAACTACCAAAAATGTTTCAACTATAAGCACTAGATGTTTGACAAGTTCATATTTTGAGGTGACTTTATACTATACTACTTCAAGATACTTACCAAGTATATATTAGTACACAGTGCTTTCCGGTTATTGAGAAAAAGATTTCTGAAGGGATTTTTACATATTTGACCCCTGTGACCTTGAAAGTAGGTTTGAGGAAAATTCATTCTACTTCATGCCAGAAATCTACAGGTCAAGTATCAATACTCTAGGCCTTTGTTATTGAGAACAATATTGCTAAGGTTTTTACATGTTTGACCCCTGTGACCTTGAAAGTTGGTCAAGGTCATTTATTTCAAGGAACTTTATAGCACCCTGTCCCAGGTACCCACTTAATGCCAGGTGTCCTAAAAATTATAATCTGATTACTTTCTTAAAACAGCTGTCACAGCTTTGAACCAACGCTATCAATTTTTATTACCTGACTATCTAGTATTTAAAGGCCCAATATACGTAACTCCAGTTGATTACCATGCAAAAATAAGTCTTAAACGAAGTAAACCTGAGCGGTAACTAATAAGAAACTCTGGACAAAAATAATTCAGGTGGGGCTCACTTCAACAACAAACTTCTAATTTCGGCTTGTCGTTGAAGTGGGCCCCACATGAATATTTTCAATACTTTGGGTTTTTCTGTCAAGAGTTCCTTTTTAGTTACCGCTCAGGTTTACTTCGTTTTAGGCTTATTTTTGCATGGTTATCAACTGGATATTTTTTCGTAATTTTTCAGAATCACGAAAAAATTTTCTGAAGTTACGTATATTGGGCCTTTAAGTGTATATGAAGTATTTTGAACAATTTGATGAAACCTGGTAAAATTATGCCAGATACAGTTGATACAAGAAGTCTATTCTTTTTTTTCCTCAAAAAAATACATTTATCTTTAATTCTTGCATGTATGAATTAGGGAGTAGTTCCTTACATAGAGAATCAGGTTATATGTCATTTGTTTAATTGGTACTTGGTACTGGGGGAACAGTCAAATCATTTGGCCTTGGGCAACAGTTCCCTCGGTCTTCCCTTGTACCTTGGGTCAATAATTTGACTGTTGCCTCAGTACCAATTAAACAAATATATTCTGTTTTTAATTGTTTTCTCTTCCCTGTTACGCATCATTTGAGTTCCCCACTGTGTATATATACTGGTACTGGTACATAAACACTTTACATAGCTATACAATCTGTAATTCAGGGTGAGGGGGAGTTACTTCCCTTGATATATTTTTTTTTCATCCACAAATTAAATATATTGTAAAAATGATCTCATGTAAAAAACTAGTTGTAAGAAGATAAATTAAATGCTCCTCAAGTGTCCTTGTAATATATGGTATTGAATATATGTCCATAATATAGAAATATTTTATATTTCATCTGAATATGAATATAAAAACCAAATAGCCATGTTGCTAGTTTCAGTGACAATTGTCTATGTATGTCTTGTGTAAGTATTCACCAAATGGAAGGTTATACAGTGCTGTCTACAAAAACGTAAAACTATAGATATCGTTAAAATAGAACTGAAATTCAAAGAAAGGATAAAATTGAGAATTCTTTTTTTGCACTAGGTCTTGCAATCAAAATGTTTTGTTGTGCCGATCAATTACCAATGATTACCACTCATATATTTTATTCCCAAATAAAACAGGGGAAAAACATTGTACTCCTAAACAACTCATAATGAATTATTTTTTTATTTAATCACCTACACACGAAACAAGAATTCCACAAAAGTGTATGTGTTGCCTGAATCAATTACAAGTTTAATTTGTATGATTTACGAAATGGATTCCCATTACAATGAACAAACTTGTAGTTCATGATATCAAAGTGTCTCATGACAAAGATTTCCCCTGTATAACTTTTCCAGATTTTTTACCTGTTATAATAAATGATAAGTGTTTATTCAAGACTTTTCATACCAGTATGCACTATATAAAGTTTGTGGTTGATTTGTCCAAAGGAATCTGGAGGCAATTTTGACCTTTGACCTGCAAACCTGAAAGGAATCTCAAGCAACCACTTTTAGTAAGGAAGCACTGTATGAAATTTGAGCTTGATCGACCCAAGGGACTCGAGGAATTGAAACAATTTTCTATTCATAGTAACACTGACCTTGACTTTTGACCTGGAATCCCAAGCAAGCCCTTTGGTAAGAAAGCACTGTATGAAGTTTGAGTTTGATTGGCCCAAGGAGACTTGAATTATCGCACAGAAACTGACTTTCTATTTCAAGTAAAAGTGACCTTGACCTTTGACCCTGAAAAGCAATCCCAAACAAGCACTTTTGGTAAGGAAGCACTGTTTATAGTTTGAGTTAATTAGTCCAAGGGAACTCAAGTTATTGCATGGAAACCTATTTTCTATTAATAGTAATATTGACCTTGACCTTTGACCCTGAAAAGCAATCCTAAGCAAGCACTTTTGGTAAGGAAGCACTGTATGATCATGTCTGTGTTTGATTGGTCCAAGGGAACTCAAGTTATAGCACAGAAACCGTTTTGCGGACGCTGACACCGCCGACATAGAAATACCTACTGTATGTCGCTTTTGTAAACCGAAGAGAAAGAAATTTAAAATATAATAAGGTTTTGTAGAAGTTAGACATTTCCCTGACTTACCGTTCATCTCTCTCATTGCCCTCACAAAGTCTGTTGGATCTGTAAAGCTGACAAAACCGTAGCCCTTCGTCTTATTGGAGCGTTTATCTCGGACAACTTTGGCCTTCAGAAACGTTGGATATTTACTGAAGGCACGCGCCAGACATTCATCTGTGACCTCATTCCCAAGGTCACCACAGAATATCCTGAAGTCATCTGTAAAACAAATGTAATAGGGGGTATGACAAATACTGTACAAGATTTATAAAATAAATATGAAGGGGTATGACAAATACTGTACTTGGTTTATGAATTAAATATGACGGGGTATGACAAATATGACCGGTTTTACAGAAACTGTATAAGATATATCATATAAATATGACGGGGTGTGTCAAATACTTACATGATTTATGAAATAAATATGACAAGGTGTGAAAAATACTGTACAAGATTTATAAAATAAATATGAAGGGGTATGACAAATAATGCACAAGAATTTATTAGCCCAAACAAGTACTTGCATATAACAGCAATGTCTCTTCTAAAAAAATCAAAGGACACCAAAGTGTCAACAAAACCATAATCCGAAACTAGGGGCAAAATATGAACAAAGGAAAGATTTACATGGAGACCTTCCTCTCTAACATATTCCTCCCTCAAAACACATTTGAACTCTTCCAATGGAAAGGTTGGAATAGTCCATTATGAAATAGCGGGATGAATGAGTTGATCAAGTAGTACATGCACATATAGAGGATCTTACACGAGTGTCTATGTTATGAGAAAATACACCAACATGCTCAAATTCAGTCTCTATAAGAAAGGCAAATTTTCACTTTGAAGGAAGGATTTTCACTACTAAGCAATCATTAGTGTTAAATAACACATTGTGTAATACCATATTTATGACATTGCTGTATGACATTACTGAACAGGTCAGTTATGTACATATTATAGTTTAAGATAAAAAAGTTCCTGAATAAGTCATGGTTGGTCATCTTGTATGTTAAGCTCAAGTTTAATAAGTGTCATTTACAATTTAGAAATAAACTCATGAACTTAAGTCACTTAATAGACTTCTATTCGAGAAAAGAGATTTTTGTCTGTTATACTAGCCCAGGGGACACCAAAGTTAGAGCAGTGTCACATGGATCTCTGACGATGCTGTATATTGCGATATTTTACCTGATTCCCAATCGTCAAGTGATGGATCCTCCCACGTGTCACCAGCTGCTGTTCGAATAAACTTTTTCTTTTTATCTTTTCTTGATTTTTTTCCACCAGCCCCTGAGTCGTCAAAATCTGCCTCCATCAGATCACATTCTTCCTCAGTGGTGAAGGAGGAAGCCGCCATTACTAGATCTGTTGGAATTGTCCCGGTTGTAACCGCCCCACTCCTGTCAGCCGTATCCTTACTGTGTGTCTCTGTAGCAGATTCTATAACGGTTGTCGTAGCTGGTGTAGACAGTTTTGGTTTTTTAATCTTGCCTGTTTTTGGATGCAGCCTTACTGGTGCCGCGGAATACACAACCTTGGGTTTCTCTATGACTGTGTCCTGTTGTGATGATGCTGGCACCATGGGGCCCATTGGTCCCATTGGGCCACCAGGTGGCATCATGTGAGGACTCATTCCCATAGGCGGGTGTGGTGGGCCATTATAAGGACCATTGTGGTACGGCCCTGGATGATAGGGACCTGGCCCAGGACCAAAGTTCCTTGGTCCACCATGCGGTCCCATAAAGGGTCTATTCATACCGTGCATGGGTGGTCTTGGGGGTGGAGGAGGGGGTGTCCAGTTACGGATCTGAGGAGGGACAAATGAGAGTGTTGGCGGGGGAGGGGGAGGAGCTAGAGGAGGGGCCTCCCCTGACGGCTTGCTTTTTGTAAGTAAAGATGGAGGGGGAGGAGGTGGTGCTGATAATACTGAAAAAGAAACAAGAATGTCATTATAAGACATTGTTTGTTATAATATTATGGCTCATACAAAGTAAAAAATCATAATTAAGGTATTCTCATACACAGTTAATATACTACTTGGTCAAAATACTTTCCATAATCCTTTTTAGCCTCAGGAATGAAGTTGACAGGCGATAACAAGTAATTACAAGTGACACTGAGTGCACAATTGTTTGTAGTTGATCGAATATTTGAGAATATACTGTAAAAGTAGGTTTTTTCGCTGTGTGGAGTTATTTTGCTTATATCCCTGGCATTAAATCCCCTCCACATGCGAATATATTTTAAACCACTCAAACTCTACTGTGTAAAATAGTATTAAAGGTACATGGTGCAAAACAGCATGACTTCATCGCGAATATTTCCACACCGTGAACAGTTTGGAGGCTGTCCATGTGCGAAATATTGGCTTTTATGTTTACTTAATGGGAATATATATAAGTAGAACAAGATTATTCAAGAGAGGAAGTCAAAAGTGTAATTACAAAATGTAGTTCAACAAAAGTTGACAAATGTGCAAAAGCTGAGAATGCTAATACATCATACAAGCTCACCACATAAGCACAATTACCCCCCCCCCCTTTCTTTATTATAAGTATAAAATACAATGCATTTTTATGTTTACTGTGACCTTCATTTGTCCTATGATCTGTAGAAGGCTAACAAATGTATATCTAGCTATAATTACCTGAGACAGGGGTTTCATCCTCGATATTGGGGGGAGGGGTACGATTACTCATTCATTCTCTCTAAACCCCTGAAATATGTCATGGCAAAACTGAAGGCACGTTCAGGTAAAAAAAACCTGACCAATCACTAGGCTGCATGCCTGTCTTTTGAAGATTACGTAGAAGATGCGGCCGACTTCAAAGCTGTCAATTTTTTATCGTTATGTGATCACGAGATTCATCAAAGATTCAAAACAGTCTTTTTGTTTCATCAATACAGTTTTCAGTTTTGCCAGGACATATTCCAGGTGTGTAGAGAGCATAGGTGACAGGGATATTTACCTCCTTATTAGGCCAAATGTGTTTTATATATAATTACCCGAGACAGGGATATTTACCTCCTTATTAGGCCAAAGGTGGTTTATAAATAATTTACTGAGACAGGGATATTGACCTCCTTATTAGGCCAAAGATGTTTTATAAATAATTTACTGAGACAGGGATATTGACCTCCTTATTAGGCCAAAGGTGTTTTATAAATAATTACCCAAGACAGGAATATTAACCTTCTTATTAGGCCAAATGTGTTTTATATAATAACCTGAGACAGGGATACTTACCTCTTAATTAGGCCAAAAGTGTTTTATATATAATTACCTGAGACAAGGATACTTACCTCCTTATTAGGCCAGAGGTGTTTTATATATTATTACCTGAGACAAGGATACTTACCTCCTAATTAGGCCAAAGGTGTTTTATATATAATTACCTGAGACAAGGATACTAACCTCCTTATTAGGCCAAAGGTGTTTTATATATTATTACCGGAGACATGAATATTTACCTCCTTATTAGGCCAAATGTGTTTTATATATAATTACCTGAGACAGGGATATTTACCTCCTTATTAGGTAAAAGGTGTTTAATATATAATTACCTGAGACAGGGATATTTACCTCATTATTAGGCCAAAGGTGTTTTATATGTAGTTACCTGAGACAAGGATACTTACCTCATTATTAGGCCAAAGGTGTTTGATACATAATTACCTGAGGCAAGGATACTTACCTCCTTATTAGGCCAAAGGTGTTTTATATATAATCACCTGAGACAGGGATATTTACCTCCTTATTAGACCAAAGGTGTTTTATATATAATTACCTTAGACAAGGATATTTACCTCCTTATTAGACTAAATGTGTTTTATATATAATTATCTGAGACAGGGATATTTACCTCCTTATTAGGCCAAAGGTGTTTGATACATAATTACCTGAGGCAAGGATACTTACCTCCTTATTAGGCCAAAGGTGTTTTATAAATAATTACCCAAGACAGGAATATTAACCTTCTTATTAGGCCAAATGTGTTTTATATAATAACCTGAGACAGGGATACTTACCTCTTAATTAGGCCAAAAGTGTTTTATATATAATTACCTGAGACAAGGATACTTACCTCCTTATTAGGCCAGAGGTGTTTTATATATTATTACCTGAGACAAGGATACTTACCTCCTAATTAGGCCAAAGGTGTTTTATATATAATTACCTGAGACAAGGATACTAACCTCCTTATTAGGCCAAAGGTGTTTTATATATTATTACCGGAGACATGAATATTTACCTCCTTATTAGGCCAAATGTGTTTTATATATAATTACCTGAGACAGGGATATTTACCTCCTTATTAGGTAAAAGGTGTTTAATATATAATTACCTGAGACAGGGATATTTACCTCCTTATTAGGCCAAAGGTGTTTTATATGTAGTTACCTGAGACAAGGATACTTACCTCATTATTAGGCCAAAGGTGTTTTATATATAATTACCTGAGACAAGGATATTTACCTCCTTATTAGGCCAAAGGTGTTTTATATATAATTACCTGAGACAGGGATATTTACCTCCTTATTAGGCCAAAGGTGTTTTATATATAATCACCTGAGACAGGGATATTTACCTCATTATTAGGCCAAAGGTGTTTTATATATAATTACCTGGACAGGAATATTTACCTCCTTATTAGGCCAGAGGTGTTTTATATATAACAAGATAATTCAACGAATTACAGTCCCCCACCGGGTTGTTATCTCGAGATCCAATAGCAATGAGTGTGAATCTCGAGATGCAATAAGGTCATGTATTTTCTTCAATGTATTGAAAGGTGAAGATGTAGTTTACAGAGACCCGCTTCTATACAGGAACCATCCCATTCTCACTAAATACATGTACACTGTAGGTATACTCTATAAATGATCTCTATATAAAGGACACAAGTCTATGAAGGACACCTTTAGTTTTTCTATTGGGTATCCTTTATACAATTATAGACAGGTTTTACTGCAATAGACATGAAATTGTAATAATAATAACAAGATGTTGTTTGTTATGCTTACATTGAATTCAACAGTACTGTATATTGATTAAATGGTGATCTGAGAAGAACACAGGTTTGTTTGTCACTGGGAATAATTTGGATGAGAAGACCAAGTCAAGAATTCCTCCAAGGCAATGGGTAGGCGTGGTCAGTTGTTGGTGAAGTTTACAAGATTTTTGAAGGCTGTCCATCTTTGCGAAGTCCATGTTGAAATCTCCAACAACAAGAATGTTTGTACACTTATGTAACTTTGCTTGTGTTGTGCATAGCTTGAATAACTGTCGAAATAAATGTCACAGTGACCCAGTTTTGGTACACGACACACCATCTTCCCACGGGGAACCATACTACCAAGTATTAAGTTCTAGTGCTTTATAGTGTAGGAGATAGAGCCCGAACAAGGTATTTGTGTAACGTAGGTCAGAGGTCAAAATATAGGTCACTGTGACCCGGTTTTGTTACGCGACACACCGCCTTCCCATAGGGAACTATACTACCAAGTACAAAGTTATAATCCTTAATAGTGTAGGAGATAGAGCCCGGACAAACTTTTACTTTAATGTAGGTCAGAGGTCAAAATATAGCAAAATAAAGGTCACAGTGACCCAGTTTTGGTACGCGACACACCGCCTTCCCACAGAGAACTATACTACCAAGTATAAAGTTCTAATCCTTAATAGTGTAGGAGATAGAACCTGGACAAATTTTTCTTTCTTTAATATAGGTCAGAGGTCAAAA
Organism: Mimachlamys varia; assembly: GCA_947623455.1. Lineage (NCBI taxonomy): Eukaryota > Metazoa > Mollusca > Bivalvia > Pectinida > Pectinidae > Mimachlamys > Mimachlamys varia. The sequence goes on from OX392545.1 coordinate 35,930,061, forward strand.
TATAGGTCACAGTGACCCGGTTTTGGTACGCGACACACCACCTTCCCACGGGGAACCATACTACCAAGTATTAAGTTCTAGTGCTTTATAGTGTAGGAGATAGAGCCCGGACAAGCTTTTTCTTTAATGTAGGTCAGAGGTCAAAATATAGGTCACAGTGACCCGGTTTTGGTACGAGACACACCGCCTTCCCACGGGGAACCATACTACCAAGTATTAAGTTCTAGTGCTTTATAGTGTAGGAGATAGAGCCCGGACAAGCTTTTACTTTAATGTAGGTCAGAGGTCAAAATATAGCAAAATAAAGGTCACATTGACCCGGTTTTTGTACGCGACACACTGCCTTCCCACAGAGAACAATACTACTAAGTATTAAGTTCTAGTGCTTTATAGTGTAGGAGATAGAGCCCGGACAAGCTTTTTCTTTAATGTAGGTCAGAGGTCAAAATATAGGTCACTGTGACCCGGTTTTTATACGCGACACACCGCCTTCCCACGGGGAACCATACTACTAAGTATTAAGTTCTAGTGCTTTATAGTGTAGGAGATAGAGCCCGAACAAGGTATTTGTGTAACGTAGGTCAGAGGTCAAAATATAGGTCACTGTGACCCGGTTTTGTTACGCGACACACCGCCTTCCCATAGGGAACTATACTACCAAGTACAAAGTTATAATCCTTAATAGTGTAGGAGATAGAGCCCGGACAAACTTTTACTTTAATGTAGGTCAGAGGTCAAAATATAGCAAAATAAAGGTCACAGTGACCCAGTTTTGGTACGCGACACACCGCCTTCCCACAGAGAACTATACTACCAAGTATAAAGTTCAAATCCTTAATAGTGTAGGAGATAGAACCTGGACAAATTTTTCTTTCTTTAATATAGGTCAGAGGTCAAAATATAGGTCACAGTGACCCGGTTTTGGTACGCGACACACCACCTTCCCACGGGGAACCATACTACCAAGTATTAAGTTCTAGTGCTTTATAGTGTAGGAGATAGAGCCCGGACAAGCTTTTTCTTTAATGTAGGTCAGAGGTCAAAATATAGGTCACAGTGACCCGGTTTTGGTACGAGACACACCGCCTTCCCACGGGGAACCATACTACCAAGTGTTAAGTTCTAGTGCTTTATAGTGTAGGAGATAGAGCCCGGACAAGCTTTTACTTTAATGTAGGTCAGAGGTCAAAATATAGCAAAATAAAGGTCACATTGACCCGGTTTTTGTACGCGACACACTGCCTTCCCACAGAGAACAATACTACTAAGTATTAAGTTCTAGTGCTTTATAGTGTAGGAGATAGAGCCCGGACAAGCTTTTTCTTTAATGTAGGTCAGAGGTCAAAATATAGGTCACTGTCACCCGGTTTTTATACGCGACACACCGCCTTCCCACGGGGAACCATACTACCAAGTATTAAGTTCTAGTGCTTTATAGTGTAGGAGATAGAGCCCGGACAAGCTTTTTCTTTAATGTAGGTCAGAGGTCAAAATATAGGTCACTGTGACCCGGTTTTTGTACGCGACACACCACCTTCCCACAAGGAACAATACTACTAAGTATTAAGTTCTAGTGCTTTATAGTGTAGGAGATAGAGCCCGGACAAGCTTTTTCTTTAATGTAGGTCAGAGGTCAAAATATAGGTCACAGTGACCCGGTTTTTATACGCGACACACCGCCTTCCCACAAGGAACCATACTACCAAGTATTAAGTTCTAGTGCTTTATAGTGTAGGAGATAGAGCCCGGACAAGCTTTTTCTTTAATGTAGGTCAGAGGTCAAAATATAGGTCACTGTGACCCGGTTTTTGTACGCGACACACCGCCTTCCCACAAGGAACAATACTACTAAGTATTAAGTTCTAGTGCTTTATAGTGTAGGAGATAGAGCCCGGACAAGCTTTTTCTTTAATGTAGGTCAGAGGTCAAAATATAGGTCACAGTGACCCGGTTTTTGTATGCGACACACCGCCTTCCCACAGGGAACCCACACACTTAGTATGAAGTTCCAGTGTCTTATAGTATGGGAGATAGAGCCCGGACAAATAGTGTGCGGAAGGACGGACGGACGGACGGACACAACGCAAACCTATAGTCCCCCCCGGATTCCGGTGGGGGACTAATTACCTGAGACAAGGATATTTACCTCCTTATTAGGCCAAAGGTGTTTTATATAATTACCTGAGACAGGGATATTTACCTCCTTATTAGTCCAAAGGTGTTTTATATATAACTACCTAGACAGGGATATTTACCTCCTTATTAGGTCAAAGCAGTCTGTGACATAAACATTTTCAAGCACTAAGTTCGGACAAGAAAATTAGTGTTTATTGTAACAAATATATTGAAATCCAAGGAATTTCCACTAGTCCAAACCAAAATTTACTAGTCGTAGGCATAGGACTAGTGGCTAACATCGCAGACTGCCAAAGGTGTTTTATATGTAGTTACCTGAGACAGGGATATTTGCTTCGTTACTACTTGTACCGGGTGGAGCCTCATACTCGTCCGAGTCATCGTGGCGGGTGATGCGAGCTTGTACCTTGTTATAGGTGTTAGCACCAATGATCATTCGATTAGCAGCAATCACACCTTTCCCATCAGGTGTGAAAATCTCCTGCTCAAAGCTGTAAGACAAAATGTTCAGACTTGAATACCTTTGTTTTCTTTCCGATACATTCTTAACTACCTCACGATAGTGCACAGTTATATATCTGTACAGTGATCAATCTTCGTGGGATTTCTGATTCTGTACTCATAAAACTATGCTAGGGCTCATAGAAATTCTGGCAATACTTCAATTTAACATTGTAGGACCCATTTATTTTAGCAATATGTACTAAAAGGACCCATGAAAATAAATTGTTCGTTGTGCTTGCATTTGGCAATCATTTTGAAACGTAAATAATGAAGACATTTTCAGCAAAGGACATCAAAGATCTCTTTATGTGATTTACAAAGTTGTTTTGAAGATTAAACATTAGTGTTGTTCATTATCTCAATATTGCTTTCTAGATATATATATACTTATGGGAATAACTGGGTTACATCAACAGCAGAAATCAGTCTCCAATACCAGTATTTATTTTCAGCAATATCACTGATACACTTAAACCTTCACACTTTCTTGTGGCCATTTTTCGGGTAGAATTTTGCAAATTCTTTTTCGAAAAGAAGTAACTCTTCAAACAAATGATATACTTGCAACTAATGCTTTACAATATATTAAGAAAATTCTGACTGTCTCCTTCCAATGGAAATAGGTTAAGGGAGACAATTAGCTATTACAGCCTACACAGGGAAAAAGGAAAATCCTACAAATTTATAAATTCAAATACAAAGTGTATATAGTGAACACTGACTGCCTCAGTAGAATAAAGATCTACATATATTACACATAACCAGAGTTGGAGTGACCCAGTCCTAAAATTGAGAAAATTTGGCAACATTTTACTGCAAATTGGGAAATCAGTGTTTTTATTCAACTGGGAAAAATTTAAACTAAATTATTTCAAAGTACCAAACTGAGGACCAAAACACTCATGTTAACAATAATCTGTAGCGTATCCAGTCTGTGTCGATCGTTGGCGACCGTAGAGGTTTTGAAACTGGTCATCCAGAGTTCGGGTGTTCTCGAGACCCTGGTTCAAATCCCAGTACATTTGGTGCCTACGACAAAACCTTGTTTCAAGTATATGTACTGGGTCCATACTTAGCAGGGTTATAGAAACTAACTTTTTCAATATATTAGTCCAAAGGACTAGTAAAATGTTTAAGGTACTTATAGTCCTGTGGTATTCTGACTAGTCCTGAGGGTTTCAGTCTCAGTTGAAACACTATAAGTGACGAACAACAAATTGGAAGCCATCAGCCAGACGGTTAGTGCAGAAGTGGGATGTGGGTATGGGGGAGGGGGGGGGGGGGGGGGGGTCTCTCCTAGAAAAAAATTAATATCTTAATGCATATGCTCTGATTTGTTTTGGTGTATCCTGAGTGCAAACTTTGTACATTTCCTCTTCTTGAGTAAGTTATAGATTAGAATACAAAAACAAAATAGAAAACTCAACTAGTCAACAGGATCGACTAATAAACATAGCATATTTACTAGTCCTTCAGAATTGTTACTAGTCTCAGACTAATTACATACTACTGTTAGTGTCGAACCCTGCTAAGCAAGGGATACCCGAACCAGGGTTGTAAATTGTGTTTTCTTCAGGGTCGAAGACTTTGTTAAAGTAGGGAGGAATGTAGCGGATCTAAACTGGTTGATCGTTTAGGGTTCAAACTCTGTTCTGGCCGTGCATCTGATGATTATGATTGATCAAGAAAAAATAGAATTTTCTTTTGTTGATTTTTTTTTGTGTATTGGTTATTTTTTGTACTGGACCCTATGTCATGTATATGCCTCGCAAAAATCCCTGAATACATTTACTTTTTTAAATTTTGCTTCCGTAAAGGTTTTGAAACTGATCATCCAATTGCTTAATACCCTGCTTCCTCGCCCAGCCGGGTATTGAATAGATTCCTGATGCCTTGTATTCGATCCACTTAAGGGCTGAACTCATGTCCCATGGGTTTCTAATAATGAAGCACAGTATGGATCACAATACAAAAACTTCAGAATTAAGTTACACCACATTGGTCTGCATGAAGCATCAGTTTTGTAACATTATTCAACTCTAAAATTGCATCATATCAAATTGTTAATTAAATCACGTATTCAGGTTTACTGCCAACTGCTTATGGAGTATCGTGCAACCTTTATTTTAAGTACCGAAACAACCGGGTGCCGAAACGACTGTACTCCGACGTGAATTCATGAATTTACGTTTATCAAACGGTGAAAACACAGTCAAAGCATCAGTGGTTCTACTTTGAAATCAATACAAGCAGTTTATCTGAAAGCTGTCTTTGATTTTATGAATTGAAAATACATATCAATAGCTAGAATAGTAGTTGTTTTAAGTACTTACCGGTTCATTTCCGCCTCCATTTCCTTCAATTTCTGATCAGTGAGCATCTGCATTGCCATTTTGTCCTCCATTTTGCCGGCGTCTGAATCACGTAGACGTTTGTTTTGGCACAAATAATAACTAAAATGGAGCATATGTCCTTCAAATCCGGATCGTAAATTGCGATTATTCATACAGCGACGTGCCAAAAGTTTTTTTATTTTGCTAGGCATATATTTTTTGCATTTCCAACTTTTTTCAAGGATTTTTCATGACTTTGTTAATGGATCTTTTTTTAATGAAATTTTGTGTATTTATAGAGAAATGTTTCTTGTTTCATCTCATAATATTTTCACTGTTTTCCGTTATGTATGACCAGAGAAATCATACTTTATTTACAAAGTCCAATTTTTGGAACGGCATTTTGACGTCATTTTGGTAGCGTTATATAGAGAAATGGCGTCACACGGAAATTAGCTTTGTAGTTATTCTATACAGCTCTAATTATATGTACACAACGGATAATTAAATAAATATTACGAGAGGAAACCTTGGATATTTCTGTACTAAATGACAATAAATTATCAAAATCCATCCATAAACGAAGTCAGAACCCTTCATGCTAACCCTTGGCTTGCGAAGTTGGTTAGGGCTCAGTGCAATTTTTTGGTTCTTTAGTTAGAACATTTAGATCTCTAGCTATTAAAAGATGTCGAATGCAAAAAAAAGTTAAGAACTCAGTTTTCCTAAAACACTGTAATATACAGATAAAGTTCAATCTCTTAATGAGCTAAACAAACTTTGTTATAAATATGTCCTGTATAATTAATGAGTGAAATAAGCTTTTTTATGTGCCCTGTATGATATATATGCTTGACATTGTCCGCCTCACGGCATGAAAGATCATGTTTTATGGCTTATAAATGTATAATGTTAAAAAAATAGTTGAGGTCTGTTGTGAGGTAAACATAAGTCCTACATCAACCAAACTTATATGGCTGATGTATTTAAGTATAAAAAGAACATGTAATCTAGGTTGAAGATGCTGGATTTGACCTACTTTTTCCGCTTAAATGAACTTGGTGAGTTGTAATACTGTGGTAAATAAGAATTGATGATGTATTTAAGCATGCATAGAGCGTTCATCTGTACTTGAGTCTGAATCCTAATTACATTCCAAGGTTTGAGTGGTTGTGGTGAGCTTTTTAATCTTCGATTTTTCAACCTTTAATTAAATTAGGTCATGATGCCAGGCCGAGCCACAGGGGCTGGGCATAGACCTATGACACAATGAAATGATTGTCAGATAATTATTTTATCTCTCTCCCACTACTATATATCTGTGACAAGGGGCAGAACTAGCCTGAACGAGAAAATCGACCTATTTATTCACAGATATATAGTATACGTATAGTGGGAGGGGTTATATTCGAGAGAGGTAAAATAATTATCTTAGTTTAAACATATTTTATTGTAGAATATACAAATGGATTGGACAACAAGTTATTACAACTTAGAAACAGTCCTCTCCACAAAACATGATAATAATAAAGTAGATATGTTTGGGAGGGAAGAAGAAAATGTGCAGGGGTAGGATGTAGGTGGGGTGAAAAGGAATTACCAAGAGAAGACATCTGATTAAATTACATAATGACAAATACCAAGACAATAATTTCAGCATGATCAAAAAGAAATCAATTTCAAATCAATGGCATAGTCATAAGGCAAATTAATGAAATACAATTCCATAATCACATATAAGAATGTACACACATAAACAATATAGAATGATATAAAATACTATATATCGATCAGAACCTCTTGCTAGATCTGATGTAATGATGCACGTGTCTAAAGACGTTTGTATTGACATCTAAATGATAGCAAAGTATTGCCACACAAAAGTAGCTCTAAAGAGTAATCAACATGTAATATATTCAAATGTTGTAGTAGAATGCGTCTTTCGTTGTTATACAGTAGACACTCAAAAGTGAAAGACATTTTCACAGGGATGTCCACAATAACAAACTGGTCTATAAACAAGATTTACTCTAAAAAGGTCATATTTAAGTGGACTACACTTACATCTTATAGTGTTGTATGTAAAATATTAATTTAACGATCACCGAAACTGACGTAGATTGGAGGAGGGGATGGCACATTTGATGTTAATGAGTTTTTGAATGAATGTAGTGAAGGCAATGATCGTACAGCGGGTCCAATGAATTCCAACTGCGGAGAGTTGAAGGAATAACGATGAATTTGGTAGAGAAAGCCCGAAAGGAAGAATTCTATAATTATCATTATTTCTAAGAGTGAAACGGTTATTTCCAGCAACTGTTGATGGCAATAGATCATTAAAAAATTAGGATTTAATTTAATGTGTATTTTATAAAAAAAAGTTTGAGTTTCCTGCGTTTTATTCTATTCGAGCGAGTTTTTTAATAATCATCTGACAATCACTTCATAGTGTCTTAGGTCTGTGCCTAGCCCCTGTGGTCCGAACAGCAGTAATCGAAATTGCCTTGTTAGGTTTCCATACACTTTTGTAAAACTTAGTGATATAATTGAAAGAAAATAGTTAGACTGGCCAACGTTATAGTGATCACAACAACGTATACGTACTAGTATATGTTCATATTGATCCGAAATGCAACTATTACGTATTTCAGAAATCGATTTAATTCTGACACTAGGCAAACTAATCTATATTTGAGTGGGGTTCAGATTCGATCAATAGTGTTATACTAAGCAGTAAACATGTTTATCACATAACCGACCCGTTCAGTCATGTCATACGCCATGTCATAAAAATGGTATTACACACGTGTAATAACACTATTGTGACGTCATAAACAAATGACGTCATATGATTGTCTCAGAAGTGAAACTCGTACTGTCACAGAGGAAATTTGCCTTTCTTATAGATAATTAATTTGAGAGTTTTTGTGTATTTTCTCATAAATATAAGTTATGTGATAAATAGAATATTACACTCGGGTCAATGTAATATGGAATTTATTAAACTCGTTAAATAATTCAATATGTCACTCGCCTAAAAGTTCATGACGTATTAAATTATCTAACTCGTTTAATAAATTCCATATTGCATCGACACTCGTGTAAGATCCTCTATTTATTACATTTTTACCAGTGACATATCAGAAAATATCAACTTGATAAAACTTATATCATCAATGATTATATCAACCTAGTGATGATATAAGTTTCGGTCCAATATCATTGCGCACTATTTGTGTGTCTATTTTTTCGTTATTCTAAAATCAAATCATATAAAGTAGGGAAATTTTAAACCTTCATAGTATTACGGAAATTGAAATATATCTAATTGATTTGATTAATATATTTTTGTATTTTTAGTATATTTCGAACAAAAAATATAACTTCACCCTGTGGCGTATCAATATTTTGTAAGCCTTAGGAACTCCGTCCCGATCAGTTGTAACCGCTAGTTTTAAAAATGAAATTTAGACTTTTCGGAATTTCGAAAATGTAACAAAAAGAAAATTCAACGGTTTCCCAATAAATATCAAATATATTTCACTCGTATGACAGATTTAAAAATATTTTCACTCGTGTCATGTACTCGTGAAAACATATAAAAAAAATATGTCATACTCGTGAAATATAATATTTGATATTTGACCGGAAACCATTGAATAGCCTTTATTTTAACTATTTTCATATGTTTTATTGTTTAAGTCTTGACTGATGAAATTTTTTCTACGATTCAGCTATTTCATTGAAATTGAAATCTGTATTCAGAATAAATGCATGACATAGCAAGGAATGGCATTATAAATAAAGTAATTAGGCATAAAATAAGGCAAAAACCTCTGACCTAGCTAATATTTAATCACAAATGAGTTTACAGACTCGGTATACATGTGTGATCGGCCTACTAGGATATGATTGTATTGACAAACTTCCTTGATTATCAACTAATATTTTTTCTATAAACAACAAGAAGTTTGCTGACCACGTCGATCGTATATACCCTTCTCTGAACTTGAAATAAAGACACAGCACACTCTTCTATATCAGCTGCTTACCTCGATCTGTAAGCTGTACGTAAAAACGTAACGACTCGTGAACTTTTCCTTTCTTGATAGTAGCATCCTTGTCTTTGGCCTTATTAGTTTATTTTGTTTTACGTCCTATTAACAGTCAGGGTCATTTGAGGACGTGTCAGGTTTTAGAGGTGGAGGAAAGCCGGATTACCTAGAGAAAACCACCGACCTACGGTCAGTACTTCGCAACTGCCTACGTGGGTTTCGAACACGCAACCCAGAGGTGGAGGACTAGTGGTAGAATGTCGGAACACCTTAACCACTCGGCCGCCGAGGCCTTATGGTGTTGACATATCTCAGCTTATTCGTTATTTTAGGGTTTGCTCTGGATATCGTAACTTTTGTGATAAAAATCAGCTGATGACAAACTGGTGACACAAGGATTGGGGAGATACAAACTATGGGCGCCATCTTGGTCTCATTGAGAAATATTTTACATCCTTGTAAGTATGATATGAAGATGGAGATTTTGAATATTCTCATTAGTATGCCTGCTTGTTGCGATTGAGAATGATGCTCAAGTTCTAACTTTGAGGCCATGACATTTACTTGGATCCGACCTAGATTTACATGGCGGCGTTGCCGATGAAGCAAAAGACACTTATTTCTTCTAGAACACCTGGTCATATTATCGTGTACCTTTACAAGGGTCTCCATGTAAATATTGCCTTTTTCATATTTTCCCCCAATAGTTTAATCGATTTTGAGTCCGGTTTATTGTTTTCTGTACGCTTTCATGTTTTATTTTTATTTTTTTTTCAAGAAAACGTAGAATGGTTTCTACAAGAAAAATATCTCACATTATAGTTATTTTTCTGAACAAACTTCGTAGTGCCTGCTTCTCCAGCGTGCTGATAATGGTGAAATAATTCTGAGCGGGCGTTTTCTGGTGAAACAGGTCGATCTAGAGGCCGCATTCCCTTGGTCCAGTTACATTTGGCTCACACATCACTCAGACGGGGACGTGATGACAGTTGCACGGTGTAGGGCCGCATTCGTTTATCGCTATTCAAACGACTAGAATAGTTGGACTTAAATATCACAAGGGAATCTTATAAGGGCCATGTCGATAAAAAAAATAAGTCGTTTATTATGCCTCATCCTTAAAATGAGGGGGGGGGGGGTGCATATATATATATATAGTGTTACTGTTACCCATGTCCGTCCCGTCCCATGGTAAGGTAACTAGCATATTTAAATAACTCTGTATACAGAATAATATATACCCTATATATATAAGTATTTGTCGTTATTTTATAATACACGTAAAAACAATAACTCGAGGTTCTTATATACCACTTAATCCTTAAAGGCCGCCTCAAAGCGGTTCACAAATTATTATCCGTGGTTATAGGGTCTTAGAAAAAAGGCAATATCGATCTCAACTCCCTGGGGAGCATATGTACCGTTGCCGCCATTTCAGTGCTCACAGCTAGCATTCTACAATCTCTTGCACTGCCCAACAACGTAGTCATTTACAGCTGAGTAGACTGGAACAAGCAGGGTAAAGTAACTTTCTCAAGGATACAACACAAGTGCCATGACCGGGACTCGAACTCTTCGATAGCGAGCCCAGTGGCCTACCACTAGACCACCGTTCCTCATATTTTATCATATACCTAAGTCTGCGAAGGCCATCGTCGAATACCCACGTGCTCATGCACGGTTTATCTCGCTTCGCGTACTTACTTACTAATCACGCTAACACTATTCCGGAACCTTTGGTCGATCTCCTAATTTTTTAATGGTCATCGAGGACATCTGCCTCTTGTTCATATGTTGCCTTAATTTAATTATTTTTTGTATTATTGTGTTTTATTTAGATGACTTTCTGATATTCCTTTCTACTTTAAATTCCCGTGCTAACACCACTTACCGAGTTAACATTCACATTGGTCTCGGCCTAGCTGTTTAAACGTCTCAAAGACCTCGATCAACAAATGAATAGGATCATGATTAGATCACGTGACTTTGTTTACGTCGGGAATGATCCAGTTTTCTCGAGTCAACACTCAGCGATGCTGGCCCGATCTGGAATGTAGAAGATGAGTCACGATTTACACCAGGTTATAAATACACATAGGTTCATTATATTGAATGAATCATAAACAAAACTTTCTAAAATAGCCAGACAAACTAATTGAATCGAACGAACAGTCACGGAACTATTTTGTCTCGTAAACTTTTCTCTAACAGTGGTCGGCTGGATATGGAGACGACGTAGTACGGGAACAGTTGTGATTTATCAGCAGAATTTGTCGTGGACTGTCACCAGCAGGTGAGTGTTTAGTCATAAGTAACTTAACATGTATCATTGTGTATAAAACATTTTTAGACGATATATAATAACACAACGACATTTGAACACGGTCCATGATTGAAGGATATTTGGTAAGTTTTGTTTAGGACCACTATCCGTGATTTCTACTCTGGACAAGTCTGGTGAATATATCTCAGCTGTAGGCCCTAGCCAGAGAGATGTGGTTTTAGACGGCCGTGTATAACATTTAAATGCTGACCAAACTAAATCTGAATTTTTGAGGGTCCTATTAATTAATATAGGAAAAATGGAGAATATACATGTAGTTGAGAGATCGATTTTTTGCTGGATATCTGTAGGTCTTTAACCTGTAGGTTAAATATAAGATTACATGCATATATATATGTAATATTAAAACCAGGTAAAGGATGACGATGGTGTAGTATACTAATATATATATGTCAAACCAAGTTGTCATTTGTTAAAGGAACATTTAATTAAGTTACATGTGTTCAAAATGTTTAATAATTAATAAACCTGTATATGAGATGTAGATTTAATCAGGGATGTATATGTATACATCCCTGATTTAATTAATATCTTATTTTTTAAAAGTTTATCAGATATTTATAAAATACTGCCATATGAGATATTGTATGTTCTTATGAAAGGGTGCACACGTACGTGTATCAGATTTTCGTGGTATTATCAAAAAAAAAATGTGAAATATTTGACTGCTCCTACAGTTTTCCCTCGAACCTGGGTGGGGTTTATTTTTTCCAAGTCAAGTCACATTCTGTGTATCTATATATCAAATCTTAAAGAACATTTTATTTGATTTTGTTCATGCAAAACTAACCACATATATGTACATGTATATATTACTAAAAAATATATAAAATACTCTATTTATATAATATACTGTATTTATATAATTAATATATATACTACATATTTATATAAACTTTAGAAAGAGAATGACTTCTGTTGACCTACAATTACTAGATACCTATTTTTAACCTAATATATCATTATAATGACGACTACAGGTAATTGCCCTGAGGTATAGAACAGTATTTATAGTCTAGAGTTATACACAGTATTACACACAGCTTAATACTCTACATAGTTGTGGAACAGCTGTCATAAACATATTACAACTCCACTTATTATTAGCTCAATAATTCTGTTGACGCTATAGAAATATTTTATTTAATTATAAGCTGAAATTATCTTTGAAATATTTGTGTAAATCCCAAGTATACGATAGAGTAAGTTTTGTAGCATATTTTCAGTATTATAATTCATTTACAATACAATCAAAAAGAAGTTCCTTTGTAGGTATTTATTGCTATGCTGTACCTTTATTAGGTGATACGTTAATACATTCCCAGTTATGATTTTTTCAAAAAGTTCTTTAGGCATGATTTGGGTACCCAAAAAAATGTCGCAAATATTGAATAATGAATACCTGGTACTCTTCTTTTTTCTGAATTCGAAATGGCTTTAAAGTCTGAGGTTTGTTGACCAAACCACTCAGCCCTGACCATGATATCGTGATTACACCCAGCCCTGACCATGATATCGTGATTACACCCAGAGTGAGTGACATTGAACTATTGTATGACATCATGGGTGTACAGTCATAATCACATGTACTCTTACTGAGGCTAGTTTATATAGACATGATAGTCCTTGGTTATTATAACCAGAGACTAGCTAGTACTATATACTGTCTGACACCGTCTGTACTTGTGAAGGCCAACGTTCAAAGTCATGTAGTATTAAAAGGGACTGGCTGGCTTTATGATTTATCAAGTGTATCAAGGCCGGTCTAGAGCATCACATCATTCTATATCTAGTACAAGGTTAACTATTAATCATAGCCTATGTTAATTCTTTGTGTGAAAACCACATGACCATAATGATAGGTATATATAATTTGTATGTACATTGATGTTCTACAGTAACTATAATACCACATGTACCGTAGGGACTGTGCTTGCATGTACAAATTTGTAGATATTTTGGTTCTGATCCACCAGCAGGCTGTATTTCTATGAATTATATTACAGTATGGTACACTTTTGTTGTATAATCTGATTATAAGATAAATGACTCAATTATTTTCCACTTTGGTGTTGTATTTGTTGTAAATGATAATTAAGCTAAAAAAAACTTGTACCTTAGTTTTTCAGCCTGTTAATAAACTTCTTTTTTTTTCATTTTAAAATTCTTTGCACAAATTATATTTGAAACTGTTAAAACTATTGAGAATTACATCTATTATGGAGGAATGTTAATTAAATGTAATATTTAATTGTTTACAGTAATATTCCAGTGGAGACGTCCGAAGAAATCTGGTCCCTACGACCATACAGAGTAGCCGCCCTTTGATCGTTCACAGTTAATATGAAACTTCAGCCGCTGTTGTTTGACGCAAGCACTATGTACGGCTATCCAGGACTCGGTATGCCGACCTGGGGTCGTTGGTCACAGCCAATCACAGCAGCCCCTGTGTCCCGCCAGCCTTACCAGCGACTCAGGGAGTACAATGTGCCTGAAGCATCGCGAGACATTCCCGCAGATTTTTGGGAACCTGTGGTTCCTAATTCTACCTTGGAGTCAGGTGAGTCTTCTTGGACTAGTGATGACCTCCGTTCAAGGGCAAGGTCAGGTGTTGAACGGTCAATACCAATACGGATTGAACATATGACAACAGGAAGATCGGGGATGTCTGGTATGTATGACGATCGTGTTTGTGATTACAATCAGACATCTGACTTTTACAATTATCGTGAGGACCAAAGTCAGAGGAGTCTACAAGTCAGTCCTCTCAGTGATGATAGAACTAATTCGAATAGCAACGCTAATGGAGCAAGATTAAAAACAAATGAGTATACAAGACGTACAAGGTCGAGTGATGAAAGTGAGAGAACTCTCCGGTCTAGGTCAGATCTGTATAACCGGACTTCCAGACAGGGGTCAAGGTCATTAGACATGCATGTGGCCAGTGATATAGAGGCTAGACCGGAACGATCACGGGAAGATCTCAAATGTACAGGCTTCCAGAGGCCGTATGAGCCGAGGAAATGTGATTATGAGGATATTGATGCTCAGATAGCAGCATCGTATGGCTATGACATGGGGAAGGACGAGAATGATGTCGAACTCAAAGTGAACTTACCAAAGTCCCCCAGTAGTAGTACGCCTATTCTGTCTAAACTCAAGACGCTGAGGTCGTCCAACATGTACATCATCTTAGATAACGAGGAAGAGGAGGAAGTGAGATCTTACAAAAAGAGAACTCCCTCCCTAAAAAAGGGTGATAACCTGCCGGGAATTCTAAACTCTCGGGGTGAATTTTACGATTTGTGTGATGAAGATTGCGAGTGTCAAGAACTAGTTGTGGATCTACCCCCACCCAAGGCTAAGGTCACAACCCCTACAAAGGAAACTTCTGAAACTCCAAAGGAAAATCTTGCTAAAACACAACCAGATAATCGTAACATATCTGAGCCTCCAAGCTACCCAGCCTATAATATCATTAGAAAAGTCATCAGCAGTTTTGGAGGTGTTGTCGATTACATCAGGGGCGATGGAAATTGTTTCTTTCGTGCTCTCAGCAAAGTCATTTATGGCGTTGAAAATTGTCATGGTGAGATCAGGCAGGCTATGGTTGACATTATGGAGAAATTTCCGAAGGATTTTGAACAATTTATCGACAATCCGTCCATACAAGATCACTTCAAAGAGATGAGGAACGATGGCGTGTGGGCTACACAGGCAGAAATATACGGAGCAGCATCATTTCTCCAGCGTGATATCTACGTTTTATCTCCGGACCACACGGGGGACGAGTATCGCTGGTTACTGTTCTCGCCTCGTCTAAAGTGTTCCAAAGTCGACTCCTACCATACATGTCATGTGACTTTATGTCACACCAATGGTAACCATTACGACAGGATCGCCCCGGCAACAGGCGAGTAACTGTGGAGTGGCGCCACCTATATTGAACGGAACAAACTTACAAGTGGACTTGACCTCAGGGACAGAGGAAGTTGTTTAACTGTTACCATGGTTACTCATGGCACTAGACAATGCCCCTCCACATATCAGACCTGGCTGTGTTCCAACTGGAGGTAGATACAGCTGCTGAACCAGGACCAGTGTCATTAGATACACAAGAGGCCTTTCTCCACTACAGTGGTCTAGCTTTACATGTTTATCTTCATTTCGAGTAATGCTTGACATCATAAGTTGTGAACTTTGAACCTCATGTCCATGATTATAAATGTTTTTAGATAATTGTCTGAAAGAATTTTCAATTGTTTTTCAAAATTTACTTTTTGATTTGCTCCGTATACTAACTTGTCATTGCACAGAAATGAAAAAACTTTAATGACCAACAGTAATATATGAACATTTATTCCTTAAGAAAAAACTTAAGAACAAAAGAAGTCTACAAAATAAAATTATCTGTGATGACTGTACTTGTCTGTTTACATATATATAGAAAGTATATAATCTGATTTACCACATAATTTCAACTATCATGAATTGATAACTTCATTAATACTTCAAAACTCAATCATTTTTCCAACAAAGATGACTTTTCTCTTTCACATAAATATAAACTGTACATGCTTTACTGTAAGGCCTAGATATGTAAAAAAAGCCTGCTGTGATTTGAAATTGTAATTCTGCGTACCGGCCAGTTCTATAATATACAATCAGGCAGTACAACATACGTATATGTGTTCACAACTATATGTATGATTATTGTGATCATGAATCACATATACATATTAGCGATATATAGTTTGGCCTTATCATTATGAACTGCCATGACCTGCTGTTGACTGTCACAATTAATTTGACCAAGTCAAAGTGCATCAATATATATGTATATCAGTGTTTACTATTTTTGGTTGGGTGGTCACTGCCCTGTGTGATTATGTAGGGTATATTTGACCCCACTGTCCATCCCTATACATTGTACATGTTGTATACAGAGTTCACGATCGTTTGAGTTTTATTTGTATCTGTAAATAGATGCATGTCTGTCACATAAAAGTATTGTCAGTTTTCTGTAATGATTTACTTAAATAAAAATGTTTCTACATGTATTTTATCGATCCTTGATCAACATTTAAAAGAACTGCAAAGTAAAATATACTTTGAGTCTAAATATAAGGTTAATCTCATACTGTGGTTTAAAGTTTGTTGTCGTGACTCTTTCAATTAGAAATTTTATTATTGTTATTACATATACATATAACTCAGATTTTGACCTCTTAATCATGAGGAAATTCTTGTATTTTTTGTGTTGTAACTTGATATTTGGTGCTAAAATTGGACTTGCCAGTGTACATGTGATAAAGCATTAATTATAAATGTATATATACCGTATTTGCCCTGCTAAGCACATTGCAAGCTTACAAAAAAACCAAACTGTGTACAGGGAAAAGTTTCCACGGAAATCCAAGATGAAAAAAGTGTTGTTTTTTTCCCTATCTCTGGAACAGTCTTTGGCTTAAAGACTGAAGATTGTATTGGTAGCTTGATCAGTTTATAGAGGTACAGAACATATTAACAGGTTTTAGTTAGTGCACCCATATCGTCTTTCCCTGAAAAAGGTGGGGGTCTGGATATCAAGTGGAATACTGGAGAATTGTTAGTATTTGATATGATTGTTTATTACAAAAGGTGCTGAGTTTGCTTTGGTGAGGTTTAATTTTGTACCCCAACATGATGAGCTTTTATGGATAATGATGCTGAATGAATATATATAAACCATTAATTACAAATCTAAACTAAACATTACAGTTTGTATAATTCCATTCCCAATTTAATTGGTGCTGTACTGTGTTTCAAAGTAATTAATAAAACAATCATATTGATTTATCACAAATACTGTACTTAACATTTTATGTGAAGTCAATTTTACAACAAATCTTTTTTTCGTAGGTCTAGTCATATTTAAGTTTAGTTTTATTTTACCAATTGTATTTTTTTTTACTGATCGGTGTATACGTTATGGATAATTAAACAATAAAAATACCCTGCCCATCATTTCTACAGCTGCACTTTAATTTGTATGTAAATTGTTACTATGCCAATGTACCGTGGTGCAGCGCTCGTCTGTCCGGCGTCACTGCAATTTTTCCATTTAAATGACATCTTCTCATTAACCAAAAGGACTAGGCCTACAGGCATGATATATGGCTGAATACTGGTTCCTTGGATGGAGCCCGACAAAGTTTGCAAAAAGAAATTACCTTGACCCTTATTTAAGGTCACAGGGGTCAGATCTGTTGAAACCTTTACACAACTTCTTCTGATTTAATAACCAAATAAGCTAGCCCAATATTAGGAGAAAACACTTTCAGCCATATTCAACTGGACACTAACAGGAATGACAAATAATTAAGGATGCGAATGTTAAATTTTTTTCTGATAAACACCAACTACCAGCTGGTGAACTATGTAGGCCCATTGGACCTCTTTTTACAAGTCAGTGAGATGGTACTTCAATCTGTTCACCCCTAAATTAAAGTCACTTTTGAAACTCACCAAATCAAAGACTTGTACATGTCCATTTTAAACATGCAGGGGTGAACAAGTGGTCATTGTTTAAATTATAGACAAGGGACTCTATCTACTGTATATATGTAGACAAGATGCTCTATACGGGTATATTACTCAATTGGCCGTAAGGAGAGTTTGCTAATTGTTCCAGTGTAAACAGACCCTAATCTACTACATGTGTACCTACAGTACAAGTGCCGGTTGTATGTTTGGATTGTCCACTTGTCTTTCAGTGCCTTTGATATTTGTCACATTATTTTAATGTCGTCAGTATTATGTTTGGGCCCAGTTCTTCAAAAGGGGATTTATCATTTCTCCTGTAACTTGAAAACGAAATCATTGAATTAAATACAACTTTCCAGATATCAACTATTCAGTATAGGGTCAATATGCATATGAAATTGTGAAATTGTACCTTAGTTTTTGACAGAATTATTTGAGGTTAAAAATTGTTGTTAAATAGTGATTATGCTAACCGCCTTTTGAACAACTGGGCCCTGATGTATTGGTGATTATGGTGATGCTGTAACTGATATTGATTATATAATATATTATATAAATACACTGTTTATTTGTTGTTTGTTCACTTGATGATATTTTTGTAAAGGTTCGTTAAAATAATCTCTGAATTATATTAAATTGCTGGTGTATGTATATCTCACTAAAGTATATATTGATCTTTATCCACCAGAAAAATGGAAAGAAATCTTGATTTTATTTTGAAACAATTGATATATACAGGTATATTAATTACAAACCGCTATCTACACATACTTTAGATAAACAGGTATTTTTGAAACTTTTTTAGAATACAGTGTACAAAGTATAGTTTGTTATTGCCTGCCCTGGCTGTATGTAATGAAAATATTCTCACAATAATATTTCATCATTATTCAGTTTAATTACCCGTACTTGTTTCAATTCAATATTCAAGATTGGTTTTAAGGTCTAACATATATATATACATATATACAATATATCAGCATTTTAAGTCTACTTCGACAATCCGGTGAAAAAGATTATAACATTTGTATTATACCTGTACTCAAAATATCAGTATATTTAAGTTGTACATACTGTATACAATATCAGCATTTTAAGTCCGCTATGCAAAGGATTTATCAGCAGACTATCTGGCGGAAAGAGTATTTATTAGCTGTATGTATTGAAAAAAAGATCAGTATTGCCTATTGTAATTAGATACAAATATACGGGGCTTAATTAGGATAATACGACAGATGGGTTACTGTTTACTTCAGGAATACATTAATTGTCTATCTGCAAAATATATCTTTGCACAGATCCTTAATGATTAATGAAAATTTTTTATTTATACCTATATATATTTCAGAGAGATTTCTGACTACATGAAATTATTATAGTGTTTCCGATAGTCAGTCTATTTTTCATGTAAAGTTCTTTTTTTGAATATCAGATATAAACTATTATTAAAATCTATGGTCTTCACCTGCATACTTATCGAGTTCATTTTTTAATGTGGATAAAAAAATGTTCAAAACCCTATAAAGTGTTACCTGGGCAATTCTACATATATATGTACATTGGCTAGAGTAAAGTTGACTTGATGTGACTAAATTCAGTACTTAATAATTACACAAAGCATTTTGATATTGAACTATTGAAGTCATGACCAGCTCAAATAGATCTTCAAAATCAGAAAATTTGTAAATAAACTCTTACTTTTTTAATTAAATTTTTTTGATATTATATAAATATAAATTGTACGACAATTTTGATTTGTGAAAAAATTGCAATAAGTCCATGATAATTTTACATGAAAGATACTTATATAATTCACTTGTCCACTTATAACAGCTGATTAATTTGCACAATATCTAAAAATATATTTCCATACAAACACATCATTTATCTATCCCAATAGCATTTCTCCTTATAGGCCTATTTCAAAAGTGTAATTATCTCCCTTGTTTGCCATATCATGGCTACACAGGGAAGTGTTTTTGAAACAAATTCGTGTCATGTAATTATGATGTCATAATGGAAATGACGTCATCCGATTGTCACATGGCGCCAACTCATCATAATAAACCCTTCCCTGAAGTCCATCTTGTATCCACCATTTTGGCTAATCAAGGGAAGTAACAACACTTTTTGGGAAAGACCTATAGTTATTTATTGTCTGTATATATATAGTTATCAGAAACGAGAAGATATCTCTATGTATTTTTTTGTCTGTTTTATCCATCTTTATATAACCTTTGGGTTAATTTTAGATTGTTAATTTGAAAAGGACATCATTTTTTAAACTTGTGTGTTTTATTTTAGAGATGAGATTACCAGTCTATTTATACACTTCCTACAGTATATATATACATTAGCATGGTACAATGTACATGGATTATTTGTATATTCAGTTTGTATGTGTTTGTTATTATTTTGCTTTTAATTATTTTATGTTTTTATCAAGAATGTTGCGTTTTGGGAAAATATCCCTTCAGTAAATAAATATTAATTTTGTCAAAAATGGTTTAATGTTGTTAATTATCTGGGGTTATTGTTATTATTGTCCTGCATTTCTCAAAAAAAAAATGAAAAAAAATCTGGTACCTAACAGTCATTCATTTTTGGAAAAGTCCGACACTTGGACAACGCACAGCTAGGGACCAAGGGGAACGTTCAAACTTGAGAATTATCAGTCCATTACTTACATGTCAAAAAACAGAAAAAAAATTTTTTATAGCTATAACAAACTATTAAAATAAAACATAGCTGCTGCCTGGTGGCCATATTGTTTTCCAGACAACCAATCCTCAAATCGTATAGCTTACCCATTACACTATTCTCATTCTTCAAAAAACTTGCCTTCCTGGTCGAATTTCAAGAGTCCTGCCTGTGTACCAAATTGCACCTTCCCAAACCAAAGGGAACTGGCCTTATCACACAAAGTCATTACACTGCCACCAAATGTGACATGCCAGAGGTCGCCCATCCAACTACTGACAACGCTCACCGTTGCTGAACCAGTAAGCTTTGTCACGACACTTCTGAAGTATAAACTGTACATGAATATACACTCTCTTTGTGATTTAATTGCCAACCAGTTTATGGTGTATGTAAAACTGAACAGTGTATTGACAAAGCCAAATGTTTGATAATAAATAAATTAAAGAAATCAAGAGACATGAAAACAATTACAAACACATTTAATGTCAAAATACATAAAACACATAAAGACAATAAAACATTGGCCCCTTGATCAAGACTGAGCTGTATTTATCAAATATTATACAAAACAGTCTTTTTTTAAATGGATTTTTAACCTCGATAATTAATCTGGCACTTTATATTATAGCAAAAAGTTAGTGATCAAGGGGACATAACTGCTATATTTCCCATACTATGGTAGT
This sequence comes from Mimachlamys varia, assembly GCA_947623455.1. Classification (NCBI taxonomy): domain Eukaryota; kingdom Metazoa; phylum Mollusca; class Bivalvia; order Pectinida; family Pectinidae; genus Mimachlamys; species Mimachlamys varia. Next base: position 35,951,344 of record OX392545.1, read on the forward strand.
TGGTTAAAAATTTGCCTTTATTTAAAATCTCATTTAAAATCAGACTGCTTCTGGGAAAATAAACCCTAATAATGAAACCAGTTTCTTCGTCTTTTTCTTGCAATGATATTTCATTTAAATTGTATAGAACAAGTTCAACATCTAAATCACCTGTGTGAATTAGACAAAAACAGCCTATTGATCTATTTGATGACTACACAATGTACTTGAAAGTAATGAGTTGATTGAATGATTTAACTTAACATGGCTGTACATATTTGAACACCTTTGGATCCACATTTAGTTTCTCTCTCGCACACACACAGGTATATACAGTGACAAGCTCATTACTGGTATCTCCTACAAACATGGCATGAATAGTTCATTAGAGATGAGATGATGATACAGTGTACTGAGTAGGAACCTAGAAGCAATGATTGGATAAGAGCTTAGTGTTTCCCATCATTTTTCAGAAGGTATGAGTAAAAATATATACTAAGTGTTCATTTGAATTAGACCTGCTAGTTCGTGGTGTCCTTGTGGATGCCATTGATGACAATCAGTATTGTCTGAGCTTGTTGCCTCCGTGGCATTGCAGGGCTTAAAGTCTGGTTTCAGTAATGTCTCTACAGCTTGCTCCCACACCTCGAGTCCCTACAATGTTTGGAGTTTGGTATCAGAACTGTATTATGAAGCTTGTCACAGCCAACTTGGGCAACCGTATGGGTTGGTTTGTGATATAAGAACTGTCTTGTGAAGCTTGTTACCATGGCTGACTTGAGTGGCTGTATGGGTTATTGTGTAGTATAAGAACTGTCTTTTGAAGCTTGTTGTCATGGCCGACTTGAGCAGCTGTATGGATTGTTATATGGTATCAGTTATGTCTATAAGGAGCCTGTTGCCACGGCCAACTTAGGCGGCCGTATGGGTTGTTGTGTGGTATAAGAACTGTCTTGTGAAGCTTGTTGCCATGGCCAACTTGAGTGGCGTATGGGTTGTGTGGTATAAGAACCGTCTTTTGAAGCTTGTTGCCATGGCCTACTTGGGTGGCCATATGGGTTGTTTTGTGGTATCAGTAACGTCTATAAGGAGCCTGTTGCCATGGCCGACTGGAGCGGCCGTATGGGTTGTTTTGTGGTATCGGCTGTGTGGCCAGTCTCTGTATCACTTGCTGACGGTGGATCTCCACATGGAGGTTATGGTGCTGAAGCACTCTCTCCCGACGCTGTTGAAACGACACAGCTGACATTACCTGAGGCTGCATGTTAGGTAAGTTTCTGAAATTGATATCCGGACTTCGCCCGCTGGATTGTGTGTTGCCATGCCAGGTCGACGACCTCTGAAGGTGTTGCTGATGACCAGAGGGAGACCGGTTGTCATGGGAATTTCCACTTGGCACGGGACTGTTGTACGAGGAAGACTGCGCGGCACTGCCCCCGTCATACGTTACACTACTGGACGATCCTACAGACAACAAAACATTCCAAGTTATTAACAATGATGATTTGAATTACCATATACTGTAATTAAGCATACATATAAATACATGTTTTTCCTCTGAAAGAATTCTAAACAAATGATCATTATACTGTAAGCATATACATATACATTTTTTGTGCTGAAAGAATTAATTTCTGTATATTTCTCCCAACAACAAGTATTGTGTGTTAATCCATCAAAGTATTTATCTGTTTAAAGGCCCAATATACGTAACTTCAGTAAATGTTTTGGGATTCTGAAAAATTATGAAAAAAATATCCAGTTGATAACCATGCAAAAATAAGTTTAAAACTAAGTAAACCTGAGCGGTAACTAACAAGAAACTCTTGACAGAAAAATCCAAGGAATTGAATATAATTCTGGTGGGCCCATCTTCAACAAAAAGCCAAAGGTACCGCGGAAAAATTCATCTTGACTATTGCTGATATCAGTTAATCTTTACTAAATTTATAAATGTAATAAATTATTAGGCTTGATTTTCTCTTCAGGTTTTGCCGAAAATTACGTTTATTGGGCCTTCAAATTTGGCTATGCAATAAAATTTGAATATGCCAAAATAAGTATGTATACATGTACAGTGCATGTTTTTATTAAATAAATAAAAATGGATTAAATAGTCTATTAGATTTATCAAAAGATTTGTAAATGATCATGATGATTATCACAGAAAAACTCAAACTAAAATTTCTTAAAGCAATCTGATGTACTGGTAGCGCGAGGTAATATTTTTTATTACATTCAAGTCTAACTAGAAACGTCTGGTTTGCTAGTCATACGATATGCTCTACTGAATGAGATAAAGAGAACAATTCTGCCTTGCTGATGTTGATAAAAAACAGATATGTTACTTGGGATACATTTATATAATAGAAGAAATTAAGTTTGAAAGTCATTCGTCCTAAATGCAAGTTAAAATTTCACTTCTTTGTACAAAAAAAATAGACCATTTCAATGTCTACAGTGCATTCCTCTTTATATCATGTTTCATTTATAAGACAAAAACATTATATTAACAGGTATACATTTGACATTAAGAGAAACATGTTTTCCACTAAATCCAGTGCATTTCCCATTTCCATAACTAAAAGTAAGCTTTTCGATGTACAATATGTACATATGTAAATTTTTCAATCTATAGATAACATTATTTCATTAAAACATCTTTTTTTTTGTTATTTTTTTATTTTTTTTATGCTATATTTTGTACATGTTGTATTTGAAATCAATGAAAATGACATCATTTTCTGGATATTTCATGTGATTGGTAAAAAACAAGATATTAAGAGGATTTCACCTCAAAATACATAATATTAACCAAATAAAATTACATAGATTATACAGAGGGAAAATGGTATTTGGGAAAAACATGATATAAAGAGGAATGTGATATTAACAGAATCCACTGTACTTGTTTCATATTAAGCATGAACTTCTCTGTAATACCTGTTCTCGTTTGTAAGCGTAGGTTATTGCCAAAAAGTTCAATGCCGTTCATCAGTTCTATCGTGTAGGGAACAGAACATTCATGTTTGAATGTGACGAAAGCATATCTCTTGGTTCGTCCTTCCTTGTCTATAGCTACTTTGACCTTCTCCAGGGGACCAGCCTACAAAACCACAGTTTAATCAATACAAAGGAAAACAAGGTACATAAATAAACAAATATTTCATCATATATTTACAGTCTACATGGTTATTGAATTTACCCGTTTTCCATTGTAGTTAACATCTGGTTATCCCCAGATAACCTAAACAAAATAGAAAAATAATCCTTAAATAAATAAAATAACAAAGTTCTGATTTCTTAGAGGGTGACCATTTGTTATGTTTTTCTCAAATTAAGGCAGTACCCGGTACATTAGATTATTGTATTTAAATTCATATCATGGTCTTAAAGGCCCAATATACGTAACTTTGGGCAAAACTTGAAGCGAAAATCAAGCCTAATAACTTTTTATATTTATAGATTTAGTTAATATTAACTGATATCAGCAATATCCAAGATAAATTTCTTCGCGGTTACCGGTACAGCAGCAGTTGAAACACGCTATTTGTAAACACGCGTCCATTTCGAACCATCTTCTACCTTCGGTTTGTTGTTGAAGTGGGCCCCACCTGAATATTTTTCAATTCTTTGGATTTTTTTGTCTAGAGTTTCTTGTTAGTTACCGCTCAGGCTTACTTCGTTTTAGGCTTATCTTTGCATGGTTATCAACTGGATTTTTTTCAGAATTTTTCAGGATCACGAAAATTTCCCTGGAGTTACGTATATTGGGCCTTTAATATGTTCTTTCAAGCATTAATTATTAACATCAAGACCTAGTTAAAGCTGCCAATAAAGGTGAAAAAGTATAGACCTCTATACTAGTTGTCCATACTGTAACACACAGTCATGATCATCTGTCCAACTACTGACCACACCCAACAATGTTGAACTAGTCCCAGGTCTATACTGTATCACTAGATAGGCCGAGCTAGCCTTCCAGAGAACAGTGTTCTCACTAAGTTTTGAAATTGTAGGTTGACTTGAAAGGAATAGCCAGCTGAAGGTTCACATGCCACAGTATTGACCTATATAAAATTCTTATAAAATAACCGGTTCAAAGAAGATAAATAACAGGCTACTTTTGCCGACAACCGGCTTTTAACGAGAACACTAGAGAGGCAGTACTTCTTCCCACTCATGGACCTTAGCTGTTACAATATATATAATATGAACAGTGTTTTTGCTACCTTGATTTTACAGCAACCTATGCCTCATTAAATGGGAAAATAAGTAAGATTTTCACAAAAATCAGGAAAATATTCTTGAATTTTGCTTAATTTTGGGAAAATTACACAAATTTTGACTAGGGGAAACAGCCTTATATCGACTGTAAAAATGGGCAAACAAAATCACTGATGAAATGCAAAAAGGGAAGGTAAGATGAGATTATTTCTGGTGCAGGACATTTTATAAGCCTATATACTAGACTAAAAAAAACAGATATTGATATATACAGAGCACATATTAAAAACATGTACACAATACTTTTAAGATTAAATTTCAATACATTATACTACTTTAATGTTTTATATGTTTATATCAGCTGTGTAGTTATAGAAATTTCTTGTTTTTTTTCCAATGAAGGAGCATATTTCAATAAATTCTTTCATACACATCAGACTTAATTGACGTAAAGAAAGTATCAATAGGTTGAGCACAATGGCATTACACATTTTGGGTAAAATTGACAGACTAAATCACTGACATTGTTTTCCGATGACTAAGTACTAGCCGTTCATATTAAATCCAACAGCTGGTTTGTTTGTGGTTTTGCATCTGCTAATCACTAATAAGTATCTATAATCACTGGAGGTGACATCCCTTAGTTTTACAAAAGCTATTTTTGCGCACAAACAGTTGTACCCTGTTGCAGGATTTATCATTATTGTGTTGAAATAAAGAGTAATTGACGCATTTACTCCAAGACCTTAGAATAAATTTGTCAGTTTTTAAGCCGCTCTCGGCAGAGCCGGGCGACTTATTGTTTTTGTTTGGGGTGTTGACAAATTCCTGTGTGCCAATTTCCAGTGTAACTGCAGAGCACACGCATGCTCTGTATCTGTTACGTCACAATATAATCATGCTCTGTAGTGAAGGTGAAGTATCGTAAACAGAAAGTAGGAAGCTATGCAACTCAGTCTTCTTACATGAAGTGTTCTGTTGTACTTTCCCCACATAAACAAATGCATATAACTGGTTTGTTTTAAACGTCCAGTATGTCTTGTACATCTACATCTACATTTTCAACTGTTCTGTCATTTGGCTGACCATTACACAGTGTGCGCTTCATCTGACAAGACTAAGTATATAATATATGGCAAAACATCTTACATGTATACAACTGAACAGAAGAAAGAAAGAATTGGAAAATATATAACTGTACTGAATGTATGTATGCATGTAATGTGAGTCCTGCAAACTAACTCTCATCCCACTGACAATTTGACCAATCCGGCTACCGTAGTGGCCACAGGAGATAATTCCTACCGGCACAGCTGCTCTCCTTGTCAGTTTTCAGAAGAGTAAGCCTAGACAATGCTTAAAAAGAAAGAGTAGACAACCCCTGCTTGAAAGATGCCAAGTCAGGGGCCTCAGCCACAGAGGCTGGGAGAGAATTCCAAATAGGTATAGTAGATGGAAAGAAACTGTGTCTAAAGGTATTTTTTGAAGATGGTACGTGGCAAAACTTAAGAGAGTGATTTTTCCGAGTGGGAGCTGTAGATGGTACCAAGTAGGCAGATGCTGGTATGCCAACTAACTCCTGGGTAATCTTAAACATAATAGTGACAGTCTGGCTGTCAGGAAACTGCTGTGGTGATCGTTGTGAATGTTTGATTCAAGTATATAGTTGACTTTGTGACCTGAAAGCGTTTTCATGATGCAAGTCTATTAAGGGAATTCCCATTTAATTTGGTTCCTTCAGCAAATAAAATGATAGTTCAGTTTATAAATCTCAGTTCGTTGATAAATGATATCATGACAGCTATATATATATAAAACATTGGAAGATGCAAGTAGGATACCACATGCAAGATGATACATGTTGCAAATGGCGTCGCAATTTCTCTGCCGTGCTTAGGGCGAAGTGACGATTACCGGTCAACTGTACTCTAGATCTACAGTAACTGGTACTGTTACTGAGAGTTGAGCAAAACAAGGATTTGCTTTCTTTTAACACACTTCTGGTGTATGTAACGATGTATTAATTATGTTTCATGTATGCATTTAAAATAAGTCAATTTAGAAACATGACACGGCGTCCTTCAACAAGAATTCACATTTTATGACAAAGCTGATAAATAAAGCTTTTACCTGAGAAACCTAGCTTTCTTACTTACATTGACAATTATCCTCATGAGGTGAACGGCTTTGATGTCATACTGACATAATTCCAGTTTTATTGTGAACACGAATGGGTATTATTATAGTATTGGGTAATGGGTATATAAATATAGGCTTATAGAAACAATAACCAGAGGATGAAACTCCCTCTACTAGTATATATTGAGTGGCGGGGTGGGGTGGGGGGTGGGGGGTCTCATCATTGTGTCTCTTTATTAATCTATTATAGACACGGGTACCTTTCGTCGTTCCCAACCTGGTTAACACACAATCTCGCCCGAGTTTCCTTTGCCCCTGACACATTTCTGTCAAAATGTCTTAAGTATGCAGGTGTTAGAGCCAGAGGAAACTACACAAAAATTACAAAGTGAAACCACAATCACCTACATAGGTGAGACAACATGTAAGTCAGTTTACACGAGAGTGGTACCAATGACGGCTATTTCATATTGAAATAAAACACGAATAAATTTCAAACCTGTAAAAATAACTCGTATAGAAGAGGCTCAGTAACTTTTTCATGCAAATTCCCAACCCAAATCGTGCGGTCTTTTTCATCCATCTTTCTGCTACAAGCGTCTTTGTGATATAGACTGATGCGTTGGTAAAAGATAATATATTGTACGGAAACGGTCCGATCTTCCGGAACATAATATTGTATCTAATGCATTTTGCAATTAATTAGTTCTGAATAGATCTAACAGAACATATCATAAAACATCAATTTGAAATAATTAAAACTATTTTTGAATTACAGACGTTTCGCCCCAATGTCACAATGTCCCAAATGGGCCAACTCTTTTTCTAATCTATGTCAATGACATGCCAGACTTGCTAAACTGTACCATCAAACTGTTTGCCGATGACACAAAGATGTATAAAAAGATAAACTCAGAAGTCGATATACTAGACCTACAAAACAACATCAACCGTATGTGCGATTGGACTCAAACATGGCTAATGCAGCTTAACACAGCAGAATGCAAGTACCTGGATATAGGCCAGACTCAAGGAAACCGGACATACACAATTAAACAAGATGGCATCACAACACCGATACAAAAAGTTGATTCTGAAAAGGACCTGGGAGTGAACATCGACCACAACCTCCAGTTCTCCATTCATGCAAATGCAGCCAGCTCTAAGGCAAGCAAGATTATTGGAGTAATGTTCAGGACATTCTCATACATGAGCCCTAGCATGTTCCTGGCACTCTACAAAACTCTAATCCGTCCAAATGTTAAATATGCAACACCAGTAACATCGCCAGCCTTAACCAAAGATAAAATCATCATAGAAAACATCCAAAGACGAGCAACAAAGAGAATACCTAGTCTAAAAAATCTCTCTTATCAGGACAGGCTCAAGAAACTAGGTTTACCAACACTCGAATATCGACGAGAGCGGGCGGACATCATACAAACATACAAAATCCTCAACAACTTGGATATTTTGGAAACTGGCTTGCTATTTCAGGAAACAGGTCAAACCACAACCAGGGGGCACTCCAGAAAACTATATAAAAGACCATTCAGACTTAACAAAACTGGAAACTACTTCAGCAATAGAGTAATTAACACATGGAACTCTCTACCAGAAGAAGTAAGAAGTGCTCCGTCAATAAACACCTTCAAATCAAGGATCAACAAACACTGGAACCACCATCCAGCTAAATTCAGGCCAACATTCAACTAAACTAAACAAAACAAAAAATCAACGACTTCCTGAGTTCTTAAGGAACTGTGTTTCTAACAGGAAAGAACTGAATCCCCGTGTCTTACTACTATACCTTAATTATATAAAGTCGTTTCTGGCCTATCTATCTACCAAGCTGCTGTTCCACCAGCCTAATGAGGAAAGGATGTTTCTTCTTTTAAAAATGGAATGTGTAAATAGACGAACTGAGACATCATTTTAAATATTGATCAACAATGTGTATATACATACGTTTACTTGTAATAACAAGTGTCACAATTAACGAAATAACTGTACATAGTGCGATCTAAAGCAACCGGAAGTCAAATAGTACGCGTCGGTGAACACCATTATTTAGTGAAATATCAACATTGATACATCTCTACAAGCTAAATGAAGCTTACAACGATGTCAACTGAGCGAAAAATGTTTTTGTTATCGCCCCACATTTATTTTTGCATTGTTTCAAATGCCATGTCATAATGTCCAAACATATTTGGGGCGAACGGATCGATTCGCCCCACGCGTGATCGCCCCATTACCTTTTACCTTACACCAATGGTTAGTTGTTCGCTAATGTTGGCGCTTCTTCTGATATCATTAGTATTACTATTTACAGTTTGCGCAGAGTTTAAACAACTTGGATATAATTTGATGGGAATAGTACGCCAATGGCTTTTTAAACGGGATTTAAAACAGTTCAGGGTGGGTGCTAAAACTACTTGATCAGGTAGGGCATTCCAGTGATCGGTTACCCTTCGGGCAAAAGTTCCCTGAGTAATGGAGGTCCTGCTCTGTTTCTTAAATAATTTACAAGTGTTTCCTCTAGTTCTATTTGAACCTACAGGTGTAAACAGCTTATCCTTATCTAAGATGTCGATATCGTTCAATATTCTCCACTGCTATTTGATCTTTTTTAAGCACCAGAGACCAGACTTGTGTGGCGTACTCTCACATTGGCCTAACAAGGCTTTTGTATAGACACTTGAACATATTTTCACCCATATAAATGAATGTCCTGAATATAAGGTACAGATTCCTGTTGGCTTTTTTGACTGACTGGTTCACATGTTCGCAAATTTTGAGCTTGTTACCAAATAGTACACCTAGATCTTTTCATTATCATCTTTTTTGATCTCGGTTTGTTTGTTTTTTTATTTCAAGACTAGGGTTGGGTTCTGTTTCAGATTACCCATGTTCATGTGTTTACATTTAGTTATGTTTAGTTTCATTTTCCAGTTCGTAGTCCAATCTACAATTTTGTCTAGATCACTCTGGAGTTCTTCTATACTTGACTTCCACACCTACAAAGTTTAGAGTCCTCCGCAAACAATGTTACCATGCTGGACACTATGTCAGGGTTAGATAAGAAACAGAACAGGGCCTAAAACACTCCCCTGAGGAACCCCACTTGTGACATTGACATAATCAGACCTTTATCCGTTGACGATAACACATTGTCTCAAGTCGGGCAGGAAATAAATAAGAGAATACCGAAGCGTTAATATAATCATAATCCAAACTCAAATTCGATTAAACCAGGGGCAAAATATGAACAAAGGAAAGATTCACATGGAGACCCTTGCAAAAGTACAAGAGAATAAGACCAGGTGTGCTGGAAGAGTAAGCGTCTTCTGCTTCATCGACGACACCCGCCATGTAAATCTTCGTCACATCCAAGTAAACATCAAGTTCTCAAAATGAGAACCGAGTATCATTGTCAATCACAACAAGTAAACACTCAATCCGTTTTAGGGTATTACCCTCCACTCCATAACCTCTCAAATTTACTAGTAGGTGTTTATGTGGGACCTTATCAAATGCCTTACTGATGTCTAGGTACACTGCGTTGACATTCTCTCCATTGTCTATGATTGTTGCCCAGTGTTCCAGGACTTCTAGTAGGTTGCATGAATTGGTTGTACAGGATTGACCAGTACGGAGTCCATGCTGATGTTCCGAAAACAGATTTTTGACATATCGCCCCAAATGATTTACCATGTCGCCTCATACTGTAAGTCTGTTATATGGGTAAATCTTGATAACTGAATGATATATTTAATCCGTGAAATGCTTGCATAACTGAAGAACGGGAATGGTGTTTCCCCGAGTTCTCCCTATAAACCGGTACCAGTCTAGGGGCGATAACTCCCATCGAGTAACACAAAAACATACGACTACCTCAAGACTCATTTGGCATCGATTGACTTGTTATTTACTTTCATTTTTCAAAATTAAATTTCCACTTTTCATATAATTGAAAACATTTTGTTATACAAATATTTATATTTACTGTTTCAAAAATTCAATAATTCCTTGTAATAATGGTATGCCAAAGAGTTTCTGCCCGTCATACAATGTATTTATATATGACTCAGAGCATGTTCCGTTCTTATATATGTAACCCTGGTAAATAATAGCTGCAATATACCGCTCGGCTAGGGAGATCTTCTCTTTAGCTCGATCGGTTGAGCGAAGACTAGGAGCCAGAGGTTCCGGGTTCGACTCCTCGCGGAGGCATTGAAATAATAATAACCTCTGTTACATATGGCGCCCACGTAGGGACCCGGGAATGACATACACTAAGGATACTTGCAAAGGAATCCCTATGACCCCTGGAAAACTCGGGACGAGTTCTTTCCTGGAGGGGGAGTATGTAACCCTGGTAAATACTAGCTGCAATATACCGCTCGGCTAGGGAGATCTTCTCTTTAGCTCGATCGGTTGAGCGTAAGTCTAGGAGCCAGAGGTTCCAGGTTCGACTCCTGGCGGAGGGATTGAAATAATAATAACCTCTGTTATATATTGGCGAGCTTGCAACATACATTCAATTTACCGATAAATTAAAAGTTCCGCGACACGCGTTATTGATAAATATTTCTATATTTATCAATTAGGCCTAGAATAAAATAAATTAACGCGACGCACTTACCAGGATACCGTCTATGTGCTTCTTCCAATATAAGTTGGAAGTTAACTGGATCATACGTAATAGAGAGCCGTCTGGTTTGCTCAAGAGTCAGCTTCGCTTTTACTAGATAAAGTTGATATCAGTTGTACATGTACATGTCCGTCGAATGGTCAAACGAGGGTTGTGATTGGTCAGTAGCCGAAATAACAACTCTGACCAATCGAGTTAGTTGATTTCAAAACATGCAACACACGAAACGAGTACGCCAAATACCCAACACTATCAATGACGTCACAAAAATGTGTACTCTCAGGTAAGATACATTCCTAAGGACTTACACGTATAAATAAATATGTACTATATAACGAACACATAGAATATCGGGTTACATATACAATACCCATTACAGAATGTCTCTACGTTGAAATGGTTCCTTTTCTCTGTACGAAAACAGAAATGTTAACAGATCATATTGTACTAATAGGAAGGTAATGGAACATACTCTAAAACAGTTTACCTGGGCTTCATCAGTTGAGAGGCAAACTGGTAATAACTTATTTACAATACAAGCACAACAACAATGAACAATACAATATTTCAAAACTGCTGAGCTGAGCTAACTCTAAATACTACATATATTTCGAATAAAAGTGCAAAATTTTTGTTGTTTTTTGTTTTTTTTTGTTTGTACATAATTTTTCAAATCGATCAAGTCCATATTCAATTTGATTAAAATACAGATCCTTGTTCTCACTCCGTTTTACAAGGATCTGACATCATCCCATAGGAGGTCAAGTTGTTATGTCCGGTCGGAGGTCAAAGGGTTTCGTCGTCAGAACGCTGGATGGAACTACAGAAATAAATCTCCCGACAGTCATAGAGTGTGAGGAAATTCCAAACAATCAGGATGAAATTCCCACAAGGGAGGTTGCAGAACTTTATCCTCATCTACAGGGTATTGCTGATCAACTATGCTCCATGGATGATATATCACATATTTTATTGCTTATAGGAAGGGACATGATCGAAGCATATCATGTGCTAGAGCAACGGTTAGGTCCCACCAGTTCCCCATATGCACAGAGACTTAGATTAGGTTGGGTCGTAATTGGGGAAACCTGCCTGGATGGAGCACACATGTCAAGTGCATGCGTCATGGAAACCTTTATCACAAATGAAGGTCGTCCATCTACACTTCAGCCTTGTGACAACAAGATACACATTCAGGACATCATTTCCTATGATGTATTTGCTCGCACTACAGCAGATGATAGCCCAGGGTTGTCCGTTGAAGACAAGAAATTCATCACAATCATGGAACAGGGATGCCACAAGGAGGGCAACAAATGGAGTGCTCCACTACCGTTTAGAGTACCTCGGCAAAGATTACCTGACAACAAGGCTCAGGCACTTCGTAGGACCAAAAGCCTGGAATCTAGTCTTAAGCGAGATTCTGCCAAACAGAAACATTTCTGCGCATTCATGCATTATGGTCACATTGGTATAGACAATATTAGACACATAAGCCCAATGGAATCTAATCTCTGATTTGTATAACTAAGTGCATGTTAAAGGCCCAATATACGTAACTCTCGGCAAAACTTGAAACAAAAATAAAGTCTAATAACTTATTATATTTATAGATTTAGTTAAGATTAACTGATATCAGCAATACTCCAGATGAATTCTTAAACGGTAACCGGCACGGCACCAGTTGAAATCGGTACTTTTTGTAAACATGCGTCCATTTTGAACTGTCTTCTTACATCGGCTTGTTGTTGAAGTGGACCACACCTGAATTATTTTCAATTCTTTGGTTTTGTCTTGTTAGTTACCGCTCAGGTTTACTTCGTTTTAGACTTATTTTTGCATGTTTATCAACCGGATTTGTTTTCATAGTTTTTCAGAATCCCGAAAAAAATCCCAAAGTTCGGATTTTGATTTTGTTGACGCGTTGATTTCTCTAATTGTTTTTTCTATGATAATTCAATTACATTTTTCAGCATAGTACCCTTTGTTTATAAAGTAATAAAATGGTTGTTTTATATGTCATAGTCGCATGGATGTGTTAGTGTTTCAATTAAACGGTTGCATTATAATGTTAGGTGTTTATGAATCAACTGAAGTTGCTATTGACCAAAGAAATCTTATCATATTATTTACTTGTTCGTAATCAACACAGCAAACAAACATATTAATTAAGTGGACGAGCTCTTCTATGTAAGAAACATTTACAATGGAGAATATTAACAATGACATTGTTTAAGTTTTATATGTTTTTATTCATGTAACATGAAACATGAGTGTAATTAATGCATTTCGTCTTGATATTCTTTTATTAGAATTATTTGCATTACTTGATTTCACATCAACAAATATGTATCAAATATGCAGATGAACAAATGTAGGTACCGAAAGTACAAATTACAATATTTACATTTTCACTTCGCTCCGCCTCCATGAAACTTGTGAACTCTAATCACTTCAATTCCTAATGAAGTGAGCGGAGCATACACCCTTTCCCCTGTTGTGAACTTATACAATGTTAACAACGGTGTATCGTAAACGACGGAAATAAACTGGTTTACATCCCAATAAGATAATATGCCAGTAGCAAATTGTAGACAGTTAAAAAAGAAATACTTGATCTGATAAAATAATAAAGCATCAATTGCAGATCTAGGCGAGATTGGTCACAGAAATTCGTTCTCTTTTAAAACGTTACGTACGTTATCATTGGACAGTACACACATCAGCCGTTAACGACTACTGGACGTACCGATATCTATCTTGGGTGGTTGATACACCTTTTTTTTCAAACAAGCATTTTACTGCACTGAATGTTTTCATGTTTTCCTTATTTCTAGGAAAGCATGACAAAACCGTGTTGGAATTCGACTTAATTGACAAAATTAACATTGAAACAACGAAAACTTTTGTCGCTGGACGAAATGAGTGATATTCATCGTAATTAGTTTATATGGAAATGAAAATAACTGTTTCTTTAGTACAGTTTTTTGGATAAATCTGGTTAGAAACATCACCAAATCCTAATCCATTTCAATATCCACACAATCCAAAGAGTAGGTGAGGTGACAATTCTTTTACAGTCACATTGAGGACTCGTGTCAACAGGTAGCTAGCTCTGTATAGGTGTCCTCACTACACGTGTCAACAGGTAGCTAGCTATGTATAGGTGTCCTCACTACACGTGTCAACGGGTAGCTAGCTATGTATAGGTGTCCTCACTACAAGGGTCAACAGGTAGCCAGCTATGTATAGGTGTCCTCACTACACGTGTCAACAGGTAGCCAGCTATGTATAGGTGTCCTCACTACACGTGTCAACAGGTAGCCAGCTATGTATAGGTGTCCTCACTACACGTGTCTACAGGTAGCTAGCTATGTATAGGTGTCCTCACTACACGTGTCAACAGGTGGCTAGCTATGTATAGGTGTCCTCACTACACGTGTCAACAGGTGGCTAGCTATGTATAGGTGTCCTCACTACACGTGTCAACAGGTGGCTAGCTATGTATAGGTGTCCTCACTACACGTGTCAACAGGTGGCTAGCTATGTATAGGTGTCCTCACTACAAGTGTCAACAGGTGGCTAGCTATGTATAGGTGTCCTCACTACACGTGTCAACAGGTGGCTAGCTATGTATAGGTGTCCTCACTACACGTGTCAAGAGGTAGCTAGCTATGTATAGGTGTCCTCACTACACGTGTCAACATGTAGCTAGCTATGTATAGGTGTCCTCACTACACGTGTCAACAGGTGGCTAGCTATGTATAGGTGTCCTCACTACACGTGTCAACAGGTAGCCAGCTATGTATAGGTGTCCTCACTACAAGTGTCAATAGGTAGCTAGCTATGTATAGGTGTCCTCACTACACGTGTCAACAGGTGGCTAGCTATGTACAGGTGTCCTCACTACACGTGTCAATAGGTAGCTAGCTATGTATAGGTGTCCTCACTACACGTGTCAACAGGTGGCTAGCTATGTATAGGTGTCCTCACTACACGTGTCAACAGGTGGCTAGCTATGTATAGGTGTCCTCACTACACGTGTCAATAGGTAGCTAGCTATGTATAGGTGTCCTCACTACACGTGTCAACAGGTGGCTAGCTATGTATAGGTGTCCTCACTACACGTGTCAATAGGTAGCTAGCTATGTATAGGTGTCCTCACTACACGTGTCAACAGGTAGCTAGCTATGTATAGGTGTCCTCACTACACGTGTCAACAGGTAGCTAGCTATGTATAGGTGTCCTCACTACACGTGTCAACAGGTGGCTAGCTATGTACAGGGGGGATGTAAGATGAAAGCATTCAGTGCAGTTATTTGCTTGTTTGCAGAAGTTTTGTTTACCAGTCCCTAAGATGTCGATCTCTACGTCCAATAGTCCTTAACTAGGGTATCGTAACATGTGTAACATGTTAACGAAACTGATAAGACAAGGCTACTATAGTCTAGTTTGTCTTAAGGGGCCAAAAGTACCGGCGAATTCGCTACACTTACAGCGTAATTTCTGGATCTACAGTTTCTACAGTAATTCTATACTTTAGGGGAGTTTACGGTAGGGTAGCATTTTTATTGAAAGTTGATCTAAACCTCCAAACATGTAAAAGAATACTCTGAAGTCCTCAGTTTATGATTGTATAAAATTAGCTTAACACATAATCTGGCACCCCTGTACTTGTCCATACATGTACACACCTGTACCGTTAGCCTACATTTAAAGCTTGCGGGTTTTTTAGTCGGGTATGTCCCTTACGGTAAACCTCGCCAAATCAATTATCCAGTTAAATGTACGAGGGGTGTTCCAAAAATAATGTCACTTGCATCGGTGCTCATATAGCGGAAGTGCTTTTGTTCATTTTAATTTGCTGTGCCCTTCAAAATACTCTCCGCCAGCCAGAACACACCTTTTTAGCCGGTCAATCCATTTTTGGAAGCATTTTTCATACTCTTTAATGGGTACACCCATCAGACACTGATACACAGCAGATCCAAGGACATTTCTCGAATTGTATCTCCTTCCAGATAAATGATATTTAAGTTTTGGAAAGAGAAAATAGTCGCAGGGGGCCAAGTCTGGCGAATACGGAGGGTGCGGAAGGACGGTAACCTTCTCTGACTCCAAAAAGTCAGTCACAATACGTGCCTTGTGAGCGGGTGCATTATTATGCAAAAGTCGGACATACTTAAGTCCTGTTTTGGGGCGGCGATTTTTGTAGTAGTTCTTTAACTTTCTCAGAACAACGTTTTTATAGAACTTGCCTGTGACCGTCCTGCCTTTTGACACCCGGATTTGAATAGCTGGACCCGGGAGGATAAAGCGGCAAAACTATCGAAGAACATTTGTGTCGGTATTCCGCCAAGACCTTTTGCCGCATTTCTTTGAATGTGAAGTCAGAATTGGGAAAAACTCTTCGATGGTTCTGTTCTCGCTGACGTAGTCGAAATACGGCCAGTGAGTTGTGTCCCCTGCGTCGTAGTTGTAGCACTGGATGGTGGCGCAGAAGTCGGTTGTTTTGTTCTGCAGTTTGTGTGTTTGGAACCAGTTCATGTTGATCCATGTCACATCACCTGCGCACGCATTGAATTTACTCAAAGGAACTACATTAGGCGCGGTCGTCAGCTTGTTGTAGATTGAGATGTTAATTTGGCCAAACAGGACTTTGATGACAGCGTTGGCATTTCCATGGTCATGTATTGGACTGAAGTGTCCTGACGGCCAAATCTCGAGGACGTACGGTATTCCCGGCGAATTTCCGAGACTATGTCCTAGAGTTACGCGTAGGTATGTCTCCTTTTTTCCACTTTCTTCGCCAAATTCTCCGGCTTTCGACTTCAGCTTTTCATAAAGGAGACATCCCTTTGTCTCGATACTGAACCGTATGGCATCAGACAGGCGTACATCATCCACTTCCGGTGGCCAGTCTAACTCACAGTTCCGGATGTTCTCGTACAGCTCTTTACAGGCGGGCGGGAGACTTCCTGATCAAACGAAACATAAAGAGGATATATTATCTAATTTAAATATTATATACACATCAACACGTAAGGATCTGCAGTTTTTAGGAGATTTAAAAAAAACGGCCATTAAGGCGGCCATTTTGAATATTAGCAATTCTGTGTATTTCTCTCTCTTCACGAACGGTCACAATTTCATGATTTTTGTGTTTGATTGATCATTTGAAATCGTCAGTAAGTCATCAAAGCAACTACTATACAACAAAGATATTTTTGTACATTTTGGGTATGTTTTTTAAGCTATTTAGTGTAATTTTTGTCTCAAGAAAAGTGAAAAATAACATATTTAATAATGGGACCAAAACAAAAAGCCCACATAAATCACGTGTTTTGCTCATTTTGGTATTTTTGAGTATAGCACAATAACGAGTTCACTACCATATATTTCTTTTTGCATTTTCTGCTATGCAATGAAAATGTTAGTCGTCAGAAAATTTCGACTAATCACAAGAGAAAATCCTTAATAAATGACAAAAAGTATTTCCATTCTGCTTACGTTGATATTACATCAAGGCCAATCGACTCAATTCATTTAATAGTTAAACATTTTTAAACGATAACTCATGTATATAATTTGAATATCAATCAATTTATTTGATATATCAAAGGTAGTTTGTTAAAATTCTGATTTCTGCATTCAAGACTGTGTATTCGTTTTCCAAGACGAAAACGTTTTACTGCAGAAACATCACTCAATATTCAGCACATCTTTAAGACAGGCCTGACGGAGAAATTATTTTGTTTCATTTTACTTATGTCATATATTTATGTCATTTCGGATATATGAAACGGATTTTATTTATTATGTTAATGTGCCGTCATTTCAATATAAAGAGGTTTATCAAATACCGTAGGAAAATAACAGTGTACTCCTGGCTAGCGCTGGAATAAAAGCACATGTTAGGGTAGCTATCTCGTATCGACACAATACCGGGAATTTCTAATCTAAGGTAGACGCAGAAGGGCCAGGTGCGTAAATCCCCTTTCATTTATCAATTCAGAATACGAATTAAATAGGTACAGTATAATTACAAATCGTATACTTTGAAAATGTGTATATAATGTACCGTTTCACTACTCAAATGAGATAGCTGTGGCTATGGAGGCTCCAGCAAACCTCGGGGACTAAAACATCCACCAGCGGAGTCTACCAACCCCTATCATGAAACATGACGTAGCAAACACATATGCTGCACATTTTAAATTTAGTAATAGATGCAGTACACCGACAAAAGCATTAAACTGCATCATATAGCTATTTCGTCCTTCTAGGACTTTTCAGTGATGCTACGGACCAAAAGGTGGGAATTAAAATGTTCTAAACTAGCGAAGAAGCAGAGGGGTCAGGTGTGTAAAATTAATTTAATTGATAAATTAAGGTTTGTGGAGCACTTGTGAGATAGTTATTCTAACACGTTATGCTGTATCGGATGTCTCAATTTTTACGCTCATTAAAAAATAAATGTCAAAAACAAAAACGACCTCAAAATCAACTCAGCAATGGCAATTGAACAAATCGTAATTTTGACACAGAGACTATTGAAATAAAGTCCAAGGGGATATTACTTGATATTTTATAAGGTCAATAATTCCCTACTGTCGTACATATCTAGGACAAATTCAAGTAATGTCGATTTCCTATGTATACTAATACGTATAGGAAACATCGAAGTATTTCCGAACGATGTCAAAATGGGGACCGTATAACTAAGGTCTTACTTCGATCTCTACTTAAACTATGACCAACATGGACAGCGTACTACTAAGTTATACGATAAACGTGACTTTTTCAATTTTCTGATCGTGAACTTTCTATTTCCTGATCGTAACACCATTCCTTCTCCAAACTGTGGTGTTTTACCTATTTCGCTATTCTAGTGTTTGCTCTAAATATCGTAATATTCGTGATCGATGTCGACTAGTGACAAAAAAACTAACAACATAGGGATTCGAGAGATGCAGGTTGAACAGAACTATCGGCGATAGCAGAATATGTCGTGTCTGCGATATGTCGGCTACTTACCTGAAAGCATGTACTTGCTGCTGTCGAGTGTAAACAGAGTGACTTTGGAGCTGTCCAGCACGAATGGAGATAAGTTACAGATGAAAGGATTCTTACAAAAAGCAACCTTCTTCTCGATGTCTATCACTGAATAAAGAGAAAATCAAGGGGCCCCAATGGTCTGAATAGTTTTGAATTGAATACTTTTTATCTTAAAAGCATAAATTACAGATATAGGCATAATATCAGTGTGTGACACCCAAACATTACATTGACAGCTTTTAGCATTTTACATCTTTGACATTGAAAGTGGGTCGACGTCATTTATCTAATCAACGAAGACGTTGCTAGGAGATTTTGAGATTCGTGATCTCTGTGAACCTGAAAGTTGGTCAAGGCCATTCATTTCAACAAACTTGGTAACCTTTTAACTAAGCATGCTACATGCCTAACATCAGTATTCTCAGCATTTTGGTTATTGAAAATAAGTCGGCTGAAATGATATTTTGACGCCGTACGACTGACCACGGACGCAGCACCATGACATAATTCCAGCTTAAAATGAAAGGAAAAAAACATCATTTAAAATAAATTATTCTTATTCTGGACATGTATTCTATAATAAAGATTAAGGTTTTTTGGTAAATAATGTATTAATCGGTTAAATCAGCAAAAATATTACATCACATTTCACTTTCTAGGGCAAATGACACTATTAAATCAAATTATATTTACACTTAAAAAATGATAAGATATATACCGGCGGAGTGTTACATTGACAAAACAACTTTCAAGATAAAATTCAGTACTTGAGTAAAGGTGGAACTTACAGCTTGATGGCGATTTTGTCGTTTGTTTCAAAAGAACGCTATCATACAGTTCCACTGTTCCTTGCTCCTCGGCATTAAACAAACCATGATATCGCTTTCGTATGGTCTCTTCTTCCCCTGATTTCACTTCAGCGAGAAAATCGTACTCAAGAATTGTGGTTTCTTCCATAATGTAGCCTTTACCGTATTTCAAAATGAGGCCATCCCTGTTGTAACTGAACCAATAGGAAATCGTTTTGTGTTTGACGTATCCACATTCAGGATCAGCCGATAGTTTAAGTCTGTGATAACTGTTCTCATGTATGATGCCGAATTCTGCAAACTTGTCGGTGATGGTAAGTGCGATACGGTCGTTGGTCAACGATTTGGTCACGGCGATACGGAAAGCACTGTTTCTTGTTATGTGGAAGGTGAAAACTCCCTGACCATTGGCAGGCATGGGCTTGCTCCAGGTAGGGTCATGATTGAAAGTCACTCCCATAATAGTCGCTGTTTAGAGATGGAATTGTTTCTGTTAAAACAAATGATGACAAAATTAATTCTAGATATATGTGATAAAATCAAATTTAATGTCCAAAACTAAACATTTAGATCGACATAATCTGATATGTTATAGTTATAAAAATAAAACGTTTTATTTAACTTTAAGCATGGTTATGGATCTCAGTTCTCAGTTCCAGTCGACAGGAGGTTCCCGGGCGAATATACCTACAGTGTAAATGGAAGTAATAGGGGGGAACTGTAAGACAACCAAAGAATTGTCGGATAAACAAAAACAAAATTTAAAGTGACAATTTTCAAATCTCAAATGAATTATAATTCTTTCAATTTCACTTTCAGGTATATCAAAGATGTGTTGTCTCTAAACAGTTTGCTGACCATGTCGATCGCATACCCTACTGAACTCTCCTACATCAGCTTCTTAGTTCGATCTCTACTTAAACTATGATGAACACTGACATCTTTCTACAAAGATGTATGATAAACGTGACGATTTCAGTTTTCCGATCGTGATCTTCCCCCTTTTTTGATAGTAACGTCTCCGCTACACTAACCTTGGTGTTAGCATGTAACAGTTGATAGTTATTCTGGTTCTTACTCTAAATATCGATATTTTCATGATAGATGTCGGTTGCTGACGAGCAAACTTACGGCTCAGGGATTCAAGAGATGCAGATTAATGAAGATTATGAATAAGGTTTCTGGGCCCATTTGTTCAAAGGATGATTAGCTTAATCAAAATTTAACGACATCTTTCAAACTTTAATAATTCTGTCAATATACAACGTAAAATCTTCAAATATTGCATGTAAATTGTCACGATTAGACATTAGGCAAAGTTGTAACTTAATATATGGCTTTATGTCAAAATAACAGGATAATTAAAATGTGCGTTAATCACTGATTAAGCTAATCATCTTTTGAACAACCGGGCCCTGGTCGCTATCTTTGTCTCATTGAGATATTATGTATCCTCGAATGCTATGAAAGTACAAAACCTGTATGTGCATTTCAAAGGTACTTGTGCTGGAATTTTTGAAATATTACAGGATTGTGGACGTAAGCAAAAAATAAGAAATGTTATCAGATCTCACTGGGACTATTTCTGACTAGGTTGAGAGACAATAAACATATTAACTAATTCGAAATTAACGCGTCATCACGGCAGATTCTGTTTTGTATGCTATTGTTTTCACAGATGAGCTACCTTACTGAAATGAGCCGTCACTTTTAGCCATTAAAGATATCTTGATAAAACTTGCATATCCCTGAATCACCTACATGTTGTATGCATGAATCACCTTCATGTTGTATGCATGAATCACCTACATGTTGTATGCATGAATCACCTACATGTTGTATGCATGAATCACCTACATGTTGTATACATGAATCACCTACATGTTGTATACATGAATCACCTACATGTTGTATGAATGAATCACCTACATGTTGTATGCATGAATCACCTACATGTTGTATGATGAATCACCTACATGTTGTATGCATGAATCACCTACATGTTGTATGAATGAATCACCTACATGTTGTATCCATGAATCACCTACATGTTGTATCCATGAATCATCTACATGTTGTATGCATGAATCACCTACATGTTGTATGAATGAATCACCTACATGTTGTATCCATGAATCACCTACATGTTGTATCCATGAATCATCTACATGTTTTATGCATGAATCACCTGCATGTTGTATGTATGAATCACCTACATGTTGTATCCATGAATTACCTACATGTTGTATCCATGAATTACCTACATGTTGTATGTATGAATCACCTACATGTTGTATCCATGAATTACCTACATGATGTATGAATGAATCACCTACATGTTATATGAATGAATCACCTACATGTTGTATGCATGAATCACCTACATGTTGTATGCATGAATCACCTACATGTTGTATCCATGAATCACCTACATGTTGTATACATGAATCACCTACATGTTGTATCCATGAATCACCTACATGATGTATGCATGAATCACCTACATGTTGTATCCATGAATCACCTACATGTTGTATGCATGAATCACCTACATGTTGTATGAATGAATCACCTACATGATGTATGCATGAATCACCTACATGTTGTATCCATGAATCACCTACATGTTGTAAGCATGAATCGCCTACATGTTATAGCATGAATCACCTACATGTTGTATGCATGAATCACCTACATGTTGTATGCATGAATCACCTACATGTTGTATGCATGAATCACCTACATGTTGTATGCATGAATCATCTACATGTTGTATGAATGAATCACCTACATGTTGTATGCATGAATCACCTATATGTTGTATACATGAATCACCTACATGTTGTATGAATGAATAACCTACATGTTGTATACATGAATCACCTACATGTTATAGCATGAATCACCTACATGTTGTATGCATGAATCACCTACATGTTATAGCATGAATCACCTACATGTTGTATGCATGAATCACCTACATGTTGTATGCATGAATCACCTACATGTTGTATGCATGAATCACCTACATGTTGTATGCATGAATCATCTACATGTTGTATGCATGAATCACCTTCATGTTGTATGAATGAATCACCTACACGTTGTAAGCATGAATCACCTACATGTTATAGCATGAATCACCTACATGTTGTATGCATGAATCACCTATATGTTGTATACATGAATCACCTACATGTTGTATGAATGAATAACCTACATGTTGTAAGCATGAATCACCTACATGTTATAGCATGAATCACCTACATGTTGTATGCATGAATCACCTACATGTTGTATGAATGAATAACCTACATGTTGTAAGCATGAATCACCTACATGTTATAGCATGAATCACCTACATGTTATAGCATGAATCACCTACATGTTGTATACATGAATCACCTACATGTTGTATACATGAATCACCTACATGTTGTATGCATGAATCACCTACATGTTGTATACATGAATCACCTACAGGTTGTATGCATGAATCACCTACATGTTGTATGCATGAATCACCTACATGTTATATCATGAATCACCTACATGTTGTATGCACGAATCACCTACATGTTGTATGCATGAATCACCTACATGTTGTATGCATGAATCACCTACATGTTGTATGCATTAATCACCTACATGTTATAGCATGAATCACCTACATGTTGTATGCATGAATCACCTACATGTTGTATGCATGAATCACATACATGTTGTATGCACGAATCACCTACATGTTGTATGCATTAATCACCTACATGTTATAGCATGAATCACCTACATGTTTTATGCATGAATCACCTACATGTTGTATGCATGAATCACCTACATGTTGTATGCATGAATCACCTACATGTTGTATGCATGAATCATCTACATGTTGTATGAATGAATAACCTACATGTTGTAAGCATGAATCACCTACATGTTATAGCATGAATCACCTACATGTTGTATGCATGAATCACCTACATGTTGTATGAATGAATCACTTACATGTTGTATGCATGAATCACCTACATGTTGTATACATGAATCACCTACATGTTGTATGCATGAATCACCTACATGTTGTATGCATGAATCACCTACATGTTGTATGCATGAATCACCTACATGTTGTATGCATGAATCATCTACATGTTTTATTCATGAATCACCTAAACGTTGTATGCATGAATCACCTACACGTTGTATGCATGAATCACCTACACGTTGTATACATGAATCACCTACATGTTGTATACATGAATCACCTACATGTTGTATGTATGAATCACCTACATGTTGTATGAATGAATCACCTACATGTTGTATACATGAATCACCTACATGTTGTATACATGAATCACCTACATGTTGTATACATGAATCACCTACCTGTTGTATACATGAATCACCTACACGTTGTATGCATGAATCACCTACATGTTGTATACATGAATCACCCACATGTTGTATGCATGAATCACCTACATGTTGTATGAATGAATCACCTACATGTTGTATACATGAATCACCTACATGTTGTATACATGAATCACCTACATGTTGTATGCATGAATCACCTACATGTTGTATGAATGAATCACCTACATGTTGTATGCATGAATCACCTGCATGTTGTATGCATGAATCACCTACATGTTGTATGCATGAATCACCTACATGTTGTATGCATGAATCACCTACATGTTGTATGTATGAATCACCTATATGTTGTATACATGATTCACCTTCATGTTGTATGCATGAATCACCTACACGTTGTATGCATGATTCACCTACATGTTGTATGAATGAATCACCTACACGTTGTATACATGAATCACCTACATGTTGTATGCATGAATCACCTACATGTTGTATGATGAATCACCTACATGATGTATGAATGAATCACCTACATGTTGTATGCATGAATCACCTACATGTTGTATACATGAATCATCTACATGTTGTATGATGAATCACCTACATGTTGTATGATGAATCACCTACATGTTGTATGAATGAATCACCTACATGTTGTATGCATGAATCATCTACATGTTGTATGATGAATTACCTACATGTTGTATGAATGAATCACCTACATGTTGTATGCATGAATCACCTACATGTTATAGCATGAATCACCTACATGTTGTATGCATGAATCACCTACATGTTGTATGCATGAATCACCTACATGTTGTATGAATGAATCACCTACACGTTGTATGCATGAATCACCTACATGTTGTATGATGAATCACCTACATGTTGTATGATGAATCACCTACATGTTGTATGAATGAATCACCTACATGTTGTATGATGAATCACCTACATGTTGTATGATGAATCACCTACATGTTGTATGATGAATCACCTACATGTTGTATGAATGAATCATCTACATGTTGTATGATGAATCACCTACATGTTGTATACATGAATCATCTACATGTTGTATGAATGAATAACCTACATGTTGTATACATGAATCACCTACATGTTGTATGATGAATCACCTACATGTTGTATCCATGAATCACCTACATGTTGTATGTATGAATCACCTACATGTTGTATCCATGAATTACCTACATGTTGTATGATGAATCACCTACATGTTGTATGATGAATCACCTACATGTTGTATGAATGAATCATCTACATGTTGTATGATGAATCACCTACATGTTGTATACATGAATCACCTACATGTTGTATGATGAATCACCTACATGTTGTATGAATGAATCACCTACATGTTGTATGATGAATCACCTACATGTTGTATCCATGAATCACCTACATGTTGTATGTATGAATCACCTACATGTTGTATCCATGAATTACCTACATGTTGTATGATGAATCACCTACATGTTGTATGATGAATCACCTACATGTTGTATCCATGAATCACCTACATGTTGTATGATGAATCACCTACATGTTGTATGATGAATCACCTACATGTTGTATGATGAATCATCTACATGTTGTATACATGAATCACCTACATGTTGTATACATGAATCACCTACATGTTGTATGAATGAATCACCTACATGTTGTATGCATGAATCACCTACATGTTGTATGAATGAATCACCTACATGTTGTATGAATGAATCACCTACATGTTGTATGAATGAATCACCTACATGTTGTATGATGAATCACCTACATGTTGTATGAATGAATCACCTACATGTTGTATGCATGAATCACCTACATGTTGTATGAATGAATCACCTACATGTTGTATGCATGAATCACCTACACGTTGTACGCATGAATCACCTACATGTTGTATGAATGAATCACCTACATGTTGTATGATGAATCACCTACATGTTGTATGCATGAATCACCTACATGTTGTATGAATGAATCACCTACATGTTGTATGCATGAATCACCTACATGTTGTATCCATGAATTACCTACATGATGTATGCATGAATCACCTACATGTTGTATGCATGAATCACCTACATGTTGTATGCATGAATCACCTACATGTTGTATACATGAATCACCTACCTGTTGTATACATGAATCACCTACATGTTGTATGCATGAATCACCTACATGTTGTATGCATGAATCACCTACATGTTGTATGATGAATCACCTACATGTTGTATAAATGAATCACCTACATGTTGTATGAATGAATCACCTACATGTTGTATGCATGAATCACCTACATGTTGTATGCATGAATCACCTACATGTTGTATGTATGAATCACCTACATGTTGTATGTATGAATCACCTACATGTTGTATGTATGAATCACCTACATGTTGTATGCACGAATCACCTACATGTTGTATGCATGAATCACCTACATGTTGTGTTCATGAATCATCCACATGTTGTATGCACGAATCACCTACATATTGTATGCATGAATCACCTACATGTTGTGTTCATGAATCACCCACATGTTGTATGCATGAATCACCTACATGTTGTATGCATGAATCACCTACCTGTTGTATGCATGAATCACCTACATGTTGTATGCATGAATCACCTACATGTTGTATGCAGGAATCACCTACCTGTTGTATGCATGAATCACCTACTTGTTGCATGCAAGGCAGTGAAGGTCACTATTGCCTTAACCTGAAGGCCAAAAGGAACTAAAAAATCAGAAGGAAAAATAAAACATTTAAAGATGTACTTGTACGCTAAGGTGATGACTACTGTCCCACACTGTCTAATTTAGCTTACATTTTGTATGTTAGAATATGATGGCACTGTAATTTCTATCCAAGCCTCATTTGCAACTTCCACTTTTGAAGACTTCTGTAATGGACCCATTACAATTAGAACTTTTTCATATATGCATTTTTTAATGCACTGATGCAAACTATATAGTCACAAAATTCAAAATTAATGGGATCAAAGGTTTGTTTTCCCTTAGCCTCTAGATGGGTGACACACAGTCATAATGCAGGGGTATTAGTAGCCCTGTAGGCGACAGCTCTAGTTTCATGTATGACCTACTCTCAGCACAAATAGTTTTTTGCGTTTGGTTTATTACCTACTGTAATTTGTAATTGTATACACATGGATCTAATCTGATGTTGGAAAGGTGTCTTTATATTGCATTGGTGAACGCAGCTGCTTGGCTTTTGTATTGTAAATGATACACCATTATGGCTCATTTTTCCTCGCGTGTCCTTTATCATTAAGTGTGTATATATATATCTGAAGAGCTCCCACCGATGGAGTGAAAGCGCTAAGTAATGTGTCCGTGTCGTTTTTTTTTATTTTATTTTTTTTTATTTTTACATATATACAAAGTATAACATATCAGACACGGCCAGTAACGACATGTAGGTAAAATCTCAAATCTTCAGATATAACTATGTAATAACATAAAACATTGTGACTTGTACCCTTACCAGATTTCTCACTCACGACCTTCGGTTTTAAATCTCCGACGCTAAATATACGTTCATCTTCTACCACCTCACAAAATAACTTTCTTCATCACGATGTGAGTTAAAATGTGCATCCTCACAATGCAATGTAAACATGACGAAGAGTTATTAGCATGTCCGCTATGTGGCGCTGCGTGCGGTTCACTAGAAATAAATATTTATATAGTGTGAAATGATAACTTAATTTTCAGTTTGTAAAAGCAACTTTTTATCAAAATATTGATTCTAACTATTGACTATTGTTTTATATGTTTTAAAACAATATTACTGAAAAAAAGCGTTATTTGACACTTCCGGTATTTTTGTCGCGGTCTTCTCGTCGTCTGCCAGAAAGCTGTCAGTGTCACTGTCAGGATAGTCTAAATATCTCTGCTGGAAGTGCATGGGAGGTGTTAAAGTACTGTATGGTATTTCAATGCTCCATTTGATGACAAGTTTGATGTTTCATTAAGTCATATGTGCTCAGGTCCTTAATGTCTATCGTAGATGATTTGAACTCAAAGACACCATAGCACCCCTACTCACAAAAATATTCAACACATCACTCCGCACAGGGACACTACCACACGATTGGAAACATGCCAACGTAAACCCCATTTACAAGAAAGGAGACAAACACAACCCCACAAACTACCGCCCAATCTCACTCACCTGCATCACATGCAAAATCATGGAACACATCATCACAAGCGCCACAATGAAACACCTAGAAGACAACAACATACTTTACAACCTCCAACATGGCTTCCGCTCCTCTAGATCATGCGAAACACAACTCGCCACATTCATCCACGACCTAACACACAACCACAATACAAATAAACAGACAGACATAGTGATAATGGACTTTGCCAAAGCATTTGACAAAGTCCCACACAAACGCCTTCAATACAAACTCAAACACTATGGGATAACAGGGAACACACTCACATGGATTACAGACTTCCTCACACACCGCACCCAAACAGTAGTACTTGAAGGGAAACAATCAAACAAAATTCAAGTAACATCAGGAGTACCTCAAGGAACCTGTTTGGGCCCAATACTCTTTCTCATATACATCAACGACCTACCAGACTACATAAAACACAGCACCCTCAGACTCTTTGCTGACGACAGCATAATCTATAAAACAATCCACAACAAAGACGACGCACACAAACTACAACAAGACATAGACGCAGCAGGACAGTGGGAAAAGGACTGGCTCATGACATTTCACCCAAACAAATGTAACATCATATCCACTACAAACAAACGCACCAAAACAATATATAACTACAAACTGCATAACCCCACACTGCAACAAGTCGACGCCACCAAATAGCTAGGACTTACACTACAAAAAAATCTCAAATGGGACACACACATCAACAACATCACCGCAAACGCGAACAGATCACTAGGCTTCCTTAAACGTAACCTTAAAATAAACTCACAAAATATAAAAGAACACGCATACAAAGCCCTAGTGAGACCCAAACTAGAATACTGCTCTTCCATATGGGACCCGCACAACACAAACCATATCAACCAGCTAGAGAAAATACAACGCAGAGCAGCACGATACGTACAAAACAGATACCACAACACCAGCTCAGTACAAGACATGATGGACAAACTAAACTGGCCCACACTCCAGACACGCAGACTCAACACTAGACTAATTTTACTATATAAAATTATCCACCATCATGTCGCAATAGACGCAAACACAATCTTACACCCAGCAGACCCTAGGACAAGACAAACACACCCATACACATATAGACACCTATCTGCCACCAAGGACACATACAAATACTCCTTCTTCCCACACACAATAACACAATGGAACCTCCTCCCGGTGGCAGCAGTACAATGCCCTACACTAGAGATCTTCAAGGCACATATACACAACGCAGCCCTTGTCGATCTCAAACACACACCAACACCCTAAACCCACAAAGTTCTTTTATCTTATAGCTCAAAAATTAAAAATAAAAAAACAGCACCGACCCCTCACTGTAAATAACAATTTCCTCACTCCTTTTAACAGCGGCCAGCAAAAACAACCCACATTACCCGTAAACATCATTTCTGATGGAGGGTGTACCCTAAAAGAAGAAGAACGCGTTACACTCGCCAACTTTCGTCGATGAATGTCTGACAGAACACTGAAAAGACGCCGCACTACTTAAACGTGTATACTCTATTTTTGTTGTAAATTTATGCTTGTCAGAAGATGAATCGTTTTTAGAAATGATATACCTGTTACTAAAGGCAGTGCAAATGTCTGAACCAATGCAATCTATCCATCGATATGACGGGCCCGGGCCTTGATGTACGTAAAGGGGAAATAACTCGTGCAAAGTGGAACATAAATGCTGTAGCTTTGACTACTCGCAAACACCGTTACACGAGTCAAACCCGTTTTAAAATCGATGTACATAAGTGAATTAGAAACAAAGACGACTTAGATGTACCGATCAGAATCTGAAAGGATCTTCTAAGACTTTTAAAAGTAACGTTAATGAAGCCAAATGATCTGGATTTTAATTGCATCTAGCAGGGACGATTTCTCTCTCTCTTGACTACATATATAGTCATAATTTAAATAAATTATTATATTAAATTAAAAAAATTAATGCATCAATTGTAGCCCCTACCAAAAATATCTTAATTTCGCTTGCCAAGTATTGGTATTTTACAATATGTTATTGAAATCTTCTACAACCTTTTTTATACACTTTTCCTTCGATCAGTGTTAGTGAAAAATTTGAATATGTTTGTATGCTATTTCAAGCACTTAGTACATTGTACTTAGTAATTGAAATTTTAGAAATTAAGCAAAGTCAGATGCCAAGATTTGCTCATATTCTACGAACATTCCTTCCTCAATGACACATTTTGGTGGTACAAATCCAAATTCAACATAATTCATGTTTAATTTTGATTAGTAATTAAACATCTGCATCTCTAAAACAATGTATTTGAATGAGTTATTCAATTGAAGAAAGAATATGATTGTATACCAACTGTGTCCATGGATCCACACCGCCCTTGTTCTGGACAAGAGTTTGTGAAGAAAATGAGGGTACCTAAGCATTTTTAAATTCGTTGCGTTTCTAAATTAACTAAACTATTGAAAAAACTTTTTCATAGTATAGCACAGATATATTTTAATGGTTTTTGTGAAATTTCAACTTTCAAAACTTATTTCTTAAATCTTCAAGCTGTTAGATATGATTTTTCATTGAAAACAAATTTTCCTCAAAAATCTGTTTTGAAATCTATCGAAAACCAATTACTTCTCGTGTTTTGTGTTTGCGTGACAACCATGCATAAACAGTTAATGACAAGCTAACACTTACTGACTATCAAGAGCAAATATTATATAGCTTTGTCTATCGCTAATATTTTTCGTAGTACACGATTTGAAATTATACAGAACTAGTTTAATTTTACTTCTAAATTAATAAATTAAAGGGGTTTTACGCACCTGACCCTTCTGCGTCTACTTAAGTTTAGAAATTTTGGATTCCTACCTTTTGGCCCCTTGCATCACTGAAGAGTCCTAGGAGGACGAAACAGCTGTATGATGCAGTTTAATTCATTTTTTCGGTATACTGTATCTATTACTAAATTAATTTGAGAGGTGCAGCATATGTGTGTGTTACGTGATTTTTCAACTGATCACTTTTAAATCTGATAGGATTTGATATTATGATATTTAGTAATTTATTGCATCTGTGCTGTTACATTTACGGAAGCCGGTTAGTGCCACATGAAGTAAACTTTTTATGTCGTAATTACGACTTAGTATGTCGTAATTACGACTTAGCTATCTCGTAATTACGACATAGTATGTCGTAATTACGACTTAGTTATCTCGTAATTACGACATAGTTATGTCGTAATTACGACATAGTATGTCGTAATTACGACATAGTTATCTCGTAATTACGACTTAGTATGTCGTAATTACGACTTAGTTATCTCGTAATTACGACTTAGTTATCTCGTAATTACGACTTAGTTATCTCGTAATTACGACTTAGTATGTCGTAATTACGACTTAGTTATCTCGTAATTACGACTTAGTTATCTCGTAAATACGACTTAGTTATCTCGTAATTACGACTTAAGGAATATCTTATGTGCGGCAATGCTCAATATCGTAGACGCTCTCATTGGCCGAGGTGACTGGGACAGCGACTGGCTGAATTGAATGGGTATAATAAACTAACTTACCTTTAATTAACAACAGCAAATACTCCCAAGACACCCGTTCCAATGAAAACACAGCATTATACAGAAACAATAATAATAATAATATTTATTCAGGTAAAAGGAACAATTAAATACATAAAAACTTTTGAATTTAAAATATTACAGATGGAAGTTATAATCATAGATTTTGACTTGAATTCCTTGGGATAGTCCATATAAAGCCTTACAGGCTTATTTCCAATGGGGTTCCTATATACCAGACCAAACTACGAGATACAGTGAACCCTCGTTATACCGCCACCGTTCGTCCACAGCAATTATGGCGGTATAACGAGGGTAGCGATAGTATCGAATTATGAAAATTATAAACATGAATTAAATTGAATAATAGATTGCATTTCCAACTTTTTATTAAAAAACAAGCTTATTATTATATCGTCATATAGATCTACATTGGCACAAATTTATTTCTGAAAATAGTTATTGATCTGATTTTGCCGCATGCCATTCCAAATGGAACACTAAAGAGTTCCTCGATCTCTAAAAAACAGAACAATATGGCGTTATCGTCGAGGGAAATATATAGCGATTCGGGACGTTTGTATTTTAAAGGGTGTGGCGGATGGCGGTATGCGAGGGTGGCGAGCTAAACGAGGGAATTATATAGGACAGAAATCCGTTCTAGAGTTTTAGGTGGCGGTATGCGAGGGTGGGGGTAGATTCGGGTGGCAATAGGTCGAGGGTACACTGTATAACTTAATCGTAATGACGACATACTAAGTCGTAATTACGAGATAGCTATGTCGTAATTACGAGATAACTAAGTCGTAATTACGAGATAACTAAGTCGTAATTACGACATACTAAGTCGTAATTACGAGATAGCTATGTCGTAATTACGAGATAACTAAGTCGTAATTACGACATACTAAGTCGTAATTACCAGATAACTAAGTCGTAATTACGACATACTAAGTCGTAATTACGAGATAACTAAGTCGTAATTACGAGATAACTAAGTCGTAATTACGAGATAACTAAGTCGTAATTACGAGATAACTATGTCGTAATTACGAGATAACTATGTCGTAATTACGAGATAACTATGTCGTAATTACGAGATAACTATGTCGTAATTACGAGATAATTAAGTCGTAATTACGACATAAAAAAATTACTTCATGTGGCACTAACCGGCTTCCGTATACATTAAACTGGAACATCCCTTATTTCTTTCATAGATGCAGTGTTACAGACCACGGGATGTACCATTGTTTCAGGCGGAGGCCAGTATTTCCATCACGCTGAAATATGCCCTGGACGGGTTGGGGGTGGTGGAAGAAAGTAGAGTTGTAAACTCAATGCAGGGTTGCAGATTTAAATCCTTTCCTGCACGGACTGAAGGGTATTATCTTTTCATCAAACCATGAACTTGCATAAAATTTACATCAATAAAATTGTATTTAATACTGGCCTGTACAAATATATTTGATATTTAAAGGTCCAATAGATGTAACATTCCGTGACAAGATCTAAGTGAAAAGCCATCTCTTATGTTGTCAGATGACATTTAAAGATATTATAGTTAAAACTAACTACAGCTGCGATATGTATGGTGACTTCTTATGTGAGTATTGCTATATGAGACCTATATTTCTACAAGTAAACAGACATGTACAGTATAAGTATATTTCTACGTGCTAAAAGCCATCATCATATACAGTATATGAAACTTATATTTGAATTAAAGGACATGTACAGTATAAGTATAGTTCTACAAGTTAAAGGGATGTACAGTAAATGAGACCTCGATTTCTACAAGTTAAAGGGATGTACAGTATAAGTATATTTCTACAAGTTAGACATGTACCTATTAATACAGTATATGAGACCTATATTTAAATTTACAGACATGTACAGTGTATTTGTACAGGTTACAAATATAAAGGATATTTAAAGGCCCAATAAATGTAACATTCCGTGACAAGATCTAAGTGAAAAACCATCCCTTATGTTGTCAGATTACATTTAAAGATATTATAGTTAAAACTAACTTATAGCTGTGATATCTATGGTGACTTCTTATGTGAGTATTGTTATATGAGACCTATATTTCTACAAGTCAACAGACATGTACAGTATATCTGTTTAGTATATTTCTACAAGTTAAATGGCATGTACAGTATATGAGACCTATATTTCTACAAGTTAAAGGGCATCTACAGTATATGAGACCTATATTTCTACAAGTTAAATGGCATGTACAGTATATGAGACCTATATTTCTACAAGTTAAAGGGCATCTACAGTATATGAGACCTATATTTCTACAAGTTAAATGGCATGTACAGTATATGAGACCTATATTTCTACAAGTTAAAGGGCATCTACAGTATATGAGACCTATATTTCTACAAGTTAAATGGCATGTACAGTATATGAGACCTATATTTAAATTAACGGACATGTACAGTATATGAGACCTATATTTCTACAAGTTAAAGGGATGTGCAGTATAAGCATATTCCTACAAGTGATAGGGCATCTACAGTATATGAGACCTATATTTCTACAAGTTAAAGGGCATGTACAGGATAGGTATATTTCTACAAGTTAGACATGTAAATATTAATACAGTATATGAGACCTATATTTAAATAAACAGACATGTACAGTGTATTTGTACAGGTTACAAATATATAGGATATTTAAAGGCCCAATAAATGTAACATTCCGTGACAAGATCTAAGTGAAAAGCCATCCCTTATGTTGTCAGATTACATTTAAAGATATTATAGTTAAAACTAACTTATAGCTGTGATATCTATGGTGACTTCTTATGTGAGTGTTGTGATACGAGACCTATATTTCTACAAGTTAAAGGACATGTACAATAGTGGCATCATGAATTTTCAAGACCACATATCGTGTTTTGTATTTCTTATACACTATGTTAAATCTAAATTTATTTGCAATTGGTTACTTTTTGCTGTTCTATCTATTAATTTAGAAAATAAAAGTGTTCTATATTTCAATATAAATATTGTATCATATAATATAGGTACATGTTTGTACTATGATTTATTTGACTTTGGATTACATATATATCAACAAATTTCACCTGGGTTTGTGCGTAACTTTTGGTAAACTAGTTTCTTCCCTTTATTCATTGTTCATTGTCGGTTTGGTCGAGTTTAAAAATTTCAAGCTTAGATTGGAACTTTGAACTAGGAGTAATTTCAGTCAAGTTCTATGTTCCTGGATACTGTTTATTTCAACTGATAGGAAGTCGTTATAATGTTATTTGTTAGAAAAGCAGCTGCCATGAAATCAGTTATGGCCAGCGCTGCAGCAAATATGTTACTTTGAAACCAAACTTTGTAAGTAAGAGGATGTCCAGTGTCCATCCCTGCTTGTAACAACTTGACTGCAGTTTTGCAACAACGTCATGATCACAACGTTGCAGTAATATAACGATATATTTACATTTGCGCTGCAATCCACTATATGAACATTACCAGCAAAAATGCCTTTATAAAACTATGAAAGCAATGGTTCTCGAGACGTAGCACGTGATTTCATTATGACGTCATAGATCAAGCTTGTTCAACGAAAGTCTTGTCGCGCCGCTTCGAATAACATGGAGAATGCCCTTGCGTCAAACGCTTAAATGACTAATTATTATCATTGGCGCCAATTTTATTCAAGCTGGGCGTTCCGCCCATGTCGTTTAAATGACGACACATATACAAACGCAGGTAATAAACTATTAATTGGAAAAAATATCAATAAAGTTAAGCAATTGTTCTATAGTAAAAATGTAAATATATGGATTGAAAGTCATTTTTTTAACTTTTATAGTGCTATGAAAGGTCAGCCGTTACATCCATATTCAGCATGAAGCCCTAGCGGGCTTCATTCAATATGGATGTAACGGCTGACATTTCATAGCACTATGAAAGTTAATAAAATGACTTTCAATCCTTATCTCAAACTTGTAGCAACGTCACAGCATCGTTGCTGCAACGTTGTAAAAGACGTCAGGAAAACTGTCATATACAACCTTGTGATAACCAAACTGCAACGTTGCAGTCTAACCTTCTCACAACGTTGTAGCAACGTTATGTGCCCTCTGGGTTACTTCGACCTACGTCATCACCTAACTACCTACAGCTCCAACTACTGTACCAAGTGATGAAATGGTTTCGATGTTGCTGTGTTGAACAGAACATGTAGAAGAATGTCTGCAACAACGCCTATGCCATGAACAAATAAATAATTTCTTAATTAACTAAATTAATTAACAATACTTACCTAATGGTTATATCATGACTCCGGTACAGTTGTATATCATAACATGGACAGCTAATTTATCAGAAAAAGAAAAGAGAAGAACACACAGTAACATGCACGGTTACCAGTTCTAAACTGACGAAAGTTGGTGTTCGGTTGGCGTCAATATGATAGCGACAAATATCGTGACAGATATTCAGCTGACGTAGACAAAATGCCTCGCTACACGAGATGTGATATATGATATAAGATACAATTATTGACTTTTGTTGAGGTGTACATCAGACTATTCAGACCTGGTCAAGAGTTTGCTCATCGAGGCCGAAGGCCGAGGTGAACAAACTCTTGACCAGGTCCATATAGTCTCGTGTATACCGAAAACAAAAGGCAATACATGTTTTGTAATATGGCCAACTAAAACAAGCGAATAAAAATTAACAACTCAATAATAGAACCACCGGCAACTGCCCTTTCGCACTAATATATTACCGGAAAAGTTCTGTTGCACCTGAAGTATTTTTCCGGGTGTTCAACAAGTATTGTTCAAAAAATTTGTAATTCTTTTTCGTTTATTGTAGCGAAACGTTGTTGGGGTATCTCGTCTGCCATATTGCAAACACGGTGAGACCGAACACTCGTTTGTTTCCAGCATTTTCATTGGCTGTTGTTCAAATTAACACGTTGTGTGATTGGATAAAAGGGAAGCAAATATTGCTGCAAAGAGGTCCGCAATGTCAGTGGAATTTCCAAGCTTGGTTATTTTAAGCACGAACAGGTCTACTCACTGATAGGTCATTGTGAGGAAAACAGGAAATTGACCAATAGAAATCCAGCAAACTCTCCAGCAATATTACAACATATGATATTACACTTAAACTATATATAACAAGTAACTCCTCTTAATATTGGTGGATGGGTTATTTTATATATATAAATTTTTTTTTTTTATTTTTATTAAAAAAAAATGAAAAAATGTCACTTACTATTTATTCCAAAAATGAAACATCCATGTATAGCATTGATATGTGATCAAAATTAAAAGAATTAAAGCTGTAAAAAGAAAATCTGTTTATAAATAATAATAATTTAAAACTGACATGTACAAAGTACGTACATTTTTTTCTGTTTTTTTTTTTATACAGTGTAACTTCCTTAAAGGCCCAATATACGTAACTTTCGGCAAAACTTGAAGCGAAAATCGAGCCTAATAATTTTTTATATTCATATAGTTAGTTAAGATTAACAGTTATAAGCAATATATATTCAAGATGAATTCTTACTCGGTTACCGGTACAGCAGCAGTTGAAATTCGGTATTTGTAAACACGCGTCCATCTGAACAGTCATTTAACTTCGGATTGTTATTGAAGTGGGCCCCACCTGAATTATTTTCAATTCTTTGGATTTTTCTGTCAAGAGTTTCTTGTTAGTTACCGCTCAGGTTTACTTCGTTTTAGGCTTATTTTTGCATGGTATGAACTGGATTGTTTTATCAGAATTTTTCAGAATCACGAAAAATCCTGAAGTTATGTTTATTGACCCTTTAAACTGATCATTTAAACTGATCATTTATTTATATCGAACGAAATTGTTTCTTGTTGCAATTAAATTTTTTTTATTTCGAGAGTCGAATGTCGAATTTCACATCGGCTGTAGATTTGAATTTTTTTATTTCGAGAGTCGAGTGTCGAATTCTATATCGGGAATAGTTTTGAATTGTCATGACATTTGATGTCATTGGTGGTCTTTACCAAGATTGTATCTACCATACAGGTATATATTTAGTTGCAAGCAGGTAGTGATTGGCTAGTGTTTTGTGTTAGGGCAACAAACATGGATAAACCAACAGCATCATTCCCGTCCCGTCCCGTCCCGTCCCGTCCCGTCCCGTCCCGTCCCGTCCCGTCCCGTCCCGTCCCGTCCCGTCCCGTCCCGTCCCGTCCCGTCCCGTCCCGTCCCGTCCCGTCCCGTCCCGTCCCGTCCCGTCCCGTCCCGTCCCGTCCCGTCCCCCGTCCCGTCCCGTCCCGTCCCGTCCCGTCCCGTCCCGTCCCGTCCCGTCCCGTCCCGTCCCGTCCCGTCCCGTCCCGTCCCGTCCCGTCCCGTCCCGTCCCGTCCCGTCCCCCGTCCCCCGTCCCCCGTCCCCCGTCCCCCGTCCCGTCCCGTCCCGTCCCGTCCCGTCGCGTCCCGTCCCGTCCCGTCCCGTCCCGTCCCGTCCCCCGTCCCCCGTCCCCCGTCCCGTCCCGTCACGTCTCGTCCCGTCCCGTCTCGTCCCGTCTCGTCCCGTCTCGTCCCGTCTCGTCCCGTCCCGTCAGAGGAATCTTTCCTGGCCAAAGATGCACTAAATTGTGAATTATATGGCCCTAACACCATGTGGGCATGAGGGAGGGGCCAACAGGGGTCAAAATAGTAAAACTTTCGAAAATTTTCTTCTCTAAACCCAGATACAAATGTATGCTGGAATCAAATACATAAATGGAAAGGTCTTAAAGCGCTTAATCAAAATTGTTAAATATCATGTCCCCAGGCTTCAATCC
Organism: Mimachlamys varia; assembly: GCA_947623455.1. Classification (NCBI taxonomy): domain Eukaryota; kingdom Metazoa; phylum Mollusca; class Bivalvia; order Pectinida; family Pectinidae; genus Mimachlamys; species Mimachlamys varia. The sequence goes on from OX392545.1 coordinate 35,990,215, forward strand.
CCGGGAGGGGGTGTAGTTTACTTTACGTTATATAGGAAAATAACACTTTTGGATATGTTTTGTTCATTTTCAGCTGGAGATAATTGAAATGTGGTTGGAAGTATAACAAGGAGATGACGATTGGACGTTGAAAGAATTTTGTCTCTGGCCCTCCCCGGTCAATGGGGAGGGGCTCGAAAGGGTCAAATTGGCTAAAATTTCAACAATCTTCTGCTTTAAAGACCAAGATATGCAGTTATTGGTACTAGAACATGTACATCAAAATTCAGGTGACTGATAAGGCCTTTGTTTTCTTTTTTGTTCGCAATTTTCCATAACTACATTCTTATAGAAGCTTCCAAACACAGTTCATTTGAGTAGTGGCACGGTACATACTATATACATGTTCGTAGTACACGATTTGAAATTCTACATAAAATTGTACAAATGTCGCATCACCCATTATGAGACTATCAAATGCCGTTTTCTGATATTTTGGATATTTCCTCAGCAGTTTCTTAGCTATTTGAACACATGTTCCTATCTACTCGTGAATGAGTAAATGTGGGATCCAACGCACAGTTATTTCCCTTACCTTGAGATTTTTCTTCAGAATGAAGTGAACATAACAGATGGATGCTAAACCCAAGTTTGTCATTCGTGCTAGCAGTCTGACCGTATAACGCGCATCTTTCTCAATGATTGACTTGATTTTATTGACGTTCAATTTGGTGGTAACAGCAGACCTAGATCTTCCTTAGTAAAGGACATCTCAATTTGACTAATTAGCGACCAGAATGGAATTTAGAAAACCATCTATAAACTGAGTAAAATGACATTCGTTTATCACCATGAACAGCACATACATGTATAGTTTTGACGCTCAATCCCAACTTACAGCGGCCGTTTACATAGCCCCTGATTTCAGCCATATTTTCTATTCGTTTTCTAAACATTTTCAACACAGTGTTAAGGCAAGAAAACCTGTTAGTGGATTTCAATAAAATGTATGCACACAATACAGCGATGACTTGTGAACCAGTTCGTACTGGTTTAGTGAATGTAGATTACGTGATACTCGGGTATACAGTGGGTTTGCAACAAAAAATCGAGCACTCGTCGTGTGAACAACAAGAATGCAATTATAATGTTGTTGTGAACTCCATGTGGATGAGAGATCGAACACCTAATTACAAAAGTTCATCCAAGAAAAATAAATGAATACGTTAGAAATCACTGTGTGATATATTTATATGCATGAGCATCCATTGTTCTTCGGTAGTCTGTCTGAAGCAGGACCGGATGTACAAAGGGACGCTACTCTTCCTTCCACAAAGCACATAACTCCTTGACCACAAGGTTGCGTTTCTTATGTTTGAAAAATAATAGAACATTGCTCTTTACTAAATTTTTTATTTTTGAATATTACGAAGTTAGGCATCTATAATGAGCTGTCATTGACGTTTGTCAATTGGTAAAAGTTTATAGTCTTGAAGCCAAATAATTATGATTGCAGTTTGTTCATTGATTGCCGTCCACGGTTTTCCTGAGTTTTTGGACTTGTGTAGTTTTACCTCGGGCTTTTTTTTTTATTATGTACCGTGCCACTACTCAAATGAGATAACTGTGGCTATGAAGGCTCCTGCAAACCTCGTGGACTAAAAAATCCACCAGCAGAGTCTGCCACCCCCTATCATTAAAGATGACGTAACACACACATTTGCTGCACCTCTTATATTTAGTAATAGATACAGTATGCAGAAAAATGAATTAAATTGAATTAATTTTTGAAATTATTTTCAAATTTAAAACATGTTTATGTACAATTTGACTGATCTAACAACGGATTCTTTTTTACAAATCAATACGCAACGTCAATTACCGCATTGTGACGTTACATTCTTAGTACCATTTTTGGATTGTTTTCATAGTCTAGATATGAAAAGAAAATCTCAACCAATCAGAAAGCCGCCTTCTGCATACAAACAATGGAAAACTAATTATATATCGTTATGTTATCCTGTAAGAGTTATTTCCCTTGAATGTGTAAAATGTTCTTGGTTAACACTCCGAATATTTGGTGGTGAAGCGGACGTAAAACCACCCACCCGATCAATCAATCAATCAATCAATCAATCAATCAATCGATCGATCCATCCATCCATCCATCCATCCATCCATCCATCCATCCATCCATCCATTAAATAGTATCACCTTCTCATCTATTTTTATATATGTACATATTTTTTACTAGATATCTTTTATGAAGCCTGGCTATCGCCATTTTTGTCACGGTCTTATTGACTTCAAAATTGGAAAAAAATTGAAATACCTGAAGAAGAAAATAAAACCAGTTCCAGAGCTGTATCAGATGTATCAGCATAATACTGAAGGAGGATAATGGGGAAACACAGTCAGGTGTAAACAGTTATCAGGATCGTAACAAAAAACAAACATAAACAGAAAGAAAAAAAACCCAGAAAAATAAGACTTGGGTTGCTGATCAATTAAAGTAAAGACAAAGAAGTAAAAACGATACCGCAAATATGTTACTGTTGTTTGTTACCCTCAAAATACAAATGTTGCGGAAAACAGGTTTATTATTGGTTTCTTCAACTAGAACGGTCATCCGTACGAAACCTTATATCAAATGGTGGTAGCATAAACATCACTAGTTCACCTTGACCTCGGTGTCAAATTATATAAATATGAACTCGATTAAGCTATTTCGAAACTTTAATTTTGTATGAAAGAACATAACTCATTTAAAAAGTTAAAAGGATTATATTGTGAAATCTGGTCACAACTACATAATATGCCGATCATTTAATTTAAATTAAATCTACCGGGTAGACAGATTATTCTGGATACGTTTTTTTTTGTTTTGTTTTGTTTTGATTTTCTAAAGGCCGAAACTGACTTAAAGGCCCAATATAAGTAACTTAAGGAATGTTTTCGTGATTTTTTAAAATACTGAAAAAAATCTAGTTGAAAACCATGCAAAATAAGCCTTAAACGAAGTAAACCTGAGCGGTAACTAACAAGATACCCTTGACAGAAAAATCCAAATAATTGAAAATAATTCAGATGTGGCCCACTTCAACAACAAGCCGAAGTTAGAAGACAGTTCAAAATGGACGAGTGTTACAAATACAGAGTTTAATCTGCTGCTGTATCGGTAACCGCGTAAGAATTCATCTTGGATATTGCTGATATCAGTTAATCTTAACTAAATCTATAAATATAACAAGTTATTAGGCTTGATTTTCGCTTCAAGTTTTGCCGACAGTTACGTATACTGGGCCTTTAATGACATTATGTAACAATCATACGCTATATAGTGTACTTACCAAACTGTGTTCAATAGTCACCCACGTCTACTTGGTCCGCAAGTATATAAGGTTATTACAAGGCAATTTCACGAGTAATTTTACAAGTATTGAGTTCGGGTACAATATCAAATAAACTAGTGAACTTAAGCTGTGTGGTTTTAGATTGCATATTTCATTAAGCTTTGTCGTTATAATGAGACAAACGGAGTTGATTTTATGAAATCTACATCATGTCGTTATAACGAGACACACTAAGTTGTTTTTATGAGATCTACACCATGTCGTTATAACGAGACACACTGAGTTGTTTTTATGAGATCTACACCATGTCGTTATAATGAGACACACTGAGTTGTTTTTATGAGATATATAACATGTCGTTATAACAAGACACACTGAGTTTTTTTTTATGTTATCTACACCATGTCGTTATAACGAGACACACGTAAGGTGTTTTTATGAGATCTACACCATTTCGTTATAACGAGACACACTGAGTTGTTTTTTATGAGATCTACACCATTTCGTTATAACGAGACACACTAAGTTGTTTTTATGAGATCTACACCATGTCGTTATAACGAGACACTGAGTTGTTTTTTATGTTATCTACACCATGTCGTTATAACGAGACACACGTAAGATGTTTTTATGAGATCTACACCATTTCGTTATAACGAGACACACTGAGTTGTTTTTTATGAGATCTTCACCATTTCGTTATAACGAGACACACTGAGTTGTTTTTATGAGATCTACACCATTTCGTTATAACGAGACACACTAAGTTGTTTTTATGAGATCTTCACCATTTCGTTATAAAGAGACACACTGAGTTGTTTTTATGAGATCTACACCATTTCGTTATAACGAGACACACTAAGTTGTTTTTATGAGATCCACACCATGTCGTTATAACGAGACACACTGAGTTGTTTTTATGAGATCTACACCATGTCGTTATAACGAGACACACTGAGTTGTTTTTATGAGATAAACATCATGTTGTTATAACGAGACACACTAAGTTGTTTTTATGAAATCTACAACATGTCGTTATAACCAGACACACTAAGTTGTTTTTATGTCATCTACACCATGTCGTTATAACGAGACACACTAAGTTGTTTTTATGAGATCTACACCATTTCGTTATAACGAGACACACTGAGTTATTTTTATGAGATCTACACCATGTCGTTATAACGAGACACACTAAGTCGTTTTTATGAGATATACACTTTGTATTATGCGTTATGATAAATCGTTATTACGATAAACACTATGTGGTTATAACGAGCAACGCTGTCGTTTTTGATGAGTTTCGTTATCACATTATTACGAGATTTGTCGTTCTTAGCACTTAGGCCACTTCGTTATTACGAATAATTGGCTTAGCGTACACCGTAAACAATCCATATTTTCTTTTTCGTGTGCTACTTAAATATCGGCTTTCGGTGTTTGACACAATGGGGATTTTTCTTGGTCTGTAATCTAACAATAAACGCGGCTTTTAAGAATGACATCGTCAAAAAGGGAGAAGTGAGCGGGGCCACACAGGACATCAATCCAAAGGAAGCCATTTTACTTAAATGCGCCACACCCTTAATTCAACATTCGCCACCTACAATTTATCTACTCAGATCTAACAAGATGTGACACGGACTTCGAGACATTATTCTATAATTATACGCTATGTAGTGTACGTACCAACCGAGATCTATAACCACCCACGTCATCTGAACGTATCGCCGTGGTCCGCAAATATACTGTTAATTATAAAATTAAACAGTAATTTTCCGAGTGCAATAGAATACTGGACCAGGGATGTGTGTTTGTGGTATTTTTAGTGCAAATGCACCATTGACTTTGCACAGAGGACACGAAAGGGGTTCTACATTTTATAATTCAAATATATTTTTCAAAACATCGTATTTTAACGTTAAGTACAAACACGTGTGTTGTACGATGACGTGTGCTAAATTATTTGAGAGAATCGCTTATCTTCACTAACTACTAGCACTTTATGTAATCCATTTTAGGTGGACCGTTTTGTTTAAAAAAAAGTATATTTCACGATATCCTTTTTTTATAAACACACGCACTTCGATGTTTAACATATGTTTGCAAAGTCATGCTTCCTGAAGTGAAAGTATTAGCCCTAATATAAAGAGTTAGCTGTTTAAACATGTATCTCGTATCTATATCTTACCATACTTTTAACAGACCTTTCCCACCCAAGATAGGATTATCATTAAAACGTCATGATTTAAAACGAGAGTTACCTCCCGTCGACCGTAATCTCGTCCATCTACGGACTGACGTTAAGTAAGGCCATTAGTGTCGGAAACACGAGTGAAAGTTATTGGTGATCGTAGGTGGCGAATATTAATTATAAAGAGAAAACATTACTTATTAACATTATAAAGTAGACTTAACGCTGGGGGGTGGCACTAGGGGACAACGTTAGGTATAAACATCCTGATATAAAACAGTTGAATTGGGCATGCAGAGTTAAGTAATTACATAAAAAGACATTTCACTTTGTTTTCACTTTTCACCTATATCGTTTCATTACCCACTGCAAATTCTATGTCTCGGAGAATATAATTATAGATATGTTATACGATGTCTTGCATGGTTCCATCGAATATGCTTCATTTTGAAAGAAAATGTCAATTTCTTCGACTCAAATGCGAAATCTGTACCGTTAGTTCAGTGCGATGTTTACTGTACCGTTATTTCGATATATTTACACCTCTCCCTTCTTGAGCTTAGTAGCATCGTACCATCGTACCATCGTAGCATCCCGCTTCGAATGGGGTTTTTTTCTTCGTATAACACTTGAAAATTAATTGTGATGTAATTATAAGGTTTGTACCTAATTTTGACTCCGTATACGGTAGTTTGCCCGCAGCTGTAACGAACATATTCAATATGGAGCGCTAACATGTGTTCGTTGCCAACTGCGGGCACACTACCGTATACGCAGTCAAAATGAGGTACAATACTTATTTGTTGTGCTTATTCATTAGGATGTCTTGAACAAAGTCTGTTGTGAATTGATGACGTTGTAACTGAAAAATATATTTGAGTTTTGACAAAGAGAGATTATCAAATACATTATTTCATTTTCATTTATGTAACTCTAGTAGCCGCAAGAGTTCTGCTGTAGTAAATATTAGTCGAACTAGATTTAGATCTAAGACAGAAACCCTTCTCGTCAGTAGAAGAATCATTAAACCTTTCCATCCTCCCTTAACTATGAACAGTACTGACATCTCTGAGGTTTCTTTGCACAAGCACTTTGGAGTGTAGTTCTCTTAAATTTTATCTTCATCGAAGAAATCTTATTAATAGTCCTATATGTCCCTGTATGGAATCAAAAGAAAACCAAAGAGCATTATCTATTACATGGTCGTCTCTTCTCACAAATATGTCTGCGTATGTTTAATAACATAAATCATCCATTAACAATCTATCTACTTTTGTTCGGGAAGGAAGAGTTTCATATAATGAAAACATAACAATATTTTCATGCGTACAGTCTTTCATCATTAACTCCAAACGGTTAAACTAAGGTTTCTCTTTCAGTCATCCTTAATCTATTCTATGCCTAAAAGTTTCTATTGTCATTGGCACGGGCAATCCTAAATCAATCCTACATCTTCCTCATCCATTTTCCCATCTCAACCCCTCCCCACCAAAACCCTTCCCCTTCACATCACTCACTCATATCCAACCTCATCCCCATCTCATATTCCATTCATACTCAATATAACCTCCCACTTTCAGTTAAATATTTTCCACAATTATGCCGTCATGTCCAATTAATGTTTAGTTAATCATCTACTAAGGGAAACGGATTAATATAAGTTTTTTTTAAAACTTGTTTCCGGATCCTATTCCTGCCTATTCTCTGTCTATAATGTTGTATATATACTGTTGGAATGAAATAAAGTTTACATTAACTAGATTTAATCAAAATGCGTGATTTCCACCAGGGAAAGGATCCAGAAGTGTTCTCGGACGTCTGACAGTCGCTTTTTTTACTCCTTTCCTTGCTATGTATAGTTTATCATAGAGAGCGAGCGGGCGTGGGTGTTTAACACAAATTTCTCAGTAACTAAATAAGCTACAGGAAAATCGTATATGGGGTTTTCTTCGGGCAGGCCTAATCTCGCGGAAACAAAAATTAAATTTAAATAAATGAAATTAAAAAACAAAAAACAAAAAAAAATAAAAAATTTAAAAGAAACCCCAAAAAAACAAAAAATGTGACTTTTGTTGAACTTTGACTCGGAAATAACAATTTTTATTTTTTATTTTTTTCTGATTACTTTTAGAAAGACAAAGTTAGTCCCGGCTACACTCTTTTTTATGATTGTACAATGTAAATCAATGTACGAACTCAGTGCGATGACTATTTTTCGAGTTTTGACCGTTTTTACATTTGACCTTTGACGTTATGGCGGCCAAATTGGATTTAAGTCGGACTCAAAAATTTGGCTATACAACCGTGACTTAAATCATAACTAACAGCGTGTTTGTACAATTGTGAACATATCACTACATTTAAAAAAGATTAGGACGCCACTAACCCATGAATCCGACTGTGACCTTGATAAGAACAACACATGCGCCACCTGTGACATACATCGAGCGAAGGTCAAGGTCAATTTTATTTTTGATTATTTTTGTGTAGACCAATATTTGTAATATGCGTGTGCCTATTTCCGACCCTGTATGTGTCTGGATAACGGAGAAGAAGCGTTCAAGAGCGCGGTGATTTTTGGCGGGGAAATAAACATTTTCAAAGTGCCATATCTGCGTCATTTTTTTATGTTACGCCCTTAACATTTGTTTTTCTCCATCTTTCAGTGACCAATGGTGAGTGTTGGACTGACGACAGTGGATGGACTGTATCATCGTGGTAAGGTGGAAGAGGATTACCAAGGTTGTGTGCCCAAAAAGCTACACGAACTGTAGTTATTTTGTATAGAGTGTTACGTGGAGACACGACCTTTCATAACAATATCAAGAAATTCCAAACCAGGTCAACTGGTTTGGACCTCTTGCCCTGGTGGTAACGTCCCGACTCCATAACCTAGAGGCATCGAGTTCGCGCCCAACTCGTCTCCCTAGTTTCATATCTGCTCGAGAGAGAGAGAGAGCAATTTTGATTGTGTGTGTGAAATTGCTGTGACATTTCTTTAATATTACGTACTGTAAATTAACTGTATTATGTTGTATTTAGGACTTTTATCTTATGTATAGGGGAATCAACATGCAAGCAATCCCGTTCGGTTCTCGTTACACTGATGTGTCTAACATGCTGGAAACCACAGACACCTATATCCGGTACATACTGAGGGCTCCATAGTAATGTAATGACTCCGGGAATAATCGGGCTTGTGGAAATGTGGGAGAGGTCATCGTCCTCAATCTGAGGAACTGAAATCTTAGAGTAAGGGTGAGATGGTCTTGTAGAAAGTCACCACAAAAGGCACTAATTACATCTCCGTTGGTCTATCCTGTCTAACCGCTTCTTCTAGACCTACTTCAACAGGATGTTCAGGAATGTATGCCATAAACGAGATGTTAATCTCGGAGATTTTGACTGAGGCACAGGAAGGAGGCTACCAATTGACGTTGAGTAACCTATACTCTATCAGGTTGTTCAACTACCAACGGGGATTTCTGTGAAAACCTAATATAATATCCGCGAACAACATATTACTTATAAATAAGCTTGAGATAAATCCGGAGATATCCAACCTCGGATCCGTCTCTTTGAGATTACACAGAGACCATAATTTAAGTAGTTTATACAAATTAGAAAGAAGAAAGAGCCCAGTACTGATCCCCGTACGCCTAGCATGCATACGGGTGCACTGTTTGTACTTTCCTGGTGACTCGATTCTCACTTTGAGGTCTTGACGTTTACGTAAATTCAGGAAATTTTTCGTGATTCTGAAAAATGCTGAAAAAATGCATTTGATAACCTAGGAAATGTAAGTCTAAAACGAAGTAAACCTGAGCGATACCTAACAAGAAACTTCTGACAGAAAAATAAAAAGAATAGAAAATAATCCAGATGGGGCCCACTTCAACAACAAACCAAAGTTAGAAGACAGTTCAGAATGAACGCGTGTTTACAAATACCGAGTTTCAACTGCTGCTGTAACGGTTAAGTATAAGAATTCAACTTGAATAATGCTAACATCAGATAATCTGAACTAAATCTATAAGTATAAAAAGTTAGTATATTTGGCGTTTGAAAGTGAAACGAAGGGCAATCGAATCAGCAAAGGAAACCACTCCTTACAATACATGCATAAGTAAACATAATACAAGCATTATAATGGGGAAAGGAGTTGAAAAAGTTAATAAACATGAGTTATTGACAAGCAAACTAACCACATCATGAGCGGATATAACATACACCTATACCAACTGCTTCAGTGTTAGAATAATCAACGATTGGAACAGCCTTCCATAGAAACTTGTAAACAACGAAACAGTTGGCCAGTATTACAATAGCCGGCCGTTTGTGAGGTCAAGATGCAACTTGTGACGGGCAGAAAAATAAAGCATGCGGGAATTATTTAAGATGCAAAGACAGCTTTTGAAAATTAACGTTATCCGAGATAAAACTTGAAACCATGACGAGATAGTTCGAAAAAATATACGCTTCAGTTTTTATATATAAGAAAACTTCGAAAAAATAACCCAACCGGCATTGTGCATGTATAAATCATCAGTGAAGACAGCATCAATGCAACTGCGAGAGGATCAAATCCAGGAGCATTCAAATACAGAGATATCTTAGTCTACTCTGTCCCAAGGTCACAGTCATACGTAACGCTGTACTATAAACACGAGTAGGCACCTACTGACCATTTCTGTACACACAACACGTTAAAAAGACACATACCTGGGGCAACTTCTACCTTGGGGTTTTCAAAATATTGGCAATTCCTACCGGGTGTTTATTTGTCTTTAGTAAACATCAGCCTAGGTATTTTGTCAACCTGTGCCATTGTAGATTTAAGAAATGTCAGGGCTGATACATATCCGTTAGTTCGTCCAGGCGAGAGGGATGATGTGCACATGCCATTGTAACACAGTGGGAACAAAATCTACATATGTTTTATTTACTACATACGTTTACAAACCTCAAGAGGCTCATACCCATCACACAATCTGCAACAACACATGTAGCAAGAGTTGATGGGGCAATGGTTTGGTTTGGTTTGGTATATTTACGTCCTATTACTAGCCGTGGTCATTTAAGGACGGCCTCCTGGTGTATGCAATGTGGTTTGTTGCGTTGAGAGCGTGTGTATTTGAGGGGAGGGGGCTGTGATATGTTCATGTAAGTCTCCTTTCTATAGTCCGGATCTTTTGCCGATTTAAAGTGCTGCCACAATGAAGTATACTGCCAAACTTCCGGAACTGACGACGAGTGAACCAACTCAGTGATAGCTGATGTACACTGTTTGTGTATCGGCAGCCTAATAGTATCCATTTAATTATTTTCTTGGTTTGAAATATGGATTCATATCAAAGGCCCTATATACGTAACTTCAGGGAAATTTTCTTGATTCTGATAAAAATGTGAAAAGAATTCCAGTTGATAACCATGCAAAAATAAGTCTAAAACGAAGTAAACCTGAGCGGTAACTAGCGAGAAACTCCTAACAAAAACATCCAAAGAATCGAAAATAATTCAGGTGAGGCCCACTTCAACAACAAACCGAAGGTAGAAGACGGTTCGAAATGGACGCGTGTTTACAAATACCGAGTTTCAACTGCTGATGTACCGGTAACCGCGTCAGAATCCATCTTGAATATCAGTTAATCTTAGCTAAATCTATAAATATAATAAGTTATTAGGCTTGATGTTCGCTTCAAGTTTTGCCGAAAGTTACGTATATTTGGCCTTTAAATTTTCATGACTTCGTTAGATTTATTTATTTTCAATTATAGGATATCAATTTTTAAACATGTAAAGTTTTCATAGCACAGATGAACGTATGGTCTACAAATAGGTAGAAATTAAGGTGCAATAATGAAAGCGGAAAAAGATAGTAGCCAGGAATCCAGTATATATACAATATAAATTCCATTCTTTTATCTAGGAAATATAAATTATACTTCAAGACAAAAGGCACTTGAACTCATTATACATACGACACACCTTCAAAGCTTACACTACCTACACCTAGCAACACCTAGCAACACCTAGCCTACGTCCACACCTCCATATGTTCGTATATCGGTTTATATAGTGACGTCATCAAACCAAACTGACCTTTAAGTTCAAAGATGGTATTTCAAAGTGAGTTCTGGACGAGAAAGTCAACACCAGCTGGCAACGAAGGTTCCAATATCAATTACACGGCGTTAGTTACGTAGCTGTACATTGAGATGTAATACTAATCGTTCCCCGTGTTATAATTATCTGCAATAATTGGTACAAGTGGGCGTTATGATATCAAGTATTGCCATTTTCATACTCTAAGTAAGTCTTTAGAGAAATATTTCGACAGTAAACTTGTTTCAAGATCGTCTCCTATTCCTGCAATGGAGTTATAAAACACTAGAATTAAGACCCGTTATTGGCCTGGCGGAGGACACTTTTGTTAGCAACGCCAAAGATTCCGCTAGTGACAGCTGTGACGGTTGTAAAATGAAATACGGCTTTGGTGTAGATAGTTCAAATCCAAAGTTGCACGCGTAGGAAGGATTCAAAAACAAAAGCGCAGGAATTATAAACAGAGTAAACAACTATACTTGTTAATATGTGTTAACAGGTTATATTTCTCATAAAAAAATATGAAAAATATATAATAATAATGAAAAATTTATACTACAGTCCTAACTGTAATAGTAAAAGATAAATATATATATAAATATAAACGGTAATAGATTTGGCATAGGCTTAAGATACTGGTTCTGTGTACTCGACAAAGGATGGAGATGTTTTCGAAAACTCACAAATAAAATTTTTCAATTAATACTGTTTATTTATAACAGACTATTCAGTTTAACAGAACAGTACACGTTTCATAAGTCTGTCTTTAAAGTACATTTCTAATAGTACAAGAACAAAAGTACAACAGAATAAATATACATGTATTCAAACTTCTTTTATTACTTCTTAAAAAACTTCAACTTCGAAATAAAAAAGAAACTTTAGTTAAAAAAGGCGAGTATGGATACCCAAACATTGCCTCATTGATCAATTTATATAATAGACAAAAACAAAGTTACTGAGTTACATTCCAAGTTATATCAGATACAAACGATTTCAACGGCCGCGTTAATCGACATTCTACCAATAGCCCTCCACCTCCGGGTTACGAGTTCGGTTCCCCACGTGGGGCAGGTACTGACCGTTTTTCGGTGGGTTTTCTCCGGATATTCTGGTTTTCCTCCACCTCCAACACCTGGCACGTCCTTAAATGACCCTGGCTGTTAATAGATCGTAAAACAAAATAAACTAAATATCAACGTATCCGCCATCGTGGGTTTCGTGAGGGACGATCTCGCGCTGTATGTTTGTTTATACTTCTCAGAATTACGAGGAGGCCTTAGAACGGAAATACCAACTTAATGTTCAGTGGATATGTTCCCTAATCGTCAGGAATGTTTACATGCATCCTTGTTCGTGCATTTTGACAAGCTGTCAGAGTTCCAATGTCAACCAATGAACAACGGGTAGAAAAAAGCCGCCATTTATTATTGCGCGGGATTACCATCAAATACTGCTGGAAGCATACTTGGATCGCTAGTTGCAGTTTAAGTCGATCCATGTCTCCGTTGTCAATTTATAGTTTTTGCCCTAATGTGTACACCTGTACCGTAAGTTAAAACTCTACCCTTGATTCCACATACTGACTGAAAGTATTTCCTCAGACATTTCCGGCTACAAAATGTATCAACAAAACCCACCTTTAGGCAGTCGCCATGGAAACGTTAGCCGGATAGATATAACACATATATAATGCTAGGTAATTTAGTTATGTGTACCACGTAATTGTATTGAGAAGTAAATGTACTTGCGAGAAATATTCGATAAACTATATACGGTTAGATTATCTTAAATATATTGTTTTAATATGTATAAGAAATCTTGCAAAAGACATACCATATTTCACGGAATAATAGCAGACACACATTATCCTGAAATTTCAAGTTAGTAAGTCGAAATGTCGCGTTATTAACATGAACAAACGCCAACTCTTTCTTTCCTACATGACCCTAATTTTCTACCGTACATCAAAGATAAGAACTTAAGCATATTAAAACATAGATAATACCCCCTACCCCAACAAAGTGGTTAAGTGTGACTTAATTCTTGACCAATGACCATTAACATCTAACCAGGAGTAGACCTTGAACGCGTGATGATGTTATGGTGTGAATGTAATCTAACTCTAAATTTTTCTAAGATTTGCTGGACACAATTTTCCGCACGGACGGTCGCAAAGACAAAATGATCACTATATACAATGCATCTTCTTGCCTAAGTAGGGATTTAAAAAAAAAAAGTAGCCAGGCTTTTAAAGCAAATATATCATGCAGGTTTTTCCTGTTCATTATTATTAGTGTTAATTTGGAATCGTAATGACTGGAAACGATAAAGTTCCCAGTATTTAGAATCCTGTATGATACACAGTCGGATACAGAGGGCCTTTCTTCATGTTAACTTCTCTTAATCCGCCCCGATCCTACCGGCAGTTATATGAGTTTATTGATCTTATGTGTAAAACAAAAAAGGGAAAAAATAATAAAAATCAACAATCCTTGAACTGGTAGTTTTCCTTAGTAAAAGGACTTTACCTAACATGTAAAATAAAAATCAGAGAATGCGATCGGAAAATTGAAATCGTCCCGTTTATCCTATATAGCTTAGTAGTAAGCTGTCGATCGCGGTAGGAAGCCGATGTAGGAGAATCTGTTGTCGTTATCTTAAGTTCAGAAGGGTATATATGATCGTGGTCAGCAAACATATATTTATTTATAAACAATACATCGTCGATGCATCTGAATGTGAAATTTAAAAAAACCTGTGCAGAATTGTTCTTCCACAAATTCAGCCTCGTATACGTATGGAAACAAAAACAAGTCAGTTAAAAGTAGGGCAGAGTTGATTCCCGTCGAGAACGTTAGACAGCATAGGTACGAATTCTATAAATGTTAAAAATGTCATTTAAAACACTTTGGTGAAATAGGCGATGGCCACCTATATCCGGATTTATATAATTAAGTTTCCCTTCGATTGACCGGTTATCAGGAAATCTAGTACGGATATGTTTACCGAAAGGAAATTTTTTTTAAATTGGAAACATTATGTAATTTAAAACGTCAATGACAAATGATTTGCCCTACTATTTAAACCGTCTGGGGAGATTTTAACTTGATTAAGGGTATTACGCCCTGGGCAGGTACTTGAAATATACAGCAAAAACCAAAAGATGATAATTCAATTAATTAATATCATTTGTTTTTGCTATATTTCTTTTATCAAATCAGAGTGTGGAGTAGGTATTATTTCAAACGTTTACTATTACCAGTTCAATTTCACGGTATATGTTTTCAAGCCCAGGGTGTGGAGTAGGTATTATTTCAAACGTTTACTATAACCAGTTCAGTTTCACGGTATATGTTTTCAAGCCCAGGGTGTGGAGTAGGTATTATTTCAAACGTTTACTATAACCAGTTCAGTTTCACGGTATATGTTTTCAAGCCCAGGGTGTGGAGTAGGTATTATTTCAAACGTTTACCATTACCAGTTCAGTTTCACGGTGTATGTTTTCAAGCCCAGGGTTCGGAGTAGGTATTATTTCAATCGTTTCCTATTACCAGTTCAATTTCACGGTATATGTTTTCAAGCCCAGGGTTCGGAGTAGGTATTATTTCAATCGTTTCCTATTACCAGTTCAATTTCACGGTATATGTTTTCAAGCCCAGGGTTCGGAGTAGGTATTATTTCAATCGTTTCCTATTACCAGTTCAATTTCACGGTATATGTTTTCAAGCCCAGGGTTCGGAGTAGGTATTATTTCAATCGTTTCCTATTACCAGTTCAATTTCACGGTATATGTTTTCAAGCCCAGGGTGTGGAGTAGGTATTATTTCAAACGTTTACTATAACCAGTTCAGTTTCACGGTATATGTTTTCAAGCCCAGGGTGTGGAGTAGGTATTATTTCAAACGTTTACTATAACCAGTTCAGTTTCACGGTATATGTTTTCAAGCCCAGGGTGTGGAGTAGGTATTATTTCAAACGTTTACCATTACCAGTTCAGTTTCACGGTGTATGTTTTCAAGCCCAGGGTTCGGAGTAGGTATTATTTCAATCGTTTCCTATTACCAGTTCAATTTCACGGTATATGTTTTCAAGACCAGGGTTCGGAGTAGGTATTATTTCAATCGTTTCCTATTACCAGTTCAATTTCACGGTATATGTTTTCAAGCCCAGGGTTCGGAGTAGGTATTATTTCAATCGTTTCCTATTACCAGTTCAATTTCACGGTATATGTTTTCAAGCCCAGGGTTCGGAGTAGGTATTATTTCAATCGTTTCCTATTACCAGTTCAATTTCACGGTATATGTTTTCAAGCCCAGGGTTCGGAGTAGGTATTATTTCAATCGTTTCCTATTACCAGTTCAATTTCACGGTATATGTTTTCAAGCCCAGGGTGTGGAGTAGGTATTATTTCAAACGTTTACTATAACCAGTTCAGTTTCACGGTATATGTTTTCAAGCCCAGGGTGTGGAGTAGGTATTATTTCAAACGTTTACTATAACCAGTTCAGTTTCACGGTATATGTTTTCAAGCCCAGGGTGTGGAGTAGGTATTATTTCAAACGTTTACCATTACCAGTTCAGTTTCACGGTGTATGTTTTCAAGCCCAGGGTTCGGAGTAGGTATTATTTCAATCGTTTCCTATTACCAGTTCAATTTCACGGTATATGTTTTCAAGCCCAGGGTTCGGAGTAGGTATTATTTCAATCGTTTCCTATTACCAGTTCAATTTCACGGTATATGTTTTCAAGCCCAGGGTTCGGAGTAGGTATTATTTCAATCGTTTCCTATTACCAGTTCAATTTCACGGTATATGTTTTCAAGCCCAGGGTTCGGAGTAGGTATTATTTCAATCGTTTCCTATTACCAGTTCAATTTCACGGTATATGTTTTCAAGCCCAGGACGGTACAGATAAAAGCAAAATAAAGGACAGGCAAAACATATAGCCAAACATACACAAAACAAGAGTGAGTTATTTTCAGCATAAAAACACAACACAATGCAAGATAATTAATTCATATGATTGAAGGCGTAAGAAAAATTTGTTCAGTGAAATTTGTTTGAACTTTCTCAATATATCTAAAACAATGCTGTTATTATTTCTATGATATAACCATTATTGATAAATGGACACATGAAGCTTAATTTCATTCTGAGCATTACAAGAAAACCAATATCATTTTACAATTACGCAGTATTAGAAATCCCAGCAGATATATAAAGTAACACAAACCACATACTTGTTTGGACTGGAAAGGTTCTACCACATCCTGCATCGTTCTTTCTCTATCATAATGTGAAGTTATAATTAATGTTGTTTCAACAGATCGTTGCTATGATAACATTTACGAAGCACTTGCTATATCAGTTATGTTTCCTCGTACAAATCGACTGGCAGGGTATGTGGATTTAAATAATTAGTCGGGGAACAATTATACTGTTAACAGGATTCTTGTTGCGTCAGAGAGTTTACTACTTATGGAATTTGCAGATATGTAAATGCCGTCGGCACCGTTTAAACACTTACAAGATTCTAGATTTTTTTCTGTCCTACAGGCCTATTTAGTGCATCTCCTGTACACTAACCGGGTGGTGCAGTGCATAGCTGAGGTAAAAGTCGACAGGGTTCGTCATCAGATTGATCTAGTGTCACTTCCCGGGCTGATATACTCCACCCTCTTCAACGAAACATGGAAATTTACAAATATTTGTTGGAAATTGCAAGTCATAATCAAGCTATCCACGACTATTTGTTTGTTTGTCTGTTCGTTAGTTTTTTTCCCCGACTAAGGTTGTACAAGCTGATAAAGTGATATGGAAATGACATCGAGTCCACAGTCTGTACACCGCACTTATTCACATTTCTCTGATGGCAGGCTAAACAGAAAACCTTGAGGAGGACAAAAAACTCAATAATCTTGTTCAAATGTTTTAGATATTGCACTTAAAATATTAGCCTTTTGTACCCGAGTAAAAATCAGCTGTATGTATTCAAGTAAACAAATTAAGCTGCTTTGCTGATCATGGGGTCAATGTTGATTGGTTAAAAGTATCGGTGGCAGCAGCCAATCACATGCATTGGTTTCCCTTGATTGTTACTATGGTTATTACACATATCCTAACAACAAATTCAAAAGAAATGTATTAACGGCTTTCAATTTAAATAGCTGAAATAAACACATATCTTACCTTTTATCAAAGCTTGTTCGTAGTAAATATTTCACATTTGAATTTGAAAGAAATCAATTACAGCAGCTACTAAAACAGTTAAAATTGAGGGGCACCACCTCGACACGGAAAACCTATAAAACATGAAACATGTATCGTCTTTCCCTTACTCGATGTGGAAAATCCAGAAAACATCGTGATATACAACATAAGTGATACACCATTTAATGCTTTGATGATCGTTGCTACTTGATAAAAAAGTATCGAGCGGTGTGACAGTGGCCAGATTAACGAGAAGGGACGCATTAGACAAGTAAAGGACCTTGTAATATATAACATGAACCTGCAACAATAAGATAACCAGGTTGGAGATATGTGATATCAAAGTTGAAGATTGAGAATGATGCCCTGGTTCTCACTTTAAGGACATGACATTTACTTACATGGCGGGCACTCTTCCGTAACACCTGGTCCTATTATCTTTTTCTAGTGTACGTGTACATTTCCTTTGATCAAATTTTGTCCAAGGTTAAATCGATTTTGAGTTTGGATTAGGGTTTTGTTGACGCGTCGATAATTTCTGATATTTTTTTACGTGGAACTCTATTTATAGATTATCATACTGTATTTTCAGGGTTTGTCGTGAGAACAATTTTCTCCTCGCAAGCACGTGGAAAAAATCGAGAGGCCACCGAACGACAAACCCTGAAAATACTGTGTGATAAACTGTTTATCATCTATATACACTGCACTACTACCTTATGTACTTCTTAATATAAGATATATCAATTAAACACCATAGGTTTAAAAAAACTTTTACGGTCATCGATCACGATCTGTCTTTGGCAAACGTAAACAAACAGATTTGCGCGGATGAATGCCATAAACAGAAACATTATGTGAAAAACAATTAAAAACACTTTTTAGCCATTGACTTTCTTATATGCATATTTCCGCTAGAAATGGTGTTTTCGTTCTCAAAACATTTTTTGCATTAGTTTTTATTGATATTTTTATGACGAACTATTGTCTTACGCAGATCACTTTTGTTGGGATACTATTTCCGGTAACCACGTCATCTAATTGCAAGCAGACGTTTGTTTTTGAAAAAATACGTATTAAAGAACTATAAAAAGGAAAAATTCGTTCGCAAGTTCTTCTCACACTGTCAGCCCGTGATTTTGTGTTTATCATATTACCGGTAGGTGGTATAAAGCAGTATATAAATGATAAATGTATTTAACGCATCAAAACGTTTCAAGATGACGTAACACACACATGTGCTGCACCTTTTAAAGTTAGTAATATATACAGCATCCCCCAAAAAATGAATTAAGCTGCACCATACAGCTGTTTCGCCCTCCTAGGATTCTTCAGTGATGCTACGGGCCAAAAGGCGGGAATCCAACTATTTTGAACTAATGTAGAAGCAGAAGGGTCAGGTGCGTCAAAAACATCTTTAAGTTATGAATTTAGAAGTAAAATTAAACTAGTTCTGTATAATTTCAAATCTTGTACTACGAAAATGTGTATATTATGTACCGTTCCACTACTCAAATGAGATTAACTGTGGCTATGGAGGCTCCCGCAACCTCGGGGTCTAAAACTCCACCAGCAGAGTCTGCCAGTTAGAGTTACGGACTCTTTACATTATCTACCCAGCCGAGCTGTTGATGTAAGGAGTTAGTATTCACAAATATAATGTTAGTACATGTGTAAACTGCACGAATACATGAACTTGTCATGGGGTTGGATCAATATTCACAGACAGCAATAATTAGCAGAACAAATGGGATACATAAATGAAATAACAAACGGGTTTAGCAACTGTTTCACCAATATCAATGTTATTCTCTCTCACGTTCTGAAATACTGTAGTGTGGTATCATGAGACTAAGGTGTAACATAATGATATCAACGACTTTAATGATACTTTGTTTGATTAGAAACTTCAGAGCCCTTCATATAACCACACTCCCTCCAACCCCCACCATAAATAAAGGAAGAGAGAAAATTGAAAATAGAAACATAGCTAAACTCAAACAGTGTTACAGAAAAATAACAAAATAAAATGGAGCAGTCTTAACTACATGTATTGTCTTCTTTATTTTGTTTTCTAATTGTTAAAGAAAACAAACAACCGTTTAGCTTGAACTAGTTCACAAGTTCTCGTGTTTCAATAACACAACACATGAATGCCATCTGAGTCTACAGTATGTAATGATAACCTCATTGACTGTCCATGTAAACAAACGTGTGCCGGGCGATACCGGTACGTAAGGTGCACACTGATATTTAAACATGTCATTATGGAGCTTAGGTCTGTCAGTTGTATCTGTAGGTAACCAAAGAATGTCGCTGCCTATGTTATAGTGAGTGCAAATTCACGTATACCCCGTTATTATGGATCTGGTTACGTACAATATACACAATATCTAACATTTATATGAATTGCTAATAGTAAGCATAATAGTATTAGATCAGCGCCGGCAGAATACATGTGTGCACTTTAAGATTATAGCAGGTATTTCTGCACTTTGGTTACATAAAAAAATAATATGTTACAATGACATCACAGGTACTTCCGACTATTCTGTAAGAAATCGGTAGAGGCAAACATCCTACGATGATGCTTGAAGACATCACGAAAGTACTGGATAACCTAAAGTTATTTTAAACCTTATTTTGAGGACTAATCTTAACTTGGATATGACCAAGATATACATGGCGGGGGTAGTCGATGATTTGTTTTGTTCCTGTGTTGCCTCTAGTTTAATCGATTTTGAATTCGGATTATGCTTTTGTAAACGCTTTAGTATTCTCCGATTTTTTAATCAATTTTGAGTTTTAATTATAGTGTTGTTGACGCTTTGGAGTTCTCCGATTTCTTAATCAATTTTGAGTTCGGATTATGGTTTTGTTGACTTTTTAGTATTCTTCGATTTTTTAAATCATTTTTGAGTTTGGATTATGGTTTTGTTGACGCTTTGGTATTCTCCGGTTTTTTTTAATCAATTTTGAGTTTGGATTATGGTTTTGTTGACGCTTTGGTATTCTCTGTACACAAAGCATCAGCAATGTATACAAAGTGTCTGCAATAATGATTAAAGTTACTTATTAGTTGCTCGAGTTAAGTCTTAATGCCGAAATATCAAATTTTATAATTTACAACAAACCCTTTTACAATATTTTTAAATATCACTAGGCACTTATTTAATATTGCACAATTTGGATCATACGTTTGTATTTTTGTTTGTTCTATTACTCCATATGTTTCATTTTCATTGGTATCATCCGTCTTTGTTTGGTCAATGTTTATGTCCGATGAACAGCTTCGGTAATAAATTGACAAGCCCCGTGTGTGTGATGTGAGCATGCATGCAACTCATGCGTGCCGGGCCAGGGGATATTGGAGTATTTGTTCCCTAAAATAGTGCTGATCTGATGCCAACATTTTAGTGCTATGTCACTGATATACTATTCCGAGGGCACCACGTTCAGCATTCCAACCGGTCCGATGTTTAAATGATAACCTTTTATCGTCAATCATTTCGGTAAGTAAAATATGTGTCGACCTTCGACTCTCGTGCTCAATATCAGTAACACGGTTGATATACTGACCTATATGTTAACACTGTGCTATCACTACGGAATCGGGCAGAGGTATGCGCGTCTCTTTCACGACATAACTCGGTCAGTTTCTCCAGAGGATCCATACTTATAATGTATCTAGATAAAGCTTGCTTTGTCAAGTCTGTCTACCTTCTCGGGCAAGTCCTTTTTTAAAATAAACAAGTAATATGCTCTATCTTGATTTTATGATCGAGAAACACCAAGTCGACACAGCTATGTACCTAGTATATTGCTACCGGGTTCTTGTCTAGCTATGACTGACGCAATTTTCTGTTTACATATAAAGAACAACACCTCTACTCACAGAGGCAATCAATTGTTGGTAATACGAACAATACAGACCGAATGTATTTGTGTTGATAGAACGGATATAATTTCTCGTTGCGAACACCACGCACACTGTAATATTGCCTGGATGTTTTGACATTCGATCAGAGTTCTGAAATGAAATCAAATGATAATTGAAAATGAGTATTTTAACAATCGATAAAAAACTGCCCAAAAAATGTCTTTCAATACAGAATTTCGAGCTTTAAAGATATTCATCTTTGAAAATGCATGGCTATAAAACGCGCAGCATGGCAAATTTACGTTTCCACTTAAATGTCAATAATTAGAGTTTTTTGGTGTCGAGATAAATGAATTATTTTAAAAGCTTATTGTCATCGAACTTCCGCTAACAACAGCGGGTGGTACGACCATTAAGGTACCTTGTAAAACATACATTAGTCAATATAATTTATGTATTTCTTATGATATTTAATGTCGAAGGTCAGTTATATCAATATCGCGGTTGATGTGGTAAAAGTTGATATGACCGACACAGAAACCGGGCTCTCGAGATAATTTTTCAAGCTGAAACTGTATCCGAACTTACATGACATAAGGTCTTAGTGATGATTCAAACTGAATTTGAATTTGGATATACTTGTAATTGGCAGATACGATATATTCTGTTGTTGGGGGATGTCCGACTCGCTGGTAGGGGATTTCACAGCAATGCGATGCTGGTTTATTTCATACTAATAATGTGATCTTCAGGCTTTACTTAAACTATGAACAACACGGGCAACTTACTACTAAGCTGTATGATAATCTTGACGATTTCGATTGTCCGATCGTGAACTTTCCGTTTCTTGATAGTAACATCCCTGCTTCTCCCTCCTATGGTGTTTACATGTCGCAGTTGATTCGTTATTCTAGGGCTTGCTCTGAATATCGCGATTTCGTGATAGATGTCAACTGCTGACGAACAAACGTACGGCACAGGGATACGAGAAATGCAGGTTGATGAAGACTATAGGCAAGTGTTATGGTCGCCATCTTGATATCATCGAAAAATATTCTGTATCTTTGTGTAATATGAAGATGGACGTTTTTGAGTTTGCTTGTTAGTGTGTTTACTTATTGTGATGACAATGATGACTCGGATCTCATTTTGAGGATTTATGCTTACTTGGATGTGACCAAAATTTACATGGCGGGTGGCGGAACACCTGGTCTTATTCTTTTGTGCTTTTACGAGAGTCTCCATGTAAATCTTTCCTTTGTTCCTATTTTGCCCCTAGTTTAATCGATTTTGAGTTTGGATTATGGTTTTGTTGACGGTTTGGTATTCTCTGATATTTTTTGACTGTGTACGGATACTTCATTGATATCTGTCTCAAAAGAAAAGGCATTCAATATCCAACAGATTTGTTATTTTTGCAAATGCTTGTGCGTTGTAAAAACAGGAATCAAAGTACGTTGTTACGAAAAGTGACGGCACATAATACCTGTACGCATTAGGTAATGTGTCCGGATGTCATAGTGCTGCCATAATTAGAAGGTTTGATGTTTCGCAAGATAACTGTTGACGCAGGTGGATTTTGTGTAATATACAAGCGTTTTCACAGCCACTTTTGTGTGGCAGGTGTGTTTGCAAACCCATGGGGTAAGGTTTTTTCAATAGCTGTTAGACAATTACACTGTAAGGGGTAAGGTTTTTTTTTAATAGCTGTTTGACAATTACACTGTAATTCGTCAAAGAGAAAGCACTCTTACGAAAATCTTACATAAAACTGGAGTATAACAAGGTTCCACGTTGGGTCATGCCTAATATACATGTAATTAACATTCTCAACTTAAATCAGCCTAAATTTTGAATGTAGCGATGGATCGACACCAAATCAAAACTTGACCTGCATTGTATCAAGATGAATGAACATACCAAATTACTTCAAATCTTTATTAATTCTATTTAATTGATGAGTAAATGTGCGGAAATATGGTTCGATTCCTTCGATTGACATTTGAATAACTGGATAGAGACTCCATATCGATTTTTTAAGGTATACGTGGTCCCCCAGCCCACAAAATACCACTATTTCAAAACAATTCTCAAGAAATGACGGAGATATGACCAGTTTGGTTTTTCGCCAAACGGGAAACTTTTGGTGCATTCTGGGAAAATCTATAGGGATTTCGAGCGTAAACCCAAATTCTTTTTTTAAGCCTAGAACCAACATTACCAAATACATGTGTATATATTTGTGAAATATTTACTGATATGGACATAGAGGCTTTTAGACTGCGTCTATCAAATTTCCTTTAAATAAATTCCATTAAATATAAAAATTATATACAAATATAAGAATTTCGCCTATAGATATAAGTATATACATCTCTGCTCCAGGCCCTAGAGTTAAGGTCCGTCTCTGTTTATCAATGCACCTTCCCAAACACCCGTGAACTGGCCTTACATGATCACACAAAGTCACTACGCTGCCATCAACTGTAAGGTGCAGGCGGTCACCCATCCAACTACAGACCACGTTGGCCGTTGCATAACTAGCGTGAACGGTTCCCCGGGTTATATCGCATGAGTGGAAAATCTAGCACGCCAGTAAGACAGTATACCTCCCTCATATGGCCTCAGACCATAATAAAACTGCCGGGTCGTTGTACCTGATGTACACGTGGAGCATACGGACATTTGAAGTGGTTAACTAAATAACTTGTCTTGACTGTTCAGTGGCAGATATGTACAGTTTCTTTACATAGAATTGTTTAACAATATCTATTCTAGTAATTAAGTTTTGTTTAAGGACTAGGTACAGGACAATTCAATATGGCGGAGGTGTTTTTACCAAAACTTGTTATTTTATTAAACACTGCAAAATACATGACCAAAATAGACCACAAAGTACATTTTGTGATGGAGAATCGATCATTTCAACCATATTTTGGTACGTTTGGTGGTTTTTCTGATATTTGATGTTATATGTCTAAAAACGCGTGCACGTTTGCAGAATACTGCGAAAGATAATAAAAACAATGAATATCAATTTTTGTTACTTTAATATACACAGAATGATAGACGAGCCTTCGATTTTTGAATAAATCTCTCTTTCAATTGAAAACCGCAGAATAAGAGAACGTACTCGTCACATGAATGGCAATTTACGTACATTCAGGACACCGATTACATCTGGATCAAATTTTTAAAATTCCCATCGCCGATCGGCAAATTTATGTGGCACGCCGCATAGCCAAAACAAAAATCTTACCGTCTGCGGTATGACGAGTTATGACATTATGTCTGATCTCTTAAATCAAACATCTTCCCGTAGCATGTAGCGAAAAATTATCCTATGCCCTCCATTTCGAACTATTTACTGTTTTAGATATTCATACGCCTTACTTAGAGGCATGGTGAAACATCGACAAAATTAACAATTAAATTGGATTCAGGCATGCAGTAAAGGTAATTGTTACTTGGTATATCGTCACAAAGCAAAAACTGCCCGTTCCTATCACGATAAATTGTGTTTAGCGATTGCCAGTTTTCCATTTTTGGGCGAATGTATAGCACGTGAAAAGATGTCGTTCGGCACTTCCGGCAGTGTTTTTTTAGGTAATTTAATGATTTTGAAAGAAGCGTCAACAAAGTTTAATTTGTTTTGTATAAATTCTGATGGAATTCGTATATATTATACACTTCCGCGTGGATCGGACATTATTAACTCACTGATTGTACCGATTCGTTCTCGGCTTCGCACCTGTCAAACATCGCTAGCGTAAATTGTTGCCATCGTAAACATGTGTGGCAGTTGAGGCACATTGGTATCAAAATACATTTATCAAACTTAATTTTTAATAAGGTAACCGTATCGTAAATGTAAATTACGTTATGTCAGTGTTATTATTTTAATTGTATACCTTTTTTGACACGAAAGTTACATTTACATGACAAATGACCTATTCAATATAAAATAATGCCCCTATATTGCCCCCACGAGAGACAGGTAACTACTTTTACCTGAACTGAAAACAGCATGCAATGGACGACATTTTTTAGAGGGGGTACCTGTGTATTTCTCCCTGATACTCTGATTTACAGAATAAGATCGAAATTTTAACACTGGGTTATCATTCTATGAACATTGCAGTAACTTTGTATTATTTTATTGAAATGTTTCAAGTAACTATATGAAACATATTTGCGCACTCCCATTTCGATATTATTTACTGAATATTTTTTTCCTAAGTACAGATTTGTTTAATTTTGGGGGCTTAACTGCATTTTATATCAATATTTAACATAATGGGATCAAGCTTATGCCATGTATTGGAAGGAAACATTAAAATTTCAATATTACCATTTTCATCCAGGTAACAACCAATATGGCTGTACCTAGTCCTTAACACAGTTTTCATGTTTGTTTTGGCAGCAGGACACAATAAGCGATGATGCTTGCGCATTAATATTTTGTGAGTTTTGGTATTTTCCCCAATACATGAAGGGTAGTGACATTCAAATTAAATTATCTTTCTTAAATGCAGGTCATGAGGTACTTTCCAGCACACTGTAGGTTCTGAACATCAACAATGTCAAATAGGAACCAGGCCCCGTGCAAAGTTTTAAAATATTTTATTTTTTGATTTCCTCTGGTAGAAACATATAGTAGAATTAATTGTGGTTTACCTACCTGGACATTACTACGAGAAGTCGCGTCATGAGACTTGGCCTGGGAATTTGTTGGTCCTTCTCTGTGCACCAATGCACCTTCCCAAACCACCGGGAACTGGTTTTACATAAACACACATAGTCACTACGCTGCCATCAACTGTAAGGTGCTGGCGGTCACTAATCCATCGACTGACCGCGCTCACAGTTGCTCTATTTTTTTAGAGGGTCCCTGGCTAATACCGTATGACTTTGAAAAGCTAGCTCGGCAGTTAGGCGGTATTTCTCCCTTACATACCTAGCTGTACATTACATAAAGACTACAATGGGAAATGTCTCCCTCTTATCAATTACTTACATCATTTTAATAATTAAGGATTAACTTGAATCTATTTTTATGTTATGGGGGTATAAAACAAAAAACCGGAGTGTACTCTAAACGGTTTATGATGAGAGAATACTCCAGTTTTTTTGTGTTATAACCCCATAACATAAAAAATAAATTCAAGTTAATCCTCATAATTTAATCTATACCCTGTGCAAATTCACTTTATCGATGGACTCTTTTCTTTTACATATTGATACGCTGCTGCATCAGCCAATCAAAAGTGACGTTATAAACAACGACGTCAATTTTTACGCTATGGGCTGATATGTTTTTAAACCAATGAAAAAGCTTGTTTCAAACAAGATTAAATTATTTAAACATAATCACATTCACTGTCAGCTCTTTATAACCAAAACAGCACAGATTGCTCTCCATAGCATCGCCATGCTTGTTTTGTTCATGGACAAACTCATGCATGACGCAAAATTATGAAAGCAACAGGCACGACCGATTTAATTTGCCTTATGTATTCCTTTTTTGAACTAACGTTCAACACTTTGAACAAAAGCGTGGTAAAGGCAAGTTAGACGCTACGAAAGGGAACAAAACAATACTAAATGTGACAATTGATAATGATTATTATAACAACAAAAATATAAAGTGCATCTAAATATGGCTATGTAACGACATACACACGTCAAATTTGCATATAATGAGTTTATAATATTCTGAAAGCAGAGTAAAATGTAGACCAAGGGCTGAGCAGGGAAAGGAATGTTTAAGCTAAATAAGGTCCCAATGTAATTAAAATCATTCGGTTATGTAACCACTCTTCCGTTCAATGCCGAACCATTGATTTCACTTACTTTATGACACATAGATAACCCTATGACGAGGCCGGACTGTTTTACAACCTCTATATTTAGTATAACGATACGTGTCTACAGTAAAGAGGACGTTAAAATGCATCGTTTACACTTTACACAGCCGTCTGTAATGTGTTGTATCCGATCCTGACATCCGACCGATTGCTATACAGGATCGTTCGATATAAATAACGATCTGTTTTCTAATTAACATTGATAACATCTCCAGTTTCAGATTTAGACTACATGTTATGTCAGGGACAGCCGGTAGACATCAGATTTCTGCTCCGTCAAAATAACTGGACTTTAGTTGGGGAAGGACTGTGGACTACATTGGTTAAAGTTACGAACGAACTTACAGCGCCTTGGTTGACGAACAAATTGATCGTTACTTAATGTTTGTTTCTATAGTTTATATAGTTTATTTTTGGTTGTGAAAATACCTTTTAATGCTAGTCGTTAGCATTAAAAGGTTTATTTCACGACCCAAAAAGCAAATAATTAAATAATATAAAAGAAATGGAAACACAAAACACTGCAATTTTGATGTTGCTATAGTTATAATTTGTGTGTCTGTATTTCCTTAGTGTGATCTCACCGACATGTGGTACTATCAGCCGATAATGGTCCTCATAATCTACGTTTCCGCCGACCACGTTTTTAATGGCTACGGTCCCTACATATATTATCTTGAGCATGCCTACTCATTACCCCAGTGACGTCATTGGTACATGCATCCTCCCCACAGGCTAATGCTAAACACATGAAACACCATCTCCGATGTGATTGGACCATCAAATCAGCAGACAAAGGAAGTATATTTATATATATGATCACAATCTCAATCCTTAATAACCATTTAACAGCCTGGGGAAAATGTTTTTGTCCTAAAGAGTCACAAACCGGAAGTCTCCAAATCCGAAATCAAACCAATTATGAGACGTTCACATTTTCGACATCGTTTCCGGTGGATGATATCAATGCTGCTTCGGGAGGTATCGATGTGACGGTGATTATATGTTTTTGACACTTGTCTCTTGTAGGAGTTGGACGTATATTGCTGACACTCTCTCTTTTAGGAGGTGGGGGTATATTGCTGACACTCTCTCTTTTAGGAGGTGTGGGTATATTGCTGACACTCTCTCTTTTAGGAGGTGTGGGTATATCGGTGACACTCTCTCTTTTAGGAGGTGGGGGTATATCGGTGACACTCTCTCTTTTAGGAGGTGGGGGTATATCGGTGACACTCTCTCTTTTAGGAGGTGGGGGTATATTGCTGACACTCTCTCTTTTAGGAGGTGGGGGTATATTGCTGACACTCTCTCTTTTAGGAGGTGGGGGTATATCGGTGACACTCTCTCTTTTAGGAGTTGGGGGTATATTGCTGACACTCTCTCTTTTAGGAGGTGGGGGTATATTGGTGACACTCTCTCTTTTAGGAGGTGGGGGTATATTGGTGACACTCTCTCTTTTAGGAGGTGGGGGTATATTGGTGACACTCTCTCTTTTAGGAGGTGGGGGTATATTGGTGACACTCTCTCTTTTAGGAGGTGTGGGTATATTGGTGACACTCTCTCTTTTAGGAGTTGGACGTATATTGCTGACACTCTCTCTTTTAGGAGGTGGGGGTATATTGCTGACACTCTCTCTTTTAGGAGGTGTGGGTATATTGCTGACACTCTCTCTTTTAGGAGGTGTGGGTATATCGGTGACACTCTCTCTTTTAGGAGGTGGGGGTATATCGGTGACACTCTCTCTTTTAGGAGGTGGGGGTATATCGGTGACACTCTCTCTTTTAGGAGGTGGGGGTATATTGGTGACACTCTCTCTTTTAGGAGGTGGGGGTATATTGCTGACACTCTCTCTTTTAGGAGGTGGGGGTATATCGGTGACACTCTCTCTTTTAGGAGTTGGGGGTATATTGCTGACACTCTCTCTTTTAGGAGGTGGGGGTATATTGGTGACACTCTCTCTTTTAGGAGGTGGGGGTATATTGATGACACTCTCTCTTTTAGGAGGTGGGGGTATATTGGTGACACTCTCTCTTTTAGGAGGTGGGGGTATATTGGTGACACTCTCTCTTTTAGGAGGTGTGGGTATATTGGTGACACTCTCTCTTTTAGGAGGTGGGGGTATATTGGTGACACTCCTCTTTTAGGAGGTGGGGGTATATTGGTGACACTCTCTCTTTTAGGAGTTGGGATATAATGGTGACACTCTACATGTTAGGAGTTGGGGGTATAATGGTGACACTCTACATTTTAGGAGTTTGGGGTATATTGGTGACACTCTCTCTTTTAGGAGTTGGGGTATATTGGTGACACTTTCCCTTTTAGGAGTTGGGGGTATATTGGTGACATCCTCTCTTTTAGGAGTTGGGGTATATTGGTGACACTCTCTCTTTTAGGAGTTGGGGTATATTGGTGACACTCTCTCTTTTAGGAGGTGGGGGTATATTGCTGACACTCTCTCTTTTAGGAGGTGGGGGTATATTGCTGACACTCTCTCTTTTAGGAGGTGGGGGTATATTGGTGACACTCTCTCTTTTAGGAGGTGGGGGTATATTGCTGACACTCTCTCTTTTAGGAGGTGGGGGTATATTGGTGACACTCTCTCTTTTAGGAGGTGGGGGTATATTGGTGACACTCTCTCTTTTAGGAGGTGGGGGTATATTGGTGACACTCTCTCTTTTAGGAGGTGGGGGTATATTGGTGACACTCTCTCTTTTAGGAGGTGTGGGTATATTGGTGACACTCTCTCTTTTAGGAGGTGTGGGTATATTGGTGACACTCTCTCTTTTAGGAGGTGGGGGTATATTGGTGATACTCTCTCTTTTAGGAGTTGGGGGTATAATGGTGACACTCTACATTTTAGGAGTTGGGGGTATAATGGTGACACTCTACATTTTAGGAGTTTGGGGTATATTGGTGACACTCTCTCTTTTAGGAGTTGGGGTATATTGGTGACACTTTCCCTTTTAGGAGTTGGGGGTATATTGGTGACATCCTCTCTTTTAGGAGTTGGGGTATATTGGTGACACTCTCTCTTTTAGGAGTTGGGGTATATTGGTGACACTCTCTCTTTTAGGAGTTGGGGTATATTGGTGACACTTTCCCTTTTAGGAGGTGGGGGTATATTGGTGACACTCTCTCTTTTAGGAGTTGGGGTATATTGGTGACACTTTCCCTTTTAGGAGGTGGGGGTATATTGGTGACACTCTCTCTTTTAGGAGTTGGACGTATATTGCTGACACTCTCTCTTTTAGGAGGTGGGGGTATATTGGTGACACTCTCTCTTTTGAGGAGTTGGGGTATATTGGTGACACTCTCCCTTTTAAGGAGTTGGGGGTATATTGGTGACACTCTCCCTTTTAAGGAGTTGGGGTATATTGGTGACACTCTCCCTTTTAAGGAGTTGGAGGTATATTTGTGACACACTCCTTTTAAGGAGTTGGAGGTATATTGGTGACACTCTCCCTTCTAGGAGTTGGGGTATATCGGTGACACTCTCCCTTCTAGGAGTTGGGGTATATTGGTGACACTCTCTCTTTTAGGAGTTGTGGGTATATTGGTTACACTCTCTCTTTTAGGAGTTGGGGTTATATTGGTGACACTCTCCCTTCTAGGAGTTGGGGGGGTATATTGGTGACACTCTCCCTTCTAGGAGATGGGGTATATTGGTGACACTCTCCCTTTTAAGGAGTTGGAGGTATATTTGTGACACACTCCTTTTAAGGAGTTGGAGGTATATTGGTGACACTCTCCCCTTTAGGAGTTGGAGGTATATTGGTGACACTCTCTCTTTTAGGAGTTGGGGGTATATTGGTGACACTCTCCCATTTAGAAGTTGTGGGTATATTGGTGACACTCTCCCTTTTAGGAGTTGTGGGTATATTGGTGACACTCTCTCTTTTAGGAGTTGGGGTATATTGGTGACACTCTCTCTTTTAGGAGTTGTGGGTATATTGGTGACACTCTCCCTTTTAAGGAGTTGGGGTATATTGGTGACACTCTCCCTTTTAAGGAGTTGGGGGTATATTGGTGACACTCTCCCCTTTAGGAGTTTGGGGTATATTGGTGACACTCTCTCTTTTAGGGGTTGGGGTATATTGGTGACACTCTCCCTTTTAAGGAGTTGTGGGTATATTGGTGACACTCTCCCTTTTAGGAGTTGTGGGTAAATTGGTGACACACTCCCTTTTAGGGGTTGGGGGTATATTGGTGACACTCTCCCTTTTAAGAGTGGGGGGTATATTGGTGACACTCTCCCCTTTAGGAGTTGGGGTATATTGGTGACACTCTCTCTTTTAGGAGTTGTGGGTATATTGGTGACACTCTCTCTTTTAGGAGTTGGGGTATATTGGTGACACTTTCCCTTTTAGGAGGTGGGGGTATATTGGTGACACTCTCTCTTTTAGGAGTTGGGGTATATTGGTGACACTTTCCCTTTTAGGAGGTGGGGGTATATTGCTGACACTCTCTCTTTTAGGAGGTGGGGGTATATTGGTGACACTCTCTCTTTTAAGGAGTTGGGGTATATTGGTGACACTCTCCCTTTTAAGGAGTTGGGGGTATATTGGTGACACTCTCCCTTTTAAGGAGTTGGGGTATATTGGTGACACTCTCCCTTTTAAGGAGTGGGAGGTATATTTGTGACACACTCCTTTTAAGGAGTTGGAGGTATATTGGTGACACTCTCCCTTTTAAGGAGTTGGGGGTATATTGGTGACACTCTCCCTTTTAAGGAGTTGGGGTATATTGGTGACACTCTCCCTTTTAAGGAGTTGGGGGTATATTTGTGACACACTCCTTTTAAGGAGTTGGAGGTATATTGGTGACACTCTCCCTTCTAGGAGTTGGGGTATATCGGTGACACTCTCCCTTCTAGGAGTTGGGGTATATTGGTGACACTCTCTCTTTTAGGAGTTGTGGGTATATTGGTTACACTCTCTCTTTTAGGAGTTGGGGTTATATTGGTGACACTCTCCCTTTTAGGAGTTGGGGGGGTATATTGGTGACACTCTCCCTTCTAGGAGTTGGGGTATATTGGTGACACTCTCCCTTTTAAGGAGTTGGAGGTATATTTGTGACACACTCCTTTTAAGGAGTTGGAGGTATATTGGTGACACTCTCCCCTTTAGGAGTTGGAGGTATATTGGTGACACTCTCTCTTTTAGGAGTTGGGGGTATATTGGTGACACTCTCCCATTTAGGAGTTGTGGGTATATTGGTGACACTCTCCCTTTTAGGAGTTTTGGGTATATTGGTGACACTCTCTCTTTTAGGAGTTGTGGGTATATTGGTGACACTCTCTCTTTTAGGAGTTGTGGGTATATTGGTGACACTCTCCCTTTTAAGGAGTTGGGGTATATTGGTGACACTCTCCCTTTTAAGGAGTTGGAGGTATATTGGTGACACTCTCCCCTTTAGGAGTTTGGGGTATATTGGTGACACTCTCTCTTTTAGGGGTTGGGGTATATTGGTGACACTCTCCCTTTTAAGGAGTTGTGGGTATATTGGTGACACTCTCCCTTTTAGGAGTTGTGGGTATATTGGTGACACACTCCCTTTTAGGGGTTGGGGGTATATTGGTGACACTCTCCCTTTTAAGAGTGGGGGGTATATTGGTGACACTCTCCCCTTTAGGAGTTGGGGTATATTGGTGACACTCTCTCTTTTAGGAGTTGTGGGTATATTGGTGACACTCTCCCTTTTAAGGAGTTGTGGGTATATTGGTGACACTCTCCCTTTTAGGGGTTGGGGGTATATTGGTGACACTCTCCCTTTTAGGAGTTGTGGGTATATTGGTGACACTCTCCCTTTTAGGAGTTGTGGGTATATTGGTGACACTCTCTCATTTAGGAGTTGTGGGTATATTGGTGACACTCTCCCTTTTAGGAGTTGGGGGGGTATATTGGTGACACTCTCCCTTCTAGGAGTTGGGGTATATTGGTGACACTCTCCCTTTTAAGGAGTTGGAGGTATATTTGTGACACACTCCTTTTAAGGAGTTGGAGGTATATTGGTGACACTCTCCCCTTTAGGAGTTGGAGGTATATTGGTGACACTCTCTCTTTTAGGAGTTGGGGGTATATTGGTGACACTCTCCCATTTAGGAGTTGTGGGTATATTGGTGACACTCTCCCTTTTAGGAGTTGTGGGTATATTGGTGACACTCTCTCTTTTAGGAGTTGGGGTATATTGGTGACACTCTCTCTTTTAGGAGTTGTGGGTATATTGGTGACACTCTCCCTTTTAAGGAGTTGGGGTATATTGGTGACACTCTCCCTTTTAAGGAGTTGGAGGTATATTGGTGACACTCTCCCTTTTAGGAGTTTGGGGTATATTGGTGACACTCTCTCTTTTAGGGGTTGGGGTATATTGGTGACACTCTCCCTTTTAAGGAGTTGTGGGTATATTGGTGACACTCTCCCTTTTAGGAGTTGTGGGTATATTGGTGACACACTCCCTTTTAGGGGTTGGGGGTATATTGGTGACACTCTCCCTTTTAAGAGTGGGGGGTATATTGGTGACACTCTCCCCTTTAGGAGTTGGGGTATATTGGCGACACTCTCTCTTTTAGGAGTTGTGGTTATATTGGTGACACTCTCCCTTTTAAGGAGTTGTAGGTATATTGGTGACACTCTCCCTTTTAGGGGTTGGGGGTATATTGGTGACACTCTCCCTTTTAGGAGTTGTGGGTATATTGGTGACACTCTCCCTTTTAGGAGTTGGGGTATATTGGTGACACTCTCTCATTTAGGAGTTGTGGGTATATTGGTGACACTCTCCCTTTTAGGAGTTGTGGGTATATTGGTGACACTCTCCCTTTTAGGAGTTTGGGGTATATTGGTGACACTCTACATTTTAGGAGTTGTGGGTATATTGGTGACACTCTCCCTTTTAGGAGTTTGGGGTATATTGGTGACACTCTACATTTTAGGAGTTGTGGGTATATTGGTGACACTCTCCCTTTTAGGAGTTGTGGGTATATTGGTGACACTCTCTCATTTAGGAGTTGTGGGTATATTGGTGACACTCTCCCTTTTAGGTGTTATGGGTATATTGGTGACACTCTCCCTTTTAGGAGTTGTGGGTATATTGTTGACACTCTCCCTTTTAGGAGTTTGGGGTATATTGTTGACACTCTCCCTTTTAGGAGGTGGGGTATATTGGTAACACTCTCTCGTTTAGGAGTTGGGGGTATATTGGTGACACTCTCCCTTTTAGGAGGTGGGGTATATTGGTAACACTCTCCCATTTAGGAGTTGTGGGTATATTGGTGACACTCTCCCTTTTAGGGGTTGTGGGTATATTGGTGACACTCTCCCTTTTAGGAGTTGGGGTATATTGGTGACACTCTCCCATTTAGGAGTTTGGGGTGTCTGGTTTTGACGCTCCTCTTTTAGGAATGGGATTTTCTGAGTGAAATGTGCCCTCTTTTATGGTTGAGGGTATCTGAGTGACACTCTCCCCGTCTATGAAGGGGGTTGTATAACTGTGATACTTTACCCTTTAATGGGTGTGGGGTATCTGGTTGAAACTTGGCCTTCTAGGCGTGAAGGTATCCGAGTGGCACTTGCTCCCTTTTAAGGAGCTGGGGGTATCTTGGTGACACTTTTGAGATGACGTGGGTAACTTGGTGAAATGTGCCCCTTTAAGAAGGGATGTATCTAGGTCAGAAGTGTCCCTTGAAAGAGGTTGATACGTACATGTATCTTGGTAATACATGCCCCTTTCAGGAAGTTCGTTTCGCGTTTTGCTGAAACGTTTTGTACATATTTAGTCAAACTTAATTATTAAAGAGCGTACAGACGTACTTACAAATGTAAATTTAGACTTGTACTGACATACCCGATATATATATATATACGTAAGACGTTATCTTGCAGTAGGAACTCGAAAGTCTGCCAGGTGATTTTATGTCAACAAATCCTGACCTATATTGTTTTATCGCTAATTCAAATCGTACCTGGTAGCTATTTTTGTTTTTAAAGTCGGCAGCATAACTTTGAAAATATTTTTCATAAAAAAATAGTCTGCACCATTAATGATATATTTATTACTAAAACCAATGTCCTATTAACAGCTCAGCTTCGGAGTCTACAATATATGGGTGCTCGCGAGTGTGCTACAGACGACATCCTCTATTCCATCCGGTCACATAACATAGAACCCGGATGAACCAGTCCTTGCTGCTCAAGTTTAACGTCTAGTAGAAGGTAGTCATGACCAACATCAAGTAGCGGGTAGCCATGGCAACATCAAGTAGAGAAGAGCTATAACCAATATTATTTAGAGGGTAGCCATGACAACATCGTGTAAACTTGAAACATAATTTCGTATTATTGTATGCATATATTTTTTTAATTTACATCAACATTCACTTTTAATAAATAAATACAAGTTTTAAAGCAGAAATAGTTATCCCAACATATAATTGCTTTAATCTTAATCACCTATGAATATAAAACTGTTTTTTTTTAATTTATATTATTAATTTACCAGGACGTGTACGACTGTATGTGATACTAGATAAACCACACAGTGGAACATGTTGACCTCTAACCGCAGTTATGGGTGGCATTATAAACCAAACATTTCCCCAGCACCTGTTAACATATCTGTCACCACAGACACGTGTCTGGTTCATCGTTGTTGTTTAAACTATAAACACCGTGACCTATCACGTAGTGGTAGAAACCGCATCTGTACTATCGACAGGGCGCAGATGTAAGTTAATATGCAGCAAAAATAAAGAGCAAACACCAGTTTATTGTCAGTTACAGTGACAATACAACTGGAATTACAACATAGGTAACAGATTATTTTTTTATTAAAACTGAAAGCGTTAAATCACATTCCAGCTACAGAGAGATAGACGCGGAGACGAGTTGTCCTTGTCCGGGTGGGTCATTGTTACATTATCCCGCCAGAAACTATTCACAGTAAAACAGTTGCTACTATATTCTATGTATATCGAAACTGATGAGTCTTTTAAATAAAATATAATATACTAATATCTATTATTTAAGTTTACCGCTACCCAGGATTGAAGCTTTAGAATCGGTCGCCCTAGCAGCCATTTTGAGGTGTTTGCAATGACATTTGACATTGACAATGATGTTTTGTTCTTTAATTGGGTTTTAACATGATTGATGCGCAGCGATTGGTACTTGCTGAATCTAATGTCACCATTAAAAGGGGGAGAATGGGTCCATGGGAATACTAGCTCAAAATTATCATGATAAAGTCAGAGAGGTCCGAACATATTTTACAGGGTTACTTCGAATTACTCTGCTTTTCGACGTGCAGTTTCGCTGATGTTTTGTTACGAAATCTACTGAAAGGAAAATGTTTAAGGCTTTTTATTATTAAACGAAGTGTTATACATGGATCATTAAACACGACAGAACTATACTTATACATAGATAGCTTAATGTGACGAGTGCGCGGTACCGATGGTTTACGGAATCAGCCGAGTACTTGATGTGACGAGTACGCGGTACCGATGGTTTACGGAATCAGCCGAGTACTTGATGTGACGAGTGCGCGATACCGATGGTTTACGGAATCAGCCGAGTACTTAATGTGACGAGTGCGGGGTACCGATGGTTTACGGAATCAGCCGAGGAATCTATTTTTACTATTTTTTCTGCGGTTCTGAAATTTGACAGCAAAGTGCAATCTTGTGCACATATATACTAAACACCATTTTTGTTTCTTTAAATTAAGTCATCGGCATAACAAAATTATATTCTGCATTAAGATCGGTCCCAGCCTTTACTATTTTTGTTCACTAATGAATACTGCTGTTGATAGCTCTCTTAGCTATTCGGAAAGTTAATACTTGTAATGTGTTACGTTTGTGTTTGTGACCATGTGTTGGCACTGATAAGTTTATGTTTTGGAGGACCGGTAAGTATGCGGTAATGAAAATAACTTTGAGTGTCTGTAAATAAGCAATAACACGGGGTGTTCGACATGGACTATTATGGTACATATTTAATTTGTTAGTTGTGAACCCTCACATAGCTCTGCCAGACCTATGGTCTGTCCTGTGACACTGGCTGGTAGTATGGTGTTGACAGGAATTACTAAACGGTTTCACAATCGGTTAAACATTTCAGGTATCACAAAATAATACTTCCATTCCTATGGTAAAATCGGTTTAGCAAACGTGAACCAACGTCAACAACGGACCGTCCCCGCCGAATATATATTTCTAGTTTTCAAGGAAGGAACATCAATTTGACTGCCAACGAACCCATTTTCTATGGTGAGCGTTTGTGCTCTATAATGTATAAAATAAGAGGTCGCTTTCCACCTGCGAGCACATTTCCGTATACTTCAAAGTCAACAATATGTTTAGTCCTTATTTTTACACCATTCATAATGCTTAAATGCTATCAAAGAAAACAACATTCAAAGCTGGTTGTTAAGATAATATCGTTCCATTAAATCATAATCGATATATTGGTAAATTAAGAAATTACGCAGTGAAGATCACTACCCTTTCCACTTGTCATCGGGTGTGATGATTTAAATATGTAATTGGCGTTTCGAAGACATTTATTTAATTTATATGGTTGTTTTGTGTACGCATTGATACACTGCTCTGGTAGTGACCCGGTCAAACGTCGCTGGTTCGCCTGTTGTCAGTATACTGTGACCGGGTGGGGTATGGTGCTGGGGGCCATCGGCAGTATACTTCAATGTGGTAGGCACTTTAAATCGGCAAACGATCCGGACTATCGCAAGAAGGCTTACACGAACATACCACAGTCTCCCAAATACACATGCTCTCAACACCAACACTCACATCCACATTGCAAACACCGGGAGGCCGTCCTTAAATGACCATGACTGTTAAGACGTAAAAACAAATAAACAACCAACCAACCAAACGACTGACCAAAGTCAAACGTCGCAAAAGTAAGCCGCCATTGTTTGCTTTACCGTCAAAAAAACTTCGAATGTGCATCAATGGTAAAAGAAGTTGCCAGCATTCTTTTGTTGTATAATTACACAAAATAGAATCCAAATGTGCCGGTGGTTCACGATGTTCAAAGAACCAAACAAAGACTGCCATGGAATAGTGATCGCGCTAATGCCTGAACAGCTCAATATGTGAATCATATACCAATTCACTGAGCTGAAAAAGACAGACATGTAAGTATTCCAGTTTAGCTTATTTTCGAAAAGGTAACATCTGGAAACCATGTTATTTTAGTGTACTCTTTTTATTGGTCAATGTTACCAGGATTTAAAACAATATAACTGTTAATATAAGTTATAACTTTTATTGGTATAAAGGTTTTATCCATTTCAAGCTTTCATGTTAAATGAACACTTACGCTCATCACAATCGATTCGAGGATGCTGATATATACATAGCCTGCGTATTTTGCATATTTGGGTGTATATGAAATAGGTTATCAGGGTCATATAAATTGTTAAACGCAATTTATTTGTTTAATATCTATATTTTGATTGTTTGTTATTTTATTTAACTATTCTAATAAAGTATATGCCCTTTCAAGCTGTTGTTTATATTTTTTGGAAACATAACAATACTATTCAACGGTCATTGTGGTGATAACAAACATTCCATTTATGTTTCATAGTAGCTATCCCGAACGAATGCAGGCGAGTTTTTTCACATTGGCGTGTCGTTAGCTCCTGTTGTAGTCCGTTAACTTTAATATCTCTGATCACGTTGACGTGCTATTAAATAAAGATTTCTGTTTGCATAGAATTTGAATTATATATTATTCATATATCTTGAAATTTATACAACGCGAGTGATCATGATAGTGTGCTGGTAGGAAACCGAGGGGCACGAAAATATATCGCCAACAATTTCTGCCTTACAGTATTTTCTTAATATATAATACCGTTTTGTTCGTTTCTAATTATTTTGTTTTAGTAGATGGGATGTGCTCTGTTTGTTTTACACTTTCATAAAATGGCCATGATATGTTGTCGCTTTGGCTACATTGTATATTCGGGGC
The DNA here is from genome assembly GCA_947623455.1 of Mimachlamys varia. Classification (NCBI taxonomy): domain Eukaryota; kingdom Metazoa; phylum Mollusca; class Bivalvia; order Pectinida; family Pectinidae; genus Mimachlamys; species Mimachlamys varia. The sequence continues at coordinate 36,029,804 of OX392545.1, forward strand.
TCGTTTCCATGGGTGTAATAGCATATCGTGATCACAAGAAGAAAAAAGAAAAACTGTTATTGGAATAAAATAAGCTCGATTAAAACCTTTTTACACTGACAAAGATGTAATTAAATTCACCCAAGTGTAGTCTGTCAGAATCAGATGAGTTAGAGTTAGTCTTTGGTGCCCCAGGTGAGGGAGGTTTAATTACCTTGATGATAGATACAACCTTAGTCTAATGTTAAAGCATTTTAGCATATATGCAAACAAAATGATATAATTTTATGCATTATATGGAGGGAATCGTTTGAAACTCAAAACATGATAAGTATAACTAAGATCATTTTAAATATTACAATATTTAACGTTATATACCGTTATTTTGCATAAATGCATAAATTAACAAATGAGATTTGAGTCTGCATCAAATCTTATAGATCTCGAACGAGGGGTGGTGGTTTACACGAACATTTACTATTTCGTAAGTTTTCTTTGTCTAGACAAGATATTGGGCTACAAAACTGATCACTTCGATTCAAAACTTTGGTCAGAATGTTACAGAAAACTAGGGACCGTTGCAGCACAAACGAGGTATCGATATATCCAGAATTCAGTATGTTATATGCTCGTCACTATGAAATGCTTATGTAATGAGTATTTTCCCCTGTCTTACCTCTATTTTCATTTTCAACACTGGCGGCGGCTATTTTATATTCGTGTTACTCACCAACTGCAGACCACGTGATTCCCCACCCTGCCATTGGAAAGTAAATGAGAATAAGATCAGGTGTTCCGGAAGAGTATGTGTATTCTACTTCATCGAAGACACCCGCCATGTAACCCTTGGTCACATCCAAATTAATGCCCTTAAAGTAAAATCGAAAGTAAAAAGTAAAAAATAGGCATCATACGCAATCACAACAAGTATGCAAATTGATGAACATATACAAAACGTCCACTAGCGGCATGGTACACATATTCGTATTACACGATTTGAAATTAAACACTAGTTTAATCTTACTTCTAAATTCATAATTAAAGGGATTTTACGCAGCTGACCCTTCTGTTTCTACATTAGTTTAGACATTTTGGATCCCCACCATTTGGCCCCTAGCATTACTGAAGAGTCTTAGGAGGACGAAACAGCTGTATGATGCAGTTTAATTCATTTTTTTCGGCATACTGTATGTATTACTAAATTCAAAGGGTGCAGCATATGTGTGCGTTACGTCATCTCTTATACTGATTTTTATACACTGTCGGACATTCCAGGTGTTGTCTGAAATATCCATGCAGAAAGGACAGTTCTGATAGTTAGACTATCATTCCTATAGTTTATATCTTATCGACAATTTGGAAATTGTTGATATATGTTCGATTTATTTCGGTAGCTCTGAAATTTTATGAACAGTTTTGATATTGTGTTAATACTTAAAAACATCGGATGGCAAGCCAGAAACAATTCTGAAAAATTCAGGTGTAATAATTTTGAAAGATTATTTGCAAGACAACACTGATTTTGCCTGGGCAGTATAGCAGTGTCAATACAGTTCAAAGCATGGTCATTTTCGGTATTGTCCAGCAGTTCAGACATTTAAGCGATGCTCTGCCAGATAACATAGTGTCTGGATAGTAGATAGTAAATCAAATTCCGTGTATAAGATACGTATCACGCCAATCGCCTGTCCGTAAAGGTTAGTAGGGTGTGAAAAAAATGTTATCTCAAATCAACATGTGTATTAAGTAGTCTACTATCACGTTATCGACGAGACATATTGTCGATACGCAGACTGTAGAGTAACAAACTGCTACACAGATGTACCAAGAACATGATTTTGAACCTATTTTATATATATATGCGAAAGATCTATTTAAATTAAGGTCGAATGCCTCGATTGTCTTCGGAGTTTATCTTTCAGGCCTTTGCCACGATATTTGTCGATACAGACATCATTAGCCGAGTTATGGTTTAATGAAACTCATTAATTAAGTAAACGACTTATTCTGTGCGTCATCGATATTATACAGTTTGACAATTCGGTAAAAATAGTATTGCAAAACACATGCGTCATCAAAATATAGATTAATGAAGTCGATAACTAATTAAGGATGACAATAATCAGATGGACCAATATATCGAGATGGAGAGAAAAGAGATAAAAGAGATGTAGGCAGAGAAAAGATACGTCTCTTAGAGACAAAGTCATTATTTGTGCTTTATTTACAATAATTATAATTAAGGTAATCTAAAAAGGAAAATTAACGCAAACACTTTCGAAATAGTAGGAGACAACTAATGAAGGTCTATCTTCAAAACCCATTTGGAGTCGTACGTCTGCATTTTAAGCTCTCGAAATGAAGAACATGGGTATACTGGCTTTTATTTATTTATTTTTATATTTTATTAGAGTGATATTTTCATCGAAAATTGATAAAACCCCCAAAAGAGTAACAAATAAATACCTAAGTTAAGGTCAAAAAATAGCTGTAACAAATTATCAGGCACCTGTGGTCTTGTCCATACTACATTAGCGTACCGTGTGTTTACCTCAAAAGCTTACATGTGCCTGTCGTATCTGTCTCTTATGTCCAAAATGCGACCAAATCACGAAGTCGTTATGCTACATAATATAAACATTTTCGTAATACACGATTTGAAATTATACAGAACTAGTTTACTTTTAGTTCTAAATTCATAAATTATAGGGGTTTTACGCACCTGCTGAAAATTTTCGATTTCCACCTTTTGGCCCCTAGCATCACTGAAGAGTCCTCGGAGAACCAAACAGCTGTATGGTGTGATATGAAGATGGACGTTTTTGAGTTTGCTTGTTAGTGTGTTCACTTGTTGTGATGACAATGATGACTCGGTTTTCATTATGAGGATTGATGCTTACTTGGATGTGACCAAGATGTACATGGCGGGTGTCGTCGATGAAGCAAAATACGCTTACTCTTCCGAAACACCTGGTCTTAATCTCTTGTGGTTTTACAAGAGTCTTCATGTAAATTTTTCCTTTGTTCCTATTTTACCCCTAGTTTAATCGATTTTGAGTTCGATTTATGGTTTTGTTGACGCTTTGGTATTCTCTTAGTTGTTTTTCAAGATGCAGTACATGTGTGTGTTACGTCATCGTTTACTACTGCGCGATGCAAACCGCTCGACAAAACACTCTCGTAATTAGTTTATACCGTAAAAGTACATAATCCATTCGTAATGCTATCAGCTGTTCCGCGTATGCACATACAGTACAGTTAATATGCAGTAATGTACCAAAAATGAAGCACCTTGTGACACCGGCAGCTTAAAGTACATACAGATGACTGGACATTTAAAATAGCTAACGTAAAAAAGGATTGAATGTCCTTTTTTTGTTTGATGAAAACAAGTAAACCTCTTCGTTTGCACGAGGTATACTTGACTTCATGAGCCCATGTAAGCAATGAAACATCCGATCCTTATTTATATTATATCTTTCTTCACATTATCATTTGTGGTTGTATTTGTGTAAAATGTCAATTTTTAGACACCATAAAAACAAATATAAAAACTACCAATGCGTTGATTGATTGTGCCATGTAATTTTTATAGGCGTGCCATTATAATACGATCATGTGAAATTTTCAGGTGATATACCACAAGTGAAATACGCAAAAAGTATGACATAGGTATACTCACTGTATAATATTTACAGTCCATTTTTTCTACAAACGTATTTTCCAATACGTTTACTTGAAAACGGGCAGGATTTCTATGACGTCGACAATAATACATGTCGGCGGACCTTTGCGAATTATCCAGTTCGAGTCACATTTGTATGACCTCAATAACAATGGACACCGGCGGAGTTAACCAAGGCTTATGCAAAATTCGTACTGTTACATTTATTAAACCGATTTCGTGTTTGTTAGGTTTTGAGTGAAATATATGTCCGCAGATTGGTCTATATTGAACAGAAAAGTATCGAACCATTTACAGAAAAATGTTGTCTTCGATTTTGTTAAGTTTATGAGATCATAAATCCAATGGAGAAGTCGTATTTTAAAGTAATTTACCTCCTGCTCCATTGGATTTATGACGTCATAAAATAAAAGGTTAACGCTTGAATAAGGTAATCATATAACAAACTAAAGTAAAAATTATAAAGATCCTAAAGATCGATACATAAAAAAGGTATTTTCGAGTTTGCTCTTTGTTTCTGTATTTTTTTATAATTGCTCTTGTGTTTTGTGTTCGCTCATTTGTTTGTGTCAAACTGCACCATAAATGAATGCTTTATAAATGTTGTTTAATGCATTGATCATGTACTATATGATAGATGTACACACGCAGTGAAAGTTTTTTCAGTTTTTATCAGAAGAACAAGAAACCACGGCATCAAAGCACGAATTTCACCGAAATAAACGAGAGAATGCTAGTAAAGAGACGAGTTCCTGCTATGATCTATGTCTATACCATCTCATATGGATGTTTTTTATCTCATTAGAATTATAATAAACAGATTGTTCTAATCGATCGGGTGTCATAGTGATGTCCAAAACAAACCACATGTATTGAAATAACCGAGATCAAATGTATGGAAACGCATCACGTACCATTTTGAGCGCCCAATTTCGGATATTTTTGCATCATTATTATCAAATAGAAACGTCAGGTATTAGTGTTTATGCAATATTCAATACTTATTAAAATCATTCTATGACGTTAATAATTATGCATAATCTGCGATTATTACTTTGATAAGAAAATCGGAAACATAAGTTATTCACAATTATCAAAGATAAGCTAAAAATGTCAAATGCTAATTATTCTAACAAAGCAAATATAAAATAATAATTCAGTGGCGCCTTGAATATGATCGATGATCTCATGTGAAACAAATTAAAAATAATAAAATATTTCAAAAATGGTTTATATATAGCATACTGTATGACTGATAACAGTATAAAAATATAAAGAGATTAAATATCAATTTATCATGGTGCTAATTACCGTGCAATATACCTGGTTTATACAAATATGTATTGACGTGAAAATGTTTGAAAAAAAACCCAAAAAACCTCACTTTAACCATCGATTCATTTTAAGCTAAAACCTTACGTGTGGCACAAGTAAAAATAACTTATTCGTTATATCTTATATAAAACCCATGCATTTGAATTTACGGATATCCAAACAAAATAGTGTTTAATTTCCATTCTGTTTTGAGTAATGATATATGATGCACGACAAATTCCAGCTAATTATAATCATACTGAGTATACACCTCAATGCGCCTGGTTGTATTACCATTACTTATATAGGCGGCGTGCAATATACATACCGATGACATTTTCCCATAAATTTAAATTATAATTATGTCTATTTATGAAAAATATTAAACCAAGATTTAAGCACAAATTAATCTGTCATTTCTAGATTGATTGCTGTTATAATTATTACAGATAATCTGACTAATATACCTATCTTGTGCTAATGACCCAGAAATTGTTAACAATAAGACAGGAAACGATTTACGATATGATCAGTATAAAAAGTAGGTCGATAATCTTTCAGATTGTATAATTCATCGACTTCATACTCTAGATTCCGTTCACGAGAGTGCATCCTTTACTGTTATAATTGTATACTCTAGATTCCGTTCGGGACAGTACATCTTTTACTGTTACGGAGTTACTTTCTATTATTAAAGTCTGTACCCCTTTAACAGTGTTTATAATTTATCGACTAATATGCGCATAATTTTGGGCTCGAATTCAACCGAGTCACAATCATGTGTGTGTGTGTGTGTGTGTGTGTGGGTGTGTGTGTGTGTGTGTGTGATATACATAATGTTCATCTTTCAATATGCAAGGCGGTAGATAAACTCTGATACAAGATACACGATATAAAACTTGTTCATCTAACATCGCAATATTTCGAATTTATTTTATTGCAACGAACACTGGATATATATCATAAATAACATTAATAGATAACATGTAGCTTCAGGGAGTTAAGAAATGGCAAGCTATATTCCAAAGACTTGTTTTTCGGCATACAGTATCTTTTACTCATTTTAAAAGGTGCAGCACATGTGTGTGTCACGTCATCTTTGCAAGTAAAAAGCATAGGTACAAAGGCAAAACATTGAAACTAATGTCCCAACAAGAGCTTCAGCTTTTTCGGCTTTGAGTTTTGGTGGTTTTTTTTGTCTCCAATATTACTGATGAGAACATAGAGGTATATGATAATGTGTAATACATGTTTCACATACTGTACAATGTTTCTTAACCACAAAATGGTAAATTCACATTCGACTGTGTGTGTGCTAGATTAATTGAAGTAAACACAAGATGTGATCTGGGTGGTCGGGTGGTGCAGTGGATAGCTCACTTGCCTTCATCAAGTCACCTGGGGTTCGAATCCCCGACCGGACGTGGAAAAGTATGTGGTCACCTGTCCGACCACGAGAGCTTTCTCGGGAGTTATTCGGTTTTCTCTAACATGCGGCATACTGTATCTATTACTAAATTTAAAAGGTGTAGCACATGTGTGTGTTACGTCATCCTTAATAGTTCCTTTGATATCATGAGGGTGTTGAGTTATCGTTTCATGGAGTATCATCACGTGTTAGGTGGTTTGTGATACCATAAAGCCTTAAATCATATCAGATGTCATATTAAATATGACGATATATTTATGTTATAGAGTACAATTCACTGTAAATAGTAATTGTGTACTCGTATATCACTTTGGAGAACACAAAGCTTAATAAACAAACAGACATTGTTGATGAGATGCTGAGTGGTTGAGATTACCACGTTATTATTAGGTCACCTGAGACGAAGTCTCAAGTGACCTTTTCCAATCACTTTCCGTCGTCCGTCGTGCGTAAACTTTTTTTTATACATTTTCGACTTCTTCTCCAGTACCAGTGAATGGAATCTTTTCAAATTTGGCCAAAATGATCCTCAGTTGATGAGAATTCAGATTTATAAATTGGGATTCCTACCCCTCTCCCAGGGGCCAGGGTGGCGCCCACAATGGAAAATTATCCTAAATTTCAAAAATGTTCTTCTCCAGACTCAGAGGTGCTACAGCCTATTTCTCTACATGGACAGAAAGATCATCAAGGGATTTGTTTCATTTGTAGATTTCAGTACCCCCAGGCTTTCTGTTTCCCTTTGTGGAGGGGGTAAATTTTATTACAGTTTATATATCATCCTTGATAAAAGATGGAATCAAACTTTAAAATGTGGATGGTCAGGGTGGGGCCCCAAGAAGAAATTATACAAAATTCTAAAAATGTTCTTCTAGGCAGACTCATAGGTACTACAGTCTATTTCTTAACATGGATAGATAGATCATCGTGGGTTTTAGTTAATTTGTAAATTCCAGTATCCCTTGGGCTATCCCCATCAGAGAGGGTCCCGGTAAAGTTTATTGTAGTTTATATTAGGATAATAACACTATTGGGTATATTTTGTCCATATTCTTTGAAGTAAACGTTCCTACTTCGTGACAAGTTCAAGAGTTCTTCTCCTGTAATGACATTACAAATATTTCACCTAGTTAACATGTTGATTTCATCATTAAAATTGAGCTACCATACCTATAATAGTACTCAGGTGACCGCTAAGGCCCTTGGGCCTCTTGTTTAATGAAAGTTGTACTTAACACAATATCATGTCATCGTAACTCAACGTTAAAATATGTACATTCGGTCACACTTCCAAAATAGTGTCCTAACCACTTCATGATAACATTGATATTATCCTATTAACTATAATTAATCTATACTGACATCATATCGGCATTTTGATAACATTGAGGTCAGCTCATTATCCGTTTTGCAATCAAGATTAATTAAATAATCTGTTCATAATTAATTATGTGGACATAATGGTATGAGTTACGTTTAATATTTACGAGATTTTATCATTGAATTTGTTTATGGACAGACTGGTTGTCGATATTGATTAAGTGTGACATATTACCTTTTATACTTATAAGTTGAAGGCCAAACATAGACATGAGAAAAATATGAAGCACTGTTCACATGTATGTGTCGGCATAATGTTCTATCAGTTTTGAAACAACAGCAAACAGAACGAAATTTGATAATTAAACATGTATACGTGGAAAAACACATAGAGTGCAATTTACGGCATTATAATGTCAATAATTTCAATCATCCATTCGGATACGATATTTTGGTTATCAGTATAACTGTAGTGGAAAAGGTTAGAGGAGAGAAAGTAACAGCGAACTGGAAACGTTCCTGATTCTCTCCGTTATGATGTCTGTTGGTTAAACTCGGAATGTCCCTAATCATCGCACACCAAGTAAACACATTTTAAATTAGGGAAGCTCTAATAATATTTGATAGGTTAGTCATCATTCACATAATTACCATAAAAAATGATATCGAAGAGTTAACAAAACCGCAATCTGAACTAAAAATCTACTAAACTTGATATGAACAGATGATAATTATACCGTATATATTGTGTACAGTTGAAAAAAGAAAGTACAAAATTAATCATGTACATATAAATTACATCTAAGCAAATATCACGTTCTCAAAGTAATGACTCAAAATAATCAGAAAATGCTGAAGCGTCAACAAAACATTAAGCAGAACTAAAGCAATGATTTCAATGGAAACAAAATATGAACAGAAGAAAACTATACGTGGAGACAGTTGCAAAATGAAACATTACAAGAGAACACGACCAAATGTTTAGAAAAGAGTAAGCATCTTCCATTTCATCGACAACACCCGCCACGTAAATCTAGGTAGCAATGATGTAATGTCATGCCTTCAAAGTGGGAAATTGAGGCATAATTCTCAATCAAAACTAATAGGCATTATATGGAACCTTGGAACAACTCGTTTCTCTATTTAATGTATGTTTTGAACCTTACCAATCACTGACAAAACTACGATATCAATGTAGGCCATAGTCATCGCTTATTTTTCATTGAGATATCAATACAATTGTTGCATATATCTGATTACTTCTGTCAATATGGTGTAAGGTTTTTTGTCAGTTGTCTGTCAACTGGTCATCATCTGCAATATAAAGTCACAATTCAAGAATTTTAATGACATTTTGTTGGCTTGTTTTCTTTAATGCGTTTGCTGTCAATTTTTTTTATAGATTGAAGTCAAAATGGACTTGAACTCTGTCAACGGTGGTTTTTTTAATCAAGATTCTCATCTTAACATTTTAAACCACAAAAATAAATCTACAACAGAGCAGCCGAAGGCCAATTTAACTTTGGAGCATTTTTAATATCGTTTGTTGGGAACAAAAGTTTGAAAAAAACAATGTTGAATGCGTTACTGACAGTATTTAAAAAAAACATTACAGAGCGTCAACAAAACCATAACCGGACTCAAAATAGATTAAACTAGAGGCAAAATAGGAACAAAGGAAATATTTTCATTGAGACCCTCGTAAAAGTACAAGAGAACAAGACTAGGTATTCCGAAAGAGTAAGCGTCTACTGCTTCATCGACGACACCCGCCATGTAAATCTGTGTCACATTCAAGTAAGCATCACTCCTTAAAATGAGAACCGAGTCAAACAGAATTTTATGTAAGCGTAAATAGTAAGTCTAGAATAATGTAAAGCTTACGGTTTAGTAATTTGCAAGCCCAAATGATTTATTATGATATCTTTAGGGAACATAAACATTGCATATATGTTGGTGAGTACTGGTGAGTAATTTACAATCTTTCTCAAATGCACTGACCCTTCTGCTTCTACATTAGTTTAGAAATCCTGGATTCCTACCTTTTGGTCCCTAGCATCACTGAAGAGTCATAGGAGGACGAAACAGCTGTATGGTGCAGTTTAATTATTTTTTTCGGAATACTGTATCTATTACTAAGTTTAAGAGGTGCAGCATATGTGTGTGTTACGTCATCTTTCAACAATATTTCGTTTGTTTTTTTATCATTCATGGTACGGAAAGAGCATTTATTAAGTATCTGTACGATAAGTTGTTTATGTATTGTACTAACGACTAAATGTAATTAAACAGGTCAATAGGAATTTTCCAGTGGAATTTGACCATTCCTAAAAAGTAGTACACATACCTATCATGTACTCTTACACATGTATGTCACAGAAATATAATTAGAAATATGGTCCTATTTTAACTGTCCAATGAAATAGCTCGGCTTGATGACATTGGCATGCTTCTGAACTACTGTACAATTGTATCATGCGTACGGAACTTTTTGAAGTATATTAAATGTGATTCTATCTAGCGTTTATCAGATATTTGTCACCTATTTAATGAGTAATCTCTTAACGATAATCTTAAAACTAGTTATTAATTAACCTTGTAACTTGAACTTCATTGATAAAAAACATAATACGTATCGCACTATCTGACACGCGTTTGTAATTATATGGGAATTTAGATTCACAAAGATATTAGACTGATAAGGTTACAACTGATCCATGATATTTTAAAAGCGTGAAGCTTTTGTTTTTAAATTTTAGTCGCATGATAGACAAGTGTTGTGCGTATTCTTACTACGTCATAGCAGGAAAAACGATAGCTAGCCTAACCAGGTAAATTCCCTTTTTTATTGTCAAATTTCCAGTTGCATCATCATTTCCCCCTTTTTATCCAAAACACAGACAACATTGGGGTGCTTTTTCGTCGTATCTAAGTGGAAATCGCACCTACACTTAGCTCGTTGTTTTAAGACAAATGCTTCTCTACTCAGCGAGCAATTATCCATTTAAAATAACAGTAAACACAATCAGAAAATACCAAATCGTGCCTGCACAGTTTAGATACTTGGTAGAAAATTCAGACAATGTACTTTAAGCAAATCAAAGAATACCTAATTACAATAACAAAACAATAATCCAAAGTCAAACTTGATTTGACTAGGTGCCAATAATAACAAAGGAAAGTTTTATTCGGAAACAATTGCAAAGTAAAAGAGAATAAGGCCAGGTGTTCATGAAGAGTAAGCGTCTTCTGCTTGATGAACGACACCCGCACATACGTAATATATAATCACCAGATGAGTACGCACATATACGATCATCGCACACATGTTTAGAGTATCAGATGCAAAGTATGACAGTTTTACAAAAAAGTCATCAATTCATCTTTGAACAACGAATACGTATTATTGAGCATCTTGTTAATCGCCCATAGTTCTGACCAGCAATGATTTGATAATTGTTTCTCATCACAGTGTTTTACAGAACTAATTTTTTTTATTTGGAATATTTGATGTGAAAAAAAAGCGTTGAAACAATCACTTTATTAAAAAAATACCATAAGTCTTTGATAGGAAAAGCTCGTGGAAAACAATCACTTTATTATGATATATACCACCAATATTTGATATTAAAAGCTCGTGAAAAACAATCACTTTATTATGAAATATACCACCACTATTTGATATGATAAGCTCGTGGAAAACAGCCACTTTATTATAAAATATACCACACGTCTTTGATGTGAAACAGTAATTAGCATAATTGTAGAATGTATTGTAAACTGTTCTATTTAATTTTGTTCTCCCGCAAGAAGAGAGATGAGTGTTCGCCAGAAAATATTACAACAGCCAGGTACAGAAACAAAACAAGCATAATTGAATTTACATTTTATTCAATATCAAAAGGAATACAATCAAAACACTTCAAATATACAATGCAATATTAAAAAGACATACATGTACAAATACAATTATGCTTACAAATAAAAGATGAATTTCCGAAAGTCGAATTGACCAGTTATACATTGTTGTAAACGTTTCAAGAAAAACAACTATGCTTTAACCATAGATTAAAGATAATCAAATTAGAAAACAAGCAAAGAATATCAAGAGTCATATGGGATAAGTCTCCATCGTCAACATGTTCTGCTACTTATATAGCAAGTTCCAACTGTAGATACTTATATTTTCTTAGTTCGTAATATTACACTGCCGGGTCAAGATGAAATAATATCTAGTGCAGGTGTCACAGATATACATCGAGAGCACAGTCTGGCGTCATGATGACATCCTAAGGCACATCAAGTTCTGGTCACCACATTTTCTCAAAGTTGCACGGTGGCTAGCATTTTCAAGAATTAAGTTGTTCCCAGGTTAACGTTTACATGAGTCACAAGGTCAAATTGACAATTGGTGCATGTCCATGCTGTAAGGTTCTTTGCAAACCAGTTCATACATAAGTATTTGTTTCTGTGTTGAATTTCAAACACTGTCGTCGATTTCATTGTTCAATGCAGACACTTATTTGTCTGCATCATCAGCCAGATCTTCGGATTTCTCGACATCAGCCATCGAGTGTCCAGCTGACCACTGGTTGTCAGCCTGTCCTTAGTCTGGAGAGTATCGGGATACTGGTCCGTCACCCAGTTGTTTGGGTCCGTTAGGGGTCTAGGTCGACCCCTGGTCAGGTAAGGTCCTGATGAGGATCAGGTCATTGAAGGTTTCCATTGTTCTAGCCGTTTGGAGTGGCTAGCAGTTCGGGTAGAGGCCATGGCAAGGTTCAAACAGGGCGCTGACTTCGAGTCAATCTGACTCCTTCTATCAGAACGTTTGTTTGTTTCTGCATTCTAGGAGCCTCAAATGTTGACCATGTACAAGGCACATATGAAGTCATATCTTCTCTCATGTTGATGTCGGCGTCCAAGGTCTGGAGCTCGGCGGAGAAAGGCAATACAATAGACATGTTGATCAGGTAGTGGTGTCTTTTGTATGTAAACAGTGTAGAGCTGTGATCAGCAGGTAACGACAACCAGATGTAGGTATCAGGTGTGTTCTGGTGATCTGGTGTGCACAGTACTTATTTATACATCCAATTTGTACGGTCTGCCAGATAGGTTTAATTCTAAAAGTCTTTCATTAGGAATTAGCCAATCAAAATAACGTATTTGTGAGTAATCAGATAAGTAGCAACTAACAAAATATATAAAACATGTCTGGTTTAATCATTGGTTTGACAGGAAACACATGTACTTTAGAGTTATACAGTGTTTGATTTGATCAGATAAGTCAAAACAGATCTTATCAGATCAATCCATATATTAAATCTTGATAGATGTACATTTCAATTGATCACGTTTTATTAATCTTACGTGATATTAAATCAGATATAGAGATAGTTGGTAATAAACATTTACTTGGATATAAACTTATGTTGGTAACATTATTCAATATATCACTGATATCATCGGTAGTGCATTGAACCATTGTCTCCCTGTCATCAAGATTTGATTTACAATCAATGATGTTTCCGATACGTTATATCTATTAATCACAATTAAAGGAGCAGCTCATTACCAAAGGTTCTGGTATCACTTGTTCACATTCAGCACAATTATACAATCCCAGTGTACGGAGCCTGTTATTTGCGCTTTTACAAATTGTAAAAATGTAAAGACATGTGAAATCGTAGTACTGTCCAGTTTTCGCATTGAAAAGCCTTTTCATATCGGAAATGTTATTAAGGCAAACAAATGCTGGTCGATGGTCGACTAAAACCGTTGCAAGCTATGAACATCAATCAAACTTCATTGGCTAGAGACAATGTCAATTTGAATATTGAAAGTGAATATTGTGACTTTAATTTTATCACAAACGCCACAGTTAAAATATATTCTGAATATATATGTCATATTGCCCAGCCATACCGTCTTATGAAACACTTTATTCACTTTTCGTTGTAAAAATGTCTACATATCTTGTTTGTTTGAATAGACAAACAACTTAAAATATAATACAAATACATAGTTGATATCACATTTGTGAATGTTTTTTTTCTTTTAAACATTTCATATAGAAGAGATAAACAATATTTGCTCTCAGCAAAATTCATGATTATCACCAACGGGTCTTCATCGATCTTCATATAATGTTTGCATATGTAAAAACGTTTGAAATTTTCTGAATAATTGTGGCAGTTGAAATGGATTTAAAATCGCAGTTCAAAATACAAATCAACAAATTGATACTTTCTCCATTCATGTTGTTTTTTTTTCTCGGATCATTATTAGGATTTTGCTCCAATTAGATGATAGTATGGTCAATTTTTATGTGTATAAACTATATATTTTCATGCATACTTGGAGTAAATTATATCCTCATAATGTATAGTGAAATTCCATTTCTTCATATAACCCTAAGCAGAAAGCAAATTAAATTTGAGACATGACACCTACAACATACTTCCCCGGCGCTCCTCGGTACGGAACACAAATTCTGGAATGTTAAAACAACACCAAAGAACACACTTGTACCAGACGGAACATTTGGATGGATTAATGGTGACTAGGTAACTTAATATACATCTGCAATGTCTTATCTATAGTTAACGATATTAACTAATATGTACGACATTGTGTCAAACGATGTACCCAATCAACTATGATGACATAACGCATACACATGTTGCACATTTTAAATTTAGTAAAAGATACAGTATGCCGAAAAGTAAGTGAATAACACTGCATCATACAGCTATTTTGTCCTTCTAGGACTCATCAATGATGATACGGACCAAAAAAGTGGGAATTGCACTTTTCTAAACTAATATAGAAGCAGGAGACTCAGGTACATACCATCTCTAAATAAACCTGTCCATGTCCCTGTGCAATCTGTGCAGGTTGTATGCAGTTTTTAAAAATCGATAAAGTGTTTCAACCCATAACATATATCGTTAATTTGTGATTAAATTGTTCAAAATAGGTTATACAGTTTTGCTGGTTACTTGTTTGATACTGTTTTAGGCCATTGTACATTGACTAATATCAATAAATTATTAAGATTTTAAATAGCACGACTCGACGTCTACAATTCTCAAGACGACTTTGTATTTTGTACTTCTGTTGTATATAATAGACAGTGTCAGACAGTCTGAATGTCAGATTGTATCTACCATTGGTCTAGAGAAAAGATATCATCTACTATTGGTGTAGAGATGATATCGTTATTGTAAAGATCATATCTGTTTTCTCGATCAGATAAACGTATCAAATATGACGGATTAAAGATAATGGCCTTAATGATATGATCTTATACATATTTAAAGGGTGTAAACATACCTTATGATCATTAATGTGTTAAAATGTGAACCACATAAACATAAACATACATATAGCTGTTTACTTACAACAACAATTGACAGACAGATGGACTGATATACAATAAGATACTTAGCCGATAAAGACTAGTGTTGATTGAACAGGAATGCTGTAGGTAATCACTAGCTGCTGATTATCATGCTTTACATTACCTATTGTCTGTGATTATAGAGATGAACGTTTTTAACGATTATCTATTGTCGTCGTTTATTCTATTTCCTCTTTGTTAAAATCAGTGAATCCAGTTTTGTAAAGATTGTTGACATTGTTGTGTTTTCCTGATTTACAATCATTGTCATTTCGTTACATCTTTAATTTGTGTGTATAATGATGCTGTGCACTTGTTAAAGAACGGAAGTTGATTCTATATATCCCCAGTAAAGTCAACAATGTATACAATGTATTGCACTTTTCGATAGATTTGCATAGGATTGGTAAATGAGCATATGGATAATAAATAACAGATTATACTGATGCGTCAATAATGAGTATAGTATACACGTAAATTGTGTACATGGTAGAACTGCGAATCACGTTTTAGTTGAAATATTCATATTTTATTCATTTTATGAAACACGTTTTACCCACTTTCAATTAGTTTTTTTATCAATCACATTTTGCGCCTGGTTTAATCAATTTTGAGCTTGGATTATGGTTTTAAGGACGCTTTGGTATCGGTAAGTTTTTTTCAACAATCAACAGCTATGATTTGTATTGTTCACTTAAACATATCTTCATCGAAGGAATATGTATTCGTTTCTTTAGTAGGACAAATACAGGTACGCATGTCTTTACCTTGAAGTTACGTGTACAACTTTAATTACAAAGTTGCGTCATTTTAGCGAATTACTATTACAAAAGTCACATTGAACCGGTTTAAAATAAAGACAAAGAAAAAATATATTCATCTCAAAATTTATTTCAATTGGCCATTGTATATTTTCAATACATGTGTAACAAAACAAACGTTAATGTGAAAATCACGCACTATATACAGGTAAAACAGATAATAGGAAATTATTTATAATTGCATAAAAAACAAGATTAATAACAAAGTTCATGGAAACTCCTAAGTAAGCTGTGCCATGAAACTATCCAAAGCACGAAAACAATGTCAAGACGAGGTTTTCAGTTATCAATTGTTAATGTTCATGTTGTTCATTGTTCATGATATTCAAAGATCACGTTTGTCGTTGATGCAGTTAAACATTGTGAGTTGGTACCGCGAACACTCCTATCAAAGTTCATAATTGAAATATGTTTCGTTGATTCTTTCTTATGAAGTGGAATGTCCGTGATTTGTATAATACTCATATCAGTCTGAGTCACAGAGAACTAGAAAAATTCCGTCTTCTGTTCAGATCTTCAGTGCAAATTCTCTATACAGATGAACGTATTTCTGTGTAGTAAGAAACAAGCACTTTCGTCGATATAAACGTTTTAGTCATCCGAAGTTTCCACCAGATCTTGGGACCCCTCGACATTGGTCATCGAGTATCCAGCTGACTACTGGTTGTCAGCCAGTCCTTGGTCTAGAGAGTATCGGGGTTGTGGTTCATCACCCAGGGCATGGGTCCGTTAGGGGTCTAGGTTAACCCCTGGCCAGACAGGGTCCTGATATCAGGTCATCGCAGGTTTCCATAGTTCTAGCCAATTGGAGGGGCTAGCAGTTCAGATGGAGGCCATGGCAAGGTTCAAACAGGACGTTGACTTCCAGTCAGTCTGACTATTTCTATCAGAACGTTCGTTTGTTTCTGCATTCTAGGATCCTTCAATGTTGACAAAGTACAGGGTGACCCAGGTATATATGAGGTGATGTCTTCCCTTATGTTGATGTCAGCTTCCATGGTCTGGAGCTCGGCGGAGAAAGGCAATACAATAGACATGTTGATCAGGTAGTGGTGTCTTTTGTAGGTAAACAGTGTAGAGCTGAGATCAGCAGGTAACGACAGCCAGATGTAGGTATCAGGTGTGTTCTGATGATCTGGTGTGTGCGCCGTGTTTAAATACTCGAACGCTGTGTATGTTCTGCCAAAAATGTGTCATTCTAACCGCCGTCCATAATAAGGACCAATCACATACATTACGGATCAATTACCTAATCAATGGCACGAAAGACTGTAAATATAAAACGTGTTGGCGTAAAATATATATATATGGTGGAAACCATGTCCATTGTTAAAAAGGTTTGAATAAGGAAGTGTTTGATTTGATCTGATAAGTCATAACAGATCGTATCTGATGTATCGCCGTATCATATCTTAATTGATTTACATTTAATTATATTAGATATAATCAATAATGTTAATAAAGATTGTGTCTGCATAAACATAAAATTACAAATGTTGTTATCGAATTTATTGAAACAGATTGCAAACTTAACTGATTTGATTATTGTGCGTTGAAATCTTTGTGCTCTTGTCATTAAAACTTAAACAGTGATTGTTTGTTCTTTTATATACGACATGTATTGCATACTTATACATTTGTTTTTTTTTGTATATGTGATACTACGCAATTGTTCTAACCCATATCAGCCCTCGCAGTATCAAACCGCCGAATTCAAATAAATCAGTTTCTTAATACTGCAAGGGACTTTGGAAAAAATGAACACGTGGAATTAAATAACTTATTTGTTGAAATTATGATTTTTCAAAGAATGTAATATGTGACGACTTTCAAAAAATGTTTCATCCTTACACTCGTACCGTTAAGTAGTAGCCAGTCGTAAAAATAATAATGCTGATTGTAGAATTAAATATATTGAAATATAAACAAAATTTATTAATGAGTTAAAAAGGCAGATGATTCGCTGATCAGTTATTTTGTGTAAAGTCATTACAATTGTCATCAGTACATAAACACTACTTCATATATTCAGTTGCATAGTAAAACGAGAATGGCATAAGCTGTTCAATTAATGTATCACATGTCACTACCAAGAAATTCAGTTATTACTGGAACAACACAATGACTACAGTTCACTTGGTAAAATAAATCGGAGAACACCAAAGCGTCAACAAAACTACCATCCGAACTCAAAATCGATTAAACTAGGGGCAAAATAGGAACAAAGGAAATATTTACATAGAGACTCTCGTAAAAGTACAAGAGTATAAGACCAAGTGTTCCGGAAGAGCAAGCGTCTTCTGCTTCATCGACGACACCCGCCGTGCAAATCTTGGTCACATCCTCAAAATGAGAACTGAGTTATCATTGCCATCACAACAAGTAAACACACTAACACGGAAACTCAAAAACGTCCATCTTCATATCAATACACAAAGATACATTTGAGTAGTGGCACTGTACATACTATACACATTTGAGTAGTGGCACGGTACATTATATACACATTTGAGTAGTGGCACGGCACATAATATACACATTTGAGTAGTACACGATTGAAATTATACAGACTATTTTAATTCTACTTCTAAATTCATAATTAAAGGGGTTTTTACGCACATGACCCTTCTGCTTCTGCATTAGTTTAGAAATTTTAGACTCCAACCTTTTGGCCCCTTGCATCCCTGAAGAGCCCTAGGAGGACGAAACAGCTGTATGATGCAGTTTAATTCCTTTTTTCGGCAAACTGTATCTATTTTGCTATTTTTTAAATATGCATTAACGTGTGGGTTACGTCATCTGATATATGTTATTAGTGTATTAACGTACACAACTCTTTAAAACAATATTGTGCATGGAGAAATACAACAAGTAAATAAAATGTGATGGTCACGTTAAATGTGTGTGAGTTGCAGACCAGCAGGTTGGAAAGATTTTACCATATAATATTGAGAATATCACTCGAGTGCAAAATATAGTTATAGCAAACATGATATCATGCAAACTTTAATTTCTTCGTTAATTATACAATCTTGCCAGGTAGTACCGACTTTTGCAGGTAAAATATGTAAGAATATAAGCCGAAGATAAGAATAGTGCGTAGTGTTTTCTAGTAAAATGGTGTGTACCGTATACGTTCTTTATACACTAGACTAGGTGCCAAGTATATGTCGTTTTACCAGTATATAAGTTATTAACGGGTGATTTACTTGGTCAATGATATAAACAATTGGAATATAAAACACGTCCGGTTTCGTACAGAAGGCACTCATACACTTTGTTAATAAATAAGTACAGAAGGTTGGGTCGGATCAATTCTGATTTTATCTTTATTATCAGCAATTTACATGTCAAATTGATTAATATTTAATAACATCAGATAAAATCAATACTATAATACAAATAAACATATACAATTATTTCAATAAAATTAAGCTAATGAAGACAACAAAGACAACAAATATTTCACTGATATGACTATTAAGTGCTGATATCTTTTTATTCTTGTCTTGAATTCTGGAACTTTGTAGCTTATCTTTGACATGTTTTCAGTTAAAATGTTTTGCATTCCTACAATATTTGTTTGGTTTGGGTTATTTCGTTTTACGTCCTGTTAACAGTCAGGGTCATTTAAGGACGTGTACGGTTTTGTAGGTGGGGAAAGCCGGAGTACCCGGAGAAAAACCACCGACTTATGGTCAGTACCTGGCAACTAGCCCACGTTAGATTCGAACTCGTAACCCAGAGGTGGAGGGTTAGTGGTAAAATGTCGAGACACCTTAACCACTCGGCCACCGCGGTCAAGAGGTGGAGGGCTAGTGGTAGAATGTCGAGACACCTTAACCACTCGGCCACCGCGGCCCCTTGACATTAGGTTATGGTGAAATGTGACAATATTTGCAATTATGTAACAAACAGTTGTATCCTTCTTATAACATTTACAGATTTCTTAATGCGTCTGTATTCACCCCTGATGATTTGCCTACTTTCTTTGGTAATTACATTCTGTATAATGTTAGCAGATTGATAAATATCATTGTTACAAGTATAGAACATTACTCATTGTTTCCAGATTAAAGATAGATATCTAAGACAGACTCTGATGACCAAATACAGCCCTTTCATCTCCGGCATTCATCTCAAGCATAGATAACCATATATCTTTCGCAAAGAACAAAACGTGACGGTTGATAGCTATCTTTGCTTACGTTGAAGTGTTTTTATCACATTTCCTACAATTGTCACTTTGTGTGGCTACTACATGTATATAAAGCCATAAAACAGATGTATTAATGTCTAAAAAGAAAAATGTCTGTTGTACGCTTTTTGATGAAGTGCCAGGCATAACGGGTTTTTTTTCTGTGTCATTGAACCCTGTACACTTTAATATTATTTATAAAATTGAAAGAATGTTTTCGGTCTCTAATGTTGAAAGTCTTCTTTTCCAATAAAGGTGAACGACGATACAAATGCATGGTTGTGAGCTATCTTGAAGCACACATTGTGAAAAACACAACAAAATCTAGGATGAGAACGAATGGTTGAATTCCTTGTTGACAATGTCGCTGTTGAGTTAGAAGGAAAGCTTTACCACTAGGAACTAACTGTGCCCCATTTTAGGCTGACTTGTTTTTGTTTTCATACGAGGCTGAGTTTGTAGAGGAGCTTATCAGGATGGGTAACCAAAATCTGGTTTGATATGAAGATGGGTGTTTTTAGTATGCTCATTAGTGTGCTTACTTGTTGTGAACGACACTGATTGGTTCCCATTTGTAGGACTTGAAGTTTACCTACCTTTCTTCTGGCGAAATCACAACCTTGTACATTTATTAAATGTATGGAAACGACGCAATATGCTACAGATACATACTACTCAATGTAAAATCACTTATTGCGACGAAAAAATATTTAAATGTTACTTATGTTTTAAAGACAAACTATATTCATTGAAGATTTTGTAATTCTACAAATAAATCATATTATATTATGTGATATATTTGTAGAGTTCAGACGTTTTTATACACAAATAACAGAAGAACGAAATCACTCTGAAAATTTAATGAACGTAATCAAGTTCATGTAAACATCATACATGCAATAAACAATGCGATATGCGATTCCTTTATAAGTAAGAATATACATCAAAGCAACATAAATAAGTTGAGTGCAGTTACAGTACAGTTAGAATCATAAAGACTAACTTTAATGCATGACTGAGTCAACCCAACTTATAGAAGCAAACTCAAAGAACACTGTCCTCCTTTTGTCATTGTTTTCTATCAGTCCGATTCGGGGTGCGTTGTATTTCACGTCCCATTTTGGTTAACAGGATGTCCGTAAATCGGCAGGATAACTGTGTCACATAAACTTTAAATGTTCTCCTTCCATTCTTCAGATTTTTAGTGCAAAACATTATACACATGGATGCATCGCAGTGTAGTAACTAACAAGCACTTTCGTCGATATAAAAGTTTAATTCATCCAGAGTTTCCACCAGATCTTCGGATTTCTCGCCATCGGTCATCGAGTGTCCAGCTGACTACTGGTTGTCAGCTTGTCCTTGGTCTGGAAAAGTATCAGGATACTGGTCCGTCACCCAGTTGTTTGGGTCCTTTAGGAGTCTAGGTCGACCCCTGGTCAGGAAAGGTCCTGTAGAGGATCAGGTTATCGTAGGTTTCCATAGTTCTAGCCGTTTTGAGTGGCTAGTAGTTCAGGATGGGTATGCTCCCAAGATCAATCTGGTAAGTGATTTCTTGTCACGTTTATCATTGGTGTCAGAGAATTCGTTTTAGAGTCAATTCCTGAAGCAGTCATAACTGAACGTTCGTGACGAATGTCATTTGATAGAGATAAAATGTCTTCTCTCGTTTCGCCAAAGGTCTGGAGCTCGGTGGAGAAAGGCAATACAATAGACATGTTGATCAGGTAGTGGTGTCTTTTGTAAACAGGTAACAAGTGTAGAATTGTGATCAGCAGATAACGACAGCCAGATGTAGGTATCAGGTGTGTTCTGGTGATCTGGTGTGTGCATTGTACTTATATACAGGTACATGCTGTACGATGTTTGCCAAAACGTGCCATTCCTACATTCTTTAATCAGCTTTTTATCAAAGGTAACCATTAACAGGTGAATTACGAGGTCAATAACACCGATAATAAGATTATAGTATATGTCTAGTTTTTTTAAAAGAATAAGCTTTAAAACACGCACTTTGTAAACGAATTAAGAAAGAAGTGTTTGATTTGATAAGATAAGTCATAGCAGATCTTATCAACGCTATCGCCAAATTAAATCTTGATTGATTTATATTTAATTATATCTGATTGTATCAATACAGTTATTACAGACTGCATTTAAGCAGTATAAAAAGGTTTTAATCGAATTAGTGATTATAATAGATAACCAAATATCTGATTTAATTATCAATATTTAAAGTTGTGCATGCTTGTCATCACGACGTGATAAATTCGGAATTTTTGCTTGATAAGGTTTTTATGGTACATGTCAGTTTCTTTACGTTATAATCTATTAGATTATATTCTATAACTCCGGGTACATTTTTGTTAACAGTGTGAAAAATACTATAATTGCGATTTTTAAAACATTATTTTCATTCTACTTTGGTTGTTTGCAAATTCTTCTTCTTCTCCCGCCGGTAATGTGCCTGGAATCTGATACGTTCCTCGCTGATGTAGACTTCGCATGTATCACTTCTTGATATTAACAGGATCTTTATGAAGACACGTCCTTAAATGACGTTAGCGGTCAATGGGAACAAACTGATGAATATCATGTATTTCTTATAAATATTCTTTCTCTTTGATAACGAAAAGACGAACATATATTTCTATAGCATACGTCTATGCCAAAACATGTATACTAGCATTAAATAACGTTAGTGGTTAATAGGGCCAAAAACATGTATACTAGCATCAAATAACGCTAGTGGTTAATAGGGCCAAATTTATGAATATCAAGTATGTCTTGCAAATATTCTTTCTCTTTGATAAAGATCTCTGATAAAGAAAGGAAGAACCAGCATACAGCAAATATGTATCAATAATGGACCTTTGCTGAGGTCAATATGGTATTATACCGACCTGGTAGAATCAAATATTGACCGGGCGGGCGGTAGCCTTTAGTGAATATTTTAGATTCTACTAGGTTGGTATAACACCATATTGACCGAATCAAGGGTCCTTAATTGTTATATTAGATGTGCAACTTGCTTGCAAAAGACTTAAATTGAATTATATCTGTTTGATAAAGAATGAAATTTAAAGTTGCATGCATGGGTACTATAACGTCACAATGAGTATGCCTTTACAAATGCAATATTGACTCGGTGGTTCTAGAAATAGAAATATCAGGTGGATATCACAAAATAAAGACCTCCATGTGACCATATTTTAGCCAATGAGAATTGAGGAAAGTCTGGTCACATCTAATATATCGCTAAAACATACGTATATGCATGAGCATGAAAACGAGCATTAATAGGGAGCAGTATAGGGTTTTTCAGAAGATATATCTAAGCAGTAAAATAGCACTTTTTATTACATTTTTTACCAGTGAAATATCGAAAATTATTCATTCTATAAAAGTGATACTTTTCACTAGTGAAAAATATCACTTTTTCTGATACGACCAATCAGAACGCTGCTTACAAACGACGTTTTAGAAAATCAACAGCTGTCACTACAGATTTTCCTATAAAAATGTAATAAACAGAATATCTAACAGTATCTTCCTGACCCTTCTGCTTCTACATTAGTTTAGAAATTTTGGATTCCTACCTTTTGGCCCCTTGCATCACTGAAGAGTCCTAGGAGGACGAAACAGCTGTATGATGCAGTTCAATTCATTTTTCGGCATACTGTATCTATTACTAGATTTCAGAGGTGCAGCATATGTGTGTGTTACGTCATCTTCAGTAATACCAAACATATTTCACTCGTGTGGCTAATATTTTGATATATTTTCACTCGGGCTGCGCACTCGTGAAAAAAAAAATCAAAATATTAGCCCCACTCATGAAATATACTAAGTATTACTGAAGACACTGTTAGATATCCTCTATGTATCTAGTTCTCAGAATGACACCATAAGAACGTTACTCCTCACAATATTTTAAGAAATAATAGTGGTTGGTGTTCTGAGATTTAGCCTATTAGTTACGTAGCATTATTTGTTATCATTTCTTTCATCAATACATTGCTTAATAGCACATGAGAGAATAAATAACAGTCTCTTTTAATACAACAACTAAACAAACACACGTCTGGTATACTAAACTACATGTCAACGCTTGAAGTCCAAATTATGGAAGAACATGATCGATTGATATGAACAATATCATATGACAGATCTTTTATTGATAGGAATCCATCCTAAATTTTAATTGCATCTGACGATACGTTATAGAGATGTTTGAAAAGTATTACAGAAGAGAAAAGGTAACAACAGATGATGCAAACCTAACCTCGAATCTAGGTATTCACAACTTCTAAAACTATAAACAAAAAAAGAGAAATTTTCGATTACAAATTATCAGAAGTATAGTAGGACATTCGCTATAAGAAGCCTGCCTATTTTCCCCTAATCATGATCGTGCTGTTGGTATTATTTTTTATGCGTTTTTACCTTTTTTTCTCATGGTCTCCATGTTTATCTTTCCTTTGTTCATATTTTGCCCCTGGTTTTATCGATTTTGAGTTTGGATAGTGATTTTGTTAATGCTTTGGTTATCTTTTATTTATTTTAAATAAATGTGTTTATATTCTTCTTATAATATCATACACTCAAGTTGAATATAACGATCCAGTTGAAGGCTATAGAGATCATGCTTTAATGGGACAGCTGTATGTCTGTAATTCTCAGGACGACCGTGTCTGTACTATGTTACACCTATTAGAGGCTGCTAGACCGTGTAAGGTCAGATCTAATCGTCCTACTGATTAGGGACACGATTGTTATCTGGCGGTTCCTTATCTATTATCGGGCTGACGTGTAATGATAAAACGGTATAAAGCATACTGATGATATCGGTAGTAACATTTCATAACTAAATTTTACAAAACATTCCTATTGATAATTTACTTATATTAGAGTAGGGTTACGGTTATACCCCTAGCCCTAACCCTTACAGAATCTGTAAATATATTGACATACCTGTTTGTCTTAGAGCCGAGACAGCTGGCATGTTAACATATTTATAGGTAATTGATTATTAATATACATGGTTTGAGCATGATTATGACAATTATTTACGTATTCCGTACAAAGGTAATTTAAACATAAACAGACCTGTTTATCCGACAACAATCGACGGTAACATGAAAACAGTGGTATCGGAGTACACAGACGTACGGTTATGAACCAAATAAGTCTGTTCTTCAAGAATATTTTTATTGTGATCAAATGAATTATTTGAATCAATTTTAATCATGAACTATATATTGAAATGGTGTCTGTTTTCCACCTGTTCTAGCATTTGTTTTTCATAAATGATCCGAACTTCTGTTTTATTTTTGTCTTTTTTCTCGTTTTTTGAAAACATTTTCATGAAGTTTATAATATTCTAAAAGTTCTTATTACATACCATATAATTTGTCCAAGCTCAGGCAACTTTGAGTGAATGCAAAAGTATAAAACAGACTCTAAATACCTTTCATCACTGCATCATAACAGTTGCTATTTACGAAAACAATCGTATGAACATATGATATTTTCGGAATCATTATCATTTACATCTGTAACTTGAAAACTTTAATACTGCTTTCCTATAGATATGTCTAAAAAAATCAGAGAATACAAAAGCGTCAACAAAACCATAATCCGAACTCAAAATCGATTAAACTAGGGGCAAAATAGGAACAAAGGAAAGCTTTACATGGAGACTCTGGTAAAAGCACAAGAGAATAAGACCAGGTGTTCCGGAAGAGTAAGCATCTTCTGCTTCATCGACGACACCCGCCATGTAAATCTTGGTCACATGCAAGTAAGCATCAATCCTCAAAATGAGAACCGAGTCATCATTGTCATCACAACAAGCAAACACACTAACAAGTTATTTCTTATTTTGAAAATATTACTGAAGTTTCTTAACGTGTAATATTTTTCTGCATTTCCTCTTCAAGACCTTTGTATGGAAGGTTTTAGTTAAGAAAAAATAGAAGGATTGCGAAACTGGAGGCTGGCGATGAAAATTGGTTGTGGCTAGTCAGCTTGCGGACTCGAGTAGATACTGGTCAGGCAGAACGGAGAGTTTCTGATGATTCTGATGAATGCTGTTTCTAAATGCTGATAAATATCATTTAAGTAGTGGCACGGTACATTATATACACATTTTCGTAGTAAGCGATTTAAAATTAATAATAATTTCATTTATTTCCTTAATTCACAAATTAAAGGGTTTTTACGCACCTCACCCTTCTGCTTTTGAATTAGTTTAGAAAACTCGGTTCCAACCTTTTGGCCCCAAGCATCACTGACGTGTCCTAGAAGAACAGATCAGCTGCATGATGCAGTAATTAATGTTTTCTGCATGCTGTACATATATTACTCAACGTAAAAGGTGGATCATTATCTTTGTAATGTACTCACTCACACAAAAATATGTCCGACTCCCGAAAAATATGCTATTCTAACAGTTCGTATTATTTCTCAGCCGACCAGAACAGTTCACAGTTGAATTACCTGATCAATGACTTACAACAATGAAATACGGAACTTATCCGGTTATATAGACAATTAGTGAGAAAAACATGTACATGTTAATGAATTAAAGTGGGAAGTGTTTGATTTGATCAGATAAGTCGTTACATACCTAATCTAATGTAACGCCGAATTATATCTTAATTGATTTATATTTAATTAACACCAGATAGAATCAATACTGATAACAATCATTGTACTTACAAATATTAACCAATAAATAGTTCTTATCAGTGTTAATTATGACAGAAAACAAATACTTGACTGAAACGTTTTTAATGTGTTAAAATCATTGAATTGTTGTCATCAAAAATGAACAATAATGGTATTTGGCCTTATCCCGTTTTGAGTTCACTCACTCTATGTACTAATATGACATGTAAAATTTAGGTTTAGGTCGATTTTCTCGTTCAGGATAGTTCATTCCCTTGTCACAGATATATAGTAGTGTGAGGGGTTATATTCGAGAGAAGTAAAATAATTATATGTAACCCTGGTAAATACTAGCTGCAATATACCGCTCGGCTAGGGAGATCTTCTCTTTAGCTCGATCGGTTGAGCGTAAGACTAATTGCCAGAGGTTCCGGGTTCGACTCCTAACGGAGTCATTTAAATAAATAATGACCTCTGCTACATATAGTACAATCATTTCATAGTGTCATAGGTCTGTGCCTAGCCCATGTGATGATTATTATAAAATTATGTCTAGCCTTTATGTATACTGCAGATACAATCTACTAACAATGCATACTTTTGACGTTTTACGTTCGTTCAGTTGCTATATACATTCTGAGAGTTACAGAAATGTCGTCTTGTCATTGTCGCGTTCTGTATATATATAAATAGTTACGTCTGTTATGATTTACTCTTATATGTTTGATGATTGATGCATTCGTG
This sequence comes from Mimachlamys varia, assembly GCA_947623455.1. Classification (NCBI taxonomy): domain Eukaryota; kingdom Metazoa; phylum Mollusca; class Bivalvia; order Pectinida; family Pectinidae; genus Mimachlamys; species Mimachlamys varia. The sequence goes on from OX392545.1 coordinate 36,057,365, forward strand.
GATGTGACCAAAATTTACATGGCGGGTGTCGTCGATGAAGCAAAACACGCTTAATCTTCCGGAACACCTGGTATTATGGTCTTGGTCCAGGTCTTCTCTTATGCTTTTACGAGGGTCTCTATGTAAATCTTTCCTTTGTTCATATTTTGCCTCTATTTTAATCGATTTTGAGTTCGGATCATGTTTTTGATGAGGCTTTAGTATTCTCTGATTTCTTTCTGATATTTTTCTTAACTGCATTACAATAGTGCATCTTCAATGTTTAATGAAGTTATCCATAGCACGAATCGTTTCGTGTTTGCAAAATATAATTAGTCAGCTTATACTGTTTATGAATACTGGTTTAAAACTAAACATTCCATTCAACTTCTTCAGTTTCTTTATTATTTCTAAAAAATAGCATGCACGTGTTAGCATTTCGACATTTTTTGTTAAATATTTCATAGATGATTAAAAAGTATTTTTTTGCAAGCAACATTCTAGCACTTTCATTCATGCAATGTAAAATTAATTCATAATGAAATTTGTCAGTATGCCAAAAAAGTGAACTTCACTTCGTTCTCCTAGGACTCTTCAGTGAAGCTAGGGGCCAAAAGGTGGGAATCCAAAATTTCTTAACTCAAGTAGAAGCAGAAGGGTCAGGTGCGTACAACTTCTTTAATTTATAAATTCATAAGTAAAAATAAAATAGTTTTGTATAATTTATAACATAGACATATACATCTTGTAGCATTTGTGATTGATATACATGTCCATATAATTGAAAAAGTTGCAAATCTTATAATTTAACTACAATAATATGCCAAGTAAGAACCGAAAAGACGGCGGTATTGATGAAATCAATATTTACCAAATGAAAAAGTTTAATCAAGCATGACATCAACCTTTATCAAAATGATTATACAATTTATTATTAATATTGACAATTTTATTGAACTGCAGAGTTTGTACACCATGTATCATTTACCAAAAGTTTCTGTATATATGGACTAGTCAGCTTTTCGTTTTGTAGACAATCAGGAGCCATATAAAGCCGATAAAGGTAAGATGTTTCCCACTGTCTAGTGTCCTCCACAGTTGGTTCACGTGTCCAAGGCCTACAATTAAATGTCGCATGGAACTGGCCACATGTCGTTCTTTTTATTCGGGTACTCCAGCTTCACGCCACCAACGAAACATTGCGTTGTTAACTTAAACGTAATAATAAAAGCAAATTTAAGGGGAAGCCACAGAATAAAAAGTACATATATGTAATCATAAGCAAGGTGAATTAAACAGATCAAGGCTGTCAAAAGAGATTTCGGAAAATGTATATGGAATGTGTAAAGATGATTAAATGAATATGTATGCAAGGCTTGTCTCGTGAATTCCGATCACGTTGTACCCAATTTGTGTCAATATTTTTGCTTTGGAAAGACATATATCCTCGTAATTAACACTGTAATGATATCATTACAATATCATCACATAATTGTGTCGCTGATGTACACTTCAAACTTATGAACATTGTCTGTTTCAAATAAATAAATCAAGACCATTTAAATGATATTTCATAAATCAAATAGAGGGCTCCAAAGATATGCAATAAATGCAGTGCACAAAGATGACGCAACACACACACATGATGCACCATTTAAATTTAGTAACAGATACAGTATGCCGAAATAATGAACTAAACTGCATTATAGAGCTGTCATCCAAGGACTAATAAAACGAATGAAATAAAACGAATAAAAGAACGACAAGTCGCCAGTTCACTGCGATATTTAATTGTAGGCCTCGGAGAAATTAGAAGAACAAAGCGGACGAACAAATACTCCAAGACTCTCAGAGGAAAGTCTTCAATCCACCAGTAACGCCATAACTTTGGTGATGACGTTATCTATGCAAAATCGCAGAGATGATCAAATAATATACACAGTTCAATTTCAAACGTCTATATTCCAAATCAATGATATTGAGAGATACGTGAATGGACTTTATTTTCCAGAACAATTTGCACGTGATGTAAGCATGAATTCGAGGTAATGAATATAATGAAGTCATCAATATAGCCATTGATATTACCTGCCAAAACACTGCAATGTAATGCTTTACTGATAAGCCCGGTGTTATGGACATGAGTATACAAATATAAGCTTATCTTCAAATTAAATCTTGATTATTTAATGATTAATTCTATCAAACTAATATCACACTTTATACATGCAATACATTTTAAACTGTATTTTATACACACTATACACAATGCTTAATTATTTTTTAATTAAAACGGTTTTCTTTTATATGTTTGAATAAGCAGTTTTATTATAATTCTTGTCATCAAGATATGACATGCATTGATTTGTACATCTGACCTCTATTTAAATGCTCTTTGACTTAGATTAAAGGTTATACATTTACATTCCAAAACCATTATCGATGTATGATATGCACCGCCTATGATGATTATGCTATACAGAGCGCCATTTTAAAAACAGCCTTGTCATTTAACATAACCCTTTCCATTATTTTGACATTTTAACCTTACTGTACCTTTTTAAAGTCATATACAAATTTGACACCGCCCTCATTATATATTGCATATTTAAATAGCAGTTGCACTTGGTTTTTAAACCATGTCGATGCAGTTTGTCATAACTTACACGGTGAATTATTTTACCTTATTTGTGATATATATTGTGTGTTGTTTATTTGTTTTGATCCAATACACATTCATAAATTGTAATCATGGAATATCTCACGAGCCTTCATTCTAATATTAATGTGACATAATGGTATTTAATTGATCTGCTATATTCATGATGTTTTTTAGAGAATACCGAAGCGTTAACCAAAACATAAACTGAACTCAGAATCGATGAAAATATATTAAATTGATCTGGAATGAAATCAAAACTTTTGTAAGTCAGATGTGATTCCCCATAAGAGCAAATTAGACTTTTCTTTGAGTTTAAACTATTGCAGAGGCTATCTGTTCGACAGTAACACATTTTTATATGTTATATTGCCTGCTATATATAGTATATGTATAAATTTCAAAATAAGGGGTTCCTTTCTTTTTCAGGGGGATAAAAACAATCCTAAATGTATTTGAGACAATATATTTTAGATTCATTGGAGATTATAAAAAGAACTACCCTATCAATTCTTTGTTGTCTGCAATTTTGTATTCCAAACATCCGTCTTCATAACAGTTGTTTCCAGGACGACGGCACAAGGACTCAAGTTATGCAGGTTGCTATGGACAATGAGCAAGCTGTACGTTCGCCATCTTGGTCTCATTGAGAGATGACATGAATGTTGACTTCTTTTAATATGTTCATTAGTATGCCTACTTTCTGTGATTGTGAATAATGCTTCATTTCTTAATTTGCCGAATGTGACATTTACATGTGTGTGACCTTGTTTAACATATCCGGAACATTTCGACCAAACACAAGGTGATTCTGGATATGATTGTTATGCATACATATGTCAGAATCCCATTCTCGACTGGTAGTGGCGTACTGCGTCACTTACCCTTTCATTTAGCAATATCAAATTCAATCAGGATTCCAGTAAATAGAAATTGAAGAATACTGAAGAGTAAACATAAGCATAATTCGAGCTCCAAGCCGATTAAACTAGGGGCAGAGTATTAATAAATAAATCATTGTTCAAGGAAAACCTGGAACTAGTAAAAGACAATAAGACTAGGTGTTCCGCAAAACTAGTTGTCCTATGCTTCATCGACAACACCCTATATGTAGATCTGGGGATCATCTAATTAAATTTACGTCCTCCTAACGAGAATGTAGGCTTCTTTATCAATCACAATAAGCAGGTTTACTTATTGTGCATTTTAATCAACGCCAACCTTCACATCAAACGAGGCCACATGATGTCTCTCAGTGAGACGATGATGGCGACCATAAAACTAGGTCATAGTCGTCATCGATCATCGTTCGAAGGTTGTTTTGTCGAGGATTGGATAAAAAAGAAACGTTTACTCGAATACTTTGCTAAATGTTTCTATTAGCTTTTGGTAGTTTGACATGACCTTTGAAAGAAAACCAGTTGAAGCATATAATCCATCCTTGAGCAAGATAACGGCTTCATAAATACATTTTTATGCAGGAATAAGATTCATCAGTTCGGTATGAATGATATATACTGCGTTTATTGTTGTACAAAAACAGGAATTGAAAACTTAATTTGCGAGCCCCTTATTATCACAGACCATGCCAACATACACAACCATATCATAAACTGGAACAACTCCAAAGTGTTGGAAAGGGGGGAAAACTGGAAAATGAAAAAAATTAAGAATCAATGTGGATTAGGAAGGAAGGGGAATCAATGAACAGAGATGAAGGGGCACCATTTGGGTCATCTGTATGACCCTATTTCAACACCAAATAAGGGGCGAGATAGGTTAACATCTTACCCGTCCCTCTGTCTACTTGTAGTACAAGTGTATATTTGGAAGAAATGTCGCGCTACGTTTTTGACAGCTGACTTCTCTAACTCACCCTATATTTGGTAGTGAGATGATTCAACACTCGGCTATTGTACTCTTTGCTTGTTAAAGAAAACAGATGTTTTCCAAAGCTCACAAATTAAGTTTTCAATTCCTGTTTGTGTACAAAACAAACTCGGTATATAATATCTATATGCTGTTTGAAGTGGTAGAAAGACCACTTACACTTGTTAATCATGTACTATCGTGCAAGTATAGGCCTGGGTCAAGTAAAGAAAACGCAACTTAATCAATACATTTATATTATTTTATTATAATAAAAATCAAATTAAAATATAATCATACAAGTAATCATCATCACTTTTAATCAAAAGCTAAAAAATGCAACTCATTAAAACGTCACTTGCAAACTCAAATCATTGAACAAATATTAAGATCGCGTCTTTGTTTCTATCTTCCGTAGGGATGTGTTATATCCATGGAATGTTCATCCAATATATACAAGCATAATTGAAAGCACAGTTAACTAGTATGTTACATTGTCATGTTTTATGATATCCACACATATTTGGCATTGGCTCCATGTTGGAATACGCAGTGTTTATGTTACAATGACAATGTTCTGCAGCCTCACATACACACTTGTATGTACTTCCATGCTATTTTCACAAGCACTGTCGTCGGTATCAAAGTTCTGCATAACACTTGAATTGAGTCCGATTTTTCTGTCAGATCTTCGGTTTTCTCGCGACCGGTCATCGAGTGTCCAGCTGACTACTGGTTGTCAGCCTGTCCTTGGTCTGGAGAAGTATCGGGACATTGCTCCGTCACCCAGTTGTTTGGGTCCGTTAGGGATCTAGGTCGACCCCTGGTCTGGAAGGGTCCTGATGGGGATCAGGTCATCGCAGGTTTCAATACTTCTAGCCGTTTGGAGTGGCTAGCAGTTCAGGATGGGGATGATCCCAGCATCACTCGGGTAAGGGACTTCCGGTCACGTTGATCATTGGTGTCCGGGCATTTGCTACAGAGTCCTTTCCTGAAGCAGTCATAAATGACCGTTTGTCATGAATGTCAGCTGACAGACATAGACTTTGTTCTCTCATGTTGATGTCGGCGTCCAAGGTCTGGAGCTCGGCGGAGAAAGGCAATACAATAGACATGTTGATCAGGTAGTGGTGTCTTTTGTAGGTAAACAGTGTAGAGCTGTGATCAGCAGGTAACGACAGCCAGATGTAGGTATCAGGTGTGTTCTGGTGATCAGCTATGTGTATTGTACTTATATACACATATACCACGTGCGCAGCTACAAAGGGGCGTGGGCATCATAGGCGTTTGGAACACGTCCAGGTGTGTGCTAGCCAATCAGAATGTGTCAAGGCATTTCGGAAGTATTTTTTTCCAGATTCAGAAGATAATAGTATTCCAATGTATGTACAACATTACCATTAGTTAAATATATCTTTTCATTTCAATTTCATCATTCTCGTTTTATATCTATTAGTCAAAGTTCAAATTCCTTGACGGCAATTATTTGATTTAGTTTTGATTTATAATTGCTAAACGACTTTGTTTTAAGATTATAGTTTTGTTAACGATTCGGTATTCTCTTTTTCAAACTGATGAACGCTATGTTTATAAATTGATTCCCAGTTTGCGTAGCTGTCGATTAAAATTTTGAGATTTAATTGCTTTCTTATGCTCAGCTGTATGATGCAGTTTAATTCATTTTTTCGGCATACTGTATCTATTACTAAATTTAAGAGGTGCAGCCTATGTGTGTGCTACGTGATCTTTCTTAAACTTACTTCATGTATGGTATAAACGGTCTGACATAAACTTATAAATCCAAATGTTAAACATCTGTGTATCAGTTTTATGTACTTTTTCAGCTTCATTCGCGTTACTCATCAGTTTATATTTATTCCAATTTGTTTCAATATGTAAAATGCAGTGAAACAGAAACTTTCATTTTAGCATTAGAACTATAGATAGTGCTATACATCTCAATATAAGAATTATGCGATAGAATGTATTATTATGAAATCCAAAGTTTTTCCCAATCTGACCTTTCTTCAAGGCAGTATCAATAACTAAAAACGTTATAACAGCAATGGATTAATTACAAATCATTTCTTTGAGTTACATATATCATATGTTATGAACGATATTTTATTTTTACCTTATTGCTGCATTGCTAGTTATGTAATGTGACGGAGCCATGTAAAACTGCTAAATTTCTCGTGGAAAATAAAGTTGTTTTATTTCAGAAGGATTGTTTTCGAAGTCTGTTCTATTGTGAAGGACGGCACCTGTTAGATATCTTATTTACTCCAGGTAAGGCTCATTTCGAAGCCGTCTTTATTTCAAACCAGGATCATAGAGATCCATGATATTAATTTTCATATATTATATGTATATATTCCGTTGATATTTGATTGTTACCCACATACTTCTAATTTAAACAGCAACAAAGGGTTCCTTTTTATAAAATATTATAAAAATGGACGAAACATAAAGGATATTTTATTCTATCATATCTTTGGTTTGAAATCGGAGATAAAACCTGAAGATAATCAAGAAATTTGACCATGATTCAAAGATAAATCTTTCGATGCAATAATCTCTAAACATGAGAAATATGAGTTTCAAACTGAAGTAAATACTGCAAATTCTAGAAAATCCATGGTAGACTGTACAGAGACATGTAATGCATATAATGGTTTGTAGTTTTAACATAATTCTAAAGTAATATCTTAGTTAATCAATCTTTTCAATTCGGATCATAGTTTTGTAGACGCATCAGTTTTCTTTGATTTTAATTCTGCTTTTCAAAGGTTCTCCTCTTTTCTTTGTATATTTTGTCCATTATTTAGTCAATTGTAAGCTCTGAGTATGATTTTGCTACGCTTAAGTATTTTTCCATTTTTTTCAAAAGAAAAAAGTATTCAAAAACAAAATAGTCGTCGCATAATCTTCAATATGAGAGTATGTCCTTTATATGGTAGCGGTTGTTAGCAGCATCTTAAATCCTTGCTCCAGTAACACTTCGACGTGGTCTCGCAATTCAATCTTCCAAAAAATAGGGTAGCTCCTCCCTTTCCCAATAAAAAACAAAACGTATCACATTGTTGTTTTATCCGTATGGATCAAGTAAAGAAAACGCAACATAATAAATACATTTCAGTTATTTTATTATAACCACAAAAATCAAATCAACAACATAATCATACCAGTTAATAACCAACACAAAAGTAAAAAAACTACAACTCATTATATCGTTACTTACAAAGTCAAATTATTGATCAAATATTAAGATCGCGTCATTGTTTATTTTCCATAAGAATGTCTAATATCCATGTAATGTTCGCACAGTTTCTTATATTGTCAGGTTGATGATTACCACCAAATATTGTCATTAGTTCCATGTCGGAATTCACAAATCATAAAGTTACAATGTTCTGCAGCCTCACTTACACACGTGTATGTACTTCCATGCTATTATCACAAGCACTGTCGTCGGTATCAAAGTTCTCTATCAAACTTGATTTTAGTCCGATTTTTCTGTCAGATCTTCGGATTTCTCGACATCGGTCAACGAGTGTCCAGCTGACTACTGGTTGTCAGCCTGTCCTTGGTCTGGAGAAGTATCGGGACATTGCTCCGTCACCCAGTTGCCTGGGTTCGTAAGGGTCTAGATAGACCCCAGGAAAGGTCCTGATGGGGATCATGTCATCGCAGGTTTCCATAGTTCTAGCCGTTTGGAGTGGCTAGCAGTTCAGGATGGGGATGATCCAAGCATCACTCGGGTAAGTGACCTCCGGTCATGTTGGTCATTGGTGTCCGGGCATTTGTTACAGATTCCATTCTTGAAGCAGTCATAAATGACCGTTTGTCATGAATGTCAGCTGACAGACATAGACTTTGTTCTCTCATGTTGATGTCGGCGTCCAAGGTCTGGAGCTCGGCGGAGAAAGGCAATACAATAGACATGTTGATCAGGTAGTGGTGTCTTTTGTAGGTAAACAGTGTAGAGCTTTGATCAGCAGGTAACGACAGCCAGATGTAGGTATCAGGTGAGTTCTGGTGATCAGCTATGTGTATTGTACTTATATACACATATACCACGTGCGCAGCTACAAAGGGGCGTGGGCATCATAGGCGTTTGGAACACGTCCAGGTGTGTGCTAGCCAATCAGAATGATTCAAGACATTTCGGAAGTGTTTTTCCGATTCAGATGCTAATAGTATTCCAATGTATGTACAACATTACCATAAGTTAATTATATCTTTTTATTTCAATTTCATCATTCTCGTTTTATATCCATTTATCATCAAAGTTCAAATTCCTTGACAACAATTTGTTAACTTAGTTTTGAATTATAATTGTTTAAACGAATTTGTATTTAGATTATAGTTTTGCTACCGATTCGGTATTCTCTATTGAACATGTTGACGCTTCGGTATTCTCTTATTTTATCTTAAACTGATGCAAGATATGTTTTTTAATTGATTCTCAGTTTGCGGGTTTGTCGATCAAAATGTTGGAGATTTAACTAGTTTCTTTACCTTACTACATGTATGGTATAAACGGTCTGACATAAACTTATAAATCCAAATGTTAAACATATGCGTATCAGATTTATGTACTTTTTCAGCGTAATTCGTGTTACTCATCAGTTTATATTTATTCCAATTTGTTTCAATATGTAAAATGCAGTGAAACAGAAACTTTCATTTTAGCCTTAGAACTATAGATATTGCTATACATCTCAATATAAGAATTATGCGATAGAATGTATTATTATGAAATCCAAAGTTTTTCCCAATCCGACCTATCTTTAAGGCACTATCAATAACAAAAAACGTTATAACAGCAATGGACTAATTCCAAATTATTTCTTTGAGTTACATATATCATATGTTATGAACGATATTTTATTTTAACCTTATTGCTGCATTGCCAGTTATGTAATGTGATGGAGCAATGTAAAACTGTTAATATTTTAATGGAAAATAAAGTTGTTTTATTTCAGAAGGATTGTTTTCGAAGTCCGTTCTATATTCATGGACGGCTCCTATTTTATATCTAATCTACTGCAGTTAAAGCTCATTTCGAAGCCGTTTTTATTTCAAACCATGAATATTGAGATTCATGATATTTATTTTCATATATTGTATGTATATATTCCGTTGATATTTGATTGTTACCAACAAAATACTGATTTGAACAGCAAAAAAGGGTTCCTTTTTATAAGAAAATATAAAAATGGACGAAACATAAAGGATAGTTTATTCTATCATATCTTTGGTTTGAAATCGGAGATAAAACCTGAAGATAATCAAGAAATTTGACCATGATTCAAATATAAATCTTTCGATGCAATAATCTCTAAACATGAGAAATATGAGTTTCAAACTGAAGTAAATACTGCAAATTCTAGAAAATCCATGGTAAACTGTAAAGAGACATGTAATGCATATAATGGTTTGTATTTTTAACATAATTCTTAACTTTTATCTTGGTTAATCGACCTATTTAATTCGGATTATAGTTGTGTTGACGCATCTTTTTCTCTGTTTTAATTCTGCTTTTAGAGGGTCTCTGCTTTTTAGAGGGTCTCTCCTTTTTAGAGGATCTCTGATTTTTAGAGGGTTTCTCCTTTTTAGAGGGTCTCTCCTTTTTAGAGGGTCTATCCTTTTTAGAGGGTCTCTCCTTTTTTTGTTCATATTTTGTCCTTAGTTTAATCAATTTTAAGTTCGGAGTATGCTTTTCCTACGCTTGAGTATTTTCTGATTTTTTCCAAAAGACAAAAGTATTCAAAACTAAAATAGTTGTCGGATAATCTTCAATATAAGAGTATGTCCTTTATATGGTAGCGGTTGTTAGCAGCATCTTTAGCCCTTGCTCCAGTAGAACCTCGACGTGGTCTTGCAATTCAATCTTCTTCAATAATAGGATAACTCCTCCCTTTCCCAATTAAAAACAAAACGTATCGCCATGCACTCAAATGTTACGATACGTGCATTTGTTCTGATAATCGAATGTATGACAATGATATATACAAAACAAAGCGTTCAGATCAATTGAAGTACTATACGATATCGATCAAGGTCAGTATCGATCATTTAGATTTTTCATGACATTAATATAATGTATTTCAGACATCAAAATGTTTAGATTGTAATTATTATAAGTGATATAGCTGAATGCTTTCGTGATATATGACTGTCATCACACTTTCTTAGCCAAGAAAAAGGTGTTAATTATGTATCACATTGTTGTTTTATCCGTCTGAGTAAAGTAAAGAAAACGCAACATAATAAATACATTTCAGTTATTTTATTATAACCACAAAAATCAAATCAACAACATAATCATACAAATTAATCACCATCACTTAAGTCAAAAAACACAACTCATTATATCGTTACTTACAAAGTCAAATTATTGATCAAATATTAAGATCGCGTCATCGTTTATCTTCGGTAGGAATGTCTTATATCCATGTAATGTTCGCACAGTTTCTTATATTGTCAGGTTGATGATTACAACCAAATATTGTCATAGGCTCCATGTCGGAATTCACAAACCATTAAGTTACAATGTTCTGCAGCCTCACATACACACGTGTATGTACTTCCATGCTGTTAATACAAGCACTGTCGTCGGTATCAAAGTTCTCTAAAGTAACTTGATTTTAGTCCGATTTTCTGTCAGATCTTCGGATTTCTCGACATCGGTCATCGAGTGTCCAGCTGACTACTGGTTGTCAGCCTGTCTTGGTCTGAAGAGTATCGGGGTTGTGGTCCATCACCCACCCAGGGTATGGGTCCGTTAGGCGCCTAGGTCGACCCCTGGTCAGAAAACGTCATGATGAGGATCAGATCATAGCAGGTTTCCATAGTTCTAGCCGTTTGGAGTGGCTAGCAGTTCTAGATTGGGATGCTCCAAACATCACTCTTGTAAGTGACTTCCGGTCACGTTGATCATTGATGGTCGGACATTTGTTACAGAGTCCTTTCTTGAAGCAGTCATCAATGACCGTTTGTCATGAATGTCAGCTGACAGACATAGACTTTGTTCTCTCATGTTGATATCGGCGTCCAAGGTCTGGAGCTCGGCGGAGAAAGGCAATACAATAGACATGTTGATCAAGTAGTGGTGTCTTTTGTAGGTAAACAGTGTAGAGCTGAGATCAGCAGGTAACGACAGCCAGATGTAGGTATCAGGTGAGTTCTGGTGATCAGCTATGTGTATTGTACTTATATACACATATACCACGTGCGCAGCTACAAAGGGGCGTGGGCATCATAGGCGTTTGGAATACGTCCAGGTGTGTGCTAGCCAATCAGAATGTTTCAAGTCATTTCGGAAATGTTTTTTTCCGATTCAGATGCTAATAGTATTCCAATGTATGTACAACATTACCATAAGTTAATTATATCTTTTCATTTCAATTCCATCATTCTCGTTTTATATCTATTAGTCAAAGTTCAAATTCCTTGACGGCAATTATTTGATTTAGTTTTGATTTATAATTGCTAAACGACTTTGTTTTAAGATTATAGTTTTGTTAACGATTCGGTATTCTCTTTTTCAAACTGATGAACGCTATGTTTTTAAATTGATTCCCAGTTTGCGTAGTTGTCGATTAAGATTTTGAGATTTAATTGCTTTCTTATGCTCAGCTGTATGATGCAGTTTAATTCATTTTTTCGGCATACTGTATCTATTACTAAATTTAAGAGTTGCAGCCTATGTGTGTGCTACGTGATCTTTCTTAAACTTACTTCATGTATGGTATAAACGGTCTGACATAAACTTATAAATCCAAATGTTAAACATCTGTGTATCAGTTTTATGTACTTTTTTAGCGTAATTCGCGTTACTCATCAGTTTATATTTATTCCAATTTGTTTCACTAAGTAAAATGCAGTGAAACAGAAACTTTCATTTTAGCATTAGAACTATAGATATTGCTATACACCTCAATATAAGAATTATGCGATAGAATAAATTATTATGAAATCAAACGTTTTTCCCAACCCGACCTATCTTTAAGGCAGTATCAATAACAAAAAATGTTATAACAGCAATGGACTAATTCCAAATTATTTCTTTGAGTTACATATATCATATGTTATGAACGATATTTTATTTTAACCCTATTGCTGCATTACCAGTTATGTAATGTGATGGAGAAATGTAAAACTGTTAATATTTTAATGGAAAATAAAGTTGTTTTATTTCAGAAGGATTGGTTTCACAGTCCGTTCTATATTCATGGACGGCTCCTATTTTATATCTAATCTACTGCAGTTAAAGCTCATTTCGAAGCCGTCTTTATTTCAAACCATGAATATTGAGATTCATGATATTTATTTTCATATATTGTATGTATATATTCCGTTGATATTTTATTGTTACCAACAATATACTGATTTGAACAGCAAAAAGGGTTCCTTTTTATAAGAAAATATAAAAATGGACGAAACATAAAGGATAGTTTATTCTATCATATCTTTGGTTTGAAATCGGAGATAAAACCTGAAGATAATCAAGAAATTTGACCATGATTCAAATATAAATCTTTCGATGCAATAATCTCTAAACATGAGAAATATTAATTTTAAACTGAAGTAAATACTGCAAATTCTAGAAAATCCATGGTAAACTACTGTAAAGAGACATGTAATGCATATAATGGTTTGTATTTTTAACATAATTCTTAACTTATATCTTGGTTAATCGACCTTTTTAATTCGGATTATAGTTGTGTTGACGCATCTTTTTCTCTGTTTTAATTCTGCTTTTTAGAGGGTCTCTCCTTTTTAGAGGGTCTCTGCTTTTTAGAGGGTCTCTCCTTTTTAGAGGGTCTATCCTTTTTAGAGGGTCTCTCCTTTTTAGAGGGTCTCTCCTTTTTTTGTTCATATTTTGTCCTGAGTTTAATCAATTTTAAGTTCGGAGTATGCTTTTCCTACGCTTGAGTATTTTCTGATTTTTTCCAAAAGACAAAAGTATTCAAAAATAAAATAGTTGTCGGATAATCTTCAATATAAGAGTATGTCCTTTATATGGTAGCGGTTGTTAGCAGCATCTTAAATCCTTGCTCCAGTAGAACTTCGACGTGGTCTTGCAATTCAATCTTCTTCAATAATAGGATAACTCCTCCCTTTCCCAATCAAAAACAAAACGTATCGCCATGCACTCAAATGTTACGATACGTGCATTTGTACAGTAGTCAAATATCTGACAATGATATATACAAAGGAAAGCGTTCAGATCAATTGAAGTACTATTAGATATCGATCAAGGTCAGTATCTATCATTTAGATTTTTCATGACATTAATTTAATGTATTTCAGACATCAAAATGTTTAGATTGTAATTATTATAACTGATATAGCTGAATGCTTTCGTGATATATGACTGTCATCACACATTCTTAGCCAAGAGAAAGGTGTTAATTATGTATCACATTGTTGTTTTATCCGTCTGACTCAAGTAAAGAAAACGCAACATAATAAATACATTTTAGTTATTTTATTATAACCACAAAAATCAAATCAACAACATAATCATACAAATTAATCACAATCACTTTAAATCAAAAGTAAAAAAACAACAACTCATTATATCGTTACTTACAAAGTCAAATTATTGATCAAATATTAAGATCGCGTCATTGTTTATCTTCCGTAGGAATGTAATGTTCGCACAGTTTCTTATATTGTCAGGTTGATGATTACAACCCAATATTGTCATTGGCTCCATGTCGGAATTCACAAACCATTAAGTTACAATGTTCTGTAGCCTCACATACACACGTGTATGTACTTCCATGCTATTATCACAAGCACTGTCGTCGGTATCAAAGTTCTCTATCAAACTTGATTTGAGTCCGATTTTTCTGTCAGATCTTCGGATTTCTCGCCACCGGTCATCGAGTGTCCAGCTGACTACTGGTTGTCAGCTTGTCCTTGGTCTGGAGAGTATCGGGATACTGGTCCGTCACCCAGTTGTATGGGTCCGTTAGGGGCCTAGGTCGACCCCTGGTCAGGAAAGGTCCTGATTAGGATCAGGTCATCGCAGTTTTCTATAGTTCTAGCCGTTTGGAGTGGCTAGCAGTTCAAGTTGGGGATGATCCCAGCATCACTCGGGTAAGTGACTTTCGGTCACGTTGATCATTGGTATCCAGGCATTTGTTACAGAGTCCTTTCTTGCAGCAGTCATGAATGACCGTTTGTTATGAATGTCAATTGACAAACATAGACTTTGTTCTCTCATGTTGATGTCAGCGTCCATGGTCTGGAGCTCGGCGGAGAAAGGCAATACAATAGACATGTTGATCAGGTAGTGGTGTCTTTTGTAGGTAAACAGTGTAGAGCTGTGATCAGTAGGTAACGACAGCCAGATGTAGGTATCAGGTGAGTTCTGGTGATCAGCTATGTGTATTGTACTTATATACACATATACCACGTGCGCAGCTACAAAGGGGCGTGGGCATCATAGGCGTTTGGAACACGTCCAGGTGTGTGCTAGCCAATCAAAATGATTCAAATCATTTCGGAAGTGTTTTTTCCCGATTCAGGTGATAATAGTATTCCATTGTACGGACAAAATTACCATTAGTTCATTATATCGTTTTATTTTAATTTCATTATTTTTGTTTTATATCTATTGATCATCAAAGTTCAAATCCTTGACGGCAATTATTTGATTTAGTTTTTAATTATAATTGTTTAAACGATTTGAATTTAGATTTTAGTTTTGTTGGCGATTCGGTATTCTCTTTTTCAAACTGATTGAAACTATGTTTTTAAAGTGATTCTCAGTTTGCGTAGTTGACGATTAAAATTTGGGGTTTTAATTGTTTTCTTAAACTTTCTTCATGTATTGTATAAACGGTCTGACATAAACTTATGAATCCAAATTGTAAACATTTGTGTATCAATTTTATGTACTTTTCAGCGTAATTCGCGTTACTCATCAGTTTATATTTATTCCAATTTGTTTCACTAAGTAAAATTTAGTGAAACAGAAACTTTCATTTTCGCATTGGAACTACAGATATTTCTATACAGGTCAATATGAAAAATATGCGATAGAATATATTATTATGAAATCCAAAGTTTTTCCCGACCCGACCTACCTTCAAAGCAGTATCAATAACATAAAACGTTATAACAGCAATGGTTTAATTACAAATCATTTCTTTAAGTTATATATATCATATGTTGTGAACGATATTTTAATTTTACCTTATTGCTGCATTGCCAGTTATGTAATGTGACGGAGCAATGTAAAACTTTTAATATTCTAATGGAAAATGAAGTTGTTTTATTTCAGAAGGATTTTTTTCGAAGTCTGTTCTATATTCATGGACGGCTCCTATTTTATATCTAATCTACTGCAGTTAAAGCTCATTTCGAAGCCGTCTTTATTTCAAACCATGAATATTGAGATTCATGATATTTATTTTCATATATTGTATGCATATATTTCGTTGATATTATATTGTTAACCACAAAAAAATAATTTGAACAGCAACATAGGGTTCCTTTTTATAAAGTATTATAAATTGATGAAATTATTACCTCTTACAAGTGGACGAAACAATAAGGGTATTTTATTTTAATATCTCTTCTGTTTGAAATTTGAAATAAAACCTGAAGATAATGAAGAAATTTGACCATGATTCAAATGTAAATCTTTCGATGCAATAATATCTAATTGTGAGAAGGATGAGTTTCAAACTGAAGTAAATATTGAAAGTAAGGGAGAATTCATGGTCAACTGTATAGAAACATGCAGTAATACATAGGAAAGTTTGTATTTTTAACATAATTCTTAACTTATATCTTGGTTAATCGACCTTTTTAATTCGGATTATAGTTGTGTTGACGCATCTTTTTCTCTGTTTTAATTCTGCTTTTTAGAGGGTCTCTCCTTTATAGAGGGTCTCTCCTTTTCTTTGTTCATATTTTGTCCTTAGTTTAATCAATTTTAAGTTCGGAGTATGCTTTTCCTACGCTTGAGTATTTTATGATTTTTTCCAAAAGACAAAAGTATTCAAAATTAAAATAGTTGTCGCATAATTTTCAATATAAGAGTATGTCCTTTATATGGTAGCGGTTGTTAGCAGCATCTTCAATCCTTGCTCCAGTAAACTTCGACGTGGTCTCGCAATTCAATCTTCTTCAATAATAGGATAACTCCTCCCTTTCCCAATCAAAAACAAAAAGTATCGCCATGCACTCAAATGTTACGATACGTGCATTTGTACTGATAAGCAAATATCTATCAAATAGATTTTTCATGACATTAATATAATGTATTTCAGACATCAAAATGTTTAGATTGTAATTATTATAACTTATATAACTGAATGCTTTCGTGATATATGACTGTCATCACGCTTTCTTAGCCAAGAGAAAGGTATTAATTATGTATCACATTGTTGTTTTATCCGTATGAATCAAGTAAAGAAAACGCAACATAATAAATACATTTTAGTTATTTTATTATAACCACAAAAATCAAATCAACAACATAATCATAACAATTAATCATCATCAGTTTAAATCAAAAGTCAAGAAAACATAACTCATTATATCGTTACTTACAAAGTCAAATTATTGATCAAATATTAAGATCGCGTCATTGTTTTTCTTCCGTGGGAATGTCTTATATCCATGTAATATTGGCACAGTTTCTTATATTGTCAGGTTGATGATTACAGCCAAATATTGTCATTGGCTCCATGTCGGAATTCACAAATGATAAAGTTTCAATGTTCTGCAGCCTCACATACACACGTGTATGTACTTCCATGTTATTAGCACAAGCAAAGTCGTCGGTATCAAAGTTCTCTATCAAAGTTGATTTGAGTCCGTTTTTCTGTCAGATCTTCGGATTTCTCGACATCGGTCATCGAGTGTCCAGCTGACTACTGGTTGTCAGCCTGTCCTTGGTCTGGAGAAGTATCGGGACATTGCTCCGTCACCCAGTTGCCTGGGTTCGTAAGGGTCTAGGTCGACCCCAGGAAAGGTCCTGATTAGGATCAGGTCATCGCAGGTTTCCATAGTTCTAGCCGTTTGGAGTGGCTAGCAGTTCAGGATGGGGATGATTCCAGCATCACTCGGGTAAGTGACCTCCGGTCATGTTGATCATTGGTGTCCGGGCATTTGTTACAGATTCCATTCTTGAAGCAGTCATAAATGACCGTTTGTCATGAATGTCAGCTGACAGACATAGACTTTCTTCTCTCATGTTAATGTCAGCGTCCATGGTCTGGAGCTCGGCGGAGTAAGGCAATACAATAGACATGTTGATCAGGTAGTGGTGTCTTTTGTAGGTAAACAGTGTAGAGCTGTGATCAGCAGGTAACGACAGCCAGATGTAGGTATCAGGTGTGTTCTGTCTGATACTTACGTTTTACCTGTATATATACACAAATCCCACGTGCTAGCAGAGTATCAAATGTACAGGTAGGTGTCGGGGAATAGAACGTTGGCGTTGTGACAGCCAATCAGAGTCCGCCTGCGAACAGTAGTAAGTATCATTTTAGTGTGTATTGTGTGATCCCTAATGATTATAATAGCCGATGTTAATCTCCGGCACAGATCGGTATCTCCGGAAATCATGTGTGAAAAATGTTTTAAATCATATCTCTCTTTGTTAAATTTTATGAATGAAATATACGGCGTTCAAATACTTTAATTTTACAGTCAACACTCCCTAAACGTATCGGCGGTTCCAATACACACTGGCTTTGTGTAGTCGTTTCATGTCATACAATGTAATTAAACAGTTTTTATCTTAATGAAATTACAAATAAGCTACAAAGAATGTGTTTAACAAGATGAAGATGGGCTAGTGTAATTAGAAAAAAATTACCGTCGTAGAAATAAATGAAGTAAAATGATAATAACTTTTATTTTAAACAATTATATGTTTCAGTATTTCTTTAATATTGAGTATTTAATCAACTTTTGTGATAGTTTGTTTGATATTATGATTATTTCAAACATGACAATTATGTCAGCGGTGGGCCTTATACACCTGTTAGATTTACACTGAATAAATTTTACTTTTCATCAAACGGTATTATCAACCGAATCCCTCCTAAAAAAAACAAAACAAAAAGCCGCATACAATTAACTGTTACTTATTATGTCCTTTCCTGTGTTTTCTTTAACTTGATATGAAAAAGACAAAGCCTTAAAAGAGCGAAGCTTTACGTAAGCTATGATATGTAGTGATAATTATTCTTATTTAATGTCGGCACGTCAAGTAATTAACAACAAAACCGAGCCGAATCCGACTGATTTGAAAGCATTCATTTTAACGAATTATGGAAATTGTACTGTTGTAAATCGGATGGCCGAACAAATTCCGTCATTTGATGCAAATTTGCTTATTTAATTTAAATAAAATTGCGCCAAAAATTGATCGTAGTCATTAGAGCAATAAGAGATTCTTTTTAAACAGAATTATCATACTTCGTCATAAGTCTACCATCCAAATGGATGTATTCATGTTGTATTAATGGGATCCGGTGTTTGTTGTTTTTAGTTGGTAAATTCATGTAGAAAAGAAAACAATCAGGAAGTAAATATCACTGCTAGTGATACGCAAACTACCAAGATTAAACTATTTCGTAGACGTGAAACAAACGTACACACTTCAATAACATCCATGTAAAGTTTTCCTTTGATCATTATTTGCCCTCAGTTTCTTCGATGTTTGACAATGATGACACGGTTCTCATTTTAATGATTGATGCTAACTTGATGTGACCAAGATTTACATGGCGGGTGTCGTCGATGAAGCAGAAGACGCTTACTCTTCCAGAACACCTGGCCTTATTCTCCGGTAGTGTTACAAGGTTATCCATGTAAATCATTCATTTCTTAATTGGTTTAATTGATTTTGAGTTTGGATAATGATTTTGATCACATAAGTTTTCTCTAATTATTTTTGTTATGATTATTAAACCAATTTTGAGTTCTAATTATGGTTTCGGTGACGCTTCGGTATTCCCAGATTCCCCCACTCCCATGACACTGTCTTGTTGTGAAATGTTGCTCTGTGCATAGTTACCGGAGTATGAGAAGGTGTTTTTACCCAATGGTGTTTTATCAGGATTAAATCCGGTATACGTCCGGGTAAATCCCCACACTGTAACTACCGCATATTGCAGCATATCCACACATTTCATGTCACTGAACAATTATTGCAACATACTTTCCCAGAATAACATACCAGCGTCATGTCTAAACGACTTCTACAACATTTTTTAGTAGGATTTTTCCAAAATGTTAAAAGCAATCATGTTATTAACAAAGCATATCTGTTACATGTAAATGGAACTTTTGAAGATAACAGCGAACGTTATCAATAAAATGTCGTTCTAATGAACACGCAAATATTCATTTTGCATTTGTGATGAAGACTATGAACCAGAGTGCGCAATTCTGTGATAAAATGTAATGCTCATTTTCTCACGATATTTGTGTAACTGTATTAACATCATACTTACAATGTACTACTGTACCTTAGAGTGTTAGTGGCTGCCACAGATATCTAGCATACACTTTTACATTCAATAGTGAATCTTGAGCGGGTTGATGGTCGACGACCAGAGAGCTCAATTGGTTAAGCGTCCGTCTAGAGCTCGCAAGGCTCCGGCATGGAACCCCTGCCTGACCGAGCATATTTTCTCTTTAAACAAAACGTACCAACAAAAGGTGATTTAAACTTCATGTGCGTCTTAATGTCGAAGGAATATTTAAAGCAGGGAGGACTATAGCAGATCTATACCGCGTTGATCGTTTTATCAGTTGGTCGAGAGTCTGTCTAGAGGTACCACGTTCGAGCCCCGGTCTTGCTGTTACAGAATTGGGAAGCCTTGCTTCGCATTTTCTTGTTTGTATATATGTCCTGTATGTTTGAACTTGCGTGAGCACGTAACACGCCGTATAAAAGAATAGGACTAGGTATTCAGGAAGCGTCAGTAGTCCTCAAAGTGAGAACCGAGTTTTCTTTCTCAATCACAACAAGTAAGCTCAGTAATAAGAATACTCAAAATCGTCCGTCTTCTTATCACCCAAAATTCACGAGATATCACAGGAACACGTGAATCCCATGTCACACGTATCAGCCATTTACTAATGTACAACTGTTAGTTCTCTAAAGCTGACCACGTGCTGTGTTTTCATCACGTCTCTGTTACACAACATTACAGTTGTACCTGCGAACTTATATCACACAAATCAAGTTCACTGTTCTTCAATTCCTATGATATAATGTCAGGCATGCCACATGAGGTTGAAATTCACGTGTTTCATATAATCCTTTTTGCATGTAGTTTTTATTCGGTATGTTGTTGATAATCTTACCAAATATGTTATTTCTTCTCGTCCTTTTTGTTGTCATGTTAATGAGATGCATTTCCTTACTTGAAAAGTCTACGAAATGAAATTGTGTCTTCCGATCTTTAACCGATGTAAAATATTAAATTGATATTTGATAATATTGTTAATGTATAACACTACTAAATTACTGAAGGGTATTTTCATTAGAACTTATGACCGTATCAACGCAAATGTGTTCACACATGGTTGCGGGCTAAACGGTTAAAATGTTTGTGACCAATCAGCGTTTAATCCAGCACAAACTTTGGATGTTACTCTTAAATGTATGTATTTCTAATTTTAATTCAAATTGCATAGTAATTTTTAAGTTAGTGGCGATTGATTTTTGCGAATTGTATTCACTCGTGAAAATTCATATCACACGAAAATAAGTTGGTTTACAGTAAACAAATATTTAGGGGTGAAGATATAGAGGATATTCAATGGTTTGCCGTTTAATATCAAATATATTTCACGAGTATGACAGATGTAGTGCGTAGCACGAGTGATATATAAAAAAAATCTGCCATACTCGTGAAATATATTTGATATTAAACGGCAAACCATTGAATTTTCTTTTTATTACATTTCGAAAGAGGACTTAAGATACTTTCATGATTTGTTTTCTTTACTTGCCTACTGGAAAGTAACTAGGCCTAATCCGTCGAAATAACAACCGATCGGGTCCAGTACACAGCTGATTGGGATAAGCTGATGGGAAAAGTTGAACCATTCTCATCTTCCAATTCATTGCATATTAAATCCTGCCGCAGTTTCTCATCAATAGTTACTATTGATGCCATTTCTTCAAGACCATCTTTCCACAATACCAAGTAGACAAGTTCTAGCAGACAATAACAATATGCCGAGCCGCCAATGCCATGTTCGATTCGATTAAGGGGAACAACTCATACAAAAGTTTCGGTCTAATGTGAACAAATTACCCAAGAGAAAACTACCCACCGTTGAAATCAACGGCGGGTCACTTGCTCCAGGGGACGAATTACAGAAATATTGAGTGGGGCAATTTTTCTACAGATGGCCATGTATGATTTCTACTGTAAAATGTTATATTTTCACGGCAAAATCTTAAATTTTCAATGCTCATCACAGCAATGAAAATATAAGTTTTATCAGTTTGATAATTTTCTATATTTCACAGGCAATAATGTAATAAAAACGGTTACTGTTACTCCAAAATATTACAAGGAAGTGCAGATCGATAATAGTGATTGATACAAGTAAGTGTCATACCTCTATGGCTGACCATATGCTATACATGGATCACTTCTCAGACATTGAAAGGTTACACACAAATATAGCTGTATCTGTACTTATTTAACACCAATCAAGTTCATTGGTCTTCAATTCCTATGATGTAATGTAAGGCATGCCACATGAGGCTGAAATCCACGTGTTTCATATAATCTATTTGCATGTTTTTTGTTGATAACCTTTACAAAACATGTTCATTCTTCTCGTCCTTTTTGTTGTCATGTTAATGAAATGCATTCCCTTTCTTGTAAAGGCCATTTAAAGTCTACGACATGAATTTGTGTCTTCTGATCTTTAACCGATATAAAATATTAAACTGATATTTTATAATACTGTTACTGTATAACACTATTAATTACTGAAGGGTACTTTCATTAACACTTATGACAGTATGAACGCAACTGTGTTTATACACACTGTTCCGGGCTAAACGATTCACACGTTTGTGACCGATAAGCGTTACGTCCAGCACAAACATTGAATGTTACTCTTTAATGCATGTATTTCTAATTTAAATTTAAATTGCATAGTTGTTGTTTAGTTAGCGGTGGTTGATTGTCACGAATTTTAATCACTCGTGAAAATTCATATCACACGAAAAAAAGTTTGTTTACATTAAACAAATATTAAGTGTTGAAGGTAATTGGTTACTGTTACTCCAACGTATTTCAAGGGAGTGCAGAAAACAGATTGACGGTTGGACCTAACCTGGAAATATTAACGATCGATAATGGTGATTGATACAAGCAAGTGACAATGATGACTCGGTTCTCATTTTGAGGATTAATGCTTACTTGGATGTGACAAAGATTTACATGGCGGGTGTCGTCGATGAAGCAGAAGACGCTTACTCTTCCGGAACACCTGGTTTTATTATCTTGTGCTTTTACGAGAGTCCCCATGTAAATATTTCCTTTGTTCCTATGTTTCCCCTAGTTTAATCGATGTTGAATTCGGATTATGGTTTTGTTGACACTTTGGTATTCTCTGATTTTTTTAACCAGACCGTTTAGAAGCACTAAGCTAATAAGTACAGAGACAAAAGAAATAAAATAGGGTTGTAAATGTTACAAGTGTGTGTTAGTCATCTTTAATGATAGGGGGTGGCAGACTCTGCTGGTGGATTATTTAGTCCCAAAGGTTTGCTTTAATTTTACTTCTAAATTCATAACTTAAAGATGTTTTTGACGCACCTGACCCTTCTGCTTCTACATTAGTTTAGACATTTTCGTTTCCCACCTTTTGACCACTAGTATCACTGAAGAGTCCTAGGAGGACGAAACACCTGTATGGTGCAGTTTAATTCATTTTTTCGACATACTGTATCTATTACTAAATTTAAAAAGTGCATCACATGTGTGTGTTACGTCATCTTATATTCGTATCTCTTCAACAAAAGTAAACGAGTGAAACTCCCGAATTCAAAGGGACTCCTGATCAGCCGCATCGTTTTTGTGAGGTATCTGAGTCTATGAAATTGGTTTATGTACTAGATCACGAGTATTTGGTTACATATGTACGTTAACGTTAGTTGTCAGATTACCGTAATAATAAGGTTCGCCGAAACGACTTATCAAAGGTGCATTAATTTATAGCATATCATACAATATAATTATATGTCAAAATTAAATTAAAATATCTGAAGTGTATTGGATGTAGAATTATACATAACAATGTAGTGATTAGTATCGACATGGTGATCCAAAGATTTGTTAATGTCTTATCAACTATATCAAACCACAAAGGTCAGATATTGACTTAAGATTAATCGTTATCCGTAATATGTGACCATTAATTAAACAGTAGACACAGTCTTTGTGTCTGTATAGTAACTGGCCGTACAATACATGGGTGTTTACCAGGCGTGTTCTGTATAAAGATGTATCGACTGTTAAGTACAGTGCCTATCAAACTTAAGGTAAGAGATCAAAGATGATTGAGATAGTATCATCTGGTCGAAACAACGGAAGAAAAACAGGAAGATTTATTGGACGGGCTTCGACATGAAGACTGAGAAGATATTATGTCACACAACAGTTGATAATTATGAAGCTAACCTTCAGTAGTCAAACATGTCGATAATGTCTTTAATAGATAAAAAAAACGATATTGTATGTTTTTTTCTTCTATATTTTAACTGATCATAGTTACAACGTACTTAAAGTGCATACAACAGGGTACGTGCAGTAGAACTAGTACACATTAAGCTAGTATTATATAAGTACAATCACGCTTTTAACAGTATATCAAGATGCTTTCAATATTTAGAGTTGTGATTTTAAGTAATCCGTAGTTCTCTATATTTTTTATCATTTAAAGCTGTCGTCGGCATCTCAATAACGGATCCTACAAATGTGTTCAAATCGTCAAGGAAAAGAAATGTAAAATAATGATTGAAAGGTGCCTCGTCTGGTCTAACATAAACAATTCGAAGACAACTTATATGACACTTAAATGCTGATATTACATGTGCTGGTGAGTGGATAGTGATAGCGAAATAATAAATGATAAATGGATATCACAAAGAGGAAACTACAACAACATACCCTGTCTCCTCCACACATGCATACACAACACATATGGATGCACGTCATTAACTGTTAAAATGACGTTAAAAAGGCAATCAAACAAGACCGAGCTATTATTATATCTTAATGATTGGTTTCATTTAAGTCTTACAACAACTAAGTTCTGACTTCATAACTACTGCATTCAGCGCATCTAAGCAGTGCATTCAAACCTCTATTAATTGAACTTCGATGATTCGAATTTCTCCATGTGTCGAACTTTGACAAAGTCCGATTTTTTTCATTATATAACACTATTGATTTACTTTTCATGAATCGAACTTCTATGAATCGAATTTTTCGCTGTATCGAAGTTAAAATCTGACCCGTTCATGATGAAAATATTGAAAAGTACAACTAATAAATCGACGTGACAATTTTACTTACTTTGAAAATGAAGTTGACATTACGTTACAAATATTACAGTGTGTATTTTAGTAAAATATGTTTTTATAAATGTGAATATACAATTTCTTAGCCTTTGTTACGTTACACTAGCACTGCATCGGTTTTTCTTATGCACATTACATTTATACTTAGACATGTAGATGTTCGATGTCGAAGACCCGATTTTTCGAAGTTTTTCACGACGGCCCCGCAAAAATCGAAACATCGACTGTATATGTAGTTTTGTTCTGATTTTACTTCCGTGTTCCTGTTTTTATTGATGATAAACATTTAAACGCGTATCATGATCCTGGTACACGTAACTTTGTTTTTGAAGTGTATCAATTAAGATGTAATTCTTGATTCACATTTCTCTTAAAAGTCACATAGAACGAGGCAATTGTTACATTTGATATATCATAACCCCTGCACGTATTAATTACCTTGAGTCTGTCAGGCATTTACCCCCTTCAGACTGCAGCTCATCAAAGCAATTAACACTTGATGTTTTTTTCCTGCAAATTAAAACAAAAATACTTGTAATCTCTAACAAACATTTAAACGCATTATTAACGTAAATGTATCAATGATGGTATCAGACTGGAATGGCTACTTCCATTAAATGTTGTCGAAAAAAGCAACAACCATCAGACCTCCCGCAACTGTTTATATTTGTAAGCAAGTTATACACTGTAGATGCAGGCATTGACATGTTTCATTATTACACCACGTTTGATAAGTGTCTTTCCCCGCTGGTTGCAATAATCTGTCTTTGTGGCAATGTTACATGTATACTAGGTGACGGCCTATTTATCTTGTATAAATGTATTTATTTTAACGCGATCTTGCATAACAATATCAGGAAATTATAAGCCAGATCAACCGGGTGGTAACGTCCTGGCCCTAGAGGTCTCTGGTTTGTGCCCGGCTCGTCCTACTAAGGTTCATTTCTGCTCCTTGCTGCAAAATATTGTTTATTTCCCATGTCGGGATGTTGGTATTAAAAGTAGCGCAAGTCTGGGTGTGTGCATGTACGAAATGTACTAATTATCACAATGATAATTTCTTAAATATAATTACAGCCCCTGGTACCCGATTAAACGTTTCGTCGTGACGGATGTGTTTCATTTGAATGCTTAGGTCAGGTTCTATATGTCACATATCGTAGCAACTAAAATAAGAAGGTCTCATTCCGCAGGCAGCCAAATACATGTGTCCTGAGATAATGTAGGATGAAAGGGGTTTGCAATATTATACTCCTGACATACGAGGTGTGTGAACCTACCGATATGATACTGGCGTTAGTGTGCACTTTTCATGAAATGAATGACGAAAACATCCTGCAAAGTGTTTACCCAATCATATTTTTTCTGGAAAAAAATGATTTAACAGGTGAGTAGATTTATAACCAAAAACTCGTTTATCTAAAGTGGCAACCTGAAAAGTGGTTAGGCGTTGAGATCTTGATTTACCCCATGCTAACTCATGCTAGCTTGATAATTAGCCATTAAACTAGTAACATATCGTTTATCTTGCTCTTCAACTATTTTACCACTTCATAAAAAAGGTAAGTTGAAACTGTATCATTATATATATATATTGGTATAGCTACATATGATAGTTTGGTTGTGTTATGTGAAGCTGAATAGGAACCGTTTGTTGTGTTAAGTGTAGTTAGATAAGGACGTTTGGTTGTGTTAGATGTAGATATATAGGAACCTTTGGTTCTGTTAGGTGTAGCTATATAGGAACCTTTGATTGTTTAAGGTGTAGCAATATAGGAACCTTTGGTTGTTAGTTGTAGCTATATAGGAACCTTTGATTGTGTTAGGTATAGCTATATAGGAACCTTTGGTTGTGTTAGGTGTAGCTATATAGGAACCTTTGGTTATGTTAGGTGTAGCTATAAAGGAACCTTTTGTTATGTTAGGTGTAGATATATAGGAACCATTGGTTGTGTTAGGTGTAGCTATATAGGAACCTTTGGTTGTGTTAGGTGTAGCTATAAAGGAACCTTTGGTTGTGTAATGTGTAGCTACAAATGTATATAGGAACATTTGGTTGTGTGAGGTGTAGCTATATAGGAACCTTTGGTCGTGTAAGGTGTTGATATATAGGAACCTTTGGTTGTTAAGTATAGCTATATAGCCAAATTTGGTTTTGTTACATGTAGATGTAGATATATAGGAACCTTTGGTTGTGTTAGGTGTAGCTATATAGGAACCTTTGGTTGTGTTAGGTGTAGCTATATAGGAACCTTTGGTTGTGTTAGGTGTAGCTATATAGGAACCTTTGGTTGTGTTAGGTGTAGCTATATAGGAACCTTTGGTTGTGTTAGGTGTAGATATATAGGAACCTTTGGTTGTGTTAGGTGTAGCTATATAGGAACCTTTGGTTGTGTTAGGTGTAGCTATATAGGAACCTTTGGTTGTGTTAGGTGTAGCTATATAGGAACCTTTGGTTGTGTTAGGTGTAGCTATATAGGAACTTTTGGTTGTGTTAGGTGTAGCTACACCTAACATTTGGTTATGTTAGGTGTAGCTATATAGGAACATTTGGCTGAGTAAGTTATGGATTTACAGCACCTGTAAACACACTGCATGACTACTTGTGTGTGGTACATACACCTATAAGTATTACCAGTTTTTTGCCTGCGATCAGGTTTAACTGCGAATAATGTTTTGATATTTCCATCTCAGTGCACTAATTGCTACCTTTTATCGTATGTGCTATTAATAGGACAGGTCATGTCTATTTTTCAATGTTTAAATCGGTCACAAAGCTTGAAGTAATTATTTTTATATCAAACAATTAAATTGACATTTATCCATTCTGATTCATTTATTTATCATGTTTCAATCGTAACTCTACATTCCGTTCTAGGTCAATGAGGACAATAACAAATATTTGCCATATTTACAAATTTGACCTTTGGTTGTTTATGTGTTTATTTTACTCTTATAAACATTCAGAAAAGTAGTGTCGTTACTGAATGTACACCAGTTAAAATATAGCCATTGTACAGTATTGCTAATGGATATACAATATATATGACCATTGTACAGTATCGCTAATGAATGTATAATATATATAACCATTGTACAGTATCGCTAATGGATGTATAATATATATGACCATTGTACAGTATCACTAATGAATGTATAATATATATGACCATTGTACAGTATCGCTAATGAATGTATAATATATATAACCATTGTACAGTATCGCTAATGGATGTACAATATATATAACCATTGTACAGTATCGCTAATGGATGTATAATATATATGACCATTGTACAGTATCGCTAATGAATGTATAATATATATAACTATTGTACAGTATCGCTAATGGATGTACAATATATAAAACCATTGTACAGTATCGCTAATGAATGTATAATATATATGACCATTGTACAGTATCGCTAATGAATGTATAATATCTATAACCATTGTACAGTATCGCTAATGAATGTATAATATATATAACTATTGTGCAGTATCGCTAATGGATGTATAATATATATAACAATTGTACAGTATCGCTAATGGATGTATAATATATATAACAATTGTACAGTATCGCTAATGGAAGTATAATATATATAACCATTGTACAGTATCGCTAATGATTGTATAATATATATGATCATTGTACAGTATCGCTAATGAATGTATAATATACAGTTGTGGGATCGCACAACGTTACACGATGTGCGGTGGGCGCACGATGGGCGAACGGTGTATGCACGATGTGCGAACAATGCGTTCCTTGGCGATTATTTCTAACGCACACGTGGGCGCACGATAAACTAGCATTGTGCGATGACAATCGTGGTTGATGTAAATTTAGAAATGGTTTAACAATATATACGGTTTCGCGCTAATTGTTTTAAACATATTTCTATATTTTAACTATTTACATAAGCTGATAGTTATATCTATATATTTCTTAAAATTAGTAATAGTCTTTCTGTAGTTTTTTTTTAGACGCATGTCAACTTTCAACACATATTGACAAGTTCTCATTCAGGTAAATATTGCCAGTTTATACCACGTTATACACTGCACCTGTACATGGACAATATATGTAGATGTCTCTGGCCCGGGGCACTTACAACCCTCGCCTAGGTGTGAAAACACAGGTAAAGTGGTGGGGAGAGGAGGGGGTTTCAAATAACTAATTATAAGAGTCCAGTTTGTTTTTATAACGGTCGCTCGGTAATGGCGATCGTAGCGTATCGTCGCACATGGGACAGGAAAAACTCTGGCATGTTATTAACCTATTATGTTACCTGGTAGCTAAACCCCCCTTTGGATGTCTCATGGTCACTGTAATAGTGTTTACTGTATATTGTTAATTGGCATAATCCCAATAAATATGATGCGAATTAAAATAGTTTTTGGACAAGAGGGTTCCAGTTGTTTTTCATTCCGTAATATGTATCGTCCAATTGTACCAAATCGTGCGTGTGTGCGATTCTATCGTCCACCGAAGGTCGCAAGGCCATGTGAGGGCGTAAAACTCTCAAAATAAATAAATAAAAAATATTCTAATCGCACACATATACGCAAGATCTTAAGATCGCCCAGTTGTGCGCACCATGGGCGAACGATGTGTGCACGATGTATATACGATGCACGCACGCAGTTTTTGGTGCGTTGTGCGATACCACAACTGTATATTTAATATGTATAGCCATTCTACAGTATTTGTAATGAATGTATAATATAAATAACAATTGTACAGTATCGCTAATGTATGCATTATATATATAACCATTTTACAGTATCGCTAATGAATGTATATAGAGGATCGTACACGTCAATGTAATATGGAATTTAATTAACTCGTTAAGATTGTATTTATCACATAACTTTAAAAAAAAACTCTCAAATTCATTCTCTATAAGAAAGACAAATTTCTACCTTGGCGGTAGATATTCATAACAGAGACCATCATATGACGTCATAGAGACGTCATTTGTTTATGACGCCACACTAGTGTTATTACACGTGTGTAATACCATATTTATGACATGACTGAACGGGTCAGTTATATGATAAAATATATAGCCATTGTACAGTTTCGCTAATAAATGTATAATATACAGTATCGCTAATGAATATATAATATATATAACCGTCGTACAGTATCGCTTATAATTGTATATCATATAGAGGAGACAGTGTCTTCAGTAATACGAAATATATTTGCCGTGTGACACCGGCAGCTTAAAGTACATGCGAATGGCGGGGTATTTAAAATAGTTAACGTAAATATAAGGATTGTATGTCTATTTTGTTGTTTGCATCGGCTGATGAAGACAAGTGAGCCTCGTGTAGATGGTACATAAACTGCTTACACTATTTGAATTTATACTATTTTAATTTTCCTTCTAAATTCATAAATTAAAGAGGTTTTACGCACCTGACACTTCTTCTTTTACATTAGTTTAGAAATTTTAGATTAGCCCAAAAAAATTTTAAACTGCACCATTCAGCTGTTTCGTCCTCCTAGGACTCTTCAGTGATGCTAGGATAAAACGTTAAATCGGCAAAAGATCCGAAATCTCGCAAGTAGGTTTACAGGAAAATACTGGAACCTTACCAACTCCACTCGACATATACTAATATCAGACCAAAAGGGAAACATTTCTTAGAGATGCCTTAATTGATATTATGACGATCAATGAAATTATTCAAACGGATATTACATTTCGAAAATATCCTCCTGTTTACCTGTCGAAACTAATATAAAACTTGCTCATCATGATTAAGCAGTCTTCCGTTGATGAAACACCACTCCTTTAATATCGACGGATTATCAAGCTGTTTAATAAAGAAACACCGATAATTTTCCTAAGGCCAGCTACATGTTTATCCCGAAATAGCTTTATTAAATTATCAGCATCAATAAGGGTGACTGGATTTGATTTTAATATATCTACAAATATGTTTATACACCCTCCTACAAATGTACCATTATACCTACCAAGCCTCCTATCAGCCGCCCATTCACTTCGATCCTTAATTCAATGTATTCCCCTTCCTCTGTAATGTTTTCCTATCGACATTTATTCGAAATAAGTAATTGATAAAGTTGGGGTCTGTTTGACTTTTTATCAAGATGTTGCCTGCATTTCCTGTTATCTTTTACAATGTTTTTTTCTTTTTGTGTTTGATTATCATAATGTGTTTGTCCACTACAGGAGCTTAAACCAAAGACAGAATGTATTCTCAAAGACCGAATAAAAGTTAAAGGATGGAAAACGAAAAGAAACCCAAAAAATAGAGAATAACAAAGCGTTAACAAAATCATATTTCGAACTCGAAATCGATTAAAGTAGGGGCGAAATACGAACAAATTAAAGATATACATAGAGACTATCGTAAAAGTTAAAGAGAATAAGACCAGATTTCCGGAAGAGTAATCGTCTTCTGCTTTATCGACGACACCCGCTATGTAAATATATGTCACATAAGTTATTACTAAGATATTGGAGGAGAATGGTGATAGAATACGCAAAGACAGAATTAATTAGCCCATGTACTATAATACTTAATCCTTGTTTTAATTGTGTTATGCTTTATTCGGAAGCTTCATTTAAAAGGTAATACAATAAAAAGATTATCATTTTCATTATATAACCTTATACGTAATATGTATAACTAGATTAAACATAAGCTTATGTTAAAAATTACAATTGATCATATTCAACCTTGTTTACAAAGTTGTTTATCATTACACAAAATAGGTTCGACATGCCTTTTTCTATATTTGACCATTACTGTTGGATGGATAACAATTTATGCAAAACATAATAATAATTCCCATTTTCATAAACAAACACAAGTTAGTTACACAAATCTACACA
The DNA here is from genome assembly GCA_947623455.1 of Mimachlamys varia. Classification (NCBI taxonomy): domain Eukaryota; kingdom Metazoa; phylum Mollusca; class Bivalvia; order Pectinida; family Pectinidae; genus Mimachlamys; species Mimachlamys varia. The sequence continues at coordinate 36,089,358 of OX392545.1, forward strand.
TTATAGATATCTTTATTGAAACAGAAATGAATTTATTCGGACCCTTGTTAAAGCCAAATGTATTAAGACCAGGGTTTCCGGAGGAGTAATCGTCTTCTGCGTCATCGACGAAACCCGCCATGTAAATTATGATCACATCCAAGTAAACATCAATGCTCAAAAATGATAGCAAAATCATCATTGTCAATCACAAGAAGTAAGCACACTAGTAAGCATATTCAAAAACGTCCATCTGCATTTCACACAAAGATACAGAATATTTCTCGATAAGATCAAGATGGCGACCATAAAGCTTGGTCATAGTCTTCATTAACCTGCATTTCTTTAATCCTTGTGCGTACGTTTGTTCGTCAACAGCTGGTTTTTAATATGCCAATCTCGATATTCAGAGCAAGCCCTAGAATAACGAGTCAATTGCGACATGTTAACACCATAGGAAGGAGAAGCAGGGATATTACTATCGAGAGAAGGTAAGCTCACCATCGGAAAATCGAAATCGTCACGTTTATCATAGTTTAGTTTTAGTAAAGATCGAGGTAAGAAGCTGATGTAGGAGTGTGTGTTTTATCTTTAATCTCAAGTTCAGAAGGGTATATACGATCGACTAGGTCAGCAAACCTCTTCTTGTTTAAAGACAACATATCACCGATATACCTGAAAGTAAAATTGAAATATTTGGCAGGGTTTTTGCTACCCGTACGGATTAGCCCCTTGACAAATTCAGCCTCGTATAAAAACAAAAAACTTGCAATCGTTTTGTTCCATCACAAGGTTTACATGATGATAAGGTAGGGCTCCAAATCCACACGCATTTGACATAATACACCCACATGGCAAACTTCGAGAAACCTTCTTTTTGTCTCCCGCTGTTGAAGGGTCGTTGAACAAAATAAACTAATATGACATTTCAAAATGTATACTATTTTAGGTCTTTCTCCTTTAAGTAATTTACTGACGCAGGTAACAGTTATTTCAGATGTCTTTTAACATATTAAACACCGACATATTATCAAATCTGTTTTATTAAGAAACATTGATAACTTTGTGTTCCAAATTTCCTTTTTAAAATGTCACAGTATTAATGAGGTAAACTAGATTTTTATGAGGGAGGGTGACGTAACACACATATGCTACTAAATTTAGTAAAAGAAACAGTATACCAAAACAATGAATTAAACATCATACAACTGTTTCGTCCTCTAAGGACTTTTCAGGGATGCTAGGAGCCACAAAGTAGGAATCCAAAATTTATAATCCATATAGAAGCAGAAGGGTCAGGTGCGTTAAACATTTTTTATTTATTTTTCTGTTCATTATCAAATTAAAACATACCTACCTGCCATCATCCCACACACCTATCGTTCTACCGTCCAGTCCTCCTATTGATCATTCACTTCCATCCTTAGTTTAGAGTGTTCCCCTTAACTTCTGCAATGCTTTCCTATGGAGAATTTCAGAAATTTCAGTTAGGTAAGGAACGTCACTGAAGTCTGTGTTCTTTGAGGATTTGTTTGTCTACTTAAAGGAAATTTAACGAAGAAACAATGATTTTTCGAAGACAAAATGAATTGGCACTAGGATAGACGAAGACAGAATGAATTAGTACTAGGGTACACTGATACAAAATAGATTGACACTACGATACACGAAGAAAATGAATTGGCACTAGGATATGTATTCTTATTTATTTGCTTTAGGTTTCATCCGAAATTTTTCATTTTTAAGGTAAAACAATAAAACACGTAACTTACATTACCTATCCTTAAAGGTAATAAGTACGAGACTACATACCACCTTTTGATAAAACATACGATTTTATCATATTCTACATTGTTTTTAATGTTGTGAAAATAGGTTCGATATGACCTTTTTATATTTGATCTATACTGCTTAATACGAAAGTAAGAAAACAATAACTTCCGATTTTTTAAAATTATTTTGTTATGTAAAGATATTATTACAAACTACCACACAAGGTTGAATACAAAAAGTTACACATTGTGGATATTTTGTATTGAAACAGAAGTGGATTTATTAAGAGCAACGTATAAAGTATCAATGTTTTGATATGCTATCCCTTCCCTAACGTATAACGTATCAATGTTTTGATATACTGTTCCTTCCCTAACGTATAAAGTATCAATGTTTTGATATACTGTCCCTTCCCTTACGTATAAAGTATCAATGTTTGAATACACAGTCCGTTTCCTCAGGCTATTCTTGTTGGTGCTTTGTACTATTTCAAAACTTTTTTGTATAATAATATCAAGTCAGTCGATTGAAAAAATCGTAATACAATAAAAACAACACGAGAAACAGGATTACATGTTTTAAATTGTTTTGTGATAAACAATCCCAAATATACCCAGTTACCTGTTTGTGTATATGCCTACTCTGGTTACAGTGATAACGCAAAGTTAGTCCAAATTTACAAAATAAAAAAGGTCAGTTGTGTTTGTACATTGTAAGCATCGATCACAACTATGCATCATTATTAAGTAGAATACATGTAATATTTCCTGTTGTTGTTTTTAATGCCGGTAATCTCTTTCCGGTTCCGCCCTCGCTTGATAACGCAATGATGGCTGTTGTCTTTGTGTATATATGCAGTGTGCTCTCATCTTCTTTAATACTAATGTGGTGAAGTATTTTCACATTTTGGTAATGAACTTTCTTGTTTTCTTTTGTTTTGTATTGTCCGCCCTCCTCATTTCTTTTCTTATTTTTAATCCCTTTTTTTCAGTAGCACAACCTTTATCATAACTCGACCTCTTTCGTTAAAGCCTTTTTTTGCCTTTGAAACATCCCTTTTTATAACTCCCCATTTTATTACACCCCTTTCATGTTTTTGTAAAACCCCTTTTTTGTTTGTACTCTTTTGTTTGTTTTGTAACAATCCTTTTTTTCGGGGAAATAATATACCCTTCTGTAATAAACAGCAGAATCTACTTTTCCTGAACAAGGAGGTATCAAAAGCACATCAAAATGTTCCCATTACAGCGTTTAAAACATTATTTCCTCACACGGATTCGCAGCTATACCGATATTAATTGTGCCTTTATGTGAAAATGAGCGTCAATTAAGTCAAAGTTAAATATTTGAAATATGCGTCATTGCAAGATCAAGCAAGAGGCGACCAATGTTGTACCCCGGACTCTGTATAATTGAAATAAAACCTCCGATGCGTTCTTAACGGCTCATCACTTTTTGTGGTGAAATTAGACGATGGAAAATCTGTAGCGGTGTTTTAATATAACATCGAAAAGTAACAAGTTTGGTGAATGGTATCGATTTGTCGCGGTAGGTAAATAAGTAATTGGTATTAAAACGAGGATGCATGAATATAGTTAGACCAAGTATAAGTGAAATTGTATTGGATTCCTCCTGCATTAAGTACCCGGCGTACTTCCATTAACTCTTTGTAACTGATATAGCTGAATACCGAAACTTAAGCAATACGAATATAACATTACGACAATGCCCTTATATTTTGCCAGTTTAAACAGTAACATAACTTGCTTATGATTATCAAGCAGTTTTCCGAAGATGACCTATAATTATTGTGTTCACTTCTTTAAATATCACGTGAAACACACATATGCCGCACCTCTTAAATTTAGTAATAGGTACAGTATGCCGAAAAAATGAATTAAACTGCATCATACAGCTGTTTCGTCCTCCTAGGACTCTTCAGTGATGCTAGGGGCCAAAAGGTAGGAATCCAAAATTTCTAAACTTATGTAGAAGCAGAAGGGTCAGGTGCGTAAAACCCCTTTAATTTCTTAATTTAGAAGTAAATTTAAAACTGAAGCCTTTGTGGCTTTCAGCATACTAAACCACTCAGATATCTTCTGCTGCAGCAAGTACAGGGAAAAAAAACACTTTGCCAGCATTGAACTTCAGGTTAACGGCCTGGCAATTGTCTACTTCATTAACAGTCGGACTCCTTGGGAGATACCACTGCGAAGTGTTATTTGTTATACCTATACAATAAGGGGCAATTCTGATTGAGAACGGTATACGTTAACAAACACGAGACAACATTAAACTTAAAAGAAATAGTTTTAAATGTTACGACTAAAAATGTATAATATGTATAATTATTGTACAGTATCGATAATGAATGTATATAGAGGATCTTACACGAGTTTAAATGTAATATGGAATTTATTTAACGAGTTTAATAAATTCCATATTACATTGAAACGAGTGTAAGATTCTATTTATCTCATAACTTTTTAAAAAAAAAAACTTAAATTCATTCTTTATTAGAAAGCAAAAATTTCTACCTTGGCGGTAAGATTTTCATTACGGAGACCATTATATGATGACCATATTTATGACATGACTGAACGGGTCAGTTATGTGATAAAATATATAAAGCCATTAAACAGTATCGATAATGAATGTATAATATATATAACCATTTTACAGTATCGCTAATGAATGTATAATATATAAAACCATTTTACAGTATCGCTAATGAATGTATAATATATAAAACCATTGTACAGTATCGCTAATGAATGTTTAATATATATAACCATTGTACAGTATCGCTAATGAATGTATAATATATATAACTATTGTACAGTATCGCTAATGAATGTATAATATATAAAACCATTGTATAGTATCGCTAATGAATGTTTAATATATAAAACCATTGTACAGTATCGCTAATGAATGTACAATATATATAACTATTGTACAGTATCGCTAATGAATGTATAATATGTATAGCCATTTTACAGTATCGCTAATGAATGTATAATATATAAAACCATTGTATAGTATCGCTAATGAATGTTTAATATATATAACCATTTTACAGTATCGCTAATGAATGTATAATATATACAGTTAATTTGATGTATCGCTAATGAATGTATAATATATACAGTTAATTTAAAGTATCGCTAATGAATGCATAATATATATAACCGTTGTACAGTATCCCTTATGAATGTATATTATATAAAGGAGACAGTGTCTTCTGTAATACGAAATATATATTTCACGAGTGGGGATACTATTTTGCTATTTTTCACGAGTACGCAGCACATATAAAAATAAAATAAAAAATGAAAATCTTGTCGCTAGACTACATTTCTTATGTTGCCTAGTGATGAATGAAGCTATCTATCAGTTGTTCCGCGTATGTACATACATGCCGATAAGCGTGCAACAATGTAACAAAGGTAAAGCACCGCGTGACAACGGCAGCTTAAAGTACATCCGAATGGCCGGAAATTTAAACTAGTTAATGTAAATATAAGGATTGAGTGTCTATTGTGTTGTTTGCATCGGCTGACTAATGAACCTCGTGCAAATGGTACATGAAGCGCTTCGCAGTTCACTTCATTTGCGAGAGGTTCACTTGACATCATCAGCCAATGCAAACAACAAAATAGACATGCAATCATTAAGAAAACATCAAGTGCACAAAACGAGAACTGAGTATCATAGTCAATCACAACAAGTAAACACTATAATGAGCATACTCAAAAACGTCCATCTTCATATCACTTAAAGTTACAGAATATGTCTCAATAAGACAAGGATGGCGACCATAAAACTTGCACATAGTTCTGGTCATCCTGCATCTCTCGAATCCTTGTGTTGTTTGTTTGTTTGTCAGCAGTCGACATCGATAACGGGAATTACGATACATAGATCAAGCTCTGTAAACGCCACAGGTTGGAGAAGAGGAAAGTTTACGATCAGAAAATTGAAATCATCACGTTTATCGTATAGCTTAGTATTACACTATTTGGAATTATACTATTTTAATTTTCCTTCTAAATTCATTAATTAAAGAGGGTTTGCGCACCTGACACTTCTTCTTATACATTACTTTAGACATTTTGGATTCGCAAAAAAATGAATAAAACTGCACCAAAAAGCAGTTCCGTCCTCCTAGGACTCTTCAGTGATGCTAGGATAAAACGTTAAATCGTCAAAAGATTCGAAATCTCGCAAGTAGGTTTACACGAACATTCTGTAACCTTACCAACTCCATATACATGGACATATACTAATATCAGACCAAAAGGAAAACATTCCTTAGAGATGTCTTAATTGATAGTATGACGATCAATGAAATTATTCAAACGGATATTACATTTCGAAAATATCCACTTGTTTACTTGTTGAATCCAATATAAAACTCGCTCATCATTATAAAGCAGTTTTTCGTTGATGTAATACCACTCCTTTAATATCGACGGATTATCAAACTGTTTAATAAAGAAACACCGATAATTTCCCTAAGGTCAGCCACATGTATATCCCAAAATACCTTTTTTAATTTCTCAGTATTAATAAGGTTGATTGGATTTGATTTTAATATATCTACAAACATGTTGGTACCATTCCTCCTACACGCGTACCATTATACCTACCAAGCCTCCTATCAGCCGCCCATTCACTTCGATCCTTAATTCAATGTATTCCCCTTCCTCTGTAACGTTTTCCTATGGACATTTATTCGAAATAAGTAATTGATGAAGTTGGGGCCTGTTTGACTTTTAGCCAGATGTTGCCTGCATTTCCTGGTATCTTTTACAATGTTTTTTCTTTTTGTGTTTGATTATCATCATGTGTTTGTCTACTACAGGAGCTTAAACCAAAGATGGAATGTATTCTCAAAAACAGAATTAAAAGTGATAGGATGGAAAACGAAAAAAAAAAGTAGAGAATACCAAAGCGTTAACAAAATCATAATCCGAAATCGCAATCGATTAAATTAGGAACTAGAATACGGACAAAGTAAAGATTTACATAGAGACTATCGTAAAAGTTAAAGAGAATAAGATCAGATTCCCGGAAGAGAAATCGTCTTCTGATCATCGACGACACCCGCTATGTAAATCTATGTCCCATACGTTATAACTAGATATTGGAAAACAACATTAAATGGTAATAGAATACGCAGACATAATTGTGCTATGCTTTATCCGGATGCTTAATTTAGACTCTCCTACATCAGCTTCTTACCTCGATCTTTACTGTAACTATGACCAACACGGGCAACTTACTACTAAACTGTATGATAAACGTGACGATTTCGATTTTCCGATTGTGAACTTTCCCTTTCTTGATAGTAACATCCCAGCTTCTCCATCCTATTACATGTCGCGATTTTCGTGATAGATGTCGAAATCTGCCGAACAAACTTACGGCACAGGGATTCGAGAAATTCAGGTTGATGAAGACTATGGGCCAGTTTTATGTTCGCCATCTTGATATCACCGAGAAATATTCTGTATCTTTGTGTGATATGAAGATGGACGTTTTTGAGTTTGCTTGTTAGTGTGTTTACTTGTTGTGATGACAATGATGACTCGGTTCTCATTTTGAGGATTTATGCTTACTTGGATGTGACCAAGATTTACATGGCGGGTGTCGTCGATGAAGCATTTTTTAACCTCACACGTTTTTAACATCATCTCCTTAGGAGACCACGAAGCTGTACCGAAATTTACAGTGCCTGTATGTGATAATAAACGTACATTCTGTAGTGTAACATTTACTCCACGTCAAGAGATTAACATTTACAATCTGTGGCACTGCAAGCTTTTGCTTCCCCCAACTCTACCGAGAGCCATGATAGGTCGTCCCTTGTTACACGATATAAGATACTTACTTCCTCCAGCTACGACACTATCGTTATAACTGTTCCGTGTCCTCCTTCGAACGAACTAGCGCCCGTTGGCCCTCCTTGTTTCAAGGCGAGAGAAGCATTGACAGGCAGAAAAAGAACCTGGTTTGGATATCGAAACATAGGAAGAGAGCATCATGCTCGAGAGCCAGGAGTCGCTGGATCGAGCCCCAGTGAGGGCATTTTCTTTATCATTATTCCTCATCCGATTATAAAATGACAGTTAAGGTGCCGCCGTTTTAAATGTGGGGTTTATTTTCAAGTCAATTTTCTTGGTCACGTCCTTTTCCTTGCGAAATTTGCAACATGAAAAGTTAAATATATCTCATTTATTTCAACTGATTTAGAATTTCCATGAATAGTAGAATAGAACTTGCCTACTTTTACAAACGTCAAACGGTCTTACTCCAGCACACCAGTTTGATGAGTCCATGATTCTTAAGAGAGCGCATACATATGTTATAACAGAAAAACAAATAATGTGTCTCTAATGTTACATAACTATTTGAAAAAAAATCTGACAATATGGAAATTCGAAGAAACAACTTTTTTCTGTTGTGATAATTGTTTTCCTCTTGCTGTGGGGTAAAACATGCATATGTTTCTTCACCACCTGCAACCCGAGAAAAGGAAAAGTGACATGTTACAAAACTGAATCATTATCACATCTTAATAAGGTGAATATTTGGATAAAGGTATTGGCAAAAGCCTACGTCAATAGCAGCCTTCGACATAAAAATATATTGTTGGGGGGTTTCTCCTGAGAAAATACAAAAAGCTCCAATGAAATATACTGAAGATTATAAATTACGAATGATCGAATACATATAAAAAGATGTTTGTTGAATTTAGAGAAGAACTGTTAGTATTCCCGTGGCAACTATCTGTCCCCAACACTTGCCGAATTTGTCAATACCCTTATAAGGACAGTTAACAAAAACCTTGCTTATTTTTTTCATTTCACTTTCAGGTATATCGACTCTGTGTTTTCAAGGGGAAAAAAACAAGTTTCCCTTCCAAAGTTGATCATAATGACTGAAAAAAAAGTACCTATAATACTGGTCTACATCAGCTGCTACATCGCCCTTCATTGATTTTCTTGTCGTGACTTCTCCATTTTTATAGTTTGTTTTTATTATTTAAGATGTTTACATGTCGCAGTTAATTCGTACCAACGTCACTTGCCTATATACCGAGGGATTCCTGATAAATGTTTGCTACTGACGAACAAACTTACGACACATCTTTGTCTCAATAGCAAATTAATTTCAGCTTATTGTTTTCCCCATTGCAGACGATGCATTCAACGAAACTAAGTTATATAATATCAACTAACCCACTCCGTTATCTTCTGTTGCAGCAAGTACAGGGAAAAAAACACTTTACCAGCATTGAACTTCAGGTTAACGGCCTGGCAATTGTCTACTTCATTAACAGTCGGACTCCTTGGGAGATACCACTGCGAAGTGTTATTTGTTATACCGATACAATAAGGGGCAATTCTGATTGAGAACGGTATACGTTAACAAACACGAGACAACATTAAACTTAAAAGAAACAGTTTTAAATGGTACGACTATAAATGTATAATATGTATAATCATTGTACCGTATCGATAATGAATGTATATAGAGGATCTTACACGAGTGTCAATGTAATATGGAATTTATTTAACGAGTTTAATAAATTCATTATTACATTGAAACGAGTGTAAGATTCTATTCATCACATAACTTTAAAAAAAAAAGGAGCTTCAATCCATTCTTTATAAGAAAGAAAAATGTCTACCTTGGCGGTAAGATTTTCATTACGGAGACCATCATATGACGTCATAAAGCATAAAGTTGTCATTTGTTTATGACGTTACAAAAGTGTTATAACACGTGTGTAATACCATATTTATGACATGGCCGTATGACATGACTGAACGGGTCAGTTATGTGATAAAATATATATAACCATTGTACAGTATCGCTAATGAATGTATAATATATATAGCCATTGTACAGTATCACTAATGAATGTATAATATATATGACCATTGTACAGTATCGATAATGAATGTATAATATATATAACCATTGAACACTAACGCTAATGAATGTATAATATATATAACCATTGTACAGTATCGCTAATGAATGTATAATATATATAACCATTGTACAGTATCGATAATGAATGTAAAATATATATAACCATTGTACAGTATCGCTAATGAATGTATATAATATATATAACCATTGTACAGTATCGCTAATGAATGTGTAATATATATAACCATTGTACAGTATCGATAATGAATGTAAAATATATATAACCATTGTACAGTATCGCTAATGGATGTATAATATATATAACCATTGTACAGTATCGCTAATGAATGTATAATATATATAGCCGTTGTACAGTATCGCTAATGAATGTATAATATATATGACCATTGTACAGTATCGCTAATGAATGTATAATATATATAACCATTGTACAGTATCGATAATGAATGTAAAATATATATAACCATTGTACAGTATCGCTAATGAATGTATATAATATATATAACCATTGTACAGTATCGCTAATGAATGTGTAATATATATAACCATTGTACAGTATCGATAATGAATGTAAAATATATATAACCATTGTACAGTATCGCTAATGGATGTATAATATATATAACCATTGTACAGTATCGCTAATGAATGTATAATATATATAGCCATTGTACAGTATCGCTAATGAATGTATAATATATATAACCATTGTACAGTATCGATAATGAATGTAAAATATATATAACCGTTGTACATTATCGCTTATGCATGTATATTATATAAAGGAGACAGTGTCTTCTGTAATACGAAATATATATTTCACGAGTGGGGATACTATTTTGCTATTTTTCACGAGTACGCAGCACATATAAAAATAAAATAAAAAATGAAAATCTTGTCGCTAGACTACATTTCTTATGTTGCCTAGTGATGAATGAAGCTATCTATCAGTTGTTCCGCGTATGTACATACATGCAGATAAGTGTGCAACAATGTAACAAAGGTAAAGCACTGCGTGACAACGGCAGCTTAAAGTACATCCGAATGGCCGGGAATTTAAACTAGTTAACGTAAATATAAGGATTGAGTGTCTATTGTGTTGTTTGCATCGGCTGACTAATGAACCTCGTGCAAATGGTACATGAAGCGCTTCGCAGTTCACTTCATTTGCGAGAGGTTCACTTGACATCATCAGCCAATGCAAACAACAAAATAGACATGCAATCATTAAGAAAACATCAAGTGCACAAAACGAGAACTGAGTATCATAGTCAATCACAACAAGTAAACACTATAATGAGCATACTCAAAAACGTCCATCTTCATATCACTTAAAGTTACAGAATATGTCTCAATAAGACAAGGATGGCGACCATAAATCTTGCACATAGTTCTGGTCATCCTGCATCTCTCGAATCCTTGTGTTGTTTGTTTGTTTGTCAGCAGTCGACATCGATAACGGGAATTACGATACATAGATCAAGCTCTGTAAACGCCACAGGTTGGAGAAGAGGAAAGTTTACGATCAGAAAATTGAAATCATCACGTTTATCGTATAGCTTAGTATTACACTATTTGGAATTATTCCATTTTTAATTTTCCTTCTAAATTCATTAATTAAAGAGGGTTTGCGCACCTGACACTTCTTCTTATACAATACTTTAGAAATTTTGGATTCGCAAAAAAAAATAAATGAATAAAACTGCACCAAAAAGCAGTTTCGTCCTCCTAGGACTCTTCAGTGATGCTAGGGTAAAACGTTAAATCGGCAAAAGATTCGAAATCTCGCAAGTAGGTTTACACGAACATTCTGTAACCTTACCAACTCCATATACATGGACTTATACTAATATCAGACCAAAAGGAAAACATTCCTTAGAGATGTCTTAATTGATAGTATGACGATCAATGAAATTATTCAAACGGATATTACATTTCGAAAATATCCACTTGTTTACTTGTTGAATCCAATATAAAACTCGCTCATCATTATAAAGCAGTTTTTCGTTGATGTAATATCACTCCTTTAATATCGACGGATTATCAAACTGTTTAATAAAGAAACACCGATAATTTCCCTAAGGTCAGCCACATGTATATCCCAAAATACCTTTTTTTTAAAATTTCTCAGTATTAATAAGGGTGATTGGATTTGATTTTAATATATCTACAAACATGTTGGTACCATTCCTCCTACACGTGTACCATTGTACCTACCAAGCCTCCTATCAGCCGCCCATTCACTTCGATCCTTAACTTAACTATGGAAGACTAAATACAGACGTTTCCTCGAGATAAGTAATTGATGAAGTTGGGGCCTGTTTGACTTTTAGCCAGATGTTGCCTGCATTTCCTGTTATCTTTTACAATGTTTTTTTTCTTTTTGTGTTTGATTATCATCATGTGTTTGTCTACTACAGGAGCTTTAACCAAAGATAGAGAATGTATTCTCAAAGACAGAATTAAAAGTGATAGGATGGAAAACGAAAAAAAAAAGTAGAGAATACCAACGCGTTAGCAAAATCATAATCCGAAATCGAAATCGATTAAATTAGGAGCTAGAATACGAACAAAGGAAAGATTTACATAGAGACTATCGTAAAAGTTAAAGAGAATAAGATCAGATTTCCGGAAGAGAAATTGTCTTCTGCTTCATCGACGACACCCGCTATGTAAATCTATGTCCCATAAGTTATAACTAGATATTGGAAAACGACATTAAATGGTAATAGAATACGCAGACATAATTGTGTAATGCTTTATCCGGATGCTTAATTTAGACTCTCCTACATCAGCTTCTTACCTCGATCTTTACTGTAACTATGACCAACACGGGCAACTTACTACTAAACTGTATGATAAACGTGACGATTTCGATTTTCCGATTGTGAACTTTCCCTTTCTTGATAGTAACATCCCTGCTTCTCCATCCTATTACATGTCGCAGTTGATTCGTTATTCTAGGGCTTGCTCTGAATATCGCGATTTTCGTGATAGATGTCGAATGCTGCCGAACAAACTTACGGCACAGGGATTCAAGAAATGCAGGTTGATAAAGACTATGGGCCAGTTTTATGGTCGCCATCTTGATATCACCGATAAATATTCTGTATCTTTGTGTGATATGAAGATGGACGTTTTTGAGTTTGTTTGTTAGTGTGTTTACTTGTTGTGATGACAATGATGACTCGGTTCTCATTTTGAGGATTGATGCTTACTTGGATGTGACCAAGATTTACATGGCTGGTGTCTTCGATTAAGCATTTTTTAACCTCACACTTTTTAACATCATCTCCTTAGGAGACTACGAAGCTGTACCGATTTTTACAGTGCCTGTATGTGATAATAAACGTACATTCTGTAGTGTAACATTTACCCCACGTCAAAAGATTAACAATAATTATACCAGACTACAGACCAGCCTATGATACAATATATAAGTTTATCATATACTACACATTTTAAATAATTGATATTGAAACAGAAGTGCATTTATTAAGAGCAATGTATAAGATATCACTGTTTTGATATCTCATCCCTTCCCTAACGTATAGGGTACAAACGTTTTGATATACTATCCCTTCACTTAAGTTATTTTTACGCCTGCTTTGTACCTTTTGAAACTACTTTGTGTAAAAAAATGAGGTTGGTCGGTTGGGAAGACGGTAATTCAATAAAAACAACTCAAGACACAGAATTATTGTTTTATATTGTTAAGTTGTTAACGATCGAAAATAAATCTGGGTTCTATTGTTTCTTATTTTTGTTTGCTCTGGTTACACCGATGACGCAAATAGAGTCCTAATTTACAATAGATACAGTTGTCTTAATATACATTAATTCCAACTAAACATCCGTAAACTACATGTAACATTTCCTGTTGTTGTTTTTAATGCCGATAATCTAGACTCCGCCCTCGCCTGTTAACGCTGTGATGGCCGTTGTCTTTGTGTATTGTCAACAAACCTTTTTAGGAAAGAATAGACAGGATTTATTGCACTGTAGAATCGGCGCTTTTCTTTCATGGCGTTGATATATGAACCTGGAGTTATAAAAAGTAAATAAAAATGCTCCCTTTGGAACGCTTTGAGTTTTTTCTTCATTTTTTTACTTCACGCTTTTTTAACATCATCACCTTAGGAGACCACGAAGCTGTACCGATATTTAAAGTGCCTGTACGTGATGATAAACGTACATTCTGTAGTGTAACATTAACCCCACGTCAAGAGATTAACATGTACAACCTGTGGCACCGCAAGCTTTAGCAGGAGACGACCGACTTTGCTTCCCCCAACTCTACCAAGAGTCATGATAGGTTGTCCCTTGTTACATGATATGAGATACTTACTTCCTCCAGCGACGACACTATCGTTATAACTGTTCCTTGTCCTCCTTCGAACGAACTAGCGCCCGTTGGCCCTCCTTGTTTCAAGGCGAGAGAAGCATTGACAAGGAGAAAAAGAACCTGGTTTGGATATCGAAACATTGGAAGAGAGCATCAGGCTCGAGAGCCAGGAGTCGCTGGATCGAGCCCCAGTGAGGGCATTTTCTTTATCATAATTCCTCATCCGATTATAAAATGACAGTTAAGGCGCCGCCGTTTTAAATGTGGGGTTTATTTTCAAGTCAATTTTCTTGGTCACGTCTTTTTCCTTGCGAAATTTGCCACATGAAAAGTTAAATATATCTCATTTATTTCAACTGATTTAGAATTTCCATGAATAGTAGAATAGAACTTGACTACTTTTACAAACGTCAAACGGTCTTACTCCAGCACACCAGTTTGATGAGTTCATGATTCTTAAGAGAGCGCATACATATGTTATTACAGAAAAACAAATGATGTGTCTCTAATGTTACATTACTATTTGAAAAAAAATCTGAGAATATGGAAACTCGGAGAAACAACTTTTTTCTGTTGTGATAATTGTTTTCCTCTTGCTGTGGGGTAAAACAGGCATATGTTTCTTCACCACCTGCAACCCGAGAAAAAGAAAAGTGGCATGTTACAAAACTGAATCATTATCACATCTTAATCAGGTGAATATTTGGATAAAGGTCTTGGCAAAAGCCTACGTCAATATCAGCCTTTGACATAAAAATATATTGTTGGGGGGTTTCTCCTGAGAAAATACAAAAAGCTCCAATGAAATATACTGAAGATTATAAATTACGAATGATTGAATGCATATAAAAAGATGTTTGTTGAATTTATAGAAGAACTGTTAGTATTCCCGTGGCAACTATCTGTGCCCAACACTTGCCGAATTTGTCAATACCCTTATAAGGACAGTTAACAAAAACCTTGCTTATTTTTTTCTTTTCAATTTCAGGTATATCATATCGACTATGTGTTTTCAAGGGGAAAAAAACAAGAGTTTCCCTTTCAAAGTTGATCATAATGACTGAAATAAAGTACCTATAATACTGGTCTACATCAGCTGCTACATCGCCCTTCATTGATTTTCTTGTCGTGACTTCTCCATTTTTATAGTTTGTTTTTATTTTTTAAGATGTTTACAAGTCGCAGTTAATTCGTACCAATGTCGCTTGCCTATATACCGAGGGATTCCTGATAAATGTTTGCTACTGACAAACAAACTTACGGCACATCTTTGTCTCAATAGCAAATTAATTTCAGCTTATTTATTTTTCCAACTGCAGACGATTCATACAACGAAGCTGAGTTCATAAAAAACACGTTCATAAAAAACACGCGATATTGAAATGTTGTAGGAGAAATATTTTGCTTTATTTTTCAATGTCTTCAAAGCAGGAGATTCGAGTTAAACATGTTCTATATTGTGATACAGTAAACCCGTTATCCTCGGTAAGGGGTGATATTTCATTGAAAATATTGATTTCCGGTCATTTCAATAGTAAACCCTTATCAACGAAATTACAAGTACACCTGACATTTCCTTACGCAGCTATAAAGAGCTACACTACCTTATAGTTTTACCCGAAAGCGTAATTCATTACAGACAGATATTTAACTGTTTTGTGATCTACATGCATGCGTTCAATTATACGGTGGATTTGCACTTTATTGTGTTAATACTGTAAAACGTTTAGAAGTGCTTTTGTTGTATTTGCGAAGGGAGTTTAGTGTTTGTAAATAGGTTATAACATGTGCCGCAATACTGACGCGGTATGTAGGCCTACATATCAAGCGGTCTTCAGCTTGATGAAAAGCAATTTAAACAGGCTAAATCGGTGAGAAACTCCCTTATACTCGTAAATATATGAAATGTTATTGTGGTTCAGACCGATCAAATAATGGAACTGTTCGCCTGTACTTATATTGAAAACGTGAAAGATGAGTTATCACACACACATATGCTGCACCTTTTAAATTTAGTGGTATATACAATATGCCGAAAAAATGAATTAAACTGCATCATACAGCTGTTTCGTACATTTCAGTGATGCTAGGGCCAAAAGGTGGAAACGGAAATTTTCTATACTAATCAAGATACAGAAGTGTCACATGCGTAAAACTCCTTTAATTTATAAATATAGATGATATAGTAAATTCATTTAGAGTCGATTATATATGAACTGATAACATTAGCTTCCAGGGCTACGTTCTCGATGTTACATAAGTTTAACAGGAATCTGCGGAGATCCGCTGTAATGATGTGTTGAGAAGCATTATTTCCCACAAATATAAGAATAGCTTACACATACTGAAATACTTATAAAACATCAAAACACAATAAAGACACTTATATTATAAGAATTAAAAAGTCGAAACATTGTTTTTAATATTTCTCTTGGTAGGAGATTCGTTATTATTCTATAGTTAAATAGGTACCCTCCTACACTAATGTACAGTGGGATAGAGGTAGCATAATATTATCTGAGCCTGCAAACATTGCCCGTCTGAGTTAACACCAAAGTGTTACATTATATATATATCTTGTAACGTGACACAAGTAAACAGAAATACATGTATCACTTAATATTACCGAAAGTTGTACACAGATAGTTATGTATTGTCTATCCCAATATTCCGTCCTTAACCATGAAGGGCACAGTCGGCTTTTTGATTGGCTTTTTTTATTTATTTTATTTTTTCTTTATTTGTTATTTTTTTCTTATTTTTCGAAACATATAGTCTGTAGTATATTGATCTGACATATTGAAAAACTGCACTTGCAAATACTCAAAAAAGTAGAAGTTAAAAATCTACAACTCTATCCTTGAATGAACGTTACATACAACATACATGTATGTACTGAACATTTGGGACAAGGTATTCCACACAGGTATGCCCTCCCAGGTGTACGCTTTGTTCATTCAGCACGTTATACCTGCTGATAACCATGGCCTCTTGACCCTATACCTCAATCAGATACACCTGTGACCAGTATGCATTTTATCAATGTTTTATATCTGGAAAAGTGTTTATAAAAACGAAACACTTGTGTTATTTTTAACTCGAAACCATGTAATTTAAATGTCTCCAACATGTAAGGTATATACAAATTCAAAGGAAGGCATGATTTATTACGCTGTACAATGTAAAGGGGTATTTTCATCACCTTTATTTCACAAAAAAAAAGATTAAAACGTAAGGAAAGTCTGATTTATTGGTATGTAATTATTTATTACAGTGCTATGACTGCTGATAGCATTTTTTCAAATTACAGCGAAAAGAATGCATTGATTCGTGATACAATCTTATGAGTTGATGATTTAAACAAATACAAATACAGTAGGTAAATCATATGCCTCGACCACGTCTTGATGAAGGTTAAAATCTGCACCTAAATTGGAAATTGAAAAAATAAGTATATATATCACTCTTGAATAAGCATTCAATTTCAGACAATATCAGTTTGGCATTGAAACTTCTTTCGATGTTATCATAGACAATATCAATCATTCGTGTCCTTAAGAATATTCAAACTCATGGTTTTCCTGAATACGATTTTCTATTTGCACCCTAAAGAACCTTCAGATAGACGATATTGAGGAACTTTTAGATTGTTCCACAACCATTTCTCTACAACATTAAACAGATACAATTTACATTGACTATTGGCGCGGGAATGCGACGTGGACTAAAATTGCATACATGACTTAACATACGTTAAAATCCTAATGTAAATATTTTTATAGATATAATTAATTGTGTGATCTGCAGAACAAGACAAAAATCAGAGAATACTGAAGCGTCAACAAAACCAGTATCCGGATTCCAACTCGATTAAACTAGGGGGAAAGTATCAACAAAGGAAAGATTACACGAATACCTTTGAATATGTACAAGAGAATAAGACCAGATATTCCAAAAGAGTACGGGTCTTGTACTTCATTGACAACACCCGCTAGGAAAAACAAAGTCACATCCAAATAGATACCAGGACCTCAAAGTGAAAAATGAGGAACCATTCTCAATTACAAATATTTTCAATTTGATATTGATGACCTTAGAATGACTCCTCCTTCAGCATGTTCATGTTCTTCATCTCAATATTGCTATGGTCCAGCTGGACACAAAGTAACTGCTAATCTGAATATCATCCCAAATATAAAGCTCCGGAAGCTTTGCATGTGAATTTCAAGATCCTTATGAACTCGGTGGAAGATTACACCAGACAATGGGCTAAACGTGAACATGATGAATTGGATTCACTTTCAGAGTGGGTGAAATCTATCAGGTCCTCTATTCAGAAAAGAATAAGCACTTTGCGTCACAAAATGAAAAATATACACAAGTCGATATTTCTTGACCTCGATGTTCGAGCAACACTCAACGATCTACATGATAAGTATGTTGTTGTGTCTGCAGACAAAGCATCTAACAACTTGATCATTGTTTGCAAACGTTATTACATTCATCGCTTGCAAAAAGAACTAGGCCTGCTTGATGACCTAGGTAGCCCTTCTTACACATTGACTGGTTTTTCGAAAGATGAAATACTCTCGAACAATGCTTTTGTATTACAATCTTTCCAAGTACCGGTTAATGAGCAAGACGCTGACTTACCTTGTCTTTATTGGATACCGAAACTACACAAGGATCCTTATAAGCAACGTTTTATCGCTTGCTCTGCTAATTACTCGAACAAGCCATTATCAAAACGTCTTACTACCATTCCTAATGTCATAAAATCAGGGCTCCAGTCCTATTGTGACACTATACTCCAGAAGTGGCATTAATGGGATGTGGATATTGAAAAACTAAGCTATATGATAAACGTGATGATTTCAATTTTCTGATCATGAACTTTCCGTTTCTTATATCAAAGTCACATCCCTGCTTCTCCAACCTATGGTGTTTACATGTCGCAGATTTTTCGATATTCTAGGGTTTGCTCTAGATATCGGGATTTTCGTGATCGATGTCGACTGTTGACAAACAAGCTAACAACACATGGATTCGAGAGATGCAAGTTAATCATAACTATGGGAAAGTTTTATGGTCGCCATCTTTGTCTCATTGAGAAATATTCTGTATTTTTAAGTGGTATGAAGATGGACGTTTTTTTAATTTTGCTCAATATTGTGTTTAATTGTTGTGATTGACAATGATACTCGATTCTTATTTTGAGAACTTGATGTTTACTTGGATGTGACAAAGATTTACATGGCGGGTGTCGTCGATGAAGCAGAAGACGCTTACAAATGTACTCTTCCGGAACACCTGGTCTTATTTTCTGGTACTTTAACAAGGATCTCAATGTGAATCTTTCCTTTGTTCATATTTTGCCCATGGTTTAATCGATTTTGAGTTTGGATTATTATTTTGTTAACGCTTCAGTATTCTCTTAAAAGATATACTAATGAGCCGATTCAAAAACTTCTGCATGTTTATCATACACGGATACGGACTAATTAAATTAATTATTCGCGATCGCCGTAGATAACGCGACAATATTACCCAGCGAGCATTTATAAATTAATCAACGGTACATATTGATCCTGCCGAGTAATATTGACTACTTCATTTAAACACTAAGTTTTATCAATTAAATTTCCATGAAAGTGCTGTTTTTTTCACTGGATCATAACCTCGTACAGTCCAAAGGATTCTAACTCTCTGATCCGCTGAAATATTTGGACGGCTAGCAGCTGTTTGAAAATTGCCGCGTGTCCCGAGATCTCGATTAAGGTTCTTTCTGAACTATCTAATTTTGGATCACATGACGTTGATGGCGGCCATTTTCAAACAGATGTCTGTTAACGATCTTCTGTGACTTTTGGGAACTTTGACTCTATAAGCCGCTAGCAGTCCCAATAGTTAAGCGGATCAGAGAGTCAGAATCCTTTGGACTACACCTCGGTATGCTAAACGTCATTTAATTAATTCCCACGTTCAGTTGGACAAGCCCGCAAAGCAGAACCAGATATACAGTAACCCAGTCACTGATGTTCTGATATGGAGCCGCTGTAAATACATACGTTGTGTAAAGTCTGTTTATGTTTTCTAAGAAATTTGCATGTCCTGCCGTTACATATCAAAATGATTCGACGCGATTAATAAATTCCATTTTACAGCCACACTCGTGTTAAACCCTCTATCTATATGCATATTAAGAAAATCATATTCTTACTGTGTCAAATGGTTAATAATACATCGTTTTATCAATGTATCAATAATAAATAATACTTTTATTCATCTGCTTTGAAACAGAACATTATTAAGCCACTTTATATATAAATGCTCCATATTATCACAAATTACAAGTTCGAAAGAGTTAATAATAAGCCTATCATGATCTAAGTGTCTGACCTTATCAATGCAGCTGGGAGGCAACAAAAAACAGAGCGTGTTCAACAATCGCCTCAACCGATATGCCGTATCGCGACCAGGTGTTATTCACACCCAACCGGTAAACAGCTGATACAAAAAAAAATATAGAAAAATATGTATCAAGTTTCATTGTGTCCACTTTTGTTATTCTCCTCGTGTGTGAAAGGAGAACACAAACAAGGACGTAATTGCTAATTGATATACAAATAAGGTTTTTAAATCTTTTGTTTGATGGCATTGCATGTTTAATTACACAATTGTCCAGATATGTTTTTATTTACAAAGTATTTTTTCTCATATATATTTTTATTCAATCACATATAAACATATGTTATTATTTTTTTGACATATTTACCCTAATCCAGTACAATGATTTCTTCTTTTATGAAAAGTGAAATATAGTTGTAATATATTTTTGTATATACTAATTTAATGCATAACTTTAGCTTAATATTGAAATTATTTAGAAAGTGAAACACAGGTACAATTTGTGTGTACATACATAGCGAACTGGAAAAAAATAGCTATACTTTTAAACCAAGTGCCATTTTGTAAGTAAATGTAATTATTATTATTATTATTATCAGAGCTGAAACACAATTGTACTCTACAAAGTAAACACAGCGCTAACGAGGCTGACTATTTTCGATGTACAACCATACAACCGGAAGTATTATATATAAATGTATAATCGGTCAAAACTTTAAATGTACTTTCAGCGCCGGATATAGCCACAAAACGAGATGTTATTGTTGACGATATAATGACTGAATATTGCCGCATACTAACAATAGTAAAAGGACACGCTATTGTCCAGTAGAGCAACACAGGTAACAGTTCATAGCATGTGTAACCTGACAAACCTCGGGAATATCGCAAACGATTAACAACACTTATACCTAGCCTGACAATATGCTTTATATATATTATAAACAAAATAGCCGCAAACCTAAATTGTCATTCAGAAATACTAAAGCATAAGTGATTCGTGTTATGAATATGATTTTCAGAACACCTAGGAAGTTGTGACCTTAGGTGAACCCCCGAGGGTCCACATTAGGATAATCCCCCGCGGTCACCGAAGGTGAGAGTATTTTGGTACCTGGCACCCTGCTAAGCGGAAGTGTTGAGGTCGGGGTACAGAAATAAATATTGCAACTACAATACAGTTTATTCTCTGGAGGATTCATACTTACAAAAATACCGGAAATGTGAACTTCAAATGAGATAGACAAACTCTTATCACGTGACAGCTCAATACTCGACGAAGAAATTCACTTGATATTGTTACAGTGTCGGGTAAGCTGTGGTCAACCTTACGGGAGTTTTCAGCGAGACTTAACTATGGTAGGTTGGCGTGTTCAATATTTCCTATAGAACAATGAAGTCAGTATAGGGATCTTAACCCAGGGAACAACCACGTGTCTAGATAGAGTTCAGATGTCAACGTCAGTGGTTGTTGCATGTAGAGGCGAAATCCGCCCCACCAGTAGATGTCCCCAAGAAAGGAAGCAACCATTGCTGAATTCCTGAAGATGGATCACCATATTACTGTGGTCGAGGAACGGGGGTAGCTTTAATATTTAAAAAATCAAGAGGGGATAGGTAAAACCAAGCCAAACTGCCTGACTGAGAGTGTCTGATGTGATCAAGTAATCGCCCCGTCAAGCCTTAAATGTCACACTCGGGTTTAGCTGTCCTGAAGAAAGTTTCAATGTAGGAAGGCAAAAGTCACTACCTGATAATCCAAAGTTCGTGAAAACTGGTGTTGTCATCCAGCAATGACGAAAATAGGTGTAATGGATTTGTTTCTTTGTCAATTCAATGTGCCCATGTTGAAGATTCATTTGGTGTTGTTGACATAATCTATGCGGAGGATGCATGGTTTCTTTGTCAGACATAACCCATTGACACCATTGAACAAATAAAGTGAATTAATTTTATTCTTGTTGATTAAACATCATTCAAGGTATTCTTTAAGCCAAATCAAAATCATATAAAAATAATTTAGTCCGAAAAACTCTCTGCCTTTCGTTGACTTTTATTATATTCCCTATCGATATTAAAGACCTTTGATGTTCTTAGAAGAGAGAATTAGTTTTTTCCTTCTGTCAGATACTCCGCGTAAATGGATACAAATAAGTTCATTCCATTTAAAAAAATGGTTTCATGTTTAAAAACTCCTATTAAGATTATCATTTTTTGTTTATATGCAATTTTATGAAATCGTTATCCGTTACTAAATGACAACATTTGACTTAAACATGGACATTTGCAACCTATTTATCTAGAGACCTTCCGAGTGGACATTGATAACCTATTGATCTATCACACAGAGACCTTCCGAGTGTTCATGTCTTGCTTAAATACATTTCTTTATGTTGGTGATTCCCTAGTGACCCATGCTTATTTTTTTAAACTTTATTTATTTTACAACTATTACGAACAAGTTATACAACTTATATTAAAGTTAAATTAACTAAATTAACACTAAATTGAATTAAATAAATTAATGCTAAATTAATTAAATTAATCCATGCTTATACGACCTCGGCAATCACGGTGACTATTTCTCCAAACTAGAAAAAGCTTCCTTTTTTGCCTACAACATACAGGATCTTTATTATTTATCGTCGCATATAGTTAACATAGTTAATAGTTAACATTTAATACTAGACCGGTAGTGCTATTCCTTTGCCATGCAGATAGTATATACATAACGCATTCACTGATCAACACAAAAACTAGTAATAACGTATTTGTCAAGATTAACTGAATAAACATAAACTTTTTTATTTCCTTTATATACATTTCATTTTAAATTATATTTTAAAATTTGATGACACATGAGTTACATGCAATACTAATTTCCTTTCGGATTGATGAATGGTTATTTCACCTTTAATATAATTCATCAGTGTTAACTGGCACCCATTTCGTATTCAGGATTGCGTGTATATTTTGTTTATTTGTGTCTTTAAATAATAATATATTAATTATGATCATCTTTCTTTTTATCTGACACTTGTTTGCATTATATTTATCTAAATTTATTCATTTTGCACATTATCTCTTAATGAACGAAATAAAATTAATTATAAATGTTACAAGGAAACATATCGACTTTGACGTAAATGTAAAACAGTGATTTGATCATAAATATGTAGATCTTGATTTCATGTTCTTATATTGATAGATAGCATATTTGTAAGGTTAAAGATATAAGATGTTAACAGGTTTGTATTTTAATAAGCTCAATGAGTTCTCTAGTTTGTAGTTGATATATTGATCCAAATAAAACCAAAAAAATATATATTTTCTATTTCCTTAAAGAAAACGTCTTTTGTTTTAAATGGAACCTAGAACATGTCTTATTTAATATATGTATCTACAAAACAATTACAATATCTACAAAAATGATTGAAAAGCCTTCATACATATACTATGTTTATACAATCTTCCTTATCTAGCGAGTTCTTCTTCTATGGTATGCCTAGTAAGTAGTTCAAGATAACATTTCTCTTGAACATTTATTGTGTAGAATTATCTGTAAGTTATATCTTAATGTTTGTCAGGTCGCCTTTAAGCCATAATACAACTTGTCAATGCAAATAAATATTCATGTTTTTAACGTTTGGCGTAGATTTTAATTTGTAAATAAGTTTTTAATTTAATTATTAGATATTGATTATCAAACGGACGTGTGTACCCGGTTGAATGAACAGATGTATACGATGACTTTGTCACCATTATACGGCTCCCGTCCCTCATTACACATGTTTCACGCCTGAAGTAAACCCTTGACACCGAATAACCCTACTTTGTGTTACATAACATGTAATTGTAAAGTTTCAAAAGTAGTTTAAACAACCAGTATAGATGTGGTCTGGAGATAACATACCGACTCGCACCTCTTTTCTGGCCCCTCGACCTTCAATACATGTCAGCGCTAGAGTACATATGATACAATGCCAGCTATATGAATTGTGTAGTAGGAAGGCTTGTGTTAATCCCGTGAGTAAGTCGGCGTACCTATTGCCTGACAGTTGTCAAAATTCTGAGACATTTCTATGTATGATATGAAATGTAAGATGCACTGAACGCTGTGAACCCTGGTTAACATTTGACGCGAGTTTAAAATCATGATATTAACATTATGATAAATGAAATGTTAAAGACGATAACCGACTGATTAAGAGATAATGCGACACTTTCAAAAACGTTTGTTCGTCCCCATATTAATAGAGCGAGATTTCTGTTTCCTAAAGGTAATAATATAATTATATGAATGACCTTATGCTATCTGAAGTATCTTCAACGGTACAAACTAATGTCGTAACTAAAGTATTTCAATGAATTAGCAAGAGTCTGACTCTTCATATTTAACATTTGTCATCATAAAAGTTTGAGGATATGTCAGTAGTTAATTAAATATCTCATTAGAGTTCCCCTCTTGTTATTTGTATTTCCGTCGTTTTGTCAGTATGTTGTTTGTCAACTCAGAAAAATTCCATTCCAACGTTACAAGTCTGAAATATTTAAGGCTTTCTTAAATATAAGAGAATACCGAAGCGTTAACATCCGAATAGTCAATATCCGAACTCAAAATCGATTAAACAAGGGGCAATATATTAATAAAGAAAGATTTACATGGATACCCTTTGAAATGTACAAGAGAATGAAACCAGGGGTTCTGGAAGAGTAAGCGTCTTCTGCTTCATCGACGACACCCGCCATGTAGATTATTGTTACATCCAAGCAAATATCAAGTTCTCAAAATGAGTATCATTGTCAATAACAACAAGTAAACACACTAATGAACAAACTCAAAAACGTCCATCTTCACATCACTAGATACAGTTGGCCTTCTAATTGAGTATGTTTCACCTTAGCCACTATTCTATTTGACATTGTATTTAAGTTTTGGGTTGGTTAGAAGTCTCCTTTCATACGATTGTATTTCCCCCTGGCCCTAATAACTTGTCATCCATCCGATGGATTGGGGGGGGGGGGGGTAATTAAATTGTAATATTCGAATGTACAGATGTATCAATTGATTGATGTGTATAGTTTTACTGTAAAAATGTGATCAGTTCTGTGACCATACAAAAACATTAAGCATTTTATAATTTTTTGTTTTGTTTTGTTTAATCCTCAATTAGTGTCATTATTGCCACACAACATTGAATAATCTTAACATTTTAAAAATCATTACCTTAAATACAGAAACAAAAGTGTAGCTTCGTGTGTGAGAGATAGTATGAAATCATAGATTGTAAGATCCACATTCTGCACAACCTCTTTTCTTTACCTATTCATTTATATATTGATCGTTGTAAATCATAATAAGGCAGATGAATTCCCTTCTTCAATTTTTTCAAATGTCTCTGGAATGTTTTCACACAACTTGTAGTACATCTCACCGATATTTCGCAGACCGTACAAAGTATGTTATTTGTCGACAGATGTTATCTTCACAGAGGACACACAGACGACAGGCTGTAATTGATGTTCCTCCCCCGCTCATGTTATAAAGAAAATTGCCTTATTTGGTGTTGTGATCGTAAAAGGATATTGTTAATGATTCATCAATTCACTTTATATTTTATTCCAAATTATACATACAAAAATGTTTGTCTACCGGCTGCTATTAGAAAGACAAAATTATTATATAGATATATGTACTTACTCAGAAATAATTTTTATGATATATTTAATCATATTCCGTACAGGAAACACATATCCTTTATTAACAGATAGACGTAGGAGGAACACCAAACCAAACGAAGAAACAATCAGAGAATACCAAAGCGTTAACAGCACCAAAATCCGAACTAAAATCGATTAAACTAGGGGCAAAATATGAACAAAATGAAACGATTTTCATGGAGATACTTGTACAGGAGAATAGACCAGGTGTTTCGTTATTCCGGAACACCTGGTCTATTCTTCTGCTTCATCGATAACATTCGAAATGTAAATCATGGTCCCCTCCAAGTAAAACACCAAGTCCTCAAATTGATAACCGAGTCATCATTGTCAATCACAATATGGTAGCACACTAATGGGCTTACTAAAAAAACGTCCATCCTTTACATATTGTTTTTAAATGAAACTTCTAACAAACAATTTCATTTTCCGAAAGCGCTATCATTACAGAAGTCATTATTCACCACAACGGTTATGTTCTTCAAATCAAAGACAATGTTTGCTTTTTAGCACCATTTCCCGAATCGTAAATACGTTATGATCAGGGTGACTGGGGTTGATATGCCTCTGTGTATTCGTCATTCTGGAGTTTGCTCCTTACACTGTTATTTCCGCAATACTGATTAATGTCAAAGTTTCTACACCCTCATTGAAGAAAAAAAAATCAGATAATACCAAAGCGTCAACAAAACCATAATCCGAACTCAAAATCGATTAAACTAGAGGCAAACTAGGAACGAAGGAAAGATTTACATGGAGACTCTCGTAAAAGCACAAGAGAATAAGACCAAGTGTTCCGAAAGAGTAAGAGTTATATTTTGCTAAATAACCTACCTTGTTATAGACACTAACCTTGCCTGAATATCATATAAATCTACATTGCGTACTTCCTCGACGCAATAAAAGACGTTTTTCGTTCTGTGAACAAGCTTATACTCTATACGTGTCTAATAGTCGCCGAACAAAATGTTTCGTATTTCAGTGCACCACTTGTTCCTTTCTTTGACTTTTATTTCGGCCTTGAATTAAGAATTGTGTGTTTCCAACATCACTGTTGGAGAATTATTAATAAGAGAATACCGAAGCGTTATCAAAATCACAATCCAAACTCAAAATCGAATAAATCAGGGGCAAAATATGAACAAAGGAAAGATTTACATGGATACTCTTGAACTATTTTCCGTTAGCATATTTTTATTATTATTAATAATATGTAGCATCAGTGTGTGTTCTTAACGAAATGCTTATGTCATTGAGTAAATGTCTTTGTTTTCTATACATGTAAAACATGAAAAAATGGCTTCAACTATGTTAGAACCAAACTAGAGAGATAAGTATGTATTCATTCTGATAGTTTAGACACATGTTAGTCAAATTTTATTATGGTTTTGGTAAAACAAGAAACAGAAAATACACCTCATCAATAATCTTGTTCAGCCTAGGCATATAAATTATCAAGATATATTTCTATTTTACATATTTTACATATCACTGATATTTAATATTGAAGAGGCTTGTTTATTATCCTTACATGAATTAAAAATATAATTCAGGATATTTGTTATTTCATCGTGTCATACTTGAGTTTTAAATTCTGAACACGTTGTTTTCTGAAATATCCATTAACAATTTCATGTAGGCGCCTTTTTTAACCAAGTTCAAGATGACATGTGGGAGAATTTGTTAAAATTAGCGAAACTTCACATTACACATTCAGCAAGCTTTAAACGTTAACCCACACGCTCAGAAACTTAAATGAATAAAGAAAGTACTCGGAAGTAATTTCTATTTCATATATTTATAGATGAATGAAAAATGTGAATATTAATATAAGGATATATTGTTTTTTTCGTTTGATATGCATTGAAGAGTTTTGCTATTTATAATAATCCACTTGCTGTGACCCCCTCAGTCACATTCCGTAGACCCTCGCCAGGCGTTACACTTAGTAGCTAAGTGACTTAATTACAGGGAAGGCGTCGATAGTGTTGACAGAGAGTGCGGGGGAGCCCTTCAATGGAGGCCGCCAATAAGACAGATGATTTAAAATCCGGATATCAAAGATAAAGCCTTATAAGGCGAGACCACTATTCGGAACTAAAAGTGTAGGTAGAAAAAATGTAGGTTGTAAATAATTGATTGATTGGAAAACCCAAAGCTAACGCAATTAACATAATATTATGGATTAATTGTTGACTCATTTTTGCCTAGCGACAAACAAAATCTATCTTGGCCGAATTTACGTTTACGCCTAGTATATTGCTGAAGTGTCAAATAAATCTAGCCAGCACGCTTTTTACAAATTTTAGATTAGTTATTCAAAATTCTATTAAATTAACAAATTATAATATGCTTATACATTACTGATTAATTTCTTTTCTTAATTCTTAAAAGAGTTATGCGTATCTGATCCTTCTGTTTCTACATTTATATATTAGTTTAGAAAATTTTATTTCCCAGCTTTTTACCCCGAGCTTCGCTTAAGAGTCCTGGAAGGACGAACCGGCTGTATGATGAAGATTTTTTCATTTGGGTTTTCGTGTGTGTGTGCGTTCGTGCGTGCGTTACTTACTCTTATAGCATATCGGAGTCTTCATCTATATATTAATATCATATATATAATATTAATCTAAAATGGATACTTTTCTGCTAGTGTTTAAGTATATATATTTCCTAGGTCTATAACCCGCGTTTCTGACAAGTGTCTGCTAGTGGTGAAGTATATGTTTCCTAGGTCTATAACCCGCGTTTCTGACAAGTGTCTGCAAGTGTGAAGTATATAACTTGCCTAGGTCTATAATGCATATTTCCAACAAATTTCTACTAGTGATGAAGAATATATTTCCTATGTCTAAAATGCGTGTTTCTGACAAGTTTTTGCTAGTGTGAAGTATATCTGTTTCCTAGGTCTATAACGCATATTTCCGACAAGTTTCTGCTTGTGGTGAAGTATAAAGGAGGGGTGCCAATTCGGGCCTTTCTGCGGCCTATCAGTGGTAAGGCTAATATTTTGCAGGGAGATACGTTGAGGTCAACTGCATATTGTACTATGTTCAAAACATCTGATATTGTGTGAGCTCATAGAAAATGTGGAGGTCAAAGTGGAGGGAGTGTAAAATGAAAAAAATGTTATTGAAGTTCTCACACATTGAAAAATGTAGAAAAAAACTTCTATTTTGGTAAGGTTCTGTTAAATAAGTAGCAGACTTGAAGATTTAAGTTGAACAAAAATAAGTAAAACACTCATAAAGTAGGTCAATGTCACATAATTGCTAACTGGTCTATTTTGATACAAATGCTCTAGGAAAATAAAAACATTCTTCCATTTACCAACTACAAAATAGAATGGCAAAAATTATCAACCCTACACCAAGATCATGATATATACTTGACAAGTAACTAACCCGTAGGGTTCTATGGGGCTTTGTGTTGGGGCCCATGAGGAGTTATTTTGTGCATTTTTTGTTTTGAATTATATTTTTTCAAGAAACAAACATCCCTGACAAGTGAGAAGAAGAATTCTGCAGAATCTGCAATTTGTTGATCCCAAGGGGGAATCAGTTAATGGCCCCAAAAGGTATTTAAATGATCATTTCAGCTTCAATAAACTGTTTATTAAACTGTTCGTCCAATTCTAACCAAAACTAATTGCAATTATACAATATAGGTGTTATCGGAATCGTGCAGAGGGCGCTAATTGGGTCGTATAATGAATTTTTGGCATTTATCTTAACAATTGATATGTGAAGCAAAAATCATCTGATGACATGGTATTTGATGAAGATGGTCTTTAAAAGTAGATAATTAGTCAAATCCTGACCTTGAGACCCAATAGCAATACACAATGTTTTGAAGCAAACCTGTTGGATATACTAAACATGCATAGGAGTGTGCCATGGTGCATTTTGGTTTCAAAAGAATAAATTAGTTATAAATGAGAAAAGCAACAACGTTATACTATTCTTTAAAAATACCAATTGGACATCAATAGATATGAAAAGACTGAACCTTCAAAGTGAAAATGGTATGTTTTACATTTGACCTACTTTATGAGTGTTTTACTTATTTTTGTTCAACATAAATCTTCAAGTCTGCAACTTATTTTTGCCTTATCACTGATAGGCCACAGAATGGCTCAAATCGGCACCCCTCCTTTCCTAGGTCTATAGTGCATATTTCCAACAAATTTCTGCTAGTGGTGATGAATATATTTCCTATGTCTATAATGTGTGTTTCTGACAAGTGTCTGCAAGCGGTGAAGAATATATTTCCTATGTCTATAATATGTGTTTCTGACAAGTTTCTGCTAGTGGTGAAGTATATATTTTAAAGTTCTATAACGCATATTTTCAACAATATTTGCTTGTGGTGAAGTTAATATTTCCGAGGTCTTTAATGTTTTTTTCCGTCAAGTTTCTGATAGTGGTGAAGTATATATTTCCTAGATCTGTAATGCATAATTCTGACAGGGTTCTGCTAATGGTAAAGTCTATATTCATAAATTTATAATGCGTGTTTCTGATAAGATTCTGCTAGTGGTGAAGTATATATGTTCGAAGCTTACAAACTCGTTTTTAACAACTTTTCACTAGAAGTGAGTTTTATATTTCCTATGGCTATACGTCTGTTTCTCTAATTTGCTACTTATTGTGATGTAGTTACACTAGCAGCAGTTATGATCATGCACTTAGAGACGGGTTCTCTGTCTCCGTGTTAACCACAACAAACAGGCGAATTTGCCCTGTCATAATCGCTATTATTACTTTTAGTGATTTTTATTTAAGTAAAAGTGACATTTTTATCGCGTAAACACAACAATTATCTTGCGAATATGATCTCCAGTCAACAGCTGCCGAACTAGAAAAAAATGTAGGGGAACGCCCTAGTGACGTCAATATAACTCCAACGGTTCGCGACATTATTCTACATTTAGTGATTTTAATTGTCATATGTAATTAGTAATTTGTTCAGTTTAATTGAAATTTTAAAATGTATGCGATACTATCAAATATGGAAAAGCATGCCATACAAAGAATAAGCATAAATAACTACTGAACAATAATACTGACAAAATGTCTGTATCATATTCCGTTCTTCAGTTGTCATTTTAATTAGAAGAATTAATTGTATATCGATAGATTATTGAGAATTTATTGGCCAAGTTGACGAAAGGCCAAATACGTTAAGGGTGCGGTCTGTCATACTACTTTATCATAAATATCATCTCCACGTTGTAAACCATCACCCATAAAATATGTTCAAAAATATAGTTATCTGAAAGATGAATGACACCATTTCTTCCAGCTTGTAACAGATGCTAATTGTTTGGAACTTTTGATTGATGTATACTTTTTTATAATTTGAGATTCTTGTGTCTTCCTTTCGTTATCATTTACATGTTTCTGTTGGTTATGTTTAGGCCTTGCTTTTGTCAGTTTAAACGATGCGCATGCTTAATCGGATTTCCGGTCGTGAATTCTCCCTTTCGTGACATTAATAACCCTGCTTCTACAATGTATGGGGTTTACATATCGTAATTGATTCGTTATTCTATGGTTTTCCCTATGTGTCTAGATTTTCGTGATACATGTAGATCTAGTAGTTTTCTGATCCTGACGACATACGGATTCGAGAGGTGTTTGAAGTTGATGAAGTCGTTGAACAAATTTTATGTTCGCCATCATGGTCGCATTGCGAGACATTTTGTTTCCTTGTCCGATATAAAAGGTTTTTTTTTCTATATGTGCCTACATGCGGTTGGTAAAGTACCTGTTTTAAGTTTTAGGAGGTGGCACTTTGGCTAAACCTTGATTGATAATGCGGTTTTTATTGTTAAAAAGCTAACGCGCACCCTTCCGAAACATATTGTGTTATTCTTTCGACAGTTTCTTGTATTTTTGTATCAACAATAGTAAACAGTTTTTTATTGACTTAACAAAATCACCGGGTGTTTATGAACTTGTCAATATCATCTCAAATTTCAAGTATTTGATAAATTCTTTTAACTTTCAATGTCTGTCAACAATTGACATTTTCAAATAAAATTCGTAAAGAAACTATCACAGAACTATACATATTTTTCCATGTTTGAACATTTTTTCAAGACAAACTTGAGACAGTAAAAACTTTAATTGTTACTTACAGTAAGGACATACTTGCTATAATCACATATTTAGGATAAACAATTAAGAAATGTTTGTCCATGCGATAAATGCTGCTGCTCCAGATAATTTTTTGAATACTTTCATTATTCTGCTCTCCTTTGTAAATTATGTAATAATGAACCAGTATTAGTGCAATAAGCTCAAAATAACTAAAGCTTGCAAAAATAGGATCGTGTTTCACATTAAAGTGGTTATAGTAAGGCCAATTATACACTTACCTCACAATAACCATACTGGATATTCTGCATTGTCATAGACATAACTAAAATACCCATAATGACGATAATTATCAATTTGTGACATTTGACAATGATGTTAAGTATTTATGAACTCGCACGCCAGGTGCAAAGTTCTGGGCTAGGTTTAATCAACATAGGATGTCGCATGCCAGGCACGTGTCCGAGGTGTGCATAGATACAACGTGGTGTTTAAACCGATGATGTGAAGACAGAGTGTACATCTAAAGTCGATATCAATTCGCAAAATGCATCACGGGTGGAGAATAAATAAACTAAACCAAGTATGTAACCAGCAATGCTCTGGTGAAAGATCTTGCATCATCGTGCAGGTCTCAGGTTGAACCTGCTGCCCCATTACCTGATTTGTCAGAGACGACTTAATTTGAGAGTTTATATTTTCTCCTCTTTCTCAGCGTATTTTCCTTCATATTGCCTTGACACAGCCTCAGTTTTGGCAATTGAGCGTGCATTCCTATATGGCGATTATTGGTTATTCTTATTCCAAGAGACAAATTTAAGTCGTTCAAATTGTCAATTGTTTTAATGTTTAATCTAAATTAGCAGCAATAACATCCGGTTAGCCCGTGATTGGGTGGTGTGCTGTGCTGGGTTTTGTCTGCATGGTATTTCAGTTAGATAACACTATAAAGTCGATATCAGATCAGCGCTTTTACAAAGAGGCAGGTACACAAAGACTCCTTATCTCGTGCATACAAACTTACAACAAACACACACGGTGCCACGTAACGGTTTTTATGTGTTAAATATAAAATATCTAAATCAAACTGATCTGAAGAGGTCTCCGTCGTACCCAGGTAACAATGTTCTGTCCATCTTAAATTTGGTTGGCAAAAGAGAGCAGAATACTTGATCGTGGAAGATCAAAGACATCACGCCGTATATTGCTATACCGACATGTATCGATAAAAAAGATTTACAAATAAGCTCATACATTTATAGAAATGATGCAATTGGTGCCTTTGGCATGGTTTTTGCAGTACGTTCAAATATTTTGAGATCGGTTCCGTAGTCAACAGAACAACACAGTTTTTAAACAATATGTAACTCGCCTTTCATTTTCCATATTGTATTCATCTACCTCTCAAAAGAAGAAACAACCCCCTTTTGACATACACTTTAAATGTTACGAAATGTACCTTATACTGTACATATGGTAATATTTGCGGGGGTTTTAATTTCAAATAATTCGGGAAAATATCACAATTGGAAAAAAATTGCACTTTTGTATATAGTGTTTGCATTATCTAAGTTTCACAATTATTTTGTGGTCCGATTTTTACACCACGAAAGTTATCATCTATACTGTTTAAATATTACACATACATCGTCACGAAGGATCGAACTCGTAAAGGTCACGATGACTTCTGTTATAAAAATAATTCTTGTGAATTCCTTTCCATGAGTAATCAACGTATAATCGTTCAAAAGTTAAAACAGGATTTAAAATTCTATTTGACCCTATCCATCTTTAAAGTATCTCGGTGCTTACTGTGTAGATCTGCCACCCACACCAGTGAGGTTAACTGTAATGCTCGTCTAATCATCCTATATCAAAGGTAAGGAATGCCATAAGTCCGTCTTTACCGACAAAGCTGTAAAGCTTCACACCCTATTTGGCAGAGTTCAAACCAGTTTCTTTATGTGATCCCGCGCTATGAATGTAAAGGTTGATATGATGTTTGTTAAGCCCATTGCAGATTGTTATCACTATTCATAACCAGTCAAGCATTTCACAGCGACACTCACATCAAGTGAAACAAATTCGTCTTGAAGCTTTCAAATACTTGCACACGTTTAAAAACTGTAAGCTTTATTTGTACTTGAGTGTTATTTTTCATGTCAGTGTGGAAGACAGATTGAAATCATGATATACACTATTACTACATATTACTGATATGATGGCAAAACACATTAAGTAAATATAATCGCTTTAAAATGAACTGCAGTTTTGTTACTCCGATGCATGCAAAATGTTATACCAAATATATGACTGCTGAATATAATTAACGTTTAAGTACAGGTTAATACAGTTCCTGAAGGTTAAGCAAGCAATTTCCCCGATTAACCAGTATCAACATCCTTGATATAAATGAATGATAAATAGATGCAAGAGTGCAGATTGCATTTCGAACATTTTTAGGAAAGAAATATCTCCTGTAGATTTCACTCTCGTCTATCGTGATGCAATATATCACATTCACCAATTTTCTCGATCTTTTTAAATTTAAAATGTAAAGCATAAGCATAAGGGATAGGCTATAAACGGCGGTATGTATTTAGCATACGATATCAACTGTGAAAATATTTTACTGATATCAAAAAGACATAACAGGTGTCATGATCTCGGAGTAGTTATGACACTGTAACATTTGCAATGAAATTGAAGTTTAAACAATTAACTGAATCGTGATCAAATAAAGAACTAATTAACAGTCTATTATTTCATAATGAATCCTTTTTGGATCGTATTCTTTCTTTTTGGGAGCGGCAGATGTAGCTCAGTCAATCTGATATATATAATATATTTAAGGACACGATTCCAGCACGATTTGCTATAACAGTGTTCACATGTTTAAAGCTAAGGCGGGAACCAGGAAATCTCGGGAGAATGTTTTGGCAGCAGGTGTCTACGGATCCTCTGTATTAACGTATTTTTGCATAGTAATATCTCATTACTAATCAAAATTTAATTAATTCGTTGATTTAGTATGTCATCATGTCGATTGATTATAAATACATATATGCATGCACGTAATTAAAATATATTTTTAACCTCTTCTAATAAGCTCTTCGACAAATTCTGTCTCGTGTGAAAACAACAAAAAAGGTAAAATGGACCTGCAGCACCTGGTATTAATCTGCATGTGTAACTTTAAAGTGGTCTAAAATTCAATCATTTAAAAGAATACATTAAAGTTAAAACATTTTAACCACTATGTCATTGAAGGCATGCCAAGGTAGTTTTTTTAATGAAATGCGTTGCTCGGTCTCTGCCAAACAGACTTCCAGTCTAATAAAATATTTCTAGGTCTTTCGTTATTTCAGAAGTGGTTTGAAGATCTTGACATATTTGACCCCCGTGACCTTGAAAGTAAGTCAAAATAATTATTTTTGCAAATTCAGCTCATTCCGAGGAAGGTACCAGCCAAATATCATGTCATATGGCCTTTCGGTATTTCAAAGTCGTGTCTGAGGTGTTTGAAATATTTGCCCCCCCCCCCCCTGTGACCTTGAAAGTATGTCAAGCGTATATTTTCAGCAAAATATTCGTCTACGTCTAAGCCAGCCGAATAGCATGTCGCTGTGGCTTTAGGTATTTGGGAAGAAGTCTTTTAAAGGAAAGGTTGACGGACGACGGATGCCTTACAAAGGCAGAAGCTTCGGGCAGGTGAGCTAATATAATCAGAAAGAGACGATTTGCATGGAAACCTCTGCAAAAGTGCAAGATACATGAGACAAGGTGTTCAGGAAGAATAAGCGTTTTCTGCTTCATCGACGACATTCGTCATGTAAGTCTTGGTCACATCCAAGTAACCATCAAGTCCTCACAAGAGAACCGAGCCATCATTGTCAATCACAACAATTAAACATCGTCCATCTTCATATCACACAAAGATACAAAATATTTCTCAATGAGACCAAAATGACGACTATAAACCTTGCTCATAGTTCTGATAAACCTGTATCTCTCGAATCCATGTGTTGTCCAAAACCCTAGGCACTTTTGTTCTGTGAATGCCAAAAGTTTGAGTGAATCCCATGAGTTCAATCATTCGTACCTTGTAGCATTGTATTAATGCTTAATAAATTCTATCTTGACTTTTGTGTTTCACCAAGTATATTCCGAAATAGATTTTTCGTCTGAATTCAGCCACAATGCGCATTAACACTTCCTACGTACGTCAAAAGAACCAGCTTTACCCTTAACAAGCTGTTACCTTATTTATAATGAAAATATTTGGAGAGGACCAAAGCTACGCAAAATCTGAAATTTATTTTCCTTGTATGTTGATACTATAAGCTTTCAATTTGATCTTTTCATGAAAATCAAATCAATCAATATTAACAAAAAGTTAACATTATGTTGGAAAATATCGCAAAATGTCATTATTGATTAAATATTGCTATGAATTAAGAGATACCAATTAAAATATATTTTAGTGTAGAAAACAAAACAATTTGACTACACGATATGACCATTCTTGTGTTCTTGATTATAAGTTGTACTTTATTAACATTAATAAAAAGCACATGTAAAAACTGATATAAAATGTATTATGAGAGCTTTCTCGTCGTAATTCTTGATACATTGTCGATTATAATGACCGCACAAAATTTGATAACAACATAAGCTTAATATACTCTATTAATTCATTACCAATTTATAAAGGATAAACCAAGTCGTTAATTGACAGTAATAAATATGCTAATCATGTTGATGTCGTCAACAAACCATTTCACTGTTTATCAATCATATAAAGTAATAACTGTCATACATATCTTATAAGAAGCTTATCTATACTTACAACATAGACCCAAGATCTGGGTCCGTATTCATGAAACCGTTCTCGTGCCCAAGCATGGATTTCGAGCTCAAGCCTTATTTCTTGTTCTGGCTATACATTATTTTAAAAATATAACATTGTTTAAGTTTTCAACATTCAAGTTGACGTTTTTACTCTTCGACATCATTAAGGAGAGTTTCAAGAAAGCTGGCTTGAACACAGAATCCATGCTTGAGCATGAGAACGGTTTCATGAATACGGGCCCTGATGTTATAGCATATGTAGGAATATCAGAATATATAATAAACTTTCATTGTGAAACAAATTCAGAAAATTGTATCAAAATGATGGTTGGTTGGTAGGTTGGTTAGTTTTTTGTTTTCACGTCTTTTATATAGCCAGGGTCATTTAAGGACGGCATCCCGGTGTATGCGATGTTTGTGTTAGTGTGTTGAGACCGCGTGTATTTTGGAGGCCGCGGTATGTTCGTGTACGCTTTCCTGCGATAGTCCGGATCTTTTGCCGATTTAAAGTGATACCACACCAAAGTATAAACTGCCGAAGGCCCCCCGCAGAACATACCCCACCCGGTCACATTATATTGACAACCGGCGAACCAGTCGTTCTACGCTCATAATACTGAGCGTCAAGCAGGGAGTAGTAACTCCCATTGTTAGAGACACTGGTATGTCTCGGCCTGGGGACAGAACCCATAGCCTTCCTCACAGAGAGTAGTACTGTAACTACCGTTGTTAGAGACTCTGGTTTGTCTTGGCCTGGGGACATAATCCAAAGCCTTTCTCACAGGGGCAAACGCTCAACTAAAGACCAAAAGTGAGGTTGTATCAAGGGAGACATTATGATGGAGAACGTATTTTAGAAGAAATGTAAAAGATAAGCTCCCAAGTTTAGTCGTCTTCTACGCTCTTGCAATGTGGATAGCATGTACACTCCTTTATGCTCTGCCTGCGAGGCAGGAAATAAAAATCAAGACCAACATTTTATGATTTTATAAAGTTTTTTTTATTTCATAATTATACATAGTTCAATCATCTTTATTTATACTTGGTAACACGTGGAGCTTAAACGTTTTTTCTACACTGTTTCTGTGATGATCAATCCAAAAGCTTAATAATCTGACCGTCCTGCTGCTTGTCACATACGCACTGTAGTGTTTTACGGCGTAGGAGTACAGGCAGATCATATTTACATATAAACAACGACAGTTCCTGATTGAATTAACATAATTAAGGCGAGACAGAAAAAATCGACAGCAGGAAAAGAATCTACTTGTCAATTACAGCAGCTATTGAAGGAAATATGAATAAATTTCACGGTCAGTTTCCACTCGGCTATGTACGGTGGAATTGTCTTGTTTAGTAGCTATGATTGACAGTATGTGGCGGCGTTAAGTGACAGGTAATAAGTGACCGCATTCTATAGACAGTTCAACGGAGAAGCTCCATAACTCTGTTCAAGAAAATAGTATACAATATTTGTTTTCACCGTTAACCAATATAAAATCATTTGGAGTTGGCATAGATTTACTAAAGAATTACCTGGTGGTTTCGTCGAATAAGTAGAGCTCTTCCGAAACCGCTGGTGTTATGCTCTTGTGAGTTATCGTGTATCTCCGTATAAATCTTCATATGTTCATATTTTCTCCCTACTTTGATCGATTTTGAGTTCGGATTATGGTTTTGTTGACGCTTTGTTATTCTCAAAATTAAGTTACAATAAAAGTCCTCAATATTTTTTGGAAACAAATATCGTTTTAAAAAGTAATGATAGGCAAGTGGTTTCACACGTTTATACAATTAGGGTACACTATTATTACCATGTGTGAAATATACCAAACTGGATGCACACTGGGCATTTTTTGTTCGCTCAGTGTCACTAGCATATCTCCATACTTTAATCGGCTATTAATACTTTAAAAGTTTTATGGTCGCCATCAATGATGACTCGATTCTCATTTGAGGAATTATGCCTACTTGGATATGACCAAGATTTACATGGCAGGTGTTCTCGATGAAGCAAAAGACGCTTGCTGCTCCGGAATATCTAGTCTTATTATCTTGTACTTTTACGAGAGTCTCCATGTAAATCTGTGGTTTTGTTGTCGCTTTGGTATTTTTCTATTTTTTGTGTAACACTATGGCTTGTACCGTCCCACTTTTGATGGTGCTCTCATGTTAATAAGACATACATAAGTCTCAAAATTGGTACATGTAGCTACTTTATGTTATAAAATAGGTCGGAGCGTCTACAAAATCCTACCTCAAAATCGACAAAACTAGGGACAAACTACGAATAAAGGAAAAATTTGCATGAATAACATTGAAAACGTACAAGAAAATAATTCCATGTGCTCTGTAAGAGTAAGCGTCTTTTGCTTCATCGACGTAACCCACCGTGTAAATCTGGATCACATGCAGTGACTTTTTTAACTGTTGCTAAATATAGTTTGCGTTTAAGCCGAAGTTCTTATAATAGCTATAAAATATCTATAACTTAATACAAAATGTTTATCTGTTCATGATTTTGAAAAACATTGCAGAGTGAATTCATGCTTGAGCACGAGAACTCTGGCATGAATTCTGGTTCAGGTCAAGTAAGTTAATGCGTGAATTCGGCAATTTTTATTTTAAAATTTAGTAATAGATACAGTATTTAAAAATGGGTTAAACTGCATCATACAGCTGTTTCGTCCTTCAAGGACTCTTCAGTGATGCTAGGGGTGGGAATCGAAATTTTCAAAACTAATGAAGAAGCAGAAGGGTCAGGTGCGTATGGTAGTATCACAATTTTGCTTTTGGAAGCGAGAATTTCCACATTCACTACTCAATGAACATAGCTATTATTGGTAAGGCGTTAACAACCTAACCTGAATCTGTTTTATTATCTCCCTTGTTAAGGATTAGGATGGGTGGTCGTGTTGTGCAGTGGATAGCGCACTTACCATGCTTTTCACGAAGGCGGTCGGGGTTCGATTCCCCGACTGGACGTGAAAAGGTATGAGGGTCACCTGCCCGACCAAGTGGGTTTTCCCCGGGTACTCCGGTTTCCTCCCACAATAAGACCCCTCGCGTGCTTACATCCGGGCCAACAAGAGTGATTAATATAAGATGAATAACTTGTTTCATAATTGTTGTAAAAGAAATAAAGTTAATGTTTTTAATGTTCAGGATTATTCATTACCGATTTGATCATTTGCTTTGATTTATTTACTTTGTATGGCGCCAAGATCTTCGACTATTGCCATAGCTTTCTTACTGTGTCATCACAAACGTAAGCTGAGGTTAACATCTTCGTCATGCCACTGGCATGCACAATGTTTAAAATGTCCAGTTGATTTTATCATTTTTAATCAACTTTTGAACTTTTAAATCGTGCAAATTTTCAAGTAATCGAAAATATGATCTTTTCATTAATTTGAAAGGAATGACATAAAACGAAAAATGTTTGTGTTGCAAAGGGCTCATACAGGGAAATTATTCATTAACGCTGTTCATGTTACAATGAACAGCGCCAGGCAGATGTACTTTTGTGGTAAATCATTGACGAAATGTTGCATTACTCATACGAAGACGTCTGATATCCACAGTCAGTCCTATAGCATTTAAATGAACACATTTCATGATGTTCGCTCGTATCATGAATTAGTTATGTAAACGACCAAGTTCATATAACATGAGTATTGAATATCGATGATTTGTCTGTTATAACTATACAATAGACTTTTATTGTAACGGCTTTACATCATCCTAGTGTTTTGTTTTGTTCTGTTTGGTTTTCAGTTCGGTATTTTTATCCATCTGATAACTCATTCCGATTGTTACTTTATTAAATTATTCTTGTAGATGCAGTGACAAAAATGTCGTTTAGACCTATTTTATGGTGATTTGATCTCCAAAAGTAAGACGAAGGTAAATATACAATATCAACCATATTTTCATAAGAGCTAGCATTATGATATTAAACATATAGTTTTCAATTAATATATCAACGTCTGCGATAGCTTTGATGTGATGTCCTTCCGTTACTTGCGCATTAGAGTATGTAAAGTGGGTTAAATACCAATTAACGCCTTGACAAAACATATCACTAACTCTATATATTTATTTCACCTTTCAAATTACAAGGAATAACACCTTTCAAATTACAAGGAAGTCGATATCACGCATTATAAATATTCAAATTCTGAAGTGATCTCGGCGTAGGCCATAAGAAAACATGATTTCTGCACACACTTTGTATGTAAATGACCAATTTAATTGTCATGTAACTGGATGGTACAGTATAACTAGAACACATTATGAACATCGAAATCGCGTCTTTGGGAAATCAAATAGACTTTTGAAATCTAAATATCGATATTTCTTAAGCTGAATCCTGTTAGTGAAATAAATGATCTAAGTCTTGCTTATCTTGTCTGATATGGCTTTCTGTTTATTTGTATTCCTACCTTGAAGATATTCCAAGTGTTGCATTTCCCGATATAGAATTCTCTTTATTAGTATTCCTACCTTGCTTGTCTGTGTCTGTATTGTGTTGGTGTCAAATTGCTACTTCATTTATCATCCTCTCCTTTCCATTAATTTACAGAATATTGCAATAACTATTCTATCCTGAGTTTCTGTTTATCGTTGAATATTTACAGTCTACACTGATATTCACTCGATAACCATTGTACCCAATTTACCTCGTGCTCCATTGGATTTATGATCTCATAAAGTAAACAAAATAAAAGGTTAATCCTTAAAGGTTGAACGTAGTAAATGCTACGTTAATATTCTGTAATAAAAGTACTGCATGTAAAATATAATTACGTTTCAGCACGCATACA
Organism: Mimachlamys varia; assembly: GCA_947623455.1. Taxonomy (NCBI): domain Eukaryota; kingdom Metazoa; phylum Mollusca; class Bivalvia; order Pectinida; family Pectinidae; genus Mimachlamys; species Mimachlamys varia. The sequence goes on from OX392545.1 coordinate 36,131,330, forward strand.
TTTTGTGATTACCATTTTGACACAGAATATCTGCTACTTGTTTTGTTATGACTGGGTCACTCGGCCCGTTGTCGGTATATTTTGACCGTGTAAGGTGCTGATGGTCTTCGGCAGCTTACCTCAGTGTGGAGCCAGAAAGGGCCTTGCATATACATACCACATCCTGACAGACACACAGGCACTCATCACATGTTAACATCACATACACAGGAAGGACCCTATCTGTTTTAGAACTTAATACAACCAAATTAAATTAAATTAGAGAATACCGAAGCGTCAACATAATAATAATCCAAACTCAAAATCGATTATACCAGGGGCAAAATTTGAACAAAGGAAATATTTACATGGAGACACTTGTAAAAGTACTGGAGAATAAGACCAGGTGTCCAGGAAGAGTAAGCGTCTTCTGTTTCATCGACGACACCCGCCATACAAATCTTCCAAATAAATATCAAGTTTTCAAAGCGAGAACCGAGTATCATTGTCAATCACAACAAGTAAAAACCAATGAGCATACTCAAAAACGTCCATCTTTATATCACTTAAAGATATAGAATATTTCTCAATTAGACAAAGATGGCGACCATAAAACTTGACCATAGTTCTTATCAACCTGCATCTCGCGAATCCTTGCGCTGTTAGTTTATTTGTCAGCAGTCGACATCGATCACGAATATCACGATATCCGGAGTTGATGAAAAATGTAAATGTAAATCTATAAATAATATTTCCGTTGTTAAACAGGAAAGCACTATATAATCGGCATCATATCGTATAATTATAGAGAGGCTATTGGGGGCCGCGATGGCCGAATGGCTAAGGTGTTCCCACGTTCTACCACTAGCACTTCACCTCTAGGCCGCGGTTGCCAAGTGGTTAAGGTGTTCCGACATTCTACCACTAGCCCTCCACCTCTGGGCGCGATGGCCGAGTGGTTAAGATGTTCCGACATTCTACCACTAGCCCTCCTTCTCTGTATTGCGTGTTCGAGGTCGGTGGTTTTCTCCGGGTACTCGGGCTTTCCTCCTTCTCCAACACCTGGCGCGTCCTTAAATGACCATTGCTGTTAAACGGCCGTAAAACAAAATATGCCAAACCAAACCAAACAGAGGCAAGCATAATTACATATTCTCTCCGGCACATAAACATATGCATGCATACATAACGAACATAGAGGCCGTCCATAAATTACCTAAGCTTTCAACTAGGACAGTTAACTAATCATAAATTAAGGTTTCGTTTTATTAATAGTACAAAAAGTAAGTGTGGATAAAAAATACAACCTCGATACAAAAAAGGGCAAATACATTGACGAAAGGAAGAAAAAAACTAATAAACGAAAAAGAATCAAATGTCTTGAATTACAAATAATTACATGAAGCATTAACCGTAAAATCCCTATGTGTAATCTTTCTATCGACCTGAAATGGTATTGACTTTATGTTTTCTTACATTAATGAGTCGGCTAAAGTGCGCGAGATTCCAATTAATTTGTTATCAGAAATTAAGGGCAAATCAGGATCATGACTATTACACTATTTCGCAAGCAACTGGTCAGCATCATGTGCTGCGCATATAATTTCTAAAGATATATTGGGGGAAAAGCACATACAGTTTATCTTGTCAGGGCTTAAAATTGGATTTTTATTTCTATGTCGTGATTTTGTTCCTGCCTAATATTCAAGATAAGATCTTACAATGTATGTTTAGATCACGAAATACTTCTGAGTATTACTCATTCAAGTGATAGTAGGGTACAGTGCCCAGCCTACGTCTGGTTGTGTAAATAAAAATAAATAGAGAATACCGAAGCGTTAACAAAATCATAATCAAAACTCAAAATCGATTAAACCAGGGAACAAAAGAAAGATTAACAAAGAGACCCTTGTAAAAGTACAACAGAATATGACCAGGTGTTCCGTAAGTTCTGGTCGTGTAACGCTATTGAACTATGGACTTCAACGTAAATAATTCACCCACATATTTCGGGGGGTTCATGTTGCATTCAACCATATACAAGTAATGTTACCGATAATTTTGTTTTATTGAAACTTGTGATTACATTGCATTGAAATATCTGGTCTAATCTTGATAAACTGAAAAAAAATATGGGAACTCTAATACTACTGAAGTAATGAGTAAGGAAACCGATATTTTATTTTATTTTTTTTTCTTATGGTTGACATAATATCAATGATAAAATTATATTTGATGTAATCAGCACAGTTCCAATAAAGATATGGAGATATAAGAATACGTCAAAAGCTATATTAGATGAAACATGTAACCTTGGAGACCGAGGATTAGACGTGCATCAATAGTGAAGAAACATATGATACAGACATTTTGACGTTTTTAATTACATGCAGAAGCGTACATATTTGAATTATATAACATTTGGGCTTATTAACTAAGAAAGTATTTAAAAAAACGTTGAAGTTATATTCAACAAAAAAGTAAATATAGAGGTCTGCAGATTCATGTTTTTGTCACACAAAATTGGATACTGACTTTTGTTTTGATCTGTTTTGCTTTTTCATTTACATGGTCATAACGGCAATAAAAAGCTAAGGAGACATACGAATACTGCTACAGTTATAAAATGTGTATAAATATACAAAATTTAAATTATTAAATAACTCTACAAGTCGGACGATTTACGTATGCCGCCAGACTCAAACACAAACTGATACCGACAATGTTTTCTGGCCTTTTGTATGAACACTGTGACACACGATGTAGCGATCCCGTGTACTCCTGATGTGGGGAGACCCAGTCATGGTGACTATTCGATCACCAACGTGTATACATTAGTATATGGATCATTCTAAATTTAGCGAGCCTTCTTATATACTCCTTACCGGTCCAATTAATTCAACGAGAGTACTTATCAGCATTCCTTATTGTCAATCACACACAGCCTACATGAACCAGCCTGAATAACATCGTCGCAATCGTGGATCAACCAGGCGGTAGATCATTAAAACTCAAAAGCGTGAAATAATTTATGGTTTTTAGTTGAACGTTCTGCTCGTTATGCGTGTATGCCCCTTAACATATACATATATATATTACGAAACAGATATTGGCGTTTTCCGAAATATTTAAATGAATCCAATAACATAATTATTACGGGTTTGACTTTGACGCTCCTCCACGCGTATTGTCGGAACGTGAATGTGTATATGCGTGACGGAGATCAGGTTTGTTGCGGATATCTAACGGTATCTTCAGTAATACCAAATATAATGCACGAGAAGGGCTAATAATTTTCACAAGTGCGCAATGCTCTTAGATAATATGTTTATTAATTGTTTTAGCAAAACCTTCGCAGCTAGCTATTTATAACCGATAATATGTATTGAAGTGGTGTACTTTTTGATAGCAATAATCTGAATTATAGTGCTAGTTCACTCAAATACCAAACCGGGGGATGAAGGGGGGGGGGGGGGCTAGCACAATATCCCACCGGTCACATGTTGCTCTTGTCCTTCCAATTACCATTTTAATGAATGTGGTTTGTCTCGGACTAGGAATAGAGCTCAATACCGTCCTCATTTGGGCGAATGTTGAACATCAAAGCGTTACGTAAGGTTTTGACAAGCAAAGCGCTAAAAAATGAATGGTAGTTAGAGATAGTTAATTGCTGGTGCCTGTGTTTTTATGATTCTGCAGGGATTCGTGTTTATGGTACTTCAACAATGAACCCGACATGTATAACGTACATCATGTTAACACGCTTTTTTCAACACTTCAGTTAGTCAACGAGGAAAAAACATATATGATATATTTATGGTTTAGAATAAAATGGGATTTTGAAACAAAATCTGAGAATACCGATACGACAACAAAACTCTGACCCGAACTCGAAATTGGTTAAACTATGAACAATAGTATGAACAAGGAAATATTAAGAATGATGTAGTTTAATTCATTTTTTCGGCATACAGTATCTATTACTAAATTAAAAAGGTGCAGCATATATGTGTTTTACGTCATCTTTAAGGATAGGGGGTAACCCTTCTGTTTCTACATTAATTTAGAATTTTAGGATTCTCACCTTTTGGCCCCTAGCATCATTGTAGAGTTCTAGATGACGAACAGCTGTACAATACTGTTAAAATCATTTTTTGCCATATTGTATCTATAACTATTAACTAAGATCAGTTGTTCCGAAATGGTCGACGTCTTCTGCTTCATCTGAATGAGCCATTCCGTTTGTCTGTAGTTTCGATAGAAGACAACCGGTGGACGGAATACTCCTCGTGAGTCTGAAACAAGCTACCTGGATTGTCGGAGCTGATACAAGCTACCTGGATTGTCGGAACTGATACAAGCTACCTGGATTGTCGGAGGTAATTCAAGCTACCTGGATTGTCGGAGCTGATACAAGCTACCTGGATTGTCAGAACTGATACAAGCTACCTGGATTGTCAGAACGATACAAGCTACCTGGATTGTCGGAGCTGATACAAGCTACCTTGATTGTCGGGACTGATACAAGCTACCTGGATTGTCGGAACAGATACAAGCTACCTGGATTGTCGGAACTGATACAAGCTACCTGGATTGTCAGAGCTATTACAAGCTACCTGGATTGTCAGAGCTGATACAAGCTACCTGGATTGTCGGAACTGATACAAGCTACCTGGATTGTCGGAACTGATACAAGCTACCTGGATTGTCGGAACTGATACAAGCTACCTGGATTGTCAGAGCTATTACAAGCTACCTGGATTGTCGGAGCTGATACAAGCTACCTGGATTGTCGGAACTGATACAAGCTACCTGGATTGTCGGGGCTGATACAAGCTACCTGGATTGTCGGAACTGATACAAGATACATGGATTGTCGGAGCTGATACAAGCTACCTGGATTGTCGGAACTGATACAAGCTACCTGGATTGTCGGAGCTGATACAAGCTACCTGGATTGTCGGAGCTGATACAAGCTACCTGGATTGTCGGAGCTGATACAAGCTACCTGGATTGTCGGAGCTGATACAAGCTACCTGGATTGTCGGGGATGATACAAGCTACCTGGATTGTCAGAGCTGATACAAGCTACCTAGATTGTCAGAGCTGATACAAGCTACCTGGATTGTCGAAGCTGATACACGCTACCTGGATTATCAGAGCTGATACAAGCTACCTAGATTGTCGGAACTGATACAAGCTACCTGGATTATCAGAGCTGATACAAGCTACCTAGATTGTCAGAGCTGATACAAGCTACCTGGATTGTCGAAGCTGATACAAGCTACCTGGATTATCAGAGCTGATACAAGCTACCTAGATTGTCGGAACTGATACAAGCTACCTGGATTATCAGAGCTGATACAAGCTACCTGGATTGTCAGAGCTGATACAAGCTACCTAGATTGTCGGAACTGATACAAGCTACCTGGATTGTCAGAACTGATACAAGCTACCTAGATTGTCGAAGCTGATACAAGCTTCCTGGATTGTCAGAGCTGATACAAGCTACCTGGATTGTCGGAGCTGATACAAGCTACCTGGATTGTCAGAACTGATACAAGCTACCTGGATTGTCAGAGCTGATACAAGCTACCTGGATTGTCGGAGCTGATACAAGCTACCTGGATTATCAGAGCTGATACAAGCTACCTAGATTGTCAGAGCTGATACAAGCTACCTAGATTGTCGGAACTGATACAAGCTACCTGGATTGTCAGAGCTGATACAAGCTACCTGGATTGTCAGAACTGATACAAGCTACCTGGATTGTCAGAACTGATACAAGCTACCTAGATTGTCGGAGGTAATACAAGCTACCTGGATTGTCAGAACTGATACAAGCTACCTGGATTGTCAGAGCTGATACAAGCTACCTGGATTATCAGAGCTGATACAAGCTACCTGGATTGTCGGAGCTGATACAAGCTACCTGGATTGTCAGAACTGATACAAGCTACCTGGATTGTCGGAGCTGATACAAGCTACCTGGATTGTCAGAGCTGATACAAGCTTCCTGGATTGTCGGAACTGATACAAGCTACCTGGATTGTCAGAACTGATACAAGCTACCTGGATTGTCAGAACTGATACAAGCTACCTGGATTGTCGGAGGTAATACAAGCTACCTGGATTGCCGGAGCTGCCATCATCTTGACCTGGTGCCCTAATTAATTTAGACAGGGTGTCTAAATCACATTTCAATCCAGTGACTCATGTTAATTTCACACATCAAATATAAGGAAACTTGTCATTTTCTGAATAAAGGCCTCGTAACAATAACAAAATGATTCAGCGTTATTCTTATTTTTGGGACTTTTATTTGTGACGCCTTTGGTTTTTTGGAAAAATTAAAAATGCATATTGATCTATAAGAGTATATTTAAGATAATTTACTGAAGAGATCTATGATTTTCTGAAAAAAACTATCGGACTGCTAATAGAGATAAATTGGATATCAATCAAATTAATTATGCGTTTACGTAAACACAGGTATATTAGCATAATCAAACAGAAATAATTTCCCATATCAAACATAAAAAAACACATGATGCTAAAAATTCGACTTGATAATGGGGACGTGATTAACTGAACGTTAAAACAATATATTAACGCTTTGTTTTAATTGTAATTTACATTATGTATGAAATACTGCTATTTTTTAAATCCAACCGGAGCTGTTTTCAATTATTATAGATATTTGACGATCACGTATTGAACACTTGTCATATCACAATTGACCTTTGCAGTGATGAGTATTTACGCAGTTTACAAAATGACTTAATTAGTTACCACAATGAAAAAGCACGTTTAATATTATGTGTAGGTAACTCATAACTCTACAAAATGTGTAGGCGTCTGGAAGTTTCTCCATCGCAAAAACTAGTAATGATTTACACTAGACTGCCTTAGTATCAGTCTCTCCGATGCATATTTGAAAAAAAAACAAAGGTCTCGTCTCCAAAAGGCTACGGTTCAAGGCTCAATAGAGATAACTTTTTCATGATTTTCTGTTATCCTGACTTACAGAATGAACGAATGTTCCTGCAAATCTTAGATATTATCCTACAGGGCAAAAGACTTTAACATGGTTTTTCATTGAAATGAAACTAGAAAGTCGGCATGAGATGTGATTAGATGCACAGATAATATACATGATCTGCCCCCGGGTACACATATACATTGTATAGTGTATCAGACATGATTATTTCAGCTAATTTGCTGAATTCTGCTATTTTCATCTTTAAGTTGAACTTGCAGTTGTATACAAATAATATACCCGTTCGAATTTTTTTCTCTAAAATTTAGTTGATTATTCTTTGGGGTGAATTCATGCCTGATACATACATTCACAACACACATGTAGGCATGTTCTTAAATGGGCAACTATAACTGTTAATAGATTGTTTTTCTATGACTTTGTGTGTATGCATAGTCATCAGTCGTATCCTCTTACAGTCCTTCGTGGTATTGGGGATGAACTCGCAATGTATTGTATCTTCATTGAAACACTTATTCATGCCTAAAGAACAGGCATAACCATTGTACGTATACGATTTAAAATCAGTGACTAAAAGGGGACATTGCTGAATGATATTACAAACACGCGTTCAGTCGTTCATTAAAACAATAAAGGTATAATTACGAGCATCATTAATAAGCATTTGTATATCCCAACGTACGTTTACATAGATATACATTGTTCTTGATAACGATGAGCGAACAGAGCTAATCATTGACAAAAATATGAAAAACATTTCTGTTCTTTTCTATCAATATATACAATGGAACGATAAGTATTTAAATGACTAAGGTCTTCAGATACATGACAGGCAGTTTCTGTTTGACAAATGACTGACAACATCAAGAGTAATGACGTACACAAAATACAAAGTAGGTCCTTTCACTATGCATAGGAGTGCGACATCGTCACTGGCTATATTGGTAGATTGGAGGTTCCTTTTAGTAACATGACAAAGTGGGCTTCTTTCATTGTTTAAAACTACGAATACAGACTTCCGGTTGCAGTGTTTGTTAATCCAAACTTGTGTTGTTTTGTATCTACAATAGTATACCTGTACATGATATTCCTTATTTTTATTGTCCTTTTAGCCGTTTGCAAATGTTTCTTTTATCCAGAACTTTTAACTTGATTTGGAAGATAAAATCGCAATCAACAATATATTTTCCCCACAATCTGAAGCCGATTCCGTGTAATGTTTGTATATTATTCCCTGTAAACGACAGTCTACGTTAATTGTATTGTTTGTTTAAATATTAGTTGTTTCTATATAAAAGACCAACGTTAACAGTGTGTGCTCAAGGATGGAATAATTATGCATAATTAAACTTTTATTATTCTTTAACGCAATTGATTTCACCCACTCAATTCGGCATATCCTAACAAAGTCAGCATTTGATCACGTTAGCAATTTGTAGTCAGTATTTGACTACATAACGAGCTCCGCACTGACATGTGCCTTACACACCCATGGAGCCACGTCCTAAATAGTTCTAAATAACTAAAATACATGTTAGCGAATAATGTGACCTATGGCTAGAAAACAATCTATGAATGTAGCGAAATCCCTTAAGATTTATATAATTGACATCTTTAACTCTTTACAGGTAATTAACATCTGTGTAAAAGCAAAACAAGAGACATGCATATTGCACTTATAATACCGACCCCAAAATATACATCAGAAGTTCCCTTGGTTGGGTCAAGTCATGTAGATTCGGCCTGACAAACCAGTAACAGAAAAAGACGAGATACCGTTTGATGTCTATCATTGTACTTGGTAAAGCATAGGCCCTAGAACGCGTTTATGTTATACAAGGGTCAAAGGCGCTTAAATTAGTGTTTGTCAGTAATTTATAGCGCTGTATAAAATTAAAACCAATATCATACATCTTGCTTAAGTATGGCGTATGACTGTGTATACCACACTTCTACAACATAAACAAATTATGTATACATCGGCTTAATAAAAAAAATAAGAGAATACTTAAGTGCCAACAAAACCATAATCCGAACTCAAAATCGATTAAACTAGGGGCAAAAGAGGAACAAAGGAACAATTAACATGGAGACCCTCGTAGAGAATAAGACCAGGTGTTCCTAAAGAGTAAGCGTCTACTGCTTCATCGACGACACCCGCCATGTAAATCTTGGTCATATCTAAGTAAGCATCAATCCTCAAAATGAGAACCGAGTCATCATTGTTATTACAACAAGTAAACACACTAAGAAGCAAACTCAAAAACGTCCATCTTCATACCACACAAAGATACAAAATATTTCTCATTGAGATCAAAATGGCGACCATAAAACTTGCCCAGAGTCTACATCAACCTGCATCTCTCGATTCACATATATTATCATTTAACAAGACCGTTTGTTTATTACATTTTTATCAGTGAAATATCAGCTTGATAAAACTAATATCATCACTGCTTATATCATCACTAGTGATGATATAAGAAATCTTATATCATCACTAGTGATGCTATTCTTAAATTATCACTAGTGATGAAATAAGATTGGGTCCGATATCATGGTCCACTATTGTGAACTATTTTTTCATCATTCTAGAATCAAATCATTTTAAACTAAGGAAATTAAAAACCTTTATAGTATTTTGGAAATTGATAGATATCTAATAAATTTTATCAATATGTTTTTGTATGTTTGATCTATTTTGAACAAAAAATATAACTTCCTGTGACATATTAATATTCTATAAGCCTTAGACACTCTGTCCCGATCAGTTGTTACCGCAAATTTTATAAATGAAATCAGACTTTTGGGAAAATCGAAACTGTAATAAAAAGAAAATTCAATGGTTTCCCAATAAATATCAAATATATTTCACTCGTATGGCAGATTTCAAATATATTTCCACTTGTGAAAATATTTTAAAAAATCTGCCATACTCGTGAAATATATTTGATAATTAACGGGAAACCATTTAATAGCCTCTATATATCCGTCATGGTTAGGCTCTGAACATAAATCGTTTACATGCTGAATAGACATAAAAGACACGGAGATTACACAACATGTATCATATTGTCTTCTTTATGGGATATGAACATGGATGTCTTTGAGTATGCTCAGTAGTGTGCTTATTTAAGTGATTGAGAATTATGAACACCTGGTCTTATTCTCTTGTGCATTTACGAGAGTCTCCATGTAAATCTTTCCTTTGTTCCTATTTTACCCCTAGTTTAATCGATTTTGAGTTCGGATTATGGTTTTGTTGACGATTTGGTATTCTCTGAATTTTTTTTTTCTCACTTTGAGGACTTGAGGCTTATTTGGATGTGGTCAAGATTACAATGGCGGTATCTTCGATGAAGCAGAATACACGTACTCTTCCGGAATACCTGGTCATGTCTCCTATACTTGTACATGTATTCATGTAAAATAGTTAAATCAATTTTGAATTCAGTTTTGGTTTTGTTGACGCCTCTTTATTCTGTAATTTTTTTTCAATGTTTTGTAAAATCGTATCCATACGATTTTTTCTCTATCAAGTCGCCACATTGTTCTCCAATCACAATTTTAGCAGATCTATATATAGATATATGGTTGTCTCTGTGCGTTACCTATATGGTGATTTAAAATATAGTGTGCTCTTCTTCGAAACGAAGACGAGATTTTATAGCAGTCACTTGCCAGATCGCACGCATTCCTTCAACGATGAAATTTTCTGCGGTCTACCGTCAGGGCACAAACAGAAATATTGCAATACGTTGGTACACAATAATATAAGGAGAAAACCTAACGTAACATATACACTTAAGACAACAGATACAGATCATGGATTGTAATGTTTTGACGCGACTAAAATTGTTGCAATATTGAAATATAATCTCCACTTCTGCCCAAGACTGACACAACGGATTGAATTTTAAATTTTGTTACCGCCGCCGATCATGCGGTTTGACAGTAGGTACGGATGTAATTGGCTGTCATCCATATCAATTGTTTCGTAAATAATTGGTGTTGCATAGATAAATTACGTATAGACTAAACAGTCTTCAAAAAAGGTTAATCGTTTCGTTCACATAATCAAAAAACGGAAATCATCAGCTAATGGAAATCTAACCGTAGACCTAGGCCTGTTGGTTTTAATGACGCTCTTTAGAAAACATCTTCCGATGGAAATATTTAGAATACTAGCCCGTTGATGACGAAAACAATTTTTAGAAAGTATATGCATTTTCATTCTTTGACCAGCTGCTTACTACCAACCTGTATGATAACCGTGACGACTTCGATTTTCCGATCGCGTAGTTTTATCTCCGTCATTGCTTCAGAAGCTGCTGGAATGTTTTTCTCATTCTGAACCAGCACATGAATGGTTCTCAGTTAAAATCAGAGATTTACTAAAGCTACGCTATGTTAAGGGTTTGCCTATGTCATGTTAGTACCTGGGTACGTAAGTAATATAAAACTAAGCCATCTAGTTTTATTATATATATTTACCTGTAGCATGGTAGATAGTGGACCCCTTCTATGGGTCCATAATGTTTATTTTATTTTCAGTATATCGCGAGGAGTACACTACACGTTTAAGATACAGTGTACTTGTTTTTCACCAGGGCGGCTGGGGTTCGATTACCCGAAACGTGACCTGTCCGACCTCTTTTTTTGGGGTGGGGGGGGGGGGGGGTATTCCCACTTCCTCCCTACAGGAAACAACTCGCCGCCAATAGCTGAACCAAAACGAGTTATTGGTACTAGTTTTCAAATCCTGTTTCATGATTCCATTTTTTAAATAAATATAATTTATTATTATAATTATAAACTTCGGTAAAGGTTGCGTTGCTGTTGATTCCAAATTGATCCACACAACCTTATTTCCAATTCGATTTATACTGCTAACTGACCAATAGTATACTCGCATCTTCGACTAAAACGTAGCTACTTACATGACTCAATACAACTGCGTACTTCTTCACATCGTTAGGTATACAGTCCTAAGACGAGCATATACAACGCTGAACTAACTTTAAATTTCCGCAATATTACAGTTATTTTGTTTGAATGATCACACACATGACCTTCCCACATAAATAGGATATATAAAACCTGTAAAGACGTTTTATTATCTCGGTTGAAAATAGTCGGTACCAGGTATGTTCTGATGTAGATGGATTTCGCCTGTTTGGTCCAAGGATCAAAGCGACACCTGGTTTTGTTGTTGAGCTGCTACAGGTTGCCTATGTTTTATTAACATCAGACATGCTGATTGAAGTTGTACTGTTGTTGCTAAGATGCATAGGGAACATGCTGAAAAATGTGAGCCGTTAGCCGGCGATATGAAATTATTTTTCGGGCAGTATATTTACCTTGGGCAGGGTAACGCTCACAGTACTCAGTCGCCGATTGCAATTTATATACAAAGTATTCCCACAATTTCATAAATGAAAGTCGACAAAAAAGGAAAAAGAAGACATATGACAAGTCACTGGGACAAACTAAGAACCACCCTGTTTCGAATTTGATCGATACCATGACATACGACCCTCCACAAGTTGTAATATCTGTTCCAACATGAACTTCTTAATATTCAAAATTATATAACAATAACAACTCTTTCTTTTGTTTGAAATATATTCAATTTAAATAAATTAATGTAAATTATATTTAATTGTTTATCTAATTTGTATCTATTTGTCACTCGTGATCATTCAATTGAAATTTAGAACAATTAAGCGATTAAAAACTATTTGTAACTGTTACCTTAATTTTAATTAATATTGCTATGACGCAAAACGTGTCAGAATCAATCAGATCGCAATATAAAACATATGTTCATTATCGGTTATAATGTTCTCTGTTGGGCAGAGGTTATAAATGTATATCTACATACATTGTATTCATCAATCACCGCTTGTAAACGTTAAAAGTACATAATCTGCAATAAGAACGATCCTTTTACCATATATCTGGAACACTACAGATAGAATGTAAGAATTTTGACCCTGTATCTTATCTCTTCTTAGTGAACAACTTTCTATTTCCTAATTTCTCAAATTTTTCCTTTGGTTAAGCGTTCGGCTATGGGTTCTGTCCCGTTCCGAGACATACCAGAGTATCAAATAATGGTTCATGTAGTAACTCCAAAATATATACCAACACCAAACACTCTCAAAACGCATTGATCAGAATGACGTCATTTAATGACCCCAGCCGTTAATAGGACAAACAAACAAGTTGAGCATGCGATTTATTTTGTAATTACTACCTTCTGATACATAGCATCCTCGATACCCAGGGGTTACGCTCACCTACGATCTCTACACCCCTCGAATACGTCATGACAAAACTGAAGGCATGCTCAGGTAAAAAAAAGGATTAAAAATCGCTAGGCTGGTGCCTGTCTTTTGCGGATTTCAAAGAACCATGACATATCCCAGGTGTGTAGAGAGCGTAGCTGAGTGTAACCCCTGGATACCGAGGACGGATACCGGGATGCATAACTTCCGTTCTTACGAAGAATGGAATAATTCATTCATCTCCAGATTGGAAATATAAGCGGAAGTATCAACAGTACGGCACAAAGGTCGGTGTTCTGATTTCTGTGAATATCACTCCCCTGCAGGCAGGAAGTATTATAAATAGCAATTCGCGTGGTTAAAACAATTTGAGAAACTTCAAAAATAGCTAAAGAAAAACAGTTTGCTAAAACTGTTATATATTGAAAGATATACAAGGTAACTGTTACGTTCAGTGCCTCCGCAAAATCCATCAAAGAATCATAGCACATGCAAAATGAAGTTTGGACTGAAAGCAGATATCGAAATCGAATATCAGACATGGACGTTCCTGAAATCAAAAGATTTTCAGATCAGTAATGCAGGTTAGACGATTCAAGCTTGATCTAAATCATAAGTATATATGATTTAGATCAAGCTTGTTCAATCAAGGCTTGACTCTTCACATTAAACAACATAAAGAACGTTCCTGCGTCAATTGCTCAAAAGACTTGAGCATAAGCTTGATCTAAATCATAAGTAAACCACGTGTTACGTCTCCTTTGCTTACATACCTTTATAAAAAGCATTTCTGCTGGTAATACAGTGGGTTGCCGCGCAAATGTAAATATTTAGATATACAACGTGAGAGTGAATACACATATATACTTTTCGGATCAAACATGGACTTTACGTGATACTTTTTAGGGAAATCAATCTGATTGGTTGATTGACTGTATCGCCGCCGGTATAGTATTTCATTCCCTCTGTTTTTAAATAGCATCAGAACCGTTGGAATATCACATGGAATAGTAAACATTGTTTGCGTTTCGCATTGGAGTTGTAACCATCTACATGATAATTGGTACTCGCTTAAATCACGTCAAACGACCAATAAACAAAATAAAAATTGTTTTCCGCTTTAAGTCTTTTCAATGTGTTCCAAATTTACGAACATAACATTTTATTAGTTACTCATAAATAAAACAAGATTTGATTTGAGCACAAAATCCATGCTTGAGCATGAGAATGGTTTCATTAATAAGGACCTTGGTCCTATTACATGTATCTAGTTATTTTTCAAGGGTCATGTCATCGTGTAAATCCCTTATTTGTTCATGTTTTCTTTCCTGGTTTAATCTATTTTGAGTCCGGATCATAGTCTTGATGTCTCTTGGGTTTTTATTAAGGCGTTAGAAGATTCATTATATGCTTTCGCGCCGCCAGGTAGAAAATCGAATCTAGAGTTCGAAAACGGTTCCACGATAGTTCCTTTCTGCGATCTGTACAAAGTGTAACAGCAGGTAAATCATATAGGCAATCATTGAACTGTAAAGGGACATACACGTTGATAGACACGATGATAGATGTCACCACAACTTAGTTAGGGAAGTTCCTGAGATTTACATAACGTTTGATAAAACCAGTAAAAGTAGGACCATTCCAGCTGTTATACTTCTGTCAATCACCTATGAGATGGATAATAGATGAGCCATAAAACTAATGCGTTTAAGACCAATTACGTAAAAATCTCCATATTGTAATTAATTTATACACGTCCATGTTTAAGGAAGTTATGGGGTGTTTATATAGATACAACGTGAGACTGGCTAGACAGATATAGGTACAGCGATCTCCACATTATAATAAACGCGACGGTGTCTACAGTAGAAGAAAAGTTCGATTTTGTTACCAAATATGGCTTATCATTTTATTTTACTATATAGAATCTATTCATCTGTTTCGTTTAGCAGTAAAGACAGTTGATGACTTGCCTCCACGCACGTATCCCTGCTTACCGTTGGGCATGCACGAGTAACGACATAAACTGGTTACTTTTTGTCAATATAATATGAAAAGGAGGTATGCTGTATGCTACATCCCACAAATACCATGTCCCCGTCAAACATACCCTATTCCCAGCATATATATATACCCTGTCCTCTGCAAACAACCCTGTCCCCGGCATATATACCCTGTTCTCGGCAAACATACTCTGTCCCCTTCAAACAACCCTGTCCGCGGCACACATATCCTATTCTCGGCAAACATACCCTGACGCTACAAACAACCCTGTCCGCGGCATATATACCCTGTTCTGGGCAAACAACCCTGTCCCCGGCATATATACCCTGTTATCGGCAAACATACTCTGTCCCCTTCAAACAATCCTGTCCCCGGCATATATACCCTGTTCTCGGCAAACACACCCTGTCCCCTTCAAACAACCCTGTCCGCGGCACACATACCCTGTCCCCGGCATATATACCCTGTCCTCTGCAAACAACCCTGTCCCCGGCATATATACCCTGTTCTCGGCAAACATACCCTGTCCCCTTCAATCAACCCTGTCCCCTTCAATCAACCCTGTCCCCGGCATATATACCCTGTTCTCGGCAAACATACCCTGTCCCCTTCAAACAACCCTGTCCGCGGCACACATATCCTGTTCTCGGCAAACATACTCTGACGCTACAAACAACCCTGTCCGCGGCACACGTATCCTGTTCTCGGCAAACATACCTTGTCCTTGGTAAAGATGCCCTGTCTCCGGCAGACATACCCTGTCCCTGGCACACATTCCCTGTCCCCGGTAAACATACCCTGTCCCCGGTAAACATACCCTGTACCCGGCACACATACCCTGTCCCCGGCACACATATCCTGTCCCCGGCACACATACCCTGTCCCCGGTAAACATACCCTGTCCCCGGTAAACATTCCCTGTACCCGGTAAACATACCCTGTACCCGGCACACATACCCTATCCCCGGTAAACATTCCCTGTACCCGGCACACATACCCTATCCCCGGTAAACATTTCCTGTCCCCAGCACACATACCCTGTCCTCGGCACACATCCCCTGTCCCTGACACACATACCCTGTCCCCGGTAAACATACTCTGTCCTCGGTAAACATACCCTGTCCTCGGTAAACATACCCTGTCCCCGACAGACATACCCTGTCCCCGGCACACATACCCTGTCCCCAGTAAACATTCCCTGTTCCCGGTTAACATACCCTAACATTCAGCCTTGTCACATTATACTGATAGCAGGTGAATCAGTCATTCCATCCCAATTATGCTGAGCAAATCATTAAATAGTTTGGTATGTCTTGATCAGGGGAAATAATCCAAGACCTTTCTCACAGGGGTAAACGACAAAAGCAATGAGATAAAATACGTTGACAAATGACATTTCCAACGAATTCATTTTGAATGCTGAATGCATGAGAAATAACCTCGCAACATAACCTATAGCCTTGTTCAATTCCGGGAAAATTTGCACGATGGCTAAAAGAAAGGCTTTGCAAAATAAAGCATAATGCAATACAAAAATGGTATCCCGAAATGCGGTTATGGGCACGACGGACATTTTTGTGTTGATTGTGTGAGCTTGGGCAAGACATTTAACCCCAAAGCGTTTTGAATAAATCGTGAAATGAGTAACAACATATATATTGTTTGATCAGTCTGCAGGGTTGTCCTGTACAAGTCCTGCAGCAGTGAATCCCTCCAAACATAAATCACAATTCCTTCATTGTCACAGTTTAAATATGCACAATAATGATAGATCTAGCGGTGAACATTACACGCCAACGAACCACAGGATTGACGCTGCACACGAAGAGTCCACATTTGTATGAGCTTTTGTGATACAGCATAATTGTACTGGTGACAATTAAACGTCCATTGATAGTGTAGCGATTATAATAAGTGTTTAAATGCATCTATGAATCTTCTAGAAACCGATAATTGGTTTGTGGACAAAACCACACAAACACTTAAATAAAAAAAAGAATATTTAGGAGCGTCTGTTCAATGTCTACTGTCTGATACTGTCATAAAAATAGACCGACCTTGTGGAGTTTTATTGAGGTATGTTGATTTATTCTGACTAAGGAATTAAACGGATACGTTTGCGTAACTTTCCAGAGGACTTATTATGAGGCAGAGAGCTGGTTCTAGACAGCAATCGCACCTAAGTTCTATTTACAAATATAAACGAACAATTGGTACGGACCGCTAAGTTGTTTCAAAATGTATTTTCAGTGTAACACTAAGAAAAATCCAAATCATATACATTGTTTACCTAAAAATACTTTCGACCAATCAAGTACAACCCGTACTTCATTTCTAACTCCATGATATTAACGAAGAATACAATAGGCAAATGAGCTTAATTCGTCTTTGTGAAAAGGAGCATTTCTTTCGGTTTGTTTAGATTTTTATTCTTGTACTTGTGCCCCGAGTAGTACAGCTCTAGTCTTTTTGTGCAAAGTTGGCAAGTCAAAGAATTACGACGAAACCGTTTTGTCGGCATGTCTGTTTTTTTTTAAAGAATAATGTAACTTTTTGAAGATGTTTTCCAGTAGAATATTTAGTATACAACTCGTAGCGAAGTTAGGGTTATACTGGAATCATGTTGTCCGTCTGTCCGTCTATCCCTCCATCCGTCCTGAAGGAATATCAAACGAAACTTGGTAATAATCCTTATACATTGTAGATGTGCGTAATCTATATCAGGCTGAAATGGTAACCACGCCACCACACATCATATTGATGTAGAAACTTTGTCAGGACAACTCCTCTTAAACTTATGAACCGAATATAATGGAACTACACAGCAGGCATGTAGGCTGGCGTAGTAAACAGGTCCTATAAACAGGATTTGTTTTTGACAACTTTGCTCACACAACTCCTCCTAAACCTGTGAACCAATTCCAATTAAGCTTCAAATGAATGTTAGGGATCACGTGTAGATACGCATGCAGGTATTTGTACTCAGACGTTTGGTTGTTATCGTTACCGGGTCACTGGCTGGAAAACTATTCCAAAATTAGGAATGCTAGGGCAGACGTGTATTAACACTTTACATATAAATGTATTTGTCAATGAAAGGACTCAGTAAGTTGTAATAAATTTTGTCCAATCCATTTGTCTTATGTTACAATAAAATGGATTTAAGTTAACGTGAAGAGATATGTGCAGATACCAATATGTTTGTTATCAACATTGCCTTATAAAATATTATATTGCAAAGGGTCGGATAGTAGTGGAGCGGAGGCTTTTAGTTAGCCTTTGACCTACATTTCTAGTTAGAACCTGGTTGATGACAAAACGAATCATCACAACATTTACTCCTTGTGACCGTGGCAAATATAGAAATAAAAATTATATCCTGAAGCACTGACAAAGAGATAAATGCAACGGACATCAGATAAAGATTCCTCGATTAGTGTTAAACTTCCTGGAAATATTCGTTCAGCGCTGAGTATGACGCGTTAGTGCAAGGTTTTTTCGGTTTCCCAATTGGAGGGCTACTTCAGGACAAAAACCAAAGTTAAAGTGTAACAAAAATAACTATTTGATAACACTTGATACCACTGTCAACTTATAGTGAAGCTACATCCCTAACTGAAGCTTATATATTTCCTCGTTCGCCCTTGTTTACTTAAATTGTGCATGAGCCTTTCAAATATATCTACTGCATCATCCATATCTGTATGACGATAATGATGTTTCTGGTCATTCATAACAACTTCACATGGTACGTCATGCCACTTTATCATTTTAATCAAATTTTGAGCGGACAACACTAACTATCGGGCAGTGATCCATTACTGGTTTACCTGGCCTCGAGACCAAGAAACAATCTTATACTGAAATTTCTGCTTAGCAAATCACGTACGACGTTACATTTTGTAATGTTAATCGTGATTGGCTTATTCAAAACTTAAGACAAATAAAGACTTAAGATTGGTTCATGATCCTGGGGGACTGGATACCGTCTGTTAATGCCACTAGCTATTGTGAAAACAGCAAGCATACACATCTTGCATTTCCACGTTAAGCACTATATGTGTTTAAATTACCATCTATTATTTTGAACATATCAATATTCTGGTTTCAAGTCAATATAATTTTGTTTTTCATCTTGAGTTCGAATTTTGATCTTTGTTTTTTGTTTTATTTTATTATCATTATTTATTTGACGCATTTACATTTTTTATATCTTAAACTATCCTTTTACTTTAACACGATATTTCAGCGTCAAAATTTCGGAAATAATACTACACTATGAAATGTGATATATCTTTAGTAGTCTCAATGATATAATTCAGCTTCTTTTCTTGTTGAATCACCTATTTCCTTGATTTGTTTGTTACTTTATCTCTAAAATCATTAAGATATTACTTTGAACCCCGTTCACCGATCAGGGTAATTAGCTAA
Source organism: Mimachlamys varia (assembly GCA_947623455.1). NCBI lineage: Eukaryota > Metazoa > Mollusca > Bivalvia > Pectinida > Pectinidae > Mimachlamys > Mimachlamys varia. The sequence goes on from OX392545.1 coordinate 36,151,034, forward strand.
CTGGGAGTGGTGATTTCCTTGCACGGTATGAAGTAATTCACACGTACGTCAGTTGTGTACTGTGGTCAGCGGTTCCTTGTTATCGACGCCTAACGTTATTTAATACATGTATGGACGTCAACGTTACGTAACATTGTGATTGAAAAGGTGAAAAAATACCCATTCGTCAATAAAGACGTATAGGAAAGGCAGAAATCAGAAATGTTCATTTATCGCGTGCTTTTGACACATACCCTAAAGAAACCAAAAATTAAAAAAGATGGGACATAAGGGAAAACGGATGTACGATGATATCAGGTTATTATTTGTACGTAAAGCAAAGTATCTTAGAAAACATGTACTATGGCCGAAAGCGGCCAGACATTTTCCATTTCTTGATGTTTCAAACTTGTACTCTGGTTCATTTTTGCAGGGTGCAACTGTTATTACTTTTATTATAAACACAAGTGTGCCACGGTACATATTTGTGAGGTACATATTTGTGAGGTACATATTTGTGAGGTACATATTTGTGAGGTACATATTTGTACGGTACATATTTGTGAGGTACATATTTGTGAGGTACATATTTGTGAGGTACATATTTGTACGGTACATATTTGTGAGGTACATATTTGTGAGGTACATATTTGTGAGGTACATATTTGTGAGGTACATATTTGTGAGGTACATATTTGTACGGTACATATTTGTGAGGTACATATTTGTGAGGTACATATTTGTGAGGTACCCATTTATGTCTGAATTTGGTCCTCATTTACGGCCGAAAACAGTCATCTTGTGTCAAAATGTCATAACTCAAACCTTGGCCTATTTCGGTCTCCTGAAAGTGAACCTTGGTACACATTTGAACATAAAACTCATTAAAAGATTACCGCCTAAAGTTTTAGCCTTTTAAAAACTAAGAAATATTGTTGACGAGTATATGACGAAGTATATCTCCTTCTAGATTCAGCATTAATTATGAGTTCCTAGTTATGCCTAGAAGCTTATTGGATGATGTTTCAAAACATGGAGTAAAAACAATTCATTTTTCACGAAACTTGAACGTAACGCACATACACATATGCTGTGACTGAAATACTCAAGTTTCCGTTGAGTTTTGGGAGAATAGTAAAGTACTCCAAGATATCTATGTCAGACGCAAGAACCAGTTTTTGAAAGTTGACACTTTAAAGTTGCCGATTAGTATGCCTTTTTGTGATTGACAATTGTGCCTCAGTTATCACTTTGAGGACGTAACATCTATTTAGCAGTGACCTAGATTTACATGGCGAGTGTCATTGATGAAGCAAAAGATGCTTACTCTTCCAGAACACCTGGGCCCGTATTCCTAAAACTGTTCTCATGCTCAAGCAGAGAATGTGCTCATGCCAAATTTCCTACTCCGGTTATAAAATAATAATGAGATGATACTTCCCGATTAGAAATGTAGAACTAACTTGAAGATACTTTCAGCCAAATACTGTTTTTAATATTTACTATTCACTTTTTGAGCGTTTAGCACGATACAAGTGAATAACCACGAAACTGACTTCAGCGTTAAATCTATGTTTGAGCATAAAATGTTTTTCATGAATATGGTCCCGGGTCTTATTGTCTTTTCCAAGTGTCTCCGTGTTATCTGCCCATTATTATATTAGTTTGCCCCTAGATTTTGAGTTATGATAATGACTTTGTTGACGTTTCGATATTCGCCTGATGTTTCTAATTTTGGACATTTTACATTTACTCGTTAAGGATTTCCTTATAATCAGGGAACGGGTTTTTTTTTTTTTTTTTTTGGTTTTGTCACCAATTCTTACTAAGATACACATTCTAAAAGAAATCATAAGAATACCAAAACGTCAACAGACCGGACTCACATTCGTTGAAACAGTGGGCAAGATATGAGCATTGCCCAGTTAATGAGACACATTTCACCAACCTCATACGAAATAGAAACGCACATAAATGCATCATATGGTTTTGCTGACGCTTCGGTATTCTCTGAATTGTTGAATGTGCCTTTTATAGCAGCATATTACAGAAGCTATCGCCGATATATGTATCGCACTTATCGCAATGGTGGTGATCTACTGTACTGTACATGTGTTGTCTCCCTTTATATCCGCCATTATAAGTCTAACTGAGATAACATTTAAACTCAAACAATCATCTAAACAATCAAATGTCTCGCCAAGTAAATAAATGCTATATACTATTAAGCTACGTCACAAGTTCATATTTAAAATAATTATTAATGCCAATTGAATATCCAATAAAACATATATTTGCAACGCACCACTGTATAACACCAACTAATGTCTATGACTGAAACAGATGATTAGCAGGAACAATTATTGAAATACAACCTAGGCGTGTTCTTAATCGGTAAGAGCGCAGGAGGTATAATACCCTGCCCTCGAATTAGGAGGAAATACATTAAGTAATCGGAGAGACCAGAAAACCTTGTCTTACTATTCAGATTTGCATGTGGTTGTTTAATGCCGACGTAATGAAATATATATGAAAGCCACAACTCGGGCGTGTACACGCGTACGCATGCATCTAATTTCAACCGCAGAACATGATACGGCATTTTTTGCCGATTTTTTTCTCCATCTTTGGGCTGTTATTTCGATTGATTTATCAGCTACGTGAAACAAATCGCCGCAGGGGGTCGTTAATGACATGCTATGACGACTCTCAATGTAGATCATAGTAATCCTCCTGTTGTGATATATTACTTGTATTGACGTATCTAGCTAGTATACAGACTTATATAGAACTTAGTTATACATTTATTATACAAGAAATTCCCCTTGTAATTTATGAATATATTAAATTTGTTACTTATTTCAATTAGTACAAATAGGTAATTTTCAAACGATTTCTTTTCAAAAACTTCGCAAGCAGGGTGAATGTCTGTTATAAAATGAAAGACAAAACATCGAATTTATATTACATGACAGTGTCACTAAAGGCAAATGTCTTGATCCTACAGGCGATCCATTACATGGTGTTACATTGTATGTATGTTGCTTTCGTTGTTTTTGCATGTCAACTCTGATACTTTGTCTTATACACCTTTTGTGTAATTTAAATACGAATTATTTACAATTTGAATTGATCTTAAGAGAAATATAAATGATATTTTAAAACTTTAATAATTATGATGTTATGTTAAATATGATGTGATATTCAGTTAAATCTATTATCATGTTAACTACAATATGACATTATGCTAACTAACCTTTGATATGAAATGTTAACTATCATATGATATTATGATGTTATGATAACTATAATATGATGTAAAATTAACAAAACATATAATGTTATGTTAAATATTACATTATGCTACTATATATTGACTGTAACATGGTATTATGTAAAATATAATGTATTGTTATATATCTGTTGTTACAATTAATATGATGTTATGGAAATTGTAATATGATATTTTGTTAACTATGATCATTTTAGTCTTGTGTTAAATTGTTTGCTGTTGGTGTCATTTATGTTTCAGTGTAATGTATTCCGATCTGTAAACAAACATTCGGTAGGTCTGGATTGATCCAGGGAAAAAATCAGAGAATATCGAAGCGTCAACAAAACCATAATCCAAACTAAAAATCGATTAAAACATAGAGAATACCGAAGCGTAAACAAAACCACAATCAAAACTCAAAATCGATTAAAAAATATAAAATACTGAAGCGTGAATCAAAACCATAATCCGAAATAAAAATCGATTTAAAAAATAGAGAATACAGATGCGCCAACAAATCCATAATTCAAACTAAAATCGATTTAACTTGGAGCAAAATATGAACAAGGTGTTACAAATAAAATTATCCTGGATATGAACAAGTTTCGAATGAATGTAAAGATTAACGTAAATCAAATCATCAACGATTATTTTAAGACATCTGCTCACAATTTGCATTACGCATGCTCTCTCATACGAAGTTGTTTGTTTACGCTGTTGATACCTATACAGTATGTTTATGTTTGACGTACAGCTGTATTGTCGCGTTTGGTGACGTTCCTTCGCACGTGCGTTTCGTGATTACAGTAAAAGTTTGGCGACGTTCCCCGAAAACATATCACACGGTATTTACTACAATGGGTATCGATTATACAAAGAATGCACAGCCATACAAATTACGAGGATGGGGCTAATCCCCGAGTAGGTGGGTAATGAACACATAATCGATGACGTTTAGATCAATTTTCTTGCGTACTACCTGAAAATAGTAACACATGTATACACACATCTGGTTCCATATACTGGCGAACAAATACTTATTAATGGAACCTGCGGGATCTCAGATAAAGCGACTTATCAAATAACTGAATATATAACAAGATAATCTGACCTTCTCATAAATACATGGACACGCTTTTTAATCCTATTATTTAACCATAATTTCTCGTACGTAGTAAACACGACTGTGACTTCGTAGTAGCCTGCTATTTATAGACAAATACGATCCTCATATTCTGTTCCTTATTATCGCTATTAACGTCATGACGAAGTAGCCATACTAGTGAAGCTGGTTTGTGTGGTCACGATTGAGACGCCATCTTTCTGTTAACCTTTAAAAATTCAGGAATTATTAAATCTTATTGACATTTTGTAAGTGGTTTATGCCATGTTCTGGGAGTGTGAAAAGTACGACTGATAATTGTCGACATGTGCGCCACCTGGCCGAGACTGTGGACGTCCTACACAAGATCTTGAGGGGCGGAAGTTACATTCAAACACATGTTACATTTTCTCGCTTATCTAGCTCATGGATCAAACACATGCTTGGCTCAATTTGAACATTTAATCAACTAAGAAATATACATATTGAAGCAGAATGCCAAATGTTACATTTCTATTCCACTTATTTGTACTATCTCAGTAGGTGGTGATAATGCGATGCCCGACCTACTGTTATTCGCTTTGAAACGGCCAACTTAGCATGAAAATAGTTTCCTTATTGCTTGGTCTACTTTAATCAGAAATTACCTAGTTAAGTTTTTAAAAAAAAACATAAGGGACACATTCAATATATCATTTCGTTTAAAGAAGCATATTTATATCATGTTCTCTTTCTTTCTATATCTTAAGCATTGAAGTTTATCGGATTGAATGGTGAGCTGGATATCTTTTGTTATCCCCCCTTTTCAGTAAATGCAGAAGGTTTTAATAATCGACGTTTCGATCATTAACAGGCTAATCCACCTTTACATCACAGATAGGCTGACTGGCCTAAGGGTAACTTTCTATCATTATTCAGGTATTGGTGAAAGTATTTCCTTATTACCAAACATGGATCAATCGCGCAGACACAGTAGAACCGTGGTTTCGGTTTTAATTGGTTTAAATCCTTCTTAAAACTAAGGTCGAATGCTTGTATTATAAGTATATGTGCCTGTGCTGCCGAAATGTTTGGTGAATGCTGTTCATGTCCAGTTAAGCATTTCTCATTTAAATTCTTTATTGTATACAATATCTTCAGCATGCATGCACGGGTATAATGTAATGCTTTCAAACACGGCTTTTGACGCGTCTTACTTTAACAAACAAATTCTATTTTTGACAAAAACATCAGCAGTTTTCCTTTGTTCTGGCTTTGATTATGTTGTATGAAGAGGGGTGTCTATCAAGCAGTTCCCAGAATGTTTGGTTTGGTTTTATAAGTTTTGCATGATATTTCCATCTAAGGTCATTTAAGGATGACCTCCAGTTGTATTCATTGAGTGTCAGTTTTGAGTGAGTACGTTTGAGTGTGTTAATGTCCTATTTACAAGGACGACTTCCCGTTGTATTCGATGTGGCTGTATGTGTTCAGTGGTTTGGTTTGATGTTTTTTACGTCTTATTTACAGCAAAGATCACTTAAGGACGACCTCCCATTTTATGCGATATTGGTGTGTTGAGTGGATTAGTTTTATTGCACCAAGTCCTACTAACAGCTACAATGTTAGGTCATCTAGGACGAGCCACCGATGTATGCAATGTAAGTGTAAGTGGTTGAGTGGTGATGTTTGATTATTTTACGTCCTTTTAACAGCAAAGGCCATTTGATGACGTCCTCCCTGTGTATGCAATATGAGTGTATGTGTTGATTGTGTGTGTTTTCGGTAGGCTGCAGGGTTTTTACATGTGTAAGCCTCCTTGAGGATCTTGAGGATCCTCCTCCGTAAGCTTTTCCAATTTATATTGTTACCACCTTGAAGTAAACTGCCGACGGTCCAACGGAAATAAATTGACGGGTGGCGAGGATGTGAATATTCTTACGTTATTTGGTAACCGGATCAACTGTTGTTGCTTTGATGTCAATTAAAAACAGTAAGTTTTTATTCTAAAAGGAACACTGCATTAGCTTCCCTGCAGCAGTTAATGTACTTCAGTTGCAACAATATAGTCAGTTTTGTCATTAATAATCCTGAAGGGCATTTAGATGTCTGTAATTCAGGACACCCATATATAACTTCATGTGTATTTATATCACGTGTGTTAGAAACATGCTCTTTGAAGTTTTTTTATCATTTGTACAATCATATTTAACTTCACGTGTATTTATACCACGTGTGTTAGAAACATGCTCTTTGAAGTTTTTTTATCATTTGTACAATCATATATAACTTCACGTGTATTTATATCACGTGTGTTTGAAACATGCTCTTTGAAGTTTTTTTATCATTTGTACAATCATATATCACCTCACGTGTATTTATATCACGTGTGTTAGAAACATGCTCTTTGAAGTTTTTTTTATCATTTGTACAATCATATTTAACTTCACGTGTATTTATATCACGTGTGTTAGAAACATGCTCTTTGAAGTTTTTTATCATTTGTACAATCATATATAACTTCACGTGTATTTATATCACGTGTGTTAGAAACATGCTATTTGAAGTTTTTTATCATTTGTACAACCATATATAACTTCACGTGTATTTATATCACGTGTGTTAGAAACATGCTCTTTGAAGTTTTTTTATCATTTGGACAATCATATTTAACTTCACGTGTATTTATATCACGTGTGTTAGAAACATGCTCTTTGAAGTTTTTTTATCATTTGTACAATCATATTCATTTCCTTGTTTGTGGTTTGCATTTCAAATAGTTTTATATTTGAATCTGAAGTCAATTAAACGTCAGGCATTCTATTAGAGTGATCTAATTCAAGGAACTAGCCAGGTGCATTTTTTAAATAAACCATTAATATATCAAATGATTGATTTGCTTTATGATAAATGCAGAAACGATTCACAATTATCAGTTCATTTTATAGCACAAATCACTAAATCAGATCAAACAACTGTAAAGTATTCAACATTATCGGATTATTTAAATAAATGTAATAACATCACTTGTCAGTGAGCCTGTAACCATTACGACAAGACCGTAAATCAATTTGATTTTGTTACATTTTAAAAACGATTTCGTCTTAATCAGATTATTTAAAGCGCCATCGCTTTTGTGTTAACTGAAATATTTCATAAAAACAATATTTTTGTCGCAAAAAATTGGCTTGAACGGTGATATTCTCATTTCCTGAAACATGTATTTATTTAAAGTTATTAATTAAAGTTCAAAATATTTGCATTTCGTGTTCCGTTCCAGTGATTTTATGCTATATACATGCAATTAATTAGCATTTCACTTTAAAGTAAAATAACGGTAATGATTTATTGTACATGTCGACCTGGTTTACCACTTTCTCCAAAACACTGGTTTACCGCAAAGAATGCATAATATTGCTGCATATTACTTGACGTTTACTGTAGACACATATTATGACAACATATTTGTGGGTAAGTGACGCGGTATAGACGAGATCGACACAACACATATTATGACAACATATTTGAGGGTAAGTGACGCTGTATCGACGAGATCGACACAACACATATTATGACAACATATTTGTGGGTAAGTGACGCGGTATAGACGAGATCGACACAACACATATTATGACAACATGTTTGAGGGTAAGTGACGCTGTATCGACGAGATCGACACAACACATATTATGACAACATATTTGTGGGTAAGTGACGCGGTATAGACGAGATCGACACAACACATATTATGACAACATATTTGTGGGTAAGTGTCGCGGTATCGACGAGATCGACACAACACATATTATGACAACATATTTGTGGGTAAGTGACGCGGTATCGACGAGATATTTGTGGGTAAGTGACGCTGTATCGACGAGATAGACAAAACACATATTATGACAACATATTTGTGGGTAAGTGACGCGGTATAGACGAGATCGACACAACACATATTATGACAACATATTTATGGGTAAGTGACACGGTATCGACGAGATCGACAAAACACATATTATGACAACATATTTGTGGGTAAGTGACACGGTATCGACGAGATCGACACAACACATATTATTACAACATATTTGTGGGTAAACGGCGCTGTATCGACGAGATCGACACAATACATATTATGACAACATATTTGAGGGTAAGTGACACGGTATCGACGAGATCGACACAACACTTATTATGACAACATATTTGTGGGTAAGTGGCGCGGTATAGACGAGATCGACACAACACATATTATGACAACATATTTGTGGGTAAGTGACACGGTATCGACGAGATCGACACAACACATATTATGACAACATATTTGTGTGCAAGTGACGCGGTATAGACGAGATCGACACAACACATATTATGACAACATATTTGAGGGTAAGTGACGCTGTATCGACGAGATCGAAATATAGCATATTATGATAACATATCTGAGGGTAAGCGACACGGTATCGACGAGATAGACACAACACATATTATGACAACATATTTGTGGGTAAGTGACGCGGTATAGACGAGATCGACACAACACATCTTATGACAACATATTTGAGGGTAAGTGACACGGTATCGACGAGATCGACACAACACAATTTATGACATCATATTGTAAGGTAAGTGACGCTGTATCGACGAGAAAGACAAAACACATATTATGACAACATATTTGTGGGTAAGTTATGCTGTATCGACGAGATAGACAAAACACATATTATGACAACATATTTGTGGGTAAGTGACGCGGTATCGACGAGATCGACAAAACACATATAATGACAACATATATGTGGGTAAGTGACACGGTATCGACGAGATCGACACAACACATATTATGACAACATATCTGTGGGTAAGTGACACGGTATCGACGAGATAGGCAAAACACATATAATGACAACATATCTGTGGGTAAGTGACACGGTATCGACGAGATCGACACAACACATATTATAACAACATATTTGTGGGTAAGTGACACGGTATAGACGAGATAGAAACAACACAAATTATGACAACATATTTGTGGGTAAGTGACGCTGTATAGACAAGATCGAAATATAGCATATTATGACAACATATTGTAAGGTAAGTGACACGGTATAGACGAGATCGACACAACACATAATTATGACAACATATTTGTGGGTAAGTGACACGGTATAGACGAGATCGAAATATAGCATATTATGACAACATATTTGTGGGTAAATGACGCGGTATAGACGAGATCGACACAACACATATTATGACAACATATTTGAGGGTAAGTGACACGGTATAGACGAGATCGACACAACACTTTTTATGACAACATATTTGTGGGTAAGTGACGCGGTATAGACATACACAACACATATTATGACAACATATTTGTGGGTAAGTGACGCTATATCGACGAGATCGACACAACACATGTTATGACAACATATTTGTGGGTAAGTGACGCTGTATCGACGAGATCGACAAAACACATATTATGACAACATATTTGTGGGTAAGTGACACGGTATAGACGAGATCGACACAACACATATTATGACAACATATTTGAGGGTAAGTGACGCTGTATCGACGAGATCGAAATATAGCATATTATGACAACATATCTGAGGGTAAGCGACACGGTATCGACGAGATAGACACAACACATATTATGACAACATATTTGTGGGTAAGTGACGCTGTATCGACGAGATAGACAAAACACATATTATGACAACATATTTGTGGGTAAGTGACGCGGTATAGACGAGATCGACACAACACATACAATGTATTATGACAACATATTTGTGGGAAAGTGACACGGTATCGACGAGATAGACAAAACACATATTATGACAACATATTTGTGGGTAAGTGACGCGGTATAGACGAGATCGACACAACACATACAATGTATTATGACAACATATTTGTGGGAAAGTGACACGGTATCGACGAGATAGACAAAACACATATTATGACAACATATTTGTGGGTAAGTGACGCGGTATAGACGAGATCGACACAACACATACAATGTATTATGACAACATATTTGTGGGTAAGTGACACGATATCGACGAGATAGACAAAACACATATTATGACAACATATTTGTGGGTAAGCGACGCTGTATCGACGAGATCGACACAACACATATTATGACAACATATTGTAAGGTAAGTGACGCTGTATCGACGAGATAGACAAAACACATATTATGACAACATATTTGTGGGTAAGTGACGCTGTATCGACGAGATAGACACAACACATATTATGACAACATATTTGTGGGTAAGTGACGCGGTATAGACGAGATCGACACAACACATATTATGACAACCTATTTGTGGGTAAGTGACGCGGTATCGACGAGATCGAAATATAGCATATTATGACAACATATTTGAGGGTAAGCGAAACGGTATCGACGAGATAGACACAACACATAGTATGACAACATATCTTTGGGTAAGTGACGCGGTATAGACGAGATCAACACAACACTTCTGTGAAGTGGTATTAATTCTTTGTTTTACCCTAAAATGATGAACCTCGGACACACACGTTTGCTGCACCTTTTAGGTTGAGATGTTTACACATTCCGCCCCTTATTGGATGTTAAATTAGGATCATAAAGATGACTCAACTGGTGTCCCCCTCGTCTCTGTTCAATGAGTCCCCTCCCTTCCTAACCATATAGATAGGGGCGGAATGAGTAAACATCTTACCCGTCCCTCTGTCTACCTGTAGTATAAGAGTACATTTGGACGAAAGTTTTCAGTTCCTGATTGTGTACAAAACAAACTCAGTATATATCATCCATACCAAACTGATGAATCTTATTCCTAATATAGATTGGTTAACTTTAACAGGTATTTTTTATGGTTAGAGACTTAAAACTATCAGCAAATCAATCGCCATAAATCAAATTAATCGTTTTACTGTTATATTGGTGGGAAATCTCATTTCTATTTGGAAGTTAATTATTATATTCGTAGGTGAGCAAGGAGATGCACTTTAAAACGTAAACATATTAAAGAGGTTCAAACCCGAATTTACCGGGCCCATTCTCAGTTTTAATCATTCTACGAGACAGCGTTTGAGATATGCTTAGGTGTTTACAGATATGATAACCATACAAAACTAGTAATGTGATAAGTCTAGAATAGGTCACAAAATGGAACATATATTAAACAGTTTAACAGTACGAAGATGTGCTACTTTAATGAGTGCTAACCTATATTGAAGCCAATCATTATTTTTTTCTTATATTACAAAATATTTTATTACAAAGACCAAGAGCTTATATATGGCTTTTAAATATGCTCATGCATGCAGATGTTGTGATTGAGAATTATGGTCAGCGTCTCATTTTGTGGAAGTCGAATTTACATTTGTGTGACTTAGTTTAACATGGCGGGTGCCGTCGATGAAGCAGAAGACGCTTACGCTTCTTGAACACCTGGTCTTATTCTCTAGTCATTTGTCAAGGCACTCCGTGATGTCTGTTATTTTATTTGCATACTTCGCCTCCAGTTTAATAAATTTTGAGTTCGGGTCATGTTTTTGTAAACACTTCGTTTTCTTTAAACTTTTCAAGTTGAACTGTTCGATTTTGGAAAATGTTGTCATGTAACGTTATTATAGAAATAATGTCGTGTTTTCAGAAGGTCAACAAAGTCTAATAAAAAGTGTTTTACTATAAATGGTTTCTGACACATTGACCTTCACCTTTAACACTTTTAAATATGTAACAATGGACAATTTATAAATAATGACTTTATCAGGAACCACCCGGAGAAGGACAAAGGCAATACATGCACCACCATTTTATACTACATCTAGGTTGTTGGGAGTTGTGTAAGCGACAGCAAAACCTACATGGACGGCCAGAGTGTTTACATCTTGACCAATGCGCCTTTATGCATGGTATTTGTTAACAATATTACAAACGGTACAATCATTTACGTTTTATTAATTCCGAGCTACCATGTATCATTCAAACTTGTGAGAAACGACTGCAAAAGTATCAATGTATACATTATACTCAATATCACTGAAACGGAGTAAATAATAACAAAGAAAGGACAAGATGCATTAGTATCAGACACAATTCGATTTTTTTCAATAATCTGTCAATACGTCAAACCTTCAAAATAAAACAATGGACTTTCAAGAGCAGCTAGCTATCTGAGGTTTGTTTTAAGTTATAACATAAATTGTCAGCTAGTGTGGGAAGGAAATGCGTCCAATACGATGTTGAATCTTAAGCGTTCAAAACGGCGTTGGATCTTCAACGTTAATACGGTGTTGAATCATAAACGTTCAATACGGTGTTGAACCATAAACGTTCAATACGGTGTTGAATCATAAACGTTCACTACGGTGTTGAATCATAAACGTTCAATACGGTGTTGAATCATACACGTTCACTACGGTGTTGAACCATAAATGTGCAATACGGTGTTGAACCATAAACGTTCGATACGGTGATGAATCATACACGTTCAATATGGTGTTGAATCATACACATTCAATACGGTGATGAATCATACACGTTCAATACGGTGTTGAATCATACACGTTCAATACGGTGTTGAATCATAAACGTTCAATACAATGTTGAATCATACACGTTCAATACGGTGTTGAACCATAAACGTGCAATACGGTGTTGAACCATAAACGTTCGATAAGGTGTTGAATCATACACGTTCACTACGGTGTTGAACCATAAACGTGCAATACGGTGTTGAACCATAAACGTTCGATACGGTGATGAATCATACACGTTCAATACGGTATTGAGTCATACATGTACAGGTTAAATACGGTGTTGAACCATAAACGTTCAATACGGTGTTGAACCATAAACGTTCAATACGGCGTTTATCCATATAAACGTTCAATACGGTGTTTAATCTTAAACGGCAAACTTTGCAAGTTGTTAAGCATTAGATACGGAATACCCAAGCGTACGAGTTTGATTGAGGCTAGATAGCATGGTTGAGGGACTGGAAACAATGGAACACCAATTAGCTGATCATTCTTTAAGCAAGTGTCGAACTGGAAAATAAACGGAAGTGTTGAACGTAACAGTCAGTCAAGAAAGGGAATTAATATGTCCATATTCTGTTGGAGATAAGGATGATAATTTAACCATATTTATCTGTGACCATTTTGCTTCCACGTTAGTTTAGAATATTCCAATTCCCACTTATTGGCCCCTAGCATCACTGAAGAGTCCTAGGAGGACGAAACAACCGTATGATGCAGTTTAATTCATTTTTTCGGCATACTGTATCTATTTCTAAATTTAAAAGCTGTAGCACATTTGTGCGTTATGGTCTATCTGTGTAGTACATTATATTGCTGTTATATATATGTATCATGTTGTGTTCTTGCCCCCAACTACTTGAGATTATTTCCGATTTGTACATTTATCATTATCCCCAGTAATGGAATTCAATAAAGTAAATGTTTCACATCAGGTTTCTTCAATTATTTACACTTAAAATAATTACAATTATAGCTGAAGACAGCGGTCGAATATTTTAGATTTATTATGTTCCGTTTTACATTCTTCCGTGTTTAACTGAACCAAACATTTCCTGACTTTAAACATTTTATATTGCTCACATGTAAAACAATGAGTGTATTTGCTGAAAACCGATTCGGCAAAAATCTTTATCAAATAATTTATGAAGTTACCTGGTTGCCTAAGATTTCTACTTTGAGCTCAAAATTTTCAAATTTTAATTGTAATCTTTAATTTTGAATGATTTCTATAATAGTATAAGGTTTCATGTGGGTTTTTCGTTTATTTTGTCGGTACACTTAATCAATGATTTAATAAACGAAATATACACATTAAGCTAGAATATTAAATTCATCCACGAATTTATGTCCCACGGACTATGGTTTAAATGAAAGCCACAGGAAATTTAAGACCAATGAAAATGTATGGTTTACCATACTTTTCGTCCATCCCTAGAAGTAGGACTTTTTGACATCAATAACATTGTTTTACGCAAGGTACTTAGCTGTAACATGATGTCATGTGATTGAATAAACTGACGTCATACCAGTATCTCACTGTAACGTCATCGAAGAAAGTAGAGTTTTTTTATATTCCATGAATGTTCTAGAACAACCTACAACGAGGGAATAATAAAGTCTTTCAACCATTGTTAACAAAATATTCTGTCATCCTTTTCCACTTCACAGGTGGTTTTAAGCAGAGTTTGACCGACATCGCCATCAGTGAAACCAGCCTCTCGCCTATTGTTACGATAGTCTGATGCAATTCGATACAAGATGTTTTATCAATGACTTGACATCATACCCTAAAATAGATATTTAAATCAGAGGCAGGCTTTGATGATTGATTGACACATTTAACGGACCGGGAAATAGATATAAAATGCCAATCAAGTAAATATATTCTGAAACAGGTTTTAACATCCTATCTCGTCCGAAACATGAATGAACTTGTTTGCCATGGTAAACAGAACGTCGGCACGAGATCTGTTGCGACTGGGAAGGCTGGGTAGCTGATGTAGGGGATACGTCACGAGTGTGAAGCGGTGTAACGAGCAGACTAAAAACATATACAATATTGAAAATCCTGATCTGATATATCGAAGAACACTTGTTTATGTTTCAAACTACTTACATCCGTTTAATGTACGAATTTATAAGTAAAATTGAAATAGTATAATTTCAAAGCCAGCATCACATGACTTTAGCAGAATTCAAACTTGGTGAAGAATAAAGCAGCTCTACGATACAGTGTAATAATGCCTTATTAGTGCTAACGCTACTGTGACTAGATGGTGTTTGTAACGTAACCTCCGCTCTGATTACCTAAGCCAAACCTTTGAGGGACATGGGTCACTGTAACCATCAAAATGGTTTCCAAACCTTCATCAGACTATATTTTGTATTTTATTGTTTTTGACGATTGTGCTCAGATACAGAACTCCTTAACCTTACAACTGTACATATACCGGGAAAGACAGTGCTTGGAAAGGAACTACTTCCTGTCCCCTATATTTCCTTAAGAGACATCTATGTAATGTGAGACGACCCTGCAGAATCCGAAGCAAGCTTTTTGATCAAAAAATTCAAAACCATTTCTTTTTATTGCTAACTACTATTTGTTTCTTATTGTTTTGCTTTGTGCTTTGGAAAGCTTCATGTTGAACGATAGCCAAGGGAACGTAGGGTAAGGGTGTTGCCCCGAGGTCAGTACGTTAGCCCAGGGGGGGGGGGGTACAGTAAGGGACGGGTGCTGCCAAAGGTCAGTACGTTAGCCCAGGGGGGGTACAGTAAGGGACGGGTGCTGCCCCCTGGTCAGTACATTCGCCCAGGGTAGGCAACTGACGGGTGCTGCCCTCTGGTCAGTACGGTAGCCCACGGGAGGTAAGAGACGGGTGCTGCCCCCTTGGTCAGTACGGTATATCAGGGGAGGTAACAGACGGATGCTGCCCCCTGGTCAGTACGGTATATTAGGGGAGGTAACAGACGGGTGCTTCCCCCTGGTCAGTACGGTATATCAGGGGAGGTAACAGACGGGTGCTGCCCCCTGGGCAGTCCATTACCCAAGTGGAGGTAAGGGCCGGGTGCTGATCCCAGGTCAGTACGTTAGCCCCGAGGAGGTAGGTGATTGTTGCTGCCACCAGCTCAATGCATAAGCTTAGGGGAGGTAAGTGACGGGTGCTGCCAAAGGTCAGTACGTTAGCCCAGGGGAGGTACAGTAAGGGACGGGAGCTGCCCCTTGGTCAGTGCATTAACCAAGGGTAGGTAACTTACGGGTGCTGCCCCCAGGTCAGTACTGTAGCCCAGGAGAGGTAAGTGACGGGTGCTGCCCTAAGGTCAGTTTGTTAGCCTAAGGGAGGTTGGTGATGGATGCTGCCCCCAGGTCAGTACGTTTGCCAAGAGGAGGGGGGGTTAATGGGGGGGGGGGGGTTAATGGGGGGGGGGGTTAATGACGGGTTCTTACCCTGGTCCCAGGATCATGAAACAATCTTAAGTCTAAATTTGTCTTAAGTTTTGACTTAGCCAATCACAAATAACGTTACAAATATAACGTCATACCTGATTGTTTCATGATCTTGGGGCCTGGTCAGTACGTTAGGCAAGGGGAGGTAAGTGACGGGTGCTGCCCCGAGGTCAATACCCGGGTCAGTTCGTTAGCCCAGGGGAGGTAGGTGATAAGTGCTGTCCTCAGGTCAGTTTTTCATTTATTTTCCTGGTGTTTCGAGTACATTTTCAGTAATTGGCGTTGTGCCTTTCCTAGTGTGTGATACTGTAAGGTGAAGGTCGAAGGTAATGACCTGAGCCAGGACAGTACGGTACTTCGCTCGAGATGTGGATCATTGCTATAAATAGCCCTTACCTGTGCTATAAACAGACCGCGGCGTCAGGTGCCCATCACTCGACGTTCCCAGGGCGTAGGTATTGCACCATACTCGGGGGGGGGAAAACCCAGCGTCATTTATGTAAACATGGCACATTTAAAATGTAAATGTGGGGATGTTTTAGATATCAGGTAGTTAAGTGTTGAATGAAGTATAGGTGTGGAAATAGATTTTACTGTAGAACCATGAATGGAGGTGACGGCACGGATACCGTCTGGTTGACAGGTTTAAGACCGGATGTATGAATACCTAAGATATAGGCCTTTGAGAATCCAGTGTCCATTTCGGTGACTACCCTGAGAAGTGATTAAATGTGTTTACATTATCTCCGGCGTTATAACCGATTTCGGATAATGCTTACTGTGGTAATATGTCACACCGTCAGGTCTAAATATAACATAAATCTGATATTAGCTCATGAGAATAAAAAGTTGTTTGAACATTATATATATATATAGTTTTCTTTTGCTTATATAACAGTTCTTTATTTGCTGTTATGTATTAAGTACACATAATGTATCATCGTTTGTCTCTGCTTGAATATCTTTGTGTTTGTGTTCGAAGACACTAACTTTTTTGTTCCCAAATTTAACAATTTACATTTGAATCATTTTCATTTCACATGAGGTTGAGGTTGATGAAATAACGGATATCAGAATGCTCATCGGAGCTTATTGTATAATAATAAAAATATAAATTTTATTTATTTTGCAACAATTATGAAACAAGTTATCCAACTTATATAAATCACTCGTGTTGGCCCAGATGTTAGCGCGCGAGGGGTCTTATTGTGGGAGGAAACCGGAGTACCCGGGGAAAACCCACGTGGTCGGGCAGGTGACCCCATACCTTTTCACGTCCGGTCGGGGAATCGAACCCCGGCCGCCTAGGTGAAAGGCAAGTGCGCTATCCACTGCACCACCCGACCCCCTTATTGTATTCTTATTTGTAAGGCAAACGGAAATGAGGAAAATTTTACTGTACAAAATTAACAGGAAAGTATACCAATATTTTACGAATTTGGTTATTTGATAGTGTTTTAATAATTACGTCCTACCTTAACCCTTACCCTAAGCTGCTGTTGCGATCTATACACTTAATAACCGAATGGTAACCGCCTATATTCTACCAGCTTATGATGTCAACAACAAAATTTAAAGTTTCAATTGTCCACGATTTTTAAAACACGTGCAAACATATGACATGTTATGTTTACTTAATGACAAAGTAATCATGTGATTCGTATGAATAGGTCTGTTTACTTTACACAGTTGTATACTGTATATACGATATCATTTTGGTACAAAACGTGAGCGAAGCCTGTCTTTTCTGTATTTGTAAAGAAACATTTGCAAAGCTGTCATTTAATTCTGCAATACCGTTTACAAAGTTAAGCAAAACGTTGCATTATCGACTGGAATGACATCAATTTGTTGAATTCGTGATTCGTTCATGTTTTAATTGACACGGCCCGTCAGTGTCTGTAACCACCAGTATGTTTTCTAGTATGAGGATCACCGTACCTAAACATACCCTACTACAATGATGCAGACGGATCGTGATGTAATACGTCATACCTAAACTAGTCGGATCTGTCCACTCTAGCAATGTCACGTGGTCACAAACACCTGTAAGATCTGTGTAAAGCGTTCAGTACTGAACTATTACCGTTATTCAGTGGGGCGATACAAGTTCAATGTCTAACGATAGTAGCAGATGATGTTTATGATCGGTCACACACCTCGGGTGTCTGGTGATGATAACGTCCATCACACACGTGACGTCACGTGTCCTGTACTGCTAGTAGTCGAGGTCATTTACTTCGAAATACATGTGTACATAGTACTGTCTTAATCAACCAGTAATGTGACGTCACGTGTCCTTCTGGTATCCGAGGTCATTTACGTCCAACTTTAATCAACCAGACAACACGTGTGTAAAATTTATATGATATAAGTTATGTTATTATACTAATTAATTCTGTACTATATTAAAATCAAACATTTAATGACTTTTTAGTCTATTTTTGTCACTTTAGGTTATTTCGATAAAAACAAAAATTCAACAGAGCGCCTCCAATCCATTCGTGGTGCTTTCGTATGTTTTAGTTTATACGCTTTTTAGACAACTTTGTATAATACAAGTGTGAGCGGATATGCCCGTGTAAAGACTAGGGCATTGGAGTGGGAAATCACAAAAGTGCCATGCTTTCGTCAAATATCACTATTGAGTCGGCATAAGAATCGCACAATCACAAAGGGACGAACACCAACATACCCTGTAGTATGTCCCAACATACCCTGTAGCATACACCAACATACCCTGTAGCATACCCAACATACAATATAGCATAAATCAACATACCCTGTAGCATGCTCCAACATATCCTGTAACATACACCAACATACCCTGATGCATACCCAACATACCCTGTAGCATGCTCCAAAATACCATGTAGCATGATCCAACATACCCTGTAGCATGCACCAACAAACCCTGTAACATAAACCAACAACTCTGTACCATGCTCCAACATACCATCTAGCATGCACCAACATACCCTGTAGCATACCCCAACATAGCCTGTAGCATGCTCCAACATACCCTGTAGCATGCTCCAACATACCATCTAGCATGCACCAACATACCATGTAGCATGCACCAACATACCCTGTAGCATACCCCAACATACCCTGTAGCATACCCCAACATACCCTGTAGCATGAACCAACATACCCTGTACCATGCTCCAACAACTTGTTTTATATAACAACATACCATGTAGCATGCACCAACATACCATGTAGCATAAACCAACATACCATCTAGCATACACCAACATACCCTGTACCACACTCAAAACATACCATCTAGCATACACCAACATACCCTGTACCACACTCAAAACATACCATCTTGCATGCACCAACAACCCTGTACCATGATCCAACATACCATGTAGCATACCCCAACATTCCTTGTAGCATGCACCAACATACCCTGTAGCATGCACCAACATACCCTGTAACATACACCAACATACCCTGTAACATACACCAACATACCCTGTATCATGAACCAACATACCCTGTAACATATCCCAACATACCCTGTAGCATGTACAGTACACATAGAGGAATGTGTTTAGATGTCTCAGTTGTTGATAGTACGTCAAAACCTGTACAGACAACATAGATACAAAAATCTAGCTTACTACCACAAGATACACGAGTATTTTAAATTAGTTTAGTTGGATACTGCAACAGATTGATACTAACTTTCAACATTGTATAATGGTATGATTTCAACCAACATAGTGCAATGTCTACTGGTATAGTCATTAACGATAAAAATAACAAATATTGAATAATTAAATACTTTTCACGGATACTGTAAACAAATACTAAGATAGAAGGCATAGTTAAGATACTCCAACTTTTGTTTTTAAAAAGAAACAAAAGTTTAAAAGCAGGACGAGGTCATTTACGTCCAACTTTAATCAACCAGACAACACGTGTGTATAATTTATATGATATATAAGTTATGTTACGATAGTAACTAATTCTGTACTATATTAAAATCAAACATTTTATGACTTTTTAGTCTATTTTTGTCATTTAGGTTATTTCGATAAAAACAAAAATTCAACAGAGCGCCTCAATCCATTCGTGGTGCTTTCGTATGTTTTAGTTTATACGCTTTTTAGACAACTTTGTATAATACAAGTGTGAGCGGATATGCCCGTGTAAAGACTAGGGCATTGGAAAGGGAAATCACAAAAGTGCCATGCTTTCATCAAATATCACTATTGAGGCGGCATAAGAATCGCACAATCACAAAGGGACGAACACCAACATACCCTGTAGTATGTCCCAACATACCCTGTAGCATACACCAACATACCCTGTAGCATACCCAACATACAATATAGCATAAATCAACATACCCTGTAGCATGCTCCAACATATCCTGTAACATACACCAACATACCCTGATGCATACCCAACATACCCTGTAGCATGCTCCAAAATACCATGTAGCATGATCCAAC
Source organism: Mimachlamys varia (assembly GCA_947623455.1). Classification (NCBI taxonomy): domain Eukaryota; kingdom Metazoa; phylum Mollusca; class Bivalvia; order Pectinida; family Pectinidae; genus Mimachlamys; species Mimachlamys varia. The sequence continues at coordinate 36,171,844 of OX392545.1, forward strand.
ATACCCTGTAGCATGCACCAACAAACCCTGTAACATAAACCAACAACCCTGTACCATGCTCCAACATACCATCTAGCATGCACCAACATACCCTGTAGCATACCCCAACATAGCCTGTAGCATGCTCCAACATACCCTGTAGCATGCTCCAACATACCATCTAGCATGCACCAACATACCATGTAGCATGCACCAACATACCCTGTAGCATACCCCAACATACCCTGTAGCATGAACCAACATACCCTGTACCATGCTCCAACAACTTGTTTTATATAACAACATACTATGTAGCATGCACCAACATACCATGTAGCATAAACCAACATACCATCTAGCATACACCAACATACCCTGTACCACACTCAAAACATACCATCTAGCATACACCAACATACCCTTTACCACACTCAAAACATACCATCTTGCATGCACCAACAACCCTGTACCATGATCCAACATACCATGTAGCATACCCCAACATTCCTTGTAGCATGCACCAACATACCCTGTAGCATGCACCAACATACCCTGTAACATACACCAACATACCCTGTAACATACACCAACATACCCTGTATCATGAACCAACATACCCTGTAACATATCCCAACATACCCTGTAGCATGTACAGTACACATAGAGGAATGTGTTTAGATGTCTCAGTTGTTGATAGTACGTCAAAACCTGTACAGACAACATAGATACAAAAATCTAGCTTACTACCACAAGATACACGAGTATTTTAAATTAGTTTAGTTGGATACTGCAACAGATTGATACTAACTTTCAACATTGTATAATGGTATGATTTCAACCAACATAGTGCAATGTCTACTGGTATAGTCATTAACGATAAAAATAACAAATATTGAATAATTAAATACTTTTCACGGATACTGTAAACAAATACTAAGATAGAAGGCATAGTTAAGATACTCCAACTTTTGTTTTTAAAAAGAAACAAAAGTTTAAAAGCAGTCGCATAGAACGGACCCTACCTAACAGATTCTCTGTTATCTGTTTTAGATAATTTTCACTAAAACTGGATAAAATAAAATAGTATGTTACGAAAAATCTCCGATTTAAAGAACTCTGGATACAGCTGTTAAACGATTGGCACTAAACAAAAATATAAGATATATGAAAAAAAATACAAAAATATACTTGATAAAGCACTCTAGCTGGCTATTATATGATAATCTAGAGCGCTTTACACAACATAGATATACAATTTATACAAGCAAACAACAACATACACATTAATGTATACAATTCTGCAAACTTCAATTGAGCTGCCTAATCAGAAAGCTTACTACTAGCCCTATGTCACCTGTCTAATATCTCCATGTGTGCGTATGCCTGCGTGTGTACGGAGTAATATAGTGTTAAGTTGATGAAATAAGAGCATTCCAAAGAGCAGATGATTCGAATTCGCCTTCCAATCTCTATGGACGCCTACGTAGAAACTGGACAGTATAAAATACATAGACTAGTAAGCAGGCCAGGCCCAGAGTTTATTTCCGCATCATATCACAGAGTATTGAAAAGTGTCACCAATTAACAAGTATGCAGTGAATAACATACCTATATATGTATATATTCAAACCCACATTTTCCTGCATTTAGCTACAGTCTACAACACCTGAGGTCAGCAGCCGACAGCACGTGGGTTGATCCATGTACTGTTCGTGTGTGTTGTTCTCGGCAGGATGTGGATATTTCAGTTTGGCCGCACATGTTCTGTTTATTTATATATAATTATCAAGGCAACAACAAGAGTAAACTTCTAACGAAAGCCATGTGAATGTAAGGATCAGTAAGGACAAAATAAAGCTCCAGGTTGTTGGGCAGTCCGGTCAATTACTCTCTCTCATTTGAATAGTTGCACGGGACATGATATGCACATAACTCTGAAATGATTGAGATCCACATATCATAGCCACATAAACCATGCTAGGCATAAAGACCCAGGTGAACAATGCAGGCTCTCTGGGCCTCTTGTTAGTGCAGTTATGTCCCTCGATAGTTATTTGTATTCTTGTTTTCAGTACCTTCCGTGGCAGGCAGTGAGTACAACAATAAAAGAATAGAAGATCTACATGGATACCTTGTTAGAGTACAAGAGAATAAGACCAGGGCCCGTATTCATGAAACTATTCTCATGTTAAAGCGTGAGTTCTGTTATCAAGCCAGCTTTCTTGAATCTCACTTGAATCATGTCGACTAGTAAAAAAATCATTGAAAATGTTGAAAACGGCTTACGACTTCATGCCTCTTCAACTTTTTACCAAAACTTTGACAAAATCAGACTGTTTGAATAATTTATAGCCATAACCAGAAATAAGGTTTGAGCACAGAATCCATGCTTGAGCATAAAAACGGTTTCATGAATACAGGCCCAGGTGTTCCGATAGGGTCAGTGTCTTCTGCTATATCGACGACAGCCGCCATGTAGAATTTGATCACATCCAAGTAAAAATCAAGTCTTCAAATGAGAACCGAGTCATTATGGTTAATCACAACATGTAAACAAACTGATGGGCATATGAAGGTAGTTGTGAAAATAAGGATAATGATATGGATAATGATATGGTTCATGAATGAGCACCTGATTCAGAATCCGAATCAGAAGATGGATATTCTGAGGGAGATAATGAAGCTTAACATCAGGACTCGTTGGTTTCAGATTTGGAAGTTGATGGAAGTAAACATGTTTCCGTTGATGTTGACAGTCAGATGTCTTTTGTTACCCCTAACAAAAGTTCTGGGTAAGTTGATGGGGAAATATGACGGTGCATGCTTTTTGACGTAATAACTCCGCTTATTTGCCTGTATGAACTACCTAACAGATTCTCTGTTATCTGTTTTAGATAATTTTCACTAAAACTGGATAAAATAAAATAGTATGTTACGAAAAATCTCCGATTTAAAGAACTCTGGATACAGCTGTTAAACGATTGGCACTAAACAAAAATATAAGATATATGAAAAAAATACAAAAATATACTTGATAAAGCACTCTAGCTGGCTATTATATGATAATCTAGAGTGCTTTACACAACATAGATATACAATTTATACAAGCAAACAACAACATACACATTAATGTATACAATTCTGCAAACTTCAATTGAGCTGCCTAATCAGAAAGCTTACTACTAGCCCTATGTCACCTGTCTAATATCTCCATGTGTGCGTATGCCTGCGTGTGTACGGAGTAATATAGTGTTAAGTTGATGAAATAAGAGCATTCCAAAGAGCAGATGATTCGAATTCGCCTTCCAATCTCTATGGACGCCTACGTAGAAACTGGACAGTATAAAATACATAGACTAGTAAGCAGGCCAGGCCCAGAGTTTATTTCCGCATCATATCACAGAGTATTGAAAAGTGTCACCAATTAACAAGTATGCAGTGAATAACATACCTATATATGTATATATTCAAACCCACATTTTCCTGCATTTAGCAACAGTCTACAACACCTGAGGTCAGCAGCCGACAGCACGTGGGTTGATCCATGTACTGTTCGGATGTGTTGTTCTCGGCAGGATGTGGATATTTCAGTTTGGCCGCACATGTTCTGTTTATTTATATATAATTATCAATGCAACAACTAGAGTAAACTTCTAACGAATGCCATGTGAATGTAAGGGTCAGTAAGGACAAAATAAAGCTCCAGATTGTTGGGCAGTCCGGTCAATTACTCTCTCTCATTTGAATAGTTGCACGGGACATGATATGCACATAACTCTGAAATGATTGAGATCCACATATCATAGCCACATAAACCATGCTAGGCATAAAGACCCAGGTGAACAATGCAGGCTCTCTGGGCCTCTTGTTAGTGCAGATATGTCCCTCTATAGTTATTTGTATTCTTGTTTTCAGTACCTTCCGTGGCAGGCAGTGAGTACAACAATAAAAGAGAATATTGGAACCAAACCATAATCCGAACTCAAAATCGATTAAACTACGAGAAAAATATGAGCAATGGAAGATCTACATGGATACCTTGTTAGAGTACAAGAGAATAAGACCAGGGCCCGTATTCATGAAACTATTCTCATGTTAAAGCGTGAGTTCTGTTATCAAGCCAGCTTTCTTGAATCTCACTTGAATCATGTCGACTAGTAAAAAATCATTGAAAATTTTGAAAACGGCTTACGACTTCATGCCTCTTCAACTTTTTACCAAAACTTTGACAAAATCAGACTGTTTGAATAATTTATAGCCATAACCAGAAATAAGGTTTGAGCACAGAATCCATGCTTGAGCATAAAAACGGTTTCATGAATACAGGCCCAGGTGTTCCGATAGGGTCAGTGTCTTCTGCTATATCGACGACAGCCGCCAGGTAGAATTTGATCACATCAAAGTAAAAATCAAGTCTTCAAATGAGAACCGAGTCATTATGGTTAATCACAACATGTAAACAAACTGATGGGCATATGAAGGTAGTTGTGAAAATAAGGACAATGATATGGATAATGATATGGTTCATGAATGAGCACCTGATTCAGAATCCGAATCAGAAGATGGATATTCTGAGGGAGATAATGAAGCTTAACATCAGGACTCGTTGGTTTCAGATTTGGAAGTTGATGAAAGTGAACAGGCTTCCGTTGATGTTGACAGTCAGATGTCTTTTGTTACCCCTAACAAAAGTTCTGGGTAAGTTGATGGGGAAATATGACGGTGCATGCTTTTTGACGTAATAACTCCGCTTATTTGCCTATATGAACTTAATCCATGGCGTGACTTGTTCGGCCACCCGGTCTCCATACAGGAAAAGTTACATAGTTTAAAAACGAAACGGACAAGCTGTCAAATCAGCCGGACTCGACTTAAGTGTTGTTTTAATAGCTCCACTTGTCGACTTTAGATATTCGAAATATTGACGGATTCAGAATCAAAATTGTCTCATTCTTTCTGCATCAATAGATATAAGTAATTGACTAAGACTACGCTCTTTTAAAGATGAGCTTTTTTCTTATTAGAGATTTCTAGTGTGTGCGAAAGGACAGAACATGCAGATATTACCCAACCCTGTTTAGGTACCAGAGATATAGAGATTACACAACGAGAGTTGTTGGATATGGAATTTATTTCACTCGAGTTAATTATTTTTTAAACGTTACTAAAGACACGAGCTTTTGGAGTGAACCGCGGACTATATGCGCGAAAACACATCATCTCGCATATATTCCCGCCAAGTTATGACGTCGTCAACAATCGATGACGACGTCAACAACCGTGATTTCCGGTCAAAGTTCAACTTCTAACCAATCAAAAATCCGGAAGGTCATATTCCACTAGTGGTCTATAACATATATTTTTCCAACAGTAAGCACGTTTATACAATGGTCTGAGAGTGGAATAACACGAGGTATTATGGTAGAAACCATACTACACAATACAGATACAAATATATACTCCCTCTAGCTTACATGTATATATCACACACACTGGTGCATTGGTGTTCCAAGTGCGTACTAGTTGTTTGTGTGCTAGAGTCGAACTGTTGGCCAAAGATCCGGACTATCGCACGAAGGCTTACTAACACGAACATACCACAGCCTCCCTTATACACTCCCATCCCACACATACCTGTATAGCACACACTGGGAGGCCACCCTTAAAGTATCTCAACAGTTTATAGGGCTTAAAACAACCAAAACCAGTCCAAATTGGACTGTTGATGTAACGGATTCCAGATTCCATGAGATACCCTGCCTCCCTCTTCGCAATGTACCTGTGAAACTACGGTGATAGAATTTCAATATCGTCCTTCACCGATACAGATAAATAGGTCAATGTGTACTTCACTTTCTACATTTAGTCCGTTATAGCATAAAGGAATGTGTTATGTGCAATAAAAATCGATTAGGGGCATAGTTTTAGCTTTGCATCATGTTTCTTTACATCAAATCTTAAAATAGGCGGTCACGCCCTATCCCGAGGTTTGTCGACGTGCTCGCTTGCACGGGGTTACACATTCAATACGGTTGACAGGTCATGGAGTACACAATATACAGCTGTAGATACATCTCGGTCATATGTACTGATATGATTTGATGAGTGTTGTACACTCAATAAAATGTTCTAAATCACCCTGTGTTTAAAGGAATGAACCATTTTAATTGGTGTTTAATATCTAAATACCTGGCCTTATGTAGTCCTTACATTTTACTTTACAAGAAACTATGTTAAAGTAATAACATATTTAGATTTAGCAATACAGGTTTGGAAAGTCTAGGACATTGCCTTTACTTCGATATGACCCAGATGTACATTGCGGATGTGCTCGATGGAGCAGAAGATTCTTGCTTTTCTGGAACCCTTGTTTTATTCTACTTTTTAATGATATCCATGCAAAATTTTCCTTTTCCTTTATTCCTACTGTGTCCCTAGTGTAATTGACTTTGAGTTCGGAGTATGGTTTTGCTGACGCTTTGGTATTCTGTTATATTGTTTTTCTATAGTCAATGATACATTATTGTTCATTTGTTTATTACTATTTTTTTGTAATTACATGATACGAGATTTTGGTGGTATGGTATAGGACACAGGTAGGTGTACCCATCTTTCAGGCATCTGGTACAGCTATAAATAAATAATGCGCTTTTTAAAAAACCGTGATCCAATCAAAATATTTACACTCTACGACAGTTAAACTTATTTATAACATGAATGGAAATCGTGTATAGACTTAAGTATTCATATAAGGTATGTAGGTAAACATGATCGATGACAACGTTACTAAAAATAGCAGGTTGAATCAGGTCATAAATATATTATTAAACGAAGAGGATCATACGAATGTCAGATTCTCTTCCGTTTTATTAAGTTTTTTCACACAAGCAACCGTTTATGTAGTTTGGGTCGAATGGTAAATGTTACACATATAAAGCGAAAATTTTATTTGAGTACGTTTGCACTTATATAGCGAAAAACTTCACACATCAATCCCAGAAAACATTACAAAGACCGATGTTAAAGGTGAAACGGGACGAAAATGTACCACATTATTTATGTGAAGCTAATTTTCTAACGTTATTAAAAGTAAATATGGTTTTAATTATTATCAATTTCATATTATGGTATCAATAAGAACTTCTTGTTTGAGAGGTACAAGGCCACGTTGTTTAAATATATCCGGGACTAGAATATAGACCGTTGACGTGTAACGTCGATATACGATTACTAATCGATCACAGGTTAACACCTTTACCGGAAATAAGTTATATCCTTCCTCTTGTCGTTACATCATCTGTTGAACCATACGTTACGTCACAGCATTAAACTCGTATTTTAATCACATTAGAAAAGGCTCCAGGATAAATGAATTGTTGGTAAAGTGTTTACGATATTCATTGTTTTATTTTTTCTTGTATTTTTTTAATTGTCTCTATGTAAACGTTTTCTTTGTTAATATTTGCCCCTTGTTTAATCGATTTTGAGTTTGGATTATGGTTTTGTTGACGGTTCAGTGCTTGACCATTTTTAGCTAAGGCGATAAACGCTGTATTTTCGTTGTATTTTAGATTGTTGTTATTATTTAAAAACAATTTTCTTTGTGTTTATTACATAAAGAAATCATAAAACATCAAAGCCTCAACAAAACCATAATCCGAACTCAAAATCGATTAAATTAGGGGCATAATATGAACAAAGGAAAGATTTACATGGAGACCCTTGTAAATGTACAAAAGAATAAGAACAAGTGTTCCGGAAGAGTAAGCGTCTTCTACTTCATCGACGACAACCGCCATGTATATATCATATTCTTACACTATGAGTCAACTCTGAGACAGATAAAACTAGAAGGACTTTCGTAATTAAACGTTGTAGTTGTATTATCTTCTGACTGGCCTTGCTACCACTCCCAAAGTCTATATTAAAAATTTGTTTACATTATCCCCCTGTCGAACAATTACTTTTATGATTTGAATATTCTAGAAACGAAATAAATTGCAAATCTGCAGACAAATTTGCACAGGTTATGTTTAATGAAACCAAGTAGTCCAGTTTCTTAACGAAGAGGAGCATTGTTAAAGTAGGTACTGTCACTATGTCCCCTTATATAATACAGCGACATCTTTAATGTAGCTACTCGTGTGTCGTATTATGTTATTCTAATAAATAAGTCTTCGCCGTCATCGAAATTATTTTGTATTATCTAAAATTAAAAGAAATTGAAAATGATTTAATACAAATGACTGTTTATAAAATCACGGGATTATGACGAGGTAGGGTTGGCTATTTACATAATCAAAACATTGAACGAATGACAGGTCGATATGTGGGTCGTTCTAGTTATTGGAGGTCAGATACACAGTATGGGATTATTATACAGTGAAACTTCGCTTACAGACCACCTCAGAATTAAGACCGCCTCGCTATTAAAACCACTTAATTTTAGCCCCGAACAAATCTTCTATATATCTTTGTATTATAAGTTTCATTATTATGACCAACTCACAATTATGACTAGTTTTCAATGTGTGCACCTGTCAAGTGTCAGATCAATAAGCTGTTTTTTGGTGCCAAGTTGCAATTACAGTTTTTAAAATTATAAAACCTGTATATTAGTTAATTGACCATGAAAACATGTCAAAAAGTGAATTTCAGAGAAATGGTCACCCTCGTTATTAAGACCATCCCGCTATTAAGATGTTAATATGGTTCCTAAGGTAATCTTAATAGAGAGGTTTCACTGTATTATATCGTATATAGGTTTGGGTAACGTTTGCGAAATATCACAGTTCATGTCCTATTAATATACAATAAATATAGATGATATACACATTGCCTAGTGTCATTATTTGATAAGTATGTGACCAGGAAGCAGTTTCTCTTACTATAAACAGGTGTATCCTCACAAGATTTAAACATTAAAGAACCCACTTTCTATGGACATGTGTATCCTCACATTCACAAATTATAATCTTAAAGGCCCTATATACGTAACTTTCGGCAAAAACTTGAAGCGGAAATCAAGCCTTATAACTTATTATATTTATAGATTTAGTAAAGATTAACTGATATCATCAATATTCAAGATGAATTCTTACACTGTTACTTGTAAAGCAGCAGTTGAAACACGGTATTTGTAAACACGCGTCCATTTCCAGTTGTCTTCTACATTGTACCTTCGGTTTGTTGTTGAAGTGGGCCCCACCTGAACTATTTTCAATTCTTTGTATTTTTTGTCAAGAGTTTCTTGTTAGTTACCACTTAGGTTTGCTTCGTTTTAGACTTATATTTGAATGGTTATGAACGGGTTTTTTTCAGAATCCCGAAACATTTGAAAAAATCCCTGTAGTTATGTATATTGGGCCTTCAAAGAAAACTACTTACTATAGACAGGTGCATCATTACATTCACAAGTTATAAACATAGAGGAACCTTTGTACATGTAGGTTTTGATTTCACGATAAATTGAAGAAACGAGTCTTTGACTATTCGTTTTCAATTTAGCGATCATCAGACGGAGAAAGATGTTTATTAAATTAAACCGCGACAAAGCATTGTTTTGGCTTAAAGTTTATGCTCATTTCTGGTATTGTATTGTGGTTATGGCAGCAGCATGGCTGTCGCATAATCGACAATAAAAATCATAACGCAAAACAGTATATACAATGATCACAGTAAGAGGTAACGTCGTATCTAGATGAGAACACCTATAATTTAATTAAGGTAACATTGTTTCCAGGCGGGAATACCTATAACGTGATTAAGTTTGTTAGTCACTTTGAGTGCCATAATCCAGAACTAGGATCCAGAAATGATGATGTGACTAAATTTGATTTACATGTAGTCGTTACGAACAGTAATGTCATACTTGAAGGATTAAGCCAAATTGGAAGTCTTATATGTTCACGATCCCGGCTTCAGAACATAAATTTGCATTTCGTTTTAATTATTATATTCGTTTTCTCAGTTTGTCATCAGATAATATGATTGTTCATTTTTCATTATTTAACCAATATAAATATAATAATGAATATGCCATATAATCGCACAAAGTGTTTATTAATGTATATATGTACGATTACTTTTATCCCTCTTACTTTCCCCCTTACTACGTCATTGATACACATGATGAAATCAAATACCAAGCGTTCTATTAATAGCGATATTGACCTCGCATAGTATTAGTAATCCCAGTATATCCGGAATGCAGCTTTTATTCTATTTTACATTTAGCTATTCCCCTGAGTGATACATGTACAATGTTCATTAATGACAAAGGCAGTAATTGCTTTCCTTACTCAGCAATATGTAGTGGTAAAACCAGAACGTGTCACAAACATCTAACGGTCTAAACATAGAACGCATCAGCTGCTGAATCAGGATTACTACAAAGGGCGCGAAGCATAACGTCCCGACAGTCCACTCCCTGTCAATGGTATACCAGCACGCGAACCAGTCATACTTGCCTACACATCTAAACCAGAACGAACTAAGTACCGGGTGTGGTATGGTATGAAACCGAGGATTATTGCGATTGGGACGTTGTATCATTGACTGATTAAACTATTACATCAAATATTTAAGACTGTGTTTATTACACCCAACTTTGTGATGACACAATCCAATTGTTTGCAAGGTTTCCCCTTCTATTAATCTTTCCATGAGGAAGTAAATGCGGAAAAATGAATCCTACGCTTTTCGTTAGTAGAACATGAAGCACAAAACTAGGTAAACAAACTATGCAATTCAATGACTTTTTTAAAATGAAAAAGTAACGAAAAATGTTATTTTTAATAGTTCTGTTTTTATTTCAATGCCACAATAGTTTATTTAGTACGAGATGTTGTTTCACATTGTCTATGTGTTGTCCACAGCGTCATACAGGTGCTGGATACAGTTGGAGACAAATGTGATTCAGAATTTCTTTGATTGTTGCTTACTCATTACAATTGGGTGGGACTTAATAGAAAACAGGGTTAATACTTCACCCAATTAAACTTGTTTGTTTATTCTGACTCAGACATGCTATAAAGATACAGGTTTGGAACCAATCGATGAACATTGCACATCATACCTGAACAAGGTAAATTAACTAATGTACATCTCACAGACATACTCTGTATATAAAGGTGTACAGGTATAGGTACTAATGTACATCTCAAAGACGAACTATATGTATAAACAAAACGCAAAGACTTCCTCACTGGAGCGAACGATATATTTGTAAAGCAGAATAGAAAAGAAAAAATATCCCAACTTTAGTTGCTTCCTACGAGTAGGGGGGCAGGTACAATTATTACAGCCATTCCTGCAGGGAAGTGTGTTCATGATTCGGTCGACTGCAAACCATACTTGAAAGAGAATATGTACAACTTTTAAAATTTTCGGTTTGTCTGGTCAGTTGATAGTACTAGTAAGCTTAGCTATATTTATAAGTTCCCAGCTATCAGCTAGAAAACAAATAAGAGAATACCGGAGCGTTAACAAAACCATAATCAAAACTCAAAATCGATTAAAGCTGGGACAAACTATGAACAAAGGAAAGTAATGGTACCTGCGACGTCAGGAAATGAAAATGAAATTATCGGAGGGGAGAACATTAAACAGGTACTGAAAGTTGTGTTCTGAGTCAATGAGCTTGTCCACATGTATCACTGATACAGGAAAACTGCAAATGCATACATGTTTTAAATGCATTGTTTTGTGAAAGATATGTATGCATTTAGTCACCTTAACCAACAGTAGTGAAATAAAATGCGTAATAACTTATCTGAATCACGTTCTGGTTAACACGACAGTGACATCGTCAGTTTGTTGTCAGCAAAACTGTTATCTTAGATCAGTATGAAGTATTACTTCGAAAATCGTGCATTGTGCAGGCCAGCTTTAAATTATATATGGATCTTTTTAAAACCGTTCAGGACATGTTCATATTTACATGTACATCTCTAAATAAATAGCGTTATTTTTCAGGTTTTAAGCCGTTTATTCGGCTGACTGTGCAGTGTCTTTGATAGTTGCAGCAGCGTTTATAGCATGTGTCATGTTTCAATTACAAAAACAAATGATCGATATGTTATTTTCAAGTATTCTGAATGATTCACATATGTCCATTCATGCATGAAATTCCATCACACATCATCACCAATTAATTATTGAGAGTCTGCTGTACTACAGAGTCGGGTGTAGTATCAGCCCGCGTGTGACCAGTATTCTTTATAGCGTACATGATCACAGGTATGCTGTCACCGTTAACATTATCAAAGGTAAATGAATCACGTTTTCTCTAAGTTCATCTTGTTAAGGAAAACAAATAGTCACCTGTAGATTGATAAATACAAACATGTTTAAGGCGTGACACTTAATGTACACTTTATTATTGCCACTAAAACAAGAATTACTCTAATATCAGATCACATTCTTAGCAGCTCTGGATGCAAACATTATAATGAATTATTTTATATAAACACGGTAGCATATTAAAAATTGATCTATTTTACAATATGGTCCTATAAAGTTTTCTGTTCAACCCGACATTTGACGTCATTATAAAAAAATCATAGTTTTACCATCGGATGCCAATGATCCACCATTAAATATTATCTTGAACATTGTCTTTATTGATTAAAATAACCATGTTAATTGCATTTTATGTTTTCGTATACGACTTTACCATTTCAAAGAAAAGCCTTCGAGAAAACATGAAATATTGTAACTATTATACTTAATATCATACTTAATGAAATAAAGCCTTTTGACTTGACGGTGTAATTTGTAAAACAATAAACATGTATTTTATAAACAAAGAAACTGTATAAACAGAGATTTTTGAAAACGTACCAGATAATAATAATAGTTTTTTTTTTCGACGAGTAGGCGTCTTCTGCTTCATCGATGACACGAGCCATGTCGATAAAGGTCACATCAACGTCAAAAACATATCCTCAAAGTGAGAAATGAGGCATTGCTAATGACTGACATGGTACTATACACTGCGGTGCATATTCCAAACCTTTTACCTCGATATCACACAAATACATAGAATTCTTCCCGATCGGATCGCGACCACTATAACAACTTACAGTGGATTCGTGATTTGGAGCATTCTGATCTGGACATAGACTTTCGAACTTTCGAAGTAATATTAGAAGAATGTTCTCAGAAATTTTCGTCTGATTCAGCGTGAAAATGCATTGTAGATATCAAATCTGTTTTGAAATACATATGACACACACAAAAGCATGTTTTCAAACGTTATGTTAAGTAGACAAACACTGGTCGGCTTTATATATAAAACTCACCTACTGGTACAATCAGCAATTCTGACGGTGAACAAAGCATACAGGGTCAAAGAAAACGAAATTGTAGTGATAGTTGACTTTATAGAAGAAAAAAATACCATAGTTTATCGTATATGTTAACTTCTTGTCAAAATATAGTGCATTGGATATTGGATGTCCATAACGACTGGAATTTGACTGTTTTTACAGTTGCCTTCATAGGAGGAAAGATATCATAGTTTATATATGTGAATTACTTGACAAATTACATTGTATTGCATTTTGATACCTAATCTAATACATGACGATGCCCTGGCAATAAAGATGGAGTATAATTAGGGTCAAATGCATGTTTGTGATTGAAACTATTATACAGAATGCTAACATGGCTATGAGACCAGTTTGCATGTAACTTTCTGATAAATAACAACGAATATTTAGTACTTCCAAATCGCTGGGCCGCATCCATAAACCGACGTAATGTAACGTGCAGGCGGTCACCCATGCACAAAAAAGTTATAAAATAAAAAAGGGTTTTTTTACTGCGGGGGGGGGGGGATTGGGATGGGGTCCTTATCTGTTTGTTCCAAGTGTCGTTTTCTAAAGAAGTGCCGATATTACGTTTGCCCTTGCTGGGTAACGATTATGGGTCTCGCCAGGTAAAACGTTTATAACCTGCCAACCCTGTTATCATTGTATTGCTGACCGTCTGGCGATTGCTTGCACCGCGTACCTGAAATTGGAAATACAACGCATGCACCTTAAGACTTTAAACAAAATAATGTGAAGCTTAGTGGTATTATCCCTCATTTTCAAAATGGTGTATCAAAAATACATCAATAAATCCAACATATACCATCTATCTTCCATGTGCATAGAAAATTCTTATTCATCGAAGTTAGCCGCCATTTTAACTTAGGTAACGTTTGCAGTACTATCAGTTCCTGAAAAGGTTACCTGAGGCATTGGCAATGTACAACACTTTACACGTATCAGTGTTTTCAAACCTTTGTGCCTTGATATCTGACAAGTATACAGGGTGCTTCTCGATTAAACATGAACACTTAACGAACAGTTACATTACCGTTATGAACGACACCATGCCACGTTAGGCTTGATCACATCCACGGAAAGGACACAATCCTCTCAGTGACAACTTGGTCATCATTCTCAATTACCACAAAAAAAGACGGTGATGATAATATTTAAAACGTTTATATCATACAGGAATACAGAATGTTTCTCAATTACACCAAGATAGAAACCATATACCTTGCCCATAGTCCTCATCTACCTGAATCTCTCAAGTCATGTGTTGTTAGTTCGTTTGTCAGCAGTCGCATCTATCACGAAAATCTCGATATTTAGACCAAGCCATAGAATAACAGATCAACACCATTTGTTAGAAAAGCAAATATGTTGGAAAGTTCAACGAAGGAAAACCAAAATCGGCACGTTTATCGTATAGTTTAGTAGCAGGTTGTCCATGTTAGTCATAGTTTAAGTAAAAATCGAGGTAAGGTTTTGCAATTTCTTTTTTCTGTCATGATAAGCTCTTCCACAAATTTAACACATAACAGGTTAGCTTATCTTCTTGCTATTTATATACTATACATCTTAAAAATGGAAACAAAAAAATCCCAATGTTTTGTTTACCTGTGCTGATAAGCTCCTTCACAAATCCAGCCTCTTATGAAAGCAAAATCATGTCAGTTAAGAGTTGGGCACAGTTTGTTCTCATTAGAACGCCAACAGTCTGCTGGAAAATCTTTCCTCGGAACTCTCAAAACTCAAATGTTTTAAAAGACGAGACAGTTTGAGGAAGGGGTGCTGAAGTTGGATCTGATAGATTATATTTCATTTCTTTTTCAACTCCTTAACTCCACTACTTGACTATATGTGCAGTGTCACAGTTAACTATGAAATAGATTGGTTTCCATTTTTGTTTTTCATCACTATGACTACGTCATTACCAATTAAAAAACTTAGCGCTGTCTTGAATGACATGTATAAGTTTGGAAAAGTATAATTATCGACAAAGAACATAATTTGACAGGTGATATATGAGGTCATTCACTCAAATCTCCACTCTAACCACGTCAATCGGGATGGCGTAAGGTATTACCTCCCCTCGTATGTACGACAGACTACAAGGTGGTTACGTCATTCCCTTAAGTGGCGTAACAACAACACCTAGCATCCACCACCAGAGTTACCAAGATGGACCGTGACCAATGAAAAATGTCTGTAAGTTAAGCAAAGAAATCGCAATCCCTTATTATATAATATTCAAGTTTTACTTTCCGTACAAACATTATGAAACATTTCACTTATCAAGACCGACTGTTCCCACAGTGTGTAAACGGAACTGTTTGCTTCACGTAAGGTTTTTTTATCGAGGCGATTGGCGATTTGATATTCTGTCTTAATAAGATACATTGTAGATGAAGTTTGATCCTTGTAGATATTGCTAGGCTTCGTTATCTGTTATAAATAATTGAATACCGAAGCGTTAACAAAATCATAATCCAAACTCAAAATCCATTAAACCAGGGGCAAAATATGAACAAAGGAAACATTTACATAAAAGTACAAGAAAATAAGTCCTGTGTTCCTGAAGAGTAAACGTCTTCTGCTTCACCGACGACACCCGCCATGTAAATCTTTGTCACATCCAAGTAAACATCAAGTTCTCATAATGAGAACCGAGTATCATTGTCAATCACAACAAGTAAACACACTAATGAGAATACTCAAAAACGTCCAACTTCATATCACTTAAAGATACAGAATATTTCTCAATGAGACAAAGATGGCGACCATAAAACTTGCCCATAGTAATGATCAACCGGCATCTCTCGAATCCTTGTGTGTTAGTTTGTTTGTCAGCAGTCGACATCGATCACGAAAATCCCGAAATTTAGAGCAAGCCCTAGAATATCGAATCAACTGCGACATGTTAACACCATAGGTTGGAAAGGCAGGGATGTTACTATCAAGAAATGGAATGTTCACGATCGGAAAATTGAAATCATCACATTTATTGTATATTTCAAGTTCAGAAGGGTATATACGATCGACATGGTCAGCAAATTTCTTGTTTATTGACAACACATTGTCGATATATTGCAAAGTGAAATTAAATAATTTTGACAAGTTTTTGTTACCCGTCCTGATAGCCCTTCCACAAATTCAGCCTCGGATGAAAACAAAAACAAGTCAGCCAATAGTGGTGCACAGTTAGTGGCGATTGGAAAGCCAACAGTCTGTTGGAAAATCTTTCCTCCAAACTGAACTAAGATATTGTCAACAAGGAATTCAATCATTCGTACTATATCTTCTTCAGTATATTTCACAAGTATATATTTGTATCGCCGTTCACCTCCGTTGGAAAAGAAAGCTCTCATAATGGGAGATCGAAAACGTTCTATTAGTTTTGAATGGGGTACGGTAGTAAAAGGTAAAAAACTAAAATATTTTTAAAGATGAGACATTTTGACGATGGATCAGATGATATCTCGAATTTTTCAAAATCCACATCCTGTTAATTCAACTATTGAAGTTATATACAGTGTGCAGTGCCATAAATTGATTTCAATCATAGTTCTTCATTACTATGACTATGTCATTATCCATTAAAAAAACTTAGCGCTGTCTTGAATGACATTCATAAGTTCTGAAAAGTATAATTATCGACAAAGAACATAATTTGACAGGTCATTAACTCAAAGCTCCACTCTAACCACGTCAATCGGGATCGCGGAAGGTAACACCTACCCTCGTATGTACGACAGACTTCTGCGTGGCTACGTCATTCCCTTGGGTGACGTAACTACGCCACCTAGCGCCCACCATAAGAATTACCAAGATGGACAGTGATCATTGCAATATCTCTGTCAGTTAAGCAATGAAGTTGCAAACCTTATTATATAATATTCAAGTTTTACTTTCCGTACAAACATTATGAAACATTTCACTTCTCAAGACCGACTGTTCCTACAATGTGTAAACGGAACTGTATGGTTCACGTAAGGTCTTTTTGAAAGTCAGTTATACGTGTGAACTGGTCTCATAGCCATTTAAAAAAAATCTGAGAATACCAAATCGTCAACAAAACCATAATCCGAACTCTGGACATATTCACCATGAATCACTAACGCGATTTATGGAATATGTCCAGAAGTCAATGTGGTTATGACCTCGTGAATGTTGAAAAAATAAATTTCATTCCTTTAATACTTGTATCGTCGTTTACCACCGTCGGAAAAGAAAGCTTTCATAATTGTAGATCGAAGACGTCCCCTTATTTTTGACTGGGTTACGGTAGTGTACAATGAAAAAAGCTGAAATATTTCTAAAGATGAGACATTTTGAGGAGGGGGTGCTGATGATGGATCAGATTATATTTCAAGTTTTTCAAAATCCATATCCCATTAATTCAACTATTGGAGTAGTATACAATGTGCAGTGTCATCAATTGATTTCAATCATAGTTCTTCATTACTATGACTACGTCATTATCAATTAAAAAAATTAGCGCTGTCTTGAAGACATATAAAAGTTTGGAAAAGTATCGACAAAGAACATAATTTGACAGGTGATATATGAGGACATTCACTCCAATCTCCACTCTAGCCACGTCAATAGGGATGGCGGAAGGTAACACCTCCCCTTGTATGTACGACAGACTTCTGCGTAGTTACACCAGTCCCTTGAGTGACGTAACAATACCGCCTAGAGTCTACCACCAGAGTTACCAAGATGGATTTTGACCATTGGAAAATCTCTGTAATTTAAGCAAAGAAGTTGCGAACCTTTATTATATGATATTCAAGTTTTACTTTCTGTACAAACATTATGAAACAATTCACGTCTCAAGACCGACTGTTCCCACAGTGTGTCAACGGAACTGTTTGTTTCACTTAAGGTTTTTTATCGAGGCGATCGGCGATTTGAAAGTCTGTAATACGTGTGAGCTGGTCTCATAGCCATTTAAGCATATTCTATAATAATTGCACTGCCGCAATGATATTCTATCTTAATAAGATACATTTTAGATCCAGTTTGATCCTTGCAGATATTGCTAGGAATCGTTATCTTTTAAAAATATAAGAATACCGAAGCGTTAAAAAAATCATAATCCAAGTTCAAAATCCATTAAACCAGGGGCAAAGTATGAACAAAGAAAACATTTACATGGAGACTCTTGTAAAAGAGCAAGAGAATAAAACCAGGTGTTCCGGAAGAGTAAGCGTCTTCTGCTTCATCGACTACACCCGCCATGTAAACAACCAAGTAAACAAAATGAGAACCGAGTATCAAGTAAACACGGTAATGAGTTTACTCAAAAACATCCATCTTCATATCACTTAAAGATACAAAATATTCCTCAATGAGACAAAGATGGTGACCACAAAACTTGCCCATAGTTCTTATCAACCTGTATCTCTCGCATCCTTGTCTTGTTAGTTTGTTTGTCAGCAGTCGACATCGATTACGAAAATCCCGATATTAAGAGCAAGCCCTAGAATATCGAATCGAATGCGACATGTTAACACCATAGGTTGGAAAGCAGGGATGTTACTGTCAAGATATTGAAAGTTCACGATCAGACAGTTGAAATCATCACGTTTATCGTATAGCTTAGTAGTAAGCTGTCCATGTTGGTCGTAGTTTAAATAAAGATCGAGGTAAGCAGCTGATGTAAAAGAGTCTGTTGTGTCCTTTATTTCAAGTTCAGAAGGATTTATACGATCGACGTGTATATCGCAAAGTCCAGGGATTGGAATCACAAATACAATGAATGTTTATTCGACGAGAAGTTTATAGATATTAACAAAATATATATCTGAGCGAGACGAAGATGGTTACCATCAACTAACTCTGAGTCTTTATCAACCTTCATCTCTCGAATCCATGTGTCGTAAGTTTGTTTGTCAGCAGCAGCCATCTATCAAGAAAATCTCGATATTTAGAATAATCAGTAAAATGACAAACGGCATGTAAGACGTTGGAATCGTACCTGCTGCGCTTCCCCATTGTATGATATGTAAGAGGCGACTCCTTTGTATACCTGCAGAAGACGCTTACTCTTCTGGATCACCTGGTCTTATTCTATTTTGCTTTTATGAGAGTCTCCATATCAATCTTTCCTCCTCTGTTCCTATTTTGCCCCTAGTTTTATCGATTTTGAGTTTGGATTATGGTTTTGTTGACGCTTTGGTATTCTGTTTTTTTTAACTATTCTTTATTGTTGGCCTTTAGTTGGGCGTTCGCCCCTGGTTCCGTCTCCTGGTCAAGACATACCCGAGTCTGGAACATTTCCTGAGCTGGTTCCCGGGTTATACCACATAACGACTGGTAACGCTATCTCGGCAGTAAGGCAGTATTTCCCCTTCATATACTTAGCTGGACATTACAGTAGCGTAAAGCGTCAGTTCAATTGATACACTGTGGGAACAGTCGGCCTTGAGACGTTCTGAAATGTCTTTTTTTATATGTATTGCCAATTTATTGTAAGAACGTAAAACATTAATATTATTAATTAAAAATTAATATTATTAATGTTTTAAAGTAGAACATTAATATTATTATAATAATGGAAGGGTCTAAGACCTACTCACATATTTTGAGATAAACATTCAGAGAGTTTCAAATGTCCAAAGTCTGTCTTGATAACACTGGTGATATTATATAATTGGGGCTGCATTGTCTAACTCTTTCTCACAAATTTTGATATAAATATACAGAGAGTTTCAAATGACCAGAGTCTGTCTTGGTAAATCGTGTGGTGGACGTTTGGCATTTAACAGCGCAACCACGCAGACTCATGTCGTATATAGTGGTTGTTGTTGCTTCATGCTATCCTGATTGACGTAGTTAGAGTAGAGTGAATGGCCTTCTGTGACATATGTTGTATCAATTCCTGCTGTTTTTCGATAACTATGTTTAAATGAAACTGATAAATCATCTTTTAATTGCGTCTTCAGAGCAATTAAGTGAATGATAGGCACGTATGCTGAAAAAACTTCATTGCACTGTGTAGCGTGTAGGTTTTCAATTTTAAAATAAATAAGAGAATACCGAAGCGTAAACAAAATCATAATCCAAACTCAAAATCGATCAAAATATGAACAAAAGGAAAGACTCACATGAAGACCCTTGCAAAAGTACAAGAGAATAAGACCGGGTGTACTGGAAGAGTAAGCGTCTTCTGCTTCATCGACGACATCCGCCGTAGAGAAGCAGGGATAGTAAAGCATAAAAGGGTTATTCACAACGAATATATGTCACGGTGCACTTAAAAGTGTGTTAAGCCGTAAAATGGTGATCAGGCTTCAAAGCTACAAATGCACAAACCAAACACTTGAAACCAAACACTGTCAAGCTTGGTGGTAATATCCCTCATTTTCAAAATGGTGTATCAAAAATACATCAATAAATCCAATATATACCATCTGTCTTCCATGTGCATAGAAAATTCTGATTCATCGACGACAGTTGCCATTTTAACTTATGTAACGTTGGCGGCAATAGCAGGTCCTCAAAAGGTTACCTGAGGCATCGGCAATGTACAACACTTTACACTTATCAGTATTTTCAAACCTTTGTGCCTTGATATCGCACAAGAATACAGGGTGCTTCCCGATTAAATAATTATCACGATCATGACACAAACGGTGGCTAACTCTAAACGAACAATGTTACATTACCTTTATGAACGACACCATGCCACGTTAGGCTTGATCACATCCAAGAAAAGGACACAATCCTCTCAGTGAGAACGAGGTCATCATTCTCAATTACCACAAGAAAGGACGCTGATGATAATATTTAAAACGTTTATATCATACAGGAATACAGAATGTTTCTCAATTACACCAAGATAGAAACCATATACCTTGCCCATAGTCCTCATCTACCTGCATCTCTCAAGTCATGTGTTGTTAGTTTGTTTGTCAGCAGTCGCATCTATCACGAAAATCGTGATATTTAGAGCAAGTCATAGAATAACAGATCAACAAGTAAACACCATTTGTTAGAAATGCAAGAATATGTTGGAAAGTTCAAAGACGGAAAACCGATATTGGCACGTTTATCGTATAGTTTAGAAGGAGGCTGTCCATGTAAGCCAAAGTTTAAGTAAAAATCGAGGTAAGGTTTACATGGCGGGTGTCTTAGATGAAGCAGAAGACGCTTACTCTCCCGAACACCTGGTCTTATTTTCTTGTGCTTTTACGAAAGTATCCATGTAAATCTTTCCTTTGTTCCTATTTTGCCCCTAGTTAATCCGATTTTGAGTTCAGATTATGGTTTTGTTGACGCTTTGGTATTATCTGCCATTTTGCCATTTATTTTTCTGTCCTGATAAGCTTTTACACAAATTAAACACATACTAAATTAGCTAATCTTCTTGCTATTTATATACAATACATCGTCGACACATCTTAAAAATGGAAACAAACAAAATTCACAATGTTTTGTTTTCCTATGCTGATAAGCTCCTTTGCAAATCCAGCCTCTTATGAAAGCAAAAACATGTCAGTTAAGAGTTGGGTACAGTTTGTTCCCATGAGAACGCCAACAGTTTGCTAGAATTTTTCCCCCAAACCCAATTAAACTCAATTAAATCATTGCCAACCAGGCATTCAATCATTCGTACTATCTCTTTTTCTGTAAATGTCATTTTAGTCAGTGTTGTGTTTTTCATAAAGTATGTTCCAAGATAGTTCACAACCATATAGTTGTAAGGTAGTTCACCTCCCAAGGAAAACAGCTAATGGGAGATCGAAGACGTTATTTTACTTTGGTAAAGGCTACGGTGGTGTACAGGGTAGAAAACTCAAATGTTTTAAAGGACGAGACCGTTTGAAGAAGGGATGATGAAGTTGGATATGATAGATTATATTTTATTTCTTTTTCAACTCCTTAATTCCACTACTGGACTATATATGCAGTGTCAGAGTTAACTAGAAAATATATTGGTTTCCATTTTAGTTCTTCATCATTATGACTACGTCCTTACCAATTAGAAAACTTAGCGTTGTCTTGAATGACATTTATAAGTTTGGAAAATTATAATTATCGACAAAGAACATAATTTGACAGGTCATTCACTCCAAGCTCCACTCTAACCACGTCAATCGGGATCGCGGAAGGTAACACCTCCCCTCGTATGTACGACAGACTTCTGCGTGGCTACGTCATTCCCTTGGGTGACGTAACAACGCCACCTAGCGTCCACCATAAGAATTACCAAAATGGACGGTGACTATTGCAATATCTCTGTAAGTTAAGCAAAGAAGTTGCAAACCTTTATTATATAATATTCAAGTGTTACTTTCCGTGCAAACATTATGAAACATTTCACTTCTCAAGACCGACTGTTCCTACAATGTGTAAAAGGAACTGTATGGTTCACGTAAGGTCTTTTCGAAAGTCAGTTATACGTGTGAACTGGTCTCATAGCCATTTAAAAAAAATCTGAGAATACCAAATCGTCAACAAAACTATAATCCGAACTCTGGACATATTCACCATGAATCACTTACGCGATTTATGGAATATGTCCAGAAGTCAATGTTGTTATGACCTCGTGAATGTTGAAAAAATAAATTTCATTCCTTTAATACTTGTATCGTCGTTTACCACCGTCGGAAAAGAAAGCTTTCATAATTGTAGATCGAAGACGTCCCCTTATTTTTGACTGGGTTACGGTAGTGTACAATGAAAAAAACTGAAATATTTCTAAAGATGAGACATTTTGAGGAGGGGGTGCTGATGATGGATCAGATTATATTTCGAGTTTTTCAAAATCCACATCCCGTTAATTCCACTATTGGAGTAGTATACAATGTGCAGTGTCATCAATTGATTTCAATCATGTTTCTTCATTACTATGACTACGTCATTATCAATTAAAAAAATTAGCGCTGTCTTGAAAGACTTTTAAAAGTTTGGAAAAATATAATTATCAACATAGAACATAATTTGACAGGTGATATATGAGGTCATTCACTCCAATCTCCACTGTAACCACGTCAATAGGGATGGCGGAAGGTAACACCTCCCCTTGTATGTACGACAGACTTCTGCGTGGTTACACCAGTCCCTTTAGTGACGTAACAATACCGCCTAGCGTCCACCACCAGAGTTACCAAGATGGATTTGACCATTGGAAAATCTCTGTAAGTTAAGCAAAGAAGTTGCGAACCTTTACTATATAATATTCAAGTTTTACTTTCCGTACAAACATTATGAAACAATTCACGTCTCAAGACCGACTGTTCCCACAATGTGTAAAAGGAACTGTATGCTTCACGTAAGGTCATTTTGAAAATCAGTTATACGTGTGAACTTGTCTTATAGCCATTTTAAACAATATCAAAAAATACCAAATCATCAACAAAACCATAATCCGAACCCTGGACATATTCACCATGAATCACTTACGCGATTTATGGAATATGTCCAGAAGTCAATGTTGTTATGACCTCGTGAATGTTGAAAAAATAAGTTTCATTCCTTAAATATTTGTATCGTCGTTCACCTCCGTTGGAAAAGAAAGCTCTCATTATTGGAGATCGAAGACGTCCCCTTATTTTTGACTGGGTTACGGTAGTGTACAATGAAAAAAGTTGAAATATTTCTAAAGATGAGACATTTTGAGGAGGGGGTGCTCATGATGGATCAGATTATATTTCAAGTTTTTCAAAATCCACATCCCGTTAATTCCACTATTGGAGTAGTATACAATGTGCAGTGTCATCAATTGATTTCAATCATAGTTCTTCATTACTATGACTACGTCATTATCAATTAAAAAAATTAGCGCTGTCTTGAAGACATTTAAAAGTTTGGAGAAGTATAATTATCGACAAAGAACATAATTTGACAGGTGATATATGAGGACATTCACTCCAATCTCCACTCTAGCCACGTCAATAGGGATGGCGGAAGGTAACACCTCCCCTTGTATGTACGACAGACTTCTGCGTAGTTACACCAGTCCCTTGAATGACGTAACAATACCGCCTAGAGTCTACCACCAGAGTTACCAAGATGGATTTTGACCATTGGAAAATCTCTGTAATTTAAGCAAAGAATTTGCGAACCTTTATTATATGATATTCAAGTTTTACTTTCTGTACAAACATTATGAAACAATTCACGTCTCAAGACCGACTGTTCCCACAGTGTGTCAACGGAACTGTTTGCTTCACTTAAGGTTTTTTATCGAGGCGATCGGCGATTTGAAAGTCAGTAATACGTGTGAGCTGGTCTCATAGCCATTTAAGCATACTCTATAATAATTGCACTGCCGCAATGATATTCTATCTTAATAAGATACATTATAGATCAAGTTTGATCCTTGCAGATATTGCTAGGAATCGTTATCTTTTAAAAATAATAGAATACCGAAGCGTTAAAAAAATCATAATCCAAGTTCAAAATCCATTAAACCAGGGGCAAAGTATGAACAAAGAAAACATTTACATGGAGACTCTTGTAAAAGAGCAAGAGAATAAAACCAGGTGTTCCGGAAGAGTAAGCGTCTTCTGCTTCATCGACTACACCCGCCATGTAAATCTTTTGTAACAACCAAGTAAACAAAATGAGAACCGAGTATCAAGTAAACACGGTAATGAGTTTACTCAAAAACATCCATCTTCATATCACTTAAAGATACAAAATATTCCTCACTGAGACAAAGATGGTGACCACAAAACTTGCCCGTAGTTCTTATCAACCTGTATCTCTCGAATCCTTGTCTTGTTAGTTTGTTTGTCAGCAGTCGACATCGATTACGAAAATCCCGATATTAAGAGCAAGCCCTAGAATATCGAATCGAATGCGACATGTTAACACCATAGGTTGGAAAGCAGGGATGTTACTGTCAAGATATTGAAAGTTCACGATCAGACAATTGAAATCATCACGTTTATCGTATAGCTTGGTAGTAAGCTGTCCATGTTGGTCGTAGTTTAAATAAAGATCGAGGTAAGCAGCTGATGTAAAAGAGTCTGTTGTGTCCTTTATTTCAAGTTAAGAAGGGTTTATACGATCGACGTGTATATCGCAAAGTCCAGGGATTGGAATCACAAATACAATGAATTTTTATTCGACGAGAAGTTTATAGATATTAACAAAATATATATCTGAGCGAGACGAAGATGGTTCCCATCAACTAACTCTGAGTCTTTATCAACCTTCATCTCTCGAATCCATGTGTCGTAAGTTTGTTTGTCAGCAGCAGCCATCTATCAAGAAAATCTCGATATTTAGAATAATCAATAAAATGACAAACGGCATGTAAGACGTTGGAATCGTACCTGCTGCGCTTCCCCATTGTATGATATGTAAGAGGCGACTCCTTTGTATACCTGCAGAAGACGCTTACTCTTCTGGAACACCTGGTCTTATTCTATTTTGCTTTTATGAGAGTCTCCATATAAATCTTTCCTCCTCTGTTCCTATTTTGCCCCTAGTTTTATCGATTTTGAGTTTGGATTATGGTTTTGTTGACGCTTTGGTATTCTGTTGTTTTTTTTTTTAACTATTCTTTATGTTGGCGTTTAGTTGGGCGTTCGCCCCTGGTTCCGTCTCCTGGTCAAGACATACCCGAGTCTGGAACATTTCCTGAGCTGGTTCCCGGGTTATAGAACATAACGACTGGTAACGCTATCTCGGCAGTAAGGCAGTATTTCCCCTTCATATACTTAGCTGGACATTACAGTAGCGTAAAGCGTCAGTTCAATTGATACACTGTGGGAACAGTCGGCCTTGAGACGTTCTGAAATGTCTTTTTTATATATATTGCCAATTTATTGTAAGAACGTAAAACATTAATATTATTAATTAAAAATTAATATTATTAATGTTTTAAAGTAGAACATTAATATTATTATAATAATGGAAGGGTCTCATACAGAGAGTTTCAAATGTCCAAAGTCTGTCTTGATAACACTGGTGATATTATATAATTGGGGCTGCATTGTCTAACTCTTTCTCACAAATTTTGAGATAAATATACAGAGAGTTTCAAATGACCAGAGTCTGTCTTGGTAAATCGTGTGGTGGACGTTTGGCATTTAACAGCGCAACCACGCAGACTCATGTCGTATATAGTGGTTGTTGTTGCTTCATGCTATCCTGATTGACGTAGTTAGAGTAGAGTGAATGGCCTTCTGTGACATATGTTGTATCAATTCCTGCTGTTTTTCGATAACTATGTTTAAATGAAACTGATAAATCATCTTTTAATTGCGTCTTCAGAGCAATTAAGTGAATGACAGGCACGTATGCTGAAAAAACTTCATTGTACTGTGTAGCGTGTAGGTTTTCAATTCTAAAATAAATAAGAGAATACCGAAGCGTAAACAAAATCATAATCCAAACTCAAAATCGATCAAAATATGAACAAAAGGAAAGACTCACATGAAGACCCTTGTAAAAGTACAAGAGAATAAGACCAGGTGTTCTGGAAGAGTAAGCGCCTTCTGCTTCATCGACGACATCCGCCGTAGAGAAGCAGGGATAGTATAGCAGAAAAGGGTTATTCACAACGAATACATGTCACGGTGCACTTAAAAGTGTGTTAAGCCGTAAAATGGTGATCAGGCTTCAAAGCTACAAATGCACAAACCAAACACTTGAAACCAAACACTGTCAAGCTTGGTGGTAATATCCCTCATTTTCAAAATGGTGTATCAAAAATACATCAATAAATCCAATATATACCATCTGTCTTCCAAGTGCATAGAAAATTCTGATTCATCGACGACAGCTGCCATTATAACTTAGGTAACGTTGGCGGCAATAGCAGGTCCTCAAAAGGTTACCTGAGGCATCGGCAATGTACAACACTTTACACCTATCAGTATTTTCAAACCTTTGTGCCTTGATATCGCACAAGTATACAGGGTGCTTCCCGATTAAATCATGATCACGATCATGACACAAACGGTGGCTAACATTACACGAACAATGTTACATTACCTTTATGAACGACACCATGCCACGTTAGGCTTGATCACATCCAAGAAAAGGACACAATCCTCTCAGTGAGAACGTGGTCATCATTCTCAATTACCACAAGAAAGGACGCTGATGATAATATTTAAAACGTTTATATCATACAGGAATACAGAATGTTTCTCAATTACACCAAGATAGAAACCATATACCTTGCCCATAGTCCTCATCTACCTGCATCTCTCAAGTCATGTGTTGTTAGTTTGTTTGTTAGCAGTCGCATCTATCACGAAAATCGTGATATTTAGAGCAAGTCATAGAATAACAGATCAACAAGTAAACACCATTTGTTAGAAAAGCAAGAATATGTTCGAAAGTTAAAAGACGGAAAATCGAAATCTGCACGTTTATCGTATAGTTTAGTAGGAGGCTGTCCATGTAAGCCAAAGTTTAAGTAAAAATCGAGGTAAGGTTTACATGGCGGGTGCCTTAGATGAGCAGAAGACGCTTACTCTTCCGAACACCTGGTCTTATTTTCTTGTGCTTTTACGAAAGTATCCATATAAATCTTTCCTTTGTTCCTAGTTTGCCCCTAGTTAAACCGATTTTGAGTTCGGATTATGGTTTTGTTGACGCTTTAGATTTTTTTTTGCATTTGTTTTTCTGTCCTGATAAGCTTTTACACAAATTAAACACATACCAAATTAGCTAATCTTCTTGCTATTTATATACAATACATCGTCGACACATCTTAAAAATGGAAACAAACAAAATTCTCAATGGTTTGTTTTCCTATGCTGATAAGCTCCTTTGCAAATCCAGCCTCTTATGAAAGCAAAATCATGTCAGTTAAGAATTGGGTACAGTTTGTACGCCAACAGTCTGCTGGAATTTTCCCCCAAAATGTCATTTTAGTCAGTGTTATGTTTTTCATAAAGTATGTTCCAAGATAGTTCACAACCATATAGTTTTAAGGTAGTTCACCTCCCAAGGAAAATAGCTAATGGGAGATCGAAGACGTTATTTTACTTTGGTAAAGGCTACGGTGGTGTACAGGGTAGAAAACTCAAATGTTTTAAAGGATGAGACCGTTTGAAGAAGGGGTGATGAAGTTGGATATGATAGATTATATTTTATTTCTTTTTCAACTCCTTAATTCCACTACTGGACTTTATATGCAGTGTCACAGTTAACTAGAAAATAGATTGGTTTCCATTTTAGTTCTTCATCATTATGACTACGTCATTACCAATTAAAAAACTTAGCGTTGTCTTGAATGACATTTATAAGTTTGGAAAATTATAATTATCGTCAAAAACATAATTTGACAGGTGATATATGAGGACATTCACTCCAAGCTCCACTCTAACCACGTCAATCGGGATGGCGTAAGGTATTACCTCCCCTCGTATGTACGACAGACTTCTGTGTGGTTACGTCATTCCCTTGAGTGGCGTAACAACACCTAGTGTCCACCACCAGAGTTACCAAGATGGACCGTGACCAATGAAAAATGTCTGTAAGTTAAGCAAAGAAATTGCAATCCCTTATTATATAATATTCAAGTTTTACTTTCTGTACCAACATTATGAAATAATTAATGTCTCAAGACCGACTGTTCCCACAGTGTGCAAACGGTGCAAATATTTTTTTTTTGATCGAGGCGATCGGTGATTGGAAGTCATTAATACATGTGAACTGGTCTCATAGCCATTTAAACATACTTTATAATAATTACACGGCCGCAACGATATTCTGTCTTAATAAGACACATTGTAGATCAAGTTTGACCCTTGCAGATATTGCTTGTTATCGTTCTCTTTTAAAAATAAGAGAAAATACCGACGCGTTAACAAAATCATAATCGAAACTCAAAATCCATTAAACAAGGGGCAAAATATGAACAAAGGAAACATTTACATGGAGACTTTTGTTAAAGAGCGAGAAAATAAGACCAGGTGTTCCGGAAGAGTAAACGTCTTCTGCTTCATCGACGACACCCGCCATGTAAATCTTTTGTAACATCCAAGTAAACATCAATCCTTAAAATGGGAACCGAGCCATCATTGTCATCACAACAAGTAAACACACTAACAAGCATACTCAAAAACGTCCATCTTCATATCACACAAAGATACAGAATATTTCTCGATGAGATCAAGATGGCGACCACAAAACTTGCCCATAGTTCTGATCAACCTGCATCTCTCGAATCATTGTGTTGTTAGTTTGTTTGTCAGCAGTCGACATCGATCACGAAAATCCCGATATTTAGAGCAAGCCCTAGAATATCGAATCAACTGCGACATGTAAACACCATAGGTTGCTATCAAGATATGGAAAGTTCACGATCAGAAAATTGAAATCGTCATGTTTATCATACAGCTTAGTAGTTAGTTACCCGTGTTGGTCATCGCTTAAGTAAAGATCGAGGTAAGAAGCTAATGAAGGAGAGTCTGTTGTGTCTTTAATCTCAAGTTCAGTAGGGTATATACGATCGACTAGGTCAGCAAACGTCTTGTTTATAAACAACACATCGTCGATATACCTAAAAGTGAAATTGACAGATTATAATAATAGCACTGCCGCAATATTATTCTGTCTTAATAAGATACATTGTAGATCAAGTTTGATCCTTGCAGATATTGCTAGGTATCGTTATCTTTTATAAATAAGAGAATACCGAAGCGTTAAAAAAATCATAATCCAAACTCAAAATCCATTAAACCAGGGGATTAATATGAACAAAGGAAACATTTACATGGAGACTATCATTAAAGTACAAGATAATAAGACCAGTGTTCCGGAAGAGTAAAAGTCTTTCGCTTCATCGACGACACCCGCCATGTAAATCTTTTGTCACTTCCAAGTAAACATCAAGTTCTCAAAATTAGAACCGAGTATCATTGTCAATCACAACAAGAAAACACACTAATGAGCATACTCAAAAACGTCCATCTTTATATCACGTAAGGATACAGAATATTCCTCAATGAGACAAAGATTACGACCACAAAACTTGCCCATAGTTCTGATCAACCTGCATCTCTCGAATCATTGTTGTTAGTTTGTTTGTAAGCAGTCGCCATCGATCACGAAAATCCCGAAATTTAGAACAAGCCCTCGGATATCGAATCAAATGCGACATGTAAACACCATAGGTTGGAGAAGCAGGGATGTTTTTATCAAGAAATGGAAAGTTCACGATCGGAAAATTGAAATCATCACGTTTATCGTATAGCTTAGTAGTGAGATGTCCATGTTGGTCGTAGTTTAAATAGAGATCGAGGTAAGCAGCTCATGTAAAGGTTCTGCTGTGTCCTTTATTTCAAGTATAGAAGGGTTTATACGATCGATCGACGTGAATATTAGACTAGTATCGCAATTTCCAGGGATTGGAATCACAAATACAATGCATTTTTATTTTAGTTTATAGATATTAACAAAATATATCTAACAGAGACGAGGATGGTTACCATCAACTAACTCTGAGTCTTTATCAACCTACATCTCTCGAATTCATGTGTCGTAAGTTTGTTTGTCAGCAGCAGCCATCTATCAAGAAAATCTCGATATTTAGAATAATCAGTAAAATGACAAACGTCATGTAAGGCGTAGGAATCGTACCTGCTGCGCTGCCTCCTTGTATGATATGTACGAGGCGACTCCTGTGTATACCTGACGAAGACGCTTACTCTTCCAGAACACCTGGTCTTATTCTCTTGTGCTTTTACGAGAGTCTCTATATACATCTTTTCTCGTCTGTTCCCATTTTGCCCCTAGTTTTATCGATTTTGAGTTTGGATTATGGTTTTGTTGACGCATCCTTATTGTTGGCCTGTAGTTGGGCGTTCGCCCCTGGTTCGGTATCCTGGTCAAGACACACCCGAGTCTTGAACAATGCATGAGCTGGTTCCCGGGTTATACCACATAACGACTGGTAACGCTATCTCAGCAATAAGGCAGTATTTACATTATAAGTGTATAATGGAGCTTGTTATCCCTGCTGAATATAATGAATTAACGTTCCCTAAACAAAGGATGGTCACGTTATTACCACACAATAGCAAAGTCAACAATGGCGAAAATTAACAACACCTCGTACAAAAACCGCAAAAAGTAATAAAACATTAATGCACTTGGTCGAAATTTACAAATGTGTCAGTATGCATTTATCATAAAAGGCGAATTATTTGGTGGTGGTCGAATTTAACCTTCGCTAAGAATGGAGATCACCAACCGGTACAGTCTCGCTACCAAGTTAATGAGCGTTGTCAATGGATTAGTACTAGACGATAACGGCTATTACCGCCCACACTTATAGCCGCCCCCTACAACACTTCAAATGTTAGCAATCAGTAGAACATCATAATTCCCAGGTGATGACGTATAATTTAATAACAGAAACAGACATTTCTGTGTATGACAAAGGCGGTCATTAAAATTATAAATCAGAGAATACCGAAACTTCAATTAAACCATAATCCGGACTGAAAATCATCGATTAAACTATGACAAAAATAATCTGAGAATACCGAAGCGTCCATAAAACCCTAATCCGAACTCAAAATTGATTTTAAACTAGGAAGAACAATAATCTGAAAATATCGAAGCGTCAACAAAGCCATAATCCGTACTTCGATTAAACTTCAAAATATGAACAAGAGAAAGATTTACACGGATATCCTTGAAGATGACGGATGCAACGCGTGTCCTGAGTAGTTGCAATGGTAAGTACAATGTATCAGAATTAACCTTGTTCAATAAAAGCTTGATCACCTCGCTTCTCATAACAAGGGGAATGCCCATGCGTCAAACCTTCAGATGAATTCGATTTATGTTCATATCGGTTTAAAATACGAAGCGCTAGCAGTCTTCATGAACTATAGGAGTAACAGATTATTGTTTATATTAGCGGGAACCCGATTATACTGATTAATTTTAAGTTATTTTGGTAGCAGTTTAGTAAATTTTGTCTAAAGATTAATCAATCTAAACGGTGTGAATATGGTACAAATGCCATTCGATGTCTAGACGTACACTGTACTATATTTATACATTTTATCTGCATATTAATTATGTATCTATGCAATATGTTTTTGAACATGTTCCGTTGCATCTAATCATTCATTAATTACACCAATATAAATAGAACAAAAGATTATCATGCATTTCTGAACAATTCTTTGCTCTCGATGAATTTTGATACCTTTTATAAGTTTAAGCCTTTTGTTTCTGGTTTCTGTGTAATGATTTTTCAATATTTCTCGTTTTAACAAAAGTTGCTCAGCCATACTCGACTCAAAATATCGATGAGCCGAAAATAAAGGGTACCTTAAAAAATACGGCACAAAAAAAGCGGATAACTTAATCAACTGAAAAAGGTACGGCACAATAAAAATTAGCGGGTAACTTTAACAATTAAAAACAAAACAGTACGGTACAATAAAAATAGCGGGTACCTTAATTAACTAAATACAAAACAAAACAGTACGGCATAATAAAAACAGCGGGTACCTTAATTAACTGAAAACAAAACAAAACAGTACGGCATAATAAAAACAGCGGGTACCTTAATTACCTGAAAACAAAACAAATCAATACGGCACAATAAAAATAGCCGGTACCCAAACAACTGAAAACAAAACAATACGGCACAATAAAAATAGCGGGTACCTAAATTATCTAAATACAAAACAATACAATACGGCATAATAAAAACAGCGGGTACCTTGAATTAACTAAATACAAAACAAAACAGTACGGCATAATAAAAAAATAGCGGGTACCTTAATCAACTGAAAACAAAACAATACGGCATAATAAAAACAGCGGGTACCTTAATCAACTGAAAACTAAACAAAAAGGCACAATAAAAATAGCCGGTACCTCATTTTAGTTATGCAAAAGAGTTCCAGTAAATGATCTCATCTTCTACAACACACAACCATGATTTACCCCTCAACTCGTTTGTGCTTTCCTTGTAGTAATTCAACTCGCGGATAATTATTTACATATGATATGAATCTGTTCAGTTATTCTACAGTGCGTATAGTCCATCCATACAGTGATTTAACATAACTACATTATAAAACGACATACTCGTATCTTAACTTTATAGCTCTACATGTTAACTCAAGAAGAAGGCATCAACAGATTTCAGCAGAAGTAAGACAATAATACACCAGGAAAACTTTGAAAAATCGAAGCTGAAATATCTCTAAAGGTAGTTTTTTATGTGAATAGCTTTTTAACAAAAAAAAATATAGAAAAGCGTTGACAATTCATAATCCGAGCTCACAATCGAATAAAACAAGAAGTTGTAGCAAGGCTGCTCGACACAAACTGACTTACTGACTTAAATTAAAAAGCACGATAGAACGTACCAGGCACTTGGATATAATTGTTATATTTATTTTTAAAGTCATTTAATAATTCTGTCGTTCATAATTATCCCGTTCACTAAAAAGTTGGATTATTGTCATTAAAGTATCATTTACACACACATATATACTTTGTCAAAATTACAGCGATTTTAACGAATATTTCTTCTGACAGTTGCTTTTGGATAAATTATCCGCCGTTCTCTGGATTGATGTGTCAATCGTATACCCCATTTGAATAACATTTATTATCCTGGGCTATTGTGCCTAACAGCCGTTGCTGATTTTTTCGTTTGATATGTATGAAACATATATTATAGTATAATAGGACGAAGAATAGCGTTAAGCTTATGTCGTAGCCTTGACTCGAACCCACAACCCTTGGCTCTTGGACAGCTCTATGCTTTACCTCTAATAATGCGCTAGTGTTAATTTACTACTATTTGCTCTCCGCTATTTAAATGTGTTGGTATACGAACACCACAAGCTAGGTTCCAATTGCCTATTACAAAGGAAATATTATCATGGAGATTCTTGTAAAAGTACAAGAGAATATTAGACCAAATGTTCCGGAAGAGTAAAGGTCTTCTGCTCTATCGACGACACCCGCCATGTAAATCTTCGTCACATCCAAGTAAACATCAAGTCCTCGAAATAAGAACCGAGTCATTGTTAATCATAATAACGAGCATACTAACGAGCATACTACTGATCATAATGACGAGCATACTACTGATCATAATAACGAGCATACTACTGATCATAATGACGAGCATACTACTGATCATAATAACGAGCATACTACTGAGCATACTACTGATCATAATAACGAGCATACTACTGATCATAATAACGAGCATATTACTGTTCATAATAACGAGCATACTACTGAGCATACTACTGATCATACTACTGATCATAATAACGAGCATACTACTGATCATACTACTGATCATAATAATGATCATAATAATGAGCATACTACTGATCATAATAATGATCATACTACTGATCATAATAACGAGCATACTACTGATCATACTACTGTTCATAATAATGATCATAATAACGAGCATACTACTGATCATAATAATGAGCATACTACTGATCATAATAATGATCATTCTACTGATCATAATAATGAGCATTCTACTGATCATAATAACGAGCATACTACTGATCATACTACTGATCATAATAACGAGCATACTACTGATCATACTACTGATCATAATAATGATCATAATAATGAGCATACTACTGATCATACTACTGATCATAATAACGAGCATACTACTGATCATACTACTGATCATAATAATGATCATAATAATGAGCATACTACTGATCATAATAATGATCATAATAATGAGCATTCTACTGTTCATAATAATGATCATAATAATGAGCATAATAATGATCAAAATAATGAGCATACTACTGATCATACTACTGATCATAATAATGATCATAATAATGAGCATACTACTGTTCATACTACTGATCATAATAATGATCATAATAATGAGCATAATAATGAGCATACTACTGATCATAATAACTATCATACTACTGATCATAATAACGAGCATACTACTGATCATACTACTGAGCATACTACTGATCATAATAACGAGCATACTACTGATCATAATAACGAGCATACTACTGATCATAATAACGAGCATACTACTGAGCACACTACTGATCATAATAACGAACATACTACTGATCATAATAATGAGCATACTAACGAGCATACTAAAAATACACGCTGGTTACACATGTGTCGATGATTTTTTACAAACGCGTGTTGCATTTCATCAGGTATTCAGGTGTGGTACAAATAAAACGTGTTGTATGTTTATTAGCGGCAGAGATGATACTTTTTCTGTCTAATTTGTGTTCTTTAGCTGTGATGAACCGTTCCATCATTCCCAGCTGGAGCTTGCTATCATGACAAATGACGTGTCGATGATCTGTCATGTGATATAACCATCGGCGTAATTATTAAACCTCACTAGGATGTGTGTGGTTTTATTGCAGTATTGCACTTCGGTATTGTAATATGTTCAAGTCAAAATAACACAATACGTATGGGCTATACAAATCAGACAAGGGCAAATTAAACCATAATCCTAACTCGATTCAACTACATATATGTAGGGGTAATACGAACAAAGAAAGAATTTACACGGACTCTCTTGAAAAAAGTACAAGAGAATAAGACCAGGTGTTCCATGAGAGTAAGCGTCTTCTGCTTCCTGAACGACACCTGCCACTTATAGGTGATGTTTTGTGTGGGATACATGGTAGGTGAGAATTGTAATTAGATAAATCAAGAGGCAGACAGCCGGCATAGCTTCCTGTATAAATCACAGCAGGCGTGGGACTGTATCGCATCTATACGTGGCAATATAAACATCCAAAAGTGATTCAGTTTATAATTAATGACGGACTTTCCTGATCCACCTACATGTATATCGTCAAACTTGTGGGATGATCTAGAACCTTTCCCCTACTCTCGGACAAATGCTGTTACCAATCACACGATTCGTTTGAGGTGCCGTATATAGAAAGCGTCCTGCGCAATTAGCATTTCCGGAAAAGAATCGGCCTTGTTTGCAAACGACATACATGTATATCTTGAAAGTGAGAGTGTAAATGTAAACAAATCCATCAAAAATGAAGATATGGATTATTCTATCCCCTCCTACTGTTAGGATATTCGCAATCAATATAAAACTGCGGTATCATCGGAAGTTAAAATGGTAAACGGTTTGGGGATATAAAGTTATAGATAGTGTACATTTCAACACGCTTGGCATCTTAACTATATAGAGCAGGTGTAATCACCCATAAATTAACATAGTTCTTTTATGGAGTAACGGTTCTTATAGACAGTCCTCCTGGTGTCGTCGATGAAACAGAAGACGCTTACTCTTCCGGAACACCTGGTCTTATTATGTTGTACTTTTACAAGGGTCTCCGTGTGGATCTTTCTTTTTTTCTTATTGGTCCCTAGTTTAATTAATTTCGAGTTTGGATTATGGTTTTGTTGACGCTTCGGTATTCTCTATTTATTTTAGTTTTTTTATACAAACGTGTGTTAGTTTTCACTTACCAGGTAACGAGATTATATTCTATATTACAAAAAACACTCCAAAAATGAAAAAACAAATCAACACAAGCAAAGATTATGACGTTCATAGTGTCGCCTTTCCTGTGTCCATCTCAAGCAATTAAGATTTATCTCGGGTTTATCTCTGGTTTATCTCGGGTTTATCTAATGTTTATCTCTGGTTTATCTCGGGTTTATCTAGTGTTTATCCCGGGTTTATCTAGTGTTTATCTCGGGTTTATCTAGTGTTTATCTCGGGTTTATCTAGTGTTTATCTCGGGTTTATCTAGTGTTTATCTTGGTTTATCTAGTGTTTATCTCGGGTTTATCTCGGGTTTATCTAGTGTTTATCTCGGTTTTATCTAGTGTTTATCACGGGTTTATCTCGGGTTTATCTAGTGATTATCTCGGGTTTATCTAATGTTTATCTCGGGTTTATCTAGTGTTTATCTCGGGTTTATCTAGTGTTTATCTAGGTTTTATCTAGTGTTTATTTAGTGTTTATCTAGTGTTTATCTCGGGTTTATCTAGTGTTTATCTCGGGTTTATCTCGGGTTTAACTTGTGTTTATCTCGGGTTTATCTAGTGTTTATTTAGTGTTTATCTAGTGTTTATCTCGGGTTTATCTAGTGTTTATCTCGGGTTTATCTAGTGTTTCTCTCGGGTTTATCTAGTGTTTATCTCGGTTTTATCTAGTGTTTATTTAGTGTTTATCTAGTGTTTATCTCGGGTTTATCTAGTGTTTATCTCGGGTTTATCTAGTGTTTATCTCGGGTTTATCTCGGGTTTAACTTGTGTTTATCTCGGGTTTATCTAGTGTTTATTTAGTGTTTATCTAGTGTTTATCTCGGGTTTATCTCGGGTTTAACTTGTGTTTATCTCGGGTTTATCTAGTGTTTATCTCGGGTTTATCAAGTGTTTATCTCGGTGTATCTAGTGTTTATCTCGGGTTTATCTCGGTGTATCTAGTGTTTATCTCGGGTTTATCTAGTGTTTATCTAATGTTTATCTCGGGTTTATCTAGTGTTTATTTAGTGTTTATCTCGGGTTTATCTCGGGTTTATCGCGGGTTTATCTAGTGTTTATTTAGTATTTATCTAGTGTTTATCTAGTGTTTATCTCGGGTTTATCTCGGGTTTATCAAGTGTTTATCTAGTGTTTATCTCGGGTTTATCTAGTGTTTATCTAGTGTTTATCTCGGGTAAATCTAATGTTTATCAAGTGTTTATCTCGGGTTTATCTAGTGTTTATCTCGGGTTTATCTCGGGTTTATCTCGGGTTTATCTAGTGTTTATCTAGTGTTTATCTCGGGTTTATCTCGGGTTTATCTCGGGTTTATCTAGTGTTTATCTCGGGTTTATCTAGTGTTTATCTAGTGTTTATCTAATGTTTATCTAGTGTTTATTTAGTATTTATCTAGTGTTTATCTCGGGTTTATCAAGTGTTTATCTCGGTTTTATCTAGTGTTTATCTCGGGTTTATCTAGTGTTTATCTAGTGTTTATCTCGGGTAAATCTAATGTTTATCAAGTGTTTATCTCGGGTTTATCTAGTGTTTATCTAGTGTTTATCTCGGGTTTATCTCGGGTTTATCTCGGGTTTATCTCGGGTTTATCTAGTGTTTATCTAGTGTTTATCTCGGGTTTATCTCGGGTTTATCTCGGGTTTATCTAGTGTTTATCTCGGGTTTATCTAGTGTTTATCTCGGGTTTATCTAGTGTTTATCTAGTGTTTATCTAATGTTTATCTCGGGTTTATCTAGTGTTTATCTCGGGTTTATCTAGTGTTTATCTAGTGTTTATCTCGGGTTTATCTAGTGTTTATCTCGGATTTATCTAGTGTTTATCTAGTGTTTATCTAGTGTTTATCTAATGTTTATCTAGTGTTTATCTAGTGTTTATCTCGGGTTTATTTAGTGTTTATCTCGGGTTTATTTAGTGTTTATCTCGGGTTTATTTAGTGTTTATCTAGTGTTTATCTAATGTTTATCTCGGATTTATCTAGTGTTTATCTCGGGTTTATCAAGTGTTTATCTCGGGTTTATTTAGTGTTTATCTCGGGTTTATTTAGTGTTTATCTCGGGTTTATCTAGTGTTTATCTAGTGTTTATCTAATGTTTATCTAGTGTTTATCTAGTGTTTATCTCGGGTTTATTTAGTGTTTATCTCGGGTTTATCTTGGTTTATCTAGTGTTTATCTTGGTTTATCTAGTGTTTATCTCGGGTTTATCTAGTGTTTATCTCGGGTTTATCTAGTGTTTATCTAATGTTTATCAAGTGTTTATCTCGGGTTTATTTAGTGTTTATCTCGGGTTTATTTAGTGTTTATCTCGGGTTTATCTAGTGTTTATCTAGTGTTTATCTCGGGTTTATTTAGTGTTTATCTAGTGTTTATCTCGGGTTTATCTCGGGTTTATCTAGTGTTTATCTCGGGTTTATCTAGTGTTTATCTAGTGTTTATCTCGGGTTTATCTAGTGTTTATCTAGTGTTTATCTCGGTTTTATCTAGTGTTTATCTCGGGTTTATCTAGTGTTTATCTCGGGTTTATCTCGGGTTTATCTTGTGTTTATCTCGGGTTTATCTCGGGTTTATCTAGTGTTTATCTCGGTTTTATCTAGTGTTTATCTCGGGTTTATCTAGTGTTTATCTCGGGTTTATCTCGGGTTTATCTAGTGTTTATCTAGTGTTTATCTCGGGTTTATCTAGTGTTTATCTAGTGTTTATCTAGTGTTGATTTGTTTTACTTTATTTATTTGTATGAACAACACAAGTTATTTACAACAGATAAATTAGCACACACTGATTTTTTTTAAAAGCAGTACTTATACTGGAATGAATTTATAACATTTTTATTATTATTTGTCCTTGATATTCACAGCATAATGTCAATATATGAAAACACTGTAAGATTGTCTTCAGGGTATTGTTAAACAGGATGAAGTGTAGGAGATCGGGTCAGAGACAGAATAAGATTATTCCTGTGTGTCGAGGTAACATTTCACAAGAAAAATCAGGACATAATTCATGCCACTTAACATTTATTCTGAAGGTTGTAAAACTGTCAAAAAATGTTTCAAAATATCACATTAGGGTGATATTCCATGTGTCTAATGTTTTCGTTTAATGTCTTAATGGAGTATTTCTCAGCCCACTCACCCAATCCCTTAAGGATGTGCGAATAGAAGTGATCAGAACTGTTTATGTAGTGCTGGTTCTTGTACAAGTGACAACTTTCAAAAACATTTTAGATCAGCTGTGCAGGTGAGCCTTCTCTGAGCTTTCGTTACAAACGATTTACAACATTTTTTATTAACGTTATAAGTCTTCATCTCAATCTAACCAAGCTAATTATGATAGAGACATCAGTCGGAATAACTCCGGGGGTGGTACCACGTGACTTTCACTTCCGGCTGTTCACACCACAATGCGCATGATTACGTAGCGCGTCAACGACAGTGACATTTGCAATGATAGAAGGAGGAGCTGAGATATTTGATCACGTGCCCCGCCCGAGATCTGCATGATTCAGTGGTACTGACCAGCACACGTGATGGGACTGATTGATTCAATGCACTCATAATAGGTGTGAAGATTTGGGGGATTCCAGTACAATGTTATACGCCCAAATATCGACAGATGGTTTACATACTAAAGTTTCGTGAGAAAAGTTTCATTAAAAAAAACATGGTTTTGTGTTTTGTTATCTTTTTTTAAGGATGCGACGTGATCCTGTGTACGAAACTATCAATCTTCGACAGCTTTTCTATATACTTATCATGATCCCTTCAATGCTGCTTTAATTTGCTGCTTTATAAGTTTTGTTAACGGTATAGGAGTGTTTTGAAACACAAATTACATACTGAATTGCATAGATTCGTAAACTTTGAACTATTACCGTATGCAACAGTGGTGCTTTCTTTTGCAGTTTCAATTTAAACTAAACGAAATTTATTATAATAAGCGAAGATATATTTCAAAATTAAAAAAAAAACATGCAAGCGACTATCTTACAAGTATCCATACCCCCTCAGACCGTCAACAAACTCATCGTGATGCAATCACATTATTCCAGGTCCTTTGCACGTCAGCTGGGCGTGGAAAGTGAAATACGATTTTCTGGTCCGCTGGTAGATTTCTTGGTTGACTTGTTAGACTTACACATGACAACGGTAATGGTATTGTTACCGGCCCTAACTTTGTCAAGCTGAATTCACCTACACACGCAAATCGTTACCCACACGATCGTCTATCTCCAAGCATTGTCACCTTACAAACTATTATACTCATATATACCATTCAGTTTTTTTCTAAATGCGCTATCAGAAACAACATTTTTTGAACATAGTTTTATGTTATATTCAAACCAAGTCTTCGTGCTTTCGTCAGAATGATGGAAAATTGCATTAAAATGATGATATGCTCTATATTGATGCTTTCTTCGTTCGACATTTATCTCTAAACCACGGGAGGTATAACTCGAATGTGGGCCAGTATTGGTCTCATATCGTGATTATTGGTAAACAGTAATAATAAATACAGACACCGGACCACTAACAACACCACGACTTGGAGGTAGGGGGTCAATGTAAGGGGTCCATAGTTTAGGGGTGTGGGGACAATCATACTGAAAAAACGTCAAACACTGTTTTTATTTTACAGTTTTCTCAGGTGATATCATTTTGTCTGTCGCGGATGTCCTTTTACTAAAATGGAGACGGTTAGTTTTCTATTCAACTCTGTTACCTTCCTTTTATGACTATCTTCCTTTATACAACACA
Source organism: Mimachlamys varia (assembly GCA_947623455.1). Lineage (NCBI taxonomy): Eukaryota > Metazoa > Mollusca > Bivalvia > Pectinida > Pectinidae > Mimachlamys > Mimachlamys varia. Next base: position 36,213,361 of record OX392545.1, read on the forward strand.
AACTCGTCCGTCAGCTGTCTGACATGACTTCTTGGCCTTCTCCTCGGCAAAGTGACCTATCTCCCTTGTTAAACCTTGTCAGCATTCTTCTTCAAGAAAATGATTTCTCCGGGACTGGGAATTTGGCCTCAGAACATAGGCTCTGTCTTGAAAAAACGACCAAAATACATCCATTTGAGTTTCATAAAGTCTTCGGAGCAAGCTTTGTTCTGGGTGTTTGTACATTGTTCGTTAAAACTTTTTTTCTCCTGAAATTATTATGCTCAAAGATCAGTAACAACAAAACTTTTCTATGGATATAAAAAAATCCGTATATATTTTCATAACTTAAGAGCCGTGTATTACACTGACTATATACATTTACCAATCTATGTTGTCTGTATGTTGCTTAAGTTAATGTTCTCATATTGAAGATCCGTACAGCATGTTCATCGTTTATATACAGACAGTGGTTTGCTTACAGTTATTTTATTTATTTATTTTGAGAGTTTTACGTCCTCACATGGCCTTACGACCTTCGGTGGACGAGAAAAGATAGGAAAGAGAGTAGAGGGGATAAAGCATGTAGGAGGAAAGGCAAGGGGAATGGGTTGAGAGGGTGGATATATGAGTCATCTGGCCTACCAACCTACATAGGGGCGCTATAATTTTGAAGACGACCCCTTTGCCTAAAGTTGTCCTATCTAGAAATCGGCCGGGGAACTGCTTACAGATCAACTTTCAACACAAGTGATACGCAGACTAGTCGCATGGTCGCAATAACGATCTCATTGGCAATTTGTCTTCTTTGTGAAAAAGAAAAAAAACAATACTCTGTGCAATCGTGTATGTGTTGTCCATCGTTTGTTTCAGTCCTATCACTAAATGATTTTGCCCCGTTAATAATGTTCCATATTCATTATTTACGTTTTGCCCCATTATTTACTTAGCGCTATTATCACTAAATACGGCTAATTATACGGAATTAATACAGGTGAGCTGTTCTATGATAAATGATGAGCGATCTATAACAAAACTTTTACTGGGCGTTTTACAGGATCATGCAAGACGATGCCCAAATACGGTTCCTTTGATTTATTCTCTTCAAACCGCAATTCCATCAGGGAGGTAGAATTTAGTACAACGTATGAGTTTGCACCACGATGTAATGTAAACAAAACACATGTTTGACATCAGACGGTAGAGCCTCTCTCAACCCTCCGTGTAGATATCTCATATTCTCACAAGTCGCTTCTTTGTTTTTTTTCATGAACTAATTTCTGTATTCCATGTCAAATATCGATATAAATGGAGATTAGGTTACTTAGGTACCTAAGTTCATTTCATAATTGATTCATATATGGTAATAAGTAAGTGATTTTGACAATAGAACACCGTGGACGTCTGGCGTTAATGGCCGCGATATGACATGCACAATACTTAATTATAAAATGTACTGCCAACTGCAAAGTCACGATGAACAGGTCGAAATACGTAAATATATTGATGTCTTTTTTCACGTTATCACTTCCAAAGGAATATATGCTTCTTCCGGTTAATAGTCCCGGAACAAAGTCTGCTTTGACAGATATTATACTAAATATACGATATAGCCCAATTACCAGTAACATATAACGCGTCGTGGATAGCGAGACACAATCGGAACGTCACAATGAGAATAACTACATGTACAGCTGGAAAGTCACGTGATATCTCATTGCACGATCTTAAAAATAATACATTCCTGTACCCTTACCGACAGAAGTTTTCTACGAATCCTTTAAAAGAAAAGATTTATTTTATTTTACAGCCATAAAGAAACAAGTTATTTAACTTATTTTAATCGCTCTAGTTCGCCCAGATGTTATTTGGAAGGAAACCGGAGTAAATGCACTTAAAGTTTACTTTGACCATCTAGTGGAGAGAATTAATATAGGCTTTGCCTGTTATTTTATCCACACGGACTTGTAACATCATATGTCAAGAAAATTTGTTGAAATGAATGCACGTGGAGAAAGCATATATGTATGTACATGCACGTGATCGGGTAGGTGATCCCATACCTTGCGACTTCTAATCGGGGAATCGAACCCCGGACACCACTGCACCATCTGATCACCCAAACGATTCACTTTTGACCATAAATATGTTTTGGCTGCGATTCTGTGTAAATCGGTCAGCTTTAAGTGGTTAGTGTTACCAAGTAGTTAACAATTTTCGGTGTCCTCCTCATCAAGTTAACCATTGATAAGTGTTGGATGTATGGTCGATGTCTGGATACATTTAACACAGACACCCCTGGAATCTAATAGTCAGGCATTCCAATCATTGGATTGAAGTTACATGTATCACGACTTTAACAAATATAAGACAACACAGTGACCAAGTCAGACCTTCTCTCATCAAACGTGAGCCGTATCATGACGTCATTTAATTTAGGAACATTGATGTATGTCGGTCGACGTCAGCTGTCACGTGACAGACAATGATCAGGTACACCAACATGTGCGGTCTGTCAAACACGTCCGCAAATATGTGTGATCTATATATAGTGTGAGTATCTAAAAGTATCCTCGTCATGAACGATGTGGTGATTTGAGGTTTACATTAATGGGAGTTTAATTGTCAGTAGACTATAAAAATAATCATTTTGTCTGAATTAAGATATCATCTTGTCTGTAGAAACCTTCATAAAAAGGTGCTGTACATTTTCTACATGTTTGCATTTCATTATACACATCAGGTCCGCTACATTATTTATATATCTTTAAAACAAGAACTCGTGGTTTTTGAGACACCAAGCGTTTTTAAAACTGATTTAATTAAATAAGCTTAAAACGCGCAGTTTGCTGGTGGTAGAATCATTAATCATAATAAGTGATACATGTGTACAAAAACGAAAGGTGTGTTCATACCATTGATTGTGTGGCCTTCTTAGCGTATACCTAAGTTTGTGTTTGGTTATTTTACAGCTGACCTGTAAATAAACTTAATTTATTTTACAAAAATTATGAAACAAGTTATCCAACTTATATTAATCGAATTTGTTAGCCCAGATGTAAGCGCGCGATGGGTCTTATTTTGGGAGGCAACCGGAGTAACCAGAGAAAGCCCACATGGTCGGGCAGGTGACCCCATATTTGTTCACGTCCGGCGGGGGAATCGAACCCCGGGCGCCTTGGTGAAAGGCAAATATGATATCGTGTGCACCACCCGACCACCCGAACTAAGCTGTATTTGATCTTACGTCCTGTGATAAGTAAAATGTACTTCCTACTGAATAGCGTACGTTCAGCAGTCGTAGAACGATAAAAGTAGATAATTCTGGGAAATTGGTGACATATATTATGCAAATATACAAGTACATGTATCATCACATTATTTTTTTTATAGAAACTCATATTCTGGATTTCCCCGGTCACCCGAACGAGGCAGTACCTCAACGCTTCGTATGTAATTATAGGGAATAAATGTCAGCCGCCGGGATACCAACATCCTACAATTAGATACAAGGCTAGGCTGCCGTGTGAATATAAGTATACCCAATAAACTAAACTCGTTTACTGGAAGTCTTTTTAGAGTGGATTTTGAATAAAAATAAAGTCAACGTTTCGAAGAAAAGTGTAATTCCATTCCTTGAGAACGATGGTAAATTTGATAGCAGTTATTTGTTTTTGTTCCAAACTTAAAGCGATGTTGTTATCTCCTTTGTTTGTATAGGGGAAAAAAATCTTATCGCGACGTATTTCATATATTTTAAACCTTTCATTGTGCTATGAAAGTTCAGCCATTACAAGCCCGCTAGTGCTTCGTGTTAAATTCACTGAAATTTATCCCCGGTTTTTTACATCCCTGTATATATTTACCCTTACATTTTTCTGTACCTTATGCTACATAATTGTGAATTACAGAAGTTATGGATTCCAATATTCAACACACGTTTGTCTTACTTTAAATTTGTTTGTAAATGTATCTAACAATTTGTAGATTTGCATAAAAAACATCCTGTTCATATAACAAAATGTATATTTGTTATTGACATATACAAATATATATATATAATACTATATTGATATCGTTATGGTGCGGCTGTTGAATCCACATTACATGCCCTTAAATACTTATCTAATGGATTTGTATAGTCTTTTTCAAATCAAGAAAATTTCCCACGATTTTGAGATGTTTCCTGGTAATCCGTGATTTTTTCGCCGATATTGTTGATGTTTACAGAAAACACGTATTCGGGTGAGTTAAGTCGGTTACAGAACTGTGTCAGGCCACGGGTATCGCTGTGTAGTTACCAGGTGGTCTATACTTACTGGGGAAAACCTGCTTATATCTCAACCACCAAACATCGCTACTAAATACCAAACAGTTGTTTTTTACATTAAATTTTAAATGATAGTGTACGTATGTTTGACGCTAAACAAACGTTTCGCAGGCGTATATTTATTCAGTCCCTAACATGAAGTGACGAACTACCAACGTTATACAAACGTCTATCCGACATCAGTATCCTAAAGTCTGTCCGATGTAAGCTGTACAATATCTGACATCAACATTCTAAAGTTTGTCCGATGTAAGCTGTACAATGTCTGTCCGACATCAACATTCTAAAGTCTCTGATGTAAGCAGTACAATGTCTGTCCGACATCAGTATCCTAAAGTCTGTCCGATGTAAGCTGTACAATGTCCGACATCAGCATTCTAAAGTCTCTGATGTAAGCAGTACAATGTCTGTCCGACATCAACATTCTAAAGTTTCCGATGTAAGCAGTACAATGTCTGTCCCACATCAGCATTCTGAAGTCTCTGATGTAAGCTGTAAAATGTCTGTCCGACATCAGCATTCTAAAGTCTGTCCGATATAAGCAGTACAATGTCTGTCCCACATCAGATTTCTAAAGTCTGTCCGATGTAAGCTGTACAATGTCTGTCCCACATCAGCATTCTAAAGTCTGTCCGATGTAAGCAGTACAATGTCTGTCCGACATCAGCATACTAAAGTCTCGGATGTAAGCAGTACACTGTCTGTCCCACATCAGCATACTAAAGTCTCGGATGTAAGCAGTACAATGTCTGTCCGACATCAGCATTCTAATGTCTGTCCGATGTAAGCTGTACAATGTCTGTCCGACATCAGCATACTAAAGTCTCGGATGTAAGCAGTACAATGTCTGTCCGACATCAGCATATTAAAGTCTCGGATGTAAGCAGTACAATTTCTGTCTGTCATCAGCATTCTAAAGTCTCGGATGTAAGCAGAACAATGTCTGTCCGACATCAACATTCTAAAGTCTCCGATTTAAGCAGTACAATGTCCGACATCATTATTCTAAAGTATCCGATGTAAACAGTACAATGTCTGTCTGACATCAACAATCTAAAGTCTGTCCGATGTAAGCAGTACAATGTCTGTCCGACAACAGCATTCTAAAGTCTGTCCGATGTAAGCAGTACAATGTCAGTCCGACATCAACATTCAAAATTTTCCGATGTAAGCTGTGCAATGTCTGTCCGACATCAGCATTCTAAAGTCTCGAATGTAAGCAGTACAATGTCTGTCCGACATCAGCATTCTAAAGTCTCGGATGTAAGCAGTGCAATGTCTGTCCGACATCAGCATTCTAAAGTCTCGGATGTAAGCAGTACAATGTCTGTCCGACATCAACATTCTAAAGTCTGTCCAATATAAGCAGTGCAATGTCTGTCCGACATCAGCATTCTAAAGTCTGTCCGATATAAGCAGTACAATATCTATCCGACGTAAAACTTCTTAAGTCGGTCCGGCAAAGACATTTTGAAGTTTGTACGACCTCAGCAATCTAAAGTCTGTCAAACTTAAGTATTGTATAGTCTGCCCGACCTTTCCATTCTAAAATATATTTGATCTAAGCAAACATTCAAAAGTCTGTCCTACCTTAGCATTCTAAAATATATATGATATAAGCCAACATTTTAAAGTATGTAAGGCGAAAACCTTACCATACAATAGTATGTCCCTCGGACATAAGAATTTTTAAGTTTGTACCACCATTGGATTCCAAAATCTGACCGATGTTATCATTCTATAGTATTCTGACGTCTACAACGCAATTATCAAAGCTAGAATATTAGAAACAATGGGTTGTCGAGAAAGTATAATAAAGTTTAGCCTTATAACGGCTTCATGTGCGATGTAAAACCAGTACGATCAGGTGTCGTATTATGTGTATATTTACCACCAGTGTTTATAGTTAGAGTTGTACAGTATACCTGTACACTATAGGGATCGCTGTCACTCTAGATAAAGTAAGTGTTGTTCCGTCAACAGTTTACGTTTTTATCCGTTAGATTCCCCAGGCAGAGATAAAACAATATATGTGTTTGTAATAGGAATGTAGTAATCCCCCAGGATCAGCTAAAATCATGTTTCCGGAGTGTCAGCTCGTGGGGGAGGGTCGCGTGCAGCTCACTGACTTAACGTACTCTTGTTTTATCGTCAAATGGCCATGGCCAATTGTCCGTTAGCAATTTTTCGCAAAATATGTTTGATATTTGAATGTGATTTCTTTTAAAAAATGAATTAAATTTTGAACAAAGGAAATTGTATCTGTAGAAAAACAGTAGGCACAGCTTAAAAAGGAAACATCAAATATCTATAGCATTCTTACATTTCTAAACACAACCAGGTTTACCGTTCGTTTTACACCTTGTAAAGCTTACTATGCTTTGAACACTTATCAGTGAAATCCACTTCCTCAATTCAATCTGCTACCTACCACGGCGAAGTTAAGCAGGGAAAGTACCTCACGACTGTTACATATCATAGAGCATGCGTTATATAACATAGACATGCTACAACATTGTGTATGGCCAATAATTTTATAAACGACATGAAAATGTAATAACATGAACAATTAATGTATATACACAATTAATTAATACGCCATAGAAATGTTAATACATACACAATATTTCTGTATACATGTACACGAAAGAAATTTAACTACATACACAATATTTCTGTTTACACCAAAGAAGTTTTACTACATACACAATATTTCTGTATACACCTAAGAAATTGTACTATATACATAATATTTCTGTGTACACAATATCAAAATCCTTTTAAAAAAGCAACAAAGCCATACCTGTTTATTTATCATAGCTCTCGATAGGATACAAATCACACTAAACCGATGTAATGTTCTATAAAACAATTACATGTTTCTACCCATCAATATTATGAACTTTCTGTCGGGAATATAAATAACACATAACATACACATTAAAATGTTACAATGTACACTATTGGTTATTAAATAAAAGCAATATCATACGTACAAATGATCGGGGGTTGGGGTTGGAGGGAGGGGGTAGGCTAACTGAATGCCCCTCATCAGAACACCCCACCCGGTCACATTATACTGACAACGGGCCAGAACCAGTCGTTCCACTCCAATAATGCTGAGCGTCAAGCAGGGAGTAGTAACAACTAAATGTACCATTGTTGGAGACACTGGTAGGTCTTGGCCTGGGGACAGAACCCACAACCTTCCTCACAGGAACGAACACTCAACTAAAGGCCAAGAGTAAAGTTGTGTCAAGGGAGACATTAGGAAGGAGAAAGTTGTTCAGATCCCATATTTAGTCGCCTCCTACGATCATGTAATGTGGGCAGCAAGTACAATTCTTACGTGAACTAGTAAAATATTGTAAACGACTCATGTTTCTCACTGAATGATAAAAATATGGTTTTACAATCATATATATATACAAATATGTTTGAACTTCATTTCGAAGCGGAAGTAGATAGCAAAAACACCTGTCGGACTCCTGACCTTTAAATCCGCCGCCAGGGGGAGCTCTTACCAAACAACCTCCACCGGGGAGCGCTAATGCCCGGCGGGGAGCATTAACCATGCAGCGCTAAAGCTGTTAAACCGGCGTTTTATAACTATATGTGCGATACCTCCTGTGCGTTGTTTTACAGGATATGTATTTCTTAAATAAACGTATAACTGTACATCACAATGAAACTGTCATATTCCGAGTGGTATCATCACCATATATATGTAGATGTATGTAACATACATGTTTATAGAGTGAGACTACGTGTTTTTGTTAGTACGGGGATCGAGAGACAACTACATGTACCGTCAATATAACGGCAAGATAAGACAAACTGTTGGAACCCCACCGAATCCATAAAGGAGACCGAACTAAATCTACTGCACCTATTGTAGAATTTGGGGGTATTTTTATTTCTCTTTATATTTAAATTTCGAATTATTTCCTTGTACCTTATTTGGTAATACTTAACTGTTGAGTTTAACGCTGAGCGCTTGCCCCACTGAGGAAGGCACACGTAAGTCCTTAGAAATGTTAGTATTTATTTCTTCTAAACGTTCAGTGGCAACAGTCCCATTTTTGGCAGTATGATATACAATGTTGTTTGCCTACGGCATGGTATTACAGGGAGCTAGCGCTTTAAAGTCAGATCCGCATCATTACACGAAGGCAAATACTCTTACATACGTGTACCATGTCTCCGGTCCATATAAACGCCAACAAATTCGATTTCTTCTGCCAAACATTGTGGGAAAGCTCTGTCCTATAACACTGTAAGGTCGTATTTATGAAGAAGGTATTATACCCAAGCTGGCAAGGGGTTCTTTACCCAAGCCGTTCTACATTAATTTGCTTAAAGTATATAACACCAGTTATCCTTCAAGTTAGAATATTATGAGAAAAAGAAGTCGTTTTTAAGACTTTGAAAAGCATTCCAGGCGACACCTACTGGTGTTTTTGGCAACACCTACTGGTTTCTCAGAGGCAATACCTTCTGATGTTTTGGGCGACACCTGCTGGTGTTTTGGGCGACACCTACTGGTTTCTCAGAGGCAATACCTTCTGATGTTTTGGGCGACACCTACTGATGTTTTGGCGACACCTGCTGGTGTTTTGGGCGACACCTACTCATGTTTTAGGACGAAACATACTGGTTTTAACAGTAAAAGGTAAGGTCACTGTCCGCGTGCATGACCAGTGGTCATTTCTGTGGGGTCAGCAATGCCATGTCACCTCAATCCAGGACGAGGTAATATCAGACCTCCCCAAAGTCATCAAGTTGACTTTGGAGCTGGAATTGTCTGGGACTGTGTCCTGGGGTGGCCCTGTACATACAACCCCCTGGGAGATTGATCCCAGCTATTATAAACCAACACACAGGAGGTTATTTCTTTATTTGTATTGTCGTAACGTATAATATACTACCCTTTCATGGTATCAAATATTTTGACACAAACTTGTGAAATTTACACATACTTGTCACGGCAAGGGTCGGACTCTACAAGGTCATATGTGACTTTTCCCTCGTTTTTCACTCTATATCATAAGATTGTATCGTTGCTAGTTACATTAAGTGAACAGTAAACAGAAGATTGGCTTTAAGAAAGATTTTTTATATAAAATAAATCTTTCATTTGATATCAAACGTAAATATTCTTAGATTATCAACATATCGTAAAGTAAATGAAGGGCTGAAATCTGTTCTGTTTGACGGACATCTCTCTTGGTATGGTAGAGCCTAAGCTTAATATCTAAATCAATTCGGTAGAACATAGAATTATACTCTTGGCTGATAATTATTTAAGGATGAGTGTCAATCTATGTTTATGTTATTTTAGCCATAACACGAAAATCGGAGTGTACTTTCATCATATACTACAAGATACAAGATACAAATTTTTTTATTTAAAGTCGCATATTTAAAACAATAAACATTAGCACTGTATTGCGACAAACTAAATGGTACAAACTAATATATAACATGACATGGATAACAAACATGCAAGTAAAACAAGACGAGTAACAGTAAGCAGATATCACAGAAATTAGAAACTTTTGCTTAAGTTAGATGCTAAAAAGGAAAAGGAAAGACAGGAGCACATATATAAAGTTGTCACATACAGTAGTATTGAATATACTGCGACGCGAAGCGGATTATAATGAGAGTATACACTCCGATTTGTTTTGTGTTAGGGCTCAATAACATAAAAAAATAGATTGAAGTTAATACTTAAAATTTAATAATATTTTCTACATAATCCCTTTGAAAATCCACTTTCATTGCTGTACTCTTTCCTCTCAGAAATAATTACGCGGTTGTATCAGCAAATCAAAAGCGAAGTTACAAATGGTGACGCCATATTTTACGTAATGAGATGATAACACAAATGAGGGCTGCTAATGTTGACGTTTCTGCGGCCTATTAATGATAACGCTAATATTTAGCAGGAAGTTACTTTGAGATCAGCTGTATATTGTATTATGTTCAAAACATTTTGTATGGGCTCCTAGAAAAATGGGGAGAGGGTCAAAGTGGGAAGGATGTAAAATTCAAAATATGTTGTGGAAGTTCATATGAACTGGAAATTGTAGTTACACGTTTAAGTTTTGTAGTTTTTGCTTAATAAGTGGCATATTGTAAGATTAAAGCACAACAAAACTAGGAAAAGTAAGATAAGTAGGTCAAGGTCACATAATTTCTGTCTGGTCTATTTTGATACACAGGCAGGAACCAGGATTAAAGTGAAATATATAGTTAATTATACAACTACTCTTCTTCGAATTAGAGACATTTACACATTTCAGTGATTATATAAAGTCATAATGAACAAGAAAGCTGGTGAAAGTTTGTTTTATAAACGAAATAAAACTGACCTCCAGAAAACATCTTGCTAAAGAATGCGGATTAAGGGAGCCAGAGTCCAACGCCTGTGGTTTCTGATGCCAGCTCGACAAAGCTAACAATGCTTGATATGACGTGGTATATGAACCCGCGTGTGATGGTGGTTCTCGGCCGTGGGTATAGTATGAGCTTATCGTATGCCGGTAAAATTTCAATGTTGTTATTGTTAACTGAATCGGTAAATATAATTAGAGTAACGTAACACTGAACTCTGACTTCTGTGGTTTGTTTGTTAGGCTAGAAAGTTAACATGGAATATTCAATATTGCCATTCCGTTCTGACTCCTGCGGTAAGGGTTCATATTACGAAGGTGCAATTTTGTAGTGAACTGTTAGCTTAAATTATCATTAGATATTAATTTATTTTCTAAATACTTAAACAAATTATTATTAAAAAAGCTACAGATGAAAAAGTCAAACATAAACTTTTAATATAATTGCTATGAAACAAACCTGAAGTGCAAAATGTATGAAAAAACAGCAGTGAAAAACACGATTTTGATATTAACACATGACGTAATATATATCCAACCCGTGTATCAGTATGGCACACCGAGCCAGGGTGAGGTAGAGGCACGAGCCAAGGGTAGGCCCGGTAGGTAAAGATAACACGCTACAGTGGATTAATAAACCTACAATCCGGGATTTACGGCGATGTTGGTTTAGACTGCTATAAATCAATATCTGTGTGAGCCAAACGTTTTTACAGCCCTACCGACACATTCTTTGATACACCTATATATTGACTCTGATTTTTACATACTTATTGAAAATTCTGTCATTTTCATTTCATAATTAAGAACGACAATTTTTCGTCAATCTCATCTGAATTCGAAAATTAATTCCGAGTTACTTTTGAGCATTATTCCAAAAATTCATGGAAACAGTATGAAAATAGTATTTTTTCAGAAGGAAAGATGCATTATATTCCACGTCCTTACGTAGAAGGTTTTACGCCAGGAGATACGAAATTTCCTCATATATATATATAGAGGATATATTATAGCCACATATCAGAAAATATTAGCCACACGAGTGAAATATATTTGGTATTACTAACGATACACAATCTACAGTGGCAGCTATTGATTTTTCAAAAGGTCGTTTGTAAGCATCGTTCTGATTGGTCAAATCAGAAAAAGCGACATTTTTCACTAGAATGAATAATTTTCGATATTTCACTGGTAAAAATGTATGTAATGAAATGTAATTACATGAGTATTGAACGTTAAGGACTCCTGTCCCATCGCTAAACGATTGTAACCTTACTCTCTTGTACCACTGCCAAAGAGTGTAACATTCCCTGTATCACCACTATAAACGGTAACATTAAGGATCCATGTGTCACCACAATAAACTACAACTTTAAGGATCCCTGTACCACCACAATAAACGATAGCTTAAAGGATCCATGTGCCACTACAATAAACGATAATTTTAAGGATCCATGTGCCACCACAATAAACTATAACTTTAAAGATCCCTGTATCTCTGCAATAAACTGTAACTTTAAGGATCCATGTGCCACCACAATAAACTATAACTTTAAAGATCCCTGTATCTCTGCAATAAACTGTAACTTTAAGGATCCATGTGCCACAACAATAAACGATAACTTTAAGGATCCATGTGTCATCATCACAAGAAACGATAACTTTAAGGATCCATGTGTCATCATCACAATAAACGATAACTTTAAGGATCCATGTGCCACCACAAGAAACGATAACTTTAAGGATCCATGTGTCATCATCACAATAAACGATAACTTTAAGGATCCATGTGCCACCACAAGAAACGATAACTTTAAGGATCCCTGTGCCACCGCCAAAATCTGAACTTGATCCAATCATTCCGCAAAGTTAACTCAGTTTATATCTTGCGGATCTCAATGAAGAATCAAGATGAATAGATTGTTTCAGCTATGGTGTCTTCGATATCCCGAGGGATAACACAACCCCGAACTAAACTTCCCGTCAACGAAACTGACCCTGTTCAACTGAACTACAGCATGCAAGATGCAAGAGTATATTATATACAATAAAAGCATGAAAAAATGAGCTTAGGATAGTTGTGTCTGGTCATATTTTTTAGTGTGTGAAAAATATAATTCGAGAAATAAGGAATATTCAACCGAAAAATTAACTAAACTTGCACTTTGAACATAAACTTCATCAAAATGAAATCAAGGGTGACTACCGTGTATGGGATGAGAAATCTATCCTTTAATCTACTAACTTAACCGTTGCTATTATAGACAGAACTGTCAGTCTCCATTAAGTAGACAGTACAGGATTGTTTACAAACCGTCTAAAACTGTGATATGTGTCTAATACCGGTTGTGACAATGACTTTGGTCAAGTGGCACGTTTGATTCGTTTTAATTAATGTTTACAGAGACGTTATATTTTATAATGAACTTAACTCGAAGTGATTTGTACCTAACTTGAGCCAGACTTCTCGATCTTACTCCGCGGGAGATTATAGCCAGATTGCCTACAAGGACCATCAAAAGACTTTAATTACAGTTAAACTGTTGTAAACTACAGTAATGACAGACCATCTTATTACCTACATGTACCTACTCGAGGGGGACAGACATCTTCTACAAAACTTTCACTCAAGTATGTTGTTATTAACTTATTATTTTTTTCACTTTCTTGATGTTACAAGTGCTTGCTAATTACGTGACTGAACTGTTACCTAATGCTAAACAAGTCAATACTGCCCTTCACCGATTCAGTGTAGGGCAGTTTAGGACAGTGTAGGACAGTGACGGACAGTGTAGGGCAGTGTAGGACAGTGTAGGATGGCAGTGTAGAAGGCCAGTGTAGGACAATGTATTGCTGTGTAGGGCAGTGTAGGACAATGTAGGACAGTGATGGACAGTGAAGGGCAGTTTAGGACAGTGTAGGGCAGTGTAGGACAGTGTAGGACAGTGAAGGACAGTGTAGGACAGTGAAGGACAGTTTAGGGCAGTGTAGGGCAGTGTATGGTAGTGTAGGACAGTGTAGGGCTGTGTAGGGCAGTTTAGGACAGTGTAGGGCAGTGTAGAGCAGTGAAGAGCAGTGTAGGGCAGTGTAGGGCAGTGTACATGTAGGTCAGTGTCGGACAGGCAGTGTAAGACAGTGTAGGGCATTGTAGGGCAGTGTAGGACAGTGAAGGACAGTGTAGGACAGACAATGTAGAGCAGTGTAGAACAGTGAAAGACATGCAGTGTAGGACAGTGTAGGATGGCAGTGTAGGACAGTGAAGGGCAGTGTAGGACAGTGAAGGGCAGTGTAGGGCAGTGTAGGACAGTGAAGGGTAGTGTAGGACAGTGAAGGGGAGTGTTGGACAGTGAAGGACAGTGAAGGGCAGTGTAGGACAGTGAAGGACAGTGTAGTGCAGTGTAGGACAGTGAAGGACAGTGTAGGGCAGTGTATGACAGTGAAGGGGAGTGTAGGACAGTGTAGGACAGTGAAGGGCAGTGTAGGGCAGTGTAATGCAGTGTAGGACAGTGTAGGACAGTGTAGAGTGTAGGACAGTGTAGGACAGTGTAGGACAGTGTGGGACAGTGTAGGGCAGTGTATGGCAGTGTGGGACAGTGTATTGCAGTGTAGGACAGTGAAGGACGGTGTAGGATGGCAGTGTAGGAGGCCAGTGAAGGACAGTGAAGGGCAGTGTAGGGCAATGTAGGATGGCAGTTTAGGGCAGTGTAGAACAGGCAGTGTAGGACAGTGTAGGACAGTGAAGGACAGTGTAGGACAGTGAAGGACAGTGAAGGACAGTGTAGGACTGTGTAGGATAGTGAAGGACAGTGAAGGGCAGTGTAGGACAGTGTAGGACAGTGAAGGACAGTGTAGGACAGTGAAGGACAGTATAGGACAGTGAAGGACAGTGTAGGGCAGTGTAGGACAGTGAAGGACAGTGTAGGACAGTGTAGGACAGTGAAGGACAGTGAAGGACAGTTTAGGACAGTGAAGGACAGTGTAGGACAGTGAAGGGCAATGTAGGATGGCAGTGTAGGGCAGTCTAGAACAGGCAGTGTAGGACAGTGTAGGACAGTGAAGGACAGTGTAGGACAGTGAAGGGCAGTTTAGGACAGTGTATGGTAGTGTAGGGCAGTTTAGGACAGTGTAGGATGGCAGTGTAGGAGGCCAGTGTAGGACAGTGCATTGCAGATTAGGACAGTGAAGGACAGTGTAGGACAGTGTAGGACAATGTAATGCAGTGTAGGTAAGTGTAGGACAGTGTCGGACAGTTAAGGACGGTGTAGGATGGCAGTGTAGGGCAGTGTATTGCAGTGTAGGAGGCCAGTGTAGGGCAGTGTAGGACAGTGAAGGACAGTGAAGGGCAGTGTAGGACAGTGTAGGACGATGTAGGACAGTGAAGGACAGTGTAGGACAGGCAGTGTAGGGCAGTGTAGGACAATGTATTGCAGTGTAGGACAGTGTAGGACAATGTATTGCAGTGTAGGGCAGTGTAGGATGGCAGTGTAGGAGGCCAGTGTAGGGCAGTGTATTGCAGTGTAGAAGGACAGTGTAGTACAGTGTAGTACAGTGTCGGACAGTTAAGGACGGTGTAGGATGGCAGTGTAGGGCAGTGTATTGCAGTGTAGGACGATGTAGGACAGTGTAGGATGGCAGTGTAGGACAGTGAAGGGCAGTGTAGGACAGAGTATGACAGTGTGGGACAGTGTAGGACAGTGTAGGGCTATGTAGTACCGTGTAGGGCAGGCAGTGTAGGGCAGAGTATGACAGTGTAGGACAGTGTAGGGCAATGTAGGACAGTGAAGGACAGTGTAGGGCAGTGTAGGACAGTGTAGGACGATGTAGGATAGTGTAGGACAGTGTAGGACAGGCAGTGTAGGTTAGAGTATGACAGTGTGGGACAGTGTAGGGCTATGTAGGACAGTGTAGGACAGGCAGTGCAGGGCAGTGTAGGACAGTGTAGGGTAGTGAAGGACAGAGTAGGGCAGTGTAGGATGGCAGTGTAGGGCAGGCAGTGTAGGGCAGTGTAGGGCAGTGTAGGGCAGGCAGTGTAGGGCAGAGTATGACAGTGTAGGACAGTGTAGGGCTATGTAGGACAGTGTATGGCAATGTAGGACAGTGTAGGGCACATTTGAATAAGTGTAGAACAATGTATGGCATTTGAATAATCGTTGGTAAATGCATTAAACAAAACATATTTGGGTGTCATGTCACACAAATTACGTAAAGAGCGAAACCAACTTAAAACGAAGCGAAATAAAACACAAAGACATTCTTTTCGTTTCATCTCTACAGCTACTGTGTAAGATACATGTTTGTTGATAGCTGGTACGGAATTGTAACAGAAATTAAAGCAATACAGACATGAAGTGTAGTATTCGGATGAGGTCCTATACACTGTCCTGTCGGGCCTGTTACCCGGTGTTCACGTCAGTATTATACACCTAGCTACGTCCTTACGACATCACAGGTACAAGTACCCGGAAACGTGGTGCTACTATGTCAGGAATGTTGACAATTTAATTTCTCCTGTTACAAGTTCTGAGTGACGTGACTCGGTGATTTAGGTGCAGTATGTGCAGTAAGAACAGGTATATCATATAAACGTGTCGTTTCATTTCATCTCTATTCACGACGAGGAATCATTCACGCGGTCGGCGACGCTTCAATAACGATTTTAAAAAGTGTAACAATCAAATGTAGTTTAAAAGATTGTAATTATTGTCCAATAAAAATATAAATTTTAAATGTGAAACTCTTCCAGCACGCAGACAGAAAACGTGTGCTGATGTAGTCGGTGTAATAATACAAACGCTTTATCACACATTAGCGTAATTTTTCCTTGCGCATTATACGTCCCTTGTAATATGACCCCCTCCCACACCAACAGCCCATGTACGGTTCCGTCCGGCTCATTCAGATTTATAGATACAACCTGGAACAACTACTTGTATAATTGGGGTAAAATAAATTAACTTTTGTTTCATTTGCGCTGATAAAAAGGAGGTCCCTGTTGACTTCCGGGGTCGTGTTCCGGACCTCTTAAACAGTCTCACATTGACTTGAGGTTGTTAACATGTTATCTCGTTGGCACCTTGACGTTCTCGTTTAAGTCACTATAAAAGGAGCAGTTTGTAAGACACCTTCGGAAAGTGTTGTAAAAAACTAAAGTAAATGCGATGTAAACCCAAGA
Source organism: Mimachlamys varia (assembly GCA_947623455.1). NCBI lineage: Eukaryota > Metazoa > Mollusca > Bivalvia > Pectinida > Pectinidae > Mimachlamys > Mimachlamys varia. The sequence continues at coordinate 36,230,240 of OX392545.1, forward strand.
GGGGTTTCCGAAAGATCAATAATGATGTGACATTTACTCGCATATATATTTAACCTAAACGATTGTCGGTATAATAGTCATGAGGAGCTCCCTGGTCGCTGGTGGGCGTCCATTACGGCTAGCTGATGTGTGAAGTAAGGTCAGCCGACTCTCTAGAGGGCGCTGTACCTACCATCGCAGCTATAGTGGCGCCCTCTATGGACATGTTTTCCCGATCAGTGCCGTTGATTGAGTAGGAATAAGACAAATGTAGACGACCGTCAATGTAACAGTGTAGGAATATCGCTCAAATAATGAGGACGAACTAGCTTTGGTCACGGAACACATCCACTGTCCTGTGCTAAACACAGAAACAATCCTCTTCTGATAGTGAATTCTCAGGTAGCGAATGAAGTCCTATACTGAAAAAGCAAAATATCTCAAAACCTCAATCAAATCAAATTTTTTTTCCAAGGCGGCAGGGGTTCGATTCCCCGACCGGGCGTTAATAGATATGGGGTCACCTGCGCGACCGCGTGGGTTTTCTTTGGGTGATCCGGTTTCCTCCCACAATAAGACTCGTTTCGTGCTAATATCCGGGCCAACCAGATTGATTTATATAAGTTGTATAACTGGTTTCAAAATTGTTGTAAAATAAATGAAGTTCATCAATAAAAGTCCTTTGTTTCCATATCGACCCGGTCCCCCGTTAGTTAAGATGTTGTCAGTGTTTAACAGGGTTTAGAAAATATTTTATGAAATTTTATATTAATTCGTGTAAGTGAATGCTTATTACGTCACACAAGTTCAAGTAAAGAGTCGCGGAGTATCCGTCCGGGTATTTATAATTAACACCGATACTAGCAGGTTTTGTTATGATACAGTGCTAAGCGTACCAGATGGTGGAGATCACGGGATTTCCGTAAAACGGCGATAACTGTTCTACATTTTACCAACATGATACATTGTAATTGGGTGATTGTTCGACGTCATATAGTATTGTCCAATTATAATATGTATGAGTGAGTCCCAATTTACACGGAAAACACAGCAAAAATAGACGAAACTAGCGTATCTGATCTTATGACGTCAGTGATTACAAGTGGCCTTGTGTTTTTGACGCTGACGCAGTTAGCTCATACAATCACATTAAATAAGTTAGTATTTGGTGACTTCAAGGTCATGCATGGTCTTCATTCTGCACAGTTTAACGCACACTGACACCCCCTCCTCCTCTTCCAATTTATCATCTTCCTTCTCGGTCCATCCCTCCTCCTCTCCTCATTGTTTTACAGTTGAGATGTACTTTTCGATCAGTGTCGGGTTTTTTATCAAGAGATAGTCTGTATCCCCCGAACTATACTGTGGTACGTCTTGGTTTCTGATGTCCCCGAATGTTTAACGTCAAATGTTGCCCCTGCTGTTTTATTTACCATCACACACAAACATTTTGTGTTCGATCTCCTTGTTAAGATGTACGACACTGTCGTGAGGTTCTGTTCTGGTGTTCGATCTCCTTGTTCAGATGTACGACACTGTCGTGAGGTTCTGTACTGGTGTTCGATCTCCTTGTTCAGAAGTACGACACTGTCGCGAGGTTCTGTACTGGTGTTCGATCTCCTTGTTCAGATGTACGACACTGTCGTGAGGTTCTGTACTGGTGTTCGATCTCCTTGTTCAGATGTACGACACTGTCGTGAGGTTCTGTACTGGTGTTTGATCTCCTTGTTCAGAAGTACGACACTGTCGTGAGGTTCTGTACTGGTGTGTGATCTCCTTGTTCAGATGTACGACACTGTCATGAGGTTCTGTTCCGGTGTGTGATCTCCTTGTTCAGACGTACGACACTGTGTTGAGGTTCTGTGCTGGTGTTCGATCTCCTTGTCCAGACGTACGACACTGTGTTGAGGTTCTGTACTGGTGTTCGATCTCCTTGTTCAGACGTACGACACTATCGTGAGGTTCTGTACTGGTGTTCGATCTCCTTCTTTAGATGTACGACACTGTCGTGAGGTTCTGTACTGGTGTTCGATCTCCTTGTTCAGATGTACGACACTGTGTTGAGGTTCTGTACTGGTGTTCGATCTCCTTGTTCAGACGTACGACACTATCGTGAGGTTCTGTACTGGTGTTCGATCTCCTTCTTTAGATGTACGACACTGTCGTGATGTTCTGTACTGGTGTTCGATCTCCTTGTTCAGATGTACGACACTGTCGTGAGGTTCTGTACTGGTGTTCGATCTCCTTCTTTAGATGTACGACACTGTCGTGAGGTTCTGTACTGGTGTTCGATCTCCATGTTCAGATGTACGACACTGTCGTGAGGTTCTGTACTGGTGTTCGATCTCCTTGTTCAGATGTATGACACTGTCGTGAGGTTCTGTACTGGTGTTCGATCTCCTTGTTCAGATGTACGACACTGTCGTGAGGTTCTGTACTGGTGTTCGATCTCCCTGTTCACATGTATGACACTGTCGTGAGGTTCTGTACTGGTGTTCGATCTCCTTGTTCAGATGTACGACACTGTCGTGAGATTCTGTACTGGTGTTCGATCTCCCTGTTCAGATGTATGACACTGTCGTGAGGTTCTGTACTGGTGTTCGATCTCCTTGTTCAGATGTACGACACTGTCGTGAAGTTCTGTACTGGTGTTCGATCTCCTTGTTCAGATGTTCGTTACTGTCGTGAGGTTCTGTTCCGGTGTGTGATCTCCTTGTTCAGACGTACGACACTGTGTTGAGGTTCTGTGCTGGTGTTCGATCTCCTTGTCCAGACGTACGACACTGTGTTGAGGTTCTGTACTGGTGTTCGATCTCCTTGTTCAGACGTACGACACTATCGTGAGGTTCTGTACTGGTGTTCGATCTCCTTCTTTAGATGTACGACACTGTCGTGAGGTTCTGTACTGGTGTTCGATCTCCTTGTTCAGATGTACGACACTGTGTTGAGGTTCTGTACTGGTGTTCGATCTCCTTGTTCAGACGTACGACACTATCGTGAGGTTCTGTACTGGTGTTCGATCTCCTTCTTTAGATGTACGACACTGTCGTGATGTTCTGTACTGGTGTTCGATCTCCTTGTTCAGATGTACGACACTGTCGTGAGGTTCTGTACTGGTGTTCGATCTCCTTCTTTAGATGTACGACACTGTCGTGAGGTTCTGTACTGGTGTTCGATCTCCATGTTCAGATGTACGACACTGTCGTGAGGTTCTGTACTGGTGTTCGATCTCCTTGTTCAGATGTATGACACTGTCGTGAGGTTCTGTACTGGTGTTCGATCTCCTTGTTCAGATGTACGACACTGTCGTGAGGTTCTGTACTGGTGTTCGATCTCCCTGTTCAGATGTATGACACTGTCGTGAGGTTCTGTACTGGTGTTCGATCTCCTTGTTCAGATGTACGACACTGTCGTGAGATTCTGTACTGGTGTTCGATCTCCCTGTTCAGATGTATGACACTGTCGTGAGGTTCTGTACTGGTGTTCGATCTCCTTGTTCAGATGTACGACACTGTCGTGAAGTTCTGTACTGGTGTTCGATCTCCTTGTTCAGATGTTCGTTACTGTCGTGAGGTTCTGTACTGGTGTTCGATCTCCCTGTTCAGATGTACGACACTGTCGTGAGGTTCTGTACTGGTGTTCGATCTCCCTGTTCAGACGTACGACACTGTCGTGAGGTTCTGTACTGGTGTTCGATCTCCTTGTTCAGACGTACGACACTGTCGTGAGGTTCTGTACTGGTGTGTGATCTCCTTGTTCAGATGTACGACACTGTCGTGAGGTTCTGTACTGGTGCTCGATCTCCTTGTTCAGATGTACGACACTGTCTTGAGGTTCTGTTCTGGTGTTCGATCTCCTTGTCCAGACGTACGACACTGTCGTGAGGTTCTGTACTGGTGTTCGATCTCCTTGTTCAGACGTACTGTACGACACTGTCGTGAGGTTCTGTACTGCTCATCTAGGTCGCCCGCTTGTAGTTAACAAGTTATTTAGCTAAATACGAACATGAACCATTTTCTCAGCGCTTGTAATGAATTTTTAACTTCACAAAAAATAATATGGATCTGTATTAAGGTTTTCAGATTTGTACATGTATGATTCAACCTCCGTTACATTAACATGTGTATAGAGAAGTCATAATGTAGATTATTTTGTAACAGAACAGACATAAAGCACTATTAATAAAAAAAGACATTTAACACATTAAGCATCATTATACTTCATTTTACTTCAGATTGGTCAATACGGTATCACGTGATGACAACATTCACTAGTTCTGCCTTACGTGCGACGTTCGTTACAACGTCCCAATTTTTTACATATGTAAATGATATTTTTCATTACTAATACGATTAATTAAAGTGTCAATGTTGCAGTCAAATCGACCTGGAAACATCAATACAGAAAGGGCACTTCCTGTTTTAAAAACAGTTCTCTCTGGTGGAAGGCTGAGCCCGAAAGAGGGTTTGGAGCGTTTGGGAAGTTGCCAGGTAATGACCGTAGGTCGATAGTTTTTCTCCTGGTACTCCAGCTTTCCTCCACCTCCAAAACCTGGTACGCCCTTAAATGAACCTGGCTGTTAATATGACGTAAATCATAAATTAACCAAAATGGGCCCAAATGCTAGGTATATAGTTACTGCTGGTCTTAGGACTAAGCCCGAAGGTTAGGTCTAAATTGACTGCTGGTATTAGGGCAGAACACAAAGGTTACGTCTATAGTGACTGCTGATATTCAGACTGAGCCCGAAAGTTAGGTCTGTAGCTACTGCTGATATTAAGGCAGAGCCCGAAGGTTAGGTCTAAATTGACTGCTGGTATAAAGGCTGAGTGCGAAGATTAGGTCTGAAGTGACTGCTGGTTTTAAGGTAGAGCCCGACGGTTAGGTATATATTGACTACTAATATTAAGGCTGAGCCCGAAGGTTAAGTCTTAAGTACATCACATGATGATACCAAATACGGCTATAGGATAACCACACTGAAACATTTTCTATTTGGAATAGTTATCAGCCTTCGTTATATACGGAAACTGTACCTGGGGACGGACAGAATACCCTTTTACGTTCTTCGGGAAAAGCAGCGTGGTGAAAAGAGTTGCTCCCTTCTCGTTGTGGGCGTTGTAAATTTAACTTTCGTTTCATTGTTGACTATTGCCTTCAGCCAAAACAAAATGGCAGGGTATGGCAAAGGAAACGCCAATTGCTTTACGTTAACGTCTAGACTGGGCATAACATGTCCAATAATCTGCACGATTCTGATTTAATTTTTTTTTTACTTTGGCTGCAATGATTAATGACGTCCCAATAAAAAAAAACACCGACGCAATCATTGCCACGTGACGTCATAATAAAGAAGTTGACAAATGAGATTACGTCGATGGTGTAACCCGCTACTGGTCTACGTCAGAACCAAAGAACCGGAAATGGAGAAGCTTACAACAGGAGCCGTAGACTCTGTTATACTAACTGTTAGAACAGCTCAGAATTATTGGAACGATATCAACACCAAACAGATTGACAAGGTCACGGTATAGGCGAATGCATTTGTTCCACGGCCACCGAGAAAACTGTGTCATCAGTGACACATTAAAATTGAGTACACTCGCAGCACCACCGGGGCCGGACTACCGACTACTGGCCAGGAAGTCGGGCCATTATGATTTCTTCCAAATATCAAATGTTAATTATGTATCATGCATTTTCTTTCCCGCTCTTTTCCGTCGTGTACCGGAAGTAAGAGGCGAGATGCGTTCCGTCTGACGTCAACACAATAAGAGAACGACCATATTACTAAGGTCAGAAAATGTCATCCGGGCACGGAATCAGATGAAGTTTGTTGTTGTTTACATTTGTTCAGACTTTTAGCTGGGAATCATATGTATTAACTCTGACCTATTCACGCTCGCCCCTTCCCTCTTCCTATTTTCTTATTCGTGGGATTTCTGATCTTAAGTTGCGGGGGATGATCAAATGGAATTGAGGTATAGAGATGTAGCACGGTTAATGAGGCTCAGACCTCGTGGAAACGTTACAGTAAACCCCAGGTAACCAAGGAGAAATAACTCTTTATCCAGATAATTTAGCAATGTCTCGCCTTTCGCATTATATTCAATGTTACAGTAAAATATACATGAAATAAAGGACGAAAGCCACTCTTAAAGAGCTAGGGACATCAATATAAGTATGTGCCATGCATATGGTAATTGATCTGACATAAATGAAACCCTTGGACTATTATGATAAAAGATTAAGATACAACAGTGCTGACAGTATGACCTTGACGGTTATATCTATGTACACTACAGCAGTGGTTCACAATAAAACATCGGACAGTACAATAACGGCCTCCCTGTGAGGTCAGAAAGGGTCAATATTGAGGTTTGGCTCTCAATAACAAGTATTCATTAAACTCACTTCCCAACATCAAACAGGGTCACTCTGTCCTACAGAAGTCAAATCCAACAATATCAGGAATGTAACACCAAACAGGGTCACTCTGTCCTACAGAAGTCAAATCCGACAATATCAGGAATGTAACACCAAACAGGGTCACTCTGTCCTACAGAAGTCAAATCCAACAATATCAGGAATGTAACACCAAACAGGGTCACTCTGTCCTACAGAAGTCAAATCCGACAATATCAGGAATGTAACACCAAACAGGGTCACTCTGTCCTACAGAAGTCAAACCCAACAATATCAGGGGTGTAACACCAAACAGGGTCACTCCGTCCTACAGAAGTCAAACCCAACAATATCAGGGATGTAACACCAAACAGGGTCACTCCGTCATACAGAAGTCAAATCCAACAATATCAGGGATACAACACCAAACAGGGTCACTCTGTCCTACAGAAGTCAAACCCAACAATATCAGGAATGTAACACCAAACAGGGTCACTCTGTCCTACAGACGTCAAACCCAACAATATCAGGAATGTAACACCAAACAGGGTCACTCCGTCCTACAGAAGTCAAATCCAACAATATCAGGAATGTAACACCAAACAGGGTCACTCTGTCCTACAGAAGTCAAACCCAACAATATCAGGAATGTAACACCAAACAGGGTCACTCTGTACTACAGAAGTCAAACCCAAAAATATCAGGGATACAACACCAAACAGGGTCACTCTGTCCTACAGAAGTCAAACCCAACAATATCAGGAATGTAACACCAAACAGGGTCACTCTGTCCTACAGACGTCAAACCCAACAATATCAGGAATGTAACACCAAACAGGGTCACTCCGTCCTACAGAAGTCAAAACCAACAATATCAGGGATATAACACCAAACAGGGTTACTCTGTACTACAGAAGTCAAACCCAACAATATCAGGGATATAACACCAAACAGGGTCACTCTGTCCTACAGAATTCAAACCCAACAGTATCAGGGATATAACGCCAAACAGGGTAACTCTGTCTACAGAAGTCAAAACCAACAATATCAGGGATATAACATCAAACAGGGTCACTCTGTCCTACAGAAGTCAAACCCAACAATATCAGGAATGTAACACCAAACAGTGTCACCCTGTCCCACAGAAGTCAAACCATGTAACACCAAACAGGGTCACTCTGTCCTACAGAAGTCAAAACCAACAATATCGGGGATATAACGCCAAACAGGGTCACTCTGTCTACAGAAGTCAAACCCAACAATATCAGGGATATAACACCAAACAGGGTCACTCTGTCCTACAGAAGTCAAAACCAACAATATCAGGAATACAACACCAAACAGGGTCACTTTGTCCTACAGAAGTCAAACCCAACAATATCAGGAATGTAACACCAAACAGGCTCACTCTGTCCTACAGAGGTCAAACCCAACAATATCAGGGAGGTAACACCAAACAGGGGTACTCTGTCCTACAGAAGTCAAACCCAACAATATCAGGGTCACTCTGTCCTACAGAAGTCAAACCCAACAATATCAGGGTCACTCTGTCCTACAGAAGTCAAACCCAACAATATCAGGGATGTAACACCAAACAGGGTCACTCTGTCCTACAGAAGTCAAACCCAACAATATCAGGTATATAACACCAAACAGGGTCACTCTGTCCTACAGAAGTCAAACCCATCAATATCAGGAATGTAACACCAAACAGGGTCACTCTGTCCTACAGAGGTCAAACCCAACAATATCAGGGATATAACACCAAACAGGGTCACTCTTTCCTACAGAAGTCAAAACCAACAATATCAGGGATACAACACCAAACAGGGTCACTTTGTCCTACAGAAGTCAAACCCAACAATATCAGGAATGTAACACCAAACAGGCTCACTCTGTCCTACAGAGGTCAAACCCAACAATATCAGGGGTGTAACACCAAACAGGGTCACTCTGTCCTACAGAAGTCAAACCCAACAATATCAGGGGTGTAACACCAAACAGGGTCACTCTGTCCTACAGAGGTCAAACCCAACAATATCAGGGGTGTAACACCAAACAGGGTCACTCTGTCCTACAGAGGTCAAACCCAACAATATCAGGGGTGTAACACCAAACAGGGTCACTCTGTCCTACAGAAGTCAAACCCAACAATATCAGGGATACAACACCAAACAGGGTAACTCTGTCCTACAGAGGTCAAAGCCAACAATATCAGGGGGATGTAACACCAAAGAGGGTCACTCTGTCCTACAGAGGTCAAACCCAACAATATCAGGAATGTAACACCAAACAGGGTCACTCTGTCCTACAGAAGTCAAACCCAACAATATCAGGGATACAACACCAAACAGGGTCACTCTGTCCTACAGAAGTCAAACCCAACAATATCAGGGTCACTCTGTCCTACAGAAGTCAAACCCAACAATATCAGGGGTGTAACACCAAACAGGGTCACTCTGTCCTACAGAAGACAAACCCAACAATATCAGGGGTGTAACACCAAACAGAGTCACTCTGTCCTACAGAGGTCAAACCCAACAATATCAGGGGTGTAACACCAAACAGGGTCACTTTGTCCTACAGAAGTCAAACCCAACAATATCAGGGATGTAACACCAAACAGGGTCACTCTGTCCTACAGAGGTCAAACCCAACAATATCAGGTATATAACACCAAACAGGGGTACTCTGTCCTACAGAAGTCAAACCCAACAATATCAGGGATGTAACACCAAACAGGGTCACTCTGTCCTACAGAAGTCAAAGCCAACAATATCAGGGATGTAACACCAAACAGGGGTACTATGTCCTACAGAAGTCAAACCCAACAATATCAGGGATGTAACACCAAACAGGGTCACCCTGTCCTACAGAAGTCAAACGCAACAATATCAGGGATGTAACACCAAACAGGGTCACTCTGTCCTACAGAAGTCAAAGCCAACAATATCAGGGATGTAACACCAAACAGGGGTACTCTGTCCTACAGAAGTCAAACGCAACAATATCAGGGATGTAACACCAAACAGGGTCACCCTGTCCTATAGAAGTCAAACCCAACAATATCAGGGAGGTAACACCAAACAGGGGTACTCTGTCCTACAGAAGTCAAACCCAACAATATCAGGGTCACTCTGTCCTACAGAAGTCAAACCCAACAATATCAGGGTCACTCTGTCCTACAGAAGTCAAACCCAACAATATCAGGGATGTAACACCAAACAGGGTCACTCTGTCCTACAGAAGTCAAACCCAACAATATCAGGTATATAACACCAAACAGGGTCACTCTGTCCTACAGAAGTCAAACCCATCAATATCAGGAATGTAACACCAAACAGGGTCACTCTGTCCTACAGAGGTCAAACCCAACAATATCAGGGATATAACACCAAACAGGGTCACTCTTTCCTACAGAAGTCAAAACCAACAATATCAGGGATACAACACCAAACAGGGTCACTTTGTCCTACAGAAGTCAAACCCAACAATATCAGGAATGTAACACCAAACAGGGTCACTCTGTCCTACAGAGGTCAAACCCAACAATATCAGGGGTGTAACACCAAACAGGGTCACTCTGTCCTACAGAAGTCAAACCCAACAATATCAGGGGTGTAACACCAAACAGGGTCACTCTGTCCTACAGAGGTCAAACCCAACAATATCAGGGGTGTAACACCAAACAGGGTCACTCTGTCCTACAGAGGTCAAAACCAACAATATCAGGGGGATGTAACACCAAAGAGGGTCACTCTGTCCTACAGAGGTCAAACCCAACAATATCAGGAATGTAACACCAAACAGGGTCACTCTGTCCTACAGAAGTCAAACCCAACAATACCAGAGATACAACACCAAACAGGGTCACTCTGTCCTACAGAAGTCAAACCCAACAATATCAGGGTCACTCTGTCCTACAGAAGTCAAACCCAACAATATCAGGGGTGTAACACCAAACAGGGTCACTCTGTCCTACAGAAGACAAACCCAACAATATCAGGGGTGTAACACCAAACAGGGTCACTCTGTCCTACAGAGGTCAAACCCAACAATATCAGGGGTGTAACACCAAACAGGGTCACTTTGTCCTACAGAAGTCAAACCCAACAATATCAGGGATATAACACCAAACAGGGTCACTCTGTCCTACAGAGGTCAAACCCAACAATATCAGGTATATAACACCAAACAGGGTCACTCTGTCCTACAGAAGTCAAACCCAACAATATCAGGGATGTAACACCAAACAGGGTCACTCTGTCCTACAGAAGTCAAAGCCAACAATATCAGGGATGTAACACCAAACAGGGGTACTATATCCTACAGAAGTCAAACCCAACAATATCAGGGATGTAACACCAAACAGGGTCACCCTGTCCTACAGAAGTCAAACCCAACAATATCAGGGATGTAACACCAAACAGGGTCACTCTGTCCTACAGAAGTCAAACCCAACAATATCAGGGATGTAACACCAGCCAGGGTCACTCTGTCCTACAGAAGTCAAAGCCAACAATATCAGGGATGTAACACCAAACAGGGGTACTCTGTCCTACAGAAGTCAAACCCAACAATATCAGGGATGTAACACCAAACAGGGTCACTCTGTCCTACAGAAGTCAAACCCAACAATATCAGGGTCACTCTGTCCTACAGAAGTCAAACCCAACAATATCAGGGTCACTCTGTCCTACAGAAGTCAAACCCAACAATATCAGGGATGTAACACCAAACAGGGTCACTCTGTCCTACAGAAGTCGAACCCAACAATATCAGGTATATAACACCAAACAGGGTCACTCTGTCCTACAGAAGTCAAACCCATCAATATCAGGAATGTAACACCAAACAGGGTCACTCTGTCCTACAGAGGTCAAACCCAACAATATCAGGAATGTAACACCAAACAGGGTCACTCTGTCCTACAGAGGTCAAACCCAACAATATCAGGTATATAACACCAAACAGGGTCACTCTGTCCTACAGAAGTCAAACCCATCAATATCAGGAATGTAACACCAAACATGGTCACTCTGTCCTACAGAGATCAAACCCAACAATATCAGGGATATAACGCCTAACAAACATCTGGTCATTATGTCTTGTCGCTACTACGTCTCCAACACCCTGGCCTTACTGTATAAATAATTCTGCTTTATTTTCTTTACTTACTGGGCCACTCTGATTGGCTAGAAGACATTGATTGACAAAATGTCAAACTTGACCTTGATTCTGTAAAGGTTTGATTGCTTGATACACATTTACAGTGAAGATTAAGATTATGATTAATCCATTATGGAATGTAGCTACATAGAAGTGAGACATTGTCAAAGCTAAATCTTAACCATAAAATAAAGTATGTCTGAAATCAAACAGCAATCCGTATCCATGATGAGAATTGTTTCAAACAGTTAAGATATCGAAGTCGAGGGAGAAATCATTGAACAGCCACGCTGATACAACACACTAACATTCAGACATGAAATTCTGTTCCTTGCATATTTTTGGCCAGAAAAAATGTTAATTAAAAAGAGAGGTAACATAATACGGTAAGCTATTTTTGCTCCTTGTGCCAATTTAATTTTCACCTTGATGGATCTCCATTTGTCTGTAAATGTCAGACTTTCTCTCACAAAGCGACATTTCAATGGTTTCACACTCAAGAACGCAGAGGTCTAGAAATACACGGCCGCGGACTGAAATGTCATATTCGCATTCAAGTTGTAATTAATTATAATTGAGAAGCCAAAACTAAAACTTGTCTCCAATCTCAACAAATACAAAACTACTTCAAAATTCAAACATAATTTGTCGCATGGATTACGACGAGAATTAGTGCAGGATCACAACTGGGATAAAGCTCGCCCACATCCTTGGGTTGGGGTGACATCGTACGTTTCAGATGTTTACTTGTATTACAGATTGATGATGACGCTGATAACAGAAGCCATCGGTAAAGCTGTGGTAATACCGGTATCGCAGACCGTTCTTACCCCCATTCCTGGCTGATACATGTATCCCGCCTCGCTCTGACCCCCACCCCAGTATGATACCTGTATCTCGCACTCGTTCTGACCCCCTACCATGACTGATACCTGTATCCCGCCTTCGCTCTGACCCCCACCCCTGGATGATACCTGTATACGCCCTCGTCCTGACCCCACCCCTGGCTGATACGTGTATCCCGCCCTCGTTCTGACCACCACTCCTGGCTGATACGTGTATCCCGCCCTCGTCCTGACCAACACCCCTGGCTGATTCCTGTATCCTGCCCTCGTTCTGACCACCTACGCAGAGTGATTCCTGTATCCCGCCCTCGTTCTGGCCACCACCCCTGACTGATACCTGTATCCCGCCCTCGTCCTGACCAACACCCCTGGCTGATACCTGTATCCCGCCCTCGTTCTGACCACCCACCCTGACTGATACCTGTATCCCGCCCTGCTTCTATCCCAAACCCCTGGTTGATACCTGTATCCCGCCATCGTTCTGACCACCACCCCTGACTGATACCTGTATCCCGCCCTGCTTCTATCCCCATCCCCTGGTTGATACCTGTATCCCGCCCTCGATCTGACCACCAACCCTGACAGATACCTGTATCCCGCCCCTATCCCCAACCCCTGGTTGATACCTGTATCCCGCCCTCGTTCTGACCACCACCCCTGACTGATACCTATATCCCGCCCTACTTCTATCCCCAACCCCTGGTTGATACCTGTATCCCGCCCTCGTTCTGACCACCACCCCTGACTGATACCTGTATCCCGCCCTGCTTCTATCCCCAACCCCTGACTGATACCTGTATCCCGCCCTCGTTCTGACCACCACCCCTGACTGATACCTGTATCCCGCCCTACTTCTATCCCCAACCCCTGGTTTAAGCTGGCAGGACCATCCCTAGTCCTGAATCAGTAACATTATCATATAGATAATCAGAAATAAGATCGTATTATAGAATTTCCCCGCGCACACACTGGAAAGTGTATTTCTTTATTAATCCCTTCACAACAATTACTTTCTACGTGAAAAATTTTACTGTCTTAGAATTGAATAAAAAGGAGCAGAAAACTAGTAACCACGTATGCAGGACTCTTAAAATAGATCACAGAAATATAGGCCTACCTGAAATAGCATATCAGACCTTATTACCGTTTTACAAGTGAATTATCAGAAATTATCATCTATATACTGCTTTATACCACCTACCGGTGACGCGATATACTGTTTTTTTTTGTACTCAGCTTTGGCTCATTGACAGTTTGTTCTGGTCAATCTTAGCAATCAAATTAGCTATTTAAGTCGTAGAAGTTAGAGTGTTAGCATTAATAAGTATTAATGTGATTTTAGTGCACTTATTGCTTTATCATTATAGGTCTTATTTGGTGCTTAGCACCGAGCCATTTCATCATCGTACATCTATTTTATCATATTCATGTCTGTCCTTGTTTTTTGTTTTTGTTTTCTTGTCTTTACATCAATTTTCCACACTCGACTTTTATAATTCAGGCGTGCTCTTGCATAAGTACACACACACACACAAATAACCATTAGGTATATATATTGGTGACGCGATATGCTCATTATCATGGCTGACAGTGTGAGAAGAAGCTGAAAACGAGTTGAGAAGAACGATTTTCTAATTTCCCTGCACTTGGGAACGTATTTTCGTCTGCGCCAGGTCACTTTATAAACCAGAAAATATCACAAGAAAAGAGTCCGCATAAGAAAAGAGCTCGTTATAAAAATATTAAATGAAACTTATGGAAAAATGCTTTGATTATTAAAACACAATTTCAAGTTTAAATGTGCATACTGTTCTACATAGCAATTGACGATATCTTCGTTTTCAAATAATTTCTTATTATATAATTTTAAGGTTCATGGTATTCCTCCGCGTAAATATTCTGTTTGTTTACGTTTGCCATAGACATACAAGGATCGAATGTATAAAAATGTATAAAAACTATATTCCGTGGCGTATTCATATTCTGTATGCCTTGCACACCGTCCGATTAACAGTGACCTTACATTTAAAAATGAAGCCTTACATATTTTAGAAATCTCGAAGAAAATGTAATTAAAAGGAAATTCAATAGTTTCAATAATTCAATATTATTTTAATTATATTGAATAATAATTCATTATTCAATTAAAATCATTGAATAGCCTCCATCTCTTTGACTTTTACAATTTATCATTACCGTAACCTCAATAAATAATACGACGGTTGTCATCAACACACTGTACACGCTGAGAGATCGTGGATGGCATTCTATAAAGAAGAAATTAAATTAGCATCGTTCGACACGGTGTAATATCATTCCAATTAAAAAATAGAAAGAAAAGTATATCTGACAGTAGAATCAGGATTTTTTATTCATATTTTAATAACTGTATCTACAAATGCTCTGCATCCTTTCATTGTAACGCAAAGTTAAGGCAAATTTTGTTTTATAGAGAATAATACATGTACACGACATTTCCATATCGAACCGACTATTGGCCCCAATACCCCAATATTGGACCAGAGACCCCAATATTGGCCCCGGGATCCAAATATTGGGCCCGAGACCATATCGGACCCGAAAGCACAATATTGGACCAGAGACCCCAATATTGGACCAAAGACCCAAATATTGGACCAGAGACCCCAATATTGGACCAACCTATCTATTTTATATTTAGTATTAATTACAGTTTTTTTGGCATATGCATTATTGAGTTAAACTTCCAAGTGGTAATCGTCACCCATGCATCATTGATTCAGTAATGCACCCCAAACCCCGTATTATTCTCTATGTAACAACATTTGCTATTGTTACGTCATCAATTTCATTGATGTCTGCACCCGATTCGTCGTTCAAAATCGGTTTGAAATAACTAAATAAATCACGATAATTCGAGTTATGAATGTTACAGTCCTATAACACACATTGTTATTGCTGACAAACTTACATATACCGGGCTTTACTAAGTTTGTCATTATTAGCAATATGTGTTATAGGACTGTAACAACATTTGTTAAAACTATTGCTTAACAAGTATCAGCTATTGAACGATTCTGTAAGTTTTAATTTTGGGAATTAAAGGAGCAAGCAGCATGCTCACAAGTCTGGTTACCTTCTTAGGTGCTACAAACATTATTTCGACATAATCTAATCGTTATTGCGACATATTCAAAGATGATTTTGACATTTTCTCAGATTATGTCGCCATATATTGAAAGGAATAAAATGTAACTTTTGTTTGTAATTATACCACCATATACCGCAATTGCACCTTGTCATATGTACGTCATGTATAGATAATTTAATAATACGAGGGAAAGAAAGATTAATTCACTGAGGAGAAATGGAGGGTGCTACTTCACTGAAAGATTGCAAGATTCATAAATTTATAAAGAAAAATGATAATTGATTTTGTAACAGTTGTATATTGTACCTGTATAAAAACATGTCTTAATTCAAATTCCTGAAATAATTGAAATGCATGAAAAAAACCGGTGCCACATTTAAATGTTTCAAATTCTTACAATCTCGATGGATTATCGAAAGTATTTCAAGTTCACCTTTTTTTAAATATTTGAAATACTTGCTGCGTCAAAACATGTTTATCTGTCTTGTCGAGGAGTCTACTTGATGGGAGATTTAGCTTACTGAACATACCTAGGGTACCACACACTGTCCATGTCAGACCTCCCTGGTGTTAGACACGGGGACAATGTCCCTAAATAGTCGGTTAATCTCGAGACACCCTGGTCCAGACATACATGTAGTGAACTGGTCATTTAGTTGTTTCATCAGACTCGGACATCGTTAAACTTTCCTTAATCATGACCTCAGAGTTAACCTTGTGACGCGTTCAATCTGTACTTGTGGTCATCCCTGTGAGAATGTCTATCGCCATCTTTTTGTAATGTCACTTTTTTTTTTGCAGATGTTTTTAAAGTTGAATAATTTGCATTTTTACAATACGTTTTTTCCATGTTTCCATTTACATGAACCTAAACACAAACACATTAGATATGTGCATAGCTTTATCAACTGTTTTCTCTACACACCTGTCCTCTTGCCTCATCAACAAAGTGGCGAACACGGATCTTCAGTTTGGTCATTACATATTCAAGGAGTGTAGAGAGCGTAACCCCTATATATCGAGGATGGTCTCCGACGCACCCTTACACCTCCCATATCAAAGACCGCTCTAATTTGTGACGTTGCTGTTAGGTTAAAACTGTATTCCATTTAAGCCCTCTTTCGTTACAATGCAATGTTTCAGGGGGAGTGTTAAAAATCTTCGTTCACTTTTGTGTTAGCGTTATCTCCAAAATCTATTTACCGTCAAATATTTACATTCTACAATAACATTCGCGCTTACGCAATTTACCTCGTGCTCCATTGGAGTTATGATCTCATAATACTATACAAAATGAAAGGTTAATCGTTATATATTTACTATTTTCGTCGGCAATGGGGCATTGATTCGAATGCAATTTACAGTCTGTATGTTGTTCTTCATAGTTTGCAAACCATATTATGTATGTAATGTATTGCGAATTTACTATTTTGTTGATTATTTTATGGTTAAATTAACATTCAAGTTTTTATAAAACTGTGATAATGTTTTAAACAGTTCATATGTTACCTATACAAATCACGACGTTCGGCCGCAGTCTCGCCGTGGCCTTATGCGCTATGACCTTGAATGTTCTTTTTAAGGAGAAAAAAACTGCCGGACCGGGCCGGTTACATAAACCACTTGAGATGCCTTTGGTTGTTGTGCAGTGTGGGGGACATTACTCGAGTATACTTTAGATGCCAGGTAAACATGTATGTCTTTTGTACTCCAGGTGGCCTGGAGATCTCCCCTACACTGACCAATGGCCTTGGACACCGTAATAGGCTTTATAAGGACCTCACTTGTGGCACCAAGGAATTTGACACCCCGTCTTATAACATATCCGTTTATTTAGCTGGGTTGATACTTTAATCTTTATATATGAAGTTTATCCGCTAAGTGTACGATCAGTGTGATAACCGCGTGGCAGATTTAACCAGTAATATTTGGTGTTGGGTTAGTCGTATGTTCACCTGTACGTCCTATATAGATAAACATTTGTATAACTCAAGGTAGCCAAACCCGGATATCACATCTTATATTTGCTCTGTGTATTCTTCTACTTAAATGCATTGGCAAGGCAAATGTAGTTATGAGACTACAATAGCATTTGCTATTGTAATGACTTCATGAAACTAAATTGCGACATCATCAATTTCATTGTTGTCGCTACTTGATTTACGATTCAAAACCTGTTGTAAAACTAAATAAGTATAGTTAAGTATATTGGTATTACTCGCCGCTAGACACCAAATAATACCTATTACGATAAAGCAATAATAAGGCAGGTACAGAAAATAATCACATTTATACTAATTAATGTTAAAACACTAATTTCTCATTGTATAGATTGACCAAACCAAACCGTGGAGGAGCCAAAAATGAGTACAAAAACTACTTTGTGCTCTCTGACTGGGGACAAGAAAGTCACCAACAATATATTAACCTCGCCAATTGCAATACTTCGGATCTTTATCTTCCCGTCTGATTCAATCTACCTCTGATTTCCTAACAACTCACTTGGTAGCACCTCGCTTTATGTTGAGTGAGGAAGCCAATGGGTCGTGTACCCAAGCTGCAACACAGTGAAATCCTTAAAAAAAGCAGCTGTCATTCTCCGCTTAAACTTTCATCACTTAGGCCTATGCTATATACTCCTCCTACGTTTGACGGAAAGAGAAAGGGCGAAGGGATATTATGCTTAATACCTTCGGCATGAGTCCGAGCTTTCACAAGGAGACAAGTACACCAACATACCCTGTTTCCGGAACATGCTGCACGCTTACACAATCCGCTTAGTTGCACGACCTGAAAAATCGTTGATAATAGGACGTGAACAACATAAAACCAAACCAGCCCACCCTTCGTCATACACATGCTTGTCGTTACCCCCGGTCTGTCTGTTACCCTTAATTGAAAAACTGCAATGTCTGCCAGAGGACACGACTTAAGGCCTTCCTCACAAAGGGGTGGCGCTCAAATGAAAACCAAGAGTGAGGCGGTGTCGATGGAGATATTTAGGAAGGAAACAATTCTTTCTAGAAAGGTGAGCCAAATGTTGTCGCCTCTTAAGAATAATGCAATAGGGACAGAAGGTAAAATACGACTATTCCATACACATGTTATACGGATGTACTTACATTTACTTGGATTTGACCAAGATTTACATGGCGGTGTCGTCGATGAAGCAGAAGACGCCTCTTCTTTCCGAACATCTTAGCCGGTATTCATGAAACCGTTCTCATACTCAAGCTTTGATTTTGTGCTCAAGTTTATTTTCTTGCTCCGGCTATAATTTATCTTAAAAGTATTATTTTGTCAAAGTTTCGGTAACAAATGGAATATCCATGAAGCCGAATACTGTTTTCAATATTTACAATTGACGTTTTGATTTGTGACATGCTTTTACGTGAGTTTCCAGAAAGCTGGCTTGGACACAAAATACATGCTTTAGCATGAGAATGGTTTCGTGAGAACGGGCCCAGTTTTTATTCTTTTGTACATTGTATTTTTACAAGGATCTCCATATACACTTTTCATTCATTCATTTCTTACACCACTTTTCATCGATTTGGACTTCGGATTATGGTTTTGTTGACGCTTTTCCATTCTCTGATTTTTTTATGCAATGCATATCTAAATGTACTCGTTCATGAATATTTTCAGTGCGCTCTACACGCGAGATGACGACTTTATCATATGACTATGTAGACTAAAGTTTATTTTATAATTAAGTTTGATTATCCCTTTATTTGAGGTCAAAGGGAACTCCCACCAATGTAAACGTCTGGTCAGGTGTAGTGACCGTCCCGGTTACTGTATAAATATCACATGTGTGTCCGGGGTACTATATATAGCAACGATAGACCACTATGACGTCAGAGTGACGGTCTCGTGTCCAGGGTATGGTCAGTTGTTATGTTGGCATAGCAGGGGTTTATAAATAAAGAATGTCTGCTGTGAACCTGTATGATTATATATGCATTTAAAAAACGATTGAACAGAAACAATAAGTCGGGGGCAGATTAAGGACATTTATCTTAAAACGCTAACGCGTCCAATATTAAAGGCCAAATATACGCAACTTTCGGCAAATCGTGAAGCGAAGATCAAGCTTAATAACTTTTTATATTTATAGATTGAGTTCAGATTAACTGGTATCAGCAATATTCAAGATGAATTCTTACGCGGTTACCGATATAGCACCAGTTGAAACTCGGTATTTGTAAATACGCGTCCATTTTGAACTGTCTTCTAACTTCGGCTTGTTGTTTAAGTGGGCCACACCTGAATTATTTTCATTTCTTTGGATTTTTCTGTCAAGAGTTTCTTGTTAGCGGTAGCTCAGCTTTACGTCAATTTAGACTTATTTTTGCATTGTTATCAACTGGATTTTTTTTCAGAATTATCTGAAGTTACGTATATTGGGCCTTTAACTGTCCTATACCAGCCTTGCGTGTCTTATACTGTACCAGCAGTTCCATACCGGATTTCAGATATTTTTAATATTTTATCATTCACAAGAGATCATCGTACAAAGTAAGGTCTGAACGTGGCTGATTCTACAAAATATAATATAATGTATTACTGTAGGAATGTTATACAAGGAAAGTTCCGATATTTGTTATTATTACAAAATATTACATTTTTAAAGATAATGGTATCCGTCTCCAATTCCGTTACCACAGCTATCTTACTGACGTAGAACACCCCCTATTGTCCTGTTCCTATTGTATTTGTAATTAGAAGTTCTGAACTTAATTACGTTTGTTCTGTCTTTTTCAGTAAGGTCAATCAAATGGACTTTGAAATGCATCCTAGAACCCATTAAACCACTGTTGTGTATACATGTATTGATTTTGTAGGTGTATTATTGTTGACTTTAGCCACTTTTTGTCAGTAGAACAAGTTTTTTGAAAATTTCATAAGTATACCCTTAAACCTGTATCATTGAATGTAGGTTTTACATAAGCCTTTTAAATTGCCCCATTCCCTTTTCCTCCGACTTATACGGCGATCTACATATTTTACTAGATTACTTGGTGCCACGTGACTAACTTATATCAAATCATAGATATTCTAATTTTAACTTCTAGTTCAAATATAAGCCTTCCAACCTCGTCATCAACCATAAAAGTTAGAGAACTGCTTCTAAGTTTGTTCACTTGTTTAAAAAAGATTTTGTATTTTTTATATTACATGTTTCTAGATTTTCTCCATACTAATACAAGTAGGGCAAAATTGGAGAAACTTGTGGCAAAAAGCTGTGAAGGTAAGCTGCCCCCATACCACATGGATCAGGATAGAATATCGTTACTAATACCAACATGGCATTATATCAATATTACCCAGTCAATGTGTAAGGAGACACCAGCGATTTATACGTGCATATACATATTTAATACACTACATGTAGGACTTTGGCGAATAAATTTAAGAATGTAAACCATTCCAATTGCATGTTTCATAATCAAAACCCGCTTTGATTCATGTTCCTATTAATTTGTCGAGCGTGGGGTAGGTGTTTCATTAGAGACCGGATATCTAATATTAGACAAGGTTAAGGAGTGTGTAGACAGTGTGTGTGGGGTGGGCGGATCCACTCCAAGGATCATACAATATACAATATTTGTTGGGCAATATTTAAGCTTATTTAACACGGGATAGCACTGGTCATGTATTGACTCTACTAACATTCCTTTAATCCTTAAAATATTTTAGATATTTATATTTGGAAATAAACCTTGGTCGTTGTGTACAGCTTAAAATGATTTGTAGTATCTAGCCCGATTGTGGTTACCACGCGAGCGAGTCTTTTTGATGTACGGGGATGTGGGAAAGACGTTTCAACCCAGTAATTAGGACCCTGGCGACATCTACACAATCAGATAGAGAGAGGACACCAAAGACATACCCCGAATACCTCAACGAGCGGACGAATAAAAACTACACAGTTCCCGGAAACCAGTAGATATTAAATTGAACATTAAAGACAAAAAGTACCCATGTAATGTCATGTATGTGTGAAGGGTTAAGCTCGTTTTATTATAGAATTATAAAGATTAAGATCGATGTAACACGACTGAGAGGATAGTGTTTCCCCTGAGTAGTTAACTATTGGGTAAGTATGTCGTTTGATAAATCGTCCAAATGGGATTTATACAAACATCTTATTGATAATTTTACTATGCACAAAACCCCTTCATTATAGTAAAAAAAAAACTGAGTAAATATCGCATGCAAGCGCACTCTCTTCATATTGAATCTGGACGTTACAATGCGGTCCCAAGAGGCCTAAGAATATGTACTGTTCGTGCCAAAAATGATGAGATTGATATTAATTTGTCCAGCTTAACATGAGTTATGAAATACTGTAATAATGATAGAATACAAACAATATCATTTTCGATATCCAAGTGTTTATAAGTTGTTTGATTTATATGTATGCAAACATGTCAAAATTTAAAGTAAACTGAGCAAATATTTATTACAAGAAACAGCGAAAAGAAAAGAACTTATTTGTCTGTCAGTAAATGTATTTGTCCGTACTCTCGCTATTACTTCCACGATCATATATCTATCTCTAGTAATACGCATCCAACGAACATTTGTTTGTTAGGATCAAGTACATATAGTGGATCATACCGTCGATATTACTTACTAGACTATATGTATGGAGCAGTAGATTTATGTAAATAAATATGTTAAGATTAAACAGGGAATTATTGGGAGCTATCTTTCGCCATCTTGTATAGTATACTATGATCCATAGCAATGTAATTGTATAACCTATATGCCGTAATGTATTTGGTAAATAAAGACCTTGAACTTGAAGTGTATAGGAATCCCTGTGTACGTCTGAGGTATTGGCCCAGCAATCTAATCTTAGTGTACGCCATGTACGCTCCATAGGGACCCGATAATTTGTTACATCCATATAAGGAGAAAAGGTTATTGGAATTCTTTTGGACAATTTAGGAGTTAAATAAACTTACTGTCCTCAAAAACGATATCATCAACTGTCGGAGAAAACGCCATCCTCACAAATGACACTATAAACTTTTGGTAAGAACATTATCCTCAAAATTTAATTTACCACCCAAAAACAATGTTACAAATTTTCAGGTAAAAATACATCATCCTTAAAATTATTACCCTAAAACCGATGTTATCAACTTTCGGGACAAACACAATCCTTTTAAAAATAATATGATAAACTTTCGGGGAAAGCACCATTCTCAAACATATTACTCTCAAAAAGGATATCATCAACTTTCGGGAAAACACCATCCTCCAAAAGACCACTCCCAAAGATGATCACTGAAATAATTTTCCAATGACCCGTCATCTTGCAGCAAGTCATTTCGTCACATTATTCCACATTAACTTTTTGGTAACCTACAAATTCCATTATGCAAGCTTTGTCACTTCAAAAATCCATATTTCAGATTCTGAAAGTAGTGAATTGATTGGCTAATGCAAAAGGTCATCTGAACATGACCCCTCATATATATTTACATACACACATTTACGTATTATGTCTATATATTGTTATTAAATTCTCTCTATCTCTCTCTCAAACTGAATATCTTCTTTCATTCCCTTTTACTCTCACGTTGTGAACTTGGGATCTTATCTTTTCCAGTGTAATCACAGGGACCTAAGAATTTGTTACAACTAGTTTTGGACCTAAACGAGAGTGTTTAAGAGTAGTTTATAGGGGTTTTTTAGGGGGGGTAGGTAAAATTTCTATTTTAATGCCCCCTCAATGGTCATAAAGGCTAAAGGGTGGAAAGCTTTCGCGGTAAAAAAATCGACCAAACCTATATTTCTTGCATCAAAAATCACATTTCTAGTTGAGGTACGAAATAACTCTTGATACCTTTGGAAAAATGGATATGTTTTATATCGAAAACCTCCTACGCTCAAAAGGTATATTTAAAAAAATATTGATAAAATCATAAGTTTCATATGTTCTTTTTATAAACCAATTGAAAAACGCGCTAAAATATGAAGTTTTCCTTAGTACACTTTTTATCGTCCTCAAAATGAACATGTAGATGAAAAAATAGTGATTCATTTCATTTATGAACCCTTTTTTTGGTAGTCTGACAAACGTACAAAAATGTCGCATGCAAATCAGGTTACATCTCCTTACCGATTATTTTCTACTTCCAAAGAACGTCTGAAACTGTACATAGTCTTTTTTTTTCATTTTAAAAAAGTGGTGATTTTATTAAGAGACCAACTGTCATATGTGACCTTTTTTCTTGGATCCCTTGGACGGTCTCTTAAAACGATTTTGACTAATTAATTTTCTAAAACCCTTATAAAAAACCAAAACCAATTCCAGCCGGAAACGTCGACCCTGCGCTCACAATCGATATATTAAAGTGTGGATCTTTATAGCGTTTTAGAAAGGGAAATATATTGGGGATCGATGGAAGCTATTCGTTTGTCTTTGGTATAAACGTGAAGTGTTTTTACCGTTTTGTAACGTGGTCGAAATATTTTATGCCGCTGAGTTGCATACCTTCTCTCTATTTTCGTGTCTGATAGTCTTTTTTAATTTAACCGCTTGACGTATCAAGCTGAAACTTGGTTATTATTGTCTTTAGGGATTTAGGAAAATATTAACGTAAAAAGAAAAAAAAATGTTTTAATATAAATTTTTTTTAATTATTCATATTTCGCCATTTTATCTTATATAATGGCTGGTTATTCTCCTGGACACATGTCTGTGGAACGCTCCTCAAAAGTTTATCCTCGGACCAGGTTCCAGCTCGGCAGTTAATCCTAAAGTAGAGAATGAGAGGAAGGACATGATTCATATCCCTGGGATTGGAGAGGACGCACTAGATATAACATACAGGTTGCATTTGAACGCTAATAAAAACTAAAACGAGAATAAATTTCCACGGTATGATGGTACGTAACAGGTGAGGATTTCTGTTCGGAGTGAGTAAGGTTGTGACTAAGTAAGGGTTTGATCCTGGGGTCCCGGTACAGGTGTCATACATATAGGGAATCAGTTGTCATAACGACTGATCACGACTGACATACAGACTCCACTGCTGGAAGCCGATTAGATTTTTAAGTTGTTTAAAAATGCTTTGTTTAATCATGCAGATATATACGATAGAAAATCACATCGTCTGGTGCTCATCCCGTTTTCAGCGAGAAACTTTAATAATTGGTCGAATCTGTGTTTTGCAAAGAATAGCCGCAATGTGCGACGGATGGCTTCCGGTTTTGAATCACCGACCTGTAATCGGTAAAAGATACATGTAGATCAATCTTGACTCATCGTGTTCGTTATATATATATATATATATAATAACGGTGTACTGGGCTCTACAGTATTTACCACTAACGTTATTGGCACAGGGGCTAGGCACGGGCCTATGTCACTATGAAATGATTGTCAGATATTTTTTTTACCTTTCTCGAATATGGCCCCTCCCAATACTATATATCTGTGACAAGGGAAAGAACTAGCCTGAACGAGAAAATCGACCTATTTTCACTCTAAGCTTGTTTTCGTCATCGTCACTGAATGAAATCCAATTTTTTTACATGCATGCCTCATTTTAAAGATGAAACTTAAATCTTTCAGCCGATACCAAATATATCCCGCTTTACGTTTGTAATAGGTTACTAGACTGCCTAGAATCCGAGGTTTTGCATTAAAAACCGTAAATGGGCATTTACCTGCCCAACGTGTTATACCTTGTCTGACCATGGTTATAGCTTTAATAACGTGGTGATTACTGAAAACGGCTTTGCAGTTCTATCACTAATGCTAAAGCACGTTATCCTACCTTGAAGTGAAACAACTTTTTTTGCGCAGTTGCTCCTCTTAAATGTCTGCCTTATACTGGCTTCTGATTGGTCGAAATTATAGTATTGTCCTGGTATTGTCCTATTTCCATCAAAGGTATGTAGGTTTATGAGTTTCACGATTCAACAAAATGGCCGCCACTTCCTGGCCTCTGATTGGTCGAAATTTAAAAATCGTCCGATTTTCATGAAATTTGGTATGTACATGCATCTCAGCAGTGAGAACTGTGCGGGTTTTGGGGGACTTCTGTAGTGGCCCCTTCACAATAAGCACGTGGTAATTTTACAATTATGAAACAAGATATGTCAATTTATACAAATCACTCTTGTTGGCACGGATGTTAGCGCGTGGGGTTTTAGTTTGGGCGACAACAAACGTACCCGGAAAACCCAACAGGAGTTGTTAATAAAAGTTGAAATAACTTTTATAATTGTTGTGAAGAAAATAATGCTTACATCTTTAGTCCGAAGTATCGTGATTATCTGCTAATATAACAGTTAATTTCGGAGACCACGTGACTTTCATTCTGCGTGCAAACGGAATCTATTCCGAACCTATTGATATTGATAGTCAAGAAATTTCCGTATTATAATATTATTTTGACATAACTGGTACGAGTTATATGACATTAAAACATATTTTTAATGTTAATACATGCATGTATCATAAGGGGCGGATCCAGGATTTCCGGGAAAGTGACCGACTTTTTAAAATCATAATCTACGCAAAACGACAAGGCGGGATGGAGGTAACGAGAAAGGTGGGAGGGGGACGACGTTAGTGAGGTACGATTGTCAGGGACGCGGGAGTTAGCGGGGGCAGAAAGCGTGACAATGAAAATAATAATAAAATAAATACAACACATTTTTGTAAATCAATACTGACAATCGAAAATGTGCTGATTTGTCATGAATGAAAGCCAGCAATTCAGAAGGGAATTTATCTGTATATTCTCTAAGCCGCATGCACGGAAGAAGTGGATTTGTGGATTTGGTTCAGTAAAACATAAGAGCGAGCCGCTGCATTATTTTCTTTCATTTCTTCAGTTAATAAAGTTTATGGGTTCCATGGATTTTAGGTCATCTTGTACTGTTTGGAAAGCTTTCTAATCTCTGCAACACACAGCATATTAAAATAGGGCACAGCTTCGTGCTATAACGCATATACCTTGTCTACGCTCATCACAATTATGAAACTGGCCTTTTGGTTCGCTTTTGTACTTTATGAGAATATTACTAAAAAAATATTCTTTGTGGCTTTTCCCTCATTTTTTATACTTGGAAATCGATATTAATTATTTTTTCCTCTAAAACGCTACGACAAACAACGCCGCTATTACATTCGGCTTACATCAACTTGAATTCATCGTATCGGTGTCCTAATATTTCGACGCGGACACGAGCAAGTATTTATTTTTACCAATTTTAAAATATGTACATTACAGATTAAAATGATGATATGGTTTACCCAATAAAAGCAAACAAATCCTTTAATTCTGGCAGAAATTTATCTTCTAAAAGTTCTTCAGATCGAGCGGTTTCCTATGGTTAATGTATTACTAATTACACGTCCTTTTTTCTGATCTATTCACACTAACATAGCGCTAACACAACAACTCATTACTTTATAAATGTCCAACTTTTATTTATGTGAATGTTACTTTGTATGCCTAAATTACAATAGTTGCACTAACGAAGATAATAGGTCATGAATAAAATGATTAAATTTTGACAACTAATTGTATTTACGAGTCTGTACATGTACGTTAGAATACTTTAACTTTAAAAGTTTATAACACAATGTATACGGAATATTCACAGAACTTTTCTCCAGGACGAGGCTGGCTATATTAAAGAAAATAAATAAGTGAAATGACAGAGATGCTTCACTGATTATAAATAAAACGGGCGGCACCAGTTTGTGTAACCAAGGAAATAGATTAACATAGATATCATCTGATTTAAACATGGGTATCTTTTTACGAAATTAGATTCACGGGAAGTATGTGAGATACAATTGATAACATCACGATATTGATATAAACTTTAAACTTATATGATTATGTAAGTTTTATAAGAATACAAAAATAATGGTATCGTGATGTGCGAAAGTATCTACTGGAAAAAACGAAGACGGATATGGGTGAGATCCGGTTTTTGACAGAGGAGAATGTAGAAGAGTCATCGCTTACGTTATCGATCAGGCACTGACGTATACCGGGGGGAAACAATGAAAGGCGTAACGATATAGAAACTACATCAATTTATAATCATTTTAATTTATCAATATTGAAAGTCATTTCCGCATACGTGTTAAAGGATACTGCGACAGATTATCACTGATTATCGACACTATTTATAAATTGTATTCGAATATAATTAAAGTGAACAAGTGTAAATAACGTTTAAATGAATGACATTAATCTACAAATATCTCTGACAATTTTATTCGTAAGTTTTTTAATAATTGTAGATTAGTATTGTAAATAGTGTCTCAAATGCCAGCACTGGTAGGAATTTTTGACGCAGATATTTTAAGTATGTGTAATTTTGTAATAATGCATGTCATTGTATAGCTTTTAAAATATAGTATTTCATTGTAATGATTTGAAAATAATGTGTTGCATTGCTATTTTTGTAAATATTGTATTTAATGATAATGTTTTGTAAATATGGTATTTCATTATAATGTTTTGTTTAATATTGTATTTCATTATAATGTTTTGTAAATATTGCGTTGCGTTACATAGTTTTGTAAATATGATATTTCATTATGTTTTGTAAAATTGTATTTCATTGTAATGTTTTGTAAATATTGTATTTCATTATAATGTTTTGTAAATGTTGTATTTCATTATAATGTTTTGTAAATATTGCGTTGCATTACACAGTTTTGTAAATATTGTATTTAATTATAATGTTTTGTAAATATTGTATTTCATTAGAATGTTTTGTAAATATTGTATTTCATTACAATGTTTTGTAAATATTGCATATCGTTACAATGTTTTGTAAATGTTGTATTTCATTGCTAGTTTGCATTTGGTAAATACATGTAATGTATATCATTACAATGTTTTGTAAATAATGTATATCATTGTATATTTCTCTAAATATTGTATACGTATTGCCTTCTCTCCAATGTGTTATAAAACATAAGACACAAACAAAAAATAATCAGATTCTATTCATGTTGAAGTGTGTTCGATTATTAATGTATGTGTTTAAACGTATGTCATGTTATAAAATACTGGTTGATTTACATGTACGATCAAGAGGATATTCATGTATGCCGTGCAACACTGAATGGGAAGTTAAGTTTAACTTTATTTATTTTACAACAATTATGAAACAAGTTATCCAACTTATATTGATCACTCTTGTTGACCCGGGTGTTAGCGCGCAAGGGGTCTTATTGTGGGAGGAAACCGGAGTACCCGGAGAAAACCCACGTGGTCGGTCAGGTGACCACACCACCCGACCACTGAATGAGAGGCTGGAGTGGCGTAGTGGATAGCGTTCTTGTCTTCCACCAAGGCGGTCGGGGTTTCTTTGATCGGACATGAAAAGGTATGGAGTCACCTGCCCGACCACGTAGGTTTTATTTCGGGTAATCCAATTTTCTTCTGTGCTGGCATCCTGGAGAACAAGCTAAGAGTGATTAATATATAGATGATCTTACACAAGTGTCGATGTAATATGGAATGTATTCATGATCAGCGAGTTAAATTATTTGATATTTCATGAGCCTTTAGGCGAGTGACATATTAAACTATTTAACGAGTTTGATAAATTCCATATTACACTGACACGAGATCAAGATTCTATTTATCACATAACTTATATTGATGAATATATACATTAAAACTCTGAATTTAATTGTCTATAAGACAGTCATTTCTAATTTGACGGTTTTATTTCGGGTAATCCAATTTCCTTCTGTGCTGGCATTCGGGAAAACAAGAGTAAACATATAGCATGACCATGATCCTTCTTAACTATGTATCGCGGTAGACAACCAAGGCCGTACAGTCTCTAGTACATTTACTTATATTAACATAAGTTTGCTCTTCATTCTTCCATTGTAATGCAACGTGAAGGCAAATGTTGCTATAAGACTGTATCATCATTTCCTATAATATAAAATTGTACGTCATCAATCTCTGTTGTAAGGTCATCACTTTGCTGCTCAAAATTGTTCGAAATAACTAAATAAAAAACAATAAGTCTACAAAAATCTGATTTATATTAGTAATGAACATTTTTGCAAATGTTGTTACAAGTCTATGACACACATTGCCATTGCTGTCAAATGTACATAAAGCCCTTATTAGGTTAGATATCAAAAGCAATGTGTGTTATAGGACTGTTACAACATTTACTAAACATTCATTGCTTAATTAACGACATTGGGACGTCATCATTAAATGTCTCTGTCACTTTAACAACACAGTACCAATAAAATCCTCAATCACGAGAACAATGCGGAAACCAGACGATTGACACAATCAAATGACATCAGTGTAATATATATTGTATAAAATACACGAGGATCTTTTTAAACTTTTTTGCTTTATTATACATATTGAAGTTTTGAAATTAATGAGTATTTCTATTTTTGGAAAAGTTTGACACATAAATCAATCACGTTTAGATACAATCATAGTTACCGTTAGTAACCGAACTATGTACACTATAAATAGTAACGTATAGGACCGTTCACCTCATTATAGGTCAGTAAAGCTACCGATACTGTGACGTAATGGTACCGAGATTAATGATTGAGACTTGTATGCTGTTTATAAGATTGTAATAGCATTGTTTCCTGATAGAATAGCAAGCAGATATAATTTATCGTAAATAATAGAGTATATTTTATGCTTATCTTGACCACGTGTAAGACGAGCTTTAAGCTCAACATGTTATCGAGTTTAAATAAAGATTATTATTATTTAAGATATTCATTGGAGTAATACTGACGAATGCATATTTCTGCATTAAAATGACATTTTAGTCTTGCGACAGAATAAAAAAATCTCTTTTTAATTGCCAATTAAGCTGATAAATAGATAACCGTTTGATGATTGTATAAATGGATTTGTCGACAGGCGCCTGAATTAGTGACTGATTGTAATCAGGATTTGATTAAATATGATAACAGCCGAATGTTACAAGATCACGTGGCCTGTTGTTCTGTACGTAATACTCAAGGTAGCAAGTTTAGAGGTCACGTGACGGAGAGTACATGTGCACTTTAACCCGGTCAGGTCCTGGTACTATAAAGTATCCCCGACCCCGAGAACAACAAGTATGGTTATATTAACAGATCGATATTCTTAAATCGTCTTTAGTTTTTGTCTCTGTTAAAGTCTGAAAGACATCCTTGTGATATTCTTCTAAACATGTTCGATCCTAAATTATTTTGATTTTATTTTAGTTTGATATTGGTGAGAGTATCATCGAATCTAGTTACACAGGATTGTAGTGAAGCTGTATAAAACAGTTATGTATATATTGGTGGCCGTGACATGCTGTATATATATACAAGAATGAGATTGAAACATTCAATACAATAAACCTGTTAAATGTGATTTGGATCCAATAAAACTACACGCTTTAACGCCTAAGAATGACTTAAATAAAAACCTGATTCAAATCTCCGGCTTTATCAGTCGTGTAAGTCATGTCTATCGACATTGTTACAATATCTGATATCGGTGTAAATGAACATTCGAGATCAAAAACCGTCATTTTCAATTAGATTATCTGCCCGTTACATCGCCAACATTCCGCCTGTCCCTCTGTCTCTATGTTGATCTGAGACTCGACAATGACGTAGCATTATTTAGGAGTGCACTGCCATGTTTTCTGTATATACATTCCTTAAAAACATTTTTGCCAGTGAAATATAGAAAATTATCAAACTGATAAAACTTATATTTTCACTGCAGTGAAGAGCAGTGAAAATATAAGATTTGCCGTGAAAATATTATTTTTTTGCCGTGAAAATATAAGATTTTGCAGTGAAAATATAAGGCTTTTTCAGAGTAACGTGAAAAAGTGACCCGCCAATAAAATACCACCCGAGTCATTATTCTACGTTGCAAAAGTTACCCGGGGTCGTTATTTAACAGTAGAAATCTTACACGGCCATCTGTAGAAAAATTACCCCATTAAATTATTCGTAATTCGTCCCGTAAAATAGTGATCCGCTTTAGCTTTCAACGGTGGGTAGTTTTAAACTGGGTCATTTTTTTTACGTAACACCGAAACTTTTGAATGAGTTGTTCCCCTTGATCGAATCTTGGAGGCCCGGCATTGTTGTCGTCTGCTAGAACTTGTCTCTTGGGGAAAGATGGTCTTGAAGAAATGGCACCAATAGTAAATATTGATGGGAACTGCTGCAGGATTTAATATGAAATGAATTGAAAGATGAAAATGGTTCAATTTTTCCGATCAGCTAATCCCAATCAGCTGTGTACTGGACCCGATCGGTTGTGATTTCGACGGATTACAATAGACTTAGCTCATTTGCAGTAGGCAAGTAGACCAAGAAAAAAAATAATGAAATAATCTTAGTCCTCTTTCGAAATGTAATAAAAAGAAAATTCAATGGTTTGCCGTTTCATATCGAATATATTTCACGAGTATGGCAGATTTTTTAAATTTTCACGAGTCCTCTATATATAATGATATTAAAGTAATGTACCACGATAATATAGAACTAAATACACCAGAAGATGAAAAACATATAACCAGTTTGTAAATTAATGACTCTGAGATTACACAGTCTTTAGAAAGAGAGTGGGCTTGCCTACATTACTTGTGAGACAACGTATACTTTACGTATACTTTTATCCTTTACTTTATACTTTATTGTAATTTTAATTGTGCAATAAATGTGTGAATTGAATTGAGAAATATATGTATAATTTTGCACGTTTAAGACTGGTCAATTAAATATAAGATGTATAGCTTTTGGTTACTGGCGATTTTAATCTGGCTATACATTGTATTGGCCAAAGCTAAAACAGGAGGAAACAAGCCACATCGGCTTATAGACAAGTACCCGTGAATCGAGCATGTGCTTTAGTTCAAATTCTGTTCTCAATCCCAATTTCTTGCTCCGGTAATTACTTTCTAAAAAATATGACAATTTTGTTAGCTGTTTTTAGTAATACGAGTATCCTCTTACCATTAGAATGATTTCATACTGTGACATTAAACAGTAAAATTGAATCACAAATTTTTATACAAATATACCGGAATATAACGAACCAGCCTTCCATTTGTGGTCTACATTAAACTTCAGCATGCTAGCACTACAAAGTGGGCACACGTTCCGCACTATCACAAGAAGGCTTACGTAGACATACAACACAATTCAAAACTAAACGCGCATACATTCCAGAATAGGGAGTAAGTAATAGAATGCTAGGGGGCGGTGAAATGGTTTTCTACATGGTTTGTTTCAATCTATGCTTCTCTTTCAATCTTTATCACGATCTTTGTACACTTTTGGGTACTATTGAATTCATTATCAACTTATTGAAAACGCCTGGACTCTAAACGACCGAAACTAATGTTACTTTTCCTTCTTGTCCAGATAGTTTCTATGATTATCCTTACTAGTTGTATTCAATTCACTTTAGGCAGTCAGGATGTAGATATAAGAATCTATGCACATGTCAGTTAACCCTTTGCTTCACAACGGAAATGGATTTAATTTCCTGTTTTTGATCTAACCAGATTTAGACCTTGTCATGTATATTAATTTGGTTTGTTTACTTCACATAACCCAACTTGTGAAAAGGTGCGTTCTTCCCGCTATCCTCTTGCTATAGAACGGATGTTAAACCTTGTTGCACGACGTTATGACAATGCCAGCCTTACTATTTATTATCACTAAACCTGAGACTCCTACATAGTTAAATTGTGTTAATTGATGGACGCACGCCAAACAATGCCTCTATGTCCATATCTAAATTATTAGCTTGTATCCGGATTTGAATTTTAAAAAGTTCTAAATTCAAATCCGGATACAAATCGTAGAAAACAGAATGTCCAAGAGGTATTTCAATGTTCTTGTTATTATTATCGTTTTAGAAGACGTATGCCTTTTCTGTCCCATGGCGATCCTTGCACTTCTGGATACATATTTATCTATTTCATTGTCTTTCTTCTATTTTGCTTCTTTCCTCAATTCTTTTTCTTTTTCTCTCTGTTGTTCTGTAAGATCATTCCATATCATAGTCCAGAGGGTTTATGCTCGGTGTACTATGGTGAGCTAGGTCTCCAATGTAATCCCGAAGGTTGATACTTGTCGGGGTACGGTAAAATGAAACTCCAATGTAATCCCGAAGGTTGATACTGGTTGGGTACGGTAAACTGAAACTCCAATGTTAGCCCGAACGTTGATACTGGATGAGGTACGGTAAACTGAGACTCCAATGTAAGCCCAAAGGTTGATACTTGTCGGGGTACGGTAAACTGAGGCTCCAATGTAATCCCGAACGTTGATACTGGTTGGGTACGGTAAACTGAGGCTCCAATGTAATCCCGAAGGTTGATACTGGTTGGGTACGGTAAACTGAGACTCCAAAGTAATCCCGAAGGTTGATACTGGTTGGGTACGGTAAACTGAGGCTCCAATGTAATCTCGAAGGTTGATACTGGTTGGGTACGGAAAACTGAGGCTCCAATGTAATCCCGAAGGTTGATACTGGTTCGGTACGGTACACTAAGACTCCAATGTAATCCCGAAGGTTGTTACGGGTTGGGTATGGTAAACTGAGGCTCCAGTGTAATCCCGAACGTTGATACTGGTTGGGTACGGTACACTAAGACCAATGTAATCCCGAAGGTTGATTCTGGTTGGGGTACGGTAAACTGAGGCTCCAATGTAATCCCGAAGGTTGATTCTGGTTGTAATCCCGAAGGTTGATACTGATTAGGTACGGTAAACTGAAATTCCAATGTAATCCCGAAGGTTGATACTGATTAGGTACGGTAAACTGAGACTCCAATGTAATCCCGAAGGTTGATACTGGTTGGGGTAAGGTTAACTAAGGCTCCAATGTAATCCCGAAGGTTGATACTGGTTGGGGTACGGTAAACTGAGGCTCCAAAGTAATCCCGAAGGTTGATACTTGTCGGGGTACGGTAAAATGAAACTCCAATGTAAGCCCGAAGGTTGATACTGGTTGGGGTACGGTAAACTGAGACTCCAATGTAATCTCGAAGGTTGATACTGGTTGGGTACGGAAAACTGAGGCTCCAATGTAAGCCTGAAGGTTGATACTGGTTCGGTACGGTACACTTAGACTCCAATGTAATCCCAAGGGTTGATACTGGTTGGGGTACGGTAAACTGAGGCTCCAATGTAAGCCCGAAGGTTGTTACGGGTTGGGTATGGTAAACTGAGGCTCCAGTGTAATCCCGAACGTTGATACTGGTTGGGTACGGTACACTAAGACCAATGTAATCCCGAAGGTTGATTCTGGTTGGGGTACGGTAAACTGAGGCTCCAATGTAATCCCGAAGGTTGATTCTGGTTGTAATCCCGAAGGTTGATACTGATTAGGTACGGTAAACTGAAATTCCAATGTAATCCCGAAGGTTGATACTGATTAGGTACGGTAAACTGAGACTCCAATGTAATCCCGAAGGTTGATACTGGTTGGGGTAAGGTTAACTAAGGCTCCAATGTAATCCCGAAGGTTGATACTGGTTGGGGTACGGTAAACTGAGGCTCCAAAGTAATCCCGAAGGTTGATACTTGTCGGGGTACGGTAAAATGAAACTCCAATGTAAGCCCGAAGGTTGATACTGGTTGGGTACGGTAAACTGAGGCTCCAAAGTAATCCCGAAGGTTGATACTTGTCGGGGTACGGTAAACTGAGGCTCCAATGAAAGCCTGAAGGTTGATACTGATTAGGTACGGTAAACTGAGGCTCCAATGTAAGCCTGAAGGTTGATACTGATTAGGTACGGTAAACTGAAATTCCAATGTAATCCCGAAGGTTGATACTGATTAGGTACGGTAAACTGAGACTCCAATGTAATCCCGAAGGTTGATTCTGGTTGGGGTACGGTAAACTGAGGCTCCAATGTAATCCCGAAGGTTGATACTGGTTGGGGTAAGGTTAACTAAGGCTCCAATGTAATCCCGAAGGTTGATACTGGTTGGGGTACGGTAAACTGAGACTCCAATGTAATCCCGAAGGTTGATACTGGTTGAGGTACGGTAAACTGAGACTCCTATGTAAGCCTGAAGGTTGATACTGATTAGGTACGGTAAACTGAGATTCCAATGTAATTCCGAAGGTTGATACTGGTTGGGGTACGGTAAACTGAGGCTCCAATGTAATCCCGAAGGTTGATACTGGTTGGGGTAAGGTTAACTAAGGCTCCAATGTAATCCCGAAGGTTGATACTGGTTGGGGTACGGTAAACTGAGGCTCCAAAGTAATCCCGAAGGTTGATACTTGTCGGGGTACGGTAAAATGAAACTCCAATGTAAGCCCGAAGGTTGATACTGGTTGGGGTACGGTAAACTGAGACTCCAATGTAATCTCGAAGGTTGATACTGGTTGGGTACGGAAAACTGAGGCTCCAATGTAAGCCTGAAGGTTGATACTGGTTCGGTACGGTACACTTAGACTCCAATGTAATCCCAAGGGTTGATACTGGTTGGGGTACGGTAAACTGAGGCTCCAATGTAAGCCCGAAGGTTGTTACGGGTTGGGTATGGTAAACTGAGGCTCCAGTGTAATCCCGAACGTTGATACTGGTTGGGTACGGTACACTAAGACCAATGTAATCCCGAAGGTTGATTCTGGTTGGGGTACGGTAAACTGAGGCTCCAATGTAATCCCGAAGGTTGATTCTGGTTGTAATCCCGAAGGTTGATACTGATTAGGTACGGTAAACTGAAATTCCAATGTAATCCCGAAGGTTGATACTGATTAGGTACGGTAAACTGAGACTCCAATGTAATCCCGAAGGTTGATACTGGTTGGGGTAAGGTTAACTAAGGCTCCAATGTAATCCCGAAGGTTGATACTGGTTGGGGTACGGTAAACTGAGGCTCCAAAGTAATCCCGAAGGTTGATACTTGTCGGGGTACGGTAAAATGAAACTCCAATGTAAGCCCGAAGGTTGATACTGGTTGGGGTACGGTAAACTGAGGCTCCAAAGTAATCCCGAAGGTTGATACTTGTCGGGGTACGGTAAACTGAGGCTCCAATGAAAGCCTGAAGGTTGATACTGATTAGGTACGGTAAACTGAGACTCCAATGTAAGCCTGAAGGTTGATACTGATTAGGTACGGTAAACTGAAATTCCAATGTAATCCCGAAGGTTGATACTGATTAGGTACGGTAAACTGAGACTCCAATGTAATCCCGAAGGTTGATTCTGGTTGGGGTACGGTAAACTGAGGCTCCAATGTAATCCCGAAGGTTGATTCTGGTTGGGGTACGGTAAACTGAGGCTCCAATGTAATCCCGAAGGTTGATACTGGTTGGGGTAAGGTTAACTAAGGCTCCAACGTAATCCCGAAGGTTGATACTGGTTGGGGTACGGTAAACTGAGACTCCAATGTAATCCCGAAGGTTGATACTGGTTGAGGTACGGTAAACTGAGACTCCTATGTAAGCCTGAAGGTTGATACTGATTAGGTACGGTAAACTGAGATTCCAATGTAATTCCGAAGGTTGATACTGGTTGGGGTACGGTAAACTGAGGCTCCAATGTAATCCCGAAGGTTGATACTGGTTGGGGTACGGCAAACTGAGACTCCAATGTAATCCCGAAGGTTGATACATGTACTTGTCGGGGTACGGTAAAATGAAACTCCAATGTAACCTCAAGGTTGATACTGGTTGGGGTACGGTAAACTGAGGCTCCAAAGTAATCCCGAAGGTTGATACTTGTCGGGGTACGGTAAACTGAGGCTCCAATGTAAGCCTGAAGGTTGATACTGATAAGGTACGGTA
Organism: Mimachlamys varia; assembly: GCA_947623455.1. Taxonomy (NCBI): domain Eukaryota; kingdom Metazoa; phylum Mollusca; class Bivalvia; order Pectinida; family Pectinidae; genus Mimachlamys; species Mimachlamys varia. The sequence continues at coordinate 36,267,589 of OX392545.1, forward strand.
AACTGAGGCTCCAATTTTAAGCCTGAAGGTTGATACTGATTAGGTACGGTAAACTGAAATTCCAATGTAATCCCGAAGGTTGATACTGATTAGGTACGGTAAACTGAGACTCCAATGTAATCCCGAAGGTTGATTCTGGTTGGGGTACGGTAAACTGAGGCTCCAATGTAATCCCGAAGGTTGATACTGGTTGGGGTAAGGTTAACTAAGGCTCCAATGTAATCCCGAAGGTTGATACTGGTTGAGGTACGGTAAACTGAGACTCCAATGTAATCCCGAAGGTTGATACTGGTTGAGGTACGGTAAACTGAGACTCCAATGTAAGCCTGAAGGTTGATACTGATTAGAAACGGTAAACTGAGATTCCAATGTAATCCCGAAGGTTGATACATGTACTTGTCGGGGTACGGTAAAATGAAACTCCAATGTAAGCCCGAAGGTTGATACTTTTTGGGTACGGTAAACTGAGACTCCAATGTAATCCCGAAGGTTGATACTTGTCGGGGTACGGTAAAATGAAACTCCAATGTAATCCCGAAGGTTGATACTGGTTGGGGGACGGTAAACTGAGGCTCCAATGTAAGCCTGAAGGTTGATACTGGTTTGGTACGGTACACTAAGACTCCAATGTAATCCCGAGGGTTGATACTGGTTGGGGTACGGTAAACTGAGGCTCCAGTGTAATCCCGAACGTTGATACTGGTTGGGTACCGTACACTAAGACTCCAATGTAATCCCGAGGGTTGATACTGGTTGGGGTATGGTAAACTGAGGCTCCAATGTAATCCCGAAGGTTGATACTGGTTGGGGTACGGTAAACTGAGGCTCCAATGTAATCCCGAAGGTTGATACTGGTTGAGGTACGGTAAACTGAGGCTCCAATGTAATCCCGAAGGTTGATACTGGTTGGGGTACGGTAAACTGAGGCTCCAATGTTAGCCCGAACGTTGATACTGGTTGAGGTACTGTAAACTGAGACTCCAATGTAAGCCTGAAGGTTGATACTGATTAGGTACGGTAAACTGAGATTCCAATGTAATCCCGAAGGTTGATACTTGTTGGGGTACGCTAAACTGAGGCTCCAATGTAATCCCGAAGGTTGATACTGGTTGGGTACGGTAAACTGAGGCTCCAATGTAAGCCTGAAGGTTGATACTGGTTTGGTACGGTACACTAAGACTCCAATGTAATCCCGAGGGTTGATACTGGTTGGGGTACGGTAAACTGAGGCTCCAGTGTAATCCCGAACGTTGATACTGGTTGGGTACCGTACACTAAGACTCCAATGTAATCCCGAGGGTTGATACTGGTTGGGGTATGGTAAACTGAGGCTCCAATGTAATCCCGAAGGTTGATACTGGTTGGGGTACGGTAAACTGAGGCTCCAATGTAATCCCGAAGGTTGATACTGGTTGAGGTACGGTAAACTGAGGCTCCAATGTAATCCCGAAGGTTGATACTGGTTGGGGTACGGTAAACTGAGGCTCCAATGTAATCCCGAACGTTGATACTGGTTGGGGTACGGTAAACTGAGGTTCCAATGTAAGCCTGAAGGTTGATACTGGTTGGGTACGGTAAACTGAGGCTCCAGTGTAATCCCGAACGTTGATACTGGTTGAGGTACGGTAAACTAGATTTTTAAGAAGAATGTTGTCCTTCCTATGGGAACAAACTGTTCCCCACTCTCAACTGACTGTTTTTGGTTTCATACGAAGCTGAATTTGTATCAGAGCGCTGCTAATAAGAACAGGTAGCAAAAATCTTGCCAAAGCTTCTAATTTCACTTTCAGATATGTGGACGATGTATTGTCTATAACCACAAAGACGTTTGCAGACCACGTCGATCGTATATACCCTTCTAAACTTGAAATTGAGAACGCAACATAATCTTCTACACAACCTGCTTCTCTCTATGACAAACAATGGCAAGTTTCTACCAAGCTGTACGATACACGTGACGATCTCAATTTTCCGATCGTGAACTAATTTTTCTGATAGTAATATCTCTGCTTTTTCAAACGATGGTGTTAACATGGTTTTCGTGATACATGTCGACTGCTGACAAACTTACTACACAGGGAATCGAGAGATGCAGGTTAATGAGAACTATGAGCCAAATTTATGTTCACCATCTTTATTTCATTGAGAAATTTGAGTATGCTCATTAGTGTGCTTACTTGTGATAGAGAATGATGCCTCGCTTCTAATTTTGAGAACTTGGCAAATACTTTTATGTGAAGTATATATGGCGAGTGTCGTCGATGAAGTAGAACACGCTTACTCTTCCGGAGCACCTTGTCTTATTCTCTTGTTAAATATTTTAAAAGGTCTCAGTGTAAATATTTCATTTACTTATATTTTGCCCCTCGTTTAATTAAGTTTGAGTTAGAATTATGAGTATTGATGTTATTTTCTGACTTTTTGTAAAAAAAAAACATAGATGTTGTCTGTGAAACTGATAACGTAATATTCTCACGACCTCTCTCGCTCTTCCTTTGAAATTGCAACGGTGTTTTAGCTGGGGGAAAAATCAGAGAATACCAAAGCATCAACAAAACCATAATCCGAACTAAAAATCGATTTAACTAGAGGCAAAATAGGAACAAAAAAATATTTACATGGAGACCCTTGTAAAAGTATACAAGATAATAAGACCATGTGTTCCGGAAGAGTAAGAGTCTTCTGCTTTATCGACGACACCTGCCCTGTAAAGATTAATTAACCTACATTTCTGCATACGGTACATGGGACTTGTCGCCTTCTTCAACAAGCGATTCGTTTTTTAGTTACAAGTAAATCAGTACTTTTAATACTCTAGAATACAACACATACGTATATCAGATGTCACTTACAACCTGTTCTTTAAGTTATGACTGCAATGATCCCCGCCCCCAGGGAGCAACCTTGGTGTGACTGGGCCCCTGGAGACAGCCGTAGTTATACAGACGTAATGTAATGGTATGGCTGGCGAGCGTCTACTCCCGTCGTCTATACACTGCGCGGGCGGGAGCGTGTTTTATTGATTCCAGTGCAGTGAATTGACGTTAGCTATATATCTATTTCTTACCAGACAGAGAAAGACTATATCAGATCTTTATTCCCCCGAGATGCATCATGAAGGAACCGGGAATCAAACGTGTGAAAAGAGCAATTGAGAAAATAGGTTTGTGACGTTTTCTGTCAATAGTTCTAAATGTGGATTCTATGAATAGATTTGTTTGGAAATTGGCGTCATTACTGACACCTTCCGCATACTCTACCCATTTATGGTTACTTCAAAAGCTGTTTCTTTGTTGAATCGTTAATCAGTTTGTCAATGAAGCCAAATTAATTTTATTTTATTTATCAGTTTACTTGGCCCCTCCTCCTACACGAAACGAAGACTGTGTGTCCCAAGGGACGTGGAGAACAGCTCCACACAAGTGTATATCTACTTAAGGTAAGGGACGGTAACTCCTGCTGCACCTCAACTGCAGGTCGTCAACACACGCGCCGATTCCGTGTTTATTTACCCAATAGTAATGAATACATGAATTCTCCAGATATTGTTTTCATTTGTCATTTTCCACATATTGTTTTCCGATGCCATTCTCAAGATATAGTGTTCATTTGTCAACCTCCAGATATTGTTTTCATTTGTCAACCTCCAGATATTGTTTTCATTTGTCAACCTCCAGATATTGTTTTCATTTGTCAACCTCCAGATATTGTTTTCATTTGTCAACATCCATATATTGTTCTTATTCATTATTTTCCAGATATTGTTTTCTTTCTTTATTTTCCAGATATTGTTTTCATTCATCACTATTCATAATATTGTTTTAATTCATCATTTTCCAAATATTGTTTTAATTTGTTAATCTCTAGATATTATTTCTATTTATAGCAATCTCCAGATATTGTTCATATTTATCAGTTTCCAAATATTGTTTATTGTTTATTTCCGTTTGTCTTTCTCCGGATATTATTTTCCAAAATTGAATCCTGTCGTAATTCTCCAGATATTGTTTTCATTTGTCATTTTCAGAACATTCGTACGTAAGCCTAAAAGGATGTTATTACAAACGTAAGGGTTGCAATGAATACAAGGGTTAGGGATTTATTTGAATGAAAGTTATATGTTACACGGAAGGATAGCCCATAGAAAACAAACGCACTACTTTATAGTATTAACTTGTATTGGAAACTTATTGTCCAGAACAATTTACGTTTCTCCACTGTTGTATGCTTAACAGACAGCAGGTACGGAACCTGGTCAAATGTTTGATTTTTTTTTTTTGAAAAAGTAATGATGCAGAAAATTAACGATAAATGACATTTCAATTCGGGTATAGCAGTAGGAAAATATGGTACGGGAGTATAAGAGAAACAAATACAGTGCTAGGGCACAATAGAAGTTAGACCACTTAAACTTCCAAGTTTCACAAATAAAATAAACCAATACTGGTATCGGCACCTGCAAAAACATAAGAGCAATCCTATGTCAGCAACACCTAATCCGAACTGACATTTATCTGATAAGGACAGATAGAGAACAAATGAAATATTTATAAACCAAAACATTGGAAGTTTAGAGCAGCTCTCGCGGCCATATAAATCACCGACGAGTCCTAGAATGACGGAACGCTTACTATAGTTTTATTCATCTTGATATATTGTGTCAATCAGTACAATCTACAGATGAAATAACCTTTGTTTATACATATGTTAGAGTTGCCAATTCTACAAAAGTTGTGACAATTTTCTGATATTGATTGTGACATCTGGTATAGCCTGTAAGTACATGTAGCTGTCATAGACGGAGTATTTATTTGGTTCATACTTTTGTTATGTCTCCGGTATATCTACCATATAACGATCAAGGTTCGGTTGCATGTAATGCTAAACGGAGGCCGTAACACGCACATATGCTGTGCCAAATTTAGTAATAGATGCAGTATCCCGAAAAAAAAATAATTAAACTGCAGCATACAGCTGTTTCGTCCTCCTAGGACTCTTAAGCGATGCTTGGGGCCAAAAATTGGGAATCCAAAAGTTCTAAATTAATGTAGAAGCAGATGGGTCAGGTGCATAAAAACCATTTATTTTATGAATTAAGAAGTAAAATTAAACTAGTTCTGTATAACTGACGGCTTCTATATTAACTTTAACAGACGCTAACTTAATGCTGCTGAATTTTCAAGGGGTGAAGTTTATATTGAAAAAACTAAGTTTTTATCATTCAATCAAAAAGACCATCATTGCACAAAACCAGATTAATCACTATTTAGACATCTTAAATATGGATTGTACCAGCTCGTTATGAAGATTCCGAACGAGCCTGACATGTGAGGAAATATATTCATATCCTCGTGCTATCTTTGTTATGGACACCGAGTGGTAATGACAGATCCCTATCACAACAGTTAGTATCTGACACACCGCCATGCCCCTCCATCTCCAGGTATTTACGATATCATACAGCCAAACAAAAAAGTAACTCTGATTAGTAAAATGACTAATTAACCCTTAGATCTAATCGATAAAGAATGTGACGTTTTATCTATGTGTTGTCAGACACTGGGCCGTACATTTGTATCAGTGTATTGAAGGACAATGGGATCTGCACTAGTAATGTAATATAAGTCCGAGAGGAACTCGTGTATAGTTATATAACAATGCTCTAACAGTACCATATCATATGGTTCCTCAGCTTACAACAATGTGACGGACACGAAAAAAATTACATTTTGTCCTATAAAATCATAAATAATAGTTCTAAATTCGTACAGATCAAAATTTTGAATAATCGGATATGAATAATAATTAAAATATGAAATGATTATTAGCATAGGAGTAATGCGTTGTGTTATTTCAATTTGCCATTAATCTGTCTAAACTGTGCACACCCGTGCTCTGACAGATCAAATCGGTGATTAATGTAATTAAAATAAATAGATAACAATAGGTGTTGGTTGCAGACAGGCGCAGCACGTACAGTGTAAGGTACAATGGTAGGGGGATGTAACTCCATTCCTACAGCATTGTCAGCTTAACTTGCTTCTTCATTTCATGTTTGATATCTGATCTGTTCCATATCCTTTTTATTTAGTCAAAAGTTGAAAAAGTTACGTGTACATTTTTAACTGATACTCTCAAACTTATATTTGTTTCAATACAAGTTTTTTTTCTAGGAGAATTCCGAATAAAAGAAAATTGTTGAAATGACAGACTTTTTTTATCGATGGATTATAAAGCTGAACAGTCGTATCAGTAGAGATTAGTCTGTGTAACATATAGCGGGGTCAAGGTTACGGTGCCGGCGGCGATATGCCTAACACATGCAACACATGCATTCCAAGATAATGATAGTGTAACGTGATTCACCGGTTATCTCAGCATCACAGATTGTATCTTCTATTCTCCATAAATACCGTAAAACACATACCTACTTCTAAACTGTTCCTACAGATATACATTCTTGTATTATTCAACGAACACAAAGTACCGCCTTACTCTTTCTATTCATGAAATTTTACTATGAATCATATCGTATAGTAAGACTATCCAAAAAATCTTAATCCCCATACTATCACATCGATGTATTTTTACACTACAAAGACTATTTAGTCATTTAAGTTTCCTCAGATCTATCCCATCGGAAACCTTGTCAGAATTTGCGTTATTAGGGATGAATAAATATAATACGAAACGTGATTTTTTAAAAAAATATTTGTATATATATAATAATGGTTGAGGTTTTCGTTATTTTGTATTTCAGAATTTCTTTAATGTATAATACAGGTTCTGCCTTGTGTAATTGTGTGTTGCATACCAGAACTAAGGAAAACAATACAAAGATACGTATATCCTGTGGGTGCAGCAGTAGCACCATGTGTATGTGGCGTGCTGTTAGTATGTTACGAATATCGAAATCGAATAGAAAATTAAACACTAACCATTAAAGAAATTGAATTGCCTACCACAAGAGAAATGAAAACGCTTATTTTTAGAAACATATCAACGCTTACCGTTAGAGAAATATAAGCTCTTATTGTTAGAGAAATATAAACGCTTACCGTGAGCGAAATATCAACGTTTACCGTGAGCGAAATATCAACGTTTACCGTTAGCGAAATAGCAACGTTTACGGTTAGCGAAATATCAACGTTTACCGTTAGCGAAATATGAACATTTACCGTTATAGAAATTTAAACGCTTATCATAAGAGAAATGTAAACGCTTAGCATTAGGGAGATTAAAACGAGTTTTGAAAAACACATAGTACCATATAAATGTGTGCAATCTTCAATCGACTCCTGTATAAAGAAATCTCTTGAAACGTGAACTTTTACGGATATATTTATATAGTCAAGTATACATTTAGTCGTATATGTTTACACTCGTATATCGTCTATTACTGATGTCATTGATATTTTATTTCTATGAATGGTATCTATGATAATTATGCTATTTCGTTGATACACACTTTTTAATGTTTGAACCGTTTATTTACAAATCATAGATTTATCACAGGTCAAAGATGCAGTCATTATAAAAACGTAATTAAGCTACAATAAGGGGTTTAATATGTTTCAAAATATTACTGTTATCTATATCATGTTTCTAATATTATTTTGGATATAATGTAATAATTTTTTTTCTCGATTACTGGTGGTATTGCTCCAATCATTTGACATCATATTGTCTGCACTAGGGAAAGGGTTAGTTTCCTCCTTGACCAATATACAATTCTACGACATTCGTATCAACAAACCTATATATACTTGTGTGAGAGGATTGGGTGTTATAACAGGATCTATCATTAATATAACTTGTCTGACAAATATATCTATACTTGTTATATTTCTCCACTATTTAAAGAAATTGCATAAATAGATGAGAACCTAGTGCTAGGCATATACTCTATATAGACATTGGTGTTGACGGATATCCTACTTTTCTCAGGTGTGGCGATTGCTCTACTTGTTTGCTAGCCCGCGTAACATACTACACGTAATATACTACACGGAAACTGTCAACATAGGAGTGTTTTCGTTATATTTCGTGAAAAATCGAAACACTATACAGCATTTGTTTCATCGATACAAAGTAAATAATCACAAAATTCAAAAACAAAATCAAAGGGACTTATCTAAAACATGCATTAATATAATAATATAAGTGTACATGTAGTGAAGATCCCTGTTGTTGTCTCTCATATTTCTATTTAGAGTGGCATTGAATGCGTGCATGCGTGCGTGCGTGCGTGCGTGCGTGCGTGCGTGTTAGAGTGTAGACTGCGAGTGAGAGTATGAGTGAGAGTGTGTGTTTGTATGAGAGAGCTCAGGGAAGGGTATGCTTATGTATTTAAATCGTTGCGCTACAGCGAATAAGATGTCGAAGTTAGATAGCTAATCGCTCTCGAAATACCACGCCGTAGTCCCACAGTATCCAGGTAGCTGTACCAACTGAGTAGAGGTTAACAACACTAAGTCGTCCTGACCGATCTAATGCCGATTTAGATGACTTTTATATCTCCCGACATCGTCACTTATGACATGACCCTCACCTGATCTAACGTTCAGCATCATAGCAAATCCTAAGACACTGCCAACCAAGTCACAAGACACACCATTTGTCAAGAAAAACAAGTGGCCTTGGCATTGTAACCATAACAATTAAGACATTAAGATCTTAGTTACCGAAGATCACGTAACACACACATATGCTGCACCTCTTAAAGTTAGTAATAGATACAGTATGCCGAAAAAATTAATTAAACTGCATCATACAGCTGTTTCGTCCTCCTAGGACTCTTCAGTGATGCTAGGGGCCAAAAGGTAGGAATCCAAAATGTCTAAACTTGTGTAGAAGCAGAAGGGTCAGGTGCGTAAAACCCCTTTAATTTATGAATTTAGAAGTAAAATTAAACTAGTTCTGTATAATTTCAAATCGTGTACTACGAAAATGTGAATATTAAGTACCGTGCCACTACTCAAATGAGATTAACTGTGGCTTTGGAGGCTCCAGCAAACCTCGGGGACTAAAAAATCCACCAGCAGAAATAAGAGCGGAGACAAACGTTGTACAGAGAAAACAATACACCTGTCGTTAAACACGGCATACTCATCTGACCTGGCTATTGGTACGATGTTTATTGTAAGATGATGTCGAATTAAGAGCTTAGTTACGGGAGTAAAATCGAAGACTAACTTCCCACATAGAAAACAATACAACTACTGTAAAACAATGTAACCGTGAGTAGTCAATGCTTTGCTAGAAGTACCTAATTGTTTTCTATAGTATTGAGTGTTAACCCTAGTAAGTAAAGCAATGGTCTCTGTTCCCAGGCCCGGACCCACAAAAGTCCTTCAAAATGGCAGTTGTGTCTTCCTGCTTCACGTTCAGTATTGAGAACAATGGCAACAACTGGTAATCCGTTGTCAATATAATGTTGCCGGGTGGAATGATATGCTGGGTTCTTCCGCCGTGGTATTTCAGTGAGATAGCACTATAAATTAGGCATTAGGTCTGTCCTGTCACAGTGAATAATGCCACACCTCCGTCTCACATACACACATGTACAACATATATAGAAGTACGTCTTTAAACGTCTTTTTGCTCCCTACATAGACTGACTTTTATTAATCTATTGATGCATTTAAATGCAAATTGTTATTATCGTATTTTAACTGAATGACTGATGGTGATTTTATTTATATGTGCATTACTAGTACTATTACCAACGTTTTGTTAAAAGTTTTAAAAACATCAGAGAGTTGTACATGGATACTCTTGTAAAAACACAAGAGAATAAGACCAGGTGTTCCAAAAGAGAAAACTTTGCCTGCTTCATCGACGACACTCGCCATGTAAAATAGGTTTAGACAGTATATAAAGCGACGTGTTGTATATGTATTATCATTCAGCTGTTTCTAGGATGTTAAACAAAATAAATTTGGAAAAAAGTAAAACTTTTGATACTAAAACAGTGCTTATCTATTACTGCGCATTCTGTACGCAATTTTCATAATTGTAATTAAACTGCCATACAGATTCACATTAAGCTAACAATGTGAGTTATAAAAAGATAAATCAGCTTAACTCAACATGGATAGGTCGTGTGTACCGTGATACGAGCTCCGCACTTAGGATATCAAATATTTATACCTGTATTACTGTATACATCGAACCTACTGTGTCTGTTAAAGCGCCCAGGTATCAGCACAGGTAAGTAGCCAGGTAAGGAAGTCAGGTAAGTCTCGCTCGGTTTATTGATTTCTACCTGAGGTTGTGAGGTTGGAAGAGAACAGGTAATTCTATTAAAGCTCCCGACTATCATACAATACAGCTACATAAGTGACTGAATGAGAGTTATGTACAGGCAGGGAACACCTAAGGTGTGATTAGGCCTGATTTAGGGGGTTTATCATACAGCCACTACCAACCAGTGTTATGTACGATAAACACGATCCATATCATCGGTAAGAAAGGATCAGAAAATATGAATGAATGTGTATAAATAACGACCTATATATCTGTAATAGCATATAATGCCGAGTGGTGAATGGCGGAATTAAATCAATGCCTGGGAGAGATGTTTAGTGTTGTGTGTATGCTACAGGGTAAAAATATGGAATGCCTGATATTACACAATGTTACAGGGAGCTATACCACTAACACAGGGCGAGTGGGAGAGGGGGCGGGACCACCGGAATCTCGGTGTGCTAAATTTATAATAGAGGGGGAAAACACTTACACGACGAAAAATCTATATTCCAGGGTCCTGATGAAACAGATAATTGTGTGTGTGTCGCTTCCGTCGGATGTGAACGGAAAAACACAAGTTTAAGCGTTGTCATAATAGACATGATTTCATCAGGGCACGGCCGACAAACCGTCGTCACATTCCAGGGTTTTAATTGGCCGAGCTAACGCCGCCCCATTCAGGTGTATTATAATGAGGTGAACTCCTACTAACATCGAGCACGCGTCTCAAAGGTATATAAACAGCGAGTTACAACGTAAGGATCATAACCACCCAGAGTGATCAGAACTACTACAACTACTACTAAAGCTACCGAGCGGACCTACCACTGTAACACAGAAAATCTGTACGAACTTTAAAGAAACAGAAAAGTCTTATAAGTGGACAATTGAAGTACTACCAAGCGAACGTTAAAGAAGACAGAAAAGTCTCTACTGCCTTACAACTTAGAAGAACTTAACGTAAAACTAAAGAAGATGTCTATTGTTCTGCCGTTCGCCTCTGAGGCCATGATGAGCCAGGAGTCTGTGAATTGTCTGATGACAGAACACATGTCGTCAGTTCCAACGACAATAGAAACATCGACAGAATCGTCAACGATGTTTGCTTCTGTGAGAGCATCACAAAAAATGTTCTCAATGACAAGCCGGAACATTTGTAATCAACATTTTCCTGCGTGATGTACAGAATTGACCCTTACTGATCAGATGAATCTCCGGCCTACTTGCGCCGGACCAGCCCTTGGACGGTGTTACTATGGATTCCAGTGATACCGCCATCAAACTATTGAGATTATAGCCTACCACCGATGGACAGCAACTGTCTAATAACATGATGAACTTGTGAGAATCTCCTTTACGGATCAGAAACTGACATTTTTACGCTTTTATCCTAGACCGAGGTGCATTTTTATGAACATTGAGGATGACTGGAGGCAGCAGTGAGAATGAGACTAGAGACAAGCGATATTACGTTGATACCGTGTGTGTTCACGACTTGCCGGTGCAGACTTTATACAACTTTATTTATTTTTTTATCTTTTATTGAGCTATTTTGATGAAAGATATTACACTACATTCCACGGATGATAAACTTAACATATTTTCGTACTTTTACTAGAACTTTCGGATATCTCGTGTGAGGGACCAAGGCATTGTGACATTATAGTTTAGCAAATAACAAGGACAAATTGTGCTTGAATTAATGTGCTTTGCTATTTGAACAGTTATGTTAAGCCAATCAAATTCTAGTGGAAAATTAAATCCAAATACAGCATTTTTGTTAGGTAATTTGTATTTCACTTTCTGAAAGTGATACTGTTTGCTTTATTTATTTATGGTGCTATATATTGTTTGTCGTAAAAAGTTTGTTTTGTACTTTGAGTGCTTTATTTAATGATTTATGAATACGTGCTGATAGTTATGAGAAATGAGGTTCAAGTTCTTTCTGCCAAAGAGTATGAAATCAACGATTGAGAGCTGTAGAACGAATATAAAACTGAGAAGGACGAGGGAGCGGGTGAGGTATGGATTGTATGTTTAAATTATTATTTACATGTTGAGTCTCAGGTTATGTGACGTTGTTTATTTATTTATTTATCTATTTTTTCGATTTTCAAAGAAAATTCGACAATTTGAGAAATCTCGTTGGCGTGTGATATTAACTGTGCCATGTTGTATTGAAGGTGTTACTTCTGTGATCATCCCTTTTATACGTATTGTTATGCCAATGTTCAGTATTCAAATAAAACATGAATCGCAAAATAAATGTTGTTGTTTTAAAAAATGTCCAAAGAAATCCTGACAAACTTTGGACACCAATGACTTGGTCGGACATACGACAGACAATTTGACATAAAAGACGGACGGACGCACCATCAACGCTTTGGTTGACCCCCAAAGTATCCGATGATGCATGGCTATTGGTTAACTTGAGAAATACAAAACAAGACGTTTCTTCATCCTGTTTGGTGCAAGTTATAACACTTACCATTTATTCATGTTTTTCATGATTCCTGTTATTTTACTGTACTTGGCGGATCTCCCGAAAAAACTAAATACGCTAAATAGACAGAGGTGGGTAAAACCTCTACTAAAACACTAGCGCTATTCCCATCGCCAATGAAATAACGTCTGCATTAGTGTGTTCATTAGGTTGACCTTTTAGTATAAATAGCAGTGAAAAAAGTTTTCGTTGATATGTTAATACTGTGACCATCAAAGAGGTTAAAAAGGCTGACCTTTGTTTAATTAACATTCTTTTACTTAAGAAAAATCTTTAACGTAAAAATGGCCATAAGAAAGCATTACAGAAAAGTTATGATGCATAATAGGTTAAGTAACGTAAGACTTTACAACGGAGTTTGTAGATTGAGAAATTTCCGTCATTTGACGAACGTTTATGAAACTGGGGCCATACTTCATATAATACATTTGGATATTATGTTTTAGTTTAAACATATATTATCTTTACAGGACCGACAAGCTGATACACAAAAAAGTGGCGTTAACACCAACCGCAGTGTTGTATACCAAGTACATCTCGCTAAAATATTTCTTTGTTCCTAAAGTGAACAAATATGGGGTCTTCATTACTGTGCTATTTTTTCAAGATTGATAGAAATACAAAATAATAAACACACGAATTAGCAAACGAACAAATGAAAACGACGGAATTCATGTATAAATAGAACTGACTAACTTACGTCTCTTTGAATGCCAATGAGACAGAACAGGCACACTACCCTGCATGAGGCTACTCCTGAAAAAAGGCTTGTAAAATGTTACAAAATATTTAACTATGAAAAGGGAATGATATATAAAAGATTATGTTGTGAAATAAAATCTATAGAATCTATAAGTGAAAGTGAACTATTTAAATTACTGATATCATGTCCATGTATTATTTAAATGTATAATGTTCTGCAGATATGACAAATACCTAAACATTGCTTATTACGTCTCTTTAATATAAATCGCCTGCACGTGCAGATTATTTTGTCTTTCTTAAACAAATAGAAAAGGTTATCGATCTTAAAGACAAAGTTTTTTTAATATACAATTATCAGCCCTTTTTTAAGGTGAATACGAGGATTTATCAATGTGAGAAAGTTAGGGAAATATCGCTCTCGAAGGTTGATAAAGCATCATATACACCAGAAAAGGGTCGATAACTGTTTTATTATATGATATTTGTGTCTCCAACAATCCTTTTCGCATTTTTCTTTCGGATTTCAAAATAAATCTAAAACGTGATTGATAGTTTACACATTTTCTGATTGGCTAAAACTTGGCCACGTTTATGACGTCATAAGCATTGTGACATCACAGTACCCTTCTGTAAAGCACACACATACTTACTGCACCTTTTAAATTTAGTAATAGATACAAGATACTGATAAATATTAATTAAACTGCATTATACAGCTGTTTTGTCTTTTGAAAACAAGTTCAGCATTTTGCAAACAAATATCATATCTAATATAAAAGTTAAGTCCTTTGATGAGGTCAATATGGTGTTATAACGACCCGGTAGAATCAAATAATTACCAATATATTGATTTGTATTGTTATAAAGTGTATTGTTATAATAACGTTTGAGAAATTGATTAAATGTTGATGAAAACATCATTTTCTTCAAGTCTGAATAAATATCAATTCATATAAAAATAAAAATAGAATTGCCCTTTGATGTCGGTCGATACATGGTTTTATCGACATGAGAAAAAAGATCAACCTCGGTCAACATTTTTTTCTCAGGTCGATAAAAAATTTGTATCGACCGCACCAAAAGGCTATAATTGTATAATATTTCTCAGAAACGGATAGAATAGCGTGACGATAATGTCCAAACTCCAAGAATCAAGATCAATACATTTAATAAACAAAAATACTTAAAAGTCTTAATATCAAAAAAAAGGAGTTTATTTTAACAAAAAAAGCATTAACCTAATCTCATGCTCAAGCATGGATTCTGAGCTCAAACCAAAATTTCCTAAGTCTCTTCAATGCTTTTCCAAAAGCATTGATAAAACCCGATTTTCTGATAAGTTTATAAAATGAACAGGACTTTCGGTTTGAACACGAAATCTATGCTTGAGTCTGATAATGGTTTCATAAATACGGGCCCAGGAATTAAAAGTGGTATGACCTTTTCCACTCCATCGCTTTATGGCAATTGTTTAGGTTATTAATCAGTCATAAACTCATAATGAAAACCAGATTTATATTTATTCTCCAGTCTATGCTATCAACAAGGAGATGTATATGTACCAATTCTACACGATACGATATAAGTCTTGTACTTAACATTTATTTATGGTATGGTCACTAAATACTAAATGATATTGATACACGGTACCGTCTGGTATTGTTCTGTTCTCTATGTCATTGCATCAACATACCACATAGCACACTAATAGTAATATTTAGCGAGTAAGTAACCGGAACATTTTACCTCAGAAATGTATTCATAGTGAAATTGTCTCAGGATAATATGTACAAAAGTATAGTTTGTATAACTTTACTAAAAATAAGAATGTACCGACAGGTCAACAGAGTCATAATCCGAACTCCAAATCAATTTAACTGAGGACAAAATAGGACCATAAAATATTTACTATGATACCCTTGAAAAGTACAATGTACAGGAGAGTAAAACCATGTGTTCCACAAGCGTAAGCGTCTTCTGTTTCATCCGCGACACCTGTCAATGTAATCTAGGTCACATCCCAGCAAACGCCATGTCCTAAAAACGCGTACCAAAGCATTATTTTCAATCATGACAACGCTTTGAAATAAAATACCAAAATTTTAGAATTTTCAACTCGAAAGAGAACAAGTACAAAGCAACAGTCTAAATAGGAAACAACGCGATAGAAAAGGTGCCTGACCTATAGGATGGGTCTTTGAGTAGACAATTACTTAAGCATTGAACTGCTTAAATTGTTTGCATTCATAGGCTATATGTCGGATTTGCCTTTGTCCAGTTGACATTCATATTGCCTATGAATGCCAACTGAAAGCAGTTCAATACTTATCTTCACCATTTTTAGAATATGCTCATCTCATAAAACAATCAATAGCACATTTTTTTCAGCATTTAACTCAAATAATGTATTTGTCGTGTTTGTCGTGTATGCTTGTTCAATGAAAAGAATAGCCATTGCCCGTGAACGGTCGATGGGGTCAATGGTATCCAAGGTAATAATTGTAACACCATGATACTGATGACGTCAACAATCGGTCAATGGCATTCATGGCCTGATGAATGCCAACACTGAATTGGGTAGGTTATATAGTGGTAATGTCATTCAATGGTAACTGTGTAAATATGTACATTTGTATGTGGGAAGGGGCGGCTAGGAAAGCTGATAGAAAGGTGTGCATCCTGTCACGGGTTCAATAATAGTTCAAACGCATCTAACATGTTTGTTTGTGAATAAAGTGACAAAGGCAACTCCTGTGGAGACATTGTAATGGTGACCTTTGACCCCACAAGAGATATATGTGGTGGAGACATTGTAATGGTGACCTTTGACCCCACAAGAGATATATGTGGTCGAGACTTTTTAATGGTGATCTTTGACCCCACAAGAGATATATGTGGTCGAGACTTTTTAATGGTGACCTTTGGCTCCACGTCTGGTTTTGTCAGTTAATTAAAAACAAACTACCTTTATAAATGACCACGAACATATGTAAGGTAATGTTAGGTTACCACAGACGTGCGTAGGTAGGTAAACCAAGACCTTTAGAAGTATAAAGCCGCACTCGCAGGGTACTGATGGGAACAGGCACATGAAAATATGTTTTCAGCAGAAAAACGCTTACTCTTCTGGAACAACTGGTCTTATTCTTTTGTACTTTTACAAGGGTCTCCATGTTAGTATTTCCTATGTTCATATTTTGCCCCTGGTTTAATCGATTTTGAGTTCGGATTATGATTTTGTTAACGCTTAGGTATTCTCTTATTTATTTTCTGTCTCGCGTTATTATTGGTGATTTTACGCGGTTATCTGTTCCAAAGTTACATTTGGATTTCTGTACTTGAGCTTTTCCCCCGGTGTAGATGTTAACTGCCTTCTGACACACTTATACTGCTACTATCTAATGGTGGTCGGATTTTTTTATCAAGTTAATAATTGCTCGGTGTTTAGTTCAGGTGAACGCTTCTAGTCTTTGTCTTTTCTGACATTGAATTGTTATATCAGACATCACATTTTGTAACGTGGTAGTTGATACTTCGATAAAAGTTCTGCTCAAAAACTATTTATATCCTCAGTGTTACTGGACGTCAATAGGATAATTGTATATAAGCCAGTAACACAGCATTACATATAACACTGGAGAAGTAGAGAAATAATGAAAAATACCGATGTGTTGACAAAACACAACCTCAATTTAAAATCTATCAGACCATGGAGAATATGCGAAAAACAGGAGCATACTGATATTTTTTTATTCTTGAAGGCCAATAAAACAATAGATATCAGAAGATTTCACATTCTTTGTTTGAGTCTGGGAGAAAAGTCACTGATTTTACTGATCATGGGAATGACAAATGAAATTCTGCTTTTTTAACTGACATAAGTGAAGTTGTTCTTCTATTTACCAAATAAGTAGCATGCGTTTAACGATTGATTTTAACAATGCTACGCGAGAAATACAGGTTGATGAAGACTATGGGCAAGTGTTATGGTCGCCATCGTTGTCTCATTAAGAAATATTCTACACCCTTGATGATAATTATGAAGATGGACGTTTTCTAATATGCTCATTAGTATGCATGCATGCTATCTGTGATTGGGAATTATGCTTAAGTTCTCACTTTGAGGCCATGGCATTTCCCCGGATTTGACCTAGATTAACATGGCTGGCGCCATCGATGAAGAAGATGACGCTGACTCTTCTGGAGCACCTGGTCTTATTCATATGTACTTTTACAAGTGTATCTATGTAAGTATTTCCTTTGTTCGGGTTATGGTTTTGTTTACGCTCTGGTACATGTATTTGCTGATTTGTTTGGGGTTAGGTTTTTTTGGGGGTGGGTGGGGGGTAAATAAATTATTAAAACATTTATTATGATGTTTCTGTCTACATTATTTTTACTATTAAAAACTCAAAGACTACAAGACATGCATATTTACAAAAAACAAAATGGATTTATCAAGCTGGCATGAGCCCGTGTGCATAAAACCGTTACTATGCTAAAACATAGACTCTGTGTTAAAGCCAACTTTCCTTTAACCTCCTTAATAGTTAACTATGAGCATTGGCAATAGTATTCAACTTCAAACCTCTATTGTTTTAAACAAATTGACAATAAGATTTTTTAATAAATTTAATCAAAACACGAACAAGAAATTCGTCTTGGGCACAACATTTTTGCTTGAGTATATGAACGAGTTCATGAATTCGGTCCCTGGTGTTCCTTACGTATCGGTTAATTAGCCGGAATGAATTTCATTTTTCCATCCGTTCTTAACCGTTCGACCACACACTGTCTCTCCTCTGTCGGACATATCTCCACACTCCGTTTTGTACCTTGGATACGGGTACCAACTTCCTGTTATCCGATTAATCAGCGCCACCTCGTGACAGATAATGGCGATGTGATAACTGGTTAAGGGACGGTAGGTCAGATGTTAAGGTGCATTCCAGATAATCCCCAGGCCAGCGTGCGTACTATGACGTCACGGAAAAGCTCAGATCTTTAAGGAGGAGGTGCAGCCTCACATAAAACGGCACTTTGTAGGTCATGTGACATCCGATAGAGAAATGTGGGGTGCAGTTACTGAAATAAAAAGTGATTTTTCTTTTTTATTTTAGAATGATTTGTTTTTGCCTATTAAATGTTTGAAACAGGAACAAGTTAATTACTTATAACTTGTGAGAAAACGAGAGGAAATAAAAAAGGTGACAACGATATAATGCTTAAGAAATTCTTTTTATAGGGATCGGTCCATATACATGTATCTAGACCAGACAATCTCTGGCGTTTATGGGGTGACGGCAATACAATAAATCAGATAGAACGCTAGATAGTGACAACGAGTATTACAATGTGAACAAAATGTAGTAAAATTCGTCAATATAGATTTAGTGCTGACGCCCACCGGTCAATAATTGTGTCAGTGGTTGTTTCTGTACGGCATATACGCGGCAATTCAAGTGATAAAAGTGATTTAAGATTGGAATGCAAAGTATTTCTTTAAAGAATTCAGTATACGAACATCTGCAAACTACTCATTAAGGTTTAAACCCCGTCCTTCCTATTTGACTTCTTGTGATGCATTTAAATACTTATTAGTTTAATGCATTTTTTAATTACTGATTAATAGAATACAAACAACACAAATAAAAATAATTGGATTCAAATGAAGTCCTGTCGAAAATTGAAAAGAAAATAAATATGCTGAAGCAGATACATTTAAAACCATCATTCTAAAATTGGATGAGATGTACATTAATTAATATATAATATATCACAACGGGGTTCTATAACAGCAAGATAGGTCCGCTTAACCACACAGCTTAACACATGTTGATTGGTGGGTTATTTTTTTATTTCCAAAAAAAGTCTAAAGCATGACTATTTTGGGAATACTGTTACCATCACCCTTTAATCAAATGGATTGAATGTCTGTCTTTTGACGTTAGAAACGTTTAATTTCATAATTTTCATTTTCTTTTATCGCTTCCAAGCTGTAAGGCTACAAGTACTGTATATCTACGATAAGTAAACGGTCTCTTTACTGTAGGTCGTGACATTGACTTTTATGTGCCATGTTTCCCCATAAACCTTACACCAGACCTGGCAGCGTCCTCGCGACACACGCTACGTAACAATCAGAGATATATGTCTTTTGTTGATTACCTTACATAGGCTGACGTCACTCTTACACGGGACCAATTAAAACAAAAAGTTGCCGGGACAAAGGGTACGCGAACAGACGCACGTACTGCAAGATAAATGGCCAATGGTTTATAGATGATGAGACTGTTTAAGGTGAAAACAAACACTTGATGACAAATATGTTACTGAAGGTACAGTGGGAACGTCTATGACGTCACAACTCTGTATCCCCTTTTTTGTATTTCTTTGTTGGTATTCACATCTTATGTTTATCACGGGTGAATTAGATCATAGTGTAGCCATATCGGTACTCAACGCTTCTACAAACGCGTTTAAACTTGAGATTGTTATTTGAATAGCAATTTTATATTGTTCAAAACTATTGTTTTGTCATTCATGACATAGATTTTTCCAAATCATTTAGAGATAATGGATCATAAATACTACCCACTGTAAGCTCTACAGTTTTTATAGATATGTTAGTTTTGTTTAAAAAAATCAGAGAATACCAAAGCGTCAACAAAACCATGATCAGAACTCAAACTCGATTAAACTAGAGGCAAAATAGGAACAAAAGAAAGATTTACATGAAAACTCTTGTAAAAGCAAAAGATAATAAGACCAGGTGTTCCAAAGTAGTAAGTGTCTTCTGCTTCAGCGACGACACCCGCCATGAAAACCTTTGTCACATCCAAGTAAACATCAAGTTCGTAAAACGAGAACTGAGTATCATTGTCAATCACAACAAGTTAACACAATAATGAGCATACTCAAAAACGTCCGTCTTCATATCACTTTAAGATACAGAATATCTCTCAATTAGACAAAAATGGCGACCATTAAACTTGCCCATAGTTCTGTTCAACCTGCATCTCTCGAATCCTTCTGTTGTTAGCTTGTTTGTGAGTAGTCGACATCGATCACGAAAATCAAGATACCTAGAGCAACCATACTACCTGAATGCAGTGTGTGATTTGCAAGCAGAATTATGATACCAGAAAATATCCCCGTTATACAAAGTGTGGAGAATGGATTCCGATCTCTCTAAAAACGTGTACCAATGATGTTAAATGCTACCACTGTAGGGCCCCCTTAGTTGGCATCCATTGCTGCATTGTGATTATATTCACCTGTAACATGCTTACCTCCCAGAGCGTTATACATTTTAGCCCGATGTTTCATCAACACCCTTCATACTGTAGGGCATACAAAATAGCCATATCTTAATTATATTATTAAATACAGCCTCCCTCCTTCCCCTTGACATCTTTGGTAGATGGACTAAGATGGATATATGTTTTCGAACCCCACATTGCCCTTTCTTTAACTATTGCAATGCTACCGTTAATACTTCTCATTAGAGACACGTTGCTGACACAGACAATAGTTTTACGTTCACGCGTATGACAATCCTTCAGAATGGCTGTGTGTCAAGTCACTCTTTAGATGACACAATACTGAATTATTCCTTTAAAACGAATTCATCACTTCAACTGAGCATACTTCCATTGGCAATCTGCAAAGAAATCACAGTTCAATTTTGCCAATCCTTTGACTGAGCTAAAGTTTTCGTTATAAGTTGATTTTATTAGTACATATCTTTATGAAGCATATTCTCTCATCAAGGACATGGTATCGGGAATCTACGGAAAATAGATCTCACAAACTCAGGACCATAAAATAAAGATTCTATAATAATAATAATTCGAGGTTCTTATATATCGATTTATCACGACCTTAAATGCTGTCTCAAAGCGGTTCACAAATTATTATCCGTGGTTATAGGGCCTTAGCAACTAATATCGTTCTCAACTCCCTGGGGAGCATACAACCGGTGCTGCCATTTCGGCGCTCAAAGCTAGCACTCTACAATTTCCAGCAGTACCCAACCGCGTACTCATTTACAGCTGAGCAGACTGGAACAAGCATCTTTTTCAAAGTTACAACACAAGTGACTGGGACTCGACCTCGCAACCCTTCGATCCCGAGCCCGGCGTCCTATCACTAGACTACCGTACCTTTATCCGTGCCTCTATCTGCAGTCTTGTCTAGATTTCTCGTGCGATTAATATTAACATTTGTAGCATTATAAAAGTGTGTGGGGAGCATGTTTGTATTTATGTACATAGAAAATGCTTAGCCGGGTTCGTATGTGGTTTGTTAATAGCTTAAATGATTTTAAAAGGAACATAAGAAATGTAGTAAATAATTCTTCACCAATGAAAACTGGCTTCGATTAGACTGCATGATAAGCTGATTATTTAAATTTTACAAAATATAAAAGTAGGTGAAAGATTTCCCCGGAAAGTCTATTTTAAGATTTGAGAAATAATAAAGAATGCTAACAAATAGTAATAGTACATTTGACAAATTTGTTTATTATCTTGACAGACCGGCCAGCCAGTTCTCCGAGTTTTCTGGTGGAACAAGTATGCATGTGAAGATCACAACTAAGATTATCAAATTTAGTATACAAAGGCATAACTCGTGTCGCAGTTTCATATTAAAATCTATTTTTAACACATTACATTTAAAAAGTCATAAAAGATGAAAGTTATTCAGCAATTTAATCCTACATGTCCTGATCTCAGAACACGATAGGAATGGAGCGGAAGGAATATGTTCTAAGGGGTGACATTGCAAATTTTCAAAAAAATAAAAATTGATTCATGAGCTGATGTATTCATGGCAAAGGAAGTTGTATATCGGCAGTCTGTAAGATTCACATTGTTTTTTAGGCTCCGAGTGTTTGTTATCCAGACAGTATAGTACGACATATATACACTTAATTTGTTGAGTTAGACTAATTTGGATGTCCGCTATTTTGTTTCCTAACATTATCCAATGCTAGATTTCATCAATAACATCTGAAAGAAATTCATAACATGAAAATGTTCTTAACAATAAAAGATAACGATAATTTTGAATAAAAATATAATTACCCTCGGTTTAACAGACTGAATTATCATTACGGGTAACAAAATCCTTGCAGAATCTTTCAATTTCTCAATTTCAGGTATATCGACGATGTGTTTTCTATAAACAACAAGAAGTTTGCTGGCCTATTCGATCGTATATAACCTACTGAACTTGAGATCAAAGACAAAACGGACTCGCCTACATCAGCTTCTTACCTTGATCTTAACCTATGACCACCACCGACAGCTTACTTCTAAACTGTATAATAAACTTAACTATTTCGAGTTTCCTATCGTGAAATTTCCCTTTCTGGATACTGACTTCCCTGCTTCTCCATCTTTTGGTGTTCTCATTTCGCGGTTGATTCGTTGTTCTAGGGCTTGTTCTGAATATCGATATTTTCGTGATAGAAGTTAGGTGATGACCAACAAACTTACGGCACGGATTCGAGAGATCCAGATTGGTAAAGACTATGGGCAAGTTGTATGGTTGCTATCTGATCCCATTGAGAAATATTCTGTATCTTTGTGTGATATGAAGATTGACGTTTTTTAGTATGATCATTGGTGTTCTTACTTGTTGTGATTCACAATGATGACTCGATTCTCATTTTGAGGATTGATGCTTACTTGGATGTGACCAAGATTTACATGGCGGGTGTGGTCGATGAAGCAGAAGACGCTTACTCTTTTGGAACACCTGGTCTTATTATATTGTACTTTTACAAGGGTATCCATGTTAATATTTCCTTTGTTCAGATTATGGTTTTGTTGATGCTTTTGTATTCTCTGATTTATTTTTTTTAATACGGATCCGATAGTGTTCTTACGGCATTAAGATAGATATATAATGTCAAACAAAACAACACACTGCTCCTTAACCCTGCTTTGTCTGTTTAGGACTCATCGTGATCCAGGAGACCGAAAACGTGGACAACCAGATATGTATAACACGTCCCTAATGTTAAGGGTATAGGTCCCTTAGTGAGCACTCCCTATACTGTCGTCGTGTTAATGGTTATAGAGAGATAACATCTGTCGCTTTGATGAAATATTTTAGCTTTCATGAGGCATAACACGAGGTATAATACATGTCTGTATAATACCCGTATATCTGTCTGTCTGTAGAAATGTTAAATTTAACCATAGGTGGATATTCTATCGATATCATTCTATTCCTACGTGAATGTGGTATAACATGTGTACCTTGTTGATTTCTTATTTAAAAGATAAACTACTTTTTTTATTCTCAATCAATTGTTTTATTGTTATCATTTTCAAGAAAAAGTAGATTTGCCTTTACTTTGAATAAAAACATATTTTTATTATATAGCCACAGTTAATCTCACTTGAGTAGTGGCACAGTTCATTTTCGTAGTACACGATTTGAAATTATACAGAGCTAGTTTAAATTTACTTCTCAATTAATAATTAAAGGGGTTTTACGCACCTGACCCTTCTGCTTCTGCATTTGTTTAGAAATTGTGGATTCACACGGTGTGGCCCCTAGCATCACTGAAGAGTCCTCGGGGGAAGAAACAATTGCATTATACAGTTTAATTTCTTTTTTGGCATACTGTATCTATTACTAAATTTAAAAGGTGCAGCATAATTATGTGTGTGTTACGTCATAATGAAGTACGGGGATGTTATACTTTTAAACTACTAGAATATCGTGCTTTCTATTTTTTCTGTTGGTCTATGCTATGCTGAAATCTCTATGTAGGTATGACATTACAAGCTTTTCCTGTGAACAAAATATTTACCTTTTAAAGTGTTGAAGTAAAGCAAGACATTTTTTATGAAAATTGTAATATTTTGAGATAACAATCGTTTGAGCAATCTTGGAATGTAATAACTCTAGTAACTTTCCGTCCTGCTGCACCTGTCTGGCTGTATGGTGACACGTGTCCTGCTTCACGTGTCTCGTGACTTTTGATAATAGAGGGGTAGGGAAATTAATATATACAATCACTGAAGATATCGACCTTTAGTATGTGTCGATAGACAAAACTCATTCTTTCATTTTTAAATGGTTCAGACCCCAATCTCAAACAATACGTGTATATTTATTATCATCTAAGTTTCGTAAAAACATTACAATGCGAACAATTCTAACATAGACTGTTGCAATATTTAAACAATATTTAGTTTTTAAATTTATTGATATTTATGCACTCTGTATACTTACTGTGTTGACGCATACTATTATAAAATAAACATAAATTCAAACAAACCGTTTAAGTGGAAAAAGGTGAGTGTATTACATTTGTTTTATCTATTTTTCTTTTATAATTGCGATAGATTATTAAAGAAGATCAACTGTTCAAACTCAATCAAACCTGTTGTCATATCAGTATTGAAGGACTTTTATCAATATTTGATCTATCAATATTTAGCCACGCCGAGTGCCTTCTGTGTGTTGCTATGTTCCCAGTTTCCGTCAACAATGGAGTTTGTCCTTGTCAGTATCACGTGACCACGGAAAGGCCCGCTGTCTATGGGTGTAGGAATGTCAGGTATTCTATACACGGTAGGGGAATGTGAGATGTAAAAAAGAACATTAATTCGGTATAAGGAGATTAACACTGGGTAAACAAGAATTTGTATGAACGGATTATAAACAATTTATAAATGTAAGGCTATTGAGGTCTATCATACTGACATGATTTAAACATTCAACATACTTTCCATATTGAAAGAAGTTTTTTTTTAATTTCTTTTTAATATCTACCGTGTATATATACATATCAATGTATTTGCTTTAAGATTGAAAGCGATATAGATTTATATTTGGATCCATGTGAAAGGTACGGAATCCGCTTCAACTAAATTGAAAATAAAAAGTTATATGTATGTAATGAAGTGTGCCTAAGGACGGAATGTCGGCCGTGCACTCTGGGTTTCCCTATGTACACAGCCTCACCAGTGTGTTCCATAGCAATGCTAGTGTGTTTATCCCCTCACAACAGTTTCTACGACGCTGTCATATCTATATATGTGAATCAAGACAAAGTATACAAACTTTGTATAGAGACACCCAATGAGTTTGTTTGTCACGTGATAAATTATTAGCATTTTATTGGATACTTTCGTCGGCAAACGCTCGTTCAATAGTGTAAACAAAATACTAATTGACAGCCCAGCATGTCGTTTCTAAGACACTATCACCTGTATACTTAACAGTTTATGGTGTATTGTAATGTATGGTTTTAGGACGGTTAATTGATAATAAAGATAGATAGGTTTATAAACTTATCTAAATAGAGGGTGTGAAAATGGAATGAAACAGAAAAGAAACGAGAAGAATGAGATAAACGCAGAAGGTAGAGAGAGAAATAGAAAGATGAAAAGCAAATGAAATAAAATAAATGACAATATGCAGTAGACCTTGCCATATTGCCGAACTGTGCCCCACTCTCTTAGCTGACTTGTTTTTGTTTTCATACGAGGCTGAATTTATTAGAAGAGCTAATCAGGACAGGTAGCAAAAATATTACCACACCTTTTATTTTTACTTTAAGATATATCAACGATGTGTTGTCTATGCTGATCACCTCGATCGTATATATCCTTCTGAACTTGAAATAAAGGAGACAACACACTCTTCTACATCAGCTGCTTACCTCGATTTCTACTTAAACTACGACCAACATGGACAGCTTACTACTAAGCTATACGATAAATGTGATGATTTCCGAATATCGTGATTTTCGTGATCGTCGCAGTTGATTCGGTATTCCAGGGCGTGCTCTAAATATCGGGATTTTCGTGATCGATGTCGACTGCTGACAAACAAAGTAACAACACAAGAATTCGAGAGATGCAGGTTGATCAGTACTATGGGCAAGTTTTATGGTCGCCATCTTTGTCTCATTGAGAAATATTCTGTATCTTTAAGTGCTATGAAGATAGATGTTTTTGAGTATGCTCAAAATTGTGTTTACTTGTTGTGATTGACAATGATGACTCGGTTCTCATTTTGAGAACTTGATGTTTACTTGGATGTGACCAAGATTTACATGGCGGGTGTGGTCGATGAAGCAGAAGACGCTTACTCTTTTGGAACACCTGGTCTTATCATCCTGTGCTTTAACAAGAGTCTCCATGTAAATCATTCTTTTGTTCATATATTGCCACTCGTTTAATCGATTTTGAGTTCGGATTATGTTTTTGTTAACGCTTCGGTATTCTCTCGTCCTATAAGTTGCCTCAGTTCTCACTTGTAAGTCATGACATGTACTTTGATGTGATCTAGATTTACATGGCATGTGTCGTTGATAAGACAGAAGACGCATACTCTCCGGAACACTTTGTCCTGTTCTTAATTTTGAAGACCACAAATGTTTGTTTCATCACCCTAGACTTTTATTCATTAGAGTATCTAGATTAATATCGTAACCTAGCGTTATGATTATTATATTACTTATTGCTAACGTATGCCAAATGCTTATTTCCCTTTATTTCTACCACATCTTTTCACACTGTACTGATCTACATTATGTTGTCGCCAAATTCTCTATACCGCCAGCTATTCTGACGAAATGGTCGCAGTATCACACCTACATACCGTCGTGTATGATCTTACAGTTGATTAGAATATTTTAACGTCTTCCATGTCAGTCAGATACTAAATACAATATTTCACTGTTAATCGATCAGGGTGTATTCCCTATCAGTCATGATAATACTGTGACCCGATTTAAATAGCGAAAACCTAGTACAACCGGGGTTATGCACTGGAAAAACTGGAGAAATAAGTTTGGCTTTATGTTGTCTATCATTTCATTCTATTCTTGATAAGAGCCATGTAATATTTACATTTCCTCTTCATCATTCCATTGTATTACATTGTATTTTTTTTTTACAATACTGTTACAACAGTTGCTATTGCGACGTCATCAATTTCATTGTTGTGTTCACTTGATTTGCTGTTCAAAATCTGTTAGAAATAATGAATTAAGCGCAATAATTCAATCAATATATCAAAATATGTAATGAACGTTTTAGCATATGTTGTCTTATAAGACACATTGCTACTGATGACAAAAAAATCAGAGAATACCAAAGCGTCAACAAAACCATAATCCGAACTAAAAAATCGATGATACCCACCATATAAATCTTCGTCACATCCAAGTAAACATCAATCCTCAAAATGAGAACCGAGTCATCCTTGTAATCACAACAGGTAAGCATACTTGTAAGCAAGCTCAAAAACTTCCATCTTCATATTACATAAAGATACAGAATATTTTTCGATGAGATCAAGACGGCGACCATAAAACTTGCCCGTAGTCTTCATCAGCCTACCGTAAGTTTGTTAGTCAGCCGTTAACATCTATCACGAAAATCTCGATTTTCAGAGCAAGCCTTAGAATAACGAATTAACTGCGACATATAAACACATTGGGATGGAGAAGCAAGAAAATTACAATCAAGAAAGGGAACGTTCACAATATAAAACTAATTAACCTACATAAAGATTAACCTATTTTAGACGACACTTTCTAGAGAACCAGCTATTACATATAACAGTAGTATTATAAAGTTCCGACATCATCCAATGTGACAACTAATAATAAGAGAGCGCGGTACGGCAAGGTCTACTGTTTACTGTCGTTTATTTTATTTTTAACTCTCTCTGTTCTTTTGGTTTTCATCTTTCTATTTTGTTCTCTAACCTCTGAGCTTACTTTATTCATTTTTGGTTTCTTATTCATTTTCGTAATACGCGTCCATTCTCTTTCGCTCGTCTTTCTCTCGTCCTCTATTTCTGTTCCTCTCTTTCACTCATCTGTCTCTCATCCTCTAGTTCTGTTCATCCCTTTCACTCGTCTGTCTCTCGTCCTCTAGTTCTGTTCCTCTCTTTCACTCACCTGTCGTTCATCCTCTAGTTCTGTTCCTCCCTTTCACTCGTCTGTCTCTCGTCCTCTAGTTCTGTTCCTCCCTTTCACTCACCTGTCTCTCATCCTCTAGTTCTGTTCATACCTTTCACTCGTCTGTCTCTCGTCCTCTAGTTCTGTTCCTCTCTTTCACTCACCTGTCTTTCATCCTCTAGGTCTGTTCCTATCTTGCACTCGTCTGTCTCTCGTCCTCTAGTTCTGTCTCTCCCTTTCACTCGTCTGTCTCTCATCCTCTATTTCTGTTCCTCTCTTTCACTCGTCTGTCTCTCGTCCTCTAGTTCTGTTCCTCCCTTTCACTCGTCTGTCTCCCATCCTCTATTTCTGTTCCTCCCTTTCACTCAGCTGTCTCTCATCCTCTAGTTCTGTTCTTCCCTTTCACTCACCTGTCTTTCATCCTCTAGTTCTGTTCCTCCCTTTCACTCGTCTGTCTCTCGTCCTCTAGTTCTGTTCCTCCCTTTCACTCATCTGTCTCCCATCCTCTAGTTCTGTTCCTCCCTTTCACTCATCTGTCTCTCATCCTCTAGTTCAGTTCCTCCCTTTCACTCACCTGTCTCTCATCCTCTAGTTCTGTTCCTCCCTTTCACTCGTCTGTCTCTCATCCTATAATTCTGTTCCTCCCTTTCACTCGTCTGTCTCTCATCCTATATTTCTGTTCCTCCCTTTCACTCGCCGGTCCCTCATTTTCTATTTCTATTCCTCCCTTTCACTCATCTGTCTCCCATCCTCTACTTCTGTTCCTCTCTTTCAATCGTCTGTCTCTCATTCAATATTTCTGTTCCTCTCTTTCACTCGTCTGTCTCTCATCCTATATTTCCGTTCCTCTCTTTCACTCGTCTGTCTGGCATCCTATATTTCTGCTCCTCTCTTTCACTCATCTGTCTCCCATCCTCTATTTCTATTCCTCCCGTTACTTGCTTCTCTCTCATCCTCTATTTCTATTCCTTTCTTTCACTCATCTGCCTTCCATCCTCTAGTTCTGTTCCTCTCTTTCACTCGTCTGTCTCTCATCCTCTATTTCTGTTCCTCCCTTTCACTCACCTGTCTCTCATCCTCTAGTTCTGTTCTTCCCTTTCACTCACCTGTCTCTCATCCTCTAGTTCTGTTCCTCCCTTTCAGTCGTCTGTCTCTCGTCCTCTAGTTCTGTTCCTCCCTTTCACTCATCTGTCTCCCATCCTCTAGTTCTGTCTCTCCCTTTCACTCGTCTGTCTCTCATCCTCTATTTCTGTTCCTCTCTTTCACTCGTCTGTCTCTCGTCCTCTAGTTCTGTTCCTCCCTTTCACTCGTCTTTCTCTCATCCTCTATTTCTGTTCCTCCCTTTCACTCACCTGTCTTTCATCCTCTAGTTCTGTTCCTCCCTTTCACTCGTCTGTCTCTCGTCCTCTAGTTCTGTTCCTCCCTTTCACTCATCTGTCTCTCAACCTCTATTTCTGCTCCTCCCTTTCACTCACCTGTCTCTCATCCTCTAGTTCTGTTCCTCCCTTTCACTCGTCTGTCTCTCATCCTATAATTATGTTCCTCCCTTTCACTCGTCTGTCTCTCATCCTATATTTCTGTTCCTCCCTTTCACTCGCCGGTCCCTCATTTTCTATTTATGTTCCTCCCTTTCACTCGTCTGTCTCTCATCCTCTAGTTCTGTTCCTCCCTTTCACTCGTCTGTCTCTCATCCTCTATTTCTGCTCCTCTCTTTCACTCATCTGTCTCCCATCCTCTACTTCTGTTCCTCTCTTTCACTCGTCTGTCTCTCATCCTATATTTCTGTTCCTCTCTTTCACTCGTCTGTCTCTCATCCTATATTTCCGTTCCTCTCTTTCACTCGTCTGCCTCGCATCCTATATTTCTGCTCCTCTCTTTCACTCATCTGTCTCCCATCCTCTATTTCTATTCCTCCCGTTACTTGCTTCTCTCTCATCCTCTATTTCTATTCCTTTCTTTCACTCATCTGCCTTCCATCCTCTATTTATGTTCCTCTCTTTCACTCGCCTGTCTCTCATCCTATATTTCTATTCCTTTCTTTCACTCATCTGCCTTCCATCCTCTATTTATGTTCCTCTCATTCACTCGTCTGTCTCTCATCTCTATTTCTGATCCTCCCTTTCACTCGCCTGTCTCTCAATCTTTATTTCTTTTCCTCCCTTTCAATCGTCTGTCTCTCATTCTCTATTTATGTTCCACTCTTTCACTCGTCTGTCTCTCTTTCTCTATTTCTTTTCCCCCTCTTTTACTCGACTGTCTCTCATCCTATATTTCTATTCCTTTCTTTCACTCATCTGTCGTCCATCCTCTATTTATGTTCCTCTCTTTCACTCGTCTGTCTCTCATCTCTATTTCTGATCCTCCCTTTCACTCGCCTGTCTCTCAATCTTTATTTCTATTCCTCTCTTTCACTCGCCTGTCTCTCATCCCATTTTCTATTCCTCCCTTTCAATCGTCTGTCTCTCATTCTCTATTTATGTTTCACTCTTTCACTCGTCTGTCTCTCTTTCTCTATTTCTTTTCCCCTCTTTCACTCGCCTGTCTCTCATCCTATATTTCTATTCCTTTCTTTCACTCATCTGTCTCGCATCCTCTACTTCTGTTCCTCTCTTATACTCATCTGTCTCCCGTCCTATATTTCTATTCCTCCCTTTACTTGCTTGTCTCTCATCCTCTATTTCTATTCCTTCTTTCACTCGCCTGTCTCTCATCCTCATTTTCTATTCCTCCCTTTCAATCGTCTGTCTCTCATTCTCTATTTCTGTTCCTCTCTTTCACTCGTCTGTCTCTCATCTCTATTTCTGATCCTCCCTTTCACTCGCCTGTCTCTCAATCTTTATTTCCTTTTTTCCCTTTCAATCGTCTGTCTCTCATTCTCTATTTATGTTCCACTCTTTCACTCGTCTGTCTCTCATCCTATATTTCTATTCCTTTCTTTCACTCATCTGTCGTCCATCCTCTATTTATGTTCCTCTCATTCACTCGTCTGTCTCTCATCTCTATTTCTGATCCTCCCTTTCACTCGCCTGTCTCTCAATCTTTATTTCTATTCCTCTCTTTCACTCGCCTGTCTCTCATCCCATTTTCTATTCCTCCCTTTCAATCGTCTGTCTCTCATTCTCTATTTATGTTCCACTCTTTCACTCGTCTGTCTCTCTTTCTCTATTTCTTTTCCCCTCTTTCACTCGCCTGTCTCTCATCCTATATTTCTATTCCTTTCTTTCACTCGTCTGTCTCGCATCCTCTACTTCTGTTCCTCTCTTATACTCATCTGTCTCCCGTCCTATATTTCTATTCCTCCCTTTACTTGCTTGTCTCTCATCCTCTATTTCTATTCTTTTCTTTCACTCGCCTGTCTCTCATCCTCATTTTCTATTCCTCCCTTTCAATCGTCTGTCTCTCATTCTCTATTTCTGTTCCTCTCTTTCACTCGTCTGTCTTTCATCCTCTATTTCTGTTTTCTCCGTTTACGTTGATAGTTTTTCTCTCATAATTTATTTCTGTGGTAAAGTAAATAAGCAGGATACCAAAGCGTCAAAATAACCACAATCCGAAGTGAACAAACGAATAAGACCAGGTGTACCGGAAGATCGAGCGTCCCACGCCTCAAAGACAATACCCGTCATGTAAATGTATGTCATATTTTAATTAACATCACATTTTCAAAGTAGGCATCACCTGTAATCACAAGAAGCATGCAAACCAATGAGCATATTCAAAAACTTCATATCATATAAGGATACGAAATATTTCTCAATGATACCCAGATGGCGACCATGAAGCTTGCTCACAACCTACTACAAATTTTATTATTCTATTTGGAAGCGATTATTCACCAGTGATATAAGATACATTGATAATACATTTCTATTAAAGGTTGACCGCATGTACATTTACCAACTGTTTTATTGTATGCATTTAATACATATGATAGGTCAAAGAAATAATATTTATGATACATTCACGAATAGCTTTTGATCCTTCCAAACATATATTTGTTTGATACAAATATCTTTATTTGCATATATGTAGCAAGGGCGTGAGTTTTGCAGTGTAGGTAATATGAGGAGATGATTGTTTTAAACAAACAACCTCTGTATCCAGAGAAATAGAATAGAAAGTACAGAGAAAAATATATTGAATAAAAATAATTAATCAATGAAATAGGATAAAGGTAATATTTTGAAAACATTTTCCGACATAATATGTCATTCACCGGCAATTATTACATAAAATAAAATATTTACATCTTTAAACGTGTTTTTTTAATATGGAAAGGAGTTGTTTTTCAATTTAACGTATTGTAATACAGCTGTACATACAAAAGTATCTATGCTTATCTAAACCGAACTTTTCCAGGTGTAACGATATAAAATATTTACCTGAACGCGTCACTTAAGTGCATTTAAACTTTAATGAATTTCATTGCTTATTAACCTGTTTTAATCGATAATAAACAAAAAAAGGGTGTCACATGTGTAATGTTTATGGTAACCATCACTACCGTGGAAGACGACACGTCACGTAGGAATCTCGTGAGTAGGGTCGATAAGTACATCTATCAGGTATTCACGCACTCCACACTGGTGATGACGTCACGACTCGTGCTGCTGGGACTGGATATAAAGGTATCGGTCGTAAATTAGTAGACCACAGACTTATATTATAATATACACAAAAGATATCTATAGTAAAAATAGCTACCGTTCATAGCCCACTAACAGGGAGTAACGTATCTCATTGTTAACTAATGCATACAGACTGTCGGTATATTTATAATTATAACTTATACAATTTATATATAGAGACTGAAGTTTTTTTAAGGATACTGTGAACATGTTAGCATACATCATTCCTGTTGTGACTGTAAATAGATGCTGCGAGGGCGTTTATACTTCAATAAAACGAAAGTTGTTTAACCGCATTTTTATTAATTTAAACAATTAAGAATTATAGGCATAGTTACCGAAACAAACACAACTTTGCTTAAGTGTGTGATACTTTATTGAATACAATATCATGACAAACAGGGGAGGGAGCAAACAAGGGGGAGAGAAATATTTTTCGCGTAGCCTTACCGTGAAATTATCCTTTTTTAAAAATTCAAATAGATTATTGATGTTTTATAGAATAATACAGTATTACCTTAAGAGTTTCGTTTTACAGTTACGGTATGACCAACGTCACGTAGGGTAGTTGTCAGCTGTAAAGGCAACACCGTGTCAGAAATAAAAAACATAATAATATAATATAAACTTTATTTATTTTACAACAATTATGAAACAAGCTTAACAACTTATATTAATCACTCTTGTTGGCCCGGATGTTAGCGCGCGAGGGGTCTTATTGTGGGAGGAAACCGGAGTACCCGGAGAAAACCCACGTAGTCGGGCAGGTGACCCCTTATCTTTTCACGTCCGATCGGGTAATCGAACCCCGACCGCTTTGGTGAAAGGCAAGTGCGCTATCCACTTCACCACCCGACCACCCAATAAAAGACATGACACAAGCTACCCTATATTACTTTTGAGAACAAATATTTGCAGTTGAGAAATGGTCCGCTCATCTACATTCACTGCTATACGTTATGATATAAATATAAGATACCGTTATTTTTACCGATAAAATCAATTTTGTTTGTATGAAAATTAAATATACACTATAAACTTGCCTATAAGTTAGGGAAAACACATATGTTAGATTGGGCTACATTGTATTTTAGAAAAACATTTCAACAGGACATACTAAAGTGTCGGAACTGCTTCTTCAGCATGTAATGAAACTATACACAATCAATAGGAACATATATTTACAGAACCGAGAGTGCTTATCATTTTACAAAGGCATTCTCAAAGTCCAGCGACAAAAGATTGCCTTTAACTTTAACTGTCTCATGTTTTTAATAACAGATACGTCATCCAATCACCAAAACATGTTACCTGGTCACGAACAAGGTCAGAGAATACCAACGCAACAAAACCATAATCCGACCTCAAATCGATAAAACTGTAGAGGCAAAAAATAAACAAAGGAAAGATTTATATGGAGACACTTTTATAAGTACAAAAGAATAAGACCAGGTGTTCCGGAAGAGTAAGCGTCTTGCTTCATCGACGACACCAGCAATGTAAATCATGGTCAGATCAAATAATATTAATTGATCAATTAGATTTATCGGGTATAACCATCACATTTCTTATACAATTCGTGTATCCGTCCTCTCCTACCATTGACCAGACAGCTATGTTTGTTCTGAGCAAGCTTGTGCCACTCCTAATTCAATGCAGCTGGTATTCTTCATTTGTTTGCCATTTTGGATTCCATATATATATATATACATTGACGTTTCAACTGATGAACATGTTCAACTGGATTCGTGTCTGCCATTTGAAATGAGGAACAACCAAAGGTCGATGGATCTGATCGTAGTATTTTTGCATATTTAAAGTTCCATCAAGGACATGATGACTTTAATTGCCCCACATACTACTACCGCCACCATCACATGTGTCCAGGTTGTGATTCTGATGTTTAGCCGTGTCTCTAAACAAGGGCTCTGTCGTCCGTCGGACCAAGTAACAAACTGCTTAATTCAGCTCAGTGGGTTCTAAGACAAGAAAAGTAGTGATATACAGTATCAGGTTTCTATCTCTACACTATAGATCACAAACTTTACTTCTCAGTGAGTACCGATATTATAATCATAACGCCAGGTTACGACATGGATGTAGGTACTCTAATGAATAAAAAGTTGTAGTAAAAAATGAGACTTAACGTTCCGGAAGAGTATGCGTCTTCTGTTTCATTGATGACACCTGCAATATAAATCTAGGTCACATATTGATAAATGTTTTGGCCTAAAAGTCAGAACTGAGGCATCGTCTTTAATCACAACAACAGGCACACTAATCAGTATATTCAAAACAACCAGAAGACGCGTACTCTTCCGGAACACCTGGTCTTCTTCTCTTGTACTTTTACAAGAGTCTCCATGTAAATATTTCCTTTGTTCATATTTTGCCCCTGGTTTAATCGATTTTGAGTTTGGATTATGATTATGTTAACGCTTCGGTATTCTCTTATTTATTTCACACAAGGATACAGAATATATCTCAATAGTACCAAATGTGCGACCAGAAACAATCGGTGTTAAGAGCAAGCCTCAGAATACCGAATCAGCTGTAACACGTAATCGCCATAGGCTACAGACACAGGGGTGTTACCATCAAAAAGGGAAAGTTCACCATAGGAAAATCAAAATCTTCACGTTTATCGGTTAGCATAGTTGTAAGTTGCCCGTGTTGGTCACATTTTAAGGAAAGATCGAGGTAAATAATTGATGTAGAAGAGTATATATTGTCCTTGATTTCAAGTTAAGAAATGTACAGTTTATACGATCGACTAGGTCAGCAAACGTCATGTGTATAGACAACACATCATCGATTTACCTGAAAGTGTAATTACTGTCCAGGTAACCTCCTTGACAAATTTAGAGTGATATGGAGTTCATTCATTGAGAGATATGGAGATGTACCCAATTATGTTTTATATCATTTAGAAGATATGGAGTTATATTTGATTATGTTTTATATCACTTAGAGAGATATGGAGTTATATCTAATTATGTATAAGATCATTTAGAGATATGAAGATATATCTAATTACGTTTTATATCATTTAGAGATAACGAACTATATCTTCTTATGTTTTCATTTATTTATTTGTTTTCATGAGAACAAAACTGATCTGTTTCATGTTTATAACACTTTGGAAGTTTTTTTTATCAATTTTTCTACTTTTCCTCTCGTTGATTGCTCAGATCTCTAGACAGACTTAAACATGACGTTCACCGAAATTTGAAAAAAAAACACCATGAAGTAGACAAATAATTTCAATAAATGTGCAGTTGAATTGAAGACCTGACAATCTAGAGTCTAAAATTGCTTCGTTCGCAACACGATCTGTCATGACAGCTCTGCACGATTTAAATGTCACCCGGGCGAGAAGTAGTTACGCGAAAACTGGACGAAGGGAGGTAACCGAAATATAATATGAGACTTAATTATCGATTGACGAATTGGATAATGAAATACGCATTAGAAAGTCATTATAAAATCAATGTTAATAGTAAAGAACATGGCCGCTTTGTAAAGCGCCACATTCCGATCAAAGTATTTTGTGTGCTGAGGGTGGGGCTGTTTACAGCGGTATGCAAGTCCCTGACGTTCGCATACAACTCCCAAACAAAAAGGGCCGTTGATTGATGATGATCATTAAAGACTTGAGTACCACCTGTTTATATATAGAACGTACCATTCATACTAATACGGGTATTCAGAGTAGATGAAAGTTTTACATATGTTCCAAACGAAAGGGGAGAGAATTGTTGTGGTTTAATTATTGATAGAAATCTACTGATTATGTTTAGTTACAAATGGGTGGGTCTTTATACCATCAGACTTTAACCCCGATCTAGTTTAATGTTATCGTACGTTTTTTTCTTTACAAAAACACAAATACTTTTGCCAAAAAAAAATTAAACGCTGGCCTATGTCTTTTCATCTTTTATTTTGTCGCGGCTGTTTTCAAATAAATTGCTAAATTTTACAGTTCATCACCATCAAAATGTCATCAACGTCAATTACAGGAGTATGTCTAAATCAACACTACTTAAAGGCTGTACAGCGTTCTCAGGTTAGGTGTTATAGAAAACCGCCATACCTATCATGGATAAGTGTTTGTATTATATAGATTTTAATTAAATCTAATTAAGGTATTTTCTGTGTTCTTTTCAGTACTTTGCTTTTGAAGAATAAATTTAATTTTTTGAATTGAATTAAATGTCGGAATACACTGTAATTTATTTACACAGCATGAAACTGATTTCTATTTTGGTAATCTGTACGTCATCGCTAATCCAACATGTAATTATATGTAAAATTGATATTAATCAACAACCTGTCATAAATAATATATAAGATTAAGATTCAGTGCACCAAGTAATACAAAAATAAAAACCCCATTAATTACCATTAAAATATCCTTAACTGGTAACACGATCACTCCAATCCATAATCTACCAGGCTCAGGTAGCCGATAATCGTACTAGTATCTTTCACCGGTTTTATCTGATGCATTATGTCGTTATCACGAAGCAGGACGAAGTCCTATCCAAAGAACGAAAACCTATATTTCATAGTTTAATAAGCAGAAGTCGCATACCTAATTACATTTAAAGAAACTGGACAAACAAAACACTTTGAATAGAACCGGGTCTTCGAATTTTTGAGTAAGAGATAAACCATGATATATACCGCAACATTCTGTGAAACAGGATTTTGAAGTAAAACTGTTGTTCCCGTTAAACGACCGATATGTTTACCTGTTTGTTGGAACGAATAGATCCAGAACACGACAATAAAAAAACACCAACAAACCAATATTTATATTACTTTTTATATCCATCATCAGTTTTAAGAGTCATTTGTTCGGAAATATTAAAATACAATTGGTATTACGATAAGTGAGTCATATGGAAAACAAAACACTTTACTCACAATAAAACTAAGTTTGTATAAAATACCAGGTTTACACCACGTATAGAAAATACTATTCAACCGCATATCGCAGCCAGAAAAGATACCGACTTCGATTTAATTCGTGTATTTCATTTTGAAGAGTATCAAAGGCCCAATATACGTATTCAGGAAATTATTCGTAATTTTGAAAAATTCTGAAAAAAATCCAGTTGATAACCATGCAAAAAGAAGCCTAAAATTAGGTAAACCTGAGCAGTAACTAACAAGAAACTTTCAACAGAAAAATCCAAAGAATTAAAAATTATTCAGGTGTGGCCCACTTCAACAACAAGCCGAAATTAGACGACAGTTCAAAAAGAACGCGTGTTTACAAATACCGAGTTTCAACTGCTGCTGTACCGGTAACCGCGTCAGAATTCACCTTGAATATTGCTGGTATCAGTTAATCTTAATATATTTTGCCACTGGTTTAATCGATTTTGAGTTTGGATCATGGTTTTGTTAACGCTTCGGTATTCTCTTATTTATTATCTTAACTACATTTGTAAATCTATAAATATAAAAACATTATTAGGCTTGATTTTCGCTTCACGTTTTGCCGAAAGTTATATACGTATATTAGGCCTTTAAAACTTACGAAGCATGAAAATCCTTCTAAATTTAAAATATAAAACAACTCCATATGTTTGTGCTATACCAATCTAAATAAATACCAGGTAAATAACCTAGAAAATTTGGCACACCTGGCCAGATCAGGATTCCGGTCATTCCAGTAGCGACAGCTGTTTTCTGTCCGGTCTACAGCCAGGCCTGCCACAATTACGGGGTATAATCCAGGTTTATCATCCTAACACCCCTCCCACCTACCATAACTTCACTATCCTTATGGTTTGTGAATAACAACTCTGGACCATAAAAATATTCATAAAATGTATCTTTATTGCATCGTTTGTACATAACACATTTACAAATGCTCTATCATTATAAGTGCGTGCGCATGCGTACTATTCTTGTAAACAACTGCAACCAATCACACCATATATGGTGTTTTCTCCTTTAAAAGTATCTCAAATGATACAGCAGTATCACCATATACAACCAAGAGTAGCAGATGTTCAAAAGGCGTTAGCTTGATCACTATTTAACGACATTTTTCAACCTGTAATAATTCTGTCAATAAACAAGGTACAGCCCCACACTTTTGTATGTAAATTGGCCCTACTAAATATTTGCTATCTGGGAATTAAAGTTGTAACTAATTGAATGGTTTCGTTGTGAAGTCACAGGAAAATTAAATGTTTCTGCACTAATTACCCATTAAGCTGATCACCCTTTAAACTGGGCCACGATCGCGAGTGTAAACAGAACACCACCATAACTACATATACATGTATTTCTCAATAGGTTTTTTTTTGTTTTACGTCCCATTGACAGCCAGGGTCATTTAAGTATATTTTTTCGATCCAGCATCTATAAAACAAGTTTATTACACTTAAGGATTGAATGTATATTTTGTTGTTTGCATCGGCTGATGAAGTCAAGTGAACCTAGCGCATATGAAGTGAACTGCGAAGCAGTTCATGTACCAAGTACATGTACCATCGGGAAATGAAGTGAGTAGGATTTACTAGTTTCATTGAGGCAGAGCAAAGTGAAAATGTAAATATTTTCCTATCTGGGGTAAATGTGTCTGTGAGATGTCAGTTAGTAGATATGCTTGAATCGTGTGCATGTAGTTAGGCTATAAATAACAGAAAGTGGATTGATTTCTTAAAAACATATTTTATTAATCTGATTTCATATTTCAATATTGTTTAAATCTTAATTATTCAGACATATTGGCAAACATTAAAACATAGGAATGTATATATATACCCATGGTTCATACAGATTTTTTACATTAAAATTCAAGCACTTTTTCTCTATTTTCAAGGTGCATTTTCGTCCAAACTTGCAAGGAAAAGAGATATAACCGACAACTTTAATCTTTTAAATTGTTTTCATGGTGTTTATTATATTTTTTCCAGCACTTTTCCAGCACTGATCCCAATTCAAACACTTTTCATCTGCTGTATGATCCATGCATATTCATTTGAATATTAATATCCATTTGTAATATGTCCAGATATATTATGTGGTAACATGGATATTCATTCTAAAATAACTCTTCACATTTGATATTCCAAAAAAAGAGATACAATAGCTCATGAATATAAGTCAACGTAAAGAAAAACCTAAATAATATTCATTTTAATCTCATTTTCAATTCGTTTCAAGTCGTTTTCAGACACGACAGACAGGTACACAGCCCTTACATATGAATTTTTATTCATTACTCTGATCCCTGTGATCAGTCCTTGGATAGATATCAATATATAAACTATTATATAACGTCTCAATGTATAGGCTTATACATTGCAAATCATCTTGTTGATGTAAGGAATGTAATGTCTATTTTATACTCTAATTAACCCTAAATCACATTAAAAATAAACCTTTTCAATTCAATTACATGTACATGTCAAAAGACAAAATAAAACACCATACATACAGGTAAGATAGATACTCCACGTAAATACAGGGACATATATGTGAGATATACGTACCTGGTAATTATATATATAAATACAACATGGTAATCGCAGACTAATTGCAGCAATTCCCTTTCAGGCAATAAATTATTAAGGGACACATCTGTAAGGCCTTTCAAGCATACTATTATAACCACATGTTTATGAAAATGAAATTTGACAATTATAAATATATTGCTAATAATCTTTTATTCTGACTAGAATATCCTGAGTTATTACATTGAATCAAACACTAGGTAAGTGACATACAGACAAGGTTAATTTGAACATCAAATT
This sequence comes from Mimachlamys varia, assembly GCA_947623455.1. Lineage (NCBI taxonomy): Eukaryota > Metazoa > Mollusca > Bivalvia > Pectinida > Pectinidae > Mimachlamys > Mimachlamys varia. The sequence goes on from OX392545.1 coordinate 36,308,398, forward strand.
TTCACGTTGTTTAAATTAAAAATATACATTGTACATATCCCAGCACTCTAAAACATTACTTCTGTATTTGATACATTAAATAAAAACGTTTCTGCAAAATAAATGAAAAGTTGTCATTATGTATCATTATGTATATGAATGCTGTACCTTGCAGTTTTATAATATTGTTGACAAGTTTGGTTGACCCAACATATTATATACTCAGGTATAAGTATATGGTTGGATTATATGATTTATATCATTTAGTTAAACTATGTAAAAAACATAAATAAAAGACAACAATATTTTCTTTAAGTTTGAATATTTAGTTCTGGTTCTTTGTGCTATTGCCCAACCTTAATATGTTAAAAATAAGTAAATCCTACTCTATTTGATATATTCTACATAACACAAAATATACACATTGCTTAAACCATAGGTACACTAGTACATTTCAAGGCATGTTATGCACCATACATGTACAGTATCTTAGTAACAGTCATACATTTAATCAGTTTAATATGTTTTTTTAATAGCACCACATATTTGACAATTTTTGATATGTTACTTAAAAAACAATTCATATGAATTTGTTATAAAAGTACAAAAACAAATTGAATGTTTTCCATATGTTACAATACAAATACTTGAATTGAATCATGTTAAAACAGGGAAGGCAACCATAAAAAGTTCAATGGAACACAACCGTGTAAAAACGTGCACATTTAATCATGTAATCATCATGAAAAATAATAATGTCCAGGCGACAAAATCAAATCAAAAATGTTTGAGGTGATAATCATGTAAAAGCTGGGGCTATAATCACGTGTAGTTGTAAAATACCAAGGGACATAATCACACAACATCAGGGGACATAATCACACAAACATCAGGGGACATAATCACACACACATCAGGGGACATGATCACACAAACATCGGGGGACATAATCACACAAACTTTAGGGGACATAATCACACAAACATCAGGGGACATAATCACACAAACATCAGGGGACATAATCACACAAACATCAGGGGACATAATCACACAAAGATCGGGGGACATAATCACACAAAGATCAGGGGACATAATCACACACACATCAGTGGACATAATCACACAAACATCAGGGGACATAATCACACAAACATCAGGGGACATAATCACACAAAGATCGGGGGACATAATGACACAAATGTCAGGGGACATAATCACACAAATAACAGGGAACATAATCACACAAACATCGGGGGACATAATCACACAAACATCAGGGGACATATAGGTACACAAACATCAGGGGGCATAAACAAACAAACATCAGGGGACATAATCACACAAACATCGGGGGACATAATCACGCAAACATCAGGGGACATAATCACGCAAACATCAAGGGACATAATCACGCAAACATCAGGGGACATAATCACACAAACATCAGGGGACATAATCACACAAACATCAGGGGACATAATCACATTATTATAAAATACCAGGGGACATAATCACACAAACGTAAGGGGACATAATCACACAAACATAAGGGGACATAATCACACAAATATCGGGGGACATAATCACACAAACATCGGGGGGCATAATCAAACAAAGATCAGGGGATATAATCACACAAACATCAGGGGACATAATCAAACAAAGATCAGGGGACATAATCACACAAACATCAGGGCACATAATCACACAAACATCGGGGGACATAATTTCACAAAGAGTAGTTCTAATGTACATCATCACAAATAGATAAATACCTGGGGAAATAATCACGTATAGAGCAAGGGGATGATCAGGTAAATATCAATATACATAATCATGTAATTACATAAAGATCAGGGGACACAATCATGTAATTACATAAAGATCAGGGGACACAATAATGTAATTACATAAAGATCAGGGGACACAATCATGTAAGGATCAGGGGACATAATCATGTAAATACATAAAGATCAGGGGACACAATCATGTAAGGATCAGGGGACATAATCATGTAAATACAGGGGACATAATGATATCAAGATCATGGGACATAATCACAAAGATCAGGGGAAATAATCACAAAGATCAGGGGGAAATAATCACGAAATTGTGAAGATATGGTATCTGGGGGATATCCATGTAAATATCAAGAGACAGAACCACTCAATGACTAATAATATTTGGACATTATAACAGACACATAATTATATTAAGATCAAGGGACATAACTCCATTAATGATAAGGGGACATAATCAACCACACATTAAGGCCGAATCTCATAGAAAGTTTGAAAATATCATTTAAACGAGGCAGGAATCTTGATTAAAATAAAATAAAACAGCATGTTGAAAGGATGATATTTATATGAGTCAGAAAACAAATGGACGAATTTCATATATTGGTTAATATTTCCATTGTGTAATAATCCTTTACAGGTAGTCCAAGGAAATACAAGTTTTTATTTTAATAGTTAAAGCCATTGATTCACTTTCCTTTTGAATACTTATAATCGATGGTGAGTCCAGATCAAATGACTTTGATAGTTTTTTTTGTCTGTTCCTTTTCTTTTTCTTTTCTCAGCTCCAGGTACTTATGGAAAAGTCGTAGCATCTGATCATAGTTAGGATCCCACACGGCCAAACAGCTGTACTCTTTATCTGTAATAAACAAACATATCATCGCACTCAGGGTCAGGGTTCATCTCGATATCAAGTCTGGTTCATCTAAACATCAAGTCTGGTTGACGTTTGTTTCACTAGGATTATCAACAGTGTAAACACAAGCATATTTTAAAACAAGTTTTGCCAACAGAAAACAAGAGATCCCAGAGTGATCTTGGTGCTCATCATCGATGATTTTTCATTCATTCTTAGAAAGATGGATCTTTTCCCCTTCTTCAAGTTTTAGCTTTCATTTATTTATTTAATTTTAGTTCTGTGAATTTCTCTTGAAAATTTATAACAGTTGAAAGACGATCTCTTGTCAGGAGTTTTGTTTTTTCCTGATCAGTTCCAAATTCCAAATCCATCTTGTATTTTCTTAACAAGAGGAACCATGATATGGAATTTGGGAAATATCCATCCGGAACTTCTCAAGATATAACAGTAACAAATGTTCATTGTCAAAATCCAAGATGGTCATCTATAAGCCTTTTTCTTTTTCTGATCAGTCCCAAAATCAATACAGCACAACTAGGCATATAATAAATAATCTGACCTGTGCTTTACACCTGGCATCCTGCACTGATCATTGACCTTCCCTCCCCTCTGACACTTGACCCTCACTGACTCACATATCACACATTTGACCCCCACTCACCTTTGACCCCTTGATCTCCTGGTCTGTCGATAAACCCTAAACCACCACTGAGAACAGCTGAATACTTGAAATCTCCTGTGACAATAAACAAATCAAAGAATAAAACGGCTTTGGAAGAAACAAAAAGTAATTGTATCTTTATAAGAGATCTTTAACTGCAGTAAAAGTTCAGTTATAGCTGTGATAAGACATTACACACACCAAAGTTTGTGCTCACATAGTGACACACATGGGCAATTCATCAATTGTTCATTGCGGTTGTGCATTTCTTTCCACACACATGAACGAGTTGGTGCAATAGGTTGATCAATATTATTGAATGAAGCAAATTAAGGAGCCCTCTTATTGAGTAAGGAACACTGCATAAATTAGGATCCTATTAATTAGGATCAGATTTCGTGTTACATTGTGCAATCGACCAAGGGTTGTTTCAGAATTTTCCATGTGGGAGGGGCGGGAGGCACTTTTCCAGAGGCCCCACCACTCATTAAATATTGAAAGATTTGATATAAGGAAGAGTATGTAGATCTGGTTTTGCCCCCCCCCCCCCCCAACAATTAATAAAGGTGCCTCCCACCTCCCCAACACGATTAATTATGGGATAGCCCAAACTGCATATATGTACATCACCACGCAGGCATCTAACGAAAGGACTTTAAATTCCTTTGTACACTTTGTTACAATATATAATTTGGATATTCGATGACCTCAATTTCACCTAACCTTCCAGGATTTGCTAGATTCAAGTAAAATTTCATTTCATTACCACCTAAAGAATCCTCCCAAACTTAACTTTAACAGAGATACTTGTCACTCATACCTTTAGGACGGAGGTACACAAGACTTCTGACGGCGCCCGAGTATTTGTGGGTGATGGCCACGCCTATCATAGACTTGAGGTCAATCAGTGCCACATGTCCCCCTCCCGTCCCGACCCAGGCCATGCCGTTGTCCGGTACCAGGGTTAGAGACGTCACCCGAGCCTGCTTGGCTGGAAGGCTGTAAGAGAGTCGGGAGGTGACCAGGATTATATGTGAGGCTTTACATATATTATGTTCAGGCTGGACATACATTGTACTGTGTTAAAAATGTTCATGGATAGACTTTAAAATGCGAGACATATTGAGTCAGAAAATATATATCAACATTTCAGATCACTTTCTTCAGGTTGGTAATGTCTATAAAATAGAAGTTATATAACACAAATATTTCAATGACTATACACTGTCACCTTCATCAGACTAATGACCAGTGTGAGGCGTACTTATAGTCAGTACTATTACGCTTCACACTGGTCATTAGTCCGATGAAGGTGACAGTGTAGTCATTACAATGTCATACTTAAATAACCTTAAATAACCTCTATATAAATATATCAACATGTTATTTACGTTGAGAACATTTCTGGATTACAAAAAGCATTTAATTAATCTCAGATACAATATGTAATTACTCCAAGGAAGATAATGATATTGAAGGCAAGATGAGTCACTTACTCAAACATGTTAGCGATGTTGAACGTGTGTCTGAGTTTAGGGGGTGTACTGTAATTACTTATTCAAATATGTTAGCAATGTTGAACGTGTGCCTGAGTTTAGGGGGGGTACCGTAATTACTTACTCTAACATGTTAGCAATGTTGAACGTGTGCCTGAGTTTAGGGGGGGGTACAGTAATTACTTACTCAAACATGTTAGCAATGTTGAACGTGTGCCTGAGTTTAGGGGGGGGGGTACCGTAATTACTTACTCAAAAATGTTAGCGATGTTGAACGTGTGCCTGAATTAATTTAGGAGTGTACCGTAATTACTTACTCTAACATGTTAGCGATGTTGAACGTGTGCCGGAGTTTAGAGGTTGTACCGTAACTACTTACTCAAACATTTTAGTGATGTTGAACCTGTGCCAGAGTTTAGGGGTTGTACCGTAAATACTTACTCAAACATGTTAGCAATGTTGAACGTGTGCCTGAGTTTAGGGGGGTTACCGTAATTACTTACTCAAACATGTTAGCGATGTTGAACGTGTGCCTGAGTTTAGGGGGTGTACTGTAATTACTTATTCAAACATGTTAGCGATGTTGAACATGTGCCCGAGTTTAGGGGGGGTACCGTAATTACTTACTCAAACATGTTAGCGATGTTGAACATGTGCCCGAGTTTAGGGGGGGTACCGTAATTACTTACTCAAACATGTTAGCAATGTTGAACGTGTGCCTGAGTTTAGGGGGGGTACCGTAATTACTAACTCAAAAATGTTAGCGATGTTGAACGTGTGCCTGAGTTTAGGGGGGGGTGCGGTAATTACTTACTCAAAAATGTTAGCGATGTTGAACATGTGCCTGAGTTTAGGGGGTGTGCCGTAATTACTTACTCAATCATGTTAGCGATGTTGAAAGTGTGCCTGAATTTAGGAGTGTAACGTAATTACTTACTCAAACATGTTAGCGATGTTGAACGTGTGCCTGAGTTTAGGAGTGTACCGTAATTACTTACTCAAACATGTTAGCAATGTTGAACGTGTGCCTGAGTTTAGGGGGGTACCGTAATTACTTACTCAAACATGTTAGCAATGTTGAACGTGTGCCTGAGTTTAGGGGGGTACCGTTATTACTTACTCACAAATGTTAGCGATGTTGAACGTGTGCTTGAGTTTAGGGGGGGGGGACCGTAATTACTTACTCAAACATGTTAGCAATGTTGAAAGTGTGCCTGAGTTTATGGGGGGGTACCGTAATTACTTACTCAAAAATGTTAGCGATGTTGAACGTGTGCCTGAGTTTAGGGGGTGTACTGTAATTACTTATTCAAACATGTTAGAGATGTTGAACATGTGCCCGAGTTTAGGGGGGGTACCGTAATTACTTACTCAAACATGTTAGCAATGTTGAATGTGTGCCTGAGTTTAGGGGTTGTACCGTAATTACTTACTCAAACATGTTAGCGATGTTGAACGTGTGCCTGAGTTTAGGAGTGTACCGTAATTACTTACTCAAACATGTTAGCGATGTTGAACGTGCGCCTGAGTTTAGGGGTGTACCGTTATTACTTACTTAAACATGTTAGCGATGTTGAACGTGTGCCGGGGTTAGGGGGTGTGCCGTAATTACTTACTCAAACATGTTAGCGATGTTGAACGTGTGCCTGAGTTTAGGAGTGTACCGTAATTACTTACTCAAACATGTTAGCGATGTTGAACGTGTGCCTGAGTTTAGGAGTGTACCGTAATTACTTACTCAAACATGTTAGCAATGTTGAACGTGTGCCTGAGTTTAGGGGGGTACCGTTATTACTTACTCAAAAATGTTAGCGATGTTGAACGTGTGCCTGAGTTTAGGGGGGGGGGGGGACCGTCATTACTTACTCAAACATGTTAGCAATGTTGAAAGTGTGCCTGAGTTTATGGGGGGGTACCGTAATTACTTACTCAAAAATGTTAGCGATGTTGAACGTGTGCCTGAGTTTAGGGGGTGTACTGTAATTACTTATTCAAACATGTTAGCGATGTTGAACATGTGCCCGAGTTTAGGGGGGGTACCGTAATTACTTACTCAAACATGTTAGCGATGTTGAACGTGTGCCTGAGTTTAGGAGTGTACCGTAATTACTTACTCAAACATGTTAGCGATGTTGAACGTGTGCCTGAGTTTAGGGGTGTACCGTTATTACTTACTTTGTGTGCCTGAGTTTAGGAGTGTACCGTAATTACTTACTCAAACATGTTAGCAATGTTGAACGTGTGCCTGAGTTTAGGGGTGTACGGTTATTACTTACTTAAACATGTTAGCGATGTTGAACGTGTGCCTGAGTTTAGGGGGTGTGCCGTTATTACTTCCTCGAAAATGTTAGCGATGTTGAACGTGTGCCTGAGTTTAGGGGGGGCACCGTAATTACTTACTCAAAAATGTTAGCGATGTTGAACGTGTGCCTGAGTTTAGGGGGGGTACCGTAATTACTTACTCAAACATGTTAGCGATGTTGAACGTGTGCCTGAGTTTAGGGGTGTACGGTTATTACTTACTTAAACATGTTAGCGATGTTGAACGTGTGCCTGAGTTTAGGGGGGTACCGTAATTACTTACTCAAAAATGTTAGCGATGTTGAACGTGTGCCTGAGTTTAGGGGTGTACGGTTATTACTTACTTAAACATGTTAGCGATGTTGAACGTGTGCCTGAGTTTAGGGGGTGTGCCGTAATTACTTACTCAAACATGTTAGCGATGTTGAACGTGTGCCTGAGTTTAGGAGTGTACCGTAATTACTTACTCAAACATGTTAGCGATGTTGAACGTGTGCCTGAGTTTAGGGGTGTACCGTAATTACTTACTCAAACATGTTAGCGATGTTGAACGTGTGCCTGAGTTTAGGAGTGTACCGTAATTACTTACTCAAACATGTTAGCAATGTTGAACGTGTGCCTGAGTTTAGGGGTGTACCGTTATTACTTACTCAAACATGTTAGTGATGTTGAACGTGTGCCTGAGTTTAGGGGGTGTACCGTAATTACTTACTCAAACATGTTAGCAATGTTGAACGTGTGCCTGAGTTTAGGAGTGTACCGTAATTACTTACTCAAACATGTTAGCGATGTTGAACGTGTGCCTGAGTTTAGGAGTGTACCATAATTACTTACTCAAACATGTTAGCGATGTTGAACGTGTGCCTGAGTTTAGGGGTGTACCGTAATTACTTACTCAAACATGTTAGCAATGTTGAACGTGTGCCTGAGTTTAGGGGTGTACAGTAATTACTTACTCAAACATGTTAGCGATGTTGAACGTGTGCCTGAGTTTAGGGGTGTACAGTAATTACTTACTCAAACATGTTAGCGATGTTGAACGTGTGCCTGAGTTTAGGAGGTGTACTGTAATTACTTACTCAAACATGTTAGCGATGTTGAACGTGTGCCTGAGTTTAGGAGTGTCCTGTAATTACTAACTCAAACATGTTAGCGATGTTGAACGTGTGCCTGAGTTTAGGGGTGTACCGTAATTACTTACTCAAACATGTTAGCAATGTTGAACGTGTGCCTGAGTTTAGGGGTGTACAGTAATTACTTACTCAAACATGTTAGCGATGTTGAACGTGTGCCTGAGTTTAGGGGTGTACAGTAATTACTTACTCAAACATGTTAGCGATGTTGAACGTGTGCCTGAGTTTAGGAGGTGTACTGTAATTACTTACTCAAACATGTTAGCGATGTTGAACGTGTGCCTGAGTTTAGGAGTGTCCTGTAATTACTAACTCAAACATGTTAGCGATGTTGAACGTGAGCCTGAGTTTAGGGGATGTGCCGTAATTACTTACTCAAACATGTTAGTGATGTTGAACGTGTGCCTGAGTTTAGGGGTGTACCGTAATTACTTACTCAAACATTTTAGCGATGTTGAACGTGTGCCGGAGTTTAGGAGGGGTGCCGGGGCCTCTCAGGCGTCCGACCTCCCACATCTGGACGTTGGGCTGTCCCATGTGGGACAGAAGGAGTGCCGTCCCCAGGGCCATTGTGTATACGGGTGGGCTCGGGATCTTACTGTGGAGTGTAATACATGGTACAGCATATCATACCCAGAGGCTTCCATCAAACGAACAACTTACACAGATGAAAACAGCCAATTGTGAAAAAGGTGGAAAATGCATATTTTAAGGGGGTTTAATGGGAAATTTGAAGAATTAACATTACAGCAAACTTATCAAAAAGGAGGTATTCCTACTTTTGGAGGAGAATTTCATCCCTGAACTGATGATAGTTAATTTTTTGACATTCTGTTTATCTTCAAAATTATCTTTACAAATATTCTGTATATTTTCTAAAACCAGAACATGAATTCAAACTTGCATAACTTGAAAAATACCAAGTATAACTTCCGTTTTGGCCAAACTTCATACCCAATAATCAAAGTCTCTTAAATTTACAACGGTGACCTGCTGATTTTGAGATAGACTTTTGACTGTAAATATAAATACCTGGGTGCCAGTGTTTCAAAGCTCAGTTCCCTAGATATGCCAAGGCGAGTACAGAACACGGCAATCCTGGATCCACATGAGGCGTACAGTAACCGCTTGTGGGGCTGGACTTCCATACAGCGGACTGGCTCCCGCGAGTCTCCGACACGCAGACACATCGGCATGGCGTTCTTCTCCTACAACACAGAGCATCAACATGATTCATGTTACAACAATAAGGAAACAACTGAGCATCAATAACAATGATTAAATTTTGTCTTTTTGACAACAATTACAAAATATCACAGAGCATCAATACAAATTACCTGACTTTATTAATTTTAAAACAATCATAAAACAAGCTATTTCAAATAGAATTAATCCCTCGTTAATTTGCCTGATTGTTTGAATATGGGGGTCAATTGGAGGAAACCAGAGAACCCGGAGAAAACCAATTTTGGAACTTGAACACCATCTCATTTGTTGGCAAGCAATTGGGCTATTTTAATTTTTTGAAATATTCACTAATTATCCCTATAGCCTCATCTACCAAGAATTTTCAGAATAAGTAGAAAAAGTTTACGCATAACAAACAAAGCACAAGAACAGACAAAATGTGATCAGAATACGTCGCATGCGTTCAGGAGACCAAACAAAAGTTACCAGGTATTTTTCCCTATTTCCTAGCAACATACAAGGATACATTGATCAGAGAGGACAGAGGTATTTTTCCCAGTTATCTCAATAAGCAACATGCAAGGATACATCACAGAGAACAGCTTGTTCTCGAAGATAAATGTGTAATTATTTCTTGTTGGGGTCCTGGTTATGGCATGGCAATTAAACATGGTATGGTTCCATTTTAAGTTTGCTGAACTAACATAAGTCAGCTTAAGAATTGAGCAGATCATATGTTAAATATTAAAAATTAATTTGTTATAGTATAAAAAACTACACTGGAGTAAGTTTTATGGCAGACATGCACTATGGAAACACACCATTGTAGTGTTCAATACAGAGTGAGGGGGTTATCTGTTTTACATAAATATGCAGAACATAGATATTGAGGTGCACATTTCTGTATTTACTTACAGCTATGATATCAGAGACTGGGAACACGGCTAGGAAACCGTTGGCCAGACCAGCAAACACCAGGTCATCTGTCGTACTACAAAACATACAGCTTTAATCAATCTAAGCATTAAACAACATCTTGTTTCATGTTAAAGGTTCATAATACTGTAACAAGAGAAAATGTAGCCATCAGACTGGGTTCAAACCTGGGACCTTCCAAACTCTAGACGAACAGTCTATCACTGAGCTATTTACTAATCGTCGATGATTGATCCAGTCCAGTTCTGCTACAATACGTACGGAAACTGAATGCCAGTTTATGCTCATATTGCCATTTTTCAAAGTATCTTTTTTTCTAAATTTTCATTTGTTAGTTCACAAAATAACAAGTACATATGTAGAGCAGCCATATAATTGCCCTCAGAATGTTGTCTCGTGACTTTTCCATTAAAATAATACAGTTCGTTTGGAATAAACACAAAAATATGGATATATTTTAATCAGTTTCCATTATAGAATAGTCTTGCAAAAGACGTTGACTTTTATTGAAACATAGTGTTATATTATATATCTGTTATAAGCTAGTATAGAGTGGAATAGTTATTCGGTTTAAGTCAGACTTAGGTAAACATATGTTCATGTATAACACAGCTAGACTTGGCCGAAGGCCTTTATAGTGGCAATACAGTCAACGTAAATGTTGAAAACTAAATGCAGAATATGTCTTATTTGGCTAACGTTAATGGCTAATAAGTGAAACAAGTGAATACAGTTTGAATAATTCTTTTGAAAATGCAGTACCTTCTTAGAAACCCTGAAGATTTCTTTAAGCCATTAAACATGAAGTGAAACTCTTCGTTTCCATCATGAAGGTAAGAAAAGCTTACCCAGATAAGTGTCTGATACACAGGACGTGGTCAGGCAGGAGACTTGACGAATGCCGGAACTTTTTAAAGCAAGTGTCGTAAAGCCAAATCCGCGAAAGTTGACTCCCCACCAACAGGAAGTTGCGTTTGATTGGCTGCAGACATAGAATTCGTCCATACGGAAAGTAGGTTCCCTGATACACAAAAAAACATACAAATGGCTGGAGAGTTTCATCAACACATACCTACAACTATTGCACCTTTATATTCTTAAAGGCCCAATATACGTAACTTTCGGCAAAACTTAAAGCAAAAATAAATCCTTATAACTTATTATATTTATAGATTTAGTTAAGATTAACTGATATCAGCAATATTCAAGATGAATTCTTTTGCAGTTACTGGTACAGCAGCAGTTGAAACACGCTATTTCTAAACACGCGTCCATTTCGAATGGTCTTCTACCTTCGGTTTGTTGTTGAAGTGGGTCCCTCCTGAATTATTTTCAATTCTTTGGATTTTTTGTCAAGAGTTTCTTGTTAGTTACTGCATAGATTTACTTCGTTTTAGGCTTATTTTTGCATGGTTATCAACTGGATTTTTTTTCAGAAATTTTCAGAATCACGACAATTTCTCTGAAGTTACGTATACTAGGCCTTTAAACTCAACTGAATTATGATTATTTTCTTGACAAGGATATGAGAGTCATTATCGTATTGGAGTAAATTCTCACTATCTTTGTGTCGGCGAGACTATTAGAAATATCTGAGTTATATCTGAGTACTATAAAAGTTGAAATGCTCATGGCGTGGAAATTTTCGTTTATTTTGCTTGCATTAAATCTCTGAGAATATATCCACACATGAACATATTTAACACCACTCAAACTATAATAGTGTTATAGGTACACATTACAAAACAGTTTGAACAGTTTGGAGGCTAGCTGGCTAAGCGAATATTTCCATGCACAAAAATATTGGCTTTTAAAGTATTGGATTTCAGCATACTTGCCAACTTTTTTAAATTTCCATGGGGGAGTTTACACGTTCTCAGAATTGAAAACATAAATAATATGTATACATGTACATTCAGAGGAAACATAACACTTTTAAATGGCTTCTTTGGAGCTCTTCTTTCAGATGAAGTTATCAGAACTTCAAAAATAGGAATAGTTAAGCAAAATCCAAAGTTCAAAATGCAACATTTTTGGGTCAAAAATCGGGAGTCTCCCTCCTAAATAGGGAGGTATGGCAAGTATGTTTCAGTGAGTTTGAATGTTTATTGTGTAGTTTGGCTGGGAGTGTCAACAGGGAGTTAGAGTTATATGACTTTGGGATTACAAAGTTCAACTGTATTAAAACTAAAAGATTATCAATATTACAGATTTCAAAATCTTTGTTTGATACAGACGAGTACACTTGTCTGTTATTTATGAAACGTTAACGCTCAAGCGTTGATTCTGTAAACTTCTAAATACACTTCATGTGATTTTGGTAAAATTTTTAATTAAGTTTTCTCCAAACTTTTGTCACTGACAGTTACTGACATTGTATGAGGGTTACGGTACCTATTGTTTGAAGGAAGGGTCGTGAAGGTTACCTAGCTTCTATGAGGGTTACATTACTTGGTGTTTGAAGGTTGGGTCGTTAAGGTTACAGACCTGGTCGTTAAGGTTACGGTACCTGGTGTTTAAAGGAAGGGTCATTAACATTACAGACCTAAGAGGTTACGTTACCTGGTGTTTGAAGGTCGGGTCGTTAAGGTTACAGACCTTGTATGAGGGTTATATTACCTGGTGTTTGAAGGTTGGGTCGTGAAGGTTACAGACCTTGTATGAGGGTTACAGTACCTGGTGTTTGAAGGAAGGGTCATTAAGATTACAGACCTAAGAGGTTACGTTACCTGGTGTTTGAAGGTCGGGTCGTTAAGGTTACAGACCTTGTATGAGGGTTACATTACCTGGTGTTTGAAGGTTGGGTCGTTAAGGTTGATACAGGACAGTTCCACATGTTCCATTGACCCACTGGTAAACCACAGAACGGGTGATCCCTGCTCAGTTTCCTGTTTAAGTATAGAATAACTGATAACTAAATCTGTTACAAAATTTTGCAGCGATTTTTATATCTTAGTTCCAATCATCCCCGATATCTGGGGGTTACACTCACCTACACTCTCTACACCCCTGGAATCATCCTCGATATCCGGGGGTTACGCTCACCTACACTCTCTACACCCCTGGAATCATCCTCGATATCTGGGGGTTACGCTCAAGTACACTCTCTACACCCCTGGAATCATCCTTGATATCTGGGGGTTACGCTCACCTACGCTCTCTACACCCCTGGGATCATCCTCGATATCTGGGGGTTACGCTCAAGTACACTCTCTACACCCCTGGGATCATCCTCGATATCTGGGGTTACGCTCAAGTACACTCTCTACACCCCTGGAATCATCCTCGATATCTGGGGGTTACGCTCACCTACACTCTCTACACCCCTGAAATCATCCTCGATATCTGGGGGTTACACTCACCTACACTCTCTACACCCCTGGAATCATCCTCGATATCCGGGGGTTACGCTCACCTACACTCTCTACACCCCTGGAATCATCCTCGATATCTGGGGGTTACGCTCAAGTACACTCTCTACACCCCTGGAATCATCCTTGATATCTGGGGGTTACGCTCACCTACGCTCTCTACACCCCTGGGATCATCCTCGATATCTGGGGGTTACGCTCAAGTACACTCTCTACACCCCTGGGATCATCCTCGATATCTGGGGTTACGCTCAAGTACACTCTCTACACCCCTGGAATCATCCTCGATATCTGGGGGTTACGCTCACCTACACTCTCTACACCCCTGAAATCATCCTCGATATCTGGGGGTTACGCTCAAGTACACTCTCTACACCCCTGGAATCATCCTCGATATCTGGGGGTTACGCTCACCTACACTCTCTACACCCCTGGGATCATCCTCGATATCTGGGGGTTAAGCTCTAGTACACTTTCTAAACCCCTTCTGATATATCATGTTAAAACTGAACGCATGAAGATAGCAGTTTGGTTGGTCTGAGGTAAAGAAATCTGACCCATTTCAAAGAGGCGACAACAGACTTGGTAGCCTGTAAAATTTGTTCATTAAGTGACCGCGAGATTCAGAGTTTAGGATATAGAGGATGACTTCCAAGATATTACATATATATATTTACATCTCTCCCTTCATCCTCGATATCCAGGGGTTACCACCTCCTAAGCTCTCTACACCTCTGGAATATGGCATAGCCAATCTGAAGGCATGCTCAGATTAAAAAACAAGAGGCCCAGAGGACCTGTATCGCTCACCTGGTTTAATGTGATATGAAACAAGAATGACTCATAAGTGTATGTGTGGCCCTTCTTGTTATGTCAATATATCATAAGCATTTTTGATGGGTACATGTACATTGCTTTTGTTGTAATTCTAAAAATGTTAGGTTTTTTGGCAAATAGGGCATTAATCCATGAAATACGTTCAGTGCAGCATCAATATAGCCAAATAGACACTTTTGGCCCCGCCCCTCAGGCCCCTGGGGGGTCAGCCCAATCATTTGTAAACATTTGAATCCCAGCCACCTAGGGATGCTACCACTGAAATATAAATGCCATACATTGCTTAGTTCCAGAGAAGAAGTCGTTAATATCAATATTGCCAAATAGACACTTTTGGCCCCGCCCCTCAGGCCCCTGGGGGGTCAGCCCCATCATTTGGGCGGATTGGTCGAGTGGTTAACACTCCGGCCTTCCATGCAGGCGGCCGGGGTTCGATCCCCGTAATCGTCATACGCATGGAACATTCAGAGAAAGTGTTTTTCTCCTGCCCACACAACTCCAACAACCCAGGTGGAGTATAAAATGGTCTGGGGTGGATGTTGCAGTATCTGTGATGTAGCATTCAAGTATGGTGGCACTATAAAAGATGCCGTTGGAAACACGGTCCCACTACAAACAGAACACAATTCATCTCCAGCACACACGCATACATACACACACACATATGGAGATATGAGCCAGGTGGTATAGGACAAGTAGTTAGCGCCCGATAAGGCAGCTCCTGCGAACTCCTCAGAATTGTATATGATAGAACTGTATGTGTTAATTGTATTGATTGTATAAGAATTGTATATCTATGTACTGTAAAGCGCTTTAGAGTGGCTTATGTTAGCTAAATAGGGCGCTATATCAAATATTGTATTGTGTATTATTTGTATAAATTTGAATCCCAGCCACCTAGGGATGCTACCACTGAAATATAAATGCCATACATTGCTTAGTTCAAGAGAAGAAGTCGTTAATATCAATATTGCCAAATAGACACTTTTGGCCCTGCCCCTCAGGCCCCTGGGGGGTCAGCCCCATCATTTGTATAAATTTGAATCCCAGCCACCTAGGGATGCTACCACTGAAATATAAATGCCATACATTGCTTAGTTCAAGAGAAGAAGTCGTTAATATCAATATTGCCAAATAGACACTTTTGGCCCTGCCCCTCAGGCCCCTGGGGGGTCAGCCCCATCATTTGTATAAATTTGTATCCCAGCCACCTAGGGATGCTACCACTGAAATATAAATGCCATACATTGCTTAGTTCAAGAGAAGAAGTCGTTAATATCAATATTGCCAAATAGACACTTTTGGCCCTGCCCCTCAGGCCCCTGGGGGGTCAGCCCCATCATTTGTATAAATTTGAATCCAAGCCACCTAGGGATGCTACCACTGAAATATAAATGCCATACATTGCTTAGTTCCAGAGAAGAAGTCGTTAATATCAATATTGCCAAATAGACACTTTTGGCCCCACCCCTCAGGCCCCTGGGGGGTCAGCCCCATCATTTGTACAAATTTGAATCCCAGCCACCTAGGGATGCTACCACTGAAATATTAATTCCATACATTGCTTAGTTCCAGAAAAGAAGTCTTTAATATCAATATTGCAAAATAGACACTTTTGGCCCCGCCCCTCAGGCCCCAGGGGGGTTCAACCCCATCATTTGTATAAATTTGAATCCCAGCCACCTAGGGATGCTACCACTGAAATATAAATGCCATACATTGCTTAGTTCCAGAGAAGAAGTCATTTATATCAATATTGCCAAATGGACCCCTTTTGGCCCCGCCCCTCAGGTCCCTGGGGGGTCAGACCCATCATTTGTATAAATTTGAATCCCAGCCACACAGGGATGCTTCCTACTAAATTTAGCTAAATTCTGATCAGTTGTTATGAAGAAGAAGTCAATTGTTGAGGGACGGATGACGGACGCCACGGTTTGGCATAAGCTCACCTTGGTCCTTTGGACCAGGTGAGCTAAAAACCTGATCAATCGCTAGGCTACACGCCTGTCCTTTGAAGATTACAAAGGAGCCACAACCGATTTCAAAGTATGTCAATTTTTACCGTCATGTGACCACAATATTCTTTTGATATTCAAATGGGCAAACCAGTCTTCTTGTCTCATCAAGAAGGTGGCACACATGGAGCCTTCAGTTTTGCCATGACATATTCCAGGGGTGTAGAGAGTGTAGTTGAGCGTAACCTCTGGATATTGAGGATGCTCAGACCCTTCTGCAGCTTAGTAAACTCTGACTGTGTATAAATTAGCATTATTTTTTATCCATTATGTGAAATTATACAATAAATTGATGCTGGTAAACATTTAATTTGATGCACATATGAAATTTGACGATCTGCAGAAAATTACGACTTTCTGTTGCGATGATTGACTGCATCACTCCAGTATACCAGATCAGTATGTCAATGCATTTACATAACAACCATTGTAAGTGAAATAGTATATTCGAAATGTTAGTAAAATGATTAAACTATAAATCTAAACACTTAAGGTGTCACTAAATTATCAGCATTATTGACGTACATTTTTTTCATAAATTATCAAACAAGTGTTATATAAACATTTATCACACAACTGACCCGTTCAGTCATGTCATACGGCTATGTCATCAATATGGTATTACACACGTTTAACAACACTATTGTGACGTCATAAACAAATGACATCTTTATGACGTCAAATGATTGTCTCGGTAGTGAAAATCGTAATGTCACAGAAAAAATTGCCTTTCTAATTGAGAATGAATTGGAGAATTTCAGTGTAATTTCTCATAAATATAAGTTATATATTAATAAATAGAATCTTACACTCCTCTCAATGTATTAATTTAATATGTCACTCGCCTAAAGGCTCGTGACACATGAAATGAATCAACTCGTTTAATAAATTCAATATCACATTGACACTCGTGTAAGATCCTCTATATATCAATAATCCCTCTTGTTCGCCAAAATTCTTCTATACTCACCTAACTGTAAAACACTCCAACGACGCTGACTTTGACACAAGAGTTAAACACCTGTACTCACCTGAACTGTAAAACACTCCAACGACGCTGACTTTGACACAAGACTATTATAAAACACCTGTACTCACCTGAACTGTAAAACACTCCAGTGACGCTGACTTTGACACAAGACTATTATAAAACACCTGTACTCACCTGAACTGTAAAACACTCCAGCGACGCTGACTTTGACACAAGACTATTATAAAACACCTGTACTCACCTGAACTGTAAAACACTCCAGTGACGCTGACTTTGACACAAGACTATTATAAAACACCTGTACTCACCTGAACTGTAAAACACTCCAGTGACGCTGACTTTGACACAAGACTATTATAAAACACCTGTACTCACCTGAACTGTAAAACACTCCAGTGACACTGACTTTGACACAAGACTATTATAAATCACCTATACTCACCTGAACTGTAAAACACTCCAGCGACGCTGACTTTGATACAAGACAAAAACCCCGCAGACTCAGGATGTCTGGGTTCTTCAGACGTCTCACTATATCTTTGGACTAAAATATAGCAAAGTTGTATCAGTAGGAATAGGACGTTCAGTAAGTCTATACAAGGGACAACACTCGATTCATATGTCATATACGTACAGTCAATTATTGTTATCTCAAACTCGTATCACTTGAAGACTCCCTTCTTATTGGAAATTTTTGTTATTCCCAGCCAAACTTCATATTAAATATTATATAAACTAAATTAACACGAATACTTTAGGATAACTAAAAGTTTTCCCAACATCTCGTTATTATGATATTGAGATAATGAAGTTCAACATTAAAACAATTTATTTATGTATTATAAGCTGTCAAGAGACATATTGCCTGAATTTTCAAGGCTTCATTTTCACCTGAACATTATCTGTTTACCTGGAGTCGTTTGTCAGGTAAGTTGTACAAACAGCCATTCAGTATGTTTTCCATGTCGGGCCAAGGACTGGCCCCGCGCTGTGTGATGGCAGGCATCGTCACACCCTTTACACAACAACAAATAACTTGTACATATTGTAGCAGGAATCTTTATTAATAGCGAACTTTTACTGCGATTATAATTATTTCTGTATTTTGTTTTATGTTTTCTACAGTAACAGTATTGTGAGTACACCATTTCATCACTGCATTTATCTGTTTGAATTTTGTTATGCATATAAATTTGAGTTTGCGAAAATAGGTATGTTTATATAAACTTTATTTATTTTACAACAATTATGAAACAAGTTATGCAACTTATATTTATCATTCTTGTTGGCCCGGATATTAGTGCGTGAGGGGTCTTATTGTGGAAGGAAACCAGAGTACCCGGAGAAAACCCACAGGGTTGGGCAGGTGACCCCATACCTTTTCATGTCCAGTTGGGAAATTCAACCCCAGCCGCCTTGGTGAAAGGCAAGTGCGCTATCCACTGCACCACCCAACCACCCGGTATGTATACAGTATAACAATACAATACTAGCTTAAGGATGTTGATACATCATGATATAAGAACCGATGCAGTAATTTATCATTTTTCCCCTGCACTTCTCTTGTTCAACCCTGACACTTCCTTATAGGACAGCAAGCTATGTTTTAACTCAGAGCAAATGACACAAAAAGGTATTGGCGGAAAATGGCTCATCTCTTCGATGGCCGAAATATTTTACTTATTTTTTAGAAAAATTTTAACACATTTTAAAATTGCATTCTTTATGAGTAAAAGTGCGGCCTATAAATAAAGCACCTACACCTATAAATAAATTGTAACATACAAAATGTGCTGCGAGCCGGCTGCCCCAACCTGAATCAGGGAGGTAGGTTTATCCAATGCTCAGACCAGCTGGCCAGGTGTTGTCTCACCATGAGGCCTTACACTAACCTAATAAGGTAACTAACTTAATAAGGTAACAAACATACATACAAAACATATAAACGTATTCATATTATAAAGGGTGTGGTGGGAGGGTTCAACCAGTTTTTTCTAATACAGGTAAACAAATAAGAGTCTTTTGATTGTATCGATAGTGTAAAGATGGCGGTCAGCTAGATATTTGATCTGGCCCCAATGGGGTTCACATGCTGAAACAGGGGTCAGCGATCATGTGGTACAGTCTTGGCCAATTAAATTGTGCTCCAAGATAAAAAGCTGGGAAGTTCAAAATAAATAGATACGTTTGAGAAAAAAGTCGTCTATTGCTAGACTTTTTATTTGTATAGTTTATACCAGTCGTCTCCTGGTTTACTAGGTTTGATTCTGTTTAATATTCAGTCTAGAACTTAATTAATTGACAAGGAATAAAGAACAGTGTAATTTTTATGGGAGAAGTTTCTACAGCAAATAAATGTATTAAGGGGTCACTCAGCAGTATTGCTCCCTGGGAAATCTGTACTATTTATACCAGGTAGTGACTATAGGGTAGGAACATTACACTGTCACCTGTTTTCCTATTAATTAGGGCTTATCAGAGAAAACATTAACTAAATACAACCCCTAAATAACAGGTTGTTACTCAGTTTCCTACCAAAGCTTTAATGATGCCCTTATGAATATGATGTATTGAATAATTCCCAGATATTTATTTTGTTCATGAAATTCTTACTACAAAAAACATAATGTTTACACGGTTATACCTCAGCGATGGCTCGGTCCATGTCACTTTTGAATTCAAACTCATCAAAGGGATGTCGACCACTGGTGAGGAGGGCGTACAGCGTTATCCCATAGGAGAACACGTCAGCCTGCAGCAGATATATTACAGTTATACAGTGAATGCTACCTTATACATCAATATCTGTGATTTTCTGTTAGACTTATCTCCCTTTACCTTCATTTCCACAAGAAAACATAGTTGTCAATATCCCTTGCTCCTTTCTTTAAAAGTTAAGTTGTCAGATTTTTGGTAGTAAGTTTGGAACACCTAAAAATAACTAATTCCTTGTGAGGAAGTTCCTGATTCTGCAGACAAGGTGTAACTGTACTTGATTTAGAACTCTCGAGTATGATTCCCTTCAGATGACCTCTGGAGTTTTTAGTGCTATATGAGAAGTAATGTGAAGGAGTATGATTCCCCTCGGATGACCTCTTGAGTTATTAGTGTTATATGAGAAGTACTCTGAAGGAGTACAATTCCCCTCGGATGACCTCTGGAGTTATTAGTGTTATATGAGAAGTACCGTGAAGGAGTATGATTCCCCTCGGATGACCTCTGGAGTTATTAGTGTTATATGAGATTTAGTACCGTGAAGGAGTATGATTCCCCTCGTATGACCTCCGGAGCTCGGTAGGCAGGTGTTCCCTCCTGAGCCAACAATCCGTCCAGCGTGGCGAACCGTGCAATCCCATAGTCAGAAACCTTGGCATTTACCTGTACAATAGGAAATAGTTTCTTATATCTAAATTTGATATTTTAATATCAAGTTTTAATTTACAGGTGAGTTGATTTCAAAATTACAGGTGAGTTAAGACCAGAATTCATATTACAGGTGAATTTAAGTCAAACTCTGAAGTAAGTCAATGTTTAATTTTCTGGTGAAATTTACAGGTGAGTTAAGATCAAATTTACAGGTGAGTTAAGTTCAAACTTACAGGTGAGTTAAGATCAAATTTACAGGTGAGTTAAGATCAAACTTACAGGTGATTTAAGATCAAATTTACAAGCTAGTTAAGATCAAATTTACAAGTGAGTTAAGATCAAACTTACAGGTGATTTAAGATCAAACTTACAGGTGAGTTCAGATCAAACTTACAGGTGAGTTCAGATCAAACTTACAGGTGAGTTCAGATCAAACTTACAGGTGATAAGATCAAACTTACAGATGAGTTAAGATCAAATTTACAGGTGATTTAAGATCAAACTTACAAGTTATTTAAGATCAAACTTACAGGTGAGTTAAAATTAAACTTACAGGTGATTTAAGATCAAACTTACAGGTGAGTTGAGATCGAGACTGTAGATCAAAACATTGTCTGGCTTCATGTCACGATAGACAATCATCAACTGGTGTAGATAGACCAGGCCCTCGGCCACCTGTATACAAAATATTTCTCAACATAACTGTTCTTGTCTGTATCAATTATAACATTTAGAATGAACGGAGATGTAAGTAACTATTGTATACAAACATTGTATTCAGGTGACAAGCTATATCAATAATCTAAAGCACTAACTACCGACACATGTACATGGAAATTCTAAAAGGATTCAAGCTGAAGAAATATAAGGTGTTGCATGATACGGTCCAGTGAACACTTTAATCTATCATTACCTGTAATACTATATGGTGTTGACGATATGGTCCAGTGAACATCCAGACTTACCATTAAACGTAATAGGCTATACAGTGTTATACTGTCCAGTGAACACCCTGATTTATCGCTACCTGTAATACTATACGGTATTGATGATACGTACGGTCCATTGAACACCCTGATTTATCATTACCTGTAATACTATACAGTGTTGATAATACGGTCCAGTGAACACCAATACTTATATATCTTTACCTGTAATGCTATACGATGCTGCATGACACGGTCCAGTGGACGCCCAGACTTGAGAACATTTCCCAGAGATCCTTTAGGTGCCAGTTCTAGGACTATAACACGGGGCTGGAAACTGACCCCTAACAGCGACACAATGCTGGGATGGTTCAAACATCTCAGCACTGTCGCCTAAAATATAGACAAAACAAAATATAGCCAATACTTGTATATACATCTCAAAGACATTGATTTCTGGGTAATATTATAAGACTCTTTCATGACCAGTGGTGGAACTAAAAAAAGGAAATTCCCCCTGAGGAGCTGCTGGATTTGAAACTCCCCGAGAGTGGAATGGATTTGAAACTCCTGAGGGTGGAATGGATTTGAAACTCCCCGAGAGTGGAATGGATTTGAAACTCCTGAGGGTGGAATGGATTTGAAACTCCCAGAGAGTGGAATGGATTTGAAACTCCTGAGGGTGGAATGGATTTGAAACTCCCCGAGAGTGGAATGGATTTGAAACTCCTGAGGGTGGAATGGATTTGAAACTCCCCGAGAGTGGAATGGATTTGAAACTCCTGAGGGTGGAATGGATTTGAAAATCCCCGAGAGTGGAATGGATTTGAAACTCCCGAGGGTGGAAGTTCCCTATCCTACACCTTTGATTGTGCAAGAATATTTTTCTCTCATTCCAGATAAAGCTCATAAACCAACTGAAGCTATGTTGGCATACTCACAGGCTACCATTTTGAAAACGAATACATGGCGAAGTCAGCCAGATAAAGCATATCCTGTATTTGCAACAATGTTTGCCCCAAAAAATTTATCTTTTCTTTCTAACATGTCAGATAAATGTATCGTAAAAAGATTGTAATTCCATTAGATTGACTTTGCCGCAATGCAGCATTGGAGTTAAAGATACCACTGCATCATTGATCAGCCATTGTAACGTCACATCACAGAAATGAAGTGTAAGACAGAGATTTATCATATAACTGTCACGTTCAGTCATATCATAAAGCCATGTTATAAATATGGTATTACACACGTGTAATAACACTATTGTGACGTCATAAACAAATGACGTCATATGATTGTCTTGGTAGTGAAAATCATACTATCAAAGTAGAAATTTGCCTTCCTTACAGAGAATGGACTTGAGAGTTTCGGGGCACATAATTTCTCATAAATATAAGTTCTGTGATAAATAGAATCTTACACTCGTGTCAATGTAATATGGAATTTATTGAACTTGTTAAATAATTTAATATGTCAAAAGCCCTTTGGCAATAAATTATTTAACTATTTTAATAAATTCCATATTACATCGACACTCGTGTAAGATCCTCTACTTCTTAGACTCCTTCCTTACCCAGATCGCTGTCTTAAACACGCCGAAACCAGACAAATACTTAATGATGTACAAGGAGTAGTTAAACACGCCGAAACCAGACAAATACTTAATGATGTACAAGGAGTAGTTAAACACGCCGAAACGAGACAAATACTTAACTGATGTACAAGGAGTAGTTAAACACACCGAAACGAGACAAATACTTAATGATGTACAAGCAGTAGTTAAACACGCCGAAACGAGACAAATACTTAATGCTGTACAAGCAGTAGTTAAACACGCCGAAACGAGACAAATACTTAATTGATGTACAAGCAGTAGTTAAACACGCCAAACGAGACAAGTACTTAATTGATGTACAAGGAGTAGTTAAACACGCCGAAACGAGACAAGTACTTAATTGATGTACAAGGAGTAGTTAAACACGCCGAAACGAGACAAGTACTTAATTGATGTACAAGGAGTAGTTAAACACGCCGAAACGAGACAAATACTTAATGCTGTACAAGGAGTAGTTAAACACGCCGAAACGAGACAAGTACTTAATGCTGTACAAGGAGTAGTTAAACACGCCGAAACGAGACAAATACTTAATGCTGTACAAGGAGTAGTTAAACACGCCGAAACGAGACAAATACTTAATTGCTGTACAAGGAGTAGTTAAACACGCCGAAACGAGACAAGTACTTAATTGCTGTACAAGGAGTAGTTAAACACGCCTAAACGAGACAAGTACTTAATTGCTGTACAAGGAGTAGTTAAACACGCCGAAACGAGACAAATACTTAATGCTGTACAAGGAGTAGTTAAACACGCCGAAACGAGACAAATACTTAATGCTGTACAAGGAGTAGTTAAACACGCCGAAACGAGACAAATACTTAATGATGTACAAGGAGTAGTTAAACACGCCGAAACCAGACAAATACTTAATGCTGTACAAGGAGTAGTTAAACACGCCGAAACGAGACAAATACTTAATGCTGTACAAGGAGTAGTTAAACACGCCGAAACGAGACAAATACTTAATGCTGTACAAGCAGTTGTTACCTCTTGTCTCTGCATCTTGTGAGGGTGAACTGCTCCGATAACATTGAACGACTTGATGGCTGCTGCCTACAAAAACACAAACATGTCATCAGACAGATTATGTAACTAAGGCACAAAACTTTGGTGTAATGCTAATACATATCACAACAACACTACACTACCATTGTTCTTATACAGGGAGATTCACTTTCACTTTTTGATCTAAAGCTGCAATAATGGTGAGTATATGATGGCTGTAAGTGTACACGAGTTGACCTTTGTAGTAATGATTGATTGGTTTGTTTTATTTTGTTTAACATCCAACTTCCTTTATTATCAATTAATATATGCCAGCTATGATTTTGTCTATAAACAACAAGAAGTTTGCTGACAACGTCAGTCATATATACCCTTGCATATATACCCTTCAGAACTTGAAATAAAGGACATAACAGACTCTTCTACATCAGCTGCTAACCTCGATCACCTACTAAGCTCTACATAAAAACGTAACAATTTCTATTTTCTGTTCATGAACTTTTCCTTTCTAGATAATGATATCCCTGATTCTGTTCTTATGGGTTTATTTGGTTCATTTTGTTTTAATAGCCAGGGTCATTTAAGTACTTGGTTTTGGAGGTGGAGAAAAGCCAGAGTACCCGAGAAAAATGACCGACCTACGGTCAAGTCCTGCAAACTGCCCTATGTGGGATTCAAACTCGCAACCCAGAAGTTGAGGGCTAGTGGTAGAGTGTTGAGACACCTTAACCATTTGGCCACTGCGGCCCAGAAATGTATAAATTGATGTGAAGGGAAAATATATGCCTGGGCAAGAGTGTCTTGCTGAACAGAATATTTACAATACTAGAACTGTAGTATATATCAACCACTTGTCTACAGAGAATACTTTTCCATCAAGACCACTAAATCTTAGATCAGATTAAAGGCCCAATTACTATACGTAACTTTTGGCAAAACTTGAAGCGAAAATCAAGCCTAATAACTTATTATATTAATAGATTTAGTTAAGATTAACTGATATCAGCAATATTCAAGATGAATTCTTACGCAGTTACAGGTACAGCAGCATTTGAATCTCCATATTTGTAAACACACGTCCATTTCGAACTGTCTTTTAACTTCGGCTTGTTGTTAAAGTGGTCCCCACCTGAATTATTTTTATTTTTTTTTATTTTTCTGTCAAGAGTTTCTTGTTAGTTACCTCTCAGGTTTACTTCATTGTAGGCTTATTTTTGCATGGTTATCAACTGGATTTTTGTTCAGAATTTTTCAGAATCAAGAAAAATTTCCTGATGCTACATATATTGGGCCTTATATATATACATGCATTGTATTAGATCACAACTATAGTAGTTTTATATTGTCTATGTTCCTTTCACATTGTAAGTATGATGCGTACCTGTCCTTTGTAGACACCCCTGTATACAGCTCCATACCCTCCGTCTCCCAGCAGGTTATCAGGACTGAAAACAAAATCACAAACATCACCTATATTTAAGACTCACACAACTATATCGTCCAATCAAAAAGTGTTTCATATGTTTGTAGTCCTTATGTAAACTTAGTTCCGGCTAATTACTGGGCCACTGATGAAGTTTAACGAGGAACTGATGACATATATTTGCATAAATGAAATGTACAGTTACTAAACTTTAGAAAAATGTATACTTTTAATATGTTTCAATGTCTCTGTGCAGATGTATATACACAGGGTCAAACAGTATGGGGTGGTCCTGTTTGGGGTGATCGGTTTTGCGTTTGTAAGGTATGTATCCATGAATCTAGACGGTTGTCAGTAGTGTTGCACTTTAGATATTAAAGTTATAAGCTAAGATGTTTGGTAATAACATATATAGTAAATGATTTAGTTGTTTGAGTCCTATTTAACGCCAGATTACAGATATCCTAGTGGGTACCTCAGTCCCAACACCTCTATCTTAAAATAACATATTATGACTGTAATAGCAATCTGATTAAAATCATATCTTGATCTCTGCGCTGTTCCGTAAACATCTCTCTGCTGCATTAAGATCAGAGAAAATCCCATAGGGAGTCATGTCCCGATGACCTTTTGTATTAGCCAATCAAATCACTACTGTCAGAATTTTGACAGTGAAATTTTGAGGCGACAAAGCTTTCATAATCGCATTTGTCCGTTAAGTCGTTTCGTCACCAAAAAGTTCACGTGGAATGATGTGATGAAATGGCTTGCTGCAAGATGACAGGTCATTGAAAAATTATCTTAGTTTTAAGTAAAGAGGCGACAAAGGTTATCTGAACATGACCTCTTATGGGATGTTTTCAGATCCTTGTAAAACGGAGTGGGAACAAGGATCAGTATTTTAATCAGATTAACTGTAATAAATACTTACTTTTCCTCAAATTCAAAAACGGAGTGGTCAACTTGTAGTTCTGGTTTTAAATCATTCAGAATTATATCTGGAGCCTGAACAGTAAAAAAACATTTCATTTTGTTATTAGATTTTTTTATAAATTATTTGTGTAACAAACCTGATTTCACATGCCATTATATTTCGCATTGATATGCAAGCAGAGTCAATCATGAATTCAAATCCCTCGTGATTATTTTAATGAAATTTTTGGATGGCATCCATATCAGTATGTTGATTCTGTCGTTAGTATAACTTACTCTTAAAGACTTTACCACTGGTTTTATATATACCATATCATATAATCATATACAATTGTGCAGGTAAATACAATCCACTGAGTCACATGACTTTTCATGCATCATTAGTCACATGACTGTCATAGACATAATGGCGGCCAACATTAATCTATCATTAACCAACATAGAGTGTAGGAGTCTGCAGAGTTAACAGCTTAGCATTCAAAACTTTAAAGTAATTTCTAGATTATTTTTGCGAAATCATGTATTCGAGAATATGTCAGAAGAGGTAAGTTTGTTTAAAAGTATTTGCCCTAAAATCTAAGTGATTTGCAGGCCTGTAATGTAAATGCAGCCTAGCCAGACTTTGGTCTTATTGGTTCAATACCTACCAGCTTGGACAAAGGGACATAACCGTGGTGAACATCACAGTAGATCTCCATGCCTGACTTGGTCTGGTCCAGTAAATCCTCCAACAGGAACTGTTTCTGGACGTCCACATCTGTGTTTAGGAAAAACAGTTTATTCAAATTCATGTGAAATGTTAACGCTTAATTTCTGAAGTTTTTAGTCAAATCTCTTTCAGGAAACTTTATTAAGTAGGTTGGTTAATTTTAAAGGAATTATTGAAATCAAGAGCTTTAACTACAAGCTTCAGATACTTTTTTCTGCTTTGCGAACTAACTTGATAATTAGGCCTTATATATAAGTGAACATTAGGCCTACTTGTACATATATCATTACTCATCTCCAGATTAGTAAATATAAATTTAGTAACTATAGAAAAGTCTGAGACATAAATGTCCCCTTTCCCCCATTTCATGGCAGGGGCATAATAAAAGTACCATTAAATAATGAGCTTTACCTGCACACCCTATACAGGGCACCTGTTGTACCAAGAGTTCTCTCCCCTGATCTAAACTTGTCAGGCCGGGATACCATTAAATAGTGAGCTTTACCTGTACACCCTATACAGGGAACGTGTTGTACCAGGAGTTCTCTCCCCTGATCTAAACTTGTCAAGCCGGGATACCATTATATAGTGAGCTTTACCTGTACACCCTATACAGGGAACGTGCTGTACCAGGAGTTCTCTCCCCTGATCTAAACTTGTCAGGCCGGGATACCATTATATAGTGAGCTTATCTGTACACCCTATACAGGGAACGTGTTGTACCAAGAGTTCTCTCCCCTGATCTAAACTTGTCAGGCCGGGATACCATTATATAGTGAGCTTTACCTGTACACCCTATACAGGGAACGTGCTGTACCAGGAGTTCTCTCCCCTGATCTAAACTTGTCAGGCCGGGATACCATTATATAGTGAGCTTTACCTGTACACCATATACAGGGAACGTGCTGTACCATGAGTTCTCTCCCCTGATCTAAACTTGTCAGGCCGGTATACCATTATATAGTGAGCTTATCTGTACACCCTATACAGGGAACGTGTTGTACCAAGAGTTCTCTCCCCTGATCTAAACTTGTCGGGCCGGGATACCATCATATAGTGAGCTTTACCTGTACACCCTATAAAGGGAACATGTTGAACCAGGAGTTCTCTACCCTGATCTAAACTTGTCAGGCCGGGATACCATTATATAGTGACCTTTACCTGTACACACTATACAGGGCACATGTTGTACCAGGAGTTCTCTCCCCTGATCTAAACTTGTCAGGCCGGGATAACATTATATAGTGAGCTTTACCTGTACACCCTATACAGGGAACGTGTTGTACCAGGAGTTCTCTCCCCTGATCTAAACTTGTCAGGCCGGGATACCATTATATAGTGACCTTTACCTGTACATCCTATACAGGGCACGTGTTGTACCAGGAGTTCTCTCCACTGATCTAAACTTGTCATGCCGGGATAACATTATATAGTGAGCTTTACCTGTACACCCTATACAGGGAACGTGTTGTACCAGGAGTTCTCTCCCCTGATCTAAACTTGTCAGGCCGGGATACCATTATATAGTGAGCTTTACCTGTACACCCTATACAGGGAACGTGCTGTACCAGGAGTTCTCTCCCCTGATCTAAACTTGTCAGGCCGGGATACCATTATATAGTGAGCTTTACCTGTACATCCTATACAGGGCACGTGTTGTACCAGGAGTTCTCTCCCCTGGACGGGATCTAAACTTGTCAGGCCGGGATACCATTATATAGTGAGCTTTACCTGTACACCCTATACAGGGCACATGTTGTACCAGGAGTTATCTCCCCTGATCTTAACTTGTCAGGCCGGGATACCATTATATAGTGAGCTTTACCTGTACACTCTATACAGGGAAAGTGTTGTACCAGGAGTTCTCTCCCCTGATCTAAACTTGTCAGGCCGGGATACCATTATATAGTGAGCTTTACCTGTACACCCTATACAGGGAACGTGCTGTACCAGGAGTTCTCTCCCCTGATCTAAACTTGTCAGGCCGGGATACCATTATATAGTGAGCTTTACCTGTACACCATATACAGGGAACGTGCTGTACCAGTTCTCTCCCCTGATCTAAACTTGTCAGGCCGGGATACCATTATATAGTGAGCTTTACCTGTACACCCTATACAGGGAACGTGCTGTACCAGGAGTTCTCTCCCCTGATCTAAACTTGTCAGGCCGGGATACCATTATATAGTGAGCTTTACCTGTACACCATATACAGGGAACGTGCTGTACCATGAGTTCTCTCCCCTGATCTAAACTTGTCAGGCCGGTATACCATTATATAGTGAGCTTATCTGTACACCCTATACAGGGAACGTGTTGTACCAAGAGTTCTCTCCCCTGATCTAAACTTGTCGGGCCGGGATACCATTATATAGTGAGCTTTACCTGTACACCCTATACAGGGAACGTGCTGTACCAGGAGTTCTCTCCCCTGATCTAAACTTGTCAGGCCGGGATACCATTATATAGTGAGCTTTACCTGTACACTCTATACAGGGAAAGTGTTGTACCAGGAGTTCTCTCCCCTGATCCAAACTTGTCAGGCCGGGGTACAATTATATAGTTAGCTTATCTGTACACCCTATACAGGGAACGTGTTGTACCAAGAGTTCTCTCCCCTGATCTAAACTTGTCAGGCCGGGGTACCATTATATAGTGAGCTTTACTTGTACACCCTATACAGGGAACGTGCTGTACCAGGAGTTCTCTCCCCTGATCTAAACTTGTCAGGCCGGTTTACCATTATATAGTGAGCTTTACCTGTACACCCTATACAGGGAACGTGTTGTACCAGGAGTTCTCTCCCCTGGACGGGATCTAAACTTGTCAGGCCGGG
The DNA here is from genome assembly GCA_947623455.1 of Mimachlamys varia. Classification (NCBI taxonomy): domain Eukaryota; kingdom Metazoa; phylum Mollusca; class Bivalvia; order Pectinida; family Pectinidae; genus Mimachlamys; species Mimachlamys varia. The sequence goes on from OX392545.1 coordinate 36,338,786, forward strand.
GTACCATTCTTCCACCAGGGCGTTGATGTGATCAACCAAGAGCCCAAACAACCTGGATCATAGTTATTAATTATCTCTTGAATTGGAGGAATTTTCTAAACAAAATTAACTTTCTTACTGGCTATCCTATAGAACTAAAATCATGTACTAACTATTTCAATAAAGAGAAAGTAAACAAACAATGGGTCTGCAGAGTTTAAGAATTTAAGCATTAGTATTTATCATAGATGTGGTTTTAAAGACTGGAACTCTTCAGCTACAGGACTGTAAAATGATTGGTAAAGCCCCATTGGCCACATGCTTTTTTAACATTGAATTTTGGCAATCAATGTCGACAATAAAAAGGAAATGGTCTCATTTGATCAACTAGCAACATACATTCAGTTCCAAACTGACCAATCATATCCTTGTTTACATGTAAATTGATATTTAAGTTCTACTGACCAATCATATCCATATTTACATTGACATTAGTTCTACTGAACAATCATATCCTTTTTAACATGTTCATTGATATTAGTTCCACTGACCAATCATATCCTTGTTTACATGTAAATTGATATTTAAGTTCTACTGACCAATCATATCCATGTTTACATTGACATTAGTTCTACTGACCAATCATATCCTTAACATGTACATTGATATTAGTTCTACTGACCAATCATATTCTTGTTTACATTGACATACGTTCTACTGACCAATCAAGTCCTTGTTTACATTGACATTAGTTCTACTGACCAATCAAGTCCTTGTTTACATTGATATTAGTTCTACTGACCAATCAAGTCCTTGTTTACATTGATATTAGTTCTACTGACCAATCATATCCATGTTTACATTGACATTAGTTCTACTGACCAATCATATCCTTAACATGTACATTGATATTAGTTCTACTGACCAATCATATCCATGTTTACACTCACGTGGAGCCCTTGTCTGTGTTTGGGACCGTCAGGTGGATCTCCTCGTCCTCCAGGAAGTAATAGTCCAACAGGAAGAACAAACTCTGTTTTTAGACAAAAGTACAACATTATAATTCTTTCTCTCATATCTGCCAAGTTGGATAGAGTTTGCCCATGTAATTCGAGAAAGCTATGTAAGAAAAATCTTTCATATATAAACATAAACATGGTTACAACTGTAAACATAGTAACGACTGTAAACATAGTAACGACTGTAAACATGGTAACGACTGTTAACATGGTAACAACTGTAAACATAGTAACAACTGTAAACATGGTAACGACTGTAAACATGGTAACAACTGTAAACATGGTAACAACTGTAAACATAGTAACGACTGTAAACATGGTAACGACTGTTAACATGATAACAATTGTCAACAATTTGGTAACAACTGCTGACATGAATTGTACTTACACGGGACCAGAAGCCAAATATGCCCTTCTTCCAGTACTTCAGTGTAGGGGGTTTCTCCGATTCCAGGAGGGTCTAGACAATTATAGAGAGCATTTTACTGTGTCCTCTCAATATAAATATGGAGTACATTCAAGAGTTCAACACAATAATCAATATATAATTCATCTACTGATATATTACAACGGACAACACATTTTCCTTTTCTTTTGTGCTTTTAAAAGACTGTACTATGCAGATTACCAAATAAGGCAATACTTAAGAAACTCTATATTTTACCTGCTTATCATTACAGCTCTGGGTAAATCTGTTGAAGATGTATTCAATATTAAAGAAGTTAGAAAACAAGTCATTTGAAAGTTTCATCAACCACAAACATAAGTTTTCAATAGATGACAATGTCTGCCATAAAGAGCTATAGTAAATGTATGCTGCTACTCCACTTTACTGTCACCTACACACAGTTCTCTCCCTTTACACTTACCAGAGTGAGGGCGCTGTTGGAGAAAGCCACTAGCCGAGTGATGAGGCGAGACCACAGACCCAGGGGCACCAGTGGCATTGAGTAGTGGCGACAGATCTTCTCTGTAGGTCAAATGTATCACAGGGTCAATGGTCAATGAATTACAACCACAGATAACAAATAGAAATGTCTGTGAGACATAAATGCCCCCTTCCCCAATATGAAATTAGTTCTTCATGCTTATTACGTATACAAAGTTTGATGACAATCAGATCAGCAGTTATTTAAATAAGCTTGTTACATTACCATAGGACAGGACAACGGGACAGGACGGATATGGGTAACACTATATGCCACCCCATTTCATGGCAGGGGCATACAAATCCTGATATTATCTAGATATAATTTGATTATGATTGTTGAAATACAGTAAAACCATGCTTACTTGAACTCGTTTGGACCTGATTAATAGTTTGAGTAACGTGGTATTGGAGTAACTTGAGGTTGGTCGAATATGTCCGAACTTGGTTGGGACCAAACAAACTGTTCAACCAAATGAGGGGTATTCAAGTAAACTGGGTTTGTGTATGTCAGGTTTTACTGTAGATATTCTCTTTCATAATTCTTAAAATAAAAAAAAAATATGCTTGTTGAAATGTATCAAACATGGTACCGTTCATTTTGAGGTGTGGCATGTTGAGGTCTGGCCGCTTGTCAAGTAGATGACACGGAATGAGGACCTCCTCCTCCGAATACTGCAGAGCAATCTCAAATCTGTCGCAAAATAGGATAAATATCTCAAATCTGTCGCAAAAAAGGATAAATATCTCAAATCTGTCGCAAAATAGGATAAATATCTCAAATCTGTCACAAACTAAGATAAATATCTAAAATCTGTCACAAACTAGGATAAATTTCTCAAAATCGGTCCCAAAATAGGATAAATATCTCAAAGCTGTCGTAAAATAGGATAAATATCTCAAACTTTCTGTTGTAGAATAGGGTATATATCTCAAATCTGTTGCAAACTAGGATAAATATCTCAAATCTGTCGCAAAATAGGTATATATCTCAAATCTGTCGCAAACAAGGATAAATATCTCAAATCTGTCCCAAAAAAGGATAAATATCTCAAATCTGTCCCCAAAAAGGATAAATATCTCAAAATCTGTCCCAAAGTAGGATAATATCTCAAATCTGTACCAAAACAGGATGAATATCTCAAATCTGTCGCAAAATAGGTAAAAATCTTAAATCTGTTGCAAACAAGGATAAATATCTCAAATCTGTTGCAAAATTAAGGATGAATATCTAAAATCTGTTGCAAAATTAAGGATGAATATCTAAAATCTGTCCCAAAATAGGATAAATATCTCAAATCTGTCCCAAACTAGGATAATATCTCAAATCTGTCCCAAAATAGGGTAAATATCTCAAATCTGTCGCAAACCAGGATAAATATCTCAAATCTGTCGCAAATTAGGATAAATATCTCAAATCTGTCACAAACTAGGGTAAATGTCTCAAATCTGGCACAAAATAGGATGAATATCTCAAATATGTCATAAAATAGGATGAATATCTCAAATATGTCATAAAATAGGATGAATATCTCAAATCTGTCGCAAACCAGGATAAATATATCAAATCTGTCACAAAATAGGATAAATATCTCAAATCTGTCGTAAAAGGATACAATTCTCAAACACATTCAGGGCTAATGATTCAACCTGAGTATTGACACATTGTCCTTGACCCTAAAACCCATTACTGATCTTGACCCAATAATGAATACAGTGACCATTCACTTATAACCTCCCCTGTGACCTTGACAAAATATTGGCCTGTGACCATTCATTTATAACCTCCCCTGGTTTATTAGAACTAATATAGGCTATGCCTGTTGTTCGGTCTTTTTTCTTTTTGAAATAAAATTTGTTGAAATGAACCTCCCCTATGACCTTCACACAATAATAAACTGTGACCTTTTCACATATAACCTCCCCTGTGACCTTGATCCAATAATGGACTGTGACCTTTCACTTTGAACCACTCTTGTGACCTTGACCTGTATACTCACTTCTCCAGTAACCTGATGTATTGTGGTAGGTATTCAATGGGGAAGAAGAATGTCTTGTCTCCCTCTCCTTTCACCTTCTTCCCTGTAAACAACTGCCTCATATCTTCCTTCCGTAGAATCTAAAATCCCAAGAGATTTTTGGTAATTTATCTCATAAAACAGTTTACACTCAAGGTGTTTCTATTAATATACAGTTAAACCCCACTTACTCGAACTCATGGGGACCTGATCAATAATTCGAGGAAGACATGGTTTTTAGAGTGATCGAGTACTCATGGGAGCCTGATCAATAATTCGAGGAAGACATGGTTTTTAGAGTGATCGAGTACTCATGGGGACCTGATCAATAATTCGAGGAAGACATGGTTTTTAGAGTGATCGAGTACTCATGGGGACCTGATCAATAATTTGAGGAAGACATGGTATTCGAGTAATCGAGTAAGTCTGAAGCTATTATCATGATAAATCTGTAACAATTTGGAAGAACTGATCAAATGTCAACAGATTTAGAAAGGATGGAGGTAATCAATATAATATAAAGGTTCATCTGATATACAGACAGTATACAGAAGAAGAAAGCACACTTAATTTAAACACCTACCCCGCTGGTGTTGAATGGGTTGATCTGACGCACAGTGACGACCTGAGCCATCATGCGACACAGCCAGCTGGGGTCCAAGAAGTACAGGTCCTTCAGCTTCAAGGCGGCGTCCTCGTAGTGGAGCAGGACACCACTTCTGTGTAGGAACCGTACAGCCTGCTTCAACTCCTCCTCTTCAAGGTCAAGTTTGTGTTTGTCTACGACCTTGAGAAGTTGTGTGTGAGTGATGATGGGATACATGGTATGTTCAGTGTGAACTTCCTCCTCCAACACCTCAGCCAGTTTCTGGTAGGACGAGCAAATAAACAATTAAAGGCCCAATATACGTAACTTCAGGAATTTTTTCGTGATTCTGAGAAATTCTGACAAAAAATCCAGTTAATAACCATGCAAAAATAAGCCTAAAATGAAGTAAACCTGAGCGGTAACTAACAAGAAACTCTTGGCAGAAAAATCCAAAGAACTGAAAATAATTCAGGTGTGGCCCACTTCAACAACAAACTGATTGTAGAAGACGGTTCAAAATGGACTTGTGTTTACAAATACCAAGTTTCACCTACTGCTGTACAGGTAACCGCGTAAGAATTCATCTTGAATATTGCTGATATCAGCTAATCTTAACTAAATCTATAAATATAATAAGTTATTAATCTTGATTTTCGCTTCAAGTTTTGCCGAAAGTTACGTATATTGGGCCTTTAAAATTGGTGGATAAGGTAAAGGGAAATTATAAAATACATAAACATTCTTTATAAGATCTAACACTTTCTTCACAGTTCAAACTAGAACTGTTGTCCGGGGGCCAACTCATACCCCCCGCCCCCCTTAAAGTTAATTGTACAATAAATAAGGGGCACATCTTCATACTGTACTGTCTATTCCCACACATTTTTTTAGGGATATGTTGAAAACTGAGCGAATGCATAGCCAGACAAATTGTGTCTTCAGACGGACGGAGGGACCCCTCCCCCAACCCCAACTCATTGCGGGAGGTATAAAAACACTTATACAAACTTATGGCATTTAACGTGTTAGAATTTAATTGTTTAGATGTATGTGCCTTGACTTCAAACCTGATAGAGTTTTCCAGACAGCAGAGTTTTGGACTGGTGAGTACAAATAACTTAACAGAAATTGTTAAAGGCCCAATATACGTAACTTCAGGATTTTTTTCGTGATTCTGAAAAATTCTGACAAAAAATCCAGTTAATAACAATGCAAAAATAAGACTAAAACGAAGTAAACCTAAGCGGTAACTAACAAGAAAATCTTGACAGAAAAATCCAAAGAACTGAAAATAATTCAGGTGTGGCCCACTTCAACAACAAACCGAAGGTAGAAAACGGTTCAAAATGGACGCGTGTTTACAAATACTGAGTTTCAACTACTGCTGTATCGGTAACTGCATAAGAATTCATCTTGAATATTGCTGATATCAGCTAATCTTAACTAAATCTATAAATATAATAAGTTATTAAGCTTGATTTTCGCCTCAAGTTTTGCGGAAAGTTACGTATATTGGGCCTTTAAGATCTTGGCCTTTAAGGGTTTGGATTATCATGGGTCCACTGTACCCAGATATATCCTACCTTACCACATTATCACATAGACATTAGTCCTTACCACATAGTCAGCTGGAACCTTCTGTCCCATCACAGGCTGACCTTTTACTTTGTAACTGAAAAATAAAACAGAGTTATCTCCCTTCCATTGTGTTACTGTGGAAAGTACAATTGTAGATATATAATCTGTAAAATCAGTTATCTCCCCTCACTTGTGAACTGTAGACAATAACTACTTACTTATCTTTAACAGTTAGGTTCCAGATCATTGATCACAGTTAACAATAAACAAGATAATTCAACGAATTACAGTCCCCCACCGGGTTGTTATCTCGAGATCCAATAGCAATGAGTGTGAATCTCGAGATGCAATAAGGTCATGTATTTTCTTCAATGTATTGAAAGGTGAAGATGTAGTTTACAGAGACCCGCTTCAGAGACCCGTGGTCAGTTGTTGGTGAAGTTTACAAGATTTTTGAAGGCTGTCCATCTTTGCGAAGTCCATGTTGAAATCTCCAACAACAAGAATGTTTGTACACTTATGTAACTTTGCTTGTGTTGTGCATAGCTTGAATAACTGTCGAAATAAATGTCACAGTGACCCAGTTTTGGTACACAACACACCATCTTCCCACGGGGAACCATACTACCAAGTATTAAGTTATAATCCTTAATAGTGTAGGAGATAGAGCCCGGACAAACTTTTACTTTAATGTAGGTCAGAGGTCAAAATATAGCAAAATAAAGGTCACATTGACACACCGCCTTCGCACAGAGAACTATACTACCAAGTATAAAGTTCTAATCCTTAATAGTGTAGGAGATAGAACCTGGACAAATTTTTCTTTCTTTAATGTAGGTCAGAGGTCAAAATATAGGTCACAGTGACCCTGTTTTGGTACGCGACACACCACCTTCCCACGGAGAACCATACTACCAAGTATTAAGTTCTAGTGCTTTATAGTGTAGGAGATAGAGCCCGGACAAGCTTTTTCTTTAATGTAGGTCAGAGGTCAAAATATAGGTCACTGTGACCCGGTTTTTGTACGCGACACACCGCCTTCCCACAAGGAACAATACTACTAAGTATTAAGTTCTAGTGCTTTATAGTGTAGGAGATAGAGCCCGGACAAGCTTTTTCTTTAATGTAGGTCAGAGGTCAAAATATAGGTCACAGTGACCCTGTTTTGGTACGCGACACACCACCTTCCCACGGAGAACCATACTACCAAGTATTAAGTTCTAGTGCTTTATAGTGTAGGAGATAGAGCCCGGACAAGCTTTTTCTTTAATGTAGGTCAGAGGTCAAAATATAGGTCACTGTGACCCGGTTTTTGTACGCGACACACCGCCTTCCCACAAGGAACAATACTACTAAGTATTAAGTTCTAGTGCTTTATAGTGTAGGAGATAGAGCCCGGACAAGCTTTTTCTTTAATGTAGGTCAGAGGTCAAAATATAGGTCACAGTGACCCGGTTTTTGTATGCGACACACCGCCTTCCCACAGGGAACCCACACACTTAGTATGAAGTTCCAGTGTCTTATAGTATGGGAGATAGAGCCCGGAACAAATAGTGTGCGGAAGGACGGACGGACGGACAGACGGACACAACGCAAACCTATAGTCCCCCCCGGATTCCGGTGGGGGACTAATAACCCTTTACAGATAAGGGTTGTTAAAAATGGTTATCTCCCCTTTATTGTTTAGGGCTGTTAATAATGGTTATCTACGCTTTATTGTTTAGGGCTGTTGATAATGGTTATCTACCCTTTATTGTTTAGGGCTGTTAATAATGGTTATCTCCCCTGTATTGTTTAGGGCTGTTAATAATGGTTATCTACCCTTTATTGTTTAGGGCTGTTAATAATGGTTATCTCCCCTTTATTGTTTAGGGCTGTTGATAATGGTTATCTACCCTTTATTGTTTAGCGCTGTTAATCATGGTTATCTCCCCTGTATTGTTTAGAGGCTGTTAATCATGGTTATCTCCCCTGTATTGTTTAGGGCTGTTAATAATGGTTATCTACCCTTTATTGTTTAGCGCTGTTGATAATGGTTATCTCCCCTTTATTGTTTAGGGCTGTTGATCATGGTTATCTCCCCTTTATTGTTTAGGGCTGTTAATCATGGTTATCTCCCCGTATTGTTTAGGGCTGTCAATCATGGTTATCTCCCGGTATTGTTTAGGGCTGTTGATAATGGTTATCTCCCCGTATTGTTTAGGGCTGTCAATCATGGTTATCTCCCCTTCATTGTTTAGGGCTGTCAATCATGGTTGTCTCCCCTTCATTGTTTAGGGCTCTCAATCATGGTTATCTCCCCGTATTGTTTAGGGCTGTTAATCATGGTTATCTCCCCGTATTGTTTAGGGCTGTTAATCATGGTTATCTCCCGGTATTGTTTAGGGCTGTCAATCATGGCTATCTCCCCGTATTGTTTAGGGCTGTTAATAATGGTTATCTCCCCTTATTGTTTAGGGCTGTTAATCATGGTTATCTCCCCTTATTGTTTAGGGCTGTTAATAATGGTTATCTCCCCGTATTGTTTAGGGCTGTTGATCATGGTTATCTCCCTGTATTGTTTAGGGCTGTCAATCATGGTTATCTCCCCGTATTGTTTAAGGCTGTTAATCATGGTTATCTCCCCTTTATTGTTTAGGGCTGTTAATCATGGTTATCTCCCTGTATTGTTTAGGGCTGTTAATCATGGTTATCTCGCCTTTATTGTTTAGGGCTGTTCATCATGGTTATCTCCCCGTATTGTTTAGGGCTGTCAATAATGGTTATCTCCCCTTTATTGTTTAGGGCTGTTAATAATGGTTATCTCGCCTTTATTGTTTAGGGCTGTCAATCATGGTTATCTCCCCGTATTGTTTAGGGCTGTCAATAATGGTTATCTCCCCTTTATTGTTTAGGGCTGTTAATAATGGTTATCTCCCCTTTACTGTTTAGGGCTGTTAATCATGGTTATCTCGCCTTTATTGTTTAGGGCTGTTAATCATGGTTATCTCCCCTTCATTGTTTAGGGCTGTTAATCATGGTTATCTCTCCGTATTGTTTAGGGCTGTTAATAATGGTTATCTCCCTGTATTGTTTAGGGCTGTCAATCATGGTTATCTCCCCGTACTGTTTAGGGCTGTTAATCATGGTTATCTCTCCATATTGTTTAGGGCTGTTAATAATGGTTATCTCCCCATATTGTTTAGGGCTGTCAATCATGGTTATCTCCCCGTATTGTTTAGGGCTGTTGATCATGGTTATCTCCCCTTTATTGTTTAGGGCTGTTAATAATGGTTATCTACCCTTTATTGTTTAGGGCTGTTAATCATGGTTATCTCGCCTTTATTGTTTAGGGCTGTTAATCATGGTTATCTCCCTGTATTGTTTAGGGCTGTTAATCATGGTTATCTCCCCTGTATTGTTAAGGGCTGTCAATCATGGTTATCTTCCCGTATTGTTTAGGGCTGTTAATAATGGTTATCTACCCTTTATTGTTTAGGGCTGTTGATCATGGTTATCTCCCCTTTATTGTTTAGGGCTGTTAATCATGGTTATCTCCCTGTATTGTTTAGGGCTGTTAATCATGGTTATCTCCCCTGTATTGTTTTGGGCTGTTAATCATGGTTATCTCGCCTTTATTGTTTAGGGCTGTTAATCATGGTTATCTCCCCTTTAATGTTTAGGGCTGTTAATCATGGTTATCTCGCCTTTATTGTTTAGGGCTGTCAATCATGGTTATCTCCCCTATATTGTTTAGGGCTGTTGATAACGGTTATCTCCCCGTATTGTTTCGGGCTGTTAATCATGGTTATCTCGCCTTTATTGTTTAGGGCTGTTCATCATAGTTATCTCCCCGTATTGTTTAGGGCTGTTAATAATGGTTATCTCCCCTTTATTGTTTAGGGCTGTTAATAATGGTTATCTCCCCGTATTGTTAAGGGCTGTTAATCATGGTTATCTCCCCTATATTGTTTAGGGCTGTTGATAACGGTTATCTCCCCGTATTGTTTAGGGCTGTTAATCATGGTTATCTCCCCTATATTGTTTAGGGCTGTTGATAACGGTTATCTCCCCGTATTGTTTAGGGCTGTTAATCATGGTTATCTCCCTTTTATTGTTTAGGGCTGTTAATCATGGTTATCTCCACTATATTGTTTAGGGCTGTTGATAACGGTTATCTCCCCGTATTGTTTAGGGCTGTTAATCATGGATATCTCCCCTTTATTATTTAGGGCTGTTAATAATGGTTATCTCCCCTTTAATGTTTAGGGCTGTTAATCATGGTTATGTTGCCTTTATTGTTTAGGGTTATTAATCATGGTTATCTCCCCTTTATTGTTAAGGGCTGTTAATAATGGTTATCTACTCTTTATAGTTTAGGGCTGTTGATAATGATTGTCTCTCCTTTATCGTTTAGGGCTGTTAATCATGGTTATCTCCCCTTTATTGTATAGGCCTGTTAATCATGGTTATCTCGCCTTTATTGTATAAGGCTGTTAATCATGGATATCTCCCCTTTATTATTTAGGGCTGTTAATAATGGTTATCTCCCCTTTAATGTTTAGGGCTGTTAATCATGGTTATCTCCCCTATATTGTTTAGGGCTGTTAATCATGGTTATCTCCCCGTATTGTTTAGGGCTGTTAATCATGGTTATCTCCCCGTATTGTTTAGGGCTGTTAATCATGGTTATCTCCCTGTATTGTTTAGGGCTGTTAATCATGGTTATCTCCCCTGTATTGTTTAGGGCTGTTAATCATGGTTATGTTGCCTTTATTGTTTAGGGCTGTTAATCATGGTTATCTCCCCTGTATTGTTTAGGGCTGTTAATCATGGTTATCTCCCCTGTATTGTTTAGGGCTGTTAATCATGGTTATCTCCCCTGTATTGTTTAGGGCTGTTGATAACGGTTATCTCCCCGTATTGTTTAGGGCTGTTAATCATGGTTATGTTGCCTTTATTGTTTAGGGCTGTTAATCATGGTTATCTCCCCTATATTGTTTAGGGCTGTTGATAACGGTTATCTCCCTGTATTGTTTAGGGCTGTTAATAAAGGTTATCTCCCGTATTGTTTAGGGCTGTTAATCATGGTTATCTCCCCTATATTGTTTAGGGCTGTTGATAATGGTTATCTCCCCGTATTGTTTAGGGCTGTTAATCATGGTTATCTCCCCTATATTGTTTAGGGCTGTTGATAACGGTTATCTCCCCGTATTGTTTAGGGCTGTTAATCATGGTTATCTCCCCTATATTGTTTAGGGCTGTTGATAACGGTTATCTCCCCGTATTGTTTAGGGCTGTTAATCATGGTTATCTCCCTTTTATTGTTTAGGGCTGTTAATCATGGTTATCTCCCCTATATTGTTTAGGGCTGTTAATCATGCTTATCTCCCCTATATTGTTTAGGGCTGTTAATCATGGTTATCTCCCCGTATTGTTTAGGGCTGTTAATCATGGTTATCTCCCCGTATTATTTAGGGCTGTTAATCATGGTTATCTCCCTGTATTGTTTAGGGCTGTTAATCATGGTTATCTCCCTGTATTGTTTAGGGCTGTTAATCATGGTTATCTCCCCTGTATTGTTTAGGGCTGTTAATCATGGTTATGTTGCCTTTATTGTTTAGGGCTGTTAATCATGGTTATCTCCCCTTTATTGTTTAGGGCTGTTAATCATGGTTATCTCCCCTGTATTGTTTAGGGCTGTTAATCATGGTTATCTCCCCTGTATTGTTTAGGGCTGTTAATCATGGTTATCTCGCCTTTAATGTTTAGGGCTGTTAATCATGGTTATCTCCCCTATATTGTTTAGGGCTGTTAATCATAGTTATCTCCCCGTATTGTTTAGGGCTGTTAATCATGGTTATCTCCCCGTATTGTTTAGGGCTGTTAATCATGGTTATCTCCCTGTATTGTTTAGGGCTGTTAATCATGGTTATCTCCCCTGTATTGTTTAGGGCTGTTAATCATGGTTATCTCCCCTGTATTGTTTAGGGCTGTTAATCATGGTTATGATGCCTTTATTGTTTAGGGCTGTTAATCATGGTTATCTCCCCTTTATTGTTTAGGGCTGTTAATCATGGTTATCTCCCCTGTATTGTTTAGGGCTGTTAATCATGGTTATCTCCCCTGTATTGTTTAGGGCTGTTAATCATGGTTATCTCCCCTGTATTGTTTAGGGCTGTTAATTATGGTTATGTTGCCTTTATTGTTTAGGGCTGTTAATCATGGTTATCTCCCCTATATTGTTTAGGGCTGTTGATAACGGTTATCTCCCCGTATTGTTTAGGGCTGTTAATCATGGTTATCTCCCCTATATTGTTTAGGGCTGTTGATAACGGTTATCTCCCCGTATTGTTTAGGGCTGTTAATCATGGTTATCTCCCCTATATTGTTTAGGGCTGTTGATAACGGTTATCTCCCCGTATTGTTTAGGGCTGTTAATCATGGTTATCTCCCCTATATTGTTTAGGGCTGTTGATAACGGTTATCTCCCCGTATTGTTTAGGGCTGTTAATCATGGTTATCTCCCCTATATTGTTTAGGGCTGTTGATAACGGTTATCTCCCCGTATTGTTTAGGGCTGTTAATCATGGTTATCTCCCTTTTATTGTTTAGGGCTGTTAATCATGGTTATCTCCCCTATATTGTTTAGGGCTGTTGATAACGGTTAACTCCCCGTATTGTTTAGGGCTGTTAATCATGGTTATCTCCCCGTATTGTTTAGGGCTGTTAATCATGGTTATCTCCCTGTATGGTTTAGGGCTGTTAATCATGGTTATCTCCCTGTATTGTTTAGGGCTGTTAATCATGGTTATCTCCCCTGTATTGTTTAGGGCTGTTAATCATGGTTATCTCCCCTTTATTGTTTAGGGCTGTTAATCATGGTTATCTCCCCTTTATTGTTTAGGGCTGTTAATCATGGTTATCTCCCCTTCATTGTTTAGGGCTGTTAATCATGGTTATGTTGCCTTTATTGTTTAGGGCTGTTAATCATGGTTATCTCCCCTTTATTGTTTAGGGCTGTTAATCATGGTTATCTCCCCTGTATTGTTTAGGGCTGTTAATCATGGTTATCTCCCCTGTATTGTTTAGGGCTGTTAATCATGGTTATCTCCCCTTTAATGTTTAGGGCTGTTAATCATGGTTATCTCCCCTATATTGTTTAGGGCTGTTAATCATGGTTATCTCCCCGTATTGTTTAGGGCTGTTAATCATGGTTATCTCCCCGTATTGTTTAGGGCTGTTAATCATGGTTATCTCCCTGTATTGTTTAGGGCTGTTAATCATGGTTATCTCCCTGTATTGTTTAGGGCTGTTAATCATGGTTATCTCCCCTGTATTGTTTAGGGCTGTTAATCATGGTTATCTCCCCTTTATTGTTTAGGGCTGTTAATCATGGTTATCTCCCCTTTATTGTTTAGGGCTGTTAATCATGGTTATCTCCCCTGTATTGTTTAGGGCTGTTAATCATGGTTATCTCCCCTGTATTGTTTAGGGCTGTTAATCATGGTTATCTCCCCTGTATTGTTTAGGGCTGTTAATCATGGTTATGTTGCCTTTATTGTTTAGGGCTGTCAATCATGGTTATCTCCCCTTTATTGTTTAGGGCTGTTAATCATGGTTATCTCCCCTGTATTGTTTAGGGCTGTTAATCATGGTTATCTCCCCTATATTGTTTAGGGCTGTTGATAACGGTTATCTCGCCGTATTGTTTAGGGCTGTTAATCATGGTTATCTCCACTATATTGTTTAGGGCTGTTGATAACGGTTATCTCCCCGTATTGTTTAGGGCTGTTAATCATGGTTATCTCCCCTATATTGTTTAGGGCTGTTGATAACGGTTATCTCCCCGTATTGTTTAGGGCTGTTAATCATGGTTATCTCCCCTATATTGTTTAGGGCTGTTGATAACGGTTATCTCCCCGTATTGTTTAGGGCTGTTAATCATGGTTATCTCCCCTATATTGTTTAGGGCTGTTGATAACGGTTATCTCCCCGTATTGTTTAGGGCTGTTAATCATGGTTATCTCCCTTTTATTGTTTAGGGCTGTTAATCATGGTTATCTCCACTATATTGTTTAGGGCTGTTGATAACGGTTATCTCCCCGTATTGTTTAGGGCTGTTAATCATGGTTATCTCCCTTTTATTGTTTAGGGCTGTTGATAACGGTTATCTCCCCGTATTGTTTAGGGGTGTTAATCATGGTTATCTCCCCTTTACTGTTAAGGATGCAAATACCTGTCAATCTTCTCCTTGATAAACTCTCGAAGTCTCTCCATCTCAGGTGTTTCTTTAGTACAGTTCACCACAATGAAATCCTGGATGTCAGCAAACCCTTAGTAACAGGCACAAATATTATATCCTTAAGGTTTACAGACACAAATATCATATCCTACAGGTTAACAGCTGAATTTCGTGCGGTGTATCGACTGAAATAATGACATATGCAAAGCGATACACACCATCTTCTTCAATACTGATGAGACTTTCTCTGTGTTGCCGTGGTAATGTCTTACCTAGTTTGATGACAAGGTCACGGAGCTTCATCCTTATGTTATTCTGTAGCTGTAGCCGTTTATTATCTGGGATACAGTCAGCGTGAGTTCCGACAACAATCACTGGACACCCAGGGGCTCTGGCGTGAATGTTAGCGAGCCAGGACCTCAACCGGTTCAGTTCCTCCTCCCCGTAACGCAGGTCCATCACCACCTGTTATAACAGCCAAATCAAGCGCCTTCAATTACCCATCATCCTTCAAATACTACCCATAATCCTTAAATTAATATCAATCATCCTTCAATTAATACACATCATTCTTCAATTACCCATCATCCTTCATTTACCATCATCCTACAATTACCCATCATCCTAAATTACCCATCATCCTAAATTACCCATCATCCTAAATTACCCATCATCCTTCATTTACCATCATCCTACAATTACCTATCATCCTAAATTACCCATCATCCTAAATTACCCATCATCCTTCAATTAATCATCATCTTTTAATTACCCATCATCCTTCAAATACTACCCATCATCCTTCAATTACCCAACATCCTTCAATTACCCATCATCTTTCAGTTTACTGCCCAGATAAACAGCCCTGTTGCTATGTAATGAACACTGTTACCAGAAAAACGACCCTGTTAATAGGTAAAATGCCCTGTTACTAGATAGATAATCAAATCTTTACCAGATAGACGGCCCTGTCAGTGAGGTAACACTGATGGGTACTGTAGAAGTCCTCCTGGCCAGCGAAGTCCCATGTGTTGATGGTGTATGTTACACTACCATGGAAATCATCAAAACTTTTCTGCCTTTCAAATCTAGGCAAAGAAAATAATTTTTAATTTCTATATCATTCCTAAAAAGTAAAGTAAAACATATTACACATGTTAAAGAAAAGTACAAATAACTAAGCAAAAATGCAAAAATGTTGACGTGAAAGTAATCATGATGAATATTTACCCTGTATGTAAATAAGTTTATCAAAATAGTCTTTTAAACTTCTGAACTTGACCTACTTCCAGTCCTGAACTATGACCCCGACAGTGGGTGTGTCGTGCTGCGGGCTTCGGTACTGTTTCATCAGAGCTCTAAGTAACGTAGACTTCCCTCGATTTTCATACCCCACCACCATCAACTTCATACGGTAGTACCGCGTGGCCTAGATAATTAAGTACAGCAATCGTATAATTATAAAGTATTGTGTTCATAATACAAACAGCAGATGAACTGTGTCCTGCGTCCTAGATCATCATATACAGTAAATAAGCAGAAAATAAGGTATGACAGAATGACAACACCTATTTACATGCCCGGCCATGGAAGTTACATAAATAGAGGTTACACAACGAGTGGTTGTTGGGAATGGTATTTATTTCACTCTCGTTTTGTTAATTTTCAAAAGTTACAAACGGACACAAATTTTAGCTAGTGTCTTTAGTAACCTAATTAAAAAATTAGAGTGAAAACAAGAGTAAAAGTAATATATCCAACAACTACAAGTCGTATGACCTGTTTCTACCACAATACCTGTACATATGTGACGTCTCGTTCTGAACAATTCAGTGCGGGACGCAACATTAGAAATTATGTACAGGCAATGGCGGCTTGCTTAAAAAGTTGCCGGTACGCTCGTCATAAAAAAACCTCTATGCAACAGCAAAATTATCAGTAGATGAAACGAAACTAGCATGTAGTGGTGGATAAATATCTAAATTCATCTGAAATGTTGGTGTTTCGTCTGAGAATTACACGTCAGACTCGCAACATTTAAGTTATGTGCATTGTTAACAAATAGTTAAGAAATAATGTTGGTATACTTCCATTACATTACTATAATGGGAGGCTCATTTCACACATACATATATTTATTATTTACTGACAGAAACTCAAGCAACTGTGGTCTGACAGCTAGAGTGACTAAAAATGGTTAAATGTGTATTCATAATCAACTGCTATAGATCAAATATAATTTTCTACAGTTAAAATTAATGATTATTACCTTTTTCAGTTTGTTGTGTAGGAATGCAATAAGGTCCTTAACTTTGCCCCTGTGGATCCTGTCCAGGGAGAACCCAATCCCCTTCAATGGCATCTGTCAGAAATTACATTCAGATAAAATTACATGTATATATACATGTACATCTGTCAGGCATAACATTCAGATTGAACCATATCAGTTTTAAATTCAGTTTTATGAAATATCCTAATAAACCCTAAAAAATAATACATTGCTTTAAACTATCACTAATATATAATGAATATAGTTATCCACAGAATTCGATGACAAGGTACAATTGTCTGATGCTATCCTTTCATCGATCAATCATATCATATAATAACATTCCACAATTTACAAACTTGCGTAGGTGTCTGTGGTACATATAATATTATGACTGATGTAGTGTTTGTGATGGTATGTGGGAAGTTCGGTTTAAAGGCCCAATATACGTAACTTTTTCGTGATTCTGAAAAAATCTGAAAAAATCCAGTTGATGACCATGCAAAAATAAGCCTTAACGAAGTAAACCTGGGCAGTAACTAACAAAAAACTCTTGACAGAAAAATCAAAAGAACTGAAAATAATTCAGGTGGGGCCCCCTTCAACAACAAGCCGAAGTTAGAAGACCGTTCAAAATGGATGCGTGTTTACAAATACCAAGTTTCAACTGCTGCTGTGCCGGTAACTGCGAAAGAATTCATCTTGGATATTGCTGATATCAGTTATTCTTAACTAACTCTATAAATATAAAAAGTTATTAGGCTTGGTTTTCGCTTCAAGTTTTGCCAAAAGTTACGTATATTGGGCCTTTAATTAATATACTTATGTTATTTCCAATCAACAGCTATAAACTCAGGTAAGAACATCAGTATGTGGGGAGATTCATTATTATCAGTGAATACAATATGCTTGATTACACACTGATGCCTGTAAGTAAAGGTTAAATCCTCAACACAAGCTGGACATACCTCCCACATCTTAGAGCACCTGCCTAGTTCATCTGGGAGAGAGGTCAAGGATTTGTTGTAGCTGATGTCCAGAGAGGTCAGAGAGGTCAACTGACCAATCTCCTTGGGAAGCTGGAATGAATTATAAAAATGGTCAAAGGAATAAAAGTAGGCCAAGAATGAGAGATAAAAAACTTGTGGAAATACATTGAAAAGGAAACGTATTGTTTGAAGGTCATGTGATCGGTATCATCCAATCAGATAAGGCAGTAAATTAACCAGTTACTCAAGAAATAAGAAATTAAATTAAACAATTGTTCAACAGTTGAAATAGTTGAACGGCGCTGTTTTAATTTTCCTGCCAGTATGAATGCAAATCTGTTACTTCCATAACGACCATGAAGCCGGCAATATGGATGTAACCGCTTTTCATTCATACCAGCATGAAAATTAAAAAACCCCGTTCAATCCCCATGTGATATCACAAACAGCATTTCCACAGTTACAAAACTAAAAATCAACTAAAATATGTTTATTGTTCCAACGTGTCCAGTATCATTTTCATTGCCCTCCTATATTGTACGATCCACTACTTGTGTTTTATAGCTACAATGCTCACCTCACTGATATTATTGTTAGATACGTTGAGGGCCTCCAGTTTTGACCAGGCTTTAGCTCCCTCCAAGTTCAGCTTCAAACAAAATCAATTACTGACTATAAGACATATTTAACTCCTAAAGTACATCTTGTCAAATTCTACCATTACATTTCCTAAAGTACATCTTGTCAAACTTTACCAAAACATTTCCTAAAGTACATCTTGTCAAACTTTTCCGTTACATTTCCAAAAGTACATCTTGTCAAACTTTTCCATTTCATTTTCTAAAGTATATCTTGTCAAACTTTTCCATTTCATTTCCTAAAGTACATCTTGTCAAACTCTTCCAAAACATTTCCTAAAGTATATCTTGTCAAACTTAAACAAAACATTTCCTAAAGTATATCTTGTCAAACTTTTCCATTACAATTCCTTAAGTACATTTTATCAAACTTTTCCATTACAATTCCTTAAGTACATTTTATCAAACTCTCCCATTAAAATTTCCTAAAGTACATCTTGTCAAACTCTACCAAAAAATTTCTGAAGTACATATTGTCAAACTCTTCAAAAACATTTCCTAAAGTACATCTTGTCAAACTTTTCCATTACAATTCCTTAAGTACATTTTATCAAACTCTCCCATTAAAATTTCCTAAAGTACATCTTGTCAAACTCTACCAAAAAATTTCTGAAGTACATCTTGTCAAACTCTTCAAAAACATTTCCTAAAGTATATCTTGTCAAACTTTACCAAAACATTTCCTAAAGTATATCTTGTCAAACTTTACCAAAACATTTCCTAAAGTACATCTTGTCAAACTTTTCCATTACATTTCCTTAAGTACATTTTATCAAACTCTCCCATTAAAATTTCCTAAAGTACATCTTGTCAAACTCTTCCAAAACATTTCCTAAAGTATATCTTGTCAAACTTTTCCATTACTTTTCCTTAAGTACATTTTATCAAACTTTTCTATTTCATTTCCTAAAGTATATCTTGTCAAACTTTACCAAAACATTTCCTAAAGTATATCTTGTCAAACTCTACCAAAACATTTCCCAAAGTATATCTTGTCAAACTTTACAAAAACATTTCCTAAAGTACATCTTGTCAAACTTTACAAAAACATTTCCTAAAGTATATCTTGTCAAACTTTACAAAAACATTTCCTAAAGTACATCTTGTCAAACTTTACCAAAACATTTCCTAAAGTATATCTTGTCAAACTCTTCCATTACATTTTCTAAAGTATATCTTGTCAAACTTTACCAAAACATTTCCTAAAGTACATCTTGTCAAACTTTACCAAAACATTTCCTAAAGTACATCTTGTCAAACTTTACCAAAACATTTCCCTAATGTCAACACTGAAACAGTGGCAGAAAACTGTACAGAAATCTAGTGCAGAAACATTTATTTTTTAGGAATGTGTTTTAGCAAATGTTGTTACAGACATTGCTATTGATGACAAACTTAATTAGGCCCGTTACAGCTTTACGAAAGTTTGTCAGCAATACTAATGGTTGATATAGGACTGTAACGACATTTGCTCAATCATTCATTGCTTATATTAACATTTTGATAGAATGATTGTACTTTTTTTTGTTATTTCGAAGTGACTTTTGAACAGCAAATCAAGGTGTTGACAGCCATGAGGTTGATGACGTCGTAACAGAGATTGATGACATCACAATAGGAAATGTTATAGTCTGAGGCAATGGGTGTTATAGGTGTATGGTGGCATACTGCCTCTAAGCCTTGTGTCAATGGGAACTTGTGGAGCAAATATAAATATTGTCACATATTCAACATGCCTACAAGTCGTCGCATTCAAGGAACATTCAGAGAAAGTGTTTTTCTACTGACAACACAACTCTAACAACAACCCAGGTGAAGTAATATTACGAGGGTCTGAGGTGGGTCTTGTGGTATCTGTGCTGTTTCATTCCAGTGAGATCGCACTATAAAACATGCCATTGTATGATTGTTACTGACACCGGTCGTAACACAGATATATTTCAGTGTATGTAGCGGCATTAAACACATACCTATAACGACATTTACTGTACCTTGTTTATACTGTTACTACACAGTAAGATTTCCTTAAGCATTGTCGACTTCCAGTGCAGGGGCGCGGGCAGTCCAACCAAACCATTACCACTGAGGTCCACAGAACGTAGACTGTAACATAACACTATATTATATATAGAGGGGCGGGTAGTCCAACCAAACCATTACCGCTGAGGTCCACAGAACGTAGACTGTAACATAACACTATATTTTATATAGAGGGGGCGGGTAGTCCTACCAAACCATTACCACTGAGGTCCACAGAACGTAGACTGTAACATAACACTATATTATATATAGAGGGGCGGGTAGTCCTACAAAACCATTACCACTGAGGTCCACAGAACGTAGACTGTAACATAACACTACATTATATATAGAGGGGCAGGTAGTCCTACCAAACCATTACCACTGAGGTCCACAGAACGTAGACTGTAACATAACACTATATTATATATAGAGGGGGCGGGTAGTCCTACCAAACCATTACCACTAAGGTCCACAGACCGTAAACTGTAACATAACACTACATTATATATAGAGGGGGCGGGTAGTCCTACCAAACCATTACCACTAAGGTCCACAGAATGTAGACTGTAACATAACACTATACTATATATAGAGGGGGCGGGTAGTCCTACCAAACCATTACCACTGAGGTCCACAGAACGTAGACTGTAACATAACACTATACTATATATAGAGGGGGCGGGTAGTCCTACCAAACCATTACCACTGAGGTCCACAGAACATAAACTGTAACATAACACTATATTATATATAGAGGGGGTGGGCAGTCCTACCAAACCATTACCACTGAAGTCCACAGACCGTAAACTGTAACATAACACTATATTATATATAGAGGGGGTGGGCAGTCCTACCAAACCATTACCACTGAGGTCCACAGAACGTAAACTGTAACATAACACTATACTATATATAGAGGGGCGGGTAGTCCTACCAAACCATTACCACTGAGGTCCACAGAATGTAGACTGTAACATAACACTACATTATATATAGAGGGGGCGGGCAGTCCTACCAAACCATTACCACTGAGGTCCACAGACCGTAAACTGTAACATAACACTACATTATATATAGAGGCGCGGGTAGTCCTCCCAAACCATTACCACTGAGGTCCACAGAACGTAGACTGTAACATAACACTATATTATATATAGAGGGGGCGGGTAGTCCTACCAAACCATTACCACTGAGGTCCACAGACCGTAAACTGTAACATAACACTACATTATATATAGAGGGGGCGGACAGTCCTACCAAACCATTACCACTGAGGTCCACAGACCGTAAACTGTAACATAACACTACATTATATATAGAGGGGGCGGACAGTCCTACCAAACCATTACCACTGAGGTCCACAGAAAGCAGACTGTAACATAACACTACATTATATATAGAGGGGGCGGGTAGTCCTACCAAACCATTACCACTGAGGTCCACAGAACGTAGACTGTAACATAACACTATACTATATATAGAGGGGGCGGGTAGTCCTACCAAACCATTACCACAGAGGTCCACAGAACGTAGACTGTAACATAACACTATATTATATATAGAGGGGGTGGGCAGTCCTACCAAACCATTACCACTGAGGTCCACAGAACGTACACTGTAACATAACACTATATTATATATAGAGGGGGCGGGTAGTCCTACCAAACCATTACCACTGAGGTCCACAGACCGTAAACTGTAACATAACACTACATTATATATAGAGGGGGCGGGTAGTCCTACCAAACCATTACCACAGAGGTCCACAGAACGTAGACTGTAACATAACACTATATTATATATAGAGGGGCGGGTAGTCCTACCAAAGCATTACCACTGAGGTCCACAGAACGTAGACTGTAACATAACACTATATTATATATAGAGGGGCGGGTAGTCCTACCAAACCATTACCACTGAGGTCCACAGAACGTAGACTGTAACATAACACTACATTATATATAGAGGGGGCGGGTAGTCCAACCAAACCATTACAACTGAGGTCCACAGAACGTAAACTGTAACATAACACTACATTATATATAGAGGGGGTGGGTAGTCCTACCAAACCATTACCACTGAGGTCCACAGAACGTAGACTGTAACATAACACTACATTATATATAGAGGGGGCGGGTAGTCCTACCAAACCATTACCACAGAGGTCCACAGAACGTAGACTGTAACATAACACTATATTATATATAGAGGGGGCGGGTAGTCCTACCAAACCATTACCACTAAGGTCCACAGACCGTAAACTGTAACATAACACTACATTATATATAGAGGGGGCGGGTAGTCCTACCAAACCATTACCACTAAGGTCCACAGAATGTAGACTGTAACATAACACTATACTATATATAGAGGGGGCGGGTAGTCCTACCAAACCATTACCACTGAGGTCCACAGAACGTAGACTGTAACATAACACTATACTATATATAGAGGGGGCGGGTAGTCCTACCAAACCATTACCACTGAGGTCCACAGAACGTAAACTGTAACATAACACTATATTATATATAGAGGGGGTGGGCAGTCCTACCAAACCATTACCACTGAAGTCCACAGACCGTAAACTGTAACATAACACTATATTATATATAGAGGGGGTGGGCAGTCCTACCAAACCATTACCACTGAGGTCCACAGAACGTAAACTGTAACATAACACTATACTATATATAGAGGGGCGGGTAGTCCTACCAAACCATTACCACTGAGGTCCACAGAATGTAGACTGTAACATAACACTACATTATATATAGAGGGGGCGGGCAGTCCTACCAAACCATTACCACTGAGGTCCACAGACCGTAAACTGTAACATAACACTACATTATATATAGAGGCGCGGGTAGTCCTCCCAAACCATTACCACTGAGGTCCACAGAACGTAGACTGTAACATAACACTATATTATATATAGAGGGGGCGGGTAGTCCTACCAAACCATTACCACTGAGGTCCACAGACCGTAAACTGTAACATAACACTACATTATATATAGAGGGGGCGGACAGTCCTACCAAACCATTACCACTGAGGTCCACAGACCGTAAACTGTAACATAACACTACATTATATATAGAGGGGGCGGACAGTCCTACCAAACCATTACCACTGAGGTCCACAGAAAGCAGACTGTAACATAACACTACATTATATATAGAGGGGGCGGGTAGTCCTACCAAACCATTACCACTGAGGTCCACAGAACGTAGACTGTAACATAACACTATACTATATATAGAGGGGGCGGGTAGTCCTACCAAACCATTACCACAGAGGTCCACAGAACGTAGACTGTAACATAACACTATATTATATATAGAGGGGGTGGGCAGTCCTACCAAACCATTACCACTGAGGTCCACAGAACGTACACTGTAACATAACACTATATTATATATAGAGGGGGCGGGTAGTCCTACCAAACCATTACCACTGAGGTCCACAGACCGTAAACTGTAACATAACACTACATTATATATAGAGGGGGCGGGTAGTCCTACCAAACCATTACCACAGAGGTCCACAGAACGTAGACTGTAACATAACACTATATTATATATAGAGGGGCGGGTAGTCCTACCAAAGCATTACCACTGAGGTCCACAGAACGTAGACTGTAACATAACACTATATTATATATAGAGGGGCGGGTAGTCCTACCAAACCATTACCACTGAGGTCCACAGAACGTAGACTGTAACATAACACTACATTATATATAGAGGGGGCGGGTAGTCCAACCAAACCATTACAACTGAGGTCCACAGAACGTAAACTGTAACATAACACTACATTATATATAGAGGGGGTGGGTAGTCCTACCAAACCATTACCACTGAGGTCCACAGAACGTAGACTGTAACATAACACTACATTATATATAGAGGGGGCGGGTAGTCCTACCAAACCATTACCACAGAGGTCCACAGAACGTAGACTGTAACATAACACTATATTATATATAGAGGGGCGGGTAGTCCTACCAAACCATTACCACTGAGGTCCACAGAACGTAAACTGTAACATAACACTACATTATATATAGAGGGGCGGGTAGTCCTACCAAACCATTACCACTGAGGTCCACAGAACGTAAACTGTAACATAACACTACATTATATATAGAGGGGCGGGTAGTCCTACCAAACCATTACCACTGAGGTCCACAGAACGTAGACTGTAACATAACACTACATATTATATAGAGGGGCGGGTAGTCCTACCAAACCATTACCACTGAGGTCCACAGAACATAGACTGTAACATAACACTACATTATATATAGAGGGGCGGGTAGTCCTACCAAACCATTACCACTGAGGTCCACAGAACGTAGACTGTAACATAACACTACATTATATATAGAGGGGGCGGGTAGTCCTACCAAACCATTACCACCGAGGTCCACAGAAGGTAGACTGTAACATAACACTACATTATATATAGAGGGGCGGGTAGTCCTACCAAACCATTACCACTGAGGTCCACGGAACGTAGACTGTAACATAACACTACATTATATATAGAGGGGCGGGTAGTCCTACCAAACCATTACCACTGAGGTCCACAGAACGTAGACTGTAACATAACACTACATTATATATAGAGGGGCGGGTAGTCCTACCAAACCATTACCACTGAGGTCCACAGAACGTAGACTGTAACATAACACTACATATTATATATAAAGGGGGCGGGTAGTCCTCCCAAACCATTACCACTGAGGTCCACAGAACGTAGACTGTAACATAACACTATATTATATATAGAGGGGGCGGGTAGTCCTACCAAACCATTACCACTGAGGTCCACAGAACGTAGACTGTAACATAACACTACATTATATATAGAGGGGGCGGGTAGTCCTACCAAACCATTACCACCGAGGTCCACAGAACGTTAACTGTAACATAACACTATATTATATATAGAGGGGGCGGGTAGTCCTACCAAACCATTACCACCGAGGTCCACAGAACGTTAACTGTAACACATATTGTTGAAATTGCATGAAAAGTGAAAGGGCAAAACCACATATCATAGGGATGTAGTATACAAAATGTGAGAAACATTGCTTCAGTACTTAACTACAATATTCCAAACATAATATCTACTAAAAGGGACATAACTCTAACAAATGTTGTCACATAATTTGACAAAAGTGAAGGGGCACAACCTTATATCATAAGGATGTAGTACATGTAGCTGTATGGCAATTTTGAAAATATTGCTTCAGCACTTAAAATTAAGATACACTTGACAATATTCCAGACAGACAGACAGTCATACAGAGTTATTCCAATATATGCCTCCGAATGTCATAAGAGGGGACATAATAATTACAGGTTTTACCACCAACCTTGGTAGCTCCAGTATTAACTTAGGTATGTAGAACGGCTCCTTCTCTATCAACTGGTTCCTGGCTAGTTTTAGCTTGGCCAGTCGGGTCAGGTCTGTTACCTTGGTTTCACTGGGCAGTCTCACTATAACAGACACCTTCAACATGTTATTGTTTCTATATCTGTAACATCCAATCTGATAGAGATGCAGACCCATTGTCATTCCTTTAATCTCTGCATACATCAGATCTGACAACATCTCATATAAGGTGACTTGTTCTCGTGCAGTATCATATCTCTGTGTTTAGTCATTTCGTCACAAGATAATGTACCATGTTGTGAGGAAATGACTTCCTGCAGATGATCACTTCAACTGTCATCAATTACTGTACTTTTGGATAATTTGGCGTAAGGTAGTTAAATATTGGTGCGCCAAATTTTGGCATTTAACATTATGTGTGTTAAAGGAGGGGTGCCAATTTGGGCCTTTCTGCAGCCTATCAGTGATAAGGCTATAATATTTTGCAGGAAGATTATATTAGTATAACATGAAGGCAAGAGGCCCAATAGGCCTGAATCATTCACCAGATATTTATCTCAAAGTTTTGATATTGAGGTGAACTATAATACAGCTACAGGCAAGATGTCAAGTGTCTGATTCAAAAAAATTTGTATAAAAGTGGGTTAAGGTCAAATTTTGTAACTTTTGATTAAACTTTGTAACGCTTATTTTCATCCCAACATGCTACAGGCCCAATATCTTACCTGAGCCTTTTGGTTATTGGAAACAATTAAGTCATATGAAATGTTTAATACCTTTGACCTCTGTGACCTCTGGTCAAGGTCATTCATTTGAACAAACTTTATCACGGCATGTTATACTAGCCCTGAGTACCACGCGATGTT
Organism: Mimachlamys varia; assembly: GCA_947623455.1. Lineage (NCBI taxonomy): Eukaryota > Metazoa > Mollusca > Bivalvia > Pectinida > Pectinidae > Mimachlamys > Mimachlamys varia. The sequence goes on from OX392545.1 coordinate 36,365,305, forward strand.
TTTTCGGTCTACGACTCCCGAGTATCTTACCTAGTCCATTGTTAGAGAGATCCAGAGTCTCCAGCCTCGGACATCCAGTGAGGAACTGCTCCGGGATGAAGGGGATGCGGTTGTCGGACAGGTTGAGTGTTTGTAACATTGCCATCCCGAGGGGCGTCTCCGGTAACTCCTGTATGTTGTTACTGGACAGAAATCAGTCACAAAAACACTTAAGGATGTATACTACCAAAGACAACATGTATCTCCGCCAAAACCAGTTACCCTCTGGATTAGGATGTTGAATGGTAATTTAGACAAGTTTATAATAACACATTGAACATTTGGCAGGAACTGCTTTACAAATATTTTACATAGCATTACCTTGCAGGAGTCTGACAGTAAAGTAGTTACCTTGACAACAGTAGTACTTCCAGTCCCTGAAGGTTTTCCGTGAGAGTGGGAAAAATCTGACGAAGATCATTATGGGATATCACCAGCTCCTTGAGGGTAAAATTCTCCTCCAATCCACTTACAAACTGTATCTATAGCAACAACACTGTATCTATAGTAACAAGTCTGTATATATAGCAACAATTCCGTATCTATAGCAACAAGTCAGTATATATAGCAACAGTTCTCTATCTATAGCAACAAGTCAGTATATATGGCAACAACTCCATATCTATAACAACAAATCAGTATATATAGCAACAACTCTGTACAAGTGTATCTATAGCAATAATTCTGTATCTATAGTAACAAGTCAGTATATATAGCAACAATTTCGTATCTATATTAACATGTCAGTATATATAGCAACAGTTCTCTATCTATAGCAACAAGTCAGTATATATGGCAACAACTCCATATCTATAACAACAAATCAGTATATATAGCAACAACTCTGTACAAGTGTATCTATAGCAATAATTCTGTATCTATAGTAACAAGTCAGTATCTATAGCAATAAGTCAGTATCTATATTAACATGTCAGTATCTATAGCAATAAGTCAGTATCTATATTAACATGTCAGTATCTATAGCAACAAGTCAGTATCTATAGCAACAAGTCAGTATCTATAGCAACAAGTCAGTATCTATAGCAACAAGTCAGTATATATAGCAACAAGTCAGAATCTATCGTAACAAGTCAGTATCTATAGCAACAAGTCAGTATCTATAGCAACAAGTCAGTATCTATATATAGCAACAAGATAGAATCTATCGTAACAAGTCAGTATCTATAGCAACAAGTCAGTATATATAGCAACAAGTCAGTATCTATAGCAACAAGTCAGTATCTATAGCAACAGGTCAGAATCTATCGTAACAAGTCAGTATCTATAGCAACAAGTCAGTATCTATAGCAACAAGTCAGTATATATAGCAACAAGTCAGTATCTATAGCAACAGGTCAGAATCTATCGTAACAAGTCAGTATCTATAGCAATAAGTCAGTATCTATAGCAACAAGTCAGTATCTACAACAAGTCAGTATCTACAACAAGTCAGTATCTATAGCAACAAGTCAGTATCTGTAGCAACAAGTCAGTATCTATAGCAGTAAGTCAGTATCTATAGCTACACATATGTATCTAGCAACAATTCTATACCAGTAGCAAAATTAATGTATATCTTTGGGTAAACATATTGTAGTTCAAGAATGTGGGTTTTTACTCAGTATATAAAGCAACAAGCAGATTTAAAACTAACAACATGTATAAAGCTATTGAATGTATTCAATTTCTTAAATTCTTAATCACCTTGAATGATCTTGGTTTGGTGTGACTTTGGTACAATGTTACCTTGGTTTGGTGTGACTTTGGAACCATGTTACCTTGGTTTGGTGTGACATTGATACATTGTTACCATGGTTTTGTGTGACTTTGGTACAATGTTACCTTGGTTTGGTGTGACTTTGGAACCATGTTACCTTGGTTTGGTGTGACATTGATACATTGTTACCATGGTTTTGTGTGACTTTGGTACAATGTTACCTTGGTCTGGTGTGACTTTGATACCATGTTACCTTGGTTTGGTGTTTTCTTGGTTTTAAATGAACTTTGTGCCATGTTACCTTGCTTTAGTGTCACTCAGACTTACCTTGTTATGTGAAAGGTCAAGGACACTCAGTAAGGGACAACTCAGGACGTTTGAGGGAAACACACTCAGACAGTTTCTCCCCACGTCTAGTCCTTCTAGTTTTGGAAGGTACTGAAACAGATAGTTTTACGTTAGAGGGAAACACATCCAGACAGTTTATCCCCTCATCTAGTCCTTCTAGTTTGAGCAGGTACTGAATTATCAGTCATTAAAACTGAAAAATTTCAAAATCTGTCTATCTTGTATTTTCTAGCTTGTGTGTGCCATTGTTTAGATCAATGTTAATTGCTATTCACATAATTCATCAATGAAAATCGAAAATGTGAAATTTAAATGTTACTTTTCATAACTTATTGCAATGAAGTGAAACAATTTTAATTTTAATATATATTGCTTTTTCAATGAGACAACTTAAACACTGATAGACCAGCAAAGGCCCGTCATGTGGTTATTTATCACCCATAATAATCAATCTTATTACCTGGAACATTTCGTCAGGAAGGCTGGTGATCTTGTTGTCATGTATGAAGAGCTTAGTGAGACAGCTGAAGCTTTGAGCCAGGTCCGGAAATACAGTCACCAGGGAATCAAGGGAGGTAAGCGCATTACAGGAGAGGTCAAATAGGGAGGGTCTTAACAGGGACTGATCGGGGCTCGGCGCCCTCGTCTCCTGGTCTAAACACAAATATCAAATAATTCATATTAAATAATAATTCAAAATAATTAATTCAAGGTTCTTAAATACCACTTTATCATTATATACCACTTTATCACGACCTTAAAGACCGTCTCAAAGCGGATCACAAATTATTATCCATGGTTATAGGCCCTTAGCAACCAGCCAATATTGTTTTCAACTCCCCAGGGAGAAAACAACAGGTGCTGTGATTTTGATGCTCACAGCTAGCATTATACAATTTTCTAGCACTACCATGTACTCATTTACAGCTGAGTAGACTGGAACAAGCAGAGTTAAGTATCTTGATCAAGGATACAACACAAATGCCATGACCGGGACTCAAACTCGCAACCCTTCGATCATGAGTCTGACGTCCTACCACTAGACCACTGTGCCTTCATATTTAAACAGATGATCAGTAATTTCCCAAATGTACATTTAAAGACTGAATAAGTAACTTTCACATTTTCATGATGGAAACAACCTCTCCATTCTATAACAAAATTATATGTTACACTAGTACAGCACTGCATTCAGACAAATTTACCAAATGTTTACTTATATCCCTTCTATAAAACATTTTCACGAACATGATTATAAAAGCAACAAATAAAATCTTAAAAGTGATTAAAAAAAGGAGAATTAAGAATATAAATCATTCACAGTTCCATGTAATGTACATGTGTGCTGATGTAACCATGGTAACCAAGGTCTGTAACAATTTTCAATGTCAATACCTGAGGACAGGGAGTCCATACTACTCCTTTGTGACCTCGTCATATGTCCATCACTGTTACGCCTCCGGTGTCCTAGGAATTTCAGGTCACCCTCGATCTCAAAAACAGGTACGGAGAGTCTCTGTAATAATTAACACAGACTTTTATAGGACAGAATACAGACAAAATGTACAAATGTTAACATAACTTTGAATTCTTAAAACATTTCTTGGTTGATAATTTGTTTAAGGGTTTTTTACCTTTAGTTAACCTTGCACTGGCTGAAGGAAAACCTCCATAAGTAATGACAAACAAAAAAGTGTATTGATTAACAGGTACTTCTATTTTGTGTGTACTTGTGTTACATCACCACTCGGTGTGTATCTGTACTTGTGTGTAATGTCATCATTTTGTGTTACCTGTGCTACATCACCATTCTGTGTGTAATGTCATCACTTTGTGTGTACCTGTGTTACATCACCACTCTGTGTGTATCTGTACCTGTGTGTAATGTCATCACTTTGTGTGTACTTGTGTGTTATATCCCACTTTAAGTGTTACAAGATTTGATAAACATCATGACCTTTTTTATCAGCTATATTCCCCTCTCAACCATAAGATACAAAATGTATAGAGGTTACACAACGAGTGGTTGTTGCATGATATGGAATTTATTATTTAGCATTTGTCTTTTGTAACTTTTAAAAAAGTAATTAAGAGTGAAATAAATTCCATATCCAATAACCACAAGTCGTGTGACCTAACTGTTTCTACCACAATCTCAGTCGGAAACAACTGGAGAGAACTGCGGACTATGATATGGGCATAACATATCATTGTGTATATATTCCAACCAAGTGGTGAGGATGTCAACAATTGGTGTGGTATATAGAGGCTATTCAATGGCTTCCGATTAAATATATATATTTCACGTGTATGGCAGATTTTTTAAAAATCTGCGATACGAGTGAAATATATTTGATATTTATCAGGAAACCATTGAATTTTCTTTTTATTTCATTTTCGAAATTCCCAAATTTCTGATTTCATTTTTAAAATTTGCGGTTAAAACTGATTGGGACGGAGTGCCTAATGCTTATAGAATATTAATACGCCACAGGATGAAGTTCTATTTTGGTTCAAAATATAGTAAAAATACAAAAACATATTAATAAAATCCTTTAGATATCTATTTATTTCCAAAATACTATAAAGATTTTTAATTTCCTTACTTTATATGATTTAATTCTAGAATAACAAGAACATAGTACACATTGTCAAATACTGTGCAATGATATCAAACCGAAACTTATATCATCACTAGTGATGATATAAGACTGGTGATGATATAAGCAGTGATGATATAAGTTTTATCAAGCTGATATTTTCTGATATTCCACTGGTAAAAATGTAATAAAAACAAAATGTTATTCAACAGTTGTAAGGATTATTTGATATCATGAGAGTGATGATAAGCCTACCCCCCATTTTGACCTCCCCCTTTGCACTGGGTACAGTATCTGTCATCATAAGATTATCCTCTGTGTGTACCAGCTTTAATACATGAGAGAGATTGAAACAACCAAATGAGCAGTCAAATAAAATCATTATTAAGTATAAACTTATTCAGAACCTTAGAGCATGCAGACAACAAAGATAGGGGCCGCAATGGCCGAGTGGTTAAGGTGTCCCGACATTCTACCACTAACCCTCCACTTCTGGGTTGAGAGTTTGAATCCCATGTGGGGCAGTTGCCAGGTACTGACAGTAGGTCGATGGTTTTTCTCTGGGTACTCCAGCTTTCCTCCACCTCCAAAACCTGGCATGTCATTAAATGACCCTGGCTGTTAATAGGATGTAAAACAAAATAAACCAAACCGAACTCATTATAAACAATAAAGATCCCATTTAACAATAAATATATCATTATCACAATACCCTTCCATGGTGGTCCTTTCTGTTGGAGTAACTTGTCGCAGAGCTTTCAGACTTGGGCAGGGATGGAGAAAGGTTTCGCTTCTTACGCTTCCATTCCCCTGTATAATAGAAGTTATCCAATATAACAACTACTTAAAACGTTCATGTTCAAATGTTTCATGACGGGGGCATAGAAACCAGATCCATGCATGAATGTACCATTTCATTACAAGTGAGATACATCTGTAGCCTAAGTTACAAGCTCTTTAAGGAACTAGATCCATATATTAAAACTACATTAATAGTGGGATTACCTCAGTAGCCTAAGTTACAAGCTCTTTAAGGAACTAGATCCATGTATACCATTACAAGTGGGATTACCTCAGTAGCCTAAGTTACAAGCTCTTTAAGGAACTAGATCCATGTATACCATTACATTACAAGTGGGATTACCTCAGTAGCCTAAGTTACAAGCTCTTTAAGGAACTAGATCCATATATTACAACTACATTAATAGTGGGATTACCTCAGTAGCCTAAGTTACAAGCTCTTTAAGGAACTAGATCCATATATACAATTACATTACAAGTGGGATTACCTCTGTAGCCAAGATTCACTGCTGCCGTCTCTGTGTCGGTTTGTCGTAGTCGAGGGTCGGACGGACTGTAAGGTACATTAGCTCCAGTCAATGTTGTCATCTTCCACTCGTCAAAGTCACTGTAACTCGCCTCAAATACTGGAATATTTATATCTTCTGGGGACGTCGGACCAAGATCAAACACAGGCCGATCTTCAGTGGGACTCCCTGTACGTCAATTCAAACTTATTTTATCAACAACAATACACTTCTTGACAGCCATTCTCATTTCAGATACGTCTCAAAATTCTACATGCAATTACAGAAGGAAAATTAAATCTAAAATCGGGGCAAATCTTTTCAACACATGTTCAGTTAACAAACTTTATTACCAATCCACATCCTAGATGACTGTCTACAGGGGGCCATCTTGTTTTTCCTGAACAAGGTAACGTTTTAAGAAGTTGCTAGTTTGCTTGTTTCTCTGAATTAGCTTGGTTTATCACAATTCCTTATAATTTAACTCCTAAGACGTATTTAAACTCTACCAATTCAAAGGTTGGAATAGTTTATTATGGTAGGAAATTTCAGGGGTGTCAGTGAGTTAACTACCATACAGAAGTGAGAGTTACAGGGCTTTTTCTCACCGCTTTGAGAATTAGGGGCTTTTTGGTCTGATTTTGGGAAGAAAATTGGTGAATTGGGAAAGATTTTCCAGGATTAAACTGCATTTTGAGAATTAGTCTTAAATATGAAATAATTTCAATTGGGAATGGGGCCTCTTAACGTCACCAAAACGCCCTCAGAAAAAGCCCTGAGATGACACCCAGAACCCTTCTAACTTAAAAAATATTTGTACCTTCGTCCAATGAGATGTGGGGAAATACTGGGAAGGTCTTCGGTCGTTGTTTTGGTGTAGGATGAGTTGGTGAGTGCGAGACTGGTAACAATGTCTCTGGTCGTTTTGGTGTAGTACGAGTTGCATGAATTGGTGAGTTAGCGACTGGTGACGAAATCTTTGGCCGCTGTCTCTGTGAGGGGACCGACTCTAGGGTGGGGGACCCCGGACTGTTGGAGGGGGACGTTATCAGACTGTTATTACTGGTCACAGGAGACAGTGTATTAGTGGAGGAGAGAGAGAAGGGTATCAGAATGCCTTCCTCCTTATGTTGCTTCAGTGTAGTGCTCCTTCCTTCATACGAAACCTGGCGCTCCATCGGAACACTTCCTTTGAAATTGCTACCTGGAAAAGGATTTGATATTAATAAAAGTCACTTCACTTGATGCATATGTTTGAACAATTATTTTAGCTTTACAGAAACACATTATCTGTGATACAAACATTACGTCATAGCACTCGCCTTTCGTTTATTTTTTTTTCTTGTTTTACGTTTTTCGATTTGACAATATTTTATAACATCCATTGAAGTTCATTCCAGCAAATTATAGACCAAATATAAATGTAAAGACAACATGATTCTTCATCTAAGACTAGAAATGTCTGTGATACATAAATGCCCCGCCCCCATATGAATTTAGTTCTTCGTGCCTATTATGTATGTGAAGTTTGATGACAATCAAATAAGTAGTTATTTAAATAAACTGGCTACATTACCATGGGGCTGGACCCGATGCGACACAGTGGGACGCGACAAGACAGGACGGATTTGGGTAACACTATATGCCCCCCCCCCCCCCTATTTCATTGCGGGGGCATAAAAAGGGTTATTTGGAGCTGGTCTAATGGACAAGCTGTGTTACAGAAGGTCGATTTATGCAACATAACTCATACAAACAACATACTTTTAACAACACCGTCGCTATGGTGACGACGACGCTCCCTCTTGTAGCGGAAGTATTTGTTGTCGATTGGTATGTCGATGTTTGAGGATGTGAATACAGCTGATCTTGATAGATGTTTCTCCTGGCCCTTCTTTATCTTGTTCAGGATCAGCTTCCCACTTTCTGTAATCAGATATTTACAAAACAAATATACAGCGTCACAAATGGGGGATAATAACTGTCATTCGAAACAATAAAGTTACTTCAGATGTCAAGTCGACATCACCTTGTATATAGACAAAACGTACCAGTGGAGCTGACACGAGCTTTGTTAGACATCACCTGGTATATAGACAAAACGTACCAGTGGAGCTGACACGAGCTTGGTTAGACATCCACTTGTATATAGACAAAACGTACCAGTGGAGCTGACACGAGCTTGGTTAGACATCACCTTGTATATAGACAAAACGTACCAGTGGAGCTGACACGAGCTTGGTTAGACATCACCTTGTATATAGACAAAACGTACCAGTGGAGCTGACACAAGCTTTGTTAGACATCACCTTGTATATAGACAAAACGTACCAGTGGAGCTGACACGAGCTTTGTTAGACATCACCTTGTATATAGACAAAACGTACCAGTGGAGCTGACACGGGCTTTGTTAGACATGACCTGGTATATAGACAAAACGTACCAGTGGAGCTGACACGAGCTTGGTTAGACATCACCTTGTATATAGACAAAACTTACCAGTGGAGCTGACACGAGCTTGGTTAGACAGAGCCATTACGAACCAGTCAGGGTGGAGCTCGGTGAGGCCCTGGCCTGCCCAGGACATTATCAGACCTAGAAATGACAAGAATGACGCATAAATATATGTCTCTCTTTCCCTCCTTGCCGATAATGATAAAGTCCCAACCGTAAAATACATACAGCAAGGTGATATCAGTAACTTGGCGTCGTTTCTATTCCATTACATATCAATAACACTATAAATAGTGGATGCTATTATAAATTCTCAAAATTCCCATGTTTTTGTCCCCCATATAGGGGGTAACATCATATAGGGGATAACGTTCAGGTGAACTTATGCATTAGCCAATTAAATTACTAATTTCACAATCTTGAATGTACATTTTTGAGGCAACAAAGTTTGCATAATCGTATCTGTATATTTAGTCATTTTGTCACAAAAAGTTCATGTGGAATAATGTGACAAATGACTTGCTACAGATGACACTACAGATGACGCTACAGATGACACTACAGATGACACTACAGATGACACTACAGATGACGCTACAGATGACGCTACAGATGACACTACAGATGACACTACAGATGACACTACAGATGACACTACAGATGACGCTTCAGATGACACTACAGATGACGCTTCAGGTGACACTACAGATGACACTACAGATGACACTACAGATGACACTACAGGTGACACTACAGATGACGATACAGATGACGCTTCAGGTGACACTACAGGTGACGCTTCAGGTGACACTACAGATGACACTACAGATGACGCTACAGATGATGCTTCAGATGACACTACAGATGACACTACAGATGACACTACAGATGACGCTACAGATGAAGCTACAGATGACGCTACAGATGACACTACAGATGACACTACAGATGACACTACAGATGACACTACAGATGACACTACAGATGACGCTACAGATGACAGAGTCATTTAAAAATTCTACTAGTGTGAAGTAAAGAGGAGACAAAGGTCACCAGAACATGACCTTTTATGGGATGTTGTCAGATCCTTATGTAACCGAGTGAAAACAAGGATCTACATTTTAATCAAATGGCACTGATTAATTTAACCCCAGTATTAAGGGTGAAATCAGAGAAATTATAAAGTATTTCGTGCCTTCTCTGTCTTTATTGATGTGTCTCAGCAGCATGCCTGTGATCTGGTGACTCGTCTGGTCCAGACTCCGCCTCAGTGGACTCTGTATGTCTGTGATGTGCTGTAACATAACATGTAGAATGTAGTTATCATACTGATAGACTAAGAGGCCAGGAAGGCCTGTATGTCTCTGTTATAGTGATAGAGTAAGAGGCCAGGAGGGCCTGTATGTCTGTTTTCATACTGATAGAGTAAGAGGCCAGGAGGACCTGTATGTCTCTGTTATCATACTGATAGAGTAAGAGGCCAGGAGGGCCTGTATGTCTCTGTTATCATACTGATAGAGTAAGAGGTCAGGTGGGCCTGTATGTCTCTGTTATCATACTGATAGAGTAAGAGGTCAGGAGGGCCTGTATGTCTCTGTTATCATACTTATACAGTAAGAGGCAAGGAGGGCCTGTATGTCTTTGTTTTCATACTGATAGAGTAAGAGGTCAGGTGGGCCTGTATGTCTCTGTTATCATACTTATACAGTAAGAGGCCAGGAGGGCCTGTATGTCTCTGTTATCATACTGATAGAGTAAGAGGTCAGGAAGGCCTGTATGTCTTTGTAATCATACTGATAGAGTAAGAGGTCAGGAGGGCCTGTATGTCTGTTTTCATACTGATAGAGTAAGAGGTCAGGAGGGCCTGTATGTCTCTGTTATCATACTGATAGAGTAAGAGGCCAGGAGGGCCTGTATGTCTCTGTTATCATACTGATAGAGTAAGAGGCCAGGAGGGCCTGTATGTCTTTGTTTTCAAACTGATAGAGTAAGAGGTCAGGTGGGCCTGTATGTCTCTGTTATCATACTTATACAGTAAGAGGCCAGGAGGGCCTGTATGTCTTTGTTTTCATACTGATAGAGTAAGAGGTCAGGTGGGCCTGTATGTCTCTGTTATCATACTGATAGAGTAAGAGGTCAGGAAGGCCTGTATGTCTCTGTTATACTGATAGAGTAAGAGGTCAGGAGGGCCTGTATGTCTCTGTTATCATACTGATAGAGTAAGAGGCCAGGAGGGCCTGTTTGTCTCTGTTATCATACTGATAGAGTAAGAGGTCAGGAGGGCCCGTATGTCTCTGTTATCATACTGATAGAGTAAGAGGCCAGGAGGGCCTGTATGTCTCTGTTATCATACTGATAGAGTAAGAGGCCAGGAGGGCCTGTATGTCTTTGTTTTCATACTGATAGAGTAAGAGGTCAGGTGGGCCTGTATGTCTCTGTTATCATACTTATACAGTAAGAGGTCAGGAGGGCCTGTATGTCTCTGTTATCATACTTATACAGTAAGAGGCCAGGAGGGCCTGTATGTCTTTGTTTTCATACTGATAGAGTAAGAGGTCAGGTGGGCCTGTATGTCTCTGTTTTCATACTGATAGAGTAAGAGGCCAGGTGGGGCTGTATGTCTCTGTTATCATACTGATAGAGTAAGAGGCCAGGAGGGCCTGTATGTCCCTGTTATCATACTGATAGAGTAAGAGGTCAGGAGGGCCTGTATGTCTCTGTTACCATACTGATAGAGTAAGAGGTCAGGTGGGCCTGTATGTCTATGTTATCATACTGATAGAGTAAGAGGCCAGGAGGGCCTTATGTCTCTGTTATCATACTGATAGAGTAAGAGGCCAGGAGGGCCTGTATGTCCCTGTTATCATACTGATAGAGTAAGAGGCCAGGAGGGCCTGTATGTCTCTGTTATCATACTGATAGAGTAAGAGGCCAGGAGGGTCTGTATGTCTCTGTAATCATACTGATAGAGTAAGAGGCCAGGAGGGCCTGTATGTCTCTGTTATCATACTGATAGAGTAAGAGGTCAGGAGGGCCTGTATGTCTCTGTAATCATGCTGAGAGAGTAAGAGGTCAGGAGGGCCTGTATGTCTTTGTAATCATACTGATAGAGTAACAGGTCAGGAGGGCCTGTATGTCTCTGTTATCATACTGACAGAGTAAGAGTCCAGGAGGGCCTGTATGTCTCTGATTCAATAGGTGCTGGCAAGATTGTCTATAATAATTATCATATCTATAAAGGATTTCTTGTTACAGACCTGTTTCAGTAGGAGCTGGACAAGGTCCTCATCTTGGTTCTTCACAGCAATATACAATGGCGTACAACCGTCCTGAACGAAGTTGACGTCTGCTCCAAGCTCCAACAAACACTCGGCTGCCTGAGGATACAACAGCTAATATTTATACAACAGCTAATAGTTATATATTTACAAAGTTGACTTCTGACCTGAACTCTTAAAAACGATGAGCCTCCTGGTGATACAACTGCCAATAGTTATGAAACAGGTAATACACTGTAGTTATATATTTACAAAGTCCATGTCTGCTCCAATCTTTTTTTCCAAGGTTGTTAAAATCTGCAATGGCTTTATGCTAAGTTTACCCTACGCTGGTATTACAGGTAAGTTAATACATTTATGCAAGTAAATTAATAGTTAGTTTACCTGTATACACTATTTAATAAATACAGGCCTAGGTAAATCAATACATAGAGTTAAACTATTGCCTGTTCGTTAATTAATTCATATAGGTAAATTAATGCCTTTAACTTGCCTGTAAATTAATTAATACATATAGGTAAATTAATGCCTTTAACTTGCCTGTAAGTTAATTAATACATATAGGTTAGTCAATGCCTACAACTTGCCTGTAAGTTAATTAATACATATAGGTTAGTCAATGCCTACAACTTGCCTGTAAGTTAATTAATACATATAGGTTAGTCAATGCCTACAACTTGCCTGTAAGTTAATTAATACATATAGGTTAGTCAATGCCTACAACTTGCCTGTAAGTTAATTAATACATATAGGTTTATTAATGCCTAAAACTTGCCTGTAAGTTAATTAATACATATAGGTTAGTCAATGCCTACAACTTGCCTGTAAGTTAATTAATACATATACATGTTTAGGTTAATGGTTATTACATACAGGTAAGTTTCCAGTTTTACAGGCAGACAACAACATCTTGGATCGTAGGACCTGCTCCATCCCGAGGACGTACAGACACTCACTGGCAAGGTCGTGGACCTCTGTAATGGTAAACAGGGTGTAAACATTGCTGATATGGAGGTCAGAGATATGGCATTGAAAAAGATATTTTTTGATAAACTGTTATATGAGAAATTTTCTTTTCCACACAACTTTTTTTTTCGGTAGATTATTATATTGACCAGCATCAGTGTTATAGAGCAAAAGAGAAAGTTTTAAATAGCAAATAACTCACGAGGTCAGATGCATTCTGTTAAACTTATAATTGTTAGAGATAAGTATAGCACTGCCAAACAATACAGCAGCATATACATGGGCAAAAGATATATAGTGCTGAAGATAATTTTCAAAAGATTTTTTTCTTATGAGGGTCAGACTTATTGTGGCAGAGTGTGATTTGTATTCGATTATTTACGTTAAATGTTCTGTAGTAGGCCCTTGTATTATACCGAGTTGTGCTGTGTTTGCGTTAACATGTACGTCTGTGTATCGTCACGTGGTTGTCATATGGTGAGCTGTGTTTGTATGTCACGTGATTGTCATGTGACATTGTCCAGGTGTGTTACCTGTTTTTTAATTAGTGGCGTGAAAGCTGTTCACGTGCATGTTTTGTACACGTGTTGCTATTTATAGTGTTGTTAAACTTGTTTGTCCACTTGTCCTGTGTTCCTGACTTCGTGGTTTGAAATTGAAATAGCCACTCTCACCAGACACTGGCGGCATAAGGCACAAGACGCCTCTGCCCATGCCAGCAGCGCTATCTGACACGATCGGCAGATTGATATACATGTATATATATGATACATGCATGTGGGAAACAGACTTTGACGTAACGGAAACAGGTTAGTTTTAAATAATAATTATAATATATATATTAGCTTTATTATTTTCATTGGCAATTCAATTATATCTTTACTTTGAAAAGTTTCATTAGTTGTAAGGAGCGTATAGCGCCCAGTCCCACCACGTAATAAGGGCGTGGTATCCTATTTTTAATAAAGTTAAATTCATAAGGTTCATTTAGTTTCAACTATAATTATATTCTTGTAATAGTTATATTTGAAATAGGTAAAACAGGTAAATTACTATATACAGTCAAACCTGTCTATAAAGACCGCTCAAGGGGAGACAGAAAAACGGTCACTATAGACAGGTTGCCTTTATAGACAGGTCGAGATTTTTGGACCAACCACTTTAATTGAAAATGTCATAAATGACTTGTCATTAAATAGGGCATTCAGTATAACATTTTCAGAAGTCAAACTTTTTGTTCTGAAATATATTCTTATAATATTATTTTTAGGTTTAAATCTATATTTTTTAAAACATCTTAAAATGGTATGATGAATGCCCTATTAAATAATATTCATGTTCATTTTATTACATTTGTGAATTCTTGGTTGAGTTTGTTGTTCTTTTTCTAAAAAAAACGTCAAGTCGGAATGATTATGATAGCACCAACCAGGTGAGTCGGCATTCAAGGTTAATAAAACAAACACCTTTGAGTAGGAAACTTTGAAAACATAACACAATGCCTCGTTAATTAGGCTTGACATTGATTGACACCTCGCGCGAGTTACGATGAAGATCTGTTAACACCAGCGAAGGCACAGGTCTAATACTGATAATTGAAATAAACGATGTATTCACGGCAATATTATTCATAAATTATTCAATTAAATCTTACATAAGACTTAATCTTCCACGTTTTCTATAAAATGAACAATTTGGGAGTCTCTGCGTCTAGACATCAATAGAGTCGGCAGTGTACTGGGTTGACGGTAATTCTGACGATTACGGCCTAACACACGGGTCGCGAACAGGCCTGCATAAACGAGAACACGAATGATGCACCGCTGTTCAATCGTATCATATGACTACACTCATACTGGAAAGCACTACGCGTTATTCAGGTTAGGAAATAACCTAGATCGTCGCTATCAGTAGCCAATCAAAATGCAGGATATTGTCGAAAACTGATGCAGCAGTGATGGGCTCACCGGAAAGTTTTCACTTGTCATAAAATAGTAATATCTTCAGTCAATGTGTTTTACAACTCATATTTTCAACATTTATAGTATTTTCTACTAGTGAATCATGTACGCAAATACCGGACATTTTGTACGGAGCTGTACATGTGCGACGGGTTACCGGAACGGCTGGCAGCCAAATGTGAGATCAAAATATGTTCACCCGATCGCGAAATCGGTCGTTATAGGAAGCGAACTAGCGACCGTCGTTCCAAAATTACCAGTCGTTAGCCACATTAGACTGGTGGTCGTTAAACAGATGATCGTTATATAATGAAATCTCACGGGGACTCTGAAAATCGGTCGTTATAGAAAGCGAAATAGCGACCGTCGCTCCAAAATTACCGGTCGTTAGCCACATTAGACAGGTGGTCGTTATACAGATGGTCGTTATATAGTGAAATCTCACGGGGAATCTGAAAATCGGTCGTTATAGACAGGCAGTCGTTATAGACAGGCGGTCGTTAGAGCAGGTTTGACTGTATTTATGTTTTTATAACTTTAAGGTTCCATATAGTGTACTGAGCACTACTCCTGTTGTCCGGAGTACGCATTTCGCCGCATAATAAGTAGACCCCTGTCCTAACGATAGGGTAGGTATTTTAAGTTTTAACGGAGATAATGGGTTCGCGTCTGTATAATTGTCAAATTCCATACGTACGCGCAGAGTTGAGGTCACGTTAATGTATAAAGAGTCGCTGTTCTTGTCTTGTACTACTAAGTGAATGTCCATTATAGTGTAATTGTAAATTGTATTTATCTATTTGTTTCAGGGTCTTTTCGTATATCAATAATAAGCTTTGAAACCAGCCATCATGCAGTCTCTATTATTCTTGCCGAGACAATGGTGTAACATTATTATAGCAGTCAAGATAACTCTTATACAGCTAGATTGTTACTTACGAGGGTCAGAGTTGTGGCGCTGTAGAAGACTGAAGAGAATTTCATGACACCCTTCCTTGATGAAACTGTCACTCATCCAGCGCCCCCCGCCTTCAGACAGAATCTGTATCGTCACACACGCCTGTTGTGACAGAGGACGTTGGGAGTAGCATAACACATTAATCCCTTATATTTCATACTGGACTATTCCATCTCTTTGAATTCGAAGAGTTCAAATGCATCTCCAAGGGTTGATGAGTTAAAGACTATACACTAATCAAATGTAAAAACAGCTAAACTCTAAAAGTGCCTTACATGAAAAAACCGGTGTAACATCTTGAAAAATGTAACAGTGGCATCAATTTTCATGTTGATATTTACGAAGGCAGGTAAATTGATGTATTATTCCCGTCATTATTATTATTTCTTAGTAATTTTGAGTTGATGACTTCACAAACTAAAGTGTAAGATTACATCCCCCTTTATCAGAACAATATTGCAGTTTCGGCTCACTGTCGAGATTTGGTATAGAATTATTTAATGTAGGACATATGACAAAATGTTTAGCATCATAGTACTTGTATCTTTACAAACTAAAGTGAAAGATTACATCCCCCTTTATCAGAACAATATTGCAGTTTCTGCTCACTGTCGAGATTTGGTATAGAATTATTTAGTGTAGGACATATAACAAAATGTTTAGCATCATAGTACTTGTATCTGTATATTGATATTGGTTAAAATTGGACCAATCAGAGTAGTAGTTGAATGGAAAGCAAGCAACAAACCAGAATTATGTACCAGTCCTTATTATAAGGATAAATCTGTTACAACCAAACTCAATGGAAAGCAAGCAACGAACCAGAATTATGTACCAGTCCTTATTATAAGGATAAATCTGTTACAACCAAACTCAATGGAAAGCAAGCAACGAACCAGAATTATGTACCAGTCCTTATTATAAGGATAAATCTGTTACAACCAAACTCAACCTGACACATGTCATTATGACTGTGTGTTAACCCAGTCTGGTTAAAATGGAATCATTTTAGGGTAACTATATGTGTTACACTGTATATGTATTCCACTTATCAAATTTGAGAAGCCCTAATAATTATAAACACATATCTTTTCATAATGTGGAGCTTATTAAGTTTTATAATTCGAATTATAAATCATTTTGAACTTGACCTGACCTCTTTAACAACTCCAAGGTCGTTGCTATGTGTCTTCATGGCCATGCTGATGACTTGTGCGAGTTGATTGTGAAGACGTCTATCCTTGTACAGTTTGTCTGAAGCCAGAACCTGTAGCAGGATCAGTCCCTTCCTCTGTATGTCTGAAACAAATGTACACAAGCTTCCTCGTCAACACTTTATCTTACTCCTCCTTCTGAAATTCACATCATTTTCTAGACTTACCGATAACAGGGTTTTAAGGCCAATTCTTTGGAACAACGGTATTGTCAACACAGTATTCTATATATCATAACCAAACTGCAGCAGTTAGTATTATTAATATGTTTAACACAATATTTGATTTAATGTAACAATATGCTATAAATGACTTATATTTACATGCTCTTAGGGACAGCACATTGTCTATGATGTCCTATAGTTATAAGAAATCCTCCTGTAGAGCTTTCAGCTAGGGCACTACCGGGGCTGGGGGGGGGGGGCTGTGTATGTTGTATTTAAATCCTCTTTACCTACATATACACATTAGTCAGTTGTCTTGTTTTTATTTATTTTATCTATTTTATTACCTTCACATTGAAACAAACTATTTTTTTACACATTAAGTTATATATAAAAAATATAAACTTAATTATTTTACAACAATTATGAAATAGATGTTAGCAGATGATGGGTCTTATTGTGGGAGGAAACCAGAGTACCTGGAGAAAACCCACGTGGTCAGGCAGGTGACCCCATACCATTTTATGTCCAGCAGGGGATTGTAACCCTAGCCACCTTGGTGAAAGGCATGTGTGTTATCAACTGCACCAAACCACCAAATATATACAATCATAATTATATACATAATGTACCATCTACCTAATCTAGTCATTGTTCACAGTATCAGAACTGAAAACATGAAAAAAGGTGTTCAATTCCCTTAAAGGTGAAATACATGTAGCGAAAGTCGACATGAGTGGACTTATTCTATTATATACTTACACACAGACTCTGTGTAGTTCTCCAGGACTGCCATTACGTGTGTCGCCGTGTCAACCATGTTTAGCAGCTCCACATTACTCCCTGGTAAATTATAGCAGATAAAATATATATACAAGAGGCCCAAAGAACCTGTATCCCTCAACTGGAATTAATCTTGCACTTGAGAACTTAAAGCGGTCTAAAATATATAGTTGCAAGTCATTCAAAAGAATACATTTGACCCAGTGACCTTGAAAGTAGGCCAAAGAATTTCTTTTTCAAAAAGTTTGTTCAGCAGTACTTCCAAGAAAGCTTCTATAGCTAAATATCACGTCTCCAGGCCTTTCAGTATTTCAGAAAAAGTCACTTGAAGTTCTTGACATATTTGACCCCTCTGACTTGGAAAGTAGGTCAAACTTGGTTTTTTTACATTTACTTTGTTTAGCTTCTTCCATGGAAGCTTCAAGTTAAATACCATGTCTCTAGGCCTTTTGGTATTACAGAAGAAGTCATTTGAAGGTTTTGACATATTTGACCAATACAACCTTGAAAGAAGCTTAAGGTCAAAGTAATTAAAATCTTTGCAGAATTTGTTTAGCTCTTTCCTCGGAAGCTCCCAGCAAAATATCAAGTCTCTAGGCCTTTTAGTAAGACAGAAGAAGTCATTTGAAACTTTTGATAACATTGACCCCTGTGACCTTGAAGGAAGGCCAAAGTTATTCATTTTCCCAAACTTTGTAAAGCTGCTTCCATGGAAACTAATAGCTAAATATAATGTATCTATGTCTCCAGGAAATTCAGGAGGTGATGTTTAAATGTTTTGGTTACATTTGACCCCTGTGACCACAATGCCTCACAAATATGACAATCAAATGAGATTTCTCAGTAACCTAACACACCTACCTACAGTGGACAGCACGCTGAGGCACTCGAGACTGGCCTCCTGTAGAATCTCGTTATCCTTAAACACGTCCAGATTGGTCAAGATCTTGGTTGGAATGCCGTCAATGAAGCACTGATAGCGTACCACATCTGAAGAATTTCACAATTCCGCTGTCAGAAGTTGATTTCATTTTTTATCCAAAATCTTCAAAGACATTTTTCACAGTCAACAATATGAAAGGTATCAAGGAGCATGACACAGGTAAAAATTTAAGTGTAGCTGCAGAGGTTATGATTTTCCTTGTGTTATTTTCTGTGAAATATGAATCTGCTCAAATCTCTCTTCAATTCTACACTAGCTGTACCCCTCCTCCCTCCATCCCAAACTTTATTAGTTTTGTATACCTATGTTCGAGGTTTGATTGTTTACTTTTCAAACATAACACTGACCATGATGTGATCCCTATCTACAAACATGACATCCTCTGACCTGAATCTCCTAAACAAGCAAGTGTGCTGATGACCTCAATCTGTATCTCAGGGTTCTCTGGGAACTTGTTCATCGCCTTGGTGATAAGAGCCTGTATCCCGTCTCCAATGACAACCTGTTTGTACGCCTCACTGATAAACGAAAAAATTTGGAATCCAATGAAAATTATTCTTTCCTAATAATCTGTTCTTCAGGTAAACATACTGGAAGATTCACAGTCCCCGGACTGACCTAGTATATATATATAGTTACAGGTATACATACTGGAAGATACACAGTCCCCGGACTGACCTAGTATATATATATAGTTACAGGTGTACGTACTGGAAGATACACAGTCCCCGGACTGACCTAGTATATATATATAGTTACAGGTGTACGTACTGGAAGATACACAGTCCCCGGACTGACCTAGTATATATACAGTTACAGGTATACGTACTGGAAGATACACAGTCCCCGGACTGACCTAGTATATATATATAGTTACAGGTATACATACTGGAAGATACACAGTCCCCGGACTGACCTAGTATATATATATAGTTACAGGTATATGTACTGGAAGATACACAGTCCCCAGACTGACCTAGTATATATATATAGTTACATGTATACGTACTGGAAGATACACAGTCCCCGAACTGACCTAGTATATATATATAGTTACAGGTATACGTACTGGAAGATACACAGTCCCCGGACTGACCTAGTATATATATATAGTTACAGGTGTACGTACTGGAAGATACACAGTCCCCGGACTGACCTAGTATATATATATAGTTACAGGTGTACGTACTGGAAGATACACAGTCCCCGGACTGACCTAGTATATATATATAGTTACAGGTATACGTACTGGAAGATACACAGTCCCCGGACTGACCTAGTATATATATAGTTACAGGTATACGTACTGGAAGATACACAGTCCCCGGACTGACCTAGTATATATATATAGTTACAGGTATACGTACTGGAAGATACACAGTCCCCGGACTGACCTAGTATATATATATAGTTACAGGTATACGTACTGGAAGATACACAGTCCCCGGACTGACCTAGTATATATATATAGTTACAGGTATACCTACTGGAAGATACACAGTCCCCGGACTGACCTAGTATATATATATAGTTACAGGTATACGTACTGGAAGATACACAGTCCCTGGACTGACCTAGTATATATACTGTAAACGTACATATTTTCGCGGTAATCTTATTTTAGCGCTTTTCGCGTTGAAAGTTTTGCGCTAAAATATGATTACGCTAATTGGAGTTTTAATATACTGCTTATATAGTTATTTTCACTGATGCGCGAATTTATCATTGCGCTAATATGACAAAAAGTAAAAATGCGCTAAAATTTGATTGCGCCAAATTAAGTACGTTTACAGTATATAGTTACAGGTATACGTACTGGAAGATACACAGTCCCCAGACTGACCTAGTATATATATAGTTACAGGTATACGTACTGGAAGATACACAGTCCCCGGTCTGACCTAGTATATATATATAGTTACAGGTAGACATACTGGAAGATACACAGTCCCCGGACTGACTTAGTATATATATAGTTACAGGTATACGTACTGGAAGATACACAGTCCCCGGTCTGACCTAGTATATATATATAGTTACAGGTAGACATACTGGAAGATACACAGTCCCCGGTCTGACCTAGTATATATATAGTTACAAGTATATGTACTAGAAGATACACAGTCCCCAGACTGACCTAGTATATATATATAGTTACAGGTATACGTACTGGAAGATACACAGTCCCCAGACTGACCTAGTATATATAGTTACAGGTATACGTACTGGAAGATACACAGTCCCCGGACTGACCTAGTATATATATATAGTTACAGGTATACGTACTGGAAGATACACAGTCCCCGGTCTGACCTAGTATATATATATAGTTACAGGTATACGTACTGGAAGATACACAGTCCCCGGACTGACCTAGTATATATATAGTTACAGGTATACGTACTGGAAGATACACAGTCCCCGGTCTGACCTAGTATATATATATAGTTACAGGTATACGTACTGGAAGATACACAGTCCCCAGACTGACCTAGTATATATATATAGTTACAGGTATACGTACTGGAAGATACACAGTCCCCGGACTGACCTAGTATATATATAGTTACAGGTATATGACTGGAAGATACAGTCCCCGGACTGACCTAGTATATACATAGTTACAGGTATACGTACTGGAAGATACACAGTCCCCGGACTGACCTAGTATATACATAGTTACAGGTATACGTACTGGAAGATACACAGTCCCCAGACTGACCTAGAATATATATATATATAGTTACAGGTGTACGTACTGGAAGATACACAGTCCCCGGACTGACCTAGTATATATATATAGTTACAGGTATACGTACTGGAAGATACACAGTCCCCGGACTGACCTAGTATATATATAGTTACAGGTATACGTACTGGAAGATACACAGTCCCCGGTCTGACCTAGTATATATATATAGTTACAGGTATACGTACTGGAAGATACACAGTCCCCAGACTGACCTAGTATATATATATAGTTACAGGTGTACGTACTGGAAGATACACAGTCCCCGGACTGACCTAGTATATATATATAGTTACAGGTATACATACTGGAAGATACACAGTCCCCGGACTGACCTAGTATATATATATAGTTACAGGTATACGTACTGGAAGATACACAGTCCCCAGACTGACCTAGTATATATATATAGTTACAGGTATACGTATTGGAAGATCCACAGTCCCCGGACTGACCTAGTATATATATAGTTACAGGTATACGTACTGGAAGATACACAGTCCCCGGACTGACCTAGTATATATATATAGTTACAGGTAGACATACTGGAAGATACACAGTCCCCAGACTGACCTAGTATATATATATAGTTACATGTATACGTACTGGAAGATACACAGTCCCCGGACTGACCTAGTATATATATATAGCTACAGGTATACGTACTGGAAGATACACAGTCCCTGGACTGACCTAGTATATATATATAGTTACAGGTATACGTACTGGAAGATACACAGTCCCCAGACTGACCTAGTATATATATATAGTTACAGCTATACATACTGGAAGATACACAGTCCCCGGACTGACCTAGAATATATATATAGTTACAGGTATATGAACTGGAAGATACACAGTCCCTGGACTGACCTAGTATATATATATAGTTACAGGTATACGTACTGGAAGATACACAGTCCCCAGACTGACCTAGTATATATATATAGTTACAGCTATACATACTGGAAGATACACAGTCCCCGGACTGACCTAGAATATATATATAGTTACAGGTATATGAACTGGAAGATACACAGTCCCCAGACTGACCTAGTATATATATATAGTTACAGCTATACATACTGGAAGATACACAGTCCCCGGACTGACCTAGAATATATATATAGTTACAGGTATATGAACTGGAAGATACACAGTCCCCAGACTGACCTAGTATATATATATAGTTACAGGTATACGTACTGGAAGATACAGTCCCCGGACTGACCTAGTATATATATAGTTACAGGTATACGTACTGGAAGATACACAGTCCCCGGACTGACCTAGAATATATATATAGTTACAGGTATATGAACTGGAAGATACACAGTCCCCAGACTGACCTAGTATATATATATAGTTACAGGTATACGTACTGGAAGATACAGTCCCCGGACTGACCTAGTATATATATATAGTTATAGGTATACGTACTGGAAGATACACAGTCCCCGGACTGACCTAGTATATATATAGTTACAGGTATACGTACTGGAAGATACACAGTCCCCGGACTGACCTAGTATATATATATAGTTACAGGTATACGTACTGGAAGATACACAGTCCCCGGTCTGACCTAGTATATATATATAGTTACAGGTATACGTACTGGAAGATACACAGTCCCCGGACTGACCTAGTATATATATATAGTTACAGGTATATGTACTGGAAGATACACAGTCCCCAGACTGACCTAGTATATATATATAGTTACAGGTATACGTACTGGAAGATACACAGTCCCCGGTCTGACCTAGTATATATATATAGTTACAGGTATACGTACTGGAAGATACACAGTCCCCGGACTGAACTAGTATATATATATAGTTACAGGTATACGTACTGGAAGATACACAGTCCCCGGACTGACCTAGTATATATATATAGTTACAGGTATACGTACTGGAAGATACACAGTCCCCGGACTGACCTAGTATATATATAGTTACAGGTATACGTACTGGAAGATACACAGTCCCCAGACTGACCTAGTATATATATATAGTTACAGGTATACGTACTGGAAGATACACAGTCCCCGGACTGACCTAGTATATATATAGTTACAGGTATACGTACTGGAAGATACACAGTCCCCAGACTGACCTAGTATATATATATAGTTACAGGTATACGTACTGGAAGATACACAGTCCCCGGACTGACCTAGTATATATATAGTTACAGGTATACGTACTGGAAGATACAGAGTCCCCGGACTGACCTAGTATATATATATAGTTACAGGTATACGTACTGGAAGATACACAGTCCCCGGACTGACCTAGTATATATATAGTTACAGGTATACGTACTGGAAGATACACAGTCCCCGGACTGACCTAGTATATATATAGTTACAGGTATACGTACTGGAAGATACACAGTCCCTGGACTGACCTAGTATATATACATAGTTACAGGTATACGTACTGGAAGATACACAGTCCCCGGACTGACCTAGTATATATATAGTTACAGGTGTACGTACTGGAAGATACACAGTCCCCGGACTGACCTAGTATATATATATAGTTACAGGTGTACGTACTGGAAGATACACAGTCCCCGGACTGACCTAGTATATATACAGTTACAGGTATACGTACTGGAAGATACACAGTCCCCGGACTGACCTAGTATATATATATAGTTACAGGTATACATACTGGAAGATACACAGTCCCCGGACTGACCTAGTATATATATATAGTTACAGGTGTACGTACTGGAAGATACACAGTCCCCAGACTGACCTAGTATATATATATAGTTACAGGTATACGTACTGGAAGATACACAGTCCCCGGACTGACCTAGTATATATATAGTTACAGGTATACGTACTGGAAGATACACAGTCCCCGGACTGACCTAGTATATATATAGTTACAGGTATACGTACTGGAAGATACACAGTCCCCAGACTGACCTAGTATATATATAGTTACAGGTATACGTACTGGAAGATACACAGTCCCCGGACTGACTTGGTATATATATAGTTACAGGTATACGTACTGGAAGATACACAGTCCCCGGACTGACCTAGTATATATATAGTTACAGGTATACGTACTGGAAGATACACAGTCCCCAGACTGACCTAGTATATATATATAGTTACAGCTATACATACTGGAAGATACACAGTCCCCGGACTGACCTAGTATATATATATAGTTACAGGTATACGTACTGGAAGATACACAGTCCCCAGACTGACCTAGTATATATATATAGTTACAGGTATACGTACTGGAAGATACACAGTCCCCGGACTGACCTAGTATATATACAGTTACAGGTATACGTACTGGAAGATACACAGTCCCCGGACTGACCTAGTATATATATATAGTTACAGGTATACATACTGGAAGATACACAGTCCCCGGACTGACCTAGTATATATATATAGTTACAGGTATATGTACTGGAAGATACACAGTCCCCAGACTGACCTAGTATATATATATAGTTACATGTATACGTACTGGAAGATACACAGTCCCCGAACTGACCTAGTATATATATATAGTTACAGGTATACGTACTGGAAGATACACAGTCCCCGGACTGACCTAGTATATATATATAGTTACAGGTGTACGTACTGGAAGATACACAGTCCCCGGACTGACCTAGTATATATATATAGTTACAGGTGTACGTACTGGAAGATACACAGTCCCCGGACTGACCTAGTATATATATATAGTTACAGGTATACGTACTGGAAGATACACAGTCCCCGGACTGACCTAGTATATATATAGTTACAGGTATACGTACTGGAAGATACACAGTCCCCGGACTGACCTAGTATATATATATAGTTACAGGTATACGTACTGGAAGATACACAGTCCCCGGACTGACCTAGTATATATATATAGTTACAGGTATACGTACTGGAAGATACACAGTCCCCGGACTGACCTAGTATATATATATAGTTACAGGTATACCTACTGGAAGATACACAGTCCCCGGACTGACCTAGTATATATATATAGTTACAGGTATACGTACTGGAAGATACACAGTCCCTGGACTGACCTAGTATATATACTGTAAACGTACATATTTTCGCGGTAATCTTATTTTAGCGCTTTTCGCGTTGAAAGTTTTGCGCTAAAATATGATTACGCTAATTGGAGTTTTAATATACTGCTTATATAGTTATTTTCACTGATGCGCGAATTTATCATTGCGCTAATATGACAAAAAGTAAAAATGCGCTAAAATTTGATTGCGCCAAATTAAGTACGTTTACAGTATATAGTTACAGGTATACGTACTGGAAGATACACAGTCCCCAGACTGACCTAGTATATATATAGTTACAGGTATACGTACTGGAAGATACACAGTCCCCGGTCTGACCTAGTATATATATATAGTTACAGGTAGACATACTGGAAGATACACAGTCCCCGGACTGACTTAGTATATATATAGTTACAGGTATACGTACTGGAAGATACACAGTCCCCGGTCTGACCTAGTATATATATATAGTTACAGGTAGACATACTGGAAGATACACAGTCCCCGGTCTGACCTAGTATATATATAGTTACAAGTATATGTACTAGAAGATACACAGTCCCCAGACTGACCTAGTATATATATATAGTTACAGGTATACGTACTGGAAGATACACAGTCCCCAGACTGACCTAGTATATATAGTTACAGGTATACGTACTGGAAGATACACAGTCCCCGGACTGACCTAGTATATATATATAGTTACAGGTATACGTACTGGAAGATACACAGTCCCCGGTCTGACCTAGTATATATATATAGTTACAGGTATACGTACTGGAAGATACACAGTCCCCGGACTGACCTAGTATATATATAGTTACAGGTATACGTACTGGAAGATACACAGTCCCCGGTCTGACCTAGTATATATATATAGTTACAGGTATACGTACTGGAAGATACACAGTCCCCAGACTGACCTAGTATATATATATAGTTACAGGTATACGTACTGGAAGATACACAGTCCCCGGACTGACCTAGTATATATATAGTTACAGGTATATGACTGGAAGATACAGTCCCCGGACTGACCTAGTATATACATAGTTACAGGTATACGTACTGGAAGATACACAGTCCCCGGACTGACCTAGTATATACATAGTTACAGGTATACGTACTGGAAGATACACAGTCCCCAGACTGACCTAGAATATATATATATATAGTTACAGGTGTACGTACTGGAAGATACACAGTCCCCGGACTGACCTAGTATATATATATAGTTACAGGTATACGTACTGGAAGATACACAGTCCCCGGACTGACCTAGTATATATATAGTTACAGGTATACGTACTGGAAGATACACAGTCCCCGGTCTGACCTAGTATATATATATAGTTACAGGTATACGTACTGGAAGATACACAGTCCCCAGACTGACCTAGTATATATATATAGTTACAGGTGTACGTACTGGAAGATACACAGTCCCCGGACTGACCTAGTATATATATATAGTTACAGGTATACATACTGGAAGATACACAGTCCCCGGACTGACCTAGTATATATATATAGTTACAGGTATACGTACTGGAAGATACACAGTCCCCAGACTGACCTAGTATATATATATAGTTACAGGTATACGTATTGGAAGATCCACAGTCCCCGGACTGACCTAGTATATATATAGTTACAGGTATACGTACTGGAAGATACACAGTCCCCGGACTGACCTAGTATATATATATAGTTACAGGTAGACATACTGGAAGATACACAGTCCCCAGACTGACCTAGTATATATATATAGTTACATGTATACGTACTGGAAGATACACAGTCCCCGGACTGACCTAGTATATATATATAGCTACAGGTATACGTACTGGAAGATACACAGTCCCTGGACTGACCTAGTATATATATATAGTTACAGGTATACGTACTGGAAGATACACAGTCCCCAGACTGACCTAGTATATATATATAGTTACAGCTATACATACTGGAAGATACACAGTCCCCGGACTGACCTAGAATATATATATAGTTACAGGTATATGAACTGGAAGATACACAGTCCCTGGACTGACCTAGTATATATATATAGTTACAGGTATACGTACTGGAAGATACACAGTCCCCAGACTGACCTAGTATATATATATAGTTACAGCTATACATACTGGAAGATACACAGTCCCCGGACTGACCTAGAATATATATATAGTTACAGGTATATGAACTGGAAGATACACAGTCCCCAGACTGACCTAGTATATATATATAGTTACAGCTATACATACTGGAAGATACACAGTCCCCGGACTGACCTAGAATATATATATAGTTACAGGTATATGAACTGGAAGATACACAGTCCCCAGACTGACCTAGTATATATATATAGTTACAGGTATACGTACTGGAAGATACAGTCCCCGGACTGACCTAGTATATATATAGTTACAGGTATACGTACTGGAAGATACACAGTCCCCGGACTGACCTAGAATATATATATAGTTACAGGTATATGAACTGGAAGATACACAGTCCCCAGACTGACCTAGTATATATATATAGTTACAGGTATACGTACTGGAAGATACAGTCCCCGGACTGACCTAGTATATATATATAGTTATAGGTATACGTACTGGAAGATACACAGTCCCCGGACTGACCTAGTATATATATAGTTACAGGTATACGTACTGGAAGATACACAGTCCCCGGACTGACCTAGTATATATATATAGTTACAGGTATACGTACTGGAAGATACACAGTCCCCGGTCTGACCTAGTATATATATATAGTTACAGGTATACGTACTGGAAGATACACAGTCCCCGGACTGACCTAGTATATATATATAGTTACAGGTATATGTACTGGAAGATACACAGTCCCCAGACTGACCTAGTATATATATATAGTTACAGGTATACGTACTGGAAGATACACAGTCCCCGGTCTGACCTAGTATATATATATAGTTACAGGTATACGTACTGGAAGATACACAGTCCCCGGACTGAACTAGTATATATATATAGTTACAGGTATACGTACTGGAAGATACACAGTCCCCGGACTGACCTAGTATATATATATAGTTACAGGTATACGTACTGGAAGATACACAGTCCCCGGACTGACCTAGTATATATATAGTTACAGGTATACGTACTGGAAGATACACAGTCCCCAGACTGACCTAGTATATATATATAGTTACAGGTATACGTACTGGAAGATACACAGTCCCCGGACTGACCTAGTATATATATAGTTACAGGTATACGTACTGGAAGATACACAGTCCCCAGACTGACCTAGTATATATATATAGTTACAGGTATACGTACTGGAAGATACACAGTCCCCGGACTGACCTAGTATATATATAGTTACAGGTATACGTACTGGAAGATACAGAGTCCCCGGACTGACCTAGTATATATATATAGTTACAGGTATACGTACTGGAAGATACACAGTCCCCGGACTGACCTAGTATATATATAGTTACAGGTATACGTACTGGAAGATACACAGTCCCCGGACTGACCTAGTATATATATAGTTACAGGTATACGTACTGGAAGATACACAGTCCCTGGACTGACCTAGTATATATACATAGTTACAGGTATACGTACTGGAAGATACACAGTCCCCGGACTGACCTAGTATATATATAGTTACAGGTGTACGTACTGGAAGATACACAGTCCCCGGACTGACCTAGTATATATATATATATAGTTACAGGTATACGTACTGGAAGATACACAGTCCCTGGACTGACCTAGTATATATACATAGTTACAGGTATACGTACTGGAAGATACACAGTCCCCGGACTGACCTAGTATATATATAGTTACAGGTGTACGTACTGGAAGATACACAGTCCCCGGACTGACCTAGTATATATATATAGTTACAGGTGTACGTACTGGAAGATACACAGTCCCCAGACTGACCTAGTATATATATATAGTTACAGGTATACGTACTGGAAGATACACAGTCCCCGGACTGACCTAGTATATATATAGTTACAGGTATACGTACTGGAAGATACACAGTCCCCGGACTGACCTAGTATATATATAGTTACAGGTATACGTACTGGAAGATACACAGTCCCCAGACTGACCTAGTATATATATAGTTACAGGTATACGTACTGGAAGATACACAGTCCCCGGACTGACTTGGTATATATATAGTTACAGGTATACGTACTGGAAGATACACAGTCCCCGGACTGACCTAGTATATATATAGTTACAGGTATACGTACTGGAAGATACACAGTCCCCAGACTGACCTAGTATATATATATAGTTACAGCTATACATACTGGAAGATACACAGTCCCCGGACTGACCTAGTATATATATATAGTTACAGGTATACGTACTGGAAGATACACAGTCCCCAGACTGACCTAGTATATATATATAGTTACAGGTATACGTACTGGAAGATACACAGTCCCCAGACTGACCTAGTATATATATATAGTTACAGGTATACGTACTGGAAGATACACAGTCCCCAGACTGACCTAGTATATATATATAGTTACAGGTATACGTACTGGAAGATACACAGTCCCCGGACTGACCTAGTATATATATATAGTTACAGGTATACGTACTGGAAGATACACAGTCCCCAGACTGACCTAGTATATATATATAGTTACAGGTATACGTACTGGAAGATACACAGTCCCCGGACTGACCTAGTATATATATAGTTACAGGTATACGTACTGGAAGATACACAGTCCCCGGACTGACCTAGTATATATATATAGTTACAGGTGTACGTACTGGAAGATACACAGTCCCCGGACTGACCTAGTATATATATATAGATACAGGTATACGTACTGGAAGATACACAGTCCCCGGACTGACCTAGTATATATATATATAGTTACAGGTATACGTACTGGAAGATACACAGTCCCCGGACTGACCTAGTATATATATATATAGTTACAGGTATACGTACTGGAAGATACACAGTCCCCGGACTGACCTAGTATATATATATATAGTTACAGGTATACGTACTGGAAGATACACAGTCCCCGGACTGACCTAGTATATATATATATAGTTACAGGTATACGTACTGGAAGATACACAGTCCCCAGACTGACCTAGTATATATATATAGTTACAGGTATACGTACTGGAAGATACACAGTCCCCGGACTGACCTAGTATATATATATAGTTACAGGTATACGTACTGGAAGATACACAGTCTCCAGACTGACCTAGTATATATATATAGTTACAGGTATACGTACTGGAAGATACACAGTCCCCGGACTGACCTAGTATATATATATATAGTTACAGGTATACGTACTGGAAGATACACAGTCCCCAGACTGACCTAGTATATATATAGTTACAGGTATACGTACTGGAAGATACACAGTCCCCGGACTGACCTAGTATATATATATAGTTACAGGTATACGTACTGGAAGATACACAGTCCCCGGACTGACCTAGTATATATATAGTTACAGGTATACGTACTGGAAGATACACAGTCCCCGGACTGACCTAGTATATATATAGTTACAGGTATACGTACTGGAAGATACACAGTCCCCAGACTGACCTAGTATATATATATAGTTACAGGTATACGTACTGGAAGATACACAGTCCCCGGACTGACCTAGTATATATATATAGTTACAGGTATACGTACTGGAAGATACACAGTCCCCGGACTGACCTAGTATATATATATAGTTACAGGTATACGTACTGGAAGATACACAGTCCCCGGACTGACCTGGTATATATATATAGTTACAGGTATACGTACTGGAAGATACACAGTCCCCAGACTGACCTAGTATATATATAGTTACAAGTATACGTACTGGAAGATACACAGTCCCCAGACTGACCTAGTATATATATAGTTACAAGTATACGTACTGGAAGATACACAGTCCCCGGACTGACCTAGTATATAGATACAGCTACAGGTATACGTACTGGAAGATACACAGTCCCCGGACTGACCTAGTATATAGATATAGTTACAGGTATACGTACTGGAAGATACACAGTCCCCGGACTGACCTAGTATATATATAGTTACAGGTATACGTACTGGAAGATACACAGTCCCCAGACTGACCTAGTATATATATATAGTTAAAGGTATACGTACTGGAAGATACACAGTCCCCGGACTGACCTAGTATATAGATATAGTTACAGGTATACGTACTGGAAGATACACAGTCCCCAGACTGACCTAGTATATATATAGTTACAGGTATACGTACTGGAAGATACACAGTCCCCGGACTGACCTAGTATATATATATAGTTACAAGTATACGTACTGGAAGATACACAGTCCCCGGACTGACCTAGTATATATATATAGTTACAGGTATACGTACCGGAAGATACACAGTCCCCGGACTGACCTAGTATATATATAGTTACAGGTATACCTACTGGAAGATACACAGTCCCCGGACTGACTTGGTATATATATATAGTTACAGGTATACGTACTGGAAGATACACAGTCCCCGGACTGACTTGGTATATATATATAGTTACAGGTATACGTACCGGAAGATACACAGTCCCCAGACTGACCTAGTATATATATATAGTTACAGGTATACGTACTGGAAGATACACAGTCCCCAGACTGACCTAGTATATATATATAGTTACAGGTATACATACTGGAAGATACACAGTCCCCGGACTGACCTAGTATATAGATACAGCTACAGGTATACGTACTGGAAGATACACAGTCCCTGAACTGACCTAGTATATATATATAGTTACAGGTATACGTACTGGAAGATACACAGTCCCCAGACTGACCTAGTATATATATATAGTTACAGGTATACGTACTGGAAGATACACAGTCCCCGGACAGAGCTAGTATATATATATAGTTACAGGTATACGTACTGGAAGATACACAGTCCCCGGACTGACCTAGTATATAGATATAGTTACAGGTATACGTACTGGAAGATACACAGTCCCCGGACTGACCTAGTATATAGATATAGTTACAGGTATACGTACTGGAAGATACACAGTCCCCGGACTGACCTAGTATATATATATAGTTACAGGTATACGTACTGGAAGATACACAGTCCCCGGACTGACCTAGTATATATATATAGTTACAGGTATACGTACTGGAAGATACACAGTCCCCGGACTGACCTAGTATATATATATATATAGTTACATGTATACGTACTGGAAGATACACAGTCCCCGGACTGACCTAGTATATATATATAGTTACAGGTATACGTACTGGAAGATACACAGTCCCCGGACTGACCTAGTATATATATACATAGTAACAGGTATACGTACTGGAAGATACACAGTCCCCGGACTGACCTAGTATATATATATAGTTACAGGTATATGTACTGGAAGATACACAGTCCCCGGACTGACCTAGTATATATATAGTTACAGGTATACGTACTGGAAGATACACAGTCCCCAGACTGACCTAGTATATATATATAGTTACAGGTATACGTACTGGAAGATACACAGTCCCCAGACTGACCTAGTATATATATATAGTTACAGGTATACGTACTGGAAGATACACAGTCCCCAGACTGACCTAGTATAAATATATAGTTACAGGTATACGTACTGGAAGATACACAGTCCCCGGACTGACCTAGTATATATATATATATAGCTACAGGTATACGTACTGGAAGATACACAGTCCCCGGACTGACCTAGTATATATATATAGTTACAGGTATACGTACTGGAAGATACACAGTCCCCGGACTGACCTAGTATATATATATAGTTACAGGTATACGTACTGGAAGATACACAGTCCCCGGACTGACCTAGTATATATATACATAGTAACAGGTATACGTACTGGAAGATACACAGTCCCCGGACTGACCTAGAATATATATAGTTACAGGTATACGTACTGGAAGATACACAGTCCCCGGACTGACCTAGTATATATATAGTTACAGGTATACGTACTGGAAGATACACAGTCCCCGGACTGACTTACAGCCCGCCTCCACAGCCCAGGGGTCGTTCAGGTGCAGTGTGAGGCCGTCAATGATAGCCAAGTGACAGTTCCTCTCCATCAGCTGGCTGTTCAAGATCTCTGGAGGGTAAAGTTATCACAGCTTAGAATCTCATCATAGCTTACAACTAAGACTCTCCTCACAGCTTACAACTAAGAGTCTCCTTAATGTCTTCCATTTATCTTGTTAGCAAACTGTCTATGCTATCTTTTTCCTAATGAAACTGGGTTTGGTGGTGACAGGGGGCAGAAACCCCTCTAGTTATGCCGCTGACATAGACACTTTATAAGTATAGTTTCTATTGAAACTGGGTTTGGTAGGGGAGGGGGGCAGAATCCTCTCTCTCTAGATCTACTGCTGATATAGACACAAAAAGAAATACTTAATGAAATGTGATGAAATACATGGTCTTAAACTATAAAACAGATATATGTATATATACACCATGGATGTTTTGAATGTTTAGAATCCAGGAGAAAATATTTCATACTGACACAAAACTACATACTACACTTTAGTTCAATGACCAATGTATCGGTTGCTATGCTACCTTGTGGTTGCAATGCTACTTCATGGTTGCTATGCTACCCCATACCATTGTCAGCTGCTAACCAATAAATGGCCTCACAAGCTGCAACATATACCAAGCTTTCTTGACGGAACATCAAAATGGCGCCCAGGCAAAGAGTGTGGATCGGCAATCTACAAATACAAACAATTAGGTACAAAATAGGATTTATTTACATGTTGTTGTCTACTTTGTCCAAATGCTTTCATCATCATTATTTTTATTATCATCATCATCATCATCATCATCATCATCATCATCATCATATGAGGTGTTTTAGCTACTCAAGTGTTTAATGGAACAGCTTACATACTTGCCAACGCTCCCTATTTAGGAGGGAGACTCCCGATTTTGAACCCTAAAATGTTGCATTTTCAACTTTGGATTCTGCTTAACTGTTCCTATTTTTAAAGATATGATGATTTCATCTGAAAGAAGAGCTCAAAAGAAGCCATTTAAAAGTGTTATTTTCCCTCTAAATGTACATGTATACATATTATTTATGTTTTCAATTCTGAGCACGCGTAATCTCCCCCATGGAAATTTCAAAAAGTTGGCAAGTATGAGCTTTGACAGTTCACTGCATGTTTTACCAACCGTAGATTTTTTTTAATTAGTCTCTCTTACAAACCCTATCTTAGTTACCCCCAACGTCATGTGTTCCGACCAGTAGCTAGTTTCCAATATGTGAATGTGCAAATCTGTGATACTATATGTTTTATCTATGTGCTTGTTTTCTGTCTTTTTTTTCTATGTTTATACTGTGTATCAGGGCCATATTGTAAATTAGATGTCAATCTAAATATATCACCCTGTATAAATATTTTATTATCATCATCATCCTTACTTTACAATTATATTGGTCATTCCTTATTTATACAATTTCAATAAATCATCATTGTTTTTATCTTCACACAAAAACATCATCCCCATCACCAACATCTATTGGTCAATAACCCCAACCTGATATCAAATGTCTAGTTGTCAACAACCCTAATAACATCCAATGTCTTGACAATAACCCTACGACATACAATGTCATGTCAATAACCCTACTGACAAACAACATCTATTTGTCAATAACCCCAACCTGATATAAAATATCTAGTTGTCAATAACCTTACCCTGACATCCAATCTGATTAAAATCATATATTGATCTCCGCGCCGTTACGTAAAATTCTCTCTGCTGTGTGAAGATCTGAGATTATCCAATAGAGGGTCATGTCGCGATGACCTTTCACATTAGCCAATCAAATTGCTTCTGGCAGAATCTTGACAGTGAAATTTTGAGGCGACAAAGCTTGCATAAACACATTTTTCCATTTAGTCATTTCGTCACCAAAAAGTTCTTGCAGAATAATGTGACGAAACGGCTTGCTGCAAGATGACAGGTCGTTGGAAAAATATTTTAGTGTTAAGTAAAGAGGCGACAAAGGTCATCTGGACGTGACCTCTTATGGGATGTTGTCAGATCCTTGTAAAACGGAGTGAGAACAAGGATCTGTTTTTTAATCAGATTGCCCTGACATCCAACATCTAGTTGTCAATTACCCTACCCTGACTTCCAACACTTAGTTGTAAATAAATTACCCTTCCCTGACATTCAACATCTAGTTGTCAATAACCCTACCCTGACTTCCAACACTAAGTTGTAAATAAATTACCCTTCCCTGACATCCAATATCTAGTTGTCAATAACCCTACCCTGACTTCCAACATCTAGTTGTCAATAACCCTACCCTGACTTCCAACACTAAGTTGTAAATAAATTACCCTTCCCTGACATCCAACATCTAGTTGTCAATATCTTAATCATCAATTTTGACTTCTTAAGCATCTTGTATGTCAATTTAATGGATCAATGTATACAACATACTGATTCTGGCCGTCCACGACATCCAGTCCTATCCAGCGCCTCGCCTCTGGTCGGTACTCCATCAACGCTGACACAGCCCGGCAACCACAAATCTGTCAATATTCATCACATCTCATTATTGATCCAGATTATCATAGGTCATACCTGCCTGTACGAAATGTTCCATCCGTAATCTGGGCGTAACGGAGTAATTTACAATGAATTCCAGGCGTGAATATGTTTACGCCTTCAATACAGAATAATGTTGTAGAGAGGCGGAAACCAAGCGGACTTGAGCAGGAAAAGGGGCATAATCAGGCACTTTATGTAAAGGTGATGAGGCGGAAAATTTCCAGGCGTAATTTCATTAAAGCTTTTAGTTTCAAAATTGCAGGCGTAAATATCAGGAGTAAATTCTAAAAATTCCAGCCCTCATTCCGAAAATTCCAGGTGTAATTCTGAAATTTTGAACTATGAATAAAAATAGAATCCAGGCGTAATTCTATAAATTCCAGGCGTCATTTTATAAGTGCAAGGTATCATTTTCCTGTTGCTCAATAATTGTTCCAGTGATTCAGATTGGCCTGTCTTACTAAAGGACAGATGTCCTAAATGCTGAAATTTTCTTAGGCCATTTTGTCCGGAACTACAAAAAAGTTTAGGCCATTGTGCTGAAATTTTCTTGGTGCCGTCGACATAGGATATATATCAAGCAACAAAAATAATGTTTTTGTTAATCAGGGACGTATATGTGTAAATAAATGAATAAAAAAAATATATTAATATCAAAAATACATAGTCTTAACATAACATAGAAAAGGGTATAAAATAGAAAATTTTTGTTGTGCTTTTTAGGTATATATATATTTTTAGTATTAAATATAATGCTCGAGTGAATAAATGAACAAAATAAATATCATTATAAAAAATATATAGTCTTTAATACGCCATAGGATTGCCAATAGTATATCAAGAGAGATTGAGGTTACATCTGTATGGCGTATAATTAGAGTTTCACGTCACGGTAATTTTACCGATTTTCTTACAAAATACACATTTTTTTAACACTAAAACTTAACCATAACTTTCAAATGACATATATAACTGTAATAAATTAGTTATTTGTTGCATAAAATATTGATATTTAACGCTTGCTTGACTAGATTCCTATGGCATATTTTAGTGTCTGAGAGCCTCCGATATAAGATCGTTTTTTGGTACAAAGTACACATTTGTTTTCAATGAAACTTCACCAGATGGTGTAATATGCACCAATCAAGGAATGAAAGGATGTGTTTTGAAGATATAGTATGTACATTTATCTATGGCGCCGAAAATATCCTATGGCGTACCTATGGCGTATTTTCTCCTATGGCGTATTTTAGTGTGACCGTTTTCTGACCCTCTTGCAGCAATTTTCGTTTTTTAGGTCCCATGTTTTTTTCTGTATCTTCTGAACGCTTACAAAAGATCGTTACTATTGCAGCGAAGTACAAGCGCCCAAGTGATAGCAGTTATTTTTTTACATCGTCCAAACGTTTGTAAAATCTTATATGACATAGAATGGTAACAAGCGCCCGAGTGATAACAGTTTTGTTATGTTTGATCGCTGTGAAGTTCAGGAAATAGACAAACGATCGTATTTCGACAGATATTTTGAATTTCGATAAAAATACTTTCAGTTGTCTTTTGCAACTGATAATTCATCGGCCATTTGGTCTGATAAAATAAAAAACTACCGGCCCTTATGTCCCATGAGAGATATTTTTCTCGGCGATTTGCATTTTCAATCGGCCATTTGCCGATGGCCGAGCCCAATCTGAATCACTGTTGTTCATATGGGTGTACATCACCAGGAATCTGAAAGAAATGTCCTAAAATGGCAAAAACTAAATCAAGTACCAATATTATCCAGGATTCCATTTTGTCACCATTTACATGATTGTGTATTAATGTTCTCAAAATCACTTCAGCAATTATCATTTCCAAGAAAAATATAATACCTGAGTAAAACAGATCATTATGATAGTGGCATTCATAACATAGTTCATAATGGCTCCATTTTACAATTTAATGATTAATCATACTGGTAAACATATAGCACATTTTGCAAATCAAATTACACATTATTTGACAGGAATATATTATTGTTGAATGCATTCAATATACTATATGCTACATATTTAAACAGTTATCCACTCATGTATATAGTGCAGTCTATCCATTTCAGTTATAACTTTGAATTTTGTGCTTTAGAAAACAATTTACATCAGACAAAGCATGCAATAATACTCTACATTACCTTATTAAACCTAGGAAACAACTCCATGATAAACTACAGGTGGCAGTGTACAGAAGGCGTATGTGGCCATGGGTGATATTTTTGTACAATGAATAACCCCTATAATAGCATGCCTATGAAAATCTAAACAAAAAATCAGGAGTAAAATTGGCTTAAGCATGATAAAGTGGACTTTGTGGACTTCACATTTGTAAAAAGAGAAAAAAAAAATTTTGGTTAGAGATTAAAATTTTGACCCTTCCGAAATTGGTGTCTACACATGAAAAGCTAGCTTTACAGGAAGTGAAATTTCGACAACAACACATGAGGGAAAATAGCAAAAAATCTAAACGTACGACCTATGCTGGGACGGATATAATTCTGCAACCAAGTTAGTAAGCTTTAATTTAAGATAGAACATAAGAAAAAAATTCCTATCTGCATAGGTCTAATTTTGTGTCAAAAACAGCGATATTTTGCATTTTTCGGTAATTTTTGATGTGGTAACCATGGTTTTCACACAAGTGCCATACATAGGATACATCAGTGTATACACTTCATATTCCTTTATATGAATTGGAAATGATATACAATTTACAAAAATGTGTACATTTACATCTATACAGTGTACGTTTAAATCTCTGTGTTGACAATTCTCAGGCATTGGGTTTTTTTTTCATAAATCTCTAGATCTACCGTACACAGCTACCACAGTCTCCAATTGTACACAATTCCATTGAATTATCTATCACACTCTGCATGCTTTCCATCATGTCAGCCATCTTTGTCAGTTGGGGAAAATAGAGGGAATTTACATCAACAGGAAATTCATCCAAAAGCCCCAAATTCCTTCTAAACTTAAAATGACACCTCAGTTTCCGCCTCACCCTTTGAAATGACGCCCATAAAAATTTTATAGTGGAGTTGTAATGTGGCAGGAAGTTTTCTTAAATTACTTGTCCTGCTACAGTAAAACCTGTCTATTACAAACCCGTTTGATACGAAAATTCGGTTATTACGAACAAAAAAATTATCCCCCGGCAATCTCCTTCTTTGTTCTTACCAAATAAATATGCTTGATACGAAATTGCCTGTAGCGAAAATTTGTTTTTAATGAACATATTTTGTGGTCCCCCGAGTGATTTTTCACCGGATGTTATGTACTCGGCACTTCTCGGGTGTGTTCGTAAGGCAATGATCGGAAAAGTAAGAGGCCCGTGACGGGTGATTTAATAAGTACCCATAAGTATACACAACTCGTGAACACTTATCTTCTGAATAGTGTTCGTATTCATTTCATTAAACACACATTGTAAGCGGGCATTCTGGTAGTCAGTGTTGTTTTTTTACCGACATGGATACATCTCGGAAGCGGAAAGCTATCACATTAGAGACAAAGATTCATATTCTGAATGCTGTTGATACCAAACGAAAGAAAAAGGATAGTTGTATTGAATTTGACATGCGATTAACATGCTTCATGTTTCGTGAAAAGAGGTCACTAGTCAATGCATCGCTAACTGTTTTATGAAAGCGGGCTCCGTAACCCCCGTCGTGGGCCCCACACCTGTGACTCACGCCCGGTTCCGACTTGTGTTGACGCATTGGAAAATTTGATATTTTTTTCATATAATCAAAATAAATAAAATTAATATTTAACAGTGATATACACATGTTTCTTTGATTTGTTACAAACACATATATATAATTTCCGTAACGAAAGTACCGACGGTTCTCGAGTGGCAACACCTCTGAATGTTGAAATGCATATTACGAAATTTGCATATAGCGAAAAAAATTGCATGTCCCTGTGAGTTCGTTATATCCAGGTTTTACTGTACAGTACATTACAACCGTAATTTTGATTTTCCAGGCAGAATCCATCTACTTTCCGCCTGTTTTATGGGCATACTATGCCTTAACTTTTCATACAGATGGTCACAATTAAAAATTCAAATTAGATGTGATTCAGATTTGCGCATAGTCAAAATTTATTCAAATTGAAAATTGGCTCAATAGGTTAACTCCTGAAGATCTGTGTTCCTGTACATTACAACTAACCCACCTGTACATTACAACTAACCCACCTGTACATCAGTGTTATCTAGATGTTTGGACATGGCTATATTGATGAGGTCACACCAATCATACAGAGAACCAAGATCTAGGGAATGTTGTTCATCATTCTGGGAAAAGTTGTATTTCACTGTAAGATGAAGTGTTGAATCATTTAAAATCAGCAAAACCAAAATAAAACACAGAAACAAAATGTTGATATGAAAGAGTGGCAAGAAAACAATGTGACCTACATTTGTATTGGACCTCTGTTATGCATGACTGAAATCTTTGAGAACAAGTTTGAAGTGTGCACTCAACCATAATTGCAACCATGGAAACGAAAACTCGTACAATCACTAATGATCAATTAATACAGCAGCTACTCACACAGTATACAGAGTAGGACGAGACTATGGCGCTGGACGTCTGCGTTGGACCGATGCTCATACATCAGTGGGACCAGGGTCGTCTTCAGGAAATTCTCCGCGGTTACAAACTCTTTCACAGAATCTACAGCAAAACATTGCAATTTTTTTTAATAGTAGGTACAGTGGATTCCATTTAATATCACCCCGGTTAAAGGCCCAATATACGTAACTTCAGGGAAATTTTCGTGATTCTGAAAAATTCTGAAAAAAAATCCAGTTGATAACCATGCAAAAATAAGCCTAAAACGAAGTAAACCTGAGCGGTAACTAACAAGAAACTCTTGACAAAAAAATCCAAAGAATTGAAAATTATTCAGGTGGGGCCCACTTCAACAACAAACCGAAGGTAGAAGACGGTTCGAAATAGACGCGCGTTTACAGATAGCTAGTTTCAAATGCTGCTGTACCGGTAACCGAGAAAGAATTCTTCTTGAATATTGCTGATATCAGTTAATCTTAACTAAATCTATTAATATAATAAGGTATTAGGCTTGATTTTCGCTTCAAGTTTTGCCGAAAGTTACGTATATTGGGCCTTTAATAGCACATTCCTCTTTATCTCATATTTTTACCAATCACAATATCTGATGTCTTTTCCATTAATTTCAGATGCAACTTGTACAAGATATTGCTTAGAAAAAAAAAAAAAAAATGATTTCTAATGAAATAATTTCAACTATATATTGAAACATATATCTTCATAATTTATATATACATTGAATAGCTTACTTTTACTTATGGAGTTCGGAAATACATAAGATTTAGTGAAAAAAACATGTTTATTTTAATGTTTCATTCCTGTTAATTTTCTTTTTTTTGTCCGACAAATGTAACATGATATAAAGACGAATTCACTGTAATTCATGGTCATATTTTTTGTGACTTTTGACCTTTAAGTGAAGGCTCCAATGATCTAATGACCTTGTCAGTGTTTGATGAACGTGAACATTTCATTGAGGTATATGTTTACTGCTTCAAAGCTACAGAC
Organism: Mimachlamys varia; assembly: GCA_947623455.1. Lineage (NCBI taxonomy): Eukaryota > Metazoa > Mollusca > Bivalvia > Pectinida > Pectinidae > Mimachlamys > Mimachlamys varia. The sequence continues at coordinate 36,407,144 of OX392545.1, forward strand.
AAAACAAGAATTTACTGAACAATTACACAGATTTGAGCTCTTGTCAATTGAGGTCACATTTTCTTCACGACACTGCACATTGTCTGTGAGTGATACAGGTAACTATACAGAAGTTTCAGCAATACATCTTTAACAGTTTAAAAGTAACAGCCTATATCAGAAGAACCAGAAGATGAACAAAAGCAGGAAGTGTTACATAATGACACAGTTGCTTTACAAGCGTCAGTGTCCCTTCAACTCAGCTGTAGATCGCCGGGCTGGAGATGTAAGTGTATACTAACCAGGAGTGTAACATATATAATACAATGAAGCAGTTGCTTTACAAGTGTCAGTTTCCCTTCAGCTCGGCGGTAGATTGCCAGGCTGGAGATCTAACACAATAATATAACCAGAAGTGTACAGTAACATGCATTGCTATACAAGTGTCAGTATCCCTTCAGCTCAGCTGTAGATCGCTGGGCTTGAGATCTAAGGGAACACTAACCAGACAAACACAGCCTACACAACAGACTACAACAGGTGGTTGCCACGGCACCAGAACTCCTCATACTGCTACACCGGTCCATCACCAGCTCCTGGACGTTTTCTGCTACAAGGCTGTCCATCAGCTGATCTGTCAAAACATTGTCATTGTTCATCATTTTATCTGTCATCAATTTGTCTAGCCTGAAAACTGAATCCACTAATACCAAATGTAAGTGAAATTAGTCAATCTCTGAACCTGACTAAGTAGAGACTGGTTTTTCCTATCTGAGAGCCAATGGATTTCCATCTGCACAAAGCACACCAACATGCCAAGAAAAAGTGATAACAACGTTTAAGGACACACTGAAAGACGATGGACCACAAACCAAGGATGGACATTAACGGATCATGGTGAGCCTCGCAATTTTATCCAGAGGTGTAAGCCATTAGCTCACACATACCCCCCGCACTCAAGGTGACTCCCTGACCATTTGCAATAAAACTTTTATAAGGCAAAGTTGATGATGAACAATTTATTATCTGCAGATACATCTACACATCGTCCCTAGCATTCTGGTGGAGTGTCATTGAAGTTCACATGATAAGGATTAGTTTTCCAGCAACAATTTTTCAACAAAACCCTGTTTATAGTGACCTGGTTAACATGGCAACCAAAAGTTTGCATTAAATAACCTACATGCATATCTACACATGGTCTATAACATTCATGTGAAGCTTCATTGAAATTCACTGCTGTGACCTGGTTACCATGGCAACCAAAATTTCTGCAGAGAAATACCCTATTCACACATGACCCCTAACATTCCTGTGTAGTTTCACTTGAATTGGCTAACAGGTTTATGAGGAGTTGTCTGGACTTCTTTGTTGGGGTATTACAATTGTTTTGTTTTGTGGCACAAAATAATGACTTCATGTATATAGCTTAATAATACATATATAGAATGCTTTCTTTTGTATGATTCTGTAACTTAAAATATACACTAATGAATACATTTCAGTCAATCATTTAACATTCAAAAGCGACTACTTTATTTCCATATTTGCTAACACTCAGTAATTACCGTTAACAGCTATGACACAGAAAATTTCCAGAACTCCCCGCGTAACCTCTGGGCTAGAGGTAAAGGTCGTTAGGCATTTCATTACCAGTTCCCATTTCTCTTGCATGAAGCTTTCTTGTAGATCATTATCTGAAATAATTAGGAGGAATATAGACTAAGGTGATATATACTAGATACACAATTGATACAAGCATTATCAGCATTAAACACTTGTACTAGGCATATGATATAGCGGAGAGCAATTCTTTTCACCATGTGTATAGACAAATGCACTGACTCCATTTCCTCCTTCAGCAACCCCTAGGAAATAGAGGTTACACACTGAGTGGTTGTTGGTTTACAGTAGACCAGTTCACGCTACAAATAACTCAGCTGGGAAATTCCCCAGGCATTGCGGACCTGTTCGTGCAATTTTAAGCACAAACAGGTAAGCAATCTTTGCTTCCCCATTATCAAATCACTCAATGTGTTAATTTGGACATCAGCCAACCAGAATGCTGGAAACAAACGCGTGTTCTGCATTTACAATATAGGAGACAAGATACCCCCAACAACGTTTCGCTACAATAGATAGAAATTACAAGATATTTTGAAGAAAAAGACTCATTGAACACCTTGAAAAATACTTCAGGTGAGGAAAACTTTTCCAGCAATATATAAGTGCCAAAGATCAGTTGGCAGTGGTTCTATTATTAAATTGTTAATTTTTATTCATTGATTTAGTTGGCCAATTTTTTTATTACAAAACATTTACTGCCTTTTGTTTTTGGTGCACATGAGACTATATACGGACCTGGTCAAGGGTTTGTTCACCATTGAGGCCAATGGCCAAAGAAAACAAACTCTTGACCAGGTCCATATGGTCTCATGTACAGCTCAACAAACGTCATTAATTGTAAAGTAGACCCCTATTAACCCAGAGATAACTAACAATGTATATCCAGTTTATTCAGCATGTTTCCAGACACTTACCCTCACTTAGGAGATGTCTCACGGCAGTGAAGGTGGGGACCAGGATGTACTGGTTGTCAGGGAATGTTACCAAAGTGTTGTACAAAATATCGGCCATGTCGGTTACCCCGTCATCCATGATCAGCTGATTCCGGATCTCTTCTACAACAAATGTAATGAAGCTTTAGGACAGGGTAGACACGGAGTGAAATGTAGACTACTGCTTCACTAACTTGGTTCTCATTGTTTTCTGAAATCCCACTAAGAAAATTACTCTTCAATGGAATCAAAGTAATGAGGTATCAACTGATGTATCTAATCATGATCATAAATCATAGAGGCAAGGTGGTCTAGTGGTAAGAAGCTTGGCTCAAGATCAAAGGGTTACGAGTTCGAGTCCTGTTCAAGGCATTTGTGTTGTATCTTTGAGCAAGATACTTTGCTCTGATTGTTCCAGTCTACTCAGCTTTAAATGAGTACATGGTTGGGCAGTGCTAGAAATTATAGAATGCTAGCTGTGAGCACCAAAATGGCTGCACCAGTTGTATGCTCCACAGGGAGTTGAGAATGATATTGGCTGGTTGCTAAGGCCCTATAACCACATATAATAATTTGTGAACCACTTTGAAACGGCCTTTAAGGTCGTGATAAAGCGGTATATAAGAACCTCAAATTATTATTAAGTATTATGATATGACAAGAACCTGATTCCATTTAATATCACTCTAGTTAATATCACATTCCTCTTTATATCATGTTTTCCTAATCACAATCCATGTGTTTCACAGACTTTGGCATCCATGCGTTTCACAGACTTTGGAGCCCTGTAAATCAGAGGTTCCCGCTAGGTCGTTCTACTTACCTCTATCTAGTAACCTGGCCAGTATCCTCACCATACTGAGGTGTAGCTCGACGTCAGATAAACTGTTTGTATGTAGGATCTTGAGGAGTTGTCTGGAAAAGTCATTTTAACATGTACAGCTACACACATCTTACATGGTTGGCCATCAAGGTTGATGTCCAAATATAATTGTTCACACTAACAATCCATGTTCCCCAATTTCGGAACGTAAACAAGAGGCCAAATGGGCCTGCATCCCTCACCCAGTAATTAATATAACACTGGGATACAACCATGAAAGTTGATTTAAATAATAACAATGTCAGTTAAGTAATAACTTCGGAAAACATATTTCTCTTCAACCCAGTGTTTACTTTAACATCACCACCCAGGGCCTTATGTTTTTTGTTAAGATTAGATCATGTCAAAATTAATATAACCATTTTACTCCTGTGATTTTAAAAATGGACCACACACTATAACATAAGCTCTACTGGCACTTATAGACAATAGATGAGCTAAATCAAATCAATAGTATGGAATACTTCAATAGTAGCCTTGTTTCTACTACAATACCCTGTGTTTTCTCATATCTCGCCATGTTGGATGGAGGTTGCCCATGTAAGAAAGCTAGGTAAGAAAAATCTATCTTACATAGCATTTCATGCGACGTCACGAATACGGTAAACTCTGATGCCGGAAAGAGAAAACAACGGCGTGATAAAATTAAAACCTTTCACAAAATTTTAACCATAAGCACCAGGAAGATATAGGGTATGCTTAAACTCGCTGTCTAATTCGTTTTCGTCAAAAAAGCTCAAGGAATAAGTTGAAATTTCAAAATGGTAGCCTGTTTAAACATATTTTCATGGTTTTTGAGCTTATTCAGGTAGTTGATATGAGAGAAAAAGACTCTTTCATTATGCGTGTATGTAGGATAGGGATATTCCACCCTCAGGATCACAAAATGTGGTAAAATCCTCGACAAGCCTCGGATTTCACCACATTTTGTGACCCCTCGGGTGGAATATCCCTATCCTACATACACGCATATGAAAGAGTCTTATATTATTCCACTCTCAGACCATTGTATAAACGTGCCGACTGTTGGATAAATATATGTTATATACCACTAGTGGAATATGACCTTCCGGACTGTTGATTGGTAGAGAAGTTGAACTTTGACCGTAAATCCGATGGTACTAATTGTTGACGTTGTCATCGATTGTTGATGTCGTCACAATGTGGTGGGAATATATACGAGTGATGTGTTTTTCGCACAAATATCATCCGCGGTTCACAGAAAACAACACCGCCACTGCAACTTCATAGTATTGTGGTAGAAACAGGTCACACGACTTGTGGATATTGGATATGGAATTTATTTCACCCTCGTTAATTATTTTTTTAAAGTAACAAAAGACACTCTCTAAAGCTCGTTTCTTTTTTTAATTTTTGAAAATTAATTAACTCGAGTGAAATAAATTTCATATCCAACTACCACTTGTTGGGTAACCTCTATATATTACATGGCAAAATATCAATTGAAGATAAAGCAATGCTGAGTTGTATGAAAATAGGACAGCATTTACCTACCCCAGTGTAGAAGACTGAGAGAAGGTAGCACAGAAATCTGGAATCCCTTCCACCAGATCGGCTAGGACTTCACATCCCAACTGAAAACAAGACATTTATGTAAAGTTTGTAAGGAAGTACTTGTCAATGATATAAATTAACTGTGTATCATTGATACTATAACAGAGATATTAGGTTAATTGTGGAGTATATGTGGCAAAGGTCGATCTCATCATCAGAAACCAACGGTACACTTCACTGACGTTTGCATACTGTGGGCCAGAATTGATCTAAATCTTCGTTTCCCCTATTAGAAGTTTATTCGGAGATTTCGACCAATCACAATGGTCTTTTCTTGTGACACTTTGTTAGATCATTTTACCTTGACCACGACCAGTATATTTCTGTTAAGGCATGACGCCGATGGCAATCTCTGTATCGTAGGACCTTATATTTTAATCACAATCAACACAATTATAACACAATCAACAGGTTTTGTTGACAGGCGGTGCTACAAATTAACTGGGATACCCGGATGGATGTAGTCATGGATGAAACTATCGATATGATTGGCTACTATTTTAGTACAAAATGAGAGTTTCCATTGATTCTGGCCCACAGTATGCAAACTTCAAACGTGGCCATGGGTTTCCGACGATGAGGTGGATCTGTAAGTTTTTTAACAGTTACCCCTGGGTTACATCTGTTTGTTAATTCTGGCTGGAAATAAAGTGATACTGGTCACAGATATGGATGATGGCTATTGTCAGTATCCCATTAATGAAATCTATATATCAGCATGCGACCTCTCTGTGCTTTTTTTAACCCCAAACTAAAGAATGATGCATATTTATCAAGAAACATTAGACGTACCTTCTGTATGTTCTTGTGAAGATCAAGGTGAGAAACAGCTGTCATTATACACAAACTAAAGAATGATGCATATTTATCGTGAAACATTAGACGTACCTTCTGTATGTTCTTGTGAAGATCAAGGTGAGAAACAGCTGTCATTATACACTTGTGGACTTCTTTATTTGCAAGCAATTGTTGGGCCTCACCTAAAACAAGACAGTGATGGTTATAAATGACAGTGGCCCATTATGGATCCATAAACAACATTATCATGTAAATATTTTCAACTAATTAGGCAAGTTCTTTTACAGACTGTCAAATATATTTAAAGAGTATGGCAATTTTTTTTTATATTTTCATGAGTGTGAGTGAAATATATTTGATAATAACCGGGCGCACACCATTGAATTGGTCTTTTTATTACATTTCTAATGAGGCCTTACATTTTTTTTTCTTTATCTGCGGCACCTACTGGAAAGTAGCTACATGTAGGCCAATCTGTCAAATCACAACAGAATGGGTCAGCATTTACCGCAGGAAAGTAGTTCCGGCAAAATCTTTTATTCTTAATACAAAATCTTATAGTTTCACTGCATGCTCATCACTGCAGTGAAAATATAAGTTAATCAGTTTGATAATTTTCTGAATTTCACATAAAAAAATGTAATAAAAACAGTAATCACTCACTGTTCTGGGCAAGAGTCTGTAACTGTCGCAATGAGGCCTGTACAAGGTCAACATCGTATGACCTCTGGAGGGTCAATATGACCCCTTGGATAGACTTTCTATAATGAGATTCGTATTGTCTGCCATTTTCTGCCTGGGGCTCCCTGACCGGGGGCCCCGCCCCATGTGAAACCACCATCCCAATCACATAGTATCTTCTGGGGTTCTGGGTAAGTTATCCAATAACTGTCTAATTATTTCCGCCCGACCAAAACTGGACATCTGCAAATATAAGACACATTTCAAATTTCAATGATTTATCACTTAATTATGATCTAAAATATTGAATGATATATTGTATGTAGATTTATATGCATAACCTTCACTCACTTTTCAAAGTTTTGACTGACAATGTATTTGTAATTACAGTAAAGCTGTTCTGTTGTATTTTGATAATTATGTTCTGATTATGACTTTGCAGAAGTTGAGAGTACAGGTCACTTTACTAGCCTTGACTGGTGGGAATATTCCTTTAGTCAAGTGGTAGGGTGCTAGGTTAGAGACCGAAGGGTTGCTAGCTATAGTTTGAACCTGTAGGGGCAGATTGGTTGCAGACTGCAGGTTTCTTCATTATACTCCTTCCTAAAACAGGTACAGTATAACTTGTCTAAACCTGTCCCTGTCTAATCCTAATCCCTGTCTATTCTGGCCTTAGTTTGACCCCAATATTTCCCTCTGAACTCATATCAAACCTCTACAAACCAGACACCTGTGTAAACCAGCCAAACGATTTGGTCCCAATGACATCCTGTTTATGGACAAGTTACACTGTATTATTACATATAGTGGTCAAAGAGATCATTCTTTTCAAAAGATGTCCATTGATTAAGTTGGCGCCTTACACTAGTGCGAGCTGTAGGGGTATTCCCATTAACTCAGCGGTATGGCATCGGGCTGGAGATCTAGCCAATTAAAGGGTTATGGGTTCAAGGCTAAAGATGGCAATAAATTTATCTGTTAATTCCTGATGTCCTATTTTATATGTAATAGAACATCAGGAAAAACACATTCCTGTCAAGTGCCCTGACCAGGAATCAAACCCGGGTCTCTGACTTAATAATCTGCTGCTCTACCACTTGAACCAAAGAAGCATGCTCCGTCAGCTGAGTGACAGAGACTGTATTTAATACTATGTACATGCCACACAACTCGCTCCTGTTATATAGACCAATTGTACCAATGCTCGCTCACTACCAATGCTCGCTCACCTAACAGATATTTTAAACAATTAAAAGAAAAATTTTGTATTTTAAAATAGCGAAAAATGTTATTGTTAATGTAAGATTAAGTAAATGATGAAATGATTTTAAGATTTTCCATAATTATATAAAAAAAAATGTATTTTGTGAGCAAGGTCCCATTCACTTTGCCACTATAACAATGGCGGCAAAGGCGGGAAGGGCTTTCAAACACTTCGACTGAGGGGCATTGGAAAATTTAAGGTTATGAATTTTATTAATTTTTTATGTTAAATCTTTACATGCATTGCTATTTTCATGAAGTTTAGGAATTAATGATTACATCATAATTACCGGTTTTTTAACTTACACATTCTCATTTGTTACATTAAAAGACGGGTGAGCGAGCATTTGTATCCTGCATGGCAAAATATGCTGCGTCACATACTGTCACATGATCAGTTGCCAAAATTAGACGCTACATGCATGTCATGTGATTAATTGTTTACCGCAAATGACCCTTTCTATCGTGTCCTTATTTTCAACAACAAAAAGTTCTCTGAATGTTGTTCATGAGCCTGAAAATTTCAAAAAGGTTAGATTTTTGAGCGAGCATTGGTACACTGAGTCTATATAACTCCTACAAACTGGAGTCATTGACTTTTTCCTGTTTACATGTAAGTGTAGAGGAAGGTCCAGGGTTCAAACCTGGTATGGCCATGCATTTTTCTCCCCCCGTTACATTTGGTGACGTGACCAAACCTTAATTGTTTCAAGTACTGAGTGGATACCCGAACCTGGGTTGTAAATCGTAATGTCTTCGGGGTTTTGGTACTGTACCACTGACATATCGCCTCACATGTATTTATTTCACCTATTGACGACAAAACTCTTAAAATTATATAATGATCTTTCTCAACCATTGAATTTGGAGAGTTTAAATACGTCTGCATGTTGAAGCCAAAACATCTTACCGAATCGTGCTATTTTATGTGCCGAAACGACCTGCGGTACGTTTACTTTACATCTGTTATTACACCGCTTGATATAAATTGATCGTGTTCAGACGTTGACAAACAGTAAGTTAAACAAGAAAGTTTTGCCAACACAGCTGATTGTGACATGTCAATTCTTCTAGAACGTCTTCCTTTCCCTTTACCTACCTGTTGTTTGTAAACAGCGACTGTCCTATCAGCTGACCGCAGCACACGTGACGACAACTTCCGGCAACTTCACTTCAAAAGAAGCGAAACGAAACGCAATAGGCCAACTGCTGTAAATAATTACTGCAGGAGCATTTGAAATAAACGTTGGTACATGAAGCCATCGTTTCTATTTTAATTATTTTTTTATTGCATGAGAAATATGTTTTCAATTTTGAAAACATATAGCAGTATATATATATATAATAATGGTTTTAAGTGAAAAAAACAATGCCAAAATGTGTTTTTTTCTGAATACATTATTCACTACATAAAACCTCCACAACAGTTGTCTTCATATAAGGAAATTGTTTTCAAAGTAATACCAATTTAGGCCTAATGTTCAATTTACACGAACAGAGCTACGCGGATTCATAAAGTTTAATTTGCAAACAATTTTTTTCATACCCCATGCCAATGAATCTAAAATAAATCGTCATCATTGATGCTTAAATGTCACTACACTACCGTACACTATAAGTGTTATATGCAATCACGATAACGACAATTTGTTAAATTTAAATACGGTTATGCTAAAAGTACACAATTTCGTTGTGTTTGCTTATTTTAAGTTTGAATCAAACACTTTTGAACAGCTTAGGTCTAATCTATATAATAAAGTGAAAAGTAGACTCGTTATTACTGTGACAATATACATGTATTTCGTGTCAGTCTCCTTTAGGTAATATATCTTAACATTTCATTATGGTAATGACATCGGCATTACGGTAATCGAGTAACATTTACAATTCTATTGTGTTAGCTTATTTGAAGTACGTGAATTTTTTTATTTTGGACAATTCTTTTTTTTATAAAAAAAATATAAATATTACTAGAAATAAACTACCGCTTTTACGACCCATTTCGTTTTAGTTCCCTCAGGGACGTATACGTTCCTGGTTCCCTTAAGTTAACATGTTATCATGGCATTACGGTAATGTTATAAATATTACCGTGGTGACGATTAATATGCAATATTTGTGTATTTAATACATGTACATGTACTTGTATACATATATTCAGTGTAATCCATATTTTATTAACAAACTTCCGTTTCTTAAATAAGCTTTACGGCATAGATATTTGTAAAACAGATTGAAGTATGGGCAAGGCCAATATTCATTGTGTTACTCAATTTCCTTAAAATAGGAACACAGAGAAGACAATAACTTAGTGTTACTCATTTATTTCAGTATTGAAATCAACTCTTAACCAGACCGACATAAGCCTGGCATGTGCCGAAAAGAAATGTTACGGTATTCTATAGGAAGAAGACTCACGTGAGTACACTGAGTTGGCCAGGACTGTTTGCTATCTCAATGATCAGATAAGCGGCTGAAAAGACAAGATTATGTTAAGGCGAAAACAAGCTGAAAATGGTTTCAAGAAATGGATCTAAAGAAGACAATGCCCGCCGTGTGCGAGAGTGGAGAAGACGACAGAAGGAAGATCCCGAAAAGAATGAAGAGTATAAAAGGAAAGAGCACGAGAGATACAAACGACGTAAAGAAAAGGACCTCTTACCCTCAATAAAAGACACAAACAAACGAGCACAAAAATCTGAAAGAAAACGATGGCGAACCAACCAAATGGAAAAGGGGAAAGGAGACGACCTCCAAAATAAATTAGAGAATAACGAAGCGTTAACAAAATCATAATTCGAACTCAAAATCGATAAAACGAGGGCAAAATATGAATAAAGGAAAGAATTACGTGGAGACCTTTGAAAAAGTACAAGAGAAGAAGACCAGGTGTTCCGGAAGAGTAAGCGTATTCTGCTTCATCGACGACACCCGCCATGTAAATCTTTGTCACATCCAAGTAAACATCAAGTTCTCAAAATAAGAACCGAGTATCATTGTCAATCACAACAAGTAAACACACAAAGATATCTTTAGAAAAACTCATTACGCCACCATCATCACCCATTCCTGGGCAAAATCAAAGGACTACCACAATGCAGAAGAGAGGACGAAAGAAAGTTAGAAGATATCGGGCAAAGCATATGGAGATATATACAAGTTGAGGATATGTATTATTAAACAAAAGAAGAAATTGAGGGAAAATATAAGAGATATCGAAGGCCCAAAAGAAAATTTTGACCTCACAAATGGAGATAAGCAAGTATCATGTTTTTTTTGGAAACTTCAGAGACAAGAAACAGAAAAGACAGTCAACGGCCAAACCACGACCACAACTGTTAGTATGTCGGTAAAAGAACCTGACTATGGATCGCTCAGGGTTATGACGGAAGAGCTACAAAAAGACATACAGAAGGCAACAAGACACATTTTTTAACACCAGGAACCAATACCAGTCGCTAAGACTATTACGAGAACAAATGACGCGCGAAGAAAAAGTTTTAGTGAGAATTATAGTTGTAAATATTCCTCCGAATCCAAAGTATGCATTTCGGTGCCTCTCAGAGGCAATTATCGCTTCATACTGGAGTCGCCTACATAGCTGGTAAACCGCTCGTATTTTGCACAGTTTCAGACTGTGTGGAACACGGACCTGTAGCAATATGGGCCCATTAACATCCAGTAATAGCCAACTTAAAAGAAAACACTGGTGTGCGAAGGATACATTTTATAAGCGACGGACCACCTACTCAATATAGAAACAAGCGTAACATTTATTTCTTTTGTCAGAAGATTTTTCAGTATGGGTTTGAAGGAGGGACCTGGAATTTCATAGAAGCTGCCCATGGAAAGGGGGCTGCAGATGGTATAGTATTTGTGCTGTCGTAAAGAGACTTGCAGCCAGATCTGTACCACCTCTGGTGAAGATATCGATAATATAGAGGCAGAAATTCATTCCAATCTGAAGACTATTCCAAGAACGATGCAGATACACAAGGTAAGATTTACTGGAAAATTATACTATGACCACTACACGTGTATCATATACGTATATAATCAAGATCTGCTAGTTATTGATTCCATATATTTACACCTGATCTTGTTCCATATTACTGTTTATGTTTTGAATAGTGATTCAGATCAGAAAAAAAAAAATTTGCACTTAACATTCTTTTAATGTATATTCTTATGAATGAATTTAAATAAATACTCATAATAGTGTACATGTTTTTTTGTGCAATCTTCTGTGATAATATTTTTCCAATGTTGCTGAGACTCGCCTTAAAACTTGCACGCAAATATAATGCCCACGTGGACAATAAATCGTTCACTTCTTGCAGTTGGTGTCCAAAACTCTTGGGGTTGTCCATCACCGAGTAGTATCATGCTTCTGTGGGGGGGGGGGGGGGGCAGTTTCTGGAATGTGCCTGCTTTGAACCAAGTACTACCATATTCAACGTACAGGTATGTGCATGCATACGCTGTTTCCTTACATCTTATGTTATATCGAGCTCGGGTGTTGTGTAATAACAAAATTTTATTTATGTTTGTTTGCAATATTTTCAGATCCAAGGGACTGGTGTCTTGCAAAGCCCTGTTGACAGTTCTGCAAGAACGTCTCAAATTGGCACCCCTCCTTTGGTAGCCCTTCATCACAGCATGCTATACGCCAAACATCAGAACTTGGGGCCTTTCGGTTATTGAGAAGATGTTTCTTGAAGATTTTAACATATATGAACCCGATGACCTTGAAAGTAGGTCAAGGTCATTCATTTTAACAAATTTGGTAGCCCTTAAAAACATCATGGTACATGCATAATATCAGCACCCTCATTGGTCTTTTAGTCACTGAGAAGAAGTCGCTTAAATGGAGATTTTACGCATGACGCACGGCGCACGGACGGTGCACGATGGCTATAGGTCATCCTGGCCGTTTGGGTCAGATGACCTAATAAAACCTGCAAGGTCAATCAATGTTAAAAAAAATTCGAGAAAGTATCCCCTATAACTAATGAAAATACTTTTTGAATTACGAGGCATATTTGTTTCTGGAAATAAGACCCGAACATGAAAAAACCAGAGAAAACCATACACACAGCTTTAGAACGGTAAGAAATTTCTGAAAAATGGTCATACATGATGTAGCTCACTGGAACCTTCCAACTCGGACGAAACCGCATGTAAAGATGACGTAACACACACATATGATGACGCAACACACACATATGATGACGCAACACACACATATGATGACGCAACACACACATATGCTGCACCATTTAAATTTTGTAATAGATACAGTATGCCGAAAAAAATGCTCCTAGGACTCTTCAGTGATGCTAGGGGCCAATAGGTGGGGACCCAACATTTCTAACCTAATGTAGAAGCAGAAGGATCAGGTGCGTAAAACCCCTCTAATTTATCAATTTTTAGTGAAATTAAACTAGTTATGTATAATTTCAAATCGTGTACTACGAAAATGTGTATATTATGTTCCGTGCCACTACTCAAATGAGATTAACTGTGGCTATGGAGGCTCCAGCAAACGTATAGTCTAGCTGCTTATCATGTTCTCGTTATCAAGTTTTGCGTTATCGAGCAGGTGTGTTTCATTTACAGATAAGCACCATGTGACGAGGATGACGTTGTGTAACGTAAGATAGCGAAGGATGACGTTGTTCATCTTAAGATAGCGAACCTATTCGTATTGAAGTTATTGACAGGGAGAGACAGTGTTAACATTATTATTTTGGTATATCATTGAAACAAGAACAAATTAAGACAATGATAAAAAGTATAGTTTTTGGAATATTTTTGTTCGTTGGTACCTGTGTCACGTTCCCGTTCTATCGGGAAAGCATACCTAATGGAGACAAAGTCCCTAACCCCTGTAAAGGGTCAACTGTTACCTGGGAGGGAGTTGGACATAACATATTGGTAGGAGGTGGCCCCAGGAATGTATTCGGGAAGGTAAGTTGAAGATCTGATGTCTTCCAAGATCCTGTTGTTATTCGTCAGTCTGGCTTGATGACGATTTTCCATTTATATCTGCGTCACAAGAATGGCTCCGGTCTCCGGAATAGTAAACAGATATTTAATTATTTAGAAAAAAATAGTCTCATAGTTTTGATCACTTAGAAGTCTGATTCTAGTCGGAAACTAGGGGCAGATAAGAATGTAATAAAACTCGGTAGAAAAAATTATCCATCAAAACATAGGTGCTGGTAGTCATTCTACTGCTTCACTTCACGGAACACAATTCATCTCCAGCACACACACATACGCACACACATATGGAGATATTAGCCAGGTGGTATAGGACATGTAGTTAGCGCCTGATATGGCAGCTCCTGCGAACTCCTAAGAATTGTATATGATAGAACTATATGTGTTAATTGTATGATAATTGCATATCTATGTACTGTAAAGCGCTTTAGACTGGCTTATGTTAGCAAGATAGGGCGCTATATCAAATGTTGTATATTATTATTCACTTACTTCCCTGTAATGTCGCCGGTCCTTCGTTATCATATGACTTGTCCGTAATATCGAGTTTTTCTCGATGGATATCGGCTGCTGACGAACAATTAAGGTTGGAGACTTGGTACGTTTGGCGGTCCCCATCTTTGTCTCATTGGAAAATATTCTGTACCCTTGTATGTGAAGGTGAAAATGTTCTGGTGGTAATTGAGAAGAATGTCCAAGCTCTCATAAAACACGTGTAATGTCTAAATTTTGGAAATTCTTCAAAGCTCAGTATGTAATACAGCACAGGGAAGATATTTAACAATCATAAGTATTAAACAGATTACCAAGTACTGTACGATCGTCGCGACAGACAGCATCACTCTTTCTTTTTCAAAATACATATTCTTCAGTACAGCCGTCACCGTACTCTGTTTTAATTGTTAGGACTTCGCAGCGGCGGGCACCAAGTGGACCGCCGAGTTATGTGGCAAAGATTCTGATTCTGATGGAAAGACTAATGGCCAGGAGTTAGGCGACCCAAACTGTACCTGGACGAAGGGTGGCACACCACCAATGGCTGCTACAGGACACCCGGGTACGTTGTTAATATCACTTTTACCTACAGTGTTACTGTTATATGTATTTGAATGTTAATTACTTCAAATTTTATTAAGTGAACGACTTAATTGTATATTTGTGTCACACTTTTCAATCACGCTTCTTCATTGCCATTAATTTGGTATTGTATATTTGTTGATGTATATTTAGATATTCATGTCACTGTCGCTTCCGTATATTGTTGCGAGGATCGAATATCGCGTTTCTCAAATTTTGTAAGTCTTACCAGGTTTTAAATGATGGTTTGCGTGATTCTAAATCTCGCGAATAAACCTTTGATGCTAATTTAGATATCATAAAATGAAATAAATCTCTACCGACTACACTACATGTATAAACATTATATTCAAAGCCAACACCTCTGACAGTTGCATTTCTCGCTAGGTTTGAGCATAGTAGGTCTCTTTGTCAATAAATACAACACGGATCTCTCTTAAAATTTTGGAACTTATCAGAAAAACAAAACTCCTGATAGGACACCTTATTTCAACCGTCACGAGAAATTTCTAAGTTCATAGTACTAGGATAAAATACATAAATGAAAGTTAAAATAAGAAGAGAAAAGATCCATCTTTCTAAGATTGAATGAAACATCATCGATGGTGGGCGTCAAGATCTCTTGTTAATGAGACTGCGACAAAAAAACCAGAACACGCGCTATTGTATGCCGCATTAATGGTCAAATGAATAGTGTGCGGAGGTAAGCACAAACTGTGTATACTTTCCTGGACAGCTAACTCCAGCAAGCCGAGATTTTTGTGGGATGAATGGCCGTCAATCAAACATATTCCGAAAGCATTGCTCCCAGGAGCTCTCCGGTCATCCAGTCATTCTCTTGATACGCGAACAATGTTCCCCTGGCGCCTCATCTACATTCAATCCATGTAAGGATGCCGAAGTGTCCCCCTTTGTTATAACCAACGGGACCAAAACATATTCCGAAATCATTGCTCCCAGGAGCTCTCCGGTCATCCACCCATTCGCTTGATACGCGAATGATGTTCCCCTGGCGCGTCATCTACATTCAATCCATGTAAGGATGCCGAAGTTCCCCCTTTGTTATAACCAACGGGACCTTTGTTTGGTTGAACCGAGTGTACTATTCCCGACCTCACATGTTTTATTATTTTACTGTATTATATATATCTTTTACTCTCTTTACAGGTGTGTGTGAACCAATGGACTTAGAAGCCTGCAAAACTGTGAATGCTAGGATAGTGTGTCTGTAGAACCATTCCATATAATAATATATTTACATTCTGTACTACATTTGCCTATATTCCGTTAGTCAACCAAATTGTATTCATAAGACTGCATACTACAATTTACAGTGTTAAAGTGATAAGGTGAGTGTATGAATACAGAAGCCGTGTCATCCTGGACAAATTAACATCAATGCGCGATAAAATCAGTTTCATATAAATAACAAAGAGTAAAATATTAAAGAAACATTAACGATATCATAACATTTACACATACTTTATCTAAAATAAAACTTACTTTCTGACAAAAATTATTTCATGCGATTGTTATTTATAACGACATAGGGGAGTATGTTAATGATTTGTCTGGGCCGGTATTTGAACTTGATGACATCAATAGGATGATGACACACCCACACCAAATGCCAACAAATATTACAAACACTTCTATTCTTAAGAAAACTGTTGAAAAGTTGTGCTTATAATTTGTCTTGTGTGTATGCTTATATATTAGGCTGATAACTAAAGTATTAGGGCCCGCGGTAGCCGAGTGGTTAAGGTGTTCCGACATTCTACCACTAGCCCTCCACCTCTGGGTTGCGAGTTCGAATCCCACGTGGGGCAGTTACCAGGTACTGACCGTAGGTCGGTGGTTTTTCACTGGGTACTCCGGCTTTCCTCGACCTCCAAAACCTGCAACGTCCTTAAATGATCATGGCTGTTAATAGGACGTTAAACAAAATACACAAAAGCAAACCAAACCTAACCAAGTATTAAGTACAAGTCGAGTTTATAACTAAGCTCTTCCAGGTTTAATGGAAATTTTGAAATCAAAACCAACTTTTGGAAATGATATCTGATAGCAATTTATCTATTTCACTGTCTTTGTTATCGTCGGGGTTTGGAAGTAACTTTTCACAAACTAAACTTTTGTATCAATAAAAGTAAGGTTGCAGATATTTCGAAAATGAAACAAAACACTTCAAGTTTGTGAGTCACCATCAGTATGTCACAGTTACTGCAATATCTATCACTATCATCTATATACTACTTTATACCACCTACCGGTAACATGACAATCTCATTATCATGGGCTGGCAGTGTGAGAAGAACTTGAGGACGTGTTTTCCCATTTTCCAGTACTCGGTACGTATTCTATCAAAACAGAACGTCTGCTCACGATAGATCAGGCCATCAACCGCAAATAGTAAAAAGTATCCTGACAAAACTGATCCGCGTAAAACAAAAGCCCGTTATGAACATTAATAAAAACACCTTTTCAAGCGTAAATGTGACAATTAGAACGCCAATGACGATGTCTTTGTTTTCATTTTTTTTCGCATAGTTTTAGGTTCATGGTATTCCTCCACGCAAATCCTCTATTTGTTTGTTTACGTTTGTAACAGACAGATCGCGATCGATGACCCTAGGAGTCGGTTACAAATATGGTGTTTAATTGACTTTTCTTAGATAAAGAAATACATAAGTCATTAGCATATATATGATAAAGAGTTTAACACATTGTATTTTCAGGGTTTGTCGTTCGAACAATATTCTCCTCGCTCTCATATGGATAAGATCTCGAGTTTACCTCCGATGAACACTCGATTGTATTCACGTGTTCGCGATGAGAATACTATTCACATGACATGCGCTGCACATACAGTTTGATAATCTGTAATTCTTTGCTATATTCATTGTGTGTTTGTTGTTAAACTGTGAGCTGTCCTTCGTTTGGTTTAGTTCATATTTTCTTTGTTTTGCTCAAGTACCGATATGTGACGGACAGAGGCCGGACGACGGACTTATGGCAAACCTGCCACTGTTAGATATGCCCTAGTATGGCTTGTCAGTTCTGTGTATAACGTACCTAGTGTGTTCAGGTAAAGGCTGCGACCTGTTCACTGTAGTAAAGTAGGTCAGTGGGCGCCTATCCCTCTAACATTGCTGACGCTGCTAAACAAAGGTAATTAATTACACCATCTAACATAACGTTAGTTTATTGTTTATACACGTCTAGCGTTACGCACAAAACGACATGTAAAAACACACTCTTATCTGTTTAAATATGTTTAGTTTGGTTTTGGTTTTGTTTAATGTCTTATAAATAGTTCGGGACTGTACAAAAGACACTTAAATAACTTAAGTTATAGACAGTCGGACCAAATAGTTAATTAAACTTCACCAAACAGCTGTTTCTCACCTCTATGAGGGGCCTATACATAACCACAAGCCTACTTGTTTACGGTAAGGTTATTTAGGGATCGCCTCCTGGTGTACGAGATATGAGAAGGCGTTGAATAAAAAACAGAGAATAACAAAACCATAATACGAACTCGAAATCAATTAAACTAGAGGCAAAATATGAACAAAGGTAATATTTACATGGATACCCTAGTAAAAGTGTAACAGAATACAATGTAGGTAATACATGCTTGCGTAAATAGAGTTGTTTCCCCTTGTTGCTACCTTTTGCGTTTGATTATTGCTTCGTCCGGAAGTAGCCCTCCAAAGGGGAAACCGGAAACACGTCACACAATTACGTTATGTCACACAATTATGTTATGTCACATTCGGCCTTCATCGGTTATTTCTGGAATGTTGGAAATATCCGGGATATCTTTCAGCTGATGTATATTGCATTTATCTCTGCCGTTGCTTCAATGGCTTGCCGACTTTAAATTATGGAAAATTGATCTTTTTCTGAACCAGTAGCAGGTTACGATCATCCATGCTCTCTACACGACTGGAATATATTATGGCAAAACTGAAGGTAGGTTCAGGTAAAACAAAATGTGACCAATCGCTAAGCTGCTTGCCTGTCCTTTGAATATTACAAGGGAGCCGCAACCGATTTTAAAGCCTGTCAATTTTTACCGTTAAATGATCACGAAATTCTTTGATGTACATCAAGGGTTGAACCAGTCTCCTTGTCTCATCAACGAGTTGGTGCACAAACAGCCCTCAGTTGTGCCATGATATATTCCAGGGGTGTAGAGAGGGTAGGCTATCGTAACTCCTGGATATCGAAGATGCGCCCTTTTAAGTCTTGTCATATTATCTGATAAATAACAAACATTTATAATAAGAGCGCAGCTATCAGGCGCCGACAGCACCCGAGCGAAACTATCAGGCGCCGACAGCACCTGAGCGAAGCTATCAGGCGCCGACAGCACCCGAGCGACGCTCTTGAATGGTTACACATGCGTACGTAAGCAGAGTTGTTCCCCTTGTTCCTACCATTTGCCTTTTATCTTTTTTTCGTCCGGAAGTAGCCCTCCAGTTGAGAAATCAGAAACACATCACACACTTACATTACATTACGTCACGCAATTACACTCGGCCTACATCGGTTATTTTCGGAATGTTGAAAATAACCGGAATACAATTTAGCCAATGTCTGTTGTAGTTATCGCTGTCGTTGCTTGAGAAACTGTTTTTATTTTGACTTGTCGACTTTAAATGATCGAATTTTTTGTCTCTTTCTGAACCAGTACATGAATGATTCTCAGTAAATATCAGAGATTTAGTAAAGCTACGCTCTTTTAAGGCTTTTTCTTTATCATATTGTATTGCAAAAGTTTAATAAGCCGAGGACTTGATGTTTACTTGGATGTGACCAAGATTTACATGGCGGGTGTCGTCGATGAAGCAGAAGACGCTTACTCTTCAGGAACGCCTGGTCTTATTCTCTTATACTTTTACAGGGGTCTCAATGTAGATCTTTCCTTTGTTTACATTTTGCCCCTAGTTTAATCGATTTTAAGTTCGGTTATAATTTTGTTAACGTTTCGGTATTTTTTTTGTTTACTATCACATTTACAAAAAATGCGATTAAAATTTAGATCATTGTTCGCACTGTTTTACAAAGATCTAAGAAATGTTTACAGAACGGCTTTAATCGGATCGGAAAAGATGTATTGATAACAATAAATGCCATAACACGAGTTGTTAAACATGGATAACTGTTTTCATGGACGGATTCGCTAAGGTTTATAAAGACAAACATTTGTATAATAAATTGTGTTATAAGGCCTTGTTCAAATTAAATACCAGAAAGCCAAATTGTGAATTAAACTGAATATATCAAGTTCCAAAACTACTTGTGTAGAATAGGTTTTAGCAGGCAATGGATCGTTTTAAATGTTCTAAACGAACGGCACATTCCCTTTCTTGACAGTAGTAGCACTGCTGCTACTCAAATCAATTATGTTTTTACACTGAGATTTTTGTGATAGATGTCGACTGAACAAACAAATAACGACACAAGAAATTGAGATATACCGGTCAATGAAGACTATGAGTATATAGTCGCAGGCTTTTTCTGTATCATATTGTATTGCAAAAGTTAAATATAATAAATAAGCCGAGGACTTGATGTTTACTTGGATGTGACAAAGATTTACATGGCGGTGTCGTCGATGAAGCAGAAGACTGCTGCTACTCTAATCATATATGTTTTTACACTGAGATTTTTGTGATAAATGTCGCCTGAACAAACAAACTAACGACACAAGAATTTGAGATATACCGGTCAATGAAGACTATGAGTATATAGTCGCAAATCTTGGTATCAGTGGGACGTATTCTGTACCCTTGTTATGATATGAATGTGGATGTTTGGGAATATGCTCATTAGTATGTCTACGTGTTGTCATTGAGAATGGTGCTCTAGTTCTTACTTTGAGTACTTGATATTTACTTGTTACATTTACTTGTGGTCATGGTTTACAAGGCGGGTGTCGTCGAGGAAGCAGTAGACACTTACACTTCCGGATTACCTGGTCTTATTTCCTTATTCCTTTGTTCTCTTTCCTTTGTTTACATTTTTCCCCATACGTTGATTCTGTGTTGTTATTTTGTCGACGCTTTTGTATTTTTATTTTTATTCCATCGTATTCTGAGTAATGCAATGGCAATATCATTATCGACACTTAAGTGTTCTCAAGTGAAAATACACCTTACTCATGCATATTATTTGTTGATTGTACCTTTATGGATTTCTTTGTTATTTATTAAAGAACACATACAAAACATCGGATTTTGTTCAAATATCGGTATAAACGGTTCATAGGGAATGCAGATTACAATGTAATTCAACAGTTTGTGATATACTTTACAATGCGGGAAAGGGTCACTATATTGTCCCTTTCAGTAAACCAGATTATTATTTATTACATTTTCACCAGTGAAATATGGAAAATTATTCATTCTATAAGTGATATTTTTCACTAGTGAAAAATATCACTTTTTCTGGTTTGACCAATCAAAAGGCTGCTTACAAACGACATTTGGGAAAATCAAAAAGCTGCCACTGTAGATTTTGCTATAAAAATGTAATAAACAGAATATTTAACAGTAATACCAAATATTTTTCACTCGTGTGGCTAATATTTTGATTTTTTTTCACGAGTGCACAATATGTTGATATGTTTTACTCATGCTGCGCATTCGTGAAAATATTAGCCCACTGGTGAAATATATATTTGGTATTACTGAGGTCACTGTTAGATATCCTCCATATATTGCATGTTTGTTACTTTATCAATCGCCATCTCGTGTATTGTAATTACGTATATGTTCTATGGTATTGTTTAAAACAAAGTGTTTTCCGATTGGTAAACAAAAACAAGCCTACACAGTAATTCGGTTATACTAAAAGATTGTAAACATACGTATGTGTGTATGTTGTGTTCATATTATCAAACAAACAGCACATTATAGTCTACGTGCATCGAATAGTATGATCTATGAACCCCAATGTGACTTGATGGTATGCACGCAACCACATTGTCATAAACACGACATCACCTTATCAAACAGCTACAGGTAATTAAAGCTTTCTTGGAAAGTACAGGTGAGTCGTGACGCATTTGGTGACATATGTAAATATTTCTATGGGGCCTCCTGGGTTATTTAATCAATATAGTGCAATGTCCTAATTCAGTAATATATTTCCAATGAAAACATGCTTTTTGAAATGTTATATCAAGACTGATAAAAAATAAAAAAATAAATTCATTTAATATGTTCATAATTATTTTCAATGCTTATCTTATATCAATATTGCCCCCTTATTAACAATATTTCGTATACAGGGAAGTTTAAGAAGAATGCAAATGGAAAGTTTCTAAGAAAAACTTGTATATCAACAAATATGATGACGTCAGTCCAGACAGTATATAAGGTTCGCTTGATCGTAATTGTATCATTGTCTACTGCAGTTAGACACAATGCATATTAACATGACGAGAAGGTAAGTATACTACTTAGAAATCATCTATACTGTATGTCTTCTTTTTATAACAAAAGAATAATTTTAAGGTAATTTCGTCGTATAATACATAAAGACGTTTTTTATTTTGCAAGTCAATTTTCATCGATGCATGACATGTCATGCAGATTACATAAGATGTTTTAGTCAAATCACACCCCCTTTTATTCCATCAGTGTTTCAGAGTAATTTTAATTACATTGTACTTGGTACTACCATCACCGATATGTCACAGGACAAACTAACTCTGTGGTACAGTGTAATTCATGCTTGGCTCTCTGTGTCGATTTCTTTGTTATGTGGATGCAGCCACTTCCTAAGTTATGTTTTTGTAACAAAATGGTTTTATCTGGTAACTGAAATATATATACATGTATGCCGATGGAACTTTTCAGTTTAAGATTGACACCTATATTTATTAAATAATACATACACTGTATATCACAATTTGTTAAACATGTAATTATAAATCTGTCATTGTGATCTACAATACAAAGATAGAAAAAGTAAAACGTGAAAAACGTGATTAAGCGGCCATCATGCGTATTGTGTATGCTTGCATGTATTTTTTTACGTATTTTGTTTGTTCTTTTTAGAATGCTATTCGTACTCCTGTCCTTTCTGCTGGTGGTTTCAAAAGGACATGCGGCGTTGTCTTCACTGAACACGAACGCCCTACTTACGGGGACCATCGAGGTTCCGTCAGCAGCCATAGTGGGTAGACCTGTTCCTCCAGTGGTAGCCAAAGTGGGTAACTCTGTTACCTCCGTGCTGGCCAAAAGTTTACCAACTCTTCAAAAATCTGTCTCAGCGCTTGGTTCCTCTGTTTTAAGTAAACAGCCTGCTGCAGCTGTTATTCAAATGTCAGTGAACGAAGCTCTCAACAAAATTAAAACCGCCAAGGTCAGCGAAGTTAAACAAGCAGGTAAACATTCATTTGATAATGACCCTCTGCTTATCTTTGCTTATGATCTTCTGTTTATCTTTGGTGATGATCCTCTGCTTATCTTTGCTATTGATCTTCTGCTTACCTTTGCTGATGATCTTCTGCTTATCTTTGCTAATGATCTTCTGCTTATCTTTGCTAATGATCTTCTGCTTATCTTTGCTAATGAACTTCTGCTTATCTTTGCTAATGAACTTCTGCTTATCTTTGCTAATGATCTTCTGCTTATCTTTGCTAATGATCTTCTGCTTATCTTTGCTAATGATCTTCTGCCTATCTTTGCTAATGAACTTCTGCTTATCTTTGCTAATGATCTTCTGCTTATCTTTGCTGATGATCCTCTGCTTATCTTTGCTAATGATCTTCTGATTATCTTTGCTGATGATCTTCTGCTTATCTTTGCTAATGATCTTCTGCCTATCTTTGCTAATGAACTTCTGCTTATCTTTGCTAATGAACTTCTGCTTATATTTGCTAATGATCTTCTGCTTATCTTTGCTAATGATCTTCTGCTTATCTTTGCTAATGAACTTCTGCTTATCTTTGCTAATGATCTTCTGCTTATCTTTGCTAATGATCTTCTGCTTATCTTTGCTGATGATCCTCTGCTTATCTTTGCTAATGATCCTCTGCTTATCTTTGCTGATGATCTTCTGCTTATCTTTGCTAATGATCTTCTGCTTATCTTTGCTAATGATCTTCTGCTTATCTTTGCTGATGATCGTCTGCTGTTTTGCTAATGATCTGCTTTTCTTTGCAAAAGATCTTCTGCTTTTGTTTTATATTTGTCTTCTGCTTTTTTGCTAACGATCTTCTGCTTTTCATTTACTAACGATCTCCTGCTTTTTTGTTTATGATCTCCAGATTGTTTGCTAACGAACCGCTTTCGATTGCTAACGATCGTCTGCTTCTCTTTCCTTATGTTCATTGTGTTGATAATTATTATTGTGACAACATGTTGATTACAGTTATCGATAGGGTGATTAGCACCACAACTGGGATCGGTCAACACCTTTATAGATTATTAATAGTGTGTTAGAATTCATTTTTATGACAACATCTATTGTTTAAAGTACGTCGTATCTAATAAGATTAACAGCGCCACACCTTGATCACCATGACAAAATGCATTGTTTACAGTATTTGATACGGTGGACAGCGCCACTCCGGGGTTCGGGCCACACCTTCAGACCAGTCCACAGGCCACAGCACTGGCCGAGTTCGCGGATCTCATGTTAGAGACGGCTAAGGACACAACCAGCAGGTGAGAAATAAGATGATATGTCACCAATATCTTACTATAACTATTGATTACAAGTAAAACGTTTTGGTCTGTCAATAGGAATTTCAAACGGAATAATGTTAGGTTAAACGGTGCCTTGTTGCACCCCACTTAACGATAATTTTAAGTTATCAAGACGTAACAATGATTCGTTGTAATTTACAAAGACTAAACTACTATATATTCGACGTTATTAAATATCTAACGACACTTTAGAAGTTATCGCTGTAATTCATTGACTTAACTGCGAAGTTATCAAGACTGAACAACGATTTCTTGTAATTTATCAAGACTTAAATACGTTACTTTCTAAGTAATAAACACTAAACTACGATATTTCAAATTCATCAAACCCCGGGGCCATTAACGAAATGATTCTTTTTACGATATCAGGATATTTCGATATAACAGTATGTCACCAAATTATAATAGTGTCATTACCGCACGCACTCACGAACGCAGATGAACATATCGTAATTATTGGGTATCATCATATTGCATCCAATGTATTCTGTATTATTTGATTGTAGACAGAACATCCAGGCAAGACCGCAGATTCGACAGGCTCTAAGTAAAGTGGGCACGTCCTTCCTGGTTCCTGCCAAACGGAGCTGTCCGTTCACGAGACCTTCGTGTAACCCGAGCGACCAGTTCCGGACAATGGACGGGTCGTGTAACAACGTGGACAATCCTCTCTGGGGCAAGGCCTTCACACCGTTCGAACGGTTTCTTCCTCCTGCATATGATGATGGTAATATCTAGAAATACTAACTAATTTCGATTGATCGATAAACTTGCTATTGGGGCGACACATAAAGGGACATTATATTTTTGCCAATTGATACTGTAATATACTTATTCGGTAGTTATAATAGGTGTTCTGATTTATATACAATATAAGTCTGTTATTAAAAATATTATGAATTAGATGATTGGTTAAGGCGTTATTTTGTTTAACGTCCTATTAACAGCTAAAGTCATTTTACGAAAGTGACTCATCGTATGCTGTTTAAGCGTGCGTGTGTGTTAAGTTTGCCGGAGACAGGGTATGTTGGGGTACTTGCCACCACGGCATCCAACTCGTTCAAATGATACTGACGGGTTATTGATTTCCACAAAGTATAGTTTTATTATACAACATAATGCTATGTATAATGATTTTGATGCAGTGTATTCATCCTACAATATGTCGCCATTATGGTGTTTCGTATGTCTGATGGTTTTCATATATATTAACCAATATAAGTTTATGAATAAGACACAAGGTTAGTGAAATACTGTGACTCACCGAATATAGTTCCAACCGGAGCGTTGGTGATACTGTATAACACTTGTGTCATTTACAAACGAATTAGATTTTGTTAAAGTGTCAATGATTTTGTTGACCGGAAAACTCATTATTTTTTTTGCAGGAGTTAACTCGCCAAGAACCCGTGGTCTGTTTTCCGCACTCCCTTCTGCACGTAACATCAGTTTAGAAATACATACTAATTTAAATGTGAAGGCAAAGAAGCTAAGTCACCTCGCCATGGAATTCGGACAATTCGTCAGTCACGATATCCAGATGAACGCTCTCGCTAAAGGTAAATATTCTACAAAGATCATAATAAAGATTGAAGGTAGCTTCAGGTAAATACACGTACATACCTTTACCAGACGACGCATGGACCCTATATCGTCTATCAAAAACATACATAAAATTCATATTTGAAATTATACAGAACTAGCTTAATTTTACTTATAAATTCATAAATTAAAGGGGTTTTACGCACCTGACCCTTCTGCTTCTACATTAGTTAAGCAATTTAAAAAGATGCATCGCATGTGTGTGTTACGTCATATTTAACACAAATAACCTAAGAGAAATAAGAAGAAATATACATGTAGAATACCGAAGCATTAGCACAACCATAATTCTAACTAAAAATTGATCAAACTATAGGCAAAATATTAACAAAGGACAGATTTACATAAAGATATTGTATAGCTCGAAGGTCATAGGAACGTTTCAACTCAGTGGATACTATATCGATAATTACGGTTTTGTATTCTAGGGTATGGTGGCAGGAACCTCGATTGTTGCCGATTTAGAAAAAGGTATGTTATTATCTTATTGTATGTAGTAAATAAGATGCATGTCGTTATAGATATAACACATTCAAAGACGTTTACATTACATGTAGATGCTAAGTTCTAACAAGAAAAAAAGTTTTCTAACAAGAAAATATCGTTGGACTGTCTGAAGGACTCAAAATATTTTACAACTGTACTTAAGGTTATACATAAAATATATCAACATCAGATGAAGCTGATCTTCCATTAAACAATATACAACCAGTGTTTCTTCACGTGAAAATACCTTCACGTTAAATTCACATGACAAATTTTACGTCAATTTCACGTAAAATTTGAAAAAAAAAAATATGAATTTAAAAAATAACTTCCTGGTAAATTCACATGAAAAAAATGCGAAAATCATAGTCAACTTTTTTTCATGTGAAATTGAGCTTTTTATCACATTTAAAGCGAAATGACATTGCCTGTGAACATAACCATCTAACGTTTGTAAATTTTTATTTCCAGGAGGAACTGTTTCCATATCCCAGTAGCCAGTAATGACGAATTCTTCAATAAGAACTGTTTGAATTTTGTCCGAGCACTTCCAGCGCCTCCTATCGACTGTCGCTTGGGTACGTAATAAACACATTACCTTTTAGAAATTTTATTTTACACAGTTATCTTATGTATATTGACTCAATCCCAGCATGCCACCGTCCTTATGCCAAATACACAATTGGAAGAGCTTGGCATATTGATATCTGTTTAAAAACTAGCGCCGTTTACACTTAGGAACGAAAACTATTTGTTGACTACTGTTTTGTCTTTCAACGTCTGAGATAAGTATGTTTGTAACTCAGATAAGCACATTTGTGCTTCACAAATAAAACCAGGCATTGTGGTCTTGGTATCTGTGATCGAGTAACCTCCCTGTCAGTTAGTGGTCTTGGTATCTGTGATCGAGTAACCTCCCTGTCAGTTAGTGGTCTTGGTATCTGTGATCGAGTTACCTCCCTGTGTGATAGTTGTCTTAGTATCTGTGATCGAGTTACCTCCCTGTGTGATAGTTGTCTTGGTTTCTGTGATCGAGTTACCTCCCTGTCAGTTAGTGGTCTTGGTATCTGTGATCGAGTAACCTCCCTGTCAGTTAGTGGTCTTGGTATCTGTGATCGAGTTACCTCCCTGTATGATAGGGGTCTTAGTATCTGTGATCGAGTTACCTCCCTGTCTGATGGTGGTCTTAGTATCTGTGATCGATTACCTCCCTGTCGGATAGTGTTCTAACTATCTGCGATCGAGTTGACAAAAAATCCGTCCCATATATAACCGATTGTACTTTAATTTTGAATGAGATATTTTTCTTTCTCCTGCCCCAGCATCAAAGTGGTCCGATACACTTTTATGAGTCACTTTTTCTGTTGGATACACAGACATCTTTGAGTATCCTTTTTGCTCATATTCATAAATCTTCTAATTGCAGACATTCTGTTGTTTATAACCTTAAAATGATATTTGGAATGTTATGTGCAGGTGTCCGTCAACAGTTAAACCAAGTGACCCACTTCCTGGATGGATCGGTTATATACGGCTCGGACCAATCAACGCTTAACCTACTCCGTGACGGAGGTAAGTGTACCCGTTGAAGTAGTGATTCGAAAGCCTATTTTTCTTAGATTTGTATGCAGAGTTGGATAAATTGTCGTAGCTTGTCATGCAGACATTTGCATTTATAACCCGCGATTAGTGTGTCAAATGTAAAATTTAAATGAGGACATTGTGGATTGCTTAAAGTACAAATTCGTCGTATGTACTCTTCTTACTATTTGATTTGCAAACATATGACACCACATATCACTTTCCATAGTTCGTTTATACTTAGATAAGTTGAAGTGTCACTACAAACCATGTAGTCTAGTCGCCTTATAGTACCACCTTGGGATTCACGGAGCGCGTGAAAAGGGGACATTGTTTTTTTTTTTGCAATTTTGCAATCAGAAATGGGAACCTCTTTGAAACTAAAACACGTTATCATCCACACATTTATCACACCCCTATAGACCCGATATATGCGAAATCTCGACAAAGTCGAGCTGATAGAGATAACTGCAGATTATGGTTTCATTTTGTACTGTATCTTCATACTTTATAATAAAACCATTTGTAGTTATATTTTTACGCAATGGAGTGTTGTCGCGAACATAGCGAAAATAACACACTCGCTAAAAAACCTCCGATTTACAGTACAATTATTAACGTTTTGTGTATGTAGTATCATTCTCTGTTTTAGCGTTCCTGAAATCGCAAGGCAACAACGATTTACTGCCATTAAACCCAGACGCTATTTGTGCTAAAGAATCTAGTCACAAGTGTGTCAGATCAGGTTAGTATTTACACTACTCCGTTAACGGCACGTTGTTGGTAATATATTTATATTTTGATTGTCACTTCTCTTTATGAAGAAAGCAACTGATATGTTGATATAACTTAAAATAAAATTGGGTTGGGATAGGACTATTGTACTGCGATTGAAGAGGACTGTTTTATATTGAGATCGCAACTATTCCGTAAAATATGCATGAATATACCTTTTGTTTTGAAAGGAGACGTTCGGGTGAACCAGCAGCCAGCCTTGATCTCCCTACAGACCGTATGGATGAGACACCACAACAACGTGGCCAGGCAACTGAAGAACGCCGACCCAAATATGAATGCCGAGGATGTCTTCCAGAAAACTAAGAAAATCGTCAGCGCCCAATTTCAGCACATTACTTACAACGAATGGCTTCAAGAAATTCTAGGGGACAACACAATGACCCAGTTTGATCTGAAACCTAAGCCACTCGGGCAATACCACACCGGTTACAACAAAGCCGTCAAACCTATGATAAGGAATGCCTTCTCGGCGGCTGCCTTTAGGTTCGGCCACAGTTTGATAGCAAATGATATAACGGAGAAGAAGTCGTCGGGCGCCACCCTCCATCACAGACTCCACACAACATTCCTCAAACCGGACCTCGCTTACAACGGAGGTGTCAACTCAATTATGACTGGTCTGTATACCTCACCAGCACACAAGACAGACCGCCACCTGACACACGAGGTCACCAGACATCTGTTTCAGACGGCTCCTAGAAACGGAATGGATCTGGCCGCTACAAATATTCAGAGAGGGCGTGATCATGGTATATTTGATTATAACACGTGGCGCGTTGCGTGTAATTTGAACCTTGCTACTGATTTCGAATCGTTGGATCTGCATTCATCCGAACTGAGAGCTCTTCTGAAGAAAGTATATGAGTAAGTTTAACTTTAGATGTCGAGATAATTTCCCTATATCCAAGGTCTTTTTCATACGAATCAGATAGCTTTCAAGCAAATGTATGTTACATTAGCCTTATTTCATCGAAGGGCAAGGATAATTCAAATCTAGCCGTTTTTATGTAAAGGCATTCGATATCGGAAAAGAGGAATTTCAAAACTGAACATGATATCATATAGTTTCTATGCAATCTCCGTTTCCTATGACGTATCCAAATGTTTTTGTCCAACCCGTAAATGGTGTCAAGCATTTTGGCTGGTGGTAGATAGGAATGGGCATGTCTCTTTTAGAGTAAACAGGCTCAGGATAAAACGTAGAGACTATTATTATATTTATAGGGAAAGAATTCTGTTTACAGACAACTAAGTGTTATATGTTATATGTAATATCTATTGACATCATAGACGAATAGATTATAGTAACACACTCAAGTTTATTTTTATAGACTAACACTTTTGTTTACCGACTACGGATCCTATCTTTAGTCTCGTGATTCTATTATTAGACTAAAGATTATATTTCCGACTTAAGAATTTATTTAAAAACTAAGGATTATATAGACCAATGATATATTGACTATATATACAGATTGATGATTATTTTGTTTTATGTGACCGCTCTGTATTGAAATAAGTATATTGCTTATTTTGTAAACATGACTTAGTGAACTTCTTAGCACGATAAGCAGGAAAACGTTTTACCCCTAACAACAATACTGTATAATGTGTATGTAGAAAATGATATTAATAACATTTCAGTTCAGTTGTAATAAGTTCGTTGGAAGTTCCGATTCTATATTGATTTTGACCAATGGTTCTTAGTGACCAAGATTTTCATGGTGGGTGTAGTCCATGAAGTAGAAGACGCTTATTCTTCCGGAACACCTGGTCTTATTATTTTGTACTTTTACGGGGGTCCCCATGTATATATTTCGTTTGTTCCTATTGTGCCACTAGTTTAATCGATTTTGATTTCGGATTGTGGTTTTGTTGACGCTTTGGTATTCTCTGATTTTTTTTGCTATGTCATTTCAGTACAGTGTTTGACATTGATTTGTTCACGGGAGGCGTGTCGGAGGAACTCGTGCCAGGAGGAAATATTGGCACTACATTCGCGTGTCTTGTCGGCATACAGTTCCAAGCTCTGAAGAAAGGAGATAGATTCTTTTATGAAAGCGATACAGATGTCAAGTTCCCGATCGAACTGTTAGATGAAATAAAGAAGACAACTCTGGCGAAAATCTTATGTGACACCACAGGAGTAACATCAATTCCTCGTAATGTGTTCCGGAAACAATCATCAACAAGGTAAGAATCCCAGAGGGCATCCGTGTAGTCAGTAACCTTAAACAGAAAAACGACGATCACAGTATATTGTTGCAAGCCCTTATTTACAGATATCCCCCGTATATAGTAAATTTGTTATAATCAAGTTAATAATGAAGACATCTGATCAAGAATTAGAGTTAATTTCTAAAAGTTAAAGAACTTTCAAAGGATTTTTCTTTAGGTTTTCTTTTTTTACAAAATATGCTAATGTGGAATAAAAAAAGGGAATACATCAAAATAAGAGATGGATATGTGGCCAATGGTAATAAATCTGCGAAACATAACATTTGTGGTAATTTAAATGATATGTCTTACTGAAATTTGAGAGCTTTGGTATCGGTAGCCCAAGTATTTGTTTCTTTTAGGCCACTATGTATAGAACACTTTTTTAAGGTCAATGTATCATGATTTAGTTTCTTTTCTGATATGTTACCTACTTTATCCAACTGACATTTACTTACTTCGTCTAACAGACATTATAACCTACTTCGTCCAAATGACATGTTACCCTACTTCGTCCAACTGACATGTTACCCTACTTCGTCCAACTGACATGTTACCCTACTTCGTCTAACTGACATGTTACCCTACTTCGTCTAACTGACATGTTACCCTACTTCGTCTAACTGACATATTACCCTACTTCGTCTAACTGACATGTTACCCTACTTCGTCCAACTGACATATTACCCTACTTCGTCCAACTGACATGTTACCCTACTTCGTCTAACTGACATGTTACCTTCCTTCGTCCAACTGACATGTTACCCTACTTCGTCCAAATGACATGTTACCCTACTTCGTCTAACTGACATGTTACCCTACTTCGTCCAACTGACATGTTACCCTACTTCGTCTAACTGACATGTTACCCTACTTCGTCCAAATGACATGTTACCCTACTTCGTGTAACTGACATGTTAACATACTTCGTCCAACTAACATGTTACCCTACTTCGTGTAACTGACATGTTACCCTACTTCGTCTAACTGACATATTACCCTACTTCGTCTAACTGACATGTTACACTACTTCGTCCAACTGACATGTTACCCTACTTCGTCTAACTGACATGTTACCCTACTTCGTCCAACTGTCATGTTACCCTACTTCGTCCAAATGACATGTTACCCTACTTCGTCCAACTGACATGTTACCCTACTTCGTCTAACTGACATGTTACCTTACTTCGTCCAACTGACATGTTACCCTACTTCGTCCAAATGACATATTACCCTACTTCGTGTAACTGACATGTTACCCTACTTCGTCTAACTGACATGTTACCCTACTTCGTCCAACTGTCATGTTACCCTACTTCGTCCAAATGACATGTTACCCTACTTCGTCCAACTGACATGTTACCCTACTTCGTCTAACTGACATGTTACCTTATTTCGTCCAACTGACATGTTACCCTACTTCGTCCAAATGACATGTTACCCTACTTCGTCTCAATGACATGTTACCCTACTTCTTCCAACTGACATGTTACCCTACTTCGTCTAACTGACATGTTACCCTACTTCGTCCAACTGACATGTTACCCTACTTCGTCCAAATGACATGTTACCCTACTTCGTGTAACTGACATGTTACCCTACTTCGTGTAACTGACATGTTACCCTACTTCGTGTAACTGACATGTTACCCTACTTCGTGTGACTGACATATTACCCTACTTCCAGTGACTGACATGTTACTCTACTTCGTCCAACTGACATGTTACCTTACTTCGTCTCAATGACATATTACCTTACTTCGTCTAACTGACATATTACTTTACTTCGTCTAACTGACATATTATTTTACTTCGTGTAACTGACATGTTACCCTACTTCGTCCAACTGACATGTTACCCTACTTCGTCTCAATGACATATTACTTTACTTCGTCTCAATGACATATTACTTTTCTTCGTCTAACTGACATATTACTTTACTTCGTCTAACTGACATATTACTTTACTTCGTCTAACTGACATATTACTTTACTTCGTGTAACTGACATATTACTTTACTTAGTCAAACTGACATATTATTTTACATCGTCTAACTGACATATTACTCTATTTCGTCTAACTGACATGTTACCTACTTCGTCTAACTGACATATTACTTTACTTCGTCTAACTGACATGTTAACCTACTTCGTCTAACTGACATGTTACCCTACCTTACTTTCGTTGTTCCACATTTCATTTTCATTTGTTGTTGCTGACTTGACATTTTACTTGGACATGTTATACTCACCCCGTCCCTACACTCATGTTACTGTACTTACCTCTACTTTCAGCAACCCTGCGATAAGTTGTGGATCTTTACCAAACCCTGACCTCGCGTTATGTGTCCCCGTCGACGGTAAGTGGAGTTCCTGGTCACCTTGGTCCCTAGCAAAAGGCTGCCTCTCTGTTCGTACAAGGACGAGAAAGTGTAATAATCCAGCCCCGAATGTTTGTGGTCAGGCATGCCCTGGATCGCAAAGGGAAGTGAAGATTGGTGGAACCGGAAATGGAATATTTGATCTCACCGGGAACAATTGTGGCCCAAGGCAACCGGGCCCGATTATACCAAGGCTGCCTGGTCCAATATCACCCCTCCCTATGCCAACTTTTCCTCGATTCCCAAGATTTCCACAATTTCCAATACGTTCTCTTCCTAAGATACCACAGTTACCAAGACCAAATATCCGCTGAAACGCTTTTCTGTAATGCGTTTACCAAGAAAACTTCTATCGATATCAAGTGTGGGATGTGTTACTGCATAGCAGATACTGTGATAATTAATCTGAGGTTTGTTTCAGTCTGGGAAGTGCTAAAAAACATGACAATAACCTTTCTACGGTCTTATTGCAAAGCAGATGCGCACATAATATAGATGTTTGTTTTCTTGTAAGAAATATTTTTTTGTGTGTTTATTTTGTAAGAAGTGTGAAATCCGCAAAATGAACATTACACGCAAGTGTAACATGTGTATAGAATACAACGAAAGGTTCGTTTTCTACGCTTACAATGGTAAACATGATGTCTCAGCTTTTTTCACTGGTTCCGTATGGCTATAAAAACATACACGTTAACAGTAAAAGAAATCCACGATCTATGACAATGCATGTTTACAATGGTTATTAATGCAATCTAAACGATGGTATTAACTTACAGAAATTGTCAGCTGGCGCACTTAGCGTCACAGTGTTCAGTTTGGATCATGTCCCCAAGAGGGTTGGTTACGTTTGTCTGAACGTTTGACATGTGTTGCCCGAATGTTTGCATGATGTGTACTTCTAGATTGTGTTCGTCGCATGTATGAACCAGCAGTGTGAGTGTTTAAGTGTGTCTGTAAGTTTCATACGTTCATGTGAAAGTTTTCACCAGAAGCATTGTAACGTGTGATTATTGTTCAACATAGTGTCCTTCTCCTCAGCCATGATATAAAGGAGAGATACATATTTATACATGTATAAACTTTATTTCAAAAGCAAATTTTGTTGTGGTGGTTTTCTCTTCAAACAATTAATGCGTAGACACGGCATAAAAACCGTTTTCTTAAATGTATTTCGTATGTTACAGCATTAAAAATTGATCTCAATATCATATCAGCATGCCTACTATGTTACACAATGTTTTTGATTAATTTTCCACTTCAAATAGAACCGTATTTTAACCAATTGAAAAGGAGGGACAACAATAAATATTACGTTGGTAATATAGCGCGCGAATGGCCGAAAACCGCAGCTTTTCTTTCGAACAATAGGATTAAAAAAACCAAGTCTATAAATATTAACTCCTGAGATAAGGGACAACACAATACTTATGACTCCGAAACGACCGGTGATGGTACATGTATGTGTCACCAAGACTTTCTGCACACCTTGCGTTCCGAATACAACTTGTATTTGTCACAGACTTATATTGGGCGAAAAAGTTAATCTCTAATTGTAAATATGTGCCATAAATTCAGTTATATCAACATAAACGGATTCATTTCCATACGAAATTATCACATAAGCGTCCACTTGTCACCAATTTATGGAACTGAATGCACCTGGGTCCACTTGTCAACAATTTATGGAACTGAATGCGCCTGTGCTTACATAAGTCATGTGATTCGGAGAGTACTGAATATCCCAACGGCGACATATATTTGATCAGTAATATGTTTAACGTTGATGGAAAGTGTACGAATGCATTCATAAATAACACAAGAGGCACAAAGCCCTTACCGGTCACCTGAGTAATGTCACATATATGGTAGCTCAATTTCAAGGATGAATTCAACATGTAAACAAAGTGAAATACAACATTTGCATTTCATTACGAAATAAGTATTCTAAAGTATTGAAACAAATTATTTTCTATTGAGTATGATTGTCATCAAGCAG
The DNA here is from genome assembly GCA_947623455.1 of Mimachlamys varia. Taxonomy (NCBI): domain Eukaryota; kingdom Metazoa; phylum Mollusca; class Bivalvia; order Pectinida; family Pectinidae; genus Mimachlamys; species Mimachlamys varia. The sequence goes on from OX392545.1 coordinate 36,442,754, forward strand.
GAATAGAAAAATAAAACTATATATGAAAATGTTATTTTCTTATATAACCATTATGTAAAATTTACATTTATGAAGAATGAATGGCCTGGCGTACTGATGATTAAAAAATAAAGCCCATTAGGATATTTCCAGCTATGCGAAGAAATCTATTACAACATATCTGAGTCTGGGGAAGAAGATTCAGACATTTAGGATACATTTGTAATTTTCCATTTGTGGCCCCGCTCCGGTTCTTCAGGTTGATACTATCTTTCTCGAAGGATAATTCTGAGTAATAGATAGTCGGAGAGACTGAATACATGCACTTACAGTGCATAGTCTGGAAATGTTATACGAAATCTCACAAACTCTTCTTTTTTATTTCATTGACTATCACTATTACCTCACACAAACGGTAAATGGAATGGTGAAGATATAATTTATTTATATACAATAAATACAGGACTAAAATTCCTGTATAGCGAATACAGAAAAATAAATCATTTTTAGTCCTGTTTAATTTATACAGGACTAAAAATAAAATCCTTTAATTTGTATCCGTTCTTCATTGCTGCCATTACGTTCAATATGGCGCCGTTAACCATGTCAATCTGGTCCTCTGTGAAGATGTCGGTGGTCTTCAATTCGTATTTCTGTTTTCTGTGATGTTGTCCCTCTTTATTGATGTAAGTGCATGTGTATTCCGATTCAGATGCTGCGACATTTAGGAAACTACCTATCTGTCGCAGAGTAGGAACAAGGTTTTCTTTTAAATCCACATATCGTACGATCAGGGAACGGTTTACAAATGTCTTCAGCCAAACCGTGTAGACCGACTGCCAGTGAGAACTCTGGCCCTTAACGTATGTCCGCCATCCTAAAACAAAGAAAACAACAACGTTTTTTTACATAGTTTCATTTTAATATGATATGAAACGAACATTCAGTCTTACTTAATTTGGTTCTGTGTGTTGGTATAAAACCTCCTCCCACAAAATGCCTTTTCGGTCATTTTCCACCCTGTACATTTTCATACCTCAAATAAAATTGAAGGAACGTCTTTGATCTCTTGTTATAAGAGCTTTCTATTCCAAGAAAGGCGGGCGATGCTACAAATATATGGTCGTGAGATATCTTGGAGATTACTTGGAGAAAAACACGACAAAAGATATGCGAAATATACTTAAGATATAATAACGATGATTGAATTCCTGGGCGACAATATTTGTGTTGAGTTCGGAGGAAAGACTGTTGCCATTCCCATGGGAACAAACTGTGCCCCACTCTTAGCTGACTTGTTTTTTGTTTTCATACGAGGCTGAATTTGTTGAAGAGCTAATCAGGACAGGTAACAAAAACCTTGCCAAATCTTTTAATTTCCCTTTCAGATATATCGACGATGTGTTGTCTATAAACAACAAGAAGAATAACCACGTCGATATACTCTTCTGAACTTGAAATAAAGGACACAACAGACTCTTCTACATCAGCGCTTACATCGATCTCTACTTAAACTATGACAAACATGGACATCTTACTACTAACCTATGGTGTTTACATGTCACATTTGATTCGATATTCTAAGGCTTGCTCTAAATATCGAGATTTTCGTGATAGATGTCTACTGCTGATAAACAAACTAATAACACAAGGATTTGAGAGATGTAGGTTGATCAGAACTATGGGCAAGTTTTATAGTCGCCATCTTTGTCTCATTGAGAAATATTCTGTATCTTTAAGTGATATGAAAATGGACGTTTTTGAGTATGCTCATTAATCTGTTTACTTGTTGTGATTGACAATGATACTTGGTTCTCATTTTGAGAACTTGATATTTACTTGGATGTGACAATGATTTACATGGCGGGTGTCGTTGATGAAGCAGAATACGCTTACTCTTTCGGAACACCTGGTCTTATTCTTTTGTTCTTTTACAAGGGTCTCCATATAAATATTTCATATTTTCCCCCTGGTTTAATCGAGTTTGAGTTCGGATTATGATTTTGTTAACGCTTCGGTATTCTCATAACATGTAATTGGTATGATTATTCTGAATATATTTTTGTTCTTTTTTTACGATGTCAGTGTTGATCGGAAATAACTTGCGGGTGCAAATAGTTTGGTTTACGCAATATTAACAGCTAAGGCCATTTAAAACAGACTCCAGGGTCCGTATCCATGAAACCGTTCGCGTGCTAGCTTTATTGAAGCTTACCTAAAACATATCAATGATCAAAAAGTCAATTGTTAACATTGAAAACAATATTCGGCTTCATGAATATTAACTTTTGTTTTTACCAAAACTTTGACAAAATCAGAATTTCAAAAGAATTCAATCTGATTTAAATACAGATCCTCACTACTACTATCGTGTGTAGGGTCTGATAGCTACTAGTTCAAGGTCATGCAGATGACCTTTATTATTTCCATATCTAGGAAATGAACAGCCAATCAAAATGCATCTTGAAATGGTAGACGAACAAAATGGCGGCGGATCGAAGCGAAGAAGAGAAAATCATTTAGGGCGTTATATAACAATTTGATTAGTATATTTTGAGATTTTTTTTGCCGTCAGAAGTTATTTCTTTTCGGATAAACGAAAAACTACAAATCAAACAGATACTGTCTATGAAGACAACACGCCTTGATGCAAAGATCGCTGAACAGGGGGCCGCCATTTTTGTATACGGTCGTTCGGGTTTCACTTTTCACTTTCAGAATCTGGTAAGCAGCGATTTGATTGGTGAATACAAAGGTCATCTGCACATGTCCTTCTACTGGTCGCTGTCAGATTCTTCACACAATAGTAATAATGAGGATCTGTATTTTGAATAGATTAAGAGAAATTTGGCTTGATTTTGGGACTGATCAGAAAAACAAAATACCAAATTTTATTTCAATATCTTCAATAATTCTGTTTAATTGATGCGTAAATGTGCGAAATATGGTTCGATATTAGTGTCTGGCACAACGGGAAACTTTTGTGACATGCTGGGGAAAAAATATGGGGATTTCGAGCGATAACCCATTTTTTAAACCTAGAGCCTACACTATCATATAAAAATTGGTTTTCTCCTATACATATAAATGCATACAACTCTGGTCCTGCCCCTGAAAGATTTTCATTCAATGTTGCGCGAGGCACAATTCTGACGCCTTACCTGCAGAGTAATCTTAAGAAAGGTTCTCAAAGATAAAACAGCATTGATGACAGACAACTGTGTTTAATGTTTAAGATTCTCAATCAAACAAGAGCACCGCAAGCGGAGGCATGATACGCCCGTCGTACCCTATCGGAAGTTTAATTGTATGGAAACACAAAACAATTCTGACACTTTCTAAATAATATCTGAAATTGAATCAGATACGAAGTCAAGTCATGATAATTAAGTCTACTACGTTTGAAACGTATTGGTTGTAGGAGAGGATTTCCGGACAAAACAACAGTTTACGACAGAAATGCATTTTCTACATATAATGCCTGTATTTTGCAATTGCAAATATGCCATGCTGTTACGCGAAAAGATGAAATAACTCAACAAAACTCGTATGTTAAATATTATAGCTTTTCGAAGTACCATACCAAATTTTAGAGGAGTTGAAACACAGAAACATTTCTGGCGTTTTCTACATAATGCCTCAAATTGCATCAGATATGAAGTTCTAAAGGGCCATAACTCTATAAATATAGTTGAATTGAACCGTCATTCAGGAAAACACAACATCATGTCATGATATTAAGCCTACAGTTTGAAAGATATCGGTTGCAAACTATAGGAGATCTCCGGAGAAGGCAACAAAAGTTTACGAGAGAAATGCATTTTCTACACACCCTTAACATCCGGTTTTCAACGGGGTAATCAATAATCGCAGATACATGTAGCACACGAAACAACGGTGAATAAAAAATCTGGACAAGTAAAGGTTTACGACGGACGGACAACACCATACCATGATTCGTGCCGTTAATTTTGACGGGCATATCAAAAGGTGTTGTAATGACCAGAACTGAGTAAAAACATGATTGTCCATAAATTTTCTCGAATGATAGATGGTGAGTGTAGCTGCCCGTAGCCTGTGGAAGCAGTTCAGACACATCATTTTGCCAAGTGTTTGTTTTTAGGCAGTACAAATGCTATGAGGCATTGAAGTGTCTTGATATTGCGTTGCAGTAAATCATAATATTGAGCAATTTGGTACGTTCCCCTGCAGAGTTCTGCTGTTTATACAATCTGAATAAATCATAGCCTAGACAGATTTAGTTTGAAAGCTATTTGTAAAATGTGGTTTGTGCAAAATAATTGTGCCGCTTATGTAGCAAAAAGGTATCAAACAATATATTTAAAACAAATTATATCAGAAATGTTAAGGAAAATAGATATAGAACAAGTTATTCAACAGATAGTTTTTATTTGAAACTTTACTTAAAGGAAATATGACACACAAGAAGTATATGATTTTTGTGTTAGTTTTGTTTTTAATAGTCATAGTGCATAGTGTAACATCATTTGAGTGCATGATAGTAAATGATACCTTAAACCAGACACTGGTAATTCCTTGTTTCTCTGTCTCTAGTTTTGTATAAATCCCCATCAGTTAACTTCATTTCAACAAGTGGATTGATTACAAAGTCTTTGACCACTCTGCTGATATCCATCCTCACCTATTCATATACACGCCGTTCCTTTTTTTCTCTCTTTCCTTTTATGCCTTTTCCCCCTTCCTATTTTTCCTTAAAAACAGTACAAATTATAAAATGTTCGAACACTCAGATACAACCGTTTTTCTTTTTGCTTCTGTTCGGTTTCTTTTTATGTGTCGCTCAAATGGTTATTTGTGTAAATGTTAAAATTTAGCTGAACAACTGAACAAATGACTACAGATCTAGATCAAACCACCGGAGATATCTAAAGAAAAAAATGTTGTTTTTTTCAAGTAAAAATTGAATGAGTCTGTGTATGAAAGTGAAAATTTGATGAACAAATGTAATATTAAAATAAAACGAAATATAAAAAAAAATATCCTGTCCTGATCTCCGAGCCGTTCTGTAGACTTCTCTATGCTGCATCAAGTTCTGACCAACATCCCATAGGGGTCACGTTGTGGTGACCATTTGCATTAGCCAATTAAGTTACTACTGTCAGAATCGTGATTGTGAATGTTTTTGGGCGAAAAAGCTAGCACAATCGTATCAGTAAGGTTTTCACAATAAAAAGTTTATATGAAATATTGTTGACTTACTGCAGATGACAGTGCCACCTGTCATCAATTAGACAATTCTAGTGTGAAGTACGGGGGCGACAAAGGACACCAGAACATGAACTCTTATGCGATGTTGTCAGATCTTTGTAAAACGGAGTCAGAACGATGATCTGCATTTTAATCAAATGGTCATGTCATTGTATTTTTCTTTCTGCGGACCACAGGGAGTGTTGCGAGCCTTTCAGCACTTTAGATAGGTCAAAGTCCCGAAGAGAAAACATGGAACCAGGGATCACAGACCTCGGTTCTGGTTTAACTAAGTTTTAAGTAATATTTTCAGGTAATTACACTTACGGACGTGTGGTGTATTTAATCATTAAACTGCATTCTGTTTCGACTTATAGGCGATATGAACGCCCACTGCATTACAGGAAAATAGCATGAACCGCGCTAGCATGTTTATAGCATGTTTGAAGCTCCAAGAAATACTTGTATGTCGAATTGGCAGGTCAGCCCGTAGCGCATGCTTGTTTTCGAGAGACAGAAACGATTCACGTGCTTTTTCCTGGAACGGGGACTTGGAAATATAGTCCGTGGAAAACAGCTAACGTACAAGGATTTTATTATGAAAATTTTCTTTCTTTTGCACTGTTTCTGCCTAAGGTTGCTTTAAAATAACTTTTAAAATAATTGTCGTCATTGTAAATGACATGGCGTGTAATGACGTCATACTGCGGAGGCATGTCCGCTGAATTTGAAAAATGATAAATGTGACGTGGTTCGCCATGAAAAAAGTTGTCAGCGTCGTGTTGTTTGCTACCAATCTGTATTTTAATTAGATTGGTTTGCTACCTGTGATACGGCTCATATATGATGATGCATGCTATATTTGGTAGACTTCACACCGAGGGTAGGGATACGAATCGTTTTAATTTCTACAAAATGTATGTGGTGTCAGATTGGCAATAATGCTGACAATTTTTCGGACGATAGGCCTTCCGCACATTCCGAGAATCAGGGAGAGGGGCCCTCTTCATTGCGGAGAATTGTTAATGAAAAGCTTATATTTGTGTTGACGACGCTCCTTTTGCCCTGTTAGAATAAGTTAATTCGATTGTATATATTAAACGATTTAAATGGACTAAATTCAGCCAAGAAGTTGTCTATAATTATTTCTCATCCAAACGAGAGTTCGGCGTGATATGCATTGTTTTTAATCTTCATCTCACGTTCGTATTCATACTCGTTTCGGGTTAGAGTCCTATGAACCGAAACAGAAGTTCCTTGATTTATATAGTGACACTGCAGCGCAAATGTAAATATATGCGTGTATGTGTGCTGTTGATATGAAAGTTGGGTGTATAATTGCGGATGTGATACCGAATTCTCACTGAATTAACTTCCTTCGATACTGGTATATGCGTCACAATTTAAAACAGAACACTTAAATATATGTATTATGTTTTGTATTCATTGTTTGCCTTATTCACCGTAGCATGGGTACAAATAATTTGCTGTCACTTACAGAATTGGCTGACAACAAACAGCGGTAAATTTCTCAAAACAAAATGATTGTTTATACATATTTTCACACATTATTATTTTTTACCTTTATATATTTTTTATTTTCACAATAAAAAAAACCGCATCTATTATCTATTTCAAGTACCTATACAAGACGTTCCTGAAATGAAACAAACGCAGGTGTCCTACAGTATTTTTGGGCAGAAGCAAGATCATAACATTACGTAGTAAATAATACCCTACGTTTTGAAGAACCTAATAAAGAATCTTATTTTTAACTACTTGATATATTTTTGTGTTTCCACAAACATCTAAATAAGACAGAAGAAACTTAAGGCCATTAAACATTGATCGAATAAATCGGGGACTTACCCGTGGAGTTGAAATTTGATATGTTAACAAGGGCATGGAATCTATCCCTCGGTGGTGTTTTTGAAGAAGCAATATTCCCGGATGAATTGTTCAAAGGTTTTCCAAACTGCCAGTTGAAATATGCTTTGAGAGCGTCGTAAGGATTTCTGATCAGAATCACAGCTTTGTCGAATTGTTCAAGGCCCTTTGGTTTGTTTATATGGCTTTTATATACTATGCAACCTTTTGTCTTGTGGTTTGGAAAAACACATTCTCCAGGAAATCCATGGCCATTAAGAAACTTATCACAGTACACAGTTCCGGTACAGTAACCTACAAATACAGAAAAAAACAGGAAATATATATACTTCAGAGTCAAATATCTGCAGAGTTAAACAAATCTCCGTAAAATTATACCAAATATTTTCCATTCCTGTTTTTTCATTAACACTTCGACTTTTACAGACTGACACATTATGGGTTTCTACACCAAGAAAATCAAACAATCGATATGCAGTTGTATTTCAAAATATATTCATATATATTATAGTCATTTGCTATTCAGGGTTAGTTTAATTTTTAGTTTTGCACATGTATATTTCATTAAAATGATCGTAAAAATAACATATATTCAACGTAGGATTTCGTGCAGAGAACATTTTCCAATTCATATTTACATACCATCATCATACTATTCATGCTCTGCATTCAAACACATAAACATCTCGAGAAATCTCTCTGTTCCATATGTAATTCCAGATATGTTTGTTTATTTCTTTTAAACACTGTAAGGTACCCTTTAAAAGATTCTGTAGCCCAAATCTTCTCTTGTATTTCAAATAACTTTTTGTGAACGATGAATTTCGACTGACTGTTGGTACAGATGAACGTGTAAATATGAGTAATGTAAATAATCGAGATTCCTCCCTATTCTAGTACAAAGGAGATATTTATTTTGGCACACCAACTAAAGAAGTAGACAGAAATGGGGTTAGGAAGCATGGTTCAATCCTTACAAAACAAGCACATGGTAATCCAGGTGTAATAGTTCTTTTTACAAAACAAGAAAGAAATAAAGAATAAAATGAATCAGAATTTCGGATTGAAAACAAAATGATCGACATAAAGAAGACATCGAGATGCTGGTGAGTGAATTACAGATTGTTGGATAAGAAAAAATTCAAACGGATGATTTTAAGAGCGAAGTCTAGATGGCAGAGGTTGAGAAAGGATTAAAAGTATTATTGTTTTCAATTAATTAATATAGGAATCTTTCAAGAGAAAAATATTTTCAAATTGATAATGTAGGTATATCCAGTTCGAAGTCGAGAGATCTCTGGCTTACGTTTCCGTTGCAGTTTAGTTCTGTAGTTGTTGCCATTGATGTTGAAAGTCTGACTGAATTATTGGTTTGATTTGATTTATCCAGTTATCGAAACTTAACCACTGTTATGTTTCATTTTGATGCAGACAGATTGACTAATATTTGGTTGATAACTGTTTTATATGGCCTGTTTATATACACTGCCATCCATAAGTTCTGATACATCTTTTCTACAAACGCTTTGAAATTGAGCAAAACCCAATTTTGAAGTTTGTATTACTATTATTATTTTGATGTTATTATTATCTTCTTATGATGTTTTCTTATTTTTCAACTACATGTATGCATGGTTTTTGATGAAAATATAATCCTCAAAATGCAATATTTTTTGCAATGTTAACTTTTTTATAAATACAATCAAACAATATGTTCCTTTCCTATAACAGTGGGTTATTAAGTATGTAAATGATAGAAAAAACACATTTTATTATTTTTGGAACATTATCAAAAATAGACCCCTCCCTGCAGCTTCCAGGACCTAGGTATTTTTGATATAAAATGCCAATTGTTAACGACTATCTTTAGGAAATTGCCGTGATATTTTTTTGTTGGCTAATGGCTTAATATGTACACAAAGTTTGTAACAAAACTTTTAGATGGCAGTGTATGTATTATGTGTAAGATTAACTACTTTTGTATGGCATACCTGTTAATTGTTGGATGAGATGACGTGTCCAGGTATTCCCTGATCCTGGGTAGCTCAGTAGACCAATATGTGTAAAATTCTGCGTTTTCTTCATGATAGATATGTTCCGCATAGGGCAGGACACATTACCTATGATTTCTGGAGGTCTATCAGTAGAAACAAAGACCCGTAATCCGTGGCCAAAATGACGCAGTTGATAATCCATCCTTAAAACATTACTGCACAAAAATCCAAATCCAAACACACCAAATAATGCTACCCAATTTTTGCGCGATTTGACAAACATGATTTAACAAAACGCTACAGGCCTGTTTCAGAAGCGTAGCGCAAGTGAGCGATTTACGTTTATCTGTCATAAGTTGTAAACGCTAAAAAGTTGCTCTGCTCGCTATAGGTAGCCTGTCTGTACATATACACTGTTCCAGTTTTATGTAACTGGGTATAAGTCCAACCCCTTTCTTGTTTCAGTTTATAAAGTGAACTTTGTCGCAACCCCTTATAGCTGTCATGGCATTCTGATTCATTCCGAATCGGAATGTTGTTTTGATATGTGGTGCTTTAAAAAAATTCAGCATTTTGCATAGTCTGCTACTGCAAGTTTGCTCTTTTTAAACAACTTTCTCCATCCTAATGTTTCCCTTGACACAACCTCACTTTTGGCCCTAAGTTGAGCGTTTGCCCCTGTAAGGAAGGCTATGGGTTCTGTCCCCAGGCCGAGATATACCAGAGTTTCTAACAATAGTAATTACTACTCCCTGCTTGACGTTCAATGTTTAGGAGTGGAACGACTGGCCCGCCCGTTGTCAGTATAATGTGACCGAGTGGGTCGTTCTGCTGGGGGCATTCGGCAGTATATTTCAGTGTGGTAGCACTTTAAATTGGCAGAATATCCAGACTTTCGCAAGACGGCTTCCACGAACATACCGGTATATTTCGATATGTGATGGCGGATTGATATGGTGTCAGAAGTCCGAGGGTGTTGCCGTCCTATTTCACTGGTTTGACATGTAAATGTCCGAGTCGAAGCAGACGCATTTAGCGAGCTAAAATGCCCGTAAATTCCTCATAAAATGCCCTTTGAAGCCTTTGTCATTTATGTATCTGCGAATCTAGGCAGTTGTCACGGGTGTTGTACTTCAAATATTAACGTTATTAGCTTGAAAGCTTAGTAATAACATATAGTAAATTATTTAGTTGTGCGAGTCCTTTATGCCGAAATCTACCTTTTTTTTGTTTTTTTTTCTAATAATATAAACACTTTCTGGTGTGTCGGGCATCATGTAGCAGAGTACAGTATCGAGTTGTAAAATAAGGCCCTTGTCTTTGGAATGTACAATGTGCACTGATGAATAACTTATTTATGTTTATATTTAGCATTTTATTTTGCTTAGTTGTGCACAGTCCATTTTCGGACAGATCCTATATACAAAAAAAACCCCAGTGAATACTTGAGCGTCAACAAAACCATCATCTGAACTCAAAATAGATTAAAACTAGAGGCAAAATAGGGCCAAAGGAAATATTTACATGGAGATTCTCGTAAAAGCACAAGAGAATGTGTTCCGGAAGAGTAAGCGTCTTCTGCTTCATCGACGACACCGCCATGTAAATCTTGGTCACATCCAAGTAAGCATCAATCCTCAAAATGAGAACCAAGTCATCATAAAAAAAAAATCTAAATCTTTCCATTGTTCCTATTTTGCTCCTAGCTTAATCGATTTTGAGTTCGGATTAAGGTTTTGTTGACGCTTTGGTATTCTCTGATTATTTTTTTGTTCGTCAGCAGCTGACATCTCGGTGTTTGTAAACATACATCCGTGTTAACTGTCGTCTAACTTCGGCTGGTTGTTTGAGTGGTCCATGCTTAAATTATTTTGAATGCTTTGTAGTTACCGCTCAGGTTTACTTCGGTTTAGCCTTATTTTTGTATGGTTATCAACTTGATTTTTTCCAGATTTAATTTCAGAATTCCCTGACGATGCGTATATTGGGCTTTTAATGTTCTAAATAACAAAAACATTCACGAAGTGCAAATTCAATTGTAATCACCGAGTCTATTCCTGTTACCGTCACATTAATAACACGCCTCTATGTTTGTACAACCTGTATACCTTACTACTGATCAATGATAGCGGACAATACGATCCGGTTGAGCACCCGCAATAGAAGAGGGGCCTGGTCACGATAACATTGCTGAAGCCTAGTCACCTTTACTACATTTAACCATGTTATTATAGTATCATATATGTATGAGGGACGCCTTCGTATTAGCACTAAAGCTAAACAAATAATTATTTATGTTTCCGGTAACCCTACCTACCCTGATATTATGTGCCTAACCTAAAAATTTTAGAACAAATTTCAAAGAGAATGTTAAATTAAGATATCTCTCCTTATCAACAGTGTCAAAATGTTTGTTTGCAAGAATATGTTTTGCCTTCTTACCCATATTAATTTGCTACAGGAAACACATTAAATTTATTTTGTGGCCTAAGTGTGATGCCGAGTATAAACCTGGAATGCATATAACATTTCACATTATGAAAGACTTGTCAAGTTGCTAGTACATGTCTTACAGTTATAGTTACTCCAATACTCGCATTTTAAAGAGCTTTGTTCTCGAGGTTTATTTTGTCTGTTCTGAAATTCCGTTGGTAAATCATATTTTATTTCGGTCGTATTGTTTGAAATACTGTTGGACTCAAAAGCATATTCCGCAATCAAACCTAGTTTGTACAACGTGTATATAACCGAATGGTATGGTATTCGTTTAATATTAGATCAACTCAATCAATTAATTAGCACAGTGTGTCCGCCTTCTTTTGCTCGGTAGGAATGTTGCGCTTTAACCCATATCTCTACATCAATGGGTAGAAGGCACGGTCACAAACCCACTACTTAGGTTTTGGTAACTGGAAATAAATCTCGTATACCGTTTGATTTTAGATAGCTTAGGCGACTGTAAGATCCAAGGTGAGTAAATTGTCCTCTCTTCATTTTGTGTGGATTGTTTGATAAAATATAGTTTTGTGATATACATTTGTTGTGCAATGCTAAAATAGGTCAATTATGTTCAACCACTCAATAATGACAAACAGTTGATTTAACTTGAAATAATACCGACTAAAAATTTAATTTTGAAAAAAACATCACCGGCTGGATTTTATCTTATAGGACAAACGATTCACTGTTTGGAAAAGCCTTGAGCTGATATAATCTAAATTTGAAATTTCATAACAATTAAATGGATTGCACTAATGCGTTGTTTAACTAATATTCCCATGAAGACATATTTGAACTATTCTAATACAATGGTTGGAGAAGTTCATTATGAACGGGTTACCTACTTGTTTATAAAGCCATTATATGTCGATCGTGGGTCAATGGCTGTCTGATTTTTATCTTTTTGAATTACACTCAACTACGTACTCATATTAAATGTATAGTAAATCTGCCATTATTATATACCAAGTATTATGAACAACTGTCACGAGACATTACAGGCCTTATCATCGGTCTTACTATGATGTAACACACACATATGTTGTACCGTAGGTATCGATGGTGTGACGTAGCTATAGACATTTCCGATTTTCAGGTACATGTACACGGAGGACCTACACGGACGCGGATTACTGGTAAATTGGGGGTCGTCTTAAAAACTATTTGTTTCGAATGCGTATGCGTTGTCCAACTGATGCTATAGCTTTTCGACGATAAACGCTTTAAATTCATGTGCAATGTACGTACACATAGCCTCACACATGTGTATTCGACAACACTGAAGTATGGGTGCGGATAGCTATAAAGAAACGCCATTACGGAAATATATGTTACACTCTCAACTATATCAATTACATTATTGAATATCTAATAAATAAAGAAATTAATTAATTAATGCATGTTTGCCGCTTTACCCTTTATATGTACATGCATGTTTACATGTTTATTTGTGCCATTTCGTGTACATACATACATACATGAACAATACACATAATGCCAACTTCATACATGTACTTCATATATGGTATATTTCATAAATCGTGGAGATTTGCAACATCAACTTTTCATGTTAAGGGGATAGGCTTGAAGATACGTATATTTGAAAAAAATGAGAATAAATCAAACGCACATGGTAACATTTCCCCCCTATATCTTTTGCATAGTCCAACACTGCGGACTTGCCACGTGTGCTTCCACATCAACATAGCGTGTAGCTTAGCGACTGCTAGTGAAATAGATAGCATTTCGTATACCCGTATTCATGTTTAAAATGTGCATCGGGCAAAAGAGCCAAGAGTCGCGGGTTCGAGCCTCAACGACGGCATTATATTTTTTTTACTTTTCCTCGTACTGTTACACACATAGATATATGTATAATATGAACCTGTGATCATCTTACATGTGTTTGTTTGTCGATCGATTTGAAATGGATACTTTGAATTAATATTGCTAACGAATATGCATGTTATAAACTATATAAAAACATATCGGCACCTAAAATCCAAGTTCTAGTATTTGACTACTGTCCATACAAATAAACCTTTGAAACGACCCCCAATTAAACAGTAGTCGGCGTCCGTGTCCGTGTCGGTACTCCGTGTACCTGAAAATCGGAAATGTCTATTACTTGGACCGCGATTTACATGACGGGTGTCGTCGATGAAGACGAAAACACTTACAGTTGGTGTTGTTCCAATTGTAACCGCTTAACCACAGAAAACGCTCACTGTGTAGCTGTTCATTTATAATATTACAAAGTCCAATTTCAATAGCCGCTGATAATACATATCGCAAACGTAACTGCTAAGAGATGACGTAACACACACATATGCTGCACCTTTTAAATTTAGTAATAGATATATTATGCCGAAAAATATGAATTAAACTGCATTACACAGATGTTTCATCCTCCTTGGACACTTCAGTGATGTTAGGGGCCAAAAGGTAAATTATTGTAGAAGCTGAAGGACCAGGTGCGTAAAACTCCTTTAATTTATGAATTAGAAGTGGAATTAAACTAGTTCTGTATAACTTCAAATCGTGTACTACGAAATTATGTTAAAACAAAATTAAACAAAACAGGTATTTCGTGGTTGGCATGAAGCAACAAGCACGGCCACGCTACCTGCAATTACTCCCGAGCCAAGCCTCCCTCATTATTGTTCTAGTTTTAATTATACAAATATATAATCACATTCATTACATAATATTAAAATATGTTTTTGTAATTTGCAGATACAGAAAATGTCAACACAGGCATGTACTTTTACAAGAGGGAACGTGAATATACCTGCATCCTCACAAGCTTGTCAATTAAACAGCACTACTAAACGGACATCTTCGAGGCGGCATTCAATCAAAGAGGTGTCAACAGATGATAAATAACCTTTAACATAAATTAACATAATGGGGAAAAGATACCGGAAAATGAAATTTGCTGCGTATAATGAATTATTTTACATATTCGTAATTCTGGTGTTTTTCACGATAATAAGCACGACCTTCTATCACATGGTTTTGATAACTAGGACTCAGACCAAGAATGCTGGGGGAATCCGACCTGTTCTTAGTGCTAACGTCAAAACCATTGTAACTGTAGCGGCCATTCAAAACGTCGACGTGGAAAACCTTACCTCGAGAGCAAAGATATGTGACAAATGCTTCGTACAGAACTTTACTCTTCTCATCGATAATGAAGATATTTGTAACACTACAGATGAGTCTGGATACGACGCAGATATAGACGTGCTCATTTTCATCACGACTACACATGCGCATTACAGTAAACGTGAAGCCATGCGAACAACATGGCTTACAGACACTAAAAGTAACAAAGGGAACGTTCGATATGCATTTTTATTAGGAAATTCGGCAAATCAGACCGCGAATGTACAAGTAAAACAGGAGAATGACATCCACCATGACATACTACAGGAAAGTTTCATCGATTCCTACCGAAATCTGACGTACAAAACACTGATGGCTTTGAAATGGGCTAAAACAAAGTGTGCGCATGCCTGGCACGTCATGAAAACTGACGATGACGTGTATGTTAACATCCCAGGTCTTTTAAAGTCTCTAAAAAAGCACGCGAAAGCTCTACTATCTGGTGTAGGTGGTACATGTCCTAACATGGCATTCCCAGTAAGAGACAAGGACTCCAAGTTTTACGTCGACATGGATACCTACCCTGGCAAGTATTACCCTACATACTGCTCGGGGACGGCATACATCATGAGCATGACTGTGGCCAAAAGTGTTTTAGAAATTTCTGAAAACATTCCGTTTTTTCCTATTGAGGATATTTACATTGCTTTTTGTATTCACCAGTTAAGCTTCCGTTTTGTAAATATTGGTGGCTTTCATCGATTTTTCGTTACCCCAATAAGATGTAATTATAAATCCGATTTGTTTGTGACGTCACATGGCGTAAATCCGAAACTGGTTAAAGACGTGTGGACAACCGTATGTTAAATATATCACAACCTAGAGTAACACAGTCGTAGTGTTAATGTAGCCACGAGTAGAAAACTGTAACAGTTTATAAGTATTTGTTGGAATTCACGATATTACAAAGAAAGTGTTTATCTAAGTCTTTTGAAATAGATTTGACATCTAGAAATATATCCTTCTTGGCAATGCTATGCCATATACCTGCAATGGCCGTATATATTCGATAGGGAATTGAATCAAATAAATGTAATTCTTTACAATGAAAAAGTTGAAGACCTGGGCCTGTATTCATGAAACCGTTCTCATGCTCAAGCATAGATTCTGTGCTCAAGTCAGCTTTCTTCAAGCTCTCCTTAATTATGTCGAAGAGTCAAAAAGTCCATGTAAATGTTGAAAACAGCTTTTGGCTTCATGTCTCTTCAACTTATTTCCAAAACTTTGACAAAGTTAGATTTTTTAAATAATTTATAGCCAGAACAAGAAATAAGGCTTGAGCACGAAATCCATGCTTGAGCATGAGAACGGTTTCATGAATACGGGCCCTGGTCGACATTTCTTCCTTGCGCTATGTTACAAAATCTACAAACGATTCAATTAACAACTGATCCATATGACTCCTATGAAAATCAGTGTTATAATATTAATAAAAACGAACTTTTCTGTGTCTGTGAAGATCACATACATTAAACATAAAAATTTCCCATAAAAAAAATAATAAATTTATATATATTTGTATTGCACATCATATAAGAGAATTTTCCTATTCGAGTATTTCTATTTCCTAATATTTAATATTTCCGGCGGTTTTTGGGTAAAACATGATCAGGTATAACTTCAATTAAAGGTTGTTTTTTCAGTCTTTAATTCATCTTATTGCAGATTATTAAAGCTTTGTTTTTTCAGTCTTTAATTCATCTTATTGCAAATTTCTGCATTTTAATGTATCTGTGTCAGGAATATTACAAAAAATATCCTTTCTGAGAATCGAATTGGAAATAACGGTAAATTCATTGTTTGGTATGTACCGATGATATACCTTTGTCACATGTGTCAGAGGGTTCGTTCAAGTGTTGCTAATTACGATACATCTAATCAATTCATTAATAATTAATTTGCACCATGTAAATTCCTTATTTTAATCGGTATTGATGTTAGGGAAGGAAAGTTTCACCTCACTCCGACTGCATTATATTATCGTTAACTCCCGAGAGTATCGAAAGTCGTCATCAGAACCAATCGGAAGTATTCCACTTCCGTTTTTAGATACAGATATAGGAATTACAAATAAAGCCACAAGAGAGATTTTCCTTCCGGGCTACTACCGATTAAAAATTACACTTTTGTCGCGATCAACAGTGAGGGCAATTTTTATCAGTCAAAGGGTTTTAATAAGATGTGAGGTTTTGCCTTATATAGACATATTTGAAAGTCTGTGTTTTGAAGCGAACATTAATATGTCCGCCATATTAACGTTCAAAAGAGGGCATAATGGTAGAGCAGTCTTCCCAATAATATGGTCACGTTTTAGGGAATTCTGTACGATCGGATGTAATGTTCGTTTAAAAATCAAGAGTATACCGAGGCGTCAACAAAACCATAATCTGAACGTAAAATCGCTTTAACAAGGGGCAAAATTTGAACAAAGGAAAGATTTACTTGGAGATCCTTGTAAAAGTAAATAAAGGAACGACCTTAACCCAATTCCAAGAATACAGGGGTCAATATCTTAAAATATTCAAGAAACTTCTCAATAACTCGGAATGGAGACCACCAGCAGACAGACAAGAGTAAGCATTTTAGTTTCATTTTTTTGTTGTCTTTTTTGATATCAGTTTAATATCAGTTTTCTTGGAGATCAGTTTCGGATCAGTTTGTTATGAGGAGCAAGTGTGCAACAAAAATACAATAAAATTTAATCAGTATGAAGATTTAAATATACGTGTATCGGTCTGCTCCATATGAAGTTATATATCATGTATATTCTTCTAGCGGTGTCATTTGTACCCATATCCAGTTCCCTAAATTTAAGTCTTCGATACTGCCATGAATGACCATTTAATATACTGTTTGTTGAATCTTATAAAAAAGCAGGGCTCTCAAAAAAAGTGAGATATAAGTTATTACATTACTAATTTTCAAGTAAGTAAATCCAACAGGGTAAAACACAAATATGTCCAGAGATGCTGAGAAATTAACCATCTGCAGAATGGAATATATTTTCCCAGCAGTTCAAATGCAGGATGGATTATGATAAACACATGTGAAGGTCTTGTCAGGTTTGTCCTGATTTGCTGCTGTTTCTTGACGCAATATACTGCTATCTTGAAACAATTGGTCCAAGGACCAGGTGAGCTAAAAATATCAGACAAGAAATCGACGGAAGCAAGCTAGGAGATGAATTTGAAAATTGTATCTATTCAAAAAGTAATTTGTATGATTTCCCAGATGGATTCTCATGCAATGAATGAACTCATTTGGCCCGATGGAACTTAAGTTATCGCATGAAAACCAATTTTCTATTTAAAGTAACAATGACCTTGACATTTGAACGTTAAAAGCAATCCAAAGCACACACTTTTGGTAAGTAAGCACTAGTACTTTGAGTTTGATTGCCAAAACTGAACTCAAGTTTTTGCATGGAAACCAATGTGCTGACGACGACGCTGCCGACAAAGTGATACCTGTATATCGCCTTTTTCAGACGACACAAAAATGACAGAAATGTCTGCTTAAAAATATAAAAAAAAAATCTGTGTAACCACTGGGACCAGTTTATTTATGTATTTGGAAAGAGAAGGAGTAAGTATGTAACACTTGATTGGAAAAATGCCAAGAATTACCTTTTTTTCGTTTCGTCTTTTTTTCATTAACTTTTAATTCAGGCCACTTTTATGTAACTGTTGTTTTAACAAATTCCTCAAGTTTTTTTTTCACTCAAGATATTGTAAAAGGAATGACATCTGATCATCATGATCCGAGTGACTTTGAAGTAGTCAACATTCCAGGCAAAGGTAAAGTGAACAATAACTAAGCATTGAACCGCTTTTGTATGGTATTTGATATATTTGAATGCGAGAGCTTTGCAAGCAAACTCCAATTCGGGTTAGATTAACATAAATCACGAATATTGCCGGTATTCCAGAAGATGTAACAGCCTTCGTGACGGGAAAACCGTCAAGGTTGCCATGGTGCCATGCCAAGGGCGGAGCGTCGGCGAAAAGGGACAGAGTGTCATCGTTGCCATAAGACTTTTTTGTATGCGATCTGACATTCACAGTCCTATTAATGTCAGAGCTTTTAAATTGGGTTTCAATTCACAAATCTCTAAAACAAAATCAGAGAATACCAAAGCGTCAACAAAACCGTAATTCTAAAAAAATCCTAAAAATTAAACTAGGGGCAAAATAGGAACAAAGGAAGATTTACATGGAGACTCGTAAAAGCACAAGCGAATAAGACCAGGTGTTCCGGAAGCAACATAACACCTGCAGCTACCAAAGGGTGTGGTGTGGTCCCTCCGCCTACCCAGGAGTTTTTACACTCCAGTCATCAGACAGTAGGACTCTCTTACAGGAAAACAGCCAGTGTTTTGTAATTTTACAAACGTGGGAGCTGTACATGTCCACTATCATTGATCATTAAAATACCATCACATTCAGTGATTTAAATTTAAATTAATATATTATTATTAAAAGAATGTTGATAAAATAAAAAAAATTCAAGATATGTAAAGTGTGTTTTAGTGATTATGTAATAAAACAAGTATACCGAAGGCCTCGTGCAATAGAACATCGGTCGATTACCAGTACCTCGTGTCAAATTTTCTGGACTATTGCACAGACACCCATGATATATTTGTATAATAACGTACTACATACCAAAATCATGATTCAATATTTATATCAGTTAAAGAGTTACGGAGCAGAAACGGAGGAACACAGGGGCATAAAATTGCTAAATCATTAGAGGAGGTACATATATATAAGTATGGTACTTAGGGATAATTAATAAAAAATACACATATAGTCTACCTGATTTTACTCTGAATGCATGTAGCTATACAATAACATGAATGTCAAAACAAAGACAAAACTTGTGATCTACAATGTTTTTCTATTGTCAACATCATACTTGTAAGTTAAAGATTTAACATCATTACGTACACTGCAAACACGGTACACAGTGCCTGTATACATATACGTATATACCTGGCTATCAAGTCGCTCACCTGGAACAAATATCAGGTGTGACAGGGAAGTGTCACCATGCATAGCCACTAATTATAGCATTGCCACTCATATAGTGTAGTACACAACCTACATAAAAATTCTTGTAAGATATGATCTTTAAAATGATTTAAGACTATATATAAATAAATATATAAACTTTCTTTATTTTACAACAATTATGAAACAAGTTATACAACTTGTTTTTTCCTGATGTTAATGCGATTTTCATTTAAAACTGAATGACAATAATAACTACATACTATAATGTGTGTTCATTGTACCATGTAAATGCTATTAAAATGCAGTTTGTGTAACCTAATAAGCTAAACTGATTTTAATAAAAGGTGAAGTTAAACCGTTATCCATTATAATTTATGTTCCCTTAATATTAAAAAAAACCTCAAACATTAATGAAATAACATGTTCAATATTAAGCAATAAACTTTCATAGAAACTTGAAATTATACTGTCTTTTTTTCATCTTTATACACAGCCAATGTTTCTTATTCTTAATTTAGCATTCAAAAATGAAATGAAATTCACCTTTTCCCCATATTTTAAGTGAAGACATATTGCCTATGTATATGTGAAGGCTTATTGGTTCAATGTGTTTACAATATCATAAAGTTATCTAAGAGTGGTCCAGAAGTAAATTCTAAAATCTATCGTCTATATATTGTGAACAGAACTACCGTAAATTCCTGTAAAATACGGTTTTATATAATGGATAAAACGGAATGCACTTGTGTTTAACCTTTAGTATACACTAAACTGTACTTCAAGTGTAAAGCGCCATCGGTATGATTACCAGTTTCATAATACCAATGTGTTCAAGTCGTGTTTCATCTTCATGAACAATATCAATGGCCACTATCTGAAGAATGTCAGGGTCACAAAAACCAAGATAAAACTGAACAAGCAAGTGAAAAGTTTAACTTATATTTTCAACTCTGCTACTAATTTAACAGAAATTACACAAACTAGAATTTTTTCTATATATTTCAGTGCGTGAGAACTTCAAAACAAAATTTTCATTTCACACTCCACCCACTTTGACCCCCAAATTTTCTGAGCCCACACAAAATCAGATGTTTTGAACATAATACAATATGCAGTTGAACACAAAGTATCTCCCTGCAAAATATTAGCCTTATCACTGAAAGGCCGCAAAAAGGCCAAATTGGGACCCACCCCTCTGTCGCGAAATATAACGTTAGTGTTAATGTACATGACGTAACGTATCTGTGACGTCATATCCGACCGATTAGGCAGATTAAAAGCCGTGTTTTAGTATCATTGCATTAACATTATTGGTGCCGTTACAAGGTCTACGAACCCCAGGGTTGTCCGCGGCGGACAATAACGAAAATTGTCACCAAGTATGAAGAAATCGAAGAAATAACAGACATAGACGACGTAAACTCGGTCATTGAGATGCTACAACGGAAACAGGAGCTACTGACAAAGTTGAACGAAGAAATAACACACGCCACATCCTCTTCTACCTATTCACCTGTTCGTATTCTAGAGCTGTTCACCTAGAGCTAGTGCCAGATTTGTCTACAAAGTTTTCGGCAGCTTGCCGGCCACTTTTTTACATATTCATTGAGGTTGATGTCACTGCAAGCGGAGGCCTTACGCTGTCATTGGATGGCGGTCTTCCTTTAAAGGCATCCAATGACAGCAAAAGACCAGCACGCGGGGTGACGTCAACCTTAATGAATATGTACCGAGTGGCCGGCAAGCTACCGAAAACTTTGAGACACGGAAATTTTGCGTGTTTTTGGAGGAAATGGAGATTATTTCTGCGTAAGGAGGACACATTTCGATCTGGAAAGCTTTCCACCCTTTAGCTTTTATGACCATTGAGGGGGCATTTTTATCGAAAATGATCTTAACCCCCCAAATGTGTAAAATTACTCTAAACATTATATTTTATGTTCAAAACTAGCTGTAACAAATTTTCAGGTCCCCATGTATTTGACTGGTCTACGAGAACATCATCGCACGACAGACTGTAGTAAGCAGAGTCTTGAAGTTGGTGACGTTGTTCAAATCTACGAAGACGGTCCACGATAGGAAACTTGGTAGAATTGACGATGTCGTCAAAGGAAAGGATGGACTCATCCGATCAGCTATGTTAAAAGCTTCAAATGGACACTATACGTCGAGGCCAATTAATAAAATATATCTATTAGAAGTTTCCGATTAATGGCAAATGATATTCAGTAATGTTTATCAACATGTTCTTCTTATGTGACAGTTAAAGTGAATTCATAACAAGTGAATCTGATATTAACATATTGAGTATAGTTATTTGATGTAAATTCAATTTCTTAATTTTCTATCATTAATCATTATTCTATACCATTTCGTGCCCCGGAGAATGTCGCGAAATATAACGTGATTGTTGATGTACATGACGTAACGTATATATGACGTCATATCCGACGGATTGGGCAGATTAAAAGATGGACTGAACGAAGCAGCCGTGTTTTAGTATCATTGCGTTACACCCTCCTTTATATGTGGTTTTGTAAATAATTCACGACTGACATCAAAATTAAGATCAAAACAATAAAAGGTTATTTTTAATAAAATACATAGTTTCATGATGAATATTAAAAAGTTGATATAATAATTTTGTAGTTGTACTCTTGCTAACTAAAAAATGCTGCTTCATTCATGCTGTAACATTATATATAGTGTATTCTGGTGTCTACACATGTTTACAGAAAATGCATCTAGATATGTAACTTATTACTTTTTAATTTTAAAATTATAATTTGATTCCACGATTTGGATTGAAGAGGGATTACCACAGCCTGCTGCACCACGAGGAAGGGATGCTTTTCCTCAAATTTACTTTTCCGGCATTGAAACATATATTTCTGTACATCTCAATTATACACAAGTGTGCCAGTAAGTAACATCATACTGACAGAATGCTTTAAAACATATAACTGTTGGTTTGAATAAAATGTCATCATCTGATCACATGCATCAATAACCATTCATGAAACTGTTTCAATAAATTATTGATAATGCAAACATGTGTTTTCAGCAAACTTTTATTTCTAAGGGATTCGACACTTAAACTAAAAATAAAACCCTCAGTCTTTGTTATTATATCAGTAAATTGTGTAAATTAATTATTGGTTTCTGATAGTAATTATAATTTCTGTTTATTCCAAACAGTGAAAAACAAAGCAAATACCTTTCGGAAGGATATGGCATCAGTGTCTTCCCAACGTCAAATTCATGACTTGTAAGAATGATGTTTATCACAAATGTAAATTCTTCAGAAATCGCATACAAAAGGTAAAACTGTATCCTGAGTGTGAAATGTACAATTTATATCAAGTTAACTGCTATCTAGATTGCATTCCAGTAAAGCATGTACCATATGTTTATATATTTTTTTTAAACGAGAACTTTCCATCAATGATTCAATTCATCTGCGCTAATAATATACATTGCAAATAAAACCCTTGAATCATTCATTTCGAATTGTTTACATGATTACACTCTTGATTTCTTACATTTAAGGCAGTTACTGAAGCAGACAAATTGGAGGCCAATACCAAGTTTGCTAAGCATCTCCTCAGCCCAGAAGGAGAGAGACTACTACAGAGAAAGATGTAAGTATGCCATCATAAGTCTCCAAAGTCCTCTGTTCTTGTACCCCATGCTTCAGTGGATCTTGAAGATGTGCACTGCACTTTTGATTTTGCCCCGACTTCCAACCCATTGTAGACAAGAATATGCTTTATACTTTAGATACGTAATTTACTGGAAAACATAGGACTTAAAATTTGTATTTGTATTACTGGCTCAAAAAATCAGAGAAAACCAAAGCGTCAGCAAAACCATAACCTGAACTCAAAATCGATTAACCCAGAGGCAAAATAGGAACAAAAGTATGATTTACATGGAGACTCACAACTATTTCACAGTTTTATATAAAAACAACAACATGTATGTGCACTCTCGGAAAAAAAGTTTGATTGTAAAAAGTGTGTTTAATTTTTTTTGACAATACCGAAGCATTAACAAAATAATAATCCGAAATCAAAATCGATTAAACCAAGGGCAAAATATAAACAAAGGAAAGACTTACATCGAGACCCTTATAAAAGTACAAAATATTAAGACCAAATTGGGGATTTCCTTCAAATTGTCTGTGCACGTATTAATGCTTTCCGGCCACCTGTATGCTCTCGGGATCTGGAGGGAGCAGTTTTAGTCGAGAAGATGCTGGAGAAGTCACGGATTGGTAACAGGTTCCAGGATTACCTGGACAAGAACAACTTTCTAAAGAAGAAAGTTTCCATTGATGTTTATAAGGACTTGGATACCTTTCCTCGGTTGGATGTTGGTAGCCGTAGAAAACTCACAATGGGAGTGTACTAGCTAAAACAGGCTTCAGGATATGCCTCTAAACACATCAAAGAAAGTGGTGATTACAAGTTGGATGTCTGCAACGACAGCGAAAATTCCCTAAATGTCAGGATCTCTTCCAGGCAATCCAACACATGCTAGGATTAAGTACGATGGACAATCCGTATGTGGATAGTATTGTACTTGTATAGGTGGTGCACGCGGTGTTGGTTGATGTGTCCATATTGCCAGTGTGTTGTTGTATTTGTGTTACAAACAACCTCTCGGAGATGTGTCAGAGTCAGCCATCTACATTTGGTGATCACGTTCTTGATGCTCAGTACCATGAACCTGATTCTGATGAGTCTCTGCTTGAAGAATGAATCTTGTGTATATTTACATCAATAGATGTTATTTATGTCCATTTATTTTTTTAGTTCCGTCTGCTGTAATTCGTATTCCAGAGGCTGCCTTTACTGAAACAAGAGTACCGCAAGCGGAGGTATGATACGCCCGTCGTATTCTATCGGAAGTACATGTATAATTGTATGGAAACAAAAAACTGCTGTTACGCGAAAAGTTGAAATAACCCAACAAAACCCATCATATATGTTAAATGTTATAGCTTTTCGAAGTACCATACCACATTTTAGAATAATTGAAGAAAATACTGACAATTTCTACATAATGCCCGAAATTGCATCAGATATGAAGTTTCAAAGAGCCATAACTCTAGTAAAAATTTTCTAATTGAACTGGTATTCAGGAAAACACAACTTCATGTCATGATGATTAAGCCTACCAAGTTTGAAAGATATCAGTTGAAAACTGTAGGAGTGGATCTCCGGACAAAATAACAGTTTACAACAGAAATACATTTTCTACATAAGCCTATATTTTGCAGTTGCAAATATGCAATGCTGTTACGCGAAAAGTTGAAATAACCCAACAAAACCCATCATATATGTTAAATGTTATAGCTTTTCGAACATTTTAGAGTAATTGAAGAAAATACTGACACTTTCTACATAATGCCCGAAATGGCATCAAACATGAAGTTTCAAAGGACCATAACTCTTGTAAATATTCTCTAATTAAACTGGTATTCAGGAAAACACAACTTCATGTCATGATGATTAAGCCTACCACGTTTGAAAGATATCAGTTGAAAACTGTAAGAGAAGATCACCGGACAAAACAACAGTTTTCGAAAGAAATGCATTTTATACATGTGCCTTTATCTAACTATGCAATGCTGTTACGCGAAAAGTTGAAATAACTCAACAAAACTCGTAATATATGTTAAATATTATAGCTTTTCGAAGTACCATACCAAAATTTAGAGGAATTGAAGATAACACAAAAATGTTCTGACGTTTTTTACATAATGCTTAAAATTGCATCCCAAAGGGCCATAACTCTTGTAAATATTGTCGAATCAAACTGTCATTCAGGAAAACACAACTTCATGTAATGGTGGTAAAGCCTAGCAAGTTTGAAAGAAATCGGTTGAAAACTGTAAGAGGAGATCTCCGGACAAATAAAAGTTAACGACGGACGTACGGACAACGCCATACCATAATACGTCCCGTCATTTTTGACAGGTGTATAAAAATGCAATTGAATTAATATACAATCTGATTAAAATACAGATCCTTGTTCTCACTCCGTTTTACAAGGATCTGACAACATCCCATAAGAGGTCACGTCCAGATGACCTTTGTCGCATCTTTACTTAACACTAAAATAATTTTCCAACGACCTGTCATCTTGCAGCAAGCCATTTCGTCACATTATTCCGCACGAACTTTTTTGTGACGAAATGACTAAACGGACAAATGCGGTTTATGCAAGCTTTGTCGCCTCAAAATTTCATTGTCAATATTCTGACAGTAGTAATTGGATTGGGTAATGCGAAAGGTCATCGGGGCATGACCCTCCATGGGATTATCTCGGATCTTAACGCAGCAGAGAGGAGTTTACGTAACCGCGCGGAGATCAAGATATGATTTTAATCAGATTGATTAATATAGGTATTGTTAGAACATGAATAGCAAAATCATATACAGTCGAACCTCGTTAATCCGAACACCTTGGTTTCATCACAATTTTGTCCAGACTGCGAATCATCCGGATTGTCGAATCATGCCTCCTGACGATCGTTAGAGATCGTTTGGTAAGCCTACTGTATACAAATTGTACATACGGTATTGAATGTGTAACATATGAAAGTGTGTTG
Organism: Mimachlamys varia; assembly: GCA_947623455.1. Taxonomy (NCBI): domain Eukaryota; kingdom Metazoa; phylum Mollusca; class Bivalvia; order Pectinida; family Pectinidae; genus Mimachlamys; species Mimachlamys varia. Next base: position 36,469,144 of record OX392545.1, read on the forward strand.
AGTAACACGTTTATTGTATTGTAAATTTGCATCTAATTGTTGGGAACTAATTGTATTATATGAATAAAAGAATGATCTCAACTTTGATAGTAGATTGTAGACAAATCTTTCACTCCTTGGTGTAACATAATGGGTTCTGATCCAGACATTGCGACCGGATTACCGAGACATGAAACACCATGTTATAGACGTTGTGTTCCCGGAAATTGATTCCGGAACCGGAACCGGAACGCGAATTTCCGGATTATCGGTGCATTTTAAGGTTGTGGAAATCCGTTCCCGAATAATTTCGTCCGGATTACGAGATTTCCGGACAAACGGTGATCGACTGTATTTGCTAAAAATGTACTACAGGACTACTGTATAAATATGACATTCATTTTTCTGTGTTTGAAAACTACAGCTGTCAAGAGGATTTCAGAGTAAATGTATATATGCTATATATGAACACATTGCGCTTGAACTGGACTTAATTCAAGTATGATGCAGTTGATTTTTTTCGGCATACTGTATCTATTACTTAATGTAAAAGGTGCAGCATATGTGTGCGTTACGTCATTTTAAATGATAGGGGTTGGCAGACACTGCTGGTGGGTTTAAGTCCCCGGTAATATACTTCAGTGTTGAAACAACAAGAAGTTTGCTGACCTAGTCGATCGTATATACCCCACTGAACTTGAGATTAAAGACACAACTGACTCGCCTACATCAGCTTCTTACCTCAATCTTTACTTAAACTATGACTAACACGGGCAACTTATTACTAAGCTGTATGATAAAAGTGACGATTTCGATTTTCCGATCGTGAACTTTCCCTTTCTTGATAGTAACATCCCTGCTTCTCCATCCTATGGTGTTTACATGGTGCAGTTGATTCGTTATTCTAGGGCTTACTCTGAATGTCGCGATTTTCGTGACAGATGTCAACTGCTGACGAACAAACTTACGGCACAGGGATTCGAGAAATGCAGGTTGATGAAGACTATGGGCAAGTTTTATGGTTGCCATCTTGACATCATCGAGAAATATTCTGTATCTTTGTGTGATATGAAGATGGACGATTTTTTTATTTTGCTTACTTGTTGTGATGACAATGATGACTCGGTTCTCATTTTGAGGATTGATGCTTACTTGGATGTGATCAAGATTTACATGGCGGGTGTCGTCGATGAAGCAGAAGCAGCTTACTCTTCCAGAACACCTGGTCTTATTCTCTTAAGCTTTTACGAGAGTCTCCATGTAAATCTTTCATTTGTTCCTATTTTGCCCCTAGTTTAATCGATTTTGAGTTCAGATGATGGTTTTGTTGACGCTATGGTATTCTGATTTTTTTGAAGCACTTAAAATCGGCAAAAGATCCCGACTATCGCAAGAAGGTTTGCACGAACATATCGCAGCCTCCCAAATACACACACACACACCCACATTGCATATACCGGGAGGCCGTCCTTAAATGACCCTGGCTGTTAATAGGACGTAAAAACAATCAACCAACCAAAGTCTCGGATGAAAAGTGTCTTTCCCTTAACTAATATTAAGATAAGCTTTCATATTCTGAGGTAAGATTTGCCAGCAGAATGTTGGCATTCCCATGGGAACAAACTGTGCCCCACCCCTGGCCGTTTTCATATGAGGCTAAATTTGTGGAAGACCTAATCAGGACAGTAACAAAACCTTGCCAAATATTTTAATTTCACTTGCAGATACATGTATATCGATGATGTGTTGTCTACATACAACAAGAAGTTTGCTGACCACGTCGATCGCATTTACCCTCCTGAACTTTAAAGGACACAACATACTCTTCTATATCAGTTGCTTACCTCGATCTCTACTAAACAACGACCAACATGGACAGCTTTTCCGGAAGAGTAAGCGTATTCTGCTTCATCGACGAAAGCCATGTAAATCTTGGTCACATCCAAGAAAGCATCAATCCTCAAAATGAGAACCGAGTCATCATTGTCATTACAACAAGAACGTCCATCTCCATATTACCCAAAGATACTGAATATAACAGATAAGATCCAAAATTAAGTCGCCTCTTATGAATTAATGCTGTTAATATTGCAATGAATGGATCTACAAATGCTCAAGTGCTTAAAGATTACTTAAAATAATCAAAGTATCGATAAAGATATTTTACAGTAACGTGGATCGGGGTATTATCGGATGCAGCCAATTATCGGACAAGTCAATCAAAACCATTATAATCGATTTCTCCGAAGAATAGATTCCGGTAATTCTAATTTTACCTTTTCCCGCCATACCAGGAAAACTTACGAAGTGGTGCTTGCCGATCAGGTAAAAAACTGCAGAAATTAATCCGTCTTGTCGAGATATTTTCACTTCCGGTGACAAATACTTAAATGTGACGTAACTGGATATAAGTATTACCAAAATAATGTTCAAAATGCATGTAAAAACAAACTCTAACCGTTATCTAGTGTCTTGTAAACATTACAACGCCGGTAACCGCTTTTGTACAGTGATCTGATTAACGGTATTATCGGACACAATATCTCTGAATCGCTTATATGCTCTCCATCAACACTGAAAGCACATTTGTGTTCATCAGATGGGCACAAATAGTAAAATACTATAGCATACAAATGTAGACCTGGGGCATATAAGCCTATATATTAAAAATCTAGCAGTAAGCTTTTCACTGGATTATCAATCTGTTATTAACGTTACATGTCAATATATTACCAGGACGTACACTAGATTTAAGGAGTATATTCAAGCCATCTTACTTGCACCTTTTGCATATTCTGTAACGGTCCCATTATATATAATAAGGCCTAACTGATGGTTTTCAGAGGGATCATTCCATAGGCCCAAGTAGAGTTTATAAAATAATCGACGAAGCAGAAGACGCTTACTTTTCCGGAACACCAGGGCCCGTATTCATGAAACCGTTCTCATGCCCAAGCATGGATTTTGTGCTCAAGCCTAATTTCTTATTTCGTCTATGTTATTAAAAAAATCTTATTTTGTCAAAGTTTTAGTGAAATATTGAAGATCCATGAAGCCGGATGCTAATTTCAATATTAACAATTGACTTTTTGATCTTTGACATGATTTATGTGAGTTTCAAGAAAACTGGCTTGAGCACAAAATCCATGTTTGAGCACGAGAACGGTTTCATGAATACGGGCCCTGGTCTCATTCTCTTGTACTTTTACAACAATTTCCATGTAAATCTTTCCTTTGTTCATATTTTGCCCCTGGTTTAATCGATTTTGGGTTATGATTTTGTTAACGCTTCGGTATTCTCTTATTTACTTTCAGTAAATCACATTCTTATTTCATTTTACACTTTCTTCCAAAGTCAGAATTACATACAGGTATATTTCACGTTTAATATTCTTCCTTAATTTTTTGTCTTTTTTCCCCCCCAATATTCTCCATTGAATCCAAATTTCTCAGTCCTATAATTTCGATTCCATGCCTAGTTTGATCCTAAACATGAACAAATACATATAAAACTATTGGACCTTGCATAATGTTAAGATAGAGTAAGACGCAGAGAACATTTTCAGCAGTCTACACGTTTTAAACGTGTTACGAGCTGTTTCGAGGCAGTATGGTATTTATTGTAGGAATTCCATTATGTCTAATCCCAAAAAACAACACAGGACCTGGGAGGAAGAGAGTATGCAGAGGGCTCTTGATTTTTATAAATCGTAGTTCTCTACTGGACACAAATGTTCTGTTAGAAATGTGGCAGAAAATACGGGGTCCCAAAGTCTACTCCAAATGATCGCAACACCGGTCGGGTTTCCAGCGACCCTTGCATCCGTCCTGGTCTCCGCCCTACCATTTCAATCCAGGGAGAGCAAAGCCTGGTATAATACATCAAAGTCTGCACGCAAATAGGTTTTGGCAGGTCCAAGCAGCAGATTATATATATTCCAAATAAAATTAGGGAGGGGGATATTAAGAATAAGTTTGCTGGTAGACCTGGCAATGACTGGTGGCTAGGTTTTATCAAGAGAAGGCCAGAAGTACGTTGATGTAGCCCCGAGTCAATGCCACGTGACCGTAACATCGCGTTAAATCCAAATGTCGTTAGGAACTACTTCGTCATCATCATGCATGCATCAGATAAGTTTGATCTTACAAACATGCCAGAACGCATTTTTAATGCTGACGAGACGATTTCCATCTTGACCACAAGCCACCTAAAATTGTAAAGATGGCTGGTCAAGATGCGCATACCCAGACAAGTGGTAACAAAAGCAATATCACAGTTGTCGCATGCGCGTCGGCTTCCCCAGGTATTTATTTTAGGGGAAAAGGGGAATGGATCAAACCATTTTCCAAGGAATGCCGTAATGGGTGGATATTTGAAACCTGGGTAACAGAAAATTTGTGAAGCATATATCAGCTCTTAAACCAGTGTTGTTATTGATAGATGGACACAGCACTCATGTTAAGACTGGATGTGCGAGGAAGTGCAAAGAGAATGGCATAATTATCTTTGCATCCCCCCCCGGCCATACCACTTACAAACTGCAGCCACTAGACCGGGGCTGTTTCAAGCCACTGAAAGAACATTACAAAAAAGAATGCAAATATTTCATGGAAAAAGATCCCGGACGAGTGGATAGCCGCTTTGTGTTCGGAAAGGTGGTTGGTGCAGTCCGTGTTGTGTTCGGAAAGGTGGTTGGTGCAGTCTGTGTCCATCTACCATCATCAATGCATTTTCCAAATGTGGAGTTTTCCCTTTTGTGCCACAGCATGTTTTGGCATCTGATGATATGGCACCATCATTAGTTGGCAACACAGCCATTGACATATCCAGTGTTGCTGATGTCACCAAGGCATTTAAGGTGATGGGAATATTTGGTCCACCTGAGTCTCTGTCCACAACCTCCCTCTCTCAGCCTCCGGTGGCTTTTGTCAACAATGAACTAGCTTGTCCCCCTATTATCACCACTTCAATTTGTCCCCGCGCGATTTAAAGATGTCGGGGAAAGAGTGTAGAAAGGTAAGTTTTCGCTCACTGAAAATTCTAGTTTCTTCAGTTATCAGAGAAAAAAAAGTTGATTTCCCTTTGCAGACTATTTTTCAACTATCCGTGTTCTCAGGGGTGGTCGTTAAAATGTCCACTTACAAAATGTACTTGCTGATATTTGCGGTCTGTCGTTTGTTTACAAGGCGTCTGTCACTGTTACGTCAAGGGTCACGGTCACTCAGGCGCACGCGCCAAGGGATATCACTATCACGTCGTACTAATAAAAGCCATGTGTATGTTTTACCACCAATAAACCCTGGAAATTGTTTCCCCCACTTTCTGTAAAAATATGATAAATAAATAAATGACCAAATTCATATATTATATATTCATTTTTTCTCAATTGAAAACGTGTTTATACATCTCAAAATTTGTCAAAATAAATAAATAAAAAACACAACAAATAAATGGTGTGGGATTTAATCAATCATATTTATTATTTTTATTTAGACTAAGAGGCAGTATGACATCAGTCTGTTGGAAAAAGCTGAAGGTGCAGTGAAAACAAGAAAACTGTATCCAACCACAGCTTAAAGGGAATATGCCATCCCTCGCCAGACAATTGTTGATAAAATAAATGGAACATATCTCAAACGAACCTCCGGGCTTAACCGTATGTTTCTACCAGAGGAGGAAACCGCGTTGGTCGAATATGTTATAATATATGGGCCAACGCGGATTCCCTTTTGACAGACAACATTTAAGGAGCTATGTCATGGAAATAATCCACAAGTTAATACCAGAAAAGGACTAGTAATTATCTTAAGCAGTTTAAATTTGCATACAATTTTTTTTTTTTACATTTCTAGGAAAACAAAATATTATATTACTTTTTTATCCAAAATTTGTAAAAGAAACTCCACTTTAAATCAAATGATAAAAAATAAGAACTCAAATATCATCAGATCACACAGAAAAACGCTATTCAACTCAGAAAAAGGGCCATCTGACAAACGGTGCAGAACAGTTATAAGCCATTATAAAGAATTGGCAGAAAAAACACCACAAGTTAGTGACAGGGGCAGGACAAGATTGTCGTACAACTCAAATATGGACAACTTTAAAAAAAAAGAATTTAATTAAGAAATTACTCTTCCATATTTTTCGTGAATTTGTAGTTGAGGAATAATGTTTCATATTTTGTTTAAAAATGAGAGGAAAAAACAAATATAAACAAGAGGCCCATGGGCCTTAACGGTCACCTGATGTTTGACATGAAAGAGAAATATGGGAATGTTGAGATGAATATTTATAACAATACATTGTAGCATATCTGGGAGTGGAAAAAAATGAATTTTTGAAATTATGTCAATTTGACCCTTTTAGGCCCCACCCCTCAGGCACCTGGGGGTCAGTCAGTGTCAATATGTGCGTACTACTCAAAAGTCATGTCATATTGATAATTTCAACCAAATTTGCATCATTTCTTATGGCAATTAAACAAATAATGCAAAAAAATGTTTTTTTTTCTGCCAATATACTATAGTAAACTTAACCCCCTCCACAGGGGGAGATGCAAGACCCCAGAGTCATGAAATTCACAATTTTGGTAAAGAACCTTAAAACCAATCCATCTATAAAGAGTATTTGATTCCAGCATATCTGGGAGTAGAGAAGAAGATTTTTGAAATTTTTGTAAATTTGACCCTTTTTGGCCCCGCCCACCAGCCCCTGGGGGTCAACTAGGGCCAACATGTTCATACCATCAAAGTGTCATCCCATGCTGATAATTTTATACAAGTTAGAATGAATTCCTATACAAATCCAACAAATAATAGTCAAAAATGTGATTTCCCTATATACACTATAGTATAGTTTACCCCCTCCCCAGGGGCAAACATGAGACCCAAGGGTCATGAAATTCACAATTTTGGTAAAGCACCTTTAGACCCTTCCATCTATGAAGAGTATTTGATTCTACCATATCTGAGAGTATAGAAGAAGATTTTTGAAATTTTTGTAAATTTGACCCTTTTTGGCCCCGCCCACCAGCCCCTGGGGGTCAACTAGGGCCAACATGCACATACCATCAAAGTGTCATCCCATGCTGATAATTTTATACCAGTTAGAATGAATTCCAATACAAATCCAACAAATAATAGTCAAACATGTGATTTCCCTATATAAACTATAGTAAAGTTTACCCCCTCCCCAGGGGCAAACGTGAGACCCAAGGGTCATGAAATTCACATTTTGGTAAAGCACCTTAAGACCCTTCTACTAAGAAGAGTATTTGATTCTACCATATCTGAGAGTAGAGGAGAAGATTTTCGAAGTTTTAGTCAATTTTACCCTTTTTGGCCCCGCCCCGCATGCCCCTGGGGGGTGAGGACCATATAATTCACAATTTTGGTTCACCCTCAGCCATGGAAGCTTCCTGTATTGAATTTGGTTCAGTGGTTTTGGAGAAGAAGTCGAAAATGTAAAAAGTTTACGGACGCACACCGCACGACGGACAAAAGGCGATTAGAATAGGTCACTTGAGACTTTGTCTCAGGTGACCTAAACAAGACGCCCAATGGGCCTGCATCGCTCACCTGGTATCAATCTCGGACTTATATTATAGTGTAACCCTAAAGTCCCCTAAAATCTTTTAATGCAAGACATTTAGAAGAACATCTTAAGATTTTACCCCTGTGACCTTATAAGACAACATCATTTTCATTTTCAAATTTTGTTTAGCTTCATCCCAGGACAATACCAGACAAATATCATGTCTCTAGGCATTTGGGTTTATCAGAAGAAGTCGCTCAAAGCTTTTAACTGATTTGACCACCGTGACATTGAATATGGGTCAAGCTCATTTTCCTTCCCATAGTTTTTCAAGCTTCATATAAGGAACCTTTCAGCCAAATATCATGCTTCTAGAGCTTTTGGTATTTCAGAAGAGGTCGTTTGAATGTTTTAACAGATTTGACCCCTGTGACCTTGAATATAGGTCAAGGTCATTTCTATTCGCAAACTTTGTCAGGCTTTATCCAAGAAACCTTTCAGCCAAATATCATGCTTCTAGGGCTTTTGGTACTTCAGAAGAAGTCGTTCAAAGGTTTAAACAGATTTGACCCCTGTGACCTTGAATATAGGTCAAGGTTATTTCTTTTCACAAACTTTGTCGGGCTTCATCCAAGGAACCTTTCAGTCAAATATCATGCTTCTAGGGCTTTTGGTATTTCAGAAGAAGTCGTTTAAAAGGTTTTAACAGATTTGACCCCTGTGACCTTGAATATAGGTCAAGGTCATTTTTTTTCACAAAATATGTTGGGCTTCATCCAAGGAACATTTCAGCCAAATATCATGCTTCTAGGGCTTTTGGTATTTCAGAAGAAGTTGTTCAAAGGTTTAAACAGATTTGACCCCTGTGACCTTGAATATTGGTCAAGTATATTTCTTTTCGAAAACTTTGTCGGGCTTCATCCAAGGAACCTTTCAGCCATATATCATGCTTCTAGGGCTTTTGGTATTTCAGAAGAAGTCATTTAAAGGTTTTAAAAGATTTGACCCCTGTGACCTTGAATATAAGTCAAGGTCATTTCTTTTCGCGAACTTTGTCGGGCTTCATCCAAGGAACATTTCAGCAAAATATCATGCTTCCAGGGCTTTTGGTATTTCAGAAGAAGTCGTTCAAAGGTTTCAACAGATTTGACCCCTGTGACCTTGAATATAGGTCAAGGTCATTTCTTTTCACAAACTTTGTCGGGCTTCATCCAAGGAACCTTTCAGTCAAATATCATGCTTCTAGGGCTTTTGGTATTTCAGAAGAAGTCGTTCAAAGGTTTCAACAGATTTGACCCCTGTGACCTTGAATATAGGTCAAGGTCATTTCTTTTCACAAACTTTGTCGGGCTTCATCCAAGGAACCTTTCAGTCAAATATCATGCTTCTAGGGCTTTTGATATTTCAGAAGAAGTCATTTAAAGGTTTTAAAAGATTTGACCCCTGTGACCTTGAATATAAGTCAAGGTCATTTCTTTTCGCAAACTTTGTCGGGCTTCATCCAAGGAACATTTCAGCCAAATATCATGCTTCCAGGGCTTTTGGTATTTCAGAAGAAGTCGTTCAAAGGTTTTAACAGATTTGACCCCTGTGACCTTGAATATAGGTCAAAGTCATTGCTTTTCGCAAACTTTGTCGGGCTTCATCCAAGAAACCTTTCAGTCAAATATCATGCTTCTAGGGCTTTTGGTATTTCAAAAGAAGTCATTTAAAGGTTTTAACAGATTTGACTCCTGTGACCTTGAATATAAGTCAAGGTCATTTCTTTTCCCAAACTTTGTCGGGCTTCATCCAAGGAACCTTTCAGTCAAATATCATACTTCTAGGGCTTTTGGTATTTCAGAAGAAGTCGTTTAAAGGTTTTAACAGATGTGACCCCTGTGACCTTGAATATAGGTCAAGGTCATTTCTTTTCACAAAATATGTTGGGCTTCATCCAAGGAACCTTTCAGCCAAATATCATGCTTCTAGGGCTTTTGGTATTTCAGAAGAAGTCGTTTAATGGTTTAAACAGATTTGACCCCTGTGACCTTGAATATAAGTCAAGGTCATTTCTTTTCGCGAACTTTGTCGGGCTTCATCCAAGGAACATTTCAGCAAAATATCATGCTTCCAGGGCTTTTGGTATTTCAGAAGAAGTCGTTCAAAGGTTTCAACAGATTTGACCCCTGTGACCTTGAATATAGGTCAAGGTCATTTCTTTTCACAAACTTTGTCGGGCTTCATCCAAGGAACCTTTCAGTCAAATATCATGCTTCTAGGGCTTTTGGTATTTCAGAAGAAGTCGTTCAAAGGTTTCAACAGATTTGACCCCTGTGACCTTGAATATAGGTCAAGGTCATTTCTTTTCACAAACTTTGTCGGGCTTCATCCAAGGAACCTTTCAGTCAAATATCATGCTTCTAGGGCTTTTGATATTTCAGAAGAAGTCATTTAAAGGTTTTAAAAGATTTGACCCCTGTGACCTTGAATATAGGTCAAGGTCATTTCTTTTCCCAAACTTTGTCGGGCTTCATCCAAGGAACCTTTCAGCCAAATATCATGCTTCTAGGGCTTTTGGTATTTCAGAAGAAGTCATTTAAAGGTTTTTAAAGATTTGACCCCTGTGACCTTGAATATAGGTCAAGGTCATTTCTTTTCGCAAACTTTGTCGGGCTTCATCCAAGGAACCTTTCAGTCAAATATCATGCTTCCAGGGCTTTTGGTATTTTAGGAGAAGTCGTTTAAAGGATAAAATAGATTTAACCTCACTGTGACCTTGAATATTGGTCAAGGTCGTTTCTTTTCCCAAACTTTATTTGGCTTCATCCAAGGAAGCTACTGGTCAAATATGAAGTCTCTATGCCTGACCGTACAGTTGTGGGATCGCACAACGTTACACGATGTGTGGTGGGCGCACGATGGGCGAACGGTGTATGCACGATGTGCGAACGATGCGATCCTGGGCGATTACTTCTAACGCACATGTGGGCGCACGATAGACTTAACATTTTGCGATGACAAACGTGGTTGATGTAAATTTAGAAATGGTTTAACAATATATACGGTTTCACGCTAGTTGTTTTAAACATATTTCTATATTTTAACTATTTACATTAGCTGATAGTTCTATCTATATATTTCTAAAAAATTAATAAGTCTTTCTGTAGTTTTAGAAACAAACCAAATAGACACATGTATGTAAACTTTCAACTCATATTGACAAGTTCTCATTCAAGTAAATATCGCCAGTTTTACCAAGTTATAAACTGTACCTGTACATGGCCAATATATGTAGATATCTCTGGCCCGGGGCACTTACAACACTCGCCTAGGTGTGAAAACACAGGTAAAGTGTTGGGGAGGGGAGGGTTTTTCAAATAACTGATTATAAGAGTCCAGTTTGTTTTCATAACGGTCGCTCGGTAATGGCTGCCGTAGCGTATCGCCGCACACGGGACAGGTAAAACTCCGGCATGTTATTTACATATTCTGATACCTGGTAGCTTAACCCGCACTTGGCTGTCTTATGATCACTGTAATACTGTTTACTGTATATTGTTGAATTGACATAATCCCAATAAATATGATGCGAATTTAAATAGTTTTTGGACAAGAGGGTTCCATATGTTTTTCATTCCGTAATATGTATCGACCAATTGTACCAAATCGTGCGTGTGTGCGATTAAATCGCACACATAAACGCACGATCTTTAGATCGCCAGTTGTGCGCACCATGGGCGAACGATGTGTGCACGATGTATGCACGCAGTTTTTGGTGCGTTGTGCGATACCACAATTGTATTTTAGAAGAAGTTGTTTGAAGGTTTCGACATTATTGACCCCTGTGACCTTGAAATTAGGTCAAAGTGATTTTTTTTCGCAAACTTTGTTCAGCTCCTTCCAAGAAATCTACCAGCCAAATTTCATGTGACTGGGCCTTTCAGTATTTTAGAAGAAGTCGTATAAAGTAAAAAGTTGACGGACGCAGGACGGACGGACGGACGACGGACGCTGCACCATCACATAAGCTCACTTGGCCCTTTGGGCCAGGTGAGCTAAAAATCAACTCACTGATCTTATTGTCATTCCTATTCATTTCTTTTCATTTTTCAGAAGAAACACTTGACAATTTAGGGCCAAGGACAAAGCCTGATTTGATCTATAATTGTGATGAGACGGGCTTTGTGGACAAACAGGGCAGTGAACAAGAAAAGTGATTGGAGAAAAGGGTAGCATGTAATGTAGGTCACAGGCACTTGTGGCCAGGAGAATAACCATATTATATATAATATATAGAATATAACGAAATTAAAAAAAAAATAAAATAAAATATATTATCTAATTTTCTTTTTATGTTATTAATCATCTAAAACCATAATGAAAATAACTGCCAAATTTCAGCTTGATAGTCAAGCGGTAAAATTTCACAAAAAATCGATCCGTCACAGGTAATTCCTATATCGAAAATTTCGGGGGTTTCTGGATTGTTGGTGGATTTTGAAAAAATTCTTGTTATGAGAGAGAGAAAGAAAGAAAGGCGGACGACGATACAAATATATGGCAGTGAGCTATCTCGGAGCATACTTTGTCAAAAACACGACAAAAGCTAAGAGGAAATATACTGATGATTGACTTCCTGGTCGACAACATTTTTGTTGAGTTCGGAGATTTTCCAGCAGACCGTTAGCCACTCTTAGCTGACTTGTTTTTGTTTTCATATGAGGCTGAATTTGTGGAGGAGCTAATCAGGACAGGTAACAAAAACCTTGCCAAATCTTTTAATTTCACTTTCAGATATATCGACGATGTGTTGTCTATAAACAACAAGAAGTTTGCTGACCACGTCGATCGTATATATTGCCCTTCTGAACTTGAAATAAAGGACACAACAGACTCTTCTACATCAGCTGCTTACCTCGATCTTTACTTAAACTACGACCAACATGGACAGCTTACTACTAAGCTATACGATAAACGTGATGATTTCAATTTTCCGATCGTTAACTTTCCATTTAGTAATAGTAACATCCCTGCTTCTCCAACCTATGGTGTTTACATGTCGCAGTTGATTCGGTATTCCAGGGCTTGCTCTAAATATCGGGATTTTCGTGATCGATGTCGACTGCTGACAAACAAACTAGCAACACAAGGATTCGAGAGATGCAGGTTGATCAGTACTATGGGCAAGTTTTATGGTCGCCATCTTTGTCTCATTGAGAAATATTCTGTATCTTTAAGTGATATGAAGATGGACGTTTTTGAGTATGCTCATTAGTGTGTTTACTTGTTGTGATTGACAATGATACTCGGTTCTCATTTTGAGAACTTGATGTTTACATGGATGTGACAAAGATTTACATGGCGGGTGTCGTCGATGAAGCAGAAGACGCTTACTCTTCCGGAACACCTGGTCTTAGTCTCTTGTACTTTTGCAAGGGTCTCCATATAAATCTTTCCTTTGTTCAAATTTTGACCCTGGTTTAATCGATTTTGAGTTTGGATTATGATTATGTTGACGCTTCGGTATTCTCTTATTTTATATACAAGTGATTATGTGTGAAAGACAAAAACTGTCAAAAAAGTCAATAAGTAACCCAACATATATAAATCCACTTCTTGCATCTAAACATCCAATTTCAGGTGCGAAGGCATCTGGTGATGCTAACGTTCGAACCACTTTTCCTCTTTCAGATAACAATGACACAATTGCTGGTCTCCACTTTCGTGATGTAAGGATATTAGGTATATGATTAGTACGTGGCATTCCATAAATACTCCGTTTCAGTTGTTGTGAAGCAGCTGGTTGTATTGGCATTCTAAGTGGCAGCGACAAAAGGTTTGGAATGCTTCTTTGTTATCGAAGTTTAATCATCCAGGCGACTTTCTTGTTCTCTATGCATCATCAGGGGTTTTACGTGTCCGTCTGCTGTAACGCGATGCTTCCCTCGCGGAATCAGTAGGAGACTCGCGTTTCCGTCTGCTGTACTGCGAGACTTTCCTCGTGGAATCAGTAGGGATCTCTCTTGTCCATGTGCTCGGAATCAGTAGGGGACTCTGGTGTCCATCTGATGTACTGCGAGACTTTCCTCGTGGAATCAGTATGGATCTCTCTTGTCCATGTGCTCGGAATCAGTAGGGGACTCTGGTGTCTGTCTGATGTACTGCGGGGCTTTCCTTTAGGAATCGGTAGCGGTCTCACTTGTTTGTCTGATGTACTGCGCGACTTTCCTCCATGACTTATCAGTAGGGGACTCGCTTTTCCGTCTGTTATTTTCCGAGACTTTCCTACCGGAATCAATAGCGGTCTCACTTGTCCATCTGATGTACTGCGGGGCTTTCCTTCAGGAAGCAGTAAGGGACTGGTGTTTCCGTCTGATGTACTGCGAAACTTTCCTCCAGGAATCAATATAGGTCTCACCTGTCCATCTGATGTACTGCGGGGCTTTCCTCCAGGAACCAGTAAGGGACTCGCGTTTCTGTGTGATGTGCCAAGAAACTTTCCTCCATAAATCGGTAGGGGACTCTGGTGTCTGTCTGATGTACTGCAAGATTTTCCTTTAGGAATCGGTAGCGGTCTCACTTGTCCATCTGATGTAATGCGGGGCTTTCCTTCAGGAAGCAGTAAGGGACTGGTGTTTCCGTCTGATGTACTGCGAAACTTTCCTACCGGAATCAATAGCTGTCTCACTTGTCCATCTGATGTACTGCGGGGCTTTCCTCCAGGAAGCAGAAAGGGACTGGTGTTTCCGTCCGCTGTACTGCGAAACTTTACTCCAGGAATCAATATAGGCCTCACCTGTCCATCTGATGTACTGCGCTGCTTTCCTCCAGGAACAAGTAAGGGACTCGCGTTCCCGTGTGATATGCCACGAAACTTTCCTCCAGGAATCAATATAGGTCTCACCTTTCCGTCTGCTGTACTGGGAAATTTTCCACCAGGAATCATTATAGGTCTCACTTGTCCGTCTGATGTACTGCGGGGCTTTCCTTTAGGAATGTGTAGGGGTCTCACTTGTCCGTCTGATGTACTGCGGGGCTTTCCTTTAGGAATGTGTAGGGGTCTCACTTGTCCGTCTGATGTACTGCGGGGCTTTCCTCCAGGAACCAGTAATTGACTTGTGTTTCCGTCCGCTGTACCGCAAAACTTTCCTCCAGGAATCAGTATAGGTCTCACCTGTCCGTCTGATGTACTGCGAGGCTTTCTGAAAGGAGTTTTTGGTCTGGAAGTCAGCGGTGAATCCAAGCTGTTTCGTTTATACAGGATGTTGTTGTTTTCGCATATTGATGATCCTTGTGTCTCGTTTCCAAGGTTAAGTGAAATCTTTGTTTGTATTTTCAAGGGACAAGGAGGAATTGATAATTTTAAGATGGCGAGACTGCCTCCTTTGTGTTGCTTTAGATTACTCTCACTCATAATTTCTTTCTTGTAATTACCTGCAAAAGAAAAATGAAATATTAAGTTACAAATATGGCAAAACAGCACGGAAGGAAGCAAACATAACAGCTATATTCAAAAAGGGATCAAAAACAGATGCAAGGAACTATCGACCAGTGAGTTTAACCAGTATAGTCGGGAAAACCATGGAAAGAATAGTCTGGGATGCAATAGTTAAACATATGGAACTGAATAATCTACTCAGTAACAAACAATTTGGATTCATCGCAAAAAGGTCGACAGTCTTGCAGTTATTGATGGTCCTCGAAGACTGGACAGATATTCTAGATCGGCGGTGAAATTGATGTCATATACATGGATTTTATGAAAACTTTCGATAAGGTACCGCACAAGAGATTAATCGCTTACGAAGTTACGGAATTAGTAATCGAGTAGTTAATTTGGTAGAGAGCTTTCGGAGTCACAGAAAACAACGAGGGATAGTGAACGGGAAAACATCTAAGGACTATCCGGTAGTGAGCGGCATCCCTCAAGGTAGTGTCCTAGGCCCGATCTTATTTGTATTAGGAATAAGATTCATCAGTTTGGTATGAATGATATATACTGAGATTGGTTTTTTTTTGTACACAAACAGGAATTGAAAACTTAATTTGCGAGCTTTCGAAAACGTCTGTTTCCTTTATCAAGCAAAGAGTACAATAGCCGAGTGTCGGTGTTCTGACCGCTGAAATCAGTATTATTATTTGTAATTTATATAAATGATCTACCAGACCACACCCTTTCAACAACTTTCTTTTCGCCGATGACACTAAAATCTACAGGGAAATAAAGAATGATGAGAGGCACTACAAGCAGACTTGGATAATTTACAAGAATGGTCGAATACATGGCTTTTGAAATTTCATCCACTAAAATGTAAAATTCTCACTGTAAAAGGAAAAAAAACCCGGAACTATTATATGACAGGTGCTGGCGGCGAAAAGGTGAATCTGGAAAACATATCATCGGAAAAAGACAGGAGTTCATATGGACAAGGATATCAATTTCTCATTACATATCCAACAGGCCGTCAAAAAAGCGAACAGTATCCTTGGACTGATAAAGAGATCATTTGTATACCTAGATCAGATAATATTTAAGCAACTATTTAAGGCACTAGTCAGACCTCATCTGGAATATGCAGCAAGTGTCTGGAATCCTTACAAAACAAAAGACATCGAAATAATTGAAAAGGTACAGCGAAGGGCAACAAAACTAATACCTGGGCTAAAGGATCTACCATACAGTGATAGATTAAAGAGACTAGGCTTCCCTTCATTAGCATACCGCAGACGACGAGGAGATATCATCAATGTATACAAAATCATGAACAATTTCCATGTCGAAAAAAGTTACAATGGAAATATTTGAGCAGGATACATCATCCAGGACCGGAGGTCATTCACAGAAACTAAAGAAAAAACACTGCAAATTAGACATACGTAAATACTCCTTTGGATTTAGAGTTATCGATGTATGGAACAGTCTACCTGGATATATTATAAACTCTACAACAATAAGGGACTTTGAGATAAGCTTGGATAACCATTGGGCAAATCTGGAACTTAAATATAATCATTTAGCTAGTTACAGACTGCAACCCGGAAGTACTAACTAATGTTTAATTGTGTATATTATAAGATTCAAGATATGGACATAGAGGCATACTAATGCCTGCGTCCATTAATTATCCTATTAAAATATAAACAAGGCCAAGAAAGCCGGTATCGTTCACTAGAATACAATTGTATCAAAACCATTATGGACAAATTGGGTTGTTTTTGGCACCTAGCATCACTGAAGAGTCTTGGAAGAATGAAACAGCTGTATGATGCAGTTTAATTAATTTTTTCAGCAAGTATCTATTTTAAAGAATTTATTACATTTCCCCTATCGGGCCCAGGAAGGTTCAGTCCCCTCATTTGTACAAAATTGAATCCCCTTCACTAAAACTCCAAAGATCAAATTTGACCAATATCCTGTAATTCCTCAAGGAGGATTTTAAAGAATTTACCGTATTGCCCCTATTGGTCACCATCCCTAAGGCTCTGGAAGGGTGGAGGTCAGACCCACGGTTTATACAAAATAAATCTTATTCAATCAGGGTTGCTTCACTTTGAATTATGACAGCTTTCAGTCATTTCTTCATGAGAAGTATTACGAGGAATTGTCAACATTTCCCCTACTGTACCCCGCCCGTCAGGTCCAAGGGGGTCGGACCCACCATTGATGGTTTTTCTTTCATTCTTAGAAGATGGATCTTTTTCCTCCTTATCTTATCTTTCATTTATGTACTTTATCTTAGATCTTAGTTCTCTGAATTTCCCTTGAAAAAATGAATAATAGTTGAAAGATGACCTACTTAAGTCTTTTGTCAGGAGTTGGCGTCGTCGATGAAGCAGAAGACGCTTACTCTTCCGGAACACCTGGTCTTATTCTCTTGAACTGTTACAAGTCCCCATGTAAATTTTTCTTTCGTTCATATATTGCCCCCGGTTTAATCGATTTTGAGTTTGGATTATGATTTTGTTAACGCTTCGGTATTCTCTTATATATTTTATGGTCAGTTTCAAATTCCAAATCCATCTAGTTTTTCTTAAAATATAACCATAATATACTTTCATAGTCAACATAGAAGTAGCCGTCTGACGGCCATATTTTCCCCTGGAGCAGTCCAAAAAATGAGACCATGCACAACTCGGGACCGAACAGACCACACAGGCTTATGAAATTTGGAAAGGATCCTTCGTGTACTTTTAAAGAAATAGCTATCTCAAACTATCACTGACGAATCAAAAGTTTTATGGTCGCGATCTTGATATCATCGAGAAATATTCTGTATCTTTTTGTGATATGAAGATGGACGTTTTTGAGTTTGCTTATGAGTGTTCTTACTTGTTGTGATTGACAATGATGCTCGGTTCTAATTGGATCTATTACTAAATTTAAAAGGTGCAGAATATGTGTGCGCTACGTCATCTTTGAAAACTTGATGTTTACTTGGATGTAACCAAGATTTACATGGCGGGTGTCGTCGATGAAGCAGAAGACACTTACTCTTCCAGAACACCAGGTCTTAATCTCTTGTACTTTTACAAAGGTCTCCATATTAATCTTTCCTTTGTTCATATTTTGCCCCTGGTTTAATCGATTTTGAGTTTGGATTATGATTTTGTTAACACCTCGGTATGCTCTTTAATATTTTTAGCTCACCTGGCCCGAAGGGCCAAGTGAGCTTATGTGATGGTGCAGCGTCCGTCGTCCGTCCGTCCTGCGTCCGTCAACTTTTTCCTTTAAACGACTTCTTCTAAAATACTGAAGCCTAGTAACATGAAATTTGGCTGGTAGCTTTCTTGGAAGGAGCTGAACAAAGTTTGACCTAATTTCAAGGTCACAGGGGTCAAAAATGTCGAAACCTTCAACAATACCGTCTGGCATAGAGATCTCATATTTGACTTGTAGCTTCCTTGGAGGAAGCTGAATAAAGTTTGCGAAAAGAAACGACTTTGACCCATATTCAAGGTCACAGTGAGGTTAAATCTATTTTAACCTTTAAACAACTTCTTCTAATAAACCAAAATCCCTAGAAGTATGATATTTGGCTGAAATGTTCCTTGGATGAAGCCCGACAAAGTTTGCAAAAAGATATGACCTTGACCTATGTTCAAGGTCACTGGGGTCAAATCTGTTCAAACCTTTAAACTACTTCTTCTGAAGTAGCAAAAGTCGTAGAAGCATGATATTTGGCTGAAAGGTTCCTTTGATAGGCCCGACAAAGTTTGCAAAAAGAAATGACCTTGACCTATGTTCAAGGTCACAGGGGTCAAATCTGTTAAAACCTTTAAACAACTTCTTCTGAAGTACCAAAAGCCCTAGAAGCATGATGTTTGGCTGAAGGTTCCTCGGATGAAGCCCGACAAAGTTTGCGAAAAGAAATGACCTTGACTTTCATTCAAGGTCACAGGGGTCAAATCTGTTAAAACCTTTAAACGACTTCTTCTGAATTACCAAAAGTCCTAGAAGCATGATATTTGGCCGAAATGTTCCTTGGATAAAGCCCGACAAAGTTTGCGAAAAGAAATGACCTTGACTTATATTCAAGGTCACAGGGGTCAAATCTGTTAAAACCTTTAAACGACTTCTTCTGAAGTACCAAAAGCCCAAGAAGCATGATATTTGGCTGAAATGTTCCTTGAATGAAGCCCGACAAAGTTTGCGAAAAGAAATGACCTTGACTTTCATTCAAGGTCACAGGGGTCAAATCTGTTAAAACCTTTAAACGACTTCTTCTGAAGTAGCAAAAGTAGTAGAAGCATGATATTTGGCTGAAAGGTTCCTTTGATGAAGCCCGACAAAGTTTGCGAAAAGAAATGACCTTGACCTATGTTCAAGGTCACAGGGGTCAAATCTGTTGAAACCTAGAAACAACTTCTTCTGAAGTACCAAAAGCCCAAGAAGCATGATGTTTGGCTGAAAGGTTCCTCGGATGAAGCCCGACAAAGTTTGCGAAAAGAAATGACTTTCATTCAAGGTCACTGGGGTCAAATCTGTTAAAACCTTTTAAATGACCTCTTCTGAAGTACCAAAAGCCCTAGAAGCATGATATTTGGCTGAAAGGTTCTTTGTATGAAGCTTGACAAACTTTGGGAAGGAAAATGAGCTTGACCCATATTAAAGGTCACAGTGGTCAAATCAGTTAAAAGCTTTGAGCGACTTCTTCTGATAAACCCAAATGCCTAGAGACATGATATTTGGCTGGTAGCATCCTTGGATGAAGCCAAACAAAATTTGAAAATGAAAATGATGTTGTCTTATAAGGTCACAGGGGTAAAATATGTTTAAATCTTAACATATTCTTCTAAATGTCTTTCAGTAAAAATTTAGGGGACTTTAGGGTTACACTATAATATAAGCCAGAGATTGAAACCAGGTGAGCGATGCAGGCCCATTGGGCCTCTTGTTTATATAGGGGTACACACGGCAAGCACGTGGGGTACAGGACAATTTACAAAACATAAATTGTTGGTTTGTTTGTTATTTGTCCTATTGACACCAGGGCATTTAAGGACGGCCTCCCGGTATAAGCGATATAGTTGTTAATAGCGTGTGATTTTGGAGGCTGCGTTATTTTCGTGCAAGCCTTCTTGCGATAGTCCGGACCTTTTGCCGATTTAAAGTGCTACCCCACTGAAGTATACTGCTTAAGACCCCAGCAGAACACCCCACCCCGTCACATACTGACAACGGGCGAACCAGTCGTTCCAATCCCATTATGATGACCGGCAAGCAGGGAGTAGTAACTACCATTGTCATAGACTCTGGTAGGCCTCTGTCTCGGCCTGGGGACAGAACCAATAGATTTCCTCACAGGGTGAACGCTCAACTATAGGCCAAAGTTAAGGTGGTGTCCAAAGAGAAAGTTGTTTTTTGGAAGAAACAGCTGTATGATGCAGTTTATTTAATTTTTCGGCATACTGTATCTATTACCAAATTTAAGAGGTGCAGTATATGTGTGTGTTACGTGATCTTTAGAAAGAATGGAAAAGGTCCCAAGTCGCCTTTTAAGATCATGCAAGGGGGCCAGCAGGTACATTTCTTGCACCCTACCTGCAGGGCAGCCAATCTGGTTAAATACAGATAATTGTTCTCGCTCCGTTTTAAGAGGTCACATTCAGATTACTTTCGTCACACTATTCCACATGAAATTTTTGGTGATGAAAAGCCTAAACGGACATATGCGATTATACAAGCTTTGTCGCCTCAAATTTCAGTCAAGATTTTAAAAGTACAATCTGATAAAATCATATCTTGATCTCCGCGACGTTCCGTAAACTTCTCTCGAGATAATCCTGCAGGGGGTCATATCACGATGACCTTTTGCATTAGCCAATCAAATTACGACTGTCAGAATCTCGACAATGAAATTTTGAGGCGACAAAGCTTGCATAAACCGCATTTAGTCATTTCGTCACCAAAACGTTCATGTGGAATAATGTGACGAAATGGCTTGCTGCAAGATGACAGGTCATTGGAAAATTATTTTAGTGTCGAGTAAAAGAGTCGAGAAAGGTAATCTGAACGTGACCTCTTATGGCATGTTGTCAGATCCTTGTAAAACGGAGTGAGAACAAGGATCGGTATTTTTAATCAGATTGCTGAAATTAGTAATTTGATTGGCGAATGCAAAAGGTTATCGGGACGTGACCAACAATGGGATTTTCTCATATTTTAACGCAGCAGAGAGGAGTATACGGAACGGCGCGGAGATCAAGATAAGATTTTCATCAGATTGCAGTGCAGCAAACCAACAATCTGATAAAAATCATATCTTCATTTCCGCGCCACTCGGTAAATTGCTCTTCTGCAGTGTCAAGATCCGAGGACAACCCACAGGGGTCACGTTGAGATGATCTTTCGCATTAACCAATCAAATTACTACTTTCAGAATCTGAAATGTTGATTTTTGAGCCGACAAAGCTTGCAATAATCGCATTTGTACGTCGAGTCAATTCGTCCTCTTGAAAGTTGTGGAATAACAATTTGACGAAATGACTTGCCGCAAGATGACAGGTTATCGGAAAATTATTGTAGTAAGAGGCGACAAAGGTCATCTGAACGCGACCCCCTACAATCCGATTAAAATGCGAAGATCAAGATATGATTTCAATCATATTGGTCCCCCTATAGAATGTCCTCAGATCTTGATGCAGCAGAGAGAAATTAACAGAGCGGAGATCAAGATGACGTAACACACACATATGCTGCACCTCTTAAATTTAGTAATAGATACAGTAAGCCGAAAAAAATGAATTAAACTGCATCATACAGCGGTTTCGTCCTCCCTAGACTCTTAAGTGATGCTACGGGCCAAAAGGTAGGAATCCAAAAATTCTAAACTAATGTAGAAACAGAAGGCTCAGGTGCGTAAAACCCCTTTAATTTATGAATTTAGAAGAAAAATTAAACTAGTTCTGTAAAATTTCAAATCGTTTACTACGAAAATGTGTATATTATGTACCGTGCCACTATTCAAATGAGATTAACTGTGGCTATGGAGGCCCCAGCAAACCTCGCGGGCTAAAAAAACACCAGCAGAGTCTGCCACCCCCTATCATAAAGATGACGTAACACACATATGTTGCACCCTTAAATTTAGTAATAGATACATTATACCGATATGATTTTAACCAGATTGGCAAATCAACAAAATAGCCAAAAGGATCTTGGAACCTATCATCGATGGTTTTCATTTGTTCTTTAAAGTTGGATCTTGTCAACAATTTCGTTCTCCTGATCTGTTCTTTATCTAAAAAGCACAACCAGAATCCATAGGGAGCCTGCATATATATAAGTCTGGAAGGATCTATCCAGTACTTCTCAGACGATCTAAAATGTTCGTCAAAATCAAAAATAGCTTGATGTCGGCCATGCTGTTTTTCGGATCAGCACAAAAACTTGGCAATGCACAACTTCGGACCTAAGGCCCCATGAGGGTCACACCCACCTTTATACAAAATTTAATTCCCTTCACCAAAGCCTAAGGATGCTTCAGATCAGAATTGGACAATATCCTGTTGTTCCTAATTATAAGCGAGGGGGATTATAAATAATTTACTATATTTTAACCATAGCTACTGAAACACTGAAGTTTCCATCGTTGGAAGCCAGTTCAGGCGTATAGAGTTGGTTCATGGTGGTACACACTAACTTTTTTTTCTTTTCCGTTTGCGCACGATTAATAAGTTTACTTCCTATACAGATATATATTAACACCTCGGATAAAAACTTTAGTCATTGGTTCAGCCACGTGTTAAAAACGTAAGCGTAAAAAGCAATAATAGTGTCTATAGTCACGGTTGACTAATTGTTATTGGGTAAAAAACGACATATACTTGCCAGCTGATTAACTATTTACACTGCATATGGTTTGTCTGTTACCAAAAAGAATTATTTATTTAAGCATTGAACAACTAGCACCACATGTTAAATTTGCCTTTGTTCAGCCCATAATTGCCAACTGAAAGCGGTTCAATGTTCATAATTTAAAAAAAATCATAGCCTAATTAACGGAATTCAAGTTGCCCCGTCATTCGTGTTGTGAGCCTGTTAAACAGTTCTACCACGCAGTTCCGCGTAAAAAAAACAGTGCGCAAGACAGTAGAAAGCCATATTAGAATTATCAATGTAATACAAATATTTGATGTTAATTCACAATTATTAAAATACAAAATGTAAACTGTCAGTCTAGTTGATCAAAAGAAAAATGGTTTTATTACTTTTCCGCAACGGCTGTTGGGCAATAATAATTTAATGCGCCGGTTAGCAGTTTTTGAGATGGTATTGCTCAATTCCTGTTGGTAAGGTTATATAGTGACAATGTCATAGAGTGGTAAATATATAAAATTGAATCCTTTTCACCCAAGGCCAAACTCTAATGACTAGAAGAGATTTCAAGGAAAAGCTGACCGCCGGACGCTGTGCTATGGGTATTTGCCTTGGGGATAGGAGAACTAACAAAACAAACCTTTTAACCAGTCACATAATAATACCAATCTTATCAGATTAATAATAATACAGGCACAATATGATCATCATTTGCAATAATCATGTGCAATATGAGAAAATTTATTTTTGATTAATAGCAACCTTGAGACAGCTGCCTGGAGGTAATAATGATTTAAAGAGCAGTCTCGTTATGAAACATACACAGCAGGGACCAGGTTGAACGTCACATACAAAAATTGAGAAAGATTCATCGAGTACCTCATTTGAATTTGCAATTACAAAGTTTTTTTAATAAGATTCCACATGATCGATCATTCCATTTATCTCATTAGTTAGAAAAGTTAACACAGTCGTCTATCTGACGACTGTTGGCTTAGCTTAAAAAAAGTATCATGCTAAACTTACCTTGTAGATCCGTGATTTCTGGTCGTACAACAAAATTAATGTGTTCCTACTTAGCTGTGCTTTATGTAGTGAAACGGTTAAGCCCATAAACTCACGGCTTTGAACGATATCGAACAACTTTTATCGCTTCATTTAAATACAAGGTGTGTTTTTCACGACAGTTGGCGAAGTTAAAGACTATTAACAGCTAGTGCTATTTCAGGTAATTTCAACCCACATGGTGCGAAACAAACCACGGCCTCTCAAGCACAAAGATCATATACACAGTGGGCCGTCTTTGACCTAACTAACTGTTAATGGAAACGTTAAACCTGCTAGACCAAACTCATCCCGTTTTTTCACATATTGTATATATAGCCTTCACTAATTGGATGAACATTGAAGTTTAAGCTGAATTCAAGGTATTGCCAAACACCATGGAAAAAAACCGTTTTGTTTAAAGTAGAGGGACATGTCGACTAAAGAGTAATAGCCGCGTAATTGTGTGTCATTTTTGTGTTTCCAATTTTTTCTAATTGGTAATGCATTTTGTTTCCATTTTTTCATCGAATCCAACTATTATTGTTAAAAATGTCACACACAAACGTACTCACACATATAGCTTACATAAATTACAAAATATATATTGTACAATTCTCCTCACTTTATTAAGTTTGCCCTCAGGTAAGTGGTCTGCAACCACAGATTAGATAATAGTCAGTCAATGACGGTCAATATTATCCACAGGTCACAAATTGGAAACCATTGCAATGTCCACACAGGACATGGATAGGTACCATACACTTAGATGATTAACAGCACATCGATAACTACAAATGCTCATAAAGGACGGTCACTGCTGCCCACTCAGGAATGCCTAAAGCTGCCTTTATACAGTTGCCCCACCAAGGACAATCACTGTTGCCAACTCATTATTGCCTACAGCTGCAATCATACAGTTGCCCAAAAAGGACTATCAGATTACAATTGCCCACACAGGACTGTCTGATAATAGCACTGCCCACACAGGACTTCCAGACTAATAGAGTCGTCCACACAAGACTGCTGGATCACATCACTGCCCACATAGGACTGCATGAGTATGAACTCTCCACACGGGACATCATACTGTCAATACACACAGGATCTCAGCATCATCATTGATATATCATCAAAAGCTGCCCACACAGGACAGGTTGATATGGTTACTCATCTATGCTATGTCGTCACCAATGACTGTCCGACAGCAACATGGGTTAGAGCTGTAACGATATAATTAACAATGTCTAATATCTTTCCCTAATTATGTTATATATATATATATATATATATATATAAATTGTAATATTACAAACTATAACTATTTATAATGAACATATTTACATCATCAATTCATTAAACGTCTCTCATTGTTACTATATAATGTTATATACAGCTTTTCAGAAACAATACCATTATGTACCATGTTTATATTCATTAAACTTGCCAAATTCATTACACGTGTTATTAATTAAGACAAATTCAATTATATTGACACTCTGTATCACACTTATGCATGTAATTCACTTAAACATAACCGATATATACGTTGTATTACCGGTATGAGTTATACTCATTGGTCTACCATATGATACGCATGTACAATGTACGCTTTAAATACATACGCAACAGATTTCGGGGCATATATAACGTACATATGGGATATAGGAATGCTATTGCACTTACCGCAAACTGTATTTTGCGCTTGGAAAACCCATTGCAAGCCGCTGTACACTGCTACGTTATAACATCCCTGAGCTCCATGTTTACACCTACAAATGTCTCCGGTCCCACTAATTCACCTGCATTAAATTCGGATCAGGAGAGTCCGTAATATATCACAAATATAATAAATAAATCTAAAAGTGCTTGCACAAAGTAAAACAAGATCACATATCAACTATAGACTAAATATATACTGAATCTATAGAAAATGTAGATGATACTGACAAATATACTGGAATATATACAAAATATGGTTGGGACTGTGCCACCCAGTGCATGTTTTTTTTCTGTCTTTCCTGGTTGTATATGATGTATTCTGTCCCGTTCTCTACATCTATCTTAAGTGCAATATCTCCCCATTGCAAATCGTGTGTTTCCTTGCCAGGTCGCATTCCAAAATGCATTGTACATACCATCCACATTGAGTACTGAAGTGAAGCTGGTGATTTGTAACAGAGTGTGTTTGTTGAGTACAGTTTTTCTACCTCCTGATCTGTCAGCTCATCAGCAGCTCTGAGTTTTTCCCTTTCCCCATCCCTTTAAGTTGTTTCTGCTTCATTTTTAAGACGTTTCGGCATTTCGTTAACTGAATGTCAGTAAGGATAGAGACAAAGTAGTGTTTTCTCCAGGTGTCTGCCCAGACTACTGATATAGGACCTTAGATATGTGGGTTCGTACTCGGTGCCATCTCTTTTCCTTACTAAAAAATTGATATCAGGGAATCTATTTCAATTGGTGGAATTGCTTCTGGCTTTCTCCCTTCCCCTGAGGCTGTACGATATGCAATGAAAGCATTCATGTCCTCTTGTGTTTTTTCTTAGTGTTCAAATTCTGCTGTTGGGACAGGAAACAGTCAATTTCCATTTCCATTGGACTGAGCACTAGGCCTAGTGCTTGCTCTGGTATTCTCTCCACCTTCTGTCTCATTCGCCAATGGTGTTGCTGGCTTCAGCTGCATCATCAAACAATCCAAAATGTGGCAAATCTATCTCTACTTTTAAGATTAATTGATCATTCTCGTGATTTGGAGAGCTCATTATGCTGTCAATCAGAATGCTACCAGCAGACGACAGAAGCTTCAGACAAGGGAGATAATTTGTAAACAAAAAAAGTAGTTCCCCTTGTCCAGGTGCTGACATATATGTCGGGCTTTCTGAATGGTCAATTATAATGGTATTTTCGAATCATTAATTAATGAATAATATTTGATATTTCACTGGTAAAAATGTAATAAATAGAGGATATATTCAATGGTTTGCAATGGTATGGCAGTATTTTTGATATTTTCACTCGTGAAAATAAAAATAACAAATCTGCCATACAAGTGAAATATATTTGATATTAAACGGCAAACAATTGAATTTTCTTTTTATTACATTTCAAAAGAGGACTTAAAGATACTTTCATAATATGTTTGAAATACCCTTGAAATCTACGGCGGGTCACTTTCTCAATGGGACGAATTACAGAAATATCGAGTGGTGTCATTTTTCTACAGAAGCCTGAGTAAGATTTCTACTGTAAAAGAACGACCCTGGGTAACTTTTGCAACGTAAGAATAATGACCCCGGGTAGTTTTTTTATTGGCGGGTCGCTTTTTCACGTTACACTGAAAAAGCCTAATATTTTCACAGCAAAATCTTATATTTTCACTGCTCATCACAGCAGTGAAAATATAAGTATTATCAGTTTGATAATTTTCTATATTTCACAGGCAAAAATGTAATACATAGAGGTTACAGAACGAGTGGTTGTTGGATATGGAATTTATTTCACTCTCGTTAATTATCTTTGGAAAGTTACACAAGACACTCACTTTATATTCCATATACAATAACCACGAGCCGTGTGATCTGTTTCTACCACAATATTAAATCGACAGTGTCAGTGTTGATTTTTTGAGTGAACCGCGGACTATTTGCGCGAAAACGCATCATCTCGCATATTTTCCCGCCAAGTTGTGACGTCGTCAACAATCGGTGACGACGTCAACAATCGTGATTTCCGGTCAAAGTTCAACTTCTCAACCAATCAAAAGTCCGGAAGGTCATATTCCACTAGTGGTATTTAACATGTATTTATCCAACAGTAAGCACGTTTATACAATATGTGAGAGTGGAATAACACGGGGTATTGTGGTAGAAATGTTAATACTACATGGCCTCTTAAGCACACAAAAAAAACCCCACTCATTTATATCACACGCACCATAGTCATTAAATGAAATATAATATTTCACAGGCAAAAATGTATTAATGTTAAAACCACATGGCCTCTTAAACACAATCAAAGTACTGAAAGTACTGGAAGCTAAGGCGATAAAACAGTATTTTCGATGGAGTACACAGTATACATATATAATAGAAATTAAATGGTATTCAAGATTAGCAAAAGTTGACTTTTCATCGACCACAATGGAAAAGTAGAGAGTTGTCGGTAAAAGTCAGCATGGTCGGTCAAAACTCAGTGTTCATTGAAAAGTCAGCCCTCCCAAAGAAATTAAAAGAGTTTTATAGTTGCCAGTTACACGACATTATAAATCAAACAATCAGAAATTACCAAAAGAGAATATGATAGTTCACATAACAAATTCATTTGTGCAGCTAGTCAATGTAAGGTTTGTATGAATCTTCATGTTAGTGATACAGAACTCGCCCTGAGTGAACCCTAAAAAACCCCCAAGAGATCAAAGAGGGATCTTGGTGCCCATCATCAATCTTTTTTTTTTTTTCATTTTTAGAAAGATGGATCTAAAATCATATTTGTGATTGTCTCTTTATGCTCAACGATCGTATATATTGTTTTGGGGTGTGAATCTCAGCCGTTTAAAAGTTGTGACTAAAGAGTCAAGTCTGCAAGGGTGTTGCAGACCATGGGTTCAAATCTAAAATTATATTTGAGACCGTCTCTTTATGCTCAGCAATTGTATATATAACGAGGCATCAAGGGGAACCTACAAATGAAATTAGAGAAAGATCCATCCAGTAGTCAGAAATAACAAACTATTACTCTCGACAAATCGAAAATGACCACCTGGCGACCATATTGTTTATCAGATTTGTCCGTAAATGAAATATGCAAAACTAAGCATTAATGGGAACCAACAAATGAAATTTGAGAATGATCAATACAGTACTTCTCAAGAAATAGTGATAAACGTTTACCCACATCCCAGATGGCCACCTGGCGGCCATATTGTTTATCGCTTTTGTCCAAAATTGAACATGCAAAACAAGGCAGCAAGGGGAACCAACAAATGAAATTTGAGATTGATCCATCCAGTTCTTTCCAAAAAATAGCGATAACAAGAATTGTTTAAGGACGGACGACGGATGCAGCATGATTTGATAAGCCCACCATCTGATGATGGTGGGCTAAAAAAATGCCAAGTGTGATTTTCAGTAGCCACTTATTTTTTCAGTAGTGTTCTTTTCACAGCCACCAGTCAACCCCGGCTCGTCATCCCTCCAAATGCTATTAAGTCTGAATTGCAACATTCAACAGCAAATAGATATATTTTTTCATAATCATTATTTTCAATTAAGACGCATAATGACCAAGTTTTAGAATTCATATTTTCAGATGAATGGCTGTTACTTTCAAGAAACAAACAACATACATCAATACATGACTTTATTTTCAAATTCAGCAATAAATACCATCAATACATTATTGAACAATTATACTAACCGTAAAAATAAGAGCTTTTTTTCAGGTTAAAATCTGTCAATTTCTCAAGATCATCTCAAGAATGCAGGTCACTTTCATTATCTGTTAATTTGTTCAAGTATGAAATTGGCACATTATTTAACACTTTCCTGGATTGAAAGTATAGCAGAATTATAAATCATTAAGTTTGTTGAAAGATTTATACACCGTTGTGGATTTTTCAAACTGTCCATTTAGCATTTCTTTATTACATTTTGTTGCAGCTCTCTTTCTTAATGTAGTTCCATGGCTGGTTGTAGATTTTTTAAACTGCCCATTTAGCATTTCTGTATACATTTTGTCGTCGCTCCTTGTCAATGTAGTTCCATGGCTGTTGTCACCTGTTAATTAAATGATTTTGATTTAATATCATGAAGATTTACTGGTTAGTAATATAACGATGGTTTACATCATGCGACATAAATGTCACACAATCTTGGTTGATGTAATTTCCTTATTAACTTTAAAACAAGAAATTAAACTAAAAACTTCTTCAGTATTAGGCTACATAATTTGGTTACAAACTTAATAACTCTCTAGCTCTAGCTTGTGATAGTGCTGACAGACTTCAGTGGACAGACAATTGCAACGAGGAAATTATAGTCCCCCATACGTTTCACAAACAAGCATTTATGTGCGGTAAACATGACAAATCATTTAATAAATGTGAGTGAGCAATCTTACATAAAAAACAGTGGGATTTGTCCAATCCTAAAGTGCAAGAAACATGTAATTTTTAAATTGACATATTTTGTGTATGATAACTTTTTATATTGTGCTTGGTGACAAAATACACATGAAAAAACAGTTTATATCCATCTTGATATAATTGAAATGAAAGAGACGGTACTTCTTACAACTATAGTAAAATCAAATTGATGTGAAAGGAAACATCATAAGAAAGAGTCTAATTCACATAGCAATAATTGTTTTTGTGATCAGTACAAAGCTTTTAACACCAACAGGTAAGGAATGTGCCCCAGTGAGCCAAACGTCTCTTTGGCCTAGATTAGTATCTGCATATTTCTGAATAATAAGAAACTATTACTCACAAATCCAAGATGGCCACATTGTTTTTACGGATCTGTCAAAAATGGATGGACCGTGCAGAACTAGGCACCTACAGGGAACCTACGTCTAGAATGATCCATCCAGTATGTCCCAAGAAATAGCGCTGTTGTTGTGGAGCAAGGATTTGACTGTTTGTTGTGGGGTTTTGTTTTACCCCTTAATAAGTTATCTGCTTTATTTGAACATGTTTGACCATATAATGGGACTTAGCATTTGGTCATGCAAAAATCATTATTTTACAAATTGACAGGTTCACACACCCCTCCCTCTCAGTCTAAGGGGTGGGGAAAAATAATGCTTACAGAATTTAGTTCCAATCCCCACCCTTTAACATATATACTATTGATAATGAAATTATATAGCCAAATTACACAATTGTCTGATATCATGTGATGTATCTTTGTTAGAAAGCATTTGAGTATTTTAATATAGGAATATTTAATTTAATTGAACTAGTGAGACCACATTTCAATATTCCTAGCAAACCTAAAGACATCAATCTCAATGAGAATGCACAGAGCAACATACATATGTAGCTACAACCTGGCTTTCATGATCCGTCATATATGGAATAATAAAGAGATGAATTTGAATATGTACCAATTAGTTGGTGATAATGAAGGCACATTTGGGTCCATCCTTTGGAAAAAATGTCAATAAAGATGTGTTTGCACTCCATTTCGGTAACGAAAGTCGTGGCGTGAATTGCGTAATTTTGAAAAATGAATTTTAAATATTTCTGGATAAATGACACTCTCGACCTTTTGCATTTACTGCAATGTAATGATAAAGAATGCATATTTATGTCAATTCTCTTAAAATAATGCCTTTTCATGCAAATTATCCTCCTTTTCGGTAATTAAAGTCCATTCCGGTAAATACCCCAACCGGGCTTAATCTTAATCTTTATTAAATTCATTCACGGACTTGGGTGTTAATTGTCACCCTCGTTCTTCCCAAACTTTATTGAAATTTAATGCAAACGTTCTCGCATCTTCATTATTTAACGAATACTCAAACAATCAATTATGGCAATTATTTAATTTACTCTGTGTATAGACGTCACGGGCTGTTGATTCAACATCAAAACAAATAATGAAAACCACTGTTTTGTCAAAATGCAAGGCAAAGAATCATAACAATGGACAAACAATGATAGATGAAACATTCTAGAAACGCATACTTACACTAGTTATTGCCGATGGTATTAACTAGACAAGATGATAATGGATATGTTGGAGGCTTTCGAGGAAACAGCAATCGATCAGTAATGGCGATGAAGGTAAACATCCGGTTGCATCATGGTTATTTTTAGAGGTCGAAGGTTCACGAATTGAATAAGTTTTCAACTGCCTATTTCATAAAAAGACATTAAAAAGCTATTTCGCAAATTAATTTTATAATTCGACAAAAATTACGTTAGAGTCTTTCATTTCTCATTATCCAATACGTGAATTTTATATTGGCACCTCAACCGGAAGTTGCGCGACTGGTATGCAAGTTAGCATGGATACAACGATTTTTTGGTTTTTTATATAAACGGTACACATTAAAATAAACTAACATGGAAAGGAAGGTTTATGATAGATAGGTTAAGCTCACACAACGGATTAATTTGTGCACCTAGTTGTTGTCAGGTTGGTATGGATTACGATATTATATTAGATTTCATGTCCGATTATAGCCAATAACGTCCGCCAGAGGTCATCGTAGGCGGAAAGGAAGAAAAATTGTTTCCGGTTTCTGACTGGCTGCAATACGCTGTAGGCGTAGAACGCCTTAGCGTAAAAACCCGCTCATTTTGATCACCTTCACCATAGTCATTGAATGATATTGCAGCAGTCTAGTAAACGGCTGATGCATGAACTGTGGAAAAATCAAATGTAACGTTTAAAATAAAAAGAATTATTTCTTTGACCACTCTCGATAACATCCAGGTATCTGACAAAGAAACTCGACTGATTGGCAGTTACCCTTAAGATCATCGAATGAGTTTTAATTACTACCAATAGATGTTAATTTTCTTTTGGAGAATCAATTATTTTAACTGTCAGCGATAGGATGCTGGCATTTATTTCTCATTGGCAGGTAAAGTACACCGATTCACCGTTCAATGTTCTGAATATGTACTTGTACACATGTGCCCACTTTACTCTCGATTTCACCAGAACACTTTTGATCCTGGTTAAAATTACATACATGTACCTAGGGGTGTGGGCACATGTGAATGCAAGGGGAGGCTTTTTTTTCTTTAAATTCTTTATAATTATAGTTTGTAAAAGATCATGTCGTTATTTTCTGTTCTCCACATACTATATGACTAATGGCTATTTATCTTGTTTGATATATATATTATTGTTATTGTGTAACGATATTGAATCCAGGACCTCTGTGTAACCTAGGTATTACTCATTTGAATGTAAGATCCTTGCGAAATAAACTTGGAATTATAGATACTGATTTATCAGATAACGATATCTTATGTATTTCAGAAACCCATCTGTCACCAAGCATATCTGATATTGGAATGAAATATCTGCTAATTTAACTGCTGAGGAGTTTAACAAATACCTCACTGATTCCATTAATAATCTTGCCCAGCAGTATATTCCTACTAGAAAAATTACTATTCGACCTAATTATAAACCATGAATAAACAGG
Organism: Mimachlamys varia; assembly: GCA_947623455.1. NCBI lineage: Eukaryota > Metazoa > Mollusca > Bivalvia > Pectinida > Pectinidae > Mimachlamys > Mimachlamys varia. The sequence continues at coordinate 36,502,170 of OX392545.1, forward strand.
GAAATCAAACTGAAAATAAAACCGAATTCACAAAAACAAGCTAAATCAACCTTATCTCCACACCATTGGGAAAATTATAGACATAAAAGGAATGAAGTAATCAATCTCATTAGGCTTGCAAAAATAACTTATTTATGAAAAACTGGAAAAAAGCTTAAGTGATAAATCTCTACCGCCTAGTAAATGGTGGAAAATTGCCAATTCAGTATTCAAAACTAATAATAAATCATTTTCTCTGCCGCCCTTGCATGATAAAGGATATTATATCAGTCATCCTTTTGCAAAAGCTGAATGTCTAAATAAATATTTCACTTCTATTTCAACTTCTTCCACATACCTTGAGCCTCTCCCTCCTGTTATATGTAATACTCATTATATTCTTGAGAACATTGAGATTTCGGAACAAGATATCAAAGATCAGTTATTTCTTCTTAATGATAAGAAACCATAAGGACCTGATACGCTATACTCGATAATAGTCAAAAGGCTTTCCTCTTCTATTTCTGTTCCTCTAACTATTCTCTGTAATAAATCTCTTGAAACAGGCATTATCCCTTCTATTTGGAAATGTGCAAATGTAAGTGCTATATACAAAGGAAAGGGGATTGAAAATGATGTATCAAACTATAGACCTATGTCTGTAACCTCTTGCTTCAGTAAAATAATAGAAAAGGTAATATTCAAATATCTATTCAACCATCTTTCTGTCTGTATAATTATATGGAAACACCAATCAGGTTTTATGCCCAAAGACTCCACTGTTAATCAGTAACTTGGACAATAACAATGAATGAAGATTAATATTTTGTGATGGCTTTTGATAGAGTCTGGCATGATGGCCTATTATATAAACTCGAAACTTATGTTTCTTTTTTTTTTTCTTTTTTTTTTGTACTCAGTTTTGGCTCATGTATATATTGTAAATAGTTGTATAGTTTTACATTTTTCACATCTTTTCTACCAAGTACACTTTCAAGAAATCAAACAAAAATAATTAGTCTGTTAGTATCTATTAGTACATGCGTGGTTATTAAGTGCATATACGTGTATTTTACTCTAATATCTTATCATGATATATATAGATTATTTGGTGCTTAGCACCGAGCCATTTCATCATCGTACATTTTTGTTTTGTTGTTTTTTTCATTCATTTTCTTATATTTAATCATTATTTATCTGATTTTCGTTTTAACATCAATTATCCACACTCAACTCATATACAACAGTCATTCTCTTTCAAACATTTTAACATTCTTACACTCTATCTGGACATTTTTTACATTCCCTTTCACTCTCACTGTATTAGTTAGTGATGTTGTTATTTAGTTATTTCTTTCGTAATATTAATTCCGTTTAATATATATAGGTATGACTAGAGGTGGTTTTAGTGGTTGGCCCAGTCCCTACCAACCAAAACTTCCTCCAGTCATATCTATACATTACTTATCAAATCGATATTTCAGGAATACTTTTTCATACCACATGCATATAGTTGAGGTATATATTTTATCCATTAAGAACTTTTTCAGTTATAAGTAATTTTCTAACTAGAGCAATCTTCAGTGTTTGTGCCACCAAATGAGCCTTCTTCCAAAAATAGAAGTTACCTTTCCATTCATTGATATAATATATGACATAATATTTGTTTCAAGTGTTTATATACCTCAATAGATTTTTAATCTAAAAAATAACGTTTTAATAACAAGAGCTCACGGAAGTCCAAGTGGTTGGGCCAGTCCCTACCGACTGAGACGTTTTCCAGTCTTACTATTACAGGACATTTCAAATAACAAAAGTAATTAAGGATTGCTCCTTAATTTACATATAACTAATAAATGTTTTTGATAAATTTGATGGTTTGCGTCGTATAGTAATAACATGCTGCAATTCATATTTAAGAATTGATATGATGTTTACTTTCTCCCGTTTCTGTTTACTTTGATGGTATGCTTTATATATCGTAAACCCAATTAAAGTTAACAAAATATTTAGTTCCACAGTATTCATTTGATATATTTTGTACCCTAAAATCAGGTATTGTAAGTTTTGTAAATTGATCGCAAATCCTGTTTTTCTTAAAATATCTAGTATCACTTTCCAAAATTGTATGAAGTATTTACATTCAATGAAATAATGGACATAGTTTTCCTTTTCATTGCATATATGACATAGATCATCATCTTCTATTTTCCATCTTTTTAAATTTACCTTACATGGAATTATATAATTGAACAACTTCCATCTAAACATCTTGTATCTGTTATCTATGAGATGACTATATATGAATTCGAACATACACTCACATGCTTGATAATGTTCTGTGTTAAATCTATTAATCCACATGTTCCAACAATAACTTTTTTCAAATTTGCGCTGCAATGCTATGTCGTAAATGCTCTTGTTTGTTAAATCATCTAGCTTTATATTTCAATTTGCTTTGTTGGAACATATATATATATCATTCTCCATTTTTACTCTCGTTTTATACGATTTTTCCTTTTTTCAGACAAATCTTCCATTCATTCGGAATGGCTTTTTTAATTTTTGCTGTTTCAATGATCCAGTTGTGCTTATCTCTAAGTTTAGTATATATTATATTTTCATCAATTTCCCCATGTTGGTTGATAATGTCTTCAACAAATATTATATTACTGTCTACCCATGATTTGTATATCAATGTGTTATTTAATATCTTGATCTCTTTATTACCCCATATAATTGATTTTCGTATATTCCTATAATTTTCATAAGTACTTTCTATTCCTCTGAATTTTACCCATGATTCAAGTATATTGTAATAAAAATCTGAAATCTCACGCTTAATATTTTTTATATTTCTTAAATTACCTATATTCATCTTAAATATTAAGAAATTTGAACCGTATTTCTCTAACATTATCCGGGGAATGATCTTCCAGTTGGCATCCGTGTCATCAATTAATCTCTTCACCCAACTTACTCTTAACACGTCTATATGAGATTTTATGTCTCTTAAATTTAACCCACCAAATTTGTATTTCCCAATAATCGTTTTTCTCTTTACTTTCTCACCCTTCCCTTCCCATACAAACTTAAATATTAATTGTTCTAATTCCTTGATTTTCGTCGAATCTAGAATTTGCGTAGTTGCCAAGTATGTAATCTTTGGTATCAGAAGTGCCTGTACTATCATAATTTTCCCCATTAATGTCAGTTTTCGTTTCTTCCAATTTTTAAGCATGTCATCAATCGTAGTTTTTTTCCTTTCCCAGTTCAGATTGCTGCATACTTATTTATTGGTACCAAAATAAATTCCAAGTGCTTTTATTTCTCTTTTTGACCAATCTATTCCCTCGTAAAAACTTCTTTTTCTTTTATTACTTCCCAACAATAACCCTTCTGTTTTCCCTTTATTCAACCTTAAACCTGAAACTCTACCAAAATCTTCAATAATTTTTAAAACTTTATGTATGTCTGAATACCTTAGAAAAAGTGTTGAATCATCAGCAAGTTGTGAAATTTTTATGTGTTTTTTATTTATCCGAAATCCAGATATTCCTTTGTCGTTTCTAATTCTATTTGCCATAATTTCAACTGCTATCACAAAAATTAAGCATGACAACGGACATCCTTGTCTAATTCCTCTAGATATATTAAATTCGCCGGTTATCCAATTATTATTCTTCGCGCATGCTGTTATATTTCTATAAAATGTAGTTATCCATTTCATAAAAGACTTTCCAAAACCATATCTTTTCAATGCGGCTGTCATATAATCCCATTCTATTGTATCAAATGCTTTTTTAAAGTCAAGAAATAATATACATGTGTCTGTGTTAAATTTTTCCGAATAATCAATAATGTCCTGAATTTGTCTGATATTGTAACCTATAAATCTATTTTTTATATAACCGTTTTGGTCAGTTTCAATTATATTTGGCATTACATTTTTTAACCTAGTCGCATTTTCTGCGAACTACTTAACTCCCCCCTTTCATAGCCTTCATTTAACGAATCTGTTACTATAACCCCTATGGTCTTCCAGAATGTCCTGTAAAACTACAGATAGTCCATCTAGCCCTGGACTTTTATTTAGTTTCACTTTATTTATTGCACTAGTGCTCTCCTCTATTGTAATTTTACCTTCGCATGTATCACTTTCTTTTCGTGTTAGCTTCCGTTTTACTTCAGTTTCATTTACATACTTTGTTATACTGTCTTTGTCCGGTGCTGTTGTTCGATACAAAGTTTCATAAAAGTTTTTGATGTTGTTTAATATAGTTCCCGGCTCTGTAACCAATTTCCCATTGTTATCCTCCAAAGTCTTAATTACTTTTCGTGTTTGTCTGTGTTTCTCCATTCCTAAAAAATATTTTGTATTTTTTTCTCCTTCTTCCGCCCATTTTATTCGTGATCTTATCTGTGCTCCCTTGGCTTTTTCTTCGTACAGTTCACCTAATTTAATTTCTATATCCTGAATTTCAGTTTCGTTCCTACTATTGTTTTGTTCGTTTAGTGTCATAAGTGTTTGTTCCAAATTTGCTATTTTATCGCTTTTTTCCTTTGAAGCGTTTTTGCAATATTTAATTGTCTCTTCTTTGATAATAATTTTACAAAAATCCCACGTATTTCTTTTGTCTAAATGCATAAGCCGACTTTCATTCACCGTCTGTAATATACATTCTTCTATACGTTTTTTATATCGCTCATTTTCTAGTATACTATTATTGATTTTCCATACTCCAGGTCCCATTTGCTCATTATTCTTTAGCACAATTTTTATCGATATTCCTTGGTGATCCGTATACTTTATTAGGGCCGGTCTTATATCAGAAGATTTTACCGAGTTGACAAGATCATTTTCAATGAGAAAATAATCGATTCTACTAGCCTCCCCTTTTGTCTTTCTTTTCCATGTATATTGTCCCTTTGTTTGATTATTAACTCGCCATATATCTACTAAATTCAATACCTTTTTTATTTGTTTTAGTCCGTATGTATTTTTTATGTGACGTTTATTCGTATTTGTTTTTCTATCAATGACATTTAAAACTTCGTTCATATCTCCTCCAAGTATAACAGGTCCTAGTTTGAATATTTCAATGATTTTTAGTAAATTTTTGAAATACACATTTCTATGTTTTTCACTATTTGGTGCATATATATTGACAATAGTGTATACATTGTTTTTAATTTTTAAATTTAGCATTATGAACCTGCCATCTTCATCCGATTTACAGTTGATGATTTCATGTTCAAATTTTTTGTTAATAATAATTGATACACCTCTACTTTGGCTACTACCAAAACAATGGAAAGTATCAGCAATATTGTTAAGCTCTCTTTCCACTGTTTCGGCAATATCCAAAGTTATATGTGTTTCTTGCAGAAAGGCAATGTCAAATTTTTGACATTTTAACCATTCGTAGGTTCGTAGTCTCTTACTTCTATTCCGCAACCCTTGCGCATTAAGAGACAGTATATGTGTAATATTACGTCCGTCACGTCCGTCCATTATTTATTTTCGAATTGTATTATTTTTTAGACTTTTTCTCTGCCCCTTGTTGTTGTGGAGAGGGCGGAGAGCGCTGTTTTGATTGACTGCGGTCCCTCTGTGGAAGCGGTGTTCCAAAGCCTTCTCTCATGAAACCAACATTTTTCAAAGTATTTGTATTTTGTTTATTTGTATCTTTTTCCGATTCTTTTCTGGACCTTCTCCTTTTCCTTTTCCACTGTCTTTTGTTGTTGTGCATGTCCTTTGTCCTTTTGCTCTTTATCTTCACTCTGTTCTCCTTCGTCAGCAGTCACGTCATCCGCCCCCGTCTGAACGTCATCATCTCCCTCGTCATCATCTTCACTCTGCTCTACTTTCACTTCGTCACTCATCGTGCTTTCTTCTAACTGGTCCTGTTCGTTTACAATTTTTTTGCAGTCATTTTGTCTATGTCCACTCTCATTACACAGGTTACATTCGTTTACACACTCTGATGACCCATGTCCATCCTGTTTACACTTTCCACATGTTTTTGTCTTTGTCATGTTTGTGTTGTCTCTTGGTTGTCCGAAGTACCACACGTTACCATAGTATCTGGATCCAACCTTCAACGAGCGTGGCAAATGGTTGGCAAGTTTTTGTGTGAATACAATACGGTCACCTGTGTCGCAGTTTGTTAGTTTATTGTCAACCCTTAGTTTTTCTCTGTATAATTCAATGATATGGCACCCTTTGTTTTCCAGAGCTCGTTTAATTTTGATTCTGGTAGTTGTCATTGGGTCATGCTTGGGTCGGTGAGGGTTGTCCGATAGTAGAGACACGTGTTTTCCCCTAATCGACACGCCTCGCGACAGCAATGTTACGCGATCGGACATATTGTCCACGTAAACCCGCCAAACATTACCAGTTCTCTGAATACCACTTAAATGGTCAGGCGAAATGACACGTCCTAGACTCTGATACACTTCCAAATTGTTAAGCCATTGTTTATTACCTGTAGAGTATTGTGTACCAAAAATATCAGTTTCTTTAATGAACACCGGCTTTGCCGTACCGTAGCCTTGAGGCGGCGGGTAAGCGTCACCCACGTTTAAATTATTACTATCATTCCGGACTTCGTCAACGACAGTTCCATGTCCGGGATCTGTGATAGTAATAAGCGGTGTACGCGTGTTGTTCTGCTCACCTGTTACTACACCGGAGTAAGTACGGGTGACCTCTGGCTCACGCGCGTTCTGAGCTATATTTACCTGTCCAGTATTACCTGTTTGTATTAGGATACGGGTGAGTGCCTCCATGGCATTCGTTAACTCTGTATAGCCAGACGTTGGTACCTGGTTTTCACTCATATCTCAAAATTCAACATAAACACATTCACAATTGACATTAATATGAAAAATACAAATCCTTATACACCATATAGTCTTACACCTGAATTCATACGTTCCTTCAATCTGCTGTATATCGAAGTAGTTTCTGGAGCAAAATCAAACCGGCCTTCCGTGGTAAGCGGCAGATAACTCCCTCCTTAAAAAACTTATGTTATTACAGGTAAGGTTCTGGGATAGATAAGAAATTACCTTTCTGACAGGAGACAAAGAGTAGTAATTGTTGGGTTTTCCTCAACTTTGAAGAAAGTATATGCTGGGTCCCTCAGGGCTCGGTTCTCGGTCCATTTCTTTTTCTCCTTTATATCAATGACATAACTAATTGTGTTAGAAGTTGTATAAAGCTATTTGCAGATGATACCTGCCTTTTCAAAGTTGTAGTTGCTAATCCTATTGAAGTAGCTAGCACCCTTAGTAATGATCTACATAATGCGAGTAACTGGGCTAAACAATGGGATATTCATTTCAACCCATCCAAAACAAAATCAGTAATCTTTTCAAGAAAAGCAGAACCAGATCATCCGGATATTAAATTTGATAATGAAGTAGTTTCATCTGCAACCACTCATAAACATCTGGCCTATATTTTAGTGGTGATGGAAAATGGAACAAACATATTGATTATATCTATAAAAAAGCAAACCAAAAAATGAATATTTTAAGATTATTTAAGAATAAAATAGATCGAAATTCTCTATCCAAATAAAATAAGAGAATACCGAAGCGTCAACATAATCATAATCCAAACTCAAAATCGATTAAACCAGGGGCAAAATTTAAACAAAAGAAAGATTTACAAGGAGACCCTTGCAAAAAAACAAGAGAATCAGACCAGGTGTTCCGGAAGAGTAAGCGTTTTCTGCTTCATCGACGACACCCGCCATGTAAATATTTGTCACATCCAAGTAAACATCAAGTTCTCAAAATGAGAACCGAGTATCATTGTCAATCGCAACAAGTAAACACACTAATGAGCTTACTCAAAAACGTCCATCTTCATATCACTTAAGGATACAGAATATTTCTCAATGAGACAAAGATGGCGACCATAAAACTTGCATTTCCCATATAAAGCCTTTATTAGAATATGCAAATGGAATAATTGTCCAGCCTATGCCAAAAATTTCTTCTAGAATCTATTAACTTAGAAGAAGCAAGAATAACTGGGTTACGCAGAGGTACCTCACATATAAAGCTTTATTTTGAGCTAGGATGGGTGCCATTGGAAGACAGAGGAAAGCAATATAAAATGATTCAAATGTTTAAAATTCTTAATAATGAGTCACCTGACTATCTCTCTGATATTATACATCCTTTCTTAAATAATCAAGATGAACCAAGATACTGTCTTAGAAAAATAAGAATTTTTAAAAAACCTTTTTGTCAAACTGCTAGCTATATGACCAGTTTTTTCCCCTCTATGATTTCTGAATTTAATAAAATTAATAATTTATTTACTGACATACAGACTGTTAACCAATTTGAGAGAAGATTGAAAAATAAAAACATTCTGAAACTAACAAGATAAATTATTTCTTTAAATAATTTGGACCAAGAACATACAATATTATTCTCTGTCAGTTAAGAAATGAAGGTAGCTCACTTAAAAAAGACTTGCATAAAGATCATCGATGTGACAACCCATCCTGCACATGTGAAGCACCATTTGAAACAGTTCAACACTTTTTCTTTGAATGTCCTAGACATAGAAATGCTCGACATGATCTGTTACATTGTCTTAATCTTCACGATCACCCTCACCAAGAACTTAGTTATGTTCTCTATGGCTGTTCGGAATGTAGTGATAAAATTATCTATTTTTGATAGTGTAATCAAATATATTACTGATACCAAAAGATATTAGATTATATAGCTTTATAAATTCTATAAGTCTGCTAAAATATATGTTTTTGTTGAAAAATGATGAATATTTAACAGTCCTCTCATACTTTCACTAAATTGTAACTGAACTATCAGTGATTAGGTGAATGCTTGGCAACTGGACTCAACTCTGAGAAACAACTCTACATTAATGAACCAGAAATTCATCAATGTATTAACAATAGTCCTCTGCCTTATTATCAAAAGTGCACATTTTAGAATCTGCATTCTTGTTGGATGGGGAGAGGGCCATAACTTTACTACTATGGACACTCAGGTCCAAACCCCTTCTATATGGGAAAGCGGATAGACTATATGTGCATTTCCACCCTTAAATACTATACAAAAGTTTTTTCCTACTGATCTATAAGTATATCTAACACTCCAAATAATAGCAAAGAAACTAAAACCAGTTAGAGTTGTCTCCCTTCGCTTCTCATAAATTATATATATGTCATTGCCAATTTGGAAAAAATGAAATAGTAATGTTTGATTCTATAGGCATTAATGTGTAGTTATGTAAATATTATGTATATATATGTGTGTGCGTGTATGTATATGTTTGTATGTATGCATATGTGTTTGTATGTACACATGTATGTATATTTGTTTATATGTACGTATATATGTTTGTCTCTATGTATGGAATGTGTGCATGTATGAGGGCGAGATCCCATGCCTGATTGATTATGTTTATATAATATAAGTTACAATGTTATATATATATGTGTGTCTATTCTTGTCCACCTGTCCAGGGAGAAGACTTATATAGGCTATTAGCCTGCTGTCTAATCCCATTGATGTATGTCAATAAAATGTTTGAAATGAAATTCACCGTTGTAGATATTTTGTATCACTTCGCCAGGAACGAAGAAGCGAGTGACCCGATATCAGAGTGCACTAGTTTCATTGAGGCAGAGCGAAGTGAAAATGTTAATAATAATTGATCATTTATAACTCAGAGGCTAGATACACTGTTAAGTGGAGACGTGACCTTGAATAACAATATCAGGTAATTACAAACCAGTTCAACTGGTCCGAACTTTTAGGCTTGGTAGTAACGTCCTGGCTCGATGACCTAGAGGTCTCGGGGTTCGCGCCTGGCTCGTCTCACTTCTCCTCGTTGTAAAATACTGTTTATTTCTCATGTCGGGATGTTTGTATTAATAAGAACTCAAGTCTGTGTGTGTACATGTACGAAATGTACATATATCATAATGATAATTTTTAAATATAATTACAGCCCCTGGCACCCGATTAAACGTTACGTAGTGGCGGCTCTGTTTGATTTGTATACCTACGTCAGGTTCTGTATGCCGTCACATTGTGTTTCTGAAAACGTCTGGTGAAAAAAGTACTCTAACCCATTCACCAACATATCATAATAACCTGTGAATAATGCAATCAGAATTTAGCGAAATCGCTTACGTATGATAACTGTTAAAATGTTTGTTGACGGTAAGAAGTTTCTATATATAATACCCCGTATCTATAACACTGACCGTGTAGCCTGTGTGAGACAATGTACATGCAAGATTTAAGAGCTTGCCAGGAAGTGCGTCCTTTGAGCAAAGATTACATGAATTTCCGGATCTCCCTTAATGGGACAAGTTACTGTACAATAGATTGGGGAATGGCAAACTTTGATAACTTTTTTATTACTGCTTACATCAGAAAACAAGAGCACCACAAGCAGAGGCATGGTATGCCCGTCGGCCCCTTTCAGAAGTAAACGGATATCAAAGGCAGACACAACTTCATGTCATAAAGATTAAAGGCCCAATATACGTAACTTTCAAGAATATTTTCGTGATTCTGAAAAATTCTGAAAAAAATCCAGTTGATAACCATGCAAAAATCTGCCTAAGACGAAGTAAACCTGAGCGTTGACTAAAAGGAAATTTATGACAGAAATATCCAAAGAATTGAAAATAATTCAGTACGGGCCCACTTCAACAACAAGCCGTAGTTAGAAGACAGTTCAAAATGGACACGTTTACAAATACCGAGTTTCAACTGCTGCTTTACCGCTAACCGCGAAAGAATTCATCATCTTGAATATTGCTGATATCAGTTGATCTTAACCAAATCTATAAATATAAAAAATGTTATTAGGCTTGATTTTTGCTTCAACTTTTGCCGGAAGTTACGTATATTGGGCCTTGTAGCCTACCACATTTACAAGATATCTCTTGAAAACTGTCCGAAATATCCGGAAAATCAAAAAGTTTACGACAGAAAAGCATTTTCTACATATTGCCCATTATTTGGCAAATATGCAATGCTGTTTTGACGTTTTCTACATATTGCCAGAAATTGAATCAAATACAAAGGGCCATATCTTTAGTACATATGGTTGAATCAAACTGCCATTCAGGAAAACACAACTTAATGTTATGATGATGACGCCTTCTAAGTTTGAAAGAAATGGGTTGAAAAGTGTAGGAGATCTCCGTACAAACAACGGTTTACGACAGAAATGCATATTCTACATCTGAACGCGGTTATAAGTCTGCTGTTAATAGGACGTAAACAATCAAACCAAACCAAATGTAGGTTATAAACAGTCCGTTGATTTGATTCGCTGACATGTTATGTACGTTCATTTTTCAGATTTAAATAGAACCCAGTCATATTTCTAATCGGAAGCACCGATATATACACCAGCTTGCCATGTCAATTTAGTAAGTATCCGTTTTGTCTACGTAACGACTTCCTGGCTATCATCTAATTAAAATGCATATCCTTATTAATCAGGATCTGACAACATCCCATAAGAGGTCATGTTCTGGTGACCTGTATAGCCGCTTCACTTCACACCCTAGTAGATTGTTTAATTTTAATGACTAAACGCAATGATAGGATTATGCAATCACATTCAAGATTTTAGAAGCTGTAATTTGATTGGCCAATGCAGAAAGTAAGCAGAACGTGACCTCATATAGGATGTTTTCAAATACTGATAAAACGGAGTGAGAATAAGGATCTGCATTTTAGTCGGATTGCCGGGCTATCTGTTAAGATATTTAGAGGACACTATAAATGTTTGAAATTGAACGGTAAAAGGTAGCACTTATATATGACCCTGATAGATACTTACAACCTTATTTGTAATATCAAACATAATGGATAGATCCAATGAAACGGTAACTAGTGGACAGATACCGGAAGCTAAGAGCGGGTATGATCTTGATCTGTTCGGAATCAACGATGGTTCTTTTGTGTTGCTACACTCCCTTGCGCTCACGTGCCTTGGCCTGAGCATATTGTCTGCCTTGTGTGTTATCGTTGATTCAACAACGGACCGAGGATTGGCAGGATTTTTCTCGTGGACAAAAAGTGAGAGATTTGTTTTCTACATGGCTTGCACCGAAACCATCCTTGACATTACTCACCTGTTGGACCATTCTCAAATTCTAGTAACACGGGACCACGTGCGACCTGTTTTGTTATGTCAGGCGTATGGTTTTGTTCTCTATAATCTGGCTTTCGCCCAGGTGCTCTCTGTTAGTGTGATTGCAGTAACTGTATTTCTTATCATTTATATGCGAAAAAACGTCGAGTACGGCTCAGGAGATTGGAAAGTATTTCTTGGGATATTTGTTTTCCCATTCACGTCCGCTGTTGTACTTGCTTCTTTGGGGCAGTTCGGAACAAATACATCTTTGTAAGTAATATTTTATTTTATCTGGATCATCATTTCCATACAATGTGTTTTTAGGTCACCTGAGATGAAGTCTTAAGTGAACTATTCAAATCACTTTCCGCCAGTCGTCGTGCGTAAATCTTTTATATTGTCGACTTCTCCAGAACAAATGGATGGAATGTTTTCAAATAATCCTTAGTTAATGTGGATACAGGTTTCTAAACTGGGATCCCTGTCCCGTTCCCAAGGGAAAAATCACCCTTAATTTATTTTTTTTCTCCTCCTGACTTAGGGGTACTACAGTCTATTTCTCTACATTGATAGAAAGATCAATATGGGCTTTGCTTAATTTTTGTAAATTGGCTTTTCACTCCACTTCGGAGAGGAGGTAAAGTTTACTGTAGTTTATAAAGTGAAAAAAACACTATTGCTATTGCCTATATTTTGTCCATTTTAAATATTGCTTTTATATAATAATTATTTTGAACAAAACATTCATATATTTTATGCAAGTTATGTACTGGCCAAATTTCAGTAATCTGCATAGTCCGGTTATTGAGTAGGATAACTTCTATGGACATTTTGGATTTTCAGAAGGCGTTATAAGTAAAATGTTCAGGACGGATCTGTTAAACATTTAGCAAGTTAAAAACTTTTCAGATAACGAATATTTTAATATAAAGTTTAGTATAACGTTCCATTTTTGTAAGGGGGTATATATAGTCAGTGCGTCCCGTCCGTCTGGACCTTGTATACAACATAAATATATCTTGAAAATCTTAGTCATATTTAGTTCATGTTAACACCATAGCATCACAGAATGAAGTGCTACACCTGGTTATATTTTGATGATCATCGGTCCAGGTTAACGGTCAAAGGTCACGTTTGACCAATTTGGGAATACAATTCTTGTGTACAGGTTATATCGTGAAACCCTTGATAGGTTTGATTCATATTTACACAATTACGTTATCCGCCTGATTATAATTATTTTGGTGGTCTTCCATCAATGTTAAAGGTCACTTTTACCAATTTGATAACAAAACGCTTACGTACAACACAGCTCATGAACCCCTCGACATATTTGGTTTATATTTACACCAAAGCGTCACAAGACATACTTCTACACTCGATTATATTCTGGAGGTCATCAGTCAAGGTTAAACGGTCACAGGTCACACTTGATCACTTTGTAGGGTATATTTCATTGTGAAAGCCCGGTTCTCTGATAAGAACGTTTTCAGTAAATTTTCCGTTCAAGTTAGATGACGTTATAGTGTTCTTTTGTATTCACTGTTGTTAACCAACACTATATCGTTCTATTGTGAAAATGAATGACTGTTTCTGGTAGATTGATTCATGAAATGGAATATATTCCTCGTTTTGGTTCAAAGTTTTAGCAATTTAGATTTAAACATTTGCCATTAAAATCAAGATAAATTAAAACATGGATCACTGCGAAACTGTTATTATTTAGCTTTTGATCCACTTAAACAAAATGAATAAACAAGATTTTGCAGCAGCTTTGTTGAGATATGAAAACAATACTTAGATACACGGGAGATCTTATACATTCGTTATCTTTTCAGCTGTTTGTTCGATGCTGTGAGAGGGCAGACAGGCAACTTGGTCGTTGCTATACCTATGATGGTCATCCTAGTCACCAACACGTTTCTTTATGGTCTGACCTGGTACAGGGTAAGGAAGGAGACCCGCGATCTCGAAGTGTCACTCGGGCCAAGAATTGAAGCAACCCGCAGATCTCATCGTGTTGCCAGGAATTTGTTTTTATTTCTGATCGTCTATTTTATTCAGTGGTGGCCAGCCTCTCTGCTAAGTATTTTGCTTCTCTTCCCCAATCCTCCTCTGGTGCTTGTCTACTTTGTGACAACCTTTTCAAATATAGGCGGCATTCTGAACGGCTTTGTGTACTTTGTCATCAGAAGGAGGAGGCACACATCGAATCTTCTTCAAAATCTACGTCGAATATTGTGAAGTTTTTCGTCTTGTTTCGACCACGTTTGATGAAATTCTTACATCCTGTACAGGAGTCTGTACTGGTTGTTGAACAAAGTCTTGAATAACTATTGTAAAGTTGGGGTGTACTGCTGGGGGCCTTTGGTAGTATACTTCAGTGTGTTAGCACTTTAAATCGGCAAACGATCTGGACTATCGCAAGAAGGCTAACACGACCATATCGCAGTCTCCCAAATACATACGAGCTCAAAAACCACCCCCACATGGTATACACCGGGAGGCCGTCCTTAAATGACCATGGCTGTTAAAAGGACGTAAAAACAATCAACCAACCAATCAATTATACATGTAGTAGAACATATGTATACCACACCCTTCAATAAATGAGCTGCCGTTCGAAATCACCAAAGAACAATTTTAATGTCCAACCGTTTGTATCATTATCAGGAAAAATAGCCAGAAGGAAAAGTAGATTTGGCTCACTGGATTGATCTATTCAATCTCCGCGTCTTTCCGTAAACTTCCTTCTATTGCGTCAAGATTTGACAACATCCCATAGGGGGTCACTTCTGGTGACCTGCTTTGCATTAGGCAATTAAATTACCGCTTACAACTAAGTTAATTAATACTGGTGGGCGAAAAAGCTTGCATAATTCTATCTGTGCGTTTAGTCATTTCGTCACAATAAAATTATATTAACGAAATGACTTGCTGTAGATAACAGCAACGGTCATCAATTAGAAAAAATTACTACGAGTGTGAATCATGGCCTCTCAAACGATGTTGTTAGAGATTCTTGCAAAACGGAATTTTGAGGGACTGAGGGACCATGATAGATTATTATCATAAATCTGATTGAAATGCAGATCCTACTTGTCGCCGTTTCAGTTTGCAAGTTTTAATCAACCGTAATCACTTTGGCATGTACAAACACTTTTGTTCCCCCCCCCCCCCCCCCACACACATTTCAAATATCTTTTGCTAGTTGACCCAGTTTGTAAATAATTCTTCGTCTCTTAATAAAACAACTTTCTCGGAAATTGTCTCGGTTTCTCTCGCATTCGTCTGACAATTTTCCATAAGGGATGTTGTCTGATGAAAGTTTGCATTAGCCAATCAGCCTTCATGTAACCGGAGTGAAAGAAAGATCTGCATAATCATGTAATCATATTGGTATAGGTTTGTAAACACTGGTGCGTACACTGAAATGTCTGATACACTTAAGGATCTAGGTATAAAGCTTTATTTATAAATATTTTGTCCATCTATAGTTTTGTTTATATACTAATGCGGACAATAAAATAAACAGAACCAGTAGATTGAATCTTTACCATTGGGCCTCTTACTTTGGGTTGGGGTACATGTTTAAAACCATGAAAAATCGAGGAGACTCTTTCCAGTGATTCAGATGCCAAACAAAGGATTCGAACCATATTTCCACACATTTACTCATCAATTAAACAGAATGAATAAAGACATTGAAATGTTATTTAGTATGTTGATTCATCATGACTACATGCAGGTCAAGTATAAATTTGGTGAGGATCCACCGATACATCCAAAAGTTGGACGGATTTAAGCTAAGAGTTTAATTATTTAGGGCATAACCCAACGTGGAGCTTTGTCGAACTCCAGTCCAATTTGTGTAAGGTTTTCCTACGAGTTCTTTCTCTTGGACGAATCCCCATAAAACTGTCATTGCAATATTTAATGCGGTCAGGTTGAGTTTGGTTGTAACAACTGTTGTTAAAATGCAAGGAGGCCCCCAGCAGAACGTATACTATTAACAACGGGTGAACCAGTGGTTCAACTCCCATATGCTTAGTAAGTGTATAACGATTCATCGATATATCACGATTTGTCATTCCATGATACAATTCACGATACAGAAAAGCTCGAATCGATACTTGCGATTTATAATAATAAAGTTTAATATGCTATAAGATCATTTTTTAAGACTACCGTAGTTCCATATACATTAAATGCGGATCAATATCAAACTTGAAGTGAAGTAGGGTGTGTTCTGATTGGTAGGTATGCCCGCATACATTGCATTATCCAATCGTTATCCGCCTAAGAACTGTGTTTTGTTAGCGTTTACAAAATGGCCAACAGCTTGATCGACGAATTTGAAGTTCCAAGTACATTATGAAAATGGCGCACGGATGGTGGTACGGGGAAAATCGGAATGTCAAATCTGCAAAAAGCCCTTAGCATTTAATGGAAACACCACAAACATGTCGAGCCATCAACCGTCTGTTTTGTTAAACGATGAATGTAAAAAACGGCTTGCAGACTTCGGGTTAAGATGGCTGAATGACTAGACGGCTGAGGAACGAGCTCCCGTAAAAAATGTTACCGACAATCTGTAGCATCGGAATAGTGTGTAATAGTCGTCTTATGTTGGGCTCGATCATAACACAACTCCTGGGTTCGTGTACGTAGTAATCGTTTATTATACTTTTAAAAAACCCTGTAACATGAAATACATTATATTACAATAAACACATACATAATGATATCTACACAATCATACAACGAGACAAAGTATCTCCCTGACCGTAGTCAGTTGCATTAACTATAATTGATGAGTATATATATTATAACCGTTTTATTAAATCTATATATGATATAGAAATAACAGCGGTTACATAATCATTTACAAATATCACAATTTCTTAATCAAAGTACTGAAAGTACTGGAAGCTAAGGCGAAAAAACAGTATTAATATGATGTTTTGGATGGAGTACACAGTATACATATGTAATAGAAATTAAATGCTTTTCAAGATTAGCAAAAGTTGACTTTTCTTCGACTACAATGGAAAAGTAGAGAGTTGTCGATAAAAGTCAGCATGGTCGGTCAAAACTCAGTGTTCATTGAAAAGTCAGCGCTCCCAAAGAAATTAAAAGAGTTTTACAGTTGCCAGTTTCATGGCATTATAAATCAAACAATCAGAAATTACCAAAAGAGAATACGATAGTTCACATAACAAATTCATTTGTGCAGCTAGTCAATGTAAGGTTTGTATCAAACTTCAAACATTATCCAGGTACATGTATTTTAGATTTAACCGTGGTCACTCATGCACGACAGTTGGGTTTTATCTGTAACGATACGCACACCAATACGTGTTAAGCCAATAACACGAAATGCACGTGCGCCATTAACGGTGTGTTTCGTTTTGTAATCTGATGGTCACAGATGCGTCTCCGATTAAGCCAGCAACAAAGTCCAGTGTTTAATTAATGAACGGCGTCGTGCTGAAATGGGTAGACTAAACCAAAATCAACGTAACGCAACTATTGCTTAACGGAACAAGCCAGACAAGGGTGGCGCAGATGTTTGGAGTGCATAGAAGCATCATTTCCCGTCTGTACACACGTTTAAGGGACACAGGGACAACGGCTGATCGTCCAAAAACCGGACGTCCACGATTAACCACCCGACGGCAGGACCGCACTATTAGACTGATGCACTTGCGCAACAGATTCTTAACAGCAACGGAAACCGCCAACGTCATCCCTGGAACTCACAACAATAGAATTAGTCGCGATACTGTTTTGAATCGTCTACGCGAATCAGGATTGAGGCCGCGCCGTCCTTATGTTGGACCAATGCTGACGCAACGTCGACGTCGGGTGAGAATGGCATGGCTATGCCAACATCGCCCAAATGCATACACTATTCGTCAATGGAGGCAAAGGAGTAGATGCACTATGGCTTAAATTTGGCCCTCAATATACTTTTTTTTAATTGTTAGAAAATAGTTTTACCAGGTAGTCAGTTATGTTATTTGACAACTAGTCAGCTGAAAATCAAGAAAAAAAGTGATTGAAACGCTCGCGATGACGTCATAAAATTCGCGGGAAAACGTCACGTTTTCACAAAAATGAAGATTTTTGCTATATTTTGTAACTTTGACTTAAGTTTTAACTAGCTCCCCAAGGGTGTACCAATTTTATATTTAATAATTAGAGCAATGTAGGTTTTTTGTCTCTGGTGTTCAAAAAGATTTTTGGTACATGCTTGGGGAGGTATTAAAAAACAACATAATCCTTCATAATTTGTGACAGATTTGCGTCAAAAATCGCAGCTGTGACGTTGCCAGGCGTAACGAAATCGACCATGGTCTGGATCATTGTAGAATATGTAATATGAAAACCCCCAAAAAATATTCTGAATGATGAGCTGACTTACGTTTTTTTATTTAATAAAAAAGAAATGATAAAAAGATTAATCAGATCTAGACTAGACAGTCTACCTACGATTTTAATTCTGCAAAAAAAATATAACCGCGACCCTCTTCCGCTTTAAGAAGACTGGAAGAAATTTCAGAAGAGCTGTCATGATCAGCATCTAGGCATATGCATCATAGCAGTCATCTACAGATTACACATCATCTGATCATCATATTTATTTGACAGGTATGTTATGGTATTATGTAAAAGTGGTCAGTTTATGAACATATTCTATAATATATATAGGCCTCTAATTAAGCGATATTCTCTTCGATTTGTGGGCCGTGTTTTGTTTACGTTTTTGCCGAGCAGACGTTAATTGAAAAGTTCAATAAAGATCGCTATTGTCGACATTAGTGTTGGTTTTCCCAAAATTTGCCATCATTTAATTATCTATACAAAATGTAGAATCTATTTCCAAGCTAAAACAACTTAATAGGCCTACCTTGTGCATTAATAATAACCGTACAGACTAAAGGCCTTTTGGCTTAGTCTAAAAATAGATTTAGCGTCGTAGAGGAAATCTCCCAGATTTACCTTAGAAAAACAAATTAGTCAACAAATACAAAGATTTTTTAGGAAGGAATATGAATTAAAGTGCAACAGATGAATGAAAAAGAAGTCAAGTATTAAACATTGGGGTAGGGCTATCAGTTTTTGACAAACACAGACTAACACGTCGTGTTGTTCTATTAATTTTGAGAGGAAACTGATGAAACTGCCGAGTTGGTGTAGCGGTTAGAGCGCTGGACTTCCACAGGAGCTGCAGAAAGGCTATGAAAATACTATTGTGGCTGGGGATTTTAATACAACCTTAAGTCAACTGGACAGGTCTGGTTTAACTAAACATTGTGAAGATTGCAGTGTGTTAAGATTGAAAACTGTTATTAATGAATTTAATCTATGCGATATATGGAGAAATAGGAATCGAGATTGTTCGGTCTTTTCCCGAAAGCAAATAAGAAATGATATTTTTTCACAAAGTAGAATTGATTATTTCCTTATTGGAAGACAATTATCAGGAAATGTACGTAATATGTATTATAACGATACATCATATAGTGATCATAGTATTTTAACCATGCGACTTGATTTAAGTGAAGTAGAGAGAGGTCCGGGTTTGTGGGTTTTGAATAATCAATTTTTATTTGAAAATGAATATGTTGCTAAAATTCAAAACATTATTTCACATGCTAAACGTGATGAATTGTTCTTAAATGAACCACTGGTCTGGTGGGACAATTTAAAGTTTAAAATTAAGAAAACCTCCCAATTATTTGGAAAAGCACGACAAAAAGAAAAGAATGCTCAATATGTTCAGCTTCAGAAGAGGTTGACAGATATTTCAGGTAAAATTGTTGGTTCTAATGAAAATGCCTTTTTAAAAAAATTCAGAAATTGAAAGCGGAATTAGAACGATTTGAAGAGGAAAAATGTAAGGGTGCGGTTTTACGTTCTAAAGCTAAGTGGGCGATTGAAAGTGATCGTAACACTTCACATTTTTTACGACTAGAAAAACACAGACAAAGTTTAAAAGTAATAAAAGAGCTTCAGAAAGAAAGTGGACATGTTATAAGTGATACGGACTCAATCATTGATGAAATTTATGATTTTTATAAGAAACTATACTCGTGCGTTAAAGTCGATGCTGATGATATTGATGTTTTTTTACAGTGTATTGATAAGAAACTATCACAATGGGATAAAAAATGTTTGGATTTTCCTATCTTGGAGGAAGAGGTAAAATCCGCATTGGAAGGCATGGCCCATAATAAAAGTCCTGGACAAGATGGTCTAACGGTAGAATTTTACAGCAAATTTTATGGTATTTTGAGTGATGTATTTCTTCGGATTGTTTCTGATATTGAGCAAAAGGGCGAGCTATCGAAATCAATGAAACTTGGTGTTATAAGTTTGGTTTTTAAAAATAAAGGGGATCGAAATAACCTCAAAAATTGGAGGCCTATAAGTCTCCTTAACGTTGACTACAAAATCTTAGCCAGAATTATGTCAAATAGGTTGAAAACTGTTTTACCAAGCATTATCTCCCCTTATCAAAGCTGTTGTATTGTAGGGCGGGATATAGCTGATAATATTTCATGTATACGGGATGTTATAGATCTTGCTGAATGTGATAAATTAGAGGGTTATTTACTTAAAATTGATCAAGAGAAAGCTTTTGATAGAGTTAGTCATGTCTATCTGGAAAAAGTTCTTCTAAAATTCGGCTTTGGAGAACGCTTTATTAAATGGATTAAAATTTTTTACAATGGAATTCATAGTAGTGTCAAATGTAATGGCTTCTTAACTAAATATTTCCCCATTTTGAATTCAGTAAGGCAGGGATGCCCTATTTCCGCAATGTTATATGTTTTAACTGCTGAACCATTAGGTCAAACTATTTTAAAGAATATAAATATTAATGGAATTCAAGTGCCCTTTTCAAATAATGCGGCCAAGGTTTTTCAACATGCTGATGATACAACGTTGACTCTATCCAATAAACCTTCTATTAATGAAGTTTTCAATGTTTTGGCAAAATATGGTAAAGTATCTGGGGCCAAAGTTAACATTGAGAAATCAGAGGTGATGTGTATTGGTGCAGGTGTACTAACGGAAGAAGAGGCTCGTGTATTTCAAGTAAAAATCTTAAAGAACTTGATACTTGTACTGGGTGTATATCTAGGTCCAGATGTCAAAACATGCCAGTCACTTAATTGGGAAAGTAAAATTAATTCCATTAGTAAGATTTTGACACTGTGGTCTCAGAGATATTTAACTATTCAGGGCCGTGTTACTGTTATTTCATCGTTGTTGCTTTCGAAATGTTGGCATGTCCTGTCTGTAGCTTCAATATCGGAGTTGCACAAGGCTCAAATAAAAAATATGTGTTTAAAGTTTCTCTGGAATAATGGTAAACATTTAGTATCGTATAAAACGATCATAGGCCTGAAAGATAAAGGAGGACTACAGTTTCCAGACATTGATTTGAAAATGAAATCTTTCAGAATAAAGTTCGCATTTAGATTTCTCATAAATGATAACATATTATGGAAAGACACTGGTAAATACTTTTTGTCTGCAATAGGAAATATGAAGCTTGGTTTGTCTTCTTTGAATTGTAATTTTAAAAGTTCACAATTAAATAAAATTCCGTTTTTCTACCGAGAAATGCTACTTGCTTGGTCGGATATATTTCAGTTCTTAAAATTTCAGGAGACAAGTGATAGTTTATATAGTCAGCCTGTATTTTTTAATCCTCTCTTTCGAAATGAGGACAAATTACTTAACAGTGTTTTGTTCATTCAAGCTGGTCTTGTACATGTAAAAGATTATACTTACGAGGTACGTCCAGGTTTACTTCCAATCCAATCCATTGTTGAAATAATTCACGAAATTAATCCAGGCATTCCGAGAAAAGACGTAATAACACAATATATCCAGGTAATTAAAAGCTTTCCAGAGAATGTTCGTGCTAATATAATTAATCACAGTTATGAGAAAACATGTGCGATAGATCCCGTTGTAACATTACAGAGGATAGACGGCACGCACGTGTTACCACGATCTACGCGTGACATTTACACTCTCCTGTTAAGCAAGGCGTTTGTAACACCCGTAGCGATTGAGTTTTGGGGAAATAAGTTTCCGGATGAACAGGTGGACAGAGTTTTTCGCATTATTAACGCTCCAAATTATCCAGTTGAAGTAACAGAGGTACATTTTAAAGTCGCTCATAATGTTATTTTTACACGTCAGAAATTGTTCATGTTCGGTATAACTGATACAGATGATTGTCCAGTTTGTAAGAGTGCAACGGAAAATTTATGGCACATGTTTTTAGAATGTGAAGAATTAGACAGTTTTTATTTATTTTTTTCCCCTTTACTTGAAAAGTTGTTTGTTAGTGCAAGCGTTGACAATATTAATAGTATAAACTGTGATCGGCTTATTTTACTTGGGTTTTACGAAAAATGGAAGAAAGTGAATAGTTATATAATAAATTTTACATTGAGTATAGCACGATATTGTATTTTTAAAAGACGAAATCTTGTAATGTGTAAAGAAGGTAATGTAGATATTATTAATTTTTTCAAGTTCACTTTCAAACGTTTTGTACATTACATCTTTACTTATTTTGTCAACACGTCCAATGTGGCAACTTTCATTAAGTATTTTGCCTCGTCTAATGATATCGTCTTATTGAACGACTGTGATATTCAAATTGTGTTTTAAAAACATGCTTCTGTCCGTCCTATTGTAAATTGTATGATAACGAACTAAAAATTACTTTGTTTTAAAGATTTTGAAACATAAATTACATCTGTGCAATATTAATTATGCATTGTGAGGAACCCCGGGGGACCCAACCTCCGGGGCCCTATTGACGGGAAAAATAAATGTTTTATTTTGTAAAGAGCGCTGGACTTCCAAGGTGAATTTACATCATCGGGGGTTCAAATCACGATCCAATCATAGGTTTTTATTTCAATTTTTGGAAGCAATATTTGTTAGTGATAAGTTGGTGGTGATTTCTGGGCTTACATATTTTATTATTAGTTAATTATTTTATGAAAAAGCTGACTTTATATGCATTTTTCTTTTTAGGATGCCAGCAATATGAAGGACCCTGGGATGGTTATCAATAATGATATTTGCAAGGATATCCTTGAAGTTACATGTAAGTTTGTCGTGATGTCGAAACTTAAGTAATTATATTTCCAATGGCTCTTTAAGAGCACACTCTTTCTTATTTAATCATCAGCACTAATATTAATTATCGTGTAACTTTGTGGTATGGCTTAAGCTTTTTGGAAGGATTTATTTCCTTATTTAACAACTTAACATATTTGTATAGCCAGTATGAATGTAAAGGTAAGAAATAATGAATTCAAGAAGATGCTCAAAAATGGCTTTTTATGACAATTGCAGCAGTTTATAACCCTTTGAAGATAAACGCAATAATAAACGTTATATGAGAACAAGGGGAAGATGCATGTATATTTTTGAAGTCATACGTAAGTGGTTTTCTAATGTTATCATATACCTAATTACATTTAAGTGCTTTAAATTTAGTCGAACGCAGAATTTTGATTTGTTTGCAATGTTCAATCGAAAAGCAAATATCCCCTGGTGTAGGTGGTGGCGAGAAATGCATATGAAGTGCCCATGCAGTGAAGTAACCGGTCTGGGTTATATATTATGGGGCGCCATTTTACTATTGATAACTAAACTGGGTATCCAAAAATCGAATTAAAGATATCCATAATTCATTTTTGGATATCCATAATTAGAATTTTGGATATCCTAAAATGCTTTGAATTTAGGATATCCATTTTTCGGTTTTTGGATATCCAAAAATCATTAATTGATATCCCAAAATCGAATTATGGATATTTAAAAATCATTTATGGATATCCATAATTAGAATTTTGGATATCGTTAATTAATTTTGGATATCATCAAATAATTTTAGATATCCAAAATTATTTAATGATATCCAAAATTCGAATTATGTATATCCATAATTCGATTTTTGGATATCCAGTTTTGTTAATAAATAGTAAAACGGCGCCCAATAATATATACATAGATCAAGTGTCTGATACAATGTCTAACAGTAACATATATGCGGACGAAGTGAGTCAAACCACCTACCTTTCCATCAATACTCTGATGAAATCGCCCCTCCCTCCTCCCCAACCCTCCGTCTTTGCCTACAACTAATAGGTACGGCCGATATAAATAAGAGATGGAAAATGTTATAACCAAAAAGTAATTAGTTGCCAAGGCTTCATACTTTTTCAATGTAGAATTAATGCATGCTCAGACTCTTTAATTGCTTATTGTAATGACATTTCAATAAATGATTGTTATTTCTGTTCTGTTATTAAGGATGCCTGGAAAAGGAGAATTTCGGTGTGTTATTTGTTCTAAGAGAACAAAGCCAGGGGACAGACGCTTCACTAAAGGCAAGGAAAACACTACATTGAGAAAATATTTGTTTACAGCGTTTATGATACAAACAAAAGAAGAAGATGTTATTTGTGGAAAATGTCGCATGTCATGCCATCGTTCAGTACTTCAGCGTCGTACACACACCGATCAAAACCCCCATCTAGTTGAAGCCCCTTGTGATAAATCTGCAAAGAAAACCATTTTGTCACCACGGAATATAACACTGCCGATACCATCCACAGGAAGCAGCCACAAAAAATGTATTGTTTGTAATACCTACCCAAAGAATTTAGTGGTAATATCTCGGGACACAAAATATAACCTTTTCCTGAGAAAAGGTATTCTTGTACCATTTGGAGCAAGGTGTTGTGCTCATCATATTGAAGAAGGGTTGCTGCGAAACGAGGCATGTGAAAAAATAACTATAAAAAATGACTTATCCTCTCTAAATCGTACCGAATTATTGGCTTTGATATCTAACATTAGAGATGTAGCAAATGCACAACAAAGCAAACGTATTGATTTCGACTCGCCACATGCTCTTTCAGATGAGGATTTCATTACCCTGACTGGACTAAGTGTTCAACATTTTAATGATTTGATTATACAATGTGTTGGTTCGGTACGCTCTTCAAAAAACAGGAGCATTAAATCATGTGTCGGCATCTTTCTTACAAAACTAAAGAGTGGCATGTCAAACAAGATCCTGTCGACAGTGTTCAACATTGGTAAAAATTCCATTCGACGTGCAATATCATCGGCAAGGACTGCACTTATGAAAGACTTTGTTCCATCAAATCTTGGTTTTCAACACGTAAGTCGACAGGATGTCATTTCAAAGCACACAAGACCACTAGCCCAGACATTGTTTGGAGGACTAATGGAACATGTTCGCTACACTTGCTGGAGGTCAAGTTTTACAAGGCGTGCCACGCGTACAGTGCATTCTCGACGACATGATCGTTACAGGCACTACTGATGAGGAACATTTGGCAAATCTAGAAACTGAACTTCAGCGGTTGGACCTTTACCCCCAATGAAGATAAAGTGTTATAGATATATTGTAAAAGTGTAATGATGGTGTACTCGTACCCGAAATCTGATTAAAAAACAGATCCTTGTTCCCACTCTGTTTTAAGGCAGCAGAAAGAAGTTTACAGAACGGTGCGGAGATCAAGATATGATTTTAATCAGATTGCTCAAGAGGTCACGTTCAGATGACCTTTGTCGCCTCTTTTATTAACACTAAAATAATTTTCCAATGACCTGTAATATTGAAGCAAGTCATTTCGTCACATTATTCCACATGAACTTTTTGGTGACGAAATGACTATAGGGACAAATGCGATTATGCAAGCTTTGTCACCTTAAAATTTCACTGTCAAGATTCTGATAGTAGTAATTTGATTGGCTAATGCAAAAGGTCATCGGGACATGACCCCCTATGGGATTATTTCAGATCTCAACGCAGCAGAGGGAAGTTTACGGAACGGCGCGGAGATCCAGATATGTCCGCAACATTGTGAGATGGTTGTCTTCGGTTTTGTGGGGTACTTGGTTATTCTATACAAAAGTTTGAGACACTGTGAGGTTGTTTAACCATGACCTTGTGGGGAGGTCTGTCTGGGGTCTTGAGGGGTTCCTTAATATACAAGAAAAATGCATGATTGCTTCAATGACGGTGGTTTTTGTCCATGATCTTGTTGGGTACTATGTCCTAATTCAAATACGAAAGACAGACATTGTAAGGTGGCCTCATCCTTGTAGAGTGGTCATTTTCCCCCATGACCCTGATAGGTGGTTCAACAAAGACCTTGGTGTTGTGGGTTATATTTGTACCTTAGGAAGCCAGTCATATAGAGTGGTTTGTCCGATGTCTTGTGGGGTTGTTTTACCTTGACTTTATAGGGTTCATAAATTGACATTATGAGGTGGTTGTCCAATACCTTGTGGGGTTCCTTTACTCTATAGGAGCCCATTGTTGAGCTGCATGTCCATAACATTGTGAGGTAGTATTCTTTGTTTCATTGTGAGATTGTTAGCCACACCTTTATGTAGCTCCTTCTGATTTCTCAATGCTTCCCCACAACGTCTGTTTAAGCAGGATTGAAACCCCATAATGAATGTCCACGTCGACAACCCCTTTATGTATCTCTCGTCTGTACGTCCGTCCGTTCTTAGAAGAGGTACCAAGTGAGGAAATGAGCTGGTCAAAACACGATGCAACAGTCTCGCGCTAATGACGTAATGACGCAAATACTCGGGTTAAGATTCAGCGGACGATCAATTTAGTGAATGATTACACATGAAATTATGGAAGATGACAACGAAACAGTTATTCTCATTTTGAACATAGTTATTGTCCTTTTTGGAATTCTATTGATATTGATCGCATGTTCTATCTATTGTGGTGTATTCGATGAAAACAAATTGGTCAAGGCTGTTCCATTCATGGTCTGAAAACAAATTGTTCAAGGCTGTTCCATTCATGGTCTGAAAACAAATTGGTCAAGGCTGTTCCATTCATGGTCTGCATATTTCAAACAGACCAAAAGTGTTGGCAATCGCATTTACAGAAATTAACTTTACATCAAGTAATGCAAGGCACGATTTGAAATGAATTATGTCCTATGTCTTGCTCAGGAAGTTGTAATGCATATTTGATTACATGGTAAATGAAAACAGAATACCAACAATGTACAGCATTTAAAGCATGATAAAGATGTATAATTGGTTGATGTGTTAAATATTGGAAATGATCTTTAGATGAAATTGTTTTCATAAAAGTCCAGGTCAAATCCTGGTAATATTTACATTCATATCAAACTTCCAAGGTGTTGTGGCCAATGAAGATGGTAGAGGTGTCGGCACGTCACATTACTCATTTTTCAAATTCAGCGGATATGCTAGCGCGGTTCATGCTATTTTCCTATAATGCAGAGGGCGTTCATATCGCCTATAACTCGAAACAGAATGCAGTTCTATGCTTAAATAGTTGCCATTTTGTTTAAATTGTAACTTTAAAACCATGATGGAGAACTTGTGTTTTTAGAAAAAAGCATATATCTTGTGAAAAAAAATCATGTGAAAGTTGAATATGATTGATGTTGCTTTCCAACAATATCAGTAAATAGAGTAAATAGAATTTGCTTCTATCAATTTTTAACTAGAATATAACTAACATTCCTTTTAAAATTCTTGTTGAAAACTTATTTCACTTATACGGAATTCATACATCTCCATCAAAGATTAACACATGATTTAACTAGCTTGCAAGACAAATTGATAGGAAAACTTGTGAAACTTACTTCATTGCTTGAACCTCATGACAACGCCTTCTGTTGAAGAGGTTCACTCTTGCCAATGTTGTTACTGCCACTTTTCTGTAGTTGGGACAAGAAACAGGTTTTCAGGTCGAGATGAAGGATTTCATGTTGCATGTATTCAGAAAGTTTTCTGACATCATCTTGAATTGGTAGATTCGTGTCTCGAATCAAGATGATCCTAGCAAGTTTGGTTACACGACGTCCCCATTCTATTTCCATCAATTTAAGAAATTAAATTCTTAATTTACATAGAAGTCTCCAATATTCTGGCAGAAACTACATATAACGATGAATACGTGCCAGAAGTATTTCTATCTGATGAGGAGGACGATGATGATGATTTTGGCGCGGAATATTCAGAAAGAAATCAGAAAACTAGAAAGCCTGATGTTAAGCGTCTAAAATGGTTATCAGAACAGACTTTGAAAGAGACAAATGTCGATCACAAAAACGCGTTGAAATTGTGATAAAGATCAGCAAATCAAAGAACGGAGTTATATACAAAAGAAACCGCGACACGATAAAAAAACAATTAGTCACGTGATGGTCAAAGGCGAAGAAGCAGCCCCTAGCATAAAAGACATGATATTTTCCAGTAGCTATCTAGTCTGATCTGATGAACTAAACATTTGAATGTTAACTGTTCTGAAGAGACAATATACATGTATTGGATTTCTGGCAGTTTTTCGTTATCTCAATCTGATTTAAGTAGCTATCTAGTCTTATCTGATGAACTAAACATTGGAATGTTAACTGTTCTGAAATATATTGGTTTTCTGGCAGTTTTTAGTTATTTCAATCTGATTAAAATCATATCTTGATCTCCGCGCCGTTCCCGTTCCGTACATTTCTCCCTGCTGTGGTAAGATCTGAGAAAATCCAATAGGAGGTCATGTCCCGATGACCTTTTGCATTAGCCAATCAAATTACTACTTTCATATTTGAGGATTGGTGCGTACTTGGATTTGACCAAGATTTACATGGCGGCTGTCGTCGATGAAGCAGAAGACGCTTACTCTTCCGGAACACCTGGTCTTATTCTCTTGTGCTTTTATGAGAGTCTCCTTGTAAATCTTTCCTTTGTTCCTATTTTGCCCCTAGTTTAATTTTTGAGTTCGGATTATGGTTTTGTTGACGCTTTGGTATACTCCGATTTTTTTTCAGAATCTTGACAGTGAAATTTTGAGGCGACAAAGCTTGCTGATCGCATTTGTCTGTTTAGACATTTCGTCACCAAAAAATGCATGTGGAATAATGTGACGAAATGGCTTGCTGCAAGATGACAGGTTATTAGAAAAAATATTTTTTCATTAGTAACGAGGCAACTAAGGTCATCTGAACGTGACCTCTTCTGGGATGTTGTCAGATCCTTTTAAAACGGAGTGAGAACAAGGATCTGTATTTTAATCAGATTGCCGATGCAGGCACATTGGGCCTCTTGTCCGTTGTTATTTCAAGTGGTACGACTTTCTCGTTTGGACGAAAGGACGATTCGTCCAAATCCGATTCGTTACCATATTCATGCAGTTAAGGAACGAAAGATCAACTATTTGGTTGTTAATGTTAACGCAGTTAATACTGAAACAGGTATTGTATGAATTATGAACTTACAGACGGTCAATGGTGAAAATAAAATGTATTATTTTGGTGACGAAATTGTAAATGGAAATAATTCAAAATCGTCCCCATTATATTAAGTACGTGTAACATGTACACAAATATGGCGATACGATACTCATGACAGCTTGTCTAGCCGGGGTTATTCACCTTTGCACGATTTTAGCTGTCATTGCTACAGGACGGGTCTTATTACACACATGCGAAGTGGAGGTCCAGCAAGGACAATGATGAGATACCTGTGGGCCCGTCTCTTGGATTGAAATGATTTTAATTGCTTCTTTTTGCATCGAGTCTAAATAAATGGTCTTCCCCCGTGGTACAGTAGTCCCAAACATATGACGCATTTATTCTGATATAATATAATTCTTATGTTAAAAAGATATGTTGTTTCTGACGATTTTCTGTCAGGTTTTAACAAGCGTAAAATATTTACATGGTTCATCACAATGAACATATTGATAGAATGATTACCCTTTTAACTGTTTAAAAAAACCCAAAACAGTCATATAAACAATCTTCGTATATACTTAACTATTGATTTGATACCTACTGATATTCTGAGCCTGGACTTTTGCGGCAGACTCTTTACTCAGGCGGCGAACGCCAAAAATCATGGTCACCAACAACACACTATTTATCTGTGTAAACTTCAGAGAGAATGATAAAATAAAGCATTTCCGTTTATGAAGTAGGTCCTAACGAAAATTACGTGGGATAAGCCAAGGCTACGTGGGGTAGTCTTTTCTGCATCTGGTTGTTTCGGTATTTCAAATCAAAGAAAAGTTATGTATTAAGAGTGCCGGACATCCTTTTAAAGGATTGCGAAAGGATATCTATCAAATAAAGAAGGTTGTCAAAATAAATTTGGAGATTACCGAAGCGTTAACAAAATCATAATCCGAACTCAAAATCGATTAAACTAGAGGCAAAATAGGAACAAAGGAAAGATTTACATAGAAATTCTCGTAAAAAAAAATCAGAGAATACCAAAGCGTCAAGAGAATGAGCACACTCAAGAACTTGTCGAAGGTGACTAAATGATGTCAACGAACGAAGATTTTCAAAGGATGTCTATGTATATTCTTTCCAAAGGCGTCTTCTGCTTCATCACCGATACCCGCCAAGTAAATCAAAATGAGAACCGAGTATCATTGTAAATCACAAAAAAAAAAATACTAACGAGTATGTGACGAAAGATTTACATGGCGGGTGTAAATCTCCATCCTATGGTGTTTACATGTCGCAGATGATTCGTTATTCTAGGGCTTGCTCTGAATATCGAGATTTTCGTGATAGATGTCGACTGCTGACGAACAAACTTACGGCACAGGGATTCGAGAGATGCAGGTTGATGAAGACTATGGGCAAGTTTTATGGTCGCCATCTTGATCTCATCGAGAAAAATTCTGTTTTTTTTGTGTGATATGAAGATGGATGTTTTAGAGTTTGCTTGTTAGTGTATTTACTTGTTGTGGTGACAATGATGACTCGGTTCTCATTTTGATAACTTGATATTTATTTGGATGTAACCAAGTTTACAAGGCGGGTGTCGATGATGCAGAAGACGCTTACTCTTCCGGAACACATTGTCTTATTCTCTTGTGCTTTTACGAGAGTCTCCATGTAAATCTTTCCTTTGTTCCTATTTTGCCCCTACATGTAGTTTAGTCGATTTTGAGTTCGGATTATGGTTTTGTTGACGCTTTGGTATTCTGATTTTTTTTGAGTACTTCATGAGCTTAGCCTGCACCAATATGGTAACAATTATTCTAAAGGCCAAATCCTACTGGTCCATAGATTTTATAGTCCCAGCTTTTGTTTTGGGGACCGACGCCAAAGTATTGGCATGGACAGTTATGTCGTACTCCTCCGAGTTCTGTTTATTCGGAAGCAGGGTGCCAATTTTGACAAATTGATCAGCCCAATTTTTTTGTTTGATTTTTACATCCACATGGATATCTAGAGGACGGGAGATGCTGCTATGGGTTAACGGTACATGCATATTGACATTGTGAGCTGGTGTACCTGCAATTTGGAGCAAAGCTTGCTCCTGCAAAGCAGACTGTCCTCCACTAGATTGCATTGAGTTGGCTACTGGCTGGGAAAACGGCCCTACGTGGCCCAGCATTGGCTGTTGTCCGGTTGGCAGTTGTAGGAATGAGTTCAAGGGACCGACGTTCCAGTTTGGGTTGCTATCGATGAAATAGTAGCATTTGTGATGCTATATGATTCCTCTAGTTTGCTGGCTGCACGACACAAACATGGCGTACATTGAACCCCGACACTGTCCACTCAGCTACCGTGACGATAAAATACGTATTTGGTATTCTCTTATTTATTATCCAATACGTATAGCGAAGCGAATCGGATCGTCACGGTAGCTGAGTGTATAATAAATAAGAGAATACCAAAGCGTTAACAAAATCATAATCCAAACTCAAAATCGATTAAACCAGGGCCAAATATGAACAAAGGAAAGATTTACATGGAGAATCTTGTAAAAGTACCAGGTGTTCCGGAAGAGTGAGCTCAGTCCAAATTTTATGACAACCTGTTTTTAAATGCTGTTATTTTAGCAATACTTTTTTTTTTATTTTCAATAAGATAAAACGTTGAGACTTTTTCCCTACTTTCAAAATAGTCTAGCCTAACAACTAGGTGTCGGCTATAACAGCAAAACGAGGGTCACATCTCCCATGCGTCTTGCGCTGCCAACATCTTCCACAGATGAGAACGGAACACCCGAATTGTACTACACAGTGATAAATGTTCGTCATTGCCATTCCATGAACTAAATACCATTTTAAAAGTGGAAAAAATGGAACTTTAGTTATACAAATATGGGAGACATTTCGAAAAGTAATCACGCGGAAAAAATTCATATTTTTGAATTCATCTGTCCATTTATCTGCAACCACGATATCAACTTCAATCATACTAAAAACCTCTCCGCTGCGCGTTTTCACCAATGTGACCCGTATGTTTTTGTAGAATTGCGGTTGCCGCGTTTTTACAAACTGTTGTAATCCAGCATTTTTTCGTTTCATGTCAAAAAATTCACACTCCCACATATCCTTTTCCTCGAAAGTATGCGGTGGTCCCCTTCGCTTTCTTCAACTTAACTGCACGTTGAGCGTGCCACTTTCCATTTTTTATATTTTTGGCAAGTAAACAGTGATAATGACCATGGAAATAACAACCATGAAATTGAAAAACCATTTTTTTTTTTCAGCGCAATATCCGTCTACAGGATAAGGTCCTATCCTTTTCTTGTTTTTGTTGTTCCAATTTATGCACTGTTCTGCCATATGATCAAGATTAAAAGTCACAGAACGTGTCACCATTACGCTTGTTTATTTTCCAAAATTGATTAACTTGATCTGGTACAGATCTCCAAATAGATGTACTATCATACAGAGTAGTGTAATACAAATCCATGCGTAATTCGGGTCGAGTTGGTGAAACCTCGACAATAATAAACACCAACTAAGTCTAAATTCCATAAAATCTAAATATACCAGTAATATCCAATTGACTGGACAAATACACATTTCTATACTTGTAATGACTAGTTATCTATATGCTACATGTATCTATTCTACCATGTAATCATATAAAACCGACATAAACAAACCTCAATTTTAAACACTGATCTGTAGACTACAGCTATTTATAGAATCACATGTTCGGTACATTGTACAGCATTGTGTGCTTAACGAACCTGAAAACTATCATTATAATTGATTTGCAATGAATTGATGCAAACTTCACCCTAACGACAGATCAGCAAGAGCTATGTCTGTGTATGGATATCAATCATTCATGCCTAGCTATGAAGTGGCACATATAATAAACAAGACTATCGTTATAAGCTACTGTACAGTCTGACGTAAACACATGCGTGCCGCCAGTATCAGAAAAACACACATAGACCTTATTATACGACAAATTATGACTAGATCAACATTATCAATATCATATAGGTAATTTTAGCACATAACAATTACTTACAGAGTGTGACAAACCATGCCTAAAACCCAAAAGGGACCAAAGATGACTCCGACGAAGCGCCAGACGCCATGATAGAATTTTCCTTCTGTGACCACGAGGAGCCCAAACTAGTCGATAAACTAAATCTTGCAAATAAGGCCTAACTAGCCGATAATTGCCTAACAGAAGACACGACATGCACAATTTTGCTGATGTGCCCCTTGCTCATCCGGTCCAACGTCATATATTTCTCTCGCACCTCAAGACGAAAAACATTTTCCAACTTGCGTCTTATATACGGTCCGAACGGTGACCGATAGCCCATAAATATCAGGTGTTCGCGTCATATCCGACGATGTTCACGCAGGGTTCGTAATGATTGTTCCGGATGAAACTCTCTCCAACTTTATTGTGTCTATTAAATATAATAATTGTCGCCCTACAATGTTATTTCTCACTGTATGAAACGGATCTTCATCCTGTTGGTTGAATAAATGACGCACCGCTACTCCTATCAGCATCAAACAACGTTTGCCTAGCTATCCAAGGAACTAACATGGTATGTTTGAATATATCAATCCTTCTGTAAAAATATAAACTTTGTAATTTAACCACTGCCAAAATGAACGGTCCAACATCTAAATTGTAATACTAGACCAGTAAGTCCCCGACTGTTTTCATTCATGTTCTTACCACATCCTTCTGCAAAACGCACACTCCTTTTTTTTAAAGAACTGTAGAAGTGTTCATATGAGGGTAATATTTATCGTCTAGCTTCTCTCTTTATAGTCCAACCATTCGTAGGGGTAAACCCCTCTTTGTTCTCCTATCCCATAAACACGTAAGGGTAGCTGGAAATGTTCAAAATTGTAAAAGTTTTTGTACTGATGCAGGTATATGAATTGCATTTCTTTACTGTAAATGGCTTCTGTGTTATGTCATGTAGTCCAAGATGTTTTGATATATTCCGTTTGACTAAATTTAAATCGTATCTGAAGGAGTTGAAGCCAAGTTTTGGTATTTGGTAAGTATTTTCCTGTAGACGGATGTATTTGTTTTCCATGACGAAATATTTTTCTTTTTTGGTCTCTCTGTTTTTGCAATGAAGCAAGGACGCTTGACCAGTTGTCTTCAGCTAACGGATTAATGTATTCAAGTTCATATCGACAAAACACCTCGGCTTATCAAAACCAGTAACATTTGATGAAATACTCACAGAAAAAGGCACATGTTCTCTCGTCCAAGAAAGTTGTTTTTGTGTCGCCCCCCGTCGTGTATGGTTGTAGTATCGCCTCTTTATTTGGTACTTGAATTTCATTTTCATCTATTCATCAAAAAGTGTGTTGTTTTTATAATATCTCCGGTAAACATTACTGATCGTGTTGTTCCTACATATTTAAAAAATGACGTGAACAGTTAATTGCATGTTTCGCACGGGAACTGTTTAGATTAAGCTCGAATATTACTTATACTGTATAGGAGAGGTGGTTGTCGTATAGATGTAAGTTTAATGATTGAACAGTTTCTGTTCCATTATGAAACTTCCATCATGTCCACTACTCCTAGACTGGAATAAAATACTCACATCCTTGTTAATTTTAAAAATTTGAACTTCACATCAGTAAACCCCGGTGTAACAGCTTGGTGCAACACCGGTAAAATCGCCCAAATCCATTTGTTTTAAATATGTTGTCCACTTTTGATTATAATTCCGTATTGTGGTATCAACTTTTGTTGGTTTGTTGTTCGTCGCTAAGCATCTTAATAGATTGTCATTGTAGGGTCTTCCTGTCCTTGTTTTGTAACAGTGATGATTCTTCGATTTTCTTCGATATATTTTGGCAAAGATGTGTTTCCGCTCCTAAAGGAAAGTTTCGTACGAAATATGTGAAGATTTGTTAGGAAAACAGGCTTCCACTTACTATTTTCCCGTTGTCGAAGCGTATGTGCGATAAGATCCATTGTCATGTTTTCATGTTCAAGTGTTGCTTTTCGAAAACTGTTTCGTTGGTGTAAGGCCGGACATATCGGTACTTGTTCTTCTTCGTAGATGTTATCCACACTCTGCATAACACTTTCCACATTACAATCCGGGGAAAGAGGGATATTAAATGTTGTTGTAACTTTTCCCGACGTACTCTCCTCAAGGAAAGGGAGTGTTCACGTCATGTGCTGTGCGTAGGATCTCGTTA
Source organism: Mimachlamys varia (assembly GCA_947623455.1). Lineage (NCBI taxonomy): Eukaryota > Metazoa > Mollusca > Bivalvia > Pectinida > Pectinidae > Mimachlamys > Mimachlamys varia. Next base: position 36,537,863 of record OX392545.1, read on the forward strand.
ATACCATCACCTTTGACTACGGAGCTTGGTTTTCAGAAAATGGCCTTGGTTGAAGCTTACTTTCTTCACCCTTGTTTGATGAACCATTTTTCTCCCTTCACAATACGTCCATGCACGTATCATTTTTACTGTTTGTTGTTGGCGACGACGCTGCAGGGGAGGAATCGCCGCCTGTACATGGCGCGGTGGACGGTTTGGTGATGGAACTTCTCTCATCAGTCGAAAACCCTGGTTTCGACGATGAATTTTCACCGGTGGTGTCCGCACGTCTCAATATGAATAAATCATACCTTTACACTAGTTTTATCGATTCTGAGTTCGGATTATGGTTTTGTTGCCGCTTTGGTATTCTCTGATTTTTTTTTTATCTCCGCGCCGTTTCGTAAACTTCTCTTTGCTGCATAAAGATCTGAGGACATACCATAGGGGGTCACGTTTAGAAGACCTTTAGCCAGTCAAATTACTACTAAATCTGGTTTAAATACAGATCCTTGTTCTCCGTTTTACAAGGATTTGACAACATCCCATAAGCGGTCATGTGCAGATGACCTTTGTCGCCACTTTACTTAACACTGAAATAATTTTCCTTTGACCTGTCATCTTGCAGCAAGTCAATTCGTCAAACATATTATTCCAAATCAACTTTTTGGTGACGAAATGATTAAACGGTCAAATGCGATTAAGCAAGCGTTGTCGCCTTAAAAATTAACCTTCAAGGTTCTGAAAGTAGTAATTTGATTGGCTAATGCAAAAGGTCATCGGGACATGACCCCCTATGGGATACTGTCAGATCTTTACGCAGCAGAGAGAAGTTTACGGAACGGCGCGGACATCAAGATATGATTTTAATCAGATTGATTACTACTTTCAGAATCTGAAATGTGGATTTTTTGCATATTCGCATTTGTACGTTTAGTCATTGAAAAGACTGCAAGATGACATTTGTAAATTAGTTCAGTGTTAAGTGAAGAGATGACAAATTTCATTTGAATGTGACCTTCTATGAGATGTCCTCAGATCTTGAAGCAGCAAAGAGAAGTTTACGGAACGGAGCAGAGATCAAGATATGGTTTTAATTAGATTTCTACACGCCTCCGTTTTGTGTGTTGCACAACTGTTTTGTGTGTTGCACAACACGGTCTCCCTGTAACACGCTGTGTTGTTTTATGGTCGGTAGACATGTATTGTACAAATGACATTTATACGTCCGCTTTACCAAAGCGGGTCCAGTACATACCTTTTGGTGTCGTACTCGATCAAAATTTGACGAAAAGTTTTTTCGCATGTGATAAACTTGAATGTTTTCAGATGACGGATGAGAGAAATTTTCCTCGAGAATGCGCGTGTGCAGCAGTGATTCACACTTAGTTCGGCTATCCTTGTTTTATCGTTATAGTTGATTAGTATTAGCCCATTCTTTCACTTTTAATTTATTACTAAGATAGTTAATAACCTTCAATAACTTGGCTTCCCATCGATCTTCATCCAATGCCTCCATATCTCTGATCCGTGTCTGGATTGTTTGGAAATGGAGTAAATCCATATATCCGGTCCATGCCTTTAGCTCTTCCACATCATTAAAAAGGTTGGCGTAAGCCATATTAGTATCGTCAAGGTTATCCATGCTATATACTCGTTAAAAATCTGAGGAAGAATGAATCTAACGCATGAATTTCGTGTATAATGCAAATAGTAGTTAGGTCTACAACAGCAATCTGGTAAAAAGCATATCTTGATCTCCGCGCCTTTCCGTAAACTTCTCTCTGTTGCGTTAAGATCTGAGGAAAGCCCATAGGGGGTCACGTCCCGATGACCTTTTGCATAAGCCAATCAAATAACTACTTTCAGAATCTTGAAAGTGAAATTTTGATGCGACAAAGCTTGCTTAATCGCATTTGACCGTTTTATCATTTCGTCACCAAAAAGTTCATGTGGAATAATATGACGAAATGACTTAGGACACTTATTTTAGTGTTAAGTAAAGAGGCGACAAAGGTCATCTATGGGTGTTGTCAGATCCTTCTAAAACGGAGTGAGAACAATGATCTGTATTTTAATCACATTGGTCTACGACACTAAGTGTCAACAATCCTTTGTCCGTCCGTGTCAATATGTCAGAAAATGTGTACTAACCCTTTCTTTGCTTACATGAGTATCTTAGCACCTTGTTGACCAATAACATGCTCTCAAAAAAAATTAGAGAATACCAAAGCGTCAACAAAACCATAACATATCTTGCACAAAACCATTTAAAAAAATAAAAAGGAAAAAACACAACCAGTGTTTGTAAAGCAGTACCTTATCTATTTTAGAACTTTATTGAAGAAATAGAAATTTCAGTACTATGGGCAAGTTTTATGGTCGCCATCTTTTGTCTCGTTGAGAAATATTCTGTATCTTTAAAAAGTGATATGAAGATGGACCATTTTGAGTATGCTCATTAGTGTGTTTACTTATTGTCATTGACAATGATACTCGGTTCTCATTTTGAGAACTTGATGTTTACTTGGATGTGACAAAAATTTACATGGCGGGTGTCGTCGATGAAGCAGAAGACGCTTTACACTTCCGGAACACCTGGTCTTATTCTCTTGTACGTTTGCAAGGGTCTCCATGTAAATCTTTCCTTTGTTCAAATTTTGTCCCTGGTTTAATCGATTTTCAGTTTGGATTATGATTATGTTAACGCTTCGGTATTCTCTTATTTTATTTGATTGTCATCTAAAGTGATAGGGGGCGGCAGACTCTGCTGTTGGATTCTATAGTCCCCGAGGTTTGCTGGATCCTCCATAGCCACAGTTAATCTCATTCGAGTAGTGACACGGTGCATAATATACACATTTTCGTAGTGCACGATTTGAAATTATACAGAACTAGTTTAGTTTTACTTCTAAATTCATAAATTAAAGGGGTTTTACGCACCTGACCCTTCTGCTTCCACACTAGTTTAGACATTTTGGATTCCCACCTTTCTGCCCCTAGCATTTCATAAGAGTCCTAGGAGGACGAAACAGCTGTAAGGTGCAGTTTAATTCAAACTCACGGCATGCTGTATCTATAACTAAATTTAAAAGGTGCAGCACATGTGTGTTACGCCATCTTTGATCATAGATTATGGGTTTGAGTGAGAGTGGTTGATTTAAACAACATAGAACTTTTTATATAATGTACTTGAAATTTCTCTTAATATCCGTATCAGACCGGTTCTCTACTGGGACCGTCTTGAAAGGGTGTACAAGTTGGGCCGTAGGATTGTTTGCGTGATCAACCTCGTGTGTCCTGTATACGGAACGCATCGACGACTTTTAAGTGTTTTTCTTGTAGCATTTTCTCCACACACAAATACAACAGGTGATTAAAGAGGCATCACGGTAAAACTATTTTTTACGCTTATTTAGAATCGTTACATATATAAATTCAATGTATTACCTAATGAAAAATTAAGGGGTGGTTAACTCTGAAATGTGTTCTAATATTTTTAATTAATAATTAAAAAAGGGAATCACTATTTTTTTATCAACGATTTGGACATGTAATTTTTTTATTGCGTTACCCATGATAACGCATGCGCACAAGAAGCTACATCGGAGGTAAACAAAAAATGGTTACCGCGTGAATCGACCGCGGTTGAAAACCGTGACGGTGTCAGCCTCAAATAGAAGGGATTTCACTGGGTAAACAGTATCCAAGATGGGAGCAATTCAAATAGGAGAATGATTGCCGTAGCAACCAAGACGGTGCACGAATTCTACTGGATTGCTGGTAAGTTAGCCTCGCATGGTTTTTACATTGCACGAGAAACTTGTATACAAGAATATTTACTACACGAGGAATGTTTCTTGTGTGCTTTGCAACTCAACAAAGTCATATTGTTATCCGAATGGGCATGTACAAGAAAGATTATTACCTGTGTAAGTGATAAACCTGAACCAAAACCATACGAGTACTGATTGTTATTTATTTTCGATTTGCAATGGGGCCACGGAGGGGTAATTTTTGGTACCATTATTTTGACGATTTAGTCTAGAAGAGTTCGACGTATTGTCAGGAAGAATTTATAATTATCCATTTAGAATACAGGAATAAAATGTTTTGATATATTATTCGTGGTATATTTATATAGCCTAAAGCTTTACGATATAATTTTACATTCTAGAGAAAATGGCAAACTTCTGACTATATGATTGTCTCTCTATATTTATATGTAAAAGACAATCAATACTATGCTAGTATTATATAATTCAGACTTGATATTGATACAAGTTTCCTCATTGTCAGTATGTAAACCCATTGTATAGTATTTGTACAGTAAATTGCATAATTTTTTTATTACACATTAGATAAGTCATATGTACATGTAGCTGATAATAACATTTTGTTTTGTTTGTTCTAATCATTTAGGAATGCATCGTCCACGAATGCACAGTGCAACTATGTATGTCTCAACACCACACTTACAGGGTCCTTCAACATCAACTCCAGCCCCTCCTCATCATGATCGGGTGTTATTGAAACCCCGTGAAGAGCATATCATATCAGATGTCTCTGACAGAGTAAATGTACATCAAGTGATAACTTCAGATATAATAAATCATGAAGGAATTGTAATTTTGTGTCATTCTATACACATTGTATGTACAGTTTCTATTGATAAAATGAAGTTACTACAGACTACTTGTTAAGTTGCACTTGGTCTCTTTCTCATGAATATATATATAAATGTACGTTTTACTCAACAATTTATACTAGGTATCCAAAGGCAAACACAAACTTCATATTGGTAGTTTATTGCTGAAATGGCTGTGTGACTTAGTAATATTTAGAACCTGTCGTGTACAGGTTAGATGCATTGTATAAGTAAATCATAATTTTCTTTACATAGAGCTTAATCATCAGATTTGTCTGATGTGGAAGCTATGACAGATGAGGGTGACGATACACTCCAACGTTACCAGCAAAAAGCTTTTGGAGGATGACAAATCATTTGTTCAGCGAGTATACTTAGTATACATGTAAAGCGGAACTGGATCGATCATTGGCAACTAACGGAAAGTCCCTGGTTCGAACCTCTGTTACGAATGTTCCTATTTACATTCTTGGATAACATGATGTTTGTTGTGAATGTCGGACAGATGATTTTTAACAAAACATAGATGACTTCTTGTACACTTTCCACTTGTTTGTCGAAATAACAACACCTAGGAGTTAATATTCTTGTTTTCCATATAATATAATTATAGAAATAATGTTCTCATATGTTCTAGCCCAACACCGTTTCTATTGGTTACCAGCACCCAGTCTTTCCTATTTCGTAGGTGATTCACACAAATAAAAATATTAGGGCTCAATACTAGAGATTCATTCATTCAGAAAGTCTGTCCAACAACTTGTTTCTGTCTGATTTATTGAGATGGAACCTGTCAAGATGTTCAGTTCACAAACATACAAACTGAGAAGAAATGTCAAGATCATGAGGTTCAAAGGTCAAGGTGAAATTTCGTATCTTTTCACTGATATCGTAAACATTATGATATAACAAGATCAATCAAAATTTTCAAACTGAAAAAAGAGTAAACTGATGCAAGGTCAAAGGTCATGGTCAAATCCAATGAAATAATTGATACATGTGTCATAAATAAATATTGTATTGGTCTCATACTGTGTAAAGATTCTTAGTGTATGGAATGAACAGTCGGTGAATGTGTTATACCTTTGATGTATAAACATTCAGTTATCTAATTGGATCTTATTCTATTATTCACAGACTTGTTCCAATGGACACAGTGTTCACACATGGAACTCACAACCTAGGCTGAAGAATTTTTTTGTTGGGAATGTCCTGATGTCAGCAGGGATTTTAATCAGTGGAAATAACTACCAAAAGACTTCACTTTTGTGTAAGTTCATCAATCTGGGCATATTGAGCACAACAACTCATCTGCTCATTCAACGTGCACTGACTGTTCCTGTCATAGACAAAATTTACAACACTCCGATGAGAGACACAAACCAAAAGTACAAAGGGAAAGAATTGGTCATTTGCTGGTAGGTCAAAAAGTTAATTTGATGGAGAAAACCGTGTGCTCTTGCAAAACCAATATCAATTTATTTTATTACATCTTATATGACATCATATCACATAATCTTCTGCTTATCCTTACCATGTAAAACTGGTCAAGATTACCTATTGCTATAATGCTTCGTCCGTAAAATTTGTTGTAAACTGCTTCTCCTCGACTAAAGTGATGAAATGACAGTCCAGGGCACTCTGCAATATATTGCACATACACATTAATTGAGTATGAAACTAAAGATATTGTCTCCAGTGTCATATTAGACAAGCGCATGACAAATATGAAGTCACTAAACATGGAAAAAGAGGGCATGTTGAGAGCGATGAAAAGTCTTCAAGACCAAGGAGTTGTCATCAAAGTGTGCACCGACGCACATGCCCAGATTACAAGTATGCTGAGTAAGTACTATTACAAACAGTCTCATTAGATCAAGGATACAGTACTCGTACACATATCTAGTGTCAGTCTAGTATTACACACAGTCTCATTAGATCAAGGATACAGTACTCATACACATATCTAGTGTCAGTTTGTGTATATCTAGTGTCAGTCTAGTTAGTACATGTACCTATGCTTTCTTCTCATACAAATATGTACATACATAACATTTTGGTATTTGGAATCCATACACATTTAGAGGTTGATTAGGCTGGATAAGGCACATAATTATATGGAATAATGTGTGGTGACCAGTCGTTAATTTTTCCAGGACCATGAATATAATATCACATCTATGCTACAAAGAACTGCTAAGATGTGTATATTTTATGTTTTGGGACTAGGTACTTGGTCATAAACTGAAAGTATTTGATATCATGGTACATCTTTCTCATCTTTTTGCATTTACTATCCTTGTAAACTGTGCAAATCGAAAGGCCTCATAAGTTGTATCCAGTCAAAAAGCACATGTAAATAAGAAGTTGGTCTTGTCATTTGCGCAATAATTATATGAAAATTAGATGAAATATTCCATTTATTTTCTATTTGCAGAAAAGGACTGACTAACCACAGATGAAACATAGCTTTGACACATGGCATGGGGCAAAGAAGTTTGGAAAAAAAGCTGCAGAAAAGGACTGACTAACCACAGATGAAACATAGCTTTGACACATGGCATGGGGCAAAGAAGTTTGGAAAAAAAGCTGTCTGGTGTATGTATTAGTCATTAAAATACTGTTCGTATTAGTCATTAGAGATAAAAGGCAGGACAATTCATACAGTTTCTGATAATGTCTTGACTATTACTTTGCTTATCAGATATATAGTATTATATAATCCAACTATTCTTAATTATTATTGGCTACAACATGATCACCTGGAGGTCCATATTTTGTGATATTGACCTATGCTTTTACTTTTATAAACACAGAGTCAATCTTGAGTTTATGACATCATAATCATTGTGACGACACAGCGCCTGCCCCACTGTAAATAAAACTTCGTGTTTTATCATGCAATTGCTGTCTTTTGCAAACAAGTTTTATATCTAAAATTAAAAAAGGACCTTTTTCACATAGTTATCAGTTATGAACCTTTAGTGAGGTGAATATGGGTTTATACCAACCTAATAGAATCGAATATTGACCGAGAGCAAAACCTGAGGCCAATTTCTTACAATCTTCCGGGTAGGTATAACAACATATTTAGAAACAAAGATCTCAGACAATGGGTTCAGGACCTCGTTAACCAACCCCGTCCCATGGTAATGTGACCAGCTTACTAATAATTACTGATGCAATTGTCATCAAACTTTGCATACATAATAAGCATGTCTTTTTGTGTACCTTGTTTTTTTCCAGATCAAGCATCCAAGGTGGCTGCCACAGCCTGATTGGCTAAACATATCCTACAATAAATTTTCCTCTACTTTTAAAGATTATTATGAAACTTGGTGGGAGGGATGATAGTGTGATGACACTCATTATAAACTTAAAAATATGGCATTACGATTCAAAATGGCCGTATAATGAAGGCTTCTGATTGGTTGAAATTTAAATACTGTCCAATTAAATGAGATTTGGTATGAATATGTAATCTGGCAATACGAGGCAATGACAGTATTCATTTTGTGAAAACCAAAATGAGAGAAATTTCATGGCCTCTGATTGGTCGAAATTTATGAAATTTTGCAGAACTTATTTCATACGAGGGCGGGGGCATTTATGTCTCACATACATTTCTAGTTTTAGACCGATTGTTTCCTTGCGACATCTTTCAGACATATATAAAATACAGTATTGTTGCATGCATGTAATTATTATGGTCATGTAGCTTTTCTAAAGATGTCTTTGATATTACATTTCTTACATTTCATTGTCCCTCGACGATGCAATATATTGCAAAATAATTCAATAATATCTAGCCTAAATTATTCTACTGTGTGCAGCATAACTATTGCGGAAGTAATGAAATAATCATGTTTTTAAAACAATGCCATTTTAGGCCAGATGGAGAGGAATTCTGCATCATGTCACAGATGTCCATCAATGGGTCATTGGGGATTGTTCTGGCCCAGCAGTGTGAGCATGATCTATTACCACCAACACCTGGTGTAGAGACAAAGTGGCTGGTGCCTGGTTCAGATGCCCATAATTCGCTTGCAAAGGTTATTTTGGACACCAGACTGCTTCACAATTTGAAGTACTATGCCAACTTTAGGTATGAATATTCATAAATAACAAAGAACTTGTGTATAAGTCAACAATATTTATTCCAATATATACTTTCTCCTAGTTGACATAAAACAGGAAATATTTGCTCTCAAACGTTATGGGTTTTACATCGTTTATTTAAAAAGTCATGGTTTATAAGAGCATGCTAAAAGTTATGGTATATCCGACAATATCTTATTGCCTGGAACAAATCCACCCATGCCAATTATATCTTATATATATTTTATATTTCACTGTTACACTAAGCCCAATCATTGCTTCAGACTGGATCCATTTCAGTTTATTGCATGATAATAAAGAACAATCGACCAAAACCTTACAAGTTCTTTGTCTTTTTTCAAGTGTCATATTGACAGAGCCATAAACAAATTGTACCTTCAGTGTTACATATATTTCAGACACACCGGTGAACAAGAAAATTTCCACGAGCACATACTAATGTATGCAGCCAAGAGATTTGCTTACAGGTAGTACATAATATGTCATACTAAGTATTATGAGAATAGTAAAAAGACCAGCTCATGAAACATGTTTGCCTGAAATCAATATGAACTTGATAGCATAACATTCGAAATTATGCCGTATACATGTAACAGAATACCAGATAGTATTTTAATCAGATTGGCAACAAACATGATTTGAATAAGATACCAAAAACGATGATGTCTCCTTATATATTATAAACATTATTGCCTTTCACTGTAAAAGTTATTCAGGAAACCAAAAACATACAATGTCATGTATTACTAAATTATATTGTATCTGCAAAGTCTATACAATGGGAGAAGGTTCTGCGTCTTGTTACTGTCACATGCCATATCGACCGTTGTATATATTTGATTCATTTTAGTATTTGAATTGCGCGCCGTTTTTGTCAAGAGAAACTCACTCAGGTAAGTTGAGCATGCGCAGATCAGTGAGAAGCTTTGTGAGCGGCGGACATTACAGGTAAACGAGAAATCGTCTACGTGAAAGCGCAAATAGCTGATTGCGGTAAGTTAAAGTACATAAAAGTGATATTAGTATTTAAATAACACATTTATTAGGTCATATATGTTTGCTGGGCCGTGTAAATGAGCGAGAAAGTGGTATTTGACAGGTTAAACCTGTAAGCGTACACGGTACCGGTAATGCACGGGCTGTGTATATATGCGTGTGTATGAGGTCAGATAGAATGTAAACAAAGGCCTGGTTAGTTTCGTTCAGCTTGATATGCTATGTAGATATAGTAAAAGGATTCTACTTTGCTTAATCATAAGATATATAATTGAGATATAGTGATAATTGGCGGTAATACACATCATTGATTCATATGCAGGATAGTGCGTTGGTATATAAGCTTATTTAGAATAATACTGTCATAGATAAGCACTGTGTATAATATTATATTGTAATGTTTATAACAGATATTTGAATAGGGTATACATATATTGTAGCTTCTCCATGGGCTCTCGTCGCTACACCCTGATGAAGGGCCATACACTGCTGGTCATGTAGTTCCAGTACATCCGATGAAAACCTACCGTCGTTGTTATCAGAGGACCTGACGCTGATGGTCCAGACAGTAGTCCGCCAACATAATACTTACCTGAACCTGTGAGGTCTGGTAGAGGGTAATATGTTGTATACCCAACATGTCTTCAGTGTGAAGAGTGAGTCTGTGTGACTTATATCTATAGCCATGAGCCAAGCCAGAGACTTGCCTACCATTGGCTGGTCTGTGTGACCAACTGTAGTGTTTGGTTGGCTGGTCTGTGTGACCAACTGTATTATTGGATTGGCTGGTCTGTGTGACCAATTGGATCTTTGACACTTGGAGTGGCTGGTCTGTGTGACCACATGTGTTCTCCATATTTCATTGGCCTGTGTGACCAATGGTGACGTTATGGAATGTTTATTGATTGGTGGATTGGCGACAACGGATGGACAGGATCATCGAGATAACGTGGAAAAGGATTGCCCAGAATGTGTGTCTAAAAGCTACATGAACTGTAGGATTTGGTGTATAAAGCAAATAATCATCATTTGTACATATATCATAGCTCATCAGTGAGAGAGAGAGAGAGAGAACCATTTTGAATGTGTGTGAGAAACTACTGTTATATATCTTAAATAGTATGTACTGTAAATAAATTGTATATATTGTATTTAGGATTTTTGTGTCTTATGTATAGGGGAATCAACATTCAAGTAATCCCGTTCGGTTCTCGTTACATTATTTGGTGGCAGCGGTGGGATTGCTTGAATGATTCCTGATTACATGAGAATAGACTGTTTAGGAGAAATAGGGTAGACAGTTATTTCTAAAATATTAGCAAAGGGCTAGATAGGATACTGGTTGAAGACGTCCCTATCTCTTTGAATGACGACAGACGCCATTGTTTTGAGGTGAGTACCTTTATGGTCATTTATTTCAGCAGTCCTTTTGGTGTAAGTATATCTGTACTTATTCTTTCTATTGTAGGAAGTGTTGTTTGATTTTTTTTATACACGTACTTGGCATAATATAGTGTTTTGGTGGAAGTGTTGTTTTGTTACCATGGATCCACTTAAAGAATTCATTAAGATAGGAGAAGGCTTGGGATATTCTGGCAAAGATCTTCAACAATTTGTAAAGGATGCACAGGATAAGGACAGAGAAGACAGACTTTACGAGAGAAGTTTGAGGCAAGCAGAACTCCAGAGGCAAGAAAAGGAAGCCGAAAGACAACATGAGATGGAGATGTTAAAAGAAAAGCGTGCTTTGGAGAAAGATCAAGAAGAGAGAGCTGACAGGGACCATGCTAGACAGATGGAATTGTTAGAGAAACAACAGCAACAAGGTAATGTTAACCGACAGGGTGAGATGAGACAGCCAGTGGCGATAACAAAAGGGCCAAAACTTCCTCCATTTGAAGAAGGAAAAGACAACATCGACTCTTACCTCCAGCGTTTTGAGCGTTATGCAACAACACAGAGATGGGTGAAGGAAAGCCACTGGGCAGCTAACTTGAGCGCTCTTTTAAAAGGTAAAGCGTTAGATGTTTTTACTCGACTACCAGTTGAAGAGAGTCTCAACTACGATGTGTTGAAGGAGGCGTTATTGAAGCGATTCGAGATGACAGAGGAAGGGTTTCGGAAGAAATTCAGGACGGGAAGACCAGATCATGGTGAGACGTTTGCACAATTTGCTGTTAGACTGGAGAGTGAATTGGTAAGATGGTTAGAGATGGCAGCTGTAGAGAAGACCTATGAGGGACTTAAAGATTTGGTGGTAAGGGACCAATTTTTACAAGCATGTGGTAATGATTTGAAATTGTTTTTAAAGGAGAGGTCGCCAAAGTATATCAAGGACATGGCAACTCTTGCTGACCAATTTGCTGAGGCCAGAGGTAATATGGCAAGTTTCTTTATGAGACAGAAACCCAAGTTTGATAACAAGAACTCATCACGAGAGAAGGACAAAGTACGAAGCGAAGAAGGACAACAACATGGTTTGACCAACAAGTTTAGTGGAGACCATAAAACACAGAAAGACAAACATTCAGCAGGAAACGGGAAATACTGCTACATTTGTAAAAAGGCGGATCATTTGTCTTATAATTGTCCAAAGAATTCTGGAAAAGCTGGTGCAGTGAAAAGTAAAGGGAAAGAGCCTGCCATTGGTAGTGTGTCATCAGAGGAGGAAGATTGTGATGCCGAAATGCCAGTCGCGCAAGGTTATGTTGGCGAGACATTAGTAACTGTGTTACGGGATTCCGGATGTGAAGGAATAGTGATAAAGAAGAGTTTGGTAACTAAGGACCAGATGACTGACGAAGTGGACTCTTGTAAAGTGGCCAACAGTGTAAGTCTCCAGTGTCCAGTTGCGTATGTATTTCTAGATACTCCATACTATGTGGGAACATACAGATGTTGGATTATGGACTCGCCAGTATATGATATCTTGATAGGAAATGTGAAGGGAGCTAGGATGCCATACAAACCCAATAAGAATTGGAAACAGACGACAAAAGAAGCAGCTATTGCAGTTCAGACAAGGGCTCAGCTAGAAAGGGAGAAAAGACCGTTTAAACCCTTGGATGCCCCACAGCTATCCCACTTTGCAACACCAGATGTATTCAAGGCTGCGCAGAAATCTGATGACAGTCTAGAAAAGTTGTGGAAAGGTGCTAGTGATGGTGAGATCAAGATCCGTCGGGATGGTGGCAAATCAAAGTTCTTGGTGAAGAGAGGCTTGCTTTATAGGGAATTTCAGAGTCCAGGGAATGCCAATGGACGACGTTTTAAGCAGTTAGTGGTACCTGTGAAGTATCGAGAGGACGTACTTCGTTTGGCTCACGATTCCAGGATGGCTGGACATTTAGCTGCAAAGAGAACGTGTGATAGAGTGTTGGTAGAGTTCTACTGGCCAGGAGTAACCGCAGATGTCACTCGATACTGTCGGTCCTGTGATGTGTGCCAGAAGACTATGCCTAAGGGACGAGTTACGAAAGTGCCCCTTGGAACTATGCCACTTATCGATACGCCATTCCAGCGTGTGGCTATCGACCTTATTGGACCATTACAGCCTGCAACAGAACGAGGAAATAGGTTCATACTTACCATTGTAGACTATGCAACCCGGTATCCAGAGGCTGTTGCTCTGAAGACCATAGACACAGAGAGGGTGGCTGAAGCACTTGTGGATGTATATAGTCGTGTGGGTGTGCCGCGAGAGGTCCTCACAGACCAGGGAGGTCAGTTCACTTCCGATTTGATGGCTGAAGTCAGTCGACTACTGTCGATCCGTCAGCTTACGACAACGCCCTATCATCCAATGTGCAACGGGCTCGTGGAACGCTTCAACGGAACTTTGAAGCAGATGCTACGCCGTATGTGCGCCGAACGCCCTCGTGACTGGGATAGGTACATAAACTCATTGTTATTTGCGTATCGCGAGGTACCTCAGGAAAGCTTAGGTTTTTCGCCCTTTGAGTTGTTGTACGGACGTACAGTGAGAGGTCCTATGATGATTCTTCGTGAACTATGGACTAAGGAAGTACCTGATCCAGAGACAAAGACAACATACCAATATGTTGTAGACTTGAAAGAGAAGCTAGAAGAGACCTGCAAGCTTGCTCAAACACAGCTCAAGACGTCACAGATACGACAAAGGCGGTACTACAATAGAAAAGCAAAAGAGAGACCTATGAAAGCTGGGGAGAAGGTCCTAGTGTTATTACCAACAAAGAAAAACAAACTACAGATGCAGTGGCGGGGACCATATACCATAGCTGAGAAGATGGGTACTATGGATTATAAGATTGACATTGACGGAAAAGTTAAGACACTACATACAAACCTTCTGCGTACATATGTTGAAAGGGAAAGAAACAGTGGACAGAACACAGCATCAGGAGTGTTATCGATGATATGTGCTGCGGTTGTGCATGAGGAGGAAACGGATGAGGAGGATGATGTCATGGTAGATCAGGTGTATACCACTCCACAGTCGGTGAGAACAGAATCTGTTTGTGATGTGTTGGTGTCGGAGATGCTCAGTCCTTCGGCGAAAAAAGATGTTGATGACATACTACAGGATTATTCTGATGTATTTACGGATGTTCCTGGAAGAACGACGCTTGGGGAGCATAGCATCAAGACAATTTCATCAGAACCTGTGAGAGTGAAATGTCGTGATGTTCCATTCAACATGAAGTCAACCATATCAGAGGAAGTAGACAAGATGCTAAGCATGGGAGTTATTGAGCATTCTGAGTCTCCATATTCGGCCCCTGTGGTAATCGTAAGGAAAAAGGATGGCACGAATCGTTTCTGTATTGACTTCAGACAACTCAACCGAATTACTATATTTGATGCTGAGCCAATGCCAGATGCAGAGGAGATCTTTTCTCGGTTGGCTGGACACAGATATTTTTCAAGACTAGACCTTAGCAAGGGCTACTGGCAAGTGCCGATGTCAGAGGATTCGAAACAGAAAACTGCATTTTCAACGCCAGTAGGATTGTATCAGTTTGTAGTGATGCCTTTTGGATTAGTGAATTCACCAGCAACATTTTGTCGGATGGTAAGGAAACTACTTAATGGAATGTGTAACATTGAAAGTTTCGTGGATGACTTGTTAATCTACACAAAGTCATGAAGAGAACATCTTGAAGTGCTTCGGGATCTATTTGCACGATTGCGAGACGCTGGTCTCACAGCTAGACCGACAAAGTGTGCATTGGGCTTCGACAATTTGGAATGCCTGGGTCATATCGTGGGACAACAACGACTCCTTCCTAATCCGGACAAAGTGAAGGCAATCATGGATGCAAACAGGCCGGAAACTAAGAAGCAAGTTCGGTCGTTTCTTGGACTAGTAGGATTTTATCGGAAATTCATTCCTAACTTTGCAGTGACTGCCGTTCCATTAACGGATTTGACCAAAAAAGGAATGCCAAACCGAGTGGTATGGGATGAACCGCAGGAACGTTCGTTCGACGCATTGAAGAAGCTGTTAGCCACAAGCCCAATCTTGAAATTGCCTGATTTAGAGGAAGAGTTTATTCTCCAGACAGATGCTTCGGATTATGGAATAGGCGCTATACTGCTACAGTCGGAAGACAACTGCTTGCTCCCAGTTGCGTATGCCAGTAGGAAGTTGAAGGATAGCGAGCGGGCATATGCAGTTGTGGAGAAGGAATGCTTAGCAGTAGTGTGGGCAATCCAGAAGTTCCAGAAGTATCTGTATGGACGGAAATTCATCTTGGAGACTGACCACCAACCTTTGGTGTATTTGAACAAGATGAAGGGAGTTAATTCAAGATTGATGCGATGGGCTCTTCAGCTACAGCCATACCGGTTCAAAATCCGAGCGATACGAGGAAGTGAGAATGTTGGAGCTGATTTTCTCAGTAGGATGTGAACTGTCAGAGATTGATCATGCCATGTGATTAGGTTCGAATAACATTTGTTCCACAATGGTTATTCTTCTGGATGGGGCGTGTTGTCACATGCCATATCGACCGTTGTATATATTTGATTCATTTTAGTATTTGAATTGCGCGCCGTTTTTGTCAAGAGAAACTCACTCAGGTAAGTTGAGCATGCGCAGATCAGTGAGAAGCTTTGTGAGCGGCGGACATTACAGGTAAACGAGAAATCGTCTACGTGAAAGCGCAAATAGCTGATTGCGGTAAGTTAAAGTACATAAAAGTGATATTAGTATTTAAATAACACATTTATTAGGTCATATATGTTTGCTGGGCCGTGTAAATGAGCGAGAAAGTGGTATTTGACAGGTTAAACCTGTAAGCGTACACGGTACCGGTAATGCACGGGCTGTGTATATATGCGTGTGTATGAGGTCAGATAGAATGTAAACAAAGGCCTGGTTAGTTTCGTTCAGCTTGATATGCTATGTAGATATAGTAAAAGGATTCTACTTTGCTTAATCATAAGATATATAATTGAGATATAGTGATAATTGGCGGTAATACACATCATTGATTCATATGCAGGATAGTGCGTTGGTATATAAGCTTATTTAGAATAATACTGTCATAGATAAGCACTGTGTATAATATTATATTGTAATGTTTATAACAGATATTTGAATAGGGTATACATATATTGTAGCTTCTCCATGGGCTCTCGTCGCTACACCCTGATGAAGGGCCATACACTGCTGGTCATGTAGTTCCAGTACATCCGATGAAAACCTACCGTCGTTGTTATCAGAGGACCTGACGCTGATGGTCCAGACAGTAGTCCGCCAACATAATACTTACCTGAACCTGTGAGGTCTGGTAGAGGGTAATATGTTGTATACCCAACATGTCTTCAGTGTGAAGAGTGAGTCTGTGTGACTTATATCTATAGCCATGAGCCAAGCCAGAGACTTACCTACCATTGGCTGGTCTGTGTGACCAACTGTAGTGTTTGGTTGGCTGGTCTGTGTGACCAACTGTATTATTGGATTGGCTGGTCTGTGTGACCAATTGGATCTTTGACACTTGGAGTGGCTGGTCTGTGTGACCACATGTGTTCTCCATATTTCATTGGCCTGTGTGACCAATGGTGACGTTATGGAATGTTTATTGATTGGTGGATTGGCGACAACGGATGGACAGGATCATCGAGATAACGTGGAAAAGGATTGCCCAGAATGTGTGTCTAAAAGCTACATGAACTGTAGGATTTGGTGTATAAAGCAAATAATCATCATTTGTACATATATCATAGCTCATCAGTGAGAGAGAGAGAGAGAGAACCATTTTGAATGTGTGTGAGAAACTACTGTTATATATCTTAAATAGTATGTACTGTAAATAAATTGTATATATTGTATTTAGGATTTTTGTGTCTTATGTATAGGGGAATCAACATTCAAGTAATCCCGTTCGGTTCTCGTTACAGTTACTACTAATGTAATCTTATCTTACATTTACCCAATGTACAAGGCACGCAACCAATTGGCAGCGATTGACTACGAAAAGCACAAAGAGAGGGATCATGCAGTTAACAAACAAGGAGAACCAATGTAAGCAATTCATATTTGTTTCAACAGCTCTCTCATGCACAAAACACATACTCAGCAAACAAACTATTGTAGATGTTTTAATTTTATACATGATTCATACCTCGAAATAAAGATTCATTGACATAAACCGGAAAATAGAAGATTTATGTATGTCTTGAATCCAAAAATAATGAAAAAAGCAAATGTAGAAGTTCTTCATTTGCCTTCCCCTTTTTTCAGTTATGCAAGAAAGTACTCAAAAAGAAATAAAAACTGGAGTGCTGTTCCAGTCAAGGAAAAGAAGTCTTACAAGTATGTTCCTATGATGTGATGATGAAGGAAATCCTCCAACAGTTGACTGAACACGAAGGACCTCTCCCTACTCGGTTTCCTCCTGAGGAGGGAGATCCTCGCCGTTTCAAGAGGACAATTGCTGAGGTTTCTCCTATCCCTACCAAGGAGCTTGTAGCCAGGAAGAAGTCCAGATTTACGTAGCCTTTTCTCCAGTGTTCTGCCCAGAGGACAGAATGTTCTGGACTTTAGTCCTAGTTGGTACTGAAAATTTCAGACCAATACCTGGTAATTCATTTTTGAAAAAATGATAACACGAAAGACAATGGATAAATCTGGCTTATGTTTCTGTTGTAACAAAGTTAAACAAATATTTATCAATGTAAAGATAGACTAAATTTGACATATAAACCAATTAATCTTACATTTTCCCTAACAGAAAGCTTGACTTCTGCAACTTTTTACCCCTAATTTCACATCTGCATTTCACAGAGAACCATATGAAAATTTTGTCCTTTAGGTGGACCTCATATGATAAACTTTGGAAAAAATATGCTCTGATTTATAAATATTTTTGTTTGAGAAAAAAAAAACCTTTATCGTAGAATTTTCTATAAATCAAAGTGTAATATTATGTAAAGTTTCAAACAAATTGGCCTGCTGAAAGATGGACACGGTGACTAAAGGGCACCCACAATACCATGTGGGGCTTTCATATTTAACAAAAACATTAAGCCAGTCTGTTGGGCAAGAACCCAGTATATGAACTTGTTGCATCAGGGACAACTAGTCCGTATTCGCCATACGCAGCAGCTTGGTACAACTCTGCGAATGCCTTGCCCCAGCCTCCCATGCCTCCAGAGAGTGAAATTTCTGTAGGCAACAGGTTCGCCATGTCTGCCCAACATGTCTCTGTAGTAACCATTTCCTAGCGCAAGGACTAAAAGGTCCAGGACAAATGTATCTGTTTCCTGAAAAAAATTGTAACTTCGTTATAAGTTACCTTTTATTTGCATGGTGATAATTGTTTGTAGGAAGGTAATGACATACTGACACAGATTTTTGATGGCATAGATATTCTAATGCTATGTTGACGTGCACATTGACTTCATATCCTACAACATTATGAAAATATAAACTTTCTTTTGGGCCACTGCATGTTATTATCTATTTTTTATTCTGTGTATGTACAAATGTTTCAATTTTATGGAATATAAACAAATTCACATTTATTCCAGTTTTGACATTTCATGTGAACAAATTGTAAAATAAATAGCATGCCTTCATTTTTATTCTGCGATAATTACCTGTCTATTAGTCACACAATTCTGGGGTAGACAGTCGCAACATTTCCTCTCAAGATCTGTTGGCATCTCCATACAGTGTGTACATTTACACCATGATGGGGGCTCTTGAGGAGGATCGCCAGCAGGAGCGGCCTCACACAGGTCAAACACCAGACCTGGTTCCCTTTCTAGAAGCTGGAGTACTAGATGTCTCTGCTGCTCTTCTTAGATATTTCTTATTAGTTCCAGTATTCAATAGAAAAAAGTTCATCCAGCTTTGAGGTCATCATATATTTCAATGAATGACGAATTAGACACGAACATTATAGATATTTTACAACAATTGTGAACCAAGCTGACAGCTTATAATATACTTCAATCACTCTAGTTAACCCAGTTTGATGCATAAGAGGTGTATAATGTGAGAGAAAACCAGTCTCCAAGGAAAACCAATCACAAACATTAGAATTACATGACAATACGGCATATCAAAGCAAATATCTAAACCTGTATATAATTACTGTTTGCATCATACCATTGCAAGGAGAGCTAACTCATTTTGTTTCCCACATTCAAATGGGAGGGAAACATGGGGGTATATAATGTACAGGGAGGGAAGAAAAGATTTCAATACACAAGTTCCCATCTGCTTTCTATACAAGTACTCTGCACCATATTTTCATCATTTACATATATCATTTTTGCAGGCACTTGTTATCGAGCCCACCATAACTTGTATAGCACTGGCTATAAAATATAGCTATATTGTTACCTGTGTATCAGCTTTCCTTTGTTCTCTTCTTTCCTGTACCCTTGCCCTATCCTCACTCTGTGCACTCTGTCGTGACCCCTGTCTCTACTCCCTCTTGCCTCTTCCTCTGCCTCGTCTTCCTCAAGATATAGAGCCTCTGCCCCTATGTCCTGTTGCAGGACTAAATCAAATCCTCGTGCTCGCTCTCTAAATACTCATCTGATGATGATGATGATGAAAATGACAAATGATATTTGTCCAGGTAAATAATAGTTACACAAATACTGTTATGTATTTACTCAAACCCCACAGCACCCTTCAATATATATATGTTATCGGTATACATGTCTGAGGTTTGACGTAAGAGAACCAATCCGGCCCCTGCAAAGCTCTGCAACATAGGCCTACGATCGCAAGCTTAGTCTCATCACAGTTCGCATACATATACACTGATGTACCTGTGCAATTAGCGAAATAATGTTTTGGAGAAAGCATTTGGAACACCAACGCTATCTTAAATTTGATTCGGAGTTCTTTGTATGCATAAACGGATTATCTATACGGACTAGAAAATGATGCGAAAACAGGAGAATAACGACGCCATGTCATCGATACCCCTCTTCGGGCCCCAATGTATGCTCATAAAAAAAACATATTTTTCACAATGTTTCTGAATAATCTTACATATTATCGTAATTATAATTGACTTTGGTATATAAATCATGTTTATCCAACTTCATAACCATATCAGATGCCCAAATAATGTGTTAACGTACTGTGTCACTGACGTCGCTTTCATTTGATTCAGCCATCGTGTGCGTTTTGTTTACAAGTGGACTGCCTCGTTTTCGAAATTGTCATGTGATGGCTTCGGAGGTATATCTGAGAGGGGTTTCCCGACTGTCCAATGTGGTCAAGCTGGACATTCGGGATCGATTGTGAATGTCGGGATAGCACAGAAGTGTACATGGTAATGTGTAAAACACGTGCTATCTTGATTAAAAAATACGTTTTCGCCGTGATGCCCCTTTAAATACATCATACAAAGAGCATAATCATTTTTATATTCAAACGTTTAATGATCAAATGTTGTACTATTATATATATAAGATCGAGGATATTTTGTGATCATTTTACCAATGAAGCCCATATACGTCATACCATGGAATTAGATTAGGCCCAGAGTGGTCAAAAATAATGTAGGCCAAATAATGATACAATATAGCATAAATGATGATAGAATATATATAGCAAGAAGAAATGTTTATACTGTACATGCACGGAATGATGCTGGGTAGATCATGTGATTCTAAAAATAGGTATACTCTATATATGTGTTCCAAAGAAAAAATATCACCAAAGAAAAAATATCAATGGTAATTGTGACTTCATTTTAACTTTTATTTTTCAGTTTCTACGTCAAGTAAATAATATTCATAATCAATGAAGTTTAGGTAAGAAGTTAAGTCTCTATTCACTGCGGAATTACAACGGAAAACGCGCCAATATCGCTTCAGCACCTGCGCGTTTAACCGCCCCTTTCGACACTGCAACTGGAAAGATCAGCCGGAGCCAGAATTGTTATTCAAGAAAGAGGCCAGTGAATTAAGAATATTTTCCCGATCAGACAAAGTCAAGTAAAAGGTGATTTCTGAAATAGATCTTGATAATGCCGTACATCGTAAATACCGATTTGGCTTTCACTTTCAGCCTCATGACCTAGACCTATTTGAAATTTACGTTTATCTGCATGCATGTTATCTGGTATGGCGATATTTGATTGAACGAAAGCGTAGGAATCTCCTGGTACTATCAGTTGTCTTCAATATATCATCTAGAGAAATATCTTTCTGCTAGCCTATGTTGATTAACTACGATCCGTGAATATATAACATTAGGACTATACAATGGTTTATGTTCGTTCGATCGAACTGGAGATGTAAACATGGCAGGTTGTGGTCGAGACTTGGGCTCTTGGAAGTCATATCGAAAAATTAGGGCAAATGTTGTTGATCATATCAATTTCTTTGACCAACCAAATATGCCTACTAATGTTGATCAAGAAGATTCAAATATTTGCAGTTCAGTTGAAAATGAAGAAGTAGCCTGTAGTTCAGATATTGATATATTGATATCGATGATCATGACAGCATTCAATCTTCAAGTAATCATGAAGATGTATATCAGGAAGATACATGTATGTTGGATTTAGAATCTGATATCAGTGATTTAAATGTAGGGTCTGATACATCTTCAATAACGGAAATATTGATTGTCTATAGTTCGGAAGAAATTGAAGATGATCATAACAGTATGTCAAGTCCTGATGAACATCAAGCCAGCTTAACAGATGAGCTAGCAAGCTGGGTGGCAAAATTTAATATTGCTCACTCAGCAGTGCATGAACTTCTTCACATGTTTGGTAGATTTCATTAATTCCTTCCAAAAGATCCATTAACTCTTCAAAACGCCAGAAAAACATGAAATTAGTGCAATTACAGGTGGGTCATACCATCATTTTGATGTTAAGATGAGTCTGTCTAATCTTATTACTAATTCAAAACCAGAAATGTTTAAAGGGCCAATATAGGTAACTTCAGGAAATTTTTCGTAATTTTGAAAAATTCTGAAAAAAATCCAGTTGATAACCATGCAAAAATAAGCCTAAAACGAAGTAAACCTGAGCGGTAACTAACAAGAAACTTTTGACAAAAAAATCCAAAGAGTTGAAAATAATTCAGGTTGGGCCCACTTTCACAACAAGCCGAAGTTAGAAGACAGTTCAAAATGGACGCGTTTACAAATACCGAGTTTCAACTGCTGCTTTACTAGTGAAAGCGTAAGAATTCATCTTAAATATTGCTGATATCAGCTAATCTTAACTAAATCTATAAATATAATAATTTGTTAGGAATGATTTTCGCTTCAAGTTTTGACGAAAATTACGTATATTGGGCCTTTAATGGTGCTAATGCGCTCAAATGTGCAGTTATTGCCAATTCTTGGCAGAGTGGTGGAGCCTTTCTTCTCAGATCCTTTTATTATAGGTCTGTATTTAGGGGAAAGCAAACCACCATAAAGGACCATCTCCATTTAGAGATCTACAGATTTGTCTTGTCTTCAAATTTCCTTTTGATTACATGCACTTGGTATGCTTAGGTGTGACGAAAAGGCTTTTAATGCTTTGGATAAAAGGCCCACTTGAAAATAGCTGTAGAATGTCTGCTAGGACGATTGGGCGTATTTCTCAGAATTTAATCAATTTAAGCACACAGCTTCCTCGAAAAGGAAATGACGGTCTTGGAATTATATTGAGAGATTGAAAGCATCCGAGTTTCGTCAGTTTTTGTTATACACATGTCCAATTGTACTTAAAGATTGTCTACCAAGAATAAAATACCAGCATGTTTTGCTGTTTTTTGTTTCTATGTATTGTCTAAGCAGTCCAGTATTCTGGAGAATATGCCCATAATATATTATGTATTTCTGTGCAAGATGTAGGAAGACTGTATGGCAGGGACCAGATTGTTTACAATTTTCATGGTTTGATCCACTTAGAAGAGGATGCTGAACAGTTTGGTCCCCTGGATAGGTTTTCTGCATTCATTTTTGAAAGTGTTTTAGGTAGATTAAAACGCCTTGTAAGAAAACCTAATCTTCCTTTGCAGCAGGTAATAAGAAGGCTTTCAGAATGCAAAAACCAATTTGAAAAAAAGAAAAGAAATTCCCAAATTAGGCATACCTAAGTAGATTCACTTACACGGACCACGGTCTGTTGACATACAGTTTATACATTTTTTTACAGTTTAAAGACATTCACTTTCAAGATCTTTATTTTTCTGTCAGTGAAGGAGATAATTGTATTTAGTTGGAAACAAAATTGGTATTATTAAAAACATTACATGTAAAAGTGTAGAATCAGAAAAATATGTAATATATAAAGAATTCAGAAATGCTTCAAATTTGTTTACTATTCCATAGAATTCTTCTGATTTAAGTATATTTACCGTGTGTGATCTGGCTGGTGAACTAAAAACTGCCTCATTCTCTGTGGTTAGTAAATGCGTTCTTTTGCCATTAGATGAAAAGTTTGCTGCAATTCCACTTATTCATACATTATAATGTAAATCTATACGATATCTTATAATCTCATGAAGGCAGCTGTTACACCAGGATGAAAAAGAAAAAAAGTGGTGTTAATGGTTTGAATAAATCACCCAAATCTGACTTTCTTCTGAATGTTCAGGATGTATTTACTCATTGAATTCACTGAAGAGAAGTGTCTGGCTATCATTCCTGCCAATTGGAGACTTGGAAAAACCTCTGCACTATGGCCAAGTACACAGAATATAGCCAAGCTTCAGAAAATGGTGAGGTCCAAACAAGACCCAGATGACGAGGAATGGGAGTCGTATCACATAAGAGTGTTGTATGAAAACGGTTGGTTTATTATTGTGTGATAAATGGTATTTAGTATGCATAGAATACCATTTAAATGTGTTGATAAAATGTCTAGTTGTAATTATACAATGATTCTGTAGCTAAAGGTTGTGTTTATATATAGCGCACAAAGACCTAATGTGTCAGATACATTACTCGTTGGTATATTATATAACTAGTGAGTTTATAACTTGTTCTTCATATATATTGGAAGAAAGGTTAAGTTACAGTTAACCTGTTATGATTTGAGCATTTCTGACATTGATAGATTACAATCTCGGTACAAACATGCACATGCATTGTACATTTGTATGTGTTAACTATCAGTGATTTCAACAAGAGGCCCAACGGGCCTTAACGGTCATCTGACTACCAATTGTAAAATCACTATGAAAATACGTGTAGTCATTAAATCAAGTTATAATATGCGTGTATAGATTGCCAAGTTCAAGATAGTGGCCTTCTTGGATTTCTGATGGGCTTGAAAAATAACAACACTTTGTTGGGACCATCTCAGGATATCATTTCTGGCAAGTTTCAGCTCAATTCCACTGGTAGAACTTGAGAAGTTTAGAATGTGTTTTCAAAATGGCCGCTGTGGAGGCCATCTTGGATTTTTGACTACACGAAAAATAACAACAGTTTTGTCAGGACCATCTCAGGAGAATTTCTGGCAAGTTTCAGCTCATTCTCACTGGTGGAACTGGCGAAGTTTAAGATGTGTGTTCAAAATGTTGGCCATCTTGGATTTCTGACGGACTTGAAAAATGACAACACTTTGTCGGGATTATCATAATCATTATGTCAGGATCATTTCTAGCTCATTTTGGAAGTTGAGAAGTTGAAAATGTGGAAAGTTTATGGACGGTGCATGACGACGGACGAAGCATGATGACTATAGGTTATCCCGACTTATTGGGTCAGATGACCTGAAAACATGGGATATTCAAACACAGATAAAACTTACGATACATTCTGAAAGTATTAGGAAATTAAGACGATATTGTGCATTTAGTGAAAGTTTATAAACGATACTTGGTTCAAAGTCTAACTTAAGTATTTCATTAATGTGAAACAAGTTGATTTTTCAATGACGAAAAAGTTGTTTTAAAGATTTTGACCCTTTTGGCCCCTGTGACCTTGAATGAAGTTCAAGGTCATTTATTTGAACAAACTTGGTAGACCTTTATCCCAGCATGCCACAGGCCTAATATCAGGTCTCTGAGCCTTTTAGTTATTCAGAAGAAGTTGTTTAAAGATTATGACCGTTTTGGTCCCTGTGACCTTGAATGAAGGTCAAGGTCATTTCTTTGAACAAACTTGGTAGCCCTTTATCTCAGCATGCCACAGGCCCAATATCAGGTCTCTGGGCCTTTTGGTTATTCAGAAGAAAATGTTTAAATATTATGACCGTTTTGGCCCCAGTGACCTTGAATGAAAGTCAAGGCCATTTCTTTGAACAAACTTGGTAGCCCTTTATCCCAGCATGCCACAGGCCCAATATCAGGTCTCTGGGCCTTTTGGTTATTTAGAAGAAGTTGTTTAAAGATTATGACCGTTTTGGTCCCTGTGACCTTGAATGAAAGTCAAGATCATTTCTTTGAACAAACTTGGTAGCCCTTTATCTCAGCATAACACAGGACCAATATCAGGTCTCTGGGCCTTTTGGTTATTCAGAAGAAGTCGTTTAAAGATTATGACCGTTTTGGCCCCTGTGACCTTGAATGAAAGTCAAGGTCATTTCTTTGAACAAACTTGGTAGCCCTTTATCCCAGCATGCCACATGCCCAATATTAGGTATCTGGGCCTTTTGGTTATTCAGAAGAAAATGTTTAAAGATTATGACCGTTTTGGCCCCAGTGACCTTGAATAAAAGTCAAGGTCATTTCTTTGAACAAACTTGGTAGCCCTTTATCCCAGCATGCCACAGGCCCAATATTAGATCTCTGGGCCTTTTGGTTATTCAGAAGGAAATGTTTAAAGATTATGACCGTTTTGGCCCCAGTGACCTTGAATGAAAGTCAAGGTCATTTCTTTGAACAAACTTGGTAGCCCTGTATCCCAGCATGCTACAGGCCCAATATCAGGTCTCTGGGCCTTTTGGTTATTCAGAAGAAGTTGTTTAAAGATTATGACCGTTTTGGCCCCTGTGACCTTGAATGAAAGTCAAGGTCATTTCTTTGAACAAACTTGGTAGCCCTTTATCCCAGCATGCCACAGGCCCAATATTAGGTCTCTGTGCCTTTTGGTTATTCAGAAGAAGTCGTTTAAAAATTATGACCGTTTTGTCCCCTGTGACCTTGAATGAAGGTCAAGGTCATTTCTTTGAACAAACTTGGTAGCCCTTTATCACAGCATAACACAGGACCAATATCAGGTCTCTGGGCCTTTTGGTTATTCAGAAGAAGTTGTTTAAAAAGATTTTGACCTTTTTGGCCCCTGTGACCTTGAATGAAGGTCAAGGTCATTTGTTTGAACAAACTTGGTACCCCTTTATCCCAGCATAACACAGGCCCAATATCAGGTCTCTGGGCCTTTTGGTTATTCAGAAGAAGTCGTTCAAAGATTTTGACCTTTTCGGCCCCTGTGACCTTGAATGAAGTTCAAGGTCATTTATTTGAACAAACTTGGTAGCCCTTTATCCCAGCATGCCACAGGCCCAATATTAGGTCTCTGGGCCTTTTGGTTATTCAGAAGAAGTCGTTTAAAAATTATGACCGTTTTGTCCCCTGTGACCTTGAATGAAGGTCAAGGTCATTTGTTTGAACAAACTTGGTAGCCCTTTATCTCAGCATAACACAGGACCAATATCAGGTCTCTGGGCCTTTTGGTTATTCAGAAGAAGTTGTTTAAAAAGATTTTGACCTTTTCGGCCCCTGTGACCTTGAAAGTTAGTCAAGGTCATCGATATGAGGAAACTTTGTAGCACTCTATCCCAGGTGCCTACTGGCCAAATATCATTACCCTAGACCTTTTGGTTACTGAGAAGAAGATTGTTAAAGGTTTTTTACATATTTGACCCCTGTGACCTTGAAAACAGGTCAAGGTCATTGAAATGAGGAAACTTTGTAGCACTCAATCCCAGGTGCCTACTGGCCAAATATCAGCACCTAGAGCCTTTTGGTTACTAAGAAGAAGATTGTTAAAGGAAAAGTTTACGGACGGCGCACGACGACGGACGAAGCATGATGGCAATAGGTCATCTTGACCCTTCGGGTCAGATGACCTAAAAAGTCTTTTTCTTAGGATGTTTAAAAAAAAAAACTTTCTTCTCAGAATCTTATGACAAGGTGCGTAGCAAGATGAAAAGGGCAGAGGACGAGTCTGACTTAGCAACAGCCGTCTCCGAAGACTCTGGTGACGATGACGCAACAAGGCGGTCAAAAAGAAAAAGAAGGTACTGTACATGTATATTCATGATCATATTATCTACTATCTTTTAAAGTCAATTTACATAGTGCATAAAGCCAATATTAAAATCAAGGCTTAGATTAATTTCGGCAATTTGCAGCAACAGTAGGATAAGTCCCACTTAACAGTTGACACGATGGCTCTTTTAATTGACACCGAAGAGTTTTCTACTAATTAGTGTCACTGACCATAGCAAAAATACCCTTTGTTGAGCAGCTAAAGCCTCAGTATTTCGCACTGCTTTCAAAAGTCACACATCAAATGAAATGTTGCTGCATCATTGTCCCAAAGTCTTTCTCTGGGTTAATGGATGCCTTGCAAACATAGACACACAGATATATGCGATACAAATGTATATGTAAATTGTAATACAATAGGAATGTTTTATTTAGTATGCATTGCTTTTGTTAAATTCTATATTGTTATTATATTTTGTTTAAAATTCAGAACACCACAACAGCTGTCATCTGATGATGAGCCTGCAGAAGCAGGGTACATGTCCCCTCTACCAAAGCCCCCTGCACCAACAAAGCCAATGCTTCCCAAGAAGCCAATTACCAAAGCCTTGGTACCTAAACAAAGACCAACGAAAACAACAGCTGAGGTTCACCAAAACACCAAACAGGACTCGTCCATGGGATATAGCTAATGGTACACAAGCACTTTTTTTAACCTGAAATTCTGAAATGTTGAAAAATGAATTTTATATGAAATAAAAATACATTTTTATTTCATTTTTCTACCTGCTCATCAATTTCACGTGAAATTAATGATATTTTAGTTATTTTGACATGCTCATCTTGCTCTGCTAGATGACATCAATTGATTGTCGATAATAATCGATTTTGAGCTTGGACAGTTTCCTTTCTGGCCTGATGAATTTGTTTGGTTCTTGAGTTCATAAGGTTGATCTTCGAAGTTTTCTTCATGAAATTTAAATTTTGTAATGTAATACCATGGCAGCGATACATCCGTCATTCTACCACTAGCCCTTCACCTCTGGGTTACGAGTTTGAATCCAACGTGGGGCAGTTGCCACATGCTGACCGTAGGTCGGTGGTTTTTCTCCGGGTACTCCGCAGCACGACAAAAATTTTGTTAAATTTAGCAATTTAGAAAACTTACTTTATTACTTATAGCGTGTTTCATTTAGCGGAACGTTCCGGTTGTGCCAACTTGAAACTGGTCTGCTAAATGGAGCAGAACGTGCCGAATGCCGTTCCTGCGGGTGAAAATCTAATAGTCGAAAATGAAAAAGCAACAACTTTTCCGGAAATAACCAAAACGGTTCCGTCATAAAATCCGAAAAACAATGCGAGTACTCCCTTTTATTTACACATTTTACACACTATGATGCCACTTGGAGATGGTAGTGATATATCTTACTGTTGAAATGTTGTTTAACTGGTTATAGTTAGGTCTATTTACAATTTATTGAACATTTGAAACGAAAACCTTTCACTGGCCGCCATATTGGATCAAACTTGGTACCCTCAAATGAGACGTTCCAGACGAACCGGTTCGTTCCTGCGGAACGTCGTGTACCATTTTGCGGAACGTCTGGTTCGTTCAGGAACAACCGGAACGTTCCGCTAAATGGAACACGCTATTAGTAAGGAAGGTGTTCCAGATATACATGTATGTTCAACATTTTCCGCAGCAGGTGATGCTCGTGATTAACCCTGTTTGAACAAATAAAGGCTACCCAAAGCAAACAGCAAAAAATGCTGGAGTCACTTCTTAAAAACATGGATGAAATGAGTGTCTCTGGACAAGGACAAGCAGCTGCAGGTCATATTGAAATGCCAGAGGACATAGTATTCCCCCTCGGCAATTTTGAGGAGTTAAATAGCCTTGAGGAAAAATTTGAAGACAGCAATGTGCTGAAATTAATAATGTTTACAATGCAAACTGGTATGTTATTCGACAGAAAAATTCAAATCAAATAACTTTTCGTGATAGGTTATCATGACAATAAGTTAACTCAAATACCAGTAGATATTATAGAAACTCTTTTTAAAAAGACTTTCTGTTTTCAGATCAATCATCTGTCGGTCATTGGCGGTTAGACGCTCACTGACATGGTAAGAAGGATTTTAAAAAACGCAGTAAGGTCCAGCCTTGCTACAAAATTCAATTGGTATGGCAAAAAGGGGAAAATGCCCTTTGGGAAGCTGCGGCTAACAACTGTCATCTAGAGTGAGTATCTAGTAATTAAAAATTCATAGAATTAATGTAGTGTTGTCGGTTTGTCAGAGATGCTTACCTAGCTCATATCTTTTGTCAATTTGATCCATACCTCATGCAGGTTTCATATTTAGAATGTAATTGTATCACATGTGTTGACTTGTGATGGTGTCTCAAAGTCAATGATCACATAAATGCGAAATTCTTGGTAACTTGTTAATATTGATGGAACAATAACACATACCGAGTACATATGAATGACAATCTCTTGAGGGTAATGTTTCGTATCTCGACCCATTTTGATGTACATGACTCCCTACTTAAAACGGTCCCTATCACACCTTTATCCTCATAGTGGGATATTATGGTTGCCTCTATATAAAAGTTCTATTTTTGTTCATTTGTGAGTGTTGGATCAAGTATTCCACATTTATATATTATCAACCATTCATTACTCAAATGTTTAGCAATCTGATTAAAATCATATCTTGATCTCCGCGTCGTTCCGTAATCAAACTTCTCACTGCTGCGTTAAGATCTGAGATAATCCCATAGGGGGTCATGTCCCGATGACCTTTCGCATTTAATTACTACTGGCAGAATCTTGACAGTGAAATATTGAGGCGACAAATCTTGCATAAACGCATTTGTCCGTTTAGTCATTTCGTTACCAAAAAGTTTAAGTGGAATAACGTGATTTACAGTAAATTCCTGAATACATTTACAAGAAATAAAGAAAGTACACAGAAGGATCAAGTAAATATAAAATGGCAAGTCTGTCGATGCTAGAATCTTAATTGCTTTTCAAAATATATACATTACGTGACAAAACAATTTCCTGGCCATTTTATACTCCGGTCATAATTTACAGTATGGCTTTGTCAGTCCATTATAAACTTTGTTGAAAAGATGTTTCTATTGTAAAATTTCATTATACCCTTTGCAACGAAGTGTGTGTGTGTGGGGGGGGGGGGGGTACTGGAATCAGCTTGTCATGCATTCACTCAGCTTTCAAAGGTTTATGAAAATAGACAAAATATAAAGATATGTGCCCCATGAAGTAACTGCTTATTCGACCGTTTACAGAGAGTTATCCCCCTTTCCCTTTTATGTCAAAATAAACACAAATTTGTCCGGTTATGCATTTGCTCAGTTTTCAAATGTTTTTTAAAAAATTCAATGGTAATAGACAATTTGTCCAGAGATCTACAGTTTTCAACCGATATATTTTAAACTTAGTAGGTGTAATCTTGATATGAAGTTACAAGTGCTTTCCTTTAAGGCAGTTTGAGGTGATAAGAGCAATCTGATTAAAATCATATCTTGATCGCCGCGCCGTTCCGTAAACTTCTCTCTGCTGCGTTAAGATCTGAGATAATCCCATAGGAGGTCATGTCCCGATGACCTTTTGCATTAGCCAATCAAATTACTACTGGCATAATCTTGACAGTGACATTTTGAGGCGACAAAGCTTGCATAAACGCATTTGTCCGTTTAGTCATTTCGTCACCAAAAAGTACGTGTGGAATAAAGTGACGAAATTGCTTGCTGCAAGATGACAAGTCGTTGGAAGTTATCTGGACGTGACCTTTTCCTTGTAAAGCGGAGGATCTGTATTTTAATCAGATTATGATAAGAGCTATGACCATTCGGGAAAATATGAAGTAAATGTTTTTGTGTGCACAACTAGACAACATCAAGTTTCAAATTTTATTTTCACCTTTTTTTGCACTTCAATCTGACATTGCCTTTTAATCTCGGTACTCTTCTTATAGGGTAAGATGGGTGTATCCAATCTAAATAAAAGAGGCCCAGAGGGCCTGTATCGCTCACCTGGATACATTGATATCTAGGTAATCATGATAAAATATTTTCTTTTTGGCTCGCCCCTAAGCCCCAAAGGGGGTCAGTCCCACCATTCGTACAATTTTGAATCTTGAGCACCTACGGATGCTTCCTGCCAACTCAGGCTCATTTCCAATCAATGGTTATGGAGAAGAAGACGATTGAACCAATATAGCTAAATAACCATTTTTGGCCCCGCCCCTCAGCCCCCTAGGGGTCAGTCCCACCATTAGTACAATTTTGAATCCTGGGCACCCAAGGATGCTTCCTGCCAAATAAGTTGATTTCCTATCAGCGGTTGGAGGAGGAGTCGTTTAAAAAAATTGTTGACGGACGACGGACGCCACGGTATGACATAAGCTCACCTCGGTCCTTCGGACCAGGTGAGCTAAAAATACAGATCCTTGTTCTCAGTCTGTTTTACAAGGATCTGATAACATCCCATAAGAGGTCACGTCCAGATGACCTTTGTCGCCTCTTTACTTAACACTAAAATAATTTTCCAACGACCTGTCATCTTACAGCAAGACATTTTGTCACATAATTCTGCTCGAACTTTTTTTGTGACGAAATGACTAAACGGGAAATTTTATTTATGTTCTTCGTTTCTCATCCGTACATAAATCATTTCGTATCTATTTTCAATGAAAACGCAAACCAAATACTTTTTCCCCACAATTTAATAGCATGCGAGATACGTTACAGCAGTGTTTCAAATATAGTTACGAACATCGCGAATTAACATAAAAAAATCAGGAATGCACTTTAAAGTCCACTCTTCCAGTCCAATACACATTCCTGAATGTCGCAATGAAAAACGCTGTCGCTGGAATATGAATACTACACTGTATCTCAGAAATGTTTTCTACAAACATAAAAAACAATAATTAGGAAAAATGCACACATGTATTAATGCCAACGCTGTTACACAAGCTCTACAATATCTATCATCCCCACCTTTATAAAGAGAGTGAAAAAAAAAATACACGTCCGTACTGCTGAGAAACGATCTCGTCGAATGCTAACACGCGCTGAAAGCACGTGCGATATGCTACACTGCACACGTAGTACAAATTCAAAACTATCGACAAACGAAACGAAATTCATTTATGTTCTCCTTCGTTTCTCATCCGTACATAAATCATTTCGTATCTATTTTCAATGAAAACGCAAACCAACTACTTTTTTCCCACAATTTAATAGCATGCGAGATACGTTACAGCAGTGTTTCGAATATCAAAGGAATAAGGGATGCCCTAATTCGGCCTAGATTGGCCGAAACAGAAAGCTTATGTTTAAGATCGTCCAAAATATAACCGTCTTTGGCTTTCTCGCTAGCCCATCGGCCGTGAGCTTTAAACAATCTATCTGAAATATTGTTGTTAGCTGCCCTTGTCGCACCCCCGGCCCTCAGGCTATGTAGACCATATTCTGACTTTTTTAACCCAATTACTGAAATCGCGTCCAGGAAAATTTCTCTTATTTTGGTATACGAAAGCGGTTTGTTGCGATTGCATAATCTATAGGTTCCTGTAGACTTACAAAAGGAGACAGCTCTGAAAACATATGAATCTGTATCATATTTCAATTGTGCAGCTTTTACATATTTTCCGAAACAAGTGACCGGACAAGTTTTCTTTCCCGTTTTCGCAATGAAGACTACGTTACCCTGACGATAAATATCTGTTTTGCTTTGACAAAGTGTGACTTCCAAATATGAACATTTCATAACGAAATTAGACATTTTTAAGTTCACTAATTCTGAAAAACCCTTCAAAACCTAAGATGCAATGTACATAAACGTAAATCCTTAACGTTATCAGAATTCCCGTACCTGTCAAAAATAGACTCTATATGTTCCACCGAAATAGGAGATTTTTTATTAATGGGTTTCGAAAGAATACGCCTAGCTCCCTCTAAGGAACTTAAAACAAACTTTTCACTACAAGGATTTGGTAAATCAGCGAAATCATGTTGCCACTTAATGCTATAAAAGTGCGAATTAAGGGTAGAAACGGAGACTGACTGCTGTACTAAATGTGATAAGTAGACAGCTACTGTACTACTTCTGGAAGGGAGATAACTCAGGCCTGCCAATCCACACCAACTTTTAAATTTATCAAAGCTTGAGGAGTATTGTTTCTCTGTAGAAACAGCGTGACTGACCTTTAAGACAGACTCCAGAGTGGACGCTGCTACACATAGTATAGGATGACCTTTCAGATCGTCTACCTCTGACCAAACTGGTCCTAATACAACAGTAGAATTCTGTAAGAAACAGAAAAAAATGTACATGTATATAAGTATAATTGAATAACATGAAACAAACTAAAGAGGGGAAAATATATACATATATAATAATAATTCTCTTAATTCTCTTATTATTACCATGAACACTACATGTCTTTGCTCGAGTATGTATAAACAAATCATTATACAGCGTATAATATACAGTTACAGAACCATCTGATAAAATAGATCAAAGCGAATATCCCACTTTAATCGCTATCCTTTCCCAAGGTGATAACCACCAGTTTAAAATCAAACGCTACGTGCTGTGATAACCACACATTAAAAATATTTATATTACACAAAGGTGACAACCACCGAATTAAAAATAAAACCAAAATCATAATACATGTGGCGATATAACGGTGATAACCACCAATGTAAATCGTATTATTACATACAGGTGATAACCACCGATATTATGACAGCTACAGTAATACTTTTCTGTCGACAATCTATTCTCAGGACGCACACGTTAGAACGAAAAATTTGCTCAGCGAAAATACTTTCAGAGTGGGACCCTCCACGGAAAAAATTTGATGGCTTTTCAAAATATACACATTCCCTAACAAATGATTTAAATGCTTTGCTGACAACAGAGTCCAAAAAGCTGCCGATGGCCAGTGAGGCACAACTAAAGTCCCGTGCGCTCTACATCTCAGGAAATGATTGACAGTTTTAGCTACAAGGTAAACAGGTGGAACCGCCCAGCAGTTAAATTTAGACCAATCAAAATCGAACGCATTTACTCCGGTTGAACCTGCGCAAGCGTACTTCGAAAAGAAGCACGTGACTTTTTTGTTGTTATTATCCGCGAAAAGGTCACGTGTGCCCTCCCCATGTTCTATTGAAAAATGAAAACACACTGTCTTCTACTGCCCAATCATCAAAATCAAAAATCTTGCTAAACTGATCGTCTAAAACATTAGATTCCCTGGGAATCCATTGTATAGACAGGGACACATTGTTTGATTTAAGAAATTCAAACACGTTCACCGCTATCCTGTGCAAATTAAGACACATACTTCCCTTCTCTAGTATACGAGGCACATTCTGATTGTCAGTGCTAAGTAGCACCGTTTTATTTGCCAACAAATGTCCAAGACTGAGTAAAGTTTGCTCTACTGCTTTTATTTCTCGCCATGTAGAACTCTGATTAGACTCTTCTTTGGTCCACATAACATGAGCGATGTTCTCGTTTAGCTCAACGCAATAACCTGCACCTGCGATAGCGCTAGCGTCAGTAAAGATATGGAGATCGTGATATACTACATGTGTACTAAGTTTGATTTGCTGGGAGGTAAGCTAAGGATATGTTTCTCCCAAAAATGTAACTCTAGTATAGCTTGATCAGAAAGGCCAAGCGGTGAATCCCACGAGGTCCGGAGACATATACACTTGTGTAACTCCCTCGTATGAAAATTACACACGTGTCCCAGGCTAAGTGACACAGAAATGACCTTACCTGTAAAAGCGGCTACAGTCCGAGCCGATACTGCACGCGCGTCACAAACGAGCTCACTGGCTAATGTTTGAATCTCTGTTCTTTTACCTACACTTACTTGTACTACACCATCTATAAAATCCCAAATAAAACCTAGCCATTCTAATTTCTGTACCGGCTCCCAAACACTTTTCTGGTAATTTGGTGTAAAACCAGCGGATAACAAATCGGAACGAACCAAATCAGATGAAGCTTGCGTAGCGGAAACGGACTCTGCGACTCCAAACCCGTCGTCAAGGTAAACAATCATCATGTGACCTTCCGATCTCCACTTTTTGACAAGCGGCCTTAAAACCTTAGTAAAAACATGTGGCGCCGAAGACAAACCAAAGGGTAGACATTTAAATACAAAATATTTCACTTGATTTCCAAATGTCCACGAAAACCCCAAAAACTTCACGTGATCTGGGTGCATTTCAACATGGTGATATCCAGACTTTAAATCGAATTTAAAACCGAAACATCCCTTTTGTACATAATCAAGTGGCTCTCTAGTACCCTCTAATTTAAACTTCTGTTTTGCTACATATTTATTGACATACCGTAGATCTAAAATCATCCTTTCTTTTCGCTTACTATTGACAGACACTGACAGAGGATTAATCACATAAGGAGGCGACGCGCACTCCTCTACAACACCGCTCACGAGCAATTCAGATATAGCATTACTGACAAATGTGCTATGCGAAATTGCAGACTTAGTATTTTTCATTTTTTCTGACCCAGGTTCCTCAGTAAAAGGGATCAAATAGCCATACTCTACAACACTACATACATAATCCCTAGCTTTTAAGCATTTTTTCCAAAACGACAGACAAGTTTTTAGACTGCCTTTAACAAAACCATTGTTACATAATCGTCAATCGAATGATTCCTTACCGACTGGTCTTCATTGCTTGATTGCTGGGGCACCCTGGGTTTGAGTAGGGGCGGTTCTAACTCTCCTTGGGCAATTGCTGGCCCAGTGTACGGTCCCGTAACAGTAGAAACAGGTCGAACTCTGCTTGTTGGCGGGTCCTGCTGAGGAGGAATAGAATCCCCTAGGCGTTCCGTGCGTAC
Source organism: Mimachlamys varia (assembly GCA_947623455.1). Lineage (NCBI taxonomy): Eukaryota > Metazoa > Mollusca > Bivalvia > Pectinida > Pectinidae > Mimachlamys > Mimachlamys varia. Next base: position 36,574,157 of record OX392545.1, read on the forward strand.
TTCAGTTGAATGGCCCTCTCTGTGTGTAGAATGGAAATTATCCCATTTCTCCAGTACCTTGAAAGCCTCGAAAAAGGTCGACGTTTCCTGTATTGGCTCCGCTTCCCCGCCCCACACCTGAGCGTTACGACCAGCAGATTTAACCTTGCGCTTCCTCTGGGTTCTGGCCTCAGCCTGACGCAATTTAGCAGAATCATCAGCGTCGTCACATATAGGATCTGTACTCGGCCACAGTGTCCCAGCCATGACGGTCCGCTATCTTAACAAGCTTATTTCCCTCTTCTAATTGAGCTAGACAGTTCGCGAGAGAAGTCTCTGCTAATGCACTGTCACCGTCTTTAATAGCTTGAATAGCTTTGGAAATATCTATACGCCTCTCAGAATTAAAGACAAACTGTTCCCTTCAAATTTGAATTTGAAATCTGACTTGTTTGCTGTCAAAAGCTTCTCGTGACTTTGAAGCTTCTTGTCAATGTCCGACAAAATAAGGGAACGATGAGAACTCAGGGCAATATCCAGCCTTGAGGAAAAAAGAGACAGGGCGTCTGCGGTAGAAAGATTCACCGAAGAATCCTGGTGAATAGGTTCCAATGGGGTCTCATCTTTATCGGAACTAGACGTGTTCATAATGGAAACGACGGACAGGTAAAATATACACGTCCGTACTGCTGAGAAACGATCTCGTCGAATGCTAACACGCGCTGAAAGCACGTGCGATATGCTACACTGCACACGTAGTACAAATTCAAAACTATCGACAAACGAAACGAAGTTCATGTTTATGCAAGCTTTGTCACCTCAAAATTTCACTTGTCAAGATTCTGCCAGTAGTAATTTGATTGGCTAATGCGAAAGGTCATCGTGACATGACCCTCTATGGGATTATCTCAGATCTTAACGCAGCAGAGAGAAGTGCTTTTTCGATTTACATCAATGTTTGCTCTACTATATATAACTGCTTACAAAATGTTGATTGGCTTTCGAAGTTCCATCACTCCATTTTGTGTTTGATAACTTGTTGGATGTTATATAATGTTGCATTTTGATCAGCATAATACATATTTTTCATTGACATAATTCTTGGTTTGTAAATATATTTGTGTGATAATCCGTCTCAAGTATAGTTGCATTATTATATTGTAGGTGTTCTTATTATTATTAAATATTAATAGAATTGTTTGTTATTGAAATGCATATTTTTGGTATATCTAGTCTTGTTTACAATTTCATTTAGCGGTATTAAGTGGGCAAGGACAGTACTTGTCAATGTCTCAAAACTTGCCATTCTGTTACCTAGTCAACAATATTGATGTAGATACAAGTTCTTGTAAAATGTTTAATGTCCAACATTTTAAAAATTTGTATCAACCATAATCATTTTATTAGCTAGCTCGTCTCTAGTGTCGTTGGTTTACAAAGGTTGAGCTTTAAGTGTATTAACTAATTATTTTATAATTGTACTAGGCTACTGATATTTGGTATTAACCCTGCGGTATTACACTGTCCCCTTACGGAGTCAAACTTATTTACAAACATTTGCGAGAACTAGCTCTTGTAATTTCTACATGTCATTATGTTATGTATAAATCATTAGGATTTCTTGATTCATTGTAATTTTTTTTTATTTTGTTTCTAATAAATATTTGTTTTATTCATCAATTGTGGTTTTGATGTAATATTCATTTTCAACGACATGTTTAACAACATGGCACCTGATAATTTTCATTTGCAGCTCAATCTCAGCTAGCTCATTAAACTGCAAAACTGATTGATTCCAGTGAACAACCTAACTCTGCTGGTTGTCTCAGTCTCAATACTTGTCAAACCTACCCAGGCTACACCAGCACTAGTGGAATGTCAATTTGATGTCGGGTGGACGTCGGTCCAACATACAGTGGCTGCACCAGCACTTGTCGAATGTCATGTTGATGTCGGATAGATATCGGGCTGATATGCTTGCCGATGTCGGCCGACATCAAAACGCGTTGCAAATGTAAGATGGCCCGATATCGGGCCGCTTTTGTAACCTATGTTGGGCCGATATAGATTCCAATATCGGGCTGAAGTCGGCCCTATATCACTGTGCTGGTTGGGTATGGAGCTATTTTAATCTAAGTTTCAAAATGATATATAAATTTTAATGATATTACCTGTACAAGTGCAATATCTAAATCTTTCCTTAGAAAAAAAATAGATAAGTTTCATAACAGGTTGCAGAATGTCCATCAAAGCATATGTCATCTTAATGAAGAACTCGTCTCCAATCTTCTTTTTTTTTGACTTGGGTGCTTTAGTGTGTCAAAAGGGAGTCCAATGTTCAGTACACAGTTTCCGTAGCTATGTAAAAGCTCAGCCACTTACTTGGTGTATTTATATATATTTTAAAATGGGCTCATCCAACAGCTTCAATGGTGCCGTATCTTTTTGGAGATTTTTTGAAGACTCCATGATTTGTTGAAAGCTTCATGGCTGGAAGACAATGACAAATTTGAAAACAATATCAATAGATAAGAGTCGATGGATTTTGTTTTGTCAGCTAAAGAAATTGTATCTTAATGAAAATTTCCTTCCATCAATTTTGAAATTTAATTTCATATTCCAGTCTTAGTACCGTTTAATCAGGGCTTTAGTATTATTGTGACACTCTGTACTCGAGAAGTGGCATTAATGGATTTTGAAAACCTCGAAAGATCTTCCGATCAGTCTTGAAGCACCCGACCCCTTCTCGAAAATGTTTCGTCCATCAAAACATTTCCCCCAACCTGTACACTACCATACCACATGCCAAACTGAAAGAACGTCTTCGGTCTCTCATTATGAGAGTTTTATTTTCCAAGAAAGGTGAACGTCGATACAAATACAAGGTTGTGAGCTATCTTGGAGCATACTTTGTGAAAAACACAACAAAAGCTAGATTGAAATATACTGAGGAAGATATATATATAATACGAATGATTGAATTCCTGGTTGACAATATCTTTGTTGAGTTCAGAGTGAAGATCTTCCAACAGACTGTTGGCATTCCAATGGGCACTAACTGCCCCACTTTTGGCTGACTTGTTTTTGTTTTCATACGAGGCTGAATTAGTCGAAAGGCATATCAGGACGGGAAACAAAAACCTTGCCAAATCTTTCAATTTCATTTTCAGGTATATCGACCATGTTTTGTCTATAAACAAGAAGGTTGCTAAACCTAGTCGATCGTAATACCCTACTGAACTTGAGATTAAAGACACTACCGACTCTCCCACGTCAGCTTTTTACCTCGACCTTTACTTAAACTATGACCAACATGGGCAACTTACTACTAAGCTGTATGATAAACTTGACGATTTCGATTTTCCGATTGTGAACATTAACCTTTCTTGATAGTAACATCCCTGCTTCTCCATCTTATGGTGTTTACATGTCACAGTTGATTCGTTATTCTTGGGCTTGCTCTGTTTAAATTAGAAAACATCAAATATTTACACGTTCCTTAATTACCTTGGATGCTTTATGGGATGATGTCCGATCCTTGTTAAACGGAGTGAGAACAAGGATCTGTATTTTAATCAGATTGCGAAATAACTAAACGGACAAATGCGTTTATGTAAGTAAGCTTTGTAGTCTCAAAATTTCACCTTTGATATTCTGAAAGTAGTAATTTGATTGGCTAATGTAACACGTCATCGGGACGTAACCCTCTATGTGATTCAAGAGATAATTAGTCCCCCACCGGAATCCGGGGGGGACTATAGGTTTGCGTTGTGTCCGTCCGTCCGTCCGTCTGTCCTTTCGCACACTATTCGTCCGGGCTCTATCTCCCATACTATAAGACACTGGAACTTCATACTAAGTGTGTGGGTTCCCTGTGGGAAGGCGGTGTGTCGCATACAAAAACCGGGTCACTGTGACCTATATTTTGACCTCTGACCTACATTAAAGAAAAAGCTTGTCCGGGCTCTATCTCCTACACTATAAAGCACTAGAACTTAATACTTAGTAGTATTGTTCTCTGTGGGAAGGCAGTGTGTTGCGTACAAAAACCGGGTCAATATGACCTATATTTTGCTATTTTTTGACCTCTGACCTACATTAAAGTAAAAGTTTGTCCGGGCTCTATCTCCTACACTATAAAGGACTAGAACTTTATACCTGGTAGTATGGTTCCTTGTGGGAAGGCGGTGTGTCGCGTACCAAAACCGGGTCACTGTGACCTTTATTTTGCTATATTTTGACCTCTGACCTACATTAAAGTAAAAGTTTGTCCGGGCTCTATCTCCTACACTATAAAGGACTAGAACTTAATACTTGGTAGTATGGTTCCTTGTGGGAAGGCGGTGTGTCGCGTACAAAAACCGGGTCACTGTGACCTATATGTAACCCAGGGTTACGGATCAGCGTATACGTATGTGTATATATACATATGTACTACAATGTATGTATTGCGTCAGGTCCCTGTGTTCAGTGTGTTGTTATTTACGTTCTCTGTAGACCGTACACGTGTCATGTATTGTGATGTAATCTGTATTCGTACCTGTCACCAGTTGCTTGTATTGTGACGTTAACTTTGACCCCAGACTTGCACGTTCATCTGTTAGATGGACGTGGAGACGACACTCGACGAGCAGCACGATTTCCTATCTACTTTCACTACGCATGCGCACTAAGCTTTCCTGCTAAATCTTTCCCTTTCTGCTATTGATTCTACAACTGCCTTCCGTGAGGAACAGTTGGATATGGGGAAAGATGCCTAGGAGACAAGGGTCGAATATTGACCACCAGTGCATTTGCAGTAGCCTATAGATGGTATATATGCGAGTGTCGGGTTTTAAGTCTGTGGTGTTAATTGTTTGTATTTGTCTTTGCAGGTCTTTTTATAAGACTCATTAAAGGTATATAATGGAAGAACCACGTGTTGAGTTTTGACTTGTGGAAACCCCGGGTATATCTGGCGCCCAACGTGAATTCACATTGTGAATGGTGAAGAAATTGGAGACCAGGACCGACCGAGTATCCCCGGAAGTCATGATCAGCTGTGATGTCCCACATGTGTGTAATGTACATTTCTAGACGACCAATACCAGTTTTGGAGGCCTATAAACGTGCGAACGTGGAGGAGGACCGTGAATGACTTACATGACATTTATGTGTATCTGTTTATTTGTGTATATTGTCTACTATATTGAACGGAGGACGAATGGAGACCGGAGAGGCAGGTAGCACGTGAGATATGTAAGTATGTTATATTAGTGTAATGTGTGTGTTCACGTGCTTACGAGGCTTCTAGAGGTTTTTCTAGGGTTTGCTATAGGTTCCGGTAGGATTCATTTTCGTTTCCATTCGGAGTTCTGTTAAATTCTGTTTTCTCATAGATATATTTTGTATTTTCTATTTACTGATAAACATATTTTCCAAATTCTATTCTTGATAGCTCTTTCTGCACGTAATAACATGATTTGGTGAATAGGTATTTTCCATTTTCTATCTATTACCCTTAACACTACAGTGACATTGACGGACAGTTTTGCTGTGATTTGACTGTGTATTATATGTATGTTTTATGTTTGTGTTATATGTGATTTACATGTTATATATTTAAGTATTTGGGCTGGTTATTCAAATATACATATATATATATATAGCTATAGATTGTGTAGGATTGATATTCTACAGGACTCATATTTTTATTTCAGAGAGTATCAGGTCTATTGAATTGTTAAAATATGCTTTGTATTTCAGGGTAAGAGTTTATATATTTCAAATCCATGTATAGCAAATTAGAAAAATTTGTTGGCAAATCCATTGAGTGGAATGGAAAACTAGTAAGTAAACCTATTGTACTGACTAGTAGTAAAGGGTTTTCATTATCAAGAAATGTAGATATAGCAAAAGCTGTGGGAATTTCTCCAGAATTTGTTTGTAAAGCAGGAGCGCGGTTTGCTGATTTCTGTCCTTGGCTTTTGGCGAATCTCAAGGTCAAAGTTCAACATTTTGATAGGATAACACTCTATGTATGGTTGGGTACATGTGACCTAACTGTGAAGTCTGGTAGACACCACTCTAATGGATCTGCCAATGAATATTTGGTTGGTTTCATTGATAGATATGTAAAATTTATCAACCAGTTCCCTTCTGTAAAATTAGTATTTGTGGAGATTCCACCGTACTCAATAGTAAGTTGGAATAGGGCAAAGGGACATAGGGACCCAGAGTTATTCAAGGAACAGGATAGGATTTTGAGAGAGAGATTAGTTAACCTGAATGATTACATTCACCATATTAATTCATTCCTTGCTGTGAGATCTCCTTGTCTTAGGGTAGATTTGATTCGGTATAGGAAAAAGAAAGGACAATCTTTCAGAGTATCGGTTGATTTTGGTTTATACAAGGATGGTATTCATCCATCTCGGCTATTAGCGAGATGTTGGATGAAGAAGTTTGTTTTGTTGTTTATTGAGCAGTGTGTATAGGTTGTAGTAGAAGTATTGTTTTCATGCTATGTCTGTTACTTACCTGATGTGTAATTGCATCAGTTAGGAGAAATCTCTCATATTTCATATTTTTTTGTAGTTTATAGGTGTACCCGGTAGGTGGCTGCTGTGTGCCCTGTGCTTTGTAGGAAGGGGAGGCCCAATCACCTAGCACTTGGCATGTTGGCGAGCTAATATTACCTATTTGTAAACTACATGAACGTTGGTTTACACATTTTTATAGTTCATATTTGTTGTGAATATTAGATTTTGTTGTTTGTTGATTTTGAATATTTAATTTGGTTTTGATAGTTTTGATAGTTTATACAGAAACACGATTATGGATGATTTACTCTCAGATAACGAGAGGGAGGTACTCCGTAGATTGTCGGAATCAGGACGATATGTGATTTTACCGGCATCGGAATATCCTCTGGTGAATCAATTGTTAACAACCCCAGGGAGTCAGTATAGGGGAGACCCCTGGATGGGGGGTAGTTATGTTCAACAGATACCCTATGTGGAACCTGTAGCACAGGCATCGGGGGATGATGAAGTGTTCCAGCCATCGGTAGGCATAAGGCATAGTGGTTCATGTCCACCATTAGGATATTCTAGTGGTCAGGCTGCACCGGAACCGGTGATGGGTAATTTTGTTGGTACAAACCCCAATCCTAGTCATGGGGTGTGTTCGAAAGCTCTGTTCCGGACAAGTTCTATACTGTTCCGTGGAACAGGGGTTACGAACGCCTCAGAACAGGAAGTTACGCTTTCAAGATGGCGGCTCACAAGTCAAAAATTGCTGTCGCTGGTTTAGTTGAATCATTTTTATATGATGACGACGAGGTAAAACGTGTTAACGTGATGGATGTCGCATATTTTACTGCACTGTCTTTAACCATGATGTGAGTAGTATTTTTATTTTCGTCTTTATGATCAAACCAAAATATGCAGTGTTCCATGTAGATTTAATTTTTTTGTTGGACTTTATCATAACATAGAATTAGCTTATATCGGTATGCGGCCTACAGTAGCCTGTTTAAATAAAACATTTTTTTGAATTGTTAAGAATGATCATATTGTCATATCATACATTCAGACAACGTGTTAGAAAATAAAATAGAAAAATAAAACACTCGGACCTGTCATAGATCAACCTTGTGTACTATTTTGGTAATATATTCAATGTTTTTTCCATTGTTTTATGTTTGTTTGGTCTCAAATTTTAATTCATCAAGAATATTAAATATGGAGTTTGTGTATAATAACTCATTTGTCTTTCCAGAGAAGGAAGCGAGAAATCCCGCATCAGAGGTTACGTTGAAGAGGTGGTTCCAAATTACACAACTACGGATTTTCGAACAATGTTTCGAATGACACCTGGCACTTTTTCAACCCTCATGCACCATATTGAGAACTTCCCAGAGTTACAACCCATTGGTCCAGGAAGACGAGAGCCAATAAGTATAGAAAAACAACTCTTACTTACTCTTTGGTATGTTGGTGGAGTAGATACCATCAGGAAACTAGCGGATCGCTTTGGTGTATCTGAGTCCACAGTTATTGTGTGCAGAGATAAAATGTTTTCTGTGCTGTTGAAATTGCGCCATAAACTGATCACTTGGCCATCACATCAGGAAATGGTTGAGGAGGAAAACAAATTCAAGACGAGAAATGGCTTCCCTGGTATTGTAGGGGCTATAGATGGTACGCATATACATATGAAAGCCCCAAATAATCAAAGTACTGAAAGTACTGAAACGCTAAAACTTCTAACAAAAGTATGTATTTTTTAACAGCTATTGAAGTGATTTTGTTGTGTGGGTTACTAAGTTTCGATATCAGAGGGTTTCAGAATAGGGATTAGGTTAGTAAGTATTTAGAGTAAACATAATTTACACGCAAATTGTTTAGATTGACGAGTTGTTTTCAATGTACATGTACAATTTAGTGCAGTGCTTTTACAAATTGACTAAAATATCATTTTTTTTTTATTTTGAAATGAAAATTGATCAATTTACAGGGAAGCGAGTGTGTTTCTTTTAATATATGCATCGAAATAAACGGTATTAGTTTGTTAGACACAAAATGAAGCTTTATTTCATAAACAATCCCTGCAACACTTAAAACAATTTAAGCAAAAAATCACACCTGAGATCCAGTTGGAAATGCAAGATGAGGATTAATTACGGGAGCAATGGCAGATCAAAGTTGAAACGACATACACTGTATACTGGTTTGTTTTGATTATAAAATGTTTGTTTGTAAAGTAATAACAGTTTGCATTATGCATGAAGTAGACATATACCAACCTCCTAAAAGTACGATTAATGAAAACGGATGTAATGTAGCAATTTAAACATTTCGTTTCATTTCATTCTATATCATACATATGTACATGTATATCTCATAAAAGATTTAAGATATGATGTCGTTTGTAGAAAACCAAATGCGACATTAACTTTAGAACATATATAAACTATTTAGTCTTATAAACATTTAAGACATCGGATAAAGAATACCCCGTGCATCAGAGACACTAACGTATGCACATACATAGTAAGCCAAACATATCTGTATGAACATTAAACGATAGGTCCCAGAAGGATCTTGGTACCCACCATAGACTATCTTCATTTTTTTTTTTTTTAAGTTGGATTTTTCCTTTCTTTTTTCTTCTTAAGAAAAGGCATTATCAACTGAAAGATGATATTCTGTGAGCTAAATGTCCAAGATGGCCGTCGGTCAGAAATCAAATCAAAACCAGGACTGTTGGCTATGAATCGATTATATAATCAAAGTTTAATACAAATTGCATGACAGTACACACGCACCTGTTAGCGGTGTGTCTTGGACATACCACGATCCGTATACGAGTGTATATATAGCACCGATCGCGAGAGCTCGAGGTTGGATGTGTGTATACACCGAGAGGTTATGTATACACAGAGAGGTCAAACTAAGAGCAGAGACGTAATATTTAAATGAGCTGTGGGAGTGAAAAATTGAATTCTTTGTTACAAATTGCATATAGATTATTAAAGTCATCATAATTATTAACAATACCATGGGAACATCATTTCCTTTAATGTTCAGGCTTTCAAATAGTTCATATATCATGCGATTGGTAGTTATTCAAGCTTTTCCGGAGCGGGAGGGGAAAAAATGACATGGGTCAAAAGGTCACAGAATAGTGGCAGCAATAGACGCCAAAACTACTCTTAGTTTTAGCGCTAAAAACCCTCAGAGATATGTTAATCGAAAGCAGTATCATTCAATCCAACTGCAGTGTGTATGCAGACATGACATGTTATTTATTGATGTCTTCACCGGCTACCCAGGCAGTGTTCATGATTCTCGTGTATTGAAAAACTCTGATCTCTGGGACAATGGTCTTACCAAGTGTAACATGGTCTACCATATACTTGGAGATGGTGGCTACCCTTTGAGGAAATGGCTGCTGACACCATACCGTGACAATGGACATTTGTCATTACAGCAGAGGAAGTACAACCATTTTCACTCAAGTAATCGAGTTGTTGTGGAAAGGTCATTTGCTCTGTGAAAATCAAGGTTTAGGAGACTGAAATTTATTGACACCTCTTCAGTATCTACTGCTGTGGATGTAATAATGGTATGTTGCATCCTTCATAATCTTTGCATTTTAGAACATGATATGATAGATGAGTATCTAGCTCAAGAGGATGGAGATAATGGAGCTGGAAATGCAAACATATTTCAAGATCAAACAGCAGAAGGGATATTAAAGAGGGTCAGTATAGCGAGACAGCTTGTATAAAAAAAAGACTATAGTCGTGTAATAGTCAGTCATCATTCCCAATAGGAGTGTTAATGAGTTTTGCAGAATATTCAACTTCAATTGACTTTTTCATTAGAAAATGGAAAATGTTATGATTAAAAAAAATATTTGCCTATCTGGTGATACATGTATACATGTAGCTCTGTAATAAATACAAATCAGAAAACTAAGTTTTAGTCACTTCTTTTGGCAATCTCCACTTTTTTCCAGTCTGATTATGGTTTATATTAGATAAATCATGTTATGATTGTGACATTTGTTAAAGTCTGAAAGCTATTTTCATCAGCATTAAAAGAAAAAAATAATAACTGTTAGTACTAATTGTATCGTTAATCATGTAGGGAGTCATGATTTATTTATGAATTAAGTTACTAATCACAGGTCAGTAGTTTTTGTTTATGTACTGTTACAGTACACCCAGGGTTCCTTCCAGCATCCAAACCTGACACATTCTGACTTTGACCTTGGCCCTCATTATGACACAAACAACAGCAAATTTATTAAAATCGAAATATATACATATATTTACAAGTAGACTTGTGCAGTGAAACCTGTAAAATGTGACACATAGCAACATAGTAGGAAATCATGAGCTGGTCAGATTTTACAGGATGTCCAAAAAAATTTTGTATAGTAATATGCAAAAATATGGCAAAATTTCATAAAAGTTGCCATTTTTGAAAAGATAGTGTACCATTTTCCAGGTTTCACTGTACATGTAAAATTATTGTCTATTAGATTAAGATATAAAGCAACAAGAAGTTCTTTAAAATAACAACACTTTTATTGATAATTTCAATTTCCCAGAAATCCAAAAAATCTCCATCATACAATATAATAATTTTGAAGGTTCCTGTCTTGGAACTGGTAAAAAAAACTCATCACTTTTCAGACACAAAATTGAAAAACATAATTAAGTGTAAAATAATAATCATAAACAACAAAAAAAAATGTAAAACACTATACATTGTACAATCAAATACACATTCTTTTCAAATTGGAAATAGAACACAAATAAATTGTGGAGTAATCACAAAGCTTTAACCAATATTGCTGATATCTCACAACAAGTTTACCAACTACAATACGCAAGTTCCGAGTTCATTTAAAGTATTGCATTTCAGAGAATTTGCGCGGTTGAAGTATGATTAGCCCTAACTTCGGTGATTGTGGCGTAGCATATTATGTCAGAAAACTGACGTCACAATCACCTGAAGGTAGGGCGGATTGTACTATACCCAATGCAAGCAAATATTGTGGAAGCTGAATGAAATCCGAACTTGCGTATTGAAAGAAAGTTACATGTATCAATATGAAAATTTAAGATATATCAAAAACAATATATCAAAGTGCATAAATTTGGCACAACTGAACAAAGGATTTATAATACTGTAACTCTTAAAATTAAGATAAACAAGAGATCCCAGAGGGATCTTGGCGCCCACCATTGAATGATCTATGTCAGTCAAATGAAAGACTGATCTTTTCTCTCCTTTCCCCTTCTTTCCGAATATTAGTAAGCTTACATACCATGTACTTCAATTGTCAAAATCCAAGAGGACCTATACACATGAAATTTGAGAAAAATCCCTTCAGTACCTTCTCAGAAATAGCGATAACAAACTTCAACTATCAAAATCAAAGATAGCTGCCTGTCAGCCATCTTGAATTCAAATCGGTCCCAAGATGGACCATGCACAACTAGGGACCAAGCGGAAGCAATACATGGAATTTAAGACGGATCCATTCAGTACTTACTGAGAATAGCATAACATACTTCAATTGTCAAAATCCAAGAAGGCTGCCTATCGGCCATCTTGAATTCCGATAAGTCCCAATATCATTGATGCACAACTTTGGACCAAGGAGGACTAACACATGAAATTTAGGAAAGATCTCTTTAGTACTTTCTGAGAAATAGCGATAACAAGAATTGTTTATGGACGGACTAATGGATGGACCACGGACGCAGGGCGATTTGAATAGCCCACCATCTGATGATGGTGGGCTAACAAAAGATATACATGTATCACACACATTGCTTTGATAGATTAGGTTAAATCTATTAAGAATTACATTCTCATTTGACCTGTGAGCAGGAAAAGTGATTTGAGGTGATTATTTGAAGAAACTATATGGTACCATAATTTTAGTTTCAAAATGGTATAACTATGCAACACCCTGAATACCCTGGTATTTTTAAAAATTAAAAAAAAAATCTTTGGTGGATGAACAATGGACACAGAGCCTTAACACCACTTAGGCCTACCAATACAGTAGGTAGAACTTACTACAAATAATTTGCAGATCCACGATGGATGTACAGTGTATTTTTTGTTATAGCAAAAACTTCTACTAAGTGAACTAGAACACTGACAGAAAAAAAACAGACAGACAGACGGACGGACGGACAACCTGATTACTATACTATTACTATTTCAATTAACAGGCCTTTGGTTTTGCAGAACTTGCAGATAAAAGCTTAAGTATATCCCTTCCGGGAATTATATAACCTAGAATATATATATATATATATTATTGGAAAACTTTTATCCTTTGTGAAATCACCTGTCTACAAACAGGACACACCTGGACCATCCTAGCACACATCATGCAGGCAAAAAAGTGTCCGCAGTCACAAAAAACAGTGTCTTTTTTTGACTCCATACAAATTCCACATTCTGATTCTGAAAACAAACAAAAAACATTATCTCTTTCATTAATAAAACAATGCATCTAATACATGTATATGTGCACTGATATCTGTTCACTCAAATTCACTAATAGCAGTTTATTTGTACAGGGATCCCTCCATGAAAATTTTATTTTTGTTTTGAAAGTGAACTAACAGCACGTTTGAAATATGCGTAATTTTACATAAAGATCGTGAAAATTTACTAAATTAAATCCAGTCATCATTCGAAAGAATATTACGATTATATTCATCCGTACAGCACGTACAACATCAAAACTCTATCTGAAAATACCGGGGTATATCTTTTACTATTTTGAATTTACTGTATTAATTGCGGTTACATATTTTTGCAGGGAAGATATTTTCATTTATGTAGTATATTAGCATGCGTGGCCACAAATACTCAATATGTGAAACATCAAAACTTGTGTAATTAATATGTGATTTTTTGTTTATTATTTAATTTTGTCAATTCAATAACAATATACATATGCAACTGGTGTTTTTTCACCTGCAAAAAAATAAACTTAATATTGGTTGGATTTTATGAAACGCCCTACAAGTGAAATTTCAGTAATTGAAAAATGCAGAGACTGGATTTAATTTTAGTATTTTCAATAAAGGAGTCTAAGCATTATTGTCATATTGTCAGTGCTTCGAAATGAACCTAATGATCATCTTGGCTTCCTGAAATAGCTGCCACTAAACTTTGCATCACATTAATCTTTTCTTGATGCATTCTCTCTCTCTTTTCCCACTCCTCTTTCTCTCTTTTCTTCTGATCCTCTATGTAAGATTTGAATGTCTCTACAATTTCTTTGCTGCTCGAGGATTTAGTGATCTTTTTCTTTGCTGGGGTAGAGTTTTCTGAAGAAGTCGAGACATCAAGTTCACTGCCAATCAGAGACAATGATCGCTTTGGCGCGGCTGATGACATAGTTGCCTCTGGTTGAATGGTCGGGTCGGTTTCAAATAATTCATCTAATTCATGTTCATACTCAAAAGTCTTGTGCGAATTTCCAGATTTGGAATTATGATCATTTACATTTCGATATCCACGCATCAAGCTCTTCCATCTCCCTGAAATTTTGTCTACGGAAAAATGATATCCTTCTTCACTTAATTTCTTACAGATCTTTTCCCACATTGTCTTTTTTCTCATGAATCCAGATTCCTGGCGCTCCTTTAAGTTTGAGTACTCAGCTATAAGCATTAGGGTGGCTGGTTTATTCCAGCCAGGGGCAGGGTTAGATAGTGGCAAGTTACCTTGGGAGTTTGAAAGTTCTGATTCAGCAGTGTTGGTTATCCGTTGTTGTTCACATGGATGTGCCATGAAGTCTTTTTTGTTCATAAACCAGCCGCTGCATTCTTCACAAGTGAACATGGTTTGCTCAACATCTACATCTTCAGCTGAAAATGAAAGAAAACATATTAAATTACCGAGAAACATCAAAATTTATATATGGACATTGTTGATATTTTATCCAGTACTATGTTTACAACATGAAAATATTTTTTTTAAAAATCAACAATTTATCTGTTTATATATGGTTTACAGCTGGGGTTATAGGAAGGATAGGGGCCATGCGCATTAACATTCTCAATGGCCAATACAACATTTAAAAATCTTACATAGACAAAGAACAAATGGCCCATAGGTATTTCTAAAACAGCGTAGTGGTATAAACGGCCCATACACAGATCCTTCCCAAATCCCTGGGTTTACTTTTCAAATGATTTTTAACGTTTCAATAATTAACAGGAGTATATGAGCGGTATCGGGAACGGGTCGTTTCGCCCTAAATCCCGTTCGCACTAAGGGTCGTTTCGCCCTAATTCCTGTTCGCCCTAATATTTTTTTCAACAGCATATATTATATATATAAGTCTTTATTTATTATTTACAAGTGATTAAATTACTTACATTGCCATACTTTTGCAAACCATTCACCTGACACGTTAATCTAGGCAGATACACCGCGTGCAGAAGATGCATGCATTTACTGTCATTGTTCGTATTTTATTACAAATCGCATTTATTCCGTTTATTTTGACAATAATTCTGGTGTACATGTGGCATCACACATTTACAGCTAGGCGGGGGGGGGGGGGGGGGGGGGGTGTGTGCTTGTCGATGTACATATATATATATATATTAGTTTAATTACAATTAATTTCATTTCGGACCCCACTCCCTGCCAAACCGAGGAGGGGTACTTCATATGCCTGTGTTGTATTTACTGTAGAAAGGTAATATTATTTTGAAAGTAACCAACAGGACACCCAAAAGTTTGCGCTTGACTTGACGAGACACGTGGTCTATTCAGTATTGGTCAGTTATCACATGTAATTAATAACACTTAAGACTTCTAAAAATCTACGAGGTTCGGAAATGAACAAGTTTTGATCGTTTGACTTTGATAAGTAAAAAGTGGTCGTGTTTGTCAAGTTAGTACTAATTGAACACTTACTCGTCTGATTTTCACTTGTCTTGGCACAAGTGTGCTTCTTTGCCGCTTCAAGAGTGGCAAAAAAAATCCCACAGGCTTGACATTTGTAGAAATGTGATCCGGCTTCTGCCACATGTTGGTTGTTAGTCGCCATGTTGTGACGTCACTGTTCCGAGTTACACCACCTCTGAGGCGGGAACAGTTGGCACAGGTTCCGGGCACTGTTCCGTCGCGTTCGAAAGCTGTGCCGCATGTGCAGAACGTTCTGGACAGCGTTACGAACACACCCATGGTGTACAGTTCACACCTAGCCAGGGTGTTGAAGTTCCAGCTGTGGGTCATTTTACTCCGCAGTGTCCGGGAAATGTAAAGACTCCTATGGGCGTGTCATATGGGGAGAGAGTAGTCAAAATGTCTGATCCTCCTAAGATTTCACAATTTTCTGGTGATGATCTCCCACAGAGGGGTGATGTGTCATACCGGGAATGGCGAAGTGATGTTGGTGCGATAAAGGGAGACCCTAGTTACTCATCCCATTCACTAGTACTAGGGATAAGGAAATCATTAAGGGGTACTGCTAGGAAGATTATGACCACCTTAGGCGATAGGGCTAGTGCGAGTGATATATTAAGAAAATTTGACACCTTATTTGGCGACGTGTCCAATAATGGTATGATAATGCAGGAATTTTTCAATGCTACCCAACGAGAGGATGAATCGGTAACCTCATTCTCGTGTAGATTAGAGGGTATCTTGCAGGTAGCCATAGAGAACGGATATTTGGATGCATGTGCAAAAAATGAGCTGTTAAGGCACAAGTTTTGGACATCCCTATCATCAGACCGACTTAAATCTCAAACGAGACATAAGTATGATTCCTTAAGGGATTATGATGATCTCTTAAGAGAATTAAGAAGGGTTGAGAAGGAAATCAATATATCTAGTTCTGGTAATGAGTCTAAGGTTCATGTGGCTAAAGATAGTAAAAAGGGACACCAGAAATCTCTTACAACAGAAGCAAAAACATCTGTGGATCATAGAATAGATAAGATGGAGCAAAAGTTTCAGAGTCAGATGGATAAGATCCTAAACATGTTGAAAAATCCTAGTGATACTAACAATCAAGGGTCAAAAGGTCATGATGCCCATGCCAACCAAGGGCAGGTGGTAATAGAGGTCATAGAGGTAGAGGGAATTACCGAGGTCATGGTAACCGTGGAAATGGTCAAGGTCAAGGTCACTCAAATGGTCATGGTCAAGGTCAGGGTAACCATCAGGGTTAGCACCCAAACTAGACACGGTCCCCACTGCAGGTCAAGTAGGGGCCGAGATCATGAAAAATGACCAGGATTTATTGGATAGAATAGTAGGTGAGGCAAATGAAGCTAGTGTTATCATCCATGGTACAGAGTTGAAAGCATTAATTGATAGTGGTTCTATGGTGACAACTATAGCTGAATCTACTTGTAAGAATTTGAATTTCTCTCCAAGTATTCAAAGTTTAGATAATCTGGGTTTGGATATACGTACAGCCGATGGGTCTAGTATGATCTATAAGGGTTATGTAGAGTGTGTGATGGGTATACCATCGTTGTCAGAGGTTGAGATACCGGTACCAGTATTGGTGGTACCAGATACACCATACAATCAGCTATGTCCAGTGTTAGTAGGGACAAATGTCATTCGTTATTACAGAGATTTGGTTGAGGGTATGGATAGTTCTGTGGATGTACCTAGGGCTTGGCTTACAGCTTTTGAAGGTATGCAGTGTAGTAAGTACCTAGTCAAATCACTTAACAAGAAAGCAGTTGTAGTTAAACCTTATGAAATGACAGTTGTTAGATGGCTTATAAGAGATTTTGATCCTACTATTAGTGAGGTTGTAACTGAAAACTTGAGTGATGGTAATTTGTCTATAGCTGTGTGTCCGAGAGTGGTTAAGACTCGAGGAGGGTCTAGTGTGGTACGAGTACCCGTGAAAATATGTAATATGACGGCTAAACCAATAACGATAGGTCCTAAGTCATGTTTTTGTCAGGTACAGGAGGTTAAGATCATAGATAACTTGGCATCGGATATGGGAAAAGCTATTTTATCTCATCCTGAGGAGTTAGGTGTTAAAATAGGTAAGGATAACTTGACAGAGGAACAATGTGATCAGGTTCATGGGTTGTTAGGTAGTTGGTCACATGTGTTCTCTCAAACTTCAACTGACTTAGGGAGAACCACACTAATCAAACATAAAATAGAGTTAACAGACGAGACTCCATTTAAACAACCGTATAGACGAGTACCACCAGCGTTATTTGAAGAAGTTCGCCAACATGTTAAATCCATGTTGGATGAGGGTGTAATAAGGGAGAGTCAGAGCCCTTTCTCTTCAAATATATGCTTGGTGAGGAAGAAAGACGGTACCCTCAGATTTTGTATTAATTATAGACAATTGAACTCACGAACCAAAAAGGATGCATATATGCTTCCACGGTTCGATGACGTCATCGATACCCTGGAGGGGGCAAGATATTTTTCCAAGTTGGATCTCCGATCAGGTTATTGGCAGGTCGAGATGGAGGAAGATTCCAAACAGAGAACGGCGTTCTCAGTTGGAAATATTGGATTTTACGAGTGAAACCGTATGGGTTTTGGGTTAACAAATGCCCAGCAACCTTTCAGCGTCTCATGGAGAAGTGTATGGGTGACTTGCTGCTCCGCGAGTGCCTAGTCTTTATTGACGACATTTTAATCTTTTCTAAGACGTTTGATGAACATTTGCGACGGTTACAATCGGTGTTTGAGAAACTCGAACTACATGGTCTTAAATTAAGCCATCAAAATGTGAGTTATTTAACACCTCCGTGACCTACTTAGGTCACTTGGTGTCAGAAGATGGTATCAGTACTGACCCGGAAAAGAACGCTGCTATTAATGACTGGCCCGCTCCTAAAAATATCAAGGAGTTAAGGCGTTTCTTAGGGTTTGTAGGTTATTACAGGCGGTTTGTGAAGGACTATTCCAAAATAGTCGAACCACTTAACAGGTTATTGAAAGGTCATGGTGTCAATAACAAACAAAGGTCAGATAAAACCCCCAAACCTAAGACCGCTCCTGCTAAGTGGAATTGGGGAGGCGAACAACAGTTAGCCTTTGACACTATAAAGGAGAAACTTGTTGAACCACCAGTGTTAGGCTATGCTAACTATTCTCTCCCATTTGAGTTACACACTGATGCGTCTGGAACAGGTCTCGGCGCAGTGTTGTACCAGGAGCAGCAGGGTCTAAAGAGAGTCATAGCTTACGCTAGTTGTGGTCTTCGTACTAGTGAGAAAAACTATCCAGCTCATAAGTTGGAGTTTTTAGCGTTGAAATGGGCAGTAACTGATAAGTTTCATGACTATCTATATGGGTCAACATTTGCGGTTATCACCGATAATAACCCTTTAACATATATTTTGTCAAAAGCCAAATTGGACGCCACAAGCCATCGCTGGGTTGCAGCGTTGGCAAATTATGATTTTACTATATCATACAGACCAGGTAAGATGAATAGTGATGCAGATGGACTTTCCCGTATGTTTTCTGATACGGTGAAGGCCATATGTCATGCCGCTACAGCATCAGTGCCATTGGTAGATTCTGTCACAGCAGATGTTCCTCTTTCGGCCGGAGATGGGACAGAAGCGAGTGGTAGGTTAAGCTCTATCAATTGGGTGGAGGAGCAAGGTAAAGATCCTGTAATTGCGAGGCTTAGAAAGATCTTCAGTAGCGACCTTTTTCCGCGGGGAGAAGGGGTTCAAAACGAACAACCTAAGGTACGTAGGTATCTTAGAGAGAAAAAACGCATCCGTTTTGATGATGGCATTCTCTATAGGGTAGCTACTGTAGATGGATATGAAGTCAAGCAATTACTGCTCCCAGAGACATACAAGGCCCAAGCACTGAGCGGTGTTCATGATGACGTTGGTCACCAGGGTAAGGAAAAAACCTTATGGTTGGCAAGACAAAGGTTTTATTGGCCAGGTCTGGAGAAGGACGTTGAACACAAGGTGGAGCATTGTGGTAGGTGTATCAGGAGAAAGACTCCGGTCAAACCAGCAGCAGGTATGATACCTATTGAAACCTCCAGGCCAATGCAATTAGTGTGTATTGACTTTCTCAGTTTAGAAAAGTCAAAAGGTAATTACGAAAACATCCTAGTAATTACGGACCACTTTACACGCTTTGCGCATGCAGTTCCATGCAGGAACCAAACGGCTTATACCACGGCTGAAGCTTTATATGAGCATTTTATCGTTCATTATAGCTTTCCTGAGCAGCTACATAGCGATCAGGGCCGGAATTTCGAAAGCGAGGTAATCAAGGATCTATGCCGAGTTGCTGGGGTGAGGAAAACCCGGACGACCCCATATCATCCTCAATGTAATGGTTCGGTCGAGAGGTTTAACCAAACCCTCCTGAAAATGTTAGCTACTTTAAGCAGTGAGCAAAAATCGGATTGGAAATCATATGTATCTCCCATGGTACAAGCGTATAACGCTACTCGGAGTGACGCTACAGGCTATTCCCCACATTTCTTGATGTTTGGATGGCATCCAAGGCTGTCAGTAGATGCCTTCCTGGGTACTGACCCAGGGACCGGAAAGGCTGACCATTGCGCCTATGTCAAACGACTAAAGAAATCCCTCCAGTATGCATACCGAGCCGCGGCCACCGAGGCCAACAGAAATGCTGAACGCAACAAGGCAAGGTATGACGGGAAAGTGCGGGAAGCAAGGTTGGAGATCAATGACAGGGTTTTGGTACGCAAGGTAGGTTTCCAGGGGAAACATAAACTTGCTGACAAGTGGGATAAGGAACCTTACAGGGTCCAAGAGATACCTAATCCCAAAATGCCAGTATACAAGGTGCAAAGGGAAGACGGTATTGGATCAATGCGCACGCTACATAGAAACATGTTGCTGCCATTTCATACTCTGCCTGTTGAAGAAACGGTTGAGGCGAGCCGCAAAGCTCACCCAAAACGACCGGTTACCCGTAAAAGTCGGGAACATCAGCAGGTCAGTTGTAGCTGCACTTCCTCGTATTCAGAGAGTGATAGCGGTTCTGAAACTAGTCACACGACTTAGTATGTAATCCCACAGCGCCGTAGGGCATCTTCCCTCCCAAACAGAAATACTTAGTAGTAACTACCTTGTCACAAGCTAGTGGGAAGCTTGTCACTAGGTAGTTATTAAAGAACTAGGTAGTCTCAACATTGCAGAAAGGTTGTACTAGCTTGTCATTATTTTGCAAGGTAATGACAAGCTAGCTGCGAGCTAGTCGCGAGGTTATATCTACAAGCTTACCACAAGCTAGTCATTATTTAGCAGTCTACAAGCTTACCACAAGCTAGTCATTATTTAGCAATCTTCACTTCAAAATTATTTCTCTTGGCATGCAAGCTAGTGTTGGACTGATTCTGGAAGTACAGATGCCTCTGAGAATCTTTGGTTCATAAGGAAAATTGCTTAAAAATCAATAATTGATCGACCAAAATGGTAGCTTACCGGTGATAGGTTTTTCCTAGTATATCAAATCTAATGAATAATAAAGTTTTTCTTATTGTTTCACAAAACTATATATAGCTTAGCTTTGATGTATAGAAACAACAATAATGATTGCAAGCTTAAGTTCATGCATCCTCTTTCGCAGGACTCGGTTACACTGTCAAGTGTCAACCTATGGTACAAAATCACCTAGCCTATACTATACCAACACTAAAACTCTTATCCAGTTTGTGATTTGGTTGGCATAACATGCTGCAACTAAACCCTTGATTAACTTAATGCCCTTAATAAAAAAAAAACATTTTTAAAATTAAAACTGTTTCAGCACAAGTATACACTTTACTGAACTTCTTAACTGAACAGTTTAGTTATGTATAATTTCCTATACTTTCAAAAAACTTTTTGTGAAACAAACTACATGTAACATCACGATATTATAGGCAAATATATAATTAACATAAAAAAATAATGTTTCATCCAATTTTTTCAGCAGGTGGCACTCATGGATATGCCAGCAAAAGCCATGTTGTGCATGTGATCATAATATGAACATACTTTGTATGATGCATTGTATGCATCAATTCCAATATTCATTTTCAACCAAAAGCAGGGCATAAAAATCAAACAAAATTGGGGAAACAATCTGCTGCAGGAATGGGAGAGCTGTTGGAATAATGACCATCGGGTATTCGCAAAAGGAGGTATGTACAGTCAAAAGCTTTAAATTGTAATAGAATTGTATTAAATTAATGGTGTTATTTCAGAATGCTAAACCACATTTTCCCCTGTGATTTCAGGTTCAAGGAACTGTACATTGTGCATTTTCTCTTATTGGGTGTGGAGGAGTTTCCAATGCATGCATACAGGTGCTGCTGAAGACCTGGTTAAAATGACCAAGATAAAGGGAGATAACTGGATACAGGATCGATAATTAGATCAGCATATATATATATACCACAACATCAGAGTTACTTCCGCAGCGTGAATGGCCAGAACCATTATATGATATAAGTGTGATAACTGACCTCACTATATATTATAAATACATATATGTTTTGAGTGAATATTGGCTTTGGGAGTTTTGGGTTACATTAAAAAAAAGTATAAAAACTGTTAACAATTGACATAATTATTTTCGAACTTTTTGATTTGCTGTTTATATTTTGATGTGCATCATTAAAAGTAGTTTATAAATCAAAATTTAATTATTACTTTTGTCATAATATATACTTGTTAATACAAACTTGACTGTTCGCTTAATACTTATAAGTTTATACAAACTAAGAAATAATTTAAAATGTTTTATTTATTCAAGCTTTACAGTCTTGACATTCAATTAGATTCTTTATTATTAGGTCTACTTGCAACAAAGATTCTATTAGATTCTTTGTTTACATCAACATATATGCACAAATCCAGCAAGTTTACCACAGGTATGGCAATGTATTCATTTGTTAATACACCAGAAAAAATACTACCAAGTCTCGCTTTAACAATAGATTCAGACGATCCAAGTTCTTGCATTACATTTTGTTCATCAATTTGTATTTGTTGTATAACTGCCACATGCTCATTTTCACAAATACACGTCTCTGCACAGATACATGTACATACAGGACAACATTTTCCGAAGAAAATAATTTGTCCAAAATGGGGAGCATCATTATGTTTATATTTCACTGTAAATGAATTCCGCTTTAAAACTTTGTAATGACTGGAAAAGTACATGCACCCAACGACCATGGCTCTGTAATACACATAAACATTGGAAATTGGTCTCCTAAAATGATTCAAGATTGCATCAGAGTGTTTTTGCAGCAGGTTTTTTCTACACTTTCCGCCGATAACATGGACACCTTCTGAAATTGTCTCTGTGCTTTTTCCATGTCTATGCTGCTTGTTGATCAGCTTCTGATAAAACTGCCCAACTGGACTGTCCATATCTTTTTCCATTGCTTCACTAAGCTTTGGGAGCTTCATTAATGAAGTGACTGCAGTCGATATCTGTACAACAGCGCTCTGTGTTCCATGAAACATCTTCAATAGTTTCCCATTCATGCTTTCGAAAGCAAAACAGGAGGAAGTCCACAAAGGTCCAAGATGTTTAACGACGTCCGTTAGATGAAGCAACTGGTGAAGGTTCGCGGACATGTGATTGGTTCCATAAAGTGCACTAAACTGGCAACAGAACCGAATTAGCAACTCCTCAGTATGTTGAAGATCATCCATTGAAATAGACTCCAAATTTAGCATGTAAATTGCTTCGTACAATAAAAGGTAATGATGGAAATACACTGGTTCTAATATTCCAAACAGCACTGGAGTAGAATAGTAGAAGATCCAAGCTCTACACTCTGATGCCTTCCAATATTGTGAATGTTCCCTTATAGATCTTGGAAGCCGTGTAATAAAGTGCGGTGGTTTGATAGAGGCTAGTCTATGATCTGCTAAATTTACACATTTTGAAACTGAAAATAGCTGATCTGAATATTTTGAATCAAACCAAAGTGAGAAAAGTCTACGCACAATGCCAAGAAGAACTGAGTGCATGTAGTCAATGGATGTTCCATGTATAGCATCAGCACAGATGTCAGTCAGCCAGGAGGGTCCTTTTACACCATATACACTTGTACGTGCCTGAAAAGCTTCCTCTCCATGTGCAATAAACTGATCATGATTTCTTTTAGGGCCATCTACATTTTCTATGTTAACTGGAAACACACGCGTGTGTCCTTTTCCAGTTGGAACAACCTCTCCTGGTTGCAGACATCTTGGGCAGCCATACTTCCCATTGAATTGGGTCATATTTAACATCATACACTTCGCTGGCAAATCACAAGTTCCACACAATATCAGAATCCTGCTGATAAATGTCTCTTCACAATGACCACAATCAACTGTCACACCTTGACTTTTCAAAAGTGACATTGTTTCATGAATTGGTTTCAAAAATGTGGCCATTGATGGCTTTGATCTTCCATACCATAACCCTGCGAATAGTAAATTTTCTGGTAACACTCTTTCTTTGTAAGGTAGTTCATTTATTGCAAAGTATATTGGCCATAAACTTGTTTTAGAGGAGTTAAAAAGCTGAATGCCATCAGTATACCACATCACAGATATATTTTTTCTTCCAGAAAGAAAACCATTTTCCTTTGAATGATTTTTGTACAACTCCCCATCGAAGATGTCCTCAATATTTCCATTCTGTTTCTTCTTTCGGTTGAATCTATGCAAGATGTGATCATGAAATGATTTTCTTTTAAACAGCTCTTTGATTTGGTCCTCTACAGGAATTTCCACAAAATAGGATGTATTTAGATCATCTGACACAGTCTTGCATACAGAACACAAACCTTCACATTGTGAAACAAGGTAATCACACTTTTGACAATATCGATGGATTTTGAGGTTTCCTTTCAGTTCACTAAAATATTTACGAAACTTATATAAAGAGGAATGTATAGGGTTTGTCCGTAAGCAGTGAAGAGATACACATTTTAAAAAATCTGCTAACAATTCACCAGTTATTGAATGTTTGAATGCCAGTGACAAAATTATTAAAGCACTCTGTCCTGTAGTAATTGGAGCTCCTTCATATATCAACTGGTCATCATCAACTGTGCAGTCATCTTCTAACATGTCTGCAGGATCCTCCTGAAGTGACTTTTCATCAACAGCATCATACCAAATGTCTGTGTCGTTTTCACCATCGCTTAACCACCTGTTTAAAAAAATAAATTGATCTTCAGTTAGTCAATTTGATATACTGTATATGTATATTTTAGATGTAAAGATATATTCTTCCAAACCTGTTTAAGAAGGTTATAGTCATGGGACCAGAGAATTTTGGCTATTATAGACAGCCGGTGGCCCAATGACTATACAGGTTTATTTATATTACAATGAATGGTGTTACATTGGGAACCATTATAAGTAACCTTTTGCATTAATAGAGACATAAAATTAGCTGTATATAAATATGCAGAATGAGTTGTAGTAATTGAATGTATAGTTTCATCTATCCTGACTGTTGTTTATGACGCCATGTTTTTTGTGACCTATGACGTCATCTTAATTGTTGACGTCATATATACCCCGGCAATGTAAAAATAAACAGTCCGCCTGAAGAAGCCTGAGAGGCCTTGCGGCAAAGTCTTTGTTATTTGTTCTTTTCTATATATATATATATAAATATATGCAGGTGGCCTTTAAAGGTATGTTTATTATTAGCTGTGAATGATTCTTGTTGAATATCATAAAATTAGACAAACTTGAAAGACAATGATTGTGTTGCAGTGTTTAACTCTCGCATACAGCACTTAAAATCCTATTACAAATATTATCATTCCACGCCGATGTATGATTATCAGTTTTAATTGGTGGACATAAAATAGATGTAGATGTACTACTCTCTGGTCGTTTTACATGTACATACCATTCTTTTGAAATACATGTATCTGTTGAATCACCAACAATATCTTCTGAATCATTAAAAACATCCTCAAGTTCGTCAGTGCCATGTATGCTTAAAGTTGTGCTGAAAATGTAAAATAAAACTATTATATTTCTTGTAACACTTAACCATCACAAACAGTGTTATCACAAAGTTTTGAAACATTTTATTGACTTGAAAGGAGTAACTGGCCGAGGTCCACATGCTGCAGTATTAACCTATATAAAGTTCTGATAAAACAACTGGTTCAAAGAAGATAAATATCAATCATTCAATGAGAACAAATCACTGCACAAGACATGTCTTTGCCACTATAACCCTAAGTAACAGGACATAATGGTATGACATCAATATTGTAACACACGTACATGACTCTCCATGGGAGAATTTATACTGTACATTGTTGTTGACCAGCGGCCTCTTACATTATGTTATAGGAGTATACATACCACATGACCAAAATATAGCTAATTAATTCTAGAACAAATGTAGGACCCCTAAACCTGTCAGGAAATAAGATTTTGAATTTTTTTTCTAAAAAGTGCTCACACAGATGCTCATACATGGGGCCGCATACATGTACCGTACAAGGAATCTACGCACCAAATCAATGAAAAACTATTTTACAAAAAACTGTTGAAGCTAAAAATGGTGTTTTTCACCATTATGCGCCATAGAAATCAATCTATACATATGGTAATACAGTATTTACCTTTTCTGCGTTTGGGTTTCGATGAGTGTTACATTTTCAAAACCATCTGCATGTACCGGGTCCAATATTTCTCTTCCATTATCCACGTTTTGTGTCTCAACTATTGAAGCAAGGTCACATATTTTTTCCTATTCAGTCGCCACTTCGATGTCTTGGGTAACGATACGCATGGGTCTTCGGCACGAGCATGTGAATTGTAGGAACATGCAGTAAATGGTCTTTTATTTTTCACTTGTTCGTCGCTTCTATGGTCAACGTTGTCATCACCAGGACCTGGATTAGATTCTATGTCTCCGCACAACAGAAGTAGAGACAGAAACAAACTTACGGTTAACAGGAATCTCTGCGTCAATATAGATGGAAATGTGTCGCTTTGACTAGGCCTATCTGAACTGTTACAGTTTTTTGTACGCCTTTGACATTTTGAGTAAAACGATCCAATTTCAGATCTCCATTGTTGAATTTCGATTCCCATGCTTTCACGGAGCTTTATGTTGAGTCGACGTCATTGCAGACCTTTATGAGAACGATAGGAAAATCGGTATGTCGATAAACGCTTGAACGATCAAGACAGAGGCTGGAATCGGTCCAACTGTTAAGCGCGTCTGTGATTGGTTGGAATTGAAACCATTTTAAAACAGGCGCGCGCGGGAGCTACGAGGGACAAGAAAACACGACGAGAGGAAAACGATTTCACATTCACATCTAGATTCTACACGATCGATTTATATTTCAACATTGACTTTGGTCCATTCAATATAAATTTCGGCAAACCCTTTATAATGACGGCATCAGCGCTAATTTACTGGTACATGGAGAACAAATGGACCACTCAATTCGTCAGCACAATTGCAGAGCCGAAGAAAAAATACGGCGAAGTTTATCGGGATGGCGAAGTGGTAAAGGCAAAATTTGGACAATTCGTTTATCCGGGACTAATTGTCAAAGTTGCAGGTACGTGAATCACAATTGGATCTAATTTTCTTATAAAATGAAAAAATAAGGCCTATCCAATTAAGCCATAAAATAGGGCACCGAAAAATAGTGAATACAGTGTACAATGTTAATTTCCCGTGGCCTACAGTACCGTGTCATAAGTATTTGCCTACAGTAGTGGGGAGGGATTTTGACAATATTTAGCCATTTTGCAGTTGTCATTTTACAATTTATTTTAATGGAATCTTAATTTTGTACACATTGCTGAAAACGATGGGTCCCACAATCACAATGTTAATTTGAAGCATTTCCAGCATTTTTATGAGTCCCATCATAATTTTATGAGTACTGGCCATGGAGTGCACTCGGATCTAGACTAGCACATATGTTTTTGATCACTGATTTTGTACAGAAATATCCAAAGTTTCTTCTCGTGATATTTATGTAATTTTCCGTCATATGTATTTTTGGAGCAGCACATAATTACCTATCTGATAATTTCCATGTTCACTGGTGACACCATTTTCCTAACGTTACAAAAATGGCGTCCCATAAAGTGGATGTTGTACATAAATTAAATATGAATAGATCTAGCAATTCTTTGGTCATTCACAACAGAAAACAGAGCAATATTATGAGAAAACAATCTCCCATTGTCTGACACAGCCCCATAAATTTGTAATATTAGGCCTGGTGGGAAATTCATTGTGAAATTAGAAATTGTTTTAAACATTTAAATTAAAACAGAATGGCAATTGATCCTCAATCAATTGCAGATTTTCAGCTGAAATCTGATGAAGGGGAATGAATCCTTTTCTCAAATAGCTTTATGAGAAATACTTGACCAAGTCAAAATTCAATCAGAACATTAAACGTATGCTTATTTGTAATATTATACTTTTACAGATAGCAAAGCAGAGCTGAAGGATTGGTCTGTACTCTTGGCTCAAATCACTGAGGAGATTGATTCAGAGGGAGGCAGTGAAAGGCCCCTTCCAGAAGAAGTAATGATTAAAATGAAAGAACTTTCAAAGAAAGATGTCAATCAGGGAAATTATAGCAATTGATATCAAATGTGGTTCATGTGTTTTGAGACCTAAATTTAAATTCGGTATCCAAGAGCCATAATGTAGTTCTGTTTGTCTTCATCTTTTGTAAATTGTGTCTGGTATGGAAATGACTGATAACTATTGTTTTTGAGGTTTGAGGGATAAACGGTTGGTTTTTAATTAATTTATATTAGAATTTGTCCCACTCAACAATTACATGTTGACATGGGTCAAAGAAGTAATATAAACGGTAGTTTTCCAAAAAATGCTGGATCCTTACAAATGGATATTTATAGCATACAAATTACTTAAAATTTTATAAAGGGAAATTTAAAGAAGTAATTCAAACAGTGTAGACAAACTGGTGTTGTCAACTTTTCGGAGCAATCCGCTCCTTTGTCAACTCAAGACATAAATTCTGCCTTCGGCTAACACTAGCCGAGGGGCTTATTGATTTAAAATTTACTCTTAAACTTTCAATATTGTTTTTATGTAATGTAATTATTTCATGTTTATTTATGTCTTGACAAAGGAGTGGATTGCTCCGAAAATTTGACAACATTTTGTCTACACTTCTTTGCCCTTTATATAAATATACACAAGTAGAGCTGTGCTAAAAATAGTGTCAGAAGCACTTGTGTATGTGTAATTTTCCTGCTGGAGCTGAAACCAGTGTAGTGGATCTAGACCGGGTCGATCTTGGCAACAGGGGCCCAGTTGTTCAAAAGATGATTAGCTTAATCAGTGATTTGCGCAAATTCTAATTATCCTGTAACTTATAACTTAAAAATGAAACCATAAATTCAGTTATAACTTCGCAGAATAGTGCCAATTTTACATGCAAAGTTTTAAGATTTTACCTTGTACACTGACAGAATTATTAAAGTGGGAAAAATGTTGTTAAATAGTGATTAAGCTTATCACCCTTTGAACAAGTCAACAACCGGGCCCAGATAGCTCAATTGGATGAGCATCCGTCTAGAGTTCGGAAGGTCCGGGTTCAAAACCCAATCTGGCCATGCATTTTTCCTTTCCTGTTACATTTGGTCTAATGGTACCATGGGTGCATACTTAGTAAGGGGATACCCGAGCCCGTGTTGTAAATTGTGATGTCTTTGAGCTAGGTCACACGGCAGTAAATGTAACAGGAGAGGAAAAATGCACGGCCAAACCGGGGTTCGAACCCGGGATCTTCCTAACTCTAGATGGACGCTGAACCGATTGAGTTATCTGGTTGCCGGTGATCAACCCGGTCTAGGTCCGCTAGTATGTATACACAAGCACCAATTGAATCTGTCAGTTTCGGTTTTCTCCCACATCCCTTATATGTTGCTGATAAAGCTTGAACACACATGGATGCTTATAATTACATTGTATTAAACATGTAAAATGTAGTAAATATGAACACAATTTCAATACTCAATTGTAAAACATTTTTCAAAATTTCAAATTAAAATTATCTAAGGATGGATTTGGAACTTTGATTTATAATTAGGTCACTGTGACCTACTTTTTGAATAATTATCTTAGGTACATGTATGCTGATTTCAAATTTTGCAAGATTAGGTCACTTGACCCATAATCTATGTGGCCATTTCGCCTCTTGTTAAGTTTTGAACAGATCTCTGTCAAAGTCCATTCACTTAAATTCAGCAAGACATGAAGTAGTGTTTTCCTGAATGGCACTTTCATTTCAATTGTTCTGCATGATCAGTCGGAATTCTCTAGTGATATATTTTGCTGTAATTGAGCCATAACATTTTGCAGAGAGCAGTTCCAATAAAAGCCCGAACACAAATTTGGACAAATTATCAGAGACCAGTACTCTCCTTAACAAAAGGAAAAAGGGCATATCGAAAGCAAACAAGACTGTGAAATCATCCACTGATGAGACATCACCAGCTGATATTACCTTAACAAAGAACTCAAAGACCTCATCAGCTACAAATGTAAAGCCCAAGAACAAAAAAGCAGAGGACATGAAAATGAAAAATGATGCTGTTCTAAAATTGGCAGAAGAAATTATTGCTCATCGTAGATCAACACAATCAGAAACCACTACAACCACAACCAAATCCACAACCTCAACTGTGCATGCCTCTCCAGTAAATACAACTACATCTGCAACTGCCACTTCAAGAATGACGCCCACACCTGAGCACACAAGTTTTTATTCTACAGGCTTTTATGAGGATAACAAATACAGCTGTGCTGGCAATTTTGAAGACTATGAATACCAAGCATATGAAATGAACAATTTTTATGCAGAAAACATGCAGCAACAAGTGAATGTGCCCCCGATTCATGGCACATATCAACAGCTTCTGTATGGCGATGAGATGCAGCAGTCACCTGTTCATCTCACAGACATATCAGACGGTGACCAGACATAAACAAAGGTGCATCAGCTGGAAAAAGAACTGGACAATGTGAAAAGGGAAAGGGATCAGTTGAAGCGAAAAGTGGCTCAATTGAGAGAAGCAGTGAAAGGTATTGAACATTTTGTTTCTGTGTGGTTTAATTTACGTCTGACATCTTGCTTACTAATTATCAATAGTCTTTTGGAGATATCTAAAACGAAGACAATATTCAATTTTTATATTTTATATCATGTCACCATTTTGTGACATATTTCAAGTTGTAACAGTAATATAGAACCCAGATAATGATTGGATTCAAAAACAGAAAAAAAAAGTTTCTTACAACTATAAGCAAAATTCAAACCTCCCATTCGTTAGTTTATAGTCCACCATTATCCGGCTATTCATATCGTCTTTTGTCCGTCCTAAACAATTCTTGTTATCACTATTTCTCAGAAAGTTCTTCAAAGATCTTTTGTTAAATTTCGTGTGTATGTTCTCCTTGCATTTGTTCTTACTTTAATTGTGCATGATCTATTTTGGGACTCACTGAAAAAGAACATGGCTGACAGTCATCTGAAATTTTGACTATTAAAGTTTGTTAATATTACTGCTATTTCTCAGAAAGTACGGGAGGGATCTTTGTCAAATTTTATGTGTAAGTTTCCCTTGGTTCCTTGTTGTAAATATTCCAATTAAGGTCATAATATTTCATTGTAAGAATCTGTCAACCTCAGAAACAAAGGTGATATACATACTGTCACAACCATGACACCACCTTTCTGAGGCTGGTGTAACTTATAAAGGCAAATGCTTTGCATGAAATGTTAGTGAAATTGACAAGAAATAAAACTAGATACAAGTGCAAACTGATCAAAGGAAAATATTTTTATTACTTTTAATGTAGGAAACGTGAATTCAATTGCTACTCCCAGAAAGGTGAGATTCCTTAAGGACTTGGCTGCCTTCTTTGAAGATTCATCAGCAACCTCCACAACACCAAAGGTATCGATGACTCCCCAATTTAGCTTTTATTTATGATTGTATACATGTATTACATCTTAACAAATAATATTTTTCTGTTCAGAACTCCAATTGGTTAATTTTCTGTATAAGATGCATATTTGAAAATCTTCTTATGTTATGTACAAATTGTATATATCAGTACTAGTACAGTCAAGTGTTCTTAGCCTGCTATTTTATGAAGGTACTTCAAGAATTTTTTTGAAAACTTAATTTGATTTCAATCACAACCAGTCAGCTGTCAGTAAAAAAATGAGTGTGTGTGTGTTTTTTTAATTCGATTTAAATGGTAATTAAGTAAGAGGCAAATACACTATTTATTAACAATAGCTAGAATTCTTATTTTAAAAGTATATGTACATATACATTTGTACATGTATAAATATAATTAAATTTATGTGTGTAAGACATAAATGCTTTTAGCGCTAATCGTCTGGTAAACAGCAAGGGAGATAACTCGTAATGTTACAGTCAAAGACGTCGATCTCTTCACAGAGTTGTCGTTCGTAGCTGAACACTACGCATGCGTAAATGCAGTATTCCTTGCTGGGCGCCATTTAATTTTCATTCGTGGGTCATTGCAGAATTTAAAAAAGACACAAAGGTCAAGGTAAATGACTTTATTCGAACTCTGATGTCTTCCTACCGACGAGATTTTTGTTTATGAGTCGGATTGCGTGACTCAGCTGAACTTATATATATGTGGTGCGCTGTATCTTGACTCATTCCCAGTTGTTGTGATTATCCCCCCCCCCTTTGTTTACAAACAAACTGATACGTGCAATTTGATTATTTCCAGTCTACGTCATGACGACATTGATAATAGGAAGCTCTCATATTCGTCGCTTAAAGGAATACGTGCGTGCGAGAGATATAGCTGACTTTCAGATTGTTGGTGGTCCATCTGTGCTATTTTTAGGCATCGGAGGTGGCCGAGTGGGAATACAACATTTGTTTCGGTTTCGATACGCCATAGCGGAGCAGCGTCAAACCCACTTGATTGTGCATGTAGGGGGTAATGACATTGACTCTTCCGAAAACAGTGAGGAAATAGTTCTCCGTTTGCTGGCTTTTCTGTCTATGTGCTGTGATAATTACGACATACAACGGGTAACAATTCTCCAACTCGTCCCACGAGATGTCACTAGGATCATTTCACCTTCAGTATATAACGAGAAAGTGAAACTGACTAATCAGTGCTTGAAACGCCACATTGAAACTCTACCTCGATTTCGCTATTGGAACCTAAGGGGAATGAAGAACGGGGACAACATAAGGGATCTGGATGGTGTTCATTTCTCCGAGCGGGGACAATGGAAGTATTTTCAAAATTTGAGGGGGGCTATTTTGAATTTCCATGTGAACCACAGTGAACTGCTTCAACCTATGGCCATGGTCAGTTCAAAAAATTATTGATTATACTTCATATTATACACAATATTAATATATAAAAAATAAAATAAAATGGTTTCATTCATTTTCAACACATATATATATATTGATATTTCAGAATACCAGAAGTCAGGTAAAGATTATGCATATTAAATGTCACTTCTGTATCTATTCTGATCTGTCAATATATGTTAATATTGTGTATTGGTGGTGCATTTGTAGGCACACAGTGCCACGGCAGGGTATTGAGAATGTACATTGTAAACACAATTTACTGTCTGGATTCATGTGGGTACTGGTACCATTTTGACAATTATATTTTTGGTGTTCAGGCTTTATGCCAATGGTGAGGCTCACAAAGTACTTGTACAATGCCATTACAAACCCATATGTGATATTAATGGTAACACTTTATCGATGAATTGGTGTTCACAGATTTTTATGGGATTTGTTTTTATTTTCACCTTGAACCCAAGCTTTTTATTTGCTATTGAATTGTTGGTACATACAGGCTTGGCCATAAATACCCATATATACATGTATCAGACAGGCAGTGATCATATATACCCTTCATTGAGGGAGTTGACGGTTCGGGCTGGGCCCAGTTTTTAACGTCATCCCGGTCATATACATACGCAGATCTTATGACGTCAGCAGTCAAGTGCAGTAATGGTATGACGTCATAGTATGATAATGTTTTTGACGTAATCTTATGTCAATTAATTATGACATCATAATACAAGGTGACACTCGCAGCAAATGAGATACTATGCCATGCTGCATTTTAGAAAATTACTATTTTTTCTTATCTTTCACACAGGGGCATGATGTCTCGTCCACCATCTAAACGGCAAATGGTGAGAAAATCAAATGCAGAGGATAGACAAACTCCTACAACCAAAAGACAAAAGAAGACGGACAAAAACCCACAGCCAGAACAAAATCTGTCCGTCCAATCACAGTCCATGGTGGAAACCGTGCAGTCGTGCATAGCCGCGGTGATTCCCGATATCACCAAGGCAGTGTTACAGTCATTGGAGAAGGATAGCTCCAGGAGTACACAATCAGGGCCTCTCCCATCAACATCGGATCAAGAGCACC
This sequence comes from Mimachlamys varia, assembly GCA_947623455.1. Classification (NCBI taxonomy): domain Eukaryota; kingdom Metazoa; phylum Mollusca; class Bivalvia; order Pectinida; family Pectinidae; genus Mimachlamys; species Mimachlamys varia. Next base: position 36,608,148 of record OX392545.1, read on the forward strand.
ACAGCATTGTGGCCGAACCAGCATTTGAGGACTTGACGGGTACTACTTGTGAGTATGAGGAGGTCATACCGCAAAAGAAAAACCTATGCAAGCCGATCGATTTAGGGTTGGACCCTAAAATCAAATCAAAAATTGTAGGGGACGAGTACATAGATATGGGACTCCTCCTAAATCCTTGTAAAACTACAACAAAGGAGAAGTTCACAACAGAAATTAAAGATGGTGCTTTGTCCCTTGTAAAGCTCCCTCAATCAAAAACTATAGAAACAATGGCTCAATGGTTGAAATGTTTTAGTGTGTTTGGAGCTATATATTCCAAACGTCACCCAGATCTAGGGAGCTCACTGTTCCAGTACACGCGTAGGATTCAGGATATAGCCGAGGAATCTGGTGATTTGGCGGCTATATCCTATGATCAATCTTTTCGTCTCTGGCGTGAGCGGGAGCCGGAGGACTGTCCTTGGGATGAATTGAATGTGGCTCTTTACCACGAGGCTTTGGCAACAGGTTTAAATTCAAAGTTTCGGGGGAAACAAGGTCAGTCTTTTCGTCCCGGCTCAGGACAGAAACGACCATTTCAGAATAAAAAGCGAGTGTACTGCCACAGTTACAATAATAACAAAGGGAGTTGTCAACGGGGACAGTCGTGCACATACCCCCACATTTGTGAGTACTGCGGGGGAAATCATGACAGATCAAAATGCCCTAATCCAAAACCAAATCAAACATCTAACGCAGACAAAAAACAAACAGGCAAATCATCCTCCAACTCCTACAACTCAAAACCAAAATAGGTCAACTATTTTTTCAGTTGCCCCCTCCCCAGTTGATGGAAATAAACTAGGGTCATTTTTGGGGGGATATCCAGACAAAGACTTTCTGACAGAAGGTTTTCGGGATGGCTTTCGAATCCCATATACAGGAAAAAGAGAGCATCGATCATGCTCAAATCTTAAGTCAGCCGAGGAAAATATTCATATTCTGCAAGCGAAAATAGATAAGGAAGTGGCAGCAGGTAGGGTAGGGGTCCATTTCGTGACTTGCCTATGCCCAAGTTGCAGTTATCTCCCTTAGGCCTAGTTCCCAAAAAAGAGTCAAAGGAATATAGGGTAATACATCATTTATCTTATCCGTCGGGAAGCTCAGTAAACGATGGCATACCCCCAGAGTGTAAGTCAGTCTCTTATCAGACCATCGATGATGCAGCTAAATTATTATTACAGTTTGGCAAGGGTACGTTATTGGCTAAAACAGATATAGAACATGCATACAAGATTATTCCAATTCATCCTAACGATTATGACTTGCTCGGATTCAAAATCAATGACCAGTTTTATTTTGACCGTACATTGCCCATGGGTTTAAGTTATTCCTGCCAATTATTTGAAATTTTTAGCTCTTCCGTTCATTGGATTCTATGTGAGAAACTTGGGGTCAGGGGATGTGTCCATATTTTGGACGATTTTCTTTTCTTAGGTCGCCCCAAAACAATTGAATGTAAACAGGCTTTGTTTGCTTTTTACGAACTTGCTTCCTCATTAGGGATACCGATCAAGGAAGAAAAAACTGTACATCCAACTACTGTCCTAACATTTTTAGGCCTAGAGTTAGATTCCATAGCGATGGAAATCCGTCTTCCTGAGGAAAAACTTATCAAAATTAGAAAAGAGTTACATCTTATGCTTATGTCTGGTCGAAAAAAGGTTTGATTTGACCATGGGTCTATCGAAACCTCACCATTATCGCCGTTTGAATGGCGAGGCACGTGCAGACATCAATGCCTGGTCACTGTTTATTGAGAATTTTAATGGGCGAGCAATTATCCTCCCCTTAAACGTTATTACTTCTGACTCATTACAGATGTTCACTGATGCTAGTGATTTAGGCATGGGAGGGTGTTTGGGCACAAAATGGTTCTGTCATGCTTTCTCCCCCGTTTGGTGTACCTATCATATCACAGTCAGGGAATTGCTTCCAATTGTAATTGCAGTTGAAGTCTGGCATATGGCGCTACAGAATAAACGCATACTGTTTTTTTGTGACAATATGTCAGTGGTGCATATTATTAATAAGCACACCTCAAAACATCCAGTCCTTATGAAACTCATGCGAAGGTTTATGGTTAGTGTATTGAAGTATAACATTTTATTTCAAGCAGTACATGTGCCAGGCTTAAAAAACGTAGTTGCGGATCAGCTTTCTCGGTTGCAGATGACGGAGTTCTTTCGGGGATCTCCTCACATGGAAAAGGAAGGGACATTCATTCCACCGCATCTCATGACCATCTAGAGGATACAACCCGTCTGTTGATAAACAGTGCCTTATCTTCATCTTCAGCGGCTTCCTATAGACATATCTTTCAGCTTTACTCAAATTTTGTTCTGCAGCATTTTGGAAGAGAACAAAGTGTATTGCCGCCCAATTTGCAGACATTGTCGTTATTTATATCACATTGTTACCGAACTGGCTTGGCGGCTTCAACAGTCACTAGATACACCTCGGCCTTGGGTTATATTTTCAAACTTGGGAATTTTGAGGATGTTACTCAACATTTTGTTATAAAGAAAATTTTACAAGGGTATCAAAAACTAAAATATTCGGCAGAAACTCGATTGCCGATTACACCAGAAATCCTATACAAGTTAGTGGATTCACTCGACACGGTTGCCTCATCTCGCTTTCACAAACTCTTATTCAAATCTATGTTTTTGTTGGCCTTTCATGCTTTCTTGCGAGTCGGAGAAATTACAGTCACTGGCAGGACCCCTATGGGTAGATGGAAATCTGGAGCGTTCAAAAAATATATCCGAATTCCAATGATATCCCTTTAAGGTGGAGGTGTACAGTAGCTTGATTACAAAGTTTGGAGTGTTGGTGTGGCTATGGGGTAAGCGGCCTCTAGTCATGCATATGCAACAACCTTATACTAGGTAACATGTAGTTACTTGGTGTATGGTTAAATAACCATTGTGAAGTAGAACTTAGCCGGTTATAGTTTTTGCTGGTTTATTTTTTATATATAGCTTAATTTAACTTTAGCTATTATGAATGATATTAGCAGGTGCAGAGTCATGGGGTAAGTGGCTTCTGACTCTGCACTTGCAATTATCAAGTAGGACAACCCATTCATTTCATAAACATTTTTTGTTTAGTTTTTTGTTTTCTTTTGTTTTATTATGACCATGGGGTTTAGTGGCTTCTGGTCATTCAATTTAAATTATTGCATTTACATGTCAAGTGGGGCATAATATTTTAATTGTCATACATATGACCTCGGAGTAAGTGGCTTCAGGTCATTCAGTCAAAATAACAATAACATGTGCACTATCTCGTTAATTATTTTGTATGTATTAGCAAACTTCTAGTCAGATTTTTCAAAATAAAACCTTATGAGTTTTTAAAATTATTTCATCTACTCATTTTATGTCATTTCCATTTTGTTGAATTTTTTCCTTACACAGCCAGCTTGTAACACACATGGCTGTGGGAGATGTAATGTAGTAAATCAATTAAACGGATGTGGTTGGGGGATATAGCCAAATATTTCCGGTTGAATTATTTGGCTATATGGTGGCGTAAATCGACCCCCATCTTTGTAGTCCTGGGTATATTGTTATGATATCTCTGATTGGATAACATTAGTACAGCTGATGACTGTACAGTTGTTTAACAGAAAATTGTATTTGTGATATTTTCTGTCGTCATTTTATAATTTAATAAATGACATATTTCAGTTTCAATCAGAGTTGATTTCTTTTTGTATATAGTCAGATGTATAACCCAGGTTACAAACAGAGCACATCCGTCATTCGATGTAACGCTAAAATTAAATTTGTGTGTAAGACATAAATGCTTTTAGCGCTAATCGTCTGGTAAACAGCAAGGGAGATAACTCGTAATGTTACAGTCAAAGACGTCGATCTCTTCACAGAGTTGTCGTTCGTAGCTGAACACTACGCATGCGTAAATGCAGTATTCCTTTTGCTGGGCGCCATTTAATTTTCATTCGTGGGTCATTGCAGAATTTAAAAACCACCACCCACCCCTTCCTCCTTTTTTTATGGAGATGAGATATCAAAGCTAGAGATTCTACTTAGATGAGGCGTAAATCGACCCCCATCTTTGTAGTCCTGGGTATATTGTTATGATATCTCTGATTGGATAACATTAGTACAGCTGATGACTGTACAGTTGTTTAACAGAAAATTGTATTTGTGATATTTTCTGTCGTCATTTTATAATTTAATAAATGACATATTTCAGTTTCAATCAGAGTTGATTTCTTTTTGTATATAGTCAGATGTATAACCCAGGTTACAAACAGAGCACATCCGTCATTCGATGTAACGCTAAATATATTTACGTGTGATGCACCTTTCAAAATTAAGCATCCTGTACTGGTAACAATCTTTTACCAGGAATGAAGCAGGCCAATATGTGAGACCTGAGTCCAATACTCATAAAATTATGATAGGACTGACTCATAATTTAACATTGTACTTGTAGGACCCATTGTTTTCATTTTTCAGCAATAGGTACAAAAAGGACACATGAAAATAAATTGTAAATTGTTCAATGGTGTTCAACAACTTTATATGTTGATAAACGTATCCATGTTCTTCCATGAGAACCAAATATCAGCATGATCAGTAATAACTTATTGAAATTTTAATACATTTTGTAATTGAAGTTCATACATGTCCTTGCATATAAGGTACAACCAAGAAGGAGTCTTGTGCTAAAAGATCTTTAACAGACTAGTGAAAGTGAAAGTCCCTTGCTGCCACAGGTTAGTTACTTTGTTTGTTACTATTTACACTGTAACTGTTTTTATCACTTGTCCTCATACCAATTAAAGGCCCAATATACATAACTTTCGGCAAAACTTGAAGCAAACAACAAGCCTAATAACTTCTTATATTATAGATGTAGTTAAGATTAAATGTTATCAGCAATATTCAAGATGAATTCTTATGCATTACCGGTACAGAAGCAGTTGAACCTCGGTATTTGCAAACACACTTCCATTTTGAACTGTCTTTTAACTTTGGTTTGTTGTTGAAGTGGGTCCCACCTGAATTAATTTGAATTCTTTGGATTTTTTTGTCAAGAACTTCTTGTTAGTAACAGCTCAGGTTACTTCGTTTTAGGCTTATTATTGCATGGTTAAAAAACTGGATATTTTTTCAGAATTTTCCAGAATCACGAAAAATTTCCTGAAGTTAAGTATATTTGGCCTTTAAATGAAAAAAAAATCTTTGATTAGCAAAACGATGCCCAATGTCAATATGTATTGCAAAAACAGCGGCATACCAGAGCTCATTGTATGAGTGGGGTTGCGAAAAGGTAAGTGACAGGAGGACCGGTAAGATATCAATATAAGCTGTGCAGTATGTTTTATAAGGGCCCTGCAAAGTGATCAACGTGTCTGTCTATCCGTCAACACTTTTGCAAATTGATTCATTTATATTTTGTGTTTTAGTTAATATTTTTGTGTACATATTATGACTGACCTGTAAAAAAGAATTTCTTAGAATAGCAACAGAAAGTGAAACCTTTAGGAAAGTGGAAAAGATAGATAAAATCAATCACCATCTGATCAATTATTCATATCAGGAAATATGTTGAATATGTGCCAGTCAAGACGGTAGGTAGGACATATCAAATTAATGACAAGGTCGAAGTTAAAGTTATAGTTGAATTAAGTTAAAATATTGCTAAAAAATGTTTCTCATCTGTTTTTCGTTTGTATTTTATAATATAACTGCATTTTTTTTTTATTCTACAGCTACAATCCAGAAAGGGTACAGATGACTGTTCTCCCCAGCTGGCATCATCATCTTCTTCACAGTTGGCTTCATCATCATACAGTTTGAGTATGCATCTTGCACCTTGGTTTATGAAATTGTGTGCTAGATATCCTTGTAGAAATTGAGCGCCCCGATCCCTGCCTCTTTATGTAAATTTATGTTTGACCCTAAATTTTTCATCGAAAGATATATTAAAAAATACTGTTAATGTCAGAAATATAAATGTATATATATACATAATGATAAATAAGACATTTGAAAAGGCATGCAATTCAACAAATATATTCAAAAACATTTACATCCCTACTGTCCTTTTGAATTGAAAGAGGAAATCTTGGCTTAATAGGTCACCTGACCGCATATACAGTATATATAAACTAAAGGTCATGGTGACACTTTTTCTTGTGGACATGACAACTCCAGTGAATATTAATGGATTTTCCTTATTGAACCACATGGAGGGAATGGACTGCACTATGAAATAATTCATAATAACAAATAAAACGACTAGGACAATCTGCATATCTAATGAGGGTTCTTCTAGGGGGGGGGGGAACATATGGGACGGGGAACTTAGGCACTACTGCCATAAAATGGGGGGGGGGGGTGAGTATATAGTGTTACACATTTCTGTCCCGATTCAATGTAAATACTTCACAACTTTATGTTTTTCATGGGTCTAAGGCCAAGCTTAGGTCTGGTCAGGTGGTGGGAGTAGCAGGGGCATTTACAAAAATGTATGCCTTATCAACATTTCTAATGTTAATTGTTTTGTAAGGTTCATACAAAAGAACAGACACATTTTTACCAACCTGGCATACATAATTAAATTAAACGCCCTTCCCCTGTCTGTCCCCATGGTGTTTTTCTACAGCAGCATTGAACAGCAACATGTAGTGCTTTTGTTTAAGCTATGCAATTGGCTCAATATTCAAAGAATTGTTTGCATTTGTTAAACAAATTTATAAGCTTCATAAAGTTTTGTTTCACATTTAAATATGAAAAAATGATTTTCATTATTTCATTTAAATCACTATTACAGGTAACAAAGAAAGTTGCACTTCTTCCTGATTATGAAGTATATGTAACGCCACAACAATTAAGTCACATAAAGCAGCACTCTGTCACTCCAAGGGCACTTATGATTGTTCTCCTCGACACCCTTTTCGACATGGAAATACTGGCTGTCTCCTGTGCCAAGGGCGTCAGGAAGGCTGTAAATAAGAAGGACGCGTCCGCACATAGCCAACCATTAGATGCCTCAACTCTGGCAGCAATCAAGGGTAGGTTATATAACCATACACTAAAACAGCTATGAATATAAGTCTTGCAGATGTTCAAAATCAACTTGCTAGCCTTCAAAAATTTGATGTTAATGTTACTGTTACAGTATAGAATCAAAATATTGAAAAACAAATTTGGGTTTGCTTTCTTTTGTACATGCACATGATCTTACTATTTCACTTGGAGTAGTCAAATTTTGTGTGCAATTGCATCTTGAGATGGCGGAGTTCATGACAGGTGGTTGATTCTGAGATAGGTGTACAACTCAGTAAATACAGAAATAAGACTATGGATCACCTAACAATACTTTGCCTTGTTCTAGAGTGGCCAATAAAATTTCATCACAATATAAATGCAAACAAGATTTTTCTTTTAATTATGGCCAGGCCAACAATCAAACTAGTACTGTTGGTCATTATTTTTTTCTTTTAATTTTATGTTGTTTTTTTCCTTCAGAATACACCTTAAGAGTGTTCAGAGAAAACGGAGGAAAGGCGTGCATGAAGGAGTCGGAGATGACGGACATTATAAATAGTAAATGTGCTAGTGCAAGAAGGTCTTTGTAGAAAAAAAACAACTAAAAAAGAAGATCTCTGTGGGAAAAAAAACAATAACAGAAGAAGAATTGCAGGGAAAAAAACAATTACAGAAGCAGAATTGAACGTTTTTAGTAACTCGCATTTTGTGGCGAATTTGTTAAATTTTACCTTGCCAAATAAGAACCTTGTTTGCAGTTTTAAAGTGGATTTTAGATGCATAATGAATTAGTTGCCTGAAAAAAACTATGTCAAGGTGTAAAATATGATCAAATCAATAAATTAAATTTAATAGAATGATTGCGTCAAGAGTTTCCTCCAATTCAATATTCAATTTGCACTCCCATTTGGTCACATTATTTTTGGTTAGGGCACTTCTTTCACAAATCTTTGGAGTTGGGCCACTTTCGTTTCATAATTTCGACGATATTTTCTGACGTGTACAAATTGGAATAATATTTAGACCGCTCAACATGCACTGTATTATACCCACTCGCAAGGCACTTCTTTCACAAATCTTTGGAGTTGGGCCACTTTCGTTTCATAATTTCGACGATATTTTCTGACGTGTACAAATTGGAATAATATTTAGACCGCTCAACATGCACTGTATTATACCCACTCGCAAAAAAATGCAAGTACAATAATTTTCTACACACAATTTTAGAAATCAACTTGCATTTGGTGAGTGCGCAAGGGTTAAATACAAACCCGAAATTAATTAAAAAAAAATTAATACCTGTACAAAAATGTAGTTGTAACATGTGATTTCAAGATCATAAACAAGCTTACTAGCTAGTAGGAAAGCTTACTAGCATGTCACTAGCTTGCTGCAAGCTTTAAGCTAGTATTTGGAACCTTTTTGCAAGCTAGTAAGCTTGTAAGCTTGCAAGATTACTAGTTAGTCACAAGCTAGTCCACAAGCTAGTCCACAAGCTAGTCAAAGTTTATCATGCAGGCTAGTTGCAAGCTTACATGCTTGTGAAAAGGTTCCAAATACTAGCTTATTAACAGCTAGTGGAAAGGTAGTGAAATATCCTTGCTGCAAACTTCTCACAAGCTTAAAGAAAGGTAGTACACAAGCTAGTATTTATCTGTTTGGGCTCGCTCCAAGGGGACGACCCCCGGAATTCCAAACCCAACCAGATGTGCACACTTCAACCATACTAGACCATAGTGCTAGTACGCCATATTCCTCCGAGGCGGAGTCCGACCGGGAATCAGATGACGCATCTGGGAGCGAAACAAGGGGATTACATCCCGAGACAGAAAAACTCGTACCACGACGTTCTGAGAGAACTAAAAACGTCGTGAAACGTTATGGGGACTGGTTCATAAACCTCTTGAATAGAGCCCAACCCCCAAGGGAAATTATTGATGTATAGATTGTTATATAAGCTAGTTTTTACTTGTCATTAGAATTATTGTAATACATCACAGCATCAAGGTTTGGTGATTGTGTACAGGTGTGAAGTGTTGGGTATACTTTGGTGGTTTCTCCAGAACGTATCGTACATATTGTGAAACATTACTTCAAAATACTGTAGATAATTCTTAGTGTCGCTAATCTAGGAATGAAACCATCCAAATGTTTATATTTCAGGAGCAGAAATAACCTAAGATTTCTTTCAGCGCCAGTCAGTATTGCCATTGCTATTGTTTTATGTTTTAGGTGGAAGCTGCTGCTGTGGTGATTGATTATAATTATTTTGTTAAGTTTGTGTAAAAAGTACTCTACTCGTCGACCCGTTATCATCTTGTAATATGAGATACGAGGTTGTCGGGTATATATCGAATTAATAACCAAGTGTATTCGGAAACTTATTTAACCGAAATGTGGGACACATTTCTCATTAAGGGGGGAATGTGTAACCCAGGGTTACGGATCAGCGTATACGTATGTGTATATATACATATGTACTACAATATATGTATTGCGTCAGGTCCCTGTGTTCAGTGTGTTGTTATTTACGTTCTCTGTAGACCGTACACGTGTCATGTATTGTGATGTAATCTGTATTCGTACCTGTCACCAGTTGCTTGTATTGTGACGTTAACTTTGACCCCAGACTTGCACGTTCATCTGTTAGATGGACGTGGAGACGACACTCGACGAGCAGCACGATTTCCATCTACTTTCACTACGCATGCGCACTAAGCTTTCCTGCTAAATCTTTCCCTTTCTGCTATTGATTCTACAACTGCCTTCCGTGAGGAACAGTTGGATATGGGGAAAGATGCCTAGGAGACAAGGGTCGAATATTGACCACCAGTGCATTTGCAGTAGCCTATAGATGGTAGCGGGATCGGGAAGCCTGGTAAGCATAGTGTTGGTGTGAATGTGTGCGAGGGTGTGCTCGATTTGGTGTGTTCCGTATATATGCGAGTGTCGGGTTTTAAGTCTGTGGTGTTAATTGTTTGTATTTGTCTTTGCTGGTCTTTTTATAAGACTCATTAAAGGTATATAATGGAAGAACCACGTGTTGAGTTTGACTTATGGAAACCCCGACTATATGATTTTGATTTAATATCATGTAGATTTACTGGTTAGTAATATAACGATGGTTTACATCATGCGACATAACTGTCACACAATCTTGTTGTAATTGAAATGAAAGAGACCGTACTTCTTACAAATATAGTAAAATTAAATTGATGTGAAAGGAAACATCATAAGAAAGAGTCTAATTTACATGGCAATAATTGTTTTTGTGATCAGTACAAAGCTTTTAGCACAAACAGGTAAGGATATAATGGGACTTAGCATTTGGTCATGCAAAAATCATTATTTTACAAATTGACAGGTTCACATACCCCTCCCCCTCAGTCTAAGGGGTGGGGACAAAATAATGCTTACAGAATTTAGTTCCAATCCCCACCCTTAAACATATACCATTGATAATCAAATTATACCCAAATTACACAATTGTCTGATATCATGTGATGTATCTTTGTTAGAAAGCATTTGAGTATCTTGATATAGGATTCATATTTAATTTAATTGAACTAGTGAGACCACATTTCAATACTCCTTGCAAACCTAAAGACATCAATCTCAATGAGAATGTGCACAGAGCAACATATGTAGCTACAACCTGGCTTTCATGATCTGTCAGGCTTTCAAGATCTGTCATATATGGAATATGAATATGTACCAATAAGTTGGTGATAATGAAGACTATTTGGGTCCATTCTCTGGGAAAAATGTCAATAAAGATGTGTTTGCACTCCATTTCGGTGACGAAAGTCGTGGCGTGAATTGCGTAATTTTGAAAAATGAATTTAAAATATTTCTGGATAAAATAAACCCTCGACCTTTTGCATATACCCCAATGTAATGATAAAGAATGCATATTTAGGTCCATTCTCTTAAAATAATACCCTTTTCAAATTTCAAGCCAATTCTCCTACTTTTCGGTAATTCATTTATTGAAGTCCATTCCGGTAAATACCCCAACCTAGCTGCGATAACGTAGCTCTTCACGACGAGACGATTTTTATATATTCGCCGGGGCAGAGCCATAGGAGGCCGGGTATTAATATTAGTACTAACCCCAACCGGGCTTAATCCCAATTTTTATTAAATTCATTCCCGTACTTGGTGTTAATTGACACCCTCGTTCTTCCCGAGCTTTATTCAAATTTCATGCACACGTTCTCGCATCTTCATCATATAAACGAATACAATCAATTATGGCAATTTTTTTAATTTACTCGATCTGTATATTGACGTTACGGGCTGTTGATTCAACATCAAAACAAGTAATGAAAACCACTGTTTTGTCAAATTGCAAGGCAAAGAATCATAACAATTGACAAACAATGATAGATGAAACATTCTAGAAACGCATACTTGCACTTGTTATTGCCGATGGTATTAACTAGACAAGATGATAATGGATTTGTTGGAGGCTTTCGCGGAAACAGCAATAGATCAGTAATGGCGATGAATGTAAACATTCGGTTGCATCATGGGTATTTTTAGAAGTCGGAGATTCACGAAATTCACCGAATGTTTGAATAAAAGTTTTCAACTGCCTATTTCATAAAGATATTAAAAAGCTACTTCGCAAATTAATTTTATAATTCGACAAAAATTATGTAAGGGTCTTTCATTTCTCATTATCCAATACGTGAATATTATATTGGCACCTCAACCGGAAGTTGCGCGACTGGTATGCAAGTTAGCATGGATACAACGATTTTTTGGTTTTGAAGATAAATGGTACACATTAAAATAAACTAACATGGAAAGGAAGGTTTATGATAGATAGGTATAGCTCACACATCGGATTAATGTGTGCACCTAGTTGTTGTCAGGTTTGTATGGATTACGATATTATAATAGATTTCATGTCAGATTAAAGCCAATAACGTCCGCCAGAGGTCATCGTAGGCGGAAAGGAAAAAAATGTTTCCGGTTTCTGACTGGCGACAATACGCTGTAGGCGTATATACGCCTTAGCGTAATAAAACAACTCACAAATGTTGTTTCAAGGTTATCAGTTAACCATAGCAGCCCAAATAGGAACCATGCTTCACAGCAAAATCCCCAGACGAGGAAAAGGCAGCAACAGTCGCCAAGGCAGCCGTCTCAGTACCAGGCACAGCCTCATTTCCAGCATCCAGTTCCAACTCTACAAAATAATATCATCTGTCACTCCTGTCGAGGAGAAGGACACATGCGTAGAGACTAATTGGATTGGAGTTGGCGAATCCCTATCCCTTCTAAAATGCCAGATATGTTTTCAATTTGGACACCCGGCACTTTCATGCCGTTTATTGGCACAACACCCACCACCAAACCAGGGAAACGCTTTTCACCCGAGGAGCCAAGGACCCTTCCCCTCAGGACACCAGTAACTTCAGTCAACACGGGGTCTGCTTCAAATGGCAACATACAGAGCAAAGTCATTTCTATGAAATTTCTATTCCTACCGATACAGATTCTTTCAACAAAATTATCTGCTCTCGTTGACACAGGCAGTTCATTGAACATCATAAGTGAGGAATTTTATTCAAATGTCCCAAATTTTGCAAAATTTTCTTTTCACCGCTTGACAGAAGACAAAGTGATCCTGGCAAATAACCAACAATTTCTATTATTGGTGCTGCTGTTGTGAAGATAACTGTTTGTGGAAATACACATAAAGTTCCAGTCCACATTTTACCTAACACTTCACATCCTTTGATATTAGGAACTCAATACCTGAAAGAAAATGGAGTGATACTGAATTTTTCCGATTATTCATACACTTTTGGATCAATTGTAGTGAAATGTACACACCGAACAGTCATTCAGGCCAATTCAGAACAGATTGTTTGGGGCCAACTCCCAAAACATATTTTATATGGATCACAAGGTATTTGTTCTGGTAGTAGTTACACCCCTACATCAACATCTTCTAGTCTCCAAGAGTCTTGTAACTGTCTCGCGCGAGAACACTGTACCACTGAAATTACTGAACCCTACTAATGCTCCAATTACCATCCTTCCAGGGAGAAACATAGCCCAGTTTGAATACACATCTGTGGACCATGAAGCTACTGATGTTTCAGACTATTTCGCACAAAACGTGGAACTCAAATCGGACACCAACAAACAATTCCAGTCAGCCTATTCTAGTTCTAACAAGTCCCTCTTTGCAAACATTAGTATCCCAAACCATTTGACTGTGGAGGAACAAGGTTCACTGAAATCTTTGCTACTTCAACATGCAAATTTATTTGTGACAAAGGACAATCCTGATCTTGGTTTTACAGATCTGGTACAGCACAAGATCTTGCTGAAGCATGATGTTAAGCCCAAGTATCAACGCCCGTACCGAATGCCACCAGATAAACGTGAGGTACTACGTCACCAACTTGACGAGCTGCTTCGTCAAGGCATTATTGCGCCCGTTAGGGAAGCAGAAGAAATTCTGATTACTAGCCCTGTGGTACTTGTAACAAAGCGGTCACAAAGTAGTACACCTAGCCAGCCTATAACCAAGGAGTCCAGCTTATCACAATTCCGTTTCTGCGTGGATTTCAGATACCTCAACACGCAGACACAGCATTTCCAATATGAGATTCCAAATTTGCAAGAACTTACGGAATCAAAATACTTTACATCTATTGATTTGAGTTCAGGATTTTTTCAAATGAAGATTGACCCAGAATCTGCAAGACATACAGCATTTAATACCTGTTTTGGAACTTACAAATTTCATCGACTACCTATGGGTTTAAGTAGTTCACCCAGCACATTCTATAACTTCCGGTCATGGCGGGAGCGGTGGCACGTTTTTGTCGCTCCGGTAAATTTTGTTGCATTTGCGTGTATTCTGTGTAATGCATCACTTTATTGATGCCTGCAAGCAAGCGGAAGAGTCGAGGGACACACTTAAGTGGTAATGACGCGAAAAAAACGTCAAAAGGGGAAAATACAAGGCCGACTGTGGATAAAGGTGTGAGCGGTAGTCAGCAGGTTAGTGACCACGCGCAGGGTACCACTACCCCCGGTCCTCGTGTGCATACTGATATTGATGGTAGAACTTTCCATTTACTCAGCCCTCCAGTTTACCCACCTAATTCAAACATGTACCAACTAGCCGGTAATTCGTCGCCAGGTACTTTTCAGACTCCAATGTCTCCATATATAGCTGTGCAAACGCCCGGGTCGCCATGTTTTTCTGATAGTCCCCCCGAATGGGCCAAGACTCTGATAAGTAAAGTAGACTATCTTTCATCCAAAATGAACAAACTGGATATCATCGAAGCTTCCGTAAGGGAAGTCAAGGAAGAAATACGGGGTCTGAAAACACGTGTGAATGAGGTTGAAAAAAGTCAGAACTTTATTAACTCTCAGTTTGAAGATGTAATCAAGGCCAGTGAAGTGCATGGGAATGATCTAAATTCTGTGAAATCTAAACTAGACCACGTTATGACGAGAAATGAACAGTTGAGCGAGGAGATTCTAGACCTCCAGTCTCGATCTATGAGAGAAAACCTACTTTTCTTTGGTGTCGATGAGGCCCCTACACGGGATATTCCATTGGGTGATAATGCAGAGAACTGTGTGGATGTTATCCAAAATATCATCACTGAAAAAATGGCTATAACTGATCAACCAATCATTATTGATAGGGCGCATAGAATTGGCAAACGCCAGCAAGGAAAGGCCAGGCCTATAGTTGTGAAATTTTCCCAGTTTCGCCAACGTGAAATTGTTCGTCAAAAAGCATCTACCCTTCAGGGTACCCCTGTGTATGTACGTGAGCAGTTCCCGAAACCTATACAGGAGGCCAGGAAACGTATGTGGAGTGTGTACAAAAAGGCCCGAGAGGAACGTAAGCGAGCAGTATTTGTGCGTGACAAGCTATATATAGACGGTCACCTCTACCGTGGGGAATCGAGTGTGTCACCTGGGACTTCTGCAAACAACCGCGCATCTCGTGCTACCAGATCCAGTGAGTAGGCCAGTGCAGGAACTGTAGTAAACACAAATGACAATATACCACCTGTCAACTGTAAATCCATAAATTTAATCGCATGGAATGTCAATGGCGGAATTGATAAAAAACTGAAAGATAAATGTTTCCTTAACTTCATTACTACCTATGATATTATAGTTCTGACTGAATGTTGGATCCCTAATGATTATGAACTAGACATTGATAAGTTTAAAGTCATCATTGTACCAAGGAGTTTAACACACCATACTCAGGGTGGTGGTATTATTTTGATGATTCGAAAAACCTTAATTAATTTCGTGTCTGTTGATGAAATTCTTTTTGATACTTTTGTTATTCTTCGTGTAGAAAAATCTGTAGTGAATTTAGATAAAGATTTGAAAATATATTGTGTATATCTACCTCCTGCAAGTTCACAGTATTATGCAATTTATAACTGTGATTTATTTTATGAACTAGAATCTGTTTTAGCAAGAAACTATAATGATACCTATCCATTAATTATTGGAGACATGAATAGCCGAACTGGAAAAGAGGCTGACTATATCCAGTCTGATGTAATACCTGATACATTGAATGTAAGATTACAGCCACTTAGTACATATGTATGTGACGAGAATCTACCTGAACGTGTTAATCCGGATAAAGTTAAAAACACATTTGGTAATAGATTGTTAAATTTATGTAAATCGACTGGTATACGTATATATAATGGACGTGATCCACTTGGTTTTTCTTATGACTACACATTTTGTGGCACCCAAGGTATGAGTGTTATAGATTATTGTCTAATGCCATCCT
Organism: Mimachlamys varia; assembly: GCA_947623455.1. Lineage (NCBI taxonomy): Eukaryota > Metazoa > Mollusca > Bivalvia > Pectinida > Pectinidae > Mimachlamys > Mimachlamys varia. The sequence continues at coordinate 36,624,033 of OX392545.1, forward strand.
TACTCTTTAAATGTATCAATCAATTTATCACATGTAATTTCACTGAATACTCTGATCACTCCCCTTTACATGTACAACTTAAAGCAGATTTTGCCTTTGATGTTAGTAAAGTGGGTTTTGACAATATAACCAGTACTTCTAGTACTAGACCATTGTATAAATGGAATGAGGATTGTAAACAACAGTTTGTTGAATCTGTACGGGTCAACATTGATATATTGAATAATACTATAAATGTCAATGAAAATGTAAGTCAACATTCTATAAATGTTATGGTAAGTAATTTCTCTGATGAATTTGCTAAACTTATGGATCCTTTTTTCCGTCAAACCGATAAAGATATGAATAAACCAATTCGTAATTATCGTTTTAAAACTGAACAAGCAGCTGAACATAAACCATGGTTTAATGAACATCTTGTTCGACTACGAAATACGTATTTATCTTCTTTGAGAGATTTTAACCGTGAAAAAAATTCAAATAATCATATTTTGTTAATTGCCAATAAAAAGAAATACAAAAGTTCTGAGATAAAATATAAAAGACAGTATATGAGTGTAGAAGGGGATATGCTTGATTATTTACGAAAGTATAACCCTAAGGAATTTTATAAAAAATTTAATAAGCGTAATAATAAGGCCCCAGATATTGGATTAAAGCAATTGTTTGAACATTTTAAAACATTAGCAAATCCTGAGAAAATTATGACTGATGTGGACAACTTGGAACATTCTTGTATTGATACTGAAGAAAAGGTGGATATTGTATATGAGGAACTTGAATCCAGTATATCTGAAGATGAAATTAAGTATGCAATAAGCAAATTAAACAGAGGTAAAGCCCATGGTCTTGACGGAATCTTAAATGATTGTTTAATTGAATGTAAAAACCTCTTGGTTCCTATATTGACTAAACTTTTTAATTATATTTTTGAATCTGGATATTTTCCAGAAAGCTGGTCCACTGCAATTATTTTTCCGGTGCATAAAAAGGGGAATGTAAACGATCCAAATAATTTTAGAAGAATCAGTCTCATTAGTTGTGTCTGCAAGTTGTTTACTTCAATCTTTAACAGTCGCTTATTAAAAGTTTGTGAAAATAATGATATTTTAAGTGATGCACAGTTTGGTTTTCGTCCAGGCCTCAGTACAATTGATGCTATTTTTGCAATTAATTCCATAATAACTAAAACTCTTTCCTCAAAGAAACAAGAGGCCCAATGGGCCTGCATCGATCACCTGGTATCAATCTCTGACTTATTTTATAGTGTAACCCTAAAGTCCCCTTAAAATCTTTTACTGTAAGACATTCAGAAGAACATCTTAAGATTTAAACATATTTTAAGACAACATCATTTTCATTTTCAAATTTTGTTTGGCTTCATCCCAGGACGCTACAAGACAAATTCATATCTCTAGGCATTTCGGTTTATCAGAAGAAGTCGCTCAAAGCTTTTAACCACTGTGACCTTTAATATAGGTCAAGATCGTTTTCCTTCCCAAAGTTTGTCGTGCTTCATCCAAGGAACCTTTCAGCCAAATATCATGCTTCTAGCGCTTTTGGTATTTCAGAAGAAGTCGTTTAAAGGTTTTAACAGATTTGACCCCTGTGACCTTGAATATAGGTCAAGGTCATTTCTTTTCGCAAACTTTGTCGTGCTTAATCCAAGGAACCTTTCAGCCAAATTTCATGCTTCTAGGGCTTTTGGTATTTCAGAAAAAGTCGTTTGAAGGTTTTAACAGATTTGACCCTTGTGACCTTGAATATAGGTCAAGGTCATTTCTTTTCGCAAACTTTGTCGTGCTTCATCCAAGGAACCTTTCAGCCAAATATCATGCTTCTAGGGCTTTTGGTACTTCAGAAGAAGTCGTTTGAATGTTTACACAGATTTGACCCTTGTGACCTTGAATATAGGTCAAGGTCATTTCTTTTCGCAAATTTTGTCGGGCTTCAACCAAGGAACCTTTTAGTCAAATATCATGCTTCTAGGGCTTTTGGTATTTCAGAAGAAGTCGTTTAAATGTTTTAACAGTTTTGACCCTTGTGACCTTGAATATAAGTTAAGGTCATTTCTTTTCGCAAACTTTGTCGGGCTCTATCCAAGGGACCTTTCAGCCAAATATCATGCTTCTAGGGCTTTTGGTATTTCAGAAGAAGTCGTTTAAAGGTTTTAACAGATTTGACCCTTGTGACCTTGAATATAGGTCAAGGTCATTTCTTTTCGCAAACTTTGCCGGGCTTCATCCAAGGAACCTTTCAGCCAAATATCATGCTTCTAGGGCTTTTGGTATTTCAGAAGAAGTCGTTTAAAGGTTTTAACAGATTTGACCTCTGTGACCTTGAATATAGGTCAAGGTCATTTCTTTTAGCAAACTTTGTCGTGCTTCATCTAAGGAACCTTTCAGCCAAATATCATGCTTCTAGGGCTTTTGGTATTTCAGAAGAAGTCGTTTGAAGGTTTCAACAGATTTGACCCTTGTGACCTTGAATATAGGTCAAGGTCATTTCTTTTCGCAAACTTTGTCGTGCTTCATCCAAGGAACCTTTCAGCCAAATATCATGCTTCTAGGGCTTTTGGTACTTCAGAAGAAGTCGTTTGAATGTTTACACAGATTTGACCCTTGTGACCTTGAATATAAGTTAAGGTCATTTCTTTTCGCAAACTTTGTCGGGCTTCATCAAAGGAACCTTTCAGCCAAATATCATGTTTCTAGGGCTTTTGGTATTTCAGAAGAAGTCGTTTGAATGTTTAAACAGATTTGACCCCTGTGACCTGGAATATAGGTCAAGGTCATTTCTTTTCGCAAACTTTGTCGTGCTTAATCCAAGGAACCTTTCAGCCAAATATCATGCTTCTAGGGCTTTTGGTATTTCAGAAGAAGTCGTTTGAAGGTTTTAACAGATTTGACCCTTGTGACCTTGAATATAGGTCAAGGTCATTTCTTTTCGCAAACTTTGCCGGGCTTCATCCAAGGAACATTTCAGCCAAATATCATGCTTCTAGGGCTTTCGGTATTTCAGGAGAAGTCGTTTAAAGGTTTTAACAGATTTGACCCCTATGACCTTGAATATAGGTCAAGGTCATTTCTTTTCGCAAACTTTGTCGGGCTTCATCCAAGGAACCTTTCAGCCAAATATCATGTTTCTAGGGCTTTTGGTATTTCAGAAGAAGTCGTTTAAAGTTTAAAATAGATTTTACCTCACTGTGACCTTGAATATAGGTCAAGGTCGTTTCTTTTCGCAAACTTTATTTGGCTTCATCCAAGGAAGCTTCTGGTCAAATATGAAGTCTCTATGCCTGATGGTATTTTAGAAGAAGTTGTTTGAAGGTTTCGACATTGTTGACCCCGGTGACCTTGAAATTAGGTCAAAGTGATTTTTTTTCGCAAACTTTCTTCAGCTCCTTCCAAGATATCTACCAGCCAAATTTCATGTCCCTGGGCCTTTCAGTATTTTAGAAGAAGTCGTTTAAAGGAAAAAGTTGACGGACGCAGGAAGGACGGACGGACGGACGGACGCTGCACCATCACATAAGCTCACTTGGCCCTTCGGGCCAGGTGAGCTAAAAACTGTATTGTTGTTTTGTAGACTTCCAAAAGGCCTTTGATTATGTTGATAGAGTAAGCCTTTGGTGTAAACTATTGAAGAATGGTATTGATGGTAAAATTCTCAAAATTGTTAAATCACTTTACAATGGTGTCAAATCCTGTGTCACTGTTAAAGGTTTGTGCTCTGATTTTTTTGCGAACAATCTAGGATTATTGCAAGGCGAAAACTTGTCACCTCTACTATTCTCGCTCTTTATTAACGATTTTGAATCCTTTTTCATTGAAAATTGTAAATATTATTATACTTTTGGAGAACTTACATTGTTCCTGCTTTTATATGCGGATGATCTAGTGTTATTTTCTGAAAGTATTGAGGGGCTCCAAAATCTCTTAGATAATTTATATGAATACTCAACAACCTGGAAATTATCAGTAAACACAGTAAAAACTAAAATTGTTATATTTCGGAATGGAAATAGAATTTTAGATAATGAAGTTTGGTTATTTAATGGTGTCCCTATTGAAGTTGTGGATGAATTCTGCTATCTAGGCATGATGTTTAGATACAATAATAACCTAAGTATTGCACAGAGCCACTTATGTAGTCAAGGTAGAAAAGCTCTTTTTGCTTTATATTCAAAATGTAAGAATTTAAGTTTAAATGTCCAAACCATGTTTAATCTTTTTGATACATACATAAGTAGTATTCTATGCTATGCATCTGAAGTATGGGGGATAAAGAATTGTAATAATATTGAAAAAGTACACCTCGATTTTTGTAAGAGATTACTATGTGTAAAACGTTCAACTTGTAACGTGATGGTGTACTATGAACTTGGTAGATACCCCCTTGAGCATTTTGTATTAATACGTATATTTAAATACTGGTTTAAGATACTAAAATCTAATAATTGTATCCTGCAAACAGCATATCAGGAATTATACAGGATGGCTGAAGATGTTAACGTCAGAACTAATAATTGGGTTGATTTTGTAAAGCGGAAATTATTCATGCTTGGCCTAGGTAACCTTTGGTTGAACCAGGGTAATATTAATGAAAAAGTTGACTGGTGTATATTAAGAGAGCGAATTTTTGATCATGCAAAGCAAGGTCTTCATGGTATTATTAACACATCTACGAAATGTGAATTATATAGATTTTTTGTGGATAATTGCATATTACAATTTTACTTAAGGAAATTCATTCCTAAAAAGTCGAGAATTTTATTTACTAAATTACGTATGTCTTCCCACAATTTGGCAGTAGAGACGGGAAGATATCGGAACATTGAAAGATCTCAGAGATTGTGTACCTATTGCTCAATTAATTCGATTGAAGATGAATATCATTTCTTACTTGTGTGTCCTTTGTACCAATCTATTAGAAGTAAATATATTAAGTCATATTATTGGTCTAGACCATCAGTATTTAAGCTAACTCAACTTATCAGTATTCAGAATCATAAGGTAATAAATAATTTATGTAAATTCATTGTGGAAGCATTCAAAATTAGAGCATCCAATGTAGCCATTGTGTAAAGATGTACTTACTACAGATCCTAGCACTTCGTGTTATGTAACACTGTATGCCATGACAAATTGTTTGAATGTACTTTTTTTGCTGATGAGCTGTAAAGCTCAAGGCGTAATAAAGAACTTGAACTTGAACATTCCAGCTCCTGATGGACAAGGTACTCAACGGCCTCACATTTGCATCATGTTTGTGTTACCTTGATGACATTTTAGTTTTTTCAAGTAGTTTTCAGCAACACATGACAGATCTTGCAGAGGTACTACAACGACTCGAGAAAGCCGGTCTGAAACTTGGCCCGAAGAAGTGTTCATTTGCCTACACTTCCTGCATTTTCTTAGGCCATCATATATCTAAAGATGGGATCGCCCAACCTCGGGACAGAGTTCAAGCTATTGAGGAAATGTCTGCTCCTACAGATCTCAAATCACTGAGACGGACACTTGGAATGTTTAATTGGTTCCGGAAATTTATTCCTATGTTCAGCACGGTTGCCGAGCCGTTAATTAGACTAACACGGAAAGGTGAACGTTTTCATTGGAGCAAACATCAGGAGGATTCTTTCCAAAAGCTTAAACATCTTTTAGTACATTCAGATGTACTGGCTTTCCCGAACTATCAGCTTACATTTTATTTGGCTGTTGATACATCATCTCATGGGATCGGATATATGTTATATCAGAAACATCAGGCTGAAGACAGCAACATGGACGCTGTTGCACGAGTTGTCTGGTTCGGGTCCAAATCACTCAGCAGATACCAGAGGTCATATGGACCAACAAAGCTTGAGCTTTTAGGTATGGTCACCGCCATTTTAGATTGCAAGACATACCTACAAGGACGACCATTTGTAGTTGAGTGTGATCACCAGGCGCTCCGGCCTCTCTTTCAAAAGCAACTTAAGGGTGCCATTTATGAACGATGGATCGCGATTTTGCAACAGTTTAATTTTGAACTGCGTTACAAACCAGCGACACAAATGGTAGTACCAGATGCTTTGTCGAGATGTAACCTTGACAACTCCCAGACAACCTTCCACAGCCCAGATGAAGACGATCTTTACTTCCCATACACAAAAGAGGAACCTGTCGCTATAAAACTTCCAGATGGACAAACATTACAAAATGTGCTTGCAGACTCTTCATCTGACGGTGTTCCCCTTAACGAAGCCAATAATATCCAGGTTCAACATCCTGCTATTTCTTTGTTGCCGGATCTATCTCCAAATTCTATGTTGCATTTGGACAATCATGATGACGGATATGATGGAGATTCCGGAGACACTACCAAAACAAGTGCGGAAAAGACGCTCAATTTCAAGACACCACCATTGTTCATGTTTCAATGAGGACAACAAATTGACAGCTGATCAGACACCATTCAAGAACCCTACTGTGGATGTAACAATTAAACCACCACAAGTTCTAAGCTCTGACCAGAACAATTATGAGGAATCTGATGTTTTGCTGTCATCACCAAAACTTGGTTCAGAAGATGCTTCTTCAGAATCGATTTCACAACCAGTTGACTTCGCAACTGATGACTCTTCTGTTGGGAATCCCAAAAATGGAAAGGACACAGTGCTGACAACATTGACTGTTTCAAACACCGAAGTTGATGATTCTACTTCAAGCTCTGCAGAAATTGATTTCGCAAATTTAAGTATATACCGAAAAAACTGTGTGCACTTTGTAACATAAACCGCTTCGCGGATTTATGCAAAGTGCACAGTTTTTTCGCTTTGTTGCATAAACCGCTTCGCGGATTTATGCAAAGTGCACAGTTTTTTCGGTATATACCGTATAACCCTCAAAAATATTGTGGTTATTACTTATAATTTCATTTCCGAAGATACGTATATAAGATATATAAGTCTTATACAAGGATTTCGTATTAATCATAACAAAAATCGAATGGTTTTGCAAAATACACAACCATGTGCATAAATTTCACCGCAAAACAACTTCAACCAATCAGAAGTTTGATTACAAAATACCGCGCCAAACATGGCGTTAAATGACGTCATCACTTTTGCGTTGTCTGATTTTTGAGGTTATACAATATAACCTGAAAAAGTTTAACATTGCGAGAATATGCAAAATTAAATTATTCATCAATATATCAAGGACTTCAGCAAACGCCTTGATGTGATTCGCAAGGAGGTGAAAAAAACGCAGAACATGCGAAACGTTCTATGCTGGAACGAATGAACATCAATTTGAATCCACTGGACGTCGGGCCAGGTCACTATGTTTACTTACAAACTGAACCTACCGGAAAGGGTCGGAAATTGCAAAATCAATACACTGGTCCATTTGTCATTGATAGTTGCCCTACGCCACACACATTTATCCTTAGGAACAAAGTTTCAGGGAAAACATTACATCGCCCGGTCCATTTGAATCGCCTTAAGCTGGCATACCTTCGCGTGCCTGAACCTACTGATTATTCCATGGGTCAAGTTACTACAAATGACAACCATCCAGTTGGAGATCCCAATCTTTTTGGGGTGACTACAGAGATAGACACATGTCATGAGGAGTCTGTTTTTGCAAACTCCACTGCCCTGGATACTGAAGCACCCTCTGACCAGGCACTAACAGACCATTCTGTAGAAGATCAATTATCGGGTTTTGACAAAACCACAGAGGTTGACGGTACAGACAACGATGAGACTACAGATGTACTCTCTAGCTCAATTCCCGAATCCAACCATGAGCCCACAGGCCATAGCTGGATTCAGAATTTTTTCCCAACTCTACCATCCAACCTTAACCGCCCACATCGTGTTATCAAGCGACCTGTTCGTTTTCGAGACAACGACCATCTTATTCCTTCGCAGTCTTCAACAGACTCGAGTTGTCAGAAAGTAAAGCGCGTGTTGGCACAACGTAACCAGGACAACAAATGTGAATATTTGGTTCATCTTGTGGGGGAACCTGCCCAAAATGCACTATCGAAATTAGATGCCAAAACCAAGTTGGTTATCAACGCAAGCCGCCACCTTTTATCTCGTAACATGTATTCATATATATAACTTGTTCTACCATAGGTGTTACAGACTTGCCATGCATGTTTCCTATGATGGTACTTTTAAGTAACTTGGCGATAGTATGAATGTTTGTGCCTACAATTATAAACAATTGTGGAATTGAACTTTGTTTTTCCATAATGAATAGTTTGGTATAATCTTGGAATTGCGGTTGACAATTGTATATGTTATGCACTATGTTTATAATCCTCCAGTTATGTCTTTTGGTTAACTATACTTCACTTGTTACATTGCAAAACATCAGTCTTTTCCAAATTTTAAGGTTTTTCAGAGTAATGTGTCAGAAATACACTAATAATGAAGAGCGCAATCTCTGCTGATGTTTCTGTTGATTTAAAGATGAGCAAGTAATGAAAATTGAAAAGTGTTGCCAAATGGATCAAGGGTTGTTTGTAAGATTCCATAATTGAATTTGTAATTTTGTAGTGAATAATTTCATTTTCTCTTACAATGAAGATTTTTTTCTTTCTCAGTGTCAGAACATTGTGTAGCATGGATTCAGGTACATGTTGATTTGAATGTGCTATATATATTAATAATGAATACCATTTATAATACCAAAAACAAACTTCCATGTCTTCTTAATATGCTTATTCGAATTCCCACAGTCTTTCCATTCCATAACTTGTAGAGATATTTTCATTATTTGCTATTTTGTTTAAAAGTTGTATGTATGATCCATTATGAGCTCAATGGAAAGTGAGTGTGCGAGTGTTAGATATTTTCCTAATTAAAATAGCATTGTATCAAATGATTCAATGAATACATTATTTAAATCCTATCTTCTAAATATTTTCTTGAATGTTCATTTACTGATTTTGATAAAATTGTATTTGCAGTAACTCAAGGGAAAGCAAAAAAAAATTTTTTTTGTTTCATCATCATACATGTTAAACTTTCAAATTTATTTCAACTCTATGTTTGTTGAAAGATATTTTGGATATATTGTGCAAATTATCAAGAACTTTTCAGAAAGACGTAATTGACATTCAACAGGTCAACTCCATGGTGAAATCAGCTAGAGATACCATAGCATCTTTTCATAACATCAACCCCCCCCCCCCAACAGTTGAAGATTTGCTGGATCAGATTGATGAGTCTGATGAATTCAAAGGGATTCCTCTAACTTGTTCAATCAGAGATCGCTTAATATTCAGAAATATCAAGAGGTCTTTTGTCAGGAATCTGATTTTAGAATTCAATGAACGCTTTCCAGATGATGGTATGAGGGACTTGCAAGACCTGAATATAATTCTCAATCCAAAACTACTACCACAACAACAAGCAGGCATTCTTAATCATGGGACGGAATCCCTTCAGAGAATTATTGAGAAATATGGTGCTCTACAAGACAACTTAATAGATCCTGGCCGAACCAGAGATGGCTATTTACAGGCATTTGGAAGTAACAGCCCTGTGTATTATGGTCAGTAGTGACTATGCTGAAGAATTTCCTGACTTTTGTGTTTTGGCAGGAATATTTCTCACTGTCCCTTTAACATCCGTTCCCTGTGAGAGAGGCTTTTCACTACAGAACCGGCACCATTCAGCCGCAACCAACAGGAGAAATGCAGCAACTGTTGAGAACAGAATGGTGATTGGTTATTATGCAACCAAACCAGACTTTGACTCGGAAGAAATTGTGCACAGGGCATGTGAATGTTTCTAATTAAAAACAACAAAGATGATTGTTTTGTGTATATTTTTATTTATTTTTTCTTAAACGTGAGAAAGTTAAATTCAAAACAGATTACCACACGTCTTCAAGTCACATAAATATAATATTTCAATTTTGGACACTAAATAATATTGTGCACTTACATTTTCAACTTCACACCCAAACTTTAAACTTCATACCCCCACTTTTGGGATGCTGTGGGTATAAAAACCCTTTGTTACAAAAGTGAGTGGGAACACTGATGTATTGCCAATTTATAGTTATCATGTACATTCATCAGAATATTTTCAGGTTCTAGATTTTGATTTGTCATTGTTTGCACATTGTATTCTTCATAAAAGTTTTGAATGATGATTGAGGGAATGTAATAGTTAGATTTCTCACGACCAGTTTAAATTTCACTGTGTTCAATTTTTTGAGGGGGGGGGGGCATGTTTCATTTTCATTTTATTAGTTTCTATTATATTCCGGAATTAGTCCGTCCGGTTTATGTTTTGTGAATTAGAATGTAGAGGAAGAAAATAAACAGACAAACATTGAAGATGGCTGTACGTTTTCCCCACAATTTACCATAATTAACCTCTCACACAGCGTGACAACAGCACTTCAATCTGACATTGCCTTTTATCTTATAGGGTAAGATGGGTGTATCCAATCTGAATAAAATACAGATCCTTGTTCTCAGTCTGTTTTACAAGGATCTGATAACATCCCATAAGAGGTCACGTCCAGAGGACCTTTGTCGCCTCTTTACTTAACACTAAAATAATTTTCCAACGACCTGTCATCTTACAGCAATCTATTTCGTCACATTATTCCGCACGAACATTTTGGTGACGAAATGACTAAACGGACAAATGTGTTTATGCAAGCTTTGTCGCCTCAAAATTTCACTCAAGATTCTGCCAGTAGTAATTTGATTGGCTAATGCGAAAGGTCATCGGAACATGACCCTCTATAGGTTTATCTCAGATCTTAACGCAGCAGAGAGAAGTTTACGGAACGGCGCGGAGATCAAGATATGATTTTAATCAGATTGGCACTAACTGGCCCACTTTTGGCTAACTTGTTTTTTGTTTTCATACGAGGCTGAATTAGTCGAAAGGCATATCAGGACGGGAAACAAAAACCTTGCAAAATCTTTCAATTTCACTTTCAGGTATATCGACGATGTTTTGTCTATAAACAAGAAGTTTGCTAAACCTAGTCGATCGTATATACCCTACTGAACTTGAGGTTAAAGACACTACCGACTCTCCCACATCAGCTTCTTACCTCGATCTTTACTTAAAGTACGACCAACACGGGCAACTTACTACAAATCTGTATGATAAACGTGACGATTTCGATTTTCCGATTGTGAACTTTAACCTTTCTTGATAGTAACATCCCTGCTTCTCCATCCTATGGTGTTTACATGTCACAGTTGATTCGTTATTCTTGGGCTTGCTCTGTTAAAAATTAGAAAACATCAAATATTTACACGTTCCTTAATTACCTGGGATGCTTTATGGGATGTTGTCAGATCCTTGTAAAACTGAGCGAGAACAAGCATCTGTATTTTAATCAGATTGCGAAATAACTAAACAGACAAATGCGTTTATGTAAGCTTTGTCGTCTCAAAATTTCACCTTAGAGATTCTGAAAGTAGTTATTTGATTGGCTAATGCAACAGGTCATCGGGACGTGACCCGATACGAAATAGAAATACGAACTAGATAAAAAATGTCAATACATACATGTCTAAGTTGATACCCTAATATGCAGACGGGAAAAGGTACGTCTTCAGATGTTTCTTGAATTAGGACAGAGTATTTGGTTTTCTGATAGCGGATGGTAAGCTATTCCACAACGTGGCCGAAACTCACCATAAACAACGGTTTCCATAGGTCACAGTACGAGATTTTTGGACACACAACAATGGTTCCGTCTCTGACCTCAGTGATCGTGACGGCTGATAAAGGGTAACTAGCTCCCTTATGTACTGGGGAGCTGTTCCATCCAGTGCCTTGTATGTGTATACAAAGATTTTGTACTGTGACCTGTATTTGTACAGGTAACCAGTGCAATAAATACAGAACAGGAGTGATGTGTTCTTTCTTTCTAGCTCGAGACACACGAGACGTGCTACCGTGTTCTGGACCTTCTGTAGGCGACTTGTTAGTTTGCTGACCACGACCTGATAAGTTGGATAACTTATTTCATAATTGTTTTAAAGTTTAATTTTAAAAATGTTTTTAAGTATAGTAATGTGGCAAATAAACGCAAATGGAATATTACTGTTTCAACGATGTCTGCCAATTCCGTAACCGCGTTTCTATTGCAATTTTGATTCCATGTATATATATTTATATTTTATAGATGCTGGCCTTCCAGACATACCATCAACGGACCTTTCGGACATACCATCAACGGACCTTCCGGACATACCATCAACGGACCTTTCGGACATACCAGCTGTTATATCCCCACCATTAAGTTCCAAGCTATTCAGTGCTAATGACAGTTTGGCATTGATTGCTATGTGCCCAGAAAGAAAAGACAAATTAAATAGTTCAAAATATAGAAATAAATCATTATGGGAGGAAATTACACATGCGCGTAACTCCCTTACTGAATAAGGACACCAAGGACACCAGGCTTCTCCACAGCACAGGTAGAGGGGCGAAAGTATCAGCATACAGAAAACACCTTTCTAACCAAAACTGGACTGAGTAGCAAAACATTCGAGTTTAAGGAGGAAATGTCACAGGTGCTTGGGGCAAGGCACGACATGAACCCAGTAACAGTAATTGAATCGAGTGGACCCAGAACACCACCCATTGAACCCAATGGACCTGATGAGAAAGCGAAAACACCAAAAAGGAAGAGAGTTCGAAGCTCCCCTGATGTCATTGGCTTTCTAAAAGAATATGTAGAAAAAGAGGAGAGCAAAAATGAGGAGAAACAAAGTTCTAAAAACTATGCATGATGAAAAACAGAATGTTTTCAAAAGCCTTATCGATGCAATCAAACAAAAAGATTAAAGTTGAAAACTTAAAATACTGCATTTCTAGCTCTAAAACAAGGGGGAAATGAGCAAATATTTAATTCTGTGGTGTTGCAGTGTCTATTGTCTGTTCTTCTGAAAAACAAAGCCCTATTGTAATATAATTTGTTGCAACATGGAACCTTTGATAGAATGTTAAAAGTTTTCTCATCTAAATTACCTATTATAGTCAAATATACTGAAACGAAAAAGAAACGCAACATGGAAAATTGTGATTAATTTTGTATTAAATATACATATCTGTATAAAAATCGCCGATATAAACATGCAACCTGCCTAACACCCATACCAATCCTCAAAATCACCCAAGTGTGACTAGAGACCTATGCACTTCCGGCGCGGTAAAAACATCAAAAACCGTGCCTGTACAAACATATGCGTTCTTTTTTCATTCAAACCAGTATCAATTCATCACTAACATTGAGCCACATCATCGCCAATACTTTTGCAAACAATAATTCCTTTTACAATTATGCCACGGTTATCAAAGGTTGATAGAGGACGTGCTATAGCGATGCTTCTGGCAGGGAACACGCAACTTCCAGGGTTCACTTTTGGGCGCGATTTCGCGAGATTCTCGCTGTATTTTCAGATAAATCGCGTTAAAGTCCGTTCTAAAGCGAGAAAGAATCGCGCATGTCAAAATTCAGGTATAGTGGATACCTACATCGATCAATAATACCGATCGTAGTTCCAGAAGTATTCCTTTCTGTAAATCCTAATGATAGTGTGTACCAGTCATAGTCTCAATGACGCTTGTTTCTCAATCACTTGGAATTCAAACGTTTAGATGACAAAGCCACCACGCAAACACAAAGGTGCAAGTGTCTGTAAATTTGTGACAGGTTGCGATTGGGGGGAAATGTAAGTAGTTAATGCCTCCAGAAACAGTATTGAAAGTTGATCTAACAGCCAGGGATGTCTTAGTTCATTAAATAAACGTTAACCAATGATGAATCCATGGAAAACAAGTAGATGGTTGAAAGAGGAAATGACTCCACCGGTGCTGGGGCCAATAGGCCAACGGTACTGACTGTATCCGTGACGATGTCAATGCTATTGATGTTTAGTAGCAAGTTTAATGTTATATTAGGAATGATTGATTTTGGAGAAATTTTAACTTTAATTAGGCCTGTATATGACAGAGTTAAAATCACAAACAAGGACGATTTTCTCCAGGAAATAAAATATAATTACTGTACCTTGTGTTATTTATTAATTAACTTATTGGTAATAAATTTAATTGTTATGAACTTTGTTATGAACTTATAGCATTCCTATCAATTCATACTAAATTACGTGTCATTATACCAAAAATCCCATCCATATATGAAAAATCTCACTGAAATTAGGTAAGGGAGATTTTTTCTCTCATTGTGCCCAAGGTCTAGGGTGAACCCTGAACTTCACGTCGCTCGACAATTCAGAGTTCACAAATCGACTATATTAGTCGATTAGTTTCACGTCTTAACGCAACAGGAAGAGTCGATGACCAGCCGAGATCAGGACGTCCACGCGTAACGTCGCGACGTCAAGACCGGGTTCTTAGGTTGGCACACCTGCGTAACAGGAGATTAACGGCCGCTGAAACGGCAAGGAATACGATTGGTAATCATAACCGTCGAATTCATCCCCAAACAGTGATCAACAGACTGCGTGAGGCTAATTTGCGTGCAAGGCGACAGTACGTTGGTTTACCACTAACACCGCAACGTCGAGCACGTCGTATGCAATGGGCAACGGCACATATGCCCAGACGTTTTCCTATGAGACGTTGGAGGTCTATGCTCTTCACCGATGAATCTCGATTCACGTTATTTCGAGCAGATGGCCGTCAACGTGTGTACCGGCGTCGAGGCGAACGTTTTGCTGACGCCTGTGTTTTGGAACACGACCGATTTGGGGGTGGATCAGTTATGGTTTGGGCGGGAATCTCCCATGGTTTGAAGACGCATTTGGTGATAGTCAATGGGAATTTAACGGCCGTACGCTATCGGGATGAGATCCTTAGGCCCCATGTTGTGCCGTTTGTTAGGCAGCATCATCTAACCTTTCAGCAAGATAACGCGAGACCACACGTTGCAAGAGTCTGTAGAGACTTTCTTGCGACACAGAACATTGCTCCTATAGATTGGCCTCCATATAGCCCCGACCTGTCCCCAATCGAGCATTTGTGGGATGAATTAGACAGAAGAATTCGAAATCGCCGTAACCCCCCAAATACCCTCCCTCAGTTAGCAAATGCACTCGTCCAAGAATGGAATAACATTCCAATACGGAAAGTCAATGCCCTGATGAACTCAATGCAACAAAGAATTAGAGATGTGATAACTGTTCGAGGAGGACATACACGATATTAGGGCACGGTTTCAAAACTGCTGCCATTTCAACTTGGATTCACGTAGGGTACTACCAATCATGACCTTCTAGCAAAGTGACCTGTTCTTAAAAATCTCTAAATATTGAATAAGGATGTTACATCAATATTCAATATTAACTATTACATATGAAATTTAAACATAATGCTCACAATTATTATTTTATTAAACCTACAATTTGGCGTTTCTTTTTCGTTTCAGTATATATTGAGACCGTCATTTTATTCAAGTTATCAAATTTGATCTGTAGTCAGTCTGGCTCATATATTTCATTTTCATAAAACAAAAAATTAGTGATACACAGCCTCAGGGGTTTTATCTGGGTTTATCGGGGTGAACCATGTTAAATTGGATATTAAATATAATTTGTTACTTCATTCTTTTCATACACATAATTTTCAGTGGTACGAATGTTATTATTCAAATTATGTTGCTTGTAGTTTGCATCAATACCAAATTTCATAAATGTATATTTTCAGGTCAACTGTTTCAAGTTATTCCACCTGAAGTTTGGGCAAATATTTTGTCATTTTTGGACATCGAAGATCTGCAAAATGTACCTTGTGTCAACAAGACATTAGAAAGTATTACATTCAGCCCAATGCTCTGGCAATTGTTCACATCCATCTGTATGCATCGCATCTCATGGAATCCAGATATCTGTGCAGGTTGTCTTACAATGTCTGTGAACTGTCTATATCTAAATATTGATTCCAAACTTGTTTCGTCTCGATCATTTTTGCCAAAAATGAAAAATTTGGAAAGACTGGAAATCAAAGGAACTCGAAATATGTGTATGTCAGTTTCAGACATTTCTATTATGTCTAATAATTATATAATAGTTTTTCAATATAACCAATATCATAGAAGTCCGTTACACGCCAGTTGATAACAATAATTAAATGAGTTGCAATTTGGCAGAAATCTTCGTACTTAGGTTAAGCTCATTATAAAAACAGATATATAACAACTTTCACTGGTGCAATATCTCATAATTATCAAAAATATTGTTCAAGGAACGGAAAGATTAAATACATGTCATCGGAAGGTTTAGAAATGTCTGTTTACTTACGTTAAGTGGATTGTTAATTTTTGATTATTTTATTTACCGTACATACCGATTTTTCATGAAATGATTATTTCTACTTAAACCCTAGAAATTTATACCTAACCATAACTTAAGCAAGGATATGTCTGCCGGATTTCAACTCATTTAATTGATAAATGAACAGTTGACGTCAAAAAGGGCATGTTACCCATGTAATAATCTATACATGTACAATATGCCATCTCTCAAATAATAAGTACATATAATCAAGTATTAAAAGTACTTCATTAAAATAATTTAAAATAAGTTCTGTGTTTTATATATAATGATTTAACAAATAATCTGATATTGCTGTCGTATCAACACATTATCTAAACATTGGTTGCAATCTTTTGATTGAAATAGTTTCGATGTACAGCTGAGGGCATAAGCGCGGCAGCTAGCTGCCGCTTCGATTGGTCGTTTAAGTGCGACTTAGATAAATGAGAGACACATAGTCTCAAACCAATCACCATAGAATGTGTATTAAGCCACTCCCTTTTCGAACGAATCGGTGAAAGACAATGTGTATAAGGCACCAGCTGTTTTATTGGTCTTGTCGTCGTTCAGCAATAGTAACAGACACTAGATCTGAGTCTTTAAGCAACCCGTTTAAAGTCTACACATTGGTCAATTGTTTGAAATTGGATACCGTTTTAAAGGGGCATCCCGCGAAAGCCTAAATGTCTGTTCTTGAATATACATGGCGTCTGCACTACTAATTATACTTTCCTGTTATTCCCATATTCAAAGTGGACTCAAAATGTCTATTATGACCACTTGCAAAATCGCATTCCTCGGGAAAGCCCAGATAAAAATAGCGGGAATGACGCAACGTGACAGGTGTGCCGCAAGTTCCCTGCTCAGTTTGACGGAAGGGGCCATACGGGAGGGGACGCGTAATGTATACGGCTGATGAAACAGAGACAAAGCCCGTGTATAAACTTATTGAATCACATTCGCATTAAAAATAGACATCAATTGTACACATACCGATATTCAAATGAAGAATAATTGTCGGCATATCGGCACCATATATCGACACCAGGAATTATCAATATTATATTTACCTGACCGAGGCCGGTACACATGGGTACGGAATACGGCCATGGTACAAACCTTAATTTTTGTAAAAGGTAATATTCACGAACCCAACTTTTCAGATGATTTCATAAAATGTATGCAGCATGCATTGAAAAATACGAAAATAAAATGACATGAAATGTTTGCGATTTTTTTTACAACTCAATGTCTTGAGGATTTTTTTTTCAAACTTTCTTTATATCTACAAGATACATTCATATTCATTTAAAATCTAGCCGACTTTCAGCGTCTTCACACGTTAACACGGAATGCGAACATTTAAGTCCATACACTCATATAACGCACCACACACTAAGCATGACTACATGTATATCAGATTTGGAACTGTTAAAACACTTAAAACTAACCGTTATGAACATGTTATGACAATTCCGCTTTCTTTTTACATCTTTTTTGTCGTCTCGTAAAGGGACGGTGACCTTTTAAAAAAAACTGCAGGAATGGAATAAGCATATAGGTATATGTTGTATAACTTTTTTTTTTTTTTAATTTTTTTCCCCGTTATGTATATATTTTCGTATCAAATTCAATACCGGGGTCGCAACCCAATGATATTTGTACCTTCACTAATTTATAGATTAAGTATGAATATCACCTTTTTTACGCGTGAAAACATTTTTTTTTTATTCCTTTTGTCCAAATTGAAGCCGTATGTACCTCGGTCGCACGTCCCGTTTTACAACGTAATCAAACGACTTTTTCTGTTATGGTATATATTGTATTTGAAAATGTCTTTCTATCCAGCAATATAATTAGATCATATTGTTTTCCTGGAACATAAGATTTTATAAAGGGAATATTATAAACACACTTTTAAGTTTCATATTACACACGCATTTTATGCAACAGAAGACTGGAACAGTTTCCCCTTGGGTAGCCTCAAAACCAAATCAAAGCTTTATTTGTGCATGTTACCGTTACCCAGAAGAAATATGTAACATACACACAATAGAGCAGGTAGTTTCTCCTTTGAATACTTCCAATCTCTCAATATGATTCCGTAACGCAATCTTGCGTCATATTTTGACCATTCGGCAACTTTTCGCTTAGTAGTTAGGCCTTATCGTGGTGTAACGGTAATAGCAGATAGAGTGTTTACAATGGAAGCGGCGCTCGCTGCGCATGCGTTGGTAGGTGGAAATCCCAAACCAAAACGTCTAGCCAGACGTTCTGGAATTCCACTAGTTATTTTGAAATTATTTATTTTATGAATACATATATGCAAAATCCGATCGTCGCAGTCCATAAGAATACCCAGTCGATATGTGTATGTAATATTTTGAAAAAAAAATATGAAAAAAAGCTTACTTTCGCGGGATGCCCCTTTAAAACGAGAATACCATCAACTATAATATTATGCTGTATGCTATGTCTGGTAAATATGATACATAATATTTTCGTCGTTTCAAACTGTAAAAGTCGGTTATATTTGATTGTTGTTATTGTGATATTCATACATAAGTCTTTAAGTATTAAACCAAGTGTCATTTTACAGGCTATTGGAGACCGGTGCAAGAAAGAAGTTATTTAAAATACAACACTGGGCGAGCCATCAGTTTGTTTATATCGAACCTGCAAGACAACACTTAAATGTTCGGCGAAATGTTTTCAATGGACAAGTATTTTGTTTTAAGCGAATAACAGGTCCGTGGTGTTTAATTCAACATGCACATTCAAATATGATTGTTCATCCAGCATCATCTAATTCACATCAACAAAGAAATGGAGATATGTTGATATTATCTGGATCTCGCAATATGGGAGCATTATTTGCGGACGACGAAGGGCGCAAGTGCATCAGGCACTAAAGTGGTATGTGCATACACGTGCACAATGGCAGAACTGTACCAGATGAAGGAGAACATTTGGTTTTACATTGGGGATATGATGACGCAATGCGTTTTAGCGTTGTTGATCCATTCAGTTGGCATGTTAAACCTTCTAAACTGTATGATGCACCAGTGCCAGGGGAATATTGGAAATTGGTTCATGCAGTAATCAACCCAAAAATGACGCACAAACTAACCATTAATTACACGGTTGGCAAATCAAAAAGTGTTTCAAGCTCTGTCACGAATTCGATATCGTTTTATTGGGAAACAAGCGCTGGATGTAAAGAAATGTTTTCTTCTAAATTGTCGGGAACGATTTCAACCATTTAAATGCAGACAGATACAAGTACGTAGTCTTCACAACAATCAGAAACACGGACATTATTGGGAAACAAGCGCTGGATTTAAAAAAATGTTTTCTTCTAAATTGTCGGGAACGATATCAACCATTTAAATGCAGACAGATACAAGTACGTGGTCTTCACAACAATCAGAAACACGGACAATAACAAGTGAGTATTGTTTTCATATTAATTGTTTGGTTATGGTTCGATTTCATTATTTATATGTATTCTCCATGTTTAAACAAAATAGGTTATACACTTATGATATTTGATCCATTAATATAATTGCAAAATTTTTAATTGAATGAAAATAAAAAGCAAACACGCCGTTCAATGCATATATTAACATTTTAACTATAGACCAGATTTTAAATGTATTTTCGTATTTTTTAAACCGTTTGTAGTTACTGCATTTTTTTCTTTGTCGTTCTTTAAACGACATTGACGGAACAGCCCTGATTTGGGTTTAAGTGTACGGACAAATATTCTATTAGGAAGTTATTTTTCAATATTACTTATCATTCTTTGTAGTGTTGAAATGTTATTTTAACGAAAATAATTGGCAGCAATCACAGGTTTAGAATGTTCGCTTTACGCATATCAAGGGCTACTTTAGGTTTAGAGTTTCTTCTTTATGACATGAACATTTGCTGCACGAGCAGCCCAGGTGATGCAATCTGATTAAAATCATATCTTGATCTCCGCGCCGTTCCGTAAACTTCTCTCTGCTGCGTTAAGTCTTGTAAAACGGAGTGAGAACAAGGATCTGTATTTTAATCAGATTGACAAAAAGATTAAAGCTGAAAACTTAAAATATTGCATTGCTAGCTCTAAAACAAGGGGGAAATGAGCAAATATTTAATTCTGTGGTGTTGCAGTGTCTATTGTCTGTTCTTATGAAAACAAAGCCCTATTTTAATAATTTGTTGCAACAAGGAACCTTTGATAGAATGTTAAAAGTTTTCTCATCTAAATACAATTTATTGCAAATAAATAAATTTATGTTGTATATCGGAATATTGTATGTTATATGAAATGTTTATGTATTGAATATTGTATGTTTGTAAAATTAAAATAACCAAATTGGTGGAGTATCGCACGGCACAGGGGAATCGAGTTCACCCACACAAAACCATGACATATCCTTGCCGATATTACACGGTGTAGGGGAACCGAGTGCACCCACTCATAAATAATCCGACAGCCAATCAGATGGTCGAATTCAGGTCACATGATCATATCAAATGTTTACTTCTTGAATGACTGGTGCTCGGAATTTTGTGGTAAAAAACGTGTTTTATTTGGCAGTAAGAGAAGATTGATTCAAAATTTGGACTGCTATAGTTTGAAGAACGTGTTCCTGGGTGTGATCGTACTGTCGACGATTTGTGCGAACTATACATAGCTGTGAAAAGACATTGAAACCTTTCAGCTGAGGCTGACTGCTGTGCGGCCCGCAACAATGGCTAAGTAGGTCACGACAGCGTCACCCTTGACCTTCGACCTGCGCGATGTAAACAGAGCACATGGTATGAATGTTGTGATTGTTGGACATTCGTTTGTACGTCGGTTACGTGACCTCACGGAACAAGATGCTGTTTTACATAACTTAAAGTTAAAACCAGACAATTTTAAGGTAACATTCCGAGCACAAGGAGGTTTGACGGTGGACAAATTAAAGAAACATCACGAGCTCCTCTCGTTTCGCTCACCAGACATTGTTTATGTACAAATCGGAGGTAATGACCTGTGTCGTCTTTCGCCAATCGATCTTGTATCTAACATTTTAGACCTGGTTCATACACTGTTAACCGTCAACAGAGCGAGACACGTAGTAATTGGACAGTTGTTTTGGCGTGATCCCGCAGTAACAGGTTTTGACTACAACGACAACGTTATACGCGTCAACCAGCTACTGTCAGAAGGTACGGAAGCTAGCCGTTTTATCACATTCTGGCGGCACAGAGCTGGGTTCTGGAAAAGAGACCTTTCCTTCCTACAAAAAGATGGAGTCCATCTTAGCCTAAATGCTCAGAAGAAATACCTCCAGAGTGTGAAGGCAGCCATATTAACCGTTGCAAAACAACTAAAATGATCTGGTGATCTGCCCAGGTCTGTATAAAAGTTTTATACTCCAGCTGTACTTGAGATATATGTACCTATAGTTATACCAGGCACACATATTAATTTATCTACACCCATAGTCAATTAAACTTGGTGTACAGTATTACATCAATATTTCTTGATAAATTTGTGTTAGATACAAGATACATTGTAGATGTCATATCATCGTTCACAATGTACATGTATAGCAGGTGCCTTTAACTATTTAACATATATAATCTACTTATTTCATTCAAAGTACAGCTCTGAAAATTACAACACTAGCTTTCTGTAAGTGTACAGTATTACACGAAATATTGGTACGTGTTGGTTGGTTACACTATTTTGTACACTCAGTGTACAGTATGACAACAATTTATTGGTAAGTGTAGCTTGTTTACACTATCTTTACCCTTGTTGTACAATATCATACCAATGTCTGGTTAGAGTGACTTGTTTATACTCTCGTTTACACTTGGTGTACAGTATTGCACCAATTTTATACTCGGTGTACAGTATATTGCACCAATTTTTCTGGAAAATGTGGCTTAAGCTTGCTTTCACTATTTTTACACTCGGTGTACAGTATTGCACCAAAATTCTGGTTTGTATGGCTTATTAACACTAGCTTACATATAAACTTGTATCTTTTTACTCTCGGTGTACAGTATTACACCAAGTTTACACTCGGTGTACAGTATTGCACCAATTTTACACTTGGTGTACAGTATTGCACTAATTTAACACTCGATTTACAGTCTTACACCAATTTTACACTCGGTGTACAGTATTACACCAATTTTACACTCGGGGTACAGTATTGCTCCAATTTATCACTCGGTGTACAGTATTGCACCAATTTATCACTCGGTGTACAGTATTGCACCAATTTTACACTTGGTGTACAGTATTGCACCAATTTAGCACTCAATTTACAGTTTTACACCAATTTTACACCCAGTGTACAGTATTGCACCATTTTACTTTTGGTGTACAGTATTGCACCAATTTTACACTCGGTGTACAGTATTGCACCATTTTTACACTCGGTGTACAGTATTGCACCAATTTTACTCTCGGTGTACAGTATTGCACCAATTTTACACTCAGTGTACAGTATTGCACCATTTTACACTCGGTGTACAGTATTGCACCAGGTTTACACTCTGTGTACATACAGTATTGCACTGATTTCAAGTTAATGTAATATCATTACACTGGTGTACAATATTTGTGTGAATAGTCACCAATTTTTTATTTAAAGTGGATTTTGCATACATATTCTCAGAAACCAGGTGTACAGTATTGCACAAATTTAATAAACTGGGATTATAAGTTTAAGTACACCATCATTTGTATCTAGTATACAGTATTGCACAGTTTCTGAGTGATAACTTAGGTTATATTGGGTGTATAGTATTACACCAAATTAAAATGGAATTTTATTTGTATCTTTTACACTCTTAATCCGATTTAATGTTGTGCAATGACTATGTACACTAAGTTTACACTGTACATGTGTACAGTAGAAGGTACAAGTACACTTATTTAAGATAAGTGGCCTTTGTTAACCCTATCTTACACAGTTAATGAAAGTGTGGATCATTTTATTTCAATTTAAATTCCATCATTGCATGCAGTATGCAAGTTACTTTCCATTTTTATTTTGTACGAACTACAGTCTGTAGATGTACATGCTTTATCAAAAACAGTATTACTGCACTGTTTAGTACTCGTGTTACAATAACATGTATACAGTAACAAGTTGGTTTGTATACATTCCATCCTGCAAGGTATGGTTGTATCATGATCACTTACAGTAGTTCAAGATTGTGGGTTCTTCTGTTATTGTTGCAGGACATCATCATACAGAAAATGGCCCCGAAAACAAAAAGGAAAGCTACTTCCAACCCACTGCCCACAGACAGCGTGTCCAATTCCAAAGAAACAGCTAATCCGAAAAAGAGGAAGTCAACACTGACAACTGAGCCACAGCCACAAGTTGCCCAAGTGCTAGACATTGACTATGATAAGCTGGCGGCAGCCATGCTACGGCAGATGAATAATGGACAACATGACTCATTTCCTACAATGAATGTGTGTGGAGAGGAAGTGGTACCAATTTCCTCATCTGATCATGAACTAGACAATGTCCAGGCACCTGTGCAAGTACACATGCCTCCACCTACAGTTCAGGCCTGCGCTGGACCTTCTAATCCCTCCCAGAATGTTGACTATAGATCTACATCTGCTACACCCAATACTGCGCCCAGTCAGACCAACCCATCGCCGATAATGACTTTATTGGAAAATTTATTTGCAAATAAGGGTGAGTGTGTGTCGAGTGACTCAGTGTCAAATAGCATCAGGCCGATTGACCTGTCAGCAGGCATTCCCTTAGGAGCAGGGGTCTCTGATAGGATAAGGAACAAGATTTGGGGGGAGGAATACATTGATTTAAAAATCTTGCTTCCAAATTATAAGGAAGACCCTGTGGCTGTCAACATCACAGCAGGCTCACTGAGCATCAATCCAGGGCAAACCCAAAAACAACCTCTGTCCATAGAACAATGGACCACTTGTTTCAATACTTTCATTGCCATCTACATTCTTAGGGCACCGGAAGAGGCAGCAAATCTCCTGAAATATGCTGCCACTATCCGAGAAATGGCGGTAAACCATGGTGATGTAGCATGGCGTCTGTATGATGAATCTTTTCGTCGTCTTCGGCTAGCACATCGTCCACCCTGGCAAAAGCCAATTGATGAGCTGTATACAAAGGCAGCTAACCAAAAGCCTTTTCGTGGCCAACCCCAACAAGCAGGCAAACGACAGCAAAATGGGCAACGTCCATTTCGTCCAAAAGTCTGTTTTGCCTACAACAGAGGGATGCCATGTACATCATCCCCTTGTAAATTCAAACACCTCTGTCAGGTCTGTTTTGGAAATCACACCAAAACAAAATGTTACAAAGCTAAACAGGGCTCAGGACAAAAACTCCCGGCCAACCATACTCCCAACTCCAGTTAGATATGACATCCTCAGACAGGAATTAGAAGGTTATGATACCAATGCAAAGTCACAATTGTTGCTGGGTTTTTCTCTGGGTTTCTATTTAGGTTTTGAAGGGGACACAAATAATGTTCATTCCACAAATCATAAATCAGTTAGAGATAACCCAAAAGCTGTAACAGAAAAGCTTCATAAAGAAATAAAGTTAAAAAGAATTCAAGGCCCTTTTACAGAGCCACCATTCAACCCTTTCGTTTGTTCTCCTTTAGGTCTTATTCCAAAATCTGTCCCTGGGAAATTCAGACTTATTCACGATTTGTCCTTCCCAGAAGGAAATTCAATTAATGAAGGGATATCATCTCAGAATTCCAAAGTTGCATACGATTCCATTGATAGTGTTATCTCCCTTGTAAAAAGATTTGGTAAAGGTTGTTTATTGGCAAAAACAGACATCGAAGATGCTTTTCGCATAATTCCGGTTCATCCAAATGATTATCATCTCTTGGGTTTTACATGGGAGAACAAGTTTTACTATGATCGCTGCTTACCAATGGGCGCTAGTAGTTCTTGTCAGATATTTGAATTACTAAGCACTGCACTGCAGTGGATTATGATAGAAAAATATCAAGCAGCAGGCATGTCGCATATCCTGGATGACTTTTTATTTGTGGGTCCCCCAAACAATAACAAGTGTCGTCAAGATTTGAAGACATTTTTATCCTTATGTAGAAGGTTAGGGGTTCCGATCAAAACAGACAAAACAGAAGGTCCAACTACTGTTCTCACCATTTATGGATTTGAATAGACTCTGTCAAAATGGAGTGTAGGTTACCGCCTGATAAACTGGTAAAAATGAGAAATGCTATACATAACATGCAGGTTAAGAAAAAAGTTGTGTTAAGGGAGCTACAATCGCTAATTGGTCTTCTTAACTTTGCATGTGCAGTGGTCTGTCCAGGCCGTGCATTTTTACGTCGTCTGATTGACTTAACCACAAAAACATGCAATCCTGCACATTTCATCAGATTGAATATGGAAGCTCGTGCAGATATGAAGGCATGGGCTACATTTCTTGACAGTTTTAATGGAAAGTCAGTTTTCCTAAATGATACATGGCTAACCTCAAAACATCTCAAAATGTACACAGATGCATCGGGTAGTCTTGGGTGCGCGGGAGTCTTGGGAAGTAATTGGTTTGCTATACATTGGTCAAGTTCAATGGCTCCATTATCAATAACGATAAAGGAAATGTTTCCAATTGTGCTAGCGTTAGAGATCTGGGGGGATACACTAGAAAACCAGAGGGTTGTATTTATGTCCGACAATCAAGCAGTTGTTGAAGTTATCAATAAGCAATCCTGCCGCGAACCAACTTTAATGAAGTTAGTACGCCGCCTGGTGGTCACTGCATTACGCTATAATATCTATTTCCGATCAGTCCATGTACCAGGGAAACAAAATATTATAGCTGATAGCCTCTCTCGTTTCAAATTCCAGGAGGCTCGCAGACAAGCACCTTGGCTCAACCGAAATCCCACAGCAGTCCCGTTGCATCTACAGATACTCTAGATCTCACACCTGAAGTGTTACAGTTGCTTTCTGCAGCGACAGCAGATAGGACTAAAACTTCATATCTTCGTAGTTGGCAACTTCTTGAACAGTTCATGTGGCCTACTAGTATCAATATGCCTTTACCAATACAGGTAATAGCAAAATTTGTAGTGCACTTATTCAACAGTAAGTACAGCCCAGCAAGCATTGCAACCCATGTTTCAGCCTTGAGTTATGTACATAAGCTGCTAGACATGGAAGACATGACTCACTCCTTTCTGATAAGGAAAATGTTGAAGGGGTGCCATAACATGACAGGCAAAAGTGATACAAGGCTTCCAATCACAAAAGACATTTTGTATAAGATAGTCAATGCATTAGAAGCTACTGTAGATGACCCTCGTGTTCGTATACTTTTGCGCACAATTTTTCTGCTTGCTTTTAGTGCATTTATGCGGTTAGGTGAACTTGTGTGCAAGTCGTATGCAGAGTCAAACAAAGTATTGCAAAGATCAGATGTCACGCTGGTGTCATCAATGTCACAAACACCATCAGTAAAGATGATGTTACGACACTCCAAAACCCAGGTGGATCATCATCCCATTTCATTGCATCTTGTGTCAAAGAATGAATCATCGATGTACTGCCCTGTGAGGGCTGTTCAGCAATATCTAAGTACTTTTGCACATACTGATGGCCCCTTCTTTCAAATGGCTAATGGATTGCCAGTCACTTATGCGTTTGTCACGCAGCGTCTCAATCAAGCAATCAGGTTTGCGGGACTGGATCCATCTTTGTATAAAGGCCATAGCTTTCGAATCGGGGCTGCAACAGAAGCGGCAAGAATGGGCTACTCTGAAAATATCATTCAGAGACTTGGTCGCTGGAACTCTAATGCTGTTCAAAGATACATACGCATCCAGGCATTTAAGTTATGAAATTGCCCTGTCTTAGCAGAGATAAATTTCCCTCTCCTTTGACCATAAGAAGTCATGATTTGCCTGTTCTGTTAAGCAAGATATTGAAGATGTCCAATCTTAAGACGTTGATTCTTTACATACCATAAGAGGTCAGGGTTTGCCTGCTCTTATCTTAGGGTAATAGACTTAAGAGGTCAGGGTTTGCCTGCTCTTATCTTAGGGTAATAGACTTAAGAGGTCAGGGTTTGCCTGCTCTTATCATAGGATGATAGACTTAAGAGGTCAGGGTTTGCCTGCTCTTATCATAGGATGATAGACTTAAGAGGTCAGGGTTTGCCTGCTCTTAGCATAGGATGATAGACTTAAGAGGCCAGGGTTTGCCTGCTCTTATCATAGGATGATAGACTTAAGAGGTCAGGGTTTGCCTGCTCTTAGCATAGGATGATAGACTTAAGAGGTCAGGGTGTGCCTGCTCTTAGCATAGGATGATAGACTTAAGAGGTCAGGGTTTGCCTGCTCTTAGCATAGGATGATAGACTGAAGAGGTCAGATTTGCCTGCTCTTATCATAGGATGATAGACTTAAGAGGTCAGGGTTTGCCTGCTCTTACCTTAAGATGATAAGCATAAGAGGCCAGGATTTGCCTGCTCTTAGCTGAAAAATATGTAATTCACATTAGACTTTAATTAAGAAATCAATGGTTACCTGGTCCCATCTTAGGATCATGACCTTTTTTTTCCCAATTCAAGATTTGCCTTGTTTCTATTGCCAGATACTATACTACATCAGGAAAATGAGTTTCCTTGTTATGTAAAACTGGATTTTTACTTACAGCAAGAACCAGTTCTTCTTTTTATCTTGTGATAATGAATGTATGTATAATTACATTAATTAGTTGATGTCATGTAGATCAAAATATGAGATGATTATCAGGACTTTTTTTTTTTTTTTTGGGAGAAATTACATTTTACTAGTCAAGTTTCATGTTACATGTTGCGACATTTAACAAAATGTATGTACTTCCGGTTTGGTAATTTACCATTTGCAGTAGTCCAAGTACTTTAGAATTATCACTATAAAATTGTTATACTTTTTATATCACTCATCATAACCAATAAAGGGTTACACATGTGGTCAATACGATATCTTTCAGTCACGACTTGGGTGGCGCGGGCCTGGAATGATGAACATCATTACAGTCCTGTGGCGTATTTTTGTGCTCCACCTTTTTGGCTACATAATATCAAGATATTGTTTATGTTGTAAATATGTTTATGCAACATGGCTGACATTGTTGTTACCATGTCTGCTATGTTATTCGTCATTGAATAAAATGACATTTACTGGATACAGTTTTCTCTGTTGTTATTGATATATGGATAGCCAAAAACATAGCTAAGTCGTGACCTTGTTATCGTTATGGAGATTTTAACATAAATACAATTTATTGCAAATAAATAAATTTATGTTGTATATCGGAATATTGTATGTTATATGAAATGTTTATGTATTGAATATTGTATGTTTGTAAAATTAAAATAACCAAATTGGTGGAGTATCGCACGGCACAGGGGAATCGAGTTCACCCACACAAAACCATGACATATCCTTGCCGATATTACACGGTGTAGGGGAACCGAGTGCACCCACTCATAAATAATCCGGCAGCCAATCAGATGGTCGAATTCAGGTCACATGATCATATCAAATGTTTACTTCTTGAATGACTGGTGCTCGGAATTTTGTGGTCCCACCATCCCACCCTGGTACTCCACCTTTCTTGGCTATAAGATATCAAGATAATTTTTATGTTTTGTGTGGCGTATTTTTGTGCTCCACCTTTTTGGCTACATAATATCAAGATATTGTTTATGTTGTAAATATGTTTATGCAACATGGCTGACATTGTTGTTACCATGTCTGCTATGTTATTCGTCATTGAATAAAATGACATTTACTGGATACAGTTTTCTCTGTTGTTATTGATATATGGATAGCCAAAAACATAGCTAAGTCGTGACCTTGTTATCGTTATGGAGATTTTAACATAAATTACCTTAGCTCAGACATTTTAAGTCAAATATATTGAGACCGTCATTTTACTCAAGTTATCAAATTTGATCTGTAGTCAATCTGGCTCATATATTTCGTTTTCATAAAACAAAAGATTAGTGATACATAGCCTCAAGGGTTTTATCGTGGTTTATCTGGGTGAACCATGTTAAATTGGATATTAAATATAATTTGTTACTTCATTCTTTTTCATACACATAATTTTCAGTGATACGAATGTTATTATTCAAATTATATGTTGCTTGTAGTATGCATCAATACCAAATTTCATAATGTATATTTTCAGGTCAACTGTTTCAAGTTATTCCACCTGAAGTTTTGGCAAATATTTTGTCATTTTTGGACATCGAAGATCTGCAAAATGTAGCTTGTGTCAACAAGACATTAGAAAGTATTACATTCAGCCCAATGCTCTGGCATTTGTTCACATCCATCTGTATGCATCGCATCTCATGGAATCCAGATATCTGTGCAGATTGTCTTGCAATGTCTGTGAACTGTCTATATCTAAATATTGATTCCAAACTTGTTTCGTCTCTATCATTTTTGCCAAAAATGAAAAATTTGGAAAGACTGGAAATCAAAGGAACTCGAAATATGTGTATATCAGTTTCAGACATTTCTATTATGTTTAATAATTATATGATAGTTTTTCAATATAACCAATATCATAGAAGTCCGTTACACGCCAGTTGATAACAATAATTAAATGAGTTGCAATTTGGCAGAAATATTCGTACTTAGGTTAATCTCGTTATAAAAACAGATATATAACAACTTTCACTGGTGCAATATCTCATAATTATCAAAAATATTGTTCAAGGAACGGAAAAATTAAATACATGTCATCGGAAGTTTAGAAATGTCTGTTTACTGCCAGTTATGGGGTGATATAGGTTTAGGTTTAAACAAGCACTTACGTTAAGCGGATAGTTAATTTTTGATTATTTTATTTACCGTACATACCGATTTTTCATGAAATGATTATTTCTACTTAACCCTAAAAATGTATACCTAACCATAACTTCTAAGTGCCACTTAGATAAATGAGAGACACATCGTCTCAAACCAATCACCATAGAATGTGTATTAAGCCACTCCCTTTTCGAACGAATCGGTGAAAGTCAATGTGTATAAGGCACCAGCTGTTTTATTGGTCTTGTCGTCGTTCAGGAATAGTAACACACACAAGATCTGAGTCTTTAAGCAACCCGTTTTAACTCAACACATTGGTCGATTGTTTGAAATTGGATACCGTTTTAAAATGAGAATACCATCAACTTTAATATTATGCTGTATGCTATGTCTGGTAAATATGATACATAATATTTTCGTCGTTTCAAACTGTAAAAGTCGGTTATATTTGATTGTTGTTATTGTGATTTTCATACATAAGTCTAAGTATCAAACTATTAAACCAAATGATATTTTACAGACTATTAGAGACCGGTGCAAGAAAGAAGAGTTATTTAAAATACAACGCTGGGCGAGCCATCAGTTTGTTTATATTGATCATGCAAGACAATACTTAAATGTTTGGCGAAATGTTTTCAATGGACAAGTATTTTGTTTTAAGCGAATAACAGGTTCATGGGGTTTTATTCAACATGCACATTCAAATATGATTGTTCGTCCAGCATCATCTAATTCACATCAACAAAGAAATGGAGATATGTTGATATTATCTGGATCTCGCAATATGGGAGCATTATTTGCGGACGACGAAGGGCGCAAGTGCATCAGGCACTAAAGTGGTATGTGCATACACGTGCACAATGGCAGAACTGTACCAGATGAAGGAGAACATTTGGTTTTACATTGGGGATATGATGACGCAATGCGTTTTAGCGTTGTTGATCCATTCAGTTGGCCTGTTAAACCTTCTAAACTGTATGATGCACCAGTGCCAGGGGGTATTGGAAATTGGTTAAGGCAGTAATCAACCCAAAAATGACGCACAAACTAACCATTCATTACACGGCTGGCAAATCAAAAAGTGTTTCAAGCTCTATCACGAATTCGATATGGTTTTCTTGGGAAACAAGAGCTGGATTTAAAGAAATGTTTTCTTCGGGATTTTAATGCAGACAGATACAAGTACGTGGTCTTCACAACAATCAGAAACACGGACAATAACAATTGAGTATTGTTTTCATATTAATTGTTGGGTTATGGTTCTATTTCATTATTTATATGTATTCTGCATGTTTAAACAAAATAGGTTATACACTTATGATATTTGATCCATTAATATAATTGCAAAATTTTTAATTGAATGAAAATTAAAAGCAAACACGCCGTTCAATGCATATATTTATGCATTGGTCGATTGTTTGAAATTGGATACCGTTTTAAAATGAGAATACCATCAACTATAATATCATGCTGCATGCTATGTCTTGTAAATATGATACATAATATTTTCGTCGTTTCAAACTGTAAAGTCGGTTATATTTGATTGTTGTTTTTGTGATTTTCATACAAAAGTCTAAGTATTAAACTATTAAACCAAATGTCATTTTACAGGCTATTGGAGACCGGTGCAAGAAAGAAGTTATTTAAAATACAACACTGGGCGAGCCATCAGTTTGTTTATATCGAACCTGCAAGACAACACTTAAATGTTCGGCGAAATGTTTTCAATGGACAAGTATTTGGTTTTAAGCGAATAACAGGTCCGTGGGGTTTTATTCAACATGCACATTCAAATATGATTGTTCATCCAGCATCATCTAATTCACATCAACAAAGAAATGGAGATATGTTGATATTATCTGGATCTCGCAATATGGGAGCATTATTTGCGGACGACGAAGGGCGCAAGTGCATCAGGCACTAAAGTGGTATGTGCATACACGTGCACAATGGCAGAACTGTACCAGATGAAGGAGAACATTTGGTTTTACATTGGGGATATGATGACGCAATGCGTTTTAGCGTTGTTGATCCATTTAGTTGGCATGTTAAACCTTCTAAACTGTATGATGCACCAGTGCCAGGGGAATATTGGAAATTGGTTCATGGGGAACGATATCAACCATTTTAATGCAGACAGATACAAGTACGTGGTCTTCACAGCAATCAGAAACACGGACAATAACAAGTGAGTATTGTTTTCATATTAATTGTTTGGTTATGGTTCTATTTCATTATTTATATGTATTCTGCATGTTTAAACAAAATAGGTTATACACTTATGATATATGATCCATTAATATTATTGCAAAATTTTTAATTGAATGAAAATTAAAAGCAAACACGCCGTTCAATGCATATATTTATGCATTGGTCGATTGTTTGAAATTGGATACCGTTTTAAAATGAGAATACCATCAACTATAATATATATATTATGCTGTATGCTATATTTTGTAAATATGATACATAATATTTTCGTCGTTTCAAACTGTAAAAGTCGGTTATATTTGATTGTTGTTATTGTGATATTCATACATAAGTCTTAAGTATTAAACCAAGTGTCATTTTACAGGCTATTGGAGACCGGTGCAAGGAAGAAGAGTTATTTAAAATACAACACTGGGCGAGCCATCAGTTTGTTTATTTTGATCCTGCAGGACAACACTTAAATGTGTCGCGATGCCCTCACGGTCTTGTGTATGGAAATACTCGGAAACAGAATACTCAACAAGTGAGTGTAAAATTAACAACAATTTAATAAATCAACAAATAAAGTTTAAGTACTTACACCTAAACTACCTTGGTGAACCGGAAAAAACCCAACCATTATCACAATAGGTTGCCGGTATTAAGATAACAAAATATCCAAATAATACAGCCTGTTTATATAATTACTGTACGCTACAGCACACAAGGCCTGTATCAGTTAATACCCATTGTCAAAAATAGACATTCCTTAAATCACAAGTTTCGGTTTCCACCATACAGCTTAATGTGACTTGAATACTATAATATAAAGTTCCAGTTTCAAAATAAAGTTCAAGTCTCAATAATAACTTCAAGTTTCTATAATACTCGACTGCAATTACTGTATATAATAACTGTAACCACTGTAGCTTAAAGTTCTTCCTTCAGTTTCCTCGAGATGATAAGGCAAACATATAAAGTTCAAGGCCATACGCATATATGTCCATATGAAGACATTAGGCCACACAGTTCTATTTATAATACAGTAGGCTACTGAAATAACTAGAGTTCCATAATAGTAGAAACACCTCACCGTAAGAGTTCCAAGTCCCTGACTTTACTGGGTTAACACAGTCACCTTAAAGCACTGACATAATAGTGTTGCACAGGAGGTACGACGACAACATATGCTGCCCCGGGCGGTTGTGTGAAGTTCCGTGTCTAACTGCGACGAGTACTGGTGAACCGCTGATCAGCCTGACGAAGGTCAAGGTCGTCTCACGTGTGATGAGTTAAATCCACCCCATCCCTAGTTCCAAATCTACCAGCTGTACATGTCCACTATATCCTGGTCAGGCGTCCCACTGGAGGCCTAGCCCATGACCGAGAGTGCCCTTGCGGTGCACATTATCCCAAAAATATTAATGTTTTCCCGGCGCTGCCTAGATCCTACCTGGCTACCTCGCTAATGTGTTCTCCGTGCAGGTGACTACGTCACACGGGAACCCATATGTAGAATTAAAAACCGCGGGAAAAGCTTGCGCGGTAAATTCAAACACTTATTTTTACCATAATGATAACAAAAACCCTTTTACCATAATAAACCCCATAAAGTATTTTGTTTTAAGCGAATAACAGGTCCGTGGGGTTTTATTCAACATGCACATTCAAATATGATTGTTCATCCAGCATCATCTAATTCACATCAACAAAGAAATGGAGATATGTTGATATTATCTGGATTTCGCAATATAGGAGCATTATTTGCGGACGACGAAGGGCGCAAGTGCATCAGGCAAAAAAGTGGTTGTGCATACACGTGCACAATGGCAGAACTGTACCAGATGAAGGAGAACATTTGGTTTTACATAGGGGATATCATGACGCAATGCGTTTTAGCGTTGTTGATTCATTCAGTTGGCCTGTTAAACTTTCTAAACTGTATGATGCACCAGTGCCAGGGGAATATTGGAAATTGGTTAATGCAGTAATCAACCCAAAAATGACGCACAAACAAACCATTCATTACACGGCTGGCAAATCAAAAAGTGTTTCAAGCTCTGTCACGAATTCGATATGGTTTTCTTGGGAAACAAGCGCTGGATTTAAAGAAATGTTTTCTTCTTAATTGTCGGGAACGATATCAACCATTTAAATGCAGACAGATACAAGTACGTAGTCTTCACAACAATCAGAAACACGGACAATAACAAGTGATTATTGTTTTCATATTAATTGTTTGGTTATGGTTCGATTTCATTATTTATATGTATTCTGCATGTTTAAACAAAATAGGTTATACACTTATGATATTTGATCCATTAATATAATTGCAAAATTTTTAATTGAATGAAAATTAAAAGCAAACACGCCGTTCAATGCATATATTAATGCATTGGTCGCTTGTTTGAAATTGGATACCGTTTTAAAATGAGAATACCATCAACTATAATATTATGCTGCATGCTATGTCTTGTAAATATGATACATAATATTTTCGTCGTTTCAAACTGTAAAAGTCGGTTATATTTGATTGTTGTTATTGTGATTTTCATACATAAGTCTAAGTATTAAACCAAATGTCATTTTACAGGCTATTGGAGACCGGTGCAAGAAAGAAGAGTTATTTAAAATACAACACTGGGCGAGCCATCAGTTTGCATTTTGTTTATATCGATCCTGCAAGACAACACTTAAATGTTCGGCGAAATGTTTTCAATGGACAAGTATTTTGTTTTAAGCGAATAACAGGTCCGTGGGGTTTTATTCAACATGCACATTCAAATATGATTGTTCATCCAGCATCATCTAATTCACATCAACAAAGAAATGGAGATATGTTGATATTATCTGGATCTCGCAATATGGGAGCATTATTTGCGGACGACGAAGGGCGCAATGGCAGAACTGTACCAGATGAAGGAGAACATTTGGTTTTACATTGGGGATATGATGACGCAATGCGTTTTAGCGTTGTTCATCCATTCAGTTGGCCTGTTAAACTTTCTAAACTGTATGACAGGGGAATATTGGAAATTGGTTAATGCAGTAATCAACCCAAAAATGATGCACAAACAAACCATTCATTACACGGTTGGCAAATCAAAAAGTGTTTCAAGCTCTGTCACGAATTCGATGGTTTTCTTGGGAAACAAGCGCTGGATTTAAAGAAATGTTTTCTTCTAAATTGTCGGGAACGATATCAACCATTTTAATGCAGACAGATACAAGTACGTGATCTTCACAACAATCAGAAACACGGTTTTCAGGGGCGTAGCTGCCATGTAAGCACATAAGCCCGTGCTTGCACTTCATTTTCCAAAGTATGTGTATTAAAGTCGAGAAATTTCATAATTCAACTTATATTCTTAAAAGCCAACTGATATTGTTACTCCTTTTTTTCGACTCGTCAGATTAACATATCAGGCTGCAGAAAATGTGTTAGCTATAAATAGTTAAAATTCAATTTTATTTCTTTCCGAATGCAACAGCATATAGGATTACAATACACATACATATTAAATCATTTATGAATTTGCAAGATATCGGAGACCGCAGCCAACAAAATTCAAATAATATTTATAATACAGCTCACTACGACGATACAATATGGCTTTATCGTGAGAAAATTCGTATACAAATGAATACTGAACAACATCCAAACATAAGCATCATTTTGAAACTACCTTCACCTAGGCCGACTTTTTATAAAATCATGTCATATTAGGTTTTAGTGATAGATATCAGCTGCTGACGAACAAACTTATGGCACAGGGAAAGAAGAGGTGCAGGTGGATGAAGACTATGGGCAAGTTTCATGGTCGCCATCTTGGTTTCATCGGACATGTTCTGTATCTTTAAGGGATATGAAGATGAATGTTTTTGAGTATGCTCATTAGTGTTCTCCCTTTTTTTATTGACAATGAGGACTCGGTTCTCATGTTTAGACCTGATGTTTACTTGGATGTGACAAATATTTACATGGCAGTTGTCGTCGATGAAGTAGAAGACACTTACTCTTCCGGAACACCTGGTCTTATTCTCTTGTGCTTTTACAAGGATCTCCATGCACATCTTTCTTTTTTTTCATATTTTGCCTCTAGTTTAATCGATTTTGAGTTCGGATTATGGTTTGGTTGACGCTTTGGTACTCTCTGTTTTATTTTAGTAAATCTATATTAGATTTATATAAAAAAATGACCCTTTTATCATTCTAAGAGTAATAAAAGAAGGGTTCAAACAAAATGTCAGCAAATACAATTATTAATGAGCCCGGCCAAAATTCCTTAAGTAAAGCATTACAGAAATTAAGGAAAATTCCTTTAACTTGAGATTTTCCGTTAATTCTTTAATGTTTTTCTATGGAGATTTTTTAGTAAAGGAACTTTGGTGAAACAAGGGCTGTTCGAATTATACATATTTATGGTTTAGAACACAAGCATGAGTTCTTACTTCCTGGGTTCTGCACAGAACATATATATACTTATAAACAGAGACGTATGTATTTCAAATATGGTTTTACATGTAAATGTATCTGGTTTTACTTACTCATGAGTTAATGACATAAGAAAGTATTGGATAATGATTTTAATTCAATACATCATGGAAATAAAACATATCGTATACCATTTTCGGATTAATAATTTGTATAATGATAGGCCAGACAATGATGATTTAAACGAGTCCAAAACAATGGCACCATTTGAAGTCCAAATGTGACCCCCACCCCCCTCAAAGTAACCCCTCCCCAAAATTGAAAACGTCGCGGGCTTGCACATCAAAATACCTCCAGCTACGCCCCTGGTTTTCAAATTAATTGTTGGGTTATGGTTCTATTTCATTATTTATATATATTCTGCATGTTTAAACAAAATAGGTTATACACCAATCTGATTAAAATCATATCTTGATCTCCGCGCCGTTACGTAAACTTCCCTCTGCTGCGTTAAGATCCGAGATAATCCCATAGGGGGTCATGTCCCGATGACCTTTCGCGTTAACCAATCAAATTACTACTGGCAGACTCTTGACAGTGAAATTTTGAGGCGACAAAGCTTGCCTTAACACATTTGTCCCTTTAGTCATTTCGTCAACAAAAAGTTCGTGTGGAATATTGTGACGAAATGGCTTGCTGCAAGATGACAGGTCGTTGGAAAATTATTTTAGTGTTAAGTAACGAGGCGACAAAGGTCATCTGGACGTGACCTCTTATGGGATGTCAGATCCTTGTAAAACGGAGTTCTGTATTTTAATCAGATTGGTTATACACTGATGATATTTGATCCATTAATAGAATTGCAAAATTTTTAATTGAATGAAAATTAAAAGCAAACACGCCGTTCAATGCATATATTTACATTCTAACTATAGAACAGATTTTAAATGTATTTTCATATTTTTTAAACCGTTTGTAGTTACTGCATTTTTTTCTGTGTCGTTCTTCAAACGACATTGACGGAACAGCCCTGATTTGGGTTTAAGTGTAGGGACAAATATTCTATTAGGAAGTTATTTTTCAATATTGCTTATCTTTCTTTGTAGTGTTGAAATGTTCTTTTAACGAAAATAATTGCCAGCAATCACAGATTTAGAATGTCCGCTTTACGCTAAACACATTTGTCCGTTTAGTCATTTCGTCACCAAAAAGTTCGGGTGGAATAAATGGCTTGTTGCAAGATGACAGGTCGTTGGAAAATTACTTAGTGTTAAGTAAAGAGGCGACAAAGGTCATCTGGACGTGACCAAAGAGGCGACAAAGGTCATCTGGACGTGACCTCTTATGGGATGTTGTGATTACAAGGATCTGTTTTTATCCATCATGCTCCGTCCGTGAACTTTTCACATTTTAAACTTCTCAAGTTCCACCAGTGGGATTGCACTG
Source organism: Mimachlamys varia (assembly GCA_947623455.1). Taxonomy (NCBI): domain Eukaryota; kingdom Metazoa; phylum Mollusca; class Bivalvia; order Pectinida; family Pectinidae; genus Mimachlamys; species Mimachlamys varia. Next base: position 36,662,281 of record OX392545.1, read on the forward strand.
CAGAAATGATCCCGAGATGGTCACGACCAAGTGTTCTTATTTTTCGGGCTAGTCAAAAATCCAAGATGACCGCCATTTTGAAAACACATTTTAAACTTTAATTCTCAAGTTCCACTGCCATCTTGAAAAACACAGTTTAACTTTTCCCAAGTTCCATCAGTGCATTTTAGCTGAAATTTGGCTGAAATGATGCTGGAGCTGACAAAGAGTTGTTAATTTTTAATCTCATTTTTGTTGTTCAACACACACCAACCCATTTCTTTTAACATTGAAAATGGCTGATGCAAGCAAGAAAATTGATTGATTTGTGTTTTGCATAATTATTGATTGATTGATTTGTGTTTTGCATAATTATTGATTGTGACTTAAATTTATAGTCAGATGACCGTTAAGGCCCCTGGGCCTCTTGTTTAATCAGATTGCCAGGTGAAGAATCTTGTTTTCAGGCGTGAAGTAAACACATCCAAGAGTCTCCTGTTGTGGTCGACAAACGTTGATAATGATACTTCAAACCTGTCTGCTATAGATCTGACTTTCTTGTGAGCCAAGATACCATAAACTCATCATCAGATCTCTCTCGATTGAAATTTGTGGTCGTCCTGCATTTGGTTGCCGTGGAAGTAACTCTGGATAAGCTGCTATTTTAGTTGCAATTGTCTGAAAAGTACCTCTCGACACTCTAAAAAAAGATTCTGAAAGAATCGGGCCCGTTGTTGTATACACCCACATGACTGGTCAGGTTGTGTCCGATTAATTTCCGGAAATTTTTAATTTTAGTACAATTCCGGATATTTGACCCAGCGTCCGGGTCCTTTTGTTTGTATGTTTAGAGTTGAGTTGTTGTGTTCCGGTTGAATAAATAGCGGGAAACTAAAAAAACGTGGTTGTCATGTCTGACTATGAAGATAAGTGTTTTACCTCTCACAGCCAAGAAATCGAGCCCCAACGCACACCCCACAACATGGTGGAGAATTCCAACTCTGTTTTCTGACCGATCGAGTGGTGTACATGTATTTTTATGCGTCGATTGAACTTTCTTTTTGATGATCACGCATGTTTGTGATGCTAATAACAATTTGCCTGGCGATTGCATGTTTTTAACTTTTTATGATTGGCAATCATGACGAATGAGGATTTCCTTAGTGAACATTTTCTGACAGAGAATGAACTTAAATCCGAAGATGATCTGTGTTTACATATTGATGACAATCTCGCTAAATATGGTAATGATTTCGCCAACAATGCTCGTGATAGCGTGGTGCAGTCGCGATCGGCTGTCCCATCAGTGGACATTTCGAAGTTCAGAAAGTTTGGAGGTCAATGCCATGAAAATGGAGAGAGATTTTTGACGGAATTTAATGCATACACAAAATTATATGCCATCCACAATGATGAACAGAAGTGTTCCTTGTTCTACCTTTTATTGAAGGGCCCTGCTCAGACCTGGTATATATCGAACAATTTACACACAAAAACCTGGTCTACCGTGGTTGCCGCATTTCGTCGACATTACATAACAGTGACCTCTGCTAGCCCAACCCTCCTTATGTAAACAAACGCTTTCAATACTCTGACTCTGGGGCAATATGAGTCATTGGAGGATTTTCATTCTCGACTTCTTGAAAAGGCTCGGCGTATAGGCAAGACTGATATAGACATTTTATCCAAATTTATATCATCCCTCCCAGAGAAGTTGGCCATGTATGTAACACTGAGCGAGCCCTCGGGCAACGCAATGTGGGTTCCATTTGACTCCCTTAATGGTCCTGCACAACGTGTCGTCCTTGCCAAGAAACCAAAACAAATTTTTGCATAGACAATGATATAGGAGCTTAGATTTAGCATTTCTATATTTTCTTAATAGACATTGTGTATCTGTTTACCAGTTTCTTATTGCAATTGCTGATGTTACCTGCCTTGTATTTTCATGGAAATATTGCCATCATTATTATTGACTCTGCCTTATGATATATGCAATATGAATCCGTACATTGTTTTCTTGCTGTATCAATCAATTTAATAATTTCCATCGATAAGATTTTTGTAAGATTTTTTTTTTTTCTGAGCATTTACTGAGTGGGGACAGATTTGATCATTCTATATCTGATGTTTATAGATTTGCATATATTTGGAATGATATTATGCATATTGAGTTTGATTTTGAAACTATGTGACTCCTGTAACAATTAGTATAATTCACTTCCCCTTAACTAGCATGATATTCTTTTTTTTCTTAAAAAGTTGATATGATTATGTTAATGTAACATTTCACTATGTCACACTACTAGTCTTAAATACATTTATTACACTTTGTTTGTAATACTATGCTGTATGTTCCACTTTATGCAATTTGAATTAATTATTATATCGATTCTAGTCACATAAACTTATGAAGTTATTGTTTATATTTTCAATGGGATCATATGTTCAATACAATTAGTATTTTTCATATCCATTACCTTTGTATTGAATTTCATTTATTCAATTAATTACCCATGTAAAGAGTTTCCAATTCACATGAATTTTCATAGTATTGACTCGCTATCAAAAAAAAAAGGATGAAGTCTGTCGTGATTTTGTAGAAATGATCTTGTATGGAATGATTTAGATTGCCAGCAATAGAATGTAATGGTTTAATTTGATTAATCAATATATCAAAATTCTGATCAAATTGATGGATTATGTGTTACGAGCAAATGTGTGATTGTAACATACCTGGCGCGCGGGTGGTTGAAAGGGATGTATGTGGTAACATATACATGTTCTTTTTGTCAGTATTTTGTAACTTTACCTTACATATATATCTATTATAACCTGGTTTGTCCGATGTGGAATATTATCTGTCATTTACCTTGCAATGATCTTGTTTATACAACCAACTACTAATGTGTCATGCACATGTGAATTAATTGGTCTCTAAGAATATTAAGATTTATTGTAACTGCTGTTCTTAATGAGGCATATATCTTTTATAAGAAAATTATTTCATTCTGATGTATTGTAATACTCTGATAATTAATCATACACTCACTGACCAGTATTTAAATATATATATCTATATATATTTTTCCCCAGGGGGCGGAGATGTATACACCCACATGACTGGTCAGGTTGTGTCCGATTAATTTCCGGATATTTTTAATTTTAGTACAATTCCGGATATTTGACCCAGCGTCCGGGTCCTTTTGTTTGTATGTTTAGAGTTGAGTTGTTGTGTTCCGGTTGAATAAATAGCGGGAAACTAAAAAAACGTGGTTGTCATGTCTGACTATGAAGATAAGTGTTTTACCTCTCACAGCCAAGGAATCGAGCCCCAACGCACACCCCACAACACCGTATTTCGGTACTACTTCTTCCACGTTATTTTGGATTCGAGGCAAATCTCTCCGCCTGTATACATGTAGCTATGGCAGGCCGCAAGTGACTTTTACTCGTGCCGATGAATGTTGAATATACAACACTGACTGATCATGAAGAAAGGAATATACCCATTTGCACACTTCTGAAGTAGGTTAATATTAATCATTTTCTTACATTGGCATTGTTAAAACTCCTATTACAACAGTATTCAGTCCATTTAGTTGATTATCTTCCAATTCGTCATCAATACACATTAAAGCAGCTACGGTGTCGCTAATAGACGCCATCTTTATTTTTCAATACCGCGTTCGATTCAGAAGATCTTCCACTGCTCTGCTTCTAAATTTAGAAGAGGCAAATCGAACCGTCTGATTAACAAACACACCCACACGTGACCGGAAGTAACATATAATGATAATATACAACATTGATATAGCGCTCTATATAGTTTGTAGAATTACTCTAAAGCGCTTCACAACATATAGATAATAATTTGATACTTACAATGCATAAATAAGGAACTTATTACAATCGAAGCTAATGTGATAATATAAAAATGCATAGAAATACGAACTGGATAAAAAATGTCAATATATACATGTCTAAGTTGATACCCTAATATGCAGACGGGAAAAGGTACGTCTTCAGATGTTTCTTGAATTTTGCCAGAGTAGTTGTTTTTTTGATAGCGGATGGTAAGCTATTCCACAACGTGGCCGAAACTCTCCCTTAACAACGGTTTCCATAGGTCACAGTACGAGATTTTTGGACACACAATAATGATTCCGTCTCCGACCTCAGTGGTCGTGACGGCTGATACAGGGTAACTAGCTCCCTTATGTACTGGGGAGCTGTTCCATGCAGTGCCTTGTATGTGTATACCAAGATTTTGCACTGTGACCTGTATTTGTATAGGTAACCAGTGCAATGAATACAGAACAGGGGTGATGTGTTCTCTCTTTCTAGCTCGAGACACACGAGACGTGCTACCGTGTTCTGGACCTTCTGTAGGCGACTTGTTAGTTTGTCGGATATACCACAGAGTAGGGCATTTCCATAGTGCAGTCGTGAGGTAACAAGTGAATGCACCAAAATCTCGCATGCATCGGCAGTTATAAACTGCCGGACACAACCGATGTTTCTGATCTGGTAGTGGTAGCAGGATTTGGCAATAGCGTTCACTTGTTTCTCCATGTTCAGTGAACTATCAAATACACCCCTAGATTTTTAACAGCTGGGACAGCCTCTACAGTACTTGGTCCAACCTTGAGCCGGAGAGCCGTTGATTGCTTACCCTTTGGAGAAAGACGATTAGTTCTGATTTAGTTTTAGCATGTTGACATTCATCCAGCTTCTCTTTCAATCTGATTAAAATACAGATCGTTGTTCTCACTCCGTGTTACAATAGTCCAGTCAATTTAGCCAAAAAAGGGGCCTAACCTAGAAATAATTGCAACAGAATTTATTCTTACATTTTTTGGTAGATGAGTATCATACTTATGACAGAAAAAATGTATCAGAAAATATCAATGGGGGAAAGTGTTTTTTTGGCCTTCTAAAAGTGCAGGAAAAGTAAGAAAATCACATGTTTAACCATATTTGAAGTGTAATATCTACCTAATTTGTAACATTGGACATATGAATTTAACAGTATGGCACTAGGACCAACCAATCGCCAGTACAAATGTGTTAAAAATAAATATGGTCTTATGGAGTTTAATGGAATATTGACCTGTCAATATGGGTAATATTCATTTTTAAAACGACGATAATGGCTTCCGTTGTCATTTTGAATAAAAAAAAATACCAATAATCAAGATAATTATCCATTTGTGCTTAGTTTAATTGCATTGTATTAGGTAATCTGTAATGTATTGTTTTATATCAGAGATTTTGTTTTCATTAATAAACATTTATGAACCTTAAAGTTGACCGGTAGCGCTTATTTGGAGCTATTTGGAGGTTCAAATTGAACAACTTCTCAATTTATGTAACTTGTATTGAGGTTATATCAAAAGATTATGCTTAAAGCTCATCAAATAATTTTCTATGCATATTTTTCTTAACAGAAATGTCATCTTGGTGAAGACTTCCAGAAAAAGTGAACCAATTCAGGCTGATTAAATCCTCATTTCGTGCAATTTTGACTGAGCTGCTGAACAATGAAAATTAGTGTATATTTTTTATGTTACGTACGATTGCCAACACTTTTAGTAGGAATTACTACCATAACAAGCCCATTTTGAATCAAATGAATTAAGGTTGAAATTATATTTTATATTTAAACAAATCAGATTTTTTTCTTTTCCCCTATAGCAAAGCATTGGGGATACATAATTTTTGATAAAACTATGAAGTGGTGTGAATGTTAAACTTCAAATACAGTTCAGTAATTACATACTTTTAAGGTGGCTTTACTGGCAAAATCTTTTGTCAATTGGAAAACAAATGCGGAGAAAAATCCTTTTTTTCTTGTTCAGAATCATGGACTCTGCCATTTTTCCAGGATTAAGCCAAATATGCATGGGGTGGAGTTCTCACCATCAAAACTTGGCTACATTTGTAAACTCATCATACCAAAATTAGTATGAGCAGTAAGTGTTGGTCATACATAAATAGATTTAAGATGCTTTAATTCATTTGCTTGCCCTTATTCAAATATTATGCTTCAGAAATCGGTAAATCGTTCAATTTGGATATAAAATATCATAAATTCAGCACAATTTGCCAGATTTGATGATAGATATTTTTTTTGTATGTGAATGTACCATTGGTCATAGAGTAAATTAAATTAAAAGTAATATTTTAAGAAATTAAATAAAAACTGGAAATGATACTGATGTTAATTAATATATTTTCTGCATTTGAAAAGACAACAAAAGCCAAAATAGGCTTGTTAAATATGCTCTTCAGCCATATTGACAGATCTCTATTTTTTCAATACAATACATTGGGTAGAAGATTTTGGCATTTCTGTTTTCTATATTAGTTGGTTTTTACTTGCTGTTAAATTCATATGTCCAATGTTACAAATTAGGTAGATATTACACTTCAAATATGGTTATATGTGTGAAGGCCAAAAAACCACTTTCCCCCATTGATATTTTCTGAAACTTTTTTTCTGTCATAAGTATGATACTCATTTACCTAGAAATGAATTCTGTTGCTATTAGTTCGAGGTTTAATCATAAATTCACTGGACTACTAGGATCTGACATCATCCTATAAGAGGTCATGTTCATATGACCTTTGTCGACTCTTAACTTAACACCAAAATAATTTTCAATGACCCGTAATTTTGCAGGAAGTCATTTCGTCACTTTATTCCGCACGAACTTTTTGGTGACGAAATGACTAAACGGACAAATGCGATTATGCTAGCTTTGTCGCCGCAAAAATTCGCAATTTGATTAAAATACAAATCCTTCTTCTCACTCTGTTTTACAAGGATCTGACAACATCCCATAAGAAGTCACGTCCAGATGACCTTTGTCGCCTCTTTACTTAAACACTAAAATAATTTTCCATCTTGCAGCAAGCCATTTCGTCACATTATTCCGCATGAACTTTTTGGTGACGAAATGACTAAACGGAAAAATGTGTTTATGCAAGCTTTGTCGCCTCAAAATTTCACTGTCAAGATTCTGCCAGTAGTAATTTGATTGGCTAATGCGAAAGGTCATCGGGACATGACCCCCCCTATGGGATTATCTCAGATCTTAACGCAGCAGAGAGAAGTTTACGGAACGGCGCGGAGATCAAGATATGATTTTAATCAGATTGCAAAAATTCGCTGTCAATATTCTGACAGTAGTAATTTGATTGGCTTATTAATGCAAAAGGTCATCCGGACATGACTCCCTATGGGATTATCTCAGATCTTAACGCAGCAGAGAGGAGTTTTCGGAACGGCGCGGAGTTCAAGATATGATTTTTATCGCCGATTTTAATCAGATTGGCTGCTGATTACAATGTAGATCTGTGTGTCATCTGCATTACAGTGATAACAAAGGTTATGTCGATGACAAATCTCGCCAATTGGTTTTGAATACATGCAGTATTTACGGGGTCCTAACACCGAACCTTGAGGAATCCCGAAATCCAGCATGCTGTCACGTGAAACAGAAGATTCGACTGCCGTCGATCACTCAGATAGGACTGTATCAAGCATTGTTGACACTAAACAAATAGAAAACGTTACACATGCAGGAAAAGTAGCCAAAATTTCATCTTTAGCTTTCTTTTCCAGCTTACCTAGGCCAAAATACATGTAGAATCATTTAATGATTGTAAGCATAGAGTATGGATTTTTGCTATTTTGATTCTAACGACGTTGTCCCCCAGCAATAAATGGAACACCATAAAGGTCGAAATGACCTGCTACAATTTTTACACACTCGTCCAGACAATGACCATGCCCAAAGTGATTTTATTGACAAATTTGTATCGTAACATGTTTTGTTTTTTAAGCAAATGTTAAAACAACATGATAATTATGTCTGTGTCATCTGTTTACTGTTGGATAGCCTATCTCTATACATGGGTTCACCTTGCGATGTGTGTATAAGTCGTTTCGCCCCAATACCTTTTCGGTTATGTTTCATTGAATTTAATTTTAATGAGTGCAATATTAATTACAACATTATGTTTTGTTATAATGATGGTCTGCGCTAATCAACAGAACTTGCTACACAAAATTTGACCTACAATGGATTTTGTATTGGGACGAATTGACTCCGGTCAGTCGCTTTGGGTTCGTTATACTATGGCCTAATGTTATGTAGTAGGGCAGTGAGCAATGCCACGAGAGGATGTCACCTCCATTCGCGTTGTGTGATTGAAGTGTCAAATGGTTTTTCAACTGGTGACACCCAGTCATGTACTGCCGCTACCACACACAGGTTCAATTTGCCAATGGCATAAACGTGAAATGATGACTATATTGTATTTTTACAATACTAACAACTCGCCTAGTTAGTCCCGGACAGCTAGGTGAGGTCCGCGTGGTTGTCGACTTCGAGCCAGGCGGAAACCAAGGGGTTTACCTTGCTTGTAGTCACTGCAATAGGTGGACATGTACATCTGTTAGCGTTGGGGTCAATCTTAGTTCTGCCTGTCGCATGCTCTCAGTCTGGTCACGTGACCGATCGAGGCTTCCTGGTCTCCCAGAAGCTTGGCTGGGAGGGCACTTTCACCACACTCTTCCCCGTCTTATTCGAAAAGAGCAGGGAGCCGCGGTGGTCTACAGCCGGTGTCCGCCCTCCTGACACCCGGGGAATGGTATCGCCCCGCTGATGTGTGCATGTTTTTCTGGGGGTTAGCCGCTCTCGGCCAGACGGTTCCGGTAGGGGTTTCAGGTGGCCGTCCTTGGCCATATGGGGAGCCTCCCTCGGCCCTAGAACAGGTCGTTCCCATTCCGGTCGGTCAACTCCAGGACCTCCATCATACTGATGTCTCCTCTGATCTGCGACACACGTCTAGCGGTATGGTCCATCAGATGAGGAGCACTGCACGGGAACTTGGAGCTGACCGAGAAGTATTGGGCATCCGTCTCAAGGAGAAGCCTGGTGAGCAGAATTTGCTTCAGGGCTTGGCCTCGTTAAAGTTAAATACCATTCCCGACACGCTGAAGTAGGTGTTTGGGAATCGGGCGAGCTGAGCCTGGATCACCTCTTCGGTTTCACTGAAGCAGTGCAACTAGATCTTTTGACCCGGTGGCATCATCTCCCTCACCACATCCAGGCAGCGCATGTAGGCTTCCAGCCCAGTGGGGTCATCCCTCAGCCCCCGCACATGCAGGATGAGAGCCTGGTGGGGCTGTATGTGGGGCAAAAGGCTCCGCAATTGCTGCTCCTGGCGGAACCAAAGATCCGGAGACTGGACGGTGTGGTCGAGGCCCACTTCTCCAAATCCCACAACCTCGGGAACTCTCAGGAGATTAAGGAAGGCCTGCTCCTGGCTCGGAATGAGGAGCTTGTTGGGGTGGACTCCGATGGCCACTAGATATCCCTCATGCGTTAGGTCTTGGATGTCCTGGGGAGAGGGGTCAGTCTCGGGGTCACAGAAGACTGCTCCCCCGGAGACTTTCAGGACGTGTTCAGTGGACAGCACTGGCATCGCTTCCTCGATGTCTCGGACTCGGGCTGTGCGAGGTAGGCGCAGCTTCCTCGTAGTCCGGTCAAGATGAAAATGGCTGTCGAAGGCATGGATCAGGGGGAGTAAGTTCACCCCCGGAGACTCGACCTCGAGTTCCGGGGAGGACCTTGGGTCTCTCTCAGGGGACCCCATTGGGATCTCCGGGTCTATGGTGTCGGGACCCGCTGAGGGATGGCGTTGGCATACTTCGGCCGTAGGTCCCGCAGGGAGGAGGATGGCAAGGCCTCGGCCATCGCCAGTGTAGAAAGGCTGCTGGCGAGTTCACGGGGCCAGGGTATAATAACTCTGAGGCGTGGACCAGCCCTTCACTCCTGATAAGTGGTTCATGGCCTCCTGCTGGCACTCCGTGACCGACCATCCTTCCGCGATCAACCGGTATCGGTTGAGATGGTCACACAGCTCTTGTAAGGTTGCATGGGGTCCCAACATGCATTTGGCCATGGTGACCAAACCGGCGTACCTGGTGATGGAGAGGTCGTCCATCAACGCCTTCTTCTCACAGAAGATCTCTGGGATGTGTTCCTTGATGAGGTAGAGTTTCAGGTAGGAGGTGGCCTTCCGGAATGCAGTCCTGGATCCTCTGGCCACCCGACCTACCCAGACTCTGTGGACGCACTGCCGGGTCTCCTCGTGCCTCCCATTGTCGCTTGCGAGACCCCTCTTTCTTTGATGTTGGTCCGGCCCGTCCTCGGTCCGACCGCTCTAAAGTCTGGGTGCTCCGGCCAGTGAACTGGGTCTGCTCTGATGAGTCGTCCCCTCGACCTCGAGAGTAGGCGCGACCCTGACCCTTCTTCTTAGACTGGGGTGGTTCTGCACCCCTGGCCTCAGGGGACCCACCTCTAGGGCGTTTCTGTCTGGAGGGGTAGAAGACGACCTCTCGACATGAACGTTTGGGAGACCGGTCCTCCTCCGTTGAAGATCCCGGTCCTCCTCCGTTGAAGATCCCGGTCCTCCTCCGTTGAAGATCCTGGTCCTCTGGTTCGTCGGTGGGACGCTTGGGGTTGTGTTGACCTCTGGCTCTCGACCTCAATTCCGACGTCAGTCCCTCGTCCTCAGGGTTTTGTCCGGTGTCTGCCTCTCAGCTGCTGGGGGAGGTGCGCCCAAGGCAGCCGGAATAACCCTAGATGTCGTCGTTTCCCCCCGTACGTCCTCTGTTCTCAGAGTCGGAATGGTGGGGTCTAGGGTAGGGCGGTAATCCACAACGGGGCCCAGGGCATTGACTTCGTTCTCCCTCCGACGACGTCGTCAGGGAAGGGGCCCTATATGAGCCTCCACCCAGCTATCGGCAAATAAGGAGGTGGCCGCAGCAGCGGCCCGCCGTAGCCATTGTTTTTTGTTCCGCCTCTCAACAATGGCCACCTGGCCAAGCACAAGGACTTCTATGGTCTCTGGATCGAGACTGTCATTTTTTAACCGCTCTTTAAAGAGGCCCTCAGCAGTAACTAGTTGCCCGTTGGAGGTGGCGCTCCTCACTAGCTCCAGGGATTTCTGCTGGGGGTCTATCTTGACAGGATCCATGCGGCTGTAACGGTCTGGCCTGCAAAGACATGCAGGAAACATAATAGAGATAAACCCCTTATACCTCGTCTGACTCTACCTACATCTGGAGCACTTGTACCGGTCCATGTCCAATGCCTCGGATGGAGCGATGTTTACCATTCGTCGCAGTAGTCGCATTGTAACATGAACTGCAGTAGATACCGTCATCGGTTGTCTCGTTTGGAAATGTCGGGGGCACCACGGGGAGCTGTTGGTCTTTGTAAAACGGTGTGAAAACAAGGATCTGTATTTTAATCGGATAATATAAATATATATATAATCATGCCCAAGTCTTGTTAAATGTTTGTCCTTCACTTCGATTTCATCAAAACTATTTCCTACATAGCACCTGAAATGCTCATTTTTAGTATTGAGTCATTTTAACGCTAATTCATTTAACATCTTAACCACATTTTCTTGGAAATATTAAGCATTTCTGATATAGTGGAAATAAAAAAATGTAACCTCATAAACCCAGCAGTGCATTGTTTAAGGGAGCAATTTGTAAAAGGAAGAATTGGAAAGAGATCCGCTGGACTTGACAATCACCCTGCAGTCCTCTAGACTTCAGCAATATCTTTATTATAATAAACTAAGAGGACATTTTCATAACGTTACATATTGCAAAACGTTTATTCTCACCGATTGTCGGTGGGCGACATTTGTGCGTCACTGACGCATTTACTTACGTAGGGGAAAGCACAGGCACTTGTGGCCAGGAGAATAAACATATATACATATATATAATGTATAGAATATAGCGAAATTTGAAAAAATAAAATATATCAACTAAATTTTCCAATTTTCTTTTTATGTTATTAATCATCTAAAACAATAATGAAAATAACTGCCAAATTTCCGCTTGATACGTCAAGCGGTTAAATTTCACAAAAAAATGACTATCAGATACTGAAAAGAGAGAAGGTATGCAACTCGTTGGCAAAAAATACCTGGACCACGTTACAAAACGGTCCAAAAAAACTTCCTTTCTGTTCATACTAAAGAACAAGAGGCCCAATGGGCCTGCATCGCTCACCTGGTATTAATCTCTGACTTATATTATAGTGTAACCCTAAAGTCCCCTAAAATCTTTTAATGTAAGACATTTAGAAGAACATCTTAAGATTTAAACATATTTTACCTCTGTCACCTTATAAGACAACATCATTTTCATTTTCAAATTTTGTTTGGCTTCATCCCAGGGCGCTACCAGCCAAATATCATGTCGCTAGGTAAATAAAAATCAAGGTCATTTCTTTTCGCAAACTTTGTCAGGCTTCATCCAAGTAACCTTCCAGCCAAATATCATGCTTCCAGGGCTTTTGGTATTTCAGAAGAAGTCGTTTAAAGGTTTTAACAGATTTGACCCCTGTGACCTTGAATATAAGTCAAGGTCATCTCTTTTCGCAAACTTTGTTGGGCTTCATCCAAGAAACATTTCAGCCAAATGTCATGCTTCTTGGGTTTTTGGTATTTCAAAAGAAGTCGTTTAAAGGTTTTAACAGATTTGACCCCTGTGACCTTGAATATAGGTCAAGGTCATTTCTTTTCGCAAACTTTGTCGTGCTTCATCCAAGGAACATTTCAGCCAAATATCATGCTTCTAGGGCTTTTGGTATTTCAGAAGAAGTCGTTTGAAGGTTTTAACAGATTTGACCTTTCTGACCTTGAAAATAGGTCGTCATTTTTTTCCGCAAACTTTATTGGGCTTCATCCAAGGAACCTTTCAGCCAAATGCCATGTTTCTAGGGCTTTTGGTATTTCAGAAAAAGTCGTTTAAAGGTTAAAATAAATTTAACCTCACTGTGACCTTGAATATTGGTCAAGGTCATTTTTTTTCGCAAACTTTATTTGGCTTCATCCAAGGAAGCTACTGGTCAAATATGAAGTCTCTATGCCTGACGGCATTTTAGAAGAAGTTTTTTGAAGGTTTCGACATTTTTGACCCCTGTGACCTTGAAATTAGGTCAAAGTGATTTTTTTTCGCAAACTTTGTTCAGCTCCTTCCCAGAAATCTACCAGCCAAATTTCATGACACTGGGCCTTTCAGTATTTTAGAAGAACTCGTTTAAAGGAAAAAGTTGACGGACGCAGGACGGACGACGGACGACGGACGCTGCACCATCACATAAGCTCACTTGGACCTTCGGGCCTGGTGAGCTAAAAACGAACAGTTTCCATCCATTCCCTATATATTCCCCTTTCCAAAAAGCTATAATGATCCACACTTTTATTTATCGATTGCGAGCGCGGAGTCGTAACATCTCAGAAAACAGAAGGACTGTTGAGGATGTATTGTTCAGCCCGCATTCTAAAATTGCATGGATCCAGTTGGATAATGGTGTCATCTTCAAAGCTGTAGAAGGTCTTGTAAAACTCTGATGTCACCTGAGTATGTACGTCCTTCCAAAGCCTCTCAGTCCTTTCGTTGTGGACGGACTTGCCGGTTATGTGGCGGTTCCTCCCTCTGATTAAGTTAAAAAACAGGGCAACCTTGGTTTTCTCACCTCCATGATCTGATCTCACTCTTGCAGGAACATCATACCCATGGCAGGCATTTACAAAGAGCTTCAGGACTGTTGAGGACATATTATTCAACCCACATTCTAAACATGTTACTAGACGGCTGTAGTCATCAACATAACCATGGGTAGAAAATCCCCACCTGTAAAACAACATATGTGTTAGCTATATTTATCTGTAGTGTTTTCAATGGAAGTTCGAGTTTATATCAATGATGAGTGTTAAGATTCACTTTTCATCAACGTCACTTGAAACTTCGAGCAGGAACAAAGTACAAAGACAGTTATTAAATTTAACAATTTAATAAAGTATAACACAATGAAACATGTACAGATGATGAATAAATGATGAAAAGTTATATTATTGTACATACCACCCTCGCATTCACCTATTCATGGGTAAACCATGGATAAACAGTTCATAAACTCTAATATCTAAATCATGTTAGTAATTCCGGATCAAGTTATGGGAATACTAACACCTATTCACCAGAACAGCTACAAAAAGGTACAAAAGTATCGAATATTTATATTAGAAAGACACAGGACTCGATACTCTTCATTTGACATCGCAATGTTCCAGATAACAATAGTGGCAGCTATCCAGCCAAGTATAGACAAACGTTACGTCACAGCTTCCCAACGGACACAAGAAATTTCAGACATCACCGTTTCAGCCAAGCAGCCCGGCGATTGTATAATAGGAAAACAACGCTGTAACAGCCCTCCAGCCCAGCGTCAAATATATATATATGTAGGAGTTTTACGTAGCAACACAACACTGTTATCCAGCCCAGTGTAAACATACAGAGAAGCCTATCTCATATCATGACACTAACAGCAATCCAGCCCAGCGTCGATATATACTCGGGAGTTGACATAAATACCATTACTCCGCCCAGCGTTAACATATGCACCTCAGTCCGAGCGTAGACCTTATTTACTCCACCAAACCATTACTACTTCTCAGCACTCCACGGAGACGAACATCAGGCCGACGGACATGCACTAACCACACTCGTCTAGCATGTTGTATGGTTGCAGGGTTTCCTGGGGTCCAACTACCCAAACCAAACCACCCCTGAAACAAACACAGAGCCCGCTGTAAGCATTTACATTATCCTAAACATGTGCACACTACCAAAACGCGTCCCACAAATACAGGCGAGAAATATAACAACCTATATGACCAAACCCACAACACTTACCTTATATATCGGGGTCCATGGCTTTTAAGGGCCGCACGTCTCTCAGCCACCAACACACCTGTTCCCTATTCTGAGCCCACCACGTCTCTAGCACGGTCACTTTCGCGCGGTTTTATCTAGTCTATTTCACACCTTCTATATGTCTAAAATAAACGTTATAGTCTGTTTCACAGTTCTACGCAGTCATATAGTAAACTCGTATAAACCGTTTCATTAAACTATATTACAATGGTATAGTCTGTTTCATAACAATGGGTTATAATCATATAGCGACTATTTTTTTTACCTTTTTTATTACATAGTATTCTTTCCCATGTTAATAATTCAGCAGAATAGAAAATAGGATTAGAATTGTAACACTTCGTCACAGCAAGCTACCGGCCAAATATCAGAACCCAGACCTTTTAGTTACTGTTAACGCTATTTTAGCACTTGAAAAGGACGAAGGAAATCAATTTTAACAAACTTGGTAGCCCTACATCCCAGCATTCTACAGGTTAGATATCAGTATTGAAACGTTTCTTGAAGACATTTGACCTCAATTGAAAGGACAAGGTCATTCATTTTAACAGGTTTGGTAGCCCTTCATCCCAGTATGATACTTTCCAAATATCAGTACCCCAGGCCTTGTTGGTTTTTGAGAAGACATCTCTTTAATAATTCAGACCTATGACTTTGAAATTGAATTGAAAGAAGGTCAATGTCCTTTATATGAGGAAGTTTTGGACATTTTATCTGCGGTTCCTAGGCAAATATCATTTATACTCGGCATTTTCATTATTGTAGATTGTTTTAAATGTTTTGACCACACGATTCCCACCTTTTAGCCACTTGCATCACTGAAGAGTACTAGGAGGACGAAACAGCTGTATGGTGCAGTTTAATTCATTTTTTCATCGATGACTAAATTCAAAAGGTGATGGCTGTAACAAAGCAAGAGTGACAACTGTTGTTGGTTAAGTTGTTGTTTATTGAAGATTCCCCAGATGTTATAGGTGTCGTCAAGGTCTGTCTGTTTCCGTGGTCTGTCCCGCTCTGTCTCATCCCTTATACCAAACCCCCTTTTATGCCTCCCAGAATCTAGAGGGTCATGTGCAAAGTGCAATCCCCTCCCGAGTTTACCATATATGTAACTATCTGAAGATGACTGCGATTACATCACTACTCTTCTAACACTCTGATCGACATTTGGAAGCTGTTTGATAGATCCTAACCTTACCGTTAGATCACTGCCCCATAGACCACCTATGAACCCCGCACAAACTAATTACCGCACCTCGTGTCCGGTGTTTCATTTTAAGCCAGATTTTGTACACCTCAGCAGTAAATCTGAGTCCCATTTTGTTACATGGCATCCAATATTCCTTGTTTTAAAAACACCAGTATGGATGATGGTTCCATGGTAAAGTTCTTTTTTTTACCCGCGCTCTATATCATCTAGACAGCATCTCCTTGTTTAAATTCTCCTTTCAGAACAAGTTTCCTGTTGACTTTACCAACAACACTTAAACTCGCGACCTCATGAAAGTACCGGTAAATGAAGGCAAACTAACTGATAAGATTGAAAACCTTTCTGAGAAATGATTAAACTTTTGCAAATGTATTCAAAACCTTCGATCAACTCGGTGAACAGCAACGAAAAACTGCCCACTCCCTAATTATAATGCTTGACGCGGGCGGGGGGGGGGGGGACTCGACTTGCAGGTCCCTTTTTCTTTATTCTGAAAATTAAATCACAGTAATAACCTAAATCGAAATTTCATTATGCAAAGTTTAAATATCACATAAAGAACCTCAGAAATGCTGGCCCGAAACTCCGTCCAATTTGCTGCAAGTAAAAGGTCAGCGAGGCCATAAAAAGAGTTATCTTAGATAAAGATTTAATCATAGAAAAATATGATTTATTGAGAAGTAAAGCAAGTGAATGCCTTTATTTCAGGCAAATTAATCCTGATACAAATTTCATTGTCCATTGCATTGTCTCTTTTAGATAGCAGGCACTAAATTTGATCGGTGGCACTCGTGTTACAGATCGAGGTAAGCAGCTGATGTAGGAGAGTCTGTTGTGTCCTTTATTTCAAGTTCAGAAGGGTATATACGATCGACGTGGTCAGCAAACTTCTTGTTGTTTATAGGCAACACATCGATATATCTGAGGTATATCTAACAAAATAAACATTGTTACTTACTGTTCATCCGTCTTGTGTCTTTCTCCATATTGCTGCTGGTACTGGTAATATGCAGTTTCCAAAACCTGAACATTCAAACAAACAGGGTGGAATCCTGGGTGATCTGTGATGCAACTTACATCCTCAAGCTCCTCAACTTTCTGGCAAACCCTTCTATCTCCTTGCAACACACGCTCTCAATCAAAGTTGACACGAGGACACCATTCCCACACTTGCACCTAATAATATATTAATATAATGATAAGCTCTTCCACAAATTCAGCCTCGTATGAAAACAAAAGCAAGTCAGCTTGATCTTTATCATAGACAAGCCACTTACATTACAATCTAGACCAATTAGGCCTAGCAGCGTGGTGTGAAAATTGCTGGTCATGTAACACAGCCCATACCCCACAGCCGTGGGGGCCTTGCGGTACATGGCGTCGTGTCATTCTTACTGATGTGTATACTGTAGAGCAATTAAATCATCCAGTTTAGGCTAGTTGCTAATTAATTTGTGATTACAGGATGAATAAACATTAAACAACCACACTGAAGCATGGTCAGTCTCGCATGGTTTACTGAACGGAAATGAAGTAGAGACTATAAAATAGAAACCGGACACTAACATTGGATCCGGTCGTAGCAATAGGATGGATATTGATAAGAACAACATACAAATAAGCAAATTTCTTCAATTAAACAAATATGGACTTACCAAAAGTTAATTTTCTTTATAACCTGGAATGAAAAGACATGCACTTTAAAATTTTAATTTAATTATTTTTTCCATTGAAGATAGGTTTGTGATATATTTACTCTAAATATGGTTGTTCCTCCAAATATGTTATAATTAGGAATAAACATTAACATGATTTTCAACCCTTTTTTTATTCAACCTGTATTGAGAGACTACCTGTTATATGTGACCTTTTTTGTTGCATCATTTCGAAGGTCACCTATGACAGGTTTTACAGTATTTGTATGGCCGTTCACATTTCTTGGAAAATAAATAGAGAATACCGAAGCGTTAACATAGTCATAATCCAAACTCAAAATCGATTAAACCAGGGGCAAAATATGAACAAAGGAAAGATTCACATGGAGACCCTTGTGAAGAAAAAAGAAACCTCATAATGAGACCGAAGACGTTCTTTCAGTTTGGTATGTGGTATGGTAGTGCACAGGATGGAAAAATCAAATATTTTAAGCCCTGGTCTAACGGTACTAAGAATGGTAGTAAGAAGTTTTGATAATAGCTTGGTTGCGAATGAGCCGAGCCAGCAATAAAACGTTGTTTATAAGGACCAATGTGTAGTTAAGGTTTCCAATATAGTCGAGGTAAGTCAGCGTCTTTATCATTAATGGGTATTTTGAATGATTGCAGTACTGATGTATGATAGGAAAGTGTTTCCTCCTTCGAAAAACCGGTCAATGCGTAAGTAGGGTTACAATGGTTATTAAGCCAGCCTAGTTTTTTTTGCAAACCATGAATGTAATAGCGTTTGCAAACCAGGATCAAGTTATTAGATGCCTTGTCTGCAGACACAAACACATGCTTGTCATGTAGGTCGTTGAGTGTTGTTCGAACATCGGGGTCAAGAAATATCGACTTGCATTTAGTTCTCATTTTGTATCGATAACTGCTTATTCTTTTCTGAATAGAGGACCTGATAGACTTAACCCACTCAGCGTGTTCACGTTTAGTCCATAATAATCTTGAGATTCACTTTCCATTTGATTGATGGAGTCTCGCGATACTTTCATGAAAAGATCCCGTTGGGGAGGAGTCAGATTGCTGGTTACTATGTGTCCTGCTGGGCCATAGCAATATGGGGATGAACAATATGATCATGCTGACGGAGGGGTCATTCTAAGGTCATCTATATTAAACTGCTGCAGTGTGTAGTGTAGGAGAACGTTGGTTAAGCTCGACAGACAAGGAATATACTTGTTTGTATACAGTATGCCGTAATTTCCCGTGTATTTCCCACACCGGGGTTTAGCCCGCGGGAAGTAAATTAAGGCATTTTTGAGGATTTTGTAAAATAAATTCCAGATAACCTGACCAGATTATCCGCGGGTTATACGCCGAATGAATATCTTGTGAGTATAAGAGTACTTCCTATGCGACTTTGAGACACAGGGGCTAGGCACGGACCTATGTCACTATGAAATGATTGTCAGATATTATTTTTCCTTTCTCGAATATAGCCCCTCCCACTGCTATATATCTGTGACAAGGGAAAGAACCAGCCTGAACGAGCAAATCGACCTATTTTCACTCCAAGCTTGTTTTCGTCACTGAATGAAGTCCAATTTTTTACATGCATGCCTCATTTTAAAGGTAAAACTTTTATCTTTCAGCCGATACCAAATATATCCCGCTACATGCATGTAAAAGCTCACTAGGCTGTCTAGAATCTGAGGTTTTGCATGAAAAACCGTAGGTGGGCACTTGTATAAAAGTAACAGCTATAATGACTGTTGTACATGCATTCAAAAGTGACTGATTTTGTTGTCGGAGGAAATTTGGAGTTCCATCTTTCTGCGGTCAGTACCTCCAGGCAAATACCCATGCACGTATGCATGAATTAATCTGCGATCCGATGTTGTTGTCTTGTTGTAAAATATGATTATGCAACAATATCTTAGCATTTTTTTACTCTTGTTTGTTGTCATCCTGCAATTGAACAGTGTAACATATATAGTAAGACAAGATGTAGTATAAAACATCTTCATTGTTTTATATTGCACAAGTAAAAAAACAAGCAAAAGAAACATTCCTTCAATTGCTTTAATAAGAAATTCAATATTCAGAAACAGGACTTAATTATATAGAAGTCATCAAATACAAAAGAAAACTGAAGACATAATGTAGAACTCATCTATATAAGGTGTCAACTTAGGACATAATACAGATCTCCTCTATATAAGGTGTCAACTTAGGACATGATGGAGAACTCCATGCATGGTACGGCTGACCTTTCATATCAATATGATTGTTAAAAAAATGATGCTTGTGAGACTAACTCCTTAGTTCCAGCTAATGTTTCATTACATACGGCAATACAAATATTATTTATATTGTATGCTGCAGACTTATGAACATCTCCCTCTGCTTTTACAAGGGCTTGGGACCTTCTAGCGTTTAGCTAGGCAGCATTAAAATGTTTGTATGACGATGTTTTATATTCTTAAAAAAAGTTTTTACATTAGACATGTGAATTAATCACACATCAGTCTTTAAAACATCTTGGAATCCTTCTGTCCATATTCATGTATATTATGAAGCACTTATTTTCGGTACAAATCCTGTCCACACGGTACATGCATATCATGATGCCAGGATTGTTTTCACATCACACATTTTCACAGAATACCTGTCCATCTCAGGAATGTTATGATGCGCTTTAACCTTTGGTTTGCTCATTGTCACATCACACATTTTTACAGAAAACCTGTTCAGTGAATGAAGAATCATCTTTAGATGGATTACGACAGGTTTTTTTCCCATACTCCCTGGTCATGAGTGATGCTTTCCATTCTTCCAGGGTCACAGCTGACGTCTCCTCACAATACCAGTTTCCAAAGCACTGCTGGTGCATTGGTGCAGACAACTGATGTGTTTTTTTCGTATTTCCTCCTAAACTGTCTAGCTTGTTCCTCCTTCATCTTCCTTTCCCTGTATTTTACAGCAGAATACAGAACATGTCTTTGTTGCTGGACAGCCACTCTCTGAAGTGTCGGCATAACGTTTACCCAATTTGCAGGGTCAACGTATGCCATTGGCAACACAGGAGTACTAGTAGGTGTTATATTGATGATAGTGGCACCTTTATCTGGGGAGGTCTGGGTGGCTGACGTTGCCATTGCAACTTTAGGTGCAGAAACAACCGCCCTAGCATCTGGTGACAGACGTCTCCACTTCAGCTTGGCAGATCGAAGTGTGTTTGGGGGTTGAGGAAACGTGTGAGGATTTTCAATAATCCCTGTTGGAAGATGCGACATTAACTGAATGGGGGCTGAGAGATTTTGGGCAGCTGTACGGACTGGTTCCGGTGGATGGATTCCTTGTTGCAAAATTCTCCTCTCTTGCATCTTACCATAACAAGACAACAGTATATTATGACCCCTTGAAAACTCATAGTAAAATACTGGTGAAATGGATAGAAGAGAGGTTTTTGTTTTTCTGCCAACATGAATTGGAGTGCTAACTTACAAGTTTCAGATATTCAACAATCAAATGTTTACAGATTTTGTACCTACCACTGTGTAAGTGTAGCCTGATTCAATTCTGGCATCTTAATCTCTGTGTTATCCAACACCTTAGCGTTGTTGACAATACACTGTCTGATGGTTTTGTAGGCCTGTTCTATCAAAGACCATCTGGTCAATTTCCTACCACTGACTTGTCTTGTTCCTGGGTAAATCACACACAGTTTCAACACCACAGCTTCAACATAGCGATTGCAATCTGGTCACTGAACAGGGCCACTGTTGGGGCCAAGAACACAGCTGTAATTCAAAGGGAACTTTATATTACAAGTCTACATAATAAAATGTGACACAATTTTAGAAAACAAATAAAGGCACACGGTTTTTTTTAAATTATACAAATTGATATTAATAGTGCATTTTAAATTATATGCACAATTTTGAACACATACACAGGAACTTAAATTCTCTAACATATTTCTTATATTTATAGCAGATTATATGCGACTGTTAGGTAAAGTCTTGCATCCACATCTTAGTTTGAATAACACAAAATAGAATTCTGAGATTGAAGAATGTAAGCACAAAGAAACATAACAAATATGTATTATTTCAATCTTGTAACATTCCTATGTAGTGTTCAGCTATTTGAAGCAACCATCATTAGGAATCAGCAAATAAGAATTTGCTATGGTCAAACTATAAAACATTTAATGATATGTGATTTGAGATGGCATATCAGTAACTTCATCTTTACATATTTATCCTCATATCACACATACCGTTTGGTGCTTTCCGCTTCAGGAGATACAGCTGTCTTCGTGGATTTGAATCTGCCCTTAATTTGGTAGGAACGATGTCTTGCTGGAAATTTAGTTCGCAGTTTGTCATAATCAGACAAGTTCTGCCACAGCTCAACAACATGGTCAGCTTCACTACTCTTTAGGGCTATCGAATGGTCCCGAAGACTCACAAGGTAGTCGGCCAAATCCATCACCCTGTCATGTCCTGCAATGTTGTCAGGTCCAACCGATTTCTGGAAGTATAAACAAATGCATATATATTTAGAAAAGAATAGAAACATATATGACAAGATGTCTGGTGATATAAACCACTTTGGCGAAAACAATTGATGGCAACATTTTGTGAGCAATTAATACATTTACTTCTTGTCAGTGTAATCTATGTAACCTCGTACACCACCTAGTGCGTGCTGAACATTCTTCTCAACACGTGAGTTCATGTTATTATGTTATGACCGTAAGCATTTTTGATTGGTTGAATGGAAGAGTAGTACGAACAAAATTCAAGAGTTTAATTAATATACGAAGCAGTCCACATCAGTACCATTTGTTCTTTGTAATGAACCAAGGACCATGACCAATATGGTAGGATCTCGTACCAAATTTCAGTACGTGACATCCCACCACCAGAAAAGGTGCTCTGGATAAAGAACTCTGCAATTGTAGGTGTCAGCAAAAATGAGAAATGCTCCAACAAATTTACAAGAATAAGATGTGAAATAAGGGCAATAACTTTACAAAGTCAGACAAGAAACTACTTGATTATGCCATAAAAATTTGCAACTACCGTTAACAGATTCTATAAATTATGATGTTTAAGAAGCAAACTGCGAGACTGACATACAAAGTGCAATCCGACAGTTAATCCTCTCATATAGTAATAGAGGGGGCCATCTAAAATTTTGACAATGATACCTGTGTATGTTTTTAATTTTCATGGGAGGATATACCCACAAAAAATACTTTTTATAAAACTAAGTGATCTTGCATGTAACGTATCACAAAGTAAAGAAGAAAACATATTAAGTAAAGCACTTTCAAATGAAACCTTGTTGCTACCATATACTTTTCAATATCGCACGCGACACTGTATCTATATCCCACATGACACCCTATGAGACACTGTATCTATATCCCACATTACACCCTATGTGACAAGTATATATCTCACATGACACCTTGTATAACACTTATCTATATCCCACATGACACCCTATGTGACACTGTATCTATATCCCACATGACACCCTATGTGACACTATCTATATCCCACATGACACCCTATGTGACACTATCTATATCCCACATGACACCCTATGTGACACTATCTATATCCCACATGACACCCTATGTGACACTGTATCTATATCCAACATGACACCCTATGAGACACTATCTATATCCCACATGACACCCTATGTGACACTATCTATATCCCACATGACACCCTATGTGACACTATCTATATCCCACATGACACCCTATGTGACACTGTATCTATATCCCACATGACACCCTATGTGACACTATCTATATCTAACATGACACCCTATGTGACACTATCTATATCCCACATGACACCCTATGTGACACTGTATCTATATCCAACATGACACCCTATGAGACACTATCTATATCCCACATGACACCCTATGTGACACTATCTATATCCCACATGACACCCTATGTGACACTGTATCTATATCCCACATGACACCCTATGTGACACTATCTATATCCCACATGACTCCCTATGTGACACTATCTATATCCCACATGACACCCTATGTGACACTATCTATATCCCACATGACACCCTATGTGACACTATCTATATCCCACATGACACCCTATGTGACACTATATCCAACATGCCACCCTATATAACACTGTATCTATATCCAACATGCCACCCTATATAACACTGTATCTATATCTAACGTGACACCCTATGTGACACTGTATCTATATCCCACATGACACCCTATGTGACACTATCTATATCCCACATGACACCCTATGTGACACTATATCCAACATGCCACCCTATATAACACTGTATCTATATCCAACATGCCACCCTATATAACACTGTATCTATATCTAACGTGACACCCTATGTGACACTGTATCTATATCCCACATGACACCCTATGTGACACTATCTATATCCCACATGACACCCTATGTGACACTATATCCAACATGCCACCCTATATAACACTGTATCTATATCCAACATGCCACCCTATATAACACTGTATCTATATCTAACGTGACACCCTATATAACATTGTATCTATATCCCACATGACACCCTATATAACACTGTATCTATATCCCACATGACACCCTATGTGACACTATCTATATCCCACATGACACCCTATGTGACACTATCTATATCCCACATGACACCCTATGTGACACTATCTATATCCCACATGACACCCTATGTGACACTATCTATATCCCACATGACACCCTATGTGACACTATCTATATCCCACATGACACCCTATATAACACTGTATCTATATCCCACATGGCACCCTATATAACACTGTATCTATATCTCACATGACACCCTATATAACACTATCTATATCCCACATGACACCCTATATAACACTGTATCTATATCCAACATGACACCCTATATAACACTCTATCTATATCCAACATGACACCCTATATAACACTGTATCTATATCCCACATGACACCCTATATAACATTGTATCTATATCCCACATGACACCCTATATAACATTGTATCTATATCCCACATGACACCCTATATAACATTGTATCTATATCTCACATGACACCCTGTATAACACTGTATCTATATCCCACATGACACCCTATATAACACTGTATCTATTTCCCACATGACACCCTATGTGACACTGTATCTATATCTCACATGACACCCTATATAACACTTTATCTATATCTCACATGACACCCTATATAACATTGTATCTATATCTCACATGATACCCTATAACACTGTATCTATATCCCACATGACACCCTATATTACATTGTATCTATATCCCACATGACACCCTATATAACACTATCTATATCCCACATTACACCCTATATAACACTATCTATATCCCACATTACACCCTATATAACACTGTATCTATATTCCACATGACACCCTATATTACATTGTATCTATATCCCACATGACACCCTATATAACACTATCTATATCCCACATTACACCCTATATAACACTGTATCTATATCTCACATGACACCCTATATAACACTGTATCTATATCCCACATGACACCCTATATAACACTCTATCTATATCCCACATGACACCCTATATAACACTCTATCTATATCCCACATGACAAAACTGCTGCCACCCATTCCTAAAATTAAACCAGTTTGCTGACATCTTTTTGAAAATGGCCGCGTCGGGAAATTTTGATAGGAGTGTTGACTGCCTGATGTATTATTTTCTTCTTGTGGGCAGCTGAGCCACTTCTACAGGGCACTTGGATAGGGGGTGATTTCCTTTACACAACAAACATGCATGCAAGAAGTAGCATGGGGCCCGTATACACCCAAAACGTCCAATGTTGTAGTTGTTACAGATTTCTCTGCCTTCGTGATAAACCCGAATGCGACCCTGTGAGTCAACAGTATCAGCGTTGCGCGCTTTTTGACCTCCCACTGACTTTGGATTGTTTTTTAACCGTCTGATATCAACTCCGGCCATAGGACAGAATCCAGTTATATGCAAAGTGCTGTCACAGACCTTTCGCACAATGGACGGATGAGCAACACATATGACGCGCTTATAGATTCCAAAGGCCGGGATGAATGCACTCAAATTTAACACCCTATTCAGTCTTGGGTCACTTTTATCTGATTGACAGCTAGGGTCACTCTGACCACAATAATACGGTATGCGTAAGGCCTCGAGGTTGACATCCCTACCTGCAGTAATGCTCTGTCAGAGGGCTGGTGAGACCGTCTCCACTAATGGTAGGGACTCGGCAGCATATCCAAAATGTGTCCTCCTGACGCTGTAGTGTTCTACCGTTTCGCTATCATTTTGAAAATTCTGGTAAGCGGAAGTCGGATTATACTCAGTTGTAGTCGGGACCACGTATGGGGTTCTAGCAGTGTACCCGTCCTCGATAGGCTTAGTAACGTCTGAAGCGATCTGTTGATCACTCCCCGCTGCAGCTGCAGCCCACATTCCGTTGTCACTTCGGGACTCAACACGTCTTGCGAGGACTAAACCGCGTTCAGGAGCTTCCACAAAACGATTTTCCAGGCGCTGGTAACACTCTTGCAGAGTAACTACGCTCTCCGTCAGTATACTCACAATTTCAATTAAATTTTGCGCGTCAAGGCTGCAATCTTGCTGGGAAATGAGCGGTGCATCATGGGATCGCGCACCTCTGAAGCTTTCCTTAGCATCAGCATCTCTAAAAAGTTTAACTAGCGCCATGCGTCTGGATCCCTTTTTGATTACAATGTTCCTCTTGGAAAGTTCTTGTTGTAAACAGGCTGAAGTGCAGTTCTCAAACAGCTCAGGGTCGTACGGAGTTGGTCGGGAAGACTTACGTTTAGGACCCATTGTGTAACGGAGAATAGGGCAAGGAAAGCCAACTCAGTATAAAGTAGAAAACGATAGGCCTACCTGTATTGTCCTCGTCACATTAGCGATGTAAACGTCACATGAAACGATGTCACAAGTAAGTCTAGTGGTAAACACATAGAAAAGGAAAATTCGTTCTTGATCTCGAAGCCAAACCAGTATGGCGCGTGAATGTCACAAGTTCTGGCAAGACCCAACTGGCGAACAAAACACGTCACTACTCAGCTCATTATCGATGATTTCACATAAAATTCGGAGAAAATATTCATAAGCTTATAATGCTTCATATCTTCGATATCTGGACCGTAAATGCGTGGTGACTAATAAGTTATAAACGGAAACCATGGAATATTACACAAACCAATCCTGATACTCTGTATCCTCCCTGGATGAAGGGATATCTAAACACCAATTAAGAGACCCCTATAGGGGAACAAATGCTACACTGTGATTGGTCAAAACCACGACCACCAGCTCATTTGTATATCCTCATTAGCATATAAACACAGTCACTTAAACTGAACCAGGAACCACATAAGTTCAATACATTAAACAAAAAAAAACAATATAAAATCAAAGCAGAAAAGAGGACTTTCTACATATATATTTGTTGTATATAAATTATAATTTAATATTAATATCAAATTGTCATAAAGAACACTTGTATAAAGTTTTGTAAACTAACCAGGGTCAAAAGAAAGTCTAACTTGCCACAGGCACAGTAAGGAGCACATGTGTTCGGACAATGACAGACTGAAATTATATATATTGGGACGAGTGCCGGCAACTGGAATATATACATTTGGGTAACACATATAACATAAAGAAGAGGATAATACTCCTTTCTCAAAGAATATTCATAAGCCGCGCCTCCGAATCGAAAACGAGGCTACCGGTGTAACCATCATAAACAAGATGGCGTCGACCTTGGATTCTGTTAACGGTAGACACTGTTGTGTACCATTATGTAACGGAAATGGGCGCCGCCATCCGGAGTTATCGTTTCACCAGTTTCCGCAAAGACAGGAGCTTCGCAAAGCATGGATACATGCCATACGGAGGGACCCTAGTTCATTGTTTACAATAAGGGTTTTTCATTAATCCTTCCTATTACACACAGCTACTGTAAGAGACTAATGTTATGTGTTACTGAGGTCTTAGGCCTAGGCCTTACGTCATCATCAGTCAGTGCACACGACAATAACTCGCTAGACTACATTGTAGATCTAATTTGTCGTTTTATTTTTGCTTACTAAATTATGACGTAATAAGTCATGAAATATTGAACAATCATTTGATAGAAACAAATTATGTTGAGAGTAATATTGTTTTAAATGATTAGAGACTCATTGAATCATTCACTTGATTCAGTATGATCACGGGCATGTCTAGTTTTAAATTAAAAATAGAAATACCAGAGACCTGAATTATTTAGTACATAGGTCTCTGGAAATACTAAGGCCTACATATATTGTCAATATATACAGTATAGGTGTTTCTGACTATTTTTTTTTAATACAAAACTTGACATGCCCCTGTGGTATGATTGTACTTGCTACATTAGATCTAATTATAAATTTCATGGATTAAATTGGAAAATACTGTCTTGTTTTTTTGGGTGATGAGACTATCCATTAAGAAATTGTATTGATTTGAATCACAATTATTTTTTCTCATAGATCTGTGAAACTGTTGACATTTTTAGAAGGAGGACTTCAAATGGAATACGGTGAGGAAAACGCTCAGGAAAGATGTTGTTCCTTCCATATTTAGTTGGACATCGGGGGAAATATCGGTACGACGGGAGATTTTTAAGCACCCAGTTCCAGAAAAAATACTTAAGACTGGAAAACAACAAATCAGAGTCAAGCCCATGTGAAACTTTTAATTTGAACAGAGAAAGGTAATTTGTCATTCAGTTCACTGTCAATTTCATTCAATATTGAATAAACTTGCATTGATCAAGATATACTCATTTGAAAATTAAAATATCTAACCAGTCTCAAACTATTCAGAATTAAAAGGTAGTATACATGTATAATATACATCTAGGTTTACCTCCATTTAATTGTTTCTATTTTTCAATTCCAAAAGTATATGTTTAGCCCTATGATAATTTACAAAGTGTAAGGATAAATTATTACAATATATTCAACTATGAAGCCTGCAGAATTCTCATTCTAATGTATAACTTACATTTACATGATACTGAGATTGAAGTAGTTAGTAGTAAACACTTGAAAATACAAAAATAAAATATAATGTTTTTCAGCATGTCTTTATCATATACCCATGAATATGTGGAGCGTGTTTCCCCCAAACATAATGTGAATTATTCTCAGAATGTTTAATCAATTGTCAAACGTCAGTCTTTATTTAATGCTGGTTTGCAATTGTATTAACTATTTTGTATAATTCAACTCACAACAAGATCAATGATGCTGGTCAGTATGATGCTGGATCATCAAGATCTTTGTTGAGGTATAAAATGTTGTATCATCATTCCAAACTGTTGGAAATATTGGGATTTTTTCTTTACTTATACATGTCTGTCTTCTATTCATCATAAGTTTTATTTCACCATGGCATGACACCTAGACAAAAATCTATTAAAAAGAGGGATGGGGTATTCTTTCACTGGCAATGAATGTGTTTAGTTGGCTTTTACTTTTGTTTCTAAGATAATATTACATGTAAATTATTTAAAATATCATGCATATCTAGTAATAGTATGAAAATTAAATGATGAATGCTTATATAATGAAATGTCTATTGTTTATAGTCATGTGAAACAAACCAGTTTGAGACAAGAAATGTTGAAGACTTGGAGGATTTATTAAAGAAAAGGGAAGATGAACTTAAGAAGTTACAACAACAGCTAGAGATTGAGAGATTTGGCTTTCAAAGATTTTCTAATGACAATGCAATGATTTCATTTTATACAGGTTTTGCTTCTATGCTGATGTTTTCAACTTTTTTTGAATTCATCAAACCAGCTGCTAGTACAATGGCCAGTTACTACTATAAATGTTCCGACAGAATCAAACAACAGGGGTTAGTAGGCAAACAACGGAATATGTTGTTGATTGACGAGTTGTTCATGTTCCTATGTCGGTTAAGATGTGGTATTTTTGAGCAAGATTTAGCTGTACGGTTTAACTGTCACTTATCTACAGTGAGTAGAAAAATAATGACATGGGCAAATTTTTTGTACTTTGCTTTGGGAAGCATAAATATTTGGCCAAGTAGAGAATCTATTGATGAGAAAATGCCTAACCAATTCAGAACTATGTATCCATCTACCAGGGTAATAATTGATTGCACAGTTAAAAGCAGAGCGACCATCTTCTCTCTTACTTAGCTCTAAATGTTACTCGTCATGTAAAAGCTCACATACATGGAAAGGTCTTGTTGGCATTGCTCCACATGGAGCTCTGACATTTGTTTCAAGTTTGTATAGAGGCAGCATGTCAGATGTAGAAATTACTAAGCTTTCTGGCTTAATTGAACTCCTGGACAGGCGAGATTCAATTATGGCAGACAAAGAGTTTGTACTCAACAAGGTACTGGAAGGTACAGGTATTTCAGTGAACACACCTCCATTCCTTCAAGGTCAAGGTCAATTTACAAGACAGGAAGTGGAGCAGACTCAGGTAATTGCGAAGTTGAGGATACACATTGAGAGGCATATCCGAAGAGTCAAGGAGTATCAACTATTTGATAGTATCATCCCCTTAAGTATGGTAGGAACAATTAATCAAATATGGACAGTTGCAAATATGTTGACATTATTCAAGGGACCTCTTGTCAAAGATTGGAAGTAAGCTATCTTGTATTGTTATACAGTATACCTTGGATTAGTACTACCCAAATAACAGTAAGGGTAGTATGAATGATACATTTTTACATGTATGTCATAAAATGTTTGATGTGTTGTAAACAATCACGTACAGTGTACCGTGACCGTCCTCGCTACATTGTAGATATATTTCCTGCAATATTTAACAAATTATTTAACAATACTTCAACGCAAGGGATAAATATTACAAGCCAGAGAAACAGATATTGTTATAGAATTGGAAAAGTAAGAATCTTTGGAATGTACTTGTAACGAATATGTCAGCACGACTTCGAAAAGACAAAGTGAAAGTAAAAACAAAACGATCTCACGCAAGACTAACCTCTTATATCATAGATATACTTTTCACTGAAATATGTGTATCCTTTCGATACCTCCCTGCTTCCTGTGCGTGCAGATGATGTTTTAATGGCATTCTCTACAAATCCGAACGTTATCTCATCAGGAACTGCCCGCAAATCTCGCGTTGAGTTGTGGGTGATTTCTGACACTTTCGGATCCGCCATATTTGTTTACACTAGAGAAACCGGTAGCCTCGTTTTCGACGCGTCATGAATATTTATGAGGAACTCATTAAGAAAGGAGTATATATATGCAAAATATGAACATAATGGGTAAAAACTTATTGCGCCGTGTCGTCTTAATCGGTTTCACCGTCAAATAGGTTTTTAAAAACATACAGTTAGAGTCTTATC
The DNA here is from genome assembly GCA_947623455.1 of Mimachlamys varia. Taxonomy (NCBI): domain Eukaryota; kingdom Metazoa; phylum Mollusca; class Bivalvia; order Pectinida; family Pectinidae; genus Mimachlamys; species Mimachlamys varia. The sequence continues at coordinate 36,693,450 of OX392545.1, forward strand.
TAGAACAAACATTTAAGCGATTATGATCGAGGTCATATAGGTAGTCTCCCCCGACTGAGATGACTTCCCATTTGAAGGGCGGTACTATTAATTCAGATATAGAGGACTAACCAAACTAGTTACGTTCAGATGAATATCGAAAAAAAAAATCAGACAATTATATACAGTACGGACCTCGTTTTCGGATATATAATAAATATGCATCATATTGCAGTATGGATGCTAATGAGTCCAATCGTTACTTCTTTAGAAGTGGAAGTAAACAAGTAAAAATGTAAATAGAGATGACTAGATATATACTGTAGCGGAAAGTGCATCGGGTTCGGGCTATGAATTATGTACCATTATACTTGCCTATATGAGCTTTTCAACGTTTAGGATGTAGTTGTGGAAATTCATGATCAGGTATTTAATTGAGTATGTTTACAATAGAATTCTACACATGCTCTGACCATAATTGTAAAACAGCTTCATTGTGTAGGCGTAGGCCCAGTAAACACATGGAAATTAACAGTTTGTCTACAGTAAACTTCATATAAAGGGAACTGATTTAATAAGAGACGATAATTTGTTTTTACATTATACACAAAATGCAGGTACTTGTGAGTTTCGCCCTAAATCCCATTCGCCTAAGGTAGTTTCGCTCTATTTTTTTTTATTATATATACTATAATAAGTTAATTCTTATATCATTGGTTAATATACACTTACATTTCTCTTGAATAACGATCTTATTTCCATACGGGAAGATTGTTACGAACTGTTTATTTCATCACTGAAGCCGACAACGGACATACTAATATCCGGAATTCAGTCGGCAATATTTAATATTGTATTTCAGATAGTAATCTCCTTTTATTGTGTTATAAACACTTTAAAACACACTGTCACGTCAGACACTTTATATCCAACGTTTATTTGAAATAAAGTGTTTCCAGCTGGCACCATGAGGAGGTGTGACTAGGATTTGATAATAAAGATCACCCTTTGCCAACCATTTTGTTTGTTTTTTTTTTCTATTTTGTTTTGTTTTTCAGTTTTGGAGTATCATTAAAGTATCTTTTTTTTCAAACTCCAACTGTAAAGTTGTTTTTTTTTTTTCAATTTCAGTAAATTTTATTGTCGAAAAGACAAATGGATCGGGCAGCAGGCATAGCCTATTTAAGCCCTCTCCAAACAAAATAACAAACAGTGGTACTGTGCCGCGTTTGCGTTTATGCAGCCAGTTAACCATATGATCGTTTCTGATTTGGATAATACAACAAAACACAGTTCCAATTTCCAAAGTAATAGTTGTATTGAATTGATGATCATGGTGATAATCATGATGTGATGAACAAGCTGTGATGATCAAGATTAGGTAAGAACTGAACAATACAGAAAAACCTACCATTAGATATGCTACCTATACAAATAGGACACCTTACCATAGTTTAATTGCACATAAGACAACTCGTCCCATAAAACATCATCAGGCGAACTGACCGGTACCATAAGACGACTCGACCCCAAAACAAAAACATGGGGCGAAATCATCACTATTCTAACTTATCATAGATGTGCACAATTTACACATAAAACTGGTAATCACTATACAAATAGCGAAAAACAAAGGATGATACATAAATATAGGATGGTACGATATTATTCATACATCAATACACTGCGAAGTGAAAGATCACTTGAGAAGTGGGGGGTTAATGTTTACCTTACGAACTTCCTATTATAGAATTTACACCGACAGACAGCATAAAATATTGATGCGTATGCATGTAAGAGCCAACAATACTAATATAATCACTTACAATAATGTGCTTTGCTACTGATTAAGGCATTGATGGACAAATATTGATGAAGTAAGTTTTTTTTCCTTGACCGCATGGGTACCATATTACTCTTCAGAACGAGGCTACCGCCTGAACGTCACTAGAACGTTTTACACGTACTTATCATTACTGCATAAAGGGCGATAACTCCTCTACCCTTAACGAATCAAATACTCAATAAGGTATAAGGAACACTTCTAATTTAACAATTTTAGAAAAATTGGAAAATCTATGAAATATGATAAACCATCATAAACTCAATAACACAAATAAGAAATGGTACATCACACTCCCCGTCTGATATCGAATATACGAGATCACTATATCTAACAAAGGTCTGTCTATTTGAAACAGTTCATACAAACACTTCTTCAATGTTTTCTACACAACTAGTGTTCAGACACTAGCAGAACCATTTCACAGATTGGCCGAGTGTACGTTGAGAACTTGTTGTCCTTGAAAACACGAACCTCTGCCTTACGCACATTGCCATCATTACTAGGGATAGCATTAACAACGCGCCCAGGGGGCCATTTGTTTCTATGTACAGTTTTGTCCTTGAGTAGCACAACATCACCGATTTGAAGATTTCGCTTCTTCAAAGTCCATTTTCGTCGTGACTGGAGTTGTTGAAGAAACTCCACTTTCCAGCGTTTCCAAAACTGATCTGCCACATGTTGGACATGGCGCCACTGAGCCCGGTAAACGTCCTTTAACTAAAAATCCCCTATAGAACTATGAGTATCGACAACATCAGATTTCTGTGTCAACAGCATAGATGGCGATAATACGGTAGGATTTCCCGGATCAGTTGAAACTGGCACTATCGGTCTGGAGTTAACGATGGCGCTAACTTTCGCCATAAATGTCGTAAGGACCTCGTGGGTTAACTTGCTGGTAGTGGTAGACAACATATTGTCGAGGATTCTCCTTGTTACATCAATCATTCTTTTCCACACACCACCCATGTGGGATGAGTGTGGGGAGTTGAACACCCATGTACATCCTGAATTGTACAGAAATTCACGCACGGGTCCATCCTCAACGTTGATAGAATCTATCCTCAGGTCGTCAGTAGCTCCAATAAAGTTAGTGCCCCTGTCCGATCGAAACAAACTCACTTTTCCCCGGATGGCCAGGAATCTCTTGAGAGCATTGACGAAAGAAGAAGTACTCATTTCCTCGATGACTTCAATATGAATCGCTCGAGTTGTAAGGCACGTAAAGAGAAGGGCCCATCTCTTACTGTTAGCTTGTCCACCTCTGGTCTTACGTGTCACAATTGACCATGGCCCGAATGTATCCACTCCAACTGAGAAAAATGGTGCTCCAGGTTCTAGTCTATCAGAAGGTAAGTCGGACATGATCTGAGTCTCGAGTCTTCCTCGGTACTTCCGACATGGTACACAATGATGGATGACAGATGATATCGGCCGTTTCCCACCCGTGATCCAATATCCACCACCTCTGACCGCACCTTCAGTAATGTGTCTCCCACCTAAAAGATCTTGAATAAAAGCGACATCTACAAGTAATGTACATTATGTAAGCATTAGAGGAATAACTTTGGCTTCAATAGAGGGATCAATACCATTTTAGGCCATCTGACTCTCTTTGAGTCAAATTGGCCTATAGTATCATGCTTCGTCCGGCATATGCTGTCTGATGTTTGTCATGAGGTAACTTTTCCTTCAAATGACTCTCAGTATAACCTTAAAAGGCCCAGAATGCTGATAATTGGCTAGTAGCATCCTTGGATGAAGGGCAACCAAATTTGTTCGAATGAATGACCTTGACCTATTTTCAAGATCACACAGGTCAACTGTCTGAAATCTTGAAGAGATTCCTTCTTGATAATCATAGAGCCTGGGGAACTGATATTTGACCTGTATCATGCTTGGATGATGATTGACATTTATAGACTCTCAAGGTCATAGGGGTCAAATGTGTTAAAATCTTCTAGCAATTTCTACTCCGTAACCTTAAGGCTCAAGGGACTGATATTTTCCTGTTATTATGCTGGGATGAATTGATATTAGGTTTGTTTATCAACCTTCATTCAAGGTCACATGGTTAAAAAATATTAATAAATTTTGATTTCAGTTTACATGTGTATTCCGAATGCAACAGCACTTAAATAACTTTGCATTAACCAATGAAAAAAATATATAGGTGACTTATTTATTGTCAGATAACCGTTTAAGCCCTTGGGCCTCTTCTGTAATTTCAACATTTGAAACATTGACGTCATACCATACAGGTCGAACTTGGTACCTTACTGCTGTCAATCCAATAAAGGCATACAATAAGTATATACAGTTTATGTATATTAACACAAGAATAACTTCACAATGGTACCCTTTTACATTGAGTTATGCTTCATAATAAAAGTAGTATAAAATAATTCACAATTCAGTTCATAATCTCTTTACAAGCCGTTTAATACCTTAACAAGAGTTTGATTTTTGAAGATCATTACAATTCTTTCATCATATATAACAGACTTATTTTTTATGTTTCGTTCAGCATTCCACACTTTTGCCTTAGCTGACAGTATTTTCAGTACTTTGATTTATATTAACAATCAGCACTAATGTTTTCAACAATAAATTTATGTATTTTAATATGAGTCTTACACACTAGAAACAATTATTTTCAATATTCATGCCACACAAATCTTTCACACACACACACACTTTTAGCACTAATCTAACGATAAATTAAAACCGGTAAAGTCACTTCTTTCACGTATTCTGTCCAGGCTAGTAAGTCACTTTGATAATCACATAACAGTTCATCTATCTCCTATGTCCTCCTCCCCCTCCTCTGCTCCGTCCAGTCGTGTAGAATACAAGGCGGCATATTTCCTCAAGAATGCTGTCGTCGAGATGTTATTGGCCATGTAGCTGTAGGTAGCAGCGGAAAGTCTGGTCTCCATCCTGGAGTAGATACACTGTAAAAAATATTCCTGTAAAACATGTTTGTTTAAAAACGGCTGTCAGACTCACTTTATAAACATGTTTCACGTTTTAAACACTTTACATGTGTATATTTAAACACAAGTGTTTTAAATGTTACATATACTCCGTTTTCGGCAAAACACTAGTGTTTTAAAGGAAACACAGAGACGTTTATTTTAAAACATTGATGTTTTATTAAAAACACGTTCAAATGTTTTAACAAAAACACTTCAACATTACACTTGCTAGACTCACTTTAAAAACACTTTAACGTGTTTTAAATCAAACATGTTTTTCTTGTACATGTTTTTACTACAACATAATGTAATGATAAGATACTTCATTTACATGTCATGTGCTTACATAAAATCTACATTATCAAAATATCAATATTTGTAAAACGTCCACTCATATTGGCCATATGGGATGTACTTCTTCAAATGAATCACGAAATTATACTTTAACTGTTACATTTACACCAGATTCTTTATCCAGATTTTTTCAGCATGGCACTCAGTTTTCTGCATTTTAGAAATGCACAGCAGCGGCACTGTTGTTTTATACGTGTGTTATGGATACAGCAAGCCCATCTTCCATCCCCGACTATTGCTATTTCTGAAATGTTGTCACCATGGAGAAAACAGATCAGGCATGGAGCAGACAACGCCTCCGTGTCACATGTTCTCAAATTCATATCCTCTGCAACATCCTGTAAAAGAAATATCAAAATGAGAATTTGCAGTCCCAAGATATGCTTATTTTCAATAATGTAAATTTTATATACATGCAAGTGAATAGATATCACACACAACTGCAACTAATGTATATGGGTTACCATTATTTTTACAAATAATTTCTATTTACTTCAGTCCTATGCAGACATTTTAGCAAAGATGTACATACGTTTTAATGCGGAGGATAATCTCTTTCTTTCAATTCCTTTTCAAAAGCAGCGACTTTCTCCATATGGTGAAGTACCCGTACCATTTTACTGTTATCAGATCCTGTAAAATACAAACATAAACTCTAAATAGAGAACTTTTAATAAGTCTGTTATTAATTTGAAAAACTTTATTTAACTCCAAGTAAATCTTCTATCCCAACAGTGTAAATTGAATGTGAATTGTACTTACCTAATTCAAATTCTCCAAATACATCTTAGTATTTCCCTGATCCACTGACTTCGAGATAATGAAGTTTGACTGTATTTGCAATTTTAATTTGAATCTGTTATGAGACAGGAATTACACAGCAAATACACTGAAAACCAGCAGTCTAATCAATCTGTATCATACAATGTAATACAAATCCCCTGAACCTCCTTAACTGAAGTAAATGTAAAGATATTTCCGATATATACATGCACATACGTATTGGGCAGTATAATTAATTAGTGATAATTAATTATATGAAACATGACTCTATACTTTCCATAATATGCATGACATTTAACACCCCACCCCCACCCCCGCTCGCACACATACACACACACTGGTAAACCAACAATCAGGGAGGGTCTTCAGCGGGGTCTGAGCTATATAAAGGGGCTTTGTCTGAGTCAAATAGATACGAAAAGAATTATAAAGACAGTTTTATTAATGTATTACTCTTAAAAAAGCACGTAGAGCTATTAAAGTATAAACTTGCATGTAATGGTGTAGGCTATCGAGTTTGCATTTTTTATGTCACCTTCCAATATAAGAGGACAAAAGGATCTCAACTGGCCACCTTTTCCTCAAAGACAAAGGATCACATTAGAAAGATTGATTTTAACCACAAACTGCAATCACTTTCAAGACTTAATGAAGTTTTCTACAGATTTGTGTACGTCACCTTCTAATATCTAAGAGGACAAAAGGATCTCAACTGGCCACCTTTTCCTCAAAGACATAGTCAAAGGATCTATACTAAATAATAGAAATAAAAGATTAATAAAATCTGTCCCGATTAAATAATATTTTGATGTCAAACTTGTAAAAAATAAATAAGTCAAATAGAATCCGTTTACATAAAAACAATAATGTTTGTACACTAGGCTTATTTGTATATATTCAGCACCGTATCATACACTAAGCTTATTTACATCTTAAACACCGTTCCATGCCACTGACCGCCGTTATCCTTTGTTGGTCAACAGTCTTGACCAGCTCAAAACAAACAACACGTGTGTATATGTGTGAACATGCAGCTGCTGCGTCGAAACGTTTGGATTTCAGAATCAAATGTTCTTTCACAATATACAAATTACTTAGTATATCTATACAAAGATATAAATGTATTATTACCCCAAATGTATTGATCTGCACCGCTTTCTTTCGTCTCAGCATCAGCTACCTTCGTCTTGGCCAGTGTGGGCGAGTGTTGTGATATGGTCACGTGACGGCGAAAGGCGCGAATATTAACCGTAAAACGGACATGTAATACAAAAAACGGAAATGTTTTAAAGGAAACACAAAACCATAAAAAAACGCTTCATCACAGTAATAACAATGCGCAATGCATATTTTTTAATCACTTAATGACAGGTTAATACTATCAAGTCTAATCAGAGCACATTCTCTTGCATAACAATAATTAAAGGTTGCCCCGCAACAAATATTCAGACCAAACAAGCAAGAAATATGAAATTACTCATTTATTCTTTTTTATACTTTTAATATGAAAACAGACCCATCTAAAAGTGGTTTTTTTTTATAAATGATATACATTATTTATTCTGCATGTTTCTTGGTGTTTATTTTAAACGGGTTTAGTGTTTTAAATTTAAAACACTGAAAATGTTTTAAATAAAACTAGAACTGTAAGCCGATGGCTGACTAATACCCCCCGCTACCTCTTATTAGAGGTGTCTGACATGTTTTTGAAAAAAACATGATGTAGTACAAGTTGTATATAACATGCATTATATAATGTATTATTTTATATTACTATGTATCACCGCATATCTAAAAAACAAAAACAAAGAAGGCACCTTTGGTCTTACATACATTACAGTGTAGATTTCATATCAACAATGTGGATGCATATGTATGTTTCAACTTGTGAAACTCACTGAATGAATAAAGAAAGGTGATATACATATTAATAAGAAAATTTATGATGCTGATTGTTTCAATACAATGCATCTTACGTTTATATTAATAGTGGTGTAAATTAGCCCATGGGAAAGCCAGTGATATGAGAAAATGGTCCGAGTAGTGCTTTGGAAGAATATCGGCCAGGACACCCCTCATAGGAAAGTTGATGTAGATTTGGTCCAGCAGTCCTCCTCTACGATGTGTTGGTAGACTTATACATGGCTGAAATCCATAGTAGCGAAGCAACTTGGTAAGTTTATTTGAAGCAGGAGTTTGCTTTGAAAGATCAATGTTGAAATCTCCTGTTACAAAAGTGGGAATACCTAAAGGCAGGACTGAGATAATCTGTTCCAGCTGAGGTAAAAACTGTCCGGCAGTGACCTGAGGATTATGGTATAAAACCAGTAAACAGAAACGCACAGACAAGTCTGCTCGTGGAGAGAGGACAATAATCTGATGCTCAGTTGGTATTGCGTGTGTATGACGCTGCTGCACAACAATTAGACCTTCGTGGATATGTGTGAGGAGGCCACCACTCTGTCGTCGCAGACGTAGAGGACCATCATTGCGGATGCTACTGTAGCCTTTGTGATCTTCTATGGCATCGTTAGACTTGAGCCATGTTTCTACAAGACATGTGAGCTGTGACTGTGAAACAACATCATCTTTGAGTAATGACGTGTGATGAGCTCTGAGAGAGTTGATATTAAGAAACTGAATCTTAATATGAGTGTCAAAGGTGATCCCAAGTTGAATTGAGTTTTTCGTAAGTGAAATGAAAGGTGATGACTGCTTCATTCTTTTTATCTCTTCAAGGGCTCTAGTATTAACTTTGACTTTGTTGGGTGTAACATCTCCCAAGACATACAGGCCAGATAGATTCTTAGTCCGACTAATTGCTGTGTAGAACTGGCCAGCATGAAAAGTTCCTTTGCATGAAACAACCAGTGTGTCTTCTGTTTTACTCGATCCAGTGGTTTATAGGAAGTTGTCCGGACAACACGTTATTACGGAAACCTGTGTATAGTGACCTGGTTACCATGGCAACCAAAATTTTGACAAACGAAACTCTGCATGCACATCTACACATGGTCCCCAACAATACTGCCAAGTTTTATTGAAATCGATCCAGTAGTTTAGGAGGAGTTGTCCGGACAACATTTTATTATGGAAACCTGTGTATAGTGACCTGGTTACCATGGCAACCAAAATTTTGACAAACGAAACCCTGCATGCACATCTACACATGGTCCCCAACAATACTGCCAAGTTTTATTGAAATCGATCCAGTAGTTTAGGAGGAGTTGTCTGGACAACATTTTTCTACGGACAGACGGACAGACAGACAGACAAGCTGATTCCAGTATACCCCCCTAACTTCGTTGCGGGGGGGGTATAACAACGTTTATCCCTAAAACACATATGTTTTGCTTAAAAACCAGAAGTTTTATAAAAAACATAAAACATGTAATGATTTTTTACAGTGTAGTCATGTTATCTCTATTGCAGTCTTCCGCCGCAACACTCGTCTCCACCAGAGATGCCTCTCTCCTCAGGATGGGGATGAGGCGGTAAAACAGGGTTGTCCCATGGCCGGCATTCACATTGAGTCTATGATGCCATCCTGAATAAAGAAAGAAAGGGATAATTAATATACACGCCAGAATGATCAAAATATTAATTCAAAACGGAGTGTTTAAATGCCAAACGAAACCATCAAAATATGTGTAGTTTTGAAACATACCTTCAACATCGTTGTTGGTACGGAAAGTCTGTCGGAAGACTGTCCAGGAGGCAGGCGTGAAGACATCGTCGTCTATCCACTGACGCTCCATGTACACCACCAGTCTGGCCAGCTCGGGGGTTGTCACACGGCGATGGAGGGCAAGGGATGTGTGTCGGACATGTAGAGATGGCAGAAAGGGCAATGCCATCAACTGCTTGATGAACGAATGTGTCTGCTGCCGCTGGCGGAAGGTCGGGACAAGTCCCAGCTCCTGGACGTGGCGCCAGACTGCCTGTGTCAAATGAACAATGTACTGAATATTGTTATGTATTACAATGTACTGAAGAACAACGAAAACACATATTTATTTATTAAATTGCATTTAATAATATCCAATCAAAGAAGACTGAACTGGTAACTAAAAATGGAAAGAAAAGACAAAAACAAGTAAACCCCCCCCCCCCCTAATTTTTTTTATTTTTAGAGCGAAACAAAATAGGGCGAGCGGGATTTAGCACGAAACGACCCGGAACCGTACAAATATACAATTGTGTATTTCATATTTACTGAGAGGTAAGGCAATCATCATATACTTTACATGTACATATATAAGGGTATTTGTTTATAAAACATAAATTACCTGCAACTTATATACATATATATATACAATTCAGTAATTATAGATGTCAAGTAGGAGCTAATTCCACTATTAGGATTGTGTCTGAGTTAACATAGACATATACTAAATTTACATGATATGTACGATGAGACTATCATATAATTTAATGTACATGTATATATGGCCACGTATACATACTCGTTTTAAGACATGCATTAGATATACTCTAAAAGAAAAAAAAATGATTTGCAACAAAATGGATTAGATAGATGAGGCAATCCGATTAAAATAAGATCCTTTATATTCTCCCTCATTATATTCGTCCGAATATAAAACAATTAAATTCAAATGAAAACACAAGACATAAATGGGATTAGGGCACGTTGCTCAATCGTTTATTACCTACTGTACAATCCACGACCAAATACAAACCACACCTGAAATCGTAATATCCTTAACCCATCTGGCCGGCATACGACTACTTATAATTGCCTCAAGGGCCCTTATTCTATAAAAGAAAAAGTTAAATGTAGTGTTACGATGTAAGCAACGCACTCGAAAGAGCGCACCTAGCGCGTGCTTCCTATTTATATCCCTGCATCACGTGACGTCCACCCGACACGTCCCCACACGAACACTTACGGAGACAACCGAAGTTAATTTCATTTATATTCTCCCTCATTATATTCGTCCGAATATAAAACAATTAAATTCAAATGAAAACACAAGACATAAATGGGATTATGGCACGTTGCTCAATCGAAATAGACAAAGGAGTGTGTGTACGCTCACCGACTATATATAACAATACATGAAATCTATTAAATGTTCAAATTTAAAGATACCGCCATCTGTGTATCTAAAGTATCCTTAATGTAACCGTCTTTAGCAACGTCACTCTTCCATCGGCCATGGGCCTTTAGAAGACGCTCAGATACTTTCTGACTCTTAGACGCCTCCGACAACCCTCCACTCCTTAAACTGTGTAGCCCAAACTTTTTTCTATCTAAACCTAATGATGATAAAGCGTCCAATAATATTTCTCGCGCTCTAGTATAAGACAAAGCTTTGTTTGTTTTACATAACGTATATCTCTTGGAAAGCTTACTGTAGGAAACCGAACGAAAAACAAAAGCATCGGGTACGTTAGATATGCCGGCCAGCTCTAAATAACGCGACATCCACAGTACTGGACAGTACCTGTCCTAGCTATCACAACCTTATTACCCCTTCTATAAATGTCAGTTTTACTCCGATCAATGTCAATTGTCATATAATCCTTTAATACATGAACATGGTGAACTCTCAATTGTGCTATTTCGCTAAAACGAAGAAAACCTGCAAATCCTATCAAAAACATATTACACAATCTCAAATTAGAAAGATTTGAAATGTCCGATCCATACTTGTCAATGATTTTCTTAATCACGTCCGAAGAAATGGGCTCTTTCTTTTGAATAGCCTTACATACTATACGCCTGGCACCTTCCATCAGCATCATAATAAGTTTGTCCCCGCACGGATTACAGAACAGATTCACATCATGATGTCTCTTTATGCTGTAATAATAGGAATTAAGCACAGATTCTGACACATTCATTTGTACTTGTACACTGATGAACACAGCTACTGTAGAAATCGCAGCAGGCGAAAACTCCAAATCTTTTGATACACACCAGCTCTTGAATTTGTTAAAATATGTGTCATATTTGCTGTTGGTATTGTCACATCTCCCTCTCCTTATTATAGATGGTATAGTTTTTGCCGCCTCGACGAGCAGTGGATCATCCGATCGCGAAATCCTCCTAATGTCATCCACAGCATGTTGATGTGACTCCGTATCAGGACGGGCAAATACTCTCTGTAATAAGACCATAAAATTTCATTCAGGCTTATGCTTACCATTGCTTTCCTAAGGGCAAATCTTTTAGATAAACGTACAAATCAGCGTTAATCGCACATGGTACGTACATTGTTACGACGCGTACATGGTACGTGTCGTGTATACATACACCGCTATGTGAAACAGCTACAACTACAGTTACGTGAAACCGTTACAACTCGCACATGGTACGTGACGTGTATACATACACCGTTATGTGAAACTGTTACAACTCGCACATGGTACGGAACGTGTAAATAACTCGCATAAAACAATTGCACATGGTGCCAGATCTAAATTACTCGTTGACCATTTATCTTGAGCGCTAAAACGTTACTTTCAAATCTCTGTTTTGCAAAAATGCTATCTTTATCAGAGCCCGCTATGAAAAATTGCATTGGTTTGACAAATTCCAAATGATCTTCTACAAAATCATAAAATCTGGAGTTCAAGTCGTCCCAAATTAGAGGCCAAAATGTGGCCGATATCCATTTTGGAATAATAAGTATCCGTTTTGCCCCACACAGATGGCAATGCGCTAGTACTTTCGGCACAAGAGATGGAGGCGGAACAAGCCAATTCACGTCACTCGACCAATCATAAGCGAAAGCGTGTACTCCTTTGGTACATGGTACCCAATATCTTGAAGTAAACACTGGTAGTTTCTTATTATAACAATCAGCAAAACTGTCGCATGAACACGGTCCCCATTTATTATTCAAAAGTTTGAACACGCCGTCAGCCACTGACCAATCATCATAATCAAATATTTTACTATACGCATCAGCCTCGATGTTGAATTCTCTAGGTACCCATTCTACTTCAATTTCTATGGAGAACCTGATACATATTTTATAAATATTTAAAGCAATAAGTTGAAGAGATCTAGACATGCTTCTCTTGCTGACAATACTGACTACATTCTGATTATCTGTGTATACTTTTACGAGTTTCCCAGCTAAAGTCTCGCCCAATGACGTTAAGACAATCTCAACAGTTCTCAATTCTCTCCAGGTAGAGCTTAATAATTTTTCCTTCTCACTCCACATCAGATGAACTATATTTTTGTTTGAACCCACCATGAAACCTGCCCCAGCGAAACCACTCGCATCTGTAAAAACAATCCTCTCTGGGATTTTGTTAACTTTTGTCACCGGATTACATGGGATTTCTTGCAAACTTTCTGACCAAAAAATCAATTCGTTGATTCCATCGCTTGGTAACGAAACTTGTAAATCCCAATATTTTCTCTGGCAAACAAACAACGATAGATGCCTCGTCATGAGCTGACATATACTACCTAACGCCGGCTTTAAGGATATAATTTTTCCTACCACTGAAGCGATATTCTGGCAGTTAAAATGAATTTTTTATTTTTCATAGTGCTAAATAATTTCAAGATGGAAACTATCTTTTTCCTCGGGACTTCCAAATTTCCATTTTCTAGATTCCATGAAAACTCCAGCCACTCAATTTGAGATACTGGGACAAATTGTGATTTTTCAAGATTCGGCAAAATCCGGAACGTAAAATTGTATCTTTTACAAAGGTAGACATCTCTAAACACTTGATCCTATCGGCACACCACCACCCGTCGTCAAGATATACCACAATCGGAATACCGCGCATGCGCCAATATCTGACAAGTACTCTCAACACTTTCGTAAATATATGTCCAGCCGAGCTTAAACCGAAAGGTAATACGGAAAACTCATAATGTTGCGTCTCGCTTCCGATTTTCCAAGTAAAACCAAGAAACCTTTGATGCTCTGGATGAATATCAATGTAATGATAGCCACTTTTGAGATCAAACTTGCACATGTAATACCCCTGTTTTGCATAATTTAACGCCTCATATACACCTTCAAACTTGACCTTCATCTTTTCAACATATTGATTTACATGTCTAAGATCTAAAACAAGTCTCTTTTTCCCGGTACTGTTAACCGAAACTGTCAAAGGATTACTAACATACGGCTGTTTGACTTTCTTTATACAGCCCGCATTTAATAGCTCGCTAATTGCCCCTTCAACGAATTCTGAATTATCAAAAGCAGATCTGTTATTTTTTTAAATCTTTAATTGTGTTGACAATAACATCGGGAGCTTTCAGAACCTTTTCCCAATATGAAACATGGTGTTTTAAACGTGATTTCACAGTACCAAGATTTTGCTTGAATTCATAATCTCTACCTTCAGAATACTCAACTTCATCAACTGTGCCCGTCGCTGTTGTCACGTCTGCCCCTCGACCTGCGGCGCCACGTGCTCCCTCATTTCTGTGCGAAGTTGTTGTCCGGCAGTCCGCGGTTCGCGGTCCCGGCTGCTGCTGCTGCTCTTGACGCCATGGGACAGTTGCGTGCGAAATGCCCTGGTTGTCTGCAGTAGTAACACAACGTGTCCCTGGATCTGCCTTGTCCTTGCTGGCCGTTGAAACGTTGTCCATACGTCTTACTAAAGTCACGAAAAAATTCATTAGGATTGAAAAACCCTGCCTGTCCCGAAGATTGACCGCGCCCCGCGGATTTTCGGTCATACGGCTTGCCTCGTGTCGACGCAAGTCGTTTCCTTGCCGCCCTGCCGACAGCTGCCCGTGTAACTTGGCAGCATCATCATTATCGTCAGCCAGAGGGTGATCCAAATACTCATGAACTGTGTCCCACCCATGACGGTCAGCAATTTTCAAAAGTTTATTTCTGTGTTTCAAAGCGCCACTCTCCGACAACAAAATTTGATTAACTCGCTCGTTGGAGGAACCGATAGCGTCTTCTATGTTGTGGAGCCCTGCTAACCGCTCAATATTAAATTTATATTGCAGCTTATGACCCTCGTGCTTGAACTCATATTCTGTGGTGGTCGTCTCGATACGTTTTACGTGCTCCTACCTGTTGTACGCTACTAAGAATAGCCTGTGTGTGTTTCTGTAAAACGTTCTGTAATGTTGAACTGAATAACGATACAGCATCCTCGTTACTCACAACGTTGTTAGAAATGTCATGTGAAGTAGTACTTTCTTCATGCACCGACTGTAATTCAATGTCGTCGAGCAAAGCGTCGTTTTCTGCCATTTAGTCAGTTAAATGTAGTGTTACGATGTAAGCAACGCACTCGAAAGAGCGCACCTAGCGCGTGCTTCCTATTTATATCCCTGCATCACGTGACGTCCACCCGACACGTCCCCACACGAACACTTACGGAGACAACCGAAGTTAATTTCATTGTTCTCACTCCGTTTTACAAGGATCTGACAACATCCCATAGGAGGTCACGTCCAGATGACCTTTTGTCGCCTCTTTACTTAACACTAAAATAACTTTCCAACGACCTGTAATCTTGCAGCAAGCCATTTCGTCACATTATTCCGCACGAACTTTTTGGTGACGAAATGACTAAACAGAAAAATGTGTTTATGCAAGCTTTGTCGCCTCAAAATATCACTGTCAAGATTCTGCCAGTAGTAATTTGATTGGCTAAGGCGAAAGGTCATCGGGACATGACCCTCTATGGGATTATCTCAGATCTTTACGTAAAATAGAAAAGTTTACGGAACGGTGCGGAGATGAAGATATGATTTTAATCAGATTGATAGCAGAGGCAAAGTCTGGGACCAATAATGAGCTAAAATCAACAGTTTATATTGAGATCAAGGTCTCATGTCCAGTCACGTGATCAACCGACTAAGACTAACCGCGATGACCCGGCTTATACGGAGCCAGGCTTGGAAGCGTGTTCTGCCAGGGTCTTGTCACCTGGGTGGCGGGAATTCGTAGTTGATCTGGTAGGGGTGTCTGGATAACCGGATAACTCTTCAATTTTAGTGACATGGACCTTATCCCCGTTGTGCCCCTGGGTAACTATTCTGCCATCTGTTGTCCAGGCGCAAGATATGATTTTCTTTTTTTCAGATATAGTGCTTCGCTGAGGATCGTACTTCGGTTAGAGCTTCATTAATAAACAGTTTAGAAGACGGAAGAGATGACTTGGCCGAAGGTACACGAGACTCACCACCCTCATTTTCCTCATCGGGAACTCTGCGAAACAGCTCAACCCTGGCCCGATAGACACTCGCTCTAGAACGATATGATATAAATCGATCAGTAATGTCTCGTGGAAATTTTTCATTTTTAGGTCCAACTCGATGGCTACGACTTATAAATCTGCACGTGTAGCCATTACACCTAGTATGTCATTACACACATGTAGTATTATGTCATCGGTGTAATCATCATCAGCATTTTCAGGCAATTCCGGCGTGAATATTGCTTCATGTCATCAACTCTGGACTCTAGATGTTTGATTTGGTTGTGAAGCGCAGTTATTTACCAACTAGCAAGAAGGCTATCTTTAAATAGGGTATTGTCCATGAGCTGAGAAACAACCTTCAAAACCAGTTCACCGAGTCCATTATGTAATGAAAAATGACATCAATAGTTTGGATAATTAGATGTAGCAGAGCTTAATATGTTGACTAAATGAGAAAGTCACAATGCAGGAATATCTTGGGCCTATTCAAATGTAGATCGACAGGTATGACAAAACAAAAAATGGCCGCCAAGTTAAACGCTGATCATCTTGAGAATTTATGTTTCGTATACCTTCATTTCCCACATATTATTGGAGTTCAGCACAATATTCAAAACAGTTTCTTTCATGTACATACTTTGACGTTCATTAGGTATGGATCTTCAGTAGAAATAGACGAAAACATGCGGAAACTGGGCACTGGTCAAATGTACATGTTTACATCTTGACCACCGGAAGTAACCAGTCGTAAAATTTTGACATCTTACGATTCATGATCACTGAAACAAGAGAACAGTTAAACTATAACACAACAGCATTTAACAGTTTCTTGAAAAAGATTTTATTGCCTGCAACCTTTAATAAGTTGAAAACAAGTTGATATCCCTTGTCCAAAAAGTTCTCTACATAATTCGGAAAGGGTTAGGGTTAGCCAAATCAGCTCTTCTATTGATCCAGGACCGTACTGTTTCAGTTGAAACTTTCTCCCTGCATATTGAATATATGGTAATCCCATCCGACCCCGAGTAATATCTCCATATCTTGTCGCATTCGAAATTTGTATATCGTGTTAGATGTTGCGATTTGGTGTGCTTCTCCAACATCAATGAATTCAAAATCTTTGACATCACCTGGGATGCGGATTGTTATGTTAAAATCCGTTGACCCAGGTTTTAACGTTTCTTTTATAGCTATTTATACCCCCCCCCCCCCCCCCCCCAAGACAAGCTTTTTATGATTTTTTTTTGTCTTGCTCTATCTTTTAAAAGTAGAATGTTAGCGGGTAGTAAACTAAATCTTACAAGTAAATTATTTTTTTTCAGATTTGCACCTTATACTAAGAATAAAATCAAATGGGCAGTGAAAACCTTCAAAGAATAGAAGGCTACAGGAATGAAGTGACTGACACAATGAACTTGAGAATATGACACGTGATGAACTGAATTACTCCATTTCGCGCTTCATTTGTGAAGAAAGAAAGTTGACGGGTCTGACTATCCGGCTAATACTACTTACACGATTGTTATATGTCTTCAACTGTACTTGGATACACTGGATAAAGGTTACGGATTACTTATTCACACTTCTCCAGTCAAATAAAATACACCCTGGATAATACTATGAAAGAATAGGCTCAACAACATATTGGAGGACCTAGAAACCAAGATCTTTCTTTTACTGAGGTGGAGGAGGATATCATGTGGTCGAAGGATGTCCTTGGTTCGGTACCCCAGAGAAGTAAGTTACAACTCTTTTTGTATATTTGCTGGGATTGAACTTCACTCTACGTGATGGACAGGAACACCGTAATTTACGCAGGGGAATATCTTCACAGGTCAGTGTTGGTGAAAACGACCATGGGACATGTTTGAAATATACAGAGGATGTTTCTAAAACTAATCAAGGCGGATTAAAACATAGGGCAGGTTGCTCCAAAGTGTGTGTACGCTTTCGAAAACAAAGAAAACCCGGGACGCTGTGTATTAGCATTATACACAAAATATTGCAGCCTGTGTCTATCGGAGATTACATGTAAATATGAGGATTTTTATTTACGTCCTTTGCAAAAATCGTCTGCATCAGTACGGTATGCTAATCAGCCTCTCGGCAGGCACAAACTAGCAAATGTTGTTTCTTGTTTGTGCAAGGAAACTGGACTTCCAGGACACCGAACAAACCACTCTATACGTGCATCAGCAGCAACACGTCTGTATCATACCGGTGTCGACGAACAATTAATATCGGAGGTAACGGGTCACCGATCAACAGCCATCAGGAGCTATAAAAGGACAACTGTCGCGCAAAAACGGTCTGTGAGTTGAATTGTTCAACGACATTCAGAAAGTAGCAACAAAGTTCCAAAATTGACAACAATCCGGAAGACAGGCACATTGAAGTGACCGTGAATATCAATGTTAACTAAAACCACAAAAAAAATATTAAATTGTATTAATGTAAAATAAAATACGATGTTATGTTTTACTTCCATGATGTCTTGAAAACAAAATTAATATACATACATTTCTTAGTCATTTACTCGCCAGTAGGTAATAACAAATACATAAAGGCCATCTGTGTGTTGCATACACGCCTCGATCTGTCATAAGTATTATGTATTGCAATTTTGCCGCTTTCGACTCAGGTATACAGCTGTAGTTAGAAATCTCGCTTATTTTCTCTAGCATAATTTCGCATGATTCGAACAGGCTCATCATCAATTATTTTGCTGTCATTTTGTTCGAACTGACCAAAAAGTCAATATTCAAAATTGGCCATTTTTATTATTCAAATATAGATGAATTAAATAGAGGATCTCATATGAGTGTCAATGTAATATGGAATTTATTAAACGACAGATAATTAAATATGTCCTGAGCTTTAGGCGAGCGACATCTGAAATTATTTATCGAATTTGATAAATTCCATATAACATTGACACGAGTTTTAGATTTTATTTGTTACATAACTTATATTCATGAGAATCCACCAAAACTCTCACCTTTTTTCCTTGATAAACAGGGAGATATCACTTCCGAGAAAATAATATTACGCCCTTAAGACGTAATTTGTTATGGTGTCACAATGGTGTTATGACATTATGTGGATATGACATGACTGAACGGGTAAGCTATGTGATAAAATCAGATTATGACATGATTATACGAATAAAACACCTCTTGCAACCTGGTCTGTTAATCTGACGAGTCGATTAGAAAGAGTAACAATGTCAGTGGAGTTTTAAGAATTTAAGTCGAATTCTGAAATTTCTCGACTTTAATTCACATATTTTGGAAAAATGATGTGCAAGCACGATCTTATGTGCTTACATGGCAGCTACGCCCCTGGCATTGATCCCGAGACCAGGCAAACAAAAAACGTTGGGTAGCTTAATAAAAAATGTGAAAAGCAACACTTTCAAATTGATAGGACACATTTGAGAAAGTAAGAAAGTACGTGGCCTAAATTACGTGGATTAAATAATTTCTGACAAACTGTACGACAGGTGTAATGGTGGTCCATCGTACAGTGATGCGACCCGCGATAATACGTCTGTCAAAGTACCTAACTGTACTTCCCGTGACAGGGCGCGCGCCAGCAATGGTAGAAACTCCTCCGTTAGTTATCACACGAGTTCCTCTGAGAAATCCCAAAGACGCTAGGACAGGCAGGGACATATCTCTATTATATCATGGAATGTCGCCAGATCGCTTGTCGAAAAACTTAATTACAATGATTTCATTAATGTTATAGCTGAGCATGATATTGTATGCCTGTTTGAGTGTTGGGTGAATGAGAATGACAATGTTGCTTTACCAGGATATAATGTTAAATCTGTTCCTAGAATTGATGGCAGGGGTGGAGGAATTGTTATTTATTGGAAAGAAACAATTAAACAAATGGTTTCCATAGAAAAAGTGGTTTACGATCATTCTGTTATTATCAAACTAGATTCCAAGTTTATGAAAGATAATAAAAACTGTTTTGTTATAGCTAATTATGTGCCTCCGGCCAATAGCGTATACTATGATTATAATGACATTGATATTTTTGAAGCCATAGAAGAAAATGTATCTGAGTATAATGAATACGGAAACGTGATTGTAATTGGTGATCTAAATAGTAGAACAGGAACATGCTGTGATTTTATTGAAAATGACACAATTGGAAATTTACCTTTTCATGTTTTGTCGAGTATTTTTAATTACTTACCTGATGTTAATGTTACTGAAAGAAACAGTGAAGATAAAGTTGTAAATACAATGGGAAGAAAACTTTTGAATTTATGTAAAACGAGTGGTTTGAGAATTGTAAATGGGCGACATCCTGGTGACAATAAAGGCAGTTTTACATTCTATAATAGTTTGGGAACAAGTTTAATCGATTATGTATTAGTTGGTGAGTCCAATTTCGAAATAATAAAAAAAATTACGAGTGGAGAGTTTAATCAGTTTTCAGACCATTCGCCTATTGTTTTTACGGTAGAGATAACGGGTATAGGAGAAAATGTACATGGTGAGGATGAACTGTTGTTTTCTACGCGATGGAATCAGGAAAATGTCGAGCATATAAAAGCAAAGATAACAGACAATGCTGAAAATTTAATGCATAACTGTAGAAATTTGGTTATCCCTTCAGATAGCGTAAATAATTGTGTCGAACATTTTTCTGAAATGCTTAGAACCATCATTGATCCCTATTGTGTTCAGATTCCATCCCGTAGTGCATCTCGTAATAATATTAATGAAGATAAACCGTGGTTTTCAGAACTATGTAAAGTTAAGTTTAGAGATTATAAAGCTGCTCTCGCAGTGTTTAATAGGAATAAAACTCATGACAATCATCAACGTATGATCGATAAGAAAAGGGAATACAAAAAGCTTGAATTGAAATTGAAGAGACAATATAAGACCCAGAAGGGAAATATGATGAACTATATGAGAAAGTATAATCCTAAACGATTTTATAGAAGTTTTAAAAGAAAGACGAAAGCTAGACAATGCAATTTAAACAAAGAAGACTTTCTAGAACATTTTAAAAAATTGGCGTCTACTGTCTCTAATCGTAATGAAGAAGTCAGTGAATTTATGAATGCTTATGACGATTCTTGTCATTCGAACCCTTATTCTGAGTTAGACGAAGAAATAACTGAGAGTGAAGTTTTACATGCAATATCAAATTTAAAACAAAACAAGGCTTGTGGTATTGATGGTTTGTTTAATGAAGTGTTTGTTACATGTAAAGATATATTAGTACCATGTCTAACATTGCTTTTTAATGGAATATTCAACGCGGGAATTTTCCCTGATAATTGGAACATTGGAACAATTATTCCACTGTTTAAGAAAGGGGATGTGAATGTTACAGATAATTATAGAGGTATTACATTAGTTAGTTGCCTTGGCAAAATTTTCACTTCCATTTTAAATGAAAGATTAGTAAATGTTGATAAAATACATAATATTATCACAGATGTACAATTTGGATTTAGAAAAAACCTTTCCACTATAGATGCTATTTTCGTATTACAATCACTAATTAACAGAACTCTCAGAAAACGAAAAAGACTTTACTGCTGTTTCATAGATTATAAGAAAGCTTTTGATTTTGTTAGTCGCCAAAATCTTTGGTATAAAATGATTAAGGAAGGCATAGAAGGGAAATTTAAAAAAAAATAAGAAGTCTCTATGACAACGTAAGATGCTCTGTCAAATTCAAAGGTGTTACTGACTTTTTCAAATGCGATTGCGGTTTGTTCCAAGGGGAAATATTATCTCCCTTGTTGTTTACATTATTTGTTAACGATAAAGAAATGGATTTTTTGGAAAATAATTGTACAACACTAGAAATTCAAACAATAAACATATTTTTACTAATGTATGCAGATGATATGGTTATTATCTCTGAAACACCAGGAGATTTACAAAAATTGTTAGATTCATTATCAAATTATTGTAAAAAATGGAGCTTAACCTTAAACATTGATAAAACAAAAATTGTTATTTTTAGAAATGGTGGCTTGATAAGAGAAAATGAAAAATGGTTTTATAATAACAATGTAATTGAAGTAGTTGATGAGTTTAATTATCTTGGTCTCACTCTTAACTATAATGGAAAATTTACAAAGTTACAAAAAAAGCTTGCAGAACAAGGTAGGAAATCACTATTTGCCATAAATAATGTATGTAAGAAGAACTTTTTTAATATAGAATCTCGTCTTGCTGTTTTTGACACTTTTGTTAATAGTATTTTAATGTATGGTTCTGAAATTTGGGGCTTCCATAAAGCACCAGAAATAGAAAAAATGCATATTGGATTCTTAAAATCATTATTAGGATTAAGGAAATCTACAAACTCTGCATTTCTTTATATTGAATTTGGAAGATTGCATTTACAGTTGTTGAGAAAAGTTAAAATCTTCAAGTATTGGGTAAAATTACAACTTACAGATAACTGTGTACTGAAAGCATGTTATGATGATATGGTTGCAAATAAAGACCCGTGGATACTCAACTTGAAACTTGATCTTTCAAGGGTCGGTCTGGGATTCATGTGTAATAATTTAATCAATAACAACTCTATTGGTGTATATAAGCAAAGATTAGTTGACATTTTCCAGCAAGATTGCCTAGATAAAGTCCATTCTTCTTCTAAAGGAGTATTATATCAACATTTAGTGGAAAATATTCATTTGCAACCGTATCTACATAAAGCAATTAATCTGAATTACCTTAAACATATTTCTAAGATACGTTTATGTGCACATGACCTATTTATTGAGCGCGGCCGTTACAGGGATATTCCTAGAGAAGAAAGAAAATGTATTTTATGTAATGAAAATGAATTAGAAGACGAATATCATTTTATAATTAAATGTAATAGCTTTTCAGATATCCGTGCTAAATTCATAAAGCAATTTTATTTCAGAAGGCCTAGTATGTTTAAATTCATACAATTACTTAATGTTAAAAATACAAAAGAACTTAATAATTTAGGAAAATTCTTGACATTAGCATTTAAACGTAGATGTGACTTATTAAGAGGTCACCTCTAGAACAGGTTATGTAAACAAATATGTCACATATATCCTTTTGAAATTATTATATTGTATAACATTTCAAATAACCTATTATTATGTTTATTAATTTGTATGTGAGTTTCCTAGAGTGAATATAATGAAGAGTATTGCTAGTTTGGATGATGATAATGAATGAATGAATGGATGGATGATGATTATGATGATGTGTGGATTAAGGTTGGGGTTTAGTTGATAAGGAAGTTAATTGATGATGTGCGAGAGTCATGGGGTAACTTAATGTAAAGATAATGATAGAGAGGACGAGTGGTAGTTTGTGTGAGTGTGTCCTAGATTTCTATATGTGTATTGCCATAAGTTGTAAAACTTTAGCAAATAAAGAACTTGAACATGTTCGAACAGGTAGACAAGATTTAAAAATAGACATGTAGGTCAAGGTTTTTTTTCAGCAGTGATCACGATCATGTTATCGTGTAGGTTCGGGCGAAACTATTTTCAGGTAAAGTCAACATCATTTATCGCATTAGTAATAACATTGTCCTATCATTTTCAGGGTGGAATCATTTTAAAGGTACCGAGATATGATAAAAACTTGAGGGATATTTGTTCCCTAGGTATGTAGTTAGATGATCTGGTGTGTGGTACTTTGACTCATTCTTTAAATCTATATAACGCAGTAAACCTATTCTTATTATACCAGCGCGTTTATTTTGAGCAAACGTCATCTAACCAGTAATTTAAGTTGGAGTAATTGTTATAATGCGACCGTGTGGGGTGTTCTGTTGGGAGCAGGATACTTCAGTGTGATAACACTATAAATCGGCAAAAGATCCGGACTATCAAAGAGGCTTACACGAACATACCGCACCCTCCCAAATACACACGCTCTCGACACAAACAACCAAATCGCATACACCGGAAGGCCGTCCTTAAATAACTGGCTGTTAATAGGACATAAAACAATCAACCAACCAAGCATTAGCCAATCAAATTACTGCTCACAGATTCTTAAGATTGTGAAGTAATGAGGCGACAAAGGTCGCCAGAACATGACCTCTTATGGGATGTTGTCAGATCCAATCTGATTAAAATCATATCTTGATCTCCGCGCCGTTCCGTAAACTTCTCTCTGCTGCCTTGTAAAACGGAGTGAGAACAAGGATCTGTATTTTAATCAGATTGTTGTCAGATCATGATGTAACGGAACGAGTAAGGATCTGCATTTAAATCAGATTGCTTAACAACATGCGACAAAATAAAAGCGGCTTCCCCAGTTCAGGGAAGAAGATAGACTAATACGAGTTGTTCTGTTTTCTACATCTTTCCGTACTTGATGTTAAAAGTATCAATACTGTTGTTTACTTTAGGATCCGGTACCATCCCTGTTAAGTACACTGAAAGGATTTGATTTTATTTCTGGAAAGGAATATTGTTTTCTTTCTGGTTAATTGTCTCAACAATAACGTTAAAATCTTTCCTTTGTTCATATTTTGTCTCCATGTAAATCTTTCCTTTGTTCATACTGTGTCTCCATATAAATCTTTCCTTTGTTCATATTTTGCCCCTGGGTTAATCGATTTTGAGTTTGGATTATGAATTTGTTAACGCTTCGGTATTCTTTTATTTATATTCTTGTTAATAACTTAATGCATTTGATTTTCCTTAGCTATACGCTTAAGCTATATTTTGAACTATTTACTGGTGAAGTGGATTATTGCACGGCTAAAATGAATATTGCACGGTCACTTGCGAACATCGCGTGACGTTTCCTACCCTTTCAAGCGTCAAAGTCAGTCAGATGTCAATGCTACCAGACAACAACAGGCTTGGCGATTTCTACGGAAACGTTTAGGTTTGGAGTCGCCAATGAATACGGATTGATAGTTTTGTGGTTATTACTCAGATAATCGAATATTTACCTTTTTTACATACAATGTACCAGAGTTCACGGGATAAATTATAGAATTGATCTATTTTTATTCAAAAACATGTTGATAAAATAAACAATTTCAGTGATTCAAAGTAAGTTTAAGTGATTATGCAATAAAACAAGTATATCATGGGTGTCTGTGCAATAGTCCAGAATATTTGACCCTCGGTACTGGTAATCGACCGATGTTCTATTGCACAGACACCCATGATATATTTGTATAATATGCCAGGGCCACATAGTGTATCTGTATCTTGCAAAAGTTTTTGAAAATGAATTATGTTACCAATGTACCTCTGCAATCTTGTTTTATCAGTAAACAAATCCCCGGAAACTAAGTGTCTCATTCTTAAAGATCTTGTTTCAATGCTCCAAATCATTTGGAAAGTTTGAATAAATGACTATTGCACGGTCATGTGCGAACTATTGAACACTACGTGACGTTTCAGAATTTAGTTTCACACTTTCAAGCGTCCAAGTCACTCAAGATACATGTCAACACTGCCAGACGACAGGCATGGCTACTTCTACAGAAAGGCGAGACTTGGAAAATATGTTTTAGTAATTATGTTATAAAACAAGTATATCATGGTTGTCTGTGCAATAGTCCAGAATATTGACCCTCGTTACAGGTAGTCTATTGCAATCGGCTTTATGCCTAGTCAGTCTCCAATCTATTTACGGTGTGGACATTTTCGAGCTGCCATTCAATCTGTTTGCTATATCGTACGATAATACACAGTTGATTTTGAGTAGTGTTGCATATGTTCGCGTGTGGATATATTCGGGGAGATATAATAGTAGCGAAAATTCCACACCGCAAACAATACCACTTTAACAGTACTAACCTTCGAATCACGCATGTCGTGTTACTCGTATTGGTAGATACATAAACATGGTTAATCCTCTTGTATACATGTAGGTATGATAGCTTGGTATTTATCATACCTGGGTAACGGATAGGTGCGTTATACCTCATCTTATCACTGGGTTGCTATGGGAACCTATATCTAGAGTGGCAGTGTTTACCTGTAGGATGTATCTCGTTATGTACTCCGTAAATACAATTAACTCCTGTGACACACGTGTCGTCAACTGTTACAGGGCAGCGGCTGGAGGAAGTTCAGACATACCTGGAATAGATCAGTATCCCCGACTGGAGGAAATTAAAGCATACCTGAAGGATTTATATCATACCACAAAACGGCACCTCATCAAAAACATGTTAGATCGGAGACCAATTGTGTTTAAACCAATGACTGTTTACGATGAGACCAGACGGGTAAATAGGGAAAGCGGAACCTTGGCATCGCTTATCTAGCGTAAACGCTGCCCCTGGATCTGGTTTATTTTATCAAACATTGACATTTGAGTTCAGGACGACGTGTTAGTGACTGACTTTGGACTAGGATTAATGTTAATAATATCGGGACAATTTCATGGATATGTATGGATACTTTCTTATTGTTTGTAAGTAAAAAAATAATATTTATTTAGCTTGATATTAATACCTCCGTGTATTATCAATATTTCTTGTTTTTTAAACACATGTATCATACTTTGCTTTGGATATTTTTTGTGATGTAGTTTATGTTTAAACAAGGTATTCTTGTCAAAAGAAATTAAAGAATACCGAAGCGTTAACAAAGTCATAATCCTCAAAATAACCCAAAATCCAAGGCAAAATATGAACAAAGGAAAGATTTACATGGAGACCCTTGTCAAGGTACAAAAGAATACGACCAGGTGTTCCGGAAGAGTGAACACATGACGTCACGCAAATCTTATATATATTTCTGGTTTCTGTATTTCAGGTCTGATACCCCTGATCAGAAGCCAAGGTAGGTGATTTTATGTATTTTCTATTCCCCTGATTCAACTAATGACGAATACTTGTTTTGGGGGAACAACATACTTTATCATACGTTCAGCATAATATCTTGTAGGTACAACTGATCTTGAATAGAGCTTGGTACCACAAAATCAAAAGTACAACGGTATACCACGGTATTTAGGCAAATACCGCGGTACGTACCACGGTATACCACATTGATTGAATGTCTAAGCTGGTTAAAGGTCTCTGGCTGTTTTTGTTCTGAAGCCAATCAACAAGAGGCATGTCATCATTTTCCTTTGTGTTATCCTCTAATATTGTTTGAGTGAAGCTATGTCTGTCCTAGTTGATTTGCAAATTTATAGGAAATCATAATCAAACCATATTGGAATTCCAATTGATCTATGTAACAAATAGTTCTTTTGTAAGTTAAATGAAAGTTCCCAAAAAACCGGTACAGGACTAATGTTCCACGGTACGTACCATCAAAACCTTATACCACGGTATACCGGTAAAACCGCCAAGCCGTAATCTTGAAAGTTCAATTTCATTATGTTCGTACAACTTAATATCTTGTACATTACAATTTCAACAAGAACAACGCAAGCAGGGGCATGATACGCCCGTCGTATTCTATCGGAAGTATAATTGTATGGAGACACAAAACACTTCGGACACTTTCTACAGAATGCCCGAAATTACATCAGATACGAAGTTCCAAGGGGCAATAACTCTAGTAAAAAACTGTCATTCAGGAAAACACAACTTTATGTCATGATGGTGAATCCTAGCAAGTTTGAAAGACATCGGTTGAAAACTGAAGGAGATCTCAGGACAAATAAAAGTTTACGACGGACGTACGTACATACAGACGGAAGGACGAACAACGCCATACCATAATACGTCCCGTCATTTTTGACGGTCGTATAAAACATAATATTTCGAACTTGACACATAGCGTCCTATCAAACCAGGTAACAAAAGCCTTGTCAAGCCTTGTCAAGCCTTGTCAAGCCTTTTAATTTCACTTAGGTATATCGCAATGTGCTGTCTAAACAAAATGATGTAGAAATCCACCGTATTCCAATCGTTAAATATCGTAATATAATCGTAATCCATATTTGGACGCAACGAAATCGTTAAACCCATTATTTGCCAAGTAGATTTCAATCAATCACCTCTTACGATGATTTTGATAGCTAGGAAACGTTTACATCATCCCATCACAATGAAGTAGAGCCAGTCGAAACGTGAGTTTTTTATTATATCTCAATGGCAAAAACACTTACTGTAACATATATATTTACAGGACAATTTCAAAAATAACAGGCAGCGTTTTATAGCTCACCTGGACCGAAGGTCCGGTGAGCTTATGCCATGGCGCAGCGTCCGTCGTCCGGCGTCCGTCGTCCGTCCGTCGTCTGTCAACAATTTCTTCAAATTGCTACTTGTCAAAAAGTCCTTATTGGAGATTAACCAAATTTGGTCAGAAACATCCTTGGGCAAAGGGGAACAGATTTTGCATAAATGGTGACTCTGACCCCCAAAGGGCCAGAGGGGCGGGGCCCAATAGGGAAAATAGAGGTAATTCTTTAAATCTCTTCTTGTCAAAAAGTCCTGATTGGATTTTGATCAAATTTAGTCAGAAACATTCTTTGGGGAAGGGGAACAGATTTTGCATAAATGGTGACTCGGACCCCAAAGGGGCCAGAGGGGCGGGGCCCAATAGAGAAAATAGAGGTACTTCCTTTAAATCTTTTCATGTCAAAAAGTCCTGATTGGATTTTGGCCAAATTTAGTCAGAAACATCCTTGGGCGAAGGGGAAGAGATTTTGCATAAATGGTGACTCTGACCCCTAAGGGCCCAGAGGGGCGGGGCCCATTAGGGGAAATAGAGGTAATTCCTTTAAATCTCTTCTCGTCAAAAAGTCCTGATTGGATTTTGGCCAAATTTAGTCAGAAACATCGTTGAGGGAAGGGGAACAGATTTTGCATAAATGGTGACTCTGACCCCTAAGGGTCCAGAGGGACGTGGCCCAATAAGGGGAAATTGAGGTAATACCTTTAAATCTGTTCTTGTCATAAAGTTATGAATAGATTTTGTCCAGATTTGGTCAGAAACATCCTTTGGGGAAGGGGAACAGATTTTGCATAAATGGTGACTCTGACACCCAAAGGGCCAGAGGGGCGGGGCCCAATATGGAAAATAGAGGTAATTTCTTTAAATCTCTTCTTGTCAAAAAGTCCTGATTGGATTTTGATCAAATTTAGTCAGAAACATTCTTTTGGGAAGGGGAACAGATTTTGCATAAATGGTGACTCGGACCCCAAAGGGGCCAGAGGGGCGGGGCCCAATAGGGAAAATAGAGGTAATTCTTTAAATCTCTTCTTGTCAAAAAGTCCTGATTGGATTTTGATCAAATTTAGTCAGAAACATTCTTTGGGGAAGGGGAACAGATTTTGCCGATTTTGACCAAATTTAGTCCGAAACATCGATCGGGGAAGGGGAACAGATTTTGAATAAATAGTGACTCTGACCCCTAAGGGCCAAGAGGGACGGGGCCCAATAGGGGAAATAGAGGTAATTCCTTTAAATCTCTTCTTGTCAAAAAGTCCTGATTGGATTTTGGCCAAATTTAGTCAGAAACATCGTTGAGGGAAGGGGAACAGATTTCGCATAAATGGTGACTCTGAGCCCTAAGGGTCCAGAGGGGCGGGGCCCAATAGGGAAAATAGAGGTAATTCCTTTAAATCTCTTCTTGTCAAAAAGTCCTGATTGGATTTAGACCAAATTTAGTCAGAAACATCATTTGGGGAAGGGAAACAGATTTTGCATAAATGGTGACTCTGACACCTAAGGGCCCAGAGGGACGGGGCCCAATAGGGGAAATAGAGGTAATTCCTTTAAATCTCTTCTTGTCATAAAGTTCTGATTGGATTTTGACCAAACAAGGTCAGAAACATCTTTTGGGGAAGAGGAACAGATTTTGCATAAATGGTGACTCGGACCCCAAAGCTGCCAGATGGGCGGGGCCCAATAAGGGAAATAGAGGTAATTCCTTTAAGTCTCTCTTGTCATAAAGTTATGAATAGATTTTGTCCAAATTTGGTCAGAAACATCGTTGGGGGAAGGGGAACAGATTTTGCATAAATGGTGATTCTGAACCCTAAGGGCCCAGAGGCACGGGGCCAATTAGGGGAAATACAGGTAATTCTTTTAAAATCTCTTCTTGTCATAAAGTTATGAATGGATTTGGCCCACATTTGGTGAGAAACATTCTTGGGGGAAGGGGAACAAATTTTGCATAAATGGTGACTCTGACCCCTAAGGGGCTAGAGGGGCGTGGCCCATTAAGGGAAATAGAGGTAATTCCTTTAAATCTCTTCTTGTCATAAAGTTATGAATACATTTTGTCCAAATTTGGTCAGAAACATCGTTGGGGGAAGAGGAACATATTTTGCATAAATGGTGACTCTGGCCCCTAAGGGGCTATTTTGGCACGTAAGGGTTACAAGTCAGAGATTAATTCCAGGTGAGCGATGCAGGCCCATTGGGCCTCTTGTTTTAAAAACCCGGCCAATTTCATTTTGTGCTTGCTGTGAATGAGCCTTCAACAAAACGTCAAGGCTTGGTATGTTCATCGTAGTTATATATTATAGTTATATATATGTGAAAATTCATAAAACGACTACAATGTATATTTACATTTGTTATGCATTCTTCGATTACAATGCATATGTTTTTATACGCCCGTCAAAAATGACGGGACGTATTATGGTATGGCCGTCCGTCATAAACTTTTGTTTGTCCGGATATCTCCTCCTACAGTTTTCAACCGATTTCTTTTAAACTTGCTAGGCTCAACCACCATAACATGAAGTTGTGTTTTCCTGAAAGACAATTTGATTCGAGAATATTCACTAGAGTTATGGCCCTTTGGGACGCAATTGCGGGCATTATTTAGAAAACGTCAGATCGTTTTTGTGTTTTCTTTAATTCCTCTGAAATTTGGTATGGCACTTCGAATATCTATAATATTTAACATATATTACGGGTTTTGTTGAGTAATTTCAACTTTTTGCGTAACAGCATTCATAGTTAGATATAGGCCTTATGTAGAAAATGCATTTCTGTTGTAAACAGTTGTTTTGTCCGGAGATCTTCTCCTACAGTTTTCAACCGATATCTTTCAAACTTGCTAGGCTTAATCGTCATGACATGAAGTTGTGTTTTCCTGAATAACGGTTTGTTTCAACAATATTTACTAGAGTTATGGCCCTTTGGAACTCCGTATCTGATGCAATTTCAGACCTTATGTAAAAAATGTCAGAACTTTTTTGCTTTTTCTTCAATTCCTCTAAAATTTTGTATTATAGTTCCAATAGCTATAATATTTAACATATATTACTCGTTTTGTTGAGTTATTTCAACTTTTTGCGTAACAGCGTTGCATAATTGCTATTGCAAAATATAGGCTTTATGTAGAAAATGCATTTCTGTTGTAAATTGTTGTTTTCCAGAGATCTACAATTTTCAATTGATATCTTAAAAACTTGCTAGGTTTAATCATTATGACATGAAATTGTGTTTTCCTGAGTGACAGTTTAATTTGACAATATTTACTAGAGTTATGGCCATTTAGGACTTTGTATCTGATGTAGTTTTCGAATATTATGTTGAAAGTGTCAGAACTTTCTTTGTGTTTTCATACCATTATACTTCCGATAGGGTACGGCGGGCGTATCATGCCTCCGCTTGCGGTGCTCTTGTTATAGTTCTTGTATTGGCTATTTTGACATTGGTTACGTTGTCAGATTTGCGGTTCTAAACATTTAAAAACAACTGAAAAAATCTATCTCTTAAAAATGTGAATAACCTAACATTTCGTCAAATATTGCATTGGTCCTAAAACAACATTCTATTAAAGCATTTAACATAACAAAAGTGACTTGTAAAGTAAAATTTCAACTTGTACCAAAGGGTCAGGATGCTAATATTTAGCCCGTAGGTACCTGGGATAGAGTGCTACAATGCTTCCTCATAACAACGATCTTGACCAACGGTCATGGTCACAGGGATCAAATATGTAAAATTCTTTGAGAATCTTCTTTTCAATAACCAAAAGGCCCAGGCAATCTGATTAAAATACAGAAGGATCTGACAACACTGAACGCTTTTATCTAAAGGAGAGAACGCCCTTAGTAGATTAGGTTGACCAACCGGACCATGTTAAGGACATTTACATAGATAGGGAAACAACCGGTCTTTACTTTCGTGAAAGTGTAGGAAAACACAATCTGATTAAAATACAGATCCTTCTTCTCACTCCGTTTTACAAGGATCTGACAACATTCTATAAGAGGTCACGTCCAGATGACCTTTGTCGCCTCTTTACTTAACACTAAAATAATTTTCCAACGACCTGTCATCTTGCAGCAAGCCATTTCGTCACATTATTCCACAAGAACTTTTTGGTGACGAAATGACTAAACGGACAAATGTGTTTATGCAAGCTTTGTCGCCTCAAAATTTCACTGTCAAGATTCTGCCAGTAGTAATTTGATTGGCTAACGCGAAAGGTCATCGGGACATGACCCCCTATGGGATTATCTCAGATCTTAACGCAGCAGAGAGAAGTTTACGTGACAGGTCGTTGGAAAATTATTTTAGTGTTAAGTAAAGAGGCGACAAAGGTCATCTGGACGTGACCTCTTATGGAATGTTGTCAGATCCTTGTAAAACGGAGTGAGAAGAAGGATCTGTATTTTAATCAGATTGTGTTTTCCTACACTTTCACGAAAGTAAAGACCGGTTGTTTCCCTATCTATGTAAATGTCCTTAACATGGTCCGGTTGGTCAACCTAATCTACTAAGGGCGTTCTCTCCTTTAGATAAAAGCGTTCAGTGTCTATTATCCCCATTGTTTATGACAACTCCGTAGTCTCAAACGCAGCCTAATGATTGGTCAGCCTTAACGACTTGACAGCCACTACACAGTTTTAGCTATGAGATGGTGCAGCGTCCGTCATCCGTCTGCCTTTCCTATAAACGGCTTCTTCTGAATTGCCGAAAGGCCCAGTGACATGAAATTTGGCTGGTGGCTTTTTTTGTTAGGAGCTGAACACAGTTTGCGAAAAAAAGTCATGTTGACTTATGACTGCTAGCTTCCTTGGATGAAAAGGAACAAAGGTTGCGAAAAAAATGACCTTGACCCATCTTCAAGATCACATGGATCAAATCTGTTAAACCTTTAAACGACTTCTTCTGATAAACCAAAAGTCTTAGAAGCATGATATTTGGCTGAAAAGTTCGGTTCCTTAGATAAAACCGGACTAAGTTTGCAAAAAGAAATGACCTTGACCCGTATTCAGGGTCAAATCTGTTAAAGACTTTAAATGACTTCTGATAAACCAAAAGGCCTAGAAGCATGGTATTTGGCTGAAAGCTTCCTTGGGTGGAGCCCGACAAAGTTTGCGAAAACAAATGACCAGGTACTTTGTGACCCATATTCGAGATCACATTTAAACGACTTCTTCTGAAATACCAAAATGCCTATAGACAGGAAATGTGGCAATATGCTTCGTTCCTTTCAAGCACACACCCACATCACATACACCGGAAGGCCGTACTTAACGACAATCAACCAACCAACGATGATGTTTCTCCATTTATAGTCCATCAATGGGAGGATACGAGTTGCCCGAAGGAGAATGGAATCTACGTAGTTTTCGAGTAGTTTTCAGGAAACTTTTGATATCCCAGGTCACTATACTTATTTTTGTGTCCAGACAACTACTCATTAACCCATTCAAGTGAAACTACACATGAATGCCTCCCTCTATCTCCTTAATACCGAGTATGTATGTACGTTTATGCTCTATGAGTAGTATATATTGATGAATACGTTTGTGTGTATATTTACAGTCTACACTGACATTCATTCGATAACCATTACTCAACAGACTATCATTATCACTGCATAACTGTAGTAAAACACGTGACAAATTTCTATGACGTCGACAACAATTCATGTGGGCGGAGCTATGCAAATCCTACAGTTTGAAACACAATTGTGTGACGTCACCAACAATTAACGTAGGCGGAGCTTGCAAATTTCGTGCTGTTACATTTATTGAAACATTCCCACGTTTATTAGTTTTGAAATAAAATCTGTGTCCGAAGATTTGGCTATAATGAACAAAATAGTTACGAACATTTCACAGAAAGATACTGTAAATATAAGGATAAACTTTCTATTTTGTTTAGGTTATCGGGGGATAACTACAATGGAAAACGGGTGAATTCAATAACGGCTGTTTAGGTTATCGGGGGATAACTACAATGGAAAACGGGTAAATTATACATAACCGGCTTCCCCGTTTTCCATTGTAGTTATCTACCGATAACCTAAACAAAATAGAAAGTTAATCCTTAAATGAACAGGAACCTGCCTACGATAAATATTTCACAGAGGCCCAACCTCATTTTTAGCTCACCTAGCCCGGAGGGCCAAGTGAGCTTATGTGATGGTGCAGCGTCCGTCGTCCGTCCGTCCGTCCGTCCTGCGTCCGTCAACTTTTTCCTTTAAACGACTTCTTCTAAAATACTGAAAGGTCCAGTGACATGAAATTTGGCTGGTAGATTCCTTGGAAGGAGCTGAACAAAGTTTGCGAAAAAAAATCACTTTGACCTAATTTCAATGTCACAGGGGTCAAAAATGTCGAAACTTTCAAACAACTTCTTCTAAAATACCGTCAGGCATAGAGACTTCATATTTGACCAGTAGCTTCCTTGGATGAAGCCAAATAAAGTTTGCGAAAAGAAATGACCTTGACTTATATTCAAGGTCACAGGGGTCAAATCTGTTAAAACCTTCGAACGACTTCTTCTGAAATACCAAAAGCCCTGGAAGCATGATATTTGGCTGAAAGGTTCCTTGGATGAAGCCCAACAAAGTTTGCGAAAAGAAATGACCTTGACTTATATTCAAGGTCACAATGGTCAAATCTGTTGAATCCTTCAAACGACTTTTTCTGAAATACCAAAAGCCCTAGAAGCATGATATTTGGCTGAAAGGTTCCTTGGATGAAGCCCGACAAAGTTTGTGAAAAGAAATGACCTTGACTTATATTCAAGGTCACAATGGTCAAATCTGTTGAATCCTTCAAACGACTTTTTCTGAAATACCAAAAGCCCTAGAAGCATGATATTTGGCTGAAAGGTTTCTTGGATGAAGCCTGACAAAGATTGCGAAAAGAAATGACCTTGACTTATATTCAAGGTCACGGTGAGGTTAAATCTATTTTAACCTTCGAACGACTTCTTCTGAAATACCAAAAGCCCTGGAAGCATGATATTTGGCTGAAAGGTTCCTTGGATGAAGCCCAACAAAGTTTGCGAAAAGAAATGACCTTGACTTATATTCAAGGTCACAATGGTCAAATCTGTTGAATCCTTCAAACGACTTTTTCTGAAATACCAAAAGCCCTAGAAGCATGATATTTGGCTGAAAGGTTCCTTGGATGAAGCCCGACAAAGTTTGTGAAAAGAAATGACCTTGACCTATATTCAAGGTCACAGGGGTCAAATCTGTTAAAACATTTAAACAACTCCTTCTGAAATACAAAAAACCCTAGTAGCATGATATTTGGCTGAAATGTTCCTTGGATGAAGCCGGACAAAATTTGCGAAAAGAAATGACCTTGACCTATATTCAAGGTCACATGAGTCAAATCTGTTAAAACCTTTAAACAACTCCTTCTGAAATACCAAAAACCCTAGAAGCATGATATTTGACTGAAATGTTCCTTGGATGAAGCCGGACAAAATTTGCGAAAAGAAATGACCTTGACCTATATTCAAGGTCACATGAGTCAAATCTGTTAAAACCTTTAAACGACTTCTGCTGAAATACCAAAAGCCCTAGAAGCATGACATTTGGCTGAAAGGTTTCTTGGATGAAGCCTGACAAAGATTGCGAAAAGAAATGACCTTGACCTTTATTTGCCTGCAGACATGATATTTGGCTGGTAGCGTCCTGGGATGAAGCCAAACAAAATTTGAAAATGAAAATGATGTTGTCTTATAAGGTCACAGGGGTAAAATATGTTTAAATCTTAAGATGTTCTTCTAAATGTCTTACATTATAAGATTTTAGGGGACTTTAGGGTTACACTATAATATAAGTCAGAGATTGATACCAGGTGAGCGATGCAGGCCCATTGGGCCTCTTGTGTAAATATTCACTGATAATTTAAACATGTACTAATTTTATTGATATTCCAGATATGTGCAGGAAGCAGTTTCTGTCGGGGCCAGACAGGGTAGCCGATAACAGCCTAACAGCTTCCTCGACGTACACAACCAACTCAAACCCGAAACATGACTACGGCCCCTCCAGGGGCCGCTTAAATGTAACGGAGGTCAAGGACGCCTCAGGGAAGACCCTGATTGGTGGATGGTCAGCGGACAAAAACGATGTCCACCAGTTCATCGGGGTCCGTATGACTACTAACTGAGTATATTGGGAAGATATGTAGTGAATAATGAATGACTTTTGGATATCGATGAACTATCGTCCCAATCTGATAAAAATCATATCTTGATCTCCGTGTTGTAAACTTCTCTGCTGCGTCAAGTTTAAGGAACGGAGATCAAGATGTGATTTTAATCAGATTGCTCTCGCCCTGAAGGTTATTTCAACTCAAATACACATACACGGCTACAACGGATACACCGGGAGGAAAGTCCTAGCTGTTGGGACTATAAACCTAATAAAGCCAAACCCTTTATTTGGGCATGAGTGGGGATGGGGGAGGGGGGGGGGGGTTCTTGGTGAAGTTATAACATCCTTGCAACAGCTAGGTACTTTCAGTGTGATATTTCAGTGACATAGCACTATAAAAATCATATCCTTGCTATCATAAGGAGGCATATACACCAAAATACCCTTCTAAGACACACGCACGCTTACACAGCACATAAAGGGATATCCTTAAATGGGCTAAGCGTTTCTAGGGTGTTGAAAATTAAAATCATAACCGTTTTATAGCAATGTTCGAGTTCTGTTTTTCGACACTAGGTCAAACTTACGGAACCGACCGTGATCCGCGGGGTCGTCACCCAAGGTCGCAACGGCTGCTGTAAACAGTGGGTGACAAAATACCGGGTCCTGTATAGTCACGACTGTGTCAACTGGAAACCCGTGGGAGGCCCCAACACAAACGACGCCGTAAGTATTGAACTGGAACTGTATCTGTTAGGTCGTCAGAACCCAATTCTGGTGTGAATAACGACAGGTGTGCTGCCTGATTATCAGATTTGGCGCTGACTGTGACGTCGGCCAGTTGGTTCCAGTCTGTTGGTTCCAGTCTGTTGCGGTCTTTACAATTAATGATTTCTTATATTGTTCAGTGCTGGCCTTTGGGTTAGCAAAACACTTGGTGTTGTTTTTAACTTAGTAAACTGTTTTATTGACCGTGACGCAGTCTTTAAAATTTCTAGCACGTATTTCGTTTATTCCTCTGATTGGTTAGAAACGCACAAGGGGGTAGTACCGGAACCAACCCCTCCACCACCTTAAATAAAAGCTGATTTTGAACAAATGCGACACAGTGACCCAACTTAAATCCGCCCCGCGTCGGTCACGATCCTGGCGTCCTACCGCAAGACTTCCGTGCCTCCACTAATTATTTAAAACATTCAAGCTCGATTAATTAGTTTAAACGATATGTAACAACTTAAACGAATAGTATGTCTTTTGCAGCAAACAAAACTGTCTGTTTTAAAATCTTATTCTCTCCTAAGTTCTTTAAAGGTAATAGTGACGAGGACACACCCGAGATCCAACTGTTCCAGTGCCCGGTGGTCGCCATGTGTGTCCGTATCAACCCACTAGAATGGAACAACCATATCTCCCTGAGGTTTGACCTGTTGGGATGTCCTCTTCTCTCTGGTAAGTCCTGTCCCGCTCACTGTGTCTAAAGTTGTCAACAAGATATGCTTGAATAAACATTAGTATTTTATGTCTTGACACTTAGCCAATGATCACCGAATTAAATCTCTTCAACAACACCCTATTATGAAATTCAAATCCTCAAAGCAACAGTTTTTCTCATTTGAGTAGTGGCACGGTACACAATATACACATTTTCGTAGTACACGATTATGCAGAACTAGTTTAATTTTATTTCTAGTCATAATTAAAGGGGGTTTACGCACCTAACCCTTCTGCTTCTATATTAGTTTAGAAATTTTGGATTCCCACCTTTTGGCCCCTAGCATCACTGAAAAGTCACAGGCGGACGAAACAGCTGTATGATGCAGTTTAATTCATTTTCATTTCAGAATATTTATTGTTCAGATCTTTGATACAATGGATTGGGCAACAGGCAAAGCCTATGAGCGCCCTCTCCTTACAGTTATAAACAGTTTATACACATCTTACTGAATGCAAATATAGATAAAACATACATAGATTAGTTACACATTGTTGACTATATGTCATTACTTTTTTATAATTTCATTTCGATATTGTTATAGAAATTGCTTCATGCTATAGAGAATAAAAATTGCAAATAGGCGAATGGACAGCACATAGTACAATTTTGTGCTGGGATAAAATTCTATATAACAGAGTAATACAAAGATTGATAAGTAAATAGTTATAATCTAGTAAAAACGTTTAGTATCTTTAACGAATCTCTGAACCATCTCCAGAATTTTTGCATTAATATAGGTATCGAGATTTTGACATCCATATAGGAAAGTAAGAGTAGTTAATGGAATAGTATCATTAAGAGTAGAAATAGAGTTCATGAGAATTTGCCTTTGACTATTAAACAGAGTACAATGGAGGAAGAAGTGATCACAATCCTCAACAGGAGAATTACAAGAGCAGGCAGGGGTATCAATTAAATGGGATTCAAAAAGATCTGAATTTAAATTACTGGAATAATTTCTAAGTTGGCAGAGGGTAATATTGAATTTTCGATCACCATGGTATTTAAAAATATAATGAGATTGAGGTTGAGAGTCCATTTCATCCGAACGTAAAAAATCTCTTTTTATGGATCCAATAGTCATTGAGAAATACAGACAGTTTGTATTATTCCATTCTGACATAAGTTTCGGGAAAAAACTGGCTTTATATAACTGGGTTCTAGGTAAAGGAACATCAAAAATTCTATTGTGACGAAGATGGTAATTGTCATTATTAATATTAATGTATGGTTGAAGTATTTCATAAACATGAGAGGGACATTTCTTATGATATATTTTATGAAAAGTAATATTTTGATGTAAATGTCTTCTCCTGCTTAATGGTATAAGACCAGATTCTCTATATAAAATATCATGACTAGTACCACGTCTTAGACCTAAAATAATGCGCAATGCTTCCAATTGAATTGACTCTAAGACACTGCATTCACTCTGCGTACAATTTGCCCATATGACATTTGCATATTCAATAATTGGACGTATAAATGTGATATATATGGTTTCAAGTGATTTTCTATCAACTTTGTATTTTAGCATCCTAAGTATATTAATTCTTTTGTAGGCTTTTTCATAAATATAGTTGATGTGGTTAGACCAATTCGCATTGCGGTTGAAAACCAAGCCTAGATGTTTATGAATAGGAACATTAATGATAGGTAATTCATCAAAATAAAGAGGAGGATGCTGTGTCTCAGAGTCAAGTCGTCTGGAGAAAAGCAGAGCTACAGTTTTTTTCTGGATTAAAGATAATTCCCCATTTTCTAGCCCAGATTGAAATTTTCTTTAGATCATCATTTAATATATCAGCACATTCCTGTCTGTCTTCCTCAATAAGACCATATAAGGAGGTATCATCAGCAAATAATTTGACGTTTGAAGACAGATCATCACCAATATCATTAATATATAATAGGAATAAGAACGGACCAAGGACTGAACCTTAATTCATTGTTTTCGGCATTCTGTATTTTTATTACTAAATTTAAAAGGCGTAGCATGCGTGTGTTACGTCATCTTCCTTATTGTCGCTCCGTTACTCTCCTTGTAACAGAGTGATAATAAGGATCAGATTGGCAGCGCCCAACAATGACGCGCGGCAGATATGTCTTTGTCAGTCCGTATAACTATCATTCCTTGCCGGATCTCGTTCTCATTTCAGGAAATACCTCTGCAAATTCTCAGGTAACCATGGCAACAGGAAATGGCAGTACGACACATGTTGGGGTGACGCCCTCTGTCAGTACACCAGCTCCAGGTTGGTATGACCTGGTATGACCTTGGACCTGTCTCGAAGTCAAACTATGTTCTATTTCCACGATGACCATTTGGGTCTTTTGTATATTTTCTCCTCTTTCTGATAACTTTTACGTTTCTAAGAGGCTGCTGTTCTCGTCCAGCAGTTAACAGTAAATAGATACTTGATTTCTTCTACAACAATTATGGAACAAGTTTCTAGAACACGTATCGCTGATTTTGAAGAAAACCAGGATACCAGAATGAAATCCTGTCTTCGGGCAGGTGACCCCATACTTTTAACGTCTGTTCGGAACACTTGCCGCCTCGGTGCGATATCCACACAGCCAATCGATCACCCAAGAGTTGTAGTGATTCCAAAATAACATATGTTTATATGACATTAAAAAATAAAAACAGTCAAAATACAATCAAATATGGATAGTTCTCTTAAGAACCCCTTTAATAGATTTGTATGTTGAATTTATATGATGTAACAACAGCAATCTGATTAAACTTGTCGCTTCGTTATTCTCCGCATACATAGGATCTGATAACATCACATAAGGGGTCATGTTCTGGTGATCTTTTGCATCAGCCAATCAAATTACCGCTTTCATAGAAAAGAGGCGACAAAGGCCACCAGAACATGACCTCTTCTGGGATGTTCTCTGATCCTTGTATAACTGAGTAAAAATAGGGCTCTGCATTTTAATCAGACAGTAACAACAGTTATTCTTTATTGACAGGTGCGGTGTCTGTACATCCTGTAAACCACGGCGTCAAACGACGTAAGTACCCTACCGTAATATATAACGACAGCGTGTCCAGAACCAATTACTAGTAATCACTTGTTACTAGACTGTGTCAACTTTAAATAAACTCGTGAAAAACATATTATAACGTTACATATCTTAATTGTCTTTTCCAAAACAAATAACTGTCACTGCAGCTGTTGGCTTTTTAAC
This sequence comes from Mimachlamys varia, assembly GCA_947623455.1. Taxonomy (NCBI): domain Eukaryota; kingdom Metazoa; phylum Mollusca; class Bivalvia; order Pectinida; family Pectinidae; genus Mimachlamys; species Mimachlamys varia. The sequence continues at coordinate 36,734,562 of OX392545.1, forward strand.
AAAACAATAAGTCGCTTTTTGCGTTTGCTTTTTGTCAACTTTGTTATGGCCCGAATAACCTTTCTTGCTTTGAAAGGGCCGGTAATAATAATAATAAGAAAACGACAATCAGAAATTTGCTGTGAAAGGATATTTGAGTTTTAATCGACAAATGTTTAACATACTTCATTATATATAACTACTCAATCAGTCTTATCGACTCTTATTATCTAACTATACTTTCCAGGAACCAATATAAGATGACATGTTTACAATACGGTTTATGTTATTAACGGTACAACGTTATACAAGTTTTAGTAGAGTGTCTCGTATGTGTTTAATGTACCAGGTAAGCAGTGCATTTGCTATTGTATTTCCGACGTAAAATATGCTGTGATGTTACTAAGTGTGTGACAATATAAATAATGGAACATAAGAGAAGACATTTGGTCTGAAGATACAAAAAGTATTAGTTGGTTATTTTATCCTTGTCTTCGCCTTAAACTGATTTTTTTTTATGTTTATCTTTAAATATTGAAAAACAAATATGAACAGGAGTGTTAAGCAATAGCGCTTCCATTCTCAGTAAAATGGAAATACCTGTAATGCTTTTGTATATTCAAATCTTGACAGTCAGAAAAATGCATGTTATATGTGTACATGTATAACCTTTGGCCTTAATGTTTGTTACAGAGTGAATACGTATAACCTTTGTCTGACCTTGATGTTTATTACAGTGTAAACGTATGACCTTTGTCTGACCTTGATGTTAATTACAGTGTATATGTATAACCTTTGTCTGCCCTTGATGTTTATTACAGTGTATATGTATGACCATTGTCTGACCTTGATGTGCATTACAGAGTGTATATGAATAACCTTTGTCTGACCTTGACGGTTATTACAGAGTGTATACATATAACCTTTGTCCGACCTTGATGTTTATTACAGAGTGTATATGTATAACCTTTGTCCGACCTTGATGTTTATTGCAGAGTGTATACGTATTACCTTTGTCCGACCTTGATGTTTATTACGGAGTGTATACTTATGATTTAATTTTGCCTATTCCCGCAATTGTAAACTTTTTCAGGTTATATTGTATAACCTCAAAAATCAGACAACGCAAAAAGTGATGACGTCATATACCGCCATGTTTGGCGCGGTATTTTGTAATCAAACTTCTGATTGGTTGAAGTTGTTTTGCGGTGAAATTCATGCACGTGATTGTGTATTTTGCAAATCCATTCGATTTTTTGTTATAGTTAATACGAAATCATTGTATAAGACGTATGTCTTGTATATGTATCTTCGGAAATGAAATTATAAGGAATAACCACAATATTATTTAGGGTTATACGGTATATACCGAAAAAAATGTGTGCACTTTTTTGCATAAACCGCTTCGCGGATTTATGCAAAGTGCACACATTTCTTTCGGTATATACCGTATAACCCTAAAACATATTGTGGTTATTCTTTAAATAACCGTTGACCTTGATGTTTATTACAGAGTGTATATGTATAACCTTTGACCGACCTTGATGTTTATTACTGAGTACATATATATAACCTTTGGCCTTGATGTTTATTACAGAGTGTGTAAAACAGTGTAAGGGTAAGGCCCCGGGAGTTTACCAGTCATGTGATACCTGTGACGGGTTCGTGATCTGTGTCTGGGGATATGTGTACCGGTTGTCGTGTCCCCCGGGCCTGAAATGGAATGACTCTCTCCGTGTTTGCGACTACTCCTCTACCACCTGTCCGTAGAGCTGCCTATATCTGACCATTGGACGAAATCACCGGTACTGACCCCTGATGCCGACCAATTGTCCATTACTAATGAAACCTGTTTCCGACATTTGCCGTGGAGTATTGAGTTCTCGTAAACAATAGTTGCCTCCCTTTACGGCAATGCGATTATGACATCATTAATTGGTTTTGGTTACCAAATATTTACGTCGTCTTCCTCACAAATTATGCCGTCATAATGGAAATGGCGTATTATACCTACCGGAAAGCGAGGCAACACTTGTTAACAAACATACCCTATTTTTCTTGGAATTGAAGTTTTACCAATCCTACCCATCATTCGGAACACTAACACACGTGACGTTTCTAGAGGACACAGTTTTTCGTGATTCTTTCGCTCTCCACAGTTTTCAGTATTTCCCAAATTATCCTAATTAAATTATAATTAGAATAATTACGGGGGAGGGGGGGCTCGGTGTTAAGGAGATATAAATATACTGTTGACCTTGGCTGGTTCAAGATCAACAAGTTATTTTATCATCTCTGAAGATACATTTGAACTCTTCCAATACAAAGGTTGGAACACTTCACTATGATATTTCAGGGGTAAATGAGTACAGAACATACAATCTGATTAAAACCATATCTTGATCTCCGCTCCGTTCCGTAAATCTCTCTCGGCTGCGTCAACAGCAGAGAGGTGTACGGTACGGCGCGGAGATCGAGATATGGTTTTAATCAGATTGAAAGAACGTCTAGCTTCATACGCTACCTACACTAGCACTAAAATGGCTATGTGTACTAGAATTTAAATTCTATACATCTTTAAAGGCACAGTATACGTAACTTTCGGCAAAACTTTAAGCGAAAACCAAGCCTGAATAACATATAATTTTATAGATTTAGTTAAGACGAATCCTTACGAAGGTATCGGTGCAGCAGCAGTTGAAAGTCGGTATTTGTAAACTTGTATCCATTTTTAACTGTCGTCTAACTTTGGTTTATTGTTGAAGTGGTTCATGCACACCTAAATTATTTTAAATACTTTGGATTTTCTGTCAAAGAGTTTTTGGTAGTTACCGCTCAGGTTTACTTCGTTTTAGCCTTATATTTGTATGGTTATTATGGACCTTTTTCAGGATCACGAAAAATTCGCAGAAGATGCGTATATTGGGCCTTTAAACTTGGTAAGGTTTGGTTATAATTGACTTGTTCAATCAGTTTAGCGCGCTGCTTTTTTGTTCGGGGGATGGTGGGGTGGGGTGGGGGGGGGGGGGGGGGGGTTGGCTTCAACAATATTATTTATGAAAGTTACTCTATATAACTTGTTTGGAAGAATAATTTGCTATGCTTCCATTAATTAATTGCAATATATATACAGTTCATTAGTTATGCATGGTAAACTCAAAATGGATGCATGTTTTAATTATCACAACATATTATTTGAAGTAAATATAAAATAAAATACTTCAAAATTATTTTTCAAGCAAAATGTGAAAATAAGATATTTTTATTTGCCTATCAAACATTTGGATATCACTTAGTTTTAATGAAACTTGGATCGCAAGAATGATATGTTTCTACGAGTACACGACAAACATTTTCAAATATTTCCAAATTCTGATGAAACCTGATACATATTTATTATTTTCTATATATACTACAAAGGGAGACAACTCCTATACATAGATACATTCTGACAGCATCCTTTGGTAGTCAGCTCTTATTAAACTTGTGAAGTTCACAGCTTTATTTTCTCCTTGAAACAGTACTTGTGTGGCTGATTTTTCCAATGTTCATCAAGTTCGAAATTGATTAATTGAAATCGCATTTACAACACTAAATGAAAGACTATTCCACATGATAATATTTCCTATAAGACCCTATTGACGGAGGAGGCTATAGTGTCTGTGTATAGTTAATACATAAAAGTTAAAATAAAAAAAAAAACAACAGAATGAATGGGAAGATCCCATTGCTATAACAATAAGTGCTAGGTAATTATCAATGTTTATGTTACTTGCCTGTTTTCATATTTATTGTTTTTCTTTTATATTTAATTAATAGTTTGATTTTTATTTTTCTAAAAGACTGATTAAATGCATGAATTGATTTTGTGTGTGGTTTTTATCTATTATCTGATTAACTAAATAGACGAAACATTGGGTGGAGGCCAAACTGGCTAGAATACGTACAATCAAATCTAAGATGACGTCATAACCACGGGGAGCTTGTTTCAGCTGTAAGCCTAAGCTGACGTCACATTTTGACCCCTAACATCATTGAAGAGTCCTCGGAGAACGAAACAGCTGTATGGTGCAGTTGAATTAATTTTTCAGCATATTGTATCTATTACTAAATTTAAAAGGTGCAGCACATGTGTGTGTTACGTCATTTTTAATGATAGGGGATGGCAGACTCTGCTGGTGTATTTTTTAGTCCCCAAAGTTTGCTGGAGCCTCTAAAGCCACAGTTAATCTCATTTATATAGTGGCACGGTACATAATATACACATTTTCGTAGTAAACTATTTCAAATTATACAGAACTAGTTAAATTTTACTCCTAAATTCATATTTTAAAGGGGTTTTTCGCACCTGACCCTTCTGCTTCTACATTAGTTTAGAAATTTCGGATTCCCACCTTTTGGACTCTAGTATCACTGAAGAGTCAGAGGAGGACGAAACAGTTGTATGGTGCAGTTTAATTTATTTTGTCGGCATACTGTATCTATTACTAAATTTAAAATGTGCAGCACATGTGTGTGTTACGTCATCTTTCAGCTGTATTAAGTCTACGCTGACGTCATAACTACAAGGAAGTTGTTTCAGCTGCATTAAGTCTACGCTGACGTCATAACCACAAGGAACTAGTTTCAGCTGCATTAAGTCTACGTTGACGTCATAACCACAAGGAACTAGTTTCAGCCATAATAGAACCTAAATTAAGACATTCAAAGTAACTTGATGTTTATGGGTTAAGATCAACTTTTGGAAGAGTCAATATTATGACTGGATTTCTTACTGAAAGTTGGTGTTAATCATTGGACATGTTCAGTAATTTGAACGCCTGCTGTGAAATTCTTACTGAAAGTTGATGTTAACCATTGAACACGTTTTTTTTTAGTAATTTGAACGCCTGCTGTGGAATTCTTACTGAAAGTAATGTTAACCACTGAACATGTTCAGCAATTTGAACACCTGCTGTGGAATTCTTACTGAAAGTAATGTTAACCACTGAACATGTTCAGCAATTTGAACACCTACTGTGGAATTCTTACTGAAAGTAATGTGAACCACTGAACATGTTCAGTAATTTGAACACCTACTGTGGAATTCTTACTGAAAGTAATGTGAACCACTGAACATGTTCAGTAATTTGAACACCTACTGTGGAACTCTTACTGAAAGTAATGTGAACCACTGAACATGTTCAGTAATTTGAACACCTACTGTGGAACTCTTACTGAAAGTAATGTGAACCACTGAACATGTTCAGTAATTTGAACACCTGATGTGTAAGCGAGTCCAATTCTTGTATTCTACATTTACCAATCTGATTGTATATGTACACTTACAATAAACTGTATTATTATATAATGTATTTTTATGGCTGCTGTCATTGGATAAATCGCTTACACGTGACTTTTGATAAATAGTGATATTGACCAGCGAAACAGTTAATAACAGAAAATCGGTTTATAACAGCACCACTTAAAACAGATCCTGAAATACCCTAACATCAGGGATCCTGTACTATATGTAGAGACGCACGGCAAGAGTTTGAAATTCACGTTGGTCATCTTTACTTGTTATATAATAAAACAGGTATGGACTTGTTACTTGGTTAATACGCTGTGATATTTGCCTCGTATAATATGTTTCCTCCTGGTCACTATCACAGCATCCTAACCCAGTAAAAAGTCCATAATTTTATATTACTTTATGTGTCAACTTCATGCCTCATTGATGTTGTTTAGAACATAAAAACACGTAGAAATCATAATTTATTACTTTATTTATCAATAATTCTGACAAATTTACAAAATTAGATAATATGAAAGTAGGAAATAGTTCACTTATTTTTCCATTCCAACCAATGATCATGATGCATGTTAACCTGTTGCCATGGATACTTATTGACAGATGGCCAAAGTATGTCTAAAGACAAGTTTCATTCTCTCAATGTTATAATGCATAGTAATCAAAGACAGATTTTCTTTATTCACTTGTACCACATCAATTTGTCATAATTTTTTCTGAATCTCTTATCATATTTTTTAAGATCTAATACATGTATAATATTGTTTTTTTTCTTGGAAAGGTGTGAACTCATAATTTCAAGTATCCACTTTTTTACATAGGTACATTAATGTTAGATTTGTTTGTCAAAATTTCGTTGGTTTAAATTCTCTTCACCAATCTAGATGTACCAAATTGATATTATTTATTGTGTGGGATCGGTCAAACTTTGTGATAAGCAGCAAGCCTATATAATACTTCATCATCTGGAGTAAACAGTTATCTTTTGATATAGAGAGATTAATGATGTCTACATGTATCTCTTTAGTTATATCGAAATTGAAATATAAAACCAGTAGTATAATGGAATGGGTGATAAAACGTTGAATACAAAAGATGATGTTAAAAGGTTACAATTTACAAAAGTATGAAGTATTTACAAAAGCACTCTCTACTGATTCTCAACTCGCACCATCTACATACACACAGCTGTAAAACTTTTCTGTTTTATTGCCAGTTACAGAAGACAATCATCAAGGTGAATCATGACAATTTTAATATTGCATTGATATTCTGTATTTCTGACCATGTGGATTCAGTGAATCATTGTGATGTGGTCGAAATACAGAGATTAAGAGTGCCGACTGGGCTTATATTTCTAATGCTTTGTGTTCAAAAGCCAAAAAAGATTTATTTTGAAATTAACAGTTTAACAGTATCTGAAGATCAAAATTATGCATTAATTTAACAGAATCAGATATTTTACATACAAATAAACATTATTTTATCCAAAAGCAACATTTAGAAATATTATCCTTATTTACAACTCCTTATACAGTCACATAGAAAAATATATCTTTGTGAAATATGGTTTGTTTTTACAGTATATACAAATTTTTAAATACTGTAGAATCAGACATTTTTGTAGAGCCCTAATTTTGTGGTTTTCTAATTTCGTGGGTACATGAATTTGTGGATTAAAAGTAACTACTCTATAACAGAGAAATACTTGATATCACACTTGTAGTTACTTACAGCACCTCATTCGTGGATGGCAATTACTTTAAAATTCCTGGAAATTAAAAACCCAACAAAAAAGTCCAATTTTACAGTATATGACACTTGATTACAAACATGAACTGAATATGATATCGATATGTACATATGGCTTACATAAAAAAGACTGTTTTTCTACTTCACATTATTAACATGGGAATCATTCTGAAACATAATCTGAGAGGGTCACTACTTCATGAACTACGAAAAAAATGTCTAACAAAAAAATGAACAACAGAAACATTAAATTTAGTATTACAAATGCACTTGATAACTGAACAAATGATATTTAGAAGGAAGACCAGGTGACCATCTCTCATTAATTTTTATGCATATTTAATACAAATTCCTTATTTAAACAGAAAAAAAATAAATTTCTCACATTAGATAATTCTATACAAGGTATGTATTGAAAATTTTATTCATTTTTTTAAATAAAATTAATTCAAAATGATTGTAGAAAGATGAATCATTAACATTCACCCCTGAACATATATTTGAACTCTCCCAATTCAAAGGTTGGAATAGTTCACTGTGGAATTTCAGGGAGGAATGAGTTAAACATACAAGGAGATCATGTTACATGTACTGGGAAATGGCTAAGACTCCAAACTGAAACAAAGTTGTCTTTTTGTCCTCAGACTTGTCATCGATTGTGATTATGGTTTACGGTATTTACGATGATTTGAAATTGTAAAACAATGGTAGATATGTATCTCAAATTTAGCGCTTTGCTAAAATAATAAAGGTTACAGTAGGGATGAGCCAAACAATATCAGCATAGCGAAGAGGCAAATTTATAAAGATTAATGTAGTGTTTAGCACTTAGCCTTTATAGTGATTAGCTTAGTGCTAATTGACACTTAGCCAATTTTATAAAGATTAGCGTAGCGCTAATTGACACTTAGCAATGTAAGATTAGCGTAGCGCTAATTGACACTTAGCCAATTTTATAAAGATAAGCAAAGTATTGAAATAGTGTACTCAGTTACTTGATTTACAAAGTAATACACAAAAACTGTAATTCATGCAATCATAACTTAGCTGAATATCTCCAATGCAAAAAAAAAAGCTAAAATAAGATTAACGTTCAAATATGTTGGATGAGAGTGCTGTTAAACTTAAAAGGATTTTATAACAAAAAAGTACTTTATAAAATAAAGAAGTAGCATAGGAGAGATATGTCTATTTGCTGTTATCCACTTACCGCATATTCTTCATTTACCCGAGTAAAATATGTGTTAATTAGTTATTGAACTGTTGATTATTTTTAGTCCGTGTAAACAACGACAATCACAGTACACATGTACAACACATGTCTATGATCTGGGCCTGTGAAACCGTTCTCATGCTGAAGTACTGACTTTAGGCTCGAGTCTAATTATTGTTCTGTGACATATAAAGACATATTCCCTGTGTGTGTTTGTTAGAGCACGGCATCCAAATATCAGACATGAGCACGGATTCATGAAGATGGGGACCCTAATGCCGAGGGTTTAGACTTGTCCAGTCTCCGTAGGATGAGTTCTCAACGAGATGAAGTTTACATTCTCTGTAATAGACAGACCAGGAGGAGGGTGAAGATAGTCGTGAGACTGAAACTGAGGACGCCCGCACCGCTACGGATCTGGCCCGTACTGTCAGGGGTCGGACTGTTAGATTCTGAAACAGAAAACAGACAGTTATCAACTATTGTTTTATAACTCAAATTACGGTTCGTGTAATTCTTCACAAGGATTATGATAGTTAGATATTTAATCAGAAGCTGTGTGTGTTTCAAGTCACAGTGATCTGTGACAAATTAACATGGTGACCGTCACCCCCAAATATATAGACTGAACTGACCCAGACTTTGACTTGGTACGGTTTAAATATGACTTTAGGGGGGAATGGGTGCAAGCTGAAAGTTGAACGATCCCAGAACAACTGTCAAGGTAGAGTTAGACCAGAATGTAAAACTCGCCCTTTAAACAGACATATATAGAGGATCTTACACGTGTGTCACTTTAGACAGATATATATAGAAGATCTTACACGAGTGTCACTTTAGACAGATATATATAGAGGATCTTACACGTGTGTCACTTTAGACAGATATATATAGAAGATCTTACACGTGTGTCACTTTAGACAGATATATATAGAGGATCTTACACTAGTGTCACTTTAGACAGATATATATAGAGGATCTTACACGTGTGTCACTTTAGACAGATATATATAGAAGATCTTACACGAGTGTCACTTTAGACAGATATATATAGAGGATCTTACACGTGTGTCACTTTAGACAGAGATATATAGAGGATCTTACACGAGTGTCACTTTAGACAGATATATATAGAGGATCTCACACGAGTGTCACTTTAGACAGATATATATAGAGGATCTCACACGAGTGTCACTTTAGACAGATATATATAGAGGATCTCACACGAGTGTCACTTTAGACAGATATATATAGAGGATCTTACACGAGTGTCACTTTAGACAGATATATATAGAGGATCTCACACGAGTGTCACTTTAGACAGATATATATAGAGGATCTTACACGAGTGTCACTTTAGACAGATATATATAGAGGATCTTACACGTGTGTCACTTTAGACAGATATATATAGAAGATCTTACACGTGTGTCACTTTAGACAGATATATATAGAGGATCTCACACTAGTGTCACTTTAGACAGATATATATAGAGTATCTTACACGAGTGTCACTTTAGACAGATATATATAGAGGATCTTACACGTGTGTCACTTTAGACAGATATATATAGAGGATCTTACACGAGTGTCACTTTAGACAGATATATATAGAGGATCTTACATGTGTGTCACTTTAGACAGAGATATATAGAGGATCTTACACGAGTGTCACCTTAGACAGATATATATAGAGGATCTTACACGAGTGTCACTTTAGACAGATATATATAGAGGATCTTACACTAGTGTCACTTTAGACAGATATATATAGAGGATCTCACACTAGTGTCACTTTAGACAGATATATATAGAGGATCTTACACGAGTGTCACTTTAGACAGATATATATAGAAGATCTTAAACTAGTGTCACTTTAGACAGATATATATAGAGGATCTTACACGAGTGTCAATTTAGACAGATATATATAGAGGATCTTACACGAGTGTCACTTTAGACAGATATATATAGAGGATCCTACACGAGTGTCACTTTAGACAGATATATATAGAGGATCTTACACGAGTGTCACTTTAGACAGATATATATAGAGGATCTTACACGAGTGTCACTTTAGACAGAGATATATAGAGGATCTTACACGAGTGTCACCTTAGACAGATATATATAGAGGATCTTACACTCTTGTCACTTTAGACAGATTCAAATAGAGGATCCTACACGAGTGTCACTTTAGACAGATATATATAGAGGATCTTACACTAGTGTCACTTTAGACAGATATATATAGAGGATCTTACACGAGTGTCACTTTAGACAGATATATATAGAGGATCTCACACGAGTGTCACTTTAGACAGATATATATAGAGGATCTTACACGAGTGTCACTTTAGACAGAGATATATAGAGGATCTTACACGTGTGTCACTTTAGACAGATATATATAGAGGATCTAACATGAGTGTCACTTTAGACAGATATATATAGAGGATCTTACACGAGTGTCACTTTAGACAGAGATATATAGAGGATCTTACATGTGTGTCACTTTAGACACAGATATATAGAGGATCTTACATGTGTGTCACTTTAGACAGAGATATATAGAGGATCTTACACGAGTGTCACTTTAGACAGATATATATAGAGGATCTTACACAATTATCACTTTAGACAGATATATATAGAGGATCTTACACGAGTGTCACTTTAGACAGTTATATATAGAGGATCTCACACGAGTGTCACTTTAGACAGATATATATAGAGGATCTTACACGAGTGTCACTTTAGACAGATATATATAAAGGATCTTACACGAGTGTCACTTTAGACAGATATATATAGAGGATCCTACACGAGTGTCACTTTAGACAGATATATATAGAGGATCCTACACGAGTGTCACTTTAGACAGTTATATATAGAGGATCTCACACGAGTGTCACTTTAGACAGATATATAGAGGATCTTACATGTGTGTCACTTTAGACAGATATATATAGAGGATCTCACACGAGTGTCACTTTAGACAGATATATATAGAGTATCTTACACGTGTGTCACTTTAGACAGATATATATAGAGGATCTTACACGAGTGTCACTTTAGACAGATATATATAGAGGATCTTACACGAGTGTCACTTTAGACAGATATATATAGAGGATCTTACACAATTATCACTTTAGACAGATATATATAGAGGATCTTACACGAGTGTCACTTTAGACAGTTATATATAGAGGATCTTACACGAGTGTCACTTTAGACAGATATGTATAGAGGATCTTACACGAGTGTCACTTTAGACAGATATATATAGAGGATCTTACACAAGTGTCACTTTAGACAGATATGTATAGAGGATCTTACACGTGTGTCACTTTAGACAGATATATATAGAGGATCTTACACGAGTGTCACTTTAGACAGAGATATATAGAAGATCTTACACGTGTGTCACTTTAGACAGATATATATAGAGGATCTCACACTAGTGTCACTTTAGACAGATATATATAGAGTATCTTACACGTGTGTCACTTTAGACAGATATATATAGAGGATCTTACACGAGTGTCACTTTAGACAGATATATATAGAGGATCTTACACGAGTGTCACTTTAGACAGATATATATAGATGATCTTACACGTGTGTCACTTTAGACAGAGATATATAGAGGATCTTACACTAGTGTCACTTTAGACAGATATATAGAGGATCTTACACGAGTGTCACTTTAGACAGATATATATAGAAGATCTTACACGAGTGTCACTTTAGACAGATATATATAGAGGATCTTACACGAGTGTCACTTTAGACAGATATATATAGAAGATCTTACACGAGTGTCACTTTAGACAGATATATATAGAAGATCTTACACGAGTGTCACTTTAGACAGATATATATAGAAGATCTTACACGAGTGTCACTTTAGACAGATATATATAGAAGATCTTACACGTGTGTCACTTTAGACAGATATGTATAGAGGATCTTACACGAGTGTCACTTTAGACAGATATATATAGAGAATCTTACACGAGTGTCACTTTAGACAGATATATATAGAGGATCTTACACGTGTGTCACTTTAGACAGATATATATAGAGGATCTTACACGAGTGTCACTTTAGACAGAGATATATAGAGGATCTTACATGATTGTCACTTTAGACAGATACAAATAGAGGATCTTACACGAGTGACGATGTAATATGGAATTTATTAAATGAGTTAGATAATTAAATAAGTCATGAGCCTTTAGGCAAGTGACATATTTAATTATTTAACAAGATTAATAAATTCAATATTACTTTGACAAGAGTGTAAGATTCTATTTATCACATAATTTATATTTATGAGAAAATACACAAAAACCGTCAGAATAATGAAACTGGTCAATTTGGATATTGAGTTTTCAGACAGTTCGAACAAAATTACAGCAAAAATAATTGACGATGAGTCTGTTCGAATTTTGCGAAATTATGTTGTTTCCGTGCAATCATTCTGCAGTAATTTTATTAGAACTGTCTGAAAACTCAATATCCAAATTGGCCAGTTTCATTATTCTAACGCATGGAAGTTAATGCTGCTCCTCATTCTGTCGCTCATTAGTGTATTCAAAAAAAGATACATTGTTGTAAGTTATACATTCCGATAACGTCACAATGTTTACAGTGACCCGCGGGTAGGTTTTTACTGGCTGACATGTACACTTATTTTGTTGTTTTTAAACGTTTGCGATGACTTTGTTATGTTTAGATTGATGAGATAATATAGTCTCATCCAGTTACAGGAATGACGGTCGATCGGGACGTGTGTAACAGTTCTATGTAACTTTTTTATTTACTGTTGCCAAGGAGTAACAGTTTATAGAAAACACAGGAGAGTTCCAAAATTGTGAGCAGCATTAACACACATACGGTAAAATAGGCCAGCGCACCCTTTTCCACTATATATATGATTAAATCTGATGCATCAATGGAAATTGCAATTAAAAAAATGAACGGTGATGTGTTGGAGCAGTTTTAAAAATCCGGAATAGCGTGAAATGTGAAGTTTATTGGGTAACCTTTGTGTCATAATCGGGAAACTGGTTGACTATTTCATTATTTTTTACTGATCTAAAGTGAGTTAAAACTGCTCCAACATTTGGTTGTGTTTTATTTTTGATTCTTTACAAATGTAAATCGTAATCAGGTTGTTTAATATATGGGAAAAGGGTGCGCTGGGAGATTTTTTTGAGTGGTGTTAATGCTGCTCCATTTCGAGGTCACGTGACTTGTTGACAGGAACAGTAACTGCGTTATGCAGCCAAGACTGGTCTTTAACAACCAAGTTTCACGACAAAATGTGTTTCAGGAATAAAATTGGTAGTTTAACCCGGGAAATATTAGTTTATTAAAAAATGACCGCATTTCTTCAATTTTATTTTAGATGTACAGCATTAACACCCATGCGAACATAGATGCACTATATATCGGATCTTTTATGAGTAAAATGTGTAATATGGAATTTATGAACGAGTAAGTTAATTTAGTATGTCCCGAGCCTTTAGGCAAGGGACATTAAATTATTTAACAAATTTAATAAATTCCATGTAACAATGACACAAGTGTAAGATTCTTTTTATTACATAACTTATATTCATGAGAAAATACACCAAAACTCTCAAATTTATCTAATTTCTCTCTAAAAAAGGCAAATTTCTACTTTGACAGTATGATTTTCACTTCCGAGACAATCATATAACTTCATTAAGACGTCATTTGTTATGGCTTCACGATAATATTATTACATGTGTTATACAATATTAATGACATCTGTCATATGATCAAACCTGATGTGACATATGATTATACAAGTAACAAACTATCTGAGCTGGAGTTAAGTCACATTTACATTTCAGTTCTATCTATTCTTAAGTTGAGTCACTCTTACAATTGAGTTCTATCTTAGCTTGAGTTGAGTCACACTTGGGTTAATTTGATTTCTATCTGAGCTGAAGTTGAGTCACACTTGGGTTAATTTGATTTCCATCTTAGCTAAAGTTGAGTTATATTTACATTTGAGCTTTATCTGAGCTGGAGTTGAATTATACTTCAATTCAGCACTAAGCTGGAGTTGAGTCACCCTTGGGTTAATTTGAGCTCTATCTAAGCTGGAGTTGAAACACGCAGTCATTTACGCTCTATCTGAGCTGGAGTTGAGTTATACTTACGTTTGAGGTCTATCTGAGCTGGATTCGGGTTATATTTACGTTTGAGATCTATCTGAGCTGGAGTTGAGTTATACTTACGTTTGAGCTCTATCTGAGCTGGAGTTGAGTTATACTTACGTTTGAGGTCTATCTGAGCTGGAGTTGAGTTATATTTACGTTTGAGCTCTATCTGAGCTGGAGTTGAGTTATACTTACGTTTGAGCTCTATCTGAGCTGGAGTTGAGTCGCCTTTGATGTTTGAGGCCATACAGCTATAGAGACCGAAATCTGCAATCTGGACGTTTTTGATGGTCAGTTTGGTGAATACTCGGTCCGAGGCCCCCTGGATATAGGTCACCATGTAGCTGGAAAATCGAAATACACTCGGTTACAACACTTTATCAGTTTCATCCTCGGTTACAACACTTTATCAGTATTACCCTCGGTTACAACACTTTATCAGTATTACCAACGGTTACAACACTTTATCAGCATTACCCTCGGTTACAACACTTTATCAGTATTACCCTCGGTTACAACACTTTATCAGTATTACCAACGGTTACAACACTTTATCAGCATTACCCTCGGTTACAACACTTTATCAGTATTACCCACGGTTACAACACTTTATCAGTATTACCCTCGGTTACAACACTTTATCAGCATTACCCTCGGTTACAACACTTTATCAGTATTACCCTCGGTTACAACACTTTATCAGCATTACCCTCGGTTACAACACTTTATCAGTATTACCCACGGTTAAAACACTTTATCAGCATTACCCTCGGTTACAACACTTTATCAGTATTACCCACGGTTACAACACTTTATCAGTATTACCCACGGTTAAAACACTTTATCAGCATTACCCTCGGTTACAACACTTTATCAGTATTACCCACGGTTACAACACTTTATCAGCATTACCCTCGGTTACAACACTTTATCAGTATTACCCTCGGTTACAACACTTTATCATCATTACCCTCAGTTACAACACTTTATCAGCATTACCCTCGATTACAACACTTTATCAGCATTACCCTCGGTTACAAAACTTTATCAGCATTACCCTCGGTTACAACACTTTATCAGCATTACCCTCGGTTACAACACTTTATCAGCATTACCCTCGGTTACAACATTTACAGATTTATCTGCATCTGCTCTACATCTTTCCATTGAAATGCATTCAAAAGGCAAACTTTTTGTGGGATTTTAACAACATTTGCTGATTGTAAATTCATCAATGTCTATTTCATCACAGAATTCCATTTGTTGTTTAAAGAACTGTTTTAAATAACTAGATAGTAGGTATGGAATTTTCTCTATCAAATTTTATGTTATATAGATAGTGAATGTTTTGACAAATACTGTTGCAGTCCTATAACACGCATGTGTAACCACTGCTCACAAAATATATAATATACTGCAAGTTTCATCAAGATCAATAAATTAAGAGTTATTGGTTGAACAAGAAGCAAAAGAAGAATTGGATGTTTGTAAACATTTTCTTCAGGTTGGAGTATGATTTATATAAAGATTATTTTACACAACCAAAATATGTTTTATGTGACGTTTCAATGACTAGTACTTATGATAACCACTAGGTAGCGATATTATATAATTATAAACTTACTTGCTGCCAGTAAGGGGTTTACCAAGCTTCGTCCATATAAACTCACTCTCCTCGGGTATTGGGTAGCCGGCCGCGGTACACTCCAGGTCTGTACGGTAGCCTACAGCCTGTGAAACGATCCTGTGTCTCTGTTCTACTCGCGGCTTAACTGTAAACAAAACACTCTGTTACAGCACACATGTCAATACTTTGTATAGGGTTAGTAATGATCTGATAAAGCTGAAAACCTAATGAATTTTATCTTCAGTTATTTAAATGTCTGAGGAATAATCCTTTTCCATATAGGGTATATATTCACATGATCTATTATTAGGACTTCAGATTTAGGTTCCTACCGCCGAAATAGTGACATTCATGTATTAAAAACATTAATCATCTAAATAAAGGTTTAAATTAAAAAAATTAATCATCTTCATCAAGGTTTCAATAAAAACATTAATCATCTTCATCAAGGTCTCAATTAAAAAACATTTATCATCTTCATCAAGGTCTCAATTAAAAATATTAGTCATCTTCATCAAGGTCTCAATTAAAAACATTATCATCTTCATCAAGGTCTCAATTAAAAACACTAATAATCTTTATCAAGGTCTCAATTAAAAATATTAATCTTCTTCATCAAGGTCTCGATTAAAAACATTAGTCATCTTCATCACGGTCTCAATTAAAAACATTAGTCATCTTCATCAACATTTCAATTAAAAACATTAATCATTTTCATCAACATTTCAATTAAAAACATTAATCATCTTCATCAAGGTCTCGATTAAAAACATTAGTCATCTTCATCAAGGACTCAATTAAAAACATTAATCATTTTCATCAACATTTCAATTAAAAACATTAATCATCTTCATCAAGGTCTCAATTAAAAACACTAATAATCTTTATCAAGGTCTCAATTAAAAATATTAATCTTCTTCATCAAGGTCTCGATTAAAAAAATTAATCATCTTCATCAAGGTCTCAAATAAAACAAAGAAATCACACAAACGTAAACCATGGACCCGTTTCACAGGGATTTTTTTCATCAGTTTGGGATAGGGCCTTTTTGTCTTATATTTGGGAAGCAAATTGGTGAATTGATTAAATTTCAGGAGAAAATTGCAAATTTTGGGAATTTGGCTTAAATATGAAATAATTTCAATGGGGAATTGGGCCCATTAAAGGCCCAAAACACCCTAACAAGAAGCCGTGTTTCATGTCTATGACATCCAATGGTTATCACCACACTCATCATATATAACTACTGATCACACTGGAAGGGTAAACCGATGGATTCTCATTACAATCCATCCTCAGTATACATTGATAAAGTCCTTACACACAATTCTGACGCTAACAATGCGAGCGTCCTTCCCCGCGTCGTTCTCAGCCGTACATTTGTACGATCCGCGATGATCTGGAGTGGCAATGCCCATATTCATGGTAAAATCCTAAAATTAAAAAGTAAATTTGGGTCTAAAAATACAGGACAAAAATAGATATCTGACAATGTATCATTCAGTGGCTATTTATCATTATGGTATTTCATAAAACGACTTCTATACAGATATTGATTATATGACCCATTGTATATAAGTGTCCTGTATGTAATCATGTGATGTCAACCATATATATATGTGTCTGTGTCCGTGTCATTTTTTATTTTTACATATATTTTCTTCCGCAAGGACATTTCAATTTTATTATTTTATATATATATATATATAAACATGTAGATCAGCTTGAGGTATTTTAATGTGCAAGCCCTGTGAGTGTTTATTAACAGTGACTTCAAATGGCCCCATTTGGTCGTATCACTATACAAATCATTAAATGTAAAAAGAAACTTAGATGATATGTGTAATTCTTCCATGATGTCTTGAAACAAAATTATACGTTAAATCATACGTTTCTAGTCATTTACTCGTCAGTTAGTAATAACAGATACATAAAAGCCATCTGTGTTACACAAAAGCCTCTGTCAATAAGTATTATGTAATGTGACTTAGGTACAGCTGTAGTTAGAAATCTCGCTTATTTCCTTCAGTATAATTTCATATAATAAGAACAGGCTCATCATCAATTATTTTTACTGTAATTTTGTTGGAACTGTCTGAAAACTCAATATCCAAATTGGCCAGTTTCACTATTCTAACATAGATGCACCAAATAGCGACTCTTTCATGAGTGGAATGTGTAATATGGAATTTATAAACGAGTAAGATAATCAAGTATGTCCCGAGCCTTTGGGCTAGTGACATTAAATTATTTATCAAATAGTCAATTCCATACAACATTAACATGATTGTAAGATTCCATTTTACAAAATAATGTTATTACATGTGTTTATACCATATTTATGACATCTGTCATAGGTCATATGATAAAACCTGATATGGCATAATGATTATACGAGTAACAAACTTTCTGCAGCCTGACGAGTAACAATATCAGTGAAGTTTTAAGAATATTTAAGGATTAACCATTTATTTCATTTAGTTTATGAGATGATAAATCCAATGGAGCAAGAGGTAAATTGCAATTATGTACCACCAAATTGTTCTATCACAATTATGTACCAACAAATTGTTCTATCACAATTGTGTACCATCAAATTGTTCTATCACAATTGTGTACCATCAAATTGTTCTATCACAATAGTAAAGTGGCAATGCAATAGATAATCCCAATAGAGTGTGAGTATCGCAATAGTATCGATAATTTCAAAAGTAGTGTTTTATCACCAAAATGGCATCATTTAAACTATTATAACTAACAATCATCAAGACATTTAATGTAGTTATATAGCTAATATGAAACTCTTTAGTGAATATTACAATTAGTTTTAATCTACTTATTATGCAAACTTAAATAGACAAAAAAGATAAATCTTTTGGCCTAAACTTAGTAAACTAAGGTACTTTTAAATACAATATTTTGGGTATCAAAGACTATGCCAACAGTATCGCAATAGTTTGTTGGTATCACAATACTATCAAAATAGTAATTCTGACTATTGCAATACAATCACAATGGTAAAATTGTGCTTAATAGTCACCTTTGTAATATTAGTCGAGGTACGAAATTTCTCGACTTTATAACAAATATTTAGGAAGAATGATATCTCAGCACAGGCTTATTTGCTTACATGGCAGCTACGCACCTGTAGATCTTCATGTAAACTTACACATGCTTCGTGTATTTGTGTATTTTTCATCCATACAACTTGTTTATATTATCCATGTGATCTATGTATTGTCCATGTATATAATAACCATCCATGAAACATATGTATTATCCATGTATATTAATCATAAATGTGACCTACGCATTGTCTCTGTGACCTACATATTTTCCCTGTGACCTATACATCACTCTTGTGACCTATATATTAGTAATTACCCCTGTGACCTATATATTGTCCCTGTGACCTATATATTACCCATATGACCTATATTTTACCCCTGTGACCTATATATTACCCATATGACATATATATTACCCCTGTGACCTATATATTGTCCCTGTGACCTTTATATTACCCATATGACCTATATTTTACCCCTGTGACCTATATATTACCCATATGACATATATATTACCCATATGACCTATATATTGCCCCTGTGACCTATATTTTACCCCTGTGACCTTTATATTACCCCTGTGACCTTTACTGTACTGACCGCGTGTTCAGCGCCCCCACTTGGGAGGAGACCTCCAGCCAGCCTTTCCCACTTGACCTTGGGAAATGGAAGTCCTGTAGCGTTACATTTCAGACCGAAAGGAGTGCCCTCTTCTATGGTCATGTCACTGTCGGTCAGAAGATCCAGAATCTGAGGTGGCTCTGTCAAATATAAACCTTTCTAATGGAAACTAGGCCAAACACATTAACAAAAACTCATTGTGAGTTGTTACTGTATTACAACTGTTCATAACTTTATCTAATATTTCTCTTGGTGCTTGTTAGAAATCTTATATTTTTCACGGCACATGTACTTACTTACGTCTTTATACTTTTAATGGTACTAACTAAATGTTATATTTTCAAAGTACAAACTAAAATCTATACTGTTCACATTACAAACTTTATATATCATTTTTCACAGTAGAAACTCAATCACATTTTCACAGTACAAAGTAAATCTGTTATTTTATCTCACACCCAGCAGTTTTATATCTCTATCCCACACTTAGCAAATGTATATCTCTATTTCACACCCAGCAGAGATCTATATCCTCTCTATTTCACACTCAGCAGAGATCTATATCTCTATCTCACACCCAGCAGAAATCTATATCCTCTCTATTTCACATCCAGCAGAGATCTATATCTCTATCCCACACCCAGCAGAGATCTATATCTCTATCTCACACCCAGCAAATGTATATCTCTATCTCATTCCCAGCAGAAATTTATATCCTCTCTTTTTCACACCCAGCAGAAATTTATATCCTCTCTTTTTCACACCCAGCAGAGATCTATATATCTATCTCACACCCAGCAGAGATCTATATCTCTATCTCACACCTAGCAGAGATCTAAATCTCTATTCCACACCTAGCAGAGATCTATATCTCTATCTCACACCCAGCAGAGATCTATATCTCTATCTCACACCTAGCAGAGATCTAAATCTCTATTCCACACCTAGCAGAGATCTATATCTCTATCTCACACACAGCAGAGATCTATATCTATATCTCTATTTCACACCCAGCAGAGATCTATGTCTCTATCTCACACCCAGCAGAGATCTTTGTCTCTATCTCACACCCAGCAGAGATCTATATCTCAATTATTTCACACCCAGCAGAGATCTATATCTCCTTTTCACACCCATCAGAGATATATATCTCTATTTCACAACCAGCAGAGATCTATATCTCTTTTTCACACCCAGCAGAGATCTATATCTCTATTTCACACCCAGCCGAGATCTATATCTCTATTTCACACCCAGCAGTTCTATATCTCTATCCCACACACAGCAGAGATCTGTATCTCTATTTCACACCAAGCAGTTCTATATCTCTATTTCACACCCAGCAGAGATCTATATCTCTATCTCACACCCAGTAAATGAATATCTCTATCTCACACTCAGCAAATGAATATCTCTATCTCACACCCAGCGGAGATCTATATCTCTAAGACTCGGTAGTCAAATGTATCCTTCATCCCTTATTCCCATCCTGTTTTACATGATGACTTACCTACAATTCTAAGAGTACGCTCATCTTTTGCGTATTTCTTGTCTCCGATCAGGACCTGACAAAAGTATCTAGCATTAGCCCACTCCTCCACATTCTGGATCTTCAGACGCCATGAAATAGCGTTGGGCTGGTCAATCTGATATTTGAAAGGATCTTTGGAGGCGAGTCCTATAGATATTGTGAAGGAGAATTTGGGGGACCAATACCTCCATTCCACCTGTTAACAAAAACAAAAATATTTAATCTTGGACTCGGGAGAACAAGGGGTTCTGTGAGGGGTTGGGAGTAGGTTAGGGGTTGGGGGTTAGTGAGGTGAGGGGGTGGGAGTAGGTTAGGGGTTAGTGAGGGGTTGGGAGTAGGTTAGGGGTTGGGGGTTAGTGAGGGGTTGGGGAGTATGTGAGGGGTTGGTCGTGAGGGGTTGGGTTTATGTTAGGGGTTAGTGAGGGGTTGGGGAGTAGGTTAGGGGTTGGGGGTTAGTGAGGGGTTGGGAGTAGGTAAGGGGTTTGGGTTAGTGAGGGGTTGGGAGTATGTAAGGGGTTAGTCAGGGGTTTGGGGTTAGTGAGGGGTTGGGAGTAGGTTAGGGGTTAGTGAGGGGTTGGGGGTTAGTGGGGGGTTGGGAGTAGGTTAGGGGTTGGGGGTTAGTGAGGGGTTGGGAGTAGGTAAGGGGTTGGGGGTTAGTGAGGGGTTGGGAGTAGGTAAGGGGTTAGGGGTTAGTGAGGGGTTGGGAGTAGGTTAGGAGTTGGGAGTAGGTGAGGGGTTGGGAGTATGTTAGGGGTTAGTGAGGGGTTTGGGGTTAGTGAGGGGTTGGGAGTAGGTTAGGGGTTTGGGTTAGTGAGGGGTTGGGGGTTAGTGAGGGGTTGGGGGTTAGTGAGGGGTTGGGAGTAGGTTAAGGGTTTGGGTTAGTGAGGGGTTGGGAGTATGTTAGGGGTTAGTGAGGGGTTGGGAGTATGTTAGGGGTTAGTGAGGGGTTGGGAGTAGGTTAGGGGTTTGTGGTTAGTGAGGGGTAGGGTGTGAGTGATGCGTTCAGTAAAGTGCCTACCTGTGTGTCAGCCCGTTTATTGTGTACAACACATGTGAGGTAGGCATCCTTGCTTTTTTGGATGACGATTTGTCTGATACCACCAGCTGTCAATTTTGTTATTGGATTGGTGTCTTGAATCAGAACTTCTGGGTCAACACTTATTACTGAAGAAAACAAAGAAAGCTTTTACTCATCACATGATCCAAAATGTTCAGAAACAAGGTAGAGTAGTACTGTGGTAAAAAATATCTGTTGTTTCCATTAATACCTTATTTGCATATGTAAAACAATGCATATTATAAAAACAAAAATTTTACATATTCTTATAAAGAGGAATTCTGACTCTCAGAGCCGCTAGCCGTCCCAATAATTTGCGGATCAGAGAGTCAAATCCTTTGTACTAGACATATTTACCGGTACATACTACTTGACTCATGACACTTTCTTTAAGTTATATCGAGATATGAATTACTTAAACTGCTGAGCTGTATTTTGAGATGGAACTTACAATAGCAACTTTTAAGCCATTGACTTAAGTAAATAATGAGATATATGTGGTGCCTCTAGACTTTCCCTAAATAATGAGATATATGTGGTGCCTCTAGACTTTCCCTAAATAATGAGATATATGTGGTGCCTCTAGACTTTCCCTATAATTAAACTGAAGTAGTAGAAATGTCTGATATAAACATTTATGAGGGTCGTACAGGTTACACAACGAGTGGTTGTTGGATATGGAATTCATTTCACTCGAGTTAATTATTTTTTTAAAAGTCACAAAAGACACGAGCTTTAGCGAGTGTCTTCTGTAACTTTAAAAAAATAATTAATGAGTGTGAAATAAATTCCATATCCAATAACAATATGGAGATTTTTAAGTTAAAGAGTTCCCTTAAGTTAAGGTCGTTGATGAAACCAGGGCCAGGATGGATCATCGCGGCGACCAGGTAGCTCAGTGGTAGAGGGATCATCGAACCCCGGTCTTGTCGATACTCTTTCTCCTGTTACAGTTCTATAGATAATACACCACATATATTTGTGTGTCAAGCACCTTTCTGTTATATAGTTCTACCATAGTGATCGCATTCATCAAAGGGTGACCCGTGTCACCATACTGTATCCGTAACAACAACAGTAGAGGGAGACGCTTAATAACTTATACAGTAGATCGTTCTCATGTTATATACATATAAACAAAACATGTATCACTTTAAGTAATATGACAGTGTAAAGTTATTTGCTGAAATTCAACCGTAAAAGTTACTTCCGGAAGTACATGAGTCATGTCAACTAAACACTCTTGTACCTTTATAATTCACCTGTAATATTAACAATAGTCACCTGCTGGTGTATCTTTATAACAACCGTTAACTTACCAGTCGGAATAACTACTAACAACAGCAGAAACTTCATTGTAAACATCATATTTAGTTCAGCACATAGCTCAAATTCCTTCCCTTGCTTTCAAACATGGACGCACACCTGTGTACATGCGCAGATGATGTTTACCTGTGAAGCGAACAGGTGAGTCAGAAATTCTATCGCGAGTTACTTCCCTTATGATAGTCAGGGGCGTAGCTTGAGGTTTTTATTAGCAGTGACTTCAAATTGCGCCATTTGGTCGTATCAATATACAAATCATTAATGTAAAAATAAAATACGATGCTATGTACATGTGTCACTTTCATATGATGTTTCTAGTCATTTACTCGTCAGTAAGAAATACCAGGGACATAAAAGCCATCTGTGTTACATAAACGCCTCTGTCAAGAGTATTATCATGATCATGTAATGTGATTTTACCGCTTTCGACTTAGGTAGAGATCTCGCTTATTTTCTTTAGCATAATTCGAAACAGGCTCATCATCAATTATTTTTGCTGTCATTTTGTTCGAACTGTTCGAAAACTCAATATCCAAAATTGGTCATTGTCATTTTTATTAGCGCTAAAACTACGAGTAGTTTTGGCGTCTATTGCTGCCACTATTCTGTGACCTTTTGACCCATGTCATTTTTTCCCCTCCCGCTCCAGAAAAGCTTGAATAACTACCAATCGCATGATATATGAACTATTTGAAAGCCTGAACATTAAAGGAAATGATGTTCCCATGGTATTGTTGATAATTATGATGACTTTAATAATCTATATGCAATTTGTAACAAAGAAATCAATTTTTCACTCCCACATCTCATTTAAATATTACGTCTCTGTTCTTAGTTTGACCCATCTGTGTATACATAACCTCTCGGTGTATAGCTACACACACCATATATAACCTCGAGCTCTCGCGATCGGTGCTATATATATACACTCGTATGTACGGATAGTGGTATGTCCCAGACACATCGCTAACAGGTGCGTGTGTACTGTCATGCAATTTGTATTAAGCTTTGATTATATAATCGCTTCATAGCCAACAGTCCTGGTTTTGATTTGATTTCTGACCGAAGGCCATCTTGGACATTTAGCTCACAGAATACCATCTTTCAGTTGATAATGCCTTTTCTTAAGAAGAAAAAAGAAAGGAAAAAATCCAACTTTTTTTAAAAACAAATGAAGATAGTCTATGGTGGGTACCAAGAATCTTCTGGGACCTATCGTTTAATGTTCATACAGATATGTTTGACTTACTATGTATGTGCATACGTTAATGTCTCTGATGCACGGGATATTCTTTATCCGATGTCTTAAATGTTTATAAGACTTAACAGTTTATATATATGTTCTAAAGTTAATGTCGCATTTGGTTTTCTACAAACGACATCATATCTTAAATATTTTATGAGATATACATGTACATATGTATGATATAGAATGAAATGAAACGAAATGTTCAAATTGCTACATTACATCCGTTTTCATTAATCGTACTTTTAGGAGGTTGGTATGATATGTCTACTTCATAATGCAAACTGTTATTACCTTACAAACAAACATTTTATTATCAAAACAAACCAGTAGATGTCGTTTCAACTTTGATCTGCCATTGCTCCCGTAATTAATCCTCATCTTGCATTTCCAACTGGAACTCAGGTGTGATTTTTTGCTAAAATTGTTTTAAGTGTTGCAGCGAAGGTTTATGAAATAAAGCTTCATTTTGTGTCTAACAAACTAATACCGTTTATTTCAATGCATATATTAAAAGAAACACATTCGCTTCCCTGTAAATTGATCAATATTCATTTCAAAATTTAAAAAAAAAATGATATTTTATTCAAATTGTAAAAACACTGCACTAAATTGTACATGTACATTGAAAACAACTCGTCAATCTAAACAATTTGCGTGTAAATTATGTTTACTCTAAATACTTACTAACCTAATCCCTATTCTGAAACCTTCTGATATCGAAACTTAGTAACCCACATAACAAAATCACTTCAATAGCTGTTAAAAAATACATACTTTTGTTAGAAGTTTTAGCGTTTCAGTACTTTCAGTACTTTGATTTTTATTATAGATGCACTAAATAGCGGATCTTGCATGAGTGGAATGAGTAATATGGAATCTATAAACGAGTAAGATAATTCAATATGTCCCGACAACGAGTGCTAGTAAGAATTAAGTCTGTACATTCGTGTATAAACGGCAGCTTATGTTATTGGGTCTAAAAACATTCGTGTATGAACGGCAGCTTATGTTATTGAGTCTAAGGACATTCGTGTATTAACGACAGCTAATGTTATTGAGTCTGTGGATATTCGTGTATTAAACGACAGCTTATGTTATTGAGTCTAACTAAGGATATTCGTGTATTAACGACAGCTTATGTTATTGAGTCTAACTAAGGATATTCGTGTATTAACGACAGCTTATGTTATTGAGTCTATGGATGTTCGTGTATTAACGACAGCTTATGTTATTGAGTCTAAGGATATTCGTGTATGAACGACAGCTAATGTTATTGAGTCGATGGATATTCGTGTATTAACGACAGCTAATGTTATTGAGTCTATGGATATTCGTGTATTAACGACAGCTTGTGTTATTGAATCTAAGGACATTCGTGTATTAACGACAGCTAATGTTATTGAGTCTATGGATATTCGTGTATTAACGACAGCTAATGTTATTGAGTCTATGGATATTCGTGTATTAACGACAGCTTGTATTATTGAGTCTATGGATATTCGTGTATTAACGACAGCTTATGTTATTGATTCTAAGGACATTCGTGTATTAACGACAGCTAATGTTACTGAGTCTATGGATATTCGTGTATTAACGACAGCTAATGTTATTGAGTCTATGGATATTCGTGTATTAACGACATCTAATGTTATTGAGTCTAATGACCTTCGTGTATAAACGACAGCTTATTTTATTGAGTCTAAGGATATTCATGTATTAACGACAGCTAATGTTATTGAGTCTATGGACATTCGTGTATAAACGACAGCTTATGTTATTGAGTCTAAGGACATTCGTGTATTAACGACAGCTAATGTTATTGAGTCTATGAACATTCGTGTATGAACGACAGCTTATGTTATTGAGTCTAAGGACATTGGTGTATAAACGACAGCTTATTTTATTGAGTCTAAGGACATTCGTGTATTAACGACAGCTAATGTTATTGAGTCTAAGGACATTCGTGTATTAACGACAGCTTATGTAATTCAGTCTAAGGACATTCGTGTAATAACGACAGCTAATGTTATTGAGTCTATGGATATTCGTGTATTAACGACAGCTAATGTTATTGAGTCTAAGGACATACGTGTATTAACGACAGCTTATGTTATTGAGTCTAAGGATATTCGTGTATTAACGACAGCTAATGTTATTGAGTCTAAGGACATTCGTGTATCAACGACAGCTTATGTTATTGAGTCTAAGGACATTCGTGTATCAACGACAGCTTATGTTATTGAGTCTCGGGACATTCGTGTATTAACGACAGCTTATGTTATTGAGTCTAAGGACATTCGTGTATGAACGACAGCTAATTATATATAATGTTATTGAGTCTCGGGACATTCGTGTATGAACGACAGCTTATGTTATTGAGTCTCGGGACATTCGTGTATTAACGACAGCTTATTTTATTGAGTCTAAGGACATTCGTGTATTAGCGACAGCTTATGTTATTGAGTCTAAGGACATTCGTGTATGAACGACATCTTATGTTATTGAGTCTAAGGACATTCGTGTATGAACGACAGCTAATTATATATATTGTTATTGAGTCTCGGGACATTCGTGTATGAACGACAGCTTATGTTATTGAGTCTCGGGACATTCGTGTATTAACGACAGCTTATTTTATTTAGTCTAAGGACATTCGTGTATGAACGACAGCTTATGTTATTGAGTCTCGGGACATTCGTGTATGAACGACAGCTTGTGTTATTTAGTTTAAAGACATTCGTGTATAAACGACAGCTTATGTTATTGAGTCTAAGGACATTCGTGTATAAACGACAGCTAATGTTATTGAGTCTAAGGACATTCGTGTATTTATTAGTTTATTGAGTCTAAGGACATTCGTGTATTTATTAGTTTATTGAGTCTAAGGATATTCGTGTATTAACGACAGTTAATGTAATTGAGTCTAAGGACATTCGTGTATTTATTAGTTTATTGAGTCTAAGGACATTCGTGTATTTATTAGTTTCTTGAGTCTAAGGACATTCGTGTATTTATTAGTTTATTAAGTCTAAGGACATTCGTGTATTTATTAGTTTATTAAGTCTAAGGACATTCGTGTATATATTAATTTATCGAGTCTAAGGACATTCGTGTATTAACGACAGCTTATGTTATTGAGTCTAAGAACATTCGTGTATTAACGACAGCTTATGTTATTGAGTCTAAGGACATTCGTGTATTTATTAGTTTATTGAGTCTAAGGACATTCGTGTATAAACGACAGCTAATGTTATTGAGTCTAAGGACATTCGTGTATTTATTAGTTTATTGAGTCTAAGGACATTCGTGTATTTATTAGTTTATTGAGTCTAAGGACATTCGTGTATTAACGACAGCTTATGTTATTGAGTCTAAGGACATTCGTGTATTAACGACAGTTAATGTTATTGAGTCTAAGGACATTCGTGTATTTATTAGTTTATTGAGTTTAAGGACATTCGTGTATTAACGACAGTTAATGTTATTGGGTCTATGGACATTCGTGTATAAACGACAGCTAATGTTATTGAGTCTCGGGACATTCGTGTATTAACGACAGCTAATGTTATTGAGTCTAAGGACATTCGTGTATATATTAATTTATCGAGTCTAAGGACATTCGTGTATTAACGACAGCTTATGTTATTGAGTCTAAGAACATTCGTGTATTAACGACAGCTTATGTTATTGAGTCTAAGGACATTCGTGTATTTATTAGTTTATTGAGTCTAAGGACATTCGTGTATAAACGACAGCTAATGTTATTGAGTCTAAGGACATTCGTGTATTTATTAGTTTATTGAGTCTAAGGACATTCGTGTATTTATTAGTTTATTGAGTCTAAGGACATTCGTGTATTAACGACAGCTTATGTTATTGAGTCTAAGGACATTCGTGTATTAACGACAGTTAATGTTATTGAGTCTAAGGACATTCGTGTATTTATTAGTTTATTGAGTTTAAGGACATTCGTGTATTAACGACAGTTAATGTTATTGGGTCTATGGACATTCGTGTATAAACGACAGCTAATGTTATTGAGTCTCGGGACATTCGTGTATTAACGACAGCTAATGTTATTGAGTCTAAGGACATTCCTGTATTAACATGTATTAGTTTATTGAGTCTAAGGACATTCTTGTATTAACGACAGCTAATGTTATTGAGTCTAAGGACATTCCTGTATTAACATGTATTAGTTTATTGAGTCTAAGGACATTCTTGTATTAACGACAGCTAATGTTATTGAGTCTAAGGACATTCGTGTATTTATTAGTTTATTGGGTCTAAGGACATTCGTGTATTTATTAGTTTATTGGGTCTAAGGACATTCGTGTATTTATTAGTTTATTGGGTCTAAGGACATTCGTGTAATAACGACAGCTAATGTTATTGAGTCTAAGGACATTCGTGTATTTATTAGTTTATTGGGTCTAAGGACATTCGTGTATAAACGACAGCTTATGTTATTGAGTCTAAGGACATTCGTGTATTTTTTAGTTGTTTTAGTCTAAGGACATTCGTGTATTTATTAGTTTATTGGGTCTAAGGACATTCGTGTAATAACGACAGCTAATGTTATTGAGTCTATGGATATTCGTGTATGAACGACAGCTTATGTTATTGAATCTATGGATATTCGTGTATTTATTATTTTATTGGGTCTCGGGACATTCGTGTATTTATAAGTTTACTGGGTCTAAGGATATTCGTGTAATAACGACAGCTTATGTTATTGAGTCTATGGACATTCGTTTATTTATAAGTTTATTGGATCTAAGGATATTCGTGTAATAACGACAGCTAATGTTATTGAGTCTATGGACATTCGTTTATTTATAAGTTTATTGGGTCTAAGGATATTCGTGTAATAACGACAGCTAATGTTATTGAGTCTATGGATATTCGTGTATGAACGACAGCTAATGTTATTGAGTCTATGGATATTCGTGTATTAACGACAGCTTATGTTATTGAGTCTATGGACATTCGTGTATTAACGACAGCTTATGTTATTGAGTCTATGGATATTCGTGTATTAACGACAGCTTATGTTATTGAGTCTAAGGAAATTGGTGTATAAACGACAGCTTATGTTATTGAGTCTAAGGACATTCGTGTATTAACGACAGCTTATGTTATTGAGTCTAAGGACATTCGTGTATCAACGACAGCTTATGTTATTGAGTCTAAGGACATTCGTGTATCAACGACAGCTAATGTTATTGAGTCTAAGGACATTCGTGTATTTATAAGTTTACTGGGTCTAAGGATATTCGTGTAATAACGACAGCTTATGTTATTAAGTCTAAGGACATTCGTGTATCAACGACAGCTTATGTTATTGAGTCTAAGGACATTCGTGTATTAACGACAGCTATTGTTATTGAGTCTATGGATATTCGTGTATAAACGACAGCTAATGTTATTGAGTCTATGGATATTCGTGTATTAACGACATCTAATGTTATTGAGTCTAAGGATATTCGTGTATAAACGACAGCTAATGTTATTGAGTCTATGGATATTCGTGTATTAACGACAGCTAATGTTATTGAGTCTAAGGACATTCGTGTATTAACGACAGCTTATTTTATTGAGTCTAAGGATATTCGTGTATTAACGACATCTAATGTTATTGAGTCTAAGGACATTCGTGTATTAACGACAGCTAATGTTATTGAGTCTAAGGACATTCGTGTATCAACGACAGCTTATGTTATTGAGTCTAAGGACATTCGTGTATTTATTAGTTTATTGAGTCTAAGGACATTCGTGTATTTATTAGTTTCTTGAGTCTAAGGACATTCGTGTATTTATTAGTTTATTAAGTCTAAGGACATTCGTGTATTAACCTCAGCTTATGTTATTGAGTCTAAGGACATTCGTGTATTAACGACAGTTAATGTTATTGAGTCTAAGGACATTCGTGTATTTATTAGTTTATTGAGTTTAAGGACATTCGTGTATTAACGACAGTTAATGTTATTGGGTCTATGGACATTCGTGTATTTATTAGTTTATTGAGTCTAAGGACATTCGTGTATTAACGACAGCTAATGTTATTGAGTCTAAGGACATTCGTGTATTTATTAGTTTATTGAGTCTAAGGACATTCGTGTATTTATTAGTTTATTGAGTCTAAGGACATTCGTGTATTAACGACAGTTAATGTTATTGGGTCTATGGACATTCGTGTATTTATTAGTTTATTGAGTCTAAGGACATTCGTGTATTAACGACAGCTAATGTTATTGAGTCTAAGGACATTCGTGTATTTATTAGTTTATTGGGTCTAAGGATATTCGTGTATTAACGACATCTAATGTTATTGAGTCTAAGGACATTCGTGTATTAACGACAGCTAATGTTATTGAGTCTAAGGACATTCGTGTATTTATTAGTTTATTGGGTCTAAGGATATTCGTGTATTTATTAGTTTATTGGGTCTAAGGATATTCGTGTATTAACGACATCTAATGTTATTGAGTCTAAGGACATTCGTGTATTAACGACAGCTAATGTTATTGAGTCTAAGGATATTCGTGTATTTATTAGTTTATTGAGTCTAAGGACATTCGTGTATTTATTAGTTTATTGGGTCTAAGGATATTCGTGTATTTATTAGTTTATTGGGTCTAAGGATATTCGTGTATTAACGACATCTAATGTTATTGAGTCTAAGGACATTCGTGTATTAACGACAGCTAATGTTATTGAGTCTAAGGATATTCGTGTATTTATTAGTTTATTGAGTCTAAGGACATTCGTGTATTTATTAGTTTATTGGGTCTAAGGACATTCGTGTATTTATTAGTTTATTGGGTCTAAGGATATTCGTGTATTAACGACATCTAATGTTATTGAGTCTAAGGACATTCGTGTATTAACGACAGCTAATGTTATTGAGTCTAAGGACATTCGTGTATTTATTAGTTTATTGGGTCTAAGGATATTCGTGTATTAACGACATCTAATGTTATTGAGTCTAAGGACATTCGTGTATTAACGACAGCTAATGTTATTGAGTCTAAGGACATTCGTGTATTTTTTAGTTTTTTTTAGTCTAAGGATATTCATGTATTTTTTAGTTTATTGAGTCTAACTAAGGATATTCGTGTATTAACGTCAGCTAATGTTATTGAGTCTATGGACATTCGTGTAATTATTAGTTTATTGAGTCTAAGGACATTCGTGTATTAACGACAGCTAATGTTATTGAGTCTAAGGACATTCGTGTATTTTTTAGTTTTTTTAGTCTAAGGATATTCATGTATTTTTTAGTTTATTGAGTCTAACTAAGGATATTCGTGTATTAACGTCAGCTAATGTTATTGAGTCTATGGACATTCGTGTAATTATTAGTTTATTGAGTCTATGGACATTCGTGTAATTATTAGTTTATTGAGTCTATGGACATTCGTGTAATTATTAGTTTATTGAGTCTATGGACATTCGTGTAATTATTAGTTTATTGAGTCTATGGACATTCGTGTAATTATTAGTTTATTGAGTCTATGGACATTCGTGTAATTATTAGTTTATTGAGTCTATGGACATTCGTGTAATTATTAGTTTATTGGGTCTAAGGACATTCGTGTATTTATTATTTTATTGGGTCTCGGGACATTCGTGTATTTATAAGTTTATTGGGTCTAAGGATATTCGTGTAATAACGACAGCTAATGTTATTGAGTCTATGGACATTCGTTTATTTATAAGTTTATTGGGTCTAAGGATATTCGTGTATAAACGACAGCTAATGTTATTGAGTCTATGGACATTCGTGTATTTATTAGTTCATTGGGTCTATGGACATTCGTGTATTAACGACAGCTAATGTTATTCAGGAATCTACAGAATTTTTATCTATTTCATTACAGCTAGGTTTATGGCATATAACAACATTCCTGTATTAATAGCAGCGTTTTTGTGAAATCGAAAGACTTTCCTGTATAAACGACATATTATTTAATGGGATATTAAGACATTTCTGTAAAAACAACAGTTTATGTTATCAATTCTAAAGACATGCATTTATTAGTGACAGTTTAATTGTTGAATGTAAATTCATTCTTGTATGAACGATAGTTTATATCATGGAATATTAAAACATTTATGTATAAACAACAGTTATTTTATTGAGCCTAAGGACAACCATTTGTCAGTGACAGCCTAGTTTAATGAATTTAAGGACATCCCTGTATTAAAGGCCCAATAAACGTAACTTTCGGCAAAACTTGAAGCGAAATCAAGCCTAATAACTTACTATATTTATAGATTTAGCTAAGATTAACTGATATCAGCAATATTTAAGATGAATTATTTCGCGGTTACCGGTACAGCAGCAGTTGAAACACGCTATTTGTAAACACGCCGTCTTCTACCTTCGGTTTGATTTTGAAGTGGGCCCCACCTGAATTATTTTCAATTCTTTGGATGTTTCTGTCAATAGTAGTTTCTTGTTAGTTACCGCTCAGGTTTACTTCGTTTTAGACTAATTTTTGCAAGGCTATCAACTAGATAGTTTTTTTTATAATTTTTCAGAATCAAATTCAAAATTTACTGAAGTTACGTATATTGGGCCTTTAAGAAATAACCACATTTTGTGTGGTTATATGATGTACACCGAAAATTGCACTTTGCATAAATCCTCCAAGCGTTTTACACAAAAAAGTGCACACATTTTTTTCCCGGTAAACCGTATAACCAAAAAATGGTGGTATTTCTTATAAAACGTTATCTCATTTCTAAAGATGTATTTTACATTCAAAAAGTTCATTATCAATTATTTTGTATTTAATTGTAACAAAATAAAATGGTTTGGACAAAATCAGAATTTTGCAGCAATTTCATCTCAAAAAGGAAAAGAAAACCAAGGATTTTCGGCAATTGTTAGAGGCATATAGATCAGCCAAGAACAGAAATAGGTGGAGGGACTGTCCACGGCCCTATATCATCCGCTCACAACAAACAGTGCTGTACAGGGGCAATAACTCCTACAGATTAATGAAGGGAGATAACTCTGGAAGGCTTAAATGTTGGACAGGTTGCACTGTATTCGGATCAGCGATAATAAAATTCATATTTTTATTGCAATCAATTGAGATTCTTATGAATGCATATTAAACACCAATCTGTTATCTGTAGATAAAATACCAGCACCTGAAAAGTTTTAGCTTTCAAATTAAATGTTCCTATTGTGAATAAGTGTCTGCCTAAGTGTCAATGTGTAATACATTTTACCGGAATTTGTGTATCAAGGTAAAGCAGCTTACTAAATATAGACTTGTACGATATGTTAATCTTACAATTTTATTTTTTCAAGTAAAAGATGTTGATGTTAAAAACTACTTTTCATTTTATGACTATAGACAGATATGACGTAAAACTTTCTATAGGTTGGGAACGTTTTCGATCCTTTTGAAGAAAATCTGTAATATAATCGGTTTTACGAGCTGACTAATCTTTACACATAACAACCGAGAGAAGAACTGGGTAACCAGAACCGGCGAGCTGATTACGTCACAAATAGACCTTTAGCTGCATAACCTAGCGATATGACGTCATAACTGACCTACGAAACAAACGACAGACAATATCGTGTTATTTCAATTTATAGCACGTAGATCAGTTCAGAAGTTCGTTACACAATCTGATTAAAATGCAGATCCTTGTTCTCACTCCAATATTATATGGAGAGTAAAGATTAACCAAGCGACTCTTACGATCTGGATACATTTCAATCAGGTTGCACGGTGTACTCAATTTGTTTAAATTTGGACTTGAACTATGTTTATAGGGGTGGAAGTTTTACGGAAAAGGGCCGGGGATATCAGCCAATAAAAAGGTTAAAGTTCATGTGGTCAAATTGTACATATTTATTTACACACGGTTGATAGGTATGTCTTCTTTGTTGATTTTGGCGATAATTAGTTATATTAAAACCGGGACAATGGCAAGGTAACAATTAAAAAGGAAAAGGTTAAAACGAGAACACTGACATAAATACCATACCCCCCCCCCCCATCACCACCACCACCACCCTCTATACCTAAATGTTAACTAAGCCACAGAATGTGGATATCTTTGGACAAATTAAAGAACATACCAATACATTTGGCCTTAAAACTATTAACAAATTAACGATATAAATAAAACAATACATCGCGTCTCCGTGCTATCAAACAATGTCTTTGTACATCTGCACATCACTTAATTCTACACCAAAGTGCAGCCCTGCTAGAGTTCACACGACGCTGTGTACCAGGTGCAGGGGCTGGTGATGCACGTGTAACACACGTGGCTGTTATTAATGCAGTGTGTTCTGTAGAGAACCTGCCTCTGTCAATCTGGGCCGCTCTACAAACCTGTGACATTGAGATGAGACACAAGTTCGCGGTATGTACATCTATCACCGAGATGTAGACTTACTTAAGTCCCTCCGCATCTATCACCGAGATGTAGACTTACTTAAGTCCTTCCACATCTATCGAGTTTTAGACTTGCTTTTAAAGTCCCTACTTCTCTGAAAGGTATGGATCTGGGACATGCTCAAATAATGAATTATGATTTTAAGTGTTTTTTTATTTCAAATTTTTTATCCATTCAATAGCGGACCTACATCGTAAGTTTGGGGATATAAGCATTTTATACAACTTTAGATGTAAACTTTGAAATGAAATACTGTATTCTGTTGTAACCAGTGAGCACGCATGCAAAAATTGATGTTTGGATGCGGTTTTACCCAACATAAACTTGTATTTTTTTGTGTAAATATTTGTTTTCGTTGCGCAAATCCTTCATTAGTTTGAAACAAAATCACATCCGAGTCCACAAGCACCTGTGATGAGTTGTATTGTTACCGACCTATACATGTTATTTGAACAGTCCCAGGGTCGCTTTATCACACAGATGACGCCCAAAATTCAACTCCTTACTATTAGACTATAATGCTCTCCTATGCAGAGATTCCAAGTAAGGAACGTTGATGAAGCCGTGGTCTAGTACACTCCCCTAACAAATTCACTTGGTTGTAAGTGTCAGCGCGCGCTAGACACGTGACGTATGTCATTGACGAGAACATTTGTCTTACTGACTCGACGACTTTCGTTTGTGTCCAAGGTTAATCTTACGTCCGTAGGGGAAAGTCTATACATATATAGGTACATTTATATCTACATGTCATTTATATTCAGGTGTGTGTGCGCATATTTACCTGTATGTATAATGTCCACGTATACCGTGTAAGTGAACATTTAAAGTGACGTTACCTTTTCCCGGTTCAAAGTTGCATTTATAAACTTTCCTTGAAATAAAGATCGCTATAGGAAACCACCGAGAAGTGTTCGGTGATGATTCTCTATTTTGATCGATTTTAGGTTCTATGAACGTTTATGAAACTTGGACCTGCTGCTGTTGCTGGTGAGATAGCAAAGGTGTGTTTAATGACGCTCTTCTAGGATATATGCTGCGTTAGAATTACAGAAATTTCGCCATGTGGTTTTAGCAAACATAACTATCTCATTCCGAATGGATGTAAGAGATAAAACTAACAAAGGTCATCCAAGTTTCTGGTGTTTTACTTAAAATGACTGCTAAAAATCTTTACTTTCATTTAATAACCTATTCCCCGAGTTGACTTATCCTTTTTGAAGCAGTCGAAATGTTAGCTCGAAGGCCTTAGGGTTCTGAAAAATATTCATTTCCGCTAGCCAAGGGTTACGATCCCCACACACACCGGCCGTAACCCTTGGCTATCGAAGATGATAGAGATTGGGATTGATGGACCAGCAATCCCAACATTTGGCGGACCAGATAGCCAGACCTTCTGGCCCTGGTTTCATTAACGTTCCTTAACTTAAGGAAATTCCTTCACTGAAAAATCTCCATAGGAAAGCATTACAGAATTTAAGGGGGAAATCCTTAGTTAAGGAACTTTCCTTAAATTCTGTAATGCTTTCCTATGGAGATTTTTCAGTGAAGGAATTTCCTTAAGTTAAGGAACGTAAATGAAACCAGGGGCCTGGTAATCGAATGGTGCACGTATGTATCCGGAGTACTGAAGATCATGTATACATATATATATATATGTAAGGGATTTATTATACAGAGGATACACAAGGATTTCCCATGTCGAATATACTAACTTCTATCCCCTTCCGTTTGATTTAACAATGTATTCAACTGAAGTTTCAGAATTTGTGTTTTACACCGTACAGACGAATCACCTCCACCGTTGCTTTTGTCGTTTATTTGGAAACGATTACATTTATAGTGTGAATGTATTTTAAAAATAAGCACAACGAGACACAGAGATATTCGAGTGATATATTCATTTCACGTCAAAAGGTTATGGTTATAAAATAACCCGTAAAATGATCATAAAGTCTGCACCGCACAAAATACCCGAGAATCAGCATGCGTGTAAGCCAGGGATTAGTGTAGTCGTGTTTATCTAGTTTATCCCGGCCTACAGGTGATATGTTGTCTCACCTGGCCGACACAGGACCATTGTCTGTGATAAGACTCCTCCAATGTGTGTTAAGTGCTTGTTGTATGGAAACTCGTCCATGTCAAAAACCACCGAATTAGATTAGGTTAAGCCCGTACAAGAACCAGATATAAAATGTAACTCTATTGTAAACTGAAATCGCAATGTTTAAATAAAGAAACGCGATCACTTTAAGAGTGTTCATAATTTACGAGTGCAATAAACAACATCATGTCGCGTTCAATGGGACATGAACGACCTGTAAAGCTCGGTTATGACAGCTTGATTGTCTTTTCGTCAATCAATTAAGTCGTCAAAACAACACATGTCTAGCTAGTCCAGTGTTACAAGCGTACTATGTTCAGAGTAATGTTGAGTTCCTCTTCAATTCGGAATGATAGGAAGTAAGAGATTAACTCGGTATATCAACCAATGAACCACACCCCAAGCTATCCTAACCTTTATTATACATTACGCACAGACCAAGCTAACTATGCGTTCATGTCCATAATCTAACGTTGTCCGAATTTGTCTTCTGTAGGTCAGAAGTGCATCACAACGTCCCAGTGAGGTCAATCGTGGATACAACACAACGACTTGGGGAACAGAAGTCCCTAGGAGGGTCAATATTGTAGATACAACCACAGTTGCTTGAGTTTCTGTCAGTAAATAATAAATATAATGTGTGAAATAAGCCTTCCATTACAGTAATGCATTCTGTAATGGGCCGCGGCTCCATATATATAAAAAAAAAATTCATATACTGACAGAAACTCAAGCAACTGTGATACAACATTGACTGGGAACACAAGATTCGAGGAGGGTTAATTATACATTTTTTTATACAGACAGACAGACGTATATAACAGTAGCACAGGGACCCTGGAGCTGTTAAGATGTTTTTTTCTCATTTCATTAAAAAAAACCAATTTCGGCAAAGCGTAAAATGTCGATGTGTTAACATGGCATTAGAACGATAGACATTGTCTGTTCACATCTATTATATCAAGTTTCAAGTTTAAGTTATATCAAAATGACAAGGTCTGGTGTGAGGGCCAAAGGATCTCGGGCTGACATAAAATTGAAACAATTAAGTTATGTAAATGACACTTGTCACGTACATGTATATTATACGCGGCTGGTCAACTTATCGAGTGTCATATGAGGCACACAAAAGGAGATCTTTGAACTGAGGCGACCGAGGGAGATTTAACAAAGATTTGAACTGAAGTATCGAGGCGGCAAAATCAACAAGAGTCGATTGGCAATTTCAAAATATTACAATTAAAAAGAAATACTGTCAATTCACAATGAGGCAACCATTGGGGAATTTTAATACAAGACTCGTAAGATTTACCAGATCGCGAATCTCGTGGTGTTCCTGTAAATTGTATAATGGTGGCACACCGCGGGCCCTCCATGGGTTAGTCGACGCGTCTTTGTTGACTTGTGCGCTTTGTGACGTAATATTGGACAACCTGTCGTAAACAACCCAACCCTGGATGCCAATCTCACAGAGTTATCCTTTGTCCGAAGGTAAATATATAATTCAGCCTGCGGCCAAATAGACCTGTGGCATTGACTGCTAAACACATGGGAACAAACAACAAGTGAAAAGACGTAAAACAGACATACTCGTGTGTCGCGCCGCACAATAATACAGACTTAAAGGCCCAGGAAATTTTTCGTGATCCTGAAAAAAAATGCAGTTGATAACTAAGCAAAAATAAGCCTAAAACGAAATAAACCTGAGCGGTAACTAACAAGAAACTCTTCACAAAAAAATCCAAAGAATAGAAAATAATCCGGGGGGAGGGCAACTAGCCGAAGTTAGAAGACAATTCAAAATGGACACGTGTTTACAAATACCGAGTTTCAACTGCTGCTGTACTGACTATAAACCTGAGAAAATCCCTTCGAATAAACTGTCAAATTTTCAAGGCTATCCGCCCCTTTATCAAGACACATAAAATACACGTTACATCGCATAAACAGAAGGTACATAAAACATGGAACAATTTTTAGATATCTGTCTACGGCTATAATCTTTTCGACCCGGAATTGGCAACGGTCACATTTTAAAATGTATAAATAAAAAAGATGCTGACCTCGTAAAAACGGTCCTTCGTCAAATTATTTGTGTAAAATAGGTCACAATGACCTTGTAAACCTGCATATGCTTCGATCACTGTATAAAGCTGAATAAACATAGTAATTCGCGATGACCTTGTTATAATTACAAACCACAAAAGGATAAGGACGCGGGATAAACAAAGGTATATTTCCCCTTCCCGTGAGTTTTCTACGGGTACTCCGCTTTCCTCCAAACTACGACCTCCTCGAGCTCACAAAACGACCAACAAGAGTGCTTGATAAGTTGTAAAAGCTTGTTTTATAATTTCTGTAAAATAAATTCTAATTAAGGCGTAAGTGATATCACGGACTAATATAGCTAATTTAGTCCGTGGTGATATTGAAATGTAACTGTAATTCATCTTGTAAATGAAGCTCCTTCTCCAGGCCACCACTACCAGCCACCTCAATCTAAAGGTAATACACACTGTATAATTAACGAGGTGAGACCGACCAGTCAGGTGACGTATTAGGGTTGTAATGCCCTATTGTCTTACCTGTGATATATATGTATTTGATGCCTGGAGCATGGTTAGCTTTACGAAACCTTTTTTGTATGTCAAGTCGTTTTAACAAATATGTAGGATCTGGAAACCAGCTTTTTATTTAGATATATAAAAGTCTACGTCACAGTCTCTAGTAAAGGTTTCGGATAAATCGATTTTAATGAAATTATATGTTGCGTATGTTGTGACCATTAAAGCTAGGATTTGTTAGTCCCTGAACAGTAACACAATCACTTGCCGTGTAATACAAACGTTTAAGCAAAGACGTCTGTTTAGGCTTTTAAAGAAAGACATAGAACGAAATTGTTATTTATAAACAATTTCTCACAATTTCAAACAAAGAATTTAACAATGTAGTCTTTTCATTCTTTTTCTTCTTTTCATGTACTGCTGGCTAACACACCCTTACAAACACGGCGACAAGCTGACATCTGTAAATCCCATGTTGTAGAGAACACATTTAAATAAATACATATTCAGTTGAATACACAATTGCACCACCGCCAGTATGGTATACATATAACATATGTTTGAATGTAATGTACATTATCTGTACGGTTCTAACCCCGCCAGACAGGTAACTTTTGATAGGCATCCACGGAATAATATGGTATATAGAATAGAACTAGATAACATTTAGAACCCCCCTTCATTGATAAAGCATCATGAAATCACAGGGACACGAGAAACAAGAATGTTTTAAAAAAGGAGATGGGACGGTTAGATCACAGGGTCCTGCGAATCCATTCCAAACACGCCAATTTGACCTTATACGTTTTAATACCACAGGGTTATGCAAATCAACTGCACGGGGGATCACAGGGTTCTGCAAATCAACTGCACAGGCGATCCCAGGGTTCTGCAAATCAACTGCACGGGGGATCACCGGGTTTCGCAAATCAACTGCACGGGGATCACAGGGTTCTGCAAATCAACTGCACGGGGGATCACCGGGTTCTGCAATTCAACTGCACGGGGGATCACAGGGTTCTGCAAATCAACTGCACAGGGGATCAAAGGGTTATGCAAATCAACTGCACGGGGATCACAGGGTTCTGCAGATCAACTACGCGCGATGTGTTTATATCTCAATGTTCTGCGAATCAATGACAGTGTGAATGTTTGTACCAACTTTGGGGTATAAAGGAGTTGATGTCAACATGTTATGTTTTTGTTTTATATCTTGATGATCCGTTAACCAATTACAATGTGTAAACTTGTAATTATCCCGATGTTTAAGATCACAGGGACATGCGAATTTGTTATAGCTAGTTTTGAACCTAAACTAGGGTGTTTAGAGTAATTTTACACTTTTAGGGGGTTAAGTTCAATTTTCGATAAAAATGCCCCTCGTCAATGGTCATATAGCCTTTAAATGAATAAACTTGACCTATTTTCAATGTTACCGGGGTCAGATATATGTTTAAATCTTTAAACAACCTCGCAATAACCAACAAAAAACTATATTGATCTTTACAGTCAGACGACCGTTTAGGCCCATGTGCCTCTTGTTCATGTATGGGTTATTTCATCAGTTGCCATTCACTGCCAATGAACGCCAACTGGAAGCAGTTACATACGTCAATGAACATATAGCTATTTATAGGACACAGAAATATAACCAAACGTGAACATTTCAGTCAAGTGACATAGGACCCTGAGAATTTGTTACAGTTAGTTTTGGACCCAAACTAGGCTGTTTAGAGCAATGTTACATTACATGACCAATGAGGGGGAATTTTTACCGAAAATTGATCTAACCCCCACCAGACTGTCAAATTGCTCTAAAAACACCCTATTTAGGTCCAAAACTAGCTGTAACAAATTCTCAGGTCAATGTGGGCAGTAGTAGTAATCCTGATAAGGTATAGCTACTGAGTGTACACTAAGTGGTTTAGATTGGCTTATCATAGCCATCAGAAACGGTATATCAATTTAATGATATGGTCACCATGAACACAACGAATTTTTATCTCAAATAGGTCCCTGGGTTTTATTCGTTTCCTTAGCTGCTTTTTG
Organism: Mimachlamys varia; assembly: GCA_947623455.1. Taxonomy (NCBI): domain Eukaryota; kingdom Metazoa; phylum Mollusca; class Bivalvia; order Pectinida; family Pectinidae; genus Mimachlamys; species Mimachlamys varia. The sequence goes on from OX392545.1 coordinate 36,776,632, forward strand.
AGTGATTTTGTTGTTTCACCTTTCGTCCCGACAAGACAAGATCTGCCTGTTCCGATTTAATGTTGGACCTATAAGCTTCTTAAGATAAACTTCTTGTATCTTGTTATAGATGTGATAATCAGGGCTTGATGATACAGCAAAACCTGCTATAGAGGACACCTCTACATAAAGGACACCTGTCTATAAAGGACACTTTTTCCCTTCCCCTTTGACTGTATGTTGTATTATGAAAGATGAAGAAATCTAGCGTACTGTCTTTGGTATGGAGTTCTGTATTTAAAGCAGCCCGATCCGCCATTGGGGATCGAACCTACTCTCCATTAGTGTAAAATTATTGCTAAGGAATTCAAGGGACAAATTTCACTTCGAACTTTCATATAATCCTAACAACAACAGCAAGCGCATTTTCACCGCGTATATGAAAAAGAGTTTATTTATTCTATTTATTTTGAAAATTTTACGTCCTCACATGGCCTTACGACCTTCGGTGGACGAGAAAAGATAGGAAAGAGAGTAGAAGGGATAAAGTATGTAGGAGGAAAGGCAAGGGGATGGGTTGAGAGGGTTGAGAAAGAAGCCGAACCGTCTGTTTTATAACCGAGGGTGCCTGTGGTAACATGGAATTATATTGCACTCTAACACACCAGTAATCCTATCTCATTTACATACTCTCTTAGCATTTAGGACCTCCTCTATCCCTCTTGCACTTTTAATGGGGTTTTTTCTGTCTATTCTTTAATTTTTTATCTGCTCTCTCTGCAAAGTCACTAGTGCTGACGTAACCCGTGGCTGTTATAAGGACGTGAATACAATACCAGTGTATCGTTGTATCTCTTTAATCACATGTAATGAGATGATCTTTCCAACCTTTTCTGATCGTATTAAAACACGCAGACTGAACTGAAAAACACACACGCACCGAACTGTTCCAGTAAACATGTTTATCAGCAGTAATATCGGGTAGAATTCGTCCAGAGACAATGACGTACCCTATAACAAAAACATTAATTAACTAAACCTTTGTGATAATCCATGTAAAACATCCAGTTCAATTTAACAGCGTCTATTGTAATACACACTGCTGACTTTGAAACGTTTGACGTGGAGGTCGGTATGCCATTTAAAGGAAAATCTGACTGATAAAATAATCGGTCGAGTTGTCCCTAACAGCACGCGTATATAAATAGTCAGGTAACGGCACAGGTAAAGAAGGTACCAGCAAAATAAGCTATATGATCGTCATTCTTCATTCGCAATATCCAGAAGTTACGTCAGCCTCGATATCCAGGGTTACGTCCTCCTCGATATCCAGGGTTACCTCATCCGCGATATCCAAGGATGACTTCGTCCTCAATATCCGAGGGTTACGTCATCCTCGATATCCGGGGGTTACGCCATCCTCGATATCAAGTGGTTGCGTCCTCCTCAATATCCAGGGTTACCTCATCCGCGATATCCAAGGATGACTTTGTCCTCAATATCCTGGGGTTACGTCATCCTCGATGTCAAAGGGTAGCGTCATCCTCGTTATCCAGGGGGTAACGTCATCCTCGATATCAAAGGGTAACGTCATCCTCGGTAACCAGGGGTAACGTCATCCTGGATGTCAAGGGAAACGTCATCCTGGGTATCCAGTGGTAACGTCATCCTCGGTATCCATGGGTAACGTCATCCTCGATGTCAAGGGTAACGCCATCCTCGGTATCCAGGGGTAACGTCATCCTCGATATCAAAGGGTAACGTCATCCTCGGTAACCAGGGGTAACGTCATCCTGGATGTCAAGGGTAACGTCATCCTTGGTATCCAGTGGTAACGTCATCCTCGGTATCCATGGGTAACGTCATCCTCGATGTCAAGGGTAACGTCATCCTCGGTATCCATGGGTAACGTCATCCTCGATGTCAAGGGTAACGTCATCCTCGGTAACCAGGGGTAACGTCATCCTCGATATTAAAGGATTACATCTTCTTCGATATCCAGTAGTTACACGTCATCGATATCCGGGGCCTCCACTCACTTTTGCTTAAAAAACGAAAGTAGCATCTTTATAGGGTAATAGTTTTGATAGGTTATATAAGTTAACGTCCTATCAACAGCTTTTCAGAACAATATCGATCTTTTCTCAAGAAGGTATTGAAATGTCTGGTTTTAAGTTCAGAATTTTTTTTTTCTCGAATAACATGGCTATAGTTTTTCGTCGTGATACATAGTCTCTTACATATATCATATAATATATATGATTACTTGTATTTTATATTATTAACTTAATGAACGCGATAAAATATTCTACATGCCTGCTGGGTGTCCCTAAAAAGAACACGGTATTACGGTATCGTGTACAGCAACACATTACGTGAAGGGCTACATGCTACATCACGTACAGCCTAAAGTAAATTTGAAGGAAGACATTTTAACTAAATAAAATCACAAACCACCAACAGTTGAATGTAATTTGTGTTTCTAAAATTCAAAATTTTAAACTCGCAATCAGTTCGGTTTTAACCCTGTATAACATTGTAGTTAAATAACAGACAACATTTAGTTCTCTACGTGAGTTTGTTACAGTTCAACAGGTATCGACTTTACTAGCCCGAGTTTCCTGTGGCCCTAACCCCAGACGTTACTAGCCCGAGTTTCCTGTGGCCCTAACACCAGACTTTACTAACCCGAGTTTCCTGTGGCCCTAACACCAGACGTTACTAGCCCGAGTTTCACCTGTCCCTAACACCAGACTTTACTAGCCCGAGTTTCACCTGTCCCTAACACCAGACTTTACTAGCCCGAGTTTCACCTTTCCCTAACCCCAGACTTTACTAACCCGAGTTTCACCTGTCCCTAACACCAGTCTTTACTAACCCGAGTTTTCTGTGGCCCTAACACCAGACGTTACTAGCCCGAGTTTCCTGTGGCCCTAACATCAGACGTTACTAGCCCGAGTTTTATGTGGCCCTAACATCAGACGTTACTAGCCCGAGTTTCCTGTGGCCCTAACACCAGACGTTACTAGCCCGAGTTTCACCTGTCCCTAACACCAGACGTTACTAGCCCGAGTTTCCTGTGGCCCTAACCAACACCTGACTTAGACATTTTGACAGATATGGTGTCGGGACCAGAGGAAACTCGGGCTACGAATTGCTGGTGAGCTGAAAAGCTGAAGTTTTAATAAATGAATTTAACTTGACTTTACCTAGCTATTATTATCATGGTAGGGGAGGGATTATACTTACATTCAGTAACTATCCCACAGGCCCCTCTGACCTAATTATGGCGTTGGGAGGCAGGATAATAAGTAATTTGAGATTACTTAAAACCAACTTTACAAGAGGTACACACGCAAATCATCTGACAACAGATTTATATGTAAAGATGAGTTTATCAACCTGCCGACAATGATAGGGTTAGATAAGCAATATTTAAGAAAATACATGACAGGTCACGTCTGAGTAAACAGTGTATTTACTGGATTTATACGTTTCTGTGTTAGATTACAATAAAGTATAAGTAAGGTGTAGATAACATCAATAAAAAAGTTATTTATGCATAAGTCACTAGTTAAACAGAACTTATTATAGGTTTTACGTGTATAAGGCGTTACGTCTCCGAGGTGTTCAATTATGAAATATATATATAGGTCAGAGACATACATGTCTCTCGTAAGGTGAAGATTAGCACCAATAAAAAACGTGAAAAATACATGAAAGGTCATGCTGGCTAACTTTGTAAACAAAGGCGTTTTTACTATTGCTTTTTACGTCTCAGTGGTAAAATACAGAAAATAAATAAATATATAACAATAGTTTATCCGTCTGTGAAGTCTCTACAACAACAGCCGACTGTGCCTTCAGCGTGTAGGTGACATCCAGTGCGCATTATGTCTGTCGCCGCGGGGCCTGTAGTAGCAACGTCTTCTGACATGCCTCCAGGTAAAATATAACAGTCGTAGGTCCAATAAACCGCAAGGTCAAAAGTAAATGGCTGAATATTTATTGGGTCTATATGCATAACAGCGATCACAGTCTCCTTGAGAATAACGTACGTATCCTGTCCAAGGATTATTCAAAGGCGTACAGTTTGTCAACTAGGTTTCGACCAAATCCTATAAAAATATAATTTGAACTATTTCTGTGATTTGTAAGCACGAATCATAATTAACACAATATCATCAAAACGCTAATTCTTAATCATTCACATAGTCATAGTTAAATCAAATTATTTGAATACACATGTGTTATACATACGTCTCTGGTTAAATTTAATCTGTAGATTTCTGGGATATCCATGTCAATCAGAGTTTTTCGACTTTTCTGAGTGAATAAAAAGATGATTTTTTTTAAATTTCAAAATATGTTATTATCGATCAAATAAAACACAACAAACAAGTATTGCTAAGAAATAGTTTACATATTTATCAACAAAAAAATTAAATGTAGTCAACAAGCTAAGCCTATATATTAGTCTCAAACTAAATGTTGATGTTTTCGACATTATTTCAATAAGTAAACTTCTTGATATCATGACGTGAACATATCTAGATGAGATAAATGAAACACATATATAGCAGCATTCCCCGTAAGAACGTCAAGAAATAGATTACGAAATATGCAATGTGGCCAAATGCTTATAAATCCTTGCGAAATTATAGTCGATTGCTAAATACGGCCAGATAGACCTATACAGCAATTGTTAAGCACGTCACAAAACTGCAAAATCCAGCAACTGTAAGTAGCAAACAAAATCCAGCAAATATATGGATTGAATATTATCACGGACTTAGATAGCAATCTAAGTCCGTGATATTATATAGCCGCTCAGTTATTTTTCTTCGTGTATATAAATTTTCACATGCCTTCAGGTAATCTTATTGTGTCTCAGTTGCACTAATTGCACTTTACAACCCAGTCACTCATATCTCATGCTTATTAAAACACAAGGTGACATTCACGACGCTTCCAAGATATGCGGTTGGGCGGTGCCTTAGGGTAGCCGCCATTTTCACGTCACGTGACTTTATTGCGAAATATGAATAATGCTTAAATATCCACACATAGAATTTTTCATTTTAATACCTCAGTTACGTTTGCTAAGGATGTGTTGGAATAAAATAGTACGTTTTTGAAAATTAAACGAGTAATTCGTTGAATGAATAACACATTCCTAATTTTAGTGTGACGTAATTTTCTAGAATACATTTGATTGGTCGACTACAGAGCCCCCTTTCTGTGACCGACAGAAGAGAGATGGCGTCGTCCAAGGTGAAAGCTTCACAACAGGTATGTTTTCGAGAATTTTGGAAATATGCATTGATAGATGAAGGATTTTTGAACTCAATTTTGTAATGGCGTTTCTATTTAAACTGTGTTTTAATAATTTGGCAGAATTGTTGGAGTAAATGTTTTTGCGTGATTATGTAGACTTGTAGTAGGGCACGGAATGGCATAGCCGTCTCTGTCGATGGAAAAAATATCTTTCTAACGCTTTTAATGTGCTTCACGTGTCTTCGTTTAGGTTTTGTCGTGTCAAATATTAAGTAGTCAATAATCAGAAGATCTGACAATGTTGTAATTCGATAGGGGGTATCTACACAGAAAATAATTTAGAAAGACCGACACCAAGTGACCTCATGAATATTCATCGATCAGCCGGTCCGAGTTTCCGCATGCTAAATTTGTAATAGGCTATTTAAAAGTTACACACAAACTATCTACCTCATATGTTTTGTTTAATGCATTGCAATCGAATTGCATATGGGTACATATTTTTATGGTAATTGTGTATTCGGCTTCTGCACATGAATTCATTCAGAGGTCACAGCTAGAGGTCGCAAGGAAAGCTTGGGAAAATGCCGATGGCTTCGCTCAACAGAGCGTGAAGCTACCTTCGTCATCCAAGACGTATTTTCGTATTTAACAATCACGGATGGTTTGTTTTTAATGTAAAATCTATTTATTTTCTGTTTTTGGTTGAAATACGTTGTTCACCTGTTGAAAAAAAAATCTTTTAATAAATTAAAGAAGACTTGGATCTGGGCCTATTACCTGTCCCCTGTCCGTTACCTGTTTTCATAAAGATTTAAGTTGCTTGGGTGTCATCTGATAAGGCTTAGATCCTGTTTACGTGTTTTCTCATTTTCTGCTGTTTATCTCTTTAAATTATAACACAGAAATGAACTTAAGGACAGTCCAAGAATTGATCTGAAACCTAAAATTGTTGAGAGAAAATATATAATGAAATTTCAGTTATATTTTCAAAAGACCTAGAGCCATCGTAATCAAATGACGAACTATATTCGTCTAGTGCACTAAAAGTCCAAATGGAATGGGGATGGGTGTTTGTTCTGATAAAATAAGTGTCAATTAACAACGGAAGCTTTGGTCCACATAACTTATTATACTCATAATATGGTGTGATTATTCAACATATATCATAAGTTATAAAAGGAAGCCTTTCTTGTTTGATTGTATTATAGCATATCCAATATTAGTGGATGGGGAGGGAGGGGCTTGCAGGGGCACTAGTGCCTGAAGTAATTATACAGTCAAATACATACAGTACTTAACTTTTATAAAGGCTTATAAAACCAGTATTATCAGGGTTTGCGCTGGGTATTTTATAAATGGGATCCTTTCCTACACATATATTGAAATTCAAATTAATTTCAAGGAATGTTCGCTAGTCCAAACCAAAATTTACTAGTCATGGGCATAGGACTAGTGGCTAACGTCGCAGACTGTTCCCATCCCATCTGGTGCAGGGTTCTCATTAAAAGCTGGTTGCCGGCAAAAGTAGCCTGTTATTCAACAACTTTGAACCGGCTATTTTTCAGAATTTTATATATGTCAACATTACAGAATGTGAAAATTCAACCAGCTATTCTTTCGAAGTCAACCAATAATTACAAAACTTAGTGAGAACACTGTGGGGATGACTGTCCTTGCCCTATGCATGGATCACTGCCAGAAATGTGTGGTAACATCCGAAAGTAAAAACGGGTTTGATCTCGAGAGAGATAAAAACGACCTCAAAACTAAGTTGGGTAGGAAGTGTGGTAGAATTGGGCAACATTATGGCCTCGAGTCTAACATCAGGACTTTTAAATAACATTATATTTGCAGTTTGCAATCTCTTTTATTAATTTATCCTGTAGGTATGGATCTATCTAAATGTTTTAGATTGTGTTATAGACATGAGAAAATATGTTGAGTAGTTGTAATGAATGTTTTACTGGGCCCACTGTGTTACAAGTCAGCAAGTCTGGAATCTTCATAGAAAGTGTTAGTTTGGCATAAAGTAATTACCCAAAAATATATTAATGTAGTGATGGGGAGGTAATGGGTGGTTAAAATATTCTATAACCAGAAACAAAATCTGTAGTCTCATCAACCCTTGCAGATAAATGCCTATGGTTTAATATAGAGTGGATATCTCAAAAGTGTCAAGTTGTGACCAACTTACTTGACTCCATGAGGTTATTGCAAATTTTGGTTTCATGACCGAAAACCATAATTAAATTAATTCATTACCATGTTACATAATTACGCATGCAAATATTGAGTCACACCACTGTGTCATCAGTAAACTTGCTCTTAACTATACTTAAGATGCAGGGCTCACATTGAGTATTTCATAAATATAAATGGGGTCCTTTCCTAAATCAATGGGGTTCCTGCTGCATAGTTAAAATAGGAATCGTGAACATTTGTGGGGTCCTTTACTTGAAAATGATAATGGACTGGCTTCAACATAAACCCTGAGATCTATAATAATCTGAGGAAGATATTTATGTAAGCCAAAAAAGTCCAAAAGGCTGATATGATCCTATATAATACAATACTGCAGTGCAGGGATAATTCTTGACTCTTAAAACTTATGAGAGAATTTGAGGGATTTTATGGGATCAGCAAGATATCTAAATATCTAAAGATTTTTCTATATAAAGTAATATAATTTTGAGTTTTTAATGATATTTTCAGGAAAAATATTGGTAAAAATTCCCAAATCTCGTCCCAAAGTGATCCCTGCAGTGTGTGTATATATATAGTGGTAACAGACTTAATATTTAGCTTTACTTATAAGCTTTTCAGCAATAGAAATAAGTGTTATAGGACAATAATAATAATCACCAAAGTATTCATTATTTATATAATTGATAGAGTTATTACTAGTAATCCTTTGTTTAGATATTTTGAACCATTTTCAAAAAGCAAAGCTAGTGATGACTGATGACAACATTGGAATTGATGATAGCCTCATAGCAGTATTGGCATAATTAAAGTATGCAGAGCAAGTGTAAATATTAGATATTCAATAATTTTTGAGTTAGTATTAATACTGTTGTGTTTTGGTTTGACAGCCTCGGGCTGATAGCTACCGAGTAGCTATCACACCAGGTGGGGAAGATGTCAAGAAAAGCAAGAAGAAGAGGAAGAAGGAGAACTTGGATGAGCTCAAACAGGAGCTTGAAATGGACGAGCACAAGATCCCCATTGAAGAGCTGTATGAAAGACTTGGTACTGATCCTAACAATGTAAGTAATGCCACACTCGGTGATCAATCTATAGTCCGGTACTCATAAAATTATGAAAGAACTCATAGAAATTCTGGAAACACTTCAATTTAACATTGTGGTACCCATAGTTTTCGACAATATTTACAAAAAGGACCCATAAATATAAATTGTAAATTGACTGTTACTGACACTGTTCAGTATTTTTACATCTAAACAACAATAACATATGAACAATCTAGGTTTTAGTCTTAGTCTTAAGGATGTACACCTCTGAGAAGTCAAAATTTTCCTGTATCAAACATTTTCTAATATACATTTTTGGATAAGGGAGATCAAAGCATGCTAGAAAATGCAAAAATAATGATATGTCAGTGTGCTCGTTTTTGTGTTATGATCGATCAAATATACCAATACGACGTAATAAGGAATTTTAAGACAATTTTGTAGTTTCGACCGATTGTGGGACATTTTCATACAATATCTAACAAATTTGTAATTCGAAATGTATGAATGTTTGCAGAAATGACAAAGGTATTGTTTTCTTTTTAGTTATGGAAGTAAAATTTCTCTAACTTTATATTTTTACTCAGGAAAGCAATTTGAGTTACCCCTACCCCTTATTTTTTAATGAGAAAATCCTCATTTTTTCACCATTTTTTGCAGATTTAACGCTTAATAAAAAAAGTTCTGATGTCAAATTTTTTTAATATTTGGTGGATGAAAAGAAAATGGGTTTCTCTTTCTAAAACCGTCATAAAAATGGGGGGTTAGTGTGCTTAATTTTTTGTCCCTTTATCATTTGTGTTATTTTTCACAGTTTCGGCTTCAAAAATAGAAACTGCTCCAGTTGCACTAAATATATGAAAAAAATATAAAAATTGTATAATTATCCACTTTGTATCATAATATTTCTATAAAAGTGAACATTATAAAGTTGTACAGCAAAAATTAGCTTGCTATAATTAAAAATGGCTAAACACTGATGTTTTTAAGAGATCAATCTAGCATCAAAATGGTGAAATTTTGCCCATTTGGGAAGTGCATAAAATAGACAGAAATATGCATATTCAAAATGGCCGCCAAATTGGTAATTTTTTTAAAATTCTTGTAAAAAAGTTCTACAGGCAACAGACACTTATATTTTTGAAACAATTTTCAGATGCATATATGCTATTAAAATTGATCATACTTTCTTCAATATAACATAAAATCTTTAAATGAGACATAAACGAGACTTGAACGTGACTGAAACCTCACAAGAGTACATCCTTAAGCTTTACCGATTGGTTTCACAAATGGCACAATGTTGAAATTTAAAGATTTCTCAAAGCTCTTTGATTCCCATCAAAACTCTTTTGGTTTTAGGTTAAAATTGATATAATTATATAATGCACTGATAAATAGCTAAAATCCTTTTTTTTTGTTTAGGGTTTGACCACTGAGAGAGCTGCTATGATTTTGGCGAGAGACGGCCCTAACGAGCTGACACCGCCCCCTACTACACCAGAATGGGTCAAGTTCTGTAAACAGCTGTTCGGCGGTTTCTCCATGTTGCTGTGGATTGGAGCCATCCTCTGTTTCATCGCTTACTCCATCCAGGCCAGTCAGTACGATGATCCTCCAGGCGATAATGTAAGCACCTCCTGCTGATAGTTAGCAGGTTTTACAAAATTCACCAATCTTTGAATACACGGTAAAGTTATCATGATACATAAAAAGGAAAAGACATATTGGACAGTTAAGTTTCATTCATATTTCACACATTCTTCCCTCATTGGAAATGTGGAATGGGGGATATCTCCCTCATTGGAAGTTTTAGAGGTTAACACCTGGATGTTTAAGGTCACTTATGATACTGGGAAGTTTTGAAGTCCTTTCAACAGAATAAATTGTAAGATATTGGATATTTTCATGTCCCACCTAAATTCAAGCATTGTTGAACAGTTTTAACATGAAACAAATGAACACTGGCAAACCAGTTGTGAAAGAGATGTTTCGAAAATAGTTATTACTGACAGCTTTATCAGGAATTTTATTTGAACCTGATATAAACTTCAAATGGCACCATGTTCCAAGTTGTTCAGTCCATAGTTAACAATTATTAATATTTTAAGAAGTAAAATACTGATTATTGTTGTTAGGATGAAATTAGAAGCTTTTCTTTCTGACATATTCTGACCTAGCAATCAGTGCTAGCAGTTATATACAGACTTTTGTTGTTGTACTAAAACATTGTATTTACAATGTAAACCTGTTGTTACAGTTGTACCTGGGAATTGTGTTGACCGCTGTCGTGGTTGTTACTGGATGTTTCTCATACTACCAAGAAGCCAAGAGTTCCAAGATTATGGATTCCTTCAAGAGCATGGTCCCTCAGGTATGTTATTACATGACTTGTATGAACTTTTAAACACATTTTGACCAAATTATCTCCCTTGCATAGATAATGTGTGTGTGTGTGTGTGAATAGCAGACGAAACATTCACATGCTTTAATTAGTTGAATATTCTGAAAACCACTGATAAAAACTTAATACTTCTTTACCTGCATCTCTGTTATTATGAGAACACGTGCAACCAAATCTCGGTTTTAAAAACAGATTCAAAATGTTCAATCTTCTTGAGTCAATTTGTGGATGAATGAAAATATTTTTGTCTGCTTTTGATGAATTGATAACACTTCAGCTGCTTGATCAACATTATCCTTAATTTTCAGTTTGCCCTGGTCACACGTAGTGGAGTGAAAATTGACACAAAAGCCGAAAATCTTGTGGTTGGTGACATTATTGACGTGAAATTTGGAGATCGAGTGCCAGCAGATATCCGTGTTATTAACGCACAGGGATTTAAGGTATGTTTCATGTTTAAATAATGAGTTCTGTTCTTGTCTTAAGTTACAACATGAATTTTTCCATTAATCCTAAATGTCAGATTCAAAGCTGGAAATAATGTATATTTCCTAGTTGTATATCTTCTGCTTTTCCTCAATGTGTTTTTCAGAAGAACATTGTTTCTATGGTTTTGTTTTGTGTTCAAGGTTGATAACTCTTCCCTGACTGGAGAATCTGAACCATGTTCCCGCTCAGCTGACTTCACCAATGAAAATCCACTTGAAACAAGAAATCTTGCTTTCTTTTCCACCAATGCTGTTGAAGGTGAGTATGTTGGTCCTATTTACATAGATGATATTATAAGAGTGACAATGTAATATTAGATATTAATAATATTAAAAAAATTATTTAATATCTGGCAAGCCTTTAAGACGACACATGTGTAATACCATATTTATCACATAACTGACCCGTTCAGTCATGTCATAAGGTCATGTCATAAACATGGTATTACATCATGTAATAACACTAATGTGACGTCATAAACAAATGATGTCTTTATGGTGTCATATGATTGTCTTGGTAGTGAAACTCGTACTGTCACAGAAGAAAGAAATTTGCCTTTCTCTGATAGAGAATGAATTTGGGAGTTTTTTGGTGTATTTCCTCATAAATATAATTATGTGATAAATATAATCTTACACTCGTGTCAATGTAATACGGAATTTATTAAACTTGTTATTCAATATGATACTCGTCTAAAGGCTCGTGACATATTAAATTATTGAACTTGTTAAAAAAAATTCATATTACAGCGACACTTGTGTAAGATCCTCTACTTATGACACAGCCGTATGCCATGACTGAATGAATCACTTTTGTGATAAAAAAGGTTCTAAAGCTTGAAGGAATAGAATTGGGTCAGTGAAACATGCCACAAATTTGACTGAACAGGTCAAGTTAATTGAAGTTCAGTTTACCATAGAATTTCAGTGTCTTATTTGATAGATTTAATGGAGTTTATGATATTTTTGTTTTGGATAGGTACATGTCGTGGTATTGTTGTGAAGACCGGAGATTTAATGGAGTTTATGATATTTTTGTTTTGGATAGGTACATGTCGTGGTATTGTTGTGAAGGCTGGAGATTTAATGGAGTTTATGATATTTTGTTTTGGATAGGTACATGTCGTGGTATTGTTATGAAGACCGGAGATTTAATGGAGTTTATGATATTTTTGTTTTGGATAGGTACATGTCGTGGTATTGTTGTGAAGACCGGAGATAAGACCGTGATGGGACGTATTGCCAACCTTGCCTCGGGTCTGGAGGTCGGAGAGACTCCCATTGCTAAGGAAATTGGTCATTTCATCCATCTCATCACTGGAGTAGCCGTGTTCCTCGGAGTGTCGTTCTTCATCATTGCTTTCATCCTGGGATACTTCTGGCTGGATGCTGTCATCTTCTTGATTGGTATCATTGTAGCTAACGTGCCCGAAGGTCTCCTTGCTACTGTAACAGTAAGTTTCTTATTATAGCTCTGTTCTATATTGCATGTTAATGAACAACAGTCTGTGACATTAACATTTTTCAAGCACTAGTCCAGACAAGAAAAATGCAGTGTTATTATAACAAGTATATTGAAATTCAAGGAATTTCAACTAGTCGAAACCAAAATTTACTTGTCATGGGCATAGGACTAGTGTCTAACGTCGCAGACTGGAGCAATGTAGGATCTACTCTGTCATCATATAAAAACATTTACATTTCAAACAGTTTACTACTTAATTTGTTAAATACAACAAAGACAGTGGCATTGTCTCTAGGCCTTCCACTTCTTACGACGTTCTTCAGGAGACTTGTTTATTTTTGGGAAAAGCAAATGAAAACTTCATGTCTGAATTTTTCTTGAAAATCAATGCAGAATACATATTTAGTGTAGAATGTAAGTTTTGTATCCTGTTCTCCATCAGGTATGCTTGACTCTGACCGCCAAACGTATGGCCTCCAAGAATTGTCTGGTAAAGAATCTTGAAGCCGTCGAGACCCTCGGTTCCACCTCCACCATCTGCTCCGATAAGACTGGTACACTGACCCAGAACAGAATGACAGTCGCTCACATGTGGTTTGACGGTCACATCGTTGAGGCTGATACCAGCGACGACCAATCAAGTGAGTAGCCTGTACTTTAATTACTCCTGAAACTTCATAATGAACTTTAATTACTTTTGAATTGGAGCTGTTCAAATGCATCTTCAGGGGTGAATGAGTCAAAAATCTTCGTAGTTTATAGCAAGTTTTAGATGTTGTAAATTGTAAGGCATTACAATTATGGAGTATGATATGGTAATAATGTTTGAAAGCTGCCTATTATTATAAAATGGTTTAATGATGGCTGAGGTGATATTGATGAAATTGTAGAACTCCTATTGGGAGCATAATGTCTTTTAGTGATCTGACAATGGTTTTCAAGAAGAGAAATCAGGCCTTGGGAGTGTTGCTTGTCCAAGAAATTCTAGTTTTGTAATTCCATGTCGAGTAACTTGATTCTTTTCAGTCTTGTGAGTGCCAAATGCTGTTCATGTTTTATACTGTACTCTGTTTTTGAAGCATTTGAACAGGTGCTGTCTTGTTTAATTTCTTTCCAATAAATACAATTTATAACTTCTGTAGTTACTGCCTACTTGAATGATTTACACAAACTTAGACTTCTCTGTTTTCTTGATCGCTAGAGCCTTCTATCAGGAATAAAGCTGGTAAATCACCGTAGCAACCCGCACCTTATCGATCGCACCACACACTATATATTGATTCAGCAGTTGTTTTGAGATTTAATTTGACATTGTTTGAAGTGTATGGTTTGTTTCCTACAGCAGGGATCTATCTAAATCTAAATAAAAAAAGAACATGAGGGGAAATCATTCCATAAAGTTCAAAAAAGATAAGATGTAATATACAGTATTTATATAGTGTTCTATATAATTGTAAAATTAGCGCTTCACAATATGTGGATAATAATTTTACTTGTAATGCACAAATATTAAAGATGTGTGACAGTTTGCTTGAATTGTTAGATAATTGTCGGTAATCACAGAAGTAAAACAGATAATGAAATTTTGCTTTTAAATATCATATCACATCAAAAGAGTATTTTTGACTCCAGAAATGAAAAAGATCTAAAACATTGTATTTCCCCTGGCTTTGGTTGATCCCTGCTGTACCGTTTTGTGTGATATACAACATTGCTAACATTCCTGACTACAGCAGTTGTGGTGAGTGCCGTATCGCACAAGTTGTGCTGGAGCTAACACATACCGGAGCACCACACTTACTCCCTTTTTTGTTTTATAGTATGTGATTCTTGTACAAGGATTTTGCCACCATGAACCATATTCAGAAATTGACTTGAAAACAATTAAAACTTATGAAGGATTTTAATCATCTGTTGCATTATTGTTCAGTATTTTTAATTTGAAAATGTTTAATACAACCCCATATTTCTTCTCTGGAAGGGGGTCATGTTTGGACAAATATGGTTATCTGGCATCAAATCCCTGTAATAACTGACATTATACCTTTACACATATTTAAGTATGCTGATATTTACATACAACAGTATATAATAAATTGGTTGTGTAAATTGTTTATATTTAAGATGTGATTCAACATAAATTTCTGAATCACACTTTTTTGCTCAAAAGAAGAACATATAGAGTTTCCATTAAAATTTCTTATCTCTTCCCCTGGTTTGAATTTTATCAAAAAAAATACAAGACATCCTATAACTTTTGCTGAACTAATTTCTTGATGACTTTAAGCTTGATGATTGCTGGCAATATCAGAAACGACTACAAGTCATTAGTACTAAAATTTTGGCAGAGGTAGTCCCATTGGGAACGTTTGAAAGGGACTTCGTGTGTACCACACTCAACTACAAGTAGTTTTACTGGCCGTGTTTCTTTTTCAATTTCTAAACATCATAACATGATGATATTTCACACTTCACACATTTGGAATCAACTGTGAAGGTAAATTCGGAATATTTGATTAAGAATTTGCGTCATCCAATAACTAGAGAATGAAAGCAATAATTTCTATATCAATGTTTTGCTGTTTATTACTACAGATGCTACCTACAGCTCTGGGGACGAGACCTGGATGTCTCTGGCCCGTGTCTCTATGTTGTGTAACAGGGCTGAGTTCAAGTCTGGCCAGGAGAATGTCCCCGTCTTGAAGAGGTAAGGATACGGATGCATTCAACAGATGCCGGCAAAATGATTTGATTTTTGTGCCATTAACACCTCACAAATTATATAACAATTTGGTGTTATTAAATTTGTGGCTAAATGGATTTCACAGTATTTATTCCTGTCATCCTTATTTTCTTTCAAAGGAAATTAGACTATGATACAAGTACATGAAAAAACGGATTTCTTTTTCAACCAAAACAATTAATTTAGAAGATTTGGTTTGATTCAACCTAACAATGATATTAATTCTGAGAAAGAATTCTTGTCTTATTAATCAAGGTTCTGGGCCCGATTTGTTAAAAGCAAATAGCTTAGGGCTATTCCAGTAAAATATCTTCCCCAACCAAAGACTCCAGATTTTGTTAAGGGGTACTACCCAGAGAATTTATTTATTAAATTACATAGAAGCAATAGGAAGGAAAATCAACCGTGGGTAGAAGTGATTTATTTTGGAGTCTTGGGGACAGGTAGATATTTTAATGGAATAGCCCTTACCTCCTCACAAATTATGTTTGGTGTTATTAAATTTGAAGCTAAAAGGTTTTCACAGTATTTGTTTCCGGTCTTTCCTTATTTTCATAGATGTGCTTTTTATTTCCAATCTTCATGTCAATTTTGTTTCATTGCAATTAAATTCATGTGTTGAAAAATTTGGATTTTCAATGTTTACAGAGAGTGTAACGGAGATGCTTCTGAGTCTGCCCTGCTCAAGTGTGTGGAACTGTCTATTGGCGATGTGACTGGATTCCGTCACAGGAACAAGAAGATCTGTGAAATCCCCTTCAACTCCTCAAACAAATATCAGGTCAGTATAGACATCATGTGTTAATACATTAGAGAAACCAAAGCGTTAACAAAACCATAATCCGAACTCAAAATCGATTAAACTAGGGGTTATATAAGAGAATAATGCCTGGTGTTCTGGAAGAGTAAGCAGACATGATAAATTAACACTTCTCACCTAAAACTCAAAAGAAAAAAAATCAGAAAATACCAAAGCGTCGACAAAATCATAATCCGAACTCAAAATCAATTAAACCAGGGGCAAAATATGAACAAAGAAAAGATTTACATGGAGACCCTTGTAAAAGTACAAGAGAATAATACCAGGTGTTCTGGAAGAGTAAGCAGATATGATGTATTAACACTTCTCACCTATCGAACCTGTTGGAAGGTTAAATGATAAAAATCTAACAATTCCCCCCTTAAACCTCATTAAAATCACCACAAACTTTCTTTGCAAATTTAGAAGGTTTTACCCTTAATATAATTGTGATGTTCTTGTGTGTATGTTATTGGACTTTGTGTTTTTGTAGGTATCTGTTCACGAGACCGAGATTCCTGACGATCCTCGCTACCTGTTGGTGATGAAGGGTGCTCCTGAGAGGATTCTGGACCGATGCTCAACTGTCTTGTTCAATGGCAAGGATATCACACTGGACGATAACTTCAGGACTGCCTTCAATGCAGCTTACATGGAGTTGGGAGGTCTTGGAGAACGTGTCTTGGGTAAGGAACCTAAAGGAAATGGTGGACAGACGAGTTATTTGGCTTCAATGTCACAGGATTAATCATATAGTTGATCATTGACGGTACACATATGTATCTTTGATGTGATCGAGTCTTATTAAAGTGTAATCTGGCACTGAACAGTCCTGTAATTTACAGTCGATGGAATAGATTCATGGAAATTTAGATTGGACAAGTCTTTTTAAAGTTTTTCACAAATCTAGCTCTGTGACTTGAGATTGTACATGTGCTTTTAAATGTTTCTTACATCTATATATATTTAACATGTGACCTATCTTGACAATTTCCCAGAGTTATAACAATTAAAATGAATTCTATGATGATGCTTTCTATCCACCAGGTTTCTGTGACTATTTCTTGCCCTCGGACCAGTTCCAGCCAGGCTACCCCTTTGACAGTGAGGAAGAGAACTTCCCTCTGACCGGACTCCGATTTGTTGGTCTCATGTCTATGATTGATCCCCCTAGGGCTGCTGTACCCGATGCTGTTGGAAAATGCAGAAGTGCCGGAATTAAGGTACCTTATTCACAGTGTTCTAACAAAGTTTTGCAATAATTGGATTACTTCGAAAGAATAGCTGGTTGAATGTTTTCCCATTCTGTAATGTTGACATATATAAAAGTCTGAAAAAATAGCCAGTTTAAAGTTGGTGAGTAACAGGCTACTTTTGTGGGCAACCTGCTTTTATTGAGAACCATGCTTAATTTGTGGCGGTGTTGCAATCTAGCCAATGATGTAGTCTGTATGAGATATGACAGTAACAGGAATGTGTCGCCCCATTTTGTGACCAAGATACGTAGTCGTATGAGATTAGACAGTAACTGGAATGTGTTACCCCATTTTGTGACTTAGAACAATCACTTAACATGTACCTGTTTTCCAGTTTGTTTATTGTGCGTTTATATTTACAGGTTATCATGGTTACTGGTGATCATCCTATCACAGCCAAGGCTATTGCTAAGGGTGTCGGTATCATCTCCGACGGCAGCAAGACTGTAGAGGACATTGCAGGTGAACGTGGAATCAGCGTTGAGGATGTCGACCCCAGAGATGCTCGTGCTGCTGTCATCCACGGAGCTGACCTCAGGGACATGACCCCCGCCCAGATTGACGAGATCCTCCGAGACCATCCTGAGATTGTGTTTGCCAGAACTTCACCCCAACAGAAGTTGATCATTGTGGAGGGTTGTCAGAGGCAGGGACAGATTGTGGCTGTCACTGGTGACGGTGTCAATGATTCTCCCGCTCTCAAAAAGGCCGACATTGGTAAGTATTGTAGTTTTATATGGAGTGTCTGTCAAACATTTAAAGTGAATTCAATAAACATGTCTAAAACTAATTCCTCTACACTTGGTCAAAAAATATAATCAAATGGTGAAAAACATTCTGAAGATTATTTAGATGAAAATTTTTAAAACTGGTGCATTAACAATCCCTTGAAAAAATTATCAAACAGTAAATGCTCACTTGCTGTATTCTAGCATAATCTTTCTTGCCGACAAAATCTGAATCAAATGTGATCCTATTCATCACAACTCCTTGGACATTTCTGATCTTTTTACCTAAATGTACAAATGCTGTATTGTGTGATTTGTGTTGTGTAGGTGTTGCTATGGGTATTGCTGGAAGTGACGTGAGCAAACAGGCTGCTGACATGATCTTGTTGGACGACAACTTTGCCTCCATTGTAACAGGAGTAGAAGAAGGTAAGCCACTACTCTTGTCTCTAGTCAAATGTCCTGAATGGTCAAAACAGTTGCTTGAAGTTGAAATATATACATATAAAAATGGATCCTACATGAGATATCGTTTCATCTGTTATGATTTTTATGAATCAGGTCTTCAGACATTTTAAATTTAATGACCTCTAGCTAGCTGAAATGAAAAGCTTGTGACAAATTTCTAAATGACTGGAGGATCCATTTTATCACATCATTGTAAAATGTTATTTTTCATTCCTCAATTTTGACTCCAATGTGGTAGTTGATGAAATCATGTATTTTTCCAAGGAAGCGTATTGTAATAAGAATAATTGATGTTTTATTCACATTTTAATACCTTGACTTTCTACATGGAAAATAAATGGAATTTTGCTTTGAAATAACCAAGGTGTGTGTTGGTTTCAGGCCGTCTGATCTTTGACAACTTGAAGAAGTCCATTGCCTACACTCTGACATCAAACATCCCCGAGATCAGCCCCTTCTTGTTCTTCATCCTCCTCGACATCCCTCTGCCACTCGGAACCATCACCATCTTGTGTATTGATCTGGGAACTGACATGGTGCCCGCCATCTCACTTGCCTATGAAGGACCTGAGAGTGATATCATGAAGAGACAGCCCCGTGATCCCGTTAAGGATAAACTTGTCAATGAAAGGTATTGAAGAAAAGAGAGATATTTCACCTCCAACAGTAAAACATTCACCTCGCACAGTAAAAGTTGGAGGCACCAGGGCTTTTCTGGGTAAATTGGGAAAAGGCCCCTGAGTGAAATTGGGAAAAATTAACGACAAATCAACAAATAATACAATGTAATTTAATCAGATAAAAGTAATAAAATGAAAATATTTCTTTTCAAATAGCTTCTTTTTCAACTGATGCAGATGTTCAGTTTTAAAATGCAAAAAAAAAACAATTTTTTTTTGTTTTAAGTTGTAACATCAGATTGGGAAAAAAATCCTTTAATTGGGAAAAATTAAGCCTAAATCTCATTGGGAATGGGGCCGAAATTCTGAGAGACTCCAGAAAAAGCCCTGGGCACAGTGGTCTAGTGGTACGACGCCAGGCTCGTGATCAAAGGGTTGTTAGTCCCAGTTATGGCAGCACTGTTGTATGCTCCTCAGGGAGTTGAGAACGATATTGCCTGGTTGCTTAGGCCCAATATCCATGGATAATAATTTGTGAACCGCTTTGAGGCAATATTCCAATTATAGTGTTGTGCAGAGTAAACAAAATGAAGTTTTAAAAATGTTCTAAATGTTTTTTTTTGTCTCCCCTGTAACAGGTTGATCAGTATGGCCTATGGACAGATTGGTATGATCCAGGCTTCGGCTGGATTCTTCGTTTACTTTGTCATCCACGGTGAAAATGGTTTCTGGATTTCCAAGCTTCTGGGTATCCGTGAGCAGTGGGACGCCATGGCCGTCAACGATCTGCAGGACTCCTACGGACAGGAATGGGTAGGTCATAGCGACAGCCATAGAGAGATAGTAATTGCAGCAATTTCAAGTTTGATTTGAGTTTTGAACTCGATTGTAAAAATATTTTCTGCTGATATTGAACAGTTTCACTTAATTATTTACTCTTTCTGTATCATATTCAACCAGTTTTCATGGACAGCTCTCAAATTGTAGTTTGGATTTTTTTTTATTTATCAAATATTTAAAAAAAAATTGTGATCTTCAAGTTTTCATCTTTTATTATATAAACACATTTCACTGGATTATTTCCTTGTAAGTTTGCTCATTTCACTTTTGTCCAAAGAACCTGAATTTTAGTTCAGAAATCTTGACAATTAGGAATGAAATAGAAAGAACTTATCAACTTTATCAAAGTTGACAGAATTTAAACTGTTGGCTGCTTCGCCAAAAACATGGATGAATTATGGTGTTGTCATATTAAAATCATTGATGTTAATTTGGAGTTTGAGAAATTATGTATGGACAATACAATGTTAACATTTTGATGGAGTTGGAGTCCTGTATTGTTATTTTTCGTCTCCTTGAACAGTTTGATGGAGTTTCATATTGTTTATTTTCCTTCAGACTTATGCCCAGAGGAAGGTTCTGGAGTACACCTGTCACACAGCTTTCTTCGTGTCCATCGTCGTTGTCCAGTGGGCCGATCTCATCATCTGTAAAACGAGGAGGCTTTCTCTGTTCCAACAGGGAATGAAGTAAGATTGGATTACCTCAACATCTGATGCACAAACTTGTTTGTTCTCTTTATTAGCTCACCTGGTCCAAAGGACCAAGGTGAGCTTATGCGATACCGTGGCGTCCGTCGTCCGTCGTCCGTCGTCTGTCGTCCGTCCGTCAACAATTGACTTCTTCTTTATAACCACTGATCGGAATTTGACCAAATTTGGTCAGAAGCATCCCTATGGGGTGGGGACTCAAAATTGTACAAATGGTTGGGCTGACCCCCCAGGGGCCTGGGGGGCGGGGCCAAAAGGGGTCAATTTTTCTATTTGATATAAACGACTTCTTCTCTGAAACCGAGCAATGTATATTGCTCATATTTGGCTGGTAGTATTACTATGGGTTGGGGATTCAAAATTGTACAAATGGTGGGGCTGACCCCCCAGGGGCCTGGGGGGCGGGGCCAAAAGGGTAAGTTGGCTATATTGATATAAACGACTTCTTCTCTGAAACCCAGTAATATATATCGCTCATATTTGGCTGGTAGCATCACTATTGAGTGGGGATTCAAAATTGTACAAATGGTGGGGCTGACCCCCAAGGGGCCTGGGGGGCGGGGTCAAAAGGGGTCAATTTGGCTATATTGATATAAACGATTTCTTCTCTGAAACCCAGTAATGTATATCGCTTATATTTGCCTGGTAGCATTACCATGGGGTGTGGATTCAAAATTGTACTAATAGTGGGACTGACCCCCTAGGGGGCTGAGGGGCTGGGCCAAAAAGGGTTATTTAGCTATATTGGTTTAAGCGACTTCTTCTCCATAACCACTGATTGGAAATCAGCCTTATTTGGCAGAAAGTATCCCTAGATGCTTAGGATTCAAAATTGTACTCAAGGTGGGACTGAACCCCTAGGGGGCTGAGGGGTGGGGCCATAAAAAATTATTTACCTATATTGATATTAGCGACTTCTTCTTCATAACCACTGATTGGAAATCAGCCTTATTTGGCAGGAAGCATGCTTAGGTGCCCAGGATTCAAAATTGTACTAATGGTGGGACTGACCCCCTAGGGGGCTGAGGGGCGGGGTCAAAAAGGGTTATTTAGCTATATTGGTTTAATCGACTTCTTCTCCATAACCACTGATTGGTAATCAGCCTTATTTGGCAGGAAGCATGCTTAGGTGCCCAGGATTCAAAATTGTACTAATGGTGGGACTGACCCCCTAGGGGGCTGAGGGGCGGGGTCAAAAAGGGTAATTTAGCTATATTAGTTTAATCGACTTCTTCTCCATAACCACTAATTGATAATCAGCCTTATTTGGCAGGAAGCATGCTTAGGTGCCCAGGATTCAAAATTGTACTAATGGTGGGACTGACCCCCTAGGGGGCTGAGGGGCGGGGCCAAAAAGGGTTATTAAATCTATATTGGTTTAATTAACTTCTTCTCCATAACCATTGATTGGAAATCAGCCTTATTTGGCAGGAAGCATCCCTAGCTGCTCAGGATTCAAAATGGTACTCATTGTGGGACTGACCCCCAAGGGAGCTGAGGGGCGGGGCAAAAAGAATTATTTAGCTATATTGATATTAGCGACTTCTTCTTCATAACCACTGATTGGAAATCAGCCTTATTTGGCAGAAAGTATCCCTAGGTGCTCAGGATTCAAAATTGTACGCATGGTGGGACTGACCCCCTAGGGGGCTGAGGGGTGGGGGCCATAAAAAAGTATTAAGCTATATTGATATAAGTGACTTTTTCTTCATAACCACTGATTGGTAATCAACCTTATTTGGCAGGAAGCATGCTTAGGTGCCCAGGATTCAAAATTGTACTCATGGTGGGACTGATCCCCTAGGGGGCTGAGGGGCGGGGCCAAAAAGGGTTATTTAGCTATATTGGTTTAATCGACTTCTTCTCCATAACCATTGATTGGAAATTAGCCTTATTTGGCAGGAGCATCCCTAGCTGCTCAACATTCAAAATTGTACTAATGGTGGTACTGACACCCTAGGGGGCTGAGGGGCGAGCCAAAAAGAAAATTTTGTCATGATTACTTAGATATCAATGTATCCAGGTGAGCGATACAGGCCCTCTGGGCCTCTTGTCTAATGCGAAATAGTAATTCTCAAATTGAGCACACAAAAATTAATGTGAAGGAGATATTGAATATATGCTAAGATAGAAATTAATGTGAAGCAGAAATTTTAATATGCGCTTATATGAAACAGTTCGGTGTACAGTAACTTATTTCAATTACTGTTTTCAAACTCTAATTTGCCTATGAATTAGTAATCGGTGTTGACTTGATGTTGACTAATTCATTATTTTTCTTTCCACAGAAATCACCATCTTACATTCGGTCTGTTCTTTGAGACAGCGCTGGCTGCATTCCTTACATATTGCCCAGGTCTTGATCAGGGGCTCCGTATGCAAAATCTTAGGTACGTATTTAAGTTACAAAATACAAACGACATGACATTGTTTGTAGTTTGATATTTTCCCTTGTGGCTTTATTGTTATTTAGTATATAAATGTATAAGGGCTATTCCAGTAATAAATCTACCCCACCCCAGGACTCCAGGTTTTGTTAAGGGCTATTCCAGTAAAATATCTACCCCACCCCAGGACTTAAGGTTTTGTTAAGGGTATTCCAGTAAAATATCCGCCCCAACCCAGGACTCCAGGTTTTTTTAAGGGGTACCACCCATAGAATTTATTTAATAGATTACATAAAGCAATAGGAAGGAAATCCATCGATAGGTAGAAGTGATTTATTTTGAGTCCTGGAGTCGGGTAGATATTTTAAATGGAATAGCCCTAAGATAAAAAATGGATAGAAAAGCCACAAAGAAAGTTGGTAATTCAGTTTCAAAATGCAATTTACAAAGCTTGGTTGATGACATCAGTTGTATGTAGTTTGATTTTTTCCCTTGTGGCTATGGTGGAAAATTTTAAATCTGGTGTTGTGATGAAACATTTCTGTTATTCTTTTTCCTTCTAATGTATTACTTGGCATTGAAAAGGATAAGACACCACTTTGAAATTGCTGAGATAAGCTACTAGTTTTCTGACATTTTGTTTTTCATGTTTTTCAGGTGGACTTGGTGGTTCCCAGCTATGCCATTCAGTTTGCTCATCTTTATTTATGATGAATGTAGAAAAACCATCATCCGGCAAAGACCATTAGGATTTGTGGAACGGGAAACCTATTATTAACAAAAAGACAAACTTAGAATTTTTTCATTGTAAAAAGAATTTTCAATCTAATGGAATGTGTTTATATGACATGATGTAGATTCGGTCTGGTATCGGCGACAGCATCTCATGTGAAGTGTATGTAGATAGATCGGGCTAGGTGGTGACGCCATCTCGGATGCCCGTTAATAGTGGAAGAGAAATTGTTTAAAATAAAATTTTGTTTGTGACACGAGGAACATCGAGATGGACAAAACAAACACGATGTAACTATCTTTGTACATTAATATTATCATAATGCCATAATATCACAAGACGTCAGGAATAAGACAGATTTGGTTTATAGCGAAATAGATAACAATGCACTAAAATCGGCCGACGATATCCTAAGGCTTGTAATGGATCTAGGAGATATGTATGTGACCGTTGTGTTGTCGTGTAGGTGTTTTTGTATGGGTGTTTGGTCCCAGTGCTGGACAATTTGTGACGTCGACTTAAGTGAAACCATATGATTTTAAAATTTGTTTTATTACTTCTACTCCGATTCATTTTACATATCCTACATTATTATACATTATAAAGATTATTTCAAGAAAGGACACAATATATTCATTGATGCATCTATAGGTAAACATCATTACTCCCATGTTTCCAGTGTTAGTGTGAATTTGCATTTATAGAAGCAAAAGGTCTGAATATCTGGGAATATGTTGCAATAATTACAAAAAATAAAGAATCAAAATAAGCTAACGTTCTACACTTCTGATTGTGTTGAATGAAATTTGGGAATTGTTTGAAAGGAACTTTATAAGATCTGATTATGCGAAGGAATGATATTTGCCATAAGCCATATCAGAATAACTGAAATCGAAGCTGTCCTTTTATTTTTACTTAGAAAGATTTTAATACCCTTTTTTACTATTGTTTTATGTACTGCAGATTTAGCGGAGGTTGTAAGACAACTGGTTAGGAGTGTGGTAGGACTTGAAATGTTTTATAATGGGGAACAATAAATAAACCTGGAGCAAGTCTACCGGGAGTTGTGTTCATTACCATATTAGAGTTATCTTTCCTTACAGGAGGTCTTTGATAATGTGATGTATACTACTCGACCTTTGTTGAATTTTCTGCAATTATTTTTTTTATTTACCTTGAAAGTACATTGCATGTAGAAAAAACTTGGCATAAATTTTGTACCCATATAGACTATGAAAAATATAAACAAATAGATTAGTCTGGTCCCCATTTTACCCAGAAATCTTACTTAATGTGACATTTGGCATTGCAATGTTTTGTTTTTTTTGACAAATGGGGATCTGGTTTGTAAGGTAGAGATTTTTAAATGCATTTATCGTGATATATATTGCAAAGTTAATATTTTTTTGTAAAACATTTTTGGTTGAGATTGCACAAAGATGCTCTTTTTGGGATATTTGCAGTGAAATGTTCAGGTGGATATTTGCAGTGGATATCCATGAGAAGATTTGCTTTCAACTCTTCACATGAATATTTGCAGTAAAATGTTTATACTGTTTGATGCGCATGTAAAGACTTAGGTCAAATGCTCCTGTGGATATTTTGCATTAACATATTATATAACAAGAATGCAGATGTTGTGAATTGTTTATGTATTTGAATTGCTGTTCATCTTTGCTCATACCCTCTGTTCTAGATGACATAGATATAGGCACACATCAAGTATACGCAACAGAAAGTCGACGAGCTACATTCCAAGATATGGTACCTCTTACGTATGACAAGGCCCATAACTCCGTACCAATATTTAGGCATAATAATATATAACCAAGCAATACATTTTTCATTAAATTGAAAAGAAAGAAATCAGGAAAACTATTGTTTTAATTGTTTTTGTTTCTTTTTTCATTTTTTTGCTGTTGGTATTTTTAATTGAATTTTTTTGTGCAAATTAGTTGTCTTGCCTGAGAGTCTGGGAGAATACTGATTAGACTTATATACAAGTTCTTTATGAAAGTAGGATTATTTTGTTATTTTCTTCAAAATTACTTCAAGGACTCTGTAAGGAAACCCCCAAATTGTAGGTGTAGAGAAACATAGAGGGATACACAGAAATTTATATTACCAGACTGATAATAAGATGTTTGGTATTGTCCCCGACGCTATTGCCAAAGGTACATTGTTATCAAGATGATCAATCTAATAATTGTACAATAACACTAGACCAAAGTGAAGGCCTCGGTGATGAGTTTTTGTGGAGCCCGCGACTTCCTAGGGCTTTTTCTGACGATGTTGAATCTTTAATTCTGTTAACTCATTAACCCCTGAAATATCCCATTGGGCTATTCCATCCTCAGAATTGGAAGAGTCTGAATGTGTGTTCAGGGTTTAAATTCTGTTAAATATGCATGTTGTGATTGACCTACAGCTTGTCTTACCACATTTTTTTGCCAGAACAGGTCACTTGGGCAACCGTTCTATGACCTGTACTTTGTGTGGCTGTGTATGACCTATGACCTGTACATCAAGGTCAGGTCTTGAGTTTGTGACCTTTGACCTGTCAAGGTCAGGTCTTGAGTATTTGACCTATGACCTGTCAAGGTCAGGTTATGGAGTGTTTGACCTTTGACCTGTCTAGGTCAGGTTATGGAGGGTTTGACCTTTGACCTGTGCTGTGATGCTGTGTCGGATGACCTGAGTGTCTGGAGTTGTTGTGTTATTTTGTCAGAATGGCCACTAGTGAGGTCAGTGCGGAGACCTGTTTTTTCCTTCGGACGTCTTTCATTTCTTTGTGTATTGAAATTCTCACGCCATAACAGATATAACGGACACCTGAAATTTTGATGAAATAAACCTTTTAGATCTAAACTGAAGTTTTGTTGTAATTTGATAATGGAAAATGTGGTTGATATTGACATCTCAGTCTGGTGATGAGCTTTATCGGTTATTAGCAAGAAAATTTCTGTTTTGTATCTTTTTCAGACTTCGATTTTGTAGCAGAATGAAATCATGCCAAATTATGAGATCTACACTATTGACAAAATTAATAATAAAAAAAAGTTTAATAATTACTGAAGTTAATAACCTTTTGAACAGTTAGTGCCCTATCCAGGCATCACAGACTAAGTGGTCAGGGCTGAGGACTGCAGTAATAGTTCCTATTACAGCTGGAACTTGTTCAATAAGGCATTTTAGGTCACCTGGATAATTTCTAATCACTTTTTGTGCGTCGTCAATCCGTAAACAATTAACATTTTTGACTTCTTCTCAAAAACCACTGAACCAATTTGAATGAATGAAATTTGACAGGAACCTTCCTAGCCAAAGATGTACCAAAATTGTGAATGATATGGTCCTAAACCCTTAGAGGCCAAAAAGGGTGAACATTTCAAAAATCTACTCCTCACACAGATATGCTGGAATCAAATACTCTTCATTAATGGAAAGGTCTTGAGGTGCTTTATCAAAATTGTGAATTTCATTCCTTCCTGGGGAGGGGGTGAAGTTTACTTTAGTTTATATAGGAAAATGACACTTTTGAATATATTCTGTTCATTTTCATTTGGAGGTAATTGAAACTTGGTTGGAATAATAACCAGGACATGGCAGTTTGATGTTAGAAAAAAATTGACCCGGGGCAGTGGGGAGGGGCCAAAAGGGGTCAAAATAGTCAAAATTTCAAAAATCTCCAGACCCAGATATGCTGGAATGAAATACTCTTCACAAATGGAAAGGTCTTAAGGTGCTTTATCAAAATTGTGAATTTCATGCCCCGGACTTCACATTCCCCCCTGGGGAGGGGGTGAAGTTTACTTTATAGTTTGTGTAGGAAAATGATACTTTAGGATATATTTTGTTCAATTTTAATGGAGATAATTGAAACTTGGTTAGAATACTAACCAGGACATGACGGTTTGATGATGACCCAATTTTGACCCTGTCCCATCCCTGGGGCAGTGGGAATGGGCTCAAAAGGGTCAAATTGGCTAAAAAAATCAACGATTTTCTTCTTGAAAGACCCAGATATACAGTTATTGGTACTACTAGTACAGCAAAACTCAGGTGACCGTTAAGGCCCATGGGCCTCTTGTTAGGTCACCCGAGACAAAGTCTCAAGTGACGTATTCTAAATGCTTTTGTCTGCCGTGTGTCGCCTGTCTGTAAACAACTTACATTTTCAACTTTTTTCAAAGACAGCTGAACCAAATTGAATGAAACTTGGCAGGAACCTTCCCTGGCCAAAGATGCACTAAAATTGTGAATTATATGGTCCAAGGGGTCAAATAAGTTAAAACTTCAAAAATCATCTTTTTTAGGCCTAGAAATGTTGTAATCAAATACTCTTCTTAAATGGAAAGGTCTAAGGAACTTTATCAATATGGTGAATATCATGCCCCTCCCCAAGGGATGGGATGAAGTTTACTATAGTTTATAAAGGAGTGCGCTATTTGTAACTTGCCATCTGTCTGTCTCCCACCTTTATCTCTACAACATGTGCACATGTTGAATTGAAATTTGGTATACAGATACATCATGGGAACATCTAGGTCATGTTCCTGTAATTTGTTTAATGAATCATTGCATCTTGTCGGGCCGGTAGGGGACATGTCTTGCTTTAGTAATACCGAAGCAAGACATGGCAAAAAAACCCCGTAGTACTATGTTTTTTTTAAGTTGGAAATAATTCAAACTTGGATGGAATTATAACCAGGAGATGACAGTTTGATATTTGGGAGAATTTTGAATCTGGTCCAACCTGGGGGCTGTGGGGAGGGGCTCAAAGGGTCAAAACTTTTAATAATATTCTTCTTAAGATCAAGATATGCTTGAATCAAATACTATTCTTAGATATCTAGATAGGTGCTTTTTCAAAACTGTTTTATGCCCCTCCAGGACTTAAGTTTCCCCCTTGGGGAGGGGTTTAAGTTTTCTGTAGTTTATAAAGGAACTTTGGGGTAAAATTAGGGATTTTCATCAGAGTTACGTGAAATTTATTAAGAGGTTAAGTTCACAGAAATACCTAGTGAGGTCATATTCGAATGTCAAAGGTCAATGTCACCACATTTTATACCTCTTACCGATAAACATTTTGTAATGACATTGTGAAGCAAAGATTCAAGCAAGGAGTCAACTTATCGGACGTCAAGGTCACTGTGTCAAAGGTCAAGTTGAAATTTTACATCGTTTCACTGATGAACATTTTGTAATGATATTATGAAGCAAAGTTGGTTGGAATTAAACAAGGATTAAACTGACCCAAAGTCAAGGTCAAGTGTTAGAGCTCTGAACATTTTGTTATGACATTGTGAATAAAGTTGACCAGAAATAAAACAAGGAGTCAACTGTCCAAAAGTCAAGGTTAAAGAGGTCAAGGTCACTGATTCATATGGCAAGGAAACCGTTTGTAACTTTATTTTTTGAGAAGTAAGTTGAACAAAAAAAATCTGAGAATACCAAAGCGTCAACAAAACAAACAGAGGCAAAATAGGAACAAATGACAGATTTACATGGAAACACTCGTAAAAGTACAAGAGAATAAGACCAGGGCCCGTATTCATGAAACCGTTCTCATGCTCAAGCATGGATTTCGTGCTCAAGCCTTATTTCTTGTTCTCGCTGTACATTATTTAAAAAATCTAACTTTGTCAACGTTTTAGAAAAAAGTTCAGGAGACAAGAAGCCAAAATGTGTTTTCAACATTTACATTGACTTTTTGACTCTTCGACACGATTAAAGAGAGTTTCAAGAAAGCTGGCTTGAGCACAAAATCCATGCTTGGGCATGAGAACGGTTTCATGAATACGGGCCAAGGTGTTCCGGTAAAGTAAGGGTCTTATGCTTCATAGACGACACCCACCATATAAATCTTAGTCACATGCAAGTAAACATCAATTCTTCAAATGGGAACCGAGTCATCATTGTCAATCACAACAAGTAAGCACACTAATAAGCAAACTAAAAAACGTCCATCTTCATATCACACAAAGATCAAAGTCACTTAGTTGGATCGTAGGGTTCAAAGCTTAAGGATTGATGATTTTGGGAGATAATTATATATACTTATAAACAGGACCATTGCCTACCTTTCAGTGTTCTAGCTTAAAATTGTGTAGGTTAATGATAATGTCAGTGTAAGGACAAAATAATATACAATTATAGCATTTCGATGAGGTCGATAAAACCATGTATCGACCGAAATCTCAAGACAATAATAGGTTTATTATCAATTGATATTTTTCTTTTAAATTCAGTTGAGTTTTGGTCAAAGAGATTTAATCAAATTCTCAAATAATATTATTCAAGAAATAATGGTAAATATTTGAGTCTACCGGGACTGTATAACGCAATATTGACCTTATCAAAGGTCCTTGATTTTTATATTGGATATGGAGCTTGTTTGCAATCGACTGAAATTACATTAGCTCTATCTTGAAAAGCATGGAATTTGGAAAGGGGTACTGTGACGTAACAATGATTAAGACGTCATAAACGCAATATTAACTAAGTGTTTCTAAAAGTAGAAACATCGGGTCAATATCACAAATTATTGACCTCTAAGTGACCAATTTTAAGCCAATCAGAAAGTGTATACAAATATCAATTTATAGTAACAACAGTTATTGGTACTAGCACATCAAAATTCAGGTGACCGTTTAGGTCCATGGTCGACCCCGGCAATGCTTTTGTAATATCGTACATGGGTCTACTTTTTACAGCCATCAAACAAGCCATACGACACATTGATTATTATAACGGCTTATACTCCATGCTTATTTGTTTACTGGAGCCGTATATAAAATTTTATATTACGACCGATGAGACAAAACATGCAACCGTTTAATAACTTTCTTCAATACCCGCGTTTCTTTATGTAGCTCGATTTATTGACGTGGTCGGCGACTTGGCCTATTATTACCCGAGTTTATAACATTTTTTTTTGTTCATGTCTTTTGTACGAGTTGTGACACTAACGTACGGATATTTCAATCAATACAAAATATACAAAACGACACTATTCATTACAAACAATTCAGTACCAGTGATATAGATGAACAAAATAATCCACAGTTCGCCTTCGATTTAATAACTAATGATTCCAACAACAGTGTATTCTTAATATATATTACTTGTCGAGTCAAATCAAGTAGTATTGTCGTTTTTTAACTGGCATACTAGTAAATGTTAAACATAGCGTTTGAGTACTACGTTAAGTTGACAAGACTTTACAACCGTCAATGGCGTTAATTGGTTCTATTGATTTCTTGGAATGGCTGAAATTTATCGATAAATGTAAACAGGAAAATAAGTGGAGAACAAGGCCACTGAATGACCATACAGATAATATTTACAATATAGAAGGTTTTTTGTTGTTAAACCTTATACCGGCATATAAACACTATACATAATTTATTCTGGTAATGAACAAAATAATTGTACAGGTACCTGATTATGAACTTAAAAATTCCACAGAAAAGCATTAGAGGAAAAGTAACTGAAAATATCCCCTTGATTTCTGTTTTAACTTTGGAGATTTTTAAGTCCAAGCATTTTCTTAAGGTAAGGGACGTTCATGTAACTTCGAACAGTACTACTACGGCGAGGCCACACATATTTACAAATGTAGACATAAAAAAGAAACATCTAAGCGTGTCGACACAATCTTACATAGAACTGAAAAATCAATAAAACGAACAAACGAAACTATTTACACGGATTCTTGAAAAAAAATCGAAGACAGCAGATATAAATGTTCTATTTCATTGATGTCAACTGCAATGTAAATCTAGGCATACAAATAATATCACGTCATCAAAGTGGGAGCCGGGAAAGCGATGAACCAAGACACGAGTACAGTTACAAACATTGACCTTTATATCACATGGAAATGACCGTAGGATCTGATTAGAATGGCAATAAAAGAGTTGGGTCGAGGAACAATGTCTTAAAATATACACTTATCACTCATTATTGATTAGAAATTAAACCCTAAACCTCAATTGCTTGCAACCTTATTAATACAAGATTTAATGCATCTCCCCGTCTACTTCAGCAGTAGTTTATAACAAATTGGATTTAGAACCACGTGTTTGGTCTATTGGTGTCACTGATGAGGCTTAGAAGACGAAACAGCTGAATAGTGCAGTGTAGGTGATGTTTGTATTTCCCAGTATTGGCCTATGAGAACAAACTCTGCCCCACTTCCAGCTGATATGTTGTTGTTGTTATACGATCTTTAATTTCACGTTCAAGTTAATCGACAATGTGTTGCTTATAAACAACAGAAAGTTTGCTGACCATGTCGATTCTAAACTTGTAATCAAGGACAAAACACTCTTGTACATCAGCTTCTTAACCTTGATTCTACCTGAACTATGACCAACATGGACAACTTACTACTAAGCTTTATCACAAACGTGACGATTTCGATTTTTTTTCACCACGGAATTTCTTTCATCATTGGGCCCCCATTCTATGGTGTTTACGTAGTTAGTTCGTTATTGTAGGACTTACTCTGGATAGCGAACATTTTGTGAGAGATTTCGGCTGCAGGCGAACAAACTTACGGCACAGAGACCTGAGGTCTACTGGTTGCTCATTATTGCTATAGGTTCATTAGTATGCCTATTTCTTGTGACTGAAAATGATGCCTCCGTTCTCACTTTGAGGACGTGACAGACATTTGCTTGGATGTGACAAAGATTTACATGGCGAGGGTCGTCGACGAAGCAGAAGACGCTTACTCTTCCTGAACACCTGGTCGTATTCTCTTACATTTATATAGCGTCCCCATTAACCTTTATCTTGACTTTATTCACATTTGGTCCATAGTTTAATGGAATTTGAGTTTGGATCATGGTTTTGTATCTGCTTTTTTATTCGCATACAGTATTAGAAAAAAAAAATCTCAATCAAGAAGTGAAACACGTTGCTGTTGAACCCATTTGCTCTTTTTCTCCGCTGTTCATTTGACGTTGTTCCTATCAAACATGTAGATAATTTCAGAATTGATACGAGGGATGATTGATAAGATGTTAGCATTGTATTGACCCTACCATTCCCTGACTATTTAATGCTGTGTACCCGAAGACTTGTGTCATCTGGTCAGTTTATTTCGAAGAGGTAGCACT
Organism: Mimachlamys varia; assembly: GCA_947623455.1. Classification (NCBI taxonomy): domain Eukaryota; kingdom Metazoa; phylum Mollusca; class Bivalvia; order Pectinida; family Pectinidae; genus Mimachlamys; species Mimachlamys varia. Next base: position 36,809,911 of record OX392545.1, read on the forward strand.
CTAAAGTAAACAAGGCAAGTGACTTTTGCAAATGGACAAATTTGCTGAAGGAACAGTGATCCATTTTGATATGGTAGCACCACTAGGCGATGATGCCTCTTCATATTCTACAGTGAAAAGGTGGGTGTCAGAATTTAAGCATGACATGCAGAACCTTGGGGGTGGCGCCCACCATGAAAAGGTCCGTCACTGTTGTAACCACAAAATTCGTCAATCAACTCCATGATATTGTTATGGCTGACAGGAAAGTAGCAGAGAGAGATAAAGCCAGTACAGATGGGATTTCACAGGAAAGAGTACATCCCATTCTTACTGTAGATCTTGTAATGAAAGCTCTCATGCCGTTTGGTACCAAGATTTCTGACAGTTGATCGGAAGCAAACCGGGCGGTCCTTGTCGCGTGCTAATCTGAACCTTTTAGAGGCAGAACCTTTCTGCAGAGGTTTGTGACTAAGGATGAAATGTGGATTCATCCATTCACTCCAGAGGCCAAACAACAGACTGAACAATGGATGCACACAGCTTCACCCCACCAAAGAATGCAAAGACTGTTCCGTCAGCTGGGAAGTTTATGGCTTTGGTTTTTGAGATGCTGATGGTATTCTGACGGAAGCTCAACTTCTAAAGGGAGAAGCACATATTATGCATCACTTCTTACTAGGCAGGTGAGCGAAAATAATAAAATCAAGCGCAGCGGAAAACCCAGCAAAGGTGTGCTGTTCCACCAGGACAGTGCCCTGATCACAAGCCTGTCGTTGCCATTGCTGCCATTAAAGGGGCATCCCGCGAAAGTCAGCTTTTTTTCATATTTTTTTTTCAAAATATTACATACACATATCGAGTGGGTATTCTTATGGACTGCGACGATCGGATTTTGCATATAAGTTTTCATAAAATAAATAATTTCAAAATAACTAGTGGAAATCCAGAACGTCTGGCTAGACGTTTTGGTTTGGGATTTCCACCTACCAACGCATGCGCAGCGAGCGCCGCTTCCGTTGTAAGCACTCTATCTGCTATTACCGTTACACCACGATAAGGCCTAACTACTAAGCGAAAAGTTGCCGAATGGTCAAATTATGACGCAAGACTGCGTTACGGAATCATATTGAGAGATGGGAAGTATTTAAAGGAGAAACTACCTGTTCTATTGTGTGTATGTAACATATTTCTTCTGGGTAACGGTAGCATGCACAAATAAAGCTTTGATTTGGTTTTGAGGCTACCCAAGGGGAAACTGTTTCAGTCTTCTGTTGCATAAAATGCGTGTGTAATATGAAACTTAAAAGTGTGTTTATGATATTCTCTTTATAAAATCTTATGTTCCAGTAAAACAGTATGATCTAATTATATTGCTGGATAGAAAGACATTTTCAAATACAATATATACCATAACAGAAAAAGTCGTTTGATAACGTTGTAAAACGGGACGTGCGACCGAGGTACATTTTGTACATACGGCTTCAATTTGGATAAAAGGAATAAAAAAATATGTTTTCAAGCGTAAAAAAGGTGATATTCGTACTTAATCTATAAATTAGTGAAGGTACAAATATCATTGGGTTGCGACCCCGGTATTGAATTTGATACGAAAATATATACATAACGGGGAAAAAAAAAAAACACAGTTATACAACATATACCTATATGTATATTCCACTCCTGCAGGTTTTTTTTAAAAGGTCACCGTCCCTTTACAAGACGACAAAAAAGATGTAAAAGTTATCATAACATATTCATAATAGTTAGTTTTAAGTGTTTTAACAGTTCCAAATCTGATTTATGTAGTCATGCTTAGTGTGTGGTGCGTTATATGAGTGTATGGACTTAAATGTTCGCATTCCATGATACGTGTTAACGTGTGAAGACGCTGAAAGTTGGATAGATTTTAAATGAATATGAATGTATCTTGTATATATATAGAAAGTTTGAAAAAAAATCCTGAAGACATTGAGTTGTAAAATCAATTGCAAACATTTCATGTCATTTTATTTCGTACTTTTCAATGCATGCTACATACATTTTATGAAATCATCTGAAAAGTTGGGTTCGTGAATATTACCTTTTACATAAATTAAGGTTTGTACCATGGCCGTATTCCGTACCCATGTGTACCGGCCTCGGTCAGGTAAATATAATATAGATAATTCCTGGTGTCGATATATGGTGCCGATATGCCGACAATTATTCTTCATTTGAATATCGGTATGTGTGCAATTGATGTCTATTTTTAATGTGAATGTGATTCAATAAGTTTATACACGGACTTTGTCTCTGTTTCATCAGCCGTATACATTACGCGTCCCCTCCCGTGTGGCCCCTTCCATCAAACCGATCAGGGAACATGCGGCACACCTGTCACGTTGCGTCATTCCCGCTATTTTTATTTGGGCTTTCCCGAGGAATGCGATTTTGCAAGTGGTCATAATAGACATTTTGAGTCCACTTTGAATATGGGAATAACAGGAAAGTATAATTAGTAGTGCAGACGCTATGTATATTCAAGAACAGACATTTAGGCTTTCGCGGGATGCCCCTTTAACGATGATGGCCTTGAATTGATTGGTGATCCGCCTTTTTGTCTGACATCGCTCCATCAGACTTTCATTAATTCCGAAATTGGAAAAGGTCATTTACAGTACCAACTTTCGGTCAGATGTTGACGTCGCACAGGAAAAGGACTTTTTAAGGCCACTAAGGCCCTTAAGTATGACGTAACACACATATATGCTGCACGTTTTAAATTTAGTAATAGGTACAGCTAGTATGCTGAAAAAATTAATTAAACTGCACCATACTGCTGTTTCGTCCTCCAAGGACTCTTCAATGATGCTAGGGACCAAAAGGTGGGAATCCAAAATTTCTAAACTAAAGGGTCAGCTGCGGAAAGCCCCTTTAAATACAACATCGCTGGCTAAAGTGTATACATACTGAAGGATATAATGTTGAAAAATAATGCAATATGTCCGCCAAAAGTCGAACCCTTAAATATAAGACACACAGCCTATCAACCAGCCCTGGTATATGTTGTATACGTACATGTCTATCGTAGTTGTAAACTCTTTTTTTTTCATTTAAACATACCATGTTTAGTTTATGAGAATGTAATAGACAGTAAAATGCGTTTCGCTTAACGACAACAATGCAAAGAATTCATTAAGCATTCTGTCTATGGCATTTCCATAGTGTCCATTAACTTACCTACCACGACAAAGGTTATACTATGTCCAAAGTCAGGCATTGTTTAACACCGCTATAATATCGACCTAAAACAACAAAGCGCCGGCGACGTACAGGACACTGTGTGTTACTGAAATACTGCCACAGTTAGGAGGTTTTCATAAAAAGCTGACGAACGTTTTTTTCCCGGAGAGGATTAAAGACAAATATCAAACATCGATTTTGACGTTATGGAATTTCTGATTTGATTTTGAGCATTCCGTGTTTTCCCTCGAGACTGTAACGTATCAGCGAATGGAAGTAATACAGAGCGCCAACAGGTTCTAAGCAGTAACAGTCCTAGCAGTGGAGACAGAGACCATTAACTGTGTACAGCATCCTCCACTCCTAAGTCACCAGTGAAAGTACCTGTTATATACCTGACTGGTCCTACCATAACCAAGGGGACCACAACAATAGAGACAACAGGCTACATATAAAACTACAAAGAAATGACCAGCTTATACCATGTAACTTTCTTACTAATCATCACAAAAATATATTCTTATGTATAACTTTGATTTGTTTGTGAACGTTACATCGGAACAATTTGGATTTTTCCTGTGTCTCTATAAAGGTACGAGAGAGATACACGTACACGAGAAGGTACTGCAGCGACCGGTTACCATAGACTGCAGTGTGGGTTGACATCGGGTAGTATTCCGTGGTACAAATCACTTGTAGCATAAACTGTATAAGTTATACGCTTCTGAAGTGTATGGATACGTTTCTTGTGAATAGGTAAACACTATAAGCATCACCTTGAAGGATAATGTATCCCCTACCTTCTACAGAGGTCCGGAGGTATAGTCACGTTTGACACTGTGTTAATTAGTCTCCACACAAGCGACGTCAACATGGCCTGTCAGCTGGCTATGGTGGCCAGGTGTCTGATGGTGACGGTGAATGTCATATTTATGGTAAGTACTAGAAAATACATACACTGTTATATATTATGTTGTGTGATATTACAATAATAATAATAAAACACACCGTAGTAATTTGAGCGAACGTTACTTCTGTAATATGATGTGATGGTTATTATACATACATTATAACTTTCTAAACCGGATGTCATCTGGACCAGCATATTTGATCGGTTTACAAAGGTGTCGGGTTTATAGAGATCGGTAATTTCGTCAACATCTGAAATAGTTTTTTATATAATTTTCAGCAAATATATTTTCGTATTTTATTTATGATAAAAGCACAGTACATCGTCGAAAATCTACATACTGTGGTTGTTATTGTGTGGAAGCTACAAATAATGATTCATTACATATTTACTGGTGAAATATGGAAAATTATTTATTCTATAAAAGTGTTTTATCACTAGTGAGAAATATGACATTTTTTCACTTTTTCTGATTTGACCAATCAAACTTTTTAAACGACAATGTGGAAAAAAGCTACCCAGTAAATGTTGCTACTCAAATGTAATAAACAGGATATCTAACAGTATCTTCAGTAATACCAATAACATTTGTGAGGATGGATCTACATTACAAATGATGCTAAATTTAGCATAACTACACGGTGTATACTAGAACATCTACATTTCGTGGTAGTGATTGTGCGGTAGTTACAAATAATATCATATTTATCATAACTACACGGTGTATACTAGAACATCTACACAACAGGGTAGTGATTGTATCGAGGTTGCAAAATCTACATATCCTGGTAAGTGATTTTGGGAAGTTACAAACAATATTTTATTACATTTGTACCAGTGAAATATCGAAGATTGTCATTCTATTAGTGATATGTTTCAATTGTGAAAATAGAAAACACATCAGTTACAAGAGTAAATTATATTTTGTTCTACTGCAAATGCTGTTAGATATTCTGATAAGTACATTTTAAAAGCATTTTCATTTCCCCCATTGTTGTTTGTGAACACTGTTTTGATTGGTCAAATCAGGAAAAGAGTGGTAGTGACAATGTTATATTAATTAGTACTTCATGGTGTATACTAGAAGTGGTAGTGAAAGTGTGTTAGCTTCAGATATGTTATGTTTATAAGTACTACACGGAGTATCATAGAAAATCTACATATCGTGGTAGTGATTGTGTGGTACATGGCGTTACAAAATAATGCTATATTTATTATAACTATACGTTGTATTCAAGATCTACATATCGTGGTAGTGATTGTGTGGTACATGGAGTTCCAAATAATGCTATATTTATTATAACTATACGCTGTATACTAGAAAATCTACATATCCTGGTAGTGATTGTTTGGTACATGGAGTTACAAAATAATGCTATATTTATTATAACTATACGTTGTATTCTAGAAAATCTACATATCCTGGTAGTGATTGTTTGGTACATGGAGTTACAAAATAATGCTATATTTATTATAACTATACGTGGTATTCAAGATCTACATATCGTGGTAGTGATTGTGTGGTACATGGAGTTACAAAATAATGCTATATTTATTATAACTATACGTTGTATTCTAGAAAATCTACATATCCTGGTAGTGATTGTGTGGTAGATGGAGTTACAAAATAATGCTATATTTATTATAACTATACGTTGTATTCTAGAACACCTACATATCGTGGTAGTGATTGTGTGGTACATGGAGTTACAAAATAATGCTAAATTCATTATAACTATACGTTGATTCAAGAAAATCTACATATCGTGGTAGTGATTGTGTGGTACATGGAGTTACAAAATAATGCTATATTTATTACAACTATACGTTGTATTCTAGAAAATCTACATATATATCGTGATAGTGATTGTTTGGTACATGGAGTTACAAAATAATGCTATATTTATTATAACTATACGTTGTATTCTAGAACATCTACATATCGTGGTATTGATTGTGTGGTACATGGAGTTACAAAATAATGCTATATTTATTATAACTATACGTTGTATTCTAGAACACCTACATATCGTGGTAGTGATTGTGTGGTAGCTTCAGATATGCTATATTTATTATAACTATACGTTGATAGTTATTGTATGGTGATTACACAATACTTTATTCAAGTACACAGAGTATGGTGATTATTTACCATGATTACTGATAGTATTTGTTCCTCTAAAAATTCTCGAGTACTAATATTTTATTGATAATGATTTTCAGTAAACGATTTTCAAGAAAGTTTTGTATGGACAATCATTATCAATTTCTACATCAACTGTGGCCATTGTGATTTTTGCATGACTATATATTTATTTTCCAATAGTAATTAAATATAAGTGCGGTGGCTCGAACGATATACCACGTTTCTGTAGTGCAGCATTCATACAAATGTATGACAGCTCGATTGATATGTGTATTGATTACGTTTGTCAGCTTTTAATTATCTATCGCTGTGAAGTACATGTTTTAATTTCCTGTATAAGTACATTCCAAACCATCCAAAATATCCAGCTGTTTCCATTATGTCTAGGCGACCTAACTGCTTCAGATTCTGTGGGATAGTAAAAACCTAAATTGTTTTGTAATGTTTTATACTCAGCATTTTACATACACCCGTCGTAACTGAAATTATTTATACTTTTCAGAATAATGTTTCCTATCATCCTTTTAATAACCATATAAATCATGAAGATAACATATAAAATTAACTAAAAATAAAACGATGTCACTTGATCTTTGAATTGTTCATTTTGCCCCCATTGCATCTCACGGAATGTGTGATAAGTAATGACGTTAACACAAATGTGACGTCATAATATTAACTCAGATGTCAATAACAGTGACATCATTATATTAATTGTGACGTCAATAACAGTTACATCATAATATTAACTGTGACGTCAATAATAGTGACATCATAATATTAACTGTGACGTCAATAACAGTGACATACTATTAACTGTGACGTCAATAGCAGTGACGTCGTAACATTAAAACTGAACATCAACCTAACGAAATGGACTTTTAGTTTTTGTAAACAGGTGAACTTCCTGATGTCAAATTCAGGTCATTTTCAGGATCATAGTTAAGGTTTATATTCCTATGCTGTCATGTTTCTGTGCTCGGTGACACAGATAACTGTTGAACTGTGTTTTTATAATTAATAGTCCACACCAGGTTTGCAGAAAACGATCATGAAAAGTCATTGGTTTATCTTTCAAACTTGTAAAAATGTAAATAAATGGATTTGTTGTAATTTTTATAGTGCTATGGCATTTTGAAGTTCAGCGGTAACATCCCTATTGGATGAATTAAGCCCACTAGAGCTTCATGATAAGTATAGATGTAACTGCTGCAAGTTCAAAACACTTAAGTTTCAAAACAATTGCAAAACAAACAAAAAATGACTTTCAATCCATTTATTTACATTTTTACTATAGACCAATTGTTTAATTGTATTTGATTCGCCATTTCAACCACATTGGCGGAACAGTTAAAATGCCATTACTATTGGCGCCAATGATTAATATAAGTCGTTTAAGCGTTTGATGCAGTGGAGTTCTCCAATCTGATTAAAATCATATCTTGATCTCCGCGCCGTTCCGTAAACTTCTCTCTGCTGCGTTAAGATCTGAGATAACACAATAGAGGGTCATGTCCCGATGACATTTCGCATTAGCCAATCAAATTACTACTGGCAGAATCTTGACAGTGAAATTTTGAGGCGACAAAGCTTGCATAAACACATTTTTCCGTTTAGTCATTTCGTCACCAAAAAGTTCGTGCGGAATAATGTGACGAAATTGCTTGCTGCAAGATGACAGGTCGTTGGAATATTATTTTAGTGTTAAGTAAAGAGGCGACAAAGGTCATCTGGACGTAACCTCTTATGGGATGTTGTCAGATCCTTGTAAAACGGAGTGAGAACAAGGATCTGTATTTTAATCAGATTGTGGAGTTCTCCATGTTATTCGAAGCGAAGCGATAAGACTCTCATTGAACAAGGTCAATACATGACGTCATAAGTAAAACACGTATCACGTCTCTCGAACCATTGCTTTCATACTCGTATGAAAAGCATTTCTGCTGGTTATGTTAATAAATAGATATTACTTTTTTTGTATTATGGATCTGGTTAGAGTGCTTACACTCTTTGATGAGTTTACACATGTTTTCATACTTTTGCAGGTGCTTGGAGTTATGACCTTGGCCATTGGTGCCTTACTTATTGCGGGAGAAAATCTCACCGGTGGTTACTTGGTTCCGCTCTTCAGCGCCCTTCCGGAGGCTTCGGGGTCAATAGGGTCATTTTTCACCTATGTTGCAGTAACCATTATTTTTGTTGGATCGGCCATGTTTATACTCGGGAGCCTGGGATGTGTTGGAGCGTGTGGGGTCAACCCTCGCCTGCTGTATACGGTTAGTTCAACGATAGAACATAAACTGATGTCTGACATTGAGGTTAACGCTTACTATACATTATCTATATTTACGAATTATGAACTCTGCAGTAACCCACTGGGTTAAGGACCAACGCGAGCTTAGACAAAGATATAATCAATGCATACAATGCATTTAAAAAAAAAAGCTAAAATATTTTGTATATAAAAATGGTATGCAAGTCAAACATGATTTTTTTCCGAAAAATACTCGGTTTAATAATTATGTTTTTGAAAAATGGCCTTAAAAAGGCTTAATGTATGCAAAAAAAACCAAATCATTTTTTTATTGCATTTTACATCTAAATAACATTGTGTGTATCAATCTGCAAATGATATAATCGACATTCAAACATAAATAAAAAAGACATGCAAATATATATATATAAGAAACAACATGCAAGCCTACCTTACTCAGTTGCATAGACTTTTTAATGAAGAGGCTAAAATCGCGCAAAAGTTGCGGTTCATTAGTTGATAATAGAATATGTAGATGGAAAAAGTAGTATCTATTTTACATTTTTCGAACAAAAGGTTTTCTAGGGTTAGCGTTGTAAGTACAATGAAAGAATAAAATGAAACTCGTCTTCTTCTATGTTACAACTTTTGCAGAGACGAAGTTGCCTTGAAATCGTTTTAGCTCTACTAGTCTCAATTCCTAGAATATGGTTACTTGTTCTCAATTTTGCTAGTAGTTAATTTTATTGTATAAATATTGTTTATTATTTTCATCAATGTTATGCATTTTATCAATTTTTTTTCAAATTTCTCATGAATCAAGGTTTTTAACAAACGTGTTATCCTAGTTTTAGAGAAACAAGGGTCATATTTAAAACTGCAAGTTACGTTATTATTCCCTTATAATTTGATCAATGTATGAAAACCAAGTATATGTACAATTTGTATGCACTTGTTTACTTATAGGGCTTGTTTTTTGTTTATAACACGTTTTAAGGAACATGATATAAAATACACATTCTGTAAATTCCGTGGTTACCATGGTCACAAACCTATGTCTGCCTCTGTTAGGTTGTTGTGACGTCATAATCAAATATATCTATTTAACATTATACATAACATAATGCCCAGTTTCTATTTGTTCTGTCTAAGTATCGCAGATCATGTACAACTTGATAGCGATATCAAGGGTAAGGGCGGAAGAATACTCTCGGAAATGATTTTGTATAGATACACAGCACAGACAAGGGGCGGTGTACGATATGGGTGAGGAAGTAAATAGAGCTTTATAGTTTATAACAAGGCTACCCATCCTGTACTAGTATTGTAAGGAAAGATCGCTAAGTACATTTTCGATTATAACAATCGATTCTGTAACGGTATTTGAACCCTCAGTAAATGACAAAAGAACTGCTCATATTGTCTATGGAAGGTATATTAATAATAATCAATACTTAATTTTATAATCATTTATTATTTACATACTCATTAAGTCATTGTCATGATTTCTGAAAATGAAGGTGTTAATATAAGGAAGTCTGATCATACCTCGTAACGAAAATTTATCACCACAAGATAACAAATACCAGTAAGACAAAATATAACACACACGTGCAAGACAAAATATAACACACACGTGCAAGACAAAATATAACACACACGTGTAAGACAAAATATAATACACACATGTAAAAAAAATATGACACACACGTGTAAGACAAAATATAACACACACGTGTAAGACAAAATATAACACACAACAGTAAGACAAAATATAACACACAACAGTAAGACAAAATATAACACACACGTGTAGGACAAAATATAACACACACGTGCAAGACAAAATATAACACACACGTGTAAGACAAAATATAATACACACATGTAAAACAAAATATAACACACACGTGTAAGACAAAATATAACACACAACAGTAAGACAAAATATAACACACAACAGTAAGACAAAATATAACACACAACAGTAAGACAAAATATAACACACACGTGTAGGACAAAATGTAACACACACCAGTAAGACAAAATACAACACACACGTGTAAAACAAAATATAAATCACACGTGTAAGACAAAATGTAACACTTTCCAGTAAGACAAAATATAACACGTACCAGTAACACAAAATATAACACACACGTGTAAGACAAAATATAACACTTTCCTGTAAGACAAAATATAACACTTTCCTGTAGGACAAAATATAACACACGTGTAACACAAAATGTAACACTTTCCTGTAAGACAAAATATAACACTTTCCTGTGAGACAAAATATAACACACGTGTAAGACAAAATGTAACACACACGTGTAACACAAAATATAACACTTTCCAGTAAGACAAAATATAACACACACATGTAAGACAAATTATAACACCTACCAGTAACACAAAATATAACACTTTCCAGTAAGACAAAATATAACACACACGTGTAAGACAAAATATAATACATACCAGTAAGACAAAATATAACACGTTGGACATTTGCCAGGTATTGATCCTAGGTCGGTGGTTTTTCCCCGGGTACTCCGGTTTTTTCTCCACCTCCAAAACCTTTAACGTCCTTAAATGACGATGGCTGTTAATAGGACAAAAAACAAAATAAACCAAAACCAATACTATCACATGCTTGAGTCTTATTAAAAGTCACGGGGTAATTATTGACAACCAATGTTAAATCTATCAAAGGAAGAAGACAATACAGAATTGTTCACGATAGCGTAATATGAACTCCAAATCGATCAAACGTGGACCAAACATGAACAAAGGAATGATTTACTTAGAGCACATTGGCAATGAGGCCCCTGAAACCTCATATTTCAAACTAGGAAAAAGATAGCAAGCGTGAAATTTTATCAACGTTCACTGACTGATTTCAGTTAACAATATGGATGATATATTTAGAAAATAACGACATCCAGAAAAGAAGTAGCAGATACTTGTTGCCACTAGAAACCGTTCAGACCATTGATTAAGATAATGATTTGATTCTTGGTCCCGGCTTAGGGAAATGTTAGAATAAAGGAAATCTGTAAGTCGAAAATAATAATAAATTGTGCTCTGTTTGGGAATGTCGGTATGTTCCCCCGATTTCTTTTGTCTTATGATCGATAGGTTGGATTCGTTGTCCTAAGATTTAACCAAGGCAAAAACCTTGAATACAGGGTTAAACGGTAGAATATTAAGGCCTGCTAAAGATAACAGAACGAAAGAGAAATAGTCCTGGCAGACGTATTTACAGTGAAGATATATGATTTAATACAGCACGTCATCCAATGTTATTACATAGTGAATGCCTGACTTGTTTTGTTAATAAATCTAAATCTCTGGCGTCGTTGTATATATTTTTCTGAGAAAATATTCACCGTCCTTCAATCGATTAGTTTATATTTTCGTCAATACGCAAATATGACACTGAATTTTACCTTGCAATATTTGTGGGCTACAGTTCTTTACAAACAACTTATTATTTGATTTTGTTTATGGACACTACCTACTGGTCGATCAGTGGCTACACAGCATTCCTACACAGCATTCCTACACAACATATCACCTAACCTCGCACTTATTTCGGACAATTAGAATATACTTAATCAATGGATGTTTTAACAAATAATATGGTCCTAGAATACACGTGGTTGTTACGACAAAAGCCCGAACTAGGACGGATATAATTATGTTTCTAAAAATTAGTTTTGAAATAAAAAGGAACACACCAAGTTAGTGATTCGTTTTGACGGGACGGAGGCATAAATATTTTAGAAGAAGCAGGAATTGCAGGCAGAATAAATTCCAAATGAAAACAAAAAACTTAACAAAATGAAAAAAACCTTGTTACACCATATCATAAACTCTTTACATAACATTGAGCGTCCTTTTCAATTGGTTTAAATATCATTCTATTTATTATATTCTAAAATGAAATGACGTAATACTACTAATCTAAATGATGACGTCCGTATCTCAAATTTTCCTGGTTAATGAGATATATCGTATATAATATTGTCGGAAGTGTTTACGTTACAAAGATGTCGTAACACACACACACACACATGCTGCACCTTTAGTAGTTAGTAATAAAGTAAATCATTTTAAATGTAGAAAAAACTAAAATATAAGTTTTTTTTTATTTAAAGAAACGATCAAAATTACCCCCCTCCAAAACACTTCTATCACATGTGAACATCGGACACTTTATGTTGTATCAGTGATGACCGTTTTTATCGTGAAGTGAGGACAACAGTGACACGTAGAAATAGCATTTATTGATATTAGTCGTAAAGCTACTTACCATTGTAAACGAGATCTTTTTATGTATACACATTTATAAACATTTTATCAAAGATATATTATTTATACAGTGAAAAACCCTGGCACGAGATAGGTATCTGGTACATAACGGAGGTTGGGTTGCCGAGACACAAACTTCAAAATCGATGACGTTCTAGACTGGCATTTATTACCATATTGATTTTATATTCTTTTTACATTATGTGTTTGTTAATACTCTATTGAAAACAAAGATATCAATATATACTTAGTAATACGGTTAGATTTATTTAACAAGTGTCTAGGTGTGAAAATTATTAATGATTAACGAGATGAAACAGTAATAAATGAAGTTAAAAACATGCGTTCAAATCATGGGACATTCTACCTCTGTCATAGAAACAGCACAATATGCGCACAAAGGAATTTTACAAGCTTTGCGGTTTCTGATTTTGTTGAACTTATTTATTTTGAATTAAAAAAGAACTGAAAAAGATCTAACAAAATGTACGGATTGATTATGTTATGTTTATGTCATTAAAGGTATTAGCGAAAACGTATTTGTATATTTGACATTATATGACTATGACATATTTATATGAAATACAGTGTGCTAATAACCTTTATAATTGACAGTATGCTGGGATCATTCTGTATATTTGGATGTGACCAAGATAATTTGGCGGGTGTCGTCGATGAAGCAGAAGACGCTTAATCTTCCGGAACACCTGGTCCTATTCTCTTATTCTTTAACAAGGGTCTCCATCTACATTTTTTACTTTGTTAATATTTTGCCCCTATTGTAATCGAATTTGAGTTTGGATTATGGTTTTGTTGACGTTACGGTATATCTTCTGATTTTTTTCTGACAGTATGCTGGGATCATGCTGTTCCTCCTGGTGGCGAAGGTTACCGGCATCATCGTGTGTACTTCCATGAACACGTGGGTAAGTCGTGCGATCTCGTTAGTTAAAATTAATCACGTGGTTAATATCGAGACTAACATTAAGGAAACGATATCCCAGTCGCCATTGTTCACCACACACGAATCAAGCGTCACATTTGTACAACACTGTGGGCGGTAATATCGTCACTTGTCATATCTTTCAACACTTGTCAATAAATCGAAGCGTTCTGATTTGTCAAATCAGAAAAAAAGCATATATCTCACTAGTGAAAATATCACTTTTATAGAAAGAATAATTTTCGATATTTCACTGGTCAAAATGTAACAAATATTCTTTCCTTGGTTGATATTTCATTTATTATTATATTTGATATAGTTTAATCGGTTTCCTTAACGCTTCTCTATTCCCTGATGTTTTTATTTATGTGTTGTATATTATAACCAGATCGCTATAATTGCTATACACTTTTTTGTCGATTGTTATTTTCTTGCCTTTTGTTTTATTTTCTCAATCCTTGTTGTTCACGGTTTATCATTGTATGTTGAAGAAATGTCTGTCTTTCATTTATATTAACTTCAGGAAATTTTTTGTAATTCTGAAAAATTCCGAAAAAAAATCCAGTGGATAACAATGCAAAAATAAGACTTAAACGAAGTAAACCTGAACGGTAACTAACAAGAAACTCTTGACAGAAAAATCCAAAGAATTGAAAATAATTCAGGTGGGGTTTCAAATGCTGCTGTACCGGTAACCGCGTAAGACTTCATCTTAGATATTGCTGATATAAGTTAATCTTAACTAAATCTATAAATATCAAAAGTTATTAGGCTTGATTTTTGCTTCAATTTTTGTCGAAAGTTACGTATATTGGGCCTTTAATATAAAAGAAAGTCAAAGCATATGGACTAAAAATTCGATAAAACGATTGAAGAAAAATGGACAAAAATATCACAACACATAATTCGACAGAAACATCAAAGGGCAGAAAACTAGGCAGAATAAAAAATAATAGAATTATAAAAGAAAAATACCATCCTAATATGAAAAAAACCTTCCCCAATGAAACAAGTACCTAACATTAGCAAATCAGACAATGCTAAAAAGGTTTCCCTTTTTTAAATTGCATGACTCAAAAGTAAATTAAGTATTTATACAAAGATCGACACCGTTTAGATTTCTGCATTGATTTGTTTAACAAAAAACATAGAAATAATACCGTAGTGTCAAGAATTGTGCGTTTATAAGCCTTTTTCTCTCTCTCTGTTTAATAATAATTCCATCAAATAATTTAAATAGCAACTCATGCCTTTTTCTATGATTTCACACAATAAATGCATTCAGCATTAATTATTCACCATATGTCAGTATCTGTATTTGCTAAAGTTTAGGCTTGATTTATTATACCTAGTTTGCCCATCTTTTGGTGTGTTCGACGCAACAGCATTGCCGAACAGTTCTAACGCTGTGGTAGACGCACATCATTCACAACTCCACGAGCTCAGTCATAAGCGAAACCTTCTATGACATGCAAAGTAATACTCCACATTTTTTACACCTTTCAGTGTTCACTGAGTTATTTTCAATTCTGCGTCTCAAAACTGAACCTTTGTCCGCAACGAGATATAGAATGCTTCATATCAGATTGTTTCACAGCCGATTTGAACCAGTTATAATTATGTCTTACTCTGTCGAACACTGGTATATAGAGTCCCATCGTACATAAACACGTTTTTGTTTTGCATTAATATTTAGAGCATAAATAATCGTATTTTTACACACAATTTACAGCAAGCCAGTGTATGTCAGGTTGGTATGACTGCCGATACCTATTTTATATTTATGTATGAGGAAGTGACGCCCGATACTAATAACTACACTAACGACTCCAGCCATATCCGTGATAAAATACGCTATAAATATTTTATCTAATATTCTCATAAAATATTCCAGAAGCTAGAGGAACGAAAACCTCGATTGTGATTGGTTTAAACGGAAGGAAACAGCTGTTTGGTAAATAAGTAGGTTAATAACTGGGACACCAAATAAGGAAGCACATATCACTATTCTCAGTCTTTCGAAATACCTCCATGTATGCATATTCGAGTTGAACTTTTTACATTCACCATTTGCAATTCAAGGCCAGTAAACCAATATGTACGCTTTTATAAAATTATATCCAGTCAAACAAATCTCCATATCGGGTGCTATATACATTTGAGTGTACAACGATATTGTTGCTATGATCTACATGAGCTAATTGTCGCCCACCCTGGACATACAATTTTCGCATATTTAGATAAAATTGCCGAACACAATGGCAAAGTACATGTAAAACAAGGTCAATGGTCTGCCATGATACATATAAACGATTGATAAAGTTACCTCTATTAAATTTGCCCGAAATAGTTATTAATACACTTTTAAAGATATCACTCAGTAATTATGATATCACTCTGTAATTATGATATCACCATGTAATTATGATATCACCATGTAATTATGATATCACCATGTAATTATGATATCACCATGTAATTATGATATCACTGTGTAATTATGATATCACCATGTAATTATGATATCACCATGTAATTATGATATCACAATGTAATTATGATATCACTGTGTAATTATGATATTAAGATGACTCTTAACATGTGAATATTTCTAATCAAATATTGATTCCATATTTGTGATACTCATGAAAACTTCGCAGTTTGGAGAAAGGCACAGTCCTACAGTGTTTCACTAGAAAGTAAATACATGCAAATAAACAGACAGGTTATAGATACGTAAATAATTATTTTGAGAATTCGAAAATTGGAAATATCTATAGCCACACTTCGTCTTATAGGTAACTATTTCATTTCGTGGCCTTTCATGAAGGAGGAATTGTCATCAAATATAAAACAATGACATCAAAGCTGAAAATAACATCACTTTTACACATATGCAATACTATCTGAAACTTTATTGACTAGATCATATGTCATGCGACTATCTACAGAAATAATTGAAATTTCGTTCGTCGCGAGTTTGAACTCCATCATCATTTTAAAGTAGTATGTAACACAACGAAGGGTCGGACTATAATGTATCTTGTATCACTGAGTATGTGGTAAATCGGCTTTCCTCGAGAGAACCTTGAATGGAAGAGTTACTTCCCCTCCCTCGTTTAACAATGTTCTACCCATGTTTTAATTCACCAGTTCAAACGAACATAAATCATGCATAAACTATAACTCAATTCTGTTATATTGATAATAGCCTACTGCACCGTGACCAGGACTCGAACTCCCAACCCTTCGATCACGAGCCCGGCGTCCTACCACTAGACCACCGTGCCTCAAATATAATGTGGGCCATTGATCTATTATGATTTGTGAATCTTTCTTAAACAGAATATAACTTTACCAAACTTTTGTAGGGGACGGGTGACGTTTGTGATGTGATAATTCGAATCTTTATATCGATAACCTACCCCATTTTAGTATTTTGTAAAATTCATGATGAAATGAATGTTATTTTGTTAAGCATTGTCTGAACATTATTATTAGCGTAATTCTTTTAATCTTCATTCCTTAACTCATTTTGTCCTCTCTAGGATAAATTTTCCGACATTATCTCCATCGTGGCTTTGTAAAAATGACGTGTATTTCTCTAGTTTAATGAAAGGATTGGTATTCTAGGTACAAGGTTTTCACTTTTCGTCTGTTTTTTTTTAATATGACCCATATTGTGTTTTCAACCGCGTCCACGCTTTGTTTATCATCAGGTTGATGACCAGTTAACAGCAGCTCTCCAGTCAACCATAACCGACAAATATGGCGGCGCTGACGTCACAGATAGCATCTCTAACGCCTGGAACTATGCCTTTGTGACGGTAAGTCATGTAGGCAGGCTGATACTTCAAAAATGATTTCGACATTTTAATAATTTGGTTATTTTCTCATATAGCAATGAATTCGAAACACCTCGGATTAACATTGCATGGTCTGATTTCCAAGAACTGTTTTCTGAAAGCATACACCAATTTGTTTTATAGCTTTACGATTTCTAAGTATGAAATGAATATCAAATGCTATGATTTGTGACATTAAAATGACAGTGAAGTAATATTGTCCTGAAAAGATAAATATTTATTGTTATTTACTCTTCTAGTATAAATGTTGTGGCATTAAGACATACACAGACCTTCACTCCGCCGTCAAATGGAACAGAACCGGAAGTAGTGATGTTATACCGGTGACGTGTTGTGTTTTACCCGGAAGTTACCCTAACTATGGAAACCCGTCGGATCCGACATGCAAAACTACACCGACAACGACAAACTCTTACGCCTCCACGGTAAAGTAAACAACAGCGATCATTCCAGACATTTCACAGTAGACCTTGATACTACATAAAGCTGTAATGATTTTACTACCAATCGTCTTCGATGATATATTGATAGCTAACATGGTCTCATTGCTCAAAACAAAGGTTTTGCCTCCTAACTTTGATTTCTGACACTTTTTAATGTCTAACCAAATGATTCTTTTTAGACAATGGTTATTGTTATCGAACAAAATACGAGAATACTAAAGTGTCAACAAAACCATAATCCGAACTCATCATCGATTAAACTAGATGCAAAATAGGAACAAAAGAAAGATTTACACGGAGACGCGTAAAAACACAAGATAATAAGACCAGGTGTTCCGGAAGAGTAAGCGTCTTCTGCTTCATCGAACGTCTCCCTTAGTATCATATAATGATGAACAGAATTAGGCTGCGCCCTGTATTATCGAGTATATTTGTTATGTGGTGAAGTGGGCTATGTCTGTATTACTCAGGCAATAGGTCTTCACGTGAAATTCATGTGAAATGTGGTAAAAAGTGAATTTCACATGAAATTTTCACGTGGAACTTACGTGAATTACGTTAATTTTTTTAATGCTAAATTAATTATATCATTTTCACATGAATTTACCTTAATCTCAGGTGAATTATACGGAAACTTACAATTCAGTTGCGTTTTACATGCATATTTTTTCGTTCAAATTTCACGTGTATTTAACATGAAAAAATCCACGTGTATTTCACATGAAGGTTTTTTTCACGTGAAATTCATGTAAACGAACAATGACAGTTTAGGACAATGTTAGTTAGAAGATGCCAACTACATACATTATGCATCTAAATTAAGAAATTGTTATAAATCATGAACTATCTGGTAATAACATAATATGTTTGCATCTCCACAGGGTTGTTATGACAGCTTAAAATTCTTCCTCGATACATACATGGCCTATTTTATAGGGGTTGGCAGCGCCATCTTGTTCCTGGAGGTAAGCCATGGGGGTATCTCTAGCCACGATATATTATGTTCTGCTCCGTTGTTATTTTGAATAAACATAATTGTAAACTTTATGCTGGTACATAAGACAATCTTTTAAAGATATTTGAAGTTACATTTTACTTGATACATTGCGTATACTTGTTTCACGACTTAGGGAATACTATCGTTTATATCATTATTACATGCCCTGATCAACATTGTCTATGTTAAGAATAAAGTTTTAATTGGGTGATTGGTTTACTAAACTCCCTTTGTTTCAGTCACGCTTTCCATGCCATAGCCATTAAGAATGTAGAAAATATTTATAATTCAATTGCAAATAGGAACGTGAAGCACATAATTAAAATCCAATATGAGGTCCTTGTATATCGTCTGATCACAACCTAGTCCTTAAGTCATCTCAAAGCGACTCACAAACTATTATCCGTGGCTATAGAGCAACTAGCCAATATCCTTATCAACTCCCTGAGGAGAATACAGGCGGTGCTGCTATTTTGGCGCTCATGGCCAGTATTCTTCAATCAATTTTTAATACAACCCACCACGTACGCATTTCTGCCTAGTAAATTTGAGCAAGAAGAGAAAAGTATCTTGCTAAAAAATGCAACACAGTGCCACGACTCGACGTTGCAACCCTTCTGTCACGAGTCCGATATCCTACCACTGCACAACCGTGCCTCATTCAGCAATGTTGTTACATCATAATTGTGATCGTCTCAATATAATTGTATAGAAAAAAGAAACAACTAAACTTTCTTTTATTTTTTCCAGTTAATGACGATCATAGCGGCGTGCCTGATTTTAAGAAAGAGAAAAAAGACAGCGCCACACTCCGGTAAAAAGGATGTTAACTTCCGGTAAACGTGGTTGGGTTACATAAACTTCCGGTAACACGAGGAAGGATCACCTATCATACTGAAAAAAGAAATCGCGGAAAATTGCACAGATATATATAGTATTTATCAAAAAACGTAGTTCATCTCGAACTAAAATATGTATTATAAGGTTTGACAGCAGATCTGGTGACAGGATACAGGATGCCGTTTCACCGGCAAGTAGATGTGTATTTCCGGTACAACTTCTGCTTTGGGAAGCCTTCGTAAACGAAGACAGTGAATGCAGACACCACTGAAGTAAAACGAAAAAGAGTTTTTTTTAAAATACTCATAAATGAAAAGTGCCAGATTTCTCAACCTTTTGGTGTAACCCTTTAAACATCCTGATCATCACACGTGTTCTTAGAAGTAGCTGTTAATACGACAACCTACAGTAGAATTATCCTCTGTTTTACTCGGAGTAGGACGGCGATCATAACGTCTTGGGACTATAGTGTAGATTATGACCACAGGATGAAGAGAATAGTCGCTATGAAGACAGTGCTGGATAATAGCCGTCAAGTACCACATGCTATTTTTCTATTTCGGTTTTACATTGTTACATGTAGAAATGTATATATCTTACGAAGAATGATATTTCTCCTCATGACAAAAATGCTAGGATTGTTCAAGCAGTTAAGGGGAGATAACTGTACAAAGGTTATACCGTACACAGGCAATATGCCTTCACGTGTTGTAAAAAGTGAATTTCACATGAACAATTTATCGAGAATTTCACGTGAATTAATGTCACTTTCTATTTTAGTTATTTCTAATGCTTTTTATATCGTTGTCCCATTAACTACACGTGAATTTCATGCTAATTTATATCTTAGTTGTTTTCGTTCAAATTTCACGTGAAATTCACATATAGAAATATTGTTTGTGTAGTGCAGTGAGACAGGGTTCCTTAAGGAAGTTTCGGCATGCTGCTGTATATAGGAGACACACTGATACAGCGGGACAGGTCCCCCTAAGAAAGTGTAGGCATGCTGCTGCATAAAGGAGACACACTGATACAGCGGGACAGGGATCCTTAAGGACGTTTAGGCATGCTGCTGTATATAGGAGACACACTGATACAGCGGGATAGGTCTCCTTAAGGACGTTTAAGCATGCTGCTGTATAAAGGAGACACATACATTGTGACAAGTCTCCTTCGGGATGTTGTTGTTAAGTTACTGTAGCAAAGTCTTTCAGATACTTATACTTACAGTTTAGATAAGACATGATACATTTCAGTCGGCACTCGGTAGTCATTATGTATGTCGTTTCTGGTTGACCTTCATATTTGACCACGGAGGTAAATTGAGAATTGTCTGATGGTTGTATCATCCGTTTATGTATAACTGAAATTTTAAAAGAAGGCCACTAATTTCTTTTAATTGACGTTGTGTTAGTTATTACTGCATATATGCAAGTATCGAATAAACAACAAAGACATCTACGTCTGCACCTCCACGTGGCTAAGTTAATGAGACTTTATTTGTTTGCTGTGCAGTCCGTTACATTAAAGAAGTCGTGCCAAAGGCAACGTTGTTGGTATTTTATTTTAATACCCCCTAAAATGCTTCAGCAAATGTTAGCATATCAATAAATATTCTGTTTTATTACATTTTAAGAGGGAAATATAAAAAAAAAAAATCTTTATTTAATGGAAGTGATATTTTCACTAGTGAGATATATTTTTTGCTAATGCGAAATGTATTATTTTCTTATTTACTCAATCAAAACACTTCTTACAAACGACAATGCGGGACGTTAAATTTCGCTATAAAAATGTATAACAGAATATCTAACAGCATCTTCAATAACTCGTGTGGCTAATATTTTGATGCGCACTCATGCTGGAACTCGAACAAAGATTGATTGGAGACAGCACATGTTTTAGTATTTAATTTAATTTATTTCAATCTTTTTGTGAAAATCTGGGATTCCTGTAATTGGGAATTCATATTTTTGTAAAGATAAATAAGAGAATACCGAAGCGTTAACAAAATTATAATCCAAACTCAAAATCGATTAAACCAGGGGCAAAATATGAAGGTAGAAGGTTTTTAGAAATGTATTGAGATAGGATACCAAACGTGTCCTAACAAAACAATGTCGAATGAACCATGACTACCACCAAACCCAGTGATAAGAGGACAATAAAAATCACAAAACGTCGAGAATATTTTTTTCTAATAAGTAATTCTTATTATTATAATAGATAAGATATATCAGAATACAAGTAATAAATTATATTTTGGTAATGCAAATTTCGTTTATCTGATAGGAATTATGAAAACAGTTATTTCGAATCACGTTAATAATGCTTGTTATCTAAAGTAAAAATCGCAGAACATAAGATTAACAAAATTTGATAATAAGTCTGAAAATAGAATCTAGTTATCGGATGCTTAAAACATATTTTTAAAACAGATTTCTGATAATTTTAAAAGAGGTATCAAGTCACGTAGATTTAACAAGTGATTTTATGCTATTGCTATACATGTAATTCAAACGTGGTTTAATACAGAAACTGTGCTAGATCGAACGCGTATGATTTTAAGGGTAATGCGTATTTTCTCTGTAACATTTATTTTACAGTGGACGGAGATATTTGGTAATCCCCCCAAAGTGGATGCATGTCTATGGATATCTATAGTGTCATTTAGTTATCATTTACTGTAGGTACATGATCATCTAGCGTTAGCGTTGCATGTACAGGATCATCTAGCGTCAGTGTTGTATAAACATGATCATCTAGCGTAAGTTTTGTATGTACATGATCATCTAGCGTAAGTTTTGTATGTACATGATCATCTAGCGTAAGTGTTGTAAGTACAGGATCATCTAGCGTCAGTGTTGTAGGTACAGGATCATCTAGCGTCAGTGTTGTAGGTACAGGATCATCTAGCGTCAGTGCTGTAGGTACAGGATCATCTAGCGTCAGTGTTGTAGGTACAGGATCATCTAGCGTCAGTGATGTTGGTACAGGATCATCTAGCGTCAGTGCTGTAGGTACAGGATCATCTAGCGTCAGTGTTGTAGGTACAGGATCATCTAGCGTCAGTGATGTAGGTACAGGATCATCTAGCGTCAGTGTTGTAGGTACATGATCATCTAGCGTCAGTGCTGTAGGTACAGGATCATCTAGCGTTAGTGCTGTAGGTACATGATCATCTAGCGTTAGTGCTGTAGGTACAGGAGCATTTAGCGTTAGTGTTGTAGGTACAAGATCATCTAGCGTCAGTGCTGTAGGTACAGGATCATCTAGCGTCAGTGTTGTAGGTACAGGAACATCTAGCGTCAGTGCTGTAGGTACAGGTTCATCTAGCGTCAGTGCTGTAGGTACAGGATGATCTAGCGTCAGTGCTGTAGGTACATGATCATCTAGCGTCGATGGTGTAGGTACAGGATCATCTAGCGTCAGTGTTGTAGGTACATGATCATCTAGCGTCGATGGTGTAGGTACAGGATCATCTAGCGTCAGTGTTGTAGGTACAGGATCATCTAGTGTCAGTGTTGTAGGTACAGGATCATCTAGCGTCAGTGTTGTAGGTACAGGATCATCTGGCGTCAGTGTTGTGGGTAAAGGATTATCTAGCGTCATTGTTGTCGGTACAGGATCATCTAGCGTCAGTGTTTTAGGTACAGGATCATCTAGCGTCAGTGTTGTAGGTACAGGATCATCTAGCGTCAGTGTTGTAGGTACAGGATCATCCAGCGTCAGTGCTGTCGGTACAGGATCATCAAGCGTCAGTGCTGTAGGTACAGGATAATCTAGCGTCAGTGCTGTAAGTACAGGATCATCTAGCGTCAGTGCTGTAGGTACAGGATCATCTAGCGTTAGTGTTGTAGGTACAGGATCATCTAGCGTCAGTGATGTAGGTACAGGATCATCTAGCGTCAGTGATGTAGGTACAGGATCATCTAGCGTCAGTGATGTAGGTACAGGATCATCTAGCGCCAGTGTTGTAGGTACAGGATCATCTAGCGTCAGTTCTGTAGGAACAGGATCATCTAGCGTCACTTCTGTATCCAAAATGTTACGAAACGTGACCTCTGTTAGAACCTCACGTAGGCATACAAATCAAACGGATCTGTCACAATGTAACGTTTAGTCGGGTAGCTGGGGCTGTAATGATATTGTAGAAATGATCATTGTGATAATTAATACACACCCGGACTTACCCGGGTTACTATTGATACAAACATTCCGACCTGGGAAATAAACAATATTTTAAAACATTGAGCAGAAATGAAACTAGTGAGACGAGCCGGGCGCGAACCCGAGACCTCTAGGTTATGGAGCCAGGACGTTACTACCAGGCCAATAGGTCCGAACCATGGCTTGTAATTTCCTGATATTGTTATGCAAGGTCGTGTCTCCACGTTACAAAAAAAGAAATTTGTTTTTGGAGGAGCAGTGGCTCACAAGGGAGACAATCGCCATACATAGCGTCTTACGTAGAAGGATATAAACATGTTTAAAGGCCCAATATACGTAACTTCAGGAAATTTTTCGTGATTCTGAAAAATTCTGAAAAAAATGCAGTTGATAGCCATGCAAAAATAAGCCTCAAACGGAGCAAACCTGAGCGGTAACTAACAAGAAACTCTTGACAAAAATATCCAAAGAATTCAAAATGATTCAGGTGGGGCCCACTTAAACAACAAACCAAAGTTCAAAGACAGTTAAAAATGGACGCGTGTTTACAAATACCAAGTTTCAACTGCTGCCGTACCGGTTACCGCGAAAGAGTTCATCTTAAATATTGCTCATATCAGTTAATCTTAACTAAATCTATAATAATAAAAAGTTATAAGGCTTTATTTTCGCTTCAAGTTTTGCCGAAAGTTACGTATATTGGGCCTTTAATGAGAATATCTATAGTAGGAATATAGTATGCCTTCATCAACCTTCGCAGCGTTAATGTTACGCAACAAAACAGAGTACCAAACCGTCGACAAAACCATAATCGGAACTCAAAGCGATTGAACAAGGGGCAAAATATACCAAAGGAAAGATTTATATGGATACCGTTGTAAACCCTCTTGAGAATATGACCAGGTTTTCCGGAAGAGTAAGCGTCTTCTGCTTCATCGACGACACCCGCCATGTAAATCTTTGTCACATCCAAGTAAACATCAAGTCCTCAAAGGGAGAACCTAGTCATTATTCTAAATAACAGCAAGTAACCACACTAATGAACATAGTAAAGAAATCAACCTTCCTATCATAGAAGAATAGAAAGTAATTCGAAATGAGACCAAGATCGGGTGATATATGAAACTTAAATATCAACATTGCCACGTTAAACGAGGTACATTTGTTTCGATGAACATTTTAATAATTCGTGTTTATTAATGATTCTCCGTTGTTTATTTCAACAGTTGTTGGTAAATTGCAATCACGACAAAAATATCTGATTTTGGCTCAATTTCTGCAGGGAATAAAACTAATGAAATCATGTTAAGTGCATGCAAGTTTTTATAAGATGTTTATCAAACTCGTCCCGATTTAGCAACACCCATCCTTTCCATTAAGCAGCGGAAGTGCTTCTATAATAAACACATTCGTTTAATGGCAAAATTTCGGCATTTAGATAAGTGTCTACACCTTTGGCATTCCTTCATAACCGAAACGAGCCAGTTGTAAAGTTTATGTTTTCGGTGAATGGACAACAATAAATATTTAAAAAAAAAAAAATGATATTCGCGTATGAATATTTTCGCACAAACTGCACCTAAACGAGAAGAGTTCCACGTCGCAAACATCAGCGTTAACAGAACATAGAATAACAAAACCAAATTATCGTGAATTAGTCTGAGTAGGGAATTATTTTTCAATAAATAATTGTATTACTTCATGATTGTTTTTAACATTAAATATTACATAAAGCTCCACATTATCTTTTAAGTATTTAGTTGAGACGTGCAATGCAGATCATCAGATCAGTGAATTATAACTAGGATTGTTAATCATATTATTAAGTTCATACGGTGGAGACACACATTTTCTACTGGACAAAATCGCGTTTTCATTTTTTTTCTAGACGCAGATATGGAAGCAATATTGACTTTTTTAAACAATTTTGTTTGAAATTTGAATAAAGAAACAATCATACTGTCCTGTAGGTCAAGATAATTGACTTCTCATACCGTAATATATAAATATAATACTATTTTCCCCACATTTGAATATGATGTAAAAAATGTCTTAACGAATCGATATGCTAATGAAGGTAGGTCCACTAGGGGTATGTATACACATTATATCTACTGACTTCATCACATATCATGGTTTACTGAGCCAGGTACTGATCACTTTAACATTAACACACTCCTTTCTGTATATCTGATTTATATAAAGGGATGTATATCTGATTTCAAATGTTAATTTTAACATTTACTGGTATCATATCATGTATCATCACGTATCTAATTTTGTTTTGTTTTTCAGTTCTTTGTTTTCTTTCTATTTATACAATACAGAGACTGAGATATTTAATTGTTGAACTTAATTGCATTGATATATCGATAACACAGTCAAGAATAACATTTTTATTTAAAATATATTTTTCTTTTTTTTTTCACATTCATCCCTGTTTAACAAAACCCATCCCATCCATGAAGCAGAGGAAGTGTTTTTATGTAAGTAAGTGTAATCAACCGCCGGTTAACGTCTTCTTCAAATATGGCACGTGATGTTAGGGATAGTGTTTGTTACAAAGTTTACCAGCTTTAAAGGGGTCGCCATCTTTGTCTCATTGAGAAATATTCTGTATCTAAGTGATATAAAGATGGACGTTTTTGAGTATGCTCACTAATGTGTTTACTTGTTGTGATTGACAATGATACGCGGTTCTCATTTTGAGAACTTGATGTGTTTACTTGGATGTGACAAAGATTTACATGGCGGGTGTCGCCGATGAAGTAGAAGACGCTTACTCTTCCGGAACACCTGGTCTTACTCTCTTGTTCAAGGGTCTCCATGTAAATATTTTGTTCATATTTTGCCCATGATTTTATCGATTTTGAGGATTATGATTTTGTTAAGGCTTCGGTATTCTCTAATATCTTTTTATATATTTCATCGAAAAATATTTATGTACTTTGTTTTTAAAAACAATCACAGCATACCGAATCTTCAAAAAGACCATAATCCGAACTCTAATTGGTTTGTACTAGGTTCAAAATATGAAAAATAGGAAGATTTACATGGATGCCCTTGATAAAGATAATAAGACCATGTTTACCGAAAGAGTAAGCGTCTTCTGCGTCATGGACGACGCTTGCCATGTAAATCGTGTCACATCCAAGTAAACGTCAAGTCATCAAAGTGAGAACCGAGTCATCATTCTCATTTACAACAAAGAAGCATTTTCATGAGTATATTAAAAAAGATCAACCTTCATATCATACAAGGGCGACCTTAGAACTGAGCTAATCAGGACAGGTAACAAAAACCTTGCCAAATTTTTTAATTTCACTTTAAGATATATCGACGATGTGTTGTCTATAAACAAGAAGTTTGCTGACCACGTCGATCGTATATACCCTTCTGAACTTGAAATAAAGGACACAGCAGACTCTTCTACATCAGCTGCTTACCTCGATCTCTTCTTAAACTACGACCAAAATGGACAGCTTACTACTAAGCTATACGATAAACGTGATGATTTCAATTCGTTAATTTTCCATTTCTTGATAGTAGCATCCCTGCTTCTCCAACCTATGGTGTTTACATGTCGCAGTTGATTCGATATTCCAGGGCTTTCTCTAAATATCGGGATTTTCGTGATCGATGTCGACTGCTGACAAACAAACTAACAGCACAAGGATTCGAGAGATGCAGGTTGATCAGTACTATGGGCAAGTTTTATGGTCGCCATCTTTGTCTCATTGAGAAATATTCTGTATCTTTAAGTGATATGAAGATGGACGTTTTTGAGTATGCTCATTAGTGTGTTAACTTGTTGTGATTGACAATAATACTCGGTTCTCATTTTGAGAACTTGATGTTTACTTGGATGTGACAAAGATTTACATGGCGGGTGTCGTCGATGAAGCAGAAGACGCTCACTCTTCCGGAACACTTGGTCTTATTCTCCTGTACTTTTGCAAGGGTCTCCATGTAAATCTTTCCTTTGTTAAAATTTTGCCCCTGGTTTAATCGATTTTGAGTTTGGATTATGATTATGTTGGCGATTCGGTATTCTCTTTTTTTATTTCATAGTCCTCATCAGCATGTATCTCTCGAATTCCTTTGTCGTAAGTCTTTTTGTCAGTAGTCGTCATCTTAAATCTTGATACCTAATGCAAGCTCTATAATAACGAATACACTGCGACATGTAAACACCATTTGTTGGAGAGGCATGGATGTTGCTATCAAGAAATGAATATTTCAAGAGTCTGTTTTCACTATAACAAGTACATTTCACTTTATAAATTGTGTGCTAATAAGCATTGTTGTATATAGCTTTATACTGTATGTCCTGTAAGCGCAACCGTTCACCAATGTGCTAACTATTAAAATACAAAAAAAAATTAAATGTTTTCTCCGCCACATAAGTACTACCAATAAACGTATCGTATACAAACACTTTACTTATATACATCTCATATATTCGTTTACTCAAACACCCATATTCTTTACATAACACATCCTTACATGCAATTACTCCTAACCATATATTAAGATACGAATTTATTGTAATGTGTATTCTATGTTAAAGATGACGTAACACACACACATGCTGCACCTTTTAAATTTAGTTATATATACAATATGCCGAAAAAATGAATCAAATTTATTAAGAGAGAGATTACCGAAATGTCAACAAAACCAAAATCCGAAATAAAAGACAACTTTGAAAACCTATGTTAAGAAGAAGTCTACTGTAAAATTGAATATTTTCGTGTGTGGAATATTTTGCTAAGTCAGCCTCCAATCTGTTCGTGGTTTGGACAATTTCGTGTTCTTATTTGTGCTGTTTTGTACTGTGTGCCTATAATACTATGAGACACTAGATTTTCCTAGCGTTGAATAAAAATTCAGAGAATACCAAAGCGTCAACAAAACCATAATCCGAACTCAAAATCGATTAAACTAGGGGCAAAATAGGAACAAAGGAAATATTTACATGGAGACTCTCGAAAAGCACAAGAGAATAAGAGCAGGTGTTCCGGAAGAGTAAGCGTCTTCTGCTTCATCGACGACACCCGCCATTTAAATCTTGGTCACATCCAAGAAAGCATCAATCCTCAAAATGAGAACCGAGTCATCATTGTCATCAAAACAAGTAAACACACTTACAAGCAAACTCAAAAACGTCCATCTTCATATCACACAAAGATACAGAATATTTCTCGATGATATCAAGATGGCGACCATAAAACTTGCCCATAGTCTTCATCAACCTGCATTTCTCGAAACCCTGTGCCATAAGTTTGTTCGTCAGCAGTCGACATCTATCACGAAAATCGCGATATTCAGAGCAAGCCCTAGAATAACGAATCAACTGCGACATATGTGGATATATTCCCCGAAGATTAAATGCGAAACAAACCAAAATTCCAACGCCGCGAAAAATTACACTTTTACAGTATTCTTTCGATTCGAAAGCTTATGTCATATTCTATTTTCATTTCTTAATCGATAAATCTCTCCAACATAAAACCTTTTGTGATTTGTAACCGACAGTATTTATGCTGTAATGCGTTTTTATAAATAATCAACTAATTATAAGAGTCATCTGATCACAAATCATTACTTCTAAAGAGAGAAACTGGAACCTATTAATAATGTAAATCACCATTAAGTGTCTAGACAGGTACTCGTTAATCACGGCTATTTCTGTGTGATTAGCGGGGTGATTAGTGTGGTGTCAGAGGTATACGTTATCTAGTGATGATCGTGCATACTAAATGTAAGAACATAATGATATACCCACTAACAGCATTTAATCTATATTGTACGGTCTTTAATTAAATATAGCTTTTATTGCATATTTACCAGTGAAATATGGAAAATTATTCATTCTACAAAAGTGATATTTTTCACTAGTGAGAAATATTATATTTTTCATTAGTGAAAAATATCACTTTTTCTGATTTGACCAATCAGAACGCTGCTTACAAACGCCATTTGGGGAAATCAAAAGCTGCCACTGTAAATGTTGCTATAAAAATGTAATGTAATAAACAGAATATCTAACACTGTCTTCAGTAATACCAAACATGTTTCACTCCTGTGACAAATATACCAAATATAATTCACAAGTGGGGCTAATATTTTAATACTTTTCACTCGTACTCGTGAAAAATATCAGAATATTATCCATACTCGTGAAACATAATATTATTTGGTATATTTGTTAGGTATTCTCTATATTGATTAGTTATGTGCAGTATTTTGGGTTGTTTCACATAAAGGTTTTAGGGATGTTATACAGTTTGTTTACGGTAATAAAAGCAAAGAAAGATCAAAGTATATTGTCGCGATATATGTTACCTCCCTTGGGCTTATAAATACACGTATATACACAGCAATGCCTGCAGCGTAAACTATTGAGTCGGATATAAACATGATAGATAAACCGTATTCCGATAAATACACTTGTATCTAAATGTAAAGTTGTCTCCTAAAAGCTTAGACTTAGAATTCAAAAAGAACTCTTTGATCACTTGTGATATATAATTTGCGGCAAAAAGTACGGAATTTATGTATACAAAATGAAAACATGAATGTTTATGATACCAACCATGGTTCAGATAATTTAATTCAATGCTCGATTCCTCGGTCCTGATATGCTAGTATCAAGCATTTCTCATCATTATTTGGGACAATTCCCTGAAAGTTCAACGCGTGCTCTCTCCGAATAACATTACAATCAGTGTAACAGTAGTTACTTTGTTTGATAAATGGGGAACAATTTTATTGGAACGGCAAAACAAGATAAATAAATGGAAGTGAGACGAACACTTTCAACTAGGGACAGATTTATGTTGTAAAGTGAAATTTGGTACCTCATATATTGCATGTCTAATTCAGGATGAAATGTTTACATCACCTGACAAATTGTCATTCAACCAGACGATTACTTATTGGGAAAAAAAGGAATACTTCAAGAAATAAGTTGTCGTATCTGTTAATTACGGTATGTTTTCCTGTTATTTCAACGGGCAGATACCACCGAATCAATAAAAATGAAGCTAGTCGACCTTCTCAAATGTTGTAATTGAAAATATCTAATTTGTCGAAATTTTGTTTCAGTTTAGGATTCATGCAGTTTATTTAAACAAAGACGTCAGAATATTACTTCAATGGTGCGATTGCGTTTGTGAAGGCTCGTCGGTCTAGTGGTAGAACACCGGGCTTGCGATCGAAGGGTTGCGAGTTTGAGTCCCGGTCACGAAACTTTTGATGTATCCTTGGGCAAGATACTTTACTCCGCTTGTTCCAGTCTATTCAGTTGTAAATGAATACTTAGTTGGGTAGTGTTGGGTAGATATTTTTAAATGGTAGCTGTGAACGGCGCCGAAATGGAGGCACCGGTAATAGTTTGTGAACCGCTTTGAGACGGCCTTAAGGGTCGTGATAAATAGCGGTATATAGGAACCTGAAAATACTATTATTATCATAATTGTTTAAGAACCGGTAAGGTCCTAATCGAACTTTGAAAACGAGTTATGGTTAAAACATTTTTGTCTATAAAATGTCAATTAACTTTACTTTTTAAAATCAGTGACGTGTTTCAAATTTTTGGAGGCATGTCTTATACAACAGCATACTATATAATGTTTACAGTCTACACAACAATTTATGTGGATGGAGCAATGCAAATCATTCAGTTTGAAATACAATTGTGTGATGTCCACAACAATAAACGTGGGCGGAGCTAACAACGATTGATGCAAATTTCATGCTGTTACATTTATTGAACCATTCTCACGTTTATTAGTTTTGAAATGAAATCTGTGTCCGAAGATTTGACTATAATGAACAAGATACTGTAAATATAAGGATAAACTTTCCATTTTGTTTGGGTTATCGGGGGATAACTACAATGGAAAACAGGTTATTAATACATACTTTACCCGTATTTAAGACCACCTCGCTATTAAAGGCCCAATAAACGTAACTTTCGGCAAAACTTGAAGCGAAAATCAAGCAATATTCAAGATGAATTCTTCATGGATTACCGGTACAGCAGTAGTTGAAACTCGGTATTTGTAAACACGCGTCTATTTTGAACCGTCTTCTACCTTCGGTTTGTTGTTGAAGTGGGCCAAACCTGAATTATTTTCAGTTCTTTGGATTTTTCTGTCGATAGTTTCTTGTTATTTACTGCTCAGGTTAACTTAGTTTTAGGCTTATTTTTGCGTGGTTATTAACTGGATTTTTTGTCAGACTTTTTCCGAAAAAAATCATGAAGTTACGTATATTGGGCCTTTGAGACCACTTCATATCCGTCCCGAAAAAATCTTCTATATATCTTTGTATTTTAAGCTTCACTATCAAGACCACCTCACTATTAAGACCACCTCGCTATTAAGACCAGTTTAGAAATGTTCCAAAAAGTGGATTTCAGAGAAATCTCTTTGAATGGTCATCCTCGGTATTCAGACCACCCCGCTATTAAGACCACTTTGATGTGGTGCCTAAGGTGGCCATAATAGATAGGTTTCACTGTTATAGTAACTTGTTAGCGGTAGGCGAAATTGATGGTTGAAAGATGGAAATTTAAGTATGTGAACATTAAATATTTAGAAAAATTCAGATGATGGTTATTATTATTTTCACATAAAATTATATCCTTTTAGTTCCTCAATTTCATGCACGTGTATATCTTATTTTATGGCTTTTCAAGATAATTAAATACCAAAGTGTAAACAAAACCATAATCCGAACTCAAAATAGGAACAAAAGGGAAAGATTTACATGGAACCCCTGTAAAAGTACAAGAGAATAAGACCAGGTGTTCCGGAGAAGTTAGCGTCCTCTGCTTTATCGACGACACCCGCCATGTAAATCTTTATTTAAAGGACTTGATTAAGGTCCCAATTACTTTTGCTAACTTGTTCTGTATTTTAAGTGTTATTATTCTCTTATGCTTTTACAAGAGTAAATCTTTCTTTTGTTCCTATTTTGCCTCTAGTTTAATTGATTTTGAATTCGGATTATTGTTTTGTTGGCGCTGTGGTATTCTCTGATTTTTATAGGGGTTTTACACACCTGGCCCTTCTGCTTCTACAATAGTGTAACATTTTTGGATTCTCACCTTTTGGCCCCTAGCATCACAGAAGAGTCCCAGGAGGACGAACAGCTGTATGATGCAGTTTAATTCATGTAACGGCATACTATATCTATAACCTAATTTCAAAAGTGCAGCCTATGTGTGTGTTACATTATCTTTTATAACAAACTTTCCTTGTATTATTACCAGGATGTTTACTAGAGGGGTGACCAGGGCTTCCCATAACACGTATTGTTGCCGTAAGAACATTGGTTAAAATCGTGCAGATACTCATATTAGTGGTACACAGACCAGCAATAGATTTTAATGATTATTGCAACAAACCCCCAGACATGATCACACCATTTGTTCACCACCCCTGTAATACGTCATGGACCGCCCCAAATCCATATAGTGTTGGCAAGTCCATTGTCAATACCAGGGATTTAAGAAGGTGAATATGATGTAAATATTATGATGTATCCAGGAGCACAACATAATACGATACCAGTACACGACGGTCGGTACAATCGGTGTATTATGGTATGTCATTGTACAGACTCTGGCTCAGTTTTGTAAGGGGTACATAATTATTTAGACCACGAATATCGGGCACGTGTATATGACTGACGTTACAAGTAAACCTTAATAGCTTAAGGTGATCGCAAATGTTAAACAAGAAACACCCGAATATAAAACGTGTATGTGGTATGCTTATAAATGTCAAAATGATTTTATTATTTCATTATTCTTATTTCAGAGCTGACTGCCAATGATTTGTTAAATCCATTTTGTCAGAACAAATTTATGTATCTTTGAATATAAATAAAACCCAATTATTGCCACTAACCAATTTACATGAACAATAGATAATTAAAAATAATAAATTCCGAAAATTAACATTTGCCATACAATTTTCGACTTACATTCAGGATCGACTTAGGTGGTTTCCTTTACCATAATGGTTTAACTGTACGATTAACGATTAACGTACGGGTTTGATGGGACTTATCGTATAATAATTTAAGCTTGGTTTACAAAATACCATAGTTAACTAAAATAGTTTATGACATTTTATCAGTGAAATATCGAAAATCATGAATTCTTTAATAGTGATATTTTTCATTTTTCTGATTTGACCATTAAAACGCAGCTTACAAACGTCAGTGAGGAAAATGAAAAACTGTTCGAATATGATTTACTGAACAAATTTGGATCTTATAAGCAGAATATCTGAGAGTATCTTCAAAAATAATACAAAAATAAAATAAAAATAAAATAAAAAGTTAAAAAAACCGAGTCATCACAAGGGAGAACACTAATCACATTAGCTTAGATTGCAATAACTTCTTTATCTATTCATTGTAAGTATTAAATTATTATCTACATGTTGTGAAGCGCTTTAGAGTAATTTTACAAATTAAATAGAGCGCTATATAAATGTTGTATATTATTATTATTATTATTAATGAGCAAACTCAAAAACGTTCATCCTCATATCACACAAAGATACAGAACATCTCGCAATGAGACCAAGATGGCGACCATACAATTTGCCCATAGTCTTCATCAACCTCCATATCTCGAGTCCCTGTGCTGTAAGTTTGTTCGTCAACAGCTGACATCTCTCACGAAAATCTCGATATTCAGAGCAAGCCCTTGAATAACGAATCAACTGCAACAAGTAAACAACATAGGATGGAGAAGCAGGGGTGTTGCTATCAAGAAAGGGGAAGTTCACCATTGGAAATTTGAAACCGTCACGTTTATCATAAAACATTGTAGTAAGTTACCGGTGTTGTTGAAATATATTTCACAAGTGGGGCTAATATGTTGATAAAATATTAGTCACACGAGTAAAATATATTTGGTATTACTGACGACACCGTTAGACATCCACCATCTACTTCGCCTTTGTCCGTTTAACAAAAAGCATGAACTTTGGAGTTTGAAACTGATATAATGGGTAAAACAAACATAAAACATAAAACGATTTAAAATAATTATTAAAACCAAAACCAAATTTAAAAACAAAAACAACATAAAAAAAAAAACAGAAAAAAACCCGAAGATACCAAAGCGTCAACAAAGCCAAAATCCGACCTCGGAATCAATTAAACAAGGGGCAGAATATGAACAAAGGAACGATGTTCACGATTACCATTGAATACGCTTCATCAACGACACCCACCATGTAAATTTATGTCACATCCAAGTAAATACCATGTCCTCAAAGTAAGAACAGAGACATCATTCGCAATCATAACAAGTAAACATACTAAAACACCCATCTTCATATTGTATCTCATTATAGTAGAACTGCAGGCTCTTATGAAAAATAGCGCCGAGGAAGGCTTGATAAACGGTGAAATTTGATGATTTGAAACCTTCACAGCACAAAGACATGACGAATTATACAAAGCCACCAATGAGAAGCTTGTTTTGGCTTAATGTATCTATTACTTAATTAAAAAGGTGCAGCAAATGTGTGTGTTACGTCATCTTTATAGTCTGAGAAATATACATATAATTGTTCTCGGTATATTTGCTATTGCTAGTAAAATGATATTTGAGAAACTTAAATAGCTAGACCTTTCTTTAAACAATAGAAACTCTAAACATTTAAAGGGAAATGCATCAGAAAAAATATGCAGATGAAGATGAAACCTGCTAGCACAGAAAGGATTCATAAAAGGTTAATAAATATCTTTGTCTGTGAAGACAGAAAAAAACTCATATAATCATTGTCTTATACCTCTAAGACAAACTCCGATATAAACATTCTCATTTCGAGGACTCACTGTTTTCTATGTGATCAAGATTTACATGGCGGGTGTCGTCGATGAAGCAGAAGACGCTTACTCTTCGGGAACACCTGGTTTCATTCTCTTGTACTTTTACGAGAGTCTCCATGTAAATATTTCTATTGTTCATATTTTGCCTCTAGTTTAATCGGTTTTGAGTTCGGAATATTATTTCTTGACGCTTCGGTGTTCTTTATTATTTTTAAAGAAAAAGGTAACGTTTTTCACGGTAGTCACTTCAGATTTATTAATGATCGCATATGACCTCATTTCAAAATCAACTGTATATCTTCAAATTGCGCACTTAAAAATACAAATAATCGTTCATGGGATGAAAAACAAATTACAATTGAAATAAATAATATGCAATCTGATCTTGGTTTTTATCAACACATCGGGGTATACATTTTGTCGCAATGACATTAGGAATAGTGTTATACAAAGCTTAACAACAGCAGTGTAAACAAATGTCTCATACAGAAATAGGGAGCTTGACCCCCCGCTACGACCTGGAAGGGTATGTACTCCGGGTACTCAGGGTAAGTCCAACGCTTCCCGGGCTGAACTCCCCATCAGGGTAAATAAGACATATATTTGAGTTGATATACCCTGTTTATAATTTTATAATTAAGTTTAAAATAGTTCATTTTTACAGTGGTAATATAGGTATTTCCAAAAAAAAATCACAGAATACCAAAGCGTCAACAAAACCATAATCCGAACTCAAAATCGATGAAACTAGGGGCAAAAGAGGAACAAAGGAAAGATTTACAATGAGACTCTAGTAAAAGCACAAGAGAATAAGACCAGGTGTTCCGGAAGAGTAAGCGTCTTCTGCTTCATCGACGACACCCGCCATGAAAATCTTGGTCACATCCAAGTAAGCATCAGTCCTCAAAATGAGAACCGAGTCATCATTGTCATCATTGGAATTGTAAAGTACTCTAGATGTTCTTGAAGAATTTAAAGTTTCCTTTCGCTCAAATTAACAAACACAACGCATTATAAAAATAAGTGGGTAATACGGTTAGAGAGATGTAAGGTCCACAGTGTGATATCTGGTGAGATTTAATTAATACATTTCTATGTGGAGCATAGCATTGGGTCCTGCTGAAGTACATAATACTTGGTGAGGGTATCAAGTGTGTATTATCACTCAGGCTAAAGTATCCGATAAGTAGATTGAACTCACGAGGCTGTATAGACACGAATCTCCTTTAAATATTAATTGCTTACTCACACAAAACGTACCCGCTCACGTCTTGAAAACAAATCAGAGAATGAATATAGGCAACCAAAGTGTCAGCAAAATTATAATCTGGAATCAATTAGACTTTGGATAAAGGAAAAAATTTCTCGATATCCACTTGATAAAGCACAAGAGAATAAATTAGATAAAGGAAAGATTTACTCGATATCCATTGATAACGAACAAGATAATAAGTTGGATACAGGAAATATTTACTCGATATACCCTTGATAAAATACAGGAGAATAAGACCAGACGTTCCAGAAGAGTAAGCATGTTCTGCTTCATCGACGACACCCGCCTTGTAAGAAGACCTGAGGTTGACTCCGACATAATTGCTTTTCAATTCAGAATATTTATTGTTTCAGTGTAGTCTTTTAAGATGTTTGACGCATTCAAAACACACGGTATGTCTAGTGTTACAGGCAGTATTATGTAAGTTAATAAAAATAGTGTACAAGAAAATGACGATTCGCTACACATGCATGACCAGATTTTATACAGGAAAGACGATAATAAGTCTGCCAATATGGATCACACAGACACAATACGTATTTCTGTCAATACAGTTTACACTGAAATGACAAACTTGCACTGCCAATTAACAACATACAGGCAGCATTATACTAGCACGTGTTTGTCAACGTTAGCTACTAATGTGGCATCACTGCATTTTTGGTTTATTTTGGTTGATGTACTATTAAAGGCCCACTATACGTAGCTTTCGGTAAAACTTGAAGCTAAAATCAAGCCTAATAACTTATAATAGTTATAGAGTTAGTTAAGATTAACTGATATCAGCAATAGTCAAGATTAATTCTTACTCGGTTACCGGTACAGCAGCAGTTGAAACTCGGTATTTGTAAACACGCGTCCATTTTGAACTGTCTTCTAACTTCGGTTTGTTGTTGAAGTGGGCCACACCTGAATTATTTTCAATTCTTTGGATTTTTCTGTCCAGAGATTCTTGTTAGTTACTGCACAGATTTACTTTGTTTTAGACTTTTTTGTGCATGGTTATCAACTGGATTGTTTTTCATAATATCAAAAAATTCCTGATGTTACGTATATTGGGCCTTAACAGCCAGGATGATTTACGGACGTGCCAGGTTTTGGAGGTGGAGGAAAGCCGAAGTACCCGGAGAAAAACCACCGTCCTATGGTTAGTTCCTCGCAACTGCCTTACGTGGTTTCGAATTCGCAACCCAGAGGTGGATGGTGTGGTAGAATGTCGAGATACCTAACGACTCAGCCGCGGTCGCGGCCTACATTTAGAACGATATGAACTTCATTAAGGTTATGAGAACACCCTTGAATATAATGCTTACACAAAAAATCAATTGTTAGTTTTTTTCCTTTTTCTACGGTGTTGTAGCTTGCGCTGTCGTGTTCTATGTCAGATACTGATCTCTACCTGTCTGTACATATGACGACTCGATACGGCGAGGGGACCAGTGTTTACGTTCTACCATGTATTTAAATAGTAACAAAACCCAGCTTTGTAACGGGTGACTGAATGTGATAGGACAATATCGCCATAAACCTGACTGAGGTAGCGATTCGGGTAGGACAGGTACACATTACCGTACAGGTAAAAACAAGCTCTGTGGTGCAGGTTGTGGTTAATTATAGTGCATAATTACATAACGGGGATACAGTTGAATTTTAATGAAGACTACCCAATCCCACCTGGATCTGGGAACGGTGTAGATATATCAGACTTAATGGGAAGGCCGTTTCTCTGGTGTGTGGCTAAATATGACTAATGCAATTCGGCAGATATTGTGATAAAACGAATCGTTATTAAGATTAGTGTTGATTCGTCAAAGGATAAAACAAAGTGTTAAACATATCTTCTGCTAGTGTGACTGGATTAATAACAAAATAAAATGCTTATAGTCGAATGGCATTACTAATTAACAAACGGTAAAAGCAACCGTACAACATGTAACGCCGCAATGCTAGCTGCAAAGATAGTAAATAAATTGCTGTCATTTTGGAAACACTTTACGGTGCAACACAAGTGTTTAGATTAGCAAAAATAACGGGAGATTTTCAGGGTAGGATGCCACTGAGAATTGGAAGATAAACAAATATTCGTGATGGCCTTCGAGGACATTCGACCACCTAGGTCAGCAGCAGTGGTACTTCAAGGTAAGGTTTAATCTAAGAAAGTCGGGGAAACCTCTAGAATTGCATATAGCTTAAAACTATGCTGAATTACCGGAAAAAAATAATGTTTCAATTAAAACTATGATTTGATTCCATTTCGACATTTTACAGTTGTATGCAATATGTTTTCAGGCACAATATTTTCACTTTTTATTTCAAGCATTTCGACAATTTTGAATGTTTTATATGACTTTGTTTTCCTCAATGTCATATATTCAAATTTAACATATCTGTAAATAATTGTTTGCCCGTTCCTTGCATAATTTTTGTATAATTTTCCGTGGCGGTTTTCAAGAGATATTACACATTACTGCTTTACGTAAGAATAAAGTACAAAACGACGTTACCCTTTGTTTACGTTGCTTACATTCGTTGTTTTAGAAAATTAGAAAAAAAAATCACTGGATAAATCTGTTGAAAACATCAAATAAAAGAGCTCAAAACTGTTTACTAGTGCACGGAGTTTCAAGTAAATCCATTTAAAAGTTAAAAAAATTATGAAAATGACTGAAATACATAGCAAAAATAGCATATGTCCGCATACAAATAACACACCTCTGTATCTATAGTTATCTTTATTCGGTGGAGATCCCATATTCAACCCTGTCTTGAATTTGTCCTTCCATTGTAGGGCGAAAAAGGCTTAAGCAACCCGAGGGCAATTTTTGCTTCAGTTTTTGCAGTATCATATATAACTCTAACCGGCAATAATTGCATTGACTGAAACATCCAAAATTAATGTGCTACGTCTTATTACTGAGGCGATAGTTACATGATGACGTCATAATTATGACACCATGATAGTTTTGTTTATATTTGTATTGAGGATAATTCAGTATCATAGTCAAAAGTAAAAGTTTGTGTTTGAGTAGTAAATCTAACATAAGCAAATATGTTACAAACTACTATTATTACACTACTGACCAAAACAGTGCCACGCCGTCCTTATCAAACACTATGAAATCATGTTAATTGGTTTGCAATTGTTTTAATAGTTTTGATGTTTAGAAACACTTCAATATCCAGTTTAGTTTCAATATTTGAACATTTGTATCTAGCCATTTCCCTCTCACCAACATATGAATTTTTGTTTTTCACCAGGGTTTATGTTATTTTTTTTTAAATTCATTCAGTTAAGTCACACATGTGTGTTATATTGTCGGTCTGGCAGTCTACAGATACTCTCGGGCATTTGTTTCGGTGTATTGATTAAAACATATTTTATTACAATATAATAGATTTCTCAAACGAATCGAAACGAGTTTTGTCACCTAATAAAAGTTCTCTTTGAAAGTAAAAATTGGATAACAATTTACGTCAAGCAACGTTAGAGCTACTTATATGGTATAATACTTATAGTCAGGAGAGGGGACAGAGATAGATATATAACTCGAAAATACATATCGGATACAGGAAACAAAAGTTTCCTTGTATGATGTAAGTGGTTTCACCAGAATTGGGAAGCCTTGTGAGTATTCATTATTCATTTGATCTAAGTGATGACCTTCAGACACGATAAAACTGGTTTTCTGGGAAATGTTATTCGATATAATCTATACGGATAAACTTCCGCTCCTCAATATTCATGTAGCGTACTGTAAACTCATTTTTCGCACTCAAGTTTGACACATTTAGCGGATTGTTTTGCAGATAAGAGAATCGATAAATTGGCGCATTCAAAATACTTGCTGTGGAAAGAAATATACAGAAACTGTAATAATAATTGAGCGATATGCATTCTTCGTGAAAACCAATAAAATAAGATTACCTTTAAAATATGTTCATTTACAGTATTTATATTGGAAACTGTGTTAGTATTTAGAATTAATTCCCTGCCATTATAAAAAGGGGGACGATTTGTTTCTGCTACAAAAATTTCTTTTTATACAGTATATGTGTGTACCTTCTGAACACAGGGTAGATAGTGGTATGGTTTGGTTAGAGATGAACTACAGCAACAACACTGTTTCTGTTGTCCTGATAGTGCGGGTATACCAATCCTGCATTATAAATAGGAACCGCAAAACGCCTATCCATTCTAGTCATTACAACAGTATTAACACTTGATTGATGAAATTAAAAATATTTTTCCTGCTGTCTTGGATAAGATTTTTGAGAAGATTTAACATTGTGACATTTCATGACAAGGAAGCATTATGTTGTACACTGAAATGATTTTATGATTGCCTTAAAGACACAAAATCCTCTCTCATCGGATAACGTTTCTGAGTCACGGCAAATGGTGGTCTTAATCACGAACGAAGGTCAATGACATCATCACTGCGTGTAAATAGTCATGCACGTGCATCAAATATAACGTGCAGTGTCTTTGAATTACACGTACGTTGTCCCTGCATGTACATTGTCATTACACTACATTGTCATTACACGTACATTGTCAATACACGTACATTGTCCCTGCACGTACATTGTCATTACACGTACATTGTCATTACACATACATTGTCACTACACGTACATTGTCATTACACATACATTGTCACTACACGTATATTGTCATTACACGTACATTGTCATTACACGTACATTGTCATTACACGTACATTGTCATTACACGTACATTGCCATTACACGTACATTGTCACTACACGTACATTGCCATTACATTACATTGTAATTACACGTACATTGTCATTACACGTACATTGTCATTACACGTACATTGTCATTACACGTACATTGTCATTACACTACATTGCCATTACACGTACATTGTCATTACACGTACATTGTCATTACACGTACGTTGTCATTACACGTACATTGTCATTACACGTACGTTGTCATTACACGTACATTGTCATTACACGTACATTGTCATTACACGTACATTGTCATTACACGTACATTGTCACTACACGTACATTGCCATTACATTACATTGCCATTACACGTACATTGTCACTACACGTACATTGCCATTACACCTACACTGCCATTACACCTACATTGTCATTACACTACATTGTCATTACACTACATTGTCATTACACGTACATTGTCATTACACGTACCTTGTCATTACAATACATTGCCATTACACATACATTGTCATTACACGTATATTGTCATTACACTACATTGCCATTACACGTACATTGTCATTACACGTACATTGTCATTACACGTACGTTGTCATTACACGTACATTGTCATTACACGTACGTTGTCATTACACGTACATTGTCATTACACGTACATTGTCATTACACGTACATTGTCATTACACGTACATTGTCATTACACTACATTGCCATTACACATACATTGTCATTACACGTATATTGTCATTACACTACATTGCCATTACACGTACATTGTCATTACACGTACATTGTCATTACACGTACATTGTCATTACACGTACGTTGTCATTACACGTACATTGTCATTACACGTACGTTGTCATTACACGTACATTGTCATTACACGTACATTGTCATTACACGTACATTGTCATTACACGTACATTGTCATTACACTACATTGTCATTACACGTACATTGTCATTACACGTACATTGTCATTACACTACACTGTCATTACACCTACATTGTCATTACACTACATTGTCATTACACTACATTGTCATTACACGTACATTGTCATTACACGTACCTTGTCATTACACGTACATTGTCATTACACGTACATTGTCATTACACGTACATTGTCATTACACGTACATTGTCATTACACGTACATTGTCATTACACGTACATTGTCATTACACTACACTGTCATTACACGTACATAGTCATTACACGTACATTGTCATTACACGTACATTGTCATTACACGTACATTGTCATTACACGTACATTGTCATTACACGTATATTGTCACTACACGTACATTGTCATTACACGTAAATTGTCATTACATGTGCATTGTTGTAATTGTAATTGATTTTGTCAGTGCTTGAAACAATTCTGTCGATTGAATATTTTAGGTGCAACGTATATACCTATAGATAAATAGTTACAGGTATGAAGTGGTATTATTCCGTTGGAAGTCCAAGCAATGTTAATAAGTTAACACACTATGTAGCCCTCTAGGCTCCACTGTTTAGGCCTTGCTCGGCATCACTGACGAGGCATAAGAAACCGAAACAGAT
Source organism: Mimachlamys varia (assembly GCA_947623455.1). Lineage (NCBI taxonomy): Eukaryota > Metazoa > Mollusca > Bivalvia > Pectinida > Pectinidae > Mimachlamys > Mimachlamys varia. Next base: position 36,853,437 of record OX392545.1, read on the forward strand.
GTATGGCGCAGTTTCATTCAATGCTGTTCTTCATTGTATCTTTGTTTCTAAATGACAAAGTTGTTATTCTCGTGTGTGTCTTTGGTGCAATTTGTTTAGGGTTTTTGTTTTCTTTTTAGATTATCAATGATTGTGATTCTATAAAGTTTTCTAGTTTAGATTGCAAAACCAAAACATATTTGATACTGAAAATGTCTTGTTATACACTATGCTATACTATTATATAAAACTTCTTTCTGTTACACATTTATTTGAGTAATTACGGTACAAAACGGTAATACCTGCGTTAAGAACGTTATAACATTAAAGCTAGTACCCTCATTATCGCCTGTTCTATAGGACGAATGTAGTGACATTTCTATAGAATTCCCAGCGTAGGTGGTTAAGCCATTGTTAATCCTAAACTTAAACACTGTATAACAGGATTTACCTGTCAGAAATTGGAACGATTCGTATTAACATGGGCACTAGTATAGTTCAAAGGGACTGCACACCAACCTTGGTATAGAATATTTCTTTTGAGGGACGAACTGATATTATCTAAACAATACATTTACCTCTGTAGTAAGAAATGGGTTTGTAATTGTATGTCTTATTCATTAAATAATTACTTTAAACTACGTCTAGCTAAACAACAGGCAAAGGGTTGTAATGCATTCTAAGTTATATTATAAGATAAGTTTATTATTATGTTAGTAAACACTATAATACTGTGCTATGACCGAGGGTGTACCCTCCAAACGCTCTGTCGCTCAGTTCTACACTTTAATGTATATGAATAGTCTATGGGTAAGTTTTATGGTCGCCATATTTGTCTCCTTGAGAAATATTCTGTATCTTTAAGTGATATGAAGTTTTTTAGTATGCTCATTAGTGTGTTTACTTGTTGTGATTGGCAATGATGACTCGGTTCTCATTTTGAGAACTTGATGTTTACTCTGATGTGACAAAGATTTACATAGCGGATGTCGTCGATGTAGCAGAAGACGCTTACTCTTCCGGAACACCTGGTCTTATTCTCTTGTACTTTTACAAGGGTCTCCATGTAAATCTTTCCTTTGATCATAATTTGCCCCTGGTTTAATCGATTTGAGTTTAGATTATGATTTTGTATTATGATTTTTGGGCGAACGGTGTATGCACGATGTGCGAACGATGCGATTAAAAATTGTGAAAATGACTGTAATACATAGCATATATCTAAAACTATGGGCAAGTTTTATGGTCGCCATATTTGTCTCCTTGAGAAATATTCTGTATCTTTAAGTGATATGAAGTTTTTGAGTATGCGCATTAGTGTGTTTACTTGTTTTGATTGACAATGATGCTCGGTTCTCATTTTGAGAACGCGATGTTTACTTGGATGTGACAAAGATTTACATGGCGGGTGTCGTCGATGAAGCCGAAGACGCTTACTGTTCCGGAACACCTGGTCTTATGTTTTTGTATTTTTACAAGTGTCTCCATGTAAATATTTCCTTTGTTCATATTTTGCCCCTGGTGCAATCATTTTGAGTTCGGATTGTGAATTTGTTAACGCTTTGGTATTCTCTAATTTATTTTAACAAGCCTACTTCTATGATGATTGACGCTCTGTATCGGTGTTATAATATTGACGTGTGTAACGAACGACATTACAACTGTCTATCTGATGGACTTGCTTTTATTTCCCTGTATAAACAAGTGTTTCCGAGAGGCTAAGTGTTCTCAGTACCTCACTTCTATACGTAATAAGTGATAGGTTTTCACAACTCCTCCCTGTTTAAATATTGACTCTCATATTTGTTGGGGACTTAAATTGCACGTTCTTGTTTTGATCTGGTTAAGGTAACTCGCATAAATACACGAAAAAATAAGTATAACACGACTTATCTTACTCTTTTGAGTGAAAACCATGTTTTCCGAAAGGAAAATCAATTATTGTTTTATATACACTTAAGGATGTACCGTCTTGTCGCATTCGACCTGATAAGCGCACTGTGCGCGTATAAACACATCAATCAATGTCATATCCAAGTAAGTGCCCTCAAAGTTAGAACGTAGGAATCAATATTTTAATCACAACAGGTAAGCACACTAATGAGTATATTCAGAAACGCACACCTTCATTTTATACAAGGATGTAAAATATGTCTCAATGAGACCAAAATGGCGACCGTATAACTTGCTCGTAGTTCTTTATCAACCTGCATATCCAAGTACCGTAAGTTTGTTATATATATATATATAAGTTTGTTTCGTGTTATATATATCACGAAAATCCTGATATTTAGAACAATCCCTAGAATAACGAAGCAACTGCGACATGCTTACACCAAAGGTTCGGGAAGCAGGGATGTTACTATCAAGAAAACAAAAGTTCTCGATCGGAAAATCAAAGTCACGTTTATCGTATAGCTGGGTAGTAAGCTGCCAATGTTGGTCATAGTTAAAGATAAAAAAGTAACAAATCCCTGTAAACTGGTCGACCATGGGGAAACTAGTTGCTATGAAATGGTTTGGGTTGGTTGTGTTTACGTCCTATTAACAACCATTGAAGGACGGCCTCCCAGTGTATGCGATATGGATGCATGTGTTGGATGCATGTGTATTTTGGAGGCTGAGGTATGTTCTCGTAAGCCTTCTAGCGAAAGTCTGGATCTTTTGCCGATTTAAGTGCTACCACACTAAAATATACAGCCGAAGGCCCCCAGCAGAACACCCCACCCGGTCACAATATTCTGACAACGGGCGAACCAGTCGTTCTACTCCTATAATACTGAACGTCAAGTAGGGAGTCGTAACTACCATTGTTACAGACTCTGGTATGCATCGGCCTGGGGACAGAACCATAGCCTTCTCCACAGGGGCGAACGCTAACTAAAGAGTGAAAGTGGCGTAGTGTCAAGGGAGACATTATGAAGGAGAGAGTTGTTTAGAATCCCAAATTTAGTCGCCTCTTATGCATCATGCAATGGGGGAAGCAGGTACAAATCTACCTGCAGGGTCGCTATGAAAACATAAAACAGAAAACATTTGTATCATTGTATGGACGGTAAACTCTGTAGAAGATTACTTTAAACATTAAGTCAGTGTGTTTTAGCTTACAGTGTGAGGTTTGTGTAATATTGCTGATATACAGTAAGTACATTTCAATGCTTCTCCAGAAGGCTCTCTTCTGTCTTTATGGTAAAAGCAAAAATCAACAGTGCAATAATTCTTTGTTTGGAATCTTGTTTATCATATCACGTCGTTATCACACAAACACTATTGAGAGTATACAGAGACTCACAGGAGAAAGAGAAGTTAACAAGTAAAACTCTCCATTTTTAACGCTAAAACTACGAGTAGTTTTGGCGTCTATTGCTGCCACTATTCTGTGACCTTTGACCCATGTCATTTTTTCCCCTCCCGCTCCGGAAAAGCTTGAATTACTACCAATCTCATGATATCTGAACAATTTGAAAGCCTAAGCCTAACAGGAAATGATGTTCCCATGGTATTGTTAATAATTATGATGACTTTAATAATCTATATGTGGTTTGTAACAAAGAAATCAGTTTTTCACTCCCACGGCTCATTTAAATATTACGTCTCTGTTGGCTGACCTCTCGTATATATACTCTCTGTGCTTGACACTGGTATACGGCTCGCGGAATTCCTGGCATGGTGTACTTCGCTGTTAAACTTTGATTATATAATCGCGCATAGCCAAATACACTGATTTTGATTTCAATGTTATATTACCTTATACATGTGCGTAAACCAAAATACTCGACCAATTTGTCGGTCGGAAGTATTAATTCGTAATTACAGTGAAAATCCGCCCCCTGGATATGATAATGTTATTTACGAGTTACTTCCCCTGATTGTTACTAACGTTGTGATATATACATACTGAATGCACAAACTTGATCGATTTTCTTACTTAATATTGTACTGAGTATACAATTTTTAATGAGACATTATCAGAACCTGAATAATGAACATATTAATTGGCAAAACACTTGATTTATTGAAAATAACACTTATACTTTTCTAAGGCGAGCAAAAGTTCGTGGTTTTATAATTACGTTCGTTGTGCTTCACATATCAATATACACTGTAGCAGGGACATATACGTTCCTGACTGTAGGTTCACATTTTTGTTTTAACGAAACTTTACCATAACCTGTATACTGTACATAGCAATTGACACAATATAAGTTATTTAGTAGAAATAACACTTATATTTTTTCTATGGTGTGCAAAAACCTTTATGGTGTACATTCCCGTAATTATGTGTGGCCCTTTATACATAGGCAACAGCCAAAATACATGTAATTTTCCCTGCTTTGTAAATGAACTTGATAATTGATAAATAGGCCTAGAGATGTAAGTGAATATGACATATTTGCATACCAATATTTTTGGCAAAGATATCGTAATAGGCCGTCGTTCTTTTGGAACAACAATTTGACTGTTTATTGTGACATTTTATGACAAATTATATACAATTTGTAGTTCGAACTATCATTTGTAACGAGAGATATGTTTGCGAATCCTTTTATTTTTTATCTTATATCCATTGTGCTAACTACCAGCAGCGTATATTTCAATGATTCATTCACCTTCCTCCGAACGATAATGTTAACATGAAAAGTTTTGTTTTATTGTGTTAAAAACTTTTTCAGTCAGTTTTTCACATTGCATATTTAGGTTTCACATTGTGCTTTGTTTTGCCCGTTTGATTTCATACTGATGAGTGAAAACCAAATGGCGGAAAGGCGGCCATCTTTGATTTGGGCATTGAAAGATTGTTAACTAATTGACAACTACTAGAGGGATCTTTCTCATATTTCATATGTAGGTTCCTTGTTCCCTACTGTTGTGCCCTTTTGATTTTGTAACTGATCAGAAAAACAAAATGGCTGAAAAACAGCCATTTAGGACTTTGACATAGAAAGATTGAAATCAGTATAGAATGAAATGAAACGAAAATTTTAAATTGCTACATTACATCCGTTTTCATTTGTAACAGGAAAGAAAACAGTGTACTTCCACCGGGAATCGAACCATCGATCTTCAAGTTTCTAGTCGGACGCTCTACCACACAGCTAATGGGAATTCCCTTTAGTTCAAAGCTAGAAAGCAACCTAAATCATATGTACAATTAAAATCTTCCACACTACTCCTCCTCCCTTTTTAAATGTATTCATCCCCGAACACCACACCCCAGATTCTACAACAAAAACACTTAAATAGCTGTCGAAATATATATACTATTGTTTGAAGTTTTAGCGTTTCAGTACTTTCAGTACTTTGATTATACCATCTATTTACTGAAACTGCTGGTAGACTTCCGTATTTGAGAACACGGGGTGCTTGATCTGCATACAAACGTCGCCACCAGTGATGCGTTTAAATATGACTTAGATGTAGATAACCCAGATAACAGTCCAGACCGTAACAGTACACCCAGGCCCGAGGACAAGACGACTCCCCTCATAAACGAATGTCATCATTTTAACAACGAACGTTGTATCAGGTTGCTTCACTAGAAGGCTTTGACACCTGCGAGCGGTTTAAAACTGCTCGTGGTTTGTCGTAAACATCATTCTGTTTACCTCAAGTATTAAATGAAGCTACATTTTATTTGATAATCATCTAATAATTGATTTATTCTCCTATCGTATTTGTTTTTATATCAATTACAAATGTATGTAAATAAATCCACCAGATGTAACAAATCGATTTTAACTGGGATTAAAACATTACAGAAACAATACGAGTATAGTAATGCATGCCTTCGCAAAGTCAATAGTCAAAAATGTTTTCCCGGGCATCAATTAGCTGCATATTGTTTCCTTGAATATCTGTAGATGGTCTAGAGTTTTGTTCTTAGTTTATCAGTCATTTCAAAGTCAATCATCGTTAATCCTCTTGCATCACAATAGTCCTTATCGTTCATTTATCACGTTATGTTTGTTAGTTATTCATGAATCTTTCGAAACAGCTCTTTGCTTTTACATCAGAAATTGTCGGATACATGTAAACAAAACGTTCGTGACGTTCACAGACAAATAGTTTAACTACTGCTTGACTGTACATGGAAAGCATTGGATTAACCGGGAATACATTCGAACTGTATAAGTCCCCCAAACAAAGAAGGGGGCTTTTTGGTTCTTCTTGTTTTCGAACGTTTCGTAGTTGCACCTCTGAAATTGATGCCATATACTGCATTCTGATTGATCGAAATTTCAATATTGTCCAATTTCACTCTAGTTTCGGTAGGCTATTTTGCCATTACTCCACGAACAACATCTTAACTCTGGTTTTAAAATTCAACAAAGTGGCAACCGTTTCCTGACCTCTGATAAGTCGAAATTTAAATATCGTCAAATTTTCATGAACTTTGTTATATACAGGTATTTCAGAACTGCGAACCTAACTGTTAGGGTTTGGGGGACTTAGAATGGTCCCCAGTTACAATTAGTACTTGTTGAATAGTGTTGTTTTATATAGAAAATCAGATAACAGAAAATGATACCATAGAACAAAAACTTCGTTTGTACAAAAAAACGAAAGACTTTCAATCCAAGCGTATTCAAGTATGACGATAAGAACACCACTGTCTGGTTTCAAGCATTGTTAGCTTAAGGTCGTTAACATATCAATTATACAGATGTTTTCGTTTATTTATTTTTTTCTCTTGAGTAATAGTTCAATTTGACATTTCCCCTGTAACGTTGTTTTATGGAAAATAAACGAGAATGATGTTCGTATTAAGCTGTTGTTGCGTTTATCAAGGCTATGAACACAGTCATGATACTTTGGGTATGTATTTTGCCAAATAATCAGACAACACAGAAGATCCCGTGTGTCCTCTAGCCGAATCACGCACCCCTTCCGGTCCTCTAGCCGAATCATACACCCCTTCCGGTCCTCTAGCCGAATCACACACCCTTCCGGTCCTCTAGCCGAATCACACACCCCTTCCGGTCCTCTAGCCGAATCACACACCCTTCCGGTCCTCTAGCCGAATCACACACCCCTTCCGGTCCTCTAGCCGAATCACACACCCCTTCCGGTCCTCTAGCCGAATCACACACCCCTTCCGGTCCTCTAGCCGAATCACACACCCCTTCCGGTCCTCTAGCCGAATCACACACCCCTTCCGGACGGCGGAAACATTTAAAACATAATACTTGCCGTTTTAGTCAAGGGAAATGTTCATATACTGAAGTTATAAATTTGGTCAGAATTCAGACGTAAGTCGTATCAATAAACATGAATGTCACGAGGCCTGTGTCGGGAAGCTGAGTGCCCGGATATAGAGGTGTCACTATACAGAAGTATCCACATACAACAGGTCTTATAACCAAGTCAATTAAGGCTTTATGGTACAGTGTAGAACGAGTATTGTGATATTGTATATATACATGTAACACATTACCATTGCTTGTAACCTCGCACGACTCTGACCTTTAATGTCACTGACGTCATCGAAGAAAAATCTGTAAATAGCACTCAAATAATTAAGACTAATTTGCATATTCAAACTCTCTCAGGGGAAGTATCGGGAAGGGTTTGTATGTATCTCTATAAACACCAAGAAGTGTTTAATTCGGTTTTGTAAAGAAGAGTGACATTATGACCTACAATAATCCTTGTTTATACACTGAGGGAGTTTGGCGATGTGTTTAAAAGTCCGTCACGGTTCACTGCGCACGTGTTATACCGTGTGTACTGTATATATATACACACACACACAGACAGGACGGTATATATATGATGGGATTCTCTTGCTTTATACTAAAACCTCTCAGTCCTTCGGAACTCCATTGGCTGTATTCATTTACACTACACTTAAAACAGAATCGGGTGTCGCAATACCCTTCACGGTTCGTTGGCCGTTCGTGATGTCTCGGTACTGTAAACAGAAGTCTATTAAGCAGCCATATTGGAAAGGAAATTAGAAAATACCTCTTCCTTAAAAAATTCGAAATCTGTTTTACCGGACTATGGTCATTGTCAGTAGGTGTATGACAGCACGTGACAGCTGTTGGTCAGATCTCTGTCAGTAGACATGTAAATCAGTGGACTTAGGGAATACGGTACCAGGTAAAAACCATACCTGTACACCATACAGGTAGTGATATCGATGAGGTACCTAGCACGACAGGATAGTGTGGTGTTTGTGATTCGGTGAGGTTTCTATGATGGATTTATTTCTCAACAGTTGTATTCGTGGGTAAAGCTGTGTCGTTATGACTTACCGTGGTAAGTAAATAATTCAGTTGTTTATAATGTAAAGCACATAGTGCAGGGCTTATTTTGTATTTACACACCGACTATAAATACACCGTACACAACATTTATGTACCAGTCGTGACCTCATACAGAATTCGTATGACTCAGTCGTTCTGTATTATCCAATTATATACTTTATGATCGTTTAAGTAATAGCGAAAGTACGGACAAATAACTTGTCAAATGAACAAGGCCACATATCTGACAAATAAATTGACAATTTATTTGTCCGTACTGTCGCTGTTACTTCAACTATCATATACGTTATCTCGTCTAGTAACATGCATCAAACATACATTTGTCTGTTCTTATCCATCACATATAGCGGACATTTGGTTTGGTTTATTAAGTTTTACGTCCTATAACCGACCAGGGGCATTTAAGGACGTGCCAGGTTTTGGAGGTAGAGGAAAGCCGGGGTACCCGGAGAAAAACCACTGACCTACGGTCAGTACCTGGCCACTGCCCCACGTGGGTTTCGAACTCGCAACCCAGAGGTGGGGGGCTAGTGGTAGAATGTCGAGACACCTTAACCACTCGGCCATCGCGGCCCGTAGAGGACAATACCGTCGATATTACTTACTAGACACTAAATCTATAGTCTAATGCAGTGTTTCTTGTCATGTATGTGATAACAGTGCATTTAAAGTCAAATTGATTAAGTTCAACAGCATATTTGAATGGCCATGTGATTCTCTTTAAAGGCCCAATATACGTAGTTTTCGGCAAAACTTGAAGCGAAAATCAAGCCTAATAACTTATTATATTGATAGATTTAGCTAAGATAAACTGATATCAGCAATATTCAAGATTAATTCTTTCGCGGTTACCGGTACAGCAGCAGTTGAAACACGCTATTTGTAAACACGCGTCTATTTTGAACCGTCTTCTACATTCGGTTTGTTGTTGAAGTGGGCCCCACCTGAATTATTTTCAATTCTTTGGATTTTTTTGTCCAGAGTTTTTTGTTAGTTACCGCTCAGGTTTACTTTGTTTTAGGCTTACTTTTGCATGGTTATCAACTGGATGTTTTTTTCGTAATTTTTCAGAACACGAAAATTTCCCTGAATTTACGTGTATTGGGCCTTTAAAGACATTATATCCTTAACCTATTGGAAGCAGGCCCACTGTAGCTTCTCAGCTACACAGATGAGTAAATGGAATAGTAGGGCTGAGAAAGGACATCCCTGCTTAATCTCCTCAATATACACCAGGCTCACATCTTATCAATCAGCACCCGTAAGGTGTTTTTATAGAAAGTGCAGTACAGCCCCAATATGATGCCATCCGTTTCATTTGCATTTTCGCTTACTAATGATATTAATATTAATTTAGGTAAAAGCAGTGTATAAAAACATATTACGTCATTTAAATTTTTTTTAGAAAGTACCACAAAAGTAATCAAATAAGTTGGTTTATCACCTATGATAAAGCTTACATTTAATTTTCAGAGGCACCATATCATTAAGAATTGGTTGGTTGTTATTACAATCTGATTAAAAACATATTTGATCTCCGCGCCGTTCCGTAAACTTCTCTCTACTCCCTGTAAAACGGAGTGAGAACAAGGATCTGTATTACGTCCTTTTAACAACCAGGGTCATTTAAGGACGGCCTCCCGGTGTATGCGATGTGTGTGTGTGTTGAGAGCGTGTGTATTTGGGAGGCTGAGGTATGTTAGTGTAAACCTTCTTGCGATAGTCCGGATCCTTTGCCGATTTAAAGTGCTACCCCAGCAGAACACCCCACCCGGTAACATTATACTGACTTCACCAATGATGGAAGCTGGGAACAGATTTAATCGTTTCCCATGACGACAAGCCACATGATTGGATGACATTTTTTCTGGTTTTCTTCATTCTTCCCTTCTGCATGTCTTTATCACCATATCTTTTTATAATGCCAATATTCATCTGAACAAATAGCGACAATACAGCGAGATATACCTGAATATAACATACACATATATCATATCTACAGGAACCTCTGTCAGATGGAAGTATTATATTTCCCTTTTTATTGTATGTCGACAAATGCCAGATGTACAGACAAACGTATATATAACATATTTGTCTAACAGGAAACTTTTACTTACATACCCTTTAGGCGAATAAGTGAGATAGAACTCAATAAAACTATCTCGACTTGAAATCTGTGTTTGTATGTCGGACTTGAAATACACGCTTTCTCCACACGAACATTTTACGAGAGATATGTTTTGTAGATTTTATAAATATGTTGTTTATTTTCATGTCGCGGTGTCCGATATCATTTATACATTTATTTGGACATACAATTCAATTCAATAAAATTTAGTTTATTACGAATTTCGGCCCACATTGGACAACAAAGAATCCACACATATCTTACCAAAAAATAGAGGAGCGAAAGATAAAGGTAACGGACATGTTAACATACAGTAGGACATGGGTGTACGCTGATATTACATAATGTAGATATCGTATGATACATATATCATATTCGGCAGGTGTTGGTTATTGGCAGAGATACAAACTTGCCCCACACGAACATCTTAGGAGAGGTGTTTTATGTAGATATGATACCTATTTTCCATATCGTAGTGTCCGATATCACTGATGTATATTGACATATTCGGGATTTCCCAGCATGTTATGTTGACAGTGTATTGACTAGCGCACACACATACATACTGCCCACAGACACGTGTCCTTAATAACCTCAGACGTAATAGGATGTTAAAATAAAACGTGAGAATGTTTACTTTCTGGGCTGGTAGTGTCACCGTCATTGTTACCTCCCGCTGTGAGACAATGATGACGTAATCAAACAGACGAACTAGAGTTTTTACGACATTAAGATCCGTTTTCTGATTAAAAACCACATGGGTTCACCATCACATTCCGTGTTAGCCTAAATGACATGACATTGTTTACAACTATTCAAACCTTTGCTCGCATTAAAGATGACGTAACACACACATGTATTGATTTTTTAAATTTAGTAATAGATACAGTATACCGAAAAAAAAGAATTAACCTGCATCATACAGCTGTTTCGACCTCGTATGACTCTTCAGTGAAGCTAGAGGCCACTGTAATTATGTAATTTAAGTGTAACATAACACAACCTTTCCATCCTTATCCCACATTAAATTGTAATGAACTCGTCTATATCTACATCAAACTCGTCTATATCTACATCAAACTCGTCTATATCTACATCAAACTCGTCCATATCTACATCATACTCGTCTATATCTACATCAGACTCGTCTATATCTACATCAAACTCGTCTATATCTACATCAAACTCGTCTATATCTACATCAAACTCGTCCATATCTACATCAAACTCGTCTATATCTACATCAAACTCGTCTATATCTACATCAAACTCGTCTATATCTAAATCAGACTCGTCTATATCTACATCAAACTCGTCTATATCTACATCAGAATCGTCTATATCTACATCAAACTCGTCTATATCTACATCAAACTCGTCTATATCTACATCAACCTCGTCTATATCTACATCAAACTCGTCCATATCTACATCAAACTCCTCTTTATCTACATCAAACTAATTCCACGTTAAAGAGTAACGAACAAGTCTATATCTACATCAAACTAATTCCACGTTAAAGTGTAACGAACAAGTCTATATCTACATCAAACTAATTCCACGTTAAAGTGTAACGAACAAGTCTATATCTACATCAAATTCGTCTTTATCTACATCAAACTCGTCAATATCTACACCTCAAAAAAGTCTATATCTACATCAAACTCGTCAATATCTACACCTCAAAAAAGTCTATATCTACATCAAACTAATATCACGTTAAAGTGTAACGAACTAGTCTATATCTACATCAAACGCGTCTATATCTACATCAAACTCGTCTATATCTACATCAGACTCGTCCATATCTACATCAAACTCGTCCATATATACATCAAACTCGTCTATATCTACATCAGACTCGTCTATATCTACCTCAAATTCGTCTTTATCTACATCAAACTAGTCTATATCTACATCAAACTCGTCTATATCTACATCAACCTAATTTCACGTTAACGTGTAATGAACAAGTCTATATCTACATCAAACTCGTCTACATCTACATCAAACTCATCTATATCTACATCAAACTCCTCTTTATCTACATCAAACTAATTCCACGTTAAAGTGTAACGAACTCGTCTATATCTACATCAAACTCGTCTATATCTACATCAGACTCGTCTATATCTACATCAAACTAGTCTATATCTACATCAACCTAATTTCACGTTAACGTGTAATGAACAAGTCTATATCTACATCAAACTCGTCTACATCTACATCAAACTCGTCTTAATCTACATCAAACTCGTCTATATCTACATCATTCTCGTCTTAATCTACATCAAACTCGTCTAAATCTACATCAAACTCGTCTTTATCTACATCAGACTCGTCTTTATCTACATCAAACTTGTCTAAATCTACATCAAACTCGTCCATATCTACATCAAAATCGTCTATATCTACATCAAACTCGTCTATATCTACATCAAACTCGTCTAAATTTACATCAAACTCGTCTAAATCTACATCAAACTCGTCTATATCTACATCAGACTCGTCTATATCTACATCAAACTCGTCTATATCTACATCAAACTCGTCTATATCTACATCAAACTCGTCTTTATCTACATCAAACTCGTCTATATCTACATCAAACTCGTCTATATCTACATCAAACTCGTCTATATCTACATCAGACTCGTCTATATCTACCTCAAATTCGTCTTTATCTACATCAGACTCGTCTATATCTACATCAAACTCGTCTATATCTACATCAAACTCGTCTATATCTACATCAACCTCGTCTATATCTACATCAAACTCGTCCATATCTACATCAAACTCCTCTTTATCTACATCAAACTAATTCCACGTTAAAGAGTAACGAACAAGTCTATATCTACATCAAACTAATTTCACGTTAACGTGTAATGAACAAGTCTATATCTACATCAAACTCGTCTACATCTACATCAAACTCGTCTTAATCTACATCAAACTCGTCTATATCTACATCATTCTCGTCTTAATCTACATCAAACTCGTCTAAATCTACATCAAACTCGTCTTTATCTACATCAGACTCGTCTTTATCTACATCAAACTTGTCTAAATCTACATCAAACTCGTCCATATCTACATCAAAATCGTCTATATCTACATCAAACTCGTCTATATCTACATCAAACTCGTCTAAATTTACATCAAACTCGTCTAAATCTACATCAAACTCGTCTTTATCTACATCAAACTTGTCTAAATCTACATCAAACTCGTCCATATCTACATCAAAATCGTCTATATCTACATCAAACTCGTCTATATCTACATCAAACTCGTCTAAATTTACATCAAACTCGTCTATATCTACATCAAACTCGTCTATATCTACATCAAACTCGTCTATATCTACATCAAACTCGTCTTTATCTACATCAAACTCGTCTATATCTACATTAAACTCGTCTTTATCTACATCAAACTCATCTATATCTACATCAAACTCATCTATATCTACATCAAACTCGTCTATATCTACATCAGACTCGTCTAAATCTACATCAAACTCGTCTAAATCTACATTAAACTCGTCTATATCTACATCAAACTCGTCTATATCTACATCAAACTCGTCTATATCTACATCAAACACGTCTATATCTACATCAGACTCGTCTATATCTACATCAAACTCGTCTATATCTACATCAGACTCGTCTAAATCTACATCAAACTCGTCTATATCTACATCAAACTCGTCTATATCTACATCAAACTCATCTATATCTACATCAAACTCGTCTTTATCTACATTAAACTCGTATTTATCTACATCAACCTAATTTCACGTTAACGTGTAATGAACTAGTCTATATCAATGCCAATCGTATCGTACCCCAATGTATGACGACCTGTTCATATTAACGGAACCCAATCACAACATCTTGGGGAAATTTCTGAATATTTATTTCCGAAGATTACCGTTGGTTGGCTGGGTGATTAATTTTACGTCATATTACCAATTCATCTCTAAAATATACATTGTCTGGTAGCAGGGACCAACTTTGTATATCTGAAATAACAGTAGTCATTGGTAATGCTTCTAGATGGTAAACATAAACAATCAAATGGACTTAAACAAGGTGACAAAATCGAGTATGATAAAGGTCATCACTATGCTTATCTGTATAAAATTGTATAGTTTATATAAATTTATAACTGTATTAGATCCCTTGTATAATGGTGTCTCGAACAGCTATAGCAAGTAACACAAGGTTTGATATGCATTATAACACAATTACCGGAAATAACACCGCTTACCGCCTCGATATCACTGTTACATCTCCATACATCTTAATAACTATAATTGAAGGTCGTACAGCGTAACTTGGTGATTACAGCACGTCAACATAGAAACGTGAGTTTGTCTGAGAGCCACAAACAGTTGATTTAACCGTCCGCTAAATAATGTCATGCAGTGCCACACAGTAGATTTAACAGTCCATCAACACAATAAGGTCATACAGGGCCACACAGTAGTCTTAACAGTCCATCCATCAACACAATAAGGTCATACAGGGCCACACAGTAGTCTTAACAGTCAATCAATGCAATAAGGTCATACAGGGCAACACAGTAGTCTTAAGATTTCATCATAATAATGAGGTCATACAGGGTCACAAAGTAGTCTTAACAGTCCATCAAT